>CM077523.1:6711752-9373331 GCA_039654895.1 Mongoloraphidia duomilia
TATTTGCCAACGTTTCGTTGTGAATTTGCAACTTCTTCAGGGCTCTACAACAATGAAGCAAAAACAAATATTTTGTTATGAATTATAAAAGAAAAAAACCTTAACCTTTAAAACTTCTTACCAAATATTTATGTTTTTGCTTCATTGTTGTAGAGCCCTGAAGAAGTTGCAAATTTGCAACGAAACGTTGGCAAATAATAAAGAATTTATACATTTAACTGGTCCTTATTACCCAATACTATATTATATTAACATATGTGATGGACGTAAAAAACAGAGATTAAATATAAAACGTACACGTTTCTACGTACCACAAAGTTTACAAGAATAAGGTTTTACGCCATTATGTATTCTTAGATGAGCATTTAAATTTCCGGCTAAAGTAAATGCGCGACCACAAACTGTGCATACGTAATTTTTCTCTCCTGTGTGAATCTTAAAAAAAGAAACAGTTATTAACCTCAAATAAAAAATTAAAATAAATGGATACGAATTTTATAAAATCGATCGCAGCGCCACGCCGTTTAAATATAACCAATACAAAGTTTATTAATAATTATTAATTAATTCAACAATGAATTTTTAATCCACAAGGCATAATCATAAATGTATCACTAAATGATCGCTAAAAATATTCTTTAAATTTGGATAGTGTCTAAGGTGATAACTACGAAAAAAATCATAAATCATTAAAAATTCAACATGATGGATACATTCTTCCCGACTACGGAACAAGGGTTCCGTAGTCGGGAAGAATGTATCCATCATGTTGAATTTTTAATGATTTATGATTTTTTTCGTAATTATCACCTTAGACACTATCTATCCAAATTTAAAGAATATTTTTAGCGATCATTTAGTGATACATTCTTCCCGTCTACGGAACCCTTGTTCCGTAGTTGGGAAGAATGTATCCATCATGTTGAATTTTTGTGGCACGCACAATTAAGGAACTGTGCGTGGTCCGACAAGCACTTGGCCGTATTTAGTGTATTTGCCATATGGCACATACACTATTGGCGTCGGTCGGATGGCGGGACCTAGGGGTCGGACCAAAATTTCTCGACGTTTCATAACCTCCTGAACAATTTGGCACCATTTTTGGAAATGTATATATATATATATTCGCGGCATAACTCTCGAAAGACTTAATTGATTTGAACGAAATTTGGTAGACACGTTGGAATCCATCACCGCACGGAACCTATTTAAAATGGGCCCAATCGGACCATTTTAAAGGTAGTTTTTAGGGGTTGAAAAAAGTTTTTGGGCCCAAAAATACCGAAAAAAATCTCACAATTGTTTCAAAATTGGAATTTAACCCTTTATTAGAGATTAAAATGTGTTGCTAAAATTTTAACAAAATCGGCACGACAGGACCGGACTTACAAATTTTATGAAAATACTAGTTTACGGATAGTGATTTGTTTGCTGACGGGTGTATTTAATTTGGTACAGAGGTTGCATTGATAATAATATTGAAATTAGGAAAAAAAAATTATTTTAAGGGATGTATTAAGGGGTTAAATTTTTCATTTTGTCCAAAAACAAACTTAAGTTCACATAATAAAGCCACAAGGCCTGTATTAGCAAATACACTATATTGTCGGCAGGGTTTTGGCACTGCGACCCGAGTTTTTTTTTAGATTAAGCTTGGATCTGCCCTTGGCTTGAACAGTCCATTACTAAAAGTTCGACATCATTGGTTTTGAGTTTTAGCCACAGATTTATAAACAAAATTCTAATATTTACTTTGAGATGTAAATTAAGATTGCGTTTTCTTGCAAACTGTTTCCCGCATTCCTTACACACGAACGGCATGTGATTGTTGTGTTCCAGTTTATGTTTCTCTAACAGTTCTTTACTTTCAAGTTCCAAAAAACAAACTTTGCATGAGTGTTTATGCCTCATCAAATGGTTTTTTAAACCCCATTTGGCCAAATAAAACTTATTGCAAATATTGCACTTATGTTTATTCTCTATATGTTCGTTTTTATGTTTTGCTAGTTCGTTTTTTGTTATAAATGTTTTTTCGCATAACGTGCAATTCCAATCGACTTTTTCCGATGATTCGATAAAACTGTTACCTTCACATGAATCATAACGTTCCTTTTTTTCCTCATTTAATTTATCGATTTTGTCAGTTGTATTTTCCTTACAGTTTGGCAGTTGAATACAAGTTTCTATTAAGTTAATATTATTTGATGGGATATCAGATTTTATATCGTTATCATCATAATCGATATCATTGCTATTATTTGATGGAGTATCGGATTTTGGATCGTTATCATTATAATCGATATCGTTGCTGTCACTCGATCCAACATTGTCATTAAATTCATCTTTTATAATATTTTTATAACGTAAACTTAAAGTTTGTTCCGCTTCATAACACCGTTTTTTGAACACATAACTGTTTTTCACTTGTTCGGTACATGATTTACATATAGATTTTGGAAGCAAATCATCAGTCGTAATCTAAAAATTTAAAAAAGGTTCTAATCCTCGCTGTTAACGCAATAAATAAAGTTTGAGCAAAAATTGCACTTTCGGCAAAATAATCAGCTTTGATTACTGTGACGTTTCGATAGAACATTGCGTAATTGAATATCATACCCCAACATGACTCCAATAAACAAGTAAAATTGCATCACAGCACTATTTTTAAAGCATCGCAAATGTGTTTATTAATATTAATCATGTAGTGTACAAATTAATATTCTTACCTGTATAGAAGTGCATTCCAGCAAAAGTTCGGAAACCGATAACATCTTAGAATCCACATATTCAAAATCAAACACAGATTTTAATGACTTTTTATCGTTGTTTAAACATGTCCTACATATAAATTTTACCGATGTGTTGTTCATTATTATAAAAAATTGGTTTATATAGGTAACACCTAACGACCTAGCAACCAAACTACTGTAAAGAGATTTCAAATTATTATAGGTACTTGGATTTTGGATAGCGTAAAATTATTTTTATCCGTATTATTTTCTTTACGGAACCCTAAGACGATCGACATTTTTTATCAATCGTTTATTCTAATTTTAATCCTTCAATATTTTAACCTCAAACCAATACTTTTGACAATATTTGGTGGTCTGAGGGTCCCTTCACTAGAGGCAATCTCTATGTCATTGTAAATAGATATAATAATAATACTCTTCATTTCTTTTGCAGATACTGACGTTCAACAACTAAGCTCATTAGCATTGCTACTTGTAATGAGTATATTGGGATCCGTCAGATAGGTGGAGCTTCAAAAACATGGCGCAGACGGGGGGAAATTTCATATACGGGGTATACTTTTGCGTGTAATTTTATGATTTTCAAAGTGATAAGAAATGATAAATATAAGTGCAATTTGTGATTGGGCCGGTACGAATCCTAAACAAAGGAATTTCGTTGAAGGAGAACGGATTCTCAAAGCCGGGCATATTATCAAATGTCGGAAATATAACGAGAAAAATGCATGCAAAATGAACTGTCAAAAGTAGTAATCTTTACGACATATTGCTTAAAAACATCAAAATTAAAAGAAAATCTCCACGAAATTAATCATCCGCGTTCAATGCGCTTTTAAGGCTGGGTTAGGTTAATAATGTAAACACATAACTGCAACATAATAAGTTATATTGTAATAAGTAGGTAAGTTACTAACCTCAAAATATTTGTATACGAAGTTAATCCTATAACTTTGTTAATCATCAGGGATTCAACTATTTTAGTGCAGTATGATAACAAGTACATCTTATTATTACTATAAAATATTTTTTTAATTCATAAATACAGTTTTTCCACATTTCATTAGAAAATAATTCTCTGTAAAGTAAGTTTTACAAGGCAATAACTGACAGTGTTTATTGCCATGATATTAGAAAACGTCGCGAATTCCATTTTCGATAAACTTTTTGTTTATTTTACTTGTTTTATTTTTGTAATAAACAATTTCATGATTAATTTGCACTGTTAGCATGTAAAATTTTCCCTCGTTTGAGTACAATTTTCTGCCACCAGATGTCAGATGCTCATTTGACGAACCCCAATACCTACCATAAATTTTAGATATCTCTACATAGTATAAAATGAAGTCGCTTTCCGCGTCTGTCTGTCTGTATAACCGCTAATTCCTCCTAAACCACGCAACGGATTTTGATGCGGTTTTCACCATCAGTTAAATAATTTTTCAAGGAATGTTTATATACAGTATGTAAACAGGTAAGCTGCACATAGGGAAATTAGCATTGGGAAAAGATGAATGGATCAGCGTGAGCCATGACTCATAATGCACGTATTTATATAGAGTTGCTATGGTTTTGTCAGTGTTTTTATTTTAGTTTCAATTATTTTTATTTTACTTGACATTTAAACGGCAATTAAAATAAAAATAATTGAAATTAAAATAATAACACTAAAATAACCATAGCAACTCTATAAAAACGTGCATTATGAGTCATGGCTCACTCTGATCCATTCATTTTTTCCCAATTCCAATTTCCCTATGTGCAGCTTACCTGTTTACATACGGTATATAGCGAGTGAGTAGTGTATTGCACCCGGACTTTCTTAGCATCCGGGCGAAGCCGGACAGGGCCGCTAGTTTAAATATAAACAGGAAACCATTTTGTTAGTTGTTACAAGTGTATTTTTTAACGTAGATACGCTTTAATTCTATAAAATCACAGTTTTTAATTCCAAATAAAAAATAACATTCTATTTAAGTTAATGATAACATAATTTTGTAACTACACTTCTACACTAAAATGTTAAGTTAGACGCTTGGATAAAACATCCTTATTACACACATTTTTCCATATCAATTAAAAGAAAAACACTATTTTATCTGTGAGTGTTCATATGACTGTTTAGAACATGGAATTGTATGAATCCTTTGCCACAGACTGTACACACATGAGGTCGCTCCCCTGTATGGATCTTTTTGTGAACGTCTAAATTATTTTTTCGACTAAACGCTTTTCCACAAAATTCACATTTATGATTTCTCTCCCCTGTAAAAAAATAATTCTGTATTTAGCAAAAATTTTCTTCCACATAATTTGTTTTTTAAACTATTTAGCCCCGATTAAGACTTCTTCAAATACATAAAATAGTACGAAAAGTTATAATTACCACAAAACACCAAACCATAACAAACACTCTCGACGTACGTTTCGCCAACCAAGTTGGCATGATTAAAATCATCTCCTGATGATGCCAACTTGGTTGGCTACATTAATGGGATCTTTGCCTGTAATTTCATTTTGGGTATTTTGTATGACATCTAAACAGACAAATGTATTTCCAGAAGTTTTGTTTGTTTGTACTAACATCACTCGAGAACAGCTGGACCGATTTTGATGAAACATATAGGGTTTTCCAATTTGGGTGGGTCGATGTTGAAATGGAATAAAACAAGCTGTGTGTGAGGTATTAACGAAATTCTTTATTTATTTGAAAGGCCCATGTATGCCATTATGTATGACATATAACATCGTTTAAATGTCCGCCGCGCCGATGGACATTATGCATAAACGATTTGAGGATATGGTTATCTTTGGCAGAGGTGACGTGAATTGGCCACCAAGATCGTGCGATTTGACCCCGCTAGACTTTTTCTTGTAGGGTTTTCTGAAGTCGCAGGTCTATGCCAATAAGCCGCAATCGACCAATGCCCTCAAAGTCAACATAACCCAGGCCATCGCTCAAATTCAGCCGGATCTATGCGGCAGAGTCATTGAAAATTGAACCTCTCGGATCCGTGCCAACGTGCGAAGCCGCGGCGGACATTTGAACGATGTCATATTTCATAAAAATATATATGAGCACTGTGGTTGGAATAAAAACAAAATAAAATATAGTTACTTCTTACCACAACAGTTTTATTGATGGATGTACATTTCGAAAGCTAAGCTTTCATCTTCAGCGAACACTACATGCATGTAGTGTTCGCTGAAGATGAAAGCTTAGCTTTCGAAATGTACATCCATCAATAAAACTGTTGTGGTAAGAAGTAACTATATTTTATTTTGTTTTCATATTTCATACATAATGGCATACACGGGCCTTTCAAATAAATAAAGAATCTCGTTAATACCTCACACACAGCTTGTTTTATTCCATTTCAACATCGACCCGCCCAAATTGGAAAACCCTTTAGTACACTGTCTACTGGTACCCAAACTTTAAGTGTAGAGTAGTCTGTTTATAATGACATTCAAGGGATACTAAGTCATACTAAACAGATGCAGATGATGAAAACACATAATATATTAAAACCGAACTATGTACAAGTATGACATAATAAGCGGTTGGTCATAATAAACAGACTCCACTGCATATGTTTGTTTTTTGTTTGACTACGCTCGGATTAAATTAAAACATGACAAAATCAAAATTAACGCGAACAAAACCGTAGGTTAAGTTTAGTTGAAGATTAAGTTGAATTAATAACAAACCAGACCTGTATGAGTCAACATATGCCCTTTGAGTTCATTCGATCCAACAAATCTTCTATCACAGTAGGTGCATTTGAACTTTTTTTCTCCGTTATGTCTCTTTACATGTACTTTGAGTGTTTCTTTACGGGCGAAAGTGCTTCCGCAAAGTTGGCAAATGTGTGGTCGAGCTCCATTGCTATGCTTCATTATGTTATGGCTAACTAATGTTCTACGATGCAGGAACGCTATATCTGTAATAGTTTTAGAAATGAGAATAAGGCAGAAGTTACACCAAAACGATACACAACAAGGGATATGCAATGAGCAATATTCACTGTGAACAGATGCATGGGGCTTGAGAATAGCCGAGCGTGTAGCAGTGCTGCTGTTTACATGGCGTTGCTATGGTTCCTCTATTACAAGTCCCCAGTTCCCGGGTTCTAGTCCGAGAGCTGGTAAAAGTGTCAATTGGATTTTCAACTTATTATTAATAAGATAGGTTCAACAATTAAACTGAGCTTAAGCCGAATATGTAAGACCGGTCCTTATTTGCATAAACGTGCTAAAAAAACGTAGCACGTGTGCGTTGATCCTTAGTCCTTACTGAAGAGTTTTCTTTACCTACCACATATGTTACATCTGTACTGTTTTTCTCCTGTATGAATTCTTAAATGTGCGTTCAAATTCCCACCCAAAGTAAAAGCTTTTCCACAAACTGCGCATGTATAGTTTTTTTCTCCTGTATGAATCTGAAAATAAAAAAAAGTCAAGAGATGTCATGGGACACCCGACAGAAGCTATGCTTTTTACGCATTGTATATAAAACCGAATTTATCAAAGCTATAGACAATACAATTAAAAAGTTATTATTTCACCGCCATTTTGAAATTTGATGCAATTTTATTTTATTGTGTCCTATAAAACTCTTAAATATCAATTTTCAAAAAGATCGGATAATTTTTACAAAAGTACATATGGCCGCCATTTTGAAATCTGACGCCATTTTATTTTTTTGTGTTCTATAAAACCCTCAGATATTGATTTTCAAACGGATCGGACAGTGATATACTTTTAACATAAGCATGTCGGTGAAGTGACGGTGACGTAACGAAACCCATAAGTTTTTCCCCTCCCAGAAATCGTCTAACGCGCCTATAGAAGCATAGCTTCAAATCAAAGCTATAGACAATACAATTGAAAAGTTATTATTTCACCGCCATTTTGAAATTTGATGCAATTTTATTTTTTTGTGTCCTATAAAACTCTTAAATATCAATTTTCAAAAAGATCGGATAATTTTTACAAAAGTACATATGATCGCCATTTTGAAATCTGACACCATTTTATTTTGTTGTGTCCTATAAAACTCTCAGATATTGATTTTCAAAAGGATCGGACAGTAGATATACTTTTAACATGAGCATGTCGGTGACGTGACGCGAAACTATAACTTTTTCCAGAAATCGTCTATAGGTACGTGCAGTACACAGCTGGGATTCTAGATGGTAGCATGCATGGTAGATGGTGGCTGAAATTATAAGCGCTTATAGGTTTGCACAACGAAGCTTTGATACTAGCATTGATACAAGCTTAAATCGCGTTTGAAATGTCAGATAGCGAAGACGAATATTTGTGTTTTTCTGCTAAAAAGTGGTATATTTTAAATACAAATTTGGGTAGGAGCTATCATATCCACCCTATTAATAGAAAACGATCCAAAAATGGCGAATTTCATCATTTATACCAAGAATTAAAATTTTACCCGAACCGATTTTTTGATTATTTACGTATGGAACCTAACATTTTTAAATACGTCTTAGAAAAAACTAAAAACAAATTAAATAAAAACTAGCAAAATTTCACTTATTAAACTAGTCACATCCATTGCGAAACTTGTAACGGCCATTTGACAGTTGTCACACGTTGATTGTTGTAGTCAACGCGCTGAAAGAATGGTGAGATACATTCTTGTATCTAGCAGTTCTTGTAACAGCGCTTATACCTGCTACACTCATTGCTTCGTTGTGTACGCTCGCATATACAGGGTGTATCACAGAAAACCGAACATAGGGAAAACTCCATTGTGCAAATTAGTTAGGATCAACGATTACTTTGGCCACATATGAGAATGGGTACCATGGTAACGCTGACTAACCATTATTTAATAACAATAATAGCTAATAATGAATAATTAGAAAAATCAGTTAAAATAAATTCTTCAATATTAAATGAATTTATTTTTATTAATGAAACAATTTTTTATTAAGAAAATATTTTTTTAACTAATAATTAAACAAAACAAACAGTTAAAATAAAAAATTAAAGCAAATGTTCAAATAAACCTCCATTTTGAATTAAGCAGTGGCTTAATCGGTTACAAAAACTTTGTCTCACTTTATCTAACATTACAGGAGTATATTGAAACATACTTCGACGATTTTGTCTTTAAGTTCATCCAGATTTTGTCAAATGAACAGCAATATGCATTTGTTACTGTATATGTACACCATGGTAACGACCTCTGAATAGAGGGCAAAGCAATCTCTGATCTTAACTAATTTGTACTG
The DNA here is from genome assembly GCA_039654895.1 of Mongoloraphidia duomilia. Lineage (NCBI taxonomy): Eukaryota > Metazoa > Arthropoda > Insecta > Raphidioptera > Raphidiidae > Mongoloraphidia > Mongoloraphidia duomilia. Next base: position 6,720,763 of record CM077523.1, read on the forward strand.
TGTACTTTTCCCTATGTTCGGTTTTCTGTGATACACCCTGTATAACAATGCATTAATTTAAGCAAGCCCTGCTATGATCTACGCTACCATCTAGAATCCCAGCTCCATTCTGCACGTACCTTAACGCGCCTATAGAAGCATAGCTTCAAAAAACTTTTCATATCTATGTCCAAATGACAAAATAGTTTATATTAAATTTCTTGTACAATATAATGCTTGGTTTCTGATACGACTTTCAGCTTTACATCTAGATTTAAGAATGTCATTTGTTTTCAATTAAATGGAGATCTCCTTTTAGATGAAAACATGTCGATCGATACTTACTTTTAAATGAAGTCCCAATTTACTCTTTTTATCAAATTGTTTTCCGCATTCTTTACAAACAAATGGTAAATGATCTTTATGTTCGGGTGTGTGTTTTTTCAACTCATCGTTGGTTTCAAATCGTTTAAAACACACTTTACACGTCACATAATGAGTCATCAAGTGATTTTTTAACGCCCATTCGGCCAAGAAAAACTTACTGCAAATATCGCATCTCCATTTGCTTTCGACGTGATTACTCAAATGTTCGGCCAAATCGATTTTTTTCTGAAAAGTTTTATCGCACATTGTGCAGTCCCATGATTTATTTGTTTTGCAATTTTTTTGTTCACTTTTATGGTTTTTCATATGATCATAAATTTCTTTTCGGTTTTCTAATTTTTGTCCACAAATTTTACAGTTTAACGCATGACTTTTAATATGTTTCTGAAGTGTTCTTTCAAATTTGAACGTTTTCTCACATATTTTACATTTGAATTTTTCTTCGGTTTTGCCTTCATTTTTAATTATATTATTTTTTACACTGTTATCATCTGAACATGCTTCTGATTGTTGGTCATCATAATGAAACTGAACTTCGACATTATACATACAATTTGATTCATTTTCTTCAGATATATATTCGATTTCGTCTTTCACTGTAATATTTTGTGCGATGTTCAAGCTGCTATTAAATTTTTCATACTGCAGGAGCAAAGTGTTTTCTGATTCATGGCATCTTTTTTTGAACAGGTAACTAATTTTTAACTGTTCAACACAACTTTCACAAATTGTTTTTGGAAGAGTGTCATTTTCGAGAACCTAAAAAAACATTCCTCGTAAGAAAATATATGGTAAAATTCTACCTGTTACCTAGGTTTTTTGGTAAATTTTTAGACGAACGAACAGTGGCTTTTAGTCCAGTCACGAGAGGAAATCCACCTTGCGTTTTGTGCAGCAAATGATTTTATTTTTTTGTGTCCTCAAGCATGTTTAGGAGATGTCAAATCCAAGTTTGCAACCTCTAAAATAGAGAAAAGGGAGTTTTGGTGGGCTAAAAACCACGATTTTTTTGCATTTTTTTTCGGTTTCTTGCTTATAACATGGAAACGACTAGTCCTATCGAAAAAATGGTCCTATTCAAAATTAAAGGGCACAAAATTTACTTCAAAATGCACTAGTCAAATATGTTTCTGTTCCCATTTTTACCGGCTCTACAGAACCTAAAAAATCGCCAAAATTTATAAATTAAAAAAAGCATTTTTTCAAGTTTTTAACTATTGAAAAACTTGAATAGCCTATAACCTTCAAACAAAAAAAAAATAAACTCTTTTTTTGTTTGAACGCGCTAATCTCAGAAACTACAAGTCCGATTAAAAAAAATTTTTTTTTTGTTAGATAACCCGTTTATTAAGGACGTAGGCTATTCGAGTTTTTTTTGAAATTCAATCCCAAAGGGGTTAAAACGGGGGTGATAACAAAAAATCTTACACCCACGTTTTACCCCCTTTGGGATTAAATTTAAAAAAAAACTCGTATATCCTATAGCCTTCCTCAATAACGGGCTATCTAACAAAAAAATTTTTTTTCAAATCGGACTGGTAGTTCCTGAGATTAGCGCGTTCAAACAAAAAAAGAGTTTATTTTTTTTGTTTGAACGCGCTAATCTCAGGATCTACCAGTCCGATTTGAAAATTTTTTTTTTATTAGTTAGCCCGTTTATTGAGAAAGGTTATAGGCTATTCGAGTTTTTTTTAATTCAATCCCAAAAGGGGTAAAACGTGGGTGTAGGATTTTTTGTTATTACAATAAATCCTACACTCCCGTTTTCACCCTTTGGGATTGAATTTTTAAAAAACTCGTATAGGGTCTCATTGATTACTACTTTGCTTCTTTTACAGACTGGTAGTTCCTGAGATTAGCGCTTTCAAACAAAAAAGAGTTTTTTTTTTGAACGCGCTAATCTCAGGAACTACCAGTCCGATTTCAAAAAACATTTTTTTTTAGCCCGTTTATTGAGAAAGATTATAGGCTACACGAGTTTTTTTACAAGATTTTATTTAATTTGCAATGTCTGTAAGTATGTAGATATGTAAAAAAGTGCAAAAAAAATCGTGGTTTTTAGCCCACCAAAACTCCCCCGCTCTGTTTTAGAGGTCGCAAACTTGGATTTGACATCTCCTAAACATGCTTGAGAACACAAAAAAATAAAATCATTTGCTGCACAAAACGCAAGGTGGACCTCCCTTTTTAAACTCTCGTGACTGGACTATATTGCTGTAGAACAATAATTATTATACTACTGATTTTCTTTCAAACACACTTTTTAGTGTTCCGTGCAAACGAAACAATTCTGGACTCACTTCGGTGTCCGTCCGTTCGTCCATCTGTCACAGGCGATTTTCTCTGAAACTAGTTGATATAAAAATTTGAAATTTGGCACAGAGATAAAGTGTGTTGGCCCAATCACAGACGTGAAGTATAAAAAGTTGAATTGTGATTCTGGGGGTTAATTTCAGGGGGTGAATAATTGAGAAATGAAAAAAAAAACTTTTTTCAAGGGCATCGTGTAGGGTGTCAAATGAAAGCTTATTGATAATAGCTTTTGATTAGTGACGAACGAGTTCCAAAATAGAAGGTCGTATCCGAAACGGTTCTCCTTATATGACGATGACAATGTGTAATTTGTGTAACTTTGTCACCGACAGACGGCGATAGCAACCGCTCTGACATGGCAGATGGTCGTTTTTGTGACCTGCAGAGGTTGAACTTTCATATGCAATTTAATTTTTTTATTAGCAGTATACGTTGATAATGCGTAATTTTTGCAACTTTGACACCCTGGCAGACGGCGATAGCAAGCGCTTTGGCATGGCAGACGTTTTTGTGATCACAGAGGTTAAACTTTCATATGCGATTTAAATTTTTTATCAGCAGTATGACGTTGAGAATACATGATTTTTGCAACTTTGAAAAATCGTAGGGTCGGAACGCAACCACTTAGAGTCAGCTGACCTGTAACATTATGTGCTCGGTATTCTCTATATTGTTCCCCCTAAACAGTACATCAGCACTACGACGTCTAAAAATCATCACTGGCTCCCGTACTATAATTGCAGTTATAACTGCAAAACCAAAATTTGGCTATAGAACACACAAGTGCCGAGCTGATGACACGGAACACTAATCGTGCAAATATTTGAAGAAAAAAACTCGCCATAAATGACCGAAATTAATAAAAATTCTCACAAAAAAAAAACAAAAACCCTGGGTTCCTGAGTATGTACAGGCATAATTTTACCGAAAATATTTCGCTTACCCAATATTTCATTATTGAAACAAATAATAGTAGGTAAACCGTATAATTAAACAAGTTAAAAATGTTTTTAACAAAATCGATTACTTACATGAATGGCAGCGCATTCTATCAACATGCCAGTAATTGTTACAAATTCTGAATCTACAGTTTCTAGTTGAAAAATCGGGACCAAAAGCTGATTTGGAGTTAAACATGTCCTACAAACCAGACCAGTCGTATTATCCATTATATATTAAATTTACTATACTGTATTTATATTTTGACATTTACAGACGCAATCTGAAAGGAGAACTGAATTTTCAACTTTTCAAGTAAGTAGGTCGATAAGAATCGACCAGTAAGAATAAGTACCCAAGATACTTTTAAAATTAATTTCAAGGAAAGGTCATTCGGTGGCACATACTTTACAAGAATCTTAGATACAATTAATAAAAAGCATCTTAGATTAAGTATACTGATTTTTAATTGTTTTAAATAAAACACAAGAATAAAACATATCTGAAAATTACGTCTGTGTTATACCTCTCTAAGAATCAGCGAAATCTTACGGGGCTTTTGCATACATCCAGTAGACAAAAAAATTTAACAAATTATTAGTGCCAGCTATTAGTGAGGTTATAAACTACAACTAATTTTTTATTAAGTAAGTTTTTAGTGCCATCTGTTATCACAAGAAATTTATTACAAAAATACCACACATACCTTTTCATCTTTCTGGTGGCCTACTCCTAAATTTTAAAATTTACTGTCGCAAATGGCCAAAATATTTATTTATTAGTATTTTTGCAGTCTAATAAGAGCCATCAACCGATGTTATAAACATCGGTAGAGCCTTGGTTTAGAAAGTACTTCATTCGTGACTATCAAAACAGCAATACCGAAGTCATAATCATTATGAAAAGGGAAGGTTGAGGGCTGAGGCAGTGACGATAAAAGTCATGAAAGTCCTTTATGTTAAGCTTTTTCCCGCGAGTTCACCAGCGTAGACTACCTATTTATCTCGGAATTCCAATGAGTTCTTTAAAGAAAAAAAAATCCACACGGATGAAGTGTTAGTGGCGAGCAAAAGCTAGCCACATATCTATAACGATTGGTAAATGGTAAAACTAAAAACCAAATACAAACATTTGATTTTTTCACAAAATGATGATTTAACACTTGCAGTGACATCTAAGGACAGCAGACTGTCACTGGAAAATAAATTACTAACAGTGTCATCTATGGACATCTTTCCAAAACTTGAAAATCTAGGTCGAAATTTTACGTCTAAAGCTGAATGCAGAATAGATATTTTTCACATTATGATCCCCTGATATTTCTAAAGCAGAATGCAGACTAATTAAAATCAACACCGATACCTCTTTAATGCTTATGGGGGCTGGATAACAAATTTTAAAAAACGACATTTTTCAAATGTTTTGCAAAATACCAATTTAATTTATGAGGAAAGTGTTTCAGTTTGAAAGAGCTAATTTCGGGATCATTAAAAATCGATTCCTAATGATCGAGGTCGATTATTAATGATCGAGGTCGATTCTTAATGATCGAGGTCGATTCTTAATGATCGAGGTCGATTCTTAATGATCGAGGTCGACTCTTAATGATCGAGGTCGATTTTTAATGATCGAGGTCGATTCTTAATGATCGAGGTCGATTCTTAATGATCTAGGTCGATTCTTAATGATCGAAGTCGATTCTTAATGATCGAGGTCGATTCTTAATGATCGAGATCGATTCTTAATGATCGAGGTCGATTCTTAATGATCGAGGTCGATTCTTAAAGATCGAGGTCGATTCTTAATGATCGAGGTCGATTCTTAATGATCGAGGTCGATTCTTAATTATCGAGGTCGATTCTTACTAGGTACGTGCTTAGGGGCGCGAGGTTACAAGGGGGCGTCCGCACGTAAGTTTTTAAACCAAGAAAATAATTAACATAAAATTAAAATGTTTTCCTCTAAAAGTAATCTTGGGGTATCGTAACGCTATTTATTGATTATTTTTAATTCAAACTTAAGACGGTTCTTTTTACTTGAATATATTTAAGTGAAAAGGACCGTCTTAAGTTTGAATTAAAAATAATTAATAAATAGCGTTACGATACCCCAAGATTTTAGAGATTTTAGAGGAAAAATTTATTTATATTTTATATGACATTGGAAAGAAATTATAACGAATCAGTTAACATCGAACAAATTCATGCTTTTCAAAAATGTTGTATGCTTGTCACCAATCAAATATTTCTGAATCGAGGCACAGCCGACATTCAAGACAACGCCAGAAGGCTTTCATTGTACAGTTTATTCATTTAATAATAAACCCCGCCTTCAAAGATTAATAAAAATTGTATTATATTAATTCTAAAAGACTGCTCTCCTGATAACAACATATTTAAAGGCTGTTTCAAAACATTTGGGATTTTGAACATTGAAAATAAATTAATGTGAAAAACTTCATAACTGATTTCCAGCAGAGGATATTAGTGAATTAGATCACTTAATCCAGTTAATTTGATTTTAATCCAGATAATTACTAGAGCAGTTACAAAATCGTACTTCAGTGTCTTTTTCAAATTGTAGTAATAAAGAGCTGATTATAATATTACAATAACTTTTTACATGTACAAACATTAATGGTTGTTTTCATAAAAATACGTGTAATCATTGATTAACATATTATATGGGAAGATAGTGATTCCATGTACTGAAAATATACTATAGCTGCCCGCTTACGTTTCATTCCCCTGGCCCACAAACTCAATGTTGACTTGTGCTTCCACCTATATTATTGTTGAACTAACAGCTCAGATATTGTCAATGCTACCTCTAACTGATCCTAAATAATGATATAAGATATTTACATCACTGCCGCAGCTGACATTATTATAATGTTTTGAAATTTGTTGAGACTGTATAAAACTTATATAAAGTGAACTTAGTTTAGTTACATAATTTATCTGTTAACGCTATCTGATTTTATATTTCTTTGTCTCTGAATAAAAATTGTTCAAACACTCGTAAAATATATTTTGATGTATTCATAGGCTAAGAGCTGATAACACTTTTTTCATGTGTTTTTATAAGACTTGGAACTTTTTTAAAAGATGAATTTTATATATCTCTACAAGGGGTATATAGTCTGTCATTCCAAACGCGGGGCAAAACCACCCCATATTTTTTTGTTCACTCTTGCGAAAAAAGACTTATGTGTGTTTATCATTAGTAAAGTCTAGAAAAAGTTTTGCCCCGCGTTTGGAATGACAGACTATTTACCCCTTGTAGAGATATTTAAAAGTTATCTTTTAAAAAAAGTTCCAAGTCTTCTAAAAACACATAAAAAAGTGTTATCCGCTCTTAGTCTATCATAGCAACTTATACTAATTAGTTAACAAAAGCAAGCAGTTTAAGAGAATTAGATAATCAAATTCATTAAGATTGTAAAATTTGTTGTTAAATAAAAGAATTTAAAATAAATCTTTCACAATTTTTCCAATCGTTAGGGGCCTACACACGATCAGTTTAACTTCGCAGTTTATCTGTGCAGTCAAACTGCACAGTTGTGTGAACTGTACGGTGTGTGGGCTATTTCAGTTTGCTCCTCAATTGTTCTCAGTTTGAAGAGCTGACGTGCGTGACTAGACACGACTAGAAAGGGAAGTTCGGTTTTGCGCTCAGATTGATCTGAGCGCAAAACCGAACTTACCCAAAGACTACACATGACTGTGCCAACTGTTCAATTAACTGAGCTGACTTCGCAGTTTATCGGTGCAAAGTAGAGTCAAATGCGCAGGCCAAAAGCCTGCGTTAAAATTTGTCGGAACTATGCAGTTATCTCAGTTTATCGCTCAGACATGACGCCACAAGGGTTTAACTGCGCAGTTAAACTGATCGTGTGTAGGCCCCTTTAATGAATTTGATTATCTAATTTTCTTATGTATGAATATTTTTAGTTTGACATAATAATGATTAACATTATTAAGTTTAAAATTAAATAAAATATCAGAATGGTCCAAAAGTCTTGCCCTAATGTTAAATCCAATTAAATTCAATATAATGTCTATAGAAAGCCGGAATCAGTTGGCTAAAGTGCCGTAACGCTGTCTGGTCATCAAACTAATTCTGTAGACTACTGCAAAAATTTAGGATTATACATAGACAAATACTTAGTGGAATCGCTCATTTTATCATCTTTTAATTATTGTGATATTGTGTACGGACCATGTATAAACCAGTCAACATCGCAGCTTATCCAAAAATTTTAAAATATATGCTTCAGATATATTGTATACAACATAAATCTACATATCGCATACTTCGTAGACAACTTGATCACAACCGGGCAGCCAGATTATCTAAATTGCAATTTAAAAAATTTATCAGATTATCATAATAATAATAAAAATACGATGTCACAGGATACAACATTGTCAATAAACTTGCATGAAACAAATTTTTATAAAAAATCTTTTACTTATGGTTCTGCCTCTATATACTTATAATAATATTCCTCGTGAATATAAACATCTCAAAAAAGAGGCGTTTCGAAAGAACGTTAGGGGTTGTCTATTAATAGTCACCGCGAAATATTATGCAATATGAACCAATGACGCAAGATTGTCTTAAATAAAATTAAGATGCTAGTCACCAGATGGCCTAACGATTGTCAACACAACTCACTTCTGTAAACTCTACAATTATTCTGTACTCAAAGATTAAATAATAAAACTTAGGATGCTAGTCAACAGATGGCCAATAGTGCGACGTCTAGCTGCCTCTATTAAAAGTGGCCTCATTTACGCTCATAAGGATCAAAATCTTCTAGTAATATGTTAAACAATGGTGTAATTTATAAATTAATTGCGATATTGAGGAAAATTTCTATGTATAATATTAACACAAACAATCTCTCTTTGAAACATTGCGTATATAAATAGCTGTTAGGGATTACATAACAGTCTATATTTTTGCAGTCTAATAAGAGCTTTCAGGCGATATTATAAACATCGGCAGAGCCTTGATTCAGAAGTACTGCATTCGTGACTAAGAAAACAGTAATACCGATGCACCGTCTATTTCTTCGTTTAGATGAAATATTTTATTCGTAAATGTGTCGGGAACCGCTGAGACGGCTGAGACATTGGTATTTTTGTCATTTTACAGTTATATTAGATAGTAGATATTATCATATTAATTATTTCTCACTTTTTAAAGGTTTACTTTTTTGCGTCGGGGTTTTTTTAAATTTTTAATTTAATTTTATTTCATACTTTTTAAACTAACTAATCGAAAACTGATTATTTGAGCTCACACTCGAAATTTCTAGCTGTAAAACTGTGATGAGAGCTGAAGATCTTGGAAACGACTGAACCGATTTCAATCAAACATGGCTAAGGACCATCTCGCAAATACCATCTTTCAATCTAACAAAACTAGTAATATTAATAATTTAATGTGAAGGGATTTAAAAAATCATTATTTTTTTTAAATAATATTTTTTCAATGCAAATTGTGTTTTTGCATTTAAATATTTTTACAAGTTTTTTAAAATTTGTTAGCCGGGGATCAGAAAAACGGGTCGGTATTGCTGTTTTGTTAGTCACGAATGAAGTGCTTCTGAACCAAGGCTCTGGCGATGTTTATAACATCGCTTGAATGCTCTTATTAGACTGCAAAAATATAGACTATTACGTAATTATCTAATAGCTATTTATACGCAATGTTTCAAAGAGAGATTGTTTTTGTGTGAAATTACACTTATATATAGTTGTTGTCGAGCGTCTATAATCTACAATATCTATTATATCTTTAAGTTAAATTTTGATTCGGACTTTTAATCAGTGACGAATTTAAGGAAGAAAGGCTCGAATGACTGACTTTTCAAGGGGCCCAGTAGGTTCCTAAGAGTCCGTTTTTCTAATCTATAATATTCATTATTTTTTTTATTATTATTATCATGTATCTCAATAAAAATATATAGCATTCTCAGAGAAATTAAATAATTATTTTTAATATTATAATCAATTCTTTGTTGCTACCATCTGAAAAAGACACTCAAGCGAGATTTCGCAACTACTCTAAATATCCATTGCATAAAAATTAAATTAACTGGATTAAGTGATCTATTTCACAAATATTCCATATGGGAAAGCAGTTAGGAAGCTGTTCATTTTTTCAATGTTCTAAATCCCACATGTTTTGAAACAGCCTTTAAATAGAGCAATGTTGTTATCAGGAGATGAGTTTTTATGAATTTGTACAATTTATATAAGTCAATATTTTTTGAAGGCGGGGTTTATTATTAATTAAAATCACTCAACCATGACCGGACAGTAAAAGCCTGATGTCATGAATGTCGACTGAGCCTCGATTCAGAAGTATTTCATTGGTGACCAGCAAATCATCAAAACCGATCCATCTATATGCTTGCCTGATACAAAGTTTTTGAAAAACATTAATTGTTGGATCTTACTGAAAATGTCGCTAGTTTAAAAATAAAAATAAACCGTATCTAGAAGTTTAACTGGAGTATCATACCGCTATTTATTTTTTCTAAGAAAGCCCTTTTAACACATATGTATGAACAAGTTTTCCTCTAATAAAAGTTGAAAAACATAATTACAAAAAAATGTAGAAATTTTGAAAACAATTTATTTGTTATAACTACATTTAAAAAACCTGTTTAAATCGTTCAAATTCAAACATATTTTATTTCAATAATGTTTTAAGCAAATTATTAAAACACTTTGTTTAAATCATGTCATCCCCCTGAAGCAAGGTCGATTTTTGGTGATCTGGTCGATTCTTAATGATCTATATCGATTCTTAGTGATCTGGTCGATTCTTAAAAATCTAGTCGATTCTTAAAGATCTACGTCGATTCTTATTGAAATCGGTTCAGCCGTTTCCAAGATCTTCAGCTCTCATCACAGTTTTACGGCTAGAAATTTCGAGTTTGAGCTCAAATAATCAGTTTTCGATTAGTTAGTTTAAAAAGTATGAAATAAAATTAAATTAAAAATTTAAAAAACCTCCGACGCAATAAAGTAAACCTTTAAAAAGTGAATAATTAATATGATAATATCTACTTTGGTAATTGGTAATTGTGTTTTAAAGACCACCAACAGCTAAGGTTATTTGGGCCTAGCACCAATTCATATTTTCAATTCATTATTATTTTTTATTTTTTTTTAAATATTAAATTGAAAATCTGATTGACACTTTTACCAGCTCTCGGGCTAGAACCCGAGAGCTGGGGACTTGTAATAGAGGAACCTTAGCAACGCCATGTAAACAACAGCGCCGCTACACTCTCGGCTATTCTCAAGCCCGATAATATCTACTATATCTGGCCCGAGGCACCGTCTATTTCTTCGTTTAGATGAAATATTTTATTCGTAAATGTGTCGGGGACCATGACTGAATGACAAAAATACCAATGACTCAGCGATCCCCGACGCATTTACGAATAAAATATTTCATCTAAACGAAGAAATAGACGGTGCATCGGGCCAGATTTAGTAGATATTAATTATTTCTCACTTTTTAAAGGTTTATTTTTTTGCGTCGGGGGTTTTTTAAATTTTTAATTTAATTTTAATAATTGTTTTAAATAAAACACAAGAATAAAACATATTATCTATAAATTACGTCTATGTGACTTCTCTGAGAATCAGCGAAATCTTACGGCGCTTTCGTAAACATACAGTAGTCAAAAAATTTTAACAAATTATTGATGCCAGCTATTAGCGAGGTCATAAACTACAACTAATTTTTTATCAACTAAGTTCTTAATGCCATATGTTATCACATTTATGAACTACAAGAAATTTATTACAAAAATACCATATACCTTATCTTTCTGGTGGCCTACTCCTAAATTTTTAAATTTTACTGTCGCAAATGGCCAAAATATTTATTATTAACAAAACAGCAATACCGACTCGTCTTTCTGAACCCCGGCTAACAAATTTTAAAAAACCTGTCCTAAAAATATTTCCCATAAAAAACATTTTTTTATTATTAATTCATTCAGGCGATGTTATAAACATCGGCAGAGCCTTGGTTCAGAAGTAGTTCATTCGTGACTAACAAAACAGCAATACCGACCCGTCTTTCTGATCCCCGCTTAACAAATTTTAAAAAACTTGTAAAAATATTTCAATGCAAAAACACAATTTGCATTGGAAAAATATTATTTGAATAAAAATAATAACGTCTCTATCTCCCAAACGCGGTAAATGGTGCGGACCTGTGGGTTGGGTTCTTAGTGAGAAGGGTCAATTCTTAGTGAGTAGTGTCGATTATTAGTGAGAAGGGTCAATTCTTTGTGTGCAGGGTCGAATCATTGATTCATAGTGGTCGATTCTTAATCATTAAGGTAAAATCTATAGTGGATTAAAATATAAACGTTCACTTGTGTGGGAGTAGCTTAACATATATGACAAAGATTTCGACGCTAATGACTTCTGTTGTCGAGCGCCTATAATTCACTCACAAAGATTTCGACAGAGAGCTCACCATCAAACTGCGATGCAGTCGGGATTAAGTTGCTAAATCGCGTATTTTCGTTACAAAAAGTAGCATTTGTGCGCTGCCCCGAATGCAATATTCTTTAATCCGCCGCTTCTATGTATGTCGATGTTCTGTAGTCCGCCGCTTACGCCAAAAGTACACAGTGATGTCTGTCTCACTCTATATCCTTTACCATCTGCCACTTCCACTAATCCGACTATAGCTTGGTTTTTGTGGAGGTGGATTAACTAATTTACTATAGAAAACTCTGTATGGAATGCTTTTTCACTTGTCAATAGAATCCCGATTTATCGTCAGTAACATTGTGTCGGCAAGTGAAAAAGAATATTAAAAAAATATTTCTGTACATTTGAGATGTTTTGATAATATTACGCAAGGTTATTAGAGTACAGGTTGCCTCATTCCATCTGACCAATCAGCGTAAGCGCGGGAATGACGTCAGCTAGAATTTAGTTTAAATCAAGTACAAAAATTGTTGAAGATTATGCTTATTTATATTAGGTGCTTCGTGCAGATTTTTTCTTAAAATTTGGCAGAAGACATTAAATAGAAGAATAGATGTTAAAAAATAGGATAATTTTTATTTTTATTACAAAATTTAGGTTTTAATATCTATAATATAAACAAACAAAAAATTAAATAATGCTCAAGAAATGGCAGATCTTGTTAATTACCTATTTTTTAAATTTAAAAAACGAATAAAATTAACTAACAAATTGATAAATTAATTATTTTATCTTTTATATTCACAAAATATTAAAAATAACCACAAAACACCATAACACTTAACAGCTATCGCAAAATTGACAATTTATCATATTTTTTTCACTAACAGAAGAATCATGTTTCTATTAGGTATTGAAAAAACATATCACACTACCATGGTTACTGTGATTTTTATTTCCAAAAATTAGCAGCGTCCATCGTCTGATCTTTTCTATTGAAGTGAGCAAGCATGGTATATTCTGAGTGACGTCATCCCCCCCACTACTATCTATCGGAATGAGGCAACCTTACTCTACTAACCTTGATTAATACGTTGGTATCGGTCATTGAAAAAAGCCTGGAGAACAGAGAAGGGAGACTAATCTCCATGCATTCGCCGTTTTCTAAAAAGTGAGGAAAATAAGGTTTCCTATTTCAACGGTAGATCCGTTGAAGCCATAAGTAGAGTGGGTAAGCCTCATTTCGCACCAAACCAGTCCAGTCCAGTCAAGTCGGACGCTACTGGATTGGACATATTAACTTATCGTTAAAATAAAGGCAATGTGTAAATCTGGTTTCATAATAAGCGCGTCACGTCCAGTGCGATCGCGTCAAGACTTATCAAGACTGATTGCGACTCAGCCGGTTGAATTTTTAATGCCAGTCAGCCCAGTCTTGACACTCAGAATGGATGTAGAAACCTTAATTTTATTAGTGCAAAATTGTATGTAAATTGTATTTTAAAGACCACCAACAGCTAAGGTTATTTGGGCCTAGCACCAATTCATATTTTCAATTCATTATTATTTTTTTTTTTTTAAATACTAAATTGAAAATCCAATTGACACTTTTACCAGCTCTCGGGACTTGTAATAGAGGAACCATAGCAACGCCATGTAAACAACAGCGCCGCTACACTCTCGGCTATTCTCAAGCCCTTTATTAGTGCAAGCAAGAGAGGCAATCTACGATCCTAAGCACGCGAAGCACAGAGATCGAAATTTCATTGCTGCCGCCTGGAGAGGTAGGTATAGCCAGAGAAATAAGTGGTTAAAGAACCAAACACTGGTCTCCTGGTATGAACCCAAAACAGATTTCGTCGTTACTTCATCCTTCTTCTTCTGTGTAGCCGACGTAAAATTATGCCTTGGAGAAGTACGTCCATCTTGACACAAAAATCTTAACAAAACTGTCGCGAACTTCGATCGGAATTTGTGGGACGGCTGACGCGACGTATTCAGTGCGAAAGGAAATATTGACGTGACTTGACTGGACTGGACTGGTTTGGTGCGAAATGAACTGAGTGATTATTGTTACTTTTTTTTGGCATATCATAGCGTGTAGGTATGTACGACTGTAGCCATTTGAGACGTACGGCGAACAATTAAAAATATAAAATATTTTTACTTACTGATGATGATAGACCTTGATTTTTCATAAGCGCTTTGGAACCTTTATTGTAACATCCAGGCACACAACACGACATAAAGAGTAATTAACACTATGGAATATAAGCAGATGATTCTAATGTACCTGAAAGGTCGTACTTTAGTGTATAGTCGTGGCTTCATAAGCGACGTGATATGCTGTTTCTATAACTATCTCTGTTCTGTGGGTGCAACAATGTATATACGAGATTGGGACCTTAATATAGCTACAGCGCCACGCATAAAGCTTTTACAAGCCCTTACCGTGATCGATTTTCGAGACACCTGCTTCGCAATGCAACCTGCAGTGATCAGTCTTCTTTCTCTCTATACTCCATGGAAAAATAACAGTCGGGGAAAAAAAAAAAACATTTTTTTATGATTTAATTTGACATACGTCAGTATTGTTGGCCAAATTTTATTCTAGAACGGTAAATATCTCGAGAAACGAAATATTAGGTCAGTAAAACTCATATTTGACTAAAGGACTCCTTTAATGTATTTTTTATCATGTCATTTAATAAATGAAAAAAAAAATGAAAATATTGAAAAACAAGCAAATAAATGATCGATTAATAATTAACCGAGATCAATAATAACAAAGCTTTTAAATTAATCACAACATTTATGCCAAGTATAATAGTATTTACTCTTATTTTAGCATGTATCATCATTTGTTCAATAATTACAATAAAGGCGTTCTTTTTTATTAATATTTACAAATTTCACAAAATACCATAATCAATCATCTTAACAAAGTTGAGGAAATATTGGGTGACTTTTAAACATTTCAGTGCTTTTTTAGATTACACGAGGAATTTATAATTAATTCATATAATTATATATATTATATAACATGGTGCCCAAAAAGTTTCATTTTATTTACACAAATATTTGATTTTGTTTTTTGATAGGGTATTATAACTTATATTTCATATAATCACTTTACAGTTATCTGTAGTACAGTCGTTCAACCATAACTATTTGGCAATGATTTTCTCAAGACATTAATAAACCCATTCGAATCATTAGACGAACTGTGGACGTTCACACCACTGAGTTAATAGGTAATAGAGATGCTATATTGTTCTGACGTCACGGGTCGCACAAACATGACGGCCAAACAGGGGATGTATATTCTCTACTTCTTACATGTAAAATTAATGGTCTCAATAAATATGGCGATTGGCTTCACTTTTAAATGCTTGTAGCATTTTTATAGCCTCTTAACTCAGTGGTTCACACTTAAAATTATTCGGCGACCACAGCTTGAAGCAAGCTTCAAGTGTTAGTTTTCAAAGTTTTTGACATATTCCATCAAATATGTCTCTTAAATAAATTTACAGCTGCAGGCGTGTTTGTTGGCAAGTTTTGAACTGCTAAAGCGTTTGTCGGCATTACAGAACTCTTCGGACACAATTGCGGGTTTGTCAAGCCCCTTTAAAGGTATCAGTTATCGATCGCTATACAGTACGTAAACCAGTAAGGTATACATAGGACATTATTGGGAAAAAATGATTGGATCAGAATGAGCCATGACTCATAACGTACATATTTATGTAGGGTTGCTATCGTTATTTTAGTTTCAATTATTTTTATTTTACTTGACATTTAAATGGCAAGTAAAATAAAAATAATTGAAACTAAAATAAAAACCATATATGTAATACTCCTATATTGCTAGCCGGGGTCTGGAACCGGACGAAAAGACTACGGTGCCTCTCTCAAAAGACGTCCGAGTCTTATGCGCATGTCCAAGAATACAAAGAGATGTTTACTATAACTAGGCTTTAAGCTTCGAGTAGAGGAGGCTTGTAGCGATCAACAAACCAAAATAATGCTGTAACTAGGGTAGTGAAAAATTATTATAAAAACAGTGATTTTAATGATTATAATGAAAAGTAAAATAGCAAATCGTAAATTAATTATTAGGAAAAAAATAAATATCAATACCGACAACGAATATAATTATTATTATAAATATTGTGTGATTAATATCCCCACAGGCTTTCCCCACCATACTTGCGCACATTGAGTTGGGTTTCTTGACAAAGATAGAAACAGTCATTTGCTGTTTCACTTGCGGCGTGATACTTCCACTTATGGGCGCTAGCAATATAGGAGTATTACATATATGATAAAAACACTAAAATTACAATAGCACTATATAAATATGTACATTCTGATCCAATCATTTTTCCCAATGCTAAAAGTGTACAGGGATTGTAAATAGTCGGCTTGTTCCAGTACAATACCTGAAGCATCTTATAGAAGTGATGGACCGCATTGAAGGAGAGGCGAGTTTTGGGTGACAAAACTCGCGGGAAATTTGAATATAAGTATAGCTCATATACGTTATAGAATATATTATGATGTTTAAGCTTAACAGTTTGAAAAATGACAGCGAAACAAATGTCCCAACAACCTATGCTGATTTCAGATAATGGCCGCCATCCGCTATTCATGTCGTAGATTTTAGTGGTTTTAATAAGTTAGTAATGGCGTTGAGAGAGAGAGAGATTGTAGATTATAGATGCTCGACAGCTGAGGTCACTAGCGTCTGTTTGTGCTTCTGAGGAACTATTGGATAATAAAATATGACACGAATGGATTAAAATCAAAATATGTACTTTTGTGTATAGTTTTATAAGAAAACATATTATGATTTATGTAAAATGTTTTGAGAAAAAACATGTTATATTAACAACTGGTTATTTGTAATTTGTATCGAAAATATTGGTTTGGATATTTCCTCAACAAATTATCAATTCGATATTTTATATTTTTCAAGACACAAAAAATTCAAGAATATTTTTCATATTGTATTTTTTTAGACGAAAGGCACTTGCCTTTCAAAACAAACCGCGACGAGCTTTTATTACTTTCGTTTCTTTAACTTCAGAATTTTTCTCATGAAAGTCGAACATAGCGTTCCAATTTATACAATATTTCTATCTAATAATGTTTACGAAAACAAAAAAGAAACAAAAGTAATAATTTTTTTTTTATTTAAATATAAAATATTAAATATACACCAACATATCAGTCAAATATCTAGCTTTCTTTAAAATAGCCAAAAATCAATTTCAATAAATATTAATACTCTATTCATTCCATTTTTGGTCAAAATAATAAAAATTTTATTTCAAATCAAATTTATATACAAATCAAAAACATTACAAAATTTATAGATATTTCATAGGACGAATGAAACAAAAATAAAACAATAAAATATCATTTTTATAAACAGAACTAGTGAACATAAAATATAAAACAATCGTGATTTCTTGGAAAAAAAATTTGCCGTTGCATATTCGGAGATCGCTTCCGTACAAACGTCATTATAAAAAAGTTATAAAAAATATATTGATATGAAATAAAATTTTGTTTAAATCATAACAAATTGCAGTCGTTTCAACTACAATGTTAATATTTTTTCCTAACTAAAAACAATTCATCAATGGTTATTTATTAAAATAATGGGTTTTCTAAATGTAAAGGACTCGATGAATGGAAATAATAAATAATCAAACGATCACCGCTTCATTTGTAAGCACTATCTCTCTTATCGTTAAAATCAGGAAAGTGTATACTTTCAAACAAGAAATCAGTCAATTTCTTTTTTTTTGTTTTAATTAACTACAACTATTAATTAATTAATTAATAATAATAATAATAATACTAAAAGCTACATACAAATTACTGACATACAGTTGAAGCATTCTTTCAAATGAAAAATAAAATCTTGTTTGAATAACCTACTGTTATGGTTAATTCAAGCTCACTGTTTAACCCGAATATTTCTAACACAAAATCGCCACAGAAAAAAATTTCAGACCATTGTATTTGTAAATGCGGTTACAATGAATGAATTGTAGATTATAGACGCTCGACAACAGAGGTAATTAGCGTCTATAAATGCGGTTACATAAAGCTATAAAAAATGGAAACTAATGCTGGGTTTCTGATACGACTTTCAGCTTTGAATCTAGATGTAAGAATGTCATGTGTCTTATTAACACTAAACGGGGAACGCAGTTGTTTTCTATTAAATAAAAATCTCCGTTTAGTTGAAAACAAACGACATTCTTTAACTAGATTTATGCTCAATTTCTGATATGACTTTCAGCTTTAAATCTAGATCAGGGGTGTTACGAATATTCGCATCCGCATCCGTAAATGCGGAATATTCGCATTAATTCAGACATCTGCATCCGCATTCACATCAATCAATGCGGAGTTTTTACGGATGCAGATTCACATCAACAAGTAACTACATGTAAAGAAAGTGAGCGGAGCCAGAGTGGCACGTGCTAAAAATATGATTAAATAAATAGAAAATTAAAATTAAATTGATTTTCAGTTATTTATGCACTTAAAATTTAAATAATTATCCTTTTAAAATCCCAAAATCCGCATCCGCATCCGCGGATGTGAACTTCTAATAATCTGCATCCGCATCTGCAGATGTCTAAATTTTTGCATCCGTAACAACCCTGATCTAGATTTAAAGCTGAAAGTCATATCAGAAACCGAACACAAGCGAGAAAAGAACTTGTCTATAGAAGAACAAACGTCCTATACTTTTTCTTCCATTTCCACAGCTTGTCAAAATTTCTGAAACCAAGCCCCGTATTTTTAATAGCGGAAACTTTTCTTAAAAATTTTCACGAAATGAAGGAAAACACGGTTTTAAGTTTTAAGGGTATTTTTAAACATTGCAAGGCTATCAAATATCGATAATTAGATTAGAGAAAGCGGATGAAATTACGGATCAAATCCGATCTGAATATAACCCAAGGTTTTGTTCGAATAATACTCTTGTTTGTATCTATATACTGTCAGTGCAAAAAATAGACTCACTGGCTTCGTATTGGGTCCGTTCCACTTGGCGATCGCAGCGCCCACAATGATCGTACGTCGTTCCAAATGACGACCGCAGTCGCTTTGGTCGCGATGAAAACGTCATGCATGACGTCACGAATAGTGCTCGCATCGAGCCCACGACGCCCGCGTTTGTGTGTGGGTCGACGCGGTCGTTAATTATTTCCCGCGCATTTTAATGTCACAGAGATTACAGCAGAATATGTTATATTTTACAATAGTGAACTCATTTGAGCTCTACGTGTCTGTGGAGGATTCAAAATATATATCTATCGTAATATTTGATTGATTTAGCTTTTCTAAGAAATATATAACCTTACTTTGATGCAAAATATTCTGTATTTTGACGGAATAGTGGTAGCCATGTTTGTTTTCGCCCACAAGTCGTTCCACTACAGTTTTCGTCCGCAATGTTTATAAGCTAGTGGAATGGCTAAATGTGCGGTCGTGGGCGTTGCGGGCGCCAACTGGAACGCATCCATTATTATACAGCGAAGAATTCGATGTATATTTAAGTTTAGAAAAATCCTGTACGACGTCTGTCGTACGATAACTCATTGAGTTATTAAAAAGAGTTAGCTTGGTCGTACTTTCTAACAGTTAATTTCAGAGTTAAACTTTTGTATTTTTTAATTTACTTAAGGTTCACCAAGCTATATCTCGATTCTAGATTTAATATTCAATGTTTCCAATTTATTATTTTTAATCAACTGAAAAGTCAGTTGATACTTTTATCAGAAATAGATTTACCGTGGAAATAGAGATGGAGGCCGGATTTAGATCCGATATCTTCTTTTTATAAAAAAAAAATTGATGTATTTCGTATGTAGGTATGACGTTTTGTGGAACACGGCGTATAATTATAAAAAAAAAAGAGTGTGTGTGTGCTTATGTACGCACGTCAGAAGTTATACTTCTTTGGCGTAACAAAACAAAAATAACTCTAAAAATTTTATCCCGCAGACCTACCTTCCCACACAAAAGTTACAGTTTTTTTTTGATTATTTGGATTTAATACCAATTCATATTTTCAATTTATTATTTTTTAATAATAAGCTGAAAATCTAATTGGTATTTTTACCAGTTCTCAGGTTAGAACTTGGTAACTGGGGGCTTGTAATAAAGGAGCCATGAAGACACCATATAAACATCGGGATTGTTACACGCTCGGTCATTCTCAAGCCATGAAGAGGTTATTATTCGAACGCAACCCATGTTTCCGCTGACGCTGATCTCTCCACCTACATAACAGTTATACAGTGAGCATTAAACACAACCAATAGATAATTAATAACTCTAGTATCAATTTTATCACTCGATAAAGTATTCATCACAACACACTTTATCAACACTTCTTATCAGTTCTACAAGTTCATACACATTTTTTTTATATTTCTTTTAAATATTTATATGTAATTTGTTATACTAAATATATAATATTAACGTCCCGATTCGCATTTACTATGCGTAACGGATATATCATGTGGACAATACGCAATTTTCACTTTGTTGTTTTTATTTATTTATTTTTTATTATTAAGTATATTAAATATTTATGATTAATATATTTACACACCATCTTTCTATTCAGATTTTTTTTGATTTTCAAACGTGATCAAGTCAGCACTTACGTAAACACTAAGCATCGCTTTTGTTTTACAATTAATCGTTTGTTTTTGAAACAAAATGGGATATTGTTTGCAATTCGTCTTTGATATCTCGATTCACATGCGTTTTTTTTATATTTTTTTTAATTCCACTATATGTCACGGTTATCTGGACCCAGTACCAACTCACATTTACCTTCTATTATTATCTTTAATAACAAATTGGAAATCTTATTGATACTTTCATCAATTCTCAGATTAGAACATGTGAAATGATAGACAAGTCATTATAAATGCCATGATCTTAGCTATTTTCAAGGTCAAAAACGCGTTTTTTAAGGTTATAAACATGGATGTTTTTGTTTCCCCAACATAGCCTCATTCAGTTCAAATGTCAGCCATCTTGAAAAAGTGAAAAGCGGATTGAAAAAAAAATGATTGAGCGCAATTAATTAATGTTAACAGTGAAATGCGCGTTTTTTAAGGTTATAAACACGGATGTTTTTGTTTCCCCAACATAGCCTCATTCAGTTCAAATGTCAACCATCTTGAAAAAGTGAAAAGCGGATTGAAAAAAAAAATGATTGAGCGCAATTAATTAATGTTAACAGTGAAATGCGCGTTTTTTAAGGTTATAAACACGGATGTTTTTGTTTCCCCAACATAGCCTCATTCAGTTCAAATGTCAGCCATCTTGAAAAAGTGAAAAGCGGATTGAAAAAAAAAAATGATTGAGCGCAATTAATTAATGTTAACAGTGAAATGCTAACTTGACCATTTAAATGAAATGTGTCTATCAAAAAAGCTTGTATTTTGTAATTTTCTAATTAGGTGCAGTCATCACAGAATATTTTAACAACTTTCTTTTGATTATTTCATTTTTTGCTATATTCGCTACGTGCCTCTAGTAATATTGCGTTTTTTAATGGACGTATTTCAGTCCATCAAAATTTTCCACTTTTCACCAATAGGGCGCTACAATTAAGTACTCTAGTACTATTCCATAGCCATTCAAGGTCATACAAATAGCGAATAATAAAACCTTTACTGACATGCTTTTGACAAATGAAAAAACCAGCAATCGAAATTTAACTTCATTTAGTAAAATTCTTACGTAATTTCAAGTTAGTGTTCTTTTTCTTCACAAATTAAATAAGAAATACTGACATTAAATTATGCAAGAAATTAGAATAATAATTTAAAAAAAATTGTTAAATTGTGTTTTAAAGACCACCAACAGCTAAGGTTATTTGGGCCTAGCATCAATTCATATTTTCAATTCATTATTTTTTTTTAATAATAAATTGAAAATCCAATTGACACTTTTACCAGCTCTTGGGTTAGAACCCGGGAACTGGGTACTTGTAACAGAGGAACCATAGCAACGCCATGTAAACAACATTCATTGCTACACGCTCGTCCATTCTCAAGCCCGATTAAACATAAATATTATGTACTTAAATATAACACAATCGTTTGTTTTTCTAATATGGAAAATAAAATCTTATTTTGACAGTGTGTAAATAAAAATACAAATATAAAAGCAGAAAGGGGGAGTGAGAGAGGGATCATACAGATTGTAGCTTTTTTTATTTCGTTCAATGCTTTAAAATTTTAAGTGATATGTATATGCTAGGTTTTATAAAGCATTGCCAGAAATTCTAAACTGTCAGTAACCTTGAATGAGTCATTTTCCTGAGAGCAGTTCCTTCAGTTATCCACGAGAGGCAGCACTTGTGGTAGGTACAAACATTATTTATTCCCCATTAGTGTCGTTGTCATTTTAGTGGTGTAACTTAATTATTTAATAATAATAATTAAGTTATACCACTAAAATGGCACGACACTAATGGGGAATAAATAATGTTTGTACCTACCACAAGTGCTGCCTCTCGTGGATAACTGAAGGAATTATACTCAGGAAAACGGCTTATTGTGATAATAAATTTCTTGTTCTTGTGTCTATACATTTACCGGTTTGAATGAAACTTTTACAAACGTATTCCTTGGTTCTCCAGGATTGTCATAGACCAGCAGTTCCCAACCCATGGGCCGCGGGCTGCGTGGTACTGGGCCGTGGACGCCGGTCAAGAGTGTAAGACAAAATAAATATTATCGGAGCTGCAGGGGTAGAGATGAGAATAATCGAGTAACTCGATTGTTAACAACAATTGAAATTATTCGATTATTTATTGTTCAGAGGTTTTTATTTGCAAATTTAGTTAGTGGGCGTTAAATTTTTTTTTACAAAATTGGTGGTCCGCACAACTAAAAAGGTTGGGAGCCGCTGTCATAGACTATTCAATTCAAATTGTACCCAGACGAATCTGGGCCAGGCAGCTACTATTATTACAGATCGTTTGTAGCCGATATTTAAATAGAACGTTAGGTTGTACCCAACAAATATTAATCTATCCTAAAAAGCGCTTTTTCTAGCTAAATTACGATAAAAACTTTAAAATCTTGCTGCTAAACAAAATTTTAGGAAGCCGTTTTTTTTACTAAGTAGTACAAGAAAAAATGTTAAATGTAGCAATTATTTATAATAATTATCCATGCATGTAGATTTATGGACAAATTACAAATATCCCGACATTTTTAAGAAAGACTGTTTAAACATAACCTATAAATTTTTGTTTTGTGATCGAAACAAAATGACGCCACAGATAAATTACACTAAACATGTTCAATAAATATCCTGGTCACTTATCGGCCACTTGCCCAGAGATTTCTCAAAAAACAAATGCCCTGACATTTAGCAATATTTAACATTATTTTTTTACGACTACCACGGGCGGACAAGGTTGTCTCCGTATACAACGAGAGGACTAACATAGCAGGTGGGATAAACAAATAATTACAATTAATATATTTTTATTAAAGAACATTTTCAACCGATAGGCCTATTGCATATCTATGACGGGCGATGAAAGCGCCGCATCGTGGTAAAAAATTACAGTGATGGGTAGTTTTGTTGTTATTGGACAAATTTGACATTCGTGTTATAACAATGTCAGAAGTTGGATTTGTCAATTCAGCAATCGAATAATTTATTAATTGTGTTTTAAAGACCACCAACAGCTAAGGTTACTTAGGCCTAGCACCAATTCATATTTTCAATTTATTTTTTTTTTAATAATAAATTGAAAATCTAATTGACACTTTTACCAGCTCTCGGGCTAAAACTCGGGAACTTGTAATAGAGGAACCATAGCAACGCCATGTAAACAACAGCATTGCTACACGCTCGACCATTCTCAAGCCCTGAATAATTTACTGTCAAAGCGAAAAATAATTACTGAAAAAATCGACAAAAATGTTTATAATCATAGCAACTGTTTTTTACATTGTCGTAGTTTTCAAGGTCACAACCATTTTCGTACTATTTGTCCAGCAGAGCGGCGCCACAAAAGATACGCAACAGGCCTATACAGAAAATAGTTGACACAAGTTCCTTTACGCGAGAACCTGAAATTTTTGACAATGATTCAATAAATCCAGCAAGAAAATGATAGATTTTCAAAAACAGTGACACCATGACGTCCATTTCGCATATCCGTTCATTGTCTGTTGAACGTATAAGAAAATTATTTTAAAAAGAAGTCGTTCGGCTCTAAAAGATACAATCTGTATTATAACTCAAAAAAGAGGGAATTTTTCTCAAAACTGCATACGCAAAAAAAAAGTGAAAATGTACTCGACGAGTGTTGAAATGAGCAAGTTGTTGCTATCGTCAAATCACAATGAATAGGAGGTTTGTGTCCAGAATGTTCTCCGTTCAACGTAAATATTTTGTTTAAATAGACAGGGTTACACAATAGTTGCCTCCATGGTATGGTTTGTTTTTGTTTGTAAATTTTTACATGAATCGTCTGGTCATTGTTATAGAACAGTTGAAAAATGCATTTCCCTTTTACACACCTTTTGTAAAAAAAAAAAACCCACTACAAAATACCCGAAAAATAATAAAAATTCTCACTAGATAATTTCTAACCTTAAAAAAACAGGTGCCCAACTAGAATACTTTTACCACAGGTAGTTCCAACTTTACAAGTTCCTTTTTTCAAGTGCCCATCAACAAAATCGAAAATATTAACATTGGTGAAAGTTCAAGTATTATGTAACGTTTACCCCCAGCTATTTTTGAACCCTCGTACCCATTTTTAACATATTCTACTACCCCTTGATAGCATAATAGGTATGTTTGCTGGCTAGTTCTGAACTGCTAAAGCGTTTCAAGTCTTCATGGTTTCCGGGCTTGTAGGCCGTGGTCCGGTGGTATTTCTACCTGACGTTTCGTCTACTACTGCGGTAGACATTCTCAAAGGCAATGTGGCAGCGGTCGAAGTGTCCTCCTTGGCGGCTCACAGGCCAGTGTGTCAGTGACTGGTGTCCTCCCTTCTTTTATTGGTCATTGGTTTTGGACCGAGTAGAGAACTCACCCCCACCACTACACACTGCGCAGTTGACCAATTACACATGGACGAACTACGACCGAACAGAGAACACACTGGTACTAGGCATAAAAGAAGGGAGGACACCAGTCTCTGACACACTTACCTGTGAGTCGCCAAGGAGGACACTTCGACCGCTGCCACATCGCCTTTGAGAATGTCTACCGCAGTTGTAGACGGAACGTCAGGTAGAAATACCACCGGACCACGGCCTACAAGCCCGGAAACCATGAAGACTTGGAACAATGCCGGCCTTGAAAGCTTGCACACCTGCTAAAGCGTTTGTCGGCAATACAGAACTCTAGTGACACAACTACGTGTTTTGTTGGTTCTAGCAGCCTAAAACTGCTAAAACCAAATTCAAACTGTCCGAAGAGTTCGAGAATTTGACCAAAAAATATGCAGTTGTGCCTGGAGTTGTGTTGCCGAAAAATACCCCCCACTCTCCTGTGAGAAACGTTACGTAATATTTTAGCGTTCCTTTATTTTTGGGAAACAAGTTTTGTTAGTTCGGCAACTGACTACAGACAACTCAGGTCATCAACATTATATAAAACAAAAGTTTTGTTAGTGTCACCTTGACACTGATGAGGTTATGTTTTCATACAACATCGACACTTGACAATTGCATATATTGTGTGTGTTTTTTAAAGACCACCAACAGCTAAGGTTATTTGGGCCTAGTACCAATTCATATTTTCAATTCATTATTTTTTTTTAATAATAAATTGAAAATCCAATTGACACTTTTACCAGCTCTCGGGCTAGAACCCGGGAACTGGGGACTTGTAATAGAGGAACCATAGCAACGCCATGTAAACAACAGCACAGCTACACGCTCGGCTATTCTCAAGTCCAATTGCATATATTGTGGATTTAGAATACAGTACCGTAATTTGTAATATTAATGCATGTTGTGTCAAATTACGAATTGTATTACCGTGCTTCAAATCCCGGTGTAGCGTCTAGTTATAACATAACCTCACAATTGTTAAGTTGATAAGTTAACAATTTTTGCTACATTTCTTTGAAAAGTGTACAACATACCTGAGTGTTAGGAATGGTTTAAAATTGATACAGAACCAGTATTTACAAACATTTTCCAGTTACTTCAGATTTTAGCGTTGAAATGAGAACAATCAAAAGGACAACAAAGTATTAGGGAATGGTGATACGGTAGGAGGCCGGGGCGGGCTAAGTCGGGGACGTATTGTCTACAAGGGTAAAGTCGGAGTGGGTGTGTTTGTGGCTACGCCGTGGAGACCTGAATCACGTGAATTAGAGTGCGAGGTGGCACGAAGCAACGTTACCGCCTCGCGTTCTGGACTGTGTTGAGCTGCCGTTAGTCATTTCTGACGGTTCGACTTCTTCTTCTTACGCTTGAAGAAGCAACAACATCTAAAATAAAATCAAAAACACCATAAAATACAAATCCTCTTCATAATCATTCGAATGACAACAACCATATAGAGTAATCGATATATCAAAACAATAATATCGACACATTCGATATAACGCATAGAAAATATCGATGTATCAAAATATCGCATAAAATTTATGACTTTGTAGCGTTAGAAATCAAATCAAAAAAATTAACTACAAAAAATTTATTTTAAATTCTCAGTATCAATATTACAAGTCAAAAAAAATATTTAAAAAATCCTTTATTATAAATAAAAGTTTCGTTAGAATAATAACGGCTATATTCCCGCATATCTTTTAACATAAATTAATGGGTTTCGATAATTGGTGTTTACATATCGATATGCGCGATATATCGAAATTCAAAATATCGATAATAATATTGAAAAAAACTCGGGTCGCAGTGCCAAACCCTGCCGACAATATAGTGTATTTGCTAATACAGGCATTGTGGCATTATTATGTAAACTTAAGTTTGTTTTTTGAAAAAATAAAAAATTTAACCCCTTAATACATCCCTTAAAATAATTAAATTTTTCTAAATTTCAATATTAGACATGGATTTTATCAGTACACCCAATTAAATACACCCTTCCATAAGTAAATCCCTATCAACAAACTAGTGTTTTCATAAAATTTGAAAGTCCGGTCCTGTCGGGCCGATTTTATTAAAATTTTAGCAGCACATTTTAATCTTTACTAAAGAGTTAAATTTCAATTTTGAAACGATTCTGACAAGTTTTTCGGTATTTTTGGGCCCAAAAACTTTTTGGAACCCCTAAATACAACCCTGAAAATGGTCCGATCGGGCCCATTTTAAATAGGCTTCTTGCGGTGATGGGTTCCAATGTGTGTACCAAATTTCGTTTCAATCGATTAAGTCTGTCGAGAGTTATCGTGTACACACATATATATATATATAAATATATATATAAATAAATAAATAAATATATATATATATATATATAAATATATACATACATATATATATAAACATTTTCAAAAATGGTGCCAAATTGTTCAGGAGGCTATGAAACGTCGAGAAATTTTGGTCCGACCCCTAGGTCCCGCCATCCGACCGACGCCAATAGTGTATGTGCCATATTATGGCAAATACACTAATAAGCACATCTGATATATCGATAGTTTTGATATATCGTGCAGTCCTAATCTAAATATTTTGATAAAAAAAAAGACTGTCGATTTTTGTTTTGCGACTGAAACAAAGATGGTAGCTCTGTTTAGTATTATAATATTTCGAAGATGTTTTTGATTGGTTTTCTTTATAGTAACGCTTTTAATTTGTTAGTATATTTTTACCACGGACATAGGAATATAGGGACGCAGTACAAGTGAGTGAGGTGGTTGCTGTTAAGAGGGGGGCGGGGGGGGCGGTGACGAAGCATGTGTACCCACATTCTATTGGTCGCTTCAGTTGCGCAAGCGCTGTACGAGTAATTGAGCATGCGCAAAGACGCAGATGACAGAGGACAGTATTTCAGTAGTCAACAATCTGTGCATATGTATTTAGGATTCTGTTTATTTCCTGGATTCTGGAATTATAAAGGAATTGAGGAATAAAAGTTGTAAAAAGGAATTCAGAATTTTTCTAACAGTTTTTTTCATACATTAATAAAAACAAGCGAAAGACAAATTAACAAATGAGCTTAAAATAATAATAATTAATAAAGAATATCTTTGAACTTACGCTATCAAAAATTCATATCAATGATATGAAAATCCATTCTGGATGTACCGGCAATATTCGATTGCTTCGTTAAGACCACCCACAATTACGATTATTATTTTCAATTTATTGACTTGATACTTTTACCAGTTCTTCGATTATAACCCAGGAACTGGGGGCTTGTAATAAAGGAGCCATGGAAACGCCATATAAACAACAGCATTACTAAATGCTCGGTTAGTCTCAAGCCCGATTACTTCTTAATGAAAGCTACCAGGCTTTTTTCTACCACCTGATAGCGCCACTGGCAAGTGAGGTATACGTCACTTTGATGCATCTTTGAAGTAATTCAAATGTCAGTACTGTTTATATTTTTCGCCACCTGATGGCGCCACTAGCAAATGAAGAATCAGTTATTCATTTAACGGCTAAATCGCAGTTTTGTATTAATTTATTCCTTGATAATGGATAAATGAAGAATGGCTTGACACAAACCGTTAACCTCTAAACGTTTGACATACCTTACTTACCACTAGCGACATCTGACGAATAAAAAACGTAAGCGTTTGACATATACCTTACTTTTCACTAGCGACATCTGACGAATAAAAAATGTAAGAGTTCGACATATACCTTACTTGCCACTAGTGCTATCTGATGAATAAAAATATGGTATCCCTCATTAACTTTAGAATACAAAAAAATTATACACATTTTTTTCATAAAAAGCATGCTTTAAGCATTTTAATAAATCTGAAAAATGATTAACAATGGTGGTTTTTTACTTTGATGAGTAAATACAGTAACAATCACATTGTACTATTTACGCAATTTATCTTAACTTACTAAAATCGTATGCTTTGAATAAAACTGTAGAATTTGAATTCAAGGAAAGATGTAGGTTCAACTATCCTGAAAAAAGGAATAAACGGTGTATAGAAAAATAACGTTGTGACAAATGTCATCGTAAATTAATAATTATAAGGTGCGTTTGGTATCAAGGTGTAGTGTAAAAGTGTGAACACTTTTGACACTATTACGTTTGTTATACAAAAGTGTAAAATAACTGACCTGTTTGTTATTTCAGTGTAGGACCAAAAGTGTAACAACTATTAGTCCCGGCTCTTGAGCAGGTGCACGTAGTGTAGTGTAGGTCACGTGATATATGTCTGAATTGACAATCACTTTGACAGATTTGATACTTTTTCGTACTCTGTTTTTTATATTTTTTGTCTCTTAAAAATGTAATGGTAACAACAAGATAAATATGGCAGTGAGTTTAACATTTTTACGACCAAAGAAACAGTAAAAACTAGAAATAATGAACTCAGCCAATCTGTCATTTATTTATTTTGTAATGCGCATATACAATCTAGTCAGAATGTACACTAGCCCGTTTGTTACAAGTGTACATTTAGTTTACACTTTTGGTGAACTTGTTTACACTTTTCAGTGAAAAATATCTACACTACACTACACCTTGATACCAAACACACCTACAAAAAAGTGGTCCCTGCGTGAAGTCACGCACGTATCTTAGCAATGTATTAAAAGTGGCCATCAAAAATTGAAGAGAGATAATGCATATGACGGCCAGCTATGGACCTTTTCACGAATAGTTACGCGCAAGCGCCGTCGCCATGATTATGATCACAGCTTTCAGAAGTTTCGTACACTTTTTGACGCAATGACTGGCCCAGAAACGGGTTTCAATGTTAATTTAGATGAAAATGTTACTGACGGTGCTAAATTAGTGCACAAAACAGTTCATCAAATCAAATTTTTGACAGCGCTTTTGTGCAATCGAGCATAAGTATAGGTACATATAAAGCAATACAAAATATGTAATCAACAGCATTGCTACACGCTGGGTCATTCCCAAGCCCTCTGAGAATTAAAAACCACAACTAAAACTAATTGCATTTTCAGCTGGTATTCACTTTTTGACACTAGTGGCGCGTAGTTTTGAACGAGTGTAACACTAGCACCGTGTCAGTGTTGAGTAGTGTACACGCTCTTCGTGTAAGCCATTACCGTTGTCATGTTGTACTCTATTTACACGACCTCCCTGCGACGGTGGTAAAAGTGTAACACTGGAGGTTACACTAGAATCCCACCGACGCCCAGCCGAACACGATACACTGTAGCATTGCGCTCTACACTGACCAGTGGAACACCGTTCTTGGTGAAAGTTTGCACTAGTGCGACTTAGTGTAACAAAGTGTAACCAACCGAAAACTAGCGTTTTAATTTATATTAGAAATCGTGTCCATCGTGATTATAATAAAATTAAGAAAAATCGCAGGATAGTGGACAAAATATTTGATTTATTAAATGTACAACGTTTCGTCTGTATGTACTTGAAAAAGTCTAAATCTATAGACGAAACGTTGTACATAAATCAAATATTTTGTCCACTATCCTGCGATTTTTCTTAATTTTACTAGCGTTTTAATATTGTCAAAATGTATTATTTGTGTTCAACACATTCACTCATCATTTCATATATTCAAAAAAGGAGGGTCATTGTCACACGTGGGATTTTAACGGAATAAAAACCAATCCTGGAAAATAAAAAGGAATATTTGAAAGGATTTATATAAAATAATACAGTTTATTTAATTATTCAGTCATTTTTGGCCGTAATGAAAAAAGACAGCACAGCCGATCATATTCCTCGAGGTACCTTCCTACTACACACGAGTTGTGAAAAAAATCCATTAACATTCTCCTTATATGCTTTAAACTGAAGCATATAAGGAGAATGTTAATTTAGCAATCATGTCACAGTTGAGTATTGTAAGCTCATTCCGACGCGAAATTGGAAAGGTTCAGGTTAGAATCCTGACTGTGACCACTGGTTGGTAAAATGATTTTTTCCTATATGTTTCGAAACAATTATATAATTGGCTGCTCTCCAACGAAAAAATTTTTCAATTGCATACAGCCGTATAAAAAAACTATTATTATCTTAATAGTTAATATTCTATAAATCAGAAATATTGAAAATTGAAATTGAATATGACTTTTATTATGAGATAGAAATTAATTAAAAAAAGTTATTATTGAAATTATTATGATAAAATTTATGAAAATTATAAAAGTATTATTAAATGGAAAGTATATAGAAGTTAAATGGAAATAAGGAGAAAATTAGGGAATATTTATGATAATTACGAATTAAAAGATATTGGAAATAAAACGCCATTTTTAGAATGACGTAATCTATATGAAATGAGAAAAAGAATATTAAATAGTAAAATTATTTAAACCGAATTGAATCGTATAGAATTGAAAATAAAAATATTAATCATAAAACCAATAAAACTAGAAAACCAAAACCTATAAAGAAAACTTTTGATCAAACTAATCTTTGAAATCAAATAAAAAGTAATTATCCAATTGTAGACAAACCTTAAAGAAACCAATTTTAACATCTTGGTAGTAAGTGTTTCCGGGCTAGGTAGCCGTGGTCTAATCGATTTTACTCCGTACGTTTCGCCCAAAGCTCCGTTGGGCATCTTCAGCAGCGATTGGCAATACGATTTGATCTTCTTGCCGGCTACCTAGCCCGGAAACACTTGCTACCAAGATGTCTACCGGCCGTGAAAGCATGAAACTCCAATTTTGACAATTTGCAATTTAACTATAATTTTGAATGATAAAGTTTATTTTTTTTGAAGTTTATAAAAAACCTGATAATATTTTTTCGAGTTATTTTTTTTGAATTGAATTAAATTTACAAACAGGATAATATAAAATTATATCTACTTGAAATCA
Organism: Mongoloraphidia duomilia; assembly: GCA_039654895.1. Taxonomy (NCBI): domain Eukaryota; kingdom Metazoa; phylum Arthropoda; class Insecta; order Raphidioptera; family Raphidiidae; genus Mongoloraphidia; species Mongoloraphidia duomilia. The sequence continues at coordinate 6,752,882 of CM077523.1, forward strand.
TTTTGTATCTTTATCGAATCATTTATTTTTATGAATAAAATTTATATTTGTTGTTTTGATGAGCAAGTTAAAATAAACCTTATAAGAAAATTCAGATAAGTAAGAAATACGAAAATCAAAATTGAAATAAATTGATTTTCCCTTGCAATTATAGCTGGCGACCGTAACAGATGTGATTCCAAGTCTTCATGGTTTCCGGGCTTGTAGGCCGTGGTCCGGCGGTATTTTTACCTGACGTTTCGTCTACAACTGCGGTAGACATTCTCAAAGGCGATGTGGCAGCGGTCGAAGTGTCCTCCTTGGCGGCTCACAGGTCAGTGTGTCAGTGACTGGTGTTCTCCCTTCTTTTATGCGTAGTAGCAGTGTGTTCTCTGTTCGGTCGTAGAACACACTGGTACTAGGCATAAAAGAAGGGAGGACACCAGTTGACACACTGACCTGTGAGCCGCCAAGGAGGACATTTCGACTGCTGCCACATCGCCTTTGAGAATGTCTACCGCAGTTGTAGACGAAACGTCAGGTAGAAATACCGCCGGACCACGGCCTACAAGCCCGGAAACCATGAAGACTTGGTATAATGCCGGCCGTGAAACTTGCACACTTGAACAGATGTGATTATCGATGAAGGGTGCGTTTTGAGCCCTACTTACACGGCGTAGGACAAATAACAAAACGTCACAAAAAAGCGTTCATTACAGACCGGAATAAACAATATACATACTTGGTTTCGTCGACTATTTCCACTTCCTGCGGCTGCGTTATCGGCGTATTGCTGTGACCGGCCGTCGGGTCATCGGTGTTGAGCTCCCCGTTAGTCGAGCTCACAACCTGAACATTGGAACGAAAAAGTCCAATTATAAATATGCATTAGAGTTACATAAGCTGATATTTACCATTATGAGACAATGTATACTAAAATTTGGATTTTTGAAAATGTTAATGTTAACAAAAAACAGTCAAAGTTGTCAGAATACACAGTTAGAACCAGACGTGTAATATCGGAGCGTAACGTATGGCGCAGAACTACAGGGTGTTCCCAGCTTTACAAGTTTTTTTTTTTGAGTACATAGAATCTCATAGTCCGGCCGCCAGTTATCCGGCGTTTTTCTTCAGCGTACTAAATGTAAGCTACTCTATAATTTTACAATAAAAAAAAATGTATATGACTCGAATAGTACAAATCTAGGGCCGTAGAGGGTGGGGGGTCATATAGGGGAAATACCCTATCTTGAATTAACAATGACCTATCTTAAAAATAGTCAACTTACAGTAATACCCTGTCTTTCGTAATTTTTATCTTTTACGTCCTACTTCAAATTTTTAACACCCTATCTTGAATTTAGTTCTCGCTATGGCCCTGTACTGTGTACACATCAATGTAAATTCACAGCTTTGACTATTTGGGACAGTTTTCTTAAAAAAAAAAGATTATGCTTCCCCTTTTATTTATAAATTACTTTCTTATAATTTTTTTAATTCTTAATAAAAATGGTCATCAACTACTAAACACACTAAATTATATTTTTAATTTAATATAAGTACCCTATTTCATATATTTGTAATACATTTTGTCGAGGTTAGGGGCCATCTATAAATTACGTCACACGTTAAGGGGGGGGGGGGAGGGAGTCAACAAAATGTGACATCGTGTGACAAGGGCCAGAGGGGGTCATAAGCTTTGTGACGTCACATGTTAAAATTTAAATTTAAAATATTAAAACGCGAAATTTATATGTAAACAAAAAATATCACTAACTCGATTTTATTTTAATTATTTCCAATTATAAAATTAAAAAATATGTGACGTCACACCAAGGGGGAGGGGGCTTTAAAAATGTTACCATCTGTGACAAGGACGGAGGGGGGGTTAAAAATCATAAAATTTGTGTGACGTAATTTATGGATGGCCCCTTATAATTCAAAGGTTACCTGGTAGAGGTCAATAGTTCAAAACATTTTTATCAATTGATGTCTAATTCTAAGCTTCTAAATTTCTTGTCATGAAAAATATAGAACAAAAAAACAGCGTTTTCCAATCTCTACATTTGCTGATTGTTGTAAAATGTATTTTAAACAAACCGTTTTTCAATGAGGACTGCCAGACTTCTTTATTACCACCTGATGGCAACACTAGCAAAAGGTAGTTTGATGTCATTCAAATGCATATATGTAATACTCCTATATTGCTAGCCGGGGTCTGGAGTCGGACGAAAGCCTACGGTGCAGACATATATATGTGTGTCTCTCTCGCAAGACGTCGAGTCTTATGCGCATGTACGAGAATGTTTACTATAACTAGGCTTTAAGCTTCGAGCAGAGGAGGTTTTCCCCACCATACTTGCCAATTCCCCCACGAGAGTTGCAACGCGCTTGCGCACAACGAGATGTATTTCTTGACAAAGATAGAAACAGTAATTTGCTGTCTCACTTGCGGTCTGATACTTCCGCTTACGGGCACTAGCAGTATAGGAGTATTACATATATGTTCAAATGTCTGTACTGTTTATATTTTCCTCCACCTGATCGCGCTACTAGCAAGTAAAGTATCAGTCATTCAAACGTTGAACGGCTAAATCGCAGTTTTGTTTTTTATTTAAGGTAGTTGTCGTGCTATGGGCATAGTGTCAGAAAATTCTAAAATTTCGTATACTCATTAAGGATACTATAATACAAATATCATTAAAATTTGAAGTTGATTGACCATCTCTAGCTCGAGATAAACTTAATTGAAGTTCGGATAATTAACACGGAGAGCATAGGAAAGGTCGTGTTTTTGACAAGTTTTTTAATTAAAAAAAAAGTAACAGTCAGAAATTTTCAATAAACTTGTTCATTGATGTTTTTGTTCTGAGTTTAAAAAGAAAATCCAAAAATTATTGACCTTTTTATTGTTGATATATAATAACGCAAAGTTCAACAATTTATGAGAAAAGATTGACATTTTTATATAATCCAAGCTAACAAACTAAGTGAAATATGTGTTACTATGTGAACAACAGTTTAGGTACAATCTCTAACAAAATTTTTTTACATTTAACACTACACTTATTTATTGTTTTACAGCGTATTATGAACGAAACTTTTGGATGCTATTGTAGCACGACAACTACCTTAATCATTCATTTGAATGACTAAACACAAACCGTTAATCTCTAAACGTTAGACATACATTACCATAAACTTATAACGCATGGAATGCTTATTCCCCTTAGTTCAAGTTAATCTGATAGCGCTGCTCAGTTTCACTGTGATATAATAAACTTAGAGTAAATGTATATGTTTGACACATACCTTACTTGCCACTAGCGTTATCTGACGAATAAAATATGGTAGCCCTCATTTTTGAAAAACCAAATATTAAATCAATTTATATACAGTAATCAATTTTACATGTAGTCAATAAATGTAAATATTATTCTACAAATGCAAAAGGAAAATCTGACCTAAAAAGTACGTCAGATATTTATGTCGAAAAAAATTCAATTCAAATTAAGCAGCATCGCAGGCAAATGTCACAAGTCATTATTGTAAAACATGTTTTTATTAAAAGCAAACAGCCAATTCCTCGACAAGGCGAAATTAACAAATTCTAGTTATAAAATAAATTAACTGTTTTGGAATTTTTTTTGTTTGTTACAATTCGACTTATCAAGATCAATCATTAAAAATATTGTCAGCTTAAAAGATAATAATTTAAAGACTACTAATATTAGCTGCAATACATAACCTCAAAAGAGCACCCTATAATACAATAATACTCGATTAGTTGTCTGGTTTTCGCATGACTTTACGATAGTTTTCGGCAGAGCGAAGTTGAACTGAAAACTGAATCCATAGGATTTCAATGCAAACAACATTCTCTGCGCATGCGTGAGTCATCAGTGTTGCAAAATTAAGGATAAAATCCTTGGATCTAGGGATTTTACTGTTTATTTAGAGCAGTGATTCACAACCCAAGGCCAGGAGCCCCTCTTAAATTCAACCTGTAGCTCAAGATTGTTTTTTTTTTAATGGCCCTTCAAAAGAAAAAGTTATTATTGATTTAGCAATAAATGAACAGTTTATATTTTAAGAATAGTTCCAAATTAATTCTGTTTTAAAGACCACCAACAGCTAAGATTATTTGGGCCTAGCTCCAATTCATATTTTCAATTCATTATTTTCTTTTAATAATAAATTGAAAATCCAATTGACACTTTTACCAGCTCTCGGGCTAGAACCCGGGACTTGTAATAGAGGAACCATAGCAACACCATGTAAACAACAGCATTGCTACACGCTCGGCTATTCTCAAGCCCAGTTCCAAATTATAAAATATTATTACGTGAACGACGCGCGCTCGATTTTCAAATGAACTCGAAAAAAAATATAAAAAAACTGTTACTACGGGTTTGGCATCAAATGAAGGATGGCAGGTGCTCTTCATTGGTCGGCAATTAAATTACAAATAGATACGTACCTGTACGGAGCCGTGGCGGTCAGCGGGCGTAAGGTTACCGAGCGTACTCTGTTTGGGCACGTCCGGCCAAGCTGTCACCCCTTTGCCACCCGTCTGCCCGCCGCACAAACACAACACACAGTTAGTTTCAACTTTCACACACGCCAATTGCTACAGATTAACTACAATAATTTATAATACGCAAAACTGTACCGTACCAAATACTCAACAATATCAAAATATGAGTTACTTATCAAAATGGTTGGCTAAACTGTAAAAATAAAATGGAAGACTGGCAGCCATATTAACAGTTCACACTTTCGAATATAAACGCCACTTTGACTTCAAAATATGATTTTTATAACATTTATGAGTTGCTGCGTGGTGTGAATATAACATGTTGTGCTACCTAGGGTACCAGTTTTCGACCGCTTTGCGCAATGACGTCATGTAGGGAGCAGATTTGAACTTGAGAATGCTATTTGGGGAGGTTCCACCGCAGTAATTTTGGTCCAGAGTATTCTGACCTGATACACTTTCGATAATTTTGCGAAATAACAAATTATCTCGAAGGTACCAGTTACTCGGTTTCTAGAAGACTTTTAAGGGGTAAGTTGCAGGCCTATTAGAAAACATGAATATTGAAAATGGATATACAATACTTCTATACCAAATTCTCATAAGCCTTAAAAAACAATTAGTAAACGAATTTTGTCGAAATTCCCATTATTTTTTCACAAAAAACGCCAAAAATAATAACTAATCACTAGGTATTGTTCCCTACGTGACGTCACACGGTAAGAGCGAGATGAACGTATCTCACTTACTCGCTGCGCAAGAGCACACCATGCTATACTCACACCACGAGTTTCTGCATAAATCCGTTATTTTAAAGAAACAATACTAATAAATTAAAAAAGCATAATGTATGCTTTTTTAAAAGCAATTCAGAGGGCAGTGTAGCCTAGTGGATAGCGTACTTGGTACCAGCCTCTAGACTAGACTGTCGTGGGTTCGAATCCCACCTGCGCTCATGGATGTTTTGTGATGTTATTTAGTTTTAAGTTAGTTGTTATTTACTGTAATTTATGACGCTCACGACCTAAGTTGTCGACGCGTCTATAACCTACAATAAAATAAATAAAAATTTTAAAAGCAGACTTCATATCAAACGAATGCAGTTACGTTGGCAACATCAAATCATTGTGTGCGTATTAGATATTTATAAAATCATCAAATCTTTTGTAAAAGACAATAGTACAAGGTGACCTTTTATAAAATTTGTTTGTCAAATTTCTTTGATAACACAATACTGGCCTTAGTTGTACACATGACATTCACGGTTATCTGAAGTTGGCAACAATTAATATGGCTACACATACTTAACAGTCGACGATTTTGCGATCAAATCAATTCCTTTGGCTATTTGAAAAATATTTCAGATTTGTATCTGCACAATTATTCGATTGGCTGGCTAACCTTTTTTTTATTAAATGCTGATTGGCCTGACTCTTGTCTTTGGCCAATAGTCGATTTTGTATACAGTAGAGTCCGTCTATTACGACTTCGCTTATAACGATTAACCGTTTTTAGCGATGTAAATGCCAACTCAAGTTAGATTTCATATAGACGTACTATGAAAGCATATCCGTATAGTACGACTCCGGTTTAAGCGACCAACTGCTTTTAGCGACCCAATTTTATAATAATCGTCCGGTTAGAACGAAATTACAATACATATTGTTCCTCTGATCTGTATGTTTAATTTTCTTTAAAGTTACATAATACATACATACATACATACATATGGATTTGAAAGTGTTAATATATTTTGTTTTATTTTCATAGAAATTAATCTATTGTACACTTATATGTATTATATAAAAACAAGCTTAAATTATGCGGTCGCTTTGTGCGTCATCCGGTTAATACGACATAATGTCGCCGGTCCCTTGAAACTCGTTCTATCCGGATTCTACTGTACTTTGTATTTTTATTCTTGTTATCAGCTAAACTAAACGATTCATGAACTATTTAATTGGTCGATTTAACAGTTGCAGGTGAGGGCACGTTCATAAGAACGTTAATCACTCACGTAACTGAAAAGTCGCTCGACTAAAAATTGCCTGTCAGCGCCAGGTCTTACACTTCTGAAATACTTTTGCAAACGACAACCGCAAATCATCCACTGTTACGTCACTACTTACGTAATTTATGTAGTCTATTTACCGATAAAAGCAAATTTTTCCTATCAAGCATGCTTTCACGTAATTAGACTTGCGTTAATAAATAAAACTTTCTGCCATACCCACTATAAAATAGGTACTTTACATGCATGCATGTAGAGACTTTTGACAGGCCACTGTACGGGAACGTATCTTTCCCACACTAGTGATTTACGTTTATTCGCCCTGCTTCGCCGGCTTAGACGCTAATGACCTCAGTTGTCCAGCGTCTATAATTTACAATTCATTCATGCCTCGCCCGCTATTACCTACTGAGAGCTACTCTCGGCCTACTACTGAAGTGAAGTTGGCGACACAAAATGAACTGTCAAAAAATTTCGAAAATACTGAAAATGAAGTGGAAAGCAGCTTGTTTTATAGTGGGTATGGCAATAAATACCATGTACATTTCGAGCGTAATGGTTACAACTCGTGTGACTGTTAAAACTCGTTATCACTCGTCTTAACATACTATCACTACTCGTCAGTAATACGCCTCATTACGCAACTAGATATACAAATACAATCTACCATTATGATACGTCGAAGCATGTAAATAACATTGTAATATCAATGTTTCATTCATTACGCATCTATTTTTTACTTAGAAAATATTATTATGCAATTGCAGCACGTGTAAAATGTGTAAAATAGGTTTGTTCGGTTGTTTCTTAAGCTGATAATCAGTCGATTGAAAATTTTCAAAGCAACAGAAGAAAAGAAAACAAGAAAAAAAAATTGCGTGGCTCTTTAAAATCATGGTGGTCACAAATGTCTAATAAAAAATTGACTTCCAAATAGAGATAGTATTGAGTGGATTTTTCTCGTAACAGTTTCGACCTGTTCCAGGTGTAAGCTAGTACCTGTTCCGACTGTGTATACATCTAGATGTGCAAGCTTTCACGGCCAGCATTGTTCCAAGTCTTCATGGTTTCCAGGCTTGTAGGCCGTGGTCCGGTGGTATTTCTACCTGACGTTTCGCCTACAACTGCGGTAGACATTCTCAAAGGCGATGTGGCACCGGTCGAAGTGTCCTCCTTGGCGGCTCACAGGTCAGTGTGTCAGTGACTGGTGTCCTCCCTTCTTTTATGTCTAGTACCAGTGTGTTCTCTACTCGGTCGTATTCCGTCCTTGCACAAGGACGGAATACGACCGAGAAGAGAACTCACCCCCACCACTACACACTGCGCAGTTGACCAATTACAGAGAGACGGACTACGACCGAGCAGAGAACACACTGGCACTAGGCATAAAAGAAGGGAGGACACCAGTCACTGACACACTGACCTGTGAGCCGCCAAGGAGGACACTTCGACCGCTGCCACATCACCTTTGAGAATGTCTACCGCAGTTGTAGACGAAACGTCAGGTAGAAATACCACCGGACCACGGCCTACAAGCCCGCAAACCATGAAGACTTGTGTATACATCAATTTAACGTAGCTTTTTGTACAATTTCCACTTCGGAACAAAATTTTTCTACGAATTTTGATAAAAATCTAGCTTGAAAAGCGATCTTTTTCTATGTAGATCAATCATTTGTTTTTGTGTGAGTACAATCTAATGTTCTACATGACTGAGAGTTTGACGACATTAGACTGTTCCTGTATAATATACACCGTGTCCCAGGATATATATAGAGAATTTAGCATTGGGACAAAATGAATGGATCAGAATAAGCGATGACTATTGACTACGTTAATATATTGGTTTATTTTTGGGTTGTTTTGATAATTTTTAATAACCTGAAGTTTTGCTATTCATTTCTCTCTCATTCATTAGATATTTTTGTTATACTGTCGATTACACTACACAATACATTTCTGACGGCAATACATTACTGCGTGTATTTTAAAAATAGAACATAGGCTGAAATTTTACCAAAAACAAGAAATAAAAAATAATTTAAATTAATAAGATTTATACGGCTGAATTGCAATTGAAAATTTTTCGTTGGAAAGCAGCGAAAGTGGAAAGGTTCAAGTTAGAATCCTGACTGTGACTATGGTTGGTGAAATGATTTTTTCCAATATGTTTCGAATCAAGTCTTCATGGTTTCCGGGCTTGTAGGCTGTGGTCCAGTGGTATTTCTACCTGACGTTTCGTCTACAACTGCGGTAGACATTCTCAAAGGCGATAAAAGAAGGGAGGGCACCAGTCACTGACACACTGACCTGTGAGCCGCCAAGGAGGACACTTCGACCGCTGCCACATCGTCTTTGAGAATGTTTACCGCAGTTGTAGACGAAACGTCAGGTAGAAATACCACCGGACCACGGCCTACAAGCCCGGAAACCATGAAGACTTGGAACAATGCCGGCCGTAAAAGCTTGCACACTTGTTTCGAATCAATTATATAATTGGCTGCTTTCCAACGAAACATTTTCAAAAAATAATTTATATCTAACGTTGCTAAAAAATATGCCTTTCAAAGCCAACTTGGGAACTAAGTTTGTTCTTATGAAGATTAAATAAGTTCAGGGAAAGTCATTATTTGGGGTCAATAAAAAAGAAAGCTTTATCAAAGTTACGCACTAAGCTAAGCGCAACAAAGCAGCTAGCAAATTAGCAACCAGACTGAACTCAACCACTGAACTTTGAACGCACACATCAGCTGTCAATCTAACCTCATCAATAAGAATAGTGTCTTCCATTTCGTCCTCCCCGTCAAGGAGTGCATTATATTCATCATCCTGAACAACACACACCAACAAATACAACAAGAGAACATTCTCTTAAATTAATAAATCAAAAACTCAAATAACAAATCAAATATAGATTGGACAAATTCAAAAAATGTTTCAGTATTAACGGTAAGCGTGAAAACTATATTATATAATAAATCATTATCATCATCATCACACTGCTAAAAGCAGTACATCACAAAAAAACAAAACACAGTTATGTCTCACATGCGACTGTTTTATCTGCGCAATGAATAATATTTTGTTTCGGTTATGCAAAATTGTTTTAATTAATACACGTTGTTTAAAAACATAAAATTCTATTACAAATAAAACAAAAACAATCGGAAACGAAATATACAGCGACAGTGTTTCGAATGTTTAAAATAGGCAAAGCCACAATTGGTGGAAAGTGACTGTATTAAACGAAATAAATAAATTTTTTTATAGTTATACCAAAATTCTACTTTGGGATTACCTTTTTTAAAACTTTATCTTTTGTAATTTAAGCGTTATTATTTAAGTTGAAACTCATTCAACTTAAATAATAACGCTTAAATTACAAAAGATAAAATGGCTAGAGGATCTTGATACGAAAAAATTGGAAAGGGTATTAGCCAATTTTGATAATTATTTAATTTGACGTTTTTTGCAAACTTAGCAATATTTGAAAACTATTTTTATTTCATTTTCATTTTAAAAACAGAAACAAAATAAATATTCAGTACATAGATAGAATAGAATGATCTAAAAATACTTATATAAACAAAAATAAAACAATTGCTTTTTAATAAAACCATAATTACCTTATTAGTTTGATGTCTATCTCTATTGGGCGACACCACAATTTCATGTCCCGTCTGAAGAGATCCAACCGGAGTAGACTAAAAAAAAATTGCAAATAAACAAATTAATTTCAAAAATAAATTGTGTTTTAAAGACCACCAACAGCTAAGGTTATTTGGGCCTAGCACCAATTCATATTTTCAATTCATTATTTTTTTTTTTATAATAATAAATTGGAAATCCAATTGACACTTTTACCAGCTCTCGGGCTAGAACCCGGGAACTGGGGACTTGTAATAGAGGAACCATAGCAACGCCATGTAAACAACAGCACCGCTACACGCTCGGCCATTCTCAAGCCCTAAATTAATTTCAAGATTACAGCAAAATCACGTAATATTTTTCATACACTTAAGTCTTAATTTGTGAATTCGATTGGCTTTCAGTTACGTTGCAAGTTTTGGGTAAGTTGGTCCAGTCGTTTTTGCGTGACGCCCGAATAAACACACAGGCACAATTAGAATTTTGTTTATATAAATTCCTAAAATATATTTAACACACATTAAGTCAAATGTCGATAAACAAAGTCAAAGTTTCCTCAATTAAGGCCACCATATTTTTATTCGTCAGATAGCGCTACTGGCAAGTAAGGTATGTGTCAAATGTGTACATTTTTTATTCGTTAGATGGCGCTAGTGACAAGTAGGTATGTCAAACGTTTAGAGATTAACAGTTTGTATTAATTAGTCATTCTTCATTTATTCTTTATTAAGAAATAAGTAATTAAATAAATAAATACAAAGCTGAAAGCTGCGATTTAGTCGTTAAATGATTGAATGACAGATACTTTACTTGCTAGTGGCGCCATCAGGTGGCGGAAAATATAAATAGTACTGACATTTGAATGACATCAAAGTTGACATGTACCTCACTTGCTAGTGGTGTCAAAAAAGAAGTCTGGTAGCCCTAATTAATAATCGTTTCCTTTTCACATTAAAACCTCAAAAGAAATCTTTCCTGAATTGAAGAAAGATTTTTTAGGCAAGTGTCAAGAGCCGAAATGATTCGTATGTCTCAGTAGTACCTTTATGTCAGATTAAACAAAAAAAAAAGGCTTAAGGTAGTTGTCGTGTTATGGGCATAGTGTCAGAAAATTCTAAATTTTTGTATACTCATAAAGGATACTATAATACAAATACCATTAAAACTTGAAGTTGATTGACCATCTCTAACTCGAGATAAACTTAATTAAAGTTCGGATAATTAACACGGAGAGCATAGGAAAGGTTGTGTTTTTGACAAGTTTTTTAACTTAAAAAAAAAAGTAACAGTCAGAAATTTTCAAAAAACTAACTGTTCAATGATGTTTTTTTTCTGAGTTTAAAAAAAAAATCCAAAAATTATTGACCTTTTTATTGTTGAGATATAATAACGCAAAGTTTAACAATTTATGAGAAAAGATTGACATTTTTATATAATCCAAGCGAACAAACTAAGTGAAATATGTGTTACTATGTGAACAACAGTTTAGGTACAATTTCTAACAAAATTTTTTTACATTTAACACTATACTTATTTATTGTTTTGCAACGTATTATGAACGAAACTTTTGGATGTTATTGCAGCACGACAACTACCTTAACCATCTAGAGCAGCTGTTCCCAACCCATTGGCCGCGGTCGACCTGTGGGCCGCGAGCAACGTGGTACTGCCATGGACGCTGATCAAGAGTCGTAAGTCAAGATAAATATTATCGGAGCTTCAGGGGTAGAGATGGGAATAATCGAGTGGGTGTGTTTATACTTATATATTTAGTTAGTGGGCCTCAATTTTTTTTACAAAATTAATGGTTCGCACAACAAAAAAGGTTGGGAACCGCTGATCTAGAGTTAACTTACCTATTAAAACAATAATAATTAGGAGTGCACCGAGGATTAATTTTTTCAAAAAACCGTGTAGCGAGTACCCGAGCGAGTAATTTGGTCCTGCATAGTATTGCTACCAGTCTTATAGATGGCGCTCTTGTGGGGGGAATAATTCAATAACGTTATCGTTTAAAAACTTGTATATTGAATAGCTCAAAATAATGACAACTTACTTATGAAAAAACCCTACTGCTTATTGCTTCGATGTGCTTTTGTCTGTTTACCGTGGGTTTCTATTTCCTAAACTGTCAAAAAATGATTTGTTTGGGGACTTTTAGATTTTTTTATTACTCAGCCTGGTAATGCTAATACTCGACCAAACTGAATCGGTAAAATGGCCTAGCAACTAACATCTGGTAATTGGGGCTTGAGTCAGGGGCGCAATCAGCGATGCGATTCGTAGCACTGCGTACATTTTTTTTTTAATTTTGAGGGCACGAAATCAGAGTCTTGCCCATTCATTTTCAAGATAGATAGATTGTAGATTATAGACGCTCAACAGCTGAGGTCATCAGCTGTTTATAAATATCGATAGAGTAATTTGATAAAATATATTAATTTCCAAGATAGAACATTTTGATAAAAACATTCCAACAGTGTCGCTTACCTACAGCTTAGGCTCATTTTGCACCAAGCCAGTCCAGTCCAGTCGCGTCAATATTTCCTTTCGCACTGAATACGTCGCGTCAGCCGTCCCACAAATTCCGATCGAAGTTCGCGACAGTTTTGTTAAGAATTTTGTGTCGAAATGGACGTACTTCTCCAAAGCATAATTTTACGTCGGCTACACAGAAGAAGAAGGATGAAGAAACGACAACATCTGTTTTGGGTTCATCCCATACATACCAGGAGACCAGTGTTCGGTTCTTTAACCACTTATTTCTCTGGCTATACCTACCTCTCCAGGCGGCAGCAATGAAATTCCGATCTCTGTGCTTCACGTGCTTAGGATCGTAGATTTCCTCTTTTGCTTGCCACTAATAAAATTAAGGTTTCTACATCCATTCTCAGTGTCAAGACTGGGCTGACTGGCATTAAAAATTCAACCGGCTGAGTCGCAATCAGTCTTGATAAGTCTTGACGCGATCGGACTGGACGTGACGCGCTTAGTATGAAACCAGACTTAACATTGCCTTTATTTCAACGATAAGTTAATATGTTCAATCTAGTAGCGTCCGACTTGACTAGACGCGACTGGACTGGTTTGGTGCGAAATGAGCCTTACAACAAAATTAACAGGTGAATACAGTCCAGTAAATTTGCAAAATTTGAAATTCTGCCTAGCGATCATTCGCAACTCAAGAAACAAAAGGACTCGAGCTGATCACGCACACAGCTCACTCTATTTTGAAAATGAATAGACAGTCCGAAAATGAATAGACAGTCCGAATAATATTTGAGTCCTAGGTGCACCCCGCAAAAAATAATAATATTTAAACAAAAATAATGGCATGCATACCTTGTCCGATTTAGTTTTAACAATATGTGACGGCGGGGCATTACGAATTTGTCGCAGAGTTTGAAAATTAGACGGCTTCGTGCAACAACAAAAGCAGCATGCAATTGTTTACAAATCAAATACCAGATGAAAAATCAAACATCAAAGTAAAAGAAGAACTTAAAATACAATGAAAATGTAAACAGGAAACAAATGGTTGTGAAACAAACACACATCATTCACTCGGTTGTATGAAATGTTGTGTCAAGTAATTGTGTTACTGCGTCATGCAATATCCAGAATGAGAACGTCGTTTATAAGGAACATCGATACAGATTTGTGCTGATCGATTTGAACGGATTGATTCAGTTCGATCAGCACAAACATAAAAAAAAAAAAATTTTGAATCGAATTTGTATATTTACACTTGTTGCACAAGCTTTATTTGCGTGATCAGTGTAGTGCAACTCAGTGTAAAAATAAACCTTCGAATTGGCATCTTAATTATTCAATGATTCCCTCATTTGCAACGAGTTTTTGCACGAGTTTTTGCACGAGTTTTTATATTCTGACATACGTTTGCAAGGTTATGTTGTAACTTTAAAGTATAATGAGATGGATTTTTAGGGTAAGTTCGGTTTTGAGCTCAGATCGATCTGAGTGATCTAATGCGTTCGAATTTAACATTTATATGCTCTGAAAGATCTCTATCCTGCGTTCGGATTTAAAATCTGGAGGAGATCGAGCACGCTCTATGAGCTCCGAGGAAAGCGATCGAGCAAGCGGATTTAACCAACTTCAGAGCATTCATTTTAAAAATGAGCGGAAACACTTGTTGTGAGAATGGATAAATTTTGAAGTTTATTTATATGAGGTAATTTTTCAATAGGTAAAAATACACGAATAATATTTATTCAAAGAATAGTAATAACCAATAAGTCTATATCGCACAGAATGATTAAATAAAATATTTATTATATCTATGGGTCGAAAAAATCAACAACCGGTAGTACTATTAATTTTAAAATAAAGGAATAATAACGAAAAAAATTGTGAATCATGATTTATTATTATAACAATGTTGAATTAAATCAAAATGAGGAGCAATAAAGAATGTATTTCGGCTTTAGTAATAAGAATTTAACTTGCTGGGGCCATTTTATTCTGACGTTTGGAAAAATCTGCTAGATTACGTTCGGAATTGTTTAGATGGCTCGATTTGCTCGCTTGTCACGTGACCAAAAATCTGTTCGCTCGGCTCGATCAATCGAGCGTAAAACCGAACTTACCCATAATGAGATGGATTTTTAGCAAATTCGTGGAATGAAAATCGTTAAAAAGTAAACGAATGCACACACCAACAAGATGGCGGATAGTCGACAGCTAGTAAATTACAGTGCGCATGATGTGTATTAAAAAGTAATAGTTAGTGAAATTTTTTGTAGAGAATCGGTAGAATTTAAATATATTTTGAGGTTAAAAATAAAAAGCCTTTCCAAATCCAAAAAATATTTTTAATTCAGTCAAAAATAGCAAAACTATTAGTTTAGTTATTTTTGGCTGAATTAAAAACATTTTTTTGATCGGGAAACGCTTTTTCTTTCTAACCTCAAAATATGTATAAGTAAATA
Source organism: Mongoloraphidia duomilia (assembly GCA_039654895.1). Classification (NCBI taxonomy): domain Eukaryota; kingdom Metazoa; phylum Arthropoda; class Insecta; order Raphidioptera; family Raphidiidae; genus Mongoloraphidia; species Mongoloraphidia duomilia. The sequence goes on from CM077523.1 coordinate 6,768,009, forward strand.
ATTAGGTCCCGAAGTCTCAATCTGGATATTTATATATTGATTAAAAACTACTCTAAGTTAGTGAAACCCTTGGTTTATAATATGGGTAAATTTATCACAAAACTTTATTCACAAAATTTTGACACTCTTTATGCTGTTAATTTTGACGCTGTAGTAAGTAAATAAAAACCAAAAAGTTAATTTCTCGAGCTCGTTTAAGTTAAATTCTATCGTTTTACCTGTCTTCGTATGATACAAACAGCACACAACACAAACATAACCAATGAACATAACCTCAATTTTCAATTTAACAAGTGATTTTCAGAACTGTTTTATTCTAACAAAACTCGACGAAATTTAAATGAGCAGAATTTGTTTTAAATTTTAATAAAGTTCAAAGTAAAAGTTTACGTCCATGATAAACCAAGAGTCAAAAAGAAGAAGTCATATGAAAAGTTATGATATTAAAAAAAGATTAATTTGAACGATAATCAAAGATTTATGTTCTTAATGACTTTAAATGAAGATCTGACAATTGACAGTAAACGATAAATCATTTAACATAATCATAAAATTTGCAAAATATTTTCACCGATGGTGTCGAATAGAATTATCTACTTCATTGAATTTTCAGTTTTCATGTAACTAGATTTGTATTAGTAGAATGAAAATAGTACAACACTAAATTTGCTTCCAGAACAAGATATAAAACTCTTTATTTAATAAAAAGAGATGGACGACATGTTTCGAGAGCTTAAGCTCTCATCATCAGGTCAATTTAAAAACAAGATTTTACAATAATTGAAAATTGTGTGAAATTGTGTGAAAGTTCTGTGAAAGGAAATTATAAATTAGATTTTACAATAAAATTAGCAATAAAACTAAATTAGTTAAAATTTTAAGTAAATTACCTTTGTTACTTTAAGCATCTTGTGGTAGTAAATTTAAAATCAAAAAATGGTGACATTCTGAAGTAAAAATTAAACGCAATGACTACATCTGAGAGCAATGCTGCTAATTTAAACCAGTAAAATTAATGACATAATATAAAGTAGGAGGATTACTGTAATTGATCATTGATAAACAATATTATTTATGGAGGATTATTCTTAAACAAAAAATCAAAAACATTAGATTCCATGCAATCTATTGTTGAGTTAAGGCAGTTATCAGAACTACAAGCTGCTTTTATTTCAAAAGTTTCAAAAGAGTCAATTAGGACATTAGTATCTACAAAGTGTAAAATTTCAATTACAGAATCAGGGTCAAATGAGTGCCCAGAGTTCAAAAGGTGTTTGCCAAAATTAGACCTGGTGTTGAATAAATTAGTGGTATGTTCTTTAAGTCTATCTTTAAATTTTCTCTGTGTTTTTCCAATATAAAATGCAGGACAGTCATTACATGTTAATTTATAAACACCACTACGATTTATAGGATCAATTGTATCTTTATTGTATACTAAAGTTTGTTGTAGGCTACCTTTAGATTTGAAAGAGACGGTTAAATTGTATTTTGAAAAAACTGCTTTTATTTTGAACGATAAACTACCACAATAAGTTAAAGAGCCAATCCATTTGTTATTATCACTAATCGGTTTAAGAGTGGTTAATGGTTGTGCGGAAAATTTATATTTGAATTTCTTGAATAGTGTATATACACAACTAATAGGGAAATTGTTGTTAATAGCTAACTGTTTAATTACGTTATATTCAGCTATAAAAGCCTCAGTCTTCAAAGAATAAGAGAATAGTCTATGCAGTAGTGAATTAAACGCTGCCATTTTATGCTGTATAGGATGGAAAGAATTATAATCAATGAGAGTATCAGTATACGAAGATTTACGATATATGGAAAAATTAAATTCATGATTGGATGTATTAATTAAGATATCTAAAAACGGTAATTGATTTAAATGTTCAAATTCTAATGTAAATTTAATAGACGGATGAATACTATTAAGGTAAGAAAGAAATGTTTGGATGTGTAACAAGTTGCCTTGAAATAGGCAAATTAGGTCATCTACATATCGATAAAAGAAGATAATATTATTTGAAAATAATGTATTTCGAAAAATAATCTTTTCTATGTGAGACATAAAGATTTCAGCTAAAAGGGGGGAAAGAGGGCACTCATTTGACCCTGATTCTGTAATTGAAATTTTACACTTTGTAGATACTAATGTCCTAATTGACTCTTTTGAAACTTTTGAAATAAAAGCAGCTTGTAGTTCTGATAACTGCCTTAACTCAACAATAGATTGCATGGAATCTAATGTTTTTGATTTTTTGTTTAAGAATAATCCTCCATAAATAATATTGTTTATCAATGATCAATTACAGTAATCCTCCTACTTTATATTATGTCATTAATTTTACTGGTTTAAATTAGCAGCATTGCTCTCAGATGTAGTCATTGCGTTTAATTTTTACTTCAGAATGTCACCATTTTTTGATTTTAAATTTACTACCACAAGATGCTTAAAGTAACAAAGGTAATTTACTTAAAATTTTAACTAATTTAGTTTTATTGCTAATTTTATTGTAAAATCTAATTTATAATTTCCTTTCACAGAACTTTCACACAATTTCACACAATTTTCAATTATTGTAAAATCTTGTTTTTAAATTGACCTGATGATGAGAGCTTAAGCTCTCGAAACATGTCGTCCATCTCTTTTTATTAAATAAAGAGTTTTATATCTTGTTCTGGAAGCAAATTTAGTGTTGTACTATTTTCATTCTACTAAGTATTGAACAAGAAGCAAAAAACGAAGTCTCACTATACACAATATAGATTTGTATTGCTTAACAACGATCAAACACCGAAAATAAATAATGTTAGATTATAAAATACTTCCGTAATTGGAAAAATTAGATATCTGGAAATTTCAAAAAAAAGTCACAGTATGACAGCTGAATTTCACGAGTTTGGGGTTATCTTTAACCTTGAAGGTAAATTTTCATTTCCTATAGTTACCCCGTTAGAGTGCATACAATTAGAGAAAACCAAATCGTAGCAGAAACCTGCGCACGGCATAGGCTGAAGACCAACAGTGAACACATGTAAACGTCTACCCACCCCTTCACAGGTACAATAGACGAGTCTGAACACAAATTCGTCTGTGCGCATGATGACGTTAGTGTCCTTCTCTGAATGTAAGCACTCTACTAAAAAAATGGAAATTCACCCAGTATAACCGAAATAACAAATAAAAATTATACTGGATGTGTTTAATTAGCTTTTTCTTTTTGAATATTTCCAGCAGAACTATGGGGCGCGCACGCGCAAACTAAAACAGACTGTGCGCATGCGCGATTCCGTCATTTTGATGGAAATCGTCAAAAAGAAGAAACCAACCCACCCATTATAGCAATTTGAGCTCAGATCCTCGAGCACATATGACGCTTATGAACGTAAATGAAATTCGTGTATGATCAAGAATCCGATAAATCGGAAATATAGAAGCAAGAGAAATAATAAAATTAACCGGTCCCACTCTGAATAAGCAAACAAAGACATGCAAACATCGAAGGAATTACAATGTACCATAGTTTTGCCTGTCCAGTCGAACTCTCCGTCGTCAACGTAGCCTCTTTTGTCGAACAGATCTTGAAACAATCTGCGCAGGTACTCGTAGTCTGGTGTTTCGAAAAAATCTAACCTCCGCACGTAGCGTAGATACGTTGCCATTTCTTCCGGATGACTTTCGCACAACACCTGTTGAACAAAACAAAAATTACGGCAAACCCGAGACTGAAAACACGTTTACTTCGAAAAATGTTGATTAAATTTTCAAAGATCCGGTTTCAAATCTGGGTTCTTCCAGATATAAAACCGTTTTTTTTTTTTATTAAATACAGTACAAGTTCAATACTAATATTAATTTTTTATAAAGTAGAAACTCTAGAGCTGGAACCTCGTTGAGTCAAAATCCTTTCTATGTAGAAGAAATTAGACATTTCCTCCCGCTGAAACCCAAAAGGCTCTAAGCATAGCTCGTCATAATAACTGGGCAAAACAATCGAAAATTACGTCAATGTAAGTGATTGATCAAATTTACTGGAGTCATTCAGGTTCGTGCAAGTTGATACGAAATAATATGCAGTTGGTCAGTCGATACGACATAATATGCAGTTTGTCAGTCGATACGACGCAATATGCAGCTGGTCAGTCGATACGACATAATACGCAGGTGGTCAATCGAACAAAAGAAGAATTGTGAATTATAGACGCTCAACAACAGAGGTCATTACCGTCTGTGTGGTCAGTCGATACGACATAATACGCAGTTAGTCAGTCAATACGACATATACGTAGTTTGTCAGTCGATACGACAATACGCAGCTGGTCAGTCGATACGACATAATACGCAGGTGGTCAGTCGAATGAAAGAAGAATTGTGGATTATAGACGCTCGACAACAGAAGTCATTAGCGTCTGTGTGGTGGTCAGTCGATACGACAGAATACGCAGTTAGTCAGTCGATACGACATATACGGAGTTTGTCAGTCGATACGAGAATACGCAGCTGGTCAGTCGATACGACATAATACGCAGGTGGTCAGTCAAATGAAAGAAGAATTGTGGATTATAGACGCTCGACAACAGAGGTCATTAGCGTCTGTGTGGTGGTCAGTCAATACAACATAATACGCATTTGGTCATTACAGTCATAATAAACAGACTCCACTGTAGTTATTCTTTTATCGTTCTCCTGAAGTAAATAAAAATGAATGTGTAAACAAATTAAGGGTTGCAACATTTAAAAATAAATAAATTTGTTATCAAATAATATTTCCGTCTAAAACGAGATACAGTGCTGTGGATAAAAAAAAGTATAAAAAACGATCCAGTCGAGAAAAATTATATTGATAAGTACCTCGATGGGCGTCGCTCGTTTAGTGTCGCCGATCTTCTGATAGCGCTCCTTGAGCGTGTCAGCCTTGAGTCCCTGCCACGGTAACGAACCACGCAGGAAGTACATGAACATGTGGCCGAGCGCCTCGAGGTCGTCCCGCCTAGACTGCTCCTTGCCCAGATGCGTGTTGATACTCATATAGCGCGCCGTACCCGTTAATGACTTGTGTTCCCGATACGGAATATGTTTATTTGTCTCTAAGTCGATATATTCTTTCGCCAATCCGAAATCTACAAACAGACATTGTTTTTAAATCTTTCATTTATTTACTAGCGTAGCATTTAGCTAAGGCGTACATTGAACTGTCACACGGTAGGGCAGAGCAGGGCAGCACGAAAAAAACACTGTCACGCAGTTGTCCAACCATTTTTTTTTTTTTTTAATAATAATAATGAATAAATTTATTCCAAAATATACACAATACACAATTTTTTTTATACAAAATTCTTAGGAATTTAACCTACCCAACTTGGCAATGCCAGTGCTAGGGTATTATTGGATATTGGAAAGCAGTTTTGTCTGACAGTTTGACGGAAAAAAAGGGTTCTTCCGATTTACGTGTCAAGCATCCTACCATAATTTGGCTTCGATCCACTTAGCGGTTTGGGACTGTGCTGACAGACAAACACGTTTTTTGCACTCTGGGGACCTCAAGAAGGAATATATTGTAAAATTGTGAAAAAATTGAATTTAGAATGGTAAAAAGTTGCAGCTTCCTTACCTATAATATGAATTATTTTGTCTCTTTTTGTTGTATTTCTACCGATAAGAAAATTTTCCGGTTTCACATCTCTGTAGATGAGATGCCTGCTATGTACATATTCTATTCTGTGTAACTGTGAAAAACAAAATCATATCGTATTAGTTTCCCAAAAAATAGCGGGAATAAAATTGTAAAAAATACGTAAGCTAAAAAATTTTATGGTCATTATTTTTTGAGCAGGATCGATTTAAAATTCTACAAATCTTTTCTTATGGAGAAATATGTGTGGTCACAATCTAAGGTAATTGTAAAATCATATTTTCTGACAATTCTTTTTACAACTGAGCATAAGTCATAGACATAGAAATCTAGGAACGTAGTACAAGCGAGTGGGCTGGTTGCCGTTAGGGGGGGGGGGCGGTTAGGAAACAAGTGTGGCCACATTCTATTGGTCGCTTCAGTTGCGCAAGCGCTGTACGAGCAATTGAGCATGCGCAAAGATGCGGCCAATAGAACGTGGGAACATGCATGCATGGTGCATGCCTGTCATAAGACAGGCTTCCCCCCTCGTCTAAAGTGGCACTTTATACTACATCTCCAGATTTCTATATCTAAGGCATAAGTATATTGCTTACAATTTACGAGGCTAGCTTAATTGATATTTATAGGTTAGTTTTGGATACTCACAAGCTGTATGGCAATCATGAGAACAGTTTTAAGTGAAAACCGCCGGCCGCACAGATCGAACAAATCTTCCAAACTGGGACCCAGCAGCTCCATGACAAGGGCGTTGTACTTCCCGCATGGCCCGAAGTAGTACACGTCTGGTATTCCCTCTAGAGTGGCGATGCGGCCAGAAAATAACAAAAATATCAATAGATTAATTCAGTTGTTTAACACAATAATATAATATGAAAAACTATTTCCAGTGAGCTTATTGGGATCCGTCAAATGGGTAGAGCTTAAAAAACATGGCACAAAGGGGGGGGGGGGGAAATTTTATATACGGGGTATACTTTTGCGTGTAATTTTGTGATTTTCAAAGTGATCAGAAATAATAAATATAAGTGCAATTTGCAATTGGGCCGGTACGAATCCTAAAACAAAGGAATATCGTTGAAGGAGAACGGATTCTCAAAGCCGGACATATTATCAAATGTGTGAAAAAAAAACAAGATAACTGAGCTGTCAAAAGTAGTAATCTTTATGGCATATTGCTTAAAAACATCAAAATTAAAAGAAAATGTCCACGAAATTAATCATTCGTTCAATGCTTCTTTAAGGCAGGGTTAGGTGAATAATGTAAACACATAACTGCAACATAATATGTTATATTGTAATAAGTAGGTATTGTTACCAACCTCAAAATATTTGTATACAAAGTTAGTCCTATAAATTTGTCAATCATCAAATGATTTTACTATTGTAGTACAGTATGATAATAAGTACATCTTATTATTAATATAAAATATTTTTTTAATTCATAAATACAGTTTTTCCACATTTTATTAGAAAATAATTCGCTGTAAAATAAATTTTACAAGGCAATAACTGACAGTGTTTAATGCCATGATATTAGAAAACGTCGCGAATTCCATTTTCGATAAACTTTTTGTTTATTTTACTTGTTTTATATTTGTAATAAACAATTTCACGATAAATTTGCACTGTTAGCATGTAAAATTTTCCCTCGTTTTGAGTACAATTTTGTGCCACCAGATGTCATATGCTCATTTAACGGATCCCAATAGAATCCGATTACTCTAAGAATGATACCGCTACGTCATTGACAAAAAACGCATATTTATCTGGACGCCGCCTACCTGACCCAGCGACGTAGGTAGTGTACAAAGGGTTACTGAAAAAAATGAAAAAAAAACAATAAAATTAGCTGGTCGCCAACCAGACAGTTTGTTGCTAAGTGAGGGCGGAGCTTGATGACATATCGGTATCATTCTAAGAGTAATTGAACTCTACTAGTGATGATTTAATGTGTTTTTTTTTTATTATTCAGGTTCGCGAATCGAATAGCCTACTTTTACCCGTTGCCCTATGATGACCTTGCATCCGTTAATATTTTTTTAATCCACTTGTTATCTGCGCCTGGTAAGTACCAATAATTTCAATTCATTTCATTTTTTTAAGAAATTGAAAATCCAACTAATACTTTTACCAGTTTTACGTTTAGAGCCCGGGAACCGGTAGGTTGTAATAAACGAGTCACAAAGCCGCCATATTAACAATGGAAGCCCTATGAGCTCGGCTACTATTTCTCACAACTGAATAACTTACAGCATGTCCACGCGAAAACTTTCGAAATTAGAAAGTTTGGGGGGTTGGGTAATCAATAGAGGGAAATTCATAACATCCGGGCGAAGCCGGACCAGGCCGCTAGTAATAAATAATTACTAGTAAAAAAAATCTAATGACAATAATTTAGATTATTGATAAATTTTATTGATACATAACAAATCTGTTGGTGATAACGAGATTTTCAATTTAGTTTCGACAATAATTAGCGATAAGAAATTTAAATCGATTTTAAATTAGTTTACAATTCGAATGAATATAAAAAAATGTCTAAAATGGAAACAATGGCGATGCTAATATAATACCCAGCCTTCAAAAAATTAATTACACATCGTTATTTCTTTGGAATTTATGATAGCTTTGAACGAAATTTACTAAATTAAATTCTGTTTTAAAAACCACCAACAGCTAAGGTTATTTGGACCTAGCACCAATTCATATTTTCAATTCATTATTTTTTTTTAATAATAAATTGAAAATCCAATTGACACTTTTACCAGCTCTCGGGCTAGAACTCGAGAACTGGGGACTTGTAATAGAGGAACCATAGCAACGCCATGTAAACAACAGCATAGCTACACGCTCGGCCATTCTCAAGCCCGATCGAATTTACATGTATGATAATATTATAAAGCTGAAGAGTTTATATGTATGTTTGTCCGCGCTAATCTCAGGAACTATCAGTCCGATTTGAAAAAAAAAATTGTTCGTTAGATAGCCCGTTTATTGAGATAGGTTATAGGCTATTCGAGTTTCGCGCGGGGGAAATCATAAATTTTTATCTCTGGAAGTACTGAACCGATATTAAAAATTATTTCATTAATAGAAAGCTACACTATCCCTGAGTGATATAGAAATTAAATTTGTTTGTCATCGTTTATTATTACCTTGCGGTCCGGCCTGGCTTCGCCCGGGTGCTGATAATTTTATAATAAAGATTAAACACCCGCCCCTCCACCATATATACACGTACTTCCACCATGCACGGTAATTTAGCGTTCCGCCCGGCTTCGCCCGGATGCTAAGAATTTATGAACCTACAGGAATCTTCCCGGTAGTGAGCACAACTCACCGAAATATCATCGCAATCGGATGAATGGTATAGGAACGCATACGAGACAAAGGTTCATTTTTAGGGTTCCGTAGCCAAATGGCAAAAATGGAACCCTTATAATTTCGTCCTGTACATCCGTATGTTACAGCCATTTTACTCGGAGACTGTTGGCACTATACAGCGTGTCCACGAAAGTTCTTTACAAATGGAATTTTTTTTTATTAATTATTGGAGCAAAAATTTTTTTCTGTGGAAAAGTTCTGCTTCGTCCAAAACCTCTAAAACACCAAAGAAAATTTTTTTCGGCCTAAAGTTATATTACTGTTCTTTGTATATGGAGAGAGATGGAGGACATGTTGAATTCTGATTTATAATTCTGAATAAATAATTACTTAGAAGTTAGTTATGTTATAATTTTGAATTAAATTTGATTATGTAACTAATTTTGCGAAAATCTTGAATATCACAGATAATTTTCATTTATAGTAAAATAAAACTTTTTGATTTCCCTCGTATAACTTTAGGCCGAAAAAAATTTTCTTTGGTGTTTTAGAGGTTTTGGACGAAGCAGAACTTTTCCACAGAAAAAAATGTTTGCTCCAATAATTAATAAAAAAAAATCCATTTGTAAAGAACTTTCGTGGACACGCTGTATAGATGAAATTTAAAAGATAGGTGTCTTCTATGAACCGCTATACAATGGTGTAGTGAAATTACGAAAAAAAATTAGAGGTGGCACTCCATACATGCAACTGGGAACAACAACAAAAAAAAGCGTGTGGGGTATGTATGTCACCTAATATCTCCTGCATTTGTGAACAGATTTTGATTATTCTTATTTTCTTTAATAAGGCATATCTTCAGAGTGATTCCACATAAATTCCATTAAAATCGGTTCAGTGGTTTTCTTACTTTTTAGTTTAGTAATCAAATATCAAGACAAAAGTCGGTTAATAACTAATAAAAAGATTTGATAATATCTGACACTAGCAAATTCCTTCCTCCAATCTTGCAATAATTCTTCTTTTTTGTTCATCGTTTTAATAATTTCGAGGCATTTAAACGACAATTATTTCTTTTAATTTCTGACATTTACATTTACCTATTAAAAACTAAATTTGTTGCTAAGCTACTGACTTTTTGTGAATTTACATGAAAAACTCAAGTGTAAACTTTATTCAAAAGCAGAGTTAAAAAATTGTTGATTGAAAGTTGTCCATATGATTGCCACGTACAATTTTAAGGCGTTCTAATAAATTATTTTATCAAATTTTAAATATGTTTAGTATGTATGACGCTATTATACCTTCTCAGGTTTTCAATAAAGATTCTATTCTATTCTATTAAGTCCGCGACTGTACATCCATTAATAAAACTGTTGTGGTAATAAGTAACTATCTTTAATTTTATAACAAATAATAGTGAAGAGTTTTTGGGCAGGTCATATTTTCGTGGAAATTATAACTTATCAATACACTTTTTACTTCCCACCTCTACTATGGTAGGGAAGTAATGGATTCAGTCCGAAAACAATATTTCGAGATTTTAACAGATTTTCACGTTTTGAGACCCTAGCAATCGTTTAAGATCATTTTCTGACTGATGTCTGTATGTGTGTGTGTGTGTGTGTGTGTGTGTGTGTGTGTGTGTATGTGGTCAATTTTTCGCCTTCGATATCTTAAGAACGGAACAACATACGGGCATGCCGATTGTTCTATTGTGTTTATCAGCCTTTAACTTAGATCTGATTAGATTTTGAGTCAAATCGGTTCAGTGGATCCTGAGATATTCAAAAAAACGTCCTCAATGTCACGTATTAACATAGGTAAAAAAAAATATAAATGAATTCTAGATGTTATAATATGAAAAAAATGTAAATATTTTTTTTCTCTAAAATGTATAGTTTTCGAGAAAAAAAATATTTTACTAAAAAAAATAAAAATTGTACGTAAATCAAGGTAACCATGATTTTTGCTATATTAAGCTAGCCATCAGTAGATCACCAAACAAAAAAGAGGGCCATGCTTTTTTCAAAGAATAAAAATTATATTGTGTTTTAAAGACCACCAACAGCTAAGGTTATTTGGGCCTAGTCAAAGAATAAAAAAAAAAAGTGTTTATTTTTTGCAAATATTTACTAGGTGGGAAGTATAGGACTGGTCATCAGTCGAATTTTTGTTTAAAACACCTAATTTCCAAAAAAAGAAATTTTTTGTTGGATTATTGGTCATTATCTAGTAACAACACTTTATCTTTATCAGGATACAAAGTGTCGGGGACGGACGAATTTAATGCTTACCTCAAATGTTTTATTAAGTGGACATGGATAATGACAATTGATAAGTATTTATTATCTTGTATTTATTTTTGTAAACACACAATATCTTGAAATTAAAGACAATGCCGTGACTACAATAGAGGAGAGAATGACGAATTTCTTTAGAATTCTGTAGTGTCAGATAATAAAATATGTACAGTCGCGGACGTAATAAAGTTTACACTTGAGTTTTTCAATGTAAGTTCACAAAAAGTCAGTAGCTTAGCAACAAATTTAGTTTTCAATAGGTAAATATAAATGTCAAAAATTAAAAGAAATAATTGTCGTTTAAATGCCTTGAAATTATTAAAACGATGAAGAAAAAAGAAGAATTATTGCAAGATTGGATGAAGGAATTTGCTAGTATCAAATATTATCAAATCTTTTTATGTTTTAATTAAATAATATTGAGTAATTTAGATTGTATAATAAACAACTGAGGTGTTTTGATAATAACTTTTAATTGAATTTTTAGGATGTAACCTTAGTAATTGATACATTACTATCAAAAGCCAAATTACAGTATGCAAAAATTAAAAAAATCGGTAACTAGATGATACAGGTGTAAACTTTTTTAAGTCCGCGACTGTACAATTATCGGGTCAGATAAAAACTGATGCATTTCTTAGAGGGCTGTCGTAAAAGTAATTTTTATGTGATTTACAGTGGTGTATAAATAGCACTCTGCTGCCTCCGCGGTGTGGGGCGGGGGGCGCAAATACGTCGTCTTTTGGACATAATATTATATTCCAACTATTAGATAATAATTATGTGTATGAACAAAATATTATGTTGCTTTCCGGGTGCTGAGAATTTATAATTTATTAACCCCCTCCCCCACGCCCAAGTGAAGCGAACCACGTGAAATTCTCCCCGTGCGAAGCGAAGCCAGGGATAGTGTAGCTTTCTATCAGTGAAAGAATTTTTAGGATCGAGTCAGTAGTTTTTTATCAAAATAAAATATAGCCTATATCACTCAGGGATAGTGTGGCTTTCAATTTGTGAAAGAATTTTTAGAATCGGTTCAGTAGTTCTAGAGATTACCCCCTACATAAATACAAATTTTACCTCTTTATATTCCCCTCCCCGCGAGAAATTTATCAAAATAAAATATGGCCTATAGCACTCAGGGATAGTGTAGCTTTCTATTAGTGAAAGAATTTTTAGAATCGGTTCAGTAGTTCTAGAGATTACCCCCTACATACATACAAATTTTGCCTCTTTATAATATTCCCCTCCCCGCGAGAAATTTATCAAAATAAAATATGGCCTATAGCACTCAGGGATAGTGTAGCTTTCTATTAGTGAAAGAATTTTTAGAATCGGTTCAGTAGTTCTAGAGATTACCCCCTACATACATACAAATTTTGCCAATTTATAATATTCCCCTCCCCGCGAGAAATTTATCAAAATAAAATATGGCCTATAGCACTCAGGGATAGTGTAGCTTTCTATTAGTGAAAGAATTTTTAGAATCGGTTCAGTAGTTCTAGAGATTACCCCCTACATACATACAAATTTTGCCCCTTTATAATATTCCCCTCCCCGCGAGAAATTTATCAAAATAAAATATGGCCTATAGCACTCAGGGATAGTGTAGCTTTCTATTAGTGAAAGAATTTTTAGAATCGGTACAATAGTTCCAGATAATACCCCCTACATACAAACTCACAAACAAACTTTTCCTCTTTATAATATTAGTATAGATTAGATTTTCGAGACTGTGGTGTTTCTTCTATAATGAACTCATCTTTATCATCCGGACAACAAGCGATTAAATATTATTGAAACTAGATTGGTCAACATATGCATAGGGTCAACTATTCCGAGAAAGCACTATTTATAATCAGATATACGACTGCAAAATAGTTCTACATGTTGGTCAGTTATTTTTACAATTAATAATAATAATTCTGGAACGGTAAACAATAAAATGTTTACGCTCAAAAGTAAAAACAAATAATAAAAGTCAGTGCATATCACGTTACAGTCCATTAGTCGCCACATCAAGAAATCAAGTAGGGCAATGGAAATGATAATATGACAATTGACAAACGCGTTAGTCGGATTTCATTGTCGCATACAGGGCTGTCATTTGTTTTCTTTACTATTTCACTCGGTTGAATTTTGCTCTCTTTTGCCTGACTGCGGCAAAGAAAACATGGAACTCCCTGATATCTTACGAACTACTAAACCGATTAATGAAACAATTATTGTTGAAAGATTCCTTGAAGTCGCAAGGGTGAAAAAACCAAACAAAATGGCAGATGTAACGCCATGTTTATATCTTTATTCTCTGATATCTTACGAACTATTCAATCGATTTTGTTAAACATGTTGATAGTTACAAGGTTTGTTTCAATCGCGCGATTGACAAAAGGTATATGAAAATTTTGAAAAAACGAAATGGCGGATCCTGGAGCAGTCTCTGTGTTGGTTGTTCTCTGGGATCTCACGAACTACTGAACCGATTCTGATAAAAGAGGTGTCGAAAGATTCGTCTCGATCACGCAATTGACAATGGGTATATTACATTTTTGAAAAAACAAAATGGTGGATATCGACTCCGGATCATTTTCATTCGACGCATAATTGCATAATGAACACCTGATACGGTTTGCAAAAAATTTGAATTGGCGGTTTTTTTAATAACAAGAAAAAATGTTAACCTGTATTGCAAATAGTTTCTCTACGGTAGACTCATCTCTAAGGGCACCCAATGGGAAGTTAGCAGTGTGGTTTTACCCATACACCAATCTCTTTTTTACAAGCTTTCATTTAACTTGCAATGTATGTTAGTAATGTATGTTAGTTTGTTTGTTTGTTTAGTTCAAATCTTGCAAGTCAATTTTGAACGACTTCCACATATCCGATCGATTTGAAATTTTGTACACATATGTATTCCCGATGACAATACATGAATAAATCGTTTTTAGAAATAAATTCAACCCCTAAGGGGTTCAAACGGGGATTGTAGGGTCTTTTTGACTAATCAACGCCCAGACCAAATCGCTGAAGTTAGAAACTTAAAATTTGGACAGTTGGTTCCTTTTCTGACGTAAGCATCCACTAAGAAAGAATTTTTCGAAATTCAACCCCTACGGGTGTCAAATTTTAAAAGACTAAAATGAAGAAAATAAATATTAGTAAAAAAACTTTATAGAGACAAGCTTTTATTTAAATGCACTAAAAATTCATAAATAAATAATTTATTTATGAATTTTTAGTGCATTTAATTCATAATTATAAAAGCGTGGGTCGTGACTAATAAATTATCATAGAGTTCGCGACCCATGCTTTTATAAGTATGAACCTAAATTATTAAACATTATTTTTCCTTCTTAGTGAACTTAAATAAAAGCTAGTCTCTAAAAAGTTTTTTTTACTAATATTTATTAATTTTAATTTTAGGTATTATTATTATTGTTAATATTTTAAGGCCACCAAATACCAGGCGTATATGATAGTGACAACAGATTTTTTTAACGTCGTGGAAGACGCAGATTTCAGAAAGTCGAAAAAACAAACCTATCGTATAAATAAAATAATCAATTAGTTTGTTATTTAAAAATGCCCACAGTTTTTACTACAAACACTGCTTTCTGAAATTCTGACAAATTTATTAAATTTTCGGCCCCCGTAAACTAATTTTGTATGTATAAATAAAAATAGTCTATTCATCCAGTGGTTTCCAAAATGTAATTCACGGGCTTCTCGAAGGGAACGATATTATGTGTAGAGTAGAAATAAGAAGGGAGGTTGCGAATATTTTCCAATATTAAAATGGAGAAAAATAAATACTAACCATGGTTGCCAAGAAGTTTATAAAACCTATATTCCAAATGGAGTTGTGGCGCCTTCGATTTCATTGGCTCCATTTTGATTGCAACATGTTCATTGTTGTATAAATTTTTTCCTGAAACAAAACAAAAACAGTATCAATACACAGTTAAATAGTAATATCTGGATGACCGAGCTTTGCTCGGATGAGTTCAAAAAAATAGTACTTAAAGTTCCCATTTCATCAAAATCGTTAGTCGTTTTTAAGAAAAAAAATTACATACCTATAAGTAGATAATATTATTATACGTCAGTATAGGTCATACTACATAACGTATGTACCTACATATTTTATATAGGTAATGTAAAAGTAATATACCTATTTATTTAAATATTAGTTAAAAAAATAACAACAATAAAATCTAAACATAATTATGTAAGTATAATTATGTTTAGATTTTATTGTTGTTATTTTTTTTACTTTTCAAATAATTACTGATTATTTTAATAAGTTAAAGATTGACTGTCAGAGTAATTTGACATAAATAATGAAAATAGTTTGTTTTTTCCAAAGCCCACCATACGACACTGTTTTATAACGTTAAAAAAACTGTTTTTTAAAATGATAAAATCGATAAGAAAACGAATTTTTCCAGGGATGAGACCTAGCTAGATCGATTTTTTGCCCCCCGAAACCCCTTTTCGGTAAATTTGATCAAAATCGTTAGAGCCGTTTTCGAGAAAATATTTATATAGGTACATATATACAAGATTTGCTCGTTTAATAATATAGGGATATTGCATTACAAGGGACGTAACACAGCGGGTAACTTTGGTTTTACGCTCGATTGATCGAGCCGAGCGAACAGATTTTTGGTCACGTGACAAGCGAGCAAATCGAGCCATCTAAACAATTCCGAACGTAATCTAGCAGATTTTTCCAAACGTCAGAATAAAATGGCCCCAGCAAGTTAAATTCTTATTACTAAAGCCGAAATATATTCTTTATTGCTCCTCATTTTGATTTAATTCAACATTGTTATAATAATAAATCATGAAAAACAATTTTTTCGTTTTATTCCTTTATTTTAAAATTAATAGTACTACCAGTTGTTAATTAACAATCAATTTGATAATCTTGTCATGACTTGCATCACATCCGCATCCGCTAAAGCTCCGCAACGATTGTTGCAGATGCGATGCAGATGTCTGCAACATCCCTGATAGATATTGTAAATTATAGACGTTTGACAACAGAGGTCATAAGCGTCTGAAAATATACTTATGTTATGACTTATGAGTAAACACAAAAAAGTCGGATGTTTGTTCTTTGTTGGAAATGAAGGCGTGGTCAACGACGTTTCGTTAATATTTAATTCTAAGTTATTTTACTTCACGAGTTTTTAAATGTTGGGTGGAACAAAATGCCAAGTTAACTTTTAATTAATTATAAAAATAGAAATTATTATGAAGCCAGAATTATCACTAATTGTCTAAAGGTAAGTCGGTTAAATTCTAGTTAAATCGTTTCTTTAAAAAATTAAATTTTGCTAAAGCCATTTTGGTCAATGCTTCCAGATTGAATAGCCCTGTACAGTCACTGTATACCAGGGGTCATCAACTGGTGGACAGCGGTTCGCATCCGGACCGCAAACACATTTTTACAGACCTTATTTTATAAACAATGACCTCAACTATCCAAAATCTCTCTTTATTTCGAAAAAAGCAGACTAAATAATAAATAAAAGAACCGATATTTTATTTTTTTATGTTTTAAATTGTTATCCAATTATTCACATAAAAAAATTAAAAGCTTTCGGCAATCAAACTGGGCTTTGCGTTTGTGCATGTCGATAGACTCGTACTTTTCCACACGGCCACCATGGCTTAACATAGTTATACATGCTGTGTTTTGATTCACATGTCAATTACATGTCGATAGATTCGTACTTTTCCATACGGCCACCATGGCTTAACATAATTATACATGCTGTGTTTTGATTCACATGTCAATTACATATCGATAGACTCGTACTTTTCCACACGGCCACCATGACTTAACATAGTTATACATGCTTGTTTCACATGTCAACCCTTTCCGACTATTTCCGTTTCATCGAATATTTTTAAAATGCCACCTCAGTATGAGACAGACGTTATTCACGTCAAATTCCGGTGATCGGGCCGCAGGACGAAAAGGCTTCGGCGGAAGATTCGGTCTGTCATCTGCACGTTGCTCGTGCATTTCCTAGACGCAGCACTGGGACGGCTCAGGGCGTCGCGACGCACAGTTTGGGGACCGCAGGCATAGTCTATATTATAGCGACACGGTCATCAATCGATGCTTTTCTATTTTTCTTCACAAGGTTAAAGCGACATCGGTCGCGTGTGTTCAGTCAGAAGCTCTTTTATTATCGCAAAGAGAAGAGCACCAACCGATATTCAATAAGCGGACGAACGTCACCTCTTAATTTAATAATTAAACACCGCTCGTGTCCGGTGTGCAATGTATAAATAACATGCAAAAACGAAAATGCCGTTTTGTAAAATTAACACCTACTCTATAATAAATAGTGTTACAATACTGTTTTCTGAGTTGGCGGAATAAATATTTATTTACAATAATTCGTAACAATTAACTATATACAATAATTGCAACAACGAAAAGTCGATTCTAACAATAAAAAAACAACGGTAATTATTGAACTAAACGAGCCACTTAACTAACACTTAATAAATAACTATATATTCAAGGATTATTTATTTGTAATTATTTATGTCAGATTTATTTATATCAGACGCACTATTCGTCGCTCAGTACTTGACTTCGTATTCAACACAACACCGATTGCCCCAACACGACACACTCGCCGTTTATATACCTGCGTGCGGTGTATCCTCAGTGCGTCCTCGTACTCTCTAGCGTTGTCTGGAATCTTCGATACAATTCCACGCTTTACTACTGTGACCTTTCTTTCTCGTGGTTTCTAATGGAGGCAGTGGCATAACATCTTGGGGTTTCCTACAATAGTTTATCGTATGATGGAACTGCATGCGAGTAAAGAAATTGGATTTAGAAGGTGATTATCCAAACTGACAATTTTCAGTGATTATTTATTCAAGGTTTTTTGCGTAGATGTTGAGGTAAGTATATTAGGGCTCGTCGAGCCATCACCAGCCACCACGAGCCATGCGTCGTGAGACATGGGTCGCTCGCAATGGCGCGTGGCTTGGTGGATTGCCTCGAAGGCGGTAAAATGAACACGAGTCAAAGGGTTTACGATGGATCATAAAATGATAATATTGTAGCAAACCCCAAGATGTTACGCACTGCCTCCAATAGTTACGCGCAAGCGCCGTCGCCATGGTTATGATCGCGGCTTTCAGAAGTTTTGTACACTTTTTGACGCAATGACTAGGCCAGAACCGTTTTTCAATGTTAATTTAGATGAAAATGTTACCGACGGTGCTAAATTAGTGCACAAAGAAGAAGAACATACTTGTGCTAAATTGGGACGGTGATTGAAGTGCCACGGCCGGAAAACTGGTGGAAATAAACGAAAATTGGTTGAAAGGTTAGAATCCTGCATGTCATAAATTGTTTATCGTAAAAAGTTTATCTTCAAAAGTACTCAGATATTTTTCTAGGGTGTTGTATCACTTTTTTAAAAAATATTTCTTATTTAATTACTATTTACTTTTTACTTTTCACCTCTACTATGAGGGAAGTAATGGATTTAGTCCAAAAAAAATATTAACAGATCTTCACGTTTTGAGACCCTAGCAATCGTTTAAGATCATTTTCTGACTGATGTCTGTATGTGTGTGTGGTCAATTTTTCGCCGTCGATATCGTAAAAATGGAACAACATACGGCCATACCGATTGTTCTATTGTGTTTATCAGCCTTTAACTTAGATCTGATTAGATGCCATCAGTAGATCACCAAAAAAAAGAGGGCCATGCTTTTTTCAAAGAATAAAAAAAGAGTGTTTATTTTTTGCAAATATTTACTAGGTGGGAAGTATAGGACTGGTCATCAGTCGAATTTTGTATTTTGGAAAGCAGATTATTGCATTTTATAACTGTCAAAATAAGCATTAAATTAAATTCATAGCACCCGGGCGAAGTCAATAAAAAAATTGCTGATTTTATTATAAACACGCCACTTTAATGGAAAACCTCGATTCCGAAATTGGGGTCGTTATCTCTAAGCCATAAAATATCAGGACTAAAATATTGATACCCGGATTGAAGCCCTACTTATCCAAGTGTGCAAGCTTTCACGGCCGGCATTGTTCCAAGTCTTTATGGTTTCCGGGCTTGTATAAGGCCGTGGTCCGGTGGTATTTCTACCTGACGTTTCGTCTACAACTGCGGTAGACATTCTCAAAGGCGATGTGGCAGCGGTCGAAGTGTCCTCCTTGGCGGCTCACACTGATCTGTGAGCCGCCAAGGAGGACACTTCGACCGCTGCCACATAGAGATGGGCGGTCCGGGTCACAACGAAGATTCGTTCCAACCGGATCTCGTTCACCTAATGAACGAGTCTGATTGAACGGATCAAGTGATCCAGTGGCTCCAATGATCTCTATGTGAGTATGCGCTACCGAAATTCCTTTTACGTACACTGTGTTACAGCCTGTTACAGGATCCGGTGATTCGGTCTTCTAAATGTGATGACTGATGATTTTTGATTATCGCATTTATTTTATTAATTTTAACGCGCGTTTATTTATTAGTAATAACAAAATTCATATAATATTCATTCAATCAAGATACCTACATTAATGTCACATTTATTTAAAAAAAAACAACTCAAAATTTTCAATGCAAAATAAAGATCTGGATACATTCTATATGCCACATTTATAAAAAAAACACACAAAACTTAAAACTTCCAATTCAATATAAAGATAAAAAAAACAAAAAATTCACATATAAAACAATAGATTCTATAGAGTAAGAATAGACTGTACTGGTAGTTTTAAACTTTATTTCTTACCTGATAAGGACCTATCAATTTCGTTCATCGTTCGTCAGTCAGTCGGTCTCGTACCTAGACTGTTCTTACCTGATAAGGACCTATCAATTTCGTTCATTGTTCGTCAGTCAGTCGGTCTCGTACCTAGACTGTTCTTACCTGATAAGGACCTATCAATTTCGTTCATCGTTCGTCAGTCAGTCGGTCTCGTACCTAGACTGTTCTTACCTGATAAGGACCTATCAATTTCGTTCATTGTTCGTCAGTCAGTCGGTCTCGTACCTAGACTGTTCTTACCTGATAAGGACCTATCAATTTCGTTCATCGTTCGTCAGTCAGTCGGTCTCGTACCTAGACTGTTCTTACCTGATAAGGACCTATCAATTTCGTTCATCGTTCGTCAGTCAGTCGGTCTCGTACCTAGACTGTTCTTACCTGATAAGGACCTATCAATTTCGTTCATCGTTCGTCAGTCAGTCGGTCTCGTACCTAGACTGTTCTTACCTGATAAGGACCTATCAATTTCGTTCATCGTTCGTCAGTCAGTCGGTCTCGTACCTAGACTGTTCTTACCTGATAAGGACCTATCAATTTCGTTCATCGTTCGTCAGTCAGTCGGTCTCGTACCTAGACTGTTCTTACCTGATAAGGACCTATCAATTTCGTTCATCGTTCGTCAGTCAGTCGGTCTCGTACCTAGACTGTTCTTACCTGATAAGGACCTATCAATTTCGTTCATCGTTCGTCAGTCAGTCAGTCGGTCTCGGAGTTGGTTAAACCGTTTACCTACAAACTGAACCAGATCCGATTGGGAGCTGAATTCAGATTCGTTCATAATCGTTCACTTATTGGACCCGTTCACAGTGAACGGGTCCAGCGTGAACGACACATCTCTACTGCCACATCGCCTTTGAGAATGTCTACCGCAGTTGTAGACGAAACGTCAAGTAGAAATACCACCGAACCACGGCCTACAAGCCCGGAAACCATAAAGACTTGAAGCCCTACTCTTGTTTCGCTCAGCGTACGAAGTGGGAATTTGAGATAACCTTCATTCACAAAAATTACATTGATAAAAAAAATGTGTTTGAAGCACTGTTTGTTTTTTTTTCTTTCAACAGTTACATTAATGAAAAACTGTTCGAGAAAAAATGATTTAACAGTAATAATGTGCCAAGGGCAAATTACAGAGTCTATCAAAGGTCGCCGCGGCGAAGTTTGTGTGTTCTGCGTCGACTCAATCAATCATTTCATCAGTTCATCGCTTTACTGAATTATGTACTTACACTCTACAAACACAACTTTCGTACAAACAATCAAGGTGAAAAATAAACAATCTATTTATACGCGTTCCTTCGCTAAAAATAACACTCGGCGTTGTGCCGTCACTCGCTCCATCTCTTTCTGATCCACGTGGTTAAACTGCATTAAAACAGATGACTGCAATTCAACCGCGAACCAACCAAATCTGGTTAATTTAATAATAATTCTTTGAAGCGGTGTTGACTGTTGAAAACGAAATTTACTATTTACGACCACTAATTTTCAGGTAATCAAGCGACTAAGTCCTGCAGTCAGGGTCCATTCTGATTGGTCGAATACCCTATGTTGATGTAGTTTGATACACACAGACACATCTAAACGAACGTAACAACGAACTAGTGAACTCTGTATACGGATAGTTGATTGCGATTAAAAAATGGGTTTTGTATGTGAAGAATGTTCAAATACATTCTTCAAGACAGGCATTTATGTTCACAAAATTAGAATGAAAACTTCAGGTAAGATTTGTAATCTTATTCTTTTTATAAAAGTCGATCAATTTTTTGACATTTCAAAATAAAACCTAATTTAATATTAAGTATTATTTGAGATATTAGGATGTCCAAAATTTATACAGTAACATAGTGTTCTTGAGAATTTGAAATGAAAAAATAAATTTTAAATTAAATTTTATTTTGTAATATCAGAAAATTGATCGACTTTTATAGAAAGAATTAGATTACAAGCCGTATCTGAAGTTTTCATTCTAATTTTGTGAGCATTAATGCCTGTCTTGAAGAATATGTATTTGAACATTCTCCACGTACAAAACCCATTTTTTATCGCTATCAACTACATAATAGTATACAGAGTTCACTAGTTAGTTGTTACGTTCGTTTAGGTGTGTGTGCGTGCGTCAAACGACATCAAGATAGGATATTCGACCAATCAGAATGAACCCTGACTGCAGGTCCTAGTCGCTTGTGTGTTGTTGCTATTATGATAGTGTCGTAACTCGTAGCTAGGGTCTGGCAATAGGGGCGCAAACCCCGGAGAGCGCAATGGCAATCAGAGATACGATTCGCAGTACTGGGTAGTGTTATCATGGAAAATATTTTTGAGAGCGCAAAATCAGAATATTTCCTTGGGCGTCAATGATCCTAGCTACGACCCTTCCATTTCTTTCCGGAACATGGAAGTACCTTTCTGTAACATGGAAGACCTATAGGTACTTTCATATTCCAGAAGGAAACGGTGATACGGTCGAAAAATAGTGTACGAGAAGGTCAGATTTTAATTGTACCAGCCTCAAAACGTAAAGAAAAGTGGCTGTGCCTGTATTTGTGTCTATCTGGAGAATTTTCTTTCGTTCACATTTTCTGCAAAAATGAACAGATTTTAATGATGTTTTTTTTTAATGTTTTATCTCTGTAAGAACTCCTGTCCTTTTCATTTTAGAAAAACACGTTTTTGGCAAATTCCACACTATTTTTAATAAGGATTAAAAATCACTTGGAAAAATGATTTGGGAACATTCAAGTCCACATCGATTTTTTACCTTCCTCTGCTCCATGAAACGTCCTTCAGAAAAAGCAACAAGGTCTTTTAAGTATTTATACCCTACTAGATTTAATTAATCGTACTGAACATCAGATAAAAGAAATTGCAGTTTGTTACCTCTGATTCATTTTTACCTTCCTCTGCTCTTCAGAAAGAGCAACAAGCTCCGTTTAGTTATTTACGTATCAAGTTATCAGACGTTGTGGTTTGTTTTGTTACCTCTAATTGTAAATTATAGACGCGTCGACAACTTAGGTCATTAGCGTGTTACCTCTAATTGATCCATTTTTACCTCCCTCTGCTCTTCACAAAGAGCAACAAGCTCCGTTTAGTTATTTATGTATCAAGTTATCAGACGTTGGGGTTTGTTTTGTTACCTCTAATAACTAATTGATCAGTTTTTACCTTCCTCTGCTCTTCACAAAGAGCAACAAGGTCCGTTTACTCATTTATGTATCAAGTTATCAGACGTGGTTTGTTTTGTTACCTCTAATTGATCAGTTTTTACCTTCCTCTGCTCTTCACAAAGAGCAACAAGCTCCGTTTAGTTATTTATGTATCAAGTTATCAGACGTTGGGGTTTGTTTTGTTACCTCTAATAACTAATTGATCAGTTTTTACCTTCCTCTGCTCTTCACAAAGAGCAACAAGGTCCGTTTAGTCATTTATGTATCAAGTTATCAGACGTGGTTTGTTTTGTTACCTCTAATTGATCAGTTTTTACCTTCCTCTGCTCTTCGCAAAGAGCAACAAGCTCCGTTTAGTCATGTATGTATCAAGTTATCAGACGTTGTGGCTTATTTTGTTATCTCTAATAATTTGATCAGTTTTTATCTTTCTCTGCTCTTCACAAAGAGCAACAAGCTCCGTTTAGTTATTTATGTATCAAGTTATCAGACGTTGGGGTTTGTTTTGTTACCTCTAATAACTAATTGATCAGTTTTTACCTTCCTCTGCTCTTCACAAAGAGCAACAAGGTCCGTTTAGTCATTTATGTATCAAGTTATCAGACGTGGTTTGTTTTGTTACCTCTAATTGATCAGTTTTTACCTTCCTCTGCTCTTCACAAAGAGCAACAAGCTCCGTTTAGTTATTTATGTATCAACTAGTATGTTTCTTTAATCGAAAATGAACATGCTCCATTTAACACACAGCAAATCTTAGAACTGACAGAAGACTCGGGAGTAGATTGATAAGGAGTATACCAAGCAATTATGTATCCTCCAAATACGTTTCATTAAACCAACATGTTCCATTTAACAAATCACAGAGTAGGGTAGAGCTGATCTACACCGGGGTAGAACGACAGTTAAATGGAAAGAGGCTTAAGGAAATCCGACGACGTTCGATGTGCTCTACGAGGAATAGCAACACCGCCTCTACGGCGGTGTTGGGAATAGCCGTATTAATAGACTACACCTGACAATTTAGCATGCTTTTGACGATCCACTTCAACACGCAGAATATTTAATGCCACCAACAAACAAAGTTATTCGGGTCTAATAGACCGAGAACTAGTGACAATTTTTTGATGTTATTTATTTATTTATTCAAGGCCTTATTTTTATGAAGATGTTGAGGGAGGCATATTAAAGTGCCCTGAGTAAGGGATTTTGCTAGATAGCGATATGGGAGGGATGCAGACCGCCCTCAACATGTAACAAAAAAAAAATGGTCACAATTATTATTACTTCAAGGTTGAAATTCTTTGTATAGCTTGTCGATGAACCCAATAATGTCATTATAAGATTTGCAGATCGATTGGTCGGTATTAAAGGGGTGGCAGATCACCCTAAACGTGTCATGTACCCGACGAAATTTATATTATTAGTTCAAGGTTCAAATTTTAATGTGTTATTAGTATTACGGCGACTGTTTTAAGCATATTTGCAGAACAAAACATCGGTATTAACCTCTTCACAAAAATAAGGCCTTGAATAAATAACACCCAAAAATTGTCACTCGCTCTCGGTCTAAAACACCAATTCATATTTTCAATACTTTATGATAATATCTATACGGAGATACTGTTTGTGTCCGGCGCTAGAGAACTTCTCCCTACTGTCGAAAAAATGCGACATCGATATTTCGCCTATTACAAATCCCTAGCTTTCGAGCAAAAATATTCAAATTGGATTTTCAATTGTTTTTAAATACCTAGGTAAAAATGTTGACTTAATGACGGTGTTTATATGTCGTAAAACAACATCCAGTTGATGGAGCTATCAATTGGATTTTCAGTTTATTGGCAGTTGCAACTGTCAATAATAACCTGAAAGCCCAATGACCTAAAAGTTTAAGTACGCCTTTCATTTTGAATCTGTACTAGACCTACATTAAACGGATGTTTAACAGAAGAGGACCGTTGCGTGATCGCGGTCTGTGAAAAAATGAAGGACTTGCGTGGTTTTATAAATAAAACGTGAAGGAATTCAATAAAACCAATCTATGTCATTGAAAACCACACGAAAATTGCAGTTTGCGTTTTCCATATTTTTTCTTACTAAAGTCTATTTGCTTCATAGACATAGAAATCTAGGGACGTAGTACAAGAGAGTGGAGAGGCTGCTGTTAAGGGGTGGGGGGAAGGGCGGTGAGGAAGCAAGTGTGCCCACATTCTATTGGTCGTTTCAGTTGCGCAAGCGCTGTACGAACAATTGAGCATGCGCAAAGACGCGGACGACTGCATCTGGCGCAATTGAGCATGCGCAATGACGCGGCCAATAGAACGTGGGCACATGCATAGCATGGACATGTCCATAAGACAGGAATGCACTCTCCCTCCCCTGAATGGCTTCACCCTCGTCTAAAGTGGCACTTTATACTACATCCCCGGATTTCTATATCTATGATTTGCATGCAGATTCGCTTGCGTTGGTAACCCTAACTTGATCCTAGCATCCGGATAAAAAATACTCTACACTTGAATACATAACTAATAATGCATCAAGCTATATAAAACCAGTCCAGTCTTTGAAATTGCTGATCAGTTTTGTCTGTCTATATTATAATTTAACAGCTAACCCGTAGCTCCAAGCGACCGTGTAATAACTATTGTATATAATTTTTTAACTTTCCATTGGAAGTTATTGTAATGGGTTCGAAAATCGAAATCAAAATGTATAACAAATTTTTATGTTTCAAGGTCACTACACTATTTTTAGAAAGATGTCTGTGTGTGCGTATGTGTGTGTACGTATGTGTCCATTTCTTTTTAAGACGAAATCTCGAGAATGAAAAATGATATAGACTACGATAGGATGCCAATCGACGCGTATTAACATAAATAATATGATCTGAAAGAATTTTTTTCAAAATCGGTTCAGCCGTTCTTTTTTCTTAACCAAATAGACTCCAAAATTTTACACAATATCTCGCGAATAAAAAATTATATCGACTTCGTAAGGGTGTCAATCGAGGCGTGTTAACGTCATTTTGATCCGACATAAATTTATAAAAATCGGTTCAACCGTTTTTTTTTTTTTTAAATACTGTTAAAAATAAATAATAATTATGTTTTAATGATTAAAATGATTACTTTTCTGTGTAATATCTAATTTAATTATTATTATTAAATATTTATCAAACTGGGAAGTTCGTCGTGTGGACCTCAAGGGTCGCACTTTAGTCACAATAAACGACCCACCTCACGGCTTGTTATTTAATGCTATTAGTAACATTCTATCAAACAGATGTCCGAGGAGTCCAATATGGTGTCCATTTAAAATTCAAGTGCGACAAGTCGACCACGAGTCACGACTATTAATACGAGTGCGAGACTTTATCCAGTGACCTACTCAGCGAGCGAGGTCAAGTGGGGTCACACAACACACAAACCGAACCGACGGAAAATCTATACCACACTCAGCGCCGCGACGCCTCTTGATTTAGGACTCTAATATAATATGCGCCGTTGCACACCTCCAACGTCAGTAGAACATCTCGTGAATTTTCAACTTACATCCACAGAACAGATCGTACCTACTATCTCGCTTATCAATATTAATTAACTAGCTTTTACTAACGGTTTCGCTCGCGTGAACGTCATTTTTGCGAGCGGCTGGTCGGTATTAAAAGGGTGGCAGATCAACCTAAACGTGTCATGTACCCGACGAAATTTATATTATTAGTTCAAGGTTCAAATTTTAATATGTTGTTACGGCGACTGTTTTAAGCATATATTTCAATTTGCAGAACAAAATGTTGGTATTAAACCTCTTGCAGAACGATATAAACACCAAGGCGAGGAAGTTTTCCTTTAAGAGAGGGGGTTAATACCGACATATTATTCTGCAAATTGAAATATATGCTTAAAACCGTCGCCGAAACAACATATTAAAATATGAACGTTGAACTAATAATATAAATTTCGTCGGGTACATGACACGTTTAGGGTGATCTGCCACCCTTTAATACCGACCAGTCGATCTGCAAATATTATTATGGCATTATTGGGTCACCGACAAGCTATACAAACAATTTCAGCCTTGAAGCAATAATAATTCTGACCATTTTTTTTGTTACATCTTGGGGGCGGTCTGCATTCCTCCTATACCGCTATCTAGCAAAATCCCTTACTCATGGCACTTTAATATGCCTCCCTCAACATCTTCACAAAAATAAGGCCTTGAATAAATAACACCAAAAAATTGTCAGTAGTTCTCGGTCTTTTAGATCAAAGTTCTACCATTTGAGTATGGAAGTCTCTCAATACGTGCACCGAATTTCACTGAAGATCAGTTCTGTCGTTTGTTGATTTTGTATGGAATAGTAGATTGTATGTCTAGATACGTAATGGAGCATATTACGACGAGTGATGACATTATGTAAAAACGAGCGATAGCGAGTTTTCACAGTCACACGAACCGTAATACCATTACGTACGAGACATATATGGCATTTTTTGCCATACCCACTACAAAATACCTACTTTTCACGTCTTTTTTAAAAAATTCTGACAGTTCATTTGCGTTGCCATCTTTCCTTCCACAGTGTGCCGCGAAGTTCGTGCAAATAATGACAGGCGCACGCAAGCGTATGGAGCGAATAAACAGAAGCTGCTACGGCAACCGTTATTTTCTGCGCTAGTGCGGAAAATGAAACATTTTCCGCACACCTGCATGTTGAATGACTCATTAAAGGCCGCTATACATACATCGAAAGTAGCTATTTACGAACAGTACATCGTACAATGTAAGATTCCAGAAACGAAAACGCTGGGAATAAAATTTTCAAGAAGAAAGTTTCTGATAAATGAATAAACACTTACATTTTTACCGTAGCACTCTTGCGTGAATACGTCGAACGCATTTTTTTCTCGGAAACTGTTGCATTTGTATAGCAATGACACGAGATCTTTCTTTGTGCTGTTCACCTTTTATCTAAAGTATTTCTCAGTACGTGAAACCAATAATTTAAACTAAATCGTAAACAATATTTTTTCCGGCCTTGATCAATGTTGATTTCTTTTATCACTTAACGTATTCTTAAAAATTCGACTGATGACCAGTCCTATACTTCCCACCTAGTAAATATTTGCAAAAAATAAACACTTTTTTTTTTATTCTTTGACTAGGCCCAAGCAACCTTAGCTGTTGGTGGTCTTTAAAACACAATTTAATTTTTATTCTTTGAAAAAAACATGGCCCTTTTTTTTGTTTGGTGATCTACTGATGGCTAGCTTAATATAGCAAAAATCATGGTTACCTTGATTTACGTACAATTTTTATTTTTTTTAGTAAAATATTTTTTTTCTCGAAAACTATACATTTTAGAGAAAAAAATATTTACATTTTTTTCATATTATAACATCTAGAATTCATTTATATTTTTTTTTACCTATGTTAATACGTGACATTGAGGACGTTTTTTTGAATATCTCAGGATCCACTGAACCGATTTGACTCAAAATCTAATCAGATCTAAGTTAAAGGCTGATAAACACAATAGAACAATCGGCATGCCCGTATGTTGTTCCGTTCTTAAGATATCGAAGGCGAAAAATTGACCACATACACACACACACACATGCACACACACATACACACACACACACATACACACACACACACACACACACACACACAGACATCAGTCAGAAAATGATCTTAAACGATTGCTAGGGTCTCAAAACGTGAAAATCTGTTAAAATCTCGAAATATTGTTTTCGGACTGAATCCATTACTTCCCTACCATAGTAGAGGTGGGAAGTAAAAATTCATCTTATTTTTCCCGAAGTAAAGATCTAATTTGGATCAACTGTTCATGTTATTACCTATAATCTATATAAATAAAAGTGGGTTCAGGCATCACGCAAAAACGGCTGAACCTATTTTTACTTAGATTTCAACATATCCTTTTAGGGTCTATTAATTTTGATGCTAATTGGAGCAGTGGTTGTTTTCTTAAGCCACCAAGAGCTAGGGCTTTTTGGGGTTAGCATCAAATAATATTTTCAGTTTATTATTTTTGATGTGAAACATCTTATGTCGGGCTATGAACAGCCGCGTGAGGGGAAATATGCAACGAAATTTATGGTCCGCTCCTTCGCTGCTGTTCTCCCCACCACTGCGACTCTCTCTCTCTCGGCTTCCGCGCGCTTGGGCACGGGAAGACAACCGCACGAAATTAGTTATGCAGACGTATGCAAAATAGCTATATGAACATAAACTTCGCTGCTTTTCGATGAGTACTTTTCTGGTCGTTCGCTTTGATTGGACGTGACGCGACCTCGACATGCGTGTCCGACGAAAAAAAACGAAGCTAAAAAGTTTCACTTAAACATTTTCTGAATATACAATCAATTATGAAATATCAAACGCAGTTTTATCTCTTGGCGACAATTACATATTAGGTGCGTTTGGTATCAAGGTGTAGTGTAGTGTAGTGTAGATAATTTTTCACTGAAAAGTGTAAAAAGTTCACCAAAAGTGTAAACTAAATGTACACTTGTAACAAACGGGCTAGTGTACATTCTGAGTAGATTGTACATGCGCATTACAAAATAAATTAATGACAGATTGGCTGAGTTCATTATTTCTAGTTTTTACAGTTTTTTTTGGTCGTAAAATGTTAAACTCACTGCCATATTTATCTTGTACCATTACATTTTGAAGCTCATTCATTTTTAAGAGACAATAAATGTAAAAAATTGAGTACGAAAAAAGTATCAAATCTGTCAAAGCGATTGTCAATTCAGACATATATCACGTGACCTACACTACACTACGTGCACCTGCTCAAAAATCAGGACTAATAGTTTTTACACTTTTAGTCCCACACTGAAATAACAAACAGATCAGTTATTTTACACTTTTGTATAACAAACGTAATAGTGTCAAAAGTGCTTACACTTTTTACACTACACCTTGATACCAAACGCACCTATTATATCGATAGTTGATTCGAATTTCTGGACAAAATTTTGAGAAATTCAGCATTTGGTCGGTCTAGTTTGCGCCTCTATTAACGATTGTTGAGTGAGTTTATTGAGCTCTGTTTACATATTAGACGTCATTATTTCTCATCATTATTATTATTATTATTCTTTTATGTAAGTCACATTCATACGTATGGCATTCGTAATTAGTGAACGACACAGCTACACAAGTCTGTGACTCATCGCCCACAACAGGTTATAGAGTTCTGTACACTGAGGTAAAACTAAATAGAGGAGCTAATAGACCTTTTCATAATCAATTTTTACTTCGCACCGCTACTATGGTAGGGAAGTAATGGATTTAGTCCGAAAAAAATATTTCGAGATTTTAACAGATCTTCACGTTTTGAGACCCTAGCAATCGTTTAAGATCATTTTCTGACTGATGTCTGTATGTGTGTGTGTATGTGGTCAATTTTTCGCCTTCGATATCGTAAAAATGGAATAACATACGGCCATGCCGATTGTTCTATTGTGTTTATCAGCCTTTAACTTAGATCTGATTAGAATTAGATTTTGAGTCAAATCGGTTCAGTGGATCCTGAGATATTAAAAAAAAACGTCCTCAATGTCACGTATTAACATAGGTAAAAAAAAATATAAATGAATTCTAGATGTTATAATATGAAAAAAATGTAAATATTTTTTTTCTCTAAAATGTATAGTTTTCGAGAAAAAAAATATTTTACTAAAAAAAGAAAATTGTACGTAAATCAAGGTAACCATCATTTTTGCTATATTACTAGCCATCAGTAGATTACCAAACAAAAAAGAGGGCAATGCTTTTTTTCAAAGAATAAAAAAGAGTGTTTATTTTTTGCAAATATATTTACTAGGTGGGAAGTATAGGACTGGTCATCAGTCGAATTTTTTTTTCTGCGCATGTGCTCAATTCCGCCATGTTTTTCAGAGACTTGTCATATCGACAGATGCAATGTTCCCTCTAATTTTTCGCTGACTGCGCGACACAAGAGTATATGGGAATAAAAATGTTCAAAACGCATGTAAAAGTGTGCAAATGGGAGGGCGCTCCTGTGCCTGTGTTCGAAATCAAAATTTTTTTTAAATAAATGTTGCAACCACGCACGCTTTACTGGATGCAAAAAAACTCACACAACAAAGAGACTTCGTTTGACGTTTAAATGTCAAAGGCCGTTTCAAAAAAATTTTTGACCTTCTAAATTTTACTTTTTTTTGTAAAATTTGGATTATTGACATTTTTAAATGCAATTCTTCTATAAAATGAAATTAAAAAAATGGTGAACAAGCTCATTGTGCGCAGAATACAAAAACGACTGCGCAACTTTCGAAAAATTAGTGCGCGGCTGCGCACCCGCGCAACTTAGAGGGAACATTGGACAGATGGCAAGGGATTGATTTTGAAAAAAGTAAATAGTAATTAAATAAGAAATATTATTTAAAGAAGTGGTACAACACCCTATAGAAAAATATTTGAGTACTTTTGAAGATAAACTTTTTACGATAAACAATTTATGACAGGTAGGATTCTAACCTTTCAACCAATTTTCGTTTACTTCCACCAGTTTTCCGGCCATGGCACTTCAACCACCGTCCAAATTTAGCACAAGTATGTCCTTACACTGTTTTGTGCACAAATTTAGCACCGTCAATAACATTTTCATCTAAATTAACATTGAAAAACGTTTCTGATCTAGTCATTGCGTCAAAAAGTGTACGAAACTTCTGAAAGCCGCGATCATAACCATGGCGATGGCGCTTG
Source organism: Mongoloraphidia duomilia (assembly GCA_039654895.1). Taxonomy (NCBI): domain Eukaryota; kingdom Metazoa; phylum Arthropoda; class Insecta; order Raphidioptera; family Raphidiidae; genus Mongoloraphidia; species Mongoloraphidia duomilia. The sequence goes on from CM077523.1 coordinate 6,800,055, forward strand.
CGCGTAACTAGTCGTGAAAAGGTCTATACCGTATACAACTGCTAATACAAAGTTAAAGCTAGGTCTGATGTCACACAGGGCCGAGTAAACATGGCGTCCAAACACGGGTTGGATTGGGAATATTATTCTCTTCTTCTTCTCACATATAAAATGAGGACCGAGTTATAACGGGGACTGGCTTCACTTTTAAATGCTTCCATAAACTTTTACCTCAGTGGTTCTGTATGACCACAGAACAGAGTGTATGACACAGAGGAGATACAAATAGACAGACAGACAGATACAAACGTACGCACACACATACACAACCATACGCATAATAGTATACCTACTTCTGTGGTCAAAATACAAAACCTGCCATGTCGAATTTTTCGTAATTTTCACTTTCGAGCCGAGCCGTACAAGTAAAGAGTCATTATGCTTGGTTGCAGAAAGCGTTGTTAGAAAATTTGATTTGACAATAACCTTAGATTGTGACCACAAATATTTCTCCATAAGAAAAGCATTGGAGAATTTTGATTAGATCCTGTTCGAAAAATAATTGATCGATTGAAACGATATTTTTACTTCCCACTTCTACTATGGTAGGGAAGTAATGGATTTAGTCCGAAAAAATATTTCGAAATTTTAACAGATCTTCACGTTTTGAGACCCTAGCAATCGTTTAAGATCATTTTCTGACTGATGTCTGTATGTGGTCAATTTTTCGCCTTCGATATCGTAAAAACGGAACAACATACGGCCATGCCGATTGTTCTATTGTGTTTATCAGCCTTTAACTAGATCTGATTAGATTTCGAGTCAAATCGGTTCAGTGGATCCTGAGATATTAAAAAAAACGTTCTCAATGTCACGTATTAACATAGGTAAAAAAAATATAAATGAATTCTAGATGTTATAATATGAAAAAAATGTAAATATTTTTTTTCTCTAAAATGTAGTTTTCGAGAAAAAAAATATTTTACTAAAAAAAATAAAAATTGTACGTAAATTAAGGGAACCATGATTTTTGCTATATTAAGCTATTTTTGCTATATTAAGCCATCAGTAGATCACTAAACAAAAAAGAGGGCTATGTTTTTTTTTCAAAGAATAAAAAAAGAGTGTTTATTTTTTGCAAATATTTACTAGGTGGGAAGTATGACTGGTCATCAGTCGAATTTTTTTAATTGTGCATACCAGTACCGTTCTAAGACTTTCGGGGACCTTGGGGCAGACTTTAACCCGGAGACCTCCCCAATTTTTCCTCAATATTATCTTATTGGAAAATTCTAGAAAAATACCCGAAACTACAAGAAATTTTCAGAAAAATACATCAGAACATTCAAGAATCTTATAGAAGTCATGAAAATTTTAAAATAAATGTAAAGAACTCTGTAATTTGTTAAATCCTTGTTTTTTCTTTTCTTCCTTTTTCCAATTTATCGCTATTTCATTTTTTTTTTTCATTGTTCGAACGGTGGTTCTTGAGCGGCTGCCCCACTTGCCCCATAGTCCATATTAAAATGTTATACATTTTTTTATAACTTTTTTTACCGTTGCGTAGGAGAGGTCGGTATAAGTTTAAAATTGAGTTTTCGGGGTCGGCGGCCCCCCCATTTGGCAGCCATCTTGAAAAAGGGGTGCTAACAGGTTTTGTACTATATCTCCGTAATGGTATTTCTTAGTGATGCAAAATTACCGGTTATTTATTTTTTGGTAAGAATACTGGTAATTTTCCGTAATATTACGTAATTTTCGGTAATATTGCTAAACAGCTTCGAAAAAGCTCTCTTTTTAAAATATGCAGAGGACAAACCCATCTAGAAGGCCGTATACTGTTATCAGTTAATTTAATAAAGTTCTGCTCTTTGCTAAATGATTCTTTAATCATTTAGCAAAGAGCAGAACTTTATTAAATTAACTGATAATTGCCCCAAATATATGGCTCCAAAAAGTTTAAAAACATACGAAATAATTAAACTTAAAACTTACATCACAAAGTCTAATACAAATTTTCAACCTTAGTACAAAAAAAAGACAAATCGGTGTATTACCGGTAATATTACCCCGAAAATTACCGACATTTTTAGGGAATATTACGGTAACAAAGGACCGTTACCGAAGGGAGTGGTAATATTACGTAATATTACCGTAACTTCTGATGGTAATATTCGGAGCGTGCATCACTAGTATTTCTTACAGAAAATTAGTAGAGACGTTTTTGTTTTGAATCGAATTCTCTACAACTTCACTAGAGCCACTTTTTGTCGTAAGTTGAATAATTAAAAAGATATGCCTTATAGAAGATAGAATATTTTTTGTGTTTGTTAAAATTGAAAGAAGAAAAATATAATTTTTTTTCTTCCAATTTTAACAGAAAAACAAAAAATATTTTTTAGGAATATAGCCCCGCGGTTGATCGATCGAATGTCTCGCAAAAAAAAAACAAAACCAAACAATAAGGAAGTGATTTGATATTTAATTGGTTTAGAAGCCATATTATGACATCACAATATCAACATTAATAATACCTGAGAGCGAGAGACAAAACCGCGTATGTCGAAACTGTGATAATATTAAACACCAATGCTGGGTTGCAGAAAGCATTGTAAAAAATCTTATTTGACAATGACCTTATATTGTGATCATAATATAAGTGTTTATAGGTATATGCAGGAACAGTCTAATGTCGTTGTGAAACTCCCTGTCATGTAGAACATTAGATAGTACTCTCACAAAAACAAATGATTGATCTACGTAGAAACACATCGCTTTTCAAGCTAAATTTTGATCAAAATGCGTACAAAAATTTTGTTTCGAAGTGGAAATTGTACAAAAAATAGATATATACAGTTTAAAAAAAATGACATTTCAATCGATCAATCATTTTTCGAGCAGGATCGATTTAAAATTCTACTTTAATCTTTGTCAAATCAGATTTTCGGGCAATGCTTTTTGCAACCGAGCATCAGTGTTTTGAATTCAATATCTCGAACTGTAACGATTTATAAGATATGAACATAGGGTCAAAAAACCCTAGATCCCCTTTTGACATTCACAAGTATAGTGCCGACACACTAACACACACGTAAAGTAGCGAGTGTGTAGTGTAATAGAGTGCGAAGCGCGTCGAAAAGAGCCGACGAGACGCGAGGCTGGCCGAATGGCACGTCGCGACATGCCATCAAAACGTTTTCACTCCCATCCAAGCGCGCCATTAAATGTTTCACATCAATAAATATCTGTAGCGATGTAACGCTGAAAATAATCTAGTAATTTTTAATTAATATGCCTAGAATATACTTCTATATAGATTGTTATTATAAAATCAAATTAAATTTTAATTAGAAAAGCGGCAAATTAAAAACATAATATAGATATTACGTTTATGTATAGAAAATACGTCGCACACGAATCGGCTCTAATTAGTTGTTGTACGAGTCTATACGAGGGCATATTCCGGTTGGGGTGGCGCCTCCAGTCCAACGATATCAAACAAGAGGGTTGTCATTTAAGGTCATTCCAGCTCGAACAGATCATTTTGAAACCATTTCAAAAATGTTTGTCTCGTCTATATTTATATAATCACAGGTGAAAAAATAAATGTCTGTTCGGGCACCACGCAAGAACGACCAGGATCGATTTCCACTACAATTTGCTACATAATTTAAGGCCGATTCACCTTAGAACTTACTAAGCGCGCATGACTCGTTTTTTTCTCGGTCAATCGACTATACGGCGAAAATAGAACCGATTTCTAAATCGTTTACTGGGTTCAAAAAAATATCGCCTTGAAAAAAGCTACTAAAAGAGAAAAATAATAAAATTTTGAGGTCTACGCCAATTTAATAAAATATGAAGTCGGTTAAAAAGTATATATTAATTACTATACTACACTTTTTAACCGACTTCATATTTTATTAAATTGGCGCAGACCTCAAAATTTTATTATTTTCCTCTTTTTAGTGGCTTTTTTGATGAAGTTTTTTATTTTTTACTTTGTAGTGGCTTTACAATACGTAGTTTGCACGTTATTAACCTGACTTGATATTTGACATTCACCTTAACGGTGTTACATCCCGTTACTAACTTTTTTATAAATCAGTCGAACTACTGAACCGATTTAAGTAAAATTTATATGGGACCAATCCGAAGGTAAGCCCTATTAAATAAAACAATAATCATCAAAATTGGTTCACAAATTCAGGAGAAATCGCGTAACATATTATATACCTACCTACAAAAAAATACAGCAGAACTGAGAACCTCCTCCTTTTTTTTGAAGTCGGTTAAAAATGGATCCTCTATCCTTGCTTAATTAAGAATACTGCGAATACTATTTACTATATTTGTTATAAGTATTTGTTGGTGGGAAAGAAGATTTATTAACGTATCGATGATACATAGATAGATCCTCATCCTTGCTTAAGAATATATCGATTATCTACTATTTACTATAACTGCTGGTGGGAAAGAAGATCTATTGACGTATCGATGATACATAGATAGATCCTCATCCTTGCTTAAGAATATATCGATTACTATTTACTATATCTGCTGGTGGGAAAGAAGATCTATTAACGTATCGATGATACATAAATAGATCCTCATCCTTGCTTAAGAATATATCGATTACCTACTATTTACTATATCTGCTGGTGGGAAAGAACATATATTAAAGTATCGATGATACATAAATAGATCATCATCCTTGCTTAAGAATATATCGATTACTATTTACTATATCTGCTGGTGGGAAAGAAGATCTATTAACGTATCGATGATACATAAATAGATCCTCATCCTTGCTTAAGAATATATCGATTACCTACTATTTACTATATCTGCTGGTGGGAAAGAACATATATTAAAGTATCGATGATACATAAATAGATCATCATCCTTGCTTAAGAATATATCGATTACTATTTACTATATCTGCTGGTGGGAAAGAAGATCTATCAACGCATCGATGATACATAAATAGATCCTCATCCTTGCTTAAGAATATATCGATTACTATTTACTATATCTGCTGGTGGGAAAGAAGATCTATCAACGCATCGATGATACATAAATAGATCCTCATCCTTGCTTAAGAATATGTCGATTACTATTTACTATATCTGTTAGTGGGAAAGAAGATCTATTAACGTATCGATGATACATAGATAGATCCTCTATCCTTGCTAAAGAATACAGCGATTACTATATCTGTTGGTGGGAAAAAGTATACTTATAGTTCAGAATACGCAAAAATGGTGATCTGTTTTCTCTGCACCGAATGAACAATTAACAATATTCTATTGGGGTACGGGTATGGGTAGAACCTTAAACATTTGCAGCACGTGTCTCGAACACGCAACAACCCCTTCTGCTGAAACAACCCGTCACTCCACGGATACACTTTATATATTATAGTGTGTTGGTAGTTGGTACTATGTATACATTATTACATAGGATAGGATCAGGGCCGCAGTAAGGAAATCTTGCGCCTGGGGCCAAAATTTTAATTTGCGCCCCCTCCCTCAAAAAAACAACAAATGCATGATATGAGATTTTTATAAGAGATTTCAACATAAATAATTAAAAAACATAAAAAATGTTCACTAATAACAGCAAAATAAACGTTATAAAAAAAATTACCTAACTACGGTCTACGAAAAATCAAAACTTCACTTTTCTGGCCTTCAATTGAGCAAATTGGTTTATTAAACGTTCATAATTCAAGTCTTTTGCTATAGATATTTCTATAGAAATTATCGCCAAATATTTCATAATTTCTATCTTTAGTAATTATATTTTGCAATATTTTTATTTATTGTATATTTTATGTTTTGTCTAGTAGTAATCAGCCTGGCACATAAAATACTGGCGCGCCTTTGGCGCCCCATAACTTGATGCGCCCGGGGCCGTCGCCCCCTCCGCCCTACCCTTACTGCGGCCCTGGATAGGATTATCAATAAACACGCCATTGCGTCTGTTCTTTTATCTTCTGCGTGTTTCACACACAATACATCGTACAACAGCAACATTCTAATGTCCTATTAACATATAGACCGTCATTAAAAGAACGTCTAAGATGATGACGCAACGATGCCACAATTATTGCACCCATTTAAATTAAATACTTCCTAAACATTGACATAAGTAAACATGCAACACGTTTTCTTTAAAGTTTCTAAAATGCAGGTACATGAAACAATTAAACCAAATAATTGACGTGTTGTGTTAAAAATGAAGAGTTACAAATTTCCTGCTCCCAATGTTCCCAAATGAAGCAAGTGTTTCCGGGCTACGTAGCCGTGGTCTAATGGATTTTACTCCGTACATTTCGCCCAAAGCTCCGTTGGGTATCTTCAGCGGCGATTGGCAATACCAGTCGACCGGCAAGAAGATCGAATCGTATTGCCAATCGCCGCTGAAGATGCCCAACGGAGCTTTGGGCGAAACGTACGGAGTAAAATCCATTAGATCACGGCTACCTAGCCCGGAAACACTTGCTACCAAGATGTCTACCGGCCGTGAAAGCATGAAACTCCAATTCCCAAATGAAGTTATATAAATGCCTTTTGTTGTTAATAAAAATGTTTTTAACAAGAATTTTTGCTTCTAGCTTCCAATTTATTTTTTTTTGTAGAAAAAAAAAAGGTTTTGCAAATCTAATCAGGTGTTAGTTATGTAATTATGTGTTGAATGAAATTGGTCCGAAGTCGAAATCATTATTTGTTCCCGAGATATGAGACGAAAAAAGTTCACCAACGTACGAACGTACGTACACACACGCAGACATCTCTGTGAAAATAGTAGATTCGGACTCTAGGGACCTCAAAACGTCCAGATATGTCAAAATTTTTCATTCGCAAAATCGGACCCATTACAATAACTTCCAATGCGAAGTTAAAAATTCCTTTTTCTCTTTCGGGTACCTACTGAAATTTCCTTAAAAAAATAATTTCTCTGCAGCTCACAACACTTGATATACTTTCGAGGATTCTCATACGGACCTAATTGACACAGGGATTCTTACATAACCAATGCCTAGGCCTTCCAATCCCAATATCTCTGGATCAGGACTGATTTTAAAAGCCTGCTTCGTGATTCGTAAATACACATTAATGTGCAGTAATTGGTCAATCGTATTTGTAGATTTATTTATTTATTGTAAATTATAGACGCGTCGACAACTTAGGTCATTAGCGTCTTGATTATACATTAAATAACAACACACTTAAAACTAAATGACATCACAAACCACATGAGCGGAGGTGGGATTCGAACCCACGACAGTCTGATTCAGAGGCAGCGACGCTAACCACTGGACCACGACTGTCCTCCGTATTTGTAGAATATGTTCACGTCACTTCAAGGTTTGTTCCGATTTCCAAAGAATAACTTTAGTTGTGATCCTATTTTATTAACTAATAAAATTTTGTTTAATAAATAATCGTCTATAAAAAAACGATCAACTTCATTACAAATTCCATAGAAAATCCTGATCCGGAGATCGAGACTGTTATCTCTAATCCCGAAAATATCAAGACTGAAGCCACGGTCGTGGAGAAAAAATTCGGACTCGGGGGAACTTTTTCACACGAGTTGAATAAAGTTTTACAAACATAAAAATATAAACTAAATTGCGACAGCAACGGGTCGTCGGAAAATCCGGGCGCAGAGTAAATCACTTCATCCTTCCCCTGAGGACAGCTTGGTGTAATGGTCAGCGTGTTGGCCTTTGAAGCAAATTGCCGTGGATTCGTGACTATTTTGTGATGTTCAGTTTTAAGTGATGATTGTTATTTGATGTAATTAAGAAGTCAATAATGTTGTCGACGCGTCTATTATAATCCGTACTAATATTATAAATGCGGAAGTGTGTTTGTTTGTCTATCTGTATGTTTGTTACTTCTTCACGGCTTAACCACTGAACCGATTTCGGCGAAAATTGGCAAAGAGATTCCTTGAAGCCCGACAAAGGACATAGGCTACATTTTATCCCGGAAAACTGTTCCCGAGGGAGTGCTTTCAAGCCATGCATACACACTACTGTGCATACCCATTAGTAGGTGTTGGAAAGACAGGTTATGAATTAATGATGCCTACGTTTCCATAGTTACGCATCATGTATTTGTGTATTTTGGAAAACGGATTATTACATTTTTAATCGTCAAAATAGGCATTAAATTTTTAGCCTCCGGGCGAAGCCGGATCGGGCAGCTACTCTACAATAAATAAAATAAAATTAAAGGGTGTGGGTCTCGGGACCCCCGACAGATGTGAAACATCAAAGAAAACGTTATTGAACTCGGTGGTATTCTCTATGTAGTAGTATATATTTTTTCAAAAGCAGCAACTAACTGTTATGCTGACGTAATCCTATATACTGCACTGTAACACACGTGGTCGCGGCGTTTGAGCACGCCTGAGCCAGAAACGCAACTAAATACACAGCGAAGTATCTATATTACATACCTAAACGTGTATACATATACTTTTGCTTTACAGTACGTTCGCATGTATACTCTCTCTCTCTTTCCGTGCCCGAGCGCGCAGAAGCCGAGAGAGAGAGAGAGTGCCGCAGTGATGGGGAGAACAGCAGCGAAGGAGCGGACCATAAATTTCGTTGCATAATTTCCCTCCCGCGGCTGTTCACAGCCCGACATAAGATGTTTCACATCAAAAAACATCCTTCCATTCTCTCGTCGGGGCTAATTGAGTCACTACCCATGACTAAACAACCCTGCGTAAAGAGTACAGCACGAGTTCTGTCCTTTACTATTGTCCATCCCATGGCATCGCCCAAACTGTGTCAACTGCACGGGAAACAAAGATGCCACACGAGAAGACGCAAGAAGCATCAAACATTAATAACAACGAGTATCCACCGCTTCCCCGTGTTCACACGGTGAGTAATGAACTAGGTCCGAGTTGTGTCGTTAATTCGACGGACGCTGATATTACAATAGGAGAGAACAAAAGAGCGAAAAGGAGAGAGGAGAGGAGAGAGCCCGGAGGCATCGGTGCACAAAACTCCATGGAAACGGACGCCAACACACGGACCGCTAAAATGGGGTCAGTGGGATAATAATGCGTACGTGTCCCATTCACGTGTTTACAGCATCTATTAGAATACATGTGTGGTCACAATACAAAACGATGTATGTCGAACTATATAATTCCATTCTCGAATAATGCTTGTATCAAGTGCAATTCTACAATAAAAAATCTGTAAATCGGTTGACCCTGCAGCCCATCCCTGGATCTTCCCGCTATTTTCAAGGGTTTTGAGTTCGAAGCACTTGATAATATACCCAAAAATCTGAAAACTGTTGATAACAACACTATTTTAATTTTTGAAAAGCTATAACTTTTGAACGCGTTGTTCGATTTTGATCTTTAAAACGGCATTCGACGCAGTTTTTTAAGCTCTAAAAATATTATAAAAGGTACAAAATCGATTGGTTGAGAAATCTCGAAGTTATTTTGAAAAAACACTTTTTCCGAAATCTGTTGACAACGGTATCTCTCGAACGGATTAACCGATTTTGATCCGCTTAGCGGCATTCGACGTAGTTTTCTGAGGAGAAGAGCTGATTAGATTACGAAATCAATCGGTACAATATTCTAGAAGTTATTTTGAAAAAACATCGTTTTAACAACTTTTTTTTCGATTTTTTTGGAATTTCTCAAAATCTACTGACATCATCGTAAAAATAGTCAGAATAAATTCCTAGGATCACAGAACGTCGAGATCTGATGAAAACTCGATTTTCGAAAATCGGGGTGAAATCAACAACTTCACTATTTTTGAAAATTTTCAATTTTCTTAGCGGGAAGTAAAAAAATAATTTACAAAATTTTAAAAGGGTTCAGTTTTTTTCACAAACGTCTACGGACAGCACGAATACTTAGTCTGCATTGGTATCTATCTCCAGTGTATTCCTTTACATGCATTGTCTGCGAGGTGAAGAGGGGGGGTGTGTTTGTGCGACGGTTTTGCCTGCGGGATGAAGAGGGGGGGTGGAGGCGGCGCAGAAAAAATTAACAAATTATTCTTTCACATAGGAACATTAATTGAATATCAGGACCGTGCAATTCTTGCGGGGGCAGAGTTTCCCGCGAGGGGGGTGTTCGTGCGACGGTTTTGTCTGCGAGGTAAAGAGGGGGGATGTGTTTGTGCGACGGTTTTGTCTGCGGGGTGAAGAGGAAGGGGGGGTGGAGGCGGCGCGCGCCGCCTCCACCCCCCCTCTTCACCCCGCAGACAAAACGGTCGCACAAACACACCCCCTCTTCCCCTCGCAGACAATACATGAAAAGGAATACACTGGAGATAAGTAGATATCAATGCAGACTATTCGTGCTGTCCGCAGACGCTTTTGTTTTTTTCATTCCGAGGTACGACTCTAAAAACGCGAGAATTTGAAATCGGCTGATGAGGGTGGGGATGTTTACTTGAAAGTTGAAGGGCTAACCAGCACTGTGCATCGTATTAACTCACAGAACGTTCAGTAGAGTGTTCGCTGTCCGGCGTTATAATAATATTCAAAACTAAAAGCAGAAGCGCTAAGCTGACGAATGGGTTTAATGAACCCATTCTAACCACCTCACTAAGTTATTGGCAGATGCATATTAGTTCATAGTTCGTCGGATTTACAAAGTAATTTAACTGTGCTTCACATTTCAGCTGACTGTATTTTGTGTCAGTTTCTCGACTGACAATCGGTAGTAACCATTGATACTGCAGAGAATGGACTATGCAATCAGCAATATGCATTCCATGTCCCAGCAATGCGTTGAAAACACAGACCTGGGAATATTCTACTTCTATGGTTGAAAACGTCCACTGTTGTGTGCGCCAGATAAAATGAAGTGACTGTCAATTTCTGTAACGTTATTGGTTCGAGTAATTTCTATGAATCATGGAATCTATAGGGACGGAGTATAAAGTACCACTTTAGACGAGGAGGGAAGCAATTGAGGGGAGGATGCATGCCTGTCTTATGGACATGTCCATGCTATGCATGTGCCCGCGTTTTATTGGCCGCGTCTTTGCGCATGCTCAATTGCTCGTACAGCGCTTGCGCAACTGAAGCGACCAATAGAATGTGGACACACTTGGTTGCTCGCCCCCCCCCCTCCCTTAACAGCAACAACCCCACTCGATTGTACTACGTCCCTAGATGTCTATGCTGTGAATGTTGTTGGTCTGCTCTTAAAGTTCTGTGAACGCTATCGGTCCGAGTCTGACTATAATATGAAAACTATTGGTCCGCGTCTGAATCTATATGAAGATTATTGATCCTAATCTGATTCTCTGTAAAGGCTATTGGTCTGAGTCTGAATCTGTGTAAACGATATTGGCCTGAGTCTGAATCTCTGTTAATGCTATTGGCCCGAGTCTGAATCTATATGAAGACTATCGATCCGAATTTGATTCCCTGTAAACGCTATTGGTCTCAGTCTGAATCTCTGTGAATGCTATAGATCGAGTCTGAATCTCTGAGAATGCTATTTGTCCGAGCCTGAATCTCTGTAAACGCTATTGATCCGAATCTGCATCTCTGTAAACGATATTGGCCTGAGTCTGAAGCTCTGGACTGCTATTGATTCAAGTCTTAATATTTGTAGACGCTATTGATCTGAAACTTTGTTAATGTTATTAGTGATTTGTGAACGTTATTGATCAGTCTGTATCTCGCTATTGGCCCGAGTCTGAATCTATATAAACGTTATCGATCCAAGTTAGAAAAAGACGTTACTGCCTGTCTCCTTCTATCGAGCGACGCTTTTTCTAGTTCGTTGCGCGCAATCCATTCTGTATGTCAATGGTAGTAACGACATACCTACATTGAGGGACGACACAAGAGACGAGACAAGACAAGACAATAGCTCAGAGCCGTATTCCGGTGTTTTGTATAACAATAATAGTCTACCCATATCATGTATCGTTTCGCATCCGCTACAAAAGTAAATTCGCGTCCTTCATCTTATCAACGGTGTATTTACAAGCAACGTCGTGGCTAGGGCCTGACAAGCGGGCCCCGCGTCAGAGGCGTTAACCTTGAGAGGGCGCAATCAACGAAATCAGCAATGCGAATATGACTATTTTCAAGCAAAGAGCGCGAAATCACAATCTTACCATAGGGGCGCCGATGATCCTAGCTACGACGCTGTTTTAGAAGCTGTCGTGGAATATAGAAGGGCGAGAGAGATTGTAGATTGTAGACGCTCGACAACTAAGGCTCATTTCGCACCAAGCCAGTCCAGTCCAGTCGCGTCCAGTCAAATCAGACGCTACTGGATTGAACATATTAACTTATCGTTGAAATAAAGGCAATGTGTAAATCTGTTTTCATACTAAGCGCGTCACGTCCAGTCCGATCGCGTCAAGACTTGTCAAGACTGATTGCGACTCAGCCGGTTGAATTTTTATTGCCAGTCAGCCCAGTCTTGACACTCAGAATGGATGTAGAAACCTTAATTTTATTAGTGCAAGCAAAAGAGGCAATCCACGATCCTAAGCACGCGAAGCACAGAGATCGGAATTTCATTGCTGCCGCCTGGTATAGCCAGAGAAATAAGTGGTTAAAGAACCGAACACTGGTCTCCTGATATGTATGGGATGAACCCAAAACAGATGTTGTCGTTTCTTCATCCTTCTTCTTCTGTGTAGCCGACGTAAAATTATGCTTTGGAGAAGTACGTCCATTTTGACACAAAATTCGTAACAAAACTGTCGCGAACTTCGATCGGAATTTGTGGAACGGCTGACGCGACGTATTCAGTGCGAAAGGAAATATTGATGACGTGACTTGACTGGACTGGACTGGCTTGGTGCGAAATGAGCCTAAGGGCCATTAGCGTCGAATCTAGAAAGACTTGCATACTAGTACCTACCGGAGGACATTTGAATTTCCAGATACACAGGCGTGAACACTATAAATGTCCGGAGTTCGGACATTTTTGGGAATGTCAGTTTTTTCAAAAACTGTCAAGCTGTCTTCACATCCTTCTCATCGCCGAGTCGAATTAAATATAAATAAATTTGAAACGGTGAGACGCAACTTGGGATGCCAGTTTGTGTGGAATATTAGTGCCGGTCTTTTAAAAGGTATCAGTTGTCCTTTCAGAAGATTGCGAAATTGCGATACGTTAAAATTCCTCAACTCAAAAACTTAACTTGTGCGTGGCTCCCATAAAGATATGGTTGACAGGGCTCTAGCCTTGCTGCCTTGGGGCCCGTCGCGAAAAAATGAATCAGTCGAATTCCCACGGCAAATTTACATAAATAGTAGAATCTGAGAGAAAAAAATAGTTTGAACAACATATTTCTTTGAATAATCTAGTCGCAAAGGAATAATTGCATTGTTTCAATAATTAAATAAAACATGTTATGATTCACAATTAGGAAGTTTCCATTGGACGAAAATACTAATTATGATACTGTCACATCATTATAATAAAGATAACTTTAAAAATTCTGAAAGAATTATTTTGATATCTTGAATTTCAACAGAGATATTCAATTTCTTGTACGTGGGGTCGCAAACGAAACTGATTTTTGAATATGACGTCACGCGGTACAAGTTGTCTGTTTTTAGCTTTGTAAGTAATTAGAACCTAAGTTACTTAGTAACTATTTTGTTGTAATACAGACTTTTCTATTTATATTAAATTAAAATTGACTGTCAAAAATTTAAATATGTCAATATTTTCCGTCATCAATTGGTTTGTTTTTAGTGTTTCCATAACAATTTACGAGTTTAAAGAAAGAGATTTATCGGAAGTTACCATGTTAAATTACCACATATACAAACTGAAAATAACTTTTAAAAATATCGTGCCGCGTGACGTCACCTGGACTGAAAACGGAATTTCTTGGAGAACTGTCAATTCAAACTTTGAGGTAGCATAACTTTGTTGTTTTTAAAGATATTTCAAAAATTCTTCCGCCATTAATTTTATAATTTTTAGAACTATGATTAGGACCAAAAAAATAAAAAAGGGAAACTTCCTAATTATAAATGTTCTTGATTTTGATGAAAACATTCAGACCTTTTCTTTCAACTAATTATATAGTCAGTTAAAAATCATTTTATTGTGTTTTAAAGACCACCAACAGCTAAGGTTATTTGGGCCTAGCATAAAGTGATCATCCGTCCCGATTTAGGCGGGACAGTCCCGATTTTGTGTCACGAGTCCCGATTCAACAAGCGTCCCGCTTTTATCCCGTTTTCATTAAATCACGTGCATTAAGAATGTTTATTTTTTGTCTTTAGATATTTTTACCCACTCAAAGTATTTTATCTATCAATAATTATATAATTGATACCTACCTTAAAAAATAAAATAAACTATATTTAAAATAAAAATATTAGCGAGTTTTTGGGGGTTTCTAGCTAATTTTTAGGGGTTTTTAGCGAGTTTTTTAGGGTTTCTTGCGAGTTTTTGGGGGTTTCTGGCGCGTTTAAGGCTTTTTTGGGCGTGGAACCCAACGGTTGCCTGCGCCGGGTTTTTATAGACCTTGTCCCGCTTTTTGATATTCAGGATTTGGTCACTTTAGCCTAGCACCAATTCATATTATCAATTCATTATTTTTTTTAATAATAAATTGAAAAGCCAACTGACACTTTTACCAGCTCTCGGGCTAGAACCCGAGAACTGGGGACTTGTAATAGAGGAACCATAGCAACGCCATGTAAACAGCATTGTTACACTCTTGGCTATTCTCAAGCCCAAAAATCATTTTACCAACCATAATCACAGTCAAGATTCTAACCTAAACATTTCCACTTGAGCTTACTATTACTCAACCTTGACATGATTACTAATCTAACATTCTCCTATGCTTCGGAATCAACTGATTTTCACTACATGCGAGTGTTAATTCTTTATGGCTAGGCTGTAGAAGTGAATCTTCGTACTAGCGAGAGCTCATCATGAAAGTGAAAATTATTTCAAACACCCTAATGGTATACACTAAATAAGTACCTAGATATATCAATGTTATAAATAACCATAGATTGGTATTACTACATAATATTCTAGAAATAATTATATCTTGTAGACATCGTAAGATGATCTACATGTTAGATACATACATAAAGCATAGTATAGAAATCAACCAACAAATTTCGATTTTTTTTAAATATAAATTAATAGATTTATACGGCTGAATTGCAATTGAAATGTTTTGTTGGAAAGCAGCCAATTATATAATTGATTCCAAAAAATTTTCAATTACAATTTAGCCGTATAAATCTACTAATTTATCAGTTAAAATATTTTTTTGCAATAATTGCAACTATATATTCAAAGAAAAATGTGTTCGTTTAATTGATTTTTTTTTTTGATAAAACTATTTTCATTCAATGTAGGGAAGCGGGGAAGTTTTTGGCTTGGGGGCTCGCTACAGGATGTGGGCGCCATGGACTTGGGAAAGACGTTTACGGAACTGCTAGTACATTTCTGAGCCAACTCTGGTCTACACACAACATTCATATTATAACAATGCCTTTATAAAACATATTTTATACTAGAAATACATAAATTAGGTATGCATAATGAACACAGACCAGGTGTTATAATATATTGCAGTTACAACTCCGGTACGTCACTGACCACCATATATATACGATCGACACAGCTGATGTATCAACCAGCAGTTTCAAACACCTGCAGCGCCGCGATCTACTTTAACGGATTCTATCGACATTCACGAAGGGTGACGAACACTCAATGAACATTTTCCAGGTTCTTTGTTTCCAGGAATTACATTATGATTTATGAAAAAGGGGGTACAAGGGGGAGTTCATAAAAAACGTACGCGAGGTTTTTTTGGTGCGATGTGACAATTTTTGCGAAGTTCAAGGGAGAGGGGGTCAGTTGGAGTGTACCAAAAAAACCTTAGCGGGAGGGGGAGTCCGTTCGTGCGATGGCACTTTTCGCGGGGTCAAGATTTAGGCAATAAAATTGGCATACGGTGTTTTCTAGATGCTAGTCGCGTGAATCGAATTCGCGTAACTCGAGACTAGGGTTACCATACATAAGCGGAGGAATGCCGGTCTAGGGAGCCTGATTTTTCAGAAAAATGCCTGTCTAAAATAAAAAAGCTGTAGGTACGTAATAGAATGTCTCTGACCAGCGCCGGCCGCACGCCTGTCTAGACCAGGGGGCAGGGGTGTTACGAATATTCGCATCCGCATCCGTAAATGCGGAATATTCACATTAATTCAGACATCTGCATCCGCATCCGCATCAATCAATGCGGAGTTTTTACGGATGCAGATTCACATTAAATAAATAAAAAGTTAAAATTAAATTGCTTTTCAGTTATTTATGCACTTAAAATTTAAATAATTATCCTTTTAAAATCCCAAAATCCGCATCCTCGGATGTGAACTTCTAATAATCCGCATCCGCATCTGCATCCGCGGATGTCTAAATTTTTGCATCCGTAACAACCCTGGTCTAGACCTTAAAATGCCTGTCAAATGCGGCAAACGCCCAAGGCCGTAGCTAGAGCTGAATTCAAGATAGGGCACTGAAAGTTTAAAGTAGGGCTGAAGCAAAAGACTACAATTTTTTAATTGGATTGCCCACCTCATCTGGTGATATCAAATTACAAAAGCAAGAAAACGGTAAATGACAATTTATTCAAAAAAAAATACAGAACTTGCCATGTTATCAAATTTCCGAAGAACTTCATTTAGTCCAACGAATTTAATCTTGTTTTTCCAAATGCCAGATAGATCAAGTCTGTCATTCTGTCGTGACAGTCTTTGCGGCTTGTTTATAATTCCTTAAAGTAGGGCACTGGATGTTTTAAGGTAGGGCATTGCCCCTTAATGCCCCCTTTAGCTACGGCCCTGCAAACGCCTGTCAGATGGTAACCCTACTCGGGACACAATTTTGAAGACAGTGTGCTTCGACTAAGGAGTGAAGGTGATGGGAGAATCAGGAGGGGCAAATAAGCAACCGCGTCTTCGAGATCGTGTAAGTCGGGGTTTTACGATATAAAAAAGAAAAAGTACGGTTTACCAATAAAAAGTCATCTATAAAATAAGTTTTTACGTCAAAAAAATTATCTGAGTGGTGATTAGATATTCTGATCATGCGTCATTACAGTACGTATTTTACTATTTTTTTTTTCATATAAAATATTAAAAACCGATTATTTTCGGTTTCAAATTCCATTCTATTGATGCCACAGGTTAAAAACAAACGGCAAGCATAACAAAAGAAACCGCTTAAACTCCGGAAGAACTGAAATACAGCAGTCAGCAAGGTCAAGCTAATCCAGACCCTCGGCCTCGGCGTGTTTGGTCGATGCACAAGTACGACGAACATGTCAAAACTTGTCGATTCTTGTGCATTGCAATCTCGACCGTGCTCGTGCGCCAAAGAAATGTATACCTATGTAATTATGTAATACTCAATACTAATTTATGAAAACGTCAATAACATCAGTCCCCCAGGGGGAACATTGTAATGTAGTTGTTCTCGCAATTGCATTCCAATGTTCTTTGAGAATTAGCGTTCCCAGGAGCCCGAGCTCGTACCAGTCGGTTTGTATATGCCAGCTGGCAGATTCTAATACACAAATGGATTATTAATTGTTGTGTTGAAGTCGCTAATGATCTGAGTTGTCGACGCGTCTATAATCTACAATAATAATAATCTCAGTTATGGAGAGTTTGTAATCTATCATCTCTCTCTCTCACACTAATTTATAAAACAGTAACGACCTCGTCAGTTATTGAGTATTATTTTACAGAAATGTGCAAGAGAGAAACGATTTTTACAAGCTTTTATTAGCTTGCAATGTATGTTAGTTTAGGTCAAAACTTGTAAGTCAATTTTGAACGACTTCCACGTATCCGATTGATTTGAAATTTTGTACACATATGTATTCCCGATGACAGTACATGAACAAATCGTTTTTAGAAATAAATTCAACCCCTAAGGGGTTCAAACGGGGATGTAGGGTTTTTTTGACTAATCAACGCCCAGGCCAAATCGCTGAAGCTAGAAACTTTAAAATTTGGACAGTTGATTCCTTTTCTGACGTAAGCATCCACTAAGAAAGGATTTTTCGAAATTCAACCACTACGGGTATCAAAAGGGGGTAAAATTTTGAAAGACTAAAATGAACAAAATAAATATTAGTAAAAAAACTTTTTTGAGACAAGCTTTTATTTAAATACACTAAAAAGGAAAAAATAATTTTTAATAATTTAGGTTCATAATTATAAAAGCGTGGGTCGTGAACTCTATGATAGTTTATTAGTCACGACCCACGCTTTTATAATTATGAACCTAAATTATTAAAAATTATTTTTTCCTTTTTAGTGCATTTAAATAAAAGCTTGTCTCTAAAAAGTTTTTTTTCAAATATTTTTAGAGAGAGAAACCTGCCGGATGAGCACACCATGTAATATTTCCACCATGGTTTCATCTCTTCAATTTCTATAAAATATGAAAAAAATGAAAGTATTTTCATAAAAATGCAAAATGTTGTCGCGTAAATAAAGCAATAAAAATACATAATATTGTAATAACAAACGCCGGCGCTGCATAATATGCGGGAGTGCGATGGGAGACTTCGGTGAAAGCAGAATTTCGATAAGGCAATTTAAATTATTTAGAAAGAATGTTTTATCTGCTAATTACCTAATTAACGTTGTATTTATTTTTATCGCAAAATTACCGCAAATACTTCAACCTAAAACCGTTATAAGCGGGTTGGCTAATTCAAATTCATGACTATTTTGTGATTATTTGTGCAGACTATTTTGTGACTAACTTGTGAAGTTAGTCAGTACTCGTTAAGCTATGAAAGCTATGGTTCTGTTTGTTATTCCGGTGATAGTTCAGTTTAAGCTGGCTCCAGACGTCATTGTTAACGTATGCCAATGTTGGCGAATGTATTGGCGGCCAATGTTGGGCATGTGTGATCATTTAAAAATATGTGCAGTATCCTCTATCCACACGACAGCATTGTATGGCCAGCGTTGCCAAAGTTTAGTACACCCAATGTTTAACTAATCGTTTTGCGGGTAATGAGGGATTTAACCCGTAAAATCAAACTTCCCTAATTATTTTAGGAAAAATATCTTCGAATAAAAGTTTTAGAACATAAAATTCTGGATCTAAATCATTAAACAAAATTAATTTTGCATAAATAATAGTTTTATACGGCTGAAATGCAATTGAAAATTTTTTTTTCGTTGGAGAGCAGCCAATTATATAATTGTTTCGAAACATATTGGAAAAAATCATTTTACCAGCCAGTGATCACAGTCAGGATTCTAACCTGAACCTTTCCACTTTCGCGGCGGAATGAGCTTACAATACTCAACCGTGACAAGATTGCTAAACTAATATTCTCCTTATATGCTTCAGAATCAATAGATTTTCACTACATGCGAGTGTTAATTCATATATTCACTTCATATTATAGCTATTGAATTAGCATATATGAATTGACACTCGCATGTAGTGAAAATCTATTGCCACCCGAATAGTGTCGGTTTTCGTGCACACATCAAATGATCTTGGCGCGCAGTGTTCACACGTTGGTACTTTGGCCCGACACGCTGGCCCAACGTGTAGAGGCGGCTTTAGGTGTGTGTTCAAAAAACCGCCCTCAAAGCGAATGTCTTCCAATTCCAACGTTGGTGATTGCTAAACATTGGCCATATGAAAACCACCCACACGACATGGTAATTGTCCGAATGCAAAAACTGGTCAACATTTGTCATGTCTGGAGTCGGCTTTAATTAAGAATGACATCATTATTACACCAATAATCTGATAACATCAAGCCACTGGTTTTATTGCGGTGGCCTAAAAACAAAACCACTGATGTCGAATTTGTGGTATAATAAGATTTTTCAAATAATATTTACTTCCACGTTCTGCAAGGAAACGGAAGTATGGTGATACGGTAGAAAAATTGTATTCGATGTAAGGTTAGATTCTGATTGTATGTACTACAACTTAATAAGAATAGTATATTGTGCGACTAGTGGGAGAAAGAGGAGATTCCTCGAGTGTGGAATCTCCTCATTCGACCTATAGTCGCACACAATATTTTGTCAACTACCGCAAGAAATATGTCATTTCGTGGCTCTGCTGAGCGTGAGCGAAATAATGGGTGACCTGATTGATTGACGAAACTATCGCCCTCAGAGTTGTCATGAAATATTAGTTATAGAAAGAGGTTAAGGGCCAGGTCCAAGAGAGACGGATCCAGAGGTAAAACCCTTGATCGGGGTACAGCTGGCGAAGCCCCTAACCGTGGGTTCAAGGGTGGCCACCCCTCCCCCTACAAGGTGAACTTAAATTTTTAAAAGGAAGAATCTCTGTTTTTAGTGATGAATAAAATAAAATTCAGGTTATTAAAACAGTGTAAAAACGAATTGTGAACATTTAATGAACAGGAACAATTATGGTGGTAGTGATTTTTGAGTCGCAAAATCTCCAACACTTGCGTAAACGTTCCCCGTAATGAGCGAGGGCGAAATGCTATTTCGCCCACTCTGCACGTAAACAATCAGGGAACTCATTACTTCGCCCACGCTCAGCAGGGCCACGAAATGATTTATTTCTTGCGGGTGTTGAACAAAAGTGATTTCCGCGTTTCGGTCTATGGAATTTTCGTACACAGTAACTTCTGTAAAAATGAACCGATTTGACACTTCGTACGGGCCTGTGTAAAAGGGGTCACATTAGGCAGGCGGCCAAGTTACAGAGGTGGTCAACTTAAAAGGTTTTGCCGTTTAGTCACAAATTTTCATTCCGATGTCCCTTGGACAATTACACCTGATACAGAATAGATTTATTATTTGGCACGTAATTTCCAGCCATTTGTCAATTTTGTACATCGACAGTTAAATAGGATAAATATACCAGGCAAGATAATAATTAATGGAAATGGGCAGAGCCAAATAGAGGTTTTGTATTTCCAAAGGATCTGAAACCGAAAAGAATAGAGCGAAAGCTAGTGACAATTTTTTTGTGTTATTTATTCAAGGTCTTATTTTTGTGAAGATGTTGAGGGAGGCATATTAAAGTGCCCTGAGTAAGGGATTTTGCTAGATAGCGGTATGGGAGGAATGCAGACGGCCCCCAACATGTAACAAAAAAAATGGTCACAATTATTATTGCTTCAAGGCTGAAAATGTTTGTATAACTTGTCGGTGACCCAATAATTCCATTATAATATTTGCAGATCGATTGGTCAGTATTAAATGAGTGGCAGATCACCCTAAACGTGTCATGTACCCAACGAAGTTTATATTATTAGTTCAAGGTTCAAATTTTAATAAGTTGTTACGGCGACTGTTTTAAGCATATATTTCAATTTGCAGAACAAAATGTCGGTATTAACTCTTAGAGGGAAACTTGCTCGCCTAGGTGTTTATATCGTTCTGCAACTGGGTTAATACCGACATTTTGTTCTGCAAATTGAAATATATTATGCTTAAAACAGTCGCCGTAACAACATATTAAAATCTGAACCTTGAACTAATAATATAAATATCCTCGGGTACATGACACGTTTAGGGTAATCTGCCACCCCTTTAATACTGACCAATCGATCTGCAAATATTATAATGGCATTATTGCAGGTCACCGACAAGCTATACAAGCAATTTCAGTCTTGAAGCAATAATAATTGTGATCATTTTTTTGTTATATGTTGGGGGTGGTCTGCATCCCTCCCATACCTCTATCTAGAAAAATCCCTCACTCAGGGCACTTTAATATGCCTCCCTCAACATCTTCACAAAAATAAGGCCTTGAATAAATAACACCAAAAAATTGTCACTAGCTCTCAGTCTAGAAGTGGTTGCACGCTATGAGAAGGGAAAAAACTTGATTTCATAAGCATTTCTCAAAGAAAATCAATGATAACTTAGGTGGCTATAAACCTGCTGCCATCTACATTACGTTTCTCATGTGCCTATATCCATTGGGAGAGTAGGGGAAAACCCACTTCATTGAGTGGACCCGTTATACTGTTCCTAACCAACGTCGATTGCAGAATAATGCTGCTTTTTCGTAAAAAACGAACAGATAATTTAATGCAAACCAATTTACATCGTTTGGTCCTAGAATACGACCACCAAATATTTTACTTTTGAGAGTTTTAGAGTGGCGCTCCGACGTAAGATCATTTGCATATTCGCAAAGGAAATAGCTTAGAAAAATAAACACTTTGGCGATGGTGAAGCATCTTCTGCAAACCAATTTATATCGTTTGGTTCTAGAATAGAATACGACAACCGAAGATTTTACTTTTAAGAGTTTTAGAGTGGCGCTCCGACGTATGATCATTGCATATTCACAAAAGAGATAGCTTAGAAAAATAAATACTTTGGCGATGGTGAAGCATCATCTTTCTGATTTTAGTGGGGCGAGTTCTCACGGATCGATTTTAGATTATCAACTAAAATTGATCAAAACACAGTACGAGAACCTTTATTTCAATTCAGTTGATCAACTGAACTAAAACAAAAGTTTTCACGCTTGTTTTCAATCATTAGTTGATCAACTGAAAGCTAAAATCGATCCGTGAGAAGTTGAGAACCCGTCCTTTAACGATACCATTAATAATACTCCCCTATTGGAAGCAAAGATCTTGACGAAATAAACAATGTTCTCAAGCAGATTTTTTGTTATTCATAACTGGGATTTTTTATTGATCGATGATTTAGAAGTTAAAAATGAGAACAACCCGAATAATACCAGTTAGTTTATGATCAGTAATAATTGTTATTTTTCGTCCAGCAATATATTGGTGAAAATGACGTACTGCTTCAAATGATCGATAAAGCTTCACGGAGTTGTGAGTACCCGCGCTGAGTTTTTGTTAATGTTTACGATGAATAAGCTATTGGATGTTCGTGTCCATCCGATCCAACATTGGATAAAATTGCACCAATTATCATAATTAAACCAACAGTTTTACTTTTACCACAGTCTTTTCTGACACGTGGGCCTTTGATATTTGATTCATGAGGCTGAATGCAACTGAGCATGTGCGGCATGTACCGATGACATAATAGGATATTTGATAAAAATTTAGAAAGCTCTAGTTTTTAGATTTAGAGTTTCAAGGAACGTTCATAATCGCGTGCCTAACGACAAAAGAAAATCAAGATTCTACTGACCTAGCCTGAGTTCTCCAAAATTGCCGCATCCGATCTTCTTGCCAACTCTGAAGTTGGGCCCCACCATGAGGACGCCCGAACTCGAGCTGACCGAATGCCGTGACGCGTGCATAACGCTGGTGGCGGTTCCTCCCGATGGTCTTCCGCCTCCAACGGCTGTTCCGACGGCTGCTCCCACACCACTAGCGCGAGACGTCCGCTTTTCCGCCGTGTCGCGGCCGCCCCCCGCCTTCTGCATGCCCTGCCTCCGACTGGCCGGCACTAACTGCTCCACCGCATCGGGACGACACTCTTGTCACTCACCACTCTGCAACACAATAATGTTGCACACCCAAACAATTGTCTCTATTCTGTTTTACTACTAGAGCTCGATGCAATCTTCCGTATAATACTCGAAATCGAACTGAAATATCGTTTTATTATTATATTATTGTCTCGACAGGCAACGTAGGTCACCTCAGGTACACCTAGTTAATCTTGTTAGGGCACCTGCGTAATCTGTAATCTGTCACGATACACTGTCACTTGTTCACGTGTTATTTATTTGTTATTTTCACCACACTGATAAAGCAGAACCACGACCGATTTGTTTAATAAACGCAAAAGTTATTGATTTTTTAAAACCACGTGTTGTAACTGTATGCACATCTTAAACCACCGTCGATTGACGCACCTCTTTGATTTGACGTATGGACAATTTAGAATACCAAAAATAAACGTTTGAATTTTAAACTGTTTTACAAATATCTTGAAAGCAGATATTATTTACACAAATATTAACCAAAATTAAAAAAAAAACGGAATTGAATTTTAATAAAACAAGTTCATTTGTTTAAAATTATATACAAAGGCGAAAATGAAATTATGGAAACAGTCCGGCAAAATATTATCATAGAAATAGGGTTATTTAATTAAAAATTGGCACGATTATCAACTATATAAATAATTTAAAACTTCAATGTGCCAAAATATTTAAATATTAATTATCTGTTAATTAAAAAATCGCTGTAGTACTACAACAGTTCTATTTCTCAAATAGGATACGAAATTTGAGATCAATTTAGGTTAATATCACAAACTGGTTATTCTTTGATTTTTTTAGCAATGGTGACTTGCCTTTTACAATTTTAAGCGAAATCTGACTTTATATAAATCAGTGGTCAAGTTTGCTATTATTTTTTAATAAAAATAATTTAATCTACCTTGCAGAATACTATTTTCTTAGCTATTTTATTCTTCTTGCACGATATTTCTATTGGTTGAATTCACAATGATTTGTCACCTAACATTAGGGGTGTTGGTCGATTTTTCAGGGCACATCCAAACAAAAACTGGCCCATCATTTTCACTCACGTTACACTCAACATACTTTCGATTAATTCGATCACACAAACCAAACTTTATCTGTTTTTATTTATCTTAAAGTGTCCAGTGCAAAGGACAATGCACGCCATTATAACATAACCGGGCCGATGAACGATCCACACAAAAAATGTATATTTAACCACAAATAGAAATGTAGAAAAATTGCGTTCACGTTCTACACTACACCTACTGATATTTAGTTACTATTTTAAAAACGATAGTCCAAATAATGTCTGGGACGCAATTTTATACAATTTTTATTAGAAGAACGACACCTTTCCCAGAAATTGTGGTCTGCGGACTAGTGCAAGTGGATGGGTGTGCGCTTGCGTTATTCAAATTTCCGACAACTAGAATTTTATTACATTAAAAATAAATTCAAAGCGATTACGAGTTTATGCTGTACTTCGAAATTTTAAATTTTATATCTAGTTTTCGATCAGATTGATTTTTTTCATATTTTTTACAATTTTATCAACTAATAAAGTTGGAAAAAAATTATGGTAGTAAAAAAAGTAGGCGTGACAATAGCCAATCATATGTTTTTCGCTGTCATGGCAACCGACTCAACATGACAACAAATATGTTCATTTTGAAATTTTTATGACATTTTAATATTTTTTTACTTTGTTTTTATTTTCATCTCTATTTTTTTCCTTTATCAATATCATGGATGAATTATGTGGTCCAAACATTCAAATTATTCTAGGTGTGAAAGAAGGTAAATCATTGTTTTTGTTATTTTGAGGTTAAACAAATTAATTTTGGCATAAGTAAAATTGATAAATTAAATCCAAACATTTTAACACTTTGTATTCAAATTAATCTTAACAGCCACAAATATTTGCAAATACAACTAAGTAACAGTACAATTAACACACCTGCCGGCAAGATTTCTACACAAGTAACATTTGCCGATTCAATCTATTTACAGGTCAGGGGTTTGGATATTTACACAGTCCCGTTTTTGTAACCGGTAGCCTCAACGGCCATGTACTGGAAACAGATTCGGTTGGACCGATGCATGCTCCTGTTTTTGCCACAGATCTCGTATGGGAAGCCGACAAAAAGGGTTTGAGACAGTACGTAATATTATACCTTGTTAAGGTTTTTAAGTTTTCAGATCTTTAAATTATCAATTTATTTTTAAGGATGAGAACTGGCAATATTCCTCTTAAAGTAGAGTGCAATACGATAAACTATCAAAGTCGTAAAGAACGCATTGGCTATATTCTATTGAGTTTAAGATCGGCGCAAATCGTACCGTCAAATAAAACCGTAACGGTAAGTGTACTCTAGTTCGACTGTGTCGAACATATTTTGTCATAGATTTATATCATGTGGCATCGATAAACGTAACGATAAAAATCCAATAGTTTTTTGTATTTTTTTTAATACCGCATTGGTCATTTGCGTGGTTACCAGCTGGTCTTATCTGGGCTTGTCCATTATAGGATGATTATAGGCACCGAGAATGGCGAGCATAGCGCCGACTGTCATTAAAAAATTGAAGTAGGTACGGAAGTGAAAATTTGTGACAGTGACTAGGGAATGCAATCTCGAGCTGAGATTGGCAATTCGAGATCTCGCGAGATCAGTCTGGGTTCGACATTGGCAATTCGAGATCTCGCAAGATTGTCTGGCGAGATCTCGATAAATCTCGACAATATCGAGATTTCGCCTACTTTTAAAAAGAACGTATTATTTTGTATCTAAAATACTTAAACTTAATGAAAACTACTTACTTGGGACAGTGTGACTGTGTCACTGTGTACGTGTGTGATTTATTGCGTAGTGCACTGTGCAGATGATTATTATTCATTACTTTGCTTAAATAAACGTTGATTTTTCAAAATATAACAGCAATATCCCAACTCACACAGCACACTATATGTCAATTAATTATTTTGGAAATAACTTCTTAGGTGTTATGAAGCATAGGGTAAGTACTATTAGTAACGTTCACGTACATTTGGTTTGAATTGTTCTTAGACACATTCAGTATTCACTTAACTTTGAAATTTGTTAGCCATCTAACGCTTGTTAAAAGTTAAATAATTGTCCATTTTACTCAAGAAAACAATAATTAAAACAATATATGCAGAGAAACAAACAGAACCAATTAGCACGACTGTCAAAAACTATTACGTATAAGTTTTTTTTCAAGAGCGTTCGTTCTTGAAATCTCGTTCGAGATCTCGACCGTATCGGATTAAGATCTCGAACGAGATTGCCTGCCCACGAGATTAAATCTCGAAAAATAGCTCGAGATCACGCGAGATCGAGATTGCATTCCCTAACAGTGACGGTTGTACTTATAAAAAATTTTCACCAAGTAATGTGTGTATAAATTGAATATTACTTACTTTTTGAATTCTCGTTTGAAGAATTATTTTTCCTGTTATCTTTATATTTAATATGTCATCTATATTTTTTTGAAACTATTTAAAAACTGTCATTGTTTTGCAAACATCAAAATCACTATCGATCTGTGTGATTTCTAAAAATTTTTTTTGTATGGTAAATTCGTCAGACTTATTCAAACACATTTTTAAAAATTATTATGACAAATCATTAGGTACCTATTTTTGTATTCATTAGTTGAGACTCTGGCCTGTAGTTGACAGTTCGAATAAATTTAACCTACCACCAATAGGGCTTTCTCGGTGTCTATACATCCTCTATTTAAATAGAAAATAGATTCAATTTAAAATTGATTTTTTACTTTTTCTAAAAAATACAAATACATTTTGTTCAGGTTCATAACGTTTGGCATAAACTGTTAGGTGTGAAAAACGAAGGTAAAACATCACATCCTGAACTACTAATTTCTCTTACAATTGAAGATCGACAAAATAGAAATATTAATGTAAGTATATTCACCAAAAATCCCTATATTTTTAAACGAGCAAATCTTGTATATATGTACCTATATAAATATTTTCTCGAAAACGGCCCTAACGATTTGGATGAAATTTACTGAAAAGGGGTTTTGGGGGGAAAAAATCGATCTAGCTAGGTCTCATCCCTGGAAAAATTCGTTTTCTTATCGATTTTATCATTTTAAAAGACAGTTTTTTTAACGCTATAAAACAGTGTCGTATGGTGAGTAGGCTTTGGAAAAAAAAACTATTTTCATTATTTATGTCAAATTACTCTGACAGTCAATCTTTAACTTATTAAAATAATCAGTAATTATTTGAAAATATGTAGGTACATACGTTATGTAGTATGACGTATACTGACGTATAATAATATTATCTACTTATAGGTATGTAATTTTTTTTCTTAAAAACGACTAACGATTTTGATGAAATGGGAACTTTAAGTACTATTTTTTTTGAACTCATCCGAGCAAAGCTCGGTCATCCAGATTTTAACTATAATACAACTAGTTTTCCCTCCCGGCTTCGTCCGGATAGATTTTGGGTAGGCAGCTAAATAATCAAGAGCAACACAGGTGCGGACTGGCTATATTTTTTCAGGGACCCTAACATTTGTAGGAGCCCGAGGGAGAGTCTTGAGTAATTAGTTATTTGTTGGGATTGGGAAATGGCAGGACCCGCGCCTTCTCCAACTCCGAGGCCTGGGACTCTCCAGCGCCCAGCGCTCCTGGCCAGTCCGCGTCTAGACATAGGAATCTACAAGCTAGCTGAGCGTGTTGCAATGCTGTTGTTTACATGGCGTTGCTATGGTTCCTCTATTACAAGTTCCCAGTTCCCGGGTTCTAACCCGAGAGCTGGTTAAAGTGTCAATTGGATATTCAATTTATTATTAAGAAAAAAAATAATGAATTGAAAATATGAATTAGTGCCCAAATAACCTTTAGCTGTTGATGGTCTTTAAAACACAATTTCAATTTCAATGTATATGTGTATTCATTCTCTTCAATCTTAAGATGGCCTGACATAAGGTGCTAGGCTCTGACAACAGAAACACTGTAACTACGGCCCTGGCCTGTGCGGTGATCCGCCATTGTTCCTGCGGCTAAAATAGTAATCTACTTACCCGCTATTATAGGCAAATCAGGACCAGGTGAGCGGCACATACACAAACGTATTACCGGCAATTATTCCATCATCTGTTAGTGGAAACTGGCGCCATCCAACTTTAGTGCCTCGGCTATGTTCGGAAGAAGGCCTTATTCAAATCGGGCCAGAACAGCAGTGCACTGATATTTTTTTGCTCAGCATTCTCATCGGAACTGCAGTCAACTTAGATGTGGTAAGATTAGTTTCTGAAATTCAAGTGAATTAAATTGCAAAATCCAACTAATAATGGAGCTGACAACCACTGAACTTGATTGCTAAAGATGCCAGCACTTTTTTACCGACTTCAAAAAAAGGAGGTGGTTCTCAATTCGGTTGTATTTTTTTTTATTACTATATATTACCATAGCTTTGTTCCAACCACTCTGAAAACCGTAATATTACCGTCACGCTCATGCGCAGTGGATAGAACGCGTTCCAACCGACCTTGTGATTTGATGCACTAAACGGTCACAAAAGCGTTCCAACCAATGTCTATGTTTGCATCGTCACAGAACTGTGCTAAATCGACGCATGCGCACAAAACCGATACAAACAGTTTCGTTACCTTTTCAGAACGATCCATTTATAGCAGGTTGGAACAGAGCTCATGTATTACCGCGACATTACTAGCGGATGTGCTCTATTATCGCTTCGCGCGTCAGAGCTGAGCTTCGTTCATACAAGAAGTTATATCTAGGTTAATTTCGCACGAAACGTTGCGACGTTTCACAAACATTCCAGTCATCTAAAACCCGAAAATCAGTTCTCATTTAAATATTGAATCTGGCCGCGGAAACCTCAAATTTTTGTTGTATAAACGATATTGCTTCAAATAATTAAGTAACCGAAAAAGATTAGTTTCGTGATTAGTCGTATAGTATCTCACTTCTGCACTTCATATCGTCTGTTTCTTTGCAAAGTGTGAATTATAAAATAAGGTAGTTATAATTTTTGTATTATTATTTTTCATTTTGTTGTCAGCTGCTATTCGAAAAATCATATTTCGATAAAGAAATAGAATCATACTGTTTCTGGTATTCAATATTCGGTCATTCGATTCAAACAAAACCATTTCATAAAGACATTCATCAACCGTGCCTGTTAAAAGAAAAAATTGTTCTCCGCTTGAGAAGTTCTTTGGAAGTATTAAAAGTGTATTTCACCGAAGTATCGTTAATGAGCCTGAAGCTGCTTTATGGCAGAGATGAGATCGGAAACGCCAATATGGACCTGAAGAATTTAGTGCCATCGAGTAAATTGTCTGAGTTTCTTAATCGGTACGCAGTGAACAATACTGTTACACAGAATGCAAGATGTTTCTTGGGTCTTCCAGCTAATGGGGAAATCCCCGCCGATGAGAATGGAAGAAAACCGTACATTGAAATGGAAATTAAATTGAAATATATTGCAGCACAAAGCAGCGCCAGTGCAAAGGTACAAATAATCATTCATTGTTCTAACCAAAATTAATTTAATAGTAATAATATACAGTAATACCCCGAAATACAGTAATACCCCGAAAAATTGCATTTTCAATTCACGTAACTTGAAGTATACACGATAGGTGGGACCGACAAAGATCGTGTTTTGAATTCGCGTAACTTGAAGTATACACGATAGGTGGGACTTACAAAGATCGTTTTGAATTCGCGTAGCTCTAAGTATACACGATAGATGGGACCCACAAAGATCGTTTCGAATTCGCGCAACTCTAAGTATACGCGATGGTGGGACCCACAAAGATCGCGTTTTGAATTAGCGTAACGAATATACGCGATAGGCGGGATCCACAAAGATAGTGTTTTGAATTCGCGTAACTCTAAGTATACGCGATAGATGGAAGCGACAAAGATCGCGTTTTGAATTCGCGTAATTCTAAGTATACGCAATAGCTAGGACTGACAAAGATCGCGTTTTAAATTCACGTAACTTGAAGTATACGCAATAACTGGGACCCACAAAGATCGCGTTTTGAACTCGCGTAACTTGAAGTATACGCAATAACTTTTCGTTAATAATAAATTTTCGTTTTCTGTCACCAGATGTCATAGCTTCAAATGCAAAATCCTGATACTTACCTAGTAAAATTATTATTGAAAAAAAAAAATTATGCGTTAAATTTAAAACTGTTTGCTTTTAGGCGAACGACGATTCTTGCGTGATAAACACTGATCAAGGTCAGTTAACAGCCCGAAGTACTACAGAATTAGACGCAGTCGCGACAGAACAAACGTCTCCCAAATTGAAACTTCTGCGCAGCAACAGCCTTACTTCCGTTGAGCCGGAAGCTGTTAGGACGTGTTATGAACAGCCAACGCCAAGGTTACTGATCATTAGAGTTCGACCGAAACTTCGGCCAAAAATTAAACCTTCAGCAAAACATTCGGCTTCAGCCAAAATCAGGCCGAATAGACGGAGAGCTGGCGACGTTTTTTCTCAAGTGTCTATTTAAGGCAAAATAATATGTGGTCCACATTTGAGAAACTGTAAGTTTGGCAGCCTTTCTCGAATGTAGCTTTGTAGGGTACCACTGAAAAGCATTTTTTAAGAGCTTTCAGATAAGGTATCACAAGTAGGGGGTTGCCATTAAAGATTATTTAGTTAGGGTGGCTGGGGGTAACGGGGTAAGTGAAAACAGGTTAGTTATTACATAATTTTGGTTCCCTCTCCCTATTATAGAAATTGTTTTCAGCGATTTTTAAAATTTTTTTTGGTTCCTCAGAATAGCCATTGTAACTTTTCAAATTGTCACCCTGTATATAAAATGCTAGACCAAAATGTTGATGCGAACACTTCGGAAAAAATTATTGAAAATCCACTATTTCTAATAATAAAAAATATATACAAATTTTAACACGGACATCGTGAACAAATACATAATTAAATGAATGCATAGTGACTGCAAACAGTATATGAAAACACCTGTTGTAAAGAAAATGACTGAGTCAGCTCAGTCCGCCGCGATAGTGGAAAGTTTAGGGTTAAAATCCCTACGGTGACATAGGTTTGAATTAATGAATTTTTCCTGATTACAGCATTGTGTTACGTCATTTTCTTTACAACGGGTGTTTTCATATACTGTTTGCAGTCATTATGCATTCATTTAATAAAAAATATAACAAACGAAATTTGGATGGGTATCGTGGTGACGAAATTGTTTAAATATTGAATAATATAATTTAATAATTAAAAAATAGTGTTGCTACATGAAAAATTTGTCTGATTTCTACCTGCCCCCTAAAACGCAAGGGAGAAAGGCTGCCAGACTTACAGATTCTCAAATGGGGAACACTTATTGTTGAGATTATATTTTTGCCTTACGTAGACACTTAAGAACGTCGCTGCCTCTTAGACCAGAAGATTTTGCTAAAGCCGAACGTTGAATTTACTGAATAATTGAAATAAAAAAACAAACACACACAACTTTGGAACGCTTTTTATGAAACAGCTGGCAAAATCGCTATAACTTTGTAAATAATAAAGATATAGCGATGTTTGAGGCAGTGGCGGACTAAGGGAGGGGGGTGGCTCGCCCTGGACGTCTGATCCTGGGGGGGCCTCCAAATCTCGAGAAGTCCTTTTTTATCAAATCCCAAACAAGGTCAAAATAAGTTTAGTAAGTAAGAGGCAGTTTGGAGTTAGAGGCCCCGTACGTATACAAAATATAAACTTAGTACATTGGCTTGTCCGAACCCTAATAAAGGAATTTTTTTTTATTATTATTATTATTATAATGAGCCCTTTCATTTGATATGTCACATGATGCACTTGAAAAAATTTTTTTCTTAATTTTCTAATATGTCCCTCAAAATTAACCCCCAAAATCAGAATTCGTTTATTTACGCTATACGTCCGTGATTGGGTCACCTAACTCTAACTAGGTATATTTAAACTTTTTTCGTCCAATAGATTCGGAGAAAATAAGGTGTGATAGACAGACAGACACGATAATGATCCTATAAGGGTTCCATTTTTTCATCTGATGTACCCTAAAAACATCGAAAAAATGTATCCCATAAAATCCTACGGAAAACGCTGTGATACAACCAGAACTGAATCCACTCGATTTTTTTAAGGTATCAGCAAGCGTCCGGTGACCATTCTGCCAATCCCGATGTCCTGCAAACTCTCATCGAAGAAGTACAACCGCATATGCCAGGTCAAAAACAGTCCCAGTCGACGGGCAACATTCAGACACAACATACCAATATGTCACCGGGCATCACACATTCTGCCGACAGTGTGCTCAAAAAGGGGTTTCAACTGCCGCCTCAGAATACTAATAAAAGTGTCACAGTGTACCATCTGTATGCACTCGATATTATTCTGGAATCGGTTGTATTTACGAAACCCCTCAAAAATCGGAAAATGCAGTTCCGGTAAGTAATTTTTCAGTTGCACCCTTTGTACTCTCTTATGACGTCACAAAACAAATTACTTAGTGCTTACAGATAGGCATTTTGTCAGCAAAAAAATTAAATGAGATAGGAATATTTTTACCTAGGTCACCCCCCAGGGGGGACATTGGAATGTGGTTGCTATCGCAAATTGCATTCCAATGTTCTTTGGGAATTAGCGCTCCCAGGGACCCAAGCTCGTACCAGTCGGTTTGTGTATGCCGGCTGGCGGATTCTCATACACAAATGGATTATTTGTTGTGTTGAAGACGCTCATGACCTGAGTTGTCGACGCGTCTATAATCTACAATTAATTAATTAATTTTACCTAGGTCAAGATTTCAGAACTTAATAATAAATAAACATAAAAATAAAAGCTAAAAAAAACTTTTTAACAAAAAAAAAACCTTTAAAAAATCATTAATAAGAGGAAAATAATAAAATTTTGAGGTAGACGCCAATTTAATAAAATATGAAGTCGGTTAAGAAGTGCCAATTTAATTAATATCTACTTTTTAACCGACTTCGTATTTTATTAAATTGGCGCCGATCTCAAAATTTTATTATTTTCCTCTTTTTAGTGGCTTTTTTGAAGGTGCTTTTTTTTTGTTAATTTTTTTTTTATTTTATACTTTTTAATGGCTTTACAATAAGTAGTTCGAACGTTATCAACCGACTTCTGTCTTGAAAACAGACATTTACCTTAACGGTGTACAGTCCATTACTCACTTTTTATTAAAACCAGTCGAACTACTGAACCGATTTAAGTAAAATTTATATGGGACCACCCCGGAGGTATGCCCTATTAAATAAAACAATCATCCAAATCGGTTCACAAATACATTAAATATATTCTTTTATTGACATACATAATATTTTAAAAAAATCAATAAATCAGTATAAAATTATAGAAATATAATATATTCTCTATTGATACTTGCTGTGTGCCTCAGGGGAAACATTGGAATGTAGTTTGCATTCCAATGTTTTGTGGGACCCGAGCTCGTACCAGTCGGTTTGTATATGCCGGCTGGCGGATTCTAATACACAAATAATTTTGTTGTTGTGTTGAAGACGCTAATGATCTGAGTTGTCGACGCGTCTATAATCTACAATAAATTAAAAAGATACTTGCTGTAAGAAGTGATCTAACACTTCTTTCTTTCACTAAACGGTTATTTATACGAAAATGGTACCGGAAAGAATATTGTAGGAAATTTAATGCTCTAGAAAAAAGGTCCTTACCATTTTTCTTATAGCACCAATGCTTCGCGAGATAATTATCACTGAACTTTTCGCAAAGATGGCGGCTTTAACATACGCTTTTAGACCGCGCCAACCTAATGAAGTACTCAGGGGAGCTATTGTGTAACTTTTGTGAATGTGTTCATTTTCACATTTTCATGTCATGTGAAAATTTTCACTCAATTGTGTAACATATGGATTCACTCGTGAAATCACTAGGCCACAAAGTAGGGATTTTATTTTTTGTTGGATATTTTCACTTTAAAAATACAAATTAATGCGGATATGAGGTTATATTATGCGGTGTTTGACAGATAAATAACAATGAACGTAAAGAGAATCAAAAATTGATGAAGTATATAAATAAAGTGAACTTTGTAATTTAATTTATCGATCTTATATTATATATTCATAATGTGTCTTTGCGTATAATTATGTTCAAAAAATTAAAGAGAAATTTATTTTCAAATTTATGTACTTATTATAAATAAATATATAAATTCATAATGTGTCTTTGCCTATAATTATGTTTAAAAAATTAAGATATTTCAAATTTGTGTATTATCGTTTATTGCATTTCTTTTATTATCTAGGTATCTATAAGAACAAAGCTGTCATGTTAAGGTATTTTTATATGTGTCCTTTTTCAATTTATTCTCTGTCTCACTCTTATTTCACGTTTCACTGACAAATTCGATGGTGAATAATGTCACGTGAAAAAGTTCACTTTTCACTTGTGTGAAAATACACAATCGCATGAGCAAACTCACATGAGTGAAATCACTAAAAACGAGTTACACAATAGGTACCCTGGAGACACCCCGAACAATAAAAAAAATTACTTACGCGATCCATGCATTATGAACCATAATTATAAATCTATATTTTTGGACAATTTTACTGAACTAATAATATTATTATTTATTGTTTTTCGAGAGATTTTTGACTCCATTAATTAAATAAAGGCTGTATAATAAAAATACGAATAATAATAATATAATAATAATAAAACTTATTATAAATACTCTTGCATATGATTTTATAGAATCATCGAACATATTTTTTGCAGCAAAAGAGGTATTAGATCCAGGACTCCAAATATTTAACACAATCATTTGATTTTGGTTAATCAATTCCATTTGTTTTTCTTCCCAACAAGCTGGTTCTATTACAACTCTCGTTACAAGCGTTACAGCTCGTTCTTCAGAGTTATTTTCTGCAGGTAATGTTTCTTCATCGTTGAATTCTTTTGGTTCATTCTCTGTTATCATATTCGAATCTAGCATTGTATTTTGACTTAGCAAATCCATTTGTTCTTCTTCACAATAATCCCAAAAAAATGATTCAGTTGCAACTCTTGTTACAGCTCTTTCCTCGGAGTTATTTTTTGCAGATAACGATTCTTCAGCGTTGATTTCTTCTTCTGATTCATTTTCCGTTATCATCGGACTCCAAATATTCGATTCTGGCATTAGATATTGGCTTTGCAATTCCATTTGCTCTTCTTCCCAATGATCCCAACAAGATGATTCAATTGCAAGTCTTGTTGCAACTCGTTCATCAGAGTTATTTTGTACAAATAACGATTCTTCAGCGTTGATTTCTTCTTCTGATTCATTTTCCGTTATCATCGGACTCCAAATATTCGATTCTGGCATTAGATATTGGTTTAGCAATTCCATTTGCTCTTCTTCCCAATGATCCCAACAAGATGATTCAATTGCAAGTCTTGTTGCAACTCGTTCATCAGAGTTATTTTTTACAAATAACGTTTCTTCAGCGTTGATTTCTTCTTCTGATTCATTTTCGGTTATCATCGGACTCCAAATATTCGATTCTGGCATTAGATATTGGTTTAGCAATTCCATTTGCTCTTCTTCCCAATGATCCCAACAAGATGATTCAATTGCAAGTCTTGTTGCAACTCGTTCATCAGAGTTATTTTTTGCAAATAACGATTCTTCAGCGTTGATTTCTTCTTCTGATTCATTTTCCGTTGTCATCGGACTCCAAATATTCGATCCTAGCATTAGATTTTGGTTTACTAATTTCATTTCTTCTTCTTCTTCCCAATAATCCCGACAAGCAGGTTCTCTTATTACAACTTGTTCTTTGGAGTTCTTTTCTGCAGGTAATGGTCTTTCATTGTTGAATTCTTCTTCTGGTTCATTTTCCGTTATAATTGGAGACGAAACAGTAAATCTTAGCATTAAATTTTGGTTTATCAATTCCATTTGTTCTACTTCCCAATAATCCCAACAGGAGGCTGGTTCTGTTGCAAATCTCGTTACAGGCGCTCCAGTTCGTTCATCGGAGGTATTTTCTGCAGGTAACCGTTCTTCATCGCCACATTCTTTTTCTGGTTCGTTTTCCGTTATCATCTGAAAATAACACTTTTATATTATTACTACCTACTGCTTCGTTTGTGCTAATTTCTGATTTTAACAAAAACTGTAATATCTAAAAAATATAAATAATTATGCTGGGTTGCAGAAAGCATTGTCAGAAAATCTGATTTGACAATGACCTTAGATCGTGACCACACATTTTCTCCGTAAGAAAAGCATAGTAGAATTTCAAATCGATCATCCTGCTCGAAAAATAATTGATCAATTGATACAATATTTTTTTTAACTGTAGGTTTTTGCAGCTGATTTGCAAACTGACCACTTCCAGTATAACTTTTCCCATGCCTTGGCGAGTTGTTAATGTTGTGCGTTTTTGAAATAACATCAATACTCTGCATTGTTATTATTGTTGACCACAACATTGCTTTGTTTTTGGTTATGAACTACGCTTCAGAAACAAACAAATTTATGAAATTGTGTTTTAAAGACCACCAACAGCTACGGTTATTTGGGCCTAGCACCAATTCATATTTTCAATTCATTATTATTTTTTTTTTAATAATAAATTGAAAATCCAATTGACACTTTTACCAGCTCTCTGACTAGAACACGGGAACTGGGGACTTGTAATAGAGGAACCATAGCAACGCCATGTAAACAACAGCATTGCTACACGCTCGGCCATTCTCAAGCCCACAAACAAATTTAATTTAATTTTTAATTTCGTTGTGATCAGACGTATTTGGATCTGCCTTGATTAAATCAAATTTTGTTGTGTTTTATTTATTTATTGTAGGTATTTTATATAAACAATTAGGAAGTTTCCATTGAACGAAAATACTAATTATGATACTGTCACATCATTGTAATAAAGATAACTTTAAAAATGTTGAAAGAATTATTTTGATAGCGTTAATTTCAACGGAGATATTCAATTTCTTGTACGTGGGGTCGCAACGAAACTGATTTTTGAATATGACGTCACGCGGTAAAAGTTTGCTGTTTTTAGCGTTGTGAGTAATTATAACCGAGGTTACTTAGTAACTATTTTGTTGTAATACTCAACTGGTTTGTTTTTAGTGTTTCCATAACAATTTACGAGTTTAAAGAAAGAGATTTATCGGAAGTTACCATGTTAAATTGCCACACATACAAAATGAAAATAACTTTTAAAATATCGTGCCGCGTGACGTCACCCGGACTGAAAACTGAATTTCTTGGAGATTGTCAAATTCAAACTTTGAAGTAGCATAACTTTGTTGTTTTTAAAGATATTTCAAAAATTCTTTCGCCACTAATTTTGTAATTTTTAGAACTATGATCTAGATTAAAAAAATAAAAAAGGAAACTTCCTAATTAAGATAAAATTAAGAAAAATCGCAGGATAGTGGACAAAATATTTGATTTATTTAATTGAATGTACGACGTTTCGTCTATATATTTAGACTTTTTCAAGTACATTTTGTCCACTATTCTGCGATTTTTCTTAATTTTATTATAATCACGATGGACACGATTTCTAATATAAATTTCCTAATTAAGTATCATCAAATAGTTCATTATTTATTGTATTTTAATCGCAAGATCTTGATTCATATGTATTTTTTAAATAATATAACAATAGTTTTTTCTTAACAGTTATTCAAAAACAATTTTGAGAAGAAAAAGAAAACAAACTTACCATGTGTTGAGTTTCGTAGTAATTTAGAATTCACTCGTTAATTCACTTGACATTTACACAGGTAGTAGAATTTTAGATCAGCACAGGTCAACTGATAAAAGAATTATACATTTTGAAACCAACAAATAAGTAATAAATTATTCGTTTTGTTACTTTTTTGGATTTTTTTAATAATAGCTGATGGCCTGATAGCCTGACACTTGTCTTTGGCCAATGGCCGAATGTTTGAGCTT
This sequence comes from Mongoloraphidia duomilia, assembly GCA_039654895.1. Classification (NCBI taxonomy): domain Eukaryota; kingdom Metazoa; phylum Arthropoda; class Insecta; order Raphidioptera; family Raphidiidae; genus Mongoloraphidia; species Mongoloraphidia duomilia. The sequence goes on from CM077523.1 coordinate 6,838,517, forward strand.
TATAAGCTTTATTACGTTAGTTTTGTTTCTTTGAAAATTATATATTGTCACCACATTATTACGTATCTTAGCATGCGAAAATACACAACGAGCTCCTGAGAGTAGTTCCTTCATTATTCACGAGAGGCAGCACTTATGGTACAAACATTATTTGAAAGAACAACTGTCTACTATCAGGAAAATGGTTCATGGCAATGGATGTAAACACATAGACATATTAGCTATGTTCCAACCTGCTATAAATGGATCGTTTTGAAACGGTAACGAAACTGTTTTTATCGGTTTTGTGCGCATGCGTGAACCTTGCACAGTCCTGTGACGGTACAAATGTAGACATTGGTTGGAACGCTTTTGTGACCGTTTTGTGCATCAAATCATGACCGCCATCAAAATATATCAATTGTCAATTGTAAATTCTATTTCAGGCTTTTTTTGTTGTTAAAAACATTTTGAAAAATGAAAATGAGTAACTTATTTGATGGCTAGTCGTAAGAATAATACACAAAATAAACGTACTAAATGTCTGTTAAAAACATTTTTTGGTAAAATATGCTAGCTACATTTTTTTTGGAAATAAAAAATATGCAAATTATTAATTTGTAGTCGTGATGTTTTGAGCGTTTGTTAAAAATTGTATTGTTTCTCTAACAATTTAAAATTTTTAGAATTACACGAATATAAATATAATTAAATTTTATTAACTAAGAATTCAAATATAATTAATATTGAAAATAATAATTTTGCAAAAACAAACAAAACCAAAACAAATCTCAAATGAAGAATGACGAGGGATTTGAACAAAGACGAGACAAAACAAAAATAAAACAAATTACAAATGAATAAACAACTGTCTCAAGTTGGTATTGAACAGAGACAAACGTAACATAGTGTTTAATACGCATGTCAGTTTTACAGTTTCATTTTGGTTTCATGTCTAGAGTGTGTACTGAATTGATCGTTCGGAAACCGTTCACAAACTATCACAAATTCGGTTGGAACGCTTTAAGAATCGTTCACAAACGATCACCAGTTCGGTTGGAACGCGTTCTATCTACTGCGCATGAGCGTGACGGTAATATTACGGTATTCAGAGTGATTGGAACAAAGCTAAAACTGAACACTTTGGACACAACTGCGTGTTTGTTGATCAAATTCTTAGACATTTCGGACTGTTTGAACTTGGTTCTAGCTACTACTGAATAAGAAGGTTATAGAGACGCTACAAGAATTTAAAAGTGAAGCCAGTCGCCATATTTAGTTATCCCATTCATTTTATATGTAAGAACTAAGACAGAGCATAAAATAACATATAAAGTTGGCGGCACCAGTGCCGCCTAGTGACGAGTTTGTGTCGCCTAGTAACAGTCGGTTGTGCCAGCGGCACAAGAGTTAGAATTTTAATTTTTCGGCATAATATTAAATATATTGTATCTGCAGTCTGCACACTACAGTATGAGGCGTAGGCAGGTTAAGATGCAAAAGACACCACACTATAATTTTTAGTTTTTTATTCATTAAATACCTATAAGAAAATGTACTATCTTTTAAAATGCGTATTTTTTATTTATCCTTGACGCTTTGCAACATTTTTCTAGTGGACCTAACTCTCGAACTCTAGTGCCGCCCAGTGAAAATTGCTTAAAATATGCTCCGACTGAAGAGAATAATGTTCCTTAATTGTTTGACCGCCATGTTTGTTATGGCCAGTGACGTCAGATTTTAAGCAGTTGTATTACCCTAATAACACAAAACTTAGTTTAATATCTTAATTTATTGTAGATTATAGACGCGTCGACAACTTAGGTCATTAGCGTCCTTATTTACATTAAATAACAACTAACTTAAAACTAAATGACATCACAAAACATCCATGAGCGGAGGTGGGATTCGAACCCACGACAGTGTAATCCAAAGGCCGCTACGCTAACCGTTACACCACACTGTCCTCGTTTAATATCTTATTAACTAATTAATAACGTTACTTTTCAGATTCCATCATCCAAAAGCCGAAGTAATTTCAACTGTTCATCCAGAAATAATAATAACAAATCCAAACGAAATAATAAATTTACAAAACGTTCGCTGCAAAGTAAATTTTCTGTCCACACCGGACGAGATTAGTCGATTGCTACTGGCGTGGCCTCCGAAAGTTACGGTCACCGACAGCAATTCGACTAAACTTGCCGAATCTGTACTCGATATCGGCTTACTGCTGGCACAAGAAAAGGTGACATTTATATTTTTTACCGTTATATTTCAATTTTTCACCTCGTCAGAGAGAGAGATTGTAGGTTATAGACGCTTGACAACTTAGTCGTCTATCGTTCCCCTTCAGGATAAGCCACACTCACAATTTTACAATAAAAATTGTTTCTAGCGAGAATGCAGATACGGAGCCAACATGATCGATGTCAGCGATGGAACATCACTAGGCACCGTTAACATCGCGATGACCCTCAATGATTGCGGTTTGAATTTTAAACGAAACCAAGTCCTGACAGGTATATTAGAAAAGTTTTTTTTTCAATGAATTCACGTCCATTACGCAATAATAATTGTTAATATCATAGGTAAGTGGACAGGTACAATGTTAATTAACAACATCTCAATAAGTTTTGTACAACGTTATATATGCTTAAAACAGTCGCCGTAACAACATATTAACATTTGAACCTTGAACTAATAATATAAATTTCGTCGGGTACATGACACGTTTAGGGTGATCTGCCACCCCTTTAAACTGACCAATCGATCTGCAAATATTATAATGGCATTATTGAGTCACCGACAAGCTATACAAACAATTTCAGCTTTGAAGCAATAATAATTGAGACAATTTTTTTTGTTACATATTAGGGCCGGTCTGCATCCCTCCCATACCGCTATCTAGCAAAATCCCTTATTCAAGGCACTTTAATATGCCCCTCAACATCTTCACAAAACTAAGGCCTTGAATAAATAACACCAAAAAGTTGTCACTAGCTCTCGGTCTATAACTGTAACGCTAACCTAGGCATTTATTTGTAATTATACAGAAGGTATAACTCACCTGTTTTGTATTTAGAAGCCCTTGGAGTTCACTCCGGCTGCCCGGCAGTAATAGCACTCAACTAGTGACATCTGTACTTAGTATTTTGCGCATGCGCAGTTTTACAATTTATCATAAATATTAATAATTTGGTTGCATTGTTTTAGAGCAAGATTTAGGTCCTCCGGTATTAGATGAACGCATCGCACACAAAATCGTTGAGGAGTTAGAAGACTGGAAAGAAAAACAACAAGAATTATTTCAAACTGAAGTAATTATTTCATACATTATTTTTGTAAACAGAAAAACTACCACTTTTGGTAAAATCTTTCATCCCCTTTTTAGCCCCTTTAGGGGATGCATTTTCAAAAAAAAATTTCTTAGTGCTCACCAGCTCACCTACGTTATATAAGAAACTCCTGTGCAAAATTTCATGCTTCTAACTTCAAAAACGACGAATTTCTATACAAACTTTCATCCCCTATTTAACCCCTTCAGGGGCTGCATTTCGAAAAATTCTTTCTTAGTGGGTGCCTATGTCACAAAAGGAACCTACTATCCAAATTTTCAAATTCATATCTTTAGCGGTTTGACCTGGGCGTTGTCTGTCAGTCAATCAGTCAGTAACGGACCTGTTTTATATATATAGATAATATGAGAATACTGGACTCCTTATGGAATACTGAATTAAATTTAAAAAAAATTAACAAATTGTTTTCTTAATACCAATAAATTCGCAACTGTTATCCATTTTTAAATTAGTACTAACGCGAATAATTCTAAATTAACTTTAAACTTTAGTTATCAAAAAGGGAGAAAGCACGATTGACGGTGCTCAGTGCAGAATGGGCTGCGCGACGAGCTGAACTCGAAGGCAAACTGGTACGAGGCGTCGAACAGTGTCGTATTCTTGCAGCTAACCTGTCACGGGCTACTGAAGATCTCAGATTGCGAGCAAATAAACATTCAGAAGCCGAAATAGAGGTGGGTTATCTAACTCATTACTACTAAAAAAAGACGGCCAAGTGCGCGTAGAACTCGAGCTCTGAGGGATCCGTACCTTTATAACAATTTAATAAAAATTAAGTTTTCGACGTAATAATTTCACATAGAATTATAAATTCATAGAAAATTTTTCGTTGGAAAGCAGCCAATTATATAACTGATTTGAAACATATTGGAAAAAATCATTTTACCAACCATAGTCACAGTCAGGATTCTAACCTGAACCTTTCCACTTTCGCGGTGGAATGAGCTTACAGTACTCAACCGTGACATGATTACCAAACTAATATTCTACTTATATGCTTCGGAATCAATAGATTTTCACTACATGCGAGCGTTAATTCAATATAGCTAGGTTGTAAAAGTGAATCTTCGTACTAGCGAGAGGTCATCATGAAAGTGAAAATTATTATAAATCTTATTAATTTATAATAAAATTAAGCAAAATCGCAGGATAGTGGACAAAATAATTTGATTTATTAAATTAAATGTACGACGTTTCGTCTATAGATTTAGACTTTTTCAAGTACATACATAAAAAAAATAAAAAAAAATATTTTTTGCGATTTTGCTTAATTTTATTATAATCACGATGGACACGATTTCTAATATAAACTTATTAATTTATCTCATAAAATCATGATTTTCGGATTTTTTCCTTTACTTGTGCTATGAGCACATCTGTTTTTTTATTCTGAGGTACGGAACCCTAAAAAACACCATAAATGGATATTGTAGGTTAGGCGAACTGTCAGATGTAGTTTACAATCGTTGCATAGGATAGCGCCACTTTCGCTTATTTCAGTATCAAAATACGTGATTTTTGAAAAGCCGTATTTTTTTACTACATTGAGTTAGAATCTTGAATTTTTTACAGGACTATGGAGTTGTAGACCTTAGTATTTGATATTAATTTCAACTTGATAACTCTAGCCGTTTCTGAGAAAAAGGGTCTTAACTGACAGACCGACAAATGGACAACAAAGTGATCTTATGAGGGTTCCGGTCTCTTTAGGTGTGAAACATCTTATGTCGGGCAGTGAACAGCTGCGTGAGGGGAAATATGCAACGAAATTTCTGGTCCGCTCCTTCGCTGCTGTTCTCCCCACCACTGCGGCACTCTGTCTCTCTCGGCTTCCGCGCGCTCGGGCACGGGAAGAGAGAGAGAGAGAATATACATACGAACGTACTGTAAAGCAAAAGTATATATATATACACGTTTAGGTATGTAATATAGATACTTCGCTGTGTATTTAGTTGCGTTTCTGGCTCAGGCGTGCTCAAACGCCGCAACCGCGTGTGTTACAGTGCAGTATATAGGATTACGTCAGCAAAACAGTTAGTTGCTGCTTTTGAAAAAATATATACTACTACATAGAGAATACCACCGAGTTCAATAATGTTTTCTTTGCTGTTTCACATCTGTCGGGGGTCCCGAGACCCACACTCTTTTTTTTCATTCTGAGTTTCGAAACCCCAAAAATATGTTAATTTTGTCGTTCTACTTTTTTTGTAGTTGAAAAAAATGAAAGACGAATTGGAACAGAGTTACAGTTCAAAAAAGATTGACGTTACTGAACAAACTAAGATGTTGGAAATTGAGATTAATCATAAGGTAAACACTATTTTTTTAAATTTATGAGTTTGTTTATTTAAGAATTATCTGGTCGACTAGACCAGGGGTCGGCAACCTTTTGAGACGGAAGAGCCAAAAGTTACAATTTACAAAATTTCCCAGTTTTTAAAGAGCCACTAACATTTTTATTTCAATATTATGGTATTTGATTAGGATTATAACTAAACAAACAGAACAGTGTTGCCACATTTAAATAGTGTCAGCTGTCCATATACTCTCTACTCTACCTATTCTCACTCTTCTCTGTTGAGTGTTTTTATCCTGTTTAAAGTTTTTTTTGCAGTATATTTTTTATGGGTTTTGAAAATAAAATAATATAATTATTAATATTTGCGCATGGAACTGGAGAGCCGTATCTTGACATCATAAGAGCCGCATGCGGCTCGCGAGCCGCAGGTTGACGACCCCTGAACTAGACCTTACTAGATACCAATTAATATTTTCAGTGTATTTTTACATTGAAAATCACTTGATACTTTCACCAGTTCATCAAGTTATAAAGCATAAAGATATTATAGAATTAAGAATGTCTTTCACCTGCTACTTAACTACCGAAAGTAAGAATTTAGGTTAGGGATGTTCGATACGATTCAATATTTTCTGGCACTGGTACTTTGTCTTCCGATACTCGATATTTTGTACCGGTATTTCAATAAACTTTACAATACGGTACGATTGATTTTTGGCCAGTATCGTATCATTAGAATAGTAGAGCTACTCTACTACGTTATTACATAAATGTTAGGTTACTAGAGCTGTAGCAAACCGTATGTATTCGTTACCGAGTAACGGGTACATCGCCTGACTCGAAGTACCGAATCGTTACTCACAAATTTATTTCGTTACTCTCATTTGTAGTATGTAACTGTTTGATTCACAGAGCTGAGGTTTGATTCATTATACGAACGAATACGAATCATACATGTAACACTAAAACGTGAACTGGAATGCATCGTGCGTCGTACATATGCGTGTGCCTACTGTCTGTGTACTTTGTAATGTGTATGCTTATTTTTGATGTATTTTGAATTCGTTTGTTACATTACAAAGGAAAATAATATTTATTGTTGCGCGTACCGCCGTACATTGTAATATTATTTGTTTATGATAATTTGATAAACCCATTCTTAAAATCATTTTAACAATTACGCGAGTGCGACTCGATGCGATGCTTCATGGTAGACACTGCTACTAGACTAGACTACTAGTACTCGATTGTATCAAAAGTAACGAGTAACGTAACGATACGAAAGTAACGGGTGCTGATTGTTTTAGTAACGAATACATGCGGGTACACAATTTCTCGTTACTTTTACAGCTCTATAGGTTACCGAATTTTTACAGGGATCTACATTGCCAGGTGCAAAATAAAACACAACCTCCGCTTCTGCGAAGTACGACGTTTTGTTGACAGGTGACATTTTACAGTTTTGACATTTGACAATACAATACAAACAAGCGATCTTTAAATTTGTACAAACTTTATTTATTTTGATCGCTTACAACTATTGAAAGAAATCCCGGATCGAATAGTACCGGTATTTCATGTACCGGTACTTTTGCATGCGATACTACACCGAACTGATACTTTTTAATCGATACGATATGATAAGACGGTACCGGATATTGAACATCCCTAATTTTATGTTCGTGTTGTCTGCTTGAATTATAAACCGGAATCTCTTCGTTAAATATATGTCTTTAAGTTTTCGCAATAATTCTTTTTTCTCTTACCTAGGCCGAAAGTTCGTACTTTCGTCCCTGCCAAGCAGGAACAAAGTCGCTCTTTATTCCCATGGTACGGACAAGTGCGCGTACGCAATAGTACTTATGTCGGCTCTCACACACCTACTTCTGTCTCCTACACATTAAAATTATTTCCTTTAAAACAATTTTTTAATAATTTTAATAATAAAATAAAAATAATAATTTTAATAATTTTTTTTTTCAATTTTGCGAACTTTTGGCCTGACAGGAGAAAAAATAGTATGCGCAACACGGGAGGAAATTACTACATCTCTTCCCGCGTATTTGCCACCCTCGCCTTTGGCTCGGGTGGCAATTTTATACGCGGGAGGAAATGTAGCACTTTCGTCCCTTATGGCACAATGTACTATTTTATTATAAATCTAGGGCAACTAATAACTATTAATTAGGTATATAATTCGAATGGCGTTAATTTACAGGTCAATATGTTAAAAAATGAAAAAGCTGAATTAACGGAAAAAATCAAATCGCTTGAACGTGAGAATGCACTTCTCAAAGACACGCTGAGCACACAGGAAGAAGACGTGCGCAATCTCAGAAAATCCACTCTCACAAAAGATCAAACAGCTTCCCTTTTACAACAATTGGTAACATTACAATAAATTAACAATATTATAGTACGGGAGGTAGCGTTGCAAATGAGTCAATTATTTCGTACCGGCTGATAATTATACCAATGTTAGTTCTCATCCTTTTGATGAGATATCCGACCGTCAGCTGCGCCAGTAGCGATGGGGGTAGTAGTAAGAGGGTGTCAAAATCGCTAAAAAAATAGATTTTAAAGTTATTTCATACCGCATCAAACTTGGTGATTCTTTATATAATAAACAATAAGATAAAAACCGTCAGTTAATTTTGAACACACAAATAAGCAAGGCAGACAGAATTAAAATACCCCAGAATTAAAATACCCCAAATTTGAAATATCTCACTGACAGCTAAAAATATTTACCATAGCAACTATATTTTATTACATATGAGAAATATAAAAATATAGATGCTATGGTAACGAAGTAAATATTTTTAGCTGTCAGTGAAATTTCAGTGAGATATTTTTTTAACGATTTTAATATCTTCTTACTACTTGACGTTTTGATAATCGGCGTTTTATCGTATATTAAAAAACATAATAATTATGTTTTCAAAGAGCTACTTTTCATTTGATTTCAGCGAGAACTCGAAGAAAAATTAGTAGGCGCTCAAAGATCTAAAGCATTTTTCAAAGAGCAGTGGGGTCGAACAGTACGAGAAATGCATCGCTTAAATACCGAGCACAACAATGAACTCAAGCAACAAATAAGAAACAATAAAGAAGAACTCGGCACTCTTGGGTAAGTTACAGCATTCGTTTGTTTTATGTGTTCGTGTATACATATGAGAAAAATAATATAAAAAAAAGGGTATGTGCCTCACCCACATCTAAGCGCATTGTCGAAGTAATACTCATACATTTACATTTTTGCTTTTCCCCCAACTCTCTTTATCTATGTTTTCCCGTCTCAGCATTTTTTTTTAACTTCCCATTGGAAGTTATTGTAATGGGTCCGAAAATCGAAATCAAAATGTATAACAAATTTTTATGTTTCAAGGTCACTACACTATTTTTACACTATTTTTAGAAAGATGTCTGTGTGTGTGTACGTATGTACGTACGTACATATGTGTCCATTTCTTTCTAAGACGAAATCTCAAGAATGAAAAATGATATCGACTACGTTAGGGTGCCAATCGACGCGTATTAACGAAAATATTATCTGAAAGAATTTTTTTCAAAATCGGTTCAGCCGTTCTTTTTTCTTAACCAAATAGACTCCAAAAAAGTAGATTTTACACAATATCTCGCGAATAAAAAATTATATCGACTTCATAAGGGTGTCAATCGAGGCGTGTTAACGTCATTTTGATCCGACATAAATTTTATAAAAATCGGTTCAGCCGTTTTTTTTTTTTTTAATTATTGTTGAAAACAAATAATAATTATGTTTTAATGAATAAATTGATTATTTTTCTGTGTAATATCTAATTTAATTATTATTATTAAATATTTATCAAACTGGGAAGTTCGTCGTGTGGACCTCAGGGGTCGCGCTTTAGTCCTAATAAACGACCCACCTCACGGCTTGTTAAAATTTATAATTATTAAATGGATATTATGATGTATTTGGTGGTAAATAAATTATTATTATTATATCATAACATCTATACATAAGTATCCAAAATCTACTTATAATATTACACTATTTTGAAACGTCAAAAAATTGATTTTTAAAATTATAAAATCTATAAGAAAAAAAATTTTTCCTGGGATGAGACCTAGCTAGATCGATTTTTTGCCCCTCAAAACCCTTTTACAATAAATTTCATCCAAATCGTTAGAGCCATTTTATCCGTCACAGCGTTACATTAATTTTTGAGTCGAGATCATTCCAGTTCACCACCCTCGCTAAAGAAGTATAACTTCAAAAATTGAACAGACTTTGAAAAAGGAAGTACAACTAACAAACGAATAAATGTACCTAATATATTAAATTACATTTCATTAAATATTATCCATAATAACACAAATTAGTAGAGATTTCACCAACTGCATAATTAAGTTTGTTTGTCATTGTTTATTATTAATTACTCGAAAACTGTAGCTTACTTAATCCAGAAAATTCATCATTTTTTCTTTTGAGGTACAGAACCCTAAAAATGTGGGACAACCCTATTTATAACCTACAAACTTGAATATAAATTATCGTTCAGTTTTCTTAATCAGTTTACAGGACTTACTCAACGAAGAGGAGATACAGTTGCAGACCGATCAGGCCGCATTGCATCGCATTAGATCCGATCTAGAGAGCCTACAATCGACCGTCAGTCTTCCAAACGGATTCGGCGGTACGCCGTACGCATCTGACTTTCATATGAGCTTCGCCCCTTTTCAACGTAAACACAGACCGTTATCGAGTATCAGCAAGTGAGTTGTCACTAGAGATTATTATTCGGATATCATTCTACAGGGTGCTGAATCGTTTTGCGGGTAATAGGGATTTAACCCGTAAAATCAAACTTTCGCGATTTCCTGCTTCCCTAATTATTTTAGGAAAAATATCTTCGAATAAAAGTTTTAGAACATAAAATTTTGCATCTACATCATTAAATAAAATTAATTTTGCATGCTTTGTAACGGCAGAAATTTGATATGAAAATGTCAAAATTACCTCAAAAACAGATAGCAATAGCCATGGAACTTGAACAAAATGATTAGAAATTATTCTGACAGCTAAAACGTCATCATTTTGTTCAAGTTCCATGGCTATTTATTGTAGATTATAGACGCGTCGACAACTTAGCTCATTAGCGTCTTTATTACATTAAATAACAACTCACTTAAAACTAAATGACATCACAAAACATCCATGAGCGAAGGTGAGATTCGAACCCACGACAGTGTTATCCAAAGGCCGCTACGCTAACCGTTACCCCACACTGTCCCCAACACCAAATGTCAGCCACTTTACTTTTAATTGCGAATACTTTATGTTAAAGTTCGACTGTTTTGCACAATAATTATATCATAAACTAGCGGTACCCATCCGGCTTCGCCCGGGTGCAATACACTACTCACTCGCTTCGCTCGTTCGCTTAAATATTATAAATACACTACTCACTCGCTTCGCTCGTTCGCTTGAATATTATAATTACCCTTAAAAGATAGACATATGCTGTCGCGGACTATTTTTTAAAACTTTTAAAAGGAAACAATTCCGTCATACATGATTTTTGCGTAGCTTTAACCGTTTACGCAGCGCACGCAACGGAAGCTCTCAAAAGGAATAATTTTTCCCGTTTTTGCAACATTTTTCATTGATGCTCCGCTCCTATTGGTCGTAGCGTGATATTATATAGCCTATAGCCTTCCTCGATAAATGGGCTATCTAACAAAAAAAAATTTCAAATCGGACTGGTGGTTCCTAAGATTAGTGCGTTCAACCAAACAAACAAACAAATTCTTCAGCTTTATAATATTAGTATAGATGAATTAATTCTTCAGCAAAAGTGCCGGTATGCTGCACAGTGCTGCCATCTACAATCCAAAGTATAGAAGACAATTACCTGCGTCCTTATATTCAGATTAGAATAGCTCGATATTTTTTATCATCTAAAAACGTGTGTTAAACACGTGTCAAAACAATATCAAATCGTTATCTTAATAATTATTTTTGATGATCACCATTCACGTTTTTTTCATTATTTATGAGTATATTGTTTATCATTATCAACATAATATAATAGGTACATACCTAGTACCTACAATATTATAATACAAGGTGTTTTTTTTTATGTCATCGACGAGTTAAAATAATTACTCCGAACAGTCCAAGACAGTCTATTTGATTTCATAAAGGCCACCAACTGGTAAGGCCAGTGACGTAACTAGACCAGTTGGTGCCCGTGTGCGAATAAATTTTTGCGCCCTTAAATACACAACTTGTTTGTTTATTATATATTTTTTGGCGCCCCTTGGAGGGCTGCGCCCATGTGCCGTCGCACACATCGCACACCGATAGTTACGAGGGACAGTGTGGTGTAATGGTTAGCGTAGCCGACCTTTGGATCACAGTCGTGGATTTGAATCCAACCTTCGCCCATGGCTGTTTTGTGATGTCATTTAGTTTTAAGGAAATTATTATTTAAAGTAATTAAGACGCTAATGACGTAAGTTGTCGACGTGTCTATAATCTACAATAAATAAATTAAACCGATTCCTCCTTATATTTCCAAAACTAGTACAGCTAAAATTTTGAAAAAACTAGTGATGTTGGAGGTATAGGCATTGGCGGCGAAACGACCTTCGGGGGGAGGGGGGTGTATAGACGAAAATATACATTAATAGATTTAAACGTGCTAGTTTAAAATTGGGAGGGGGGTAATATTTTTCAATTTGCTCATGGAACGTCTTCTTTGGTTAATTTAATATTTTTTGCCATACCCACTACAAAATAGCTACTTTCGATGTATGTATAGCGGCCATTAATGACCCATTTAACAGGCAGATGTGCGGAAAATGGTTTACTTTCTGCACTAGCGCAGAAAATAACGGTTGCCATGGCAACTTCTGTTAATTTACTTGCACGAACTTCGCGGCACACTAGAAGAAAAGATGGCGACGCAAATGAACTGTCAGAATTTTTTGAAAATGACGTAAAAAGTAGGTATTTTGTAGTGGGTATGGCAAAAAATACCATATATGTCTCGTACGTAATGTTATTACGGTTCGTGTGACTATCGCTCGTTTTTACATACTGTCATCACTCGCCGTAATATGCCCCATTACGTATCTAGACATACAATCTACTAATTAAATGAATGCATAATGACTGCAAACAGTATATGAAACACCTGAGTAAGAACAATGACGTAACACAATGCTGTAATCAGGAAAAATTCATTAATTAAAACCTATGTCACCGTAGGGATTTTAACCCTAAACTTTCCACTATCGCGGCGGACTGAGTTGACATGTAAAGTTTAGGGTTAAAATCCCATAGATTTTAATTAATGAATTTTTCCTGATTACAGCATTGTGTTACGTCATTGTTCTTACTCAGGTGTTTCATATACTGTTTGCAGTCATTATGCATTCATTTAATTATGTATTTGTTCACGGCGTCCGTGTTAAAATTTGTATTTATACAATCTACTATTTCACTGCCATATTATGACAGCTAGTCAAAAACGAAAAATTAATCTATCTGTGGCGCTAGTGGTACGGTAGTTGTAAATGTACTACTAGCGCTACAGACGGACAGTTTTTCGTTCTTAAGAAAAAAGGCTCATTGGTGGCCTATAAAAAAAATATCTGAACGAAACACTCCGTAAAAATGAAACGATATGAAGGACGTTGAGAGTTGTTGAGTGTTGATAAAAAGATTTAGCATTTCCAGTTTCTATGTGATAATAACCAATTGAACTTTTTATGCATTGTGTAGTGTAATGTTTATGTCAATTGTTTTGATGATAATATGAGTTCTATTCATGATTTTCACAGTGCGAAATAGTGATATACAGGGCCTGACTTAGATAAATATAGAAATAGGTATTCCAATAGACCTTTTCACGACTAGTTATGCGCAAGCGCCGTCGCCATTGTTATGATCACGTTATTCAAAAGTTTCGTACTCTTTTTGACGCGATGACTAGGCCACAATAGTTTTTCAATGTTAATTTAGATGAAAATGTTACTGACGATGCTAAATTAGTGCATAAAACAGTGAAAGAACACACTTGTGTTAAATTGAGACGGTGGTTGAAGTGCCATGGCTGAAAAACTGGTGGAAGTAAACGAAAAACGGTTGAAAGGTTAGAATCCTACCTGTCATAAATTGTTTATTGTAAAAAGTTTATATTCAAAAGTACTCAAATATTTTTCTAGGGTGTTGTACCACTTCTTTAAATAATATTTCTTATTTAATTACTATTTACTTTTTTCAAAATTAATCACTTGTCATCTGTCTCTGAAAACATGGCGGAATTGGGTACATGCGCAGAAAAAAAAATGATAATGAAAAGGTCTATTCTACAATGCATCATGGGAATTGTGTCAAGTTGTGGTACCATCATTAGTGTGACAAGAAAACTAAACATAGTCAATAGTAGCGTCGCGTCATGGTTAACATACTAAACTAATGAACTATGGTCAATTATTGCTAATTTCTGTAATCAAAATAATGCAGCGTTCAAATTAATTACTAAAAATATAGTAAGAATAAAGTGCCATTGCTTTTTTCTTCTGTTTTTAGAGCCAGCATTGTGAAATCCGATCCAGCAGAAAAAATAGTAATGTTAATAGAAGAACGAGACTTGTTACTTCGTACGGGTAGCTACACAGCACAAGATCCGGTTATTATGAAATTAGACGAAGAAATTCGATTGACAAATAAAAAATCGACAAGACCGGTTTAAGAACAAATAAACATTTTTTTTATATATTTATAGTTATAACAGAATTTATTTTCGAAAAAGAAATTTGTTTTCAAAAATCAAATAGACGTTACAGTGGCATGAAGACTGAATTAGAGAAGAATAAAAGCAATAATTACTTGCTGAAATGGATTATAGAACCGTATTATTGAAATTCAAAGATCGATTAAAAAATTCTAGTGTTCTATTGAAAATCAGTGTTCTATTTAACTTTGTTAATTGTTTCAACCAATCGAAAATAAGAAAAAGTATATTTTTGTATTTTAAGATTTTGAATGTACGCCGTGTTTATGAATGTTTGACGCTACGTAAAGATAATCAATTTTAAAATGAATATGCTTTTATTTAATGAAAATCGTTCTTAAGGATGCTTTCGATAAAGAATCGACACATATGTTGATTATTTCAAATTTCAGACATTCTTCGACACAGTGTTATATAAAATATACCAGACGTGTAAAAATTTGTTCATATTGGTAGTGGTTATATATTTTTTCAAGTTAAATATATTTTTTAAACTATCGAGTTCTTTATAATGATTTAAAAGAAAACAATTTAGAGATGTTCCGACTAGTCGGTAAAGAAGACTATCCGGCCACTATCATAGTCAGCGACTATTCGGCAAAGAGCGCCGACAATCTGACTTCTTACTTTGTATATATTTCTCAGTAATATGTATGACATGATTAAATTTTAATTGAGCTATTTCACTTTAATGAATTCAATAACAGTATTATCTTTACACAAAAAAAATTTTTTACACAAAAACACCGCTCTGACCCTTACAAAAGCAACAATCAAGAAACAATGCGAAGTAAACAAAACAGGTTCCGACATGCTCGCAGGCGGCGTTTGCGACTTTCACGCGAATTAGCTTTAAACGAAGCGTTACGGAAATCCCCGAAACCGTGATCGGCTTGGCCTCTTTACAAAGACTAATCGGCTAGTCGGCCAAAGTCATAATCGGCACATCTCTAGAAAACATATTAAGTACAAAGAACTTTTTAAAGACAAGCTTTTATTGAAATGTACTAATTTATTTATTTATTGTAGATTATAGACGCGTCAACATCTTAGGTCATTAGCGTCTTTCAACTACACTAAATAACAACTTTCTTAAAACTAAATAACTTCACAAAACATCCATGAGCGCAGGTGGGATTCAAACCCATGACAGTCTAGTCTAGAGGCTGCGATACCAAGTACGCTATCCACTAGGATATACTGCCCTCTGAAATCTACTAAAAAGGAAAAATGATATTTAATAATTTAGGTTCATAATTTTCACTCTTAATTTTGTTTGAGTTATCAAGAATTTGAGTTATCGCAGTTCGAGTTATTGAAGTTCGACTGTAATTATAAAAGCGTGGGTTGTAAACTCTATGATAGTTTATTAGTCACGACCCACGCTTTTATAATTATAACCTAAATTATTAAAAATTATTTTTTCCTTTTTAGTACATTTCAATAAAGTCTTGTCTTTAAAAAGTTCTTTTTACTAATATTTTATTTTGTTCTTTTCAAAATTTTTACAATTAAAACATTAATTTATTATTGAATTCTAAAAACGTCTGATTCATGTATTGTCATCGAGAATACATATGTGTACAAAATTTCAAATCGATTGGATATGTGAAAGTCGTTCAAAATTGACTTGCAAGATTTGAACTAACAACAAAAAAAGTAATAAACATACATACATACAAACAAAGCAAGTTAAATAAAAGTGTCGGGCGTCTATAATTTACAATTTATTCATTCATTTAAATAAAAGTTTGTAGAGCTCATACATTTAGAGAAAACTTAACTGCCTCATGCGCAGAAACCAAATTTGGTTCGGACTGGTCTATTCTATGTTTGAAGGGGTGCGCCAGTTTATGTGTATATTATGTCAGTGCATTATTTACTTGTCATTCCGTGTTCACTGTTTAGGTTATATTACCTACATGCTGTTAAAAATCGAGTATTGAATATTGTGTTTGAAGCGCATTATCAGTGATGCATGTTTATTAACAGTTTTTTCCTTTATCTTATTTCAACAAAAGAACTATTAAAAGTTTGTTTTCATTATGCCCCCAACACCTACGTCTGTGCGTCAGAATCTGTTTTGCGTACACCACTGACTACTTCTCCCACCAGTTTTTACGCGCAGGTTTCCGTTAGGATTTGGTTTTCTCTAAATATACGAACTCTAAGAAAGTACTTCTCACTTCATCATAGCCCAGGACGGCAAATTAGTAGGGCCGGCAAAAAAAGAAGAAAGTAGTGTTTATTTACGATATTTGTAATAGGGAATGGAAGTTCGGAGAGGAATTGGAGAAAAAATTGGGGAGGGTAAGATAGGATGGGTGAGAAACATTTAATGAAGGGGGCGGAAAATACTGGTTTAGCTCAAAGGCGGCAGAAAACTAAATTCGCTGTTGATTGAGTATTCATGGCAAAAGTGCGGTTTGTTTCCTCGACACAACCTGTTCGATTTTTTTAATTATAAAATCAAATAGAACCTGGCGACTGGGGGTTTGTAATCGATCAATGTACGCTAAATTTAATTTCTCATATTCTTTCTAGAATAAACATATTTTGTAATTTGTAATGCGTAAATGAGCTAATACCGTACTGGCGAATCAGCCAAACTATTAACAGTGGATACATTATCAGTATTACTTATAGATTTCGTTATCTGGCAATTGATATATTATTATATTGATTTATACTATAAATAAGCCCAAGGAATCAAAACAAAATTATAATATCAAAATGTTGTTCAATAAAATAAGTGTTATTGTGCTTCGTAAGTAAAATTATTTATTATTAATATTGTTGTTATTCTCGTGTATTTAGTACTCCTATTTTGTGAGCCACCAGTCTTTCCAGTAAATGTCTCATTATTTTTTTCTCTGTACTTCACATATTATCCGTACGGATATTCTTTGGGTAAGTTCGGTTTTACGCTCAGATTGATCGGAGTGCTCTAATACGTTCGAATTTAACATTTATATGCTCTGAAAGATCTCTATCCTGCGTTCGGTTTTAAGATCTGGAGCAGATCGAGCGCGCTCGATTTGCTCCGAGGAAAGCGAGCGAGCAAGCAGATTCAACCATCTTCAGAGCATTCATTTTAAAAATGAGCGAAAACACTTGTTGTGAGAATGGATAAATTTCGAAGTTTATTTATATGAGGTAATTTTTCAATAGGTAAAAATACACGAATAATATTTATTCAAAGAATAGTAATAACCAATAAGTCTATATCGCACAGAATGATTAAATAAAATATTTATTATATCTATGGGTCGAAAAAATCAACAACCGGTAGTACTATTAATTTTAAAATAAAGGAATAAAACGGAAAAAATTATAAATCATGACTAATTATTATTATAAAAATGTTGAATTAAATCAAAATGAGGAGCAATAAAGAATATATTTCGGCTTTAGTAATAAGAATTTAACTTGCTGGGGCCATTTTATTCTGACGTTTGGAAAAATCTGCTAGATTACGTTCGTAATTGTTTAGATGGCTCGATTTGCTCGCTTGTCACGTGACCAAAAATCTGTTCGCTCGGCTCGATCAATCGAGTGCAAAACCGAACTTACCCATTATTTATTGTTGTGTATTATTTCTGTTTTTAACAGACTTCAAAAAAGGGCGTTCTATATTCGGTACCTATGTTTTTTTATGCATGTTCACCGATTTCTCCCATATTTGTGAACCGATTTTGATGATTATAATAGGGCATACCTTCAGGGTGGTCCCATATAAATTTTACTTAAATCGGTTCAGTAGTTCGACTGATTTTAATAAAAAGTGAGTAACGGGCTGTAACACCGTTAAGGTAAATGTCAAATATCAAGACAGAAGTCGGTTAATAACGTGCAAACTACGTATTGTAACGCCACTAAAAAGTAAAAAATAAAAAACTTTTTTATAAAAAAAAACTTCAAAAAAGTCACTAAAAAAAGGAAATTAATAAAATTTTGAGGTCGGCACCAATTTAATAAAATATGAAGTCGGTGAAAATGTGCCAATTTAATTAATATCTATTTTTTAACCGACTTCATATTTTACTAAATTGGCGTCGACCTCAAAATTTTAATATTTTCTTCTTTTTAGTGGCTTTTTTGAAGGGTTTTTTTTGTTATGTTTTACTTTTTTTAACAGACTATTTTGAATGAAAAATGTTTGTCACGAACACAAGTGCTGTCTCTCGTGGATAATTATTGAAAGAATTACTCTCAAGAAAATGGCTCACTGATAAAAAAAAGGATGTGGGTCTCGGGACCCCCGACAGATGTGAAACATCAAAGAAAACGTTATTGAACTCGGTGGTATTCTCTATGTAGTAGTATATATTTTTTCAAAAGCAGCAACTAACTGTTATGCTGACGTAATCCTATATACTGCACTGTAACACACGCGGTTGCGGCGTTTGAGCACGCCTGAGCCAGAAACGCAACTAAATACACAGCGAAGTATCTATATTACATACCTATACGTGTATACATATACTTTTGCTTTACAGTACGTTCGTATGTATACTCTCTCTCTCTCTTCCCGTGCCCGAGCGCGCGGAAGCCGAGAGAGACAGAGTGCCGCAGTGGTGGGGAGAACAGCAGCGAAGGAGCGGACCAGAAATTTCGTTGCATATTTCCCTTCACGCGGCTGTTCACTGCCCGACATAAGATGTTTCACATCAAAAATATTAAATTTTTTAATGAGCATGCTTAATTTGTCAGTTGTCACTGCTTATAATAATTTAATTTAGATTTAAAACTTCAATATTGACAAAATAATCTTCTTAGTTTCAGTAGCTAGTTGGGTGAACTGTGATGGGCCGGTTCAGTATAACTTCAAATACAAAGGTAAGAAAACACCTGCACTCCGCCATTTTAGTATTTTCAATCGATATTTTTCCGTTATTTTAAATTTTTATTATCTATCAGTAGCACGTGGTAATTGCGTTGCTTGGTGCAAACTTTACTTAAATAAAACTACATATTCCCGAAGTTTAGTTAAAAAGTATCCGAATACAGTTGTTGGATTGGGATACTTTGTTCCACAAACCACTTAGAGAAGACACACACCAAACGTCAAGCACTAAAATATTCCTAAAGGTGAAGATAATGCAGTTTTCTGCAAGACAAAATCCCCCACGGGGGACATTGGAATGTAGTTGTTCTCGCAATTGCATTCCAATGTTCTTTGGGATTTGGCGTTCCCAGGAGCCCGAGCTCGTACCAGTCGGTTTGTGTATGCCGACTGGCAGATTTTAATACACAAATGGATTATTAATTGTTGTTTTGAAGACGCTAATGACTTGGGTTGTCGACGTGTCTATAATCTACAATAATAATAATAATATGCAAGACAAAAATAGACAAAAACTATTCGACGCGACATCTCTTGACCGGAAGGTAGAGTTAAATAGTGAAACAAACTGCTTCCATTTAGGATAAACGTCTATAATACTAAGTGGTTTGTGCTTTGTTCGAATACCTACTTTTGTTAATGGAATACAAGCTAAATGTAATAGAATAAGGATATATTTAATATTATTGATGCCGTAGATACAGATAACGGTTAAAAAAATTGGAAAAATATTCAAATACAACCTGTGGCTCTCAACAATGTATAATATTGAAGTATTTGAATACTATATCTGAACGAAGTATTTTTGAATACTATATTCGAATACGGAAGTATTCTCGATTATTATATCCGGATTTCGAAGAAATCTGGAATACTAAATAAATGATCTATTTATCCAAATCCGAATTTCGAAGTAATCGATATACTATCCAAATAGTGAAGTATTCGAAAACTTGATCCGAACACCGAAATATTCTCGATTACTATATCCGAATTTCGAAGTATTTGAATACTATATCTGAAGAGCGAAGTCTTTGAATACTATATCTGAAAAGCGAAGTATTCGAATACTATATCTGAATAGCGAAGTATTCGAATGCTAGATCCGAATACCGATGTATTTATCTAACCACGTTAACTTTGTGTGTTTTAAAGACCACCAATAGCTAAGATTATTTGGGCCTAGCACCAATTCATATTTTCAATTCATTATTTTTTTTTTAATAATAAATTGAAAATCCAATTGACACATTTACCAGCTCTCGGGCTAGAATTCGAGAGCTGGGGACTTGTAATAGAGGAACCATAGCAACACCATGTAAACAACAGCATTGCTACACTCTCGGCCATTCTCAGGTCCAACCATGTTAACAACGAGCTATTATTACGCCCGACCAATTACTACGAACGAACGATTTAATAAAACGATTTTATTACTATAAACTATTATATTTTAACTTATTCAGTATTAACAAAAATAAAGATAGTTACTTCTTACCACAACAGTTTTATTGATGGATTTACATTTCGAAAGCTATGCTTTCATATTCAGCAAACACTATACACACTTTGTATAGTGTTTGCTGAAGATGAAAGCATAGCTTTCGAAATGTACATCCATCAATAAAACTGTTGTGGTAAGAAGTAACTATCTTTATTTTTGTTTTTATTCCAACCACAGTGCTCATAATATTTTTATTATTCAATATATTTCCAAGATGAAGTAAAACTAAACGCTACGTTTGGAATCACATTCAACTGGAATACGAAGATCGAAAGCTGCGGACCAAATTGTTACAAATATCCGAACGCAACATTAACCATCCAAAACCATGCGAATGACAGCGACAGATATGTGGTCAAATGGACTGTGACAGATACCAGTCTTACACTCGAAGACTGCTTTGATTTCGGCGACATGCAATGGTTCGGTGGACCTGAACAAAAAGAACAATATTGGCCCATACAAAAACTTAGACTTCACGATTTCGCTTACGTTACCAAAGAAGCAGGAAACTGCGCAGTCGCGGAACCATACTGGCTAGCGAGCAACGGTGCATACATATATATTGATAAACGAGTGCCACTTTTTGTTGATCAGGATAACCACAGACAAAATAAGGTAAGTTTTATCTACACATACTACAGCTAGACATTGATACCAGCTGCAGAGGACAGTGTCGATTGGTCAGTATTAAAGGGGTGACAGATCACCCTAAACGTGTCATGTACCCGACGAAATTTGTATTATTAGTTCAAGGTTCAAATTTTAATATGTTGTTACGGCGACTGTTTTAAGCATATATTTCAATTTGCAGAACAAAGTGTCGGCATCAACCCCCTCTCTTGGAGGGAAACTTGCTCGCCTAGGTGTTTATATCATTCTGCAAGGGGGTTAATACCGACATTTTGTTCTGCAAATTGAAATGTATGCTTAAAACAGTCGCCGTAATAACATATTAAAATTTGAACTTTGAACTAATAATACAAATTTCGTCGGGTACATGACACGTTTAGGGTGATCTGCCACCCCTTTAATACCGACCAATCGATTTGCAAATATTATAATGGCATTACTTGGTCACCGACAAGCTATACAAACAATTTCAGCCTTGAAGCAATAATAATTGTGACCATTTTTTTTTTGTTATATGTTGGTGGCGGTCTGCATCCCTCCCATACCGCTATCTAGCAAAATCTCTTACTCAGGGCATTTTAATATGCCTTCCTCAACATCTTAACACAAATAAGGCCTTGAATAAATAACACCAAAAAAACGTCACTAGCTCTCGGTCTAATAAGTTGTCGACGCGTCTATAATCTACAATAAATAAATAAAAAAAAGGGTGTGGGACCCCCGACAGATGTGAAACATCAAAGAAAACGTTATTGAACTCGGTGGTATTCTCTATGTAGTATATATTTTTTCAAAAGCAGCAACTAACTGTTATGCTGACGTAATCCTATATACTGTACTGCGTGTGTTGTGCACGCCTGAGCCAAGAGAGAGTGTCGCAGTGGTGGAGAGAACAGCAGCGAAGGAGCGGACCAAACATTTCGTTGCATCACGCGGCTGTTCACAGCCCGACATAAGATGTTTCACATCAAAAATAAACAATTTTGTACATGTACCTGTGAATTATCTCCTGTATAACTAATAATGGACATGAACAGTGATTATATACTCAATAATAAAATCAAATTTTAAAATAGCGTATGTATTTTAGGTTTGTTTTTATGCTCGAAACGCGGCACCGTACAGAACCCGTCAACAACTTATTTTCGAATATGAGATTGTCTTAAGGAAAGACGTGAAAGAAGCTCATCAGCACGCAGTTAAAAACTTTTTAGGCAAACCGACCGGAATACCAAACAAAGAAATGATAACTTACCCGGTATGGTCAACGTGGGCTCGCTACAAGCGCGACATTGACGAGAAAGTTGTTGAAGAATTCGGAAACGAAATTTTAAGCTATAACTTTACAAACGGCCAACTAGAAATCGACGACGACTGGGAGATTTGTTACGGAGCTTTGGAATTCAGAAACTCGAAATTTCCCAACGCTCCGGCTTTAATCAAAAGACTTAAACAGAAATTTAGAGTAACTTTGTGGGTTCATCCATTTATCAATATAGATTGTAAAGCAACTTTCGATGAAGCCGTTAAAAACAATTACTTGGTGAAAAATTTAAATGGTGATGTTAAAACTCAATGGTGGAACAGTAAATCACAAGAGGCTTCGATGGTTGATTTTACAAATCCTAATGCTGCCGAATGGTGGTCTCAGAGACTCCAATCACTTCAAAATATTACAGGACTTGATGGGTATAAGTTTGATGCTGGTGAAACAAGTTGGGCACCTCAGGTAAATTTCTCTTATTATCAATTTTTGAAGTGAAAACTTCCTTAAGCGCGTTAGGCACTCTTTGCCTGGGTAGTGAAATAAAGTGAACCGTTCGCGTTCGCACGTTCGCAGTCCAAATGTGACGCGGCTGACATACTTATATCCAGTGGCGGCTCGTGCCTGTTTAGACAGGTGGTGCCAAAACGAAGGTCAAAATAGAAAAGAAGTACCTATAAAACATAGAAAATAACTTACCTAGTGACTATCCACGCAACTGTCTATGTTTGACTAAACAAGTACACACTGGCACAAAGTGCAACAATAGAAATCCGAAAAAAAACAGTTTAATAAAGTTCAAGACCTCTACACATTTCTGGCAAACCGTCAAATAATAAAACAAAATTGTTATCAACAATAACATTTAACCGAAACAACAATGCGTATAAATTCCAACAATGACCAAACAGAATATCGCCAATAATGTGCCTGGCACACATTTCATTTAGATTTAGCATTACAGCATAGGGAAATCATGAGTCATAGTTCTATCTCTCTTGCTCACATATAAGGACCGTAAGGTATGCTTTGTTTACACTGTGCCTATTATTAAATGGCACAGGATACGTGTTACTGATCGCGTGGTGAAAATGTTTTAGGAAATTTGTGCGATTTAGGCTGAACTCTGCTATCCGGACGATCGATAATTTTATAAATTGATTAAAAAAATATATTAATAAAAATATTAACAAAAAATATTTTTAGAGAAAATTGAAAAATTAGGGGTAGTGCCATGGCACTGTGGCACTACCCCACGAGCCGCCACTGCTTATATCACACAATTGTGTTATTCACTAATATGTGATTTTATTTACGGATAGGACTAATAATTTCTTGTTAATTAAAAAAACGCTTATTTAAGTGTCCTCTATCATTTCTGAAAATTAGGAATAGTTATTCTGTGACACCCTGTATAGATAGCTTTCTGACCCGGATATACCTGAGTAGCAGTGAAAGTTGACAGTCAGAAAGATAATATTTTCCGAATTCAAAAGTATTATTAACTTCCCATTGAAAGTTATTGTAATGGGTCCGAAAATCGAAATCAAAATGTATAACAAATTTTTATGTTTCAAGGTCACTACACTATTTTTAGAAATATGTCTTTGTGTGTGTGTGTGTACGTATGTACGTACGTACGCATGTGTCCATTTATTTCTAACACGAAATCTCGAGAATGAAAAATGATATCGACTACGTTAGGGTGCCAATCGACGTGTATTAATGTAAATATGATCTGAAAGAAATTTTTTCAAAATCGGTTCAGCCGTTCTTTTTTCTTAACCAAATAGACTCCAAAAAAGTAGATTTTACACAATATCTCGCGAATAAAAAATTATATCGACTTCGTAAGGGTGTCAATCGAGGCGTGTTAACGTCATTTTGATCCGACATAAATTTTATAAAAGTCGGTTCAGCCGTTTTTTTTTTAATTATTGTTAAAAATAAATAATAATTATGTTTTAATGATTAAAATGATTACTTTTCTGTGTAATATCTAATTTAATTATTATTAATAAATATTTATCAAACTGGGAAGTTCGTCGTGTGGACCTCAAGGGTCACACTTTAGTCCTAATAAACGATCCACCTTGTTTTTAATGTTGCAGATACCGACCTTCGAAGGTGACCAATACGAGCAGCCCAGCATTTTCACTAACGAATATGTAAAAACTTGCGCTAAGTTTGGAGATTTATCTGAAGTGCGTTCGGCTCAAAGGTTTGTTTATTTTCATAAATCATAATTGCCCTAGTTATTATGGAATATGAATGGCCATTTTCCTGAGAGTACTTCTTTTAATTATCCACAAGAGGCAGCACTTGTGGTAGGTACAAACATTATTTATTCCCCATTAGTGTCGTGTCGTTTAGTGGTATAACTTAATTATTTAATTAATTTAATAATAATAATAATTTAATAATTAAGTTATACCACTAAAATGACACGACACTAATGGGAAATAAATACTGTTTGTACCTACCACAAGTGCTGCCTCTCGTGGATAATTGAAAGAAGTACTCTCAGGAAAATGGCTCATTGGTACTAGGTCCAAATTACATCTGATCTTAAAAGAATAAAATAATTCACTAATATTATTGACAACAACCACAGCAGCTGACCTGAGTTGTCGACGCATCTATAATCTACAATTAATTAATTTATCCTATATAGTGATTTTTTTAAGACGCTCCTATGTCCACGCGGGCAGAACCGCAGGCAAAAACTAGTAAATTATATATTTTAAATTTTGTAGATCTCAGTCGCTACCGATATTCGTGAGAATAGTCGATAAGGACAGTCGATGGGGTTTCGATAATGGCTTGAGGACACTAATAACGACCATGTTGCAAATGAACTTGAATGGATATCCGCTTGTGCTACCGGACATGGTTGGCGGCAATGTATATGAAGGAGACACAGTCGACAAAGACTTGTTCTTGCGTTGGCTACAGGCTAACGTATTTATGCCAAGCATTCAGTTTTCTGTTGTCCCGTGGGACTTTGACAATGAGGTAAGAATATTTTTGCCATACCCGCTATATTGTAGCAGTGCTGTTGTTTACATGGCGTTGCTATGGTTCCTCTATTACAAGTCCTTAATTCCTGGGTTCTAGCCCGAGAGCTGGTAAAAGTGTCAATTGGATTTTCAATTTATTATTAAAAAAATAAAAATAATGAATTGAAAATACGAATTGGTGCTAGACCCAAGTAACCTTAGCTGTTGGTGGTCTTTAAAACACACACACGATACCCCACTATGTTGTGTTTTAAAGACCACCAACAGCTAAGGTTATTTGGGCCTAGCACCAATTCATATTTTCTATTCATTATTTTTTCTTTTAAATAATAAATTGAAAATCCAATTGACACTTTTACCAGCTCTCGGGCTAGAACCCGGGAACTAAGGATTTGTAATAGAGGAACCATAGCAATGCCATGTAAACAACAGCACTGCTACATGCTCAACTATTCTCAAGCTATACCCACTATAGCTGCGTTACATGTATGTATGTATGCATGTAAAACGTCGATGTGCAGGAACGTATCTTTCCCATACTAGTGTGGGAAAGCAAACCATTTCCATAGTGATTTATGTTCCGCCCGCTATTACCTACTGGCAGCTACTCTCGGCTTACTACAGAAGAGAAGTTGGCGACGCAAAATGAATTGTCAAAAATTTTGAAAATAGTGAAAAGCAGATATTTTATATTGGGAATAGCAAAAAAATACCATATGTATCTCGAGCGTAGGGCTTGAGAATAGCTGAAAGTGGAGCAATGCTGTTGTTTACATGACGTTGCTATGGTTCCTCTATTACAAGTCCCCAGTTCCCGGGTTCTAGTCCGAGAGCTGGTAAAAGTGTCAATTGGATTTTCAATTTATTATTAAAAAAAAATAATGATTTGAAAATACGAATTGGTGCTAGGCCCAAATAACCTTAGCTGTTGGTGGTCTTTAAAACACAATATCTCGAGCGTAATGATATTATGACTCGTTTTAACATACTATCACTACTCGTCAGTAATATACCTCATTACGCCACTAGATATACAGTCCACTATTTCAATAATAACGTTTCATTGAATTGAATTGTAAATTATAGACGCTCGACAATAACGTTTCATAATTTGCACTTTCTAGACTGTAACAATTAGCCACAAGATGTTGTCGCTACATGAAAAATACGCTGATAAAATCATTTACTGGGCCAACAAAAGTGTCTCAGATGGCAGTCCACTGAATCCTCCCATCTGGTGGATAGATCCGACTGATTCTGAAGCACTGAAAATTGATGATGGTGAGTTGTATATTTTTTGAAAACATTTCAAAAATCTACGTAGATAATAATATCAAACATGCTTGCTGACTGAATGAATGAATTGTGAATTATAGACGCTCGACGACAAGGGTCATTAGCGTCTGTGGTGCTTGCTGACGGTGAGCACATAAACACAGACTATGGAATCCTTAAATTCGCAAAAAAAAATATTGAGGTCACTTATCGGGATACAAATTGTCCTATTTCTCAAATCAATCGATTATTCCCATCACTATTTGGTATAATTAATATTGGTATTTTCAGAGTTTTTGCTGGGTGAAGAAATTTTAGCTGCACCAGTTGTAGAGGAAAATCAAAGAAGTAGAGATGTATATCTCCCGGCTGGAAACTGGATCGATGGCAACACTGGAGTTAATTACACGGGCAGGAGGTGGATACGGAATTACCCGGCTCCTCTCGACACACTACCATATTTCATTAAAATCGGAAGTGCTTAAACCGATTATTGTTTAGTTCGGAAATTATAGTCAGTGACTAATACTTAGTTACCAACAGACTTAATGGACGGAAAAGCTTTTACGCTACATTTTTTCGAGTTGGCGTTCATGTTGAAATTTTATCACGTGACCGCATTTGACGCTAGAAATCAGCGTCAAGCGTCACATGAAAATGCACCTAAGTGGATTAGTCACTGCTTAGAATTCCCGAACTAAACTATAATAGTTCTCATTTACTTTTTGAAATTAATTATTTTTTAAATGTTTTTGTATTATTTATTATACAGTATAACAGATAAGGTGAGAATCGTAATTATAAATTATTTGAGAATTATAAAAATAAAGTTTATTTAATTATTATAATTATGTACGTGTAATTTTTTTTTATTTATTTTTTTAACTTCCCGCTAAGAAAATTGAAAATTTTCAAAAATAGGGAAGTTATTGATTTCACCCTGATTTTCGATAATCGAGTTTTCATCAGATCTCGACGTTTTGTGATCCTAGGAAGCTATTCTGACTATTTTTACGATGATGTCTGTATGTATGCGTGTATGTAAACCTCTCATAACTTGACCGATCAAGTTGCGATTTGCGGCATTCGAAAGGCTGAACTTAGATTTCCTGAAAATTTGA
The DNA here is from genome assembly GCA_039654895.1 of Mongoloraphidia duomilia. Classification (NCBI taxonomy): domain Eukaryota; kingdom Metazoa; phylum Arthropoda; class Insecta; order Raphidioptera; family Raphidiidae; genus Mongoloraphidia; species Mongoloraphidia duomilia. The sequence goes on from CM077523.1 coordinate 6,866,609, forward strand.
ACCCATTCGGCCCAATAAATATAAACCTTACATAGGTATACATGTTGTGTTTTATTTTACATGGTACCTAACTACTTCCTTCTATTTCCGTAACATTTAATATTTTTCAAATGCCACCCCAGTATGAGACATTAGACGTTATTCACGCCAAAAATCGTCAGGTATAAATAATAACCAACTGTGTAATTTTAAACAATTATTATTTATTTTTCCCATTTGGAAATTACACTGATATATAGATAATTTCTATTTTACGGAATATAAAAATCACTGTACTGAAATGTTCACTATGAAGTTATTTCACAAGACTATTAAATAAATTCCGGCCATTGTTAGGATTTTTAGGACAGAAACAATCAGTACAGTTCAATTACTATAGAATACATCAGATTATAATCTGAATCAAAATTAAAATCAAGCAATTTTACAATGCAGCTATACTCTATAACGAATCACTGAATAAACAACAAACGATACAATAATTTATTGTTCAGTGGGCACGTGATACCTAAGAGTTTGTGGCGTACTATAAATTCTTAAATACTACGTAGTACTAGCACTACGCACTAGTTCCCGACAACTCACTTGTGATCGACCACTCTTATATTTATCATTTACATTTTACAGACAATTATAATGGTTTAATTTTAAATCTATAGTTTTGTATTTAACTGATAAATATCTGGATGACCGAGCTTTGCTCGGATGAGTTCAAAAAAAATAGTAAAAAGTTCCCATTTCATCAAAATCGTTAGTCGTTTTTAAGAAAAAAAATTACATACCTATAAGTAGATAATATTATTATACGTCATACTACATAACGTATGTACCTACATATTTTCAAATAATTACTTATTATTTTAATAAGTTAAAGATTGACTGTCAGAGTAATTTGACATAAATAATGAAAATAGTTTGTTTTTTCCAAAGCCTACTCACCATATGACACTGTTTTATAACGTTAAAAAACTGTTTTTTAAAATGATAAAATCGATAAGAAAACGAATTTTTCCAGGGATGAGACCTAGCTAGATCGATTTTTTGCCCCCCAAAACATAACTTAAAGATTGACTGTCAGAGTAATTTGACATAAATAATGAAAATAGTTTGTTTTTTCCAAAGCCTACTCACCATACGACACTGTTTTATAACGTTAAGAAAACTGTTTTTTAAAATGATAAAATCGATAAGAAAACGAATTTTTCCAGGGATGAGACCTAGCTAGATCGATTTTTTGCCCCCCAAAACCCCTTTTCACTAAATTTCATCCAAATCGTTAGGGCCGTTTTCGAGAAAATATTTATATAGATACATATATACAAGATTTGCTCGTTTAATAATATAGGGATAAACTTTACCGCTGTGAAGGGACACCACAAAAAATGTATTTTGCAAGTGAGTTTCACATTCATGTTGCTTAATGTGTAACTCACTTGCAAATTAATCTGTATATTTAAAACAAAACGACAGTCCGTCAGAAGTCCCAATTGATTGACATATTTCTTTTTTATATATAAGCTTTTCGTTACTATTTTCTTCTTATTATTATTATTATAAAATATAAAGAAATAATTCGAAACGTTTCTTTTTAGGCAGCAGTCCCATGTACACGGAAAACGCACGGAAGACGGAACTCGGAAATGCAAATGGCGGAGGTTGACCAATCAGATTCTTTCCGTAATATTCAAACTTTACGGAAAGAATTTGATTGGTCAACTTTCGCCATTTGCATTTCTGAGTTCCGTCTTCCGTGTACATGGGACTGCTGCCTTAACATGCTTGTGTATAAATTGGGTTTAATCGGAACTGGTTCAGAGAAGTCCAAAGCAAGAAACTGAACATACATGTATGAATTTGGTTTCACCTAACCACTAAATCAAACAGCCATGAAACAATCATGTTAAAAAGAAGCGTTCAGAATTGTTTCTTGATGATAATATAGAATTAAAATGAAGTATTTGTTTTATTTCTAAGATAATTTTCCAAATACCCTTGGTCCGTCAAATTTCGACGGGATAGTCGACTATAAAATAATATAAAAATGCTTGATCACATGTGGGTCGTTGGGAACTGGTGTCTTTATTCCTGGCAATCCACGCGACCACCGGGAGGTTGAATTTGGGCAGATTTGCAGTAAATACAATTTGTAGGCACAATGAAAAAGAAAAAGGCTACGTATATGCGCGATTCAATTATTTTTTAAATATACATTTATATAATATGTTTTTAAATAATACATTTAAGCTTGTTTTTAACGCCGAGTCAGGCGTCTTGTAGGAGGTTCGTCCAGAAGGCCGGCGCTCCATCTCACAACTGTTGTTTGTCAAAAGGTTATGGGACTAGATGGGACTGTCCATACTATCGACATGATAGTTGTACAACAAAAAAATCATAAAACCGCGTCGATCGTGTTTTGACTTTTCTGTCGAACTATCGTCGGCAGCTTATGTCCACAGCCGTGTATTGACGCAAGCATACGCTCGACTAAATAGTTGTTCGGCGGCCCATTAGTTTAATAGTGAAATTATGGCACAACTGATTGATTGTATGCGCACCTCTAATAACTAAACAGTTTAGTCGAGTTGAAATCGCGACACGTACACAACTCAACTAAACTATTTAGCCGTGGAAACAATTGTGTGTATGCGCCCGGCCTTATTCAAATTATGTAATTATAAAAACTATAATCAGAACTTGAAAGTATTTTTAGGACGCCCTTCCGCACGTTTAGGATGGGGACCTAACGTCACCTAACACGCAAAAAGTGAAATGTCACGAATGATGCAACGCACCTCATTGGCTGGGCAGGGCGTATTGTTGCCAGGCAAATAATGTTTATATTCCAAGTCTTCAAAGTTTCCGGGATTGTAGGCGGTGGTCCGGTGGTATTTACCTACCTGACGTTTCGTCTACAACTGCGGTAGACATTCTCAAAGGCGATGTGGCAGCGGTCGAAGTGTCCTCCTTGGCGGCTGTTGACCTGTGAGCCGCCAAGGAGGACACTTCGACCGCTGCCACATCGCCTTTGAGAATGTCTACCGCAGTTGTAGACGAAACGTCAGGTAGAAATACCACCGGACCACGGCCTACAAGCCCGGAAACCATGAAGACTTGGAACAATGCCGGCCGTGAAAGCTTGCACACCTGGATAATGTTTATATTGTAATATTTATAATAAGAAAACAGAAAATATATACAATGCATAAGAAGCTTAGCTTCTGTCGGGTGTCCCACGATACCTCATGATTTTTTTTATTACCATAAAGTGATCAGACATTAAAAAGTGATGACTAAAATAATAATATGGAGATTTATTGAATCCACCTGTACTTAGTTCATTTTCAATTTGTTACTCCTTCGTATTAGGTAACAAAAAATAATTCACACCACAAAATCTTCTGTAAAATTTCAAAACTGATTATGCATACAAAGTTAATTTAACTACAAAAATCTGCCACATTGAAAAATTGCGTTCTCGTTTTACGAATATGTTAAAAAAAACTAATAAAAAATTATATGTTTACACCGTAAAATAAACATTTTGTTAGATATTTATATATGTAATGACATGGTTCTTGTCGAAGTGAAGCCAAGTTCACAAGAATAAAAATAAATAAAAACAAAAAGAAAGAACAAACAAAACAATAGAATTGGAATGTTCCATTAAATCAAAAGAAATTCACTTTTAAAGCTGCTAAATTCATATAACAAAAAAAGGTTACTATCTCTGATTATAATGACCGTACGGATATCGGATACGTAAAATCTGTAAGTTGCCGAAGAAATTACAATTTGGTAATTCAATTGGCTTTTTATAGCACTGTGTATCAGATAACGATGCACACTGAGCTCCTGATAACGCCTTAATAATAAATTATGCAGTACATAGTGTGTATAATTTTTCTTTTAAATTAAATGTGAAAATGTTTTAAAAAAATAACAAAAGATTGAAAAATAAATGCATGACTACTAAAAGAATGTCACAATCTGTGCGTTCAACAACTATACTGTTAACAAAATATTGAAAGTATCTTTTGACATTGATCTGGCAGAGGCCATTTTTAACAGAAACAAATGAACCAAACGTAAAATAATAAGTGCGTTCATTTGTTCCCATTGACAACGCTTCATTAACATGGATTTGAACTGATAAAACGCAAATAAAATATGATTCCTGTCAAATGCTACAATCGATTGTTTTAGAACTCAAATAACAATCGACTGTCCAACAATTAGTATTGAGCTTTAGATATTTTGAAGCAACTTATTGCTGTGAACTATTTTTATAATTTATTTACAAAAGTAATTTTCATTGTGATATCGAGTCGCCCAAAAATCCATACCCGGGCATACACAATAGATATGCTTTTAAGGACTAGTTCAGACACGGTGGAATCTGCGCGGAGCTTATTTATATTAGCGTACATTCCCGCGCGGTTACCGCCACTCGGCCGCCAGAAAATACAACCGTGCGGCGTCTACGCGGTTCTATTACTAATGGCGTCAGGCGTGCCGTGATGCCTGACGACGTTCAATTGCTTTGTAGAGACCGCTCGTTTCGGACGTTCATACATGCTCGCGCGGCTGCCGCAACTCGACCCCCGCAAAATAGAACCGTGCGGCATTCACGCGGTTCTATTATATTAATGGCGTCAGGCGTGCCGTGACGCCTGACGACGTTCAGTTGCTTTGCAGAGGCCGCGCGTTTCGAACGTTTATACATGCTCGAGCGGCTGCCGCAACTCGACCGCCGGAAAATACAACCGTGCGGCATCTACGCGGTTCTATTACTAATGGCGTCAGGCGTGCTGTGACGCCTGACGACGTTCAATTGCTTTGCAGAGGCCTCGCTTTCGGACGTGTGAACAAATACAAACACATTGTTTCTTCAGCTTCCATCTTTGAAATGATGTGTATGTAACCTCACCCCTCTCCTGCATATCCGCACGCTCACCGCGACTGTCTGAACTGAACACAGTAGATTTTCCCGCGGTTCAAAACGCGCGGTCCGTACGGATTCCGCCGTGTCTGAACAAGCCCTAAGTGTTTTTGTTTGAAGTTCCTCAAAATCGCCAATAAGTAAATTTAAAACGTATTTATGTCCAATAATTCTCATTCTGAATTTCTTTAGAAATTTTGTTTGGCACAAACATACTCGATCATTCAGTTCTCAAATCATACAATATAAAAAATAATACGCCTCTATATTAAGAGAAAAAAACGTGATATCAAAGTTACGCACTAAAATTTTACAGAAGTTTAATCAGCTACAATTTAATTTTTATTTCAACTTCCCTATTTGATATCGTTCCAAATCACATTTTAAAAATATGTATTTTTTAAGTACACTTTCAATTTAAAAATCAATTTGATTTCAATTGTTCACAGGCCGAATTTTAAAAATTACCTTAACTTTACAAAATGCATTTTTTAAACAAATAAAAAATAAAATCAGTCTTAAGAATTCAAACAGTCTATACCTGTTCACTTTCCATCAATTAAAAAAGGTGAATAACGCATAACGATTCAGTTTTGATTTTAATTACGATTGTTACTTGTTACGCATTGTTACACTTATTTTAATATAGAGGAAGTGAATAGATATTTTAATGGGTATGTTCAAGCGCTACATGTAGCAAACCATTAGCGAACGATGTGCTAAAGGAACATGGCGTCATAATCTAGGCGCTAGGAATTTTATAACCTCAAATTAATTTGTCAAATCACTGAGGTTAAAGCTAAAGATGAAGTATAAGCATTTAAAAGTGAAGCCTGTCGCCATTGTAATTCGGCCCTCCTTTTATGTGAGAAGAAGAGAATAATATTCCCAATCCGTCCCGTGTTTTGCCGCCATGTTTGATCGGCCCTGTGACATCAAACCTGGCTTATTTTGTATAAACAGTTGTATATGGTATGCGTCCTCTATAGATTTTACCTCAGTGACCAAAATATACTACTGATGAATTATTTCTTCTATTAGCTGCGAGGGAATTGTTTTTTCATTATCTGCCAAGATTATCTGGGCCTAGTAGTTAGTACCAATTCTTATTATTTTAAATTTATAACTGTTTATAATAAATTGAAAATGCAATTGATACTTTTGTCCGTTCTCAGACTTGAATCTGGGAACTGAAGGTTTGAAATAAATGAGTCTTGAATGAATGAATTGTGAATTATAGACCCTCGACAACAGAGGTCATTAGCGTCTAAACGAGTCTTGAAAACTCCATATAAACTAATATACATAATAGTGTTACATTCTTGTTCTTTTCAAATTTATGTCAGAGAGTCCTAGTTCACCAAAATGATTTACCACTATTATGTCGTTGAACATACCCAATAATTGTTACAATTTAACATATTTAAATATTCCGTTTCATTCGCAATTGAGTATTTATAAGAATTAATTTGATTTGAATTAGCGTTAGATTCAAAACACAGCCTATTGCAATCTGCACAATATATCAATTGTTATGTGCTGTAAGCTTCCTAAGTCTCCTATAATATATGTTATCAAATTGTGTCGATACGATTATAACAACAGATCCATTCTTCCTTAACGAGCGCACGAATCACAACTGGTCTAGCTGTCCATATTTCGATATAATGGCAAGTTTGGTTCCTTTCTACAGATTGTATCAAATTAAACCTGTGCATAGGGCATTCTGTGTGTAAGACAGGGATTGATACATAAAGCAACAAGCCGTGAGGTGGGTCGTTTATTAGGACTAAAGTGCGACCCTTGAGGTCCACACGACGAACTTCCCAGTTTGATAAATATTTAATAATAATAATTAAATTAGATATTACACAGAAAAGTAATCATTTTAATCATTAAAACATAATTATTCCTTATTTTTAACAATAATTAAAAAAAAAAAAAAAAAAAAAAAAAACGGCTTAACCGATTTTTATAAAATTTATGTCGGATCAAAATGAAGTTAACACGCCTCGATTGACACCCTTACGAAGTCGATATAATTTTTTATTCGCGAGATATTGTATAAAATCTACTTTTTTGGAGGTTATTTGGTTAAGAAAAAAGAACGGCTGAACCGATTTTGAAAAAATTTCTTTCGGATCATATTTACGTTAATACGCGTCGATTGGCACCTCAACGTAGTCGATATCATTTTTCATTCTCGAGATTTCGTCTTAGAAAGAAATGGACACATACATACGTACGTACGTACGTACGTACACACACACACACAGACATCTTTCTAAAAGTAGTGTAAAAATAGTGTAGTGACCTTGAAATATAAAAATTTTTTTTCCTTTTTGATTTCGATTTTCGGACCCATTACAATAACTTCCAATGGGAAGTTAATAAGTAAGAATGAGATATAGGATGTTACGTGGTTACTGTAAATAAATATGTAATACCGAACAACTGTCATCGTTGTTTTCTACAGTAAAAATAGTCACTACTGAAATTATTGATAAAATAGCAATTTATACTGTTCGGGAAAAAATTCAAATAATTAAATGGTTTTATGGTGGTAATTCAACCGCCGACATAATAAAATTATTTGTAGCTGCCTTTGAAAATAGCATAGAAGGAGCGAAAAAACAAAGATGACGCTATTAGGTTGTATAAATATTATTTATTTATAGTAACCACGTAACATCCTATTAGCGATCATTTATCTCATTTTTACTTATTGCTTTATGTATCAATCTATGTCTTACACACAGAATGCCCTATGCACAGGTTTAATTTGATACAATCTGTATATGTAATGGGAAGGTACCTAAAAGTATTATTTCTTTTCATTATAGCAAAATATTGACTAGGCGGTTCGCATTTACACAAGTGTTAAGTAGAGCCCAGCAAAAAATAAACCAAAGGTTTTGACGAAGCCGAAGGTTCGTTTAATGCTTATTGCCGGCATCAGACATCTTTTGTCTGTTTTTGGCACATAAAATAAAATGTTAATTGTAAAAAAAAACAATATCTTGAACAAAAAGTAAAGTTTTATAAACGTTAATACTGACGTATTATTTTATCGTATCAACACAATTAAAGTAATTAAAAAAAAACAGTTACTTAGTTCTAACTTTTGTTTTAACAAACGCACCTTTCAATTGTTAGTGAATAATTATTTTGTAATAATTAACTTAATTTATGGAAAGGACTTATTAAAAAATCCATATTGTAACCGCTAATTGGCAAAATTTATTAAATATCTATACGATTGTTTTTTGGCAGATGCATACGAATTATGACACCTTGATACGCATTTTTAGATAATCAAAAATACTTTTCAAAAATTAATAGAAATGTTTCATATTTCGTTATCGTCAAAGATTTCATTTTAATTCACTATTCGGTGTTATTTCATTTTTAGGCTATAAAACTGTTAAAGGTAGAAGTTACTAATCTTTACATAACGAATATTTTAAATACACGCCTGCATTTATTTATTTCGAAAAAAATGTTAATCATAGAATACCAATATTATTTTTTTATCTCTGCTTTAATATATAAGAGTAAAGATATTGAAAGAAAAATAAAACATACCGCGTGAATTTTCTTCAGCACCAAAAGTTCATCACTCACTTTTTTTAATGTCATAATAAAAATTTACTTCTTTTCAGTTCCAATGTTTTTCTAAACACAAAATTTCACACGAATTTCCGGAAAAATCGTCATTTATTTACTCGCGAAATAGTTTTTTCTGAACTGAAATTTATAATCAACTAACAAGAAATATCTGAATATTACGTAATAAAGTTTGATTTTGTAACAAGTCATGTCGTGTTGAAAAATTATCCCACTGATCTCTAATAGATGGACTGTGTGTAAAAATAAATTATGTCGCTTTAAATTAAACATCAGCTATCATTAAGTTGGCGACACAAAATGAACTCAAAATTTTTTGAAAATACTGAAAATGAAGTGAAAAGCAAAATTGTGTTTTGCGCTAATGACCTGAGTTGTCAACGCGTCTATAATCTACAATTGTGTTTTAAAGACCACCAACAGCTAAGGTTATTTGGGCCTAGCACCAATTCATAATTTCAATTCATTTTTTTTTTTTTTTTAATAAATTGAAAATCCAATTGACACTTTTACCAGCTCTCGGGCTAGAACCCAGGAACTGGGGACTTGTAATAGAGGAACCATAGCAACGCCATGTAAACAACAGCACTGTTACACGCTCGGCCATTCTCAAGCCCTGAAGTGAAAAGCAGCTATTTTATAGTGGATATGGTAAAAAATATCATATATCTCGTGCGTAATGATGACTCGTGTGATTGTTAAAACCCGCTTATTATCGCTCGTTTTAACATACCGTCACTACTCGTCAGTACCATTACGCCACTAGATATACAATCTACTATTTCCGCACAAGCGTCTATAATTTACTATCTAACCTTAAATGTCACCCAAAGCTTCCCAATCCATCAGGTGTTGTCTGTCTGTATGTTTGTTTTATTAGCAAGTTCTGAACTGCTACAGCGTGTGTCAGCAATACAAAACTCTTCGGACACAACTTCTCGGACCGTTTGAACTTGGTTCCTAGAACTGACAGAAACAAGTTCAAACGGTTCGAGAGTCTGATTAACAAACACGCAGTTGTAGTTAGGGACACGGAAAAAGTATCGATACTTTTAAGTATTGAGTACATTTTTATCAATAACAATACTTTTGTACTCGATACTTTAATGAGTACGATACTTTTCTACCGATACTACTCATGAGTAAAGTATTGATACTTTTAGGTATTGAGTACATTTTTATCGATAACAATACTTTTGTACTCGATACTTTAATGAGTACGATACTTTTCTACTGATACTACTCATGAGTAAAGTATTGATACTTTTAGGTATTGAGTACATTTTTATCGATAACAATACTTTTGTACTCGATACTTTTCAATTGATACTTTAATGAGTACGATACTTTTCTACCGATACTACTCATGAGTATAGTATCGATACTTTTAGGTATCGAGTACATTTTTATCGATAACAATACTTTTGTACTCGATACTTTAATTGATACTTTAATTACCTATTCCCCATTAGTGTAGAGTCATTTTAGTAGTATAACTTAATTATTAAATAATTAATAATAATAATTAAGTTATACCACTAAAATGACACGACACTAATGGAAAATAATTAATGTCTGTCCCTGCCACAAGTGCTGCCTCTGGGTCTTTAACTCCTGCACTGAGTGTATGGGTGACCTTGTTTGCACAACAACCTGTCGTGCAACGTCAGTTTGCGCAATTTGTTCGCAAGTGTATGAGGTATTTAAAAAGGTTTTTTGAACCTATCAAATTCAAACAAAATAATGTCATGTTTTTGCGGTTCTTTGTTAACAATAATCGTGCCTTGGAATATATTTTTCCGTTTATGTAAGCGCTCTGTTTATTAGCGCAATATAGCATTTTCCTGAGAGTAGTTCTTTCAATTATCCACCAGAGGCAGCACTTGTGGTAGGTACAAATATTATTTATTACCCATTAGTGTCGTGTCCATTTTAGTGGTATAACTTAATTATTTAATTAATTTAATAATTAAGTTATACCACTAAAATGACACGACACAATGGGAATAAATAATGTTTGAACCTACCACAAGTTCTGCCTCTCGGGGATAATTGAAAAAACTATTCTCAGGAAAATGGGTCATTGGATGTAAAATAAACTTAAAATCGTGTTTTTGTGGGTGTTTCGCGGATTCAGTGCTTTTGTGTTCTAAATAAACAAAATGCATAATTTACAAGTTTCACATACATTTGCCAAAGAAATAAACGTATCATAATTATTGATCAATAACATTATTGGACACTCCTTTTGTCACTGATTTTCCCCGGTAGTTGAAATTATGGAAGATAGAGAGAAAGGAAATTAGTCTCGCCAGACCGCAATGCGAGACGCGTCCCAAAAATCGATGACGGCGCAGGTTCGTAAAAGCCCTACGCACGACGCTGTAGCAACTAGACCCTCAGTTTCCTGGTCGATTTTTATCTTTGCTGTCAGACTTGTTTACAACGTGTACATTTGCAATAATTCTAATAGAAAAAGGCGAAATCAAATAATATTTAAGAACAATTTATGGATTTGATCCATTATTAGTTCATTTTATTTCTATTTTGAAAAAAAAAAAAAAAAGCGATATTCAAATCGCCCGTTTTTCTACTTGGGGGCCGTTCAAGTATTACGTAACGCAGTTTAGTGGTCGGGAGGGGTCTCGTAAAACGTTACGGTGCGTTACAATGGGGGATCAAGCAGCGCTTTACATAACGGTATTTTGCGCGACATATTTGACATTTTTAGGTAAAAATGGTCACAGGAGTTACGTAACGTTGGGGGGGCGAAACGTTACGGCGCGTTATAGGGGGGAGGGGTCAAAAATCTTCAACAACTGCGTTACGTAATACTTGAACGGTCCCTTGTGGTCTTATAGCAATAGGAATAGGAACAATTATTTTCCTCACTTTTTGGCCAACAACGAATGCATGGAGATTAGTCTCCTTTCTCTCCAATCCTCCATTGCTGAAATATTAGTTAATTATTATGATGTATATACAATGACTGGAGAAACATAGTTTAATGATTATTTTATCATAAAGTACAGCACCCAAATTTTTAATCTCATCAATGTTATATAAATAGAGAAAAATGACACTTAAGGTCCATTTAGATGAGGAGAATTTCTCGTTCTTACGAAGTGAGAAATCGTGGGCGATTATAGAATAATAATTATACGATATTCGCGCTCAATAATTGGAAGCTTGCCCACGAGAATGTTATGCGAGATTCTGAAGAAAAGAATCGATAGACTCTTTTGTTTACGTTGGGAAAGGTTACTTAAAGAGAGTATTACTAATGAGCTTCCGGCTTGTCTGAACTGATTCACGTATGACATTTCAATAAGATTATACAAGAATCGTACAAATCGATTGTTTATCGATTTGTGGGCTAGTCTCGCCAGTCGAGATGCGTTCGAGTAGACCACGATTCTCACCTCTCTACAAGAAACTCTCCTTGTCTTATGTTTAGTTTAGGTATTGTTGCAAGAAGAAAATCAATAATTGTTTCAGATTTCAGACTGAATGATGATAATATTAAAACAATCTTTCATTTGAACGATAATGTTTTGAACATCTGTTAAATATATTCTGACTGATGTATTTTATATTATTTTTATATGGTTGCAAATTCATTCTTTAATATTTTCAGTGTGATTTCCTTAGTGCAATAACGCCAACTTATTTTTAAAGTCCCTTACCGATTTCAGTTTTACAAACAAAAGTAAAAATTGCTCCCCTTCCGTAGACACCTGGGACCCAATTATCATTTTTTAACTCTGCGAGTTACTTGTGACGTTTTGAAATTAATGGCAAAATCAATAATAATGCCCACGAAATAGATTTTGGCACTTATAAATAGTATTTTTTATTTTACTTTTTTTTGTGCAAAAACAAATAGAAAAAGAGTAAACAAAAATGTATTTAAAAAAATAGATATAAAAAATGAAAATTAAAATACAACACTAAAATTAAATTTACCAAGTGAGTAATGGTGATAATTTATTTAGTAAGACTAGAATTTCAATAATATTATGTAAAAAAAGTTCATGGAATGATTTTTTTTTAATAGTCCATTAAAATCATTCATCCACGTAGTATATTTCTCTTTTTTAATCAAGATTTTAGCGTTCACATAGCAAAACTGAGGTTATGTTATGCTGTCATCCATTTTAGTAATGTATTTAGAGGTTATGTAGTTCTAGAGCTAATTAATTAGCTAAAATAGACATATTAGATTGATACTTTACGACCTGATCAATCGACATTGTATTTATTCATGCATCTAAACTTGCCTATTTCTGTTAAAAAAAAAAATTAGTATATCGTCCAAGTAGAGTTCAACAGCACACTTTTATGTTTTTTGAATATTACAATATCAGTAACTGCAGTGAAAAATACTCAAAAACTATGAGTAAGTATAGTAGTTCCACCATATTATCATAAAAATAAAAAAATATAAAAAAGAATTAAAAAATAGAACGATTTTAACAAAGTTTTCAACACAAATAAGTGATTGGGAAAACATTTTCAAAATTGCATATAAAAACTTTAATACTGTATCATTACCACATTACTCACTTAAACGTCTTTAAAATTAGAAAAAAAATACAAATAAAAAAGTAACACTAACCTATAAAATAGAAAGCCGTAGCCGCCAACGTTACCAATTGAAAAACAGTTATGTAACCAATAAATAACAAAATCACTGGGCAGCATATCTGGAAGACATATTTATATGGACTACTGGCTTATTTTTAACTTTAACCACGGAGCTTATAAATTAAAAGCGTATTATTTAATATAGACTTCCAGAACTCCGAAATAAAAAAAAAATGTAAAATTTAAATTACTAAAATAATTGAGAAAAGCACATATCAAAAACATTGAAACAAAATTTCTCGAGTTATTCCAGAAATCTGCCATTTTCAAACACCGGAATTATACAAGCGAGCTAAAAAAAATTAGAAAAAATAAAAACACTACTGATTTTTATTAAAAAATAGATCGTCTAATATTTACGACCTATTTACTAGCTAACGGGCTTCTCTCATTTTTAAGTTCAGGAACGTTCTGCATCGAAGAGCAGTTGCTTAATATATATAAATAATATCGTGAACATTTAAACGGTATTCTTAACTTCCGTAACAGTTGCCTGTTCGGCAGCGTTCGCCAATGTTTTAATTTTATCAGACTGGTTCGAACCTTCTTCAGTTTTCCCGTTTTTTTCTAACTTTTCTACTTGCGATGAATCGCCATTAGTTTTAGAAACTACATCACCGTTCTCTCCGCATTTTTCCTTCACCGTCTTATCTTTCTCGGTTTTATTTTCGTTTCCCTGTTTTGTCGCTTCATCCGATACTCCGTTTTCAGATTTAGAAACAGAACTGGAATTATTTTCACTTTTACCTACACATTTCTCGGTGGCCGTAGATGAAACATCATTCGATGGCTTTTCTTTATTACATTCTTTTGTTGACTGAACGTTATTTTCTTTTTGAGATTCCTCGACTTTCGTTTGTTCCGAAGAATCAGTTACTAGATTTTCAGCGTCTTTTTTCTTTTTCGAATCCGCATCATCGCTACTGCTGACTTCATTGGACTTTACGGTATCAGCACTGACTTTCTCGGTATCTTTTTCCGGCTGCTGTTTAGTTTCTTTACAGATTTTAACACTACTGCATTCAGCCGTTTTCTCTTGAGTCTTTTGTTCATCTGTTTTTTCTAGTTTCTTTTCAACTGCTTTTTCTAGTTTCTTTTCAACTGTTTTTTCTAGTTTCTTTTCATCTGTTTTTTCTGGTTTCTTTTCATCTGCATTTTCTGGTTTCTTTTCAACCGTTTTTTCTGGTTTCTTTTCAACCGGTTTTTCTGGTTTCTTTTCATCCGTTTTTTCTGGTTTTTTTTCCTCTATTTTTTCTGATTTTTTATCATCTGTTTTTTCATTCACATTACTCTTATCCAATTTTTCACTCGTCTTAGCTTCATCAATTTTATTATCAGTATTACATTCATCCATTTTTTCCTCTGTCGATTTACTCTCTTCGATTTTCTCAACCGGACTAGATTCATCCATTTTTTCATCTTCTATTTTCTTTTCATCTGTTTTACATTCTATTTTTTCTTCTGCACTACATTCATTCATTTTTTCATCTTCTTTACTTTCTTTTGTTTCTTCAACTACATCATCCTCCATTTTTTCACTAACATCACATTTCTGTTTTTCATCAACGTTACATTTTTCATTCGCTTCTTTTGGAACCGAATCCACTTTTGTTTCATTCTGTTTTTCCAATTTGGGTTCCTCTTTTTTAATATCTGCTTTCGCTTCAATACTCGATACTACTTTTTCTTTATTATCACTTTCTTTAGATTCGGTAGGTTTAGTGTCCTCAGTTTCCTTCTCTTTCGGTTTCTCTTCAACAGCCGGTTTTGCTTTATCTGATTCATCGGCTACTTTCTCAACCGCTTTACTCTCCGAACTCGTTGCTTCGTTAGTACTTGTGGGTTCATCCGCGTCGCTCTTCGTTTTGATTTCATCGGATTTCGTTTCTTCCGACGTGCTTACTTTATTTTCCTGCTGGCATTCCATCGCCTCATCAGTCTTTTCGTTAGCGACCTCATTACTTTCCTTATTAGCGACCTCATTACTTTCCTTACTCTCTTCCTTTTTAGTTTCTTCAGTCTTATCAACAGGTTCATCGACATTCATAACTTCTAGTTCAGCCTTGTCTTCTACAATCGGGGATTTATTTTCTTTAACAGTTTCAAGCACTTTTTTTGTTTCAGCTTCATCAGTCTTTTCAGTTTCTTTTATCTCAGTCTCTGTTTTAGTTTCGTCGTTTTTCAATTGTTTTACATCAGCCGCGTCCACCTTTGCAGGTTTACACGCATCTTTTTCGATTGTACGAGGACACTTGTCCGTTTCGTCTTTTGTAGGTTTCGATTCTTCATCAGCTTTCGAAACTCCATTTTCAATTTTCTTACTGGCATCGGCCGGTTCTGTTGTTGAATGTTCCATAGCATCCGGTTTATTGATTTGAGGTTCTGAAAGAGAGAGCAAAAATCGATGTTAGGTAGGCTTGCGCAAAACAGACGGAACAAACATGGAACTTTTCCTTTGTTGGGCGGACATGTTTCCGGAAACAAGTCCAAGGAACGATCTCGTTTCACTGACACATTTGCGTTGAAGGAAAGAAATGATATTGTGGACCAAACTCGTTCCAAAGTCTAAACGGACATGAATAACTTCGTAGTGCAACACAAACGCGCCTGATGCTCGATAGAGTACGTATTATGCTTTCTCATTAGCTATTCGCTGGGCGTTTTTACTCTCCGGCGAGTGAAATCGCTGTGTGTAATCGACACTGGCTAGTAAAATCGCAGCGTGTAGTGTGCCAAGATGTCTGAAGCTGTAGTTCGCACGGGAATTGTTATTGTTTCTTGTTGGCAGACTAGTGAGCGACTGAGCGCTTTTACTATCTCAAGTGTAATCGGACTGGTCGCTACACGCTCACTCGCGAACGACTTTACTCGCTGACGAGTAGCGTGTAGTCGGTATCAGGCGTCTTGATCCCCGAACAAAATATCCCTGACAAAATATCCTCATGATAAAATATACCCGGACGAAATGTCCCCCATGACAAAATAAACCTGTATAAAATATCTATATGACAAAATATCTTCGTATTAAATGTATTCACAATAGATCGTTCCTTCCACTATTTTTACAATTTTACCACGATTTCCCTGAAAAACAAGTTCCCCAAATTAAATAATTCCCTCAATAATTTATTTTAATAGTTCCCTCAGTTATTTAAATCGTTCCTTCAACTATTTAAAATTTCCACGATTTTCCTGAAAAACAGGCTCCCCAATTTAAATCGTTCCCTCAATTCAGCGTTATTTTTTCTATAAATAGATTTAATATCAAACGAATCAGATCGAATTTATTTTTCCAAAATTTCGCAAATTTGTACAAAGAGGGGGATCTTCTTACTTTTGGCATTTTTAAGAAAAATCAAAAATCTCTCAGATGCTGTTTATATTATTTGAAATTAAAAGTGCAGGGTGTTGGAGTCGATTCAGCGTTATTTTTTCTATAAATAGACTTAATATCAAACGAATCGGGTCGAATTTATTTTTCAATAAATATTCATTGTTAATAATTAACTTGTTCTTATTTAATTTGTTTCTATGTTTTTTGTCTTTTTTAATTGGAGATATTTTGTCGTTAGGATATTTCGTTCGGGGATATTTTATCATGGGGATATTTTGTCATGGGAATATTTTGTCCGGGGATATTTTGTCGGGGATATTTTGTTCGGGGATCAAGACGCATGGAACCGTAAAGTCACCCAGTGTAATCGAGCCATAACAATAAATGAACATAACGTAAATAAAATAAATTTTCAAGAAATGTGTCAGCTTGTTCCTTGAACTGATTGATTGATTGTGCGTAAATAAATATCAAAATGGAATGGGGCGAGATGATTCCATATTACATTATACAGAGTGGGCCAATGAAAACAATCCGGGCAAGTTTTGGCCACTTAACATCAGTTTTGCGAAAAAAGCTCGCACACGTCAATTTTAGAATCAAGGGGACATCTAAATCGATTAGTATTATTTACGTAACTTCAACCCTGAGAGCAGGGTGAATTGCATCCCAAAAATTTTTAATGGAAAAAGGTGTCAAACGATTCGCAATTTGAAAGACCTCTCAATTCTTTTTACAACAGTCTTTTTGTTTTTCAAATCCGATCATTAATTGCGGAGAAAATGACATTTTAATTTGTATCAAGTAATGCATAAGCGGTCCCAGGTTGGCAGGACGGAAGGGAGGGGTATTGCTGCGGCCGAGTCCCACACTACCCGCAAACGCGGGTGGCCGTAAATAAATGAATTTTCCCTCATATTAAAAAAAAAAAAAAAGTAGTTCAATTGTCGACTACTTGATACAAATTAAAATGTCATTTTCTCCGCAATTAATAATCGGATTTGAAAAACAAAAAGACTGTTGTAAAAAGAATTGAGAGGCCTTTCGAACTGCGAATCGTTTGACACCCCTTTCCATTAAAAATGTTTGGGGTGCAATTCACCCTGCTCTCAGGGTTGAAGTTACATAAATAATACTGATCGATTTAGATGTCTCCCTTGATTCTAAAATTGACGTGTGCGAGCTTTTTCGCAAAACTGATGTTAAGTGGCCAAAACTTGCCCGGACTGTTTTCATTGGCCCACTCTGTATAAATTACATTTATTTTGAAAATGAGAACAGTATTTCTTACCATCATCTCCGTCTACTTCCATCTTCTCTTCGAAGGGTACAGCTGCTTTCTCATCGGCTTGTTTGAAACTCTTCGTTTGTGACATGACGTTTTTGAGGTCGTTTTTCTCCGTTTGCGAAGTAGCAGATGTTACATTCTTTTCGCCATTTTGCTGTGGCTCAAGAGCAACGCTGTTTTCGGTCTGACACATGGTAGTCGCTTTCGGGTTACTGTCGGTCTGAGAAGTGGCAGTCGTCTGGTCTATTTTCACCGTTTGAACACTGGCCGTAGCGTGCGTGTTAACGCCCACAGAAATCGTTTCGGTTCCGGTTGAAATAGTCTCGTCCGATTCAGTTTTTGATATTTTAGTCGGTCTCTCCTGCATTTTCAAATAAAAACATTGCCGTCAGATTATCGGAAACAAATGCAAAATTAGTATTTTGCAGAACTGAGAACTCTGTGCTTGCAATAATGCTTTAAGCACTTGTAAAACAGATACTCGATGCCATAGTAGAGACCAGCGGTTCCCAAACCATGAGCCGCAGCCCACTTGTGGGCCGCGGGCAGCCTGGTATTGGGCCGTGGACGCTGGTCGAGAGTCTTAAGGCAAGATAAATATTATCGGAGCTTCAGGGGTCGAGATGGGAACAATCGAGTATATGCGTCCAATGAGCCATTTTCCTGAGAGTAGTTCCATCTATTATCCACGAGAGGCAGCACTTGTGGTAGATACAAACATTATTTATTCCCCATTAGTGTTGCGTCATTTTAGTGGTATAACTTTTAATAATAACAATAATTTAATAATTAAGTTATACCACTAAAATGACACGACACTGACGAGGAATAAAAATGTTTGTACCTACCACAAGTGCTGCCTCTTGTGGATAATTGAAAGAACTACTCTCAGGAAAAAGGCTCATTGTGTTTGTGTGTTTATAGTTTTTATTTGTATATTTAGCTAGTGGGCCTCAAATTTTTTTTACAAAATTAGTGATCCATACAACTAAAAAGGTTGGGAGCCGCTGGTATAGACTGTATAGAGAATATAACACTACAATTTCTTTGACCTTAAGACAGCCAATCATGTCGTGTTTGGAGCACGCGACTGTCGTCTCTTCCTTCCAATGCATATAGTGTAAAGGAAGGGTCAGACGGCGTGTGAATTGTGATGGTTCATGGCTTGTCTTGGCGCGGCTCGTGGAGGTATAGGGTCAATATTGTGATATTATCATATTATTAAACAGGGTGCTGAATTGCTTTGCGGGTAATAGGGATTTAACCCGTAAAATCAAACTTTTGCGATTTCCTGCTTCCCTAATTATTTAAGGAAAAATATCTTCGAATAAAAGTTTTAGAACATAAAATTCTGCACTTAAATCATTAAACAAAATTAATTTTGGATGCTTTGTAACGGCAAAAATTTGATATGAAAATGTCAAAATTACCTCAAAAACAGATAGCGATAGCCATGGAATTTAAACAAAATGATTAGAAATTATTCTGACAGCTAAAACGTCTTCATTTTGTTAAGTTCTTTAGACACGTGTTCATTTACCGCCTTCGAGACGATCCATAAAGTTACGAGCCACGCGCCACTGCGAGCAACTCATGTCGCGTGCTCGTGGTGGCTCGACGAGCTATCACGCGTAATCTGACCCTGCCTTACGATTGTATTAGAAAAAATATTTTTAAATTCTACCATTGTGTTGCGTTGGGTAATAGAACAAAAATGATAGCGTTTTGTGGGCTTTATAAAAAAATTATTAAGAGAGCTAAAATAACGCCATTTCATTGTTGAACCTATCCTATTGGGATTCGTCAAATGAGCATTTGACATCTGGTGGCACAAAATTGTACTCAAAACGAGGGAAAATTTTACATGCTAGCAGTGCAATTTTATCGTGAAATTGTTTATTACAAATATAAAACAAGTAAAATAAACAAAAAGTTTATCGAAAATGGAATTCGCGACGTTTTCTAATATCATGGCATTAAACACTGTCAATTATTGCCTTGTAAAACTTACTTTACAGCGAATTATTTTCTAATGAAATGTGGAAAAACTGTATTTATGAATTACTGTACTACAATAGTAAAATCATTTGATGATTGACAAATTTATAGGACTAACTTTGTATACAAATATTTTGAGGTTAGTAACTTACCTACTTATTACAATATAACATTATTATGTTGCAGTTATGTGTTTACATTATTCACCTAACCCTGCCTTAAAGAAGCATTGAATGGATGATTAATTTCGTGGAGATTTTCTTTTAATTTTGATGTTTTTAAGCAATAATATGCCGTAAAGATTATTACTTTTGACAGCTCGGTTATCTTGTTTTTTTCACACATTTGATAATATGTCCGGCTTTGAGAATCCGTTCTCCTTCAACAAAATTCCTTTGTTTAGGATTCGTACCAGCCCAATTGCAAATTGCACTTATATTTATTATTTCTTATCACTTTGAAAATCACAAAATTACACGCAAAAGTATACCCCGTATATAAAATGTCCCCCCCCCTTTGCGCCATGTTTTTTAAGCTCCACCCATTTGACGGATCCCAATACAACAATAACTACAACCAAAAACTATCTATTATGACAATAATTTGTTATGCACCTCTACTTTGGAGCTTTCTTCGTTGAACGGACATTTCCTCTTGGCAGGTGCATCACCGCCAAATGGTAATTCCAGAAATGATTTGATCACAGGGAACAGTTTCTGTTCATCTTCAGTGAAATCGGTGTTTCCTTCGCGAACTACGAGAACAGCGTTAACGCCGGCTTCCGATGCGGCCTTCGCCTCTGTGAAACAATAAAAAAAGAACCCAAATAGCTTTTCGCACTTGACGTTTTGTAAACTATTAAGATGCTTGAAAATAGCTGACATCGCAGGGATAACACTGTATACAGTATGTGTGTGTGTGTGTGTTTTAAAAACCACCAACAGCTAAGGTTATTTGGACCTAGCACCAATTAATATTTTTAATTCATTATTTTTTAATAATAAATTGAAAATCCAATTGACACTTTTACCAGCTCTCGGGCTAGAACCCGGGAATTATAGAGGAATCATAGCAACGCCATGTAAACAACAGCATTGCTACACGCTCGGCTAGGACTTTTAGCATTGGGAAAAAATGATTGGATCAGAATGAGCCATTACTCATAATGTACGTATTTATATAGGGTTGCTATTGTGATTTTAGTGTTTTTATTGTAGTTCCAATTATTTTTACTGTACTTGCCGTTAAAATAAAAATAATTGAAACTAAAATTACGATAGCAACTATATATAAATATGTACGTTATGAGTCATGGTACATTCTGATCCAATCATTTTTTCCCCAATGCTAAACGTCCTATGTATACCTTACTGGTTTATATACTGTATATGACGATTTCATTAGGTCTTTTAGTCCCGAAATCTCGAGATTCAGACTGATTTCAAACGCGATTATGTTACACCGAGATCGGAATTCATAAGTACATACAGTAGTCGGTCAAAGAGCCATTTTCCTAAGAGTAATTCCCTCAATTAGCCATGAGAGGCAGCACTTGTGGTAGGTACAAACATTATTTATTCCCCATTAATGTCGTGTCATTTTAGTGGTATAACTTAATTATTTAATTAATTTAATAATAATAATCAAATAATTATGTTATACCACTAAAATAACACGACACTAATGAGGAATAAATAATATTTGTCCCTATCACAAGTGCTGCTTCTCGATCATTGAAAGAACTACTCTCAGGAAAATGGCTCATTTGTCCAATGAATAACAGTCAGTTAAAAACCGACCAAGTGCGAGTCAGAGGGTTCCGTAAAATAATGAAAATAAGAAGTTAGGTAGAAATAAAAAATCCTGAAAATATTGGGCTTAAAATACTGATACCCGGACCGAAATCCTAGCTTCCATGGATCGTCTATTAGAAACCCAGATTCCTGGGGCTAATCTGAGAACTGGTGAAGGTACCAAATGGATTTTCATTTTTTTTTTTTTAAATAATCAATTTAAAAATAATTTTAGTTTTTTAACTTTAGTATGTAGGTTATCCGGCCTGCAAACAGGTAATTTATTTACCTCTGCAGGATTACATATTATGTAATTTACTTTCTGTATTCTGGTCTAATAAATTTCTAAATAATATTGGTAATGAGTCACAATGGCCCTGACATTGGGGGTATTATATAAAAAAAAAATTAACTTAAATAAAAAATTAAACTGTACCGTCTACGGAATCCGTCAAGAAGGTCATTTTATCGGACTCAAAACTGATTTTCTCAGCGATTTTCTTGTAGCTGGATGCATCTGTTTTTGATCCAATAGTTTGATCAAAGAATTCGGTGATCTTTGATGTCAGATCGCCTGCGGTAGTATTTCCGAACAAAAGACGTTGAGATTGAACGCTCCCGGTTGAATAAACACAAATCAGCTTATTTCCATTTGTTTTCCAGGATTCAAATGCCGGAGATACATCTTCAAAGACACTGTGAAGAAAAACAAAATATTTTCGTTATATAATCTTTCAAAAATGTCATTTATTTCAGGCAGAGCTGGGGAGTATCTTGTATCAGATACTTTTTAACCGACTTAAAAAAAAACAGGTTACTCAATTCGACCGTATATATTTTTTATGTTTTATGTGTGTTCGCGGATAACTTCGTCGTTTATGAACCGATTTTGAAAAATTTTTTTTTATTTGAAAGGATATACTTTCAGATAGGTCCCATAGAAATTTCCTCAAAATCGGTTCAGTAGTTCGGCTGATTTTAATAAAAAAGTAAGTAACGGCGTGTGATTCTTTAAGGTAAATGTTACTTTTTGACACTAAAAAGTAAAAAATAAAAACTTTTTAACAAAGAAAAAACCTCCTTCAAAAAGGCACTAAAAAGAGGAAAATAATGAAATTTTTAGGTCTGTGCCAATTAAAATATGAAGTCGGTTAAAAAGTATAGTATAGTGATTAATATCTTCTTTTTAACCAATTTCATATTTTAATTGGCACAGACTTCAAAATTTCATTATTTTCCTCTTTTTAGTGCCTTTTTGAAGGTTTTTTTTTGTATCTTAGATACTTTTTATTGTAAGCAACGTGTTCTAAAATCTTCGGTTTCGACCGAAGGTAAAGCCAAAAACTGAACAATCAGCTTCAGCCAAAAACTGACCTTCGGTTAATTATATTTAAATGAGATCAAAATATTAAATCTGATTCCTACAACATAATCCATTAAAAACTCACGATTCTGATACAAGACGTCCGTAATATCTCCGATTTATATAGAATTTAGAAGCTACATGTTGTTCACAAAATTGAAAGAAAAAAAAATACTTACTGTCCTTTAATGTCTCCAGATTTGTAACCTTCTTCAAAAATTAACCCTTGAAACTCTTTTACGGATGCAACACTGCTACCTTGCTCAGTTTTTTCTTTCAAATATTTGACAACAGCCGAGATTATCGTATTTTTTTCTCCATCCTAAAATACAATAATAAATACATGTATTAAATACGATCGATTCTCCAGCCTGGCACTAACAGGTAACTTTTAGTCGGTGGACTGTTTAGTTCGATGAGTGACTATCAGGTTCGTTCTTATGAGCTGTCGCTGTTAAATCGGTCGTTAAGGTATATCCAATGAACCATTTTCCTGGGAGCAGTTCCTTCAATTAACCACGAGAGGCAGCACTTGTGGTAGGTACAAACATTATTTATTCCCCATTAGTGTCGTGTCATTTTAGTGGTATAACTTAATTATTTAATTAATTTAATAATTAAGTTATACCACTAAAATGACACGACACTAATGGGGAATAAATAATGTTTGTACCTACCACAAGTCCTGCCTCTCGTGGTTAATTGAAGGAACTACTCCCAGGAAAACGGCTCATTGAATATGTACACATTTATAGAGCATAATATTATGCACATATACAAATTGTATCAAATTAAAGCTGTGCATAGGGCGTTCTGTGTGTAAGACAGAGATCGATATATAAAGCAGTAAATAAGAACGAGATAAATGATCGCTAATAGGAAGTTTCTGTAGTTACTGTAAATAAATAATACCCATACTAACCCATACAACCTGATAGCGTCATCTTTGTTTTGTGATTTTATCAATAATTTCTTATTTCAGTAGTCAGTAACTACAGAAACTTCCTATTAGCGATCATTTATCTCGTTCTTACTTATTGCTTTATATCGATCTCTATCTTACACACAGAACGCCCTATGCACAGCTTTAATTTGATACAATCTGTATAAGAGAATATTACTTGGGGGTTAGCTCCATAATATAAGGTATCTGACCAGTATCATTATATCAAAGCTGGGTTTAAACAACATCACAAAATATCGATGGTCAGAGGTGAGATTCGAACCCGTCAGCCTTATCCAAAGGTCAGCACGCTGACCATTACACCACACTGTCCACTAAACGGTCATTTAAATAGGTTGCGAACCATTTTGTCGAGTCTGTGTGCGTCAACTGTTGATCGACCGACCGAAAAATTCCGCAATTGAACATTGCGTCAACGCTAGGCCCTTAGATGCCTTTTCTAATATCGTTCTCTTAATGTTTAATTGCGATGTTCTCCCCAAGAATTAGCGAACGGACACGAAACGCTAATGACCTTAATTGTCGAGCGTTTATAATCCATTGAATGGGAGCATTGCCCTGTTAAAATTTAAGCGATCCACTCGGTACTATATATTATGGTACTGTCCCAAAGATGTTTATCTGAGTCCTGCCTCCATTTATCTCAATCAAGAGAGATTGTACATTATAGACGCTCAATAACTTGTAGTCATTAGCTTCTAAGGTATTTCGATCGATTTTAAATTGACACCTTCAGTGGCGGACTAAGCCCGTCGGAGGCCCGGGGTGGCAAGGGGCCATTCAAGTATTACGTAAGCATTACAGGGGCGGGGGGGGTCTTTACTTTGCTTATTTTTGATGACATGGGGTATGGGGGGGACTGTATGGTCATTACGTCAGCAATATTTATTTGTTACTTTTTCGGATTTTCTACAAAATTTAGTCGATTTTGGTTTGAACACATATTATAGCAACCCTACTTGTCTATGCTTGAAAACGAAACGCATTTTCAGAGATTCCCAAAAATAATGGATACGTTTACTCGCTTAGAACCGAGTAGGGGAATTACCGCGCGCTATTCATTGAGCAGCAAACATCCAATGTCATCGAAGACAGTCATGGATTCGTGTGTCATGGACTGAGGACTGCTAATTTGAATTAATATACCAACATTTTAAAAGAAGTTTGTTTTGTCCGTTAATATATTAAGATTATAATAACTGAATATCATGTCAAAATTTGCTTAAATAAATACTATGTGCGTTAAAGTCCTCTATTCCAAGCCTATTCCTTAATTCTAGACTTATAACCGCTGCTCATGAATCAATAAAGAAACCAGAACACATTGAAAAATGCATGTACCAATGTTTACGTAAACATGGGAGGGGGGTTAATAATTGCAAAAAATCTGCTTACGTAATACTTGAACGGCCCCCAAAACTAAGAGGCCCCGGTCTGCTTAAAAATTGATGTATTTGTAGTATAAATTTCGTAAAAAATGAATAATATAGATGTAATGGCTGACAAAAAAAATCAAATATTTATAATAAACGTTGGTAGGTGGGTAACCTACCTATGTTTAAATTTTGCATACGTACGGGGGCCTCCAACTCCAAACTGCCTCTTACTAAATATATTTTGACCTTGTTTGGGATTTGATTAAGAATGACTCTCGAGATTTAGAGCCCCCCCATGATCAGAGGCCCGGGGCGAGTTGTCCCCTCCCCCCACACCTTATACAGATTTTATTATATCAATATATTATTTTATTCAACACATGCACGTTTCAAGTGTTTTTTCGTGTCTGTAAAGCTTAAATAGCTGTTTATCGAATGATGACGTCATGATCCATTATGAAACGCTTTTCGAATAAATGCTATAATGAAAAAACTTTAAAAACCCGTTGCATAATGAACAATTATGTACTTCTTTTCGATGTTATAATGAAATACGGTTACTATGGCAACAAAGTCAATAATAGTATATTGTGCGACTAGTGGGAGAAAGACGAGATTCCTTGAGTGTGGATTTTGCCGCACGAGCGTATCGAGTGCGGTAAAACACACGAGTGGAATCTCCTCTTTCGACCAATAGTCGCACACAATATTTTGTTCAACTACCGCAAGAAATATGTCATTTCGTGGCTCTGCCGAGCGTGGGCGAAATAATGGGTGACCTGATTGATTGACGAACTATCAACACTTGCGTAAACGTTCCCCGTATTGAGCGTGGGCGAAATGGCATTTCGCCCACTCTCTACGTCTACAGTCAGAGAATTCATTATCTCGCCCACTCTCAGTAGAGCCACGAAATTACATATTTCTTACGGGTGTTGAACAAAATATATTGTATTTAGGCCAATGCTGTCAGTGAATCTACGGTGTTTGACATTAAATCAATAAAGCTCTAAAACCATACACGTGTTGAATAAAGTATAGTGTGCAACGCGTGCGCACAATATATTATTAAACTAGCATTTTGATCCAGCTTCGTTTGGGTAGATTTTTAGTTTTTTGCAGTGAAATTACCAAAAGCAACAAATCTCTCATGCATCTCTTATTATAAAATGCAAAGCAAGTCACGGATTCCGCTGATACAATAATAGTTGTCAGCGTGTGTGTGTTTTAAAGACCACCAACAGCTAAGGTTATTTGGGCTTAGCACCAATTCATATTTTCAATTCATTATTTTTTTTTTTTTAATAATAAATTGAAAATCCAAATGACACTTTTACTAGCTCTCGGGCTACAACCCGAGAATTGGGGACTTGCAATATAGTGGGGCCGCCAAGCGACGAATTCAACTTCAACCTTGCACTTTGTGATAGTCCCGGGATACCTTCGCCCTGACTACCCCCCCCCCTAACGCCGGCACTGGGCCACCATGGCTTACTCTGTCTGAGACCTTAACATGAGATATTAGAAGTTAACGAGACCCATATCAGGACGCTAATGACCTAAGTTGTCGACGCGTCTATAATTTACAATAAATAAATGAGACCCATATCTTGTGCGAATGTGAGGTCCTGGATCGCAGGGCAAGTAATGTATGGACAATCAAGGATCAACTATAAATCAACTAACCAGTTCAGGGTTTGTGCTCCCGGCGATAGGACGGCTTCCAAAGCAAAAAAAAAACGTTAATGCTAACATATTTTTCTGAAAACTGTAATTAATGAACACGAATTCGTGGAAAAAGTTATAAGCATTTATATTATTGTAAACAAACATTTATTGTTATCCACAAGCTACTCGAATTTCTAATAAGTAGATAGTGTTTTATTTGAAACAACTGAACGCGAGCGATAAGCAAACGACTATTACGAGTAGATTTAGAGATATTATCATATTACTACACCAATATCTTTAGGTACTAAATTTCAACGAAATGGAATTTGCATAGGGAATTTGAAAACGTTAAAACGCTTAAAGTATAAACAAAATTCCTGCTAAAATTGATTTCTATGAACAATAGTTTTATCACAGTTTAACACGTATACAACCAGGTTCTCCACTCGGCAATATTTCTGTTCTAAGAAATTCAGTGCGCATGCGTCGTCCTAGTATAATTTTGAACGCAGGGCCGGCATATTATATTTATGCACAGTATACAAATTGTGATTTATGTTTATGGCCTATGCACAATACACGGGCTAACGTGTCTATGGCACTGAATCAGGTCCTGGTTCTATAGACATTTAGCCACTGAGCACTGGCTTCTCATTGGCTGTATAACGCGCATGTCCGTCGCTGGTATAAAGTAAAAAAAAAACAAAACTTGAGGATAGAACATTAAAGGTGTCGACAGTAAATGAACTAACTGTAAAAAAAACGGCCATTCTGAAATATTTTACGAAAGCACTGAAATATTGAATAATTTTACTAAATATTGTAGTGGGGCCGCCAAGCGACGAATCCAACTTCAACCTTGCATTTTGTGATAGAGAGATGCCACTTGGTACGAATGTTGGTCGGACCCATATCTTCATTTTAAGAGGTGAAGGCATTTTGGGCCCCGCGACCGGGCCCCTAGACAGGGTGGTTGCGTAACTTTCAGGGGCAAAACGCCTGTAACTCAGCAACCGCTCCTCGCACAGCCCTGGGGGTAGTCTCATTGGATTCAGCGCACTCAACTTCATACGAGACGGCCCTCAGACTAACTCCTAAATCTCCACCAGCCCGCGTATAGGGGTGAAATACAAGTAGTTCATTAAAATTTTAAATTTTTTTAGGCTACGTTTGCATTTTGGGTAGGACAAGGTTTTCTTTTTCGTTGCGTGGGGGGGAGCGGTGTAAGTTTAAAAATGAGTTTTCGGGGTCGGCGGCCACCCCATTTGACCGCCACCTTGAAAAGGGGGTGAAGTGGGGCCGTTAAGTGTTTAAACCATGCACGACGTGATAGAGAGATGCCACTCGGTACGAATGTTGGTCAGACCCATATCTTCACTTTAAGATGTGGAGCCATTTTGGGCCCCGCGACCGGGTCCCTAGACAGGTGATGGTAGGGGCCGTAAAGCGCCTATCTTATACAACGTGATAGAGTGATGCCACTCGGTACGAATGTTGGTCAGACCCATATCTTCACTTTAAGATGTGGAGCCATTTTGGGCCCCGCGACCGGGCCCCTAGACAGGTGATGGTAGGGGCCGTAAAGCGCCTAATCTTGCACGACGTGATAGAGAGATGCCACTCGCTACGAATGTTGGTCAGACCCATATCTTCACTTTAAGATGTGGAGCCATTTTGGGCCCCGCGACCGGGCCCCTAGACAGGTGACGGTTGGGGCCGTAAAGCGCCTAATCTTGCACGACATGATAGAGAGATGCCACTCGGTACGAATGTTGGTCAGACCCATATCTTCACTTTAAGATGTGGAGCTATTTTGGGCCCCGCGATCGGGCCCCTAGACAGGTGATGTTTGGGGCCGTAAAGCGCCTAATCTTGCACGACGTGATAGAGAGATGCCACTCTGTACGAATGTTGGTCGGACCCATATCGTCACTTTAAGATGTGGAAGCATTTTGGGCCCCGCGACCGGGTGGTTGCGTAACTTTCAGGGGCAAAACGCCTGTAACTCAGGAACCGTTTCTCGCACAGCCCTGGGGGTGGTCTCATTGTATTCAGCACACTCTCTTTTACGCTCTATTTTCATAGCCTGCTACCACGCGTAGCAGGCTAAGGCTCGTAATTTATTGAAATAATGGAATATTGGAATTATCAAATACTTTCAAAACATATTTATTAAATATTAGAATACTGTCAGAACAGATTTTTTCAAATATTCGAATATTCGACTAATCGAATATTCAAGTATTCAATATCTGAATACTCATATTTTAAAAACTCTAAATAACGGCCCCACTTCACCCCTTTTCAAGGTGGCGGCCAAATGGGGTGGCCGCCGACCACGAAAACTCATTTTTAAACTTACACCGCTCCCCCCCACGCAACGAAAAAGAAAACCTTATCCTATCCAAAATGCAAACGTAGCCTAAAAGAATTTAACATTTCAATGGACTACTTGTATTTCACCCCTATACGCGGGCTGGTGGAGATTTAGGAGTTAGTCTGAGGGCCGTCTCGTATGAAGTTGAGTGCGCTGAATCCAATGAGACTACCCTCAGGGCTGTGCGAGGAACGGTTGCTGAGTTACAGGCGTTTTGTCCCTGAAAGTTACGCAACCACCCTGTCTAGGGGCCCGGTCGCGGGGCTTAAAATGCCTTCACCTCTTAAAATGAAGATATGTGTCCGACCAACATTCGTACCGAGTGGCATCTCTCTATCATGTCGTGCAAGATTAGGCGCTTTACGGCCCCAACCGTCACCTGTCTAGGGGCCCGGTCGCGGGGCCCAAAATGGCTCCACATCTTAAAGTGAAGATATGGGTCTGACCAACATTCGTAGCGAGTGGCATCTCTCTATTAAGTCGTGCAAGATTAGGCGCTTTACGGCCCCTACCATCACCTGTCTAGGGGCCCGGTCGCGGGGCCCAAAATGGCTCTACATCTTAAAGTGAAGATATGGGTCTGACCAACATTCGTACCGAGTGGCATCACTCTATCACGTTGTATAAGATAGGCGCTTTACGGCCCCTATCATCACCTGTCTAGGGACCCGGTCGCGAGGCCCAAAATGGCTCCACATCTTAAAGTGAAGATATGGGTCTGACCAACATTCGTAGCGAGTGGCATCTCTCTATCACGTCGTGCAAGATTAGGCGCTTTACGGCCCCTACCATCACCTGTCTAGGGGCCCGGTCGCGGGGCCCAAAATGGCTCCACATCTTAAAGTGAAGATATGGGTCTGACCAACATTCGTACCGAGTGGCATCACTCTATCACGTTGTATAAGATAGGCGCTTTACGGCCCCTACCATCACCTGTCTAGGGACCCGGTCGCGGGGCCCAAAATGGCTCCACATCTTAAAGTGAAGATATGGGTCTGACCAACATTCGTACCGAGTGGCATCTCTCTATCACGTCGTGCATGGTTTAAACACTTAACGGCCCCACTTCACCCCCTTTTCAAGGTGGCGGTCAAATGGGGTGGCCGCCGACCCCGAAAACTCATTTTTAAACTTACACCGCTCCCCCCCACGCAACGAAAAAGAAAACCTTGTCCTACCCAAAATGCAAACGTAGCCTAAAAAAATTTAAAATTTTAATGAACTACTTGTATTTCACCCCTATACGCGGGCTGGTGGAGATTTAGGAGTTAGTCTGAGGGCCGTCTCGTATGAAGTTGAGTGCGCTGAATCCAATGAGACTACCCCCAGGGCTGTGCGAGGAGCGGTTGCTGAGTTACAGGCGTTTTGCCCCTGAAAGTTACGCAACCACCCTGTCTAGGGGCCCGGTCGCGGGGCCCAAAATGCCTTCACCTCTTAAAATGAAGATATGGGTCCGACCAACATTCGTACCAAGTGGCATCTCTCTATCACAAAATGCAAGGTTGAAACGCTTAACGGCCCCACTATTGATAGTAGGTTAAAAAAAACCATTTGTTGTTAATACGGGATGCATAAATTAGCTAAAAAGAAATCACAAATAAACAAAAAAAACTTTAATTCGAAAAAGTAACAGAAACAATTCAAATACGGTTTTTGAATTATACGTTGAATCCTCGTGGCATCGAGTTATAGACCGAGAGCTAGTGACTATTTTTTAGTGTTATTTATTCAAGGCCTTATTTTTGTGAAGATGTTGAGGGAGGCATATTAAAGTGCCCTGAGTAAGGGATTTTACTAGATAGCGGTATGCAGACCGCCCCCAACATGTAACAAAAAAAAAAAAAATGGTCACGATTATTTTTGCTTCAAGGCTAAAATTGTTTGTATAGCTTGTCGGTAACCCAATAACGCCATTATAATATTTGCAGATCGATTGGTCAGTATTAAAGGGGTAGCAGATTACCCTAAACGTGCCATGTACCCGACGAAATTTATATTATTAGTTCAAGGTTGAAATTTTAATATGTTATTACGGCAACTGTTTTAAGCATATATTTCAATTTGCAGAACAAAATGTCGGTAATCCTCTCTTAGAGGGAAAAAGCTTTAGATATATAATTAAAACTGGCCGGCCCGGCTTTGCCCGGGTGAAAATCGGGGGTTTTCTCAGAAGACCGATTTCTCCGTACTACTGAACGGATTTAGTTCAGGTTTTCACGATTAGAATAGATTGATTCACGAGGAAGGTTTAGATATATAATAAAAACTGGCCAGTCCGGCTCCGTTCGGGTGAAAATCGAGGGTAATTTCAGACCGATCACAAAAAAATTTCGCTATTCCATAGGTGATACTTTGCAGTAATTTATTAATAAATCATAAATTCATAGCATCTGGGCGAAGCCGGATTAGGCCGCTGGAAAATGATAAATTAAAATATGTTCAGAAAAACTGAATAAGACACATATGGGGCGATAAATTCAAGATTGCACGCGGGTGCATTAACGGCTAGAGCTGCGGGACTGAGCTGAATGTATTGCGGACAAACATAAAACTTTTTTATAGTGGGTGATGTTTGCCTTTGAAGCCAGCCCCTTAAATTTGCAGCTCTAGTATCGGGCGGCACGGGCCTAAGCTTAATTCTAGTAAGTCGCCTTTTGGTTAATTTTTCAGCAGGTATCTCTTCAGACAGATTTTTATTTTTTGACTAATTCCCATCTTTTCCTCGATTGGTACTGGTATCATTGCTCCTCTGGCGGCACGCCAGAGGAGCAATTTTACCAGCCCGGTGGAATTATCAGTAGCCAGGTGGGGGCAATGAAATCACAACTAATATTGTAAATGCAAAAGTGACATTGCTTGTTTGTTCCGTTTCCAAGTCTCATTTACTTAACCAATCTGTGAAATTTTGCACACGAGTAGCTTCCGCACTGGAGATGAACATAGGCTATAATAACTAGTCGGCCCGGATTCATCCTGGTTAAAATCTGAGATAATCTCAGAAGACGGATTTCTCCGTAACTACTGACCGGATTTTGTTCCGGTTTTCACGAGTAGATAGATTGATTCACGAAGAAGATTTAGATGTATAATTTAAACCGGCCCGGTCCGGCTTCGCCAGGGTGAAAATCGGGGGTAAGGGGCCTCTCAAGTATTACGTAAGCACTACAGGGGGCGGGAGTTCTTTGCTTTGCTTATTTTTGATGACATGGGGAATGGGGGGGTCTGGGTGGTGATTACGTCAGCAGTATTTATTTTTTTACTTTTTCGGATTTTCTACAAAATTTAGTCGATTTTGGTTTGAACACATATGGCAACCCTACTTGTCTATGCTTGAAAACGAAATGCATTTTCAGGGATTCGCGAAAATAATGGATACGTTTACTCGCTTAGAACCGAGTAGGGGAATTACCGCGCGCTATGCATTGAGCAGCAAACATCCAATGTCATCGAAGACTTAAGAGTCATGGATTCGTGTGTCATGGACTGAGAACTGTTAATTTGAATTAATATACTATAAAGATCTTTTTGATCTGATTTAATAATATCGTAGATCTTCATATAAAATTAATAATAAATAAATAAAACACAATAAAATTTGATTTAATCAAGACGAGTCTAAATTTACGTCTGATCACAACGAGATTATAATTTTGAATTACTTGTTTGTTTCAAAAGCGTAGCTAATAGAAACTGCCAAAACAAAACAATGTTGTGTCGACAATGTAGGGTATTATGTTGACTCAAAAAGACACAACAATACCAACATTTTAAAAGAAGTTTGTTTTGTTCGTTAATATATTAAGATTATAATAACTGAATACCATTTCAATATTTATTGTTTTAGACGCTAATGACCTCAGTTGTCGGGCTGGCTGCTCATGAATCAATAAAAAAACCAGAACACATTGAAAAATGCATGTACCAATGTTTATGTAAGCATGAGAGGGGGGGTTAAGAGCTTTGCTTACTTTTGCTGACGAGGTGGAGGGGGGGGGGAGGGTTAATAATTGCAAAAAATCTGCTTACGTAATACTTGAACGGCCCCTAATTTCAGAAGACCGATTTCTAATTTTTTGTTTCGCTGTTCGATGGATGATACTTTGTTTTAGGACATGGGCTATAACTGGCCGGCCCGACTTCGCCCGGGAGAAAATCAAGGGTAATCTCAGAAATTATTACTGAACCGATTTCGATTTTTTCCCCACTGTTCGAAAGGCGATACACTGCTAGACATAGGCTATAACTGGAGCAAGTGAGCTAAGCGAGTGCGTAATCTATACTAATATAATAAAGTTGAAGTTTATTTGAACGCGCTTATCTCAGGAACTACCAGTCTGATTTGAAAAATGTTTTTTTGTTAGATAGCCCGCTAATTGAGGACGATTATACGCTATTCAAGTTTTTTTAAATTCAATCCTCAAGGGGGTAAAACGGGGGTGTAGGATTTTTTGACTATGCTAATATTATAAACTAACAAAACGTAACTTTGAAATTCCTTTGCATTTTAGCGTATAAGCTGATAAACGGTTGAAATAACAACCTTATTATATTTGGGTTGTGTCAATTTTGAAAATCGCGTGGAACTTTTCAAGTAAGCATTTCTATTTTCTGGACACATGTCTATAGGGACCAAGCATTTTAGATACACCCTGTATATTACGCTAAGAGTTGGGGGTTGGGGGGGGGGGGTCCTGCACGCGATGTCTGAGATAAATTGGTTTACGCTGGCTAAACTAAAAGAAATGCAGTAAAGTATGAGAAATTTGTCGCTTTTGATTATTTCGTTGACAAACCAAAATCTACCCGACCAAATCGGAAAGCTAGTACAGTAGAAACCAGTTAGAACGACTTTCATTATGTCGTATTAACCGGACGACGCACAAAACGATAGCATAATTTAAGCTTGTTTTTATATAATACATACAAGTGTACAATAGATTAATTTCTATGAAAATAAAACACAATATATTAACACTTACAAATACATAAATGTACATATATGTATGTATTATGTAACTTTAATGAAAATTAAACATTGCACATATGTGTGTATTACAGATCAGAGGAACAATATATATTGTAATTTCGTTCTAATTGGACTGATGTGAAACATCTTATGTCGGGCAGTGAACAGCCGCGTGAGGGGAAATATGCAACGAAATGTTTGGTCCGCTCCTTCGCTACTGTTCTCCCCACCACTTCCGCACTCTCTCTCTCTTGGCTCAGGCGTGCACTGTAACACACGCGGTGTTACAGTGCAGTATATAGGATTACGTCAGCATAACAGTTAGTTGCTGCTTTTGAAAAAATATATACTACTACATAGAGAATACCATCGAGTTCAATAAACGTTTTCTTTAATGTTTCACCACACCCTTTTTTTTATAAAATTAGGTCGCTAAAAGCAGTTGGTCGCTTAAACCGGAGTCGTACTATACGGATACGCTTTCATAATACATCTATATGAAATTTAACTTGAGTTTGCATTTACGTCGCTAAAAACGGTTAGTCGTTATAAACGAAGTCGTAATAGGCGAACTGTATTAAATAAACATATTACTGAACAAGTTGAACCTTACCTTTGGAATATCTTCACAGCTGTCACGAACTGATGTAATCAATTTTTGAACAGCTTCGTTATCCCAATTTTTGTTCAGGAATTCTTCATATTTAGAGATTGCAAATGCAAATAAAACATCCTACATAAACAAAACAATAGCATTAAAGCAATTTAAAAACAAAACACTGTAAAAAGTACATCCACATAAAACATTTATTCAATTTTTAATAAATACACCATCCAATACTTCAATTACGCCTACAATAAAGTAGGTACCTTTACACCGTATGGAAACAAATGAACGTAACAGTTATTTCAATGTATCGATGTTTTAGCCAAATATTTTTAGCTCTGTAGATAAACAGCAAAAATTGTATTATAATTTGATATGACTAAACAAAGTAACTTACAGTACATGATCAATGATCTAAAATTATGGTACTCCTAACCAAACCTGCAATGAAGCCAATTTTTTTTAATACTTTATGTAATGGAGCAAGTCTTCTATTTTATTGGAAGTAAACGCGAACTTATATAACGGGTAGCCATCTTTAGACCCCATTCTCATTCCAAATCCAAGATTAGAGTGCCCGCGGTGAGAGGTGAAGCCAGGCACGTCATCAATATGCTAGTGAACACCTGCTTGCCCGCAGACAGTGCCGTGTACACAAAACTGCACATTGGGTTTTATGACGTTAGGTACAATTTTGGAAAACTGCTATTGGATCTCCAACAGCCAATAGCAAGCTAGAAGGCGGGCGCAATGCATTCACGTTACTATGACGCGGTGGCTTCATCTTTCGCCGCGCGAGGTCTACTACGCTAGTTGAAGTTATACAAGAGGTTGGATCGTGGCACATAGGAGTGGGAACAAGTGACAATCGAAAGCAAGAAGTGTTGACTTTGTTTTGATCAACAAAAGAACGTCGGTCAAGAGAGAATCAACTCTCTCTCTCTCTTGATCGACGTTCTTTCGTTTGTCAAACTATACATGGCGCTGTAATAGAGTGCCCGCGGTGAGAGAAGAAGCCAGGCACGTCATCAATAATATGCTAGTGAACGTCTTATTGTTTAAAATTCCACCTATCGACGCTCATGGATCTCCGAAACA
This sequence comes from Mongoloraphidia duomilia, assembly GCA_039654895.1. NCBI lineage: Eukaryota > Metazoa > Arthropoda > Insecta > Raphidioptera > Raphidiidae > Mongoloraphidia > Mongoloraphidia duomilia. The sequence continues at coordinate 6,902,657 of CM077523.1, forward strand.
GCCAATCGCAAACTAGAAGGCGGGCGCTATGCATTCACGTTACTATGACGCGGTGGCCTCATCTTTCGCCGCGCGAGGTCTACCTAAAGGCAACATTTGCGAATCAATGTTCAAAAGATTTTTGTCTACCAAATTCGACAGCTGAAATACCTGGCTTTCAGTTTTTCATGGTATTTTTTCACGCTTAAATTACGAGCCAATACGAGAATTTACAAAAAAGCAAAAAACGAAAAGCAGATTTCGCTTAGCATGTCAGTGGGGGACGGGTAAAAATTTAAAGCCCCAAACCATATTAGCCGACACACCATAGCTCTATACGAAGAAGTTTGGAGAGGCTCGTTCAAAGTGCGCTATTCCCGATTACTTTCTGAAATTTATGTTGTTTAACCGGTTGGTTGACACCTACCTGTTAAATAAGGTCTTCATTTCTGAAGAAATGAAACACCCTATAGATTTATACACATTCTAGTCGTATAAATAGAACTTAAGATCCGATAAAAAACAGTTCATAACCTATGACTCATTCTAGAGTACAAAAAAAAATGATAATAAATTTTATAGTTGTGGGATGATTTGGATAAACAATAATAACGATAAAACCAATCTTCAGACGCTAATGACCTCTGTTGTCGAGCGTCTATAATCCACAATTATTATTATTATTAAGATAAAACCAATCCAAATTTGAGTATAAAAATGGGATGAAAAATTCAATGCAAGTACCCTTTTGTAATGCACAAAGCTAATGGAAAAACTCCAAAAATATTAGCAGTCAATTCAAGCTTTCAACATACATTTATTATATTTCAGAAAAGTAAGATAATTTTTTTTTTTAATCAATTGGTTAGTGTTTTAGCTATAAAAATAAAACAAATTTTAGAATTGAGTCATACACAATAACAAACAAAAAAATTGTCTACAAAATATCAACATAATAAATATTTCGGTAGCAAAATATTATCAAGAAACAAACATTTTTCGATGATATGAACTCTTTTATTGTTGAGAAAAAAATATCGCTTAGTTTTGATAAAATAATTGTTAATTTATCCCGAAATTCACCATGTTAGTAGGTACATTACCTGTAAGCTGATAAAAAACAAAAGATCACAGTAAACAAACGAACCTAGGTACTGAAAATGACAGTTTCTACTGGTCAGTTCAAAATTCAAATACTTTACCGATTTATTGACCAAGTTGCTAATAAATTATATTTAATAACAAACTCTACAATTTAGTAGCATCCTACATAAAATGCAATAATAATAATTAAGATTCAGTTTTAAAATCCATTATTGAAGTCTTTGTTGAACGTTGATGTAGATATTGTTGCACCCATTTTCAAACTGCAAATATCAATGTAACAATACAAACCAAAAACGTTTCCTGAAAAGTAAATAGGTATACCTACTGCAGCTACAAAATAAATGTTCCTTTCATCGATAAATTATCCATAAATTATTATTAATCACTTTTTCATTTAGATTATTATTAAAATTTATTAAGATCTTTTTAGTGGTAATCTGTATCGTTATATAAAAGCGTTGCTAAAAATCTTTTTGTCGCCCTAGTTCAACACTGCAACCACAAGGGATGAATAGGAAATGGAAGTTGAATGATGACGTGGCGCTTGGAGTTTGTTGTATTTCGGGTATATTGTTGAAGTGAAACAAAAAAGTAACAGTGTTAAACTTGTGAATTTCTTGATACAGAATAACACGTTTCCATAATTCCATTTGCGTGTGGTGGGAGTATTTCAATTGTAAAAATAGTAACCGTTCGATTATTCAAATCAGCCGGATACTAAAATGTCCGGAATCAATCCATAGTTACTCAAATTTGTAGTCCTGCTGTAGGATGTATAAAAAAAAACATGAAGTACCTGTGCACATAATATATAATATGCCGCGTGGAGATTTTATATCCGAACATTTCAGATTACGTTAGCGGAACAAAGGATTAAATACGGGAACAGACAATTGTATAGTATTTCCTGGACACATTTTTCAACAAAATCATAAAAATATATTTATAATTCCTTTTTTCTACTAACGGAATCTTCTATGTTCGGGTTTAGTCCCCTCGGCAAAACACAAATAAAAAAATATAAATACAAAAAATACAACTTTATTAAAAATTAATGATTACAAAAACACATTGTTTATATAAATACAAGAAAATATATTTCTATTCGTAAATATTTCTAGTTTTTAAACAGAAAGTATCTTATTTTAAGATTTATAGATAAGAGAATCATAAAAATTAAAAATACATTTGCACCTTTTTTAAATCACTACAAATCAATAAAATGAAAGTACTTTTGTAAGTTCCGAGTTCCCTATTGAATAGCTATTTTTCATTCTTTTGTACCTATTCATTTACCCCAATGCAACTGTAGCAGTTCAAGGCCAACAACTGCTACAAGCTGAAGACGGGAAAGCAAGGGATTTTTACCTGACTATAAGGCCACAATTATCTACGTCCTACAGCAACTATAAGATGCATTCATAGAAATATAGTACTATTTTGTAATATTTTCTGCGACCGAAAAATGTCCATTTTATTAATACAGAAACTAATTTCTACGTAATTAATAATGTATTCCTGAAAAACAAGAACCTAGGGGCCTTTTCATCAAATTAGAAAAATGCGGCGATGTCTTTGGATATCCTGCTTTCATATCGAATATTTCGTTTTTCTTTCGAAAACAACGATAATTTATTCACTTTTTAATTCATATTACTTATTCTGATTTTTTTAAAATAATAATCTAAGATCGTGCAAAAAATAAAATGCAAAAATATACTACGCATAAAATAAATTTGTACATTTCAAAGAACTTGCCTTTTTTGTTAAATAAATATAGTTATTCTATAAAAATGTATTTATCAAAAATAAAATATTTTTAGAGACAATAGTATGTATTTGCAGACATTTTGTAGTGGACACACGTACCTTTACAAAAGTAGCCGACGTCGTTGTACCGGCGACATCCACAATAACAGCTTCGGAATTGGAAATCTTATCACTAAATTTGTTAGTAGCCATAGTTTGTGAATTACACACCATTACTTTTAAAATTAATAATCAAAGAATTAAAACTAACGGCGCCGGTAATATCGCTTCAAGAAATTTAATATAAGCTCTTAAATGGTTTACAAAAACGTCCCGCAATACGTATACTAAACGACAAAATGGACAAACCGGCAAATCTCACTCGTGAAGTGAATAGTTGCGCAAATACACGGGATAGTAGCCGCCGCACAGCCAAATGTTAAGGACCCTAATATAATACGATCACTGTGATTGGGCAAAAAAGTTGTTTTTTGCAGTAGTGAACCAATCAGAGAATAAATTTCTGGAACGGTTAAACAAAAAACTTTTTAACTGAATATACTCTATTGAATAAAATCTAGTACATAGTTACCGTACAGGTGGGTTAAAAAATTGAGAAAAAGTTTTCTAAAATATGTTCACATAAATTCGCCATAGAACACATTTTTATCAATTTATCCAATAATAAATATTTTTTTTTGTAATTATTATGAAACTACCCTCTTCAAACTTCAATAGCCCTAATAATTCATTGACCCCAACTGGTGCTTATGACGCAACGCTACTGATTACTGAACGATTGTTAAAAATTTTTTGTATCGCACTGAAGCAAATCTACATTTTTCAAGATAAAATTAATATGGGAAAAACAGTTTAAACAATATGATATTTTTTCTATTTTATTATTGAAACTCAACAATAATTAATCAACAATGAATTTGTTCAAAATTCGTTGCGAAGCAGCCAAGAAATAAGAATTATGGGAAGCAAACCATTGACTTAAGAAGCGAATACTTTCGGATACATCCAAGGAAGTTAAAATAACTTTAGAATCACAAATGTGAAGTGTGAACTGTTATGAAGTGCGCACTGCTTCAGTAGGAAAGTGACAGTCCATCAGTGGTGAATTTTTGTTTGAAGCCAAATAAAATAATTGAATTTATTGATAAATTATAAAAATGGACATGCCGTCGTCATCAATTCCAACTACACATTCATCTTCTATGAATTTAGATCGATCTGATATGGGGATGTTAAGCGGTAGCATCGATGGTGTGCAAGATAATACAAAAAGGCGAAGGTATGTTATAGTGTAAGTCATAATAATATGTGTAAGGTGATGCAATTACAATATTATTTTGTTATAATATAGTTCTTCGAGGTCAATCAAACGCAGGCGTTTTGACGATGAAATTGTGGAATATAGTCTGGGATTACCAGGAGCGTCTTCAAATGTCAAGGTAAACAGTCTTAAAAGTCGGTGTCACATACTGAGTTTTTTTATTTATTCATTGTTTTGTTTTTTTACAGTATCCAATTCAAGGAGGTAGAACACGTACTCATTCTTTAAGTACAACACCAATCCCTTACACTCATCAAACTGAACTTTCTTCTTTACCAGGAGTTACTATTCATTCCGTAGGACCTTCGATTGAAACTGTTAGTCCCACGCCGGCGGTTATGACTCCACAACCCGAATCGAAGCGCACTAGACATCCGGCAAAACATTCTTCTAGCGGAACGGGTAGCTCGCGAAATAAAAAGAAAGGCAGGCAACATAATCATCTGGCCACTAAAGATCTCGGGAGATGGAAACCGATGGACGATTTAGCACTTATTATTGGACTTCAGCAGGTTAAATTATATTTTCACTTTTCTTAACTAAACTTTTGGTTTTTCAAGTTATCGAGGTACGTAATATTTTGTGTTTTTACACGTTGAATGAGCAATCTATAAAGCGTAGGCAATGAGCGTTACCAGACTTCTTTTCGACCACCTGATGGCATCACTAGCAAGTGAGGTATATATGTCACTGATGTCATTTAAATGTCAGTTCTGTTTATATTTTCCGCCACCTGATAGCGCCACTAGCAAGTGAAGTATCAGTCATTCAATCATTTAACGGCTATATCAAAGGTTTATATTTAATTATTTATTCTTTAATACTGGATAACTGAAGAATTACTAAACACAAACCGTTAATCTAAACCACTCCCAAACGTTTGACATACATTACTTGCCACTAGCGCCATCTAACGAATAAAAAATGTAAACTTTTGACATATACCTTACTTGCCACTAGCGCTATCTGATGAATAAACGTATGATAGTCCTCATTTAAATCGTATACAGTGAATTTCACTTAAGGCGCAACATAGACAACATTTGTTTATTTGATAGGTATGGAAAACAGCTCCACATAAAATGCAATATTCACTGAACAAAAATATACATCACCAACAATAATTTAGAATTTAAGAAAAGTAAATAACATTTCAATTTCTTTGAGAACTCCTTGCTTTTAAATAATTATTTTTAATCGTCTATTTTTATCTTTCAAATCCATCGAATCAACATAAATGGAAATCCTAAACAAATGGTCATATCAGAAACTGGAACTATGAAGAACGTTTAGTAGAAATATAGAACTTGTCAATCTGTCAAATTTTTTATTTGTAGCGAGAAAAACGGAACATTTTATTGCGGTTTTATTATATAAATATGTTATTTGAAATCTATATTTCAGCATAACAAAAACACTACCATCAGTCTTTCATTAATTTATTGCAGACCAACGACCTGAAAACTGTACATTTGGGGACAAAGTTTTCGTGCAGATTTACCGTTCAGGAATTGCAGCAACGTTGGTACGCACTGTTATACGATGAAGCTGTGTCACGTGTGGCCGTATCCGCAATGCGCAGTCTTCATCCAGACATTGTCGCTGCCGTTCAGGACCGAGCTTTATGGAGCGCTGCAGAAGAAGAATTACTACAAACAGTCCCATCTGTGAGTTTATATAATTTTGTGTTTCTAACAAACTTTTTCCCGCAGTTCACTTGCTTGAATGTTGATTTAGTGCATGGCTTTTCTTAACTGGCATAGCCAAATAAAATTAACATATACTTCAATAAATATATATGAACACTGTGGTTGGAATAAAAACAAAATTAAAGATAGTTACTTCTTACCACAACAGTTTTATTGATGGATGTACATTTCGAAAGCTATGCTTTCATCTCCAGCAAACACTATACAGTATAGTGTTTGCTGAAGATGAAAGCATAGCTTTCGAAATGTACATCCATCAATAAAACTGTTGTGGTAAGAAGTAATATACTTCAAGTTTGACTACAAATTGACAGTGTGTCTAGTTTTATCAAAATCGGTTCAGCTGTTTTCAAGTGATCATGGTACAAACATCGACAAAAGTAGACCTGAAAATCCGCAAGAAACAAAGTTGCAAACAGAGGTGCAATTACAATTTTATTTATTAACTAACTTTTGTAGACTACCTATTACGAAGTCGCGGACAAAATAACATAATGAAATATATAATCCGGGATGCATATTATGTATATTCAAAATTTCATTGAAGTCCGTTCAGCTGTTTAATCGCGAAACAAAAACAAAACATACAGACAGACAACATTTTACTTTTATTATTAGTAGAGATATAATTATCCATAATATTGCAACGACTCCATTGCTATAACGTCAATAGATATCATTACAATTCTAAGTTAATTTCAGAATTCAAATCCCAACTTAAGCGTCTTCGAGGAGCTACTAGCCCGTAACCCGGACGTGTTTTATACATCCCGAAGCGCTAAGTCATTGAAGCAGCATTGGAATACACTCCGTTTGTACCATCTGTTACCGGATCAAAGTTTGGCTCCGATTCCTGCACTCGAAACAATGAATTTTAATGAAGCTGAAGAATCTATTCTGGACTCGGAACTCGGTGACACTATGGATGAAACGCTAGAAACAGATATAGCATTGGCGCAGAGGTATGTTCATTTAAAATTTGTTGAAATTATCGATATTTAAAAAAATATTGATTAACCGATATATTGATAAACCGATTATTCGAATATATAATGTTGTTTATTTTAAAGGAGGAACATAAAAGAAATTCGTCAATTGGAAAATGAAATTGAACGTTGGCATGTGTTGGTGAATTCCGTATCAGGAGCAAACCCTCCCGACTTCGATAATCACACGTTAGCGGTGTTGCGCGGCCGTTTAGTTCGATACTTAATGCGATCGAGGGAAGTAACTATTGGACGCACAGCGCGTGGTCACGCTGTCGATGTCGACCTGTCTTTAGAAGGCCCTGCGTGGAAAATATCTCGCAGACAAGCCACATTACGGTATGTATTTAACGACTGATTAAAATTGAAGATATAATAGATTCGGCCGTTAATGTTTTAAAGAAATTAAAACACTGTATAGAACAGCGTTTATTTAATCTACAATAACAATCTCTAATAGAACCTAGGGCTTGAGAATAGCCGAGCGTGTAGCAGTGCTGTTGTTTACATGGCGTTGCTATGGTTCCTCTATTACAAGTTCCCGGGTTCTAGCCCGAGAGCTGGTAAAAGTGTCAATTGGATTTTCAATTTATTATTAAAAAAAAATAAATAATGAATTTAAAATATGAATTGGTGCTAAGCCCAAATAACCTTAACTGTTGGTGGTCTTTAAAACACAATTTTTCTAATAGAACCTTTTTTTCATAGGTTACGGAACACGGGCGAGTTTTACATATCATCCGAAGGTAAACGACCAATATTCGTGGACGGCAAACCGGTTTTAACAGGCTCCAAAGCGCGTTTATATAACCAATCGGTGATTGAAATAGCATCGTTGCGGTTCGTTTTCTCAGTTAATTTGGATCTCATACGCATTATTCGGGCAGAAGCGGTTAGACTGAATTTGCAACCTTAATTAGTTTATAAAATATTCAATCCTTATTTTTTAAGATGCGACCATAGACTTTTATACTTTCCATTAGACTTTGCGTTCGTTAACAACTGTGCTTGCTAAGAACATGGCGGTCGCTTGCGCAGCATGTATGCGCAAAATAGGTTTTACACTTTGAGTGATTTAGCCGGTTAAGCTATGGCTTTGTTAAAGTTTATACATGGTATAAACTTATTTTTTGTTTTGTAATGTTTGTATGTATTTAAAAAAATTACATATTAAAATACTATAATTGCATCATTTTCTACGCTTTTGTGTGTAGATTTTGAACCCGAATAAATGACGATTGCCTCACTTGTCTGCACAATTTACTTCCTAATATAGGTATAAAAATCTATGGATGAAACATGGATCATTTTCATAGTGAAATGTTTATTTTCAAATGCCAAATTATTCCCAGTTAAATTAAAGGGTTTAGGGAATTTAAAGGCACGAAAAAAATCTTTTCAATCATCGTGTAACATTAAAACTAATTTTTATTTTTAAATATATGTTGCATTTTTTTTTTCGGGCATAGAAATTTCCAAAATGGGTTATATGAAGGCATCGTGGCTCATCTGTTACAACTCCCCGTTTGAGAACTGATAAAAATATAATTTGGATTTTTTGTGTTATTAAAATTAATCAAGTGAATATTTGTAGTTGGCCCAGAGAACTTTGGTATTTAATGGCCTTTAATATAAATAGACAAAATAATACATTGTTTTCATCTGGACATCAAAATAAATACAGTCTCTTCTGCTATAACGCGTGTTTGTATTGCGTGAATTTGTTCTAACGCGATTGATAAATAGAAGAAAAAAATCAAGAGGTGACTACGCTTTGCGCTACCAACACCGGGTGAACATAATAAACACTACCATGGTGAACAATTGAAAATATGAATTGGTGCTAGGCCCAAATAACCTTAGCTGTTGGTGGTCTTTAAAAACACACACACATCACGGTGAACATAATTATCCGCGTATATTACGATACTGTTAAACATTTTCAGTGTTCTGTCTCTAACCTTATTTGCTCTATATTATTGCGCGAATTTCCATAATGCGGTGGTTTTTAGGTACTCATATCGCGTTATAGAAGAAATGATTGCAGTATAATTAAAAAAAAAAAATCGTTTAACTTGTATAAGCAAGCACTTATTTTATCATTTATGTTAGCAGAGCTGGGGAATATCTTGTATTTATACAAGATACTGTTTTGTATTCAAGATACTTTTTATTATAAGTGTATGTATCCGAAAATGAAGATATTGCTCAAAAATATCTAAGATACATTTAAAGATCTTAGATATTTACAAAGTAACCGAGGTATTTTAAGTGACTAAGATACTTGTAAAAATAGCTTAGAAACTTAAATGTCTTATCTTAGGACTTAGATAAGTTACTTTAGAGTACCTGTAAGTAGAAAATATCTTAAATACTAAAGAATCGTTTATTTAGATTTTAGATACTTTCTTACAAAGTATCTTCTTTTGGGGTATTGACTGTTTGGTATCTTGTATCTAGATACTCTTTTTAAGTGTCTTCTGCAGCTCTGAATGTTAGATATTGTTAATAATTACTGTTCCAATAATTTAAATTTTTCCCTTCCTAATTTTTTAGATTTTGTATTTCCTGTCAGTTAGTCACGTTGTGTTAAAAAAAATACTGTATAATTGAATTTTAATATAATAAAAATTTAAACTTGTTTTTGTGTATAATTATATTTATAATTATTTACTTCGGTTTGAGATTGTAGGAATACTTCTAAGAACTGGTGGAAATATCAATTGGTTTTTCAATTTATTTAACAATAAATTAAAACTATATAAACACGACAGTTAGTTACCTTATGTGAAGAAATTAAAAGAAATCTTAATTTTTGGATTAAAATACTTCGTAGTAATTAAAGAATATTTCTACCACATTAGCGCAACGTATCTTAAAAATAATGGAATACGTGTTGAGGGCAATTCGTTACTTGACATTACTTATTTGTCTATGAACGTTGAATTTTCTTTGATGTTAGTTCATAGTTGTTTCCGTAAATGTCTAGGAATTATTACAATAATATTACATCTAATGTTAGATAATTTCAGTTACAATTTTTGTTTACAAAAAATTCAACTGATTAGAAAATTGAAGACATGAAAATATAATACATTTAAAATTTATAAAATGATTTGGCGTCTTCCTTAAAATAACAAAACAAACAATAGTCTAAGAATTATCTATATAACTTATATGATATTTTATTATTTTAATGAATGAAGATTATTCATTATTGTGATTTGTGATGGTTCAATTGCAATAAAATTTGGTTAATTGGAAGTTTTGTCTTTTCGGAATGAGTAAATCATATAATTTTGATATTATTTGTAGAATCTGTTTGGGTGAGGATGTAAAATCACTTATATCAATTTTTTCACATCAAACAATACAAATTAATTCTTTACAATTATCAGAAATGCTTGTGGAAATTGCTTCCATACAGGTAAGCTGAGATCTCGGCTAAGTATTTAAATTATAAGTATAGTTTCTGTCAAAACTGAGTGAAAATATAGAATAATTTTAATGCAATTATTGAAAAAATATACTTTTTGATAAGTTTTGAAGCCCAAACAATAAAAAACAATAATATTTTTTTCTACAAATTGGTTTTAATTTGAATACCAGTAATGCTGAAAATATAAGAATTTAAAACAGTTGACAGTAGTTCAGTTATGAAACCGAATTTTCAAAATGTTTAACAATAAAATAATAGCCCCGTGAGCCGTGCGGATAGAAATGATCAATCAACAAATTTAAACCATTATTTATGAATTTATAAATTTTATTACAGGTATCACAAAATGACAGCTTACCGAAGGTAATCTGTAACATGTGTGCAGAACAATTGAAAAACAGTTACCAGTTCAAACAACTCTGTCAAAAATCAGAAAGAGAACTTTTGAAAATCATCGAAGAAAATCAGATTTGCAAAAACAGTACAAATGAAGTTTTTATTAAAAAAGAAATCAAAAACGAAATAGAAAATTATTTAGATGAAAATACAAATAACGATATAAATTATTCGTTTGAAAATAATAGCTTTAAAAATGAAACATTAAGTTCCGATGACGAACCATTAATAAAACGAGTTAAAGTGTTAGATAAATTTAAGAAAACGGCAAAAATACAGAAATATAGTTCAAAGAAACATCAGAATGGATGTTTTGTACGTAAAAAAAAAATCAAAACCGTTAATGAATATCAATCTCATAGCGATGAAGGATATAATTGTAATTTGTGTTTCGAACCATTTACGACCGAGTCGGCCTTAAATAAACACAACACTTCCCAACATTGCGTGTGCAAGATTTGTTTTAAAGTTTTTCATGCGCCTCAAGACCTAGAAACACATTTAAAACTGGTATGTATATAAAATTTGTTTTTATCGGCGACAATTATAACAATACATTTGTAATCCCCCTCTACGTTAGCATTAAATATGTAACATGAACGTTAAACAGCTCGAACTCACTTCAAAATATCTGATTTATGCTTTTGTTTTTGTGTACAAAACAGACTCATGAAAATGACTCGAACAGTAGCAGCAATAACGAAGTAAACGATGACAAAGATTACAAAACTGATTCTGATAACGATTATACGGACAACTGTACAGAAAATGAGAAATGGTTAGACGAACAGAATCCAACACAGAAGAAATCGCGTACAAGAGATTGTAAAATATGTGGAGAATCGTTTACAAAAACTGAAGACTTCGCTATACATATGACTATCCATGTCGGTCTGTATTATTCATTACTAGCTTGAACCCGCAGCTACGCTCGCGTTAATTACATTATAGTTTTTTCCCGCTGCTTCGCTTCCGCAAATGTCACTTTTGGCCACAGATTCCCTCACAATGTCGGTTTTAACGGAAAGCCTAGGTTAAACAGTACGCTGTACATTAAACAGATATACCGGGAAAACCTGGAAGTCAGGAAATTTTACTGGTCAGGAAAATGTCAGGGAATTTTGATGTAAGTCGGATTTTTGTGGAAAAAAACGATCAAGTGCGATTCCGAGTCACGCACCGAACGTTTTGTATATGTAAATTGAACAAATTTTGGTTGACCAACTTAACTTCGGTACCGAACGCCATACAAATTCTCATTGCACGTAGCTGCATAGTTAAGGTGGTCGGAAATTTCTTTGAAACGTAAACAAATTGTTTTTTTTCTGAATATTTTTTAAATACGAAAAGTCAGGGACAAAACTAAAAAATACCCTAGAAAACCGGGAAAAGTCAGGGAAATTTGTTCTGGAGAAAAAGTGGCCTCCTGTTAAACTACCTTTATTCATTTTACAATGTTGCATCGATAGCCACTGGAAATGTTTATGAATTAGATCAAAGTATGTATAAATTCTACCATTTGAGTATGGACGCCTCGTATTACGTACCAAATTTGGCTGAAAATCAGTTGTCGATTTTGTATGAAAAATACTTTTATTTGTATGGAAAGCCCTATGTTAACTCGAGCGAAGCCGGATATAAAGTTTTGAGTTGAGAAGCCGTGTGTACGTGTACCAAATTTCATTGAAATCGGACACAACAAACACAACCTCACTTTATAATTTGTGATTTTATAATACGTTTCAGGTTCTCAGTTCCAATGTAATATATGCCAACGATATTTTACTAGCAATTCAGCTTTAAAAAGACATGAAATGTGTCATTATCCCAGCTGTCGAGTTTGTATGATGAAATTTGAAACAAAAACCGAACTAATCAAACATAAAGAGGAACACAAGGATCACTTACCGTTTGTTTGTAAAGATTGTGGAAAACAGTTCTTGAAAAGGAAGCTGCTGATATCACATATGAAGGTGAGACGGTCCCTGCTTTGATTTTCCATTGTTTAAAACAAATGAATCACCGTTTAAACTAAACAGAAAACAAAATGTCACATGTATTATCGCTTGTTATTTAGTGTACTCTTTTTTTTCTTTCTTTCAATTGTTTAAAACAAATGAACCACCGTTTATAGTCAACATACTGAAACAAAATGTCAGGCGCACGTTGCTTGTTTTTTTAGTAGTATTATTTTTTTTTCAGAGACATAATGGCGGTCCTGAAGAAAAAAATCATTTATGCACGGTTTGTGGTCGTGCATTCACATTATTGTGCAATTTAGAAACGCATTTTAGAATTCATACGGGGGAGAGACCCTATGTGTGTAAAATTTGCAGTAAGTTAAACATTTTTTGCGTCGTTATAGATTACTCAGGTCTAGATAAAACCGGCGGAGGCTAAGTAAATGCCTTATAATTTATAAAGTCACCAAACAAGTGTAAGGTTAAAAATTATGTACTTTTAATGTTGTTTAGATAAAGGTTTTGCGCAATGGAGTTCATTACGGAGTCATATGGTAAATCATTCAGATGAACGTTCATTTGTTTGTCAGACTTGTGGTAAAACGTTCCTAAGAAAAGGGACGCTAGTAGAGCATATAAAAACACACACAGGCGAACGCAACTACCCATGTACATATTGTGATAAGAGGTTCTCCAATTCTACAAGACTTAAAGTTCACACTGTAGTGCATACAGGTAACTAAAACCACAGAATTTTAAAATACGCGCAACTCTGGCCTAACATTGTTAACAAGCAACACTACCGCCACGCGCGGTTTGGAATGTTAAAAAAGTTTTGACATATCTATAGAAACAAAATGATAATTTAATCAGCAGATTAATTTTATGGAAATGACTTGCTTTCCCACACTAGTATGGGAACGATACATTCCCGTACACTGGCCTGTCAAGTCATTTTACATGCATTCATACATGTGTGTAAAGCAGCTATATTATAGTGGGTATGGCAAAAAAACTTAGCATCCCAAGCAGTGCGCTGCGCTACTTTTGCTTGTTGCCAATTGAGGCCAGAGTTGCACGTATTCAAAATCTAAGAGTATTTGGTTTGATCGTTAGAACCTTAAATCAGTAAAACATAGTTTTAAGCAGTCATTGTTTATTTTGTTTTAGGTGAAAAAAATTTCAAATGCGAAACTTGCGGGAAAGCTTTTAATCGCAAAAGTACGTTAAGAACACATAATAAAATCCACACGGGTGAACGGCCACATCGGTGTTCCGTTTGCGGCACAGCATTTATACAAAGACACGTCCTAATTAGCCATATGAACACACATAAATAATAATTAGTCCTTATTTATTTACATCAGTATTTTATTGTGTTGTATAAAAATGAGCCATTAATAAATTAATCAAACATACCTAATCAGTTTTTTTTTATCTGGTAATTTTAGATGTGTAACTTCTTATGCGAGTTCAGGCCATTATATTTAACAATACCAGTAACAATAAGCCATTTTCCTGAGAGTTAGTGATGGGCGATTGTAAGATGTTTTTACAATCGAAACAATTGCAATCGTTCATAATAACAATCGAGTCCACAATCGACTCGGAGTTTGATTTTATAATCGAAATGTTCGATTGTTCAAGTCGATTATTTGCCAGCGAATGAGAATACATATAATCGCGATTCAAGGTTATATGCTGGTCGAATGAAGTCTGACGTTTACGCTACTCGTTCATCGTTGGTTCACTGTTCAGTCGGTCTCAGAGCAGTCGATTACTGCACAATCGACCATCCATCGACTCGACCACAGTTGTTGAGTGATGAACGATTATATATTATGTGGCTCTCGACAGTGGACATCGTCTGTACGATTCAGTACTATGCAACTTGGTCTCGGTGAAATATGAAACAACAACAATCGAGTCCAAGTGAAAACCATCGAGAGTCATCGAGATGTTTGAACAATCGAGACAATCGACTAAAATATCTCGTAATCGCCCATCACTATTATAAAGACGAAGGGAGTCAAGGGACGCACATATGCGAAATTCTTATACTAGTGCGGTCAGCGTTGCCAGTAGAGTACGAATAGTACGTTTTGCGTACTATTCGGCCTCTTTGCGTACTCGCGTACTCTCCGTGCGTTTTGCGTACTATTTTAAATTTTAATACTTGAAAATTGAAATTGCATTCGGACCCAGTCCACAAAATGAAGCGTTTCTAAAAATTAACATTTATAGATACATCTTTTGCATTTCGGTAAATTTTATAAATTTAATAGCAAATACGACTGCTCTGTGGTCACATTTTATTATATTATTCCCTTCAAGTTTAAACCAATTGATGGTACCCCTAATATATATTTCCTTCTTCGTTTATTATACAAATAATTGTATATAACTTTCTCTTTTTCTTTTGTTAATATGTGATTTTTTTAAGTTTAGTAATCATATTTTTATGTATTTTAACCCCCTATCTTCTGAATTTTAGAACCGATTTTGATAACTCTTGTTTCATTTAATAAGGCATACCTACCTCCAAGGTGGCCCCACATACATTTTTACTTAAATGGGTTCAATAGTTTATTTTTTTAATTTAGTAATCAAATATCAAGAAATACGTCGGTTATTAACGTGCAAACTACGTATTGCAAAGCTACCAAAAAGTAAAAATTAAAAAAATAATTATAACAAAATACAACCACCTTCAAAAAAACCACTAAAAAGAGAAAAATAATAAAATTTTGATGTCTGCGTCAATTTAATTACTAATATAAAAAGTTTTAGTAATTAAATTGGCACCGACCTTAAAATTTTATTATTTTCATCTTTTTAGTTGCTTTTTTGAAGGAGGTCCTATTTTTTTATGATTTTTTTTATCATGGGCGTACTCTACGAAAAATTTGCGTACTATTTTAAGTTACTGCGCGTACCCAAGAGATAAAAGTGGCTGGCAACGCTGAGTGCGGTTAATGGTTACAGAGTTCACTTTTTGTTTACCGAATGTCATCAATGGCTAATTCATTTGATATTCAAACAATTTGTAGAACTTGTTTAGCAAACAATTCTGATTTCTTAATACCTATATTTAATGATTATAAAACCGAAACCAATAATGAAGTTAATATATCAGAAATGCTAATGGAATGTGTTTCTGTACAGGTAAGCCAACACGCAATTTTTGATTGATTTATGAATATTAATTGAATGATTGATACACAAACATGTGCGTTTTAGGTGTCACAAGACGATAACTTACCAAAAATGGTTTGTCACAATTGTAAAGCGCAATTAGAGAGTTGCTTTACTTTTAAAAAACAATGTAAACAGTCAGAAGAGTATTTAAATAGTTTAGTAATTCAAATTGATACAAAAGACAATATCGTATTTAAAGATGAAGTTAAAGTCGAAACGAATAATGATTACGAAATAAATACAACTGATTATTTAGAAGAGGACATAGAAGTCAAAACAGAATATTCATCAGATGCAAGTTTCGTAATCAAAAGAAAAATGCTATCTAAAAAAAACAAAATCTCGAAGAAAACAAAACATAGAGATGAAAATGCTATGGTTAAAAAAAAGAAAATCAAAAAAACAACAGATGAAACATCCGAACATTTTTTTGATTGTACAATGAATGGTACAATGTGTGATAAGCCATTCAAAAAGGAATCTGAATTAGTACCTCATGTAAGCCAACATTCTGGCGGCAAAGAATATGAAATTTGTAAAAAAATGTGCCTCACAGAATCGAGTTTGAAGACGCAAATGAAATGTTATGCTTTGACATGCGAGTCTTGTTTAACGCCTTTTAATAATAAAACCGATTTAGAGGCTCACACTAAAGAGCACAAAGGACAGCTGTCATTTGTATGTGGTAAATGTGGAAAGCAGTTTGGAAAAAAATCTGGATTATCGTTACATTTGAAAACCCATACGGACGAACGCAACCATTTATGTACTGTTTGTGGTAAATCATTCGCTGTATTAAGGAATTTAGTATCGCATCATCGAATACATACCGGTGAGAAACCTTACACCTGTGAAGTGTGCAACAAAGGGTTCACCCAATGGGGTTCTTTACGCAGTCATATTGTAAATCATACAGGAGAAAGACCTTACGTTTGTCAGACATGTGGAAAAACGTTCGCAAGAAGAGTTACTCTACGTCGACACAACAAAATTCACACCGGTGAGAAGAAATATGCCTGCACGTATTGCGATAAACGATTTTACGCTTCTGATTATCTTACGAGACATCTAGTTATACATACAGGTAAGACTATATGATTAATCCTTATCATGGTCTAAAAATGACTCGTTGTTTTTAAGAATGTATGGCACCTATCTCAAATCACCGAGAAATGGATGAAATTTTGGAAACTTACTTATTAATATATCCGAAATAAGTACACAAAATTTCAGAATGGCTTACTGAATAGTTATATGTAATTATGAAATAGCATGACCTCTTATAAGAAAATCGCGCATTCATAGTAATATCACTGAAAAAAGCTTGTAATTTTTAGAACATTTAGCTACATATTTAGGAAGCTCGTCAAAATTTCATCTGTATAGTCACCGAGTTCAATCAAGAGAAAAATATAATTATTGCTGAAAATTATCAAACAAATAGCGTACTTTATAAAATGCGTGTTTATAAACTTGGCAACAGCGCTCTCATACAGTCATGCATTATAAACATTTTTAACATATTACCGACCACTTTTGAGAACTAACCAATGAAATTAATAGATTCTTTGCCGTTTGATTCATAGTTTGAATGCAACGCTGCCAAGGTCTCTGCTATGTTAGTATGCAGTCATATGTATTATAATTTATGTATGCGTGTAACCTATCTCAGCCTGTACTGAGGTAAAAATTTTCGCTATAAATCTGATATGCTTGCATGGTATAGAATAACCATTGAAACCTTAAATCAAAAACATAGTTTTAAGCAGTCAAAACCCAAAATTATTTAACACATTAATAAGAATCGTTTATTTTATTTCAGGTGAAAAAAATTTCAAATGCGAAACTTGCGGGAAAGCTTTTAACCGCAAAAGTACGTTAAGAACGCATAGTAAAATCCACACGGGTGAACGGCCACATCGTTGTTCCGTTTGCGGCACAGCATTTATACAAAAACACGTCCTAATCAGCCACATGAACACACATAAATAATAATTATTTCTTATTTATTTATATCAGTATTTTATTGTGTTATATAAAAATGAACCATTAATAAATTAATCAAACATGTTAGTTGAATTTTGTTTTCAGTTTTTTTTGTCTGGTAATTTTTTTCTTATTCGAGTTCGGGCTGTTATATTTAACATTAACAGTGTGACGATTGCAATGGAAAATAAATCATACTATTCTGTAAATGTCAATTGTATAAACCTTTTCACGAGTAGTTATGCGCAAGCGCCGTCGCCATGGTTATGATCGCGGCTTTCAGAAGTTTCGTACACTATTTGACGCAATGACTAGGCCAGAAACTTTTTTTAATGTTAATTTAGATGAAAATGTTACCGATGGTGCTAAATTAGTGCACAAAACAGTGAAAGAACATACTTGTGTTAAATTGGGACGGTGGTTGAAGTACCATGGCTGGAAAACTGGTAGAAGTAAACGAAAATTGGTTGAAAGGTTAGAATCCTACCTGTCATAAATTGTTTATTGTAAAAAGTGTATCTTCAAAAATATTCAAATATTTTTCTAGGGTGTTGTACCACTTTCTTATTTAATTACTACATACTTTTTTTCAAAATCAATCACTTGCCATCTGTCAATATATAACTACACTGTCTTATGAGTATCGCAAAACACAATTTTTTTTAATTCCGTTACATAAAAAACGGATAATTATTTCAATTGCATTCTAACTTGGCAATGTCAATGCTAATTTAAATATACACGATGTCCCAAAAGGTGTCATAAATTTATGGGCTTGTTAATTATGGTTTTTTGAATCAAAAATCTCGATATACTTATATCCTATTTATTTAACGGTTTCAGAGTTATAAATAAATTCATTTATTTTATTACTCACAAATTTTATAAATTAACATTTTAACTAATTTATAAACTTAACACTCTAACACTTTTGAAATTCTACAGATCTTAGAGTAATTGGCAATTGAATCGAATAGGTGGCAGCATGAGCAAAAGCAATGTTATAAGCGGTACGACCTCCTTATTTTAACAAGTCATATGGATTTCTTCACCTTCTCTGACCTTTGACGATACAACTAACACTAACCACTCTGGCATTCTTTATTATCTCTGACTCTGGCTCCGCGTTTTGACACGACTAGTGTTGTAAAATTTCCGAAAATGTATTCTTTGGAAAAATTTCATAACAACCAGGAACTGCACAATTACAATTTGAAAAAAATTGACTTTCTTTGCTACTCACAGTGTGTTATCTCTGTCACAGTTGCGAACGGAGTCTCCATCCTGCTTTGGCCAGACATTGACATTCGTTTGACATTGCTACTGAACTAGGTTTCCATTTCTATATCTATTGTCTAAACTTTAAGGTGTGATCGTCCCGCTTAGGATTAATTTCAGCGAACGACTGTAGAGGCCAGCTCAGGGCCGTAGCTAGGGGGGGCATTAAGGGGCAATGCCCTACCTTAAAACATCCAGTGCCCTACTTTAAGGAATTATAAACAACCCGCAAAGACTGTCACGACAGAATGACAGACTTGATCTATCTGGCATTTGGAAAAACAAGATTAAATTCGTTGGACTAAATGAAGTTCTTCGGAAATTTGATAACATGGCAAGTTCTGTATTTTTTTTTTTTTTTTTGAATAAATTGTTATTTACCGTTTTCTTGCTTTTGTAATTTGATATCACCAGATGAGATGGGCAATCCAATTAAAAAATTGTAGTCTTTTGCTTCAGCCCTACTTTAAACTTTCAGTGCCCTATCTTGAATTCAGCTCTAGCTACGGCCCTGGGCCAGCTACTTTGAATTTAATCGCGAATTGTTAAAAATAATATTCTTGTTCAAAAATTTCGTTGTATACTCTCTCGAATGTGCGACGTTTTGGCTATATTCGATTAGGATGACGCTGATGATATTCGGACACTGCAGCTACAGAAATGCCATTACAAAATCCATGAATAAATGCATTTCAGCATATTCACGTCTAGTAAATCTTTCAATTTTCAACTTTATACGTTCATCTCATTTGACTGACCATTAGTAATCAGTATTTGTTTTTGGCGTTCGACTACTATGTATAAAAATAAATGAATTTATCGATAACTCTGTTGATAAAAGGACATATTAAGTTTATTGAGATTTTAGATTCAAAAAACCATAATTTTTAACAAGCCATTTATGACTATACCTTTTGGAACATTCTGTATTTAAAACACAAGCTGTTTTCTTTCTACACTGTACGTCAGCGATCCCTGCTCAACCAAATTACATAATTAATTGAAGCTTTTTGTCCACAGGTGTGTTTATCACTATTTTTCATATTAATATCTTGTAAACTGTACTGCATATTATAAAGACGAACGGACGCGCATAATCGAAATTCTACTGTAGACTGTAGTGCGGTTATAGAGTTCACTTTTTGTTTACCGAATGTCATCAATGGCTAATTCATTTGATATTCAAACAATTTGTAGAACTTGTTTAGCAAACAATTCTGATTTCTTAATACCTATATTTAATGATTATAAAACCGAAACCAATAATGAAGTTAATATATCAGAAATGCTAATGGAATGTGTTTCTGTACAGGTAAGCCAACACGCAATTTCCGATTGATTTATGAATATTAATGAATGATTGATACACAAACATGTGCGTTTTTAGGTGTCACAAGACGATAACTTACCAAAAATGGTTTGTCACAATTGTAAAGCGCAATTAGAGAGTTGTTTTAGTTTTAAAAAACAATGTAAACAGTCAGAAGAGTATTTAAATGGTTTAGTAAGTGAAAATGATATAAAAGACATTGTATTTAAAGATGAAGTCAAAGTCGAAACAGATAATGATTACGAAATAAATACAACTGATTATTTAGAAGATGACATAGAAGTCAAAACAGAACATTCATCAGATGCAAGTTTCGTTATCAAAAGAAAAAAGCTATCTAAAAAGAACAAAATCTCGAAGAAAACCAAGCATAGAGAAGAAAATGCTATGGTTAAAAAAAAGAAAATCAAAAAAACAACAGATGAAACATCTGAAAATTTATTTGATTGTACAATGTGTGATAAGTCATTTAAAAAGGAATCGGAATTAGTAACTCATGTAAGCCAACATTTTGGCGGCAAAGAATGTGAAATTTGTAAAAAAATGTGTCTCACAGAATCGAGTTTGAAAAAGCATATGAAACGTCATGCTTTCACATGCGAATCTTGTTTAACGCCTTTTAATAATAAAACCGATTTAGAGGCTCACACTAAAGAGCACAAAGGACAGCTGTCATTTGTATGTAGCGAATGTGGAAAACAGTTTGAAAAAAAGTCTGGATTATCGTTACATTTGAAAATTCATACGGGCGAACGCAACCATTTATGTACCGTTTGTGGTAAATCGTTCACTCTATTAGGGAATTTAGTATCGCATCACCGAATCCATACCGGTGAGAAACCTTACACTTGTGAAGTGTGCAACAAAGGGTTCACCCAATGGAGTTCTTTGCGCAGTCATATTGTAAATCATACAGGAGAAAGACCTTACGTTTGTCAGACATGTGGAAAAACGTTCGCAAGAAGAGTTACTCTACGTCGACACAACAAAATTCACACCGGTGAGAAGAAATATGCCTGCACGTATTGTGATAAACGATTTTACGCCTCTGATTATCTTACGAGACATCTAGTTATACATACAGGTAAGACTATGATTAATCCTAAAGGTACGTGCATTGTTCATTTTAGTCGCCCTTAAATTGCCCCCAAAATGTTCGCTCTTCAAGCCCTTTCATTTGATACCCATATCATAGGGGTTGCTGTGGAAATGATAAATCGCCATTTTGTAACGTCCGCCATATTGGATTAAAAATGGCGGCATTTAAGTAATCGTGCATTGTCACGATGACAACATACATACATACAAGTGAAGTTTAATAAAAGCTTGAAAAAACAACCATTGAGTATTATTATTTGATCTAGCAACCATAATGGTTAGCAACTTTCAAGTGTTTCATCACATTCAAATGTTTTTTGTTTCAGGTGAAAGGAATTACAAATGTGAAACTTGCGGAAAAGCGTTTAACCGTAAAAGTAATTTAGTTACACATAATAAAATCCATACCGGTGAACGGCCGCACGTTTGTTCAGTGTGTGGATGCGGTTTTATTCAACGCCATTGTTTAATTTCACACATGAAAACTCATCAGTGAAATATATTTGCATAGAAATTCAAAAGATTTTTTTTGCAAATGGCTTCGAGAAGTAAAAGTAACTAGCCAATGAAAATAAAATTAAATTTAATATGTACATATTGCTTTTAAATTAAATAAAAAAACGAGATTTCTATATAAATTCTTTGTTTCTAAATACAGATTCTATCAAATTAAACCTGTGCATAGGGCATTCTGTGTGTAAGACAGAGATTGATACATAAAGCAATAAGTAAGAATGAGATAAATAATCGCTAATAAGATGTTACGTGGTTATTGTAAATAAATACTATTTATACAACCTAATAGCGTCATCTTTGTTTTTTCGGTCCTTCTATGCTATTTTCAAAGGCAGCTACAAATAATTTTATTATGTCGGCGGTTGAATTACCACCATAAAACCATTTAATTATATGGATTTTTTCCCAAACAGTATAAATTGCCATTTTAACAATAATTTCAGTAGTGACTATTTTTACTGTAGAAAACAACGATTACAGTTGTTCGGTATTACATATTTATTTACAGTAACCACGTAACATCCTATTAGCCATCATTTATGTCATTCTTACTTATTGCTTTTTGTATCAATCTCTGTCTTGCACACAGAATGCCCTATGCACAGGTTTAATTTGATACAATCTGTATACTGTCCTACCTCCGCTATTTTCATATTGGCTAAAGTAAAGTCAAGTTTTTTTGGACATGAACTCTAGGTTATGGAAAACACCTTATAGTAGTGAATTGAAAGCTCATCCAAATGGTGCAGACTAAAAATATGTTTACCAAAAAAGAAAACCACATCAAAATCGGGTCACCCATTGAAGAATTATGATGCCAGACCATAGATATCAGGACTTGATAATAGCCGAGCGTGTAGCAACACTGTTGTTTGCATGGCGTTGCTATGGTTCCTCTATTACAAGTCCCCAGTTCCCGGGTTCTAGCCCGAGAGCTGGTAGAAGTGTCAATTGGATTTTCAATTTATTATTAAAAAAAAAACAATGAATTGAAAATATGGATTGGTGCTAGGCCCAAATAACCTTAGCTGTTGGTGGTCTTTAAAACACACACACCATAGATATCGAAATTCGGGACATTCAGGGAAGGGTGCATGCCTGTCTTATGGACATGTCCATGCTATGCATGCGCCCACGTTCTATTAAATTTTCACTCTATGAAACATTTTCAATTTCTTTTGTGCGCGCGCGGGGCCCCTAGTTGATGCGGGGCCCCTAGGCAGTTGCCTATTCTGCCTAATGGTTAATCCGGCCCTGCTCATAGTCGTGTGTGATAAAAAATGACCAATAAAATTTCTACTAAAGGTTACACCACTTGTTACATCTTAGGGTTGCACAAGCATTAAGTTAAACCATAATTTTTCAATTTGAGAAAATACTGAAGTAATTTAGACGCTAATGACTCTGTTGTCGAGCGTCTATAATCCACAATTCAATTCTGAAGTAATTAAGATTAAGAAGGCCGTTGTCAAGGTCATAATCTGTATTATTGACAGGGGTTTTAAAAAACAAAACAGATTTTTTGTAAACAGAAAATGCAACTGCATAATTTTTAGTTTTTGAAATCAAAATTTAAAATCAAGTTTTAAATAACTGCAACTGAGAAATTCTAAAATTTATAAAAAATTCTAAATTTACGTAAGTATAGTGTGTAGGTTTTTCAAAGCCTTCTGTAAAATACGTTATTGTTATGTAAATCAAGAATAAAGCAGTTTTTTGTTTATCAAACAAAACTGTCAAATGGGTAAATTTAAAGTCCACAAAGTTTTCTAAAGATTTTTACATAAATTAATTAATATAAAATGAACGCAAGTAATTCTGTCCCACCGGACTGTGTAAATAATAGCGGCGACGAGTTCGGTGATCTACTGATTTTATCAGGAAATGAATCCGGTGGACGACATCGTTTGCAGAGATATCGACCGCCGTTGGCTACCATCGATGAATCTACTTGCACACCATCTGGTAACATTGGTAACTCCGTTGATGAAATATTGTCCAGGTGTGTTTAAACTATAGACTTGAAATGACAAAACCTATTTTTTTAATCGGGCATCGGAACCGAACAAATAACTATCCGATATTCAATAATTGCCCAATACATCATTAGCCGAGAGATGACAAAAATCAATTGTTTTTGCATTCAGATACTCAAACCAAATAATCAGTTTTTGCCTACGATAACGTCTGACTTTCTGATGATTATTTAAGAGTATTCTCTAACGGAAGCACTGGGGTAAAAGATGTACAGGGTGTTAAAAAAAGAGTGTAATATATTTAAAGAGGTAATAGTATGGACCAAAATAAACAAAAAAGTCTTAGTAAACATAGGTCCGCAAAGTAACGGTTTCGGAGATATGGAAGGTTATTCTTTTTTGAAACATTTATTTGCAATTATTTACTACTTATTAGTGTATTTGCCATAATATGGCACATACACTATTGGCGTCGGTCGGATGGCGGGACCTAGGGGTCGCACCAAAATTTCTCGACGTTTCAAACCCTCCTGAACATATGTATATATGTGTGTGTGTGTGTGTACACGATAACTCTCGACAGACTTAATCGATTTAAACGAAATTTGGTACACACATTGGAACCCATTACCGCACGAAGCCTATTTAAAATGGGCCCGATCGGACCATTTTAAGGGTAGTTTTTAGGGGTTGAAAAAAGTTTTTGGGTCCAAAAATACCGAAAAAATTCTCAGAATCGTTTCAAAAATGAAATTTTACCCTTTAGTGAAGATTAAAATGTGCTGCTAAAATTTTAATAAAATCGGCCCAACAGGACCGGACTTACAAATTTTATGAAAACACTGGTTTGCGGATAGTGATTTACTTGCTGAAGGGTGTATTTAATTTGGTACAGAGGTTGCATTGATAA
The DNA here is from genome assembly GCA_039654895.1 of Mongoloraphidia duomilia. NCBI lineage: Eukaryota > Metazoa > Arthropoda > Insecta > Raphidioptera > Raphidiidae > Mongoloraphidia > Mongoloraphidia duomilia. The sequence continues at coordinate 6,927,617 of CM077523.1, forward strand.
TATTATTGAAATTAAGAAAAAAAAATATTATTTTAAGGGATGTATTAAGGGGTTAAATTTTTTATTTTGTCCAAAAACAAACTTAAGTTTACATAATAAAGCCACAAGGCCTGCATTAGCAAATACACTATATTGTCGGCAGGGTTTGGCACTGCGACCCGAGTTTTTTATTATGTACAAACAAACAAACAAAAGAAGCTTCTAGCAAAACCAAAAAATAAAGTTACATAAGATGTTCAAAGTGCCCTCCTTCCATTTCCAAGTAGGCACGACATCTTTGTGTGAAAGATATTAGAATTCTTTCTAAAACCCCCTATTGCCTCGGATTTGTTAGCATTTTTGATTAATTCGTAGCTACAGCTCCTCGAGGCTATTTACAGGAGTACCATAGACTAATGTTTTGAAATATCCCCAAAAAAAAGGAATCTAGAGGGTATAAATCAGGCGATCTTGCAGGCCATAATACAGGTCAGCCCCCTTCCATATCTCCGAAACCGTTACTTTGCGGACCCATGTTTACTACGACTTTTTTGTTTATTTTGGTCCATACTATTTAGGCCTAGGCCCGTGAGGCCCGGGCCTAGAGCGGCAACATTTATGGGACGGCAAAATTAAGAAGGCGCCTGAACCTAAACATTTTTCCCGGGCGCTGGAAAGTCAAAATTGATTAAGTTTTCCGTCAACTGTGAGATTGAATTATGTGGAAAAAAATAACTCATAATATAAGTTTGACAATCACTTTTACATAGAAAAAAAGGGCGACACATCGGCAAGGGTCTAGGGCGGCATTGAACCTAAATCCGCCACTGTGTGCATGCGCGCCCATCATTTTGATGGAAATCTTCAAAAACAAGAAACCAATGAATAGAGCCAATATGTTTCTTTGTTGCTTTCTAATGTAACCTATTATTATGTCTTTGACAGAAACCAAGGTGATCTTTCAATTCTACAACAGGAATTCACAGAAAATAAAGGCACCAACAATCATAAAATTTTAATAAATAAATCGATTTGTAACAAAACATTTCCAAATAATGTTGAAACAATATATCAGAAACAAAACTGGAACGAATACGAAAATGAAGACAGTGCAAAAAAAACAAATATTACTGACGAAACAGTTGACGTTCAGTGCAAATTATCGCCATCTAGTGACAATACTGAATGCCTGATTAAGCCGTCGAATGGAGATTTGGCAGATTTATGCGCAGAATGTGAACGCAAAGATTCTTCGAAAGTTGTTCAGCTGTCGCCAAAGCCTTCTCTGCACGATATGAGATCAAGCATAACAAGCGACGATCGTCTGACTTTCGATACCGACACCGGTTCCGGAAAGGATAAGTTTTCTAGTCTGGAGCGCGACGAAAATTCTGAAACGTCCGATTACTCCGAATTCGACGAAAATCAGAAAAAGCGTGCTTTCAATTGTGTTGTTCCGAGCATAATTATAGGCGCAATGAGTTCTATATCGCTATCGTCGACCGACAGCATACGGGAAATTATTAAAAAAGAACGCACGGACTACAAAACTTATAAGCAACAGCACCAGTCACTTCACAAAAAACTCTGGACTAAACAGGTGCCTATTCCAATCTATTCTTCTTCATGTCAAGCATTCGAATTAATGAACGATGACGTTATCGAACCAAAACACGTGACTTCCAAAATAGAACAAACTTTGCCTGAGAAGGTCGCGCCTATTGTCGTGCCTACTCCGAACGTTACAGAAGGCGACAATGTCGATACGGAAATTAAAAAAGCACTGAAAAATATCGAAACTAACGAAGTTCAGCTTCAGAAATACGTTCGAAATGTTCGAGAAAAACTAACATTACCGTCGCAACAAATTGACAAGATAGAAAACGGTATGGAGGAATCGGATAAATGTCGCATTGATAATCGAAAATCGACGCTGACAATCGAACTCGCTGATGGAATAAAAAACAAAGTTGATAGCAAAACACGCACGATGATAAATCAACCAGCCGGCGATAACATCGGAAAGTCAAAACCCAAACCGAAAGACGACTACAAAGTTAAAGAAGAACGCAAGTCACACAATAAACCTGAACCAATAACGCCTGAGGCTAAGCGACCGTTGGGTCAATTTGGCACGACACTAAGCTCAAGCGAATCGGTAAAACAATATCTCGAAGAAGTGAAACAAAGCGCTACGAGCTCAAGGTCATATTTCGAAAGATGTTTGAATCTTTTAAAGAAGAAAGCGAACGATTTTGCTGAAAATAATAAACACGAAGCTATTTATAAAGAACAAAAACAAGAAATGCAGGAAAAGCCTAAAGTTAGAAATGATGTGTTATTAATTAATCAAATTCGTAATCGAATAGATGAAACTTACAGACAAGCGAACTATTATTCTAACAATTATGTAAACAAAGTGCCTATGGAAATTGAAAATACTATAAAAAGTATAGAAGACGCCATTAAAAATATTAATAATGAAAATAATACATCTGATAAAAAATTAACTAAAAAAAATAAACAAGATCTCAGCGTGTTGATCGATAAACTCAATTTTATAGCTTCGTATCATAAGAAAATAAAAGTCACTTCGCGTAAAAAGAGAAGTCTCAATGGAATTAACCAATCGAAAAGCAGTAATGAATCACACGGCGATCGTTCGACGAACGTAAACCGTGAGCCGCGCCTCAGTCGAAAAACAAATTATAATAATTATAACGAGCATGTATTCACCTCCAAAAAATCGAATATTATTAAACTGATCGATACTCAGCTGAGCGCAAACGCATGTGAAAAATACAACATGAAAACAATTATGGCGCCTAATAAAAATACAAACAATATGACGGAACACATCAACAGTCGACTGGTTAAATATAAACAGATTAAAGAAACTAAACAAACGAGTGCAGAATTGGTACACCGATGCAATAGTTTGTTTTGTTCGGACAAATGCAAAATGGTCGTCGAGGATATGGGTAAACTGAGACTGCAAAAGAAAAAAATTCCAAGTGAGGAAATGCTTTTTAAATTTGAAATCAAACGAGATGAGCATAGCGCATCGGGAGACACAAAAACCCAAGAGGACACAGGTCCGAGTATAGTCGACCGTGCACTAATAGATCAAATCCGCGAAGACTATTTAAGAATTCAGAAGCGTCCGCGACGCATCGTGCGCAAAAAAAGCAGTACATCAACGATGACCGCCACTTCTACCATCGACATCGATACGAAAGCATCGACCACAGACAGAAAATTACTCGACAATGAGGCGCTGAGCAATATAACACGCGAAACAATAGCGCCTCTAGTGGCTGAATATCCGAAACACGTGTATACTAAAAAAGTTTTGCCGGAGCCAGAAACTGGTAGAAATAAAAAGAATAGAACGCCGACGCCGACTAGAAAGGCGCATCAAGTGTTAAAAACGGTTAATAAACATACCAAGTCTCCGTCGAGAAAAACAAACGAAACTTCTATAATCTCAGTCGTACAGGACGCCGCAGAAGAGAATCAAGACAATCCTCCGACCGATGATGCTTTTAAATCCAAAACGACCGATGAAGAATCGATTCCAACCAATTTGGAGACGTCCAGTTTAACGCAAGAAACCGCTTTCCTTAGTGAGAGCGTCAACAAATATGCCAATTCATCGGTAGTTTCGGTTACGAAGCTCAAAGAACTTTTAGAAGATCCGACTGCCAAATATAATTCGCAATATACAGTAATGCCTATATACAAAACGGTGCTTTTCGCGAAAAAAGATTTACCTGAAAAACCTTTTGAAAGCGTAAAATCTCCTGTTCGATCGTATATTCATGGACTGACAAAAGAAACAAAATCACGCGTTGACAATTCAATACCCGAAAAAAATAATAATAGATTATCGAATACAAAAAAAAACTTCATGAAAAACCAAAACGACGATAAAGCATTTAACAAATCGACAAAAACATCGGAAACGAGTTTTTTATCCGATAAACTCGTTCATATGCATCCAGAAAAAATCAAAATACAAAATACAATAAAAAACGTGTTAATAAAAAATGACAAAACGGTTACGGGAGATATCACTGAGATAATTCCTAATGCCGAACATCCGAAATTACTCGATACGAATCTGAATCGGTCCGTAGAAAATAAACCGAAACAGTTTATGAATAAAACCTTGTCACAGAAATGTACCGTTAACTTAGAAAACTATAACAAAAATTTTAATAATATTAATAGACAAACAAAATCTAAAGCAGTTTTGCCTGCACCAAAAAAAAATTTGCAAGTGATGGAATCAAACGCAAAAGGAAAATTCACTGATAAACACGGGCACCGAGCGAACGTTTACTCCATAATCGATGACATTCTAACACTCACAAAACCGATCAGTCAGCAAAAGCCTAGGTCGAGATTAAATGACGATGGCGGCGACGAAAACGAAAACATTCAACGTAAAATATCTTCCCACGCTGAATTAAACAAACGAATGAAAAACATAAAATCAAAATTAGAAATGGATAAAATTAAGTTTGTTAAAAGTTTAATGAAAATTTTATCGGACGAAGCGATTAACGAAAACGAACAACAAAATGCACAGAAATTAGGAAATGCCGGCGAAATGTTTTGTCCGCTGCAAAGGAAGAGCAGTACCGTCTGTATGATTGAAAAGGGAAGCGATGCAAGTGTTTCGCTCAAGAATAGTCGACAAATAAACATGGCCGTTACAAATTTAATAAACATAGTCGATCAAGTAACGGACGAGGTTTCCAAATTAACAACCAAACAATATAATATTCCTGCGAAAAGTGACGACAATAACTTTGCGAAAAGTAAAAGTAGTTCGAACGTATCGTCGGATCATTTGGTGAAACATAGAAATGTAACGGTGAGTGGTAGTGAACGATGCTTCACCGAGAAACCGCAAACTCCCAAGAATCGACGGATGCACAGCGCAGACATAGCTAAAACCTGTAAAAGTACAAACAAAGGCTCGAATTCACTTGAAGCAGTAACTAAACAAACAACGCCTGCTCCTGATAAAACAATAAAATCTGTAAGCAATGAAACCGTTTCAGAAAAAGTGAAAGACGCGGAATTTTATCTTGAAAAAATCAAATCGAGTACTGAAAACCTGCTGAAAACTTTGTTTGAAAAGCGCAGCGCCATGATTAGAAGAGACGGAAGTTCATTTATGTGGACTAGTAGCGATACAGTTACGGAAGCGAGTTACGACCACAGCGAATCCAAAACGGGTGACAAAAGTATGGGTTTGGATATGTCGGCTAGATCGTCGTTGGTATCGATTTACAATTCAAACAATGCTAATAAAGCTAGCGGTTCTGATGTACACATAAACGATTCAAAAACACCATCGAATCAAAATGATTGCACTGAAAAACGTGATCGAAGTGTTACGCCGCCTACTACGAAAGAATTAAAAAGTGAATATGGCACTGAAAAGCATGTTCAATATATTACGCCTATTGCGAAAGGGTCGAAGAGTCAAAATTGCACGGCTACGCGTCTTCGATGTGTAACGCCCACTTCGAAAGAGTCGACCAGTCAAAATTGCTTTGATATGCGTCTTCGATGTGGAACGCCCACTGAGTCGAAGAGCCAATCAATCCATAAAGATCACTACAACGAAGTTATCAGCACTACAAAGAGTTTATTGAAAATCATAAATGACGAAATTAAAGTTCTACAAGAGAAAAACGAATCGTTGTCGGAACATGAACAACTCACAGAAACTCGATTATTTTTGAATGAAATAAAATCAAAAACTGAAACTTTGTTTTTAACGATAAAAGGTGAAAAGAACAAAAGTCATGAAAATACAAATCAAGATATAACGAAATCTAAAACACTTACAAATATCTGTTCTGCCAACAGCGAGGCGTTAACGTGCGCTCGATACATCGTCGACAAGATACTTTTTAATATCGATAATAAGAAAACTGTAAATATCGATGCTACGACAATTTCGAGTATAGATATGAAAATTTCAAATATCGATGATACGAAAATTTCTAATATCGATGAGATGCAAAATTTGAGTATCGATGATAAGAAAATTTCGAATATCGATGCTACGAAAATTTCGAATATCGATGATACGAAAATTTCGAATATCGATGATACGAAAATTTCAAATATCGATGATACGAAAATTTCGAATATCGATAATACGAAAAATTTGAATATCGATAATACGAAAATTCCGAATACTGATGATCCGAAAATTTCGAATATCGATGATCCTAAAAATTTGAATATCGATGATCCGAAAAATTCGAATACCGATGATCCTAAAAATTTGAATATCGATGATCCGAAAAATTCGAATATCGATGATCCTAAAAATTCGAATATCGATGATCCGAAAAATTCGAATATCGATGATACGAAAAATTCTAATATCGATGATAAAACGGGATTGCAGTATTCACTGCACAGAACTACGACTGACATGTTATTTGAAACACTTGAAGAAGCTCTCCAACCTGAAAATGAAAAACCTATAGATTTAGATAAAGTTGAACCGGTCTGCAAATTTGAATTATCGCAAAGCAGCGATAAGAAACTCAAAGAACTTTTCTCACCGCGTAGTTTCAAATCATCAAATATGGTTTTAGAATCGGACACGTTTCTGTCCTGTAGCACTCTACAACATAACGCCCCAACGATTCATTCTTCGATATCAATTTCCACAACAGCCGTTTGTGATTTAAGTACTTCCGAAATAGAATTTGAGAAGCCCAAAGAAGAAAATGAAAATAAAATTAAGGATTTTGAACGCGCGAATAACAGTGAATTAGAGAAACGTATCGATCTCAATAATTCACCGAAAGTCGAAACGAACGAAACTAAGGATCGATGGTTTGAAACTTTAGACGATATAGAAAATAAAGTTAGCATTAAAGATTTAATCAGTTTTATCGATCGAACAGCAGCAGAGCAAGAAGAATATTTTTGCCAACCGGAAAAAGAAGCGAAAACGCCAAAAATTGAAGCCAAAAGGAATATGACAACGCTCTTATTAACTGATCAAGATTTTCAAAAGAAAATTGCATACACAAAACAAGATCTCAATTTAGACGAAAATCTAAAGATTATCAAAACTGAAAAAGTGCTTCAAAAAGATTCAGTGTCTGTCGACGAAAGCCAACAAAAAATGACGCATGAAAATCAAAATGACAAAACAGAAAAAAATATAAAAACTGAACATACATTTCTAAATGATAAAATTTCATCAAATTGTGAAGTATCTATCGATGAAAAACAAAACATCAAAATGGATGAACATCTTAAAGCTGATAAACTTCAAGTTTGTATATCGATATGCAAAATATCTAGTGATAAAAACTGTCACACAAAAATTGCGTTTGAAAAACAAAATGAAGAAACAAATATTGAAAAGACTACCATAAACAAAAGAACGCTTCAAACCGATAAAGATACATCGGTATGCAAAGTTATTATTGATGAAAACTGTCTAAGAACAATTGCGCCTCAGAAACAAAACATCAAATCAGATGAAAATTTAAAAGCTTTTAAAACTGAAAACGTTGAAAATTTATCAATATGTAAGGGATTTACCGATGAAAACTGCCAAAAGAAAATTGAACTCGAAACCAATAAAAATTTAAATTTTACGAAAACCAACGAACTTCAACATGCCGAAGATTTATTGGTATGTAAATTACCTACCGATAAAAAAAGTGAAACGAAAGCTGAAATCGAAAAGCAAAATAATGAAACCGATGAAAATCTAAAAGCTATCAAAACAGAAGAACTTCAACATGTTCCAGATTCATCAGTATGTAAAGTATGTACCGATAGAAAATGTCAAAAGAAAGTCGAACTCGAAAAACAAAACATCAAAACAGATGGAAATGTATCTGTTGAAGAAAATAGTGAAAAAAAAACTGAGAAACAAAACATTGAAACAAATGAAAATCTAAAAATTATCAAAACAGAAGAACTTCAACGTGTCAAAGATTCGTCGGTATGCAAAGTATCTACCAATAAAAAATGTCAAAAGAAAGTTGAACTTGAAAAACAAAACATCAAAACAGATGGAAATGTATCTGTTGAAGAAAGTAGTGAAAAGGAAACTGAGAAACAAAACATTGAAACAAATGAAAATCTAAAAACTATCAAAACAGAAGAATTTCAACGTGTCAAAGATTCGTCGGTATGCAAAGTATATACCAATAAAAAATGTCAAAAGAAAGTTGAACTTGAAAAACAAAACATCAAAACAGGTGAAAAAGTATCTATTGAAGAAAACAGTGAAAAGAAAACTGAAAAACAAAACATCGAAACAAATGACAAACTAAAATCTACGAAAACCGAAGAACTTCAAAAGGTTGCAAGTAAAGTATCTACCAATGAAAATTGCCAACAAAAAATTGTGCATCAAAAACAAAAGATCAAAACAGATGAAAATCTAAAGTGCTTAAATTCGCCCAAATGTTCGGGACGTAAATGTAATCGCTGTGGGAAGCACAAAGAAAACTGCGCCTCTCAAAGTGATACGAAAAAAACAACTGAACGCATGGCCAGTTGTTGTAGTGAACGCATGGGCAGTTTTTGTAGTTTACCTAATAATGAAAGGTGTAATTTACCCGTTAAAATCTCAGATAGCAAAGCATCTGCTAAAAACCAAAGTAACTGTCTTAAAAAAACAAAGCGATGTGCAAACAACAAAACAGTGAAAGGTCTCACAGATAAATTATCTCGAGATGCAGATTTAAAAAATATACCGAACGCTTCTTCTAAATTATCTGACTCTAAAATATCTAGTTTGCCCGCTCCTGTTCAAGAAGACTGCAAAAAAACAAAACCGAAATGTGAAAACGAAACTTCGGAAAACAAAAACATTTTAAAAGACAGTTCGGAGAACAAAAACATTTTAAAAGACAGTTCGGAGAACAAAAACATTTTAAAAGACAGTTCGGAGAACAAAAACATTTTAAAAGACAGTTCGGAGAATAAAAACATTTTAAAAGACAGTTTGGAGAACAAAAACATTTTAAAAGACAGTTCGGAAAACAAAGATAATTTAACTTCAGAATTAAAAAACAAAGATGCAGTGGAAAGGTGTTATGATTACAATACGGACGTTACCATTTCAGAAGTATCCGATTCTCTTGATAGCGATGATATTGGATCGTTATCGTCCTTTGACGGTGTATGGGACAGTCCAGAAAAGAAGCAAAGTGACGAGCAGAAATGTCAAGAAACGTCTCAGCATCAATGCACCAAAATTAATAAATTAAGTGATCCTAATTTAAATGATCAAAAAAGTGAAGAAATGTTTCAGAAAGGCAAATATTATTTGCTTCGTAAATTTATTTTAGACAATGACGACGGCACAGAAAATGTGTCGAAAACGCAGATATGTGAAAAAACAAGTGATAAAAGTATTTCTCGAGTCAGTGATCAAAAGGGGAATGATTCTTGTGAAATTCCTCAATGTGTTCGTTGCGGGAATAGTATCAAGCGTAAAGTGTCATGTGGTTTGCGACCACTAAGTCCGTGTACGTTAAGGCCTTCTAGTCCGTGTACATTATGTTTTAAACACTTCCTACTTTTACACGAAAATTCAAATCTGCCAAAAGAATCCATAGAAAAACTAATAAAAAACAGTAGAATGAAACATATAGCTCAAGATCACCAAGTTTCCGTGCAAGATTCTAAATCGGAAAATGTTATATCAAAAGCAGAAAGTAAAATTACACTAAACAAGCACGAAGGCATTGAAATTCTCAAAAAAGATACTGTCGACAGTTTTTCAATAGACGAAAGAACGGAAGCGCTTGGAGAAAAAGAAACGGTACCTAAAAATGATGAACAAAGTTTGATTGATGCACCAATATGCATTTTAGAGAAAAACAAATGTATTTTAGGAAATCCGTCTTATAAAATGGTTAAGGAAGAACAAAATGAATCGTTAATAAGTGATAACAATGATATCGTTAAAATGGAATTGACTGCTATAACGAATTTGGTTAACAAATATTTGAGCAATATTGACGATAATACTTCGACTAATAACGAAAAAGAGTCATCTGAAGGTCATAATATCGATGATAACGCAATCGATACGTCCAATTTAGTCGAAAACGAAAACACAAAAGATGACAGTACGATTATCAAAGAAAACATCGATACGGAATCGATACACTGCACGGACACTCCAGAATTAATCGATGTGACCGATTCGAATTCAAAAACAATCATTGAATACAGTCAATCAAGTGATACGAATATTGTAGAGGTTATTGAATTGGAGACTCAAGCTCTGAAGGAACTGGTAGAGCAATACATAAATAGAATTGAATGTAGAAAGCGGTATACTTCAAGAGAAAGATGCTTATTTAAAAAATATTCGTTTACTAGAAAAGAGTATCGTTCCACGAAATTTTCTAACAATGAACATTTAATTAGTTTAATCGTTTCAGCGGCATATATTTCATTATTTGTTATTGTTTTTGGCTGTTTAACGTTTCACATCCATTACTGTGAGTTTTAATAGTTACCAATAAATTGTTCATAACTAATTAATATTAATTATTATTCAAAAGTCCTGTGTAAATATTTGTATGGTAGTGATTTTTCATTTGAAAACCAAAATTAAATTTTTTGTACCAATATTTAAAAGTTATTTTAGACGTATTTATATTTTTTTATTTTCAAATGTACAAAAAGTTTTACAATAAAATTATTAACTTGATTCTGTTTTCTTAAAATATGCTTATAACAAGGAGAGCTGTCAACCATTGCCACCTGACGAAACAATAACGAACTAATTATTTCTACAGATTGTATTAAATTAAACCTGTGCATAGGGCATTCTGTGTGTAAGACAGAGATTGATACATAAAGCAATAAGTAAGAATGAGATAAATGATCGCTAATAGGAAGTTACTGTGGTTACTGTAAATAAATAATACCGAACAACCTGATAGCGTCATCGTTGTTTTCTGCAGTAAAAATAGTCACTACTGAAATTATTGATAAAATGGCAATTTAAACTGTTTGGGAAAAAATCTAAATAATTAAATGGTTTTATGGTGGTAATTCAACCGCCGACATAATAAAATTATTTGTAGCTGCCTTTCAAAATTTCTAATGCATGTCAGTTCGTTGACCATCAAATGTTAGCCAATGTGAGGGGAAATTTTTGTAATCGATTAGGATATTGTTTGGCAGAACGTGGAGGTCTTTTCGAACACTTAATAAATTAATTAATAAAATAATTGTTAAAACTTTTGTACCAGATATAAATAATATTACGAATTAATATTGTGGTTAATTAGTTGCTTTAGTTGGTAAACTGGTAAAAGATTTACATTTTTACAACATAGAAGGAGCGAAAAAACAAAGATGACGTTATTAGTTTGTATAAATATTATTTATTTACAGTAACCACAGTAACTTCCTTTAGTGATTATTTATCTCATTCTTACTTAATACTTTATATATCGATCTCTGTCTTACACACAGAACGGCCTATGCACAGCTTTAATTTGATACAATCTGTATATGATTGTTCATACAACCAGAGTGACCACAAATATCATAAAAAATCGCTGATCTATTTCTCCAACGCCCGATCGTAAGAGTTCAACAAGCGATTAGTTCGCTGTATATAAATTAAAAACGCGAATGACCTCTGTTGTCGAGCATCTATAATCTACTATACATTAAAAAAAGCTTGGAAATCTACGACTGGTCCATACGAATATAATAAGCATGTTCAAATAATGATTTGCATATGTTAGAGTGAGATAACATGGCGGATTGAACGAACCAATCAGAAATCATCACAGCTTTGTCTTAACTCTTACTAAGAGTAACTCTAGGTAGGTATCGTGTACACCTGCCAAAATTTCGTAAAAAATGTTTACAATTACAAAATTACGATTTTATTTATTTGTATTTCAGATGCTTATGACTTCTGTTGTTGTAAATTGTATTTTAAAGACCACCAACAGCTAAGGTTATTTGGGCCTAGCACCAATTCATATTTTCAATTCATTATTTTTTTTTTTTTTTAATAATAAATTGAAAATCTAATTGACACTTTTACCAGCTCTCGGGCTAGAACTCGGGAACTGGGGACTTGTAATAGAGGAACCATAGCAACGCCATGTAAACAACAGCGCCGCTACACTCTCGGCTATTCTCAAGCCCGACTTCTGTTGTTGACCGTCTATAATCTATAATATCTATCTATTTGTATTGATTCCTTTATTTTTTCAAGAGTGTGGCCGCCCTGACAAAAGTAAAAAAAATAGACGAACACAAATTATGTCGAGCGTCTATAATTCACAATTCAATTCAACCACAAATAAGTTACGCAATTTAATAACAATGGCTACATTTAAACTGTACATATTATAAAAGATTATCACACTAATAAATTAAAAAAGAGATTATTACCTTATAAAGAACAATTAACACTTGACTTATTGTCCGGTACTAAATTTTTAAAATGTTATTAAAACATTTTTTCAAAAATTAAAGCACTTATTAGACGCTAAAAAACTTCTCGAAACGGCCTGCTTGGCTTTTGGTAACGTCACTACACCCAGTCTACTTCCTCCAGCTTTTGAAATACCGCTTCCGCCAGCTTTGGAAGCTTTTTTTGTAGGTGTTTTACGTACTCCCGTCTTTCTGGTACGTTTAAACCTACAATTTTTTTTACCATAAAAAAATTAATTAATGAATGATTGAAAGGTTTATTGCAGTATAAAAACACTAACACTAACATAAGCGCACGGTCGAAGTTATATTTCATACATTTATATTTCTGCTTTTCCTCTCAGCATTTTTAAAGTGAATAATTATTATTAATAAAATCCATGGATATCGTAACATACACTATTTTGAAACGTCAAAAAATTGATTCTTAAACTTAAAATCTATTGGGATCCGTCAAATGAGCATATGACATCTGGTGGCACAAAATTGTACTCAAAACGAGGGAAAATGTTACATGCTAACAGTGCAAATTTATCGTGAAATTGTTTATTACAAATATAAAACAAGTAAAATAAGCAAAGTTTATCGAAAATGCAATTCGCGACGTTTTCTAATATCATGGCATTAAACACTGTCAGTTATTGCCTTGTAAAACTTACATTACAGCGAATTATTTTCTAATGAAATGTGTAAAAACTGTATTTATGAATTAAAAAAATATTTTATATTAATAATAAGATGTACTTATTATCATAATAAAATTAAGCAAAATCGCAGGATAGTGGACAAAATAATTTGATTTAATAAATTAAATGTACGACGTTTCGTCTATAGATTTAGACTTTTTCAAGTACATACATAAAAAAAATTTTTTTTTTTTATGTAGGTATGTACTTGAAAAAGTCTAAATCTATAGACGAAACGTCGTACATTTAATTTATTAAATCAAATTATTTTGTCCACTATCCTGCGATTTTGCTTAATTTTATTATAATCACGATGGACACGATTTCTAATATAAACTTATTATCATACTGTACTACAATAGTAAAATCATTTGAAGAGTGACAAATTTATAGGACTAACTTTGTATACAAATATTTTGAGGTTAGTAACTTACCTACTTATTACAATATAACATATTATGTTGCAGTTATGTGTTTACATTATTCACCTAACCCTGCCTTAAAGAAGTACTGAACGGATGATTAATTTCGTGGAGATTTTCTTTTAATTTTGATGTTTTTAAGCAATATGCCGTAGAGATTACTACTTTTGACAGCTCAGTTATCTTGTTTTTTTCACACATTTGATAATATGTCCGGCTTTGAGAATCTGTTCTCCTTCAACGAAATTCCTTTGTTTAGGATTCGTACCGGCCCAATCGCAAATTGCACTTATATTTATTATTTCTTATCACTTTGAAAATCAGAAAATTACACGCAAAAGTATACCCTGTATATAAAATGTCCCCCCCTTTGTGCCATGTTTTTTAAGCTCAACCCATTTGACGGATCCCAATAAGAAAACGAATTTTTCCTGGAATGAGACCTAGCTAGATCGATTTTTTGCCCCCCAAAATCCAATTTTAGTAAATTTAATCCAAATCGTTAGGGACGTTTTATCCCTGCCAGCGTTACACTAAAACCTATAAATTTTTGGGTTAAGGTAATTCCAATTCACTACCCTCGCTAAAGAAGTATAACTTCAAAAAATAAGGAGCGACTCCATTGCAATAATCTCTTCGAATGGAAATTAACACTAATTTATTTACCTTTTCGCATATGCTTTAAAATTGCCACCTCTCGCTTTTCGTTTAGTTCCTGTTCTAGCCGTACCGGAAGCTGAAGCTCTATTGGCTTCGCTTTGCCAATCGGTTTCGTCGTCACTGTCTCCCTGTATTGTGCAACGAGCCTCCTGTTCATCTTGTAAGCTCATTAATATTGCTTAAACAGAACAATTAAATTTTTACTTCACCAGAACTAGCAATCGGCTAGGCCAGACCTGGCCAACCTAGACCGTTCTGCAGACCATTTGTAATAAGTACTAGAGCAGGGATGTCAAACACGCGGCCCGCCGCCTCTGTAGTTGCGGCCCTCGGTAAAATATTAATTTATTCAAGGTTGCGGCCCATGTTTAAATAAAGCGCAAGCGCAACCTGGGCGCATGTCATTACATGCGCATTATGCTGGACTATACTTGTTGAAGTAATATTAATACTATTATATTACATGGCGTTACGATGGTTCCTCATTTACAAGTCCCCAGTTCTCGGGTTCTAGCCCGAGAGTTGGTAAAAGTGTCAATTGGATTTTCAATTTATTATTAAAAAAAAAAAAAATAATGAATTGAAAATATGAATTGGTGCTAGGCCCAAATAACCTTAGCTGTTGGTGGTCTTTAAAACACAATTAATTAATACTATTATACTGCGGCCCGCAATTTCATGTAAAATATCTAATTTGGCCCTCCACTTCCAACGAGTTTGACACCTCTGTACTAGGGCATCCAAGTCCCAGGACCAAAGAGGAAGTTGGGACCTAACGAAAATAATCTCGGAACTTCTCCCAGTTTCAAAAATATCGATAATTACGGATTTTTGCTGTATTAGAGATTTTAACGAATTTTACATGACTGAGTGATAATTAGGATATTAGGACGGGATTTCCCGGAATTACAAAATAGTAAGTCAAAGCACGGCGTTACGAGCTACAACCGCCACACATGATGGCGTACGCGCGTCATCCAGTTTTAAAATTTCGGCAGGTTCCGGGGAACCTTTGCTGTGATCCCGGGACCTGAGAAATCATATTTAGTCTACAGTTTTCGTCCGCAAGCTAGTGGAACGGCGAAATATGCAGTTGTGGGCACGTGTTGCGGGCGTCAAATGGAACGCACCCATCATCACTCCCACAGCCTTCCTTTGCATTTTCTAGGAGGAACAAGGACCATGGAGTAAAAATCCGAGCACGGAGGGATTTTTTAATTGAGTTGAATTAAGTTTTACAAAAATAAAATAAAACTGAATTGAGAAAACAATGGGTCGTCGGAAAATCCAGGCCTGGGGGAAAATACTCCATTGCTCCCCCTCCTCATTGGACCTGGAGGAACTTATCATGCCATCTCATACTGGCACTGGGAGTATCCTTGTGTCAATTTTAATCAAAATCGTTGAAGCAGTTTTTGAAAAAAAAAAATTCCAATTTTTCAATCCGTTTTTACTAATTTCTGTCAAAACCAACGCAAGTAAAACACAGGTAAAATCTAGAAGACAATAATTAATAGCTTACCTGATTTTTCAATACCATATTTCATTGTTATTGCTAAGAGATCGTGACCATACTTTTCAAAATTAGCTTTCGTTACATAAGAGACAGACAGCATCTCCTGTTCAGTTTCCGGTAGCTTAACGGACATTTCTTGTAGGGCTCTCGGATTCATTATCGAATGCACAGTCGCATTTCTGGCTTGTGCCATTCTACTGCAACATTCGTTCAACTCCGCCAAGCAATTCTCTTGAATTGCTTTCAGATCTGGGTTCTGAGGTATTGACTGTTTATCAACAACTTTCACCTTTTCGGACGTCTCTCGACCCGTCTTAACTGGGAACATTACCTGAAGGTCTACATAATAAAAAAAAAGACAAACAATTTTTAGTTACTTTTGTTACACACAATTAGATCAAAACTCAAAAATTACTGAGCCGATCTTTCACTGTTTAAAAGCCTACTTCTTGATAGGAATACACGATATATTGGGATATATCGAAAATATCGGATGTGCTTATTCGATATTAATATCGATATTTTGAAATTCTATATTAATATCGATATTTTTAAATTCGATATTAATATGGATATTTTGAAATTCGATATTAATATCGATATTTTAAGATTCGATATTTTGAATATCGAATTTAATAGCGATATTTTGAAATTCGACATTAATATCGATATTTTGAAATTCGAGATTAATATCGATACTTTGAAATTCGATATTAATATCGATATTTTGAAATTCGAGATTACTATCGATATTTTGAAATTCGATATTAATATCGATATTTTGAAATTCGAGATTACTATCGATATTTTGAAATTCGATATTAATATCGATATTTTGAAATTCAATATATGTATATCGATATTTTGAAATTCGATATATATCGATATGTAAGCAGTAAGCACCAATTATCAAAACCCAGTAAGATTCCAAGTCTTCATGGTTTCCGGGCTTGTAGGCCGTGGTCCAGTGGTATTTCTACCACCGGACCACGGCCTACAAGCCCGGAAACCATGAAGACTTGGAATCTTACTGGGTTTTGACTTGGAACAATGCCGGCCGTGAAAGCTTGCACACCAGTAAGATTATTCGCGCTCTATGCAGTGAGTCGAAATAAAATCTAAATTTGTTTGCACTAAAATAAAAAAAATGTTAACCTATAAATTAAAAACAAATATATTAGATTTGTCAGATCCATGTGAAATTTACGTGGGGTTATGTGTCATTTTGACGTTTTCGAATATTATATGCTAACTGAAATCGGTGCGACTCAATCGCTCTATCTCTCTCTTAACAATGTTAAAAACAGAGAAAACCGAAAACAGAAAATTTTCAACCCGCTAAACAGGTTCTAAAAATCGAATTTTCAATAGCGGCGTTGTGAAAAATTACATTTAAATCATTCGTATTTTTCATCACCGCTAGTTCAGATTCTGGCCTGTAATTGGCAGCTCGGATAAATTTAACCTGCCATCTGTAGGGCATTCTCGGTGCCTAGCATTACGCTGCGACAAAGGGGGATGAGCTATGAGTGAAAATAGCGATTTGCGTTCAGACTAAAATGGATAGCACAAATAATATCCTATACGGCTAAAAATTGTATTTATACTCACTTCCGTTCATCAATCTATCGATTTTAGGACCGAGTCTAATATACGCAATCGGTATATCTTTGGCGACAATCAATTCTTCCCTTAAAAATTCTTCGGTGACCAATTTATGTAACAACCGTTGAATATCGTGCTTGGCCCACGTCTTTCCGCGACCATATAACGGATGTTTATTGTGACCGAAATCGAGAAGTTTTTTTACACTGCTTCCCTTGAATATTTCCACAATATGGAGAAGGGTAAAATTTCTGTGCGTGCACAGATCCTTTACGCATCGTGCGATCGCTTTACTGTCTTCCGTTACATCGATCATCTGAAAACAAGTGAATCAAAACAATCTTATACAATTTTACCAAATTTCACATTTCTAGCTTAGTTTACACTTTAGGATACAAATGCCCTTTAGGATACAAATGCCCTTTAGGATACAAATACCCTTTAGGATACAAATACCCTTTAGGATACAAATATCGAAAACAAGTATCTCTTCGATTTTGACAAAGAACACTAGTTTCGTTGTCGACTCTTTGAAAAAGACTATTTTTTCAACTCTCTCCGGGTTAATTTTCCAAAAACTAGGCTGTGCGCGGATGAGTCACTGAGAAATCTTTTTATACAATAAATTAAATATCAATACATATTATAAAACAAAGTCCCGCGCCACGTCTGTCTGTCTGCCTTGCTGTGTGTGTGTGTGTGTATGTGCCCGATTTTCTCTGTAACTATTTAACGGATTTTTTTCCGGTTTTCACGATTAGATAGATTGATTCACGAGGAAAGTTTAGATGTATAAATGAAACTAGTCGCCCGGGTGAAAATCGGGGGTAATCTCAGAAATTACTGAACCGATTTCAACTTTTTTTCACTGTTCGGTAGGTGATTATAATATAATAACTGGTAGGCCCGGTTTCGTCCAGGTGAAAATCGGGGGTGATCTCAGAAATTACTGAACCGATTTCAATTTTTTTTCACTGTCCGGTAGGTGATTATAATATAATAACTGGTAGGCCCGATTTCGTCCGGGTGAAAATCGGGGGTAATCTCAGAAATTACTGAACCGATTTCAACTTTTTTCATTGTTCGGTAGGTGATTATAATATAATAACTGGTAGGCCCGGTTTCGTCCGGGTGAAAATCGGGGGTAATCTCAGAAATAAATGAACCGATTTCAAATTTTCTCTACTGTTCGATAGGTGATACTGTTACTGTGCTTTAGGACAAAGGCTATAACTGTAGCGATTTTAATAAATTATAACTTCATAGCACCCGGGCGAACCAGACCGGGCCGCTGGTAAATTATTAGAGATGCGCCGAATAGTGGTTTCACCGAATACTATTCGGTTTAACCTTTACCGAACCGGATATTCGGCCGAATTATTCGGTTTAACATTTCACTGTTTTGCCGCGTAAACAGGTTCTAACATGTATGCTACGTGTCGCTGCTGGCTAGTTGACAAGCAAGCCGTACCTCACTGCCTGCCACCCGCGCACACTGCGCTATCACTTTGCTTCAAAACATCGCACGATTACGTTAAAAATACGAACAAAGGTGCTTATTATTACAAAAATATTGATAATATTAACTTTATTGTGTTTGAAATATGAGTGGGCGTAAAAGATTACGCGCTTGGGACTTTTATGACGAAATGTAGCCAAGAAAATAGAAATACTCGAACCGAATATATTTGGCACCAAAACCGAATAATTCGGCCGAATACAAATAGTGAAAAAGATGCCGAATACCGAATACCAAACGAATATTCGGCGAATCTCTATAAATTATGATTATTAGTTGTCAATTTACCTTGTACTGTTTGAAAGCACTGCAATTGTCACATGTGCTTTCCTTTTGTGCAATGCAAATTTCACGATTGAAGTTTTCCCCAAAATAGTTCAGCTGTTGCGTTCTTCGACAGTCAGTTTTATTTTCACAATATTGCACCATCCGAAACAAATTGTCAATGTGCATTTTCAAAACTTCCCGATTTGTAGATTTGTCCACTATAAAAAGAAAGAAAAAAAAAACAATTAAATAAAATCTTATTATTTATTAACAGATTTCAGACGTCAGTCTAAAATGTCTGCCTATACCAGGGGTCGGCAACCTGTGGCTCGCGAGCCGCATGCGGCTCTTATGATGTCAAGATGCGGCTCTCCAGTTCCATGCGCAAATATTAATATTTTTAACCGAATTCAAAAAA
The DNA here is from genome assembly GCA_039654895.1 of Mongoloraphidia duomilia. Taxonomy (NCBI): domain Eukaryota; kingdom Metazoa; phylum Arthropoda; class Insecta; order Raphidioptera; family Raphidiidae; genus Mongoloraphidia; species Mongoloraphidia duomilia. The sequence continues at coordinate 6,947,181 of CM077523.1, forward strand.
AGGAGGTGGTTCTCAATTCGGTTGTATTTATTTTTTTTTTTTTTTATATTTGTTACCTCATAACTCAGTCATTTATGAACCGATTTTGAAAATTTTTTTTTTATTTGAAAGGATATACTTTCAGATTGGTCCCATAGAAATTTTATCAAAATCGGTTCAGTAGTTCGGCTGATTTTAATAAAAGTGTGTAACGGCGGGTGATTCTTTAAGGTAAATGTCACTTTTTGACATATCAGACAGCGTAAGAAAGTCGGTTTCGACGGTTTAATAAAAGTGAGTAACGGCGTGTGATTCTTTTAAGGTAAATGTCACTTTTTGACACTAAAAAATAAAAAACTTTTTAACAAAAAAAAAACCTTCAAAAAACCACTAAAAAGAGGAAAATAATGAAATTTTGAGGTTTGTGCTAATTTAATAAAATATGAAGTTGGTTGAAAAGAAGATAATTAATCACTATACTATACTTTTTAACCGACTTCATAATTTATTAAATTAGCACAAACCTCAAAATGTCATTATTTCCCTCTTTTTAGTGGTTTTTTGAAGGAGGTTTTTTTTTGTTAAAAAGTTTTTTATATTTTCAAAACTCATAAAAAATATTATACTGCAAAAAAACTTTAAACAGGATAAAACAACACAACAGAGATAAGTGAGAATAGGTGGAGTAGAGAGTATACACTATACGAACAGCTGACATTTTTTAAATGTGGCAACACTGCTCTGTTTGTTTAGTTATAATCCTAATCAAATACCATAATATTGAAATAAAAATGTTAGTGGCTCTTTAAAAACTGGGAAATTTTGTAAATTGTAACTTTTGGCTCTTCGGTCTCAAAAGGTTGCCGACCCCTGGCCTATACGATTTATCTCTCAACAATATTTTCTCATACAATTATGAAAATAATATTTAAATTCCACTCAGTTTATTATTGTAATAATAAGCGACAAGTCTGTAAGACAATCTAGAAACAAAAGCAATTAACATACTTTCTAGCAGCTTGCGCACGCGCAGCATGTCACTGTAATTATAAAATAGAATACAAGTGGCCAGATCTCCATCTCTTCCAGCTCGACCAGCCTCTTGATAATAGCCTTCGATACTCTTTGGCATGGAGTGGTGAATCACGTAGCGTACGTCCGGCTTATCTATACCCATTCCGAACGCAATCGTTGCACACACCTACAATCAATAAAATCGGTTACTGAAATCGATCATCGGTAGATTCTAAACCCTGCTAAATTAAAATTCAACTCTATTGAAACAAGCCGATCTTACCACTTTGACTTTATCGTTAACCCACATCTGTTGGGCATGTTCTCGTTTGGTGTCCGTTAATCCGGCATGGTAACTTATAGCCCGGATTCCTTCACTAGATAAAGTATCCGCCACCGAATCACAGTCGTTCCTCGACAGACAATAAATTATACCCGAATATCGAGGAAACTCCGTTTTAATCACTTCTATGATATCTGTCACCACACTTTTACCCATTTTCGGCAACACTTTATATTTGAGGGTAGGTCTGTTAAAACTGCACAAAAACCATTTACACTTCATTATGTTCAGTTGGTGTAAAATATCCAGACGAACGCGCGGAGTTGCTGTGGCTGTCAGCGCCATTGTTGGGACTTTCGGGAACTGTTGACGCAATATGCTGAGTTTCTTATACTCTGGCCTATTAAGAAGAAACAAAATAATGTAAGTTTCAAGATTTAAAATAGTGAGTAATGCATAGTTCGTAACAAGGTCAAAAAGCAATGAAACAATGTAAGTATACACGTCTCGTGCATAAAAACTGTGCCGCTTATATAAATAGTAGTGTCCGACCGAAGGTTCGGCTCCGACCACCTTCGGCTAAATAAAGCACCTTCGGCCCAAAACAAGTCGAAGATGAAGGTTTGTATCTAATCTACGAAAATGAACTATTACGGCCATTTTCAATAAACAATACAATGATGTAATAAGAATGATAAATCAATTAAGAATAAAGCCACGCTTATGAAACAAACAAGTTCAAGTAAATCTTAAATCTCATTTACTTGGCTGAAGGCTAAGCCAGGGCAAAAAAAAATCTTAAATCTTGTTGTGATCAGACATATTTAAACATATATTAAATAAACTTATACGGCTGTTTTGCAATTGAAAATTTATATTGGAAGAGCAGCCAATTACATAATTGATTCCTGCAAATATCGGAAAAAATCATTTTGACAACCATAGTTACAGTCAGGACTCTAACCCGAACCTTTCCACTATCGGGGCGGAACGAGCTTACAATTACTCAACCGTGACATGATTACCAATCTAACATTCTTCATATATGCAAATAGATATCAACTACATGCGAGTGTTATTAATTATAACTAGATTGTAGATGTGAACCATCGTAGTAGTGAGAGTTATTCATATAGGTGAAATTATTTGCCCGGCATACACGAATTACTCGGTTTTAAATTCGGATAGGAGTAGATTGGTCGCACTGAGGTCAACGAAGTTTCCATCTATGCATGCAACAGAACCAGTCCCTTTTAAATTGGATAAATCACTATCTCTGTCGCTCCTATTACTCATTCGAGTGTCACATATGATATAATACGAGGTGTTGCAATAACGTCCTTAACCCGATATATGTGCCCCATGCTCGTGTAAGAAATTACCTGAAATCGTGTCCCCACTGAGATACGCAATGAGCTTCGTCTATAACAAAACGAGCCAGTTTTCCGCGCGTATGCAACGACGTCAAAATATCTTGTAATCTACGAGACAACACAATCTTCTCCGGAGTTACGTACAGTAATTTTATGGACGGTTCGGCGTACGACAACGCTACGTATATATCGTTACATCTGCTTTCTGAGACATTACCCGATAAATGTGCTGCCGGAATCTGCAATGTTATTTACAAAAATAATTTCCAATTCCAATTTTGTGGTAATTATAACATTTCGGAAAATAATTTCCAACAAAGAACAAGGCAGGATTTGAAACCGAAATGAAATTTCGGCTAGGTTTCTATAAAACGGTTCCATAAAAATTTTAGAAAAACGGTTTTGGTTCTGATTGTTTGAATAGAAATTATAAAACGTCTGCTTTATTTTAAAAATAAAATTAAGGAATATTTATTCTTTAATTTCAGTGTATCTTGAAATAACCGATATTATTTTAGAATTGAAAAAAATGAGGGTTAATTTTTATTCGTCAGATAGCGCTAACGGCAACGGCAAGTAAGGTATGTCAAACGTTTAAAAGATTAACAGTTCGTGTATAATCAATAGTCATTTTTCATTTATCCATTACTAATAAGGAATAAATAATAAAATGAATAGACGCTAATGACCTGAGATGTCGACGCGTCTATAATCTACAATAAATAAATAAAATGAATACAAAACTACGATTTAGGCGTTAATTGATTGAATGACAGATATTTCTCTTGCTAGTGGCGCCATCAGGTCACCAGGTGGCGAATAATATAAACAGTACTGATATTTGAATTACATCAAAGATGCATTAAAGTTACATATACCTCATTTACCGGTGCCGCTAACAGGTGGTAGTCTTCATTAGTGTGAAGTCACTATTCAAGGCATGAATTCGGCAACTTTAGCATAATGTGCTAAACAAAATATACTCCGTAGAATTTCGACGGGGACTGTCTACTAGTGTACACCGTGTGTTGCACGTGTTGGGTAAAAATACGGTAATACACACGTTCCACACACAATATAAAAAAAAAGAAAATTTACTTACATCCAGCGATTCAAGTTTGTTGACCTGATCCAAAATAAGAGATTTCAGAGGAGAAATGACAATCGTCACTCCGGGTACGAGAATGGCCGGCAACTGATAACACAGACTTTTTCCACCTCCGGTAGGCATTAAAACAAAACAATCGTGACCCAAGAGCGCCGCGTTAATAACCTGTAACTGGTTTGGTCGAAATGTGCGAAGGCCGAATTTTTCGCGGAATTGTTCCATTAATATTCCGGAATGCGGATAATTCAGGCCGTCAAATTCGCCTGAAAACAAAAATAGAAATAAGTAAGCAATGACGAAATTGTGACCTGAAGGCTGAACTCTAATTTTGAAAAATTTGGCCTGAAATATCCCAAAAAGCAAAACTGACGCAAAAAATCTATACTCGGATAAACAATACAATTGAAAGCGTGTAGTAGTTTTAGGTGGGAGAGAGAGAGGGCTTAAATAAATAAACTCGTAAAGTTGGGAGCTACATGTACTGAATATAAAACAATACAACCACCCAGGTAGAGCAAGCGAGAGAGATAAAAATGGCTCAGCTGCCACAACAATGCGCAGAACAAAACACAATAGACCTATCTGTTAGAGCAAGCGAGAGATATAATAATAATAGCATACTTTATTCAAGAACTGGATTACAGTGTAGAATGAGTCAAAATTCAAATTTAAAAAGAAAAAAAAGAAAACATACATTAAATTAAATTTTAAAACTACCTCAACCTATATATTATAGTAGGTATAGTTAAAAGTCAACGAAATCAATTGGCGTATTAAAAAATTCGTTGATGGAATAAAAATTTTTCTGTAATAGAAAATATTTTAATTTTTTTTTAAATTTAATAACTGGTAAATTCCTTATTTGTTGCGGCAGCTTGTTATATATTTTTATTATAACGTTTAAGGGTCCTTTATTGACTTTAACACGAGATGTGACATAGTTGATTTTCGTTCTTGTGTCATGTGCGTGGTTGCGAATATGTTCTAAAAACAGCTGCGGATACTTCTTTACGAAGGTAGCACTTTCTAGAATATATATATCAAATAGCGTTAATAGATTGTGCTTTTTAAATAGTGGTTTAGAGGACTGTCTTGGCCCAACAATCTCAATAGCTCTAAGGCTTCTTTTTTGAATTTTAAACAAGTCCTCCATGTTAAAGGAGGAACCCCAAAAAATTATGCCAAAATGCAAGTTTGACTCAACAAAAGCGTGATAAATATTTAAAGAGATGGTAATCGGAACAAACTTGCTAATTGACCTTAATAGGTAAGTGTATCTATTTATTTTGGATATTACATGTTCTACATGCGAGTTCCATTTTAAATTTTTATCGATATAAACCCCTAAAAATTTGACAGTATTTTCTACGGGAATAGATGTAGCATTTGCTAAGTTCAAACTAGCAGGAAAGTTTCCATAGTTGCCAAATTTAATGAACTTGGTCTTGTTTAAATTCAAGGATAGACTATATAAATACAACACAGCTCGTGTTGAAGGAGACAGTTAACTGGTGCGTGTTTCGTTCTGCGCAGTGTGGTGGCAGCTGCGTTGTATTTATTATCTCTCACTTAATCTAACTGGATAGGTCTATTGCCTATTTGATTTTGTTTTTGAGCGTCGATACTTCCCACGACCTATTTGACATGATAACAAATATTAATTTGCTCACCTGTTATTCCATCGTTTTGAACACCAGATTGAAAATCGCCCATCGGATTAGCACTGGCGATGCATTGCTGTTTCGGTTCCAGTTCGTCTGATTTCTTCGTTTCTTTCAAGTTTTCATTTTGGGAGCTGACAACATCTTCCAAATCTTCGATATTAAATTCTTGCCATCCGTCATCGTCTAACTGCGAAAACATTTCCTTTTCGATATAACTTTGAAGGTTATAATTTTCCTCATAATCACTGTCATTATCCGAATTAACAGTTAAATTCAGTTTCTGATTGTTATCCGATCCTTGTTTATTATTTTTTCCGCTCGAATTTACACAGCTTTTTAATTCTACTTTGGATTCATTATTAATTTTTTTTACTGGATCCAATATTTCCAAATCCACTTTTTCTAGATTGATAGCTTTCGAGGTCGATCCAGGATTTGGACTTTTCAAACTAGATGAAACCATCGCTGAACTCATTTTAGGTTTGTTATCCAACGATCGATTTAAGGCATTCGACTTCTCCGGAGAATTCACAGATTTCAATGTTGGCTTCACAGAGGGTGAATCGACATCGTCCAATTGATTCATTCTATCTAAAAGATATTTACTTGTCGGTGACAAAGACATACTATCATTACAAGTTGTTTTCTTAGGTGTTGTGTTGCCTCCCTTAAAGATATCAACGTCGGAATACTTTTTCGGTGAACTTTTTGGAACCGTATTCGTTTTACTAAAAACGTTAATCTTGCTTACATGAGCTTTTCTTGTTTCTTCACCTTTACCGAACACATTTTTGGGTATTTCTTCGGTGACAGAAAAATCTAAATCTTTTCTATGAGGTTCGAAAGGTTGCGAATACTCCGATAATAAATTATCTTCCGACAAACAATCAGCCTCCGCACGGGCATTTTCAGCTTGAACTTTTTTAATTTTATTTAACAACGTGAGTCTTTGTAACCTTAATTTACGTATCGCCATCGTATCAAACCCTTTAATCGATTCTAATATTCTCATAGGAATGCTATCGAACATAGCTGCAGTTTTCTCTAAAATACTTGAATACTCCATTTGCAATTGAGTAATGTCATCGACCTGTTTCGTGCTCGAACTAGAAACTGATTCTTTTTTATCACTCTTTTTAATTTCGTCCTCCTTGAAGAAGTGACTTCTTTCAATTATTGTTTTATTACTAAGTTTTTTCTTTTGCTCGTATTCATATAGTTTCGCTCGGCTTTTACTCGATGTTGATTCGATTCTAGCTGGACTAATCTTTTCGGCGCTTAACGGGTTTTTATTAATCGACAAACTTGTCTTCGTTTTATTTAAATCAAATTTCTTACTAGGACTAATTATACTCGGAGATAATTCATTTGATACCGATGCTTTCTGTTCTGTAGTCCTCGCATCATTTTTTAGAGGTGATTTAACGTGTGTTCTAAATTCTTTAACCGGTTTTTTTGGTTCGTTAACCTGTATTTTTGATTCGCTAACACGACTTTTCGACTCTGTATTTTTGGTGCTACTAGACGAATTAAATTGATTCAGTAAATCTGTTTTACATCCTGCACTTCTTTCAACACTATCTTTTCTACCGATTAGTTTTTTGAAATCAAATTTCTTTTTTGCAGATAACTGAGCTGAACCACTTTCTGAGTTTGTCGTTTTATTTATTTCATTTGAAACATTTAACGAAGACATATTTACATTATTTTCTTTTTCTGACGATACAGATATACTACTTATTTCATCCTCCTTATCGCTACATTCGAAAATATCATCGCTATAAACTGACCGAGGTGAATTTATAACAAGTTTATTTGAAGGCACTGCGCTGATTATGTTTCCATCACCGAACGCCAATTTATGAGATTTTGGGGTCAATTCTTCATTGGATTTACAATTCCAGTTTTCTTTATAAGGATTCGTTTGAACTACAGCAGGTGATTCATTTTTCTTAGCTGCACCATACGAAACAGTTTGAAATGTTTTTTGTCCAAAATCTAAAATTTAGTGATGTTTAAAATGTATTCTTTCAAACTATAAAAAAATACTTAATTTTCAACAAAAACTCACTTGTGCTGGGAAAATCAAAATCGTCATCTTGCAAATCAGTTAGATCAACGCTCGGAGCTTGATTAAACTTTTCTGTAAACCTTTAAAAACCATAATGATAAATATTTTTAACAGAACTTTATGATAAATACAGTTCATGCAAACGTTAAGTCAAACCAAAATTAACATTTCATCTAAAGACCTCAAGCAATTTAGACCAAAGAGTAAAATAACATTTTTAATTATACATACCCAAATTTCTGTGATTTAGGCGTAGATGTGCTAGTTGAATTTTTTTGAAAAAAATCTTTTAACAAAGTTTGTTGTTTATTTTTTTTCAACAAAGTTACTCTTTTTCCACTCATGACACTCACTACATTTTCAGTATATAAACAATAGACAAACTTTTCCTTTAATTATAAACTTTTAACACAATAAATAAAATATTATAATAGAAAAAAAATAAAAAAATTGCTATTTTCATTAACCCAATTTAGTCACTTTTTTTAGGTTAAAAAATAAAAATTAAAATTAGGGCGCTAACTGCCAAGTTTGACAACTTAAAACCACCTCCTAAGGAATATCTATTGACATGTGCGCTTGCTACAAGGGTTTATGTCCATGCTTCAAACTTTAACCCCTTTCGTACTACGTGTGAAATATGAACAAGCTCTATCAATACAAAAGTCAATTTTGTATTATGGTTGAAGGGTCTCAGAGGTTTAAAGTTATGACAAGAGTGACTTGCGTTTCTTTAATAAATATACAGTTTTTGAGTATTTTAAATAGTTCCGAGCATTAATTATACAAACATGTTTACAAGAATTCGTGACTTTATTTATCGCCACAAGAAGAAACTGATAATCGGCGGAATTCTGCTAGTAGGCAGTAGTTTTTTGTCGCGGTATGCTCAACGTAAATTAATCGAATGGCAAGAAAAGAAAACAAGAGAATATCTTGAAATCACCCGCAAGAGTCAACACTTTGAGTCTACAGAGCGCACATGTAATCAAACAATATTAGCGTTGCATCGTTCTTTAACCGAAGCGATCCAAAACCTTCTTTCGACCGAACATCTCATAAGTAAATTGAAAACATCACCCGACAATCGAATAGAACTATGGAATGAAATAAAAATAATAGCATTCACCAGAATAGTCATAGCTATTTACGCTTCTGTAATTTTGGTTGCAATATTACGCGTGCAGCTAAATTTAATCGGCGGTTATATATTCAAAGACGTGGATAATATAACCGAAGATATTCAACAGAAATACTTATCGCTGTGTCAAGGTTTTCTAAACGATGGTTTAAATACTGTACTGAAAAATATACAAGACAAAGTTGAAGCTGTTTTGTCAAAAATTGATTTGAAACAAAAGATGAGCTTACAGGATGTCGAGCTTTTGTTTTGGTCTGTTCAGGCAAAGATTTGTAACGATTCCAGCGATCCTTTGAATAAACTTAGTCAACTAATAACCGATACTAACAGTAGCAATGAACCAGAAATCTACAAAACGGTCATTCTGGAAACGATAGACTTGCTGGATAGCGAAGAAATACGGTCTATATGTAATTCCAATATCAGCAGGGGATACGCGTGTCTGATTGACTCTATAGCGGAGTACTATACAGATTTAACAGCGAATGACTCGGAGTTTGTCAATCCAAACAAAACACAAATACCAATGGCTAAATTGATACCTATAGTCAATGGAGTAATGCTTTCTAAAAACAAAGACAGTAAGAACTTCTCGGACTCTTTAATACAACAACTGATACTGAACGAACAATTTAAAAAATTAGGTGCAAATATTTACGAAGCCTTCTGTGAAGATTCGATTGCTTAATTCTCTTCGTGCGTATATTGTTTCATTGAATGTTAAAACAGGAGACGTAACGCATAAAAAATGAATTAATCTATATGGGATATTTGTAATAACAGTTTTCATATATTTTTTGAGCAGGGTGTTAAAAATCCTTTCGTTATGATTTTAGTTTTAAAAATTATTTCGAGCCTCAGGACCTCAAATATAATGTAGAAAGTACAATTATTTTATAAAAATTGACACTTATGTCTGCTTATGGCTAGGGTGTCTCCGTACCTTCCAGTGTTGCATTAAATAACGCGATGTTACACGTCACAAAATGTAAAAAAGCAATTTTTAATATAACAGGAAAAGTATTGTGATGAATGAAAGGTACCTAAATTATGGGAAAATGGAAAACGTTGATCAGTGACATGTTTTAGTACTTTGAATGGGGACGGGCACTGCCAAACTTTACCGGTAGGGGCGCCAGTTATGTAACCACCGCGATCTGTACTTCATAGCAGCAGGGGGGTCTTGCCTTACGGGAGAAAATGACCGTCTTATGAGCACCTTTATTGAGGGTAAGTTCGGTTTTGAGCTCAGATCGATCTGAGTGATCTAATGCGTTCGAATTTAACATTTATATGCTCTGAAAGATCTGTATCCTGCGTTCGGATTTAAAATCTGGAGGAGATCGAGCACGCTCCATGAGCTCCGAGGAAAGCGAGCGAGCAAGCAGATTTAACCAACTTCAGACCATTCATTTTAAAAAAGAGCGGAAACCCTTGTTGTGAGAATGGATAAATTTCGAAGTTTATTTATATGAGGTAATTTTTCAATAGGTAAAAATACACGAATAATATTTCTTCAAAGAATAGTAATAACCAATAAGTCTATATCGCACAGAATGATTAAATAAAATATTTATTATATCTATAGGTCGAAAAAATCAACAACCGGGTAGTACTATTAATTTTAAAATAAAGGAATAAAAACGAAAAAAATTGTGAATCATGATTTATTATTATAACAATGTTGAATTAAATCAAAATTAGGAGCAATAAAGAATGTATTTCGGCTTTAGTATTAAGAATTTAACTTGCTGGGGCCATTTTATTCTGACGTTTGGAAAAATCTGCTAGATTACGTTCGGAATTGTTTAGATGGCTCGATTTGCTCGCTTGTCACGTGACCAAAAATCTGTTCGCTCGGCTCGATCAATCGAGCGTAAAACCGAACTTACCCTGAATGATTTGTGATTTTATGGAACTAAAAACATCAACAAAATAAAGTACTAAACCTTTGGTACTTATAGATAATATCCATTGCTGGCACCTAGAGTAGTGGCAAAAATGGTAACTAATAAAATTATGCGTCAACAAATTTTTTTAATATAAGTAATTATAATAGGCATGGTAATTTTTTCTCGTTCTATAATTCAGTGAAGTTTAAATTAGGGGGAATGTTTCATAAATGTCAGCAAAAGAATACATTATTATCTAAATATTATCCAGCGACTAAAGCGACATATACATTTCAATAGAATTGAGATTGTTTTAAGTGTGTAGGATCAGAACCACTCCTTATGTTTTGAATCAACTATAACTCACACATACTTATTTCAAGCTTTTGAATTCTGCTAACAGATGCAACGGTCAAATCTGGCCTTCAAATGGTGGGTCGCTCGTTAGCACAGCCACAACTTATCTGTATTATATGTCATCTGTATGTTATTTAAAATAATAAATCATTGACAATGCCGATGTGCTGTGTTTACCAATGTTCAAATTATAGAGGTTTTGTATTCCCAAAGGATCCACTGAAATGTAAGTGGTTGCATGCTATCAAAAGGAAAAAAAGCTCGATTCCGTACTTGAGCCATCTCGCGTGTTTTTGTATGGAACCCAACCATAACTTAGGTGGTTGTTAATACCTGCTGCCACCTACATTACGTTTGTCATGTGCCCATCTCCAATGGAATATGGTTTTGTTTAAATTCTATTTTTTTATTGATTTTAAAATTATATAGATGTATTGATACTTTATGAATTATGAATGAATATTTTGTTTATATCATTAGATAAAAGGCTTAGTGGGTAATTAAAAAAAATGTAAATATTTATTTTTTTTAATGGTGTGTAAAAACATGACAGAATAGTATATTGCATAACAAGTGTGAGAAGACGCCTTTTTAGTGTATTTGCCATAATATGGCACATACACTATTGGCGTCGGTCGGATGGCGGGACCTAGGGGTCGGACCAAAATTTTTCGACGTTTCATAGCCTCCTGAACAATTTGGCAACATTTTTGAAAATGTTTATATATATGTGTGTGTGTACACAATAACTCTCGACAGACTTAATCGATTGAAACAAAATTTGGTACATACATTGGAACCCATCACCGCACGAAGCCTATTTAAAATGGGCCCGATCGGACCATTTTCAGGGTTGTATTTAGGGGTTCCAAAAAGTTTTTGGGCCCAAAAATACCGAAAAATTTGTCAGAATCGTTTCAAAATTGAAATTTAACTCTTTAGTAAAGATTAAAATGTGCTGCTAAAATTTTAATAAAATCGGCCCGACAGGACCGGACTTTCAAATTTTATGAAAACACTAGTTTGTTGATACGGATTTACTTATGGAAGGGTGTTTTCAATTGGTGCAGATGTTGTACTGATAAAATCCATGTCTAATATTGAAATTTGGAAAAAAATAATTATTTTAAGGGATGTATTAAGGGGTTAAATTTTTTATTTTGTCAAAAAACAAACTTAAGTTCACTGTTCACATAGCCTGTATTAGTAAATACACTATATTGTCGGCAGGGTTTGGCACTGCGACCCGAGTTTTTATTTTAAATGAGTTTGAAAATTATCGCACGAGTTTTTAAAAAAGAGGCACCTTCTCACACTTGTCACGCACGATACTTTTTATAACGAGAACATGTAAACGGGTGTGCGTAAAAAGTGACAGACGTGTATAAAATGAGAAACAAAAGAGAAATCTGTATGTAAAAAGGGCTTTTTACAGACGACTCATAATGCGACTGTTTACGCACGGTACATAACCAAGTAAAAACACTATTTTATATGTTCGTGTTATAAAAGTTATATTAATTGAGTTTGGTTTTAGTTTGTACAGTATAAAAATATAATTATGTAACTATTTTTTGTTTTATTATTGTTTTTAAAATGAAGTGAAAAGAAGTTATTTCATAGTGGGTATATAACATGTATCTCATATGTAATGGTATGACTCCTGTGACCGTTACAACTCACTGTGCTCGTTTTAACATAATGTCACTAACTCGTCAGTAATATACCCCATTACGCATCTAGATATACAATCTACTATTTCGATTTACTTATTGACAATACGAAACTGTTCATAAATCAGGTTTATTTGAACTGACATATGAAAATCTTATAGAATACAAAAAATTATAAAAAAAATTACATCACAGAATTCAATCAGCATCTTCGAACTGTCTTGAAGATGGCGCATCCCCAGCTCCGGAAGAGCCATTTAGATGTAAATTATTGAGCCCTTCTGAATCAACATCTTCATTGCTAAAATTATCGTCATCTCCGTGGGCTCCATCGTCACTATCATCTGTAATAATATAATCATCAGTTGAATTAAACAGGGTGTTATGTAAGTAATGCTTCGGAGGTTAAAACTTTTGATTGTTTACCTGACATTGATTCCTCTGGATCGGGATTCAATTCCTGACACAGTTTTATTGCCGCAAACATGGCGTCTAAAGCATTTTCATCATCCGGTACAAATCGTAGTTCTGTGATGTTAGACGTACTGTCATCATCGTCGTCCTCTTCCATTTGTGCGCTTTCCTGTGCCGTTGGAAAATCTGGATCACCTACAAAATATATATATTTGAAAAATACAGTAAGCCTCCAGTATACGCGGTTCGGAAAAAGCGGAATAGCCGAGAGTGTAGCAATGCTGTTGTTTATATGGCGTTGCTATGGTTTCTCTATTACAAGTTCCCAGGTTCTAGCTCGAGAGCTGGTAAAAGTGTCAATTGGATTTTCAATTTATTATTAAAAAAAAAAATAATGAATTGAAAATATTAATTGGTGCTTGGCCTAAATAACCTTAGCTGTTGATGGTCTTTAAAACGCAATTTTAATTTAATTCGGAAAAAGCGCGCGAAACAGTCAAGCGCCAGTTGAAACACGTAGACATGAAAACTTTTCGGAACTCGTGAAATTTTGCACGAAGCTGTTGTAAATTTTTATTTACAAATTAAATTTTAAATTAATGTTTTGTTTTTTTAACTCAATTCCGAAAATAACGCAAAATGCAGTGTGAAGCTGGGTTGACTTGGAACACAAAAAATTACCAGGAAAAAAGAATCAAGTGGGACCCACCTCATACGATTTTATTTTAATTTTTTTAATAAGGGGATAATCAGATTAGTCCAGCGGAAAACCGGCCCGCCGAGAATTCTCCCGGCACTCGTTATGGCCAGGCCGAGCCTGATCTGAGGTATTTAAAATTTTTTCTGGTATAGTATACATACCTGGAAGCGAAGCTTTGCCATCTAACATAACGTAAATGCAAGGCTGTGGATAGGCGGTAGGATCTTTACAAATTGCATGAAGCGAGATGTGATAATATTCGATACAAAAACTTGTTGACGGTGAAATATCATTATGAAACGCGACTGCACTGAAAACAATAAATCGATTATTTACACTATAAAATAATTTCTACAATTTTACTTATATAACATAATTCAAACATTAAAAACAATATTAAAAACAAAGTGTGGTTATATATATTTTTTCACACAAATGTTATTCTACATTTCAGTTTTCGCACGTATTTCAAGTACTTTTGTTTACAAATCGATACTGTCGTTTTAGTTTTTTCATACAAAATACCACAATTAATGCATACAAAACATAGAAATTGCGTTACAAATCAGAGTGAATTTTTATATTAAATAATACCTTTCAGTTATATATAAAGTGCCTTTTCCTATTTCTCTCTCATCAAATACTAATTTTACGTCTGGCTGCTGATGTTTAATGCCTTCAATTGGCTCGGAAAAACTTGATATTATTACCATTATGATAAAATAATTTTTGAAACCCCAAATTTCAAATCGGCTGACTGCTTAACCTAAAAATTAAAAAACAATTTGTTTATCATGGAGATTTGAATCATGAATCAGAAACTATGTTGAATAATACCGAAGCGAATATTTTCGTTCAAACAATTGGAGTTTTAAACAAATTACTTTCAAATTACGATTAGAAATGAAAAATATCATTTTCGTAATCGTCATGTACTATCACAAATAAAAACTCAAAAGGCTTTATTTTCTCATTACGAAGCAGCAAAAAATGAAATGTCAAAATTAAGTGCAAAACCGAATGTATCTGTCATGCACAAATCCTCCCTGACAACTGACAGGTGTCACTGTCATTGTATTTTGTGAAACAAACCGGTGACAGAACTTTTTATTTATAATATACGTAATTTCTCGCAAACTTTTGCAATCCCCTTTGTGTTGTCTTCTGAAGAGTTTTATTAAAAAGCATTGTAATAATTTAACTGATACTAAATGTTTTGCGTAAGTAATTAGAATTTTGAAATTTTAGGCTATGACAAAATACCATAATATAAGTTTGATATATTTTTTTCTTATAGAACATGTTTTTTAAAAGCATTTTGATATTGGAATTAATGTTGATCGTTCCGAATTTGTGTAGAGAAAACATATATCCATCAGACTGGATAGATCCGACTGATATGGAATATTACGACAGAACGTCAAAAAGTATGAATAAAAATAAACTACACACGAATGATATCCCATTGCAGACAAAAACTGTTAATGATGAATGCTTTTGTAATAAAGATAGTGGTGAAAAAACGAAAATTTTAATGTATTTTAAACGCTCAATTAATTTATTATTGAATATAGCTACTTTAAATAGGCAAGACATGGAAACTTACGATGTGAAATTAACCAACAGTCTCAGTGCTGAAAAATACGATGTATTAAAACAATTTGGTAAGTTTTTTGATAAGACAGAACCTTATAAGTAAATAGGGTCGTCCCACATATCAAAATTTGATCAACAGTGCACATTATACCTCATTCGTAAACTTAACTTGTTCATTCTTAAATCATTATAAAACTAAATTATAAAAATATATATATTTTAAACAGCTTCGCTTAACCCGTCTCTGGTGACGCGGAGAATGGTCGTCCTGCGCTTGCGTATTTTTAACTACTGTTTTCACACTTTCCCATCAAACCTAACAAAATGCATGCATACAACAATATAGCTGGTCTGTCAGCTGTCAATACCGTCACGCTATGCTCTAAATTGGAGCAGTTGGGTATCCCGTATCAGCCCTGCAAAAGAGCAAAACGGTCGTTATGAGATTGCTTAATTGCACTGAAATAAAGTAATGCTGGAAAGCTTACTCCCTATACCTCGTTATGCGTGGAAAGCGGCTAAATACAGATATAGTCCTGTCCTTGTTCCACTACAGTCTTAATAGATTACGACAAAGACAGGGCCCTATTAATATAATTATGTATTAAATACAAATTTTAACACGGACGTCGTGAACAAATACATAATTAAATGAATGCATAATGACTGCAAACAGTATATGAAACACCTGAGTAAGAACAATGACGTAACACAATGCTGTAATCAAGAAAAATTCATTAATTCAAACCTATGTCACGGTAGGGATTTTAACCCTAAACTTTCCACTATCGCGGCGGACTGAGTTGACTAATTACTCACACAGTGACACATTTTCAAACGATCGACTTTCTCCCTTTAAAGCATTCTGTCAACTCAGTCCGCCGCGATAGTGGAAAGTTTAGGGTTAAAATCCCTACGGTGACATAGGTTTGAATTAATGAATTTTCCTGATTACAGCATTGTGTTACGTCATTGTTCTTACTCAGGTGTTTCATATACTGTTTGCAGTCATTATGCATTCATTTAATTAAATAATTATGTATGTCTACTCGCTAGCAGCGCGTCAGTTTACTTTCCATTTCTGTATTTCAGTGCTTCATTGTGACAAATGGCGGGAAATAGTCAGCTGTTATTAGCTGACCGTTTGCGTCTTTTCCGTAGCGGCATAATTTCAATGTTTAGAAATACGTTGCAAAATACATACAAAGATTTATTGCGCAATAAACTTTGGAAAATTCGCCAAAATGTTTTATAGGCTATTTGTAATGTAAATTCTAATCCTCAAAAAGAAAAAAAGGTGGGACGACCCCATTGTCCATTAGCAAAAAGTTTTGAATTATTGTTGATTAACTATTTTTATTATTTTTAAGGTAATAATAAGGAAAGTTTTGATAATTTACGTGAAGTGGATACGATCTTATCAGAATTGTTACACAAATCTTCAAGACAAAATTTAGAGGAAATATTTTTTACTTGGAGTGATTCAGTAATAGTTTGTTTGACGTCTACCCCGGTACTTATTATGGGATCAGTGTTCTTCTCTGTTTTTATTTGTTATAAATTAATAAACATCGACTTTTCCATCAAACGGGTGTTCGCATTACTTTTACTTATAATGTTCGTCGTCGCATATGTCTGGACTTCGTTTGCATTAATAGAAGTAAGCATTTTATAAAAATTACTACAGTATACTCTCAGGTTAAGTTCGATTTTGAGCTCAGATCGATCTGATTGCTCTTATGCGTTCGAATTTAACATTTATATGCTCTGAAAGATCTCTATGCTGCGTTCGGATTTAAAATCTGGAGGAGATCGAGCACGCTCTATGAGCTCTGAGGAAAGCGAGCGAGCAAGCAAATTTAACCATCTTCAGAGCATTCATTTTAAAAATGAGCGGAAACACTTGTTGTGAGAATGGATGAATTTCGAAGTTTATTTATATGAGGTAATTTTTCAATAGGTAAAAATACACGAATAATATTTATTCAAAGAATAGTAATAACCAATAAGTCTATATCGCACAGAATTATTAAATAAAATATTTGTTTAATATCTATGGGTCGAAAAAATCAACAACCGGTAGTATTAATAATTTTATTATTATAACAATGTTGAATTAAATCAAAATGAGGAGCAATAAGAATATATTTCGGCTTTAGTAATAAGAATTTTATTTATTGGCGCCATTTTATTCTGACGTTTGGAAAAATCTGCTAAATTACGTTCGGAATTGTTTAGATGGCTCGATTTGCTCGCTTATCACGTGACGAAAAATCTGTTCGCTCGGCTCGATCAATCGAGTGCAAAACCGAACTTACCCTCAATAGACCTTTTCACTAGTAGTTACGCGCAAGCGCCGTCGCCATGGTTATGATCACAGCTTTCAAAAGTTTCGTACGTTTTTTGACGCAATGACTAGCCCAGAAACGGTTTTCAATGTTAATTTAGATGAAAATGTTACTGACGATGCTAAATTAGTGAACAAAACAGTGGAAGAACTTGTTCTAAATTGAGACGGTGGTTGAAATGCCATGGCCAGAAAACTGGTGGAAGTAAACGAAAATTGGTTGTCATAAATTGTTTATCAGAAAAAGTGTATCTTCAAAAGTACTCAAATATTTTTCTAGGCTGTTGTACCACTTCTTTAAATAATATTTCTTATTTAATTACTACATATTTACTTTTTTTCAAAATCAATCATTTGCCATCTGTCAATATGACAAGTTTCTGAAAAACATGGCGGAATTGGGCACATGCGCAGGAAAAAAATTTGATAATGAAAAGGTCTATTATCCATGATAATAACCGGGACGAGGTACACGGATATTTCAAAATCACAAACAGAACGGGGGAATAGCTGTATTTAAAATACTGTTTTATATCTTAGATACTTTTTATTTGGGTTTGTACCTCTGAACGGAACCTTATTACTGAGCCTACGTTGTCTGTCCGTCTGTCACAAGGCTCTATTTCACAAACGATAAGAGGTAGCTAGTTTAATTGTCACAGATTGTGTGTTGCGGCATGAATCCTGGCAAATAATTGTAAGTATACATACACAATATGCAGGTACTGTTAACCCGCCCATACATGTCTGCATGGTTAACCCACAAACCGGATAATTGGCTCCTGAATAATTGAGAGACTACTGTTTTTAATAATTTTTAGGCGGGACACTTAATATTTTTAACATTGGAAATGTTTATTTTCGTATATGGGAGCAGAGTTACGAGTTTTCGTTCAAAGCCAAAAGACAACGGTGTCGCGATCAAGTGAGGAGCCAATCATGCAAAATTGAACAAGTGCATTTTTTTCGAAATGTGTTTTATATCATGTCTAGTTAATGTTATTTTTGAGCAAATGTTAATAAATACTGTAGAAAAATCCATTTAAAAGTTAAGTAATCAAGCAAAAGTGAATGCATATATAACAGAAGAATAATAGGGTTATTCCTGACAAAACTAAACAGTGCATTGATAAATATTGTGTGTATAATAAACAGTTAATTATGTTTCATATATGCTGTTATCATTTCCAATGTCCTCGATGGTTGCAAGGATTGCGAAATCTGTGAATTTTTTAATAATTATAATAATATTATTTCTTACTATTGCATATTAGGAAGAAGAAGTTCGGCAAATGACTGAAAAAATGAAAAGGGCAGAAGTTCCTATACACTGTGACCCGAAATCAATGTCTTGGTGGCAGAAATTTTATTCGGCTGGTGGTAATACTACTTTGTTGCATCTGAAATCATGAAATTTACAGCGAAAAACACAAGTTATTATGAATTTTTTTTTTTTTCAGATAAAGACGAGTGTCTAAAATATTTCCAAGCTCATCACAAAACGGTATGGAAAGCAGTGCCACCACAAAAAGTCTTATCAGAAATGTTCGGTCAAACATTAGCTCAGTCAATTTATCATTTGGGAAAATCTACAGGAGAACTTTTTGCTGGAATTTATGGTACTTGAATAATGACCAATTATTTACCATTTGCACTATTTCTTTCAATCTTTATTTTGGTTTAGCATCTCACAGACATCTTTGAATAACTGCCTGTTGCAGAACCTCACGTTCTGTCGAGTTAAAACGGGCAATGCGAGATCGCTGATAAATGTAGCCTATAATAATTGAGAAAAAACTCGGATCGCAGTGCCAAACCCTGCCGACAATATAGCGTATTTGCTAATACAAGCTTTGTGGCTGTAATACGTAAACTTAGTTTGTTTTTGGACAAAATAAAAAATTTAACCCCTTAATACATCCCTTAAAATAATATTTTTTTTCTTAATTTCAATATTATTATCAATGCAACCTCTGTACGTACCAAATTAAATGCACCCTTGAGTAAATAAATCACTATTCGCAAACCAGTGTTTTCATGAAATTTGTAAGTCGGGTCCTGTCGGGCCGATTTTATTAAAATTTTAGCCGCACATTTTGATTTTTACTAAAAGGTTAAATTTCAGTTTTGAAACAATTCTGAGAAATTTTTCGCTATTTTTGGGCCCAAAAACATTTTTCAACCCCTAAAAACCACCCTTAAAATAGTCCGATCGGGTCCATTTTAAATAGGCTTCGTGCGGTGATGGATTGCAACGTGCCTACCAAATTTCGTCAAAATCAATTAACTCTTTCGAAAGTTATTGCCCGCACACACACACACATATATACATACATATACATATATAAATAGACATTTCCAAAAATGGTGCCAAATTGTTCAGGAGGCTATGAAACGTCGAGAAATTTTGGTCCGACCCCTAGGTCCCGCCATCCGACCGACGCCAATAGTGTATGTGCCATATGGCAAATACACTAACAAGTAGGTTTTTAAACAGCGAAATAATTTTTCAAATCGGTTCAATAGTTTAAGGACTTTTCTTCTCACAATTTTTTTTTCTATTTCACTGAATTGTCCGTAGGCGATCAATCTGAGACACCCTGTATTATAGTATAGGCTATAGTATTTAGATTTCTTTAGTAAAAACTAATTTATTTTTTTGTAGATACGCTGCCATTCCCCATCAACATTTTAGCATTGCCGTTGGTGGTTTTGATTGCTCCGATGCTTCTCTTGATGATGGTCTCCTTCGTGTTGGGTGTTCCAGTTTCGATAAATTTATTACATATAATTTCTTTTCGATTTGGTGTTACAAACATTCAACAACAACAACAACCTGTTTATTTGAATCGACCACCTGTTTATGTACCTTTGGAACAACATCGAAATATTATTGAAGATGTACAACCAACTGATTATGAACAACCTAGTCAAAGACCTGCAATTGCCAATAAATCGGAAGGAAATAATTCTAGTTCAGATAATTCAAGGTCAGACGTATCGACTACTGAAGAAGTACTACCACCAAAACAAATTTCTTCCAATGAACCATCATATACAAGTTCTGTAGCTCAGACTGAACATAACACTGAAATTAAAGAAAATTTGGAAAAGTGCGACGCTAAAATAGAAAATAAAGAAGTGATTATTGAAAATTCTACAGATAAGTTAGAAGTGCAGAAGACTAATTTAAAAGATGAAAGTTTTAAAGCAACGAATAACCACGTTCAAAGAGATGGAAGTGGGGATAGCTGATAGACAGACATAGTTAATAGGGTCACCTGTCTTTGTCGTACAGTCTATTAAGACTGTAGTGAAACAAGGACAGATGGCCCTTATCTATATCTGTCTTTATCCGCTTTCCACGCACTACTATTTTAAAAGACTACAAAGCTGTATGAAAAGTTATCGATTTTTTTTTTTTTTTGTTTTAATTTTAGTAGGTATATTTTGCTTTACGTAATATGATTAATATAATATGTACAATATTATATCTGTGATAGGTATTTGTAAATATTTAATATTTTTGTATTATAAAACAAAAAAATTGCTTGAATGAATTAAAACAATATATTTGTTTAATTCGTATTTTATGTGTAATTTGTTTTTACTGAAAAGTTGCAGTTTGTTGCATGTTGAATTGTTTTTCAAAATAAATAAACTTAATTAGTAGAATTGTTTTTTTTAATAATTTCTAATAATAAATGCATTGCAAGTTGCAACCCTCCCAACTTTTTCAATGTCGTTTATTTATTGTAGATTATAGACGCGTTGACAACTTGGGTTCCCCCAGGCCCCAGGGGGGACATTGGGATGTAGTTGTTATCGCAATTGCATTCCAATGTTCTGTGGGAATTAGCGCGCCCAGGGATCCGAGCTCGTACCAGTCGGTTTGTGTATGCCGGCTGGCGGATTTTAATACACAAATATGTTATTTGTTGTGTTGAAGACGCTAATGACCTGAGTTGTCGACGCGTCTATAATCTACAATAAATAAATAAAGGCAACTTGGGTCATTAGCGTCTCAAATACATTAAATAACAATTATCTTAAAACTAAATGACATCCATAAGCAGAGGTGGGATTTGAAACCACAACAGTGTGATCCAAAGACCGCTACACCACACTGCCCTCGCAATGTATCCAGATTCCAGAGACGTGGTGATGTAACAGTCAATTCGTGAAAATCCGTTGAATGGTTTTCGAATTTATAGCGTTTAGACAAGCAAACAACGTTGCATTTTATAGGTATATAATGAAGAACTGACTTTCTATGAGTTATTACGATTTTTGTTTTGAAAATTACGATATAACAAGGGTTGTCATTCCCGGACAACGCCGGGTAATAATCGAATAATACCAAAGGGAATATCTTCGCTCTGACCATGGAGGCTTAGATTTAATTTTGAGTTGTAACATAACCAAATATTTTTTGACATTTACAAAATAAAATTCATGAAATGAAAATTATAAAAACAAAAGGCTTTTATTTTCTCTTATTACATAACATCAAAAGGTAAAATCATGGGAAAAATGTCGAAATCCTCACATTGTTAGGTGAAATATTACATAACCACAAAACCAAATTGCAGAAATGGTAAAAATTTAAATAACGCAATAATGAATGTCAAAATAATTTTTTGATTACAACTGATTATTTACAGATTGACAGAGAAAATGTATTCCACAAAAGAAAAAATAGTTTGGTTTGCCATTTCAACCCGGCTGTTCATAGTTTGGATACAATGTTTATCGAATATTTTAATACCAGATCATGATCCGCATGTGTTTAAATCCCCGAAACAATTGAATCAAGAACAATCGCTCATCGACACAACTATAAACGTATTACTTTCGGGGTTCTTGAGATGGGATGGCCAATATTTTGTACATATAGCACAGTACGGTTATACATATGAAAATACATTAGCTTTTTTTCCGGTCTTTCCATTACTCATACGTTTAATTAGCATTCCGCTAAGTACATTTGTCCTTAATGAAACAGCATTATTAATCAGCACATTCCTGTTACATTTATTTATTTTCACAAAAACATCCTTATGTTTATACAAATTAACTTTAAAAGTTTTGAACAATAGCAATTTAGCATATAGAACAACAATTTTATTTTGTTTAAATCCTGCAAATATTTTTTTTGTTGCGCCATATACTGAATGTTTATTTTCATGGTTTACATTCAATGGCATGTTACAGTGCTTAAATGTTTTTTATCCCGACCAAAAGACGTTAAAACAAAAACACAACAAGAAAACAAAACAGAATCTGAATATATCTGTATTTAATTCAAAATCGAATGTATTGTCATTATATTCTATATTTTCCATATGTCTACCTTTTGGATTATCAGCAGCCACTCGAGCTAACGGTCTCTTAAATATTGGCTTTATTTTATACTTCTGGTTACGAGAGTTTGTAACTGTCACTCTACCATCTATACCCATTACTTGCAGACAAGTGAAACAGAAAATATTAATTCCGTTTTTGTTTTTCCCAACGATTATTCAACTTACACAATTAACGATTTGCTTATTCTTTTCGATTCTGCCTTTTGGGTTGGTACAGATTTACGGTTTTTTTACGTACTGTACCGACCACGCGCACAATTTACCAGCATTTGTTACTGAATACGGACAAAGGAACGCATTTGTCTTTCCTGGTAAACATTCATTGTACAAGCAAACCTGGTGCGACAAAACAGTCCCTCTAGCTTATTCATACGTTCAAGATCATTACTGGAACGTAGGTTTTCTAAAGTATTACGAGTTTAAACAAATCCCAAATTTCATTTTAGCACTTCCAATTATTTGTATTATTATATTAAAAAGTATTTCATTTTTTATACAACATAAAGCGTACTGCGTACGGCTAGGACTTTTACTTAATAACAAAAACGAGAGTTACAAAAAAAATGCAGTTTACAAAAAAGAAATGTTTGTTTTTATTGTCCACGCACTTTTCTTAACCATCTTTTGTACATTTTTTGTACACATACAAGTTACGACAAGAATGCTGTGTTCGGCGAGTCCTGTGCTATTTTGGTTTTGTGCTTACGCTTTTGAAACAAAAGATTTAAACAACAAAAATTTTTCCAAGAAATTGATGGAAATAAAAAATCAAAAAATGTGCACAGATGTTGAATGTAATGACAATTTGTTGAGCCAATGGAAAACATTTATCATTACTGAAAAACTAGATAGTTTCGAGCAAATGTTTATCAAGTATTATTTTATAGGTTACACAGTTATTGGAACGATTTTGTTCTGTAACGATTATCCTTGGACTTAGGCGTCCGCAGGGAGGGTTATCGCCACCTTGTTGTGTGTGATAACATATTTTTCAGGTTGCTTCCCACGTTAAAAAATGTCTACGGACGCCCTTGTCTTAGCTAACTGAGCACTGCTTATTTTATTGTGATAGTTATTATAATAAATTATCAATAACACTATTTATTTTTGTAGTAAATAATATGTATTTTATAAAGCAATAATAAAAATACAAAATTATTAGCTCTTTGAAGTCTGACCTTCTTCTATGTTCCTACAATTAAGATCAAAAACAAATTAATCACAAATTCCTTTTTTTCTATTCAATTGTTTCCAGAAGGCTTGTTGATGAAGTGTAGCGTATTTGAGATACTATTGGTAATTTGGGACACAATGAGCCATTTTCATGAGAGTAGTTCTTTCAATTATCCTACTTGTGGTAGGAACAAACATTATTTATTCCCCATTAGACGTGTCATGTCATTTTAGTGGTATAACTTAATAATTATAATAACTTAATAATTAAATTATACCACTAAAATGACACGACACTAATGGGGATTAAATAATGTTTGTACCTACCATAAGTGCTGCCTCTCGTGGATAATTGAAAGAAGTACTCTCAAGAAAATGGCTTATTAAAAATAAATGTTCTTATAATGCCTATCGTTATCTAAATGAGGGCTATCAGACTTCTTTTTTACCACCTGATGGCACCACTTGCAAGAGAGGTATAGAATAGAATAGAAAGAATAGAATAGAATTTTTATTCTGTAAGTTGTACAACAACATAGAACAAGTCACTGATGTCATTCAAATGTCAGTTCTATTTATATTTTCCGCCATCTGATGGCGCCACTAGCAAGTAAAATACCTCATTCAATCATTTAACGGCTAAATCGCAGTTTTGTATTTATTTAATTATTTATTCCTTAATGATGGATAAATGAAGAATGACTAAACACAAACCGTTGATCTCTAAATGTTTGACACACACCTTACTCGCCACTAGCACCATTTGATGAATAAAAAATATACACGTTCAACACATACCTTACTTGTCACTAGCGCTATCTGACAAATAAAAATATGGTGGCCTTCATTAAATAGAAAGGTGCAAAAAAATCAAAAAATGCCGCTGCCGTTTGTTTACACCTGTGCCGAGAAATTTTGTGTAGTGTTGCAAAGCAGAACTTCTTTCATACCTTATTATTCTTTTAATATTGTCATTACCATAATGTTTATGCGTTACTTAACCAGAAAATGGAATAATTTCAACAACTGCGTTTAATTTTTTGTGATTTATAAATGCGTCTTTGGTCTATTCGAAAATAGGAAAAATTTCATTTTAAATATGTCAAACACCCTACGTTATTAATAAAATACATCTACCACTAGACGGCATTACTAATCAAGAAGCATTATTTCTATAAGACATATTGTATTCCATAATAAAACTAAAGGATTATTGAAAAATAGAACACTTACTATGAATGTTTCTGTCGGTGTTTGAGTATTTCGACCGACGTTAAGTACATCGTTTTATCGCAAATCGTGCAAAAATACTTTTTACTATTTGGTTTATGAGGTTCGTTAAAGCTTTCAACGTTGTCCGCTAAAATAAAAAATTATAAAACTTAACATTTTTGGAGATTTGGGCTCTGATTTTCACAGGCGCAATTATAGTATACTTACACAGTATAGATAACAATAGACACAAAAAGAAAGATTGTATTCTGTACATTCAATTAAATAAATCAAATATTTTGTCCACTATCCTGCGATTTTTCTTAATTTTATTATAATCACGATGAACACGATTTCTAATATAAATTGTGATTTATTTTTAAAAAATGTGATTTTATTAATTTTTAAAGACATTTAAATAAAAATAAGTCTACAACATCATTACTGGGGACATTTAGAACCAGATCGTAAAATAAAAATAACAAAAACAGTTAACGGGGAGCAAATATTAACAAATTATCGTAACACCACGTTAAAATGCTATGTCTCAGTACGGTGGGACACACTGTATATGTATTTATATTGCAAATTTAAACTATTAATCTACACTTAGTGCCTGTTAGCTAACACTGTAATCTTAGAAGAGACAAAAACAACTGCTTAATTAATATTTTGTTTACCTTCCGTGTCACTGTTTTTCTTACAGATCGAAATATGCTGTAGTTTTTCTAAACTCGTTAAATAATATTCACCGGAACATTTATTACAAAGCCACAACGTCTGTGATATTTCCAGTGCAGTATTGTAACTCCATTCGTCCTCAATTAAACTATTAAATAAATCGAAAATATTTTTAGGTTAAAAATGATTTCGAAACAATCGGTACAATTCGTACTTAAGCTATTACAAGGACGTACCAATTATACGCAATATTTGAAGTTAGTTGCATTCCGCCTCTCTTATACGGCACACATTTAAATTCTTCAGAGAATGGGTTCGGTTCGATTATTTGGTGATTTTCACCATTGCCAACATATAGCGTTTTAAGATCGGCTTGCAACAATCGCTTCAAAGTATAACAAACTTCAGTTTTCATGTACGCTACAAGATCGCCAGATATGTCAGTTTCAGTTTTTTCAACGGATTCATTGTTTAAAACTGAAAACAATAACGCATCGTTATTAGTTGCTCTTACATAGCTTTTCGTTACTATTTTATATGTTAAATCAGATAAATGCTGATGACCTCAGCTATCGAGCGTCTATAATCTGCAATCTATCTATTAAATCAGATTTAGCAAATATCACAAAATGCGCGCAAAAATGTAATGAGTGCTGACATCTAGTACACATTAGTAGTACTGCATAAAACGCTAATGACCTCAGCTATCGAGCGTCTATAATCTACAATCTATCTATAAAATCAGATTTAGCAAATATCACAAAATGCGCGCAAAAATGTAATGAGTGCTGACATCTAGTACACATTAGTAGTACTGCATAATATAGCTACCTTATAAACACACTGATGGCAGTAGTGATGCGGAAAATAGCATAAATTACGTCTATGCATTTAATACCAATACAAAAAAATTAAAAAATTATCCCGTTTGAAGTGAACTGAATTGAATTGTAAATTATAGACGCTCGACTCGTTTGAAGTGAAAGCGTAACATAGCGAAATGAAACAAAGTGAATATCACTTCCAGTAGTTTTTACCACAAAACTACACAAGATTCATTTAAATCGCATCAGTCGTGTCTGCGTCAACTCGGAACTGACAGACAGAACTACGTTTTTTTATTAACTTCCCATTGGAAGTTATTGTAATGGGTCCAAAAATCGAAATCAAAATGTATAACAAATTTTTATGTTTCAAGGTCACTACACTATTTTTACACTATTTTTAGAAAGATGTCTGTGTGTGTGTATGTGTACGTATGTGTCCATTTCTTTCTAAGACGAAATCTCGATAATGAAAAATGATATCGACTACGTTAGGGTGCCAATCGACGCGTATTAACGTAAATATGATCTAAAAGAAATGTTTTCAAAATCGGTTCAGCCGTTCTTTTTTCTTAACCAAATAGACTCCAAAAAAGTAGATTTTACACAATATCTCGCGAATAAAAAATTATATCGACTTCGTAAGGGTGTCAATTGAGGCGTGTTAACGTCATTTTGATCCGACATAAATTTTATAAAAATCGATTCAGCCGTTTTTTTTTTTTTAATTATTGTTAAAAATAAATAATAATTATGTTTTAATGATTAAAATGATTACTTTTCTGTGAAATATCTAATTTAATTATTGTTATTAAATATTTATCAAACTGGGAAGTTCGTTGTGTCGACCTCAAGGGTCGAACTTTAGTCCTAATAAACGACCCACCTCACGGCTTGTTATATTTTATAGATTATAGACATGTGTAAACTAACTTAAAATTTTTAAATTTTCCACATGCCTTTCAGTTTTCGATTTAACAGCATCTTCCATTTTTCTCTTAAGTTTGCAGCTTTCATTAAAAGTACTTGCCCGGTTTCTGGTACAGGAAATTCCAGTTGAAGCCACTGGTCACACACTATTCTACAAATAAAAATAACGATCCTATTACACGTTATCAGCTAAAAATCAGTGCTGTATCTAGGAGTCCTAGCGCTCCTAGCGAAAGGATGATTTGGCGCCCTTGTCAAAAGCAGAACTTGGCGCCCTCTCGTGTCTTAAAATTCACACAAAGCAGAACTAAGACTAGAATTTAAAATAAAACGAAACAGAGTGACTTTGACAAACGGTTTATCAGCTAAAAATCAGTGCTGTATCTAGGAGTCCTAGCACTCCTAGCGAAAGGATGATTTGGCGCCCGTGTCGAAAGCAGAACTTGGCGCCCTCTCATGTCTTAAAATTCACACAAGGCAGAACTAAGACTAGAATTTAAAATAAAACGAAACAGAGTGACTGACAAACGGCTTATCAGCTAAAAATCAGTGCTGTATCTAGGAGTCCGCTCCTAGCGAAAGGAGAATTTGGCGCCCGTATCGAAAGCAGAACTTGGCGCCCTCTCGTGTCTTAAAATTCACAGAAGGCAGAACTAAGACTAGTATTTAAAATAAAACAAAACAGAGTGATTTTGACAAACGGCTTATCAGCTAAAAATCAGTGCTGTATCTAGGAGTCCTAGCGCTCCTAGCGAAAGGAGGATTTGGCGCCCGTGTCGAAAGCAGAACTTGGCGCCCTGTCGTGTCTTAAAATTTACACAAGGAAGAACTAAGACTAGTATTTAAAATAAAACAAAACAGAATGATTTTGACAAACAGCTTTGAACTGCTTAAGCGCTGTTTGAAATTTGCATTTAGCAATGATATAGATTTTACTGTGGTTTTTGGAAGGGCAGCCAAATTATATATTAAAATGCAATATAGAAAAAATCATTTTTATTAACCAATGTCATAGTCAGGACTCAAACCAGAATCTTCCGCTATCGCGGCAGATGAGTTTTCTCCGTTACTCTACTATGACACTATTAACTAAACAAATATATTTCTAAATAACAATATATGAGTTAGGTAATTGTGGACAACAATATAATAATTATTAATTAATTCAACAATGAATTTTTAATCCACAAGGCATCCACTAGGTAGTGAATAGTATTTCTTAACATATCAGTCAGCATATTATGCCATCATGATTGTTAAACGTCAAACGATTGTTATAAGATATATAAGGAAAAAATCAGAAGCCACTGTTGGGACTTAAACCCGAAATTCCCAGTTTCCGGCTGGTTGAGTTGCCATTTACTCGCACAGTGCCCCAAAAGTGAAATCTGTTCCTTCCCTGGGAATCATGATGGCATAATATGCTGACTGATATGTTAAGAAATACTATTCACTACCTAGTGGATTAGAAATTCATTGTTGAATTAATTAATAATTATTAAATTATTTCTACATTAAGTAAATTGTCACCACTGAAATACAGTAATGCTGAAAAGCTTACTCCCTATACCATTCTGTGCGTGGAAAGCGGGTAGACAGACACAGATAATAGGGCCACCTGTCTTTGTTTCACTCTTCTGCGCACGCGCATTACCTTTAAATAAAGTTATGTAGTTTTAATAGACTGGACGACAAAGACAGGTAGCCCAATTGTTTCTGTCTTTCCCGGCTCCCTAGTATCAGTGCACGTTCCAGCATTACTGTATTTCAGTGATTGTCACATACAAATCACATCGAGGGCAGTATAGCCTAGTGGTTAGCGTGCTTAGTGCCGCAACCTCTGGACTGGTTCGAATCCCACCTGCGCTCATGGATGTTTTGTGATGTTATTTAGTTTTTAGATAGTTGTTATTTAGTGTAGTTGAAAGACGCTAATGATCTGAGATGTCGACGCGTCTATAATCTACAATAAATAAATAAACAAATCACATCATGCGACAGATAGTTAAATTAGAGCTATAAATCAAAGTGAACCATCTTATATGTGAGAGCTCAACATGATGTAAAATATTTTTTTATAATTACCTTGGATAGTTGGATTAGGTATTAAAGAACAATGAATTTTTCTATATTGCATTGTAATATTATTTAATTTGTCTGCCCTTCCAATAACCCTTTCATTGCAAAATTTACAGCCGTACTAAACTCAAATTACAAATAGATTTTTCTTTGTCACCTTGAGTCTCTTAGCTTCGGGCAGGGCCGGCACGTGCGCCTGGTCAGACAGGCGATCGCCTTACGGAGCCATATTTTTAGGGCGGCATATTTTTGTAGCAGCGAATTTTTCATGCGGTATTCTAGTTTTTAATAAATTTAATAAATTTATCTATATTAGCCATAAAACATGAGATAACAGAGAAAATAAACTACGATGACATCATTAATAATTTTGCAAAGGAGAAAGCCAGAAGAGTAAATTTTTAATTTTTTTGTTTTATTTATAAGTTATTGTTTTTGTATAAGTAATATTTTTATATATTTTTTTCAAAGTGTCTATACCTATATTATTTTTTTTAAATATTGTTATTAGAATTACATTTGTTTTTTGTTTGTTAAGTAAATAAAATATATCATCGGTTTATATAATTTTTTTAATATGTGGGGGTGGCGGCAAAAGTTGTATTCGCCTTAAGCGGCATATTTTGACGCGCCGGCCCTGGCTTCGGGTACCCCTGGAGCAGACCATCCCCGCCAGCCCTTAGATACGGCACTGCCCAAAATATCACTTGTTTCTAAAAATGCATCCCCAGGTTTAAAAAGGGCGTCTTATATCTTTGTTTCACTTACTGTGTAAAAGCTGAGCTTGTTTCGATTGTATTGGCAAACAAAAGCAACGTCTGCGCAGCAGGCATGCGCACTACGTTTACCAGATACGGTTTGACTGTTTCCAGTAGAGAGCTTAAAACATAATAATTCAAACAAATTAATGCACGCCTATAATGTTTTGCCGAAGGTGTAATTTTTTGCCGAATATGACCAAAGCCAAAGTTTCGGTCGGACTCTAAATATTATAATGCAGGGGTCGGCAACCTGTGGCTCGCGAGCCGCATGCGGCTCTCCAGTTCCATGCGCAAATATTAATAATTATATTATTTTATTTTCAAAACTCATAAAAAATATACTGCAAAAAAAACTTTAAACAGGATAAAAACACTCAACAGAGAACAGTGAGAATAGGTGGAGTAGAGAGTATACGGACAGCTGACATTTTTTAAATGTGGCAAAACTGTTCTGTTTGTTTAATTATTGGTGCACTGTGTAGCACTGCATAGCTAGCTAAAATACTTTAATATGTTTTGTGCGAAACATTTGTATGTTTTTATATGAATAAATATTATTTCATATTTAAAGCTATTATTTTAAATCAAAAATCAAATTTATATACCTAATCCTAATCAAATACCATAATATTGAAATAAAAATGTTAGTGGCTCTTTAAAAACTGGGAAATTTTGTAAATTGTAACTTTTGGCTCTTCCGTCTCAAAAGGTTGCCGACCCCTTAACTTAAATTGAAAATTGACGTACAGATAACATAGAATTTGATGTTTGCTGCTCAATGGACGTTTACTAAAATATCCAGGAGGGGGAACTTCGATTTCCGGTTCTTGCAATTGCAACACTTCTGGATGATTTCCAAAGAAACTCATCGGATGCAGCGAAACAAACGCTTTCGTCGATGTATGGAAAAGTTGTTCGCTAGACGACTGAAATCAGAAACACACAGAGAAACTGATAAAGTAATGTGAAATTTGCCTTTGATTTTGTGAGACTTGCAACCCGGTTCAGCTTCGCTCGGGTGCAAATCTCTATTTTCGATCACTGCTCATCCCCCTTTTGTAGTAGCGTAATAATTTGTCACTGACAGTATTAAGTAAATCGGTTTAGTGGTTCTTGAGTTTTTATGTATCTAACGTACATACATGGTACATACAAACAGCTTGGGCTTGAGAATGGCCGAAAGTGTAGCAATGCTGTTGTTTACATGGCGTTGCTATGGTTCATCTATTACAAGTCCCCAGTTCCCGGGTTCTAGCCCGAGAGCTGGTAAAAGTGTCAATTGGATTTTCAATTTATTATTAAAAAAAAATAATGAATTGAAAATATGAATTGGTGCTAGGCCCAAATAACCTTAGCTGTTGGTGGTCTTTAAAACACACACAATTTCAAACATCTTCCTTTATAAATAGGATGTCTCAGACCGACCGTCCACGGACATTACAATGAAATAGAGAAAAAAATTCTAAGTAGAAAATCCGATTATCACCAATAAGTGGGAGAGTAGGCGTGGTTTATTAATATTCTTTTGTATTCCGCTCAACTTATTGGTAAAAATTAATTAAATTAACGGTACATCGGATCAGAAAATGTCTAAGAACTTTTCTGCTCAGAATTTTTTTCACTATTTCACTGTACTGTTCATAGGCGATCGATCTGAGACAACCTGTATATTAGTGTAGATATGCTAAACTGGTAAAAATATATGAGCACTGTGGTTGGAATAAAAACAAAAATAAAGATAGTTACTTCTTACCACAACAGTTTTATTGATGGATGTACATTTCGAAAGCTATGCTTTCATCTTCAGCAAACACTATACATGTATAGTGTTTGCTGAAGATGAAAGCATAGCTTTCGAAATGTACATCCATCAATAAAACTGTTGTGGTAAGAAGTAACTATCTTTATTTTTGATGCTAAACTGGACTAAAAATGTCCAAAAAGGCAAAGAATACGATATTTTTATATATATTTCAATTTCAGAAAGTTTCTGAATGCGACCGGGAGACGCAATACTGTACCAAAAATTGGCCCACGACATTTTGGACTAAAAAGGAAATAAAGAAATGTTTCTTATTCTACTTGATGAGATGTATTCAGACATCCCACATAGCTATCTTAAAAAACATATTTTTTTACCCTTTTTTCGATGTAAGAATCCCCCGGCCAAATATGTGTGTTAAAAAAATAGCACTTTTGTCTAGATTTGGGCCATAAATTTACATGTATTTTAAGTTCATTAATGTAGCGCTTAGTTTAAGAGCTAGAAGGCTCTGATTAAGAACAAAATTGAGTGCGGAATCCTAAAAATGAACCAATGTCAATAAGATGGATAGACCTTTTCATTATCAAATTTTTTTTCTGCGCATGTGCCCAATTCCGCCATGTTTTCAGAGACTTGTCATATTGACAGATGGCAACTTGACAACTGATTGATTTTGAAAAAAGTAAATAGTAATTAAATAAGATATATTATTTAAAGAAGTGGTACAACACCATAGAAAAATATTTGAGTACTTTTGAAGATAAACTTTTTCCGATTAACAATTTATGACAGGTAGGATTCTAACCTTTCAACCAATTTTTGTTTACTTTCATCAGTTTTCCCGCCATGGCACTTCAACCACCGTCTCAATTTAGTACAAGTACGTTCTTCCACTGTTTTGTGCACTATTTTAGCACCGTCAGTAACATTTTCATCTAAATAAACATTGAAAACCGTTTCTGGGCTAGTCATTGCGTCAAAAAGCGTACGAAACTTTTGAAAGCTGTGATCATAACCACGGCGACGGCGCTTGCGCGTAACTACTCGTGAAAAGGTCTATTCCCGTCTATTTCTACCTGTAATCGTGGTGTGAATATAACATGGTGTGCTACCTAGGGTACCAGTTTTCGACCGCTTTGCGCAGTTACGTCACGTAGAGAGCAGATTTGAACTTGATAACGCTATTTGGGGAGGTTCCACCGCAGTAATTTTGAATAATTTTAGTCCAGAGTATTCCGACCTGATACACTTTCGATAATTTTGCGAAAGAACGAGATCTTGAAGTTACCAGTTACTCGATTTCTAGAAAACTTTTAGGGGGTAAGTTGCAGGCCTATTAGAAAACATGAATATTGAAAATGGATATACAATTCTTCTATACCAACTTCTCATAAGCCTTAAAAAATAATTAGTAAACAAATTTTGACGAAATTCCCATTATTTTTTCACAAAAAAACGCCAAAAATAATAACTAATCACTAAGTACTGTTCCCTACGTGACGTCACACGGCAAGAGCGAGACGAACGTATCTCACTTACTCGCTGCGCAAGAGCACACCATGCTATACTCACACCACGCCTGTAATAATAAACGTTGACCACTTTTGATATCACAGTATCTGTGTAATCAGTGTTGTCAAGACGACTTGAAACAAAACACGAAATTAACAATATTAAAATATTTTCTGTAAAAAAAAACGCTTCCAATGAAGAAAATAATAATTATTTTGTATTGCATTTTACAAATAATTCAATACAGCTTAGCTCTGTATACGGACGTTCCTGAAGTAATCAAATTGACCGAAAGTAACTTCGACAGTTTAGTGATCGACAGTGATTCGATATGGATCGTTAAAATATACGTTCCAGAAAGCCTTTTGTCGCAAGAAATAACGCCCGAAATCACCGAAGTTGCTAAATCATTAAAAGATGTCGTGCAAGTCGCTGCAGTCGATGGTGCAAAAGAAAAATCTATTGCTCACAAATACAGAGTTAGGCAGTTTCCAAAAATTTTAATATTTGGACATGACAAGAAATATCCACATGAATATGTCGGTGATATAAAAGCGGAAAATTTAAAAATAACAGCCCTCGACGTGCTCGAGAACAAAAAAATTAAAAAAGTGAGCGTATTATTCGATAATAATTTCAAAGGAAAGGTCGAGAATTCTTTTGACAACTGGCTGTTATGTTTTTATACGGCCGATAATAAGAATTACAACGGTGAATTCAAAAAGGAATTATCTTCTATTGCTGTTCAACTCAAAGGTAAAGTTAGAGTTGGAATGGTTGATCAATCGATAAACCCGAAGCTTAAGAAAAAATTCAAACGAATCGGTTCAGATATCACATTTATGTATTTGGATTCCGATACCAAATTGACCCCTACCGAATATACGGGTGAACATTCGGCTGACCAAATTGTAGAATGGGCACACAACACTTATCTACAAAATTTGAAAACGCCGGAAGTTGATCAAATTGACGGTTATTATACGGTAATCGAAGCGTGCGAAAGAAAGAAAATGTGCATTTTATCTGTACTACAGACCGATTGCGAAAATAAGTGTCGTTCAAATCATGTCAAGATGCTTGCAGGTCAGTAATAATTGTTCCCCCCAGGTGGGACATATAATTTGGATGCGTTACGTAGCGTATTGTATGAATCATACAATACGCTACGTAACGCATCCATATTATTAGTTCTACTACTCAATACTAGATGGTTCTGTTCTGTAAGTATGAAGTATTTCATCAACTGACAGCATGCGTCGAAACACAGTATAAATCATACTGTATTTCGACGAATGCTGTCTTTTGTTTAACGGCTGAAAAGAGGCCCCGAGAATTGCATTGCCTAGGGGCCCCGACATGATTAATCCGGCCCTGACCATACTAAATTTTAACTACTGTTGACAACCTGGGCACAGGGCCGGCGTTAGGGGGGGGGGGTAAGCGGGTCAAAGGCACCCCGGGTCCGGACCCCCGAAGGGGGCCCGCCGGCCTGGGGCTTACCTATTATAATATGTGACTACCGAGTTTAAAACTGCGAGCATTAAAACATTTTCTCAACATAAAAAACGTTATTTGATTTTTTGCATTAAAATTTTCTAAGTATTTAAAAAAAAAAATAAATTTTCGAGTAAATTTTTTTTTTTTTTTTGGAGGGGACAGGCCTGAGAACGCTTACCCGGAGCCCGAAAATCCTAGCGCCGGCCCTGCCCGAGCAATGAAAATCTTGGCTTTTTCTAATTTAAAATCAAATTTGACAGATCTGGCCGACAGGTACAAAGAGAAAAAATGGTGTTGGCTATGGTTTCAGATTGGTGAACAGCCGGAAATCGAAGAGACATTGAAGATTACTGAATCGTCAAAATTGCCCACAATCATGGCGGTCGATATAGTCAAACGGAAATATGCACAACTTGATGGAGAGTTGACAGAAAACTCAGTCGATCAATTTCTACAAGGTGTTGATTCACATAACTACACAAATTTGAGCATTAAAACACTACCTAATATACGTTTTGCGCGGGAATTGAAGAGTGAAGGCGCTAAAGATGAGTTGTAACTTTCATTGAAAAAAAAAAGTTACATAATAATATGTTATTAAATATGATAAAAATTTAATATATGTACTCTGTTTTTTTTTAATTAAAAATCGTTTGATATTAAAAAATGTGTATCAAATTTCCTCGCGTTAATGATAAAAATATTATTAAAAAAAACTTTTCGAAGACAAGCTTTTATTAAAATGTACTAAAATGGAAAAAATAATACAGCCGAACTTCGATAACTCGAACTGCGATGGGCTTGAGAATAGCCGAGAGTGTAGCAATGCTGTTGTTTACATGGCGTTGCTATGGTTCCTTTATTACAAGTCCCCAGTTCCCGGGTTCTAGCCCGAGAGCTGGTGAAAGTGTCAATTGGATTTTCAATTTATTATTAAAAAAAAAAAAATAATGAAAAACACAAAAAAACCTACAGTTCAAATTTCAAGTTTCTAGCTTCAGTTGTTTTGGTCTGAGCGTTGATTAGTCAAAAAAAAACTACACTCCCATTTGATCTTCTTAGGGGTTAAATTTAAGTCTATCGTTTAATGAATTGTCATCGGGAATGTACAAAATTTTAAATCGATCAGATATGTGGAAGTCGTTCAAAATTGACTTGCAAGATTTAAACTAACAAAAAAAAATTCGACTGATGACCAGTCCTATACTTCCCACCTAGTAAATATTTGCAAAAAATAAACTCTTCTTTTATTCTTTGAAAAAAAGCATGGCCCTCTTTTTTGTTTAGTGATCTACTAATGGCTAGCAAAAATCATGGTTACCTTGATTTACGTACAATTTTTATTTTTTTTAGTAAAATATTGTTTTTCTCGAAAACTACATTTTAGAGAAAAAAATATTTACATTTATTTCATATTATAACATCTAGAATTCATTTATATTTTTTTAACCTATGTTAATACGTGACATTGAGAACGTTTTTTTTAATATCTCAGGATCCACTGAACCGATTTGACTCAAAATCTAATCAGATCTAAGTTAAAGGCTGATAAACACAATAGAACAATCGGCATGCCCGTATGTTGTTCCGTTTTTACGATATCGAAGGCGAAAAATTGACCACACACACACATACAGACATCAGTCAGAAAATGATCTTAAACGATTGCTAGGGTTTCAAAACGTGAAGATCTGTTAAAATCTCGAAATATTTTTTTCGGACTAAATCCATTACTTCCCTACCATAGTAGAGGTGGGAAGTAAAAAGTAATAAATAAATAAAAATCGACTCATTAAAGCCATTTATACTTTCGAAATCATACATACTTTGCAGTAGTTGTATTCATCTGCGACAGCAACTTGTGGATACAAACCACTGCAGAGGATCAGTTTTAACATGGTTAAATCCGTATAACTGTTGGCACTCGTGCCTGACAATAGATTCTACAAAAAAAAAATCAACGATTATAATCTATTTATTTATTTATTGTAAATTATAGACGCGTCGACAACTTAGGTCATTATAGCGTCTTGATTACATTAAATAATAACACACTTAAAACTAAATGACATCACAAAACATCCATGAGCGGAGGCGGGATTCGAACCCATGACAGTCTGATCCAGAGGTCGCGACGCTAACCACTGGACTACACTGACCTCGATTATTATCATCTGTAGGCACGTAAAAATTACATGCACTCTTCTCCCCAGTTCCCGGGTTCTAGCCCGAGAGCTGGTAAAGTGTCAATTGGATTTTCAATTTATTATTAAAAAAAAAAAATAATGAACTGAAAATATGAATTGGTGCTAGGCCCAAATAACCTTAGCTGTTGGTGGTCTTTAAAAACACACATGCACTCTTCTCAACCAGCTTTACCTGAACTTCGCTAATGACCTCTGTTGTCGAGCGTCTATAATCTACAATTCATTCATTACCTGAACTTTTCCACTGTCATTACTCATTCGAAACTCGACATCTTTGATATCGATCCCATCGTCCACATCCCTTTCTGTATCAGCTATCTCGTACAAATCCAGCTTCAGTTGTTTACGTTTCTTCGATGACGTCTGCTTGTGTAGACGTCGCATTTCCTTCAATTGTTTTAACTCGCCGTATCTCATGGCACGTTCGGCACTCGACTGAGCTTCATTTGTTGAATCGTTTAACAACGAGCAGTCCTGCGATATTGATATTTACAATACAATCTCGATACGTCGAGTAGGGCTTGAGAATAGCCGAGCGTGTAGCAGTGCTGTTGTTTACATGGCGTTACTATGGTTCCTCTATTACAAATCCCCAGTTCCCGGGTTCTAGCCCGAGAGCTGGTAAAAGTGCCAATTGGATTTTCAATTTATTATTAAAAAAAAAATAATGAGTTGAAAATATGAAATGGTGCTAGGCCCAAATAACCTTAGCTGTTGGTGGTCTTTAAAACACAATTTCTCGATAAGTCGAGTGAAGGCTTCTACAGATCAACGCCGGACAACGGAAACAGAAACGTACGCGGCGGGGTATCAAATTATATAATAAGCGATATTCTAAAGAAAATTCCACCTAAGGAAGCTATAATTAGTTCGAATTAAACAAAGTTTGTATTTCGAGTTATAGAGGTTTTGGGGCTGGAAAAGAAGGGAACGAATATTTTCTTTGATTTACAGTTTTTAAACTTATTAAAGTTCGACTTATCAAAATTCGAGGGCTAGAGAATGGCCGAGCGTATAGCAATGCTGTTGTTTACATGGCGTTGCTATGGTTCCTCTATTACAAGTCCCCAGTTCCCGGGTTCTAACCCGAGAGCTGGTAAAAGCGTCAATTGTATTTTCAATTTATTATTAAAAAAAAAAGAATGGATTGAAAATATGAATTGGTGCTAGGCCCAAATAACCTTAGCTGTTGGTGGTCCATAAAACACAATTTTTTTCAAAAGTTTCGACTTATCAAAATTCGACATATCGAAATTCGATTTATCAAAGTTTCGACTTATCAAAGTTTGATTTACTGGGGTTCGACTTATTGATTTTGACTTATCCAAGGTCAATTCACCGAGGTTCGACTTACTCGGGTTCGACTTATCCAGGTTTGATATAGCGAGGTTCGATCCATCAAGGTTCGACTTATCACAGTTTGACTTACTGGGGTTCAACTTATCGAGTTTGACTTATCCAAGTTCAATTCACCGAGGTTCGACTTATCAAGGTTCGACTTACCGAGTTTGACTTATCCAGGGTCGATATAGCAAGGTTCGATCCACCAAGATTCGACTTATCAAAGTTTCACTTACTGGGGTTCGACTTATTGAGTTTGACTTATCCAGGTTCAATTCATCAAGGTTCGACTTATCGAGGTTCAATTCATCGAAGTTTTATCAAGGTTGTACTGTATAAATATTTCAAAAAGTCTGCACAGACTCAAAATCTTCTTACCTGCAATAATTCTTTAAATTGGGTTCGCAGTTTGGTCATTTCATAAAACCGTTGTTCCTCAAAGCCACGCCTTCGACACCATTGACGCGACGACTGACTATTTCCGTGTCTCGCTTCTTGCTTCACTTCTAACCATTCGCGGTACGCGTGCAACAATGTTACCGGATCACCGTGATCAGATTCTATTGTTTTCCTTGATGTCTAAACAAACAATACTAGAAAATTAAACTGACAAACATTTCGTAAGTGATTACTTTGAGCTCGTTAATTATAAATTACATTGGGAAAAGGACAAAGTATAAACAGGGTACCTCTTGTGTATCTCGTTTCTTGTGATTTCACTGATGTGAATTTGCTCACGCGATTGTGTATTTTCCACACTAGTGAAATGTGAACAATTTCACGTGACATTATTCGCCATCGAATTTATTAGTGAAACGTGAAATGAGAGTGAGACAGAGAGTGAATTGAAAAAGGACACAAGACACTTTGTTCTTTTAATAGATAATGAAAGAAATGCAATAAACGATAATACACAATATTGAAATATCTTAATTTTTTAAACATAATTATAGGCAAAGACACATTATGAATACCTATATATATTTATTTATAATACATAAATTTGAAAATAAATTTCTCTTTAATTTTTTAAACATAATTATACGCAAAAACACGTTATGAATATATAATATAAGATCAATAAATTAAATTATAAAGTTCACTTTATTTATATACTTCATCAATTTTTGATTCTCCTTACGTTCATTGTTATTTATCTGTCAAATATCGCATAATATAACCTCATATTCGCATTAATTTGTGTTTTTAAAGTGAAAATATCCAACAAAAAATAAAATCCCTACTTTGTGGCCTAGTGATTTCACGAGTGAATCCATAAGTTACACAATCCAGTGAGATCATACGAGTGACATGAAATAGTGAAAATGAGTAAATTAACGAAAGTTACACAATAGCTCCCCTGAAACATAAGAAATTAAAAACACAAACCTGACATTCGAGATCTCTGTAAGCTCGATTAGTGAAGGGCGTTTGAACGCTTAGCGCCGCCGCCAACGACAACACCGGCTCCACCTGATGGAACACAGATCCTACAATTAACATCTTACCGAGAACTATATCGACTGGTAGACGTGACAGCGCATGTCCTATAGACGTTAATTTTTCATCTTCTGTCAACGCTCCCTATAAATATAATATTAAGCTTCAGCAAACACTTTTACAACACGCATAGACTGCTGTATAGAATTTAGATTTTTATTAGTGTATTTGCCATATGGCACATACACTATTGGCGTCGGTCGGATGGCGGGACCTAGGGGTTGGACCAAAATTTCTCGACGTTTCATAGCCTCCTGAACACTTTGGCACCATTTTTGGAAATGTCTATTTATATATATATATATGTGTGTGTGTGTGTGTGTGTACGGGCAATAACTTTCGAAAGAGTTAATTGATTTTGACGAAATTTGGTAGGCACGTTGAAATCCATCACCGCACGAAGCCTATTTAAAATGGGCCTAATCGGACCATTTTAAGGGTGGTTTTTAGGGGTTGAAAACTGTTTTTGGGCCCAAAAATGCCGAAAAAATTCTCAGAATCGTTTCAAAATTGAAATGTAACCCTTTAGTAACGATTAAAATGTGTTGCTAAAATTTTAATAAAATCGGCCCAACAGGACCGGACATACAAATTTTATGAAAACACTAGTTTCGGATAGTGCTTTATTTACTGAAGGGTGTATTTATTTTGGTACCGAGGTTGCATTGATAAAAATATTGAAATGAAGAAAAAAAATACTATTTTAAGGGATGTATTAAGGGGTTAAATTTTTTATTTTGTTCAAAAACAAACTTAAGTTCACATAATAAAGCCACAATGCCAGTATTATCAAATACACTATATTGTCGGCAGGGTTTTGGCACTGCGACCCGAGTTTTTTTATTTATTGTAGATTATAGACACGTCGACAACTTAGGCCATTAGCGTCTTAATTACATTAAATAACAACATCCTTAAAACTAAATGACATCACAAAACATCCATGAGCGGAGGTGGGATTCGAACCCACGACAGTGATCCAAAGGTCGGCTATGCTAACCGTTACACCACACCGTCCTCTAGAGGATTTAGACAGGGGCAACACGGGCGGCAAATTTTGATGGGCAGTAATTTTTAATAAAAAGGATTTCTCTAAATGAGGGCTACAATTTTTTTTGTCCGTCAGACGGCAATAGTGGCAATTAAGGTATGTGTCAAACGTTTACATTTGTTATTCGTCAGATGGCGTTAGTGGCAAGTGAAGTATGTGTCAAACGTTTAGAGATTAACGGTTTGTGTTTAGTGAGTCTTCATTTATCCATTATTAAGGAATAAATAATTAAATAAATACAAAACTCCGATTTAGCCGTTAAATGATTGAATGCAGATACTTCACTTGCTAGTGGCGCCCTCAGGTGGGCGGAAAATATAAACAGTACTGACATTTGAATGACATCAACGTGACATATACCTCACTTGCTAGTGGTGCCATCAGGTGGTAGAAAAAAGCCTGTATCCCTCATTAAATTATTTTATGAGTGTTGTCACTCGTGTCGGTATCAACTAATAATATTAAAAATAAAAATAAAAAATAGCTTACATGTTGTTTCAGTGCAAAAATTGCATTTTCGATATTTTCGGAAGCAGGAGGCTCTATAAAAGGGAACCGACGTGCATCGGATAAACCCATAGCAACCATTTGAAGTATCAACGAATCAAGAGGCACTCGTTGCAATTCGGGAGTTGAATATGCGTCCAGAGTTTGATATTCAGCTTCCGAGTATAATCGATAACAAACACCAGGACCTAAAATTTTAAATAAAGCAATCCCTCGTTCATTTCGAGATTTTTGTTATGGACTACGAGCAGAAAGGCGGAGCTTACTGGATCGCAGTGGCAATCCAGTAACTAATGAGTGTCAGATGAATCAACAATCTAGGCTTCGTTTCTATGGATACATTTATTTTTACAAGCTTTTATTTAACTTGCAATGTATGTTAGTTTGTGTGTTTGTTTAGGTGAAATCTTGCATGTCAATTTTGAACGACTTCCACATATCCGATCGATTTGAAATTTTATACACATATGTATTCCCGATGACAATACGTTAATAAATCGTTTTTAGAAATAAATTCAACCTCTAAGGGGTTCAAACGGGAATGTAGGGTTTTTTTTGACTAATCAACACCCAGGTCAAATCGCTGAAGCTAGAAACTTGAAATTTGGACAGTTGGTTCCTTTTCTGATGTAAGCATCCACTATGAAAGGATTTTTCGAAATTCAACCCCTACGGGTGTCAAAAGGGGGTAAAATTTTGAAAGACTAAAATGAACAAAATAAATACTAGTAAAAAAAACTTTTCAGAGACAAACTTTTATTTAAATGCACTAAAAAGGAAAAAATAATTTTTAATAATTTAGGTTCATAATTATAAAAGCATGGGTCGTGACTAATAAACTATCATAGAGTTCATGACCCACGCTTTTATAATTATGAACCTTAATTATTAAAAATTATTTTTCCTCTTTATTGCATTTAAATAAAACCTTGTTTTTTTACTAATATTTATTTACTTAAAATTGAAATCAAAATTAAAGTCAACGCATCCTCATCTGTCAAAATATAACCAAAACATAATGTCATTTCGTCAATAACTATGAATGTAACAATGAACGCAAAGAAAATGTATACTTGTGGCATAGATCAAGTAATCATTGAGGAAGATACCTTTCCTTATGACGTAATACGTGAGCAGTTTTTGGAGAGACTATTAGGATCGCATGATCGCTCTACACTAGCGACACCCCTATTTCTATCCATGAACTAAACTGCCAAACCCCATAGGTTAAGAAAAATATTAAAGCTACCATACTTCTCTGTTTCTAGGGGTTTGGCAGTTTAGTTTATGGACAGAAATAAGGGTGTCGCTAGTGTAGAGCGCAACGATCATGCGATTCCAGCGGTCAATCCATAAACTGTTTATTTAAATTTATTTAATAAATGACTGTCAATTAATATTTAAAATGTCAAAAATCTGAAAAAAGCTAAATTGTTTAAAAATTTCCAGAATTGTGTTTTTCAT
This sequence comes from Mongoloraphidia duomilia, assembly GCA_039654895.1. Classification (NCBI taxonomy): domain Eukaryota; kingdom Metazoa; phylum Arthropoda; class Insecta; order Raphidioptera; family Raphidiidae; genus Mongoloraphidia; species Mongoloraphidia duomilia. The sequence continues at coordinate 6,990,666 of CM077523.1, forward strand.
TATATTTTTTTGACTAAATTTTAGAAATTTCTGGTACCTATAATAATTTAAATGTTTTATAGCTGTTTTATAATATGTTGTATATTATGAAGTTTGAAGAATTAATATAATTGACATTATGTGCATTTTTTTATAAGTAAATCTTTTTGTGCGTGTGTATTATATTCGTTTCATTGTAGATACCTATTTTTATTATTAAATATAGAGTTTTACTTCAACATATTGAATAAATGATTTGTGAAACTACACAATAAAAAGAAGAATTTATAGCTTATAAAAAAAATTACAGCAAGTCATTGTCATAGTTCTTTTTTGTATGTCCATTTTTGAGCGAACCATAAGCGAACAATTCATATTAGATAATAAATAACCGCAAGAATTAATTTATTTAAAATAATGAACAGCTACGAAAGTTTAATATTGTGATAATAATTCTTAATATTGTATATTGACATTTGTCACGTTTAGATACGATTTTGAAAACTTGTAGGTATAAAAATGGTTTCTGTTACAATGATTTTCATAGTTCTTTATAACTATTTTCTAAAGCAAATTTGTCGTCAAAAAATTAGCACGGTTTCTTTATTATATTATTTAATTTTTGAAAACTCAAATTAAGAATTGGTTATAAAAAAAATTATATTAGTTTTCTGTTAGCATGGTTAGTTTCCAATTTTTATTTTGTAAAATTTTAAACCTTAAAATATAACTAAATGTTTGTGGTACCAACTTGAGTCAAACAAATACATTTCTACGGTAAAAAAATAGACTTTATAACACCTCCTTGGACTTTATTTAATTTCTCGTTTACCATGGTTACACAACAATTAATTACGAAATAAATACGAGACCTTGAAAAAATTAAAATATATAAAAAAGCTATTTTTTCGGCGTCCTGCATTTCAAGATCTTGGCTATAGTGTCTATGATCTCTTGGCTCTGAAATTTTTAACATAATTTTGAATAACCGTGGTAACGTTTTCTTTGTTAAATCATGTTATTGAGTTGATACTGTTTTTTCTCAATTTGTGTAATATTTTGCATTTTAAAATTTCTGACAAATTACTTTCTATTAATATTTCAAACACGTCCAAATTACCTCGCAATTTTCGCATTCGGAGTAAGGAGGTTGCAGTTGCACTATATATTATATTATATTAAATGCTGAAATACTTTTTCGAATGTATTTTGAATTTCAAGAACAGTTATTATTTTTGGGGTATTTTGTCCACTTTTATATATTCTTACCTGCATAGTCTCAAATTACGATTCTGAATGATTGTGATAAAACTCGTGAAATTTTGAAACAAGCAATATAATATTTTTTTAGAATAAATAGAAATGTTCAGTTTCAGTTTTTTTTTATAAAAAACAGCATATTTTGATAATTTTTTATTTTACTGAAAATAATTCCGTACTAAAATGGTAAAAAACGGAGCCCACAAATGGTGACAAAATTCTTTTGTGCCCAATACGCGATGTCTTTTTTTTGAAAAATATTTAATTAATCCAGTCCCCTATGAACATCAAAAAATAATGTCATAAATTCAAATATAATTCCAAAGCTACTGCACATTCGCCAAGGTTAGCACCATGGAGGTTAGCACATTCGCGATTTGCACGAAAGTCGAAACCATTGCAACAAGGAGGTTTGAAAATATTTTTAATCGGAATGAGTCATTTTTTTACCGCTGATTTTTGTGGCAGCACCGGTCAAGCCTCAACTCAAATAGAGATGCATGATTAGTAAATAAAGCTCTTGAGAGAGATGCACATAGTTAGGCTGTCGGTTCTTTATGAATTGGAGGCTCCACGTTTCAAACAACAGACATTAGATGTCTTACCCATATTACTTAGTCAATGCTTGTGGCTTAAAAGAAATTGTGAATGCCCACGGACAATAGCAATTTCAATAAAACAATTTATTGAAAAATTTGACACGTAGATGATGTAAAACGTTCGCATTCCCTGGTCTAGTTAAATGTATATCTGATACTGACCTGTTCGTCCAGCCCGGCCCTTCCTTTGTTCAGCACTGGCTCTGGAAATCCAAAACTCTTTGAGCCTTTGCATGCGAGATGTTGGATCATAGCTCATTTCTTTTACTTTTCCCGAGTCGACGACGAAACGTATTCCATCGATAGTAATCGACGTTTCTGCTATATTTGTCGATACAATACATTTACGGACACCTTCAGGTGGGTAGTCAAATACCTACAAAGTACTATATTTTTTCCATACCCACTATAAAATAGCTGCTATACATGCATGTAGCTGTGTATACATGTAAAATGACTTTTGACAGGCCGGTGTACGGGAAAGTATCTTTCCCACACTAGTGCGCGAAAGCAAACCATTTCAATAGTGATTTATTTATTTAATTTAATTTATTGTAGATTATAGACGCGTCAACATCTAAGGTCATTAGCGTCTTTCAACTAGACTAAATAACAACTAACTTAAAACTAAACAACATCACAAAACATCCATGAGCACAGGTGGGATTCGAACCCACGGCAGTCCAAATAGTGATTTATGTTTATTCATCCTGATCCGCCCGCTATTACTTACTGACAGCTACTCTCGGCCTACTATAGAAGTGAAGTTGGTGACACAAATGAACTGTCAAATTTTTTTGAAAATACTGGAAATGAAGTGAAAAGCAACTATTTTATAGTGAGTATGGCAAAAAATACCATATATATCTCGGGCGTAATGATATTATGACACGTGTTTAACATACTGTCACTACTCGTCAATAATATACCTAATTACGCCACTAGATATACAATCTACTAATATTTAAGATTGGAGTATAGACGCTCGACAACTGAGGTCATTAGGGTACTATGTTTAATAAAATAATCTTAAGGATTAATATAAACTCTAAAGATCCGAAATCTAAACTGATATCCCTAATCCCGAAAGTATTTGGGACTAAAATATTGATACCCGGATTGAAGTTCTAGCCCTAACGAAAAATTTGAACCATTTTGTGCAATTTTATTCCTTATGACTTTTTATTATTATTGTAGATTATAGACGCGTCGACAACTCAGGTCATTAGCGTCTTCAACACAACAATTAATAATCAATTAATAATTTGTGTATTAGAATCTGCCAGCCGGCATACACAAACCGACTGGTACGAGCTCTGGCTCCTGGGAACGCCAATTCCCAAAGAACATTGGAATGCAATGAGCCATTTTCCTCAGAGTAGTTTCTTCAATTATTCACGAGAGGCAGCACTTGTGGTAGGTACATACAATATTTATTCCCCATTAGTGCCATCATTTTAGTGGTATAACTTAATTTAATAATAATAATTAACTTCCCATTGGAAGTTATTGTAATGGGTCCGAAAATCGAAATCAAAATATATAACAAATTTTTATGTTTCAAGGTCACGACACTATTTTTACACTATTTTTAGAAATATGTCTGTGTGTGTGTATGTACGTATGTGTCCATTTCTTTCTAAGACGAAACCTCGAGAATGAAAAATGATATCGACTACGTTAGGGTGCCAATTGACGCGTATTAACGTAAATATGATCCGAAAGAAATTTTTTCAAAATCGGTTCAGCCGTTCTTTTTTCTTAACCAAATAGACTCCAAAAAAGTAGATTTTACACAATATCTCGCGAATAAAAAATTATATCGACTTCGTAAGGGTGTCAATTTTGACCCGACATAAATTTTATAAAAATCGGTTCAGCCGTTTTTTTTTTTTTAATTATTGTTAAAAATAAATAATAATTATGTTTTAATGATTAAAATGATTACTTTTCTGTGTAATATCTAATTTAATTATTATTAAATATTTATCAAACTGGGAAGTTCATCCTAATAAACGACCCACCTCAAGGCTTGTTTAATAATTATATATATTATAATTTATACCACTAAAATGACACGACACTAATGGGGAATAAGAATAAATAATGTTTTTACCTACCACAAGTGTTGCCTCTCGTGGATAATTGAAATAACTACTCTCAGGAAAATGCCTCAATGCTTATGACTTTTTAGCTACAGAATTAATTATTATAAGCATACTTTATCTTGGTCGGACAAGGACATTGAACTATGCAACGGCAATATAATCCATTTTTTAGTGTCTTGGCTGTATTCTTTTGCCGCATCAACGACGGCAGTTATTTCACTCATACCGCTCAAAAAGATTAACAAGTCACCTTTTTCGTTTTCTGAAAAAAAAATCTTAGTTTGAACACAGTATAACCAGTAGTTTCACTCCAGTGATGATAATAATAAATAAAAAAAATGTGAGCCGTCGCGGGACGCCTGGCATATGTGAAACATTTTTATAGCTTACAAAGACCAATAGACCATAGATAACATAATAACGTCACACGCGTTCGGATTCTTTCGGCGCGTTATCGGAACTGAGTTTAAAAATTAATTTTTATTTAAATATAACTTTTTAATTAGTAAGCAAAAAAATTAAATAAAAACAGTTTTGCTATAAAACTTGTATGTGGTCCTTCCATTTAAGTAAAAAAAAAATTAATTTAAAAACCCAATTATTGTCAAAGAAAGAATATAACAAAAATAAAAAATTTTATAAATAAATGTCATGTAGAATTTAGAAAAAAAAACGTCAAAAATTGTACGATGCCATGAGTTTCCGAACCCAAGTCCCCATGCATAGAAGGCTAAAGTCGTACCACTACTCTACGGATGAACTTGTCTAGACAGCCGTTGTTACTGATACATGTATAACTCAATATAAAAAATAATGAATTGAAAATATGAATTAGGAAGTTTCCCTTTTTTATTTTTTTGGTCTAAATCATAGTTCTAAAAATTATAAAATTAATGGCGGAAGAATTTTTGAAATATCTTTAAAAACAACAAAGTTATGCTACTTCAAAGTTTGAATTGACAATTCTCCAAGAAATTCCGTTTTCAGTCCGGGTGACGTCGAGCGGCACGATATTTTTAAAAGTTATTTTCAGTTTGTTTGTGTGGTAATTTAACATGGTAACTTCCGATAAATCTCTTTCTATAAACTCGTAAATTGTTATGGAAACACTAAAAACAAACCAGTTGATGACGGAAAATATTGACATATTTAAATTTTTGACAGTTAATTTTAATTTAATATAAATAGAAAAGTCTGTATTACAACAAAATAGTTACTAAGTAACATAGGTTCTAATTACTCACAAAGCTAAAAAACAGCAAACTTGTACCGCGTGACGTCATATTAAAAAATCAGTTTCGTTTGCGACCCCACGTACAAGAAATTGAATATCTCCGTCGAAATTAAAGATATCAAAATAATTCTTTCAGAATTTTTAAAGTTATCTTTATTATAATGATGTGACAGTCTCATAATTAGTATTTTCGTCCAATGGAAACTTCCTAATTGGTGCTAGGCCCAAATAACCTTAGCTGTTGGTGGTCTTTAAAACACAATTAATCAATATACCCGGACAATTAATTTATAAATTATTATCCAGTACAATATAAGTGCCGCAGTGGTGGGGAGAACAGCAGCGAAGAAGAACATTTCGTTGTATTATTTCGTTGCATATTTTCCCTCACGCGGCTGTTCACAGCCCGACATAAGATGTTTCACATCAATTATTTAGAGAAAAGCCGCAAAGCAAATCTGTCTCTTAAAGATAAAAAGCTTATATCTATCAGACATAACATTTAATTAATTATAAAACAGTCCCCCGCCACGTCTGTCTGTCTGTGCCTGATTTTCTCTGTAACCACTGATTGGATTTTATTCAGGTTTTGATTCACGAGGAAGGCTAAGATGTATAATTGAAACTGCCCGGTCCGGCTTCGCCTCGGTGAAAATCAAGGGTAAAGTCTCAATATGAAAAGCAACTGCATCGCCGCGAGAAAAAATATCACACTATCAGTATAAAATGTACTATTGCAATCTGTCTTACCAGGATATTTTTCATCAATTAGTTGCAAAATTTGTACGTAAGGTCCAGGATCAAGACGCTCCGATTTCGATTTTTTATTTTCGACCATAACGGGTCTGTAGTGCAACTGTATAGGATACAGTCTTCCGGGAACCTACAAAATATACATGCTCAATTTTATGGTGTCGAAGTAAATATCGTTGAAAAAAGATTTACCTGAATAACTTTAACATTTTCAGCAGAAAAATATTGACTAAATAGGTCAATATTTATGGTCGCCGACATAAGCACAATTTTTAAGTCCGATTTTTGATGAATGAGACATTTAACTACACCCAATAAAAAATCACCGTGAAGATGTCTTTCATGTACTTCGTCCAAAACGATTACGTCATAGCTCGATAAAGCAGATTCTGTTGATATCTTACAAAATAAATAAAAAAGTCATTATTCCATAAAAGTACTACAGTAGTGTGAAATGAGTCAACAAAATATAAAATAGGTACTTTCATACATACAAAATTTAAGCCAGTGTTAAAGAATTTTTCTAGACTGTATGGGTATCATAGACATAGAAATCTAGGGACGTAGTACAAGCGAGTGGAGAGGTTACTGTTAAGGGGGGCGGGGCGGTGAGGAAGCAAGTGTGTCCACATTCTATTGGTCGCTTGTTGCGCAAGCGCTGTACGAGCAATTGAGCATGCGCAAAGACGCGGACGACTGCATCTGGCATAATTGAGCATGCGCAAAGACGCGGCCAATAGAACGTTGGCACATGCATAGCATGGACATGTCCATAAGACAGGCATACACCCTCCCTTGAATGGCTTCCACGCTCGTCTAAAGTGACACTTTATACTACATCCCCAGATTTCTATATCTATGACGGGTATTTATACCCCATATAGGGCCTTTGTATATGAAAGAAATTTGGTAAGAAATATTTCTATAATATTTATATTGATATAGCAATCTTTTAAAATTGTTTTTAAATGTTATAAGAGAGCTATTCTTGCCAGTTATCAAAGTCGGCAATTTGTTGTAAACTCTGTAAACAGCTGTATATAAGTATATTGACTTAGCAATGACAAAATATTTAGATGTTTGATTAATGGTCTGCATTCCTGTCTAAACTCAGCATCAGAAATCAGTCTAACAACCTTTTTTTGTTGCAAAAACAACCTAGCTATAATTAATAACACTCGCATATAGTGGAAATCTATTGATTCCTTTGCATATATGGAGAATGTTAGATTGGTACGGGTGAGTAATGTAAGCTCATTCCGCCACGATAGTGGAAAGGTTCAGGTTAGAGTCCTGACTGTGACTATGGTTGTCAAAATGATTTTTTCCGATATTTGCATCGTTCTATTATGTAATTGGCTGCTCTTCCAATAAAAAATTTCAATTCATATTTTGTATTTATAAATTATGTGCGACTACTTGAATCGCGTACTTAAGTCATATCACGAAGTGAGGTTGACTTTTTTTTTCACTGCGGTCATATGTATGAGAGAATATTACCTGCCGTAGAAGTAATCCTTCAGTTATGAAAATGATTTTAGTATTTTTATTCTTATTTTTTTCAAAGCGAATCTGGTATCCCACATCAGATTTGTGCTCCGTAAGAGTTTCGTACGCAACTCGTTTTGCTAAGGAAATGCAAGCGAGTCTTCTTGGTTGGGAGCAAGCTAAAAAACAATTTGGGTTTTTAGTTATCACAAACTTTAATTAGTATTGTCGGACATTTTTAATTGTTCAGAAAATGTGACATTTATGGACATAAATAATAGTTTTATACGGCTGAAATGCAATTGAAAAATTTTTCGTTGGAAAGCAGCCAATTATATGTAGTGAAAATCTATTGATTCTGAAGCATATAAGGAGAATATTAATTTAGCAATCATGTCACGGTTGAGGATTGTAAGCTCATTCCGCCGCGAAAGTGGAAAGGTTCAGGTTAGAATCCTGACTGTGACCACTGGTTGGTAAAATGATTTTTTCCAATGTTTCGAAACAATTATATATAATTGGCTGCTTTCCAACGAAAAATTTTTCATTTATGGACATGATATACTGAACACGTCCAGACATTATTGAAGTGCACAATTTTCTCAAAAGTTGTCAACAGCAACTAAATATGTCACCAAATTGTACAGTAACGAGCAAATACTGACAAAATGCAAAAAAAAAATAGCAAACAACACGCAGTTTCCAATGAGAGCTACCAGACTTCTTTTTTACCACCTGACAGCACCACTAGCATGTGTCAGTATTGTTTATATTTTCAGCCACCTGATGGCGGCACTAGCAAGTATTTGTCATTCAATCATTCAATGGCTAAATCGCAGTTTTGTATTTATTTATTCCTTAATAATGTATAAATGAAGAATGACTAAATACAAACCGTTAATCTCTAAACGTTTGAGATACCTTACTTGCCACTAGCGCCATCTGACGAATAAAAAAATGTTCACGTTTGACACATACTTTACTTGCCACTGGCGCTATCTAACGAATAAAAATATGGTAGGCCTCATCTCTGCTATGAGACATGTTATTTTTGACTCACTTCTTTACCGGACAGTTCGGCAACACTAATAAATTACTTTTAAATCAATTTACCGATACGATTGAATCCAGACTGCACCAGGTATTGGGGAACTTGCGTCGATTTACCACAACCAGTGTCTCCCGCTATAATAACGACCTGTTCGTTTTTAACAGCTGAAACGATTTCATCCCTAAAATACGTCAATTTGTTGGAACTATGTTTCATTTACTTTTATTATAGACATGTATATTATAGTAATCCCTTGTCAACAACAGTGGAATAAATAATAAATCTAAGGTTAGCAAAGCTGAAGTAGTTCCATGCGCATACAAAAAATTGTATAAATTATAAAAAAAGGAACGCGTTAGCAGGGCCGGATTAACCATGTCGGGGCCCCTTGGCAATTCAATTCTCGGGGCCCCTAGCCAATGCAATTCTCGGGGCCCCTTTTCAGCCTTTTGAAGATAATCAGCTCTATTCAAGTTGATGAATGTAGCGTATTGTATGATTCATACAATACGCTACGTAACGCATCCATATTATTAGTTCTACTACTCGATACTAGATGGTTCTGTTCTGTAAGTATGAAGTATTTCATCAACTGACAGCATGCGTCGAAAAAAAGCAATACTACCTATTGTCATTAAGGATACAAATTTTCCAATTAAATTTTCAATTTCTTTTGTGCGCCCGCAGGGCCCCTAGCCGATGCGGGGCCCCTAGGCAGTTGCCTACTCTGCCTAATGGCTAATCCGGCCCTGCGTGTTAGTACATCGAATCTATGGACTGTGGTTGAAAAGGGATTAGCGTATTCACAAAAACTTACTTAAACTGTGCAACAGGCAAATTCTTTTGACTTTCTCGTAATTTTTTTAATTTCGCAAATTTCTCTTTTTGTTTAAAGTCAACATACAATTTAACTATTTCAAGAAATTGTTCTAACAACGAATGAGTTAATCTGAGTCTTTTATCGTAATCCTTATCAAAAGGGGGTAAACGAGAATACAGCTCGTCCAAATTATTACTGAATTCTAAATTGATATAGTGTGCTTTACTGTACATTTTCGGAATGCCGATTTCGTTTAGATCTTCTGTTAAAAACAAAAAAGAATATTAGTCAACGGCAGTAATATTTCTGAACAGTCATCTTTAAATCACACCTTTGGATGTTTCGATTTGAATTGGTTGATTAGCTTTTTTCTTTATAGTTTCATATTTGTTTAAAAATAACCAAAAGTCGTTCAAATCAGAGGAAACATGATCATTACTAATAAAACTAATTACTCTATTGAGTTCATATTTGTAATCGGTAAATGTAAAATCACGCTTTTCATCTTCATCGCTTCTTCTTCGATGACTAGTTTTGGCCTTTTTATAATTTTCTTCTTGCTTACTGTACTCATCACGATTACGCTTATATTGACTTGAAGAATCTGCTTTTGTCTTTTTATGACTTTTATAACGATGATCTCTCACTTTTTTTTCCATTTTTCATGAAAAATCTACTTCAAAAAATTATTAAACATAACCTACAAATGTAATGCAATTTTGATTAATCTTACAGAAAAAGTACGTTGACATAAATTAACAAATAAATAAAACGTTTATTCTGCGTATTACCTGTCATTATATCATGTCGCACACATAATTATTTAAAAATATCTAATTTATTTTACAATCGCGTTTGTTGTCATCGCCTGACAGCAGTCCTAACTTCGATTTAACGTACAAATAACGTCTTTTAAAGCAAAAACTATATGCCATGGACTGTAAGCAGAGTTAAAGAAACTTCAGAAAATGGAAAACCGCCATTATTTATTTACTTCATAGCAAAAAATTGATAAAAAATTCAAAACTTTCCAAAAACTTTAAATTCTATTCAAATGTCAAAACTCCGGTTGCTATACTTAAGTGAAGGTTGCTATGCAGTTAAAATTTTTGTTTACAAATGAAAGGACAATCAAATTCGATGAATTATTGTAATATTACCCCGAAATTCCAAAATTCCGTGAACATTGTACTTGTTTAGGTAAGCGATAAAATTTTATTTTATTTTGTTTACAAAAAATAATCATAATTTCTGAAAACATTTCATATTTGCTTATTTTTAAAGTTTTAAAAAACTGCATTGGCAGTTGCCACCTGTTTGTGTATTATAAAATTGCATTTCTAAAAGTATATCAAATAAATAAATAAAATAAATTAATAATCGTGTAAAGAATGGTTTAATTAATTAATTAATTTTTAATAATTAATATCTCAATCTCATTAGGTAGGTACGTCTTTTTTAAATTTTAAATATAAATACTGCAAAGACCATGACCTATTGTTTGGATGGGGGTTGATCTATTTTTAGAAACTGTTAAGCTATTTTTAGATATTAATTTAAGCTCATAACTATTTAAATTTATGCTAACAATGCAATTATCTCATAAAATTAATAGTTTTCATTTTGTCGTCTGTTTAATAAAATATGTATTATTACATTTATGTTATTAATTGTTGTAGATTGTAATCAAATACACATACTTATTTTATGTACCTACATAAAAATATTTAATAATCGTTTTAAGTTTATGAAATATGTAATGATATGATTTTGCAGCTGAAAATATGCCTATGTTTTCCATTTCCATTTTGTAATGATTGAGAAATATCAAACGAGTCTTCCAGAATTTAATGAAGCAGAGGGTACAAACGACGAATCATCCTCGAATGATGAAAACAACGATCAACTAAATAAAGATGTTGGAACATCCAGAAGTATCGATGAATTAGACACATTTTTGGCTAATAATATCAAATTGCCAATAGAAGTAGAACTAAGACATGAGAGTGGTGACATAAATAGAGATGATATTTCGCCTAAAAAGAAAAAAAAGAGAAAAAAGTATGAAATTTAAAATTAATTTCATTTTTTTTTAAATATCTTTCCATGTACGGAATTTTCAAGTCCCCTAAAACCAAAAAAGTGGTTTTAAAAAAATGTCTGTCTGTGGTCGAACCATGGCCGTGGAGAGAAAATCCAGGGTCGGGGGGATTTTTTTAATTGAGTTGAATTAAGTTTTACAAAAATAAAGAAAATACCTAGTTTAAATTGTAAAAATAATTATGGACCGTCGGAAAATCCGGGCCTTTAAAAACCGCTGAATCGATTTTGCTCAAATTTTACATGCGTGTTCAGAACAGTCACACCTCGAGGCGAAATCGCAAAATCGATCCTAGATCAAACGTGGGAGAAGTTGCCCTCATATTGCCCTTTAAAACAGGTTAAAACTGGAAAATATGTTTTTCTCGAAAACGGTTCTAAACGATTTTGATTAAATTTTACACATACTCCCTTAGTACCAATATGAGATAATTAGTTTCTCCTAGAAAATACAAGGAGGGAGGCTGTATGGGAAAGTTAGTTTGAGTTGTGTCAGACAGTCGTTTGTTGATTTATAAACATCTGAGCTCGCGCCCCTGCAAAAAAAAAAAATATACATGCGACAGTAATAATTTCAGAAAATTGATGTGACGAAAAACCGAACGGATATTCATCATGCGCAGTAAAGTCAGTGCGCGCGTCAGCTATTCCACAAAATTGTACGCGCGCGTACACAGTCACACACACATCAAACATACTATGAGAGTACTAACCAGACTCACATTTTTTTTAAAGTTATTATAACATTTGTATTTCAATTTTAGAACCATCTCAATATGTTTATCGAATTGTCGATACGATGCTGTTAAACGCGTGGCAAACAAATTTAACATGAAAGAAGTATCGGAAACTGACAACTGGGATATTTACTGGACGGATTTGTCAATTTCAATCGAACGCGCCAAAGATATGAAACGCTTCCAGCGAATTAATCATTTCCCCGGGATGCTAGAAATTTGTCGTAAAGACTTGCTTTCTAGAAATTTGAACAGAATGCTTCGATTCTTTCCAAAAGAATACAATATCTTCCCGAAAACATGGTGTCTTCCAGCAGAGTAAACGATTTTATATAAATTTTAGTTTTAGTTTTAAGCATTTTACTCGGCTAGAGCCCGACCGAGGTTTCGGTCACTTTTGGTCCAAATTAAATCTTAGGCAAGACATTTGGCTTCGGTCAAAATCAGACCGAAAGTTTTGAACTTAATTGAGTCTAAATTAATAAATAAAAAACAAAATTGTGCTTGTATTTTTTTATTTAAATCACACACACTGCAAACTAGGAATGTAAAAAAAAGGAATAAAAAATATTTTTTAAGTTCAAAGCAGTTGCGTCAGCTTACAAAATTAAATATTTATACAATAATATACAACATCTTCGGTTGTTTTTCTTGCTTTTAGACATTTTTAACCACACTATATTCACAAACTCAAAGTCTCGTCTATACATAACTGCACACAAACTTCGTATAAGAAGGTTTTACCAATAATTTGCTTGTCTGTGCAAATTTTAACAATCAAATTACTAATCGTTCACACTACAGACACATTTTGCTTTTGACTACCCTGTAACGTGAACACACTGAAATAAAGCAATGCTGGAAAGCTTACTCCCTATATACTTGCTCTGCGTGGAAAGCGGATAAAGACAGATATAGATAGGGCCATCTGTCCTTGTTCCACTACAGTCTTAATAGATTGTACAACAAAAACAGGTAGCCCTATAAACAATGTCTGTTTTTACTTGCTAGCAGCGCGTCAGTTTACGTTCCAGAATTTCTGTATTTCAGTGTGTGAAAATTACAGAGTAGTCAACTGTTTATTTTTCAACTACTGAGTAGTTAATGGACAAATTTTGTTGTTCATTTTAATTGAACAGTTCATATTTGCGCGTGTTTGCACTAACTCACTCTATTAGCAAATGTCAGAAATACGAAATACACATCATTTCATATATTTCAGGCGCTAATGACTCTAGTTGTTGAGCTTTTATAATCTACAATTACTACTGTTTATTCATTTCCAAGATAGAGTAATGTGAAAAAATAAATTGCAACAGTGTCACTTACCTACAGGTTACAACAAAATATATAGGTAAATACGGTCCAGTACATTTGCAAAATTTAAAATTCTACTGACCGACCAATCACAACTTAAGAAACAAAGGAATCAAGCATACAGGTCACTCTATCTTGAAAATGAATAGATTTATAACCATAGAGATATTGACTAGAGTACGCTAAGGATACAGCTGCCTGTAAGTGGAAGCGATAGAGGCGTAGAGAGAGATAAATGCCGAGTGATTTCTATGCATATGAATGTACTAGAGAGAGATAGATGTATAGTGATCCCACTATCTCTTTTCTATGTATTGAACACACTGCATCTATTTTTATTTTTTATTTATTGTAGATTATAGACGCGTCGACATCTAAGGTAATTAGCGTCTTTCAACTACACTAAGTAACAACTAACTTAAAACTAAATAACATCACAAGACATCCATGAGCGCAGGTGGGATTCGAACCCCCGGCAGTCCAGTCTAGAGGTTGCGGCGCCAAGCATGCTAACCACTAGGCTATACTGCCCCCACTCTGCATCTATCTCTCTCGTTGCCTCTATCGCGAAATCAGGACTCTTGCCTACTCTATTCTAATATCTCTATGCTTATAACTAACTAACTAACTAACCATAATATATTTCAGTTTAGGCGATGCGCTAACATACAGCCGTTTGCGTAAAAATAAGACGTACATTTTGAAACCAGACGCCGGTAGTCAAGGCCGCGGTATCTTCTTAACGCGTAGTTTGAAGGACCTCAAGCCGACTGAACGCATGATCTGCCAAGTTTACATTTCACGCGTGAGTATTACGATATGCCGGAACGGAGTTATCGACTATATTGAAAATAAAATATTTATTTTAATAAAATTAAGAAAAATCGCAGGACAAAATATTTGGTTTATTAAATGTACATTTAATAAATCAAATATTTTGTCCACTATCCTGCGATTTTTCTTAATTTTATTATAATCACGATGGACACGATTTCTAATATAAATTTATTTTAATTTGTAGCCATTCCTTGTCGACGGATTTAAATTCGATTTAAGAGTGTACACGCTCATAACGTCCTGTGATCCTCTACGTGTATTCATCTATAACGAAGGGCTTGCGAGGTAAAGGTCTGTTTATTTAATATTCGATTTGATATCCGAACAATTTTTGTGAAGTGTGATGTTAAACGCTTGTTGCAGATTTGCTACGAGTAGGTATCGGGAGCCCACAACCACCAATACCACTAATGTTTTTATGCATTTGACCAATTACGCTGTTAATAAACATAGTCGAACATATAATTTAGATGATCAGGGTGGAAGTAAGAGGTAGGCGATTGTTTAATTTCAGAACGTAATACACAGATAATATGTATCTATAGATAGCCGATGGTACCAGAATGAGGGAAGAACATTAGAACGTACCGATATCGTGTATGGATATTTTCCGAGGCATGCGCATTTGTATCACAAGATTGAGAACATAGGGAAAACACTGTGGTAACTGAAAATCATTAATAGTCTGGGATCCGGCATTAGTAAAATATAATATAAGATAATGATTAGATAATCTTGATGCCATTAGATTTTATTAACTTAAATAAAGCTTAAGAGTGAGTGCGAGTAGGATAATCTTATGTGAACCCGTGAGTGCGAGAGAGCGCGTATATTGCTTGGACATGCGTTCAGGTTCACCGCGACGCGAACACATCTATGGCGCATGCCCGGAAAATGATCCCAACAACATGTTGGACGTTCAGTGCAATTCTAGGCATATCAGTTGAAAAATTTTTTCGTTGGAGAGCAGCCAATTATATAATTGTTTCGAAACATATTGGAAAAAATCATTTTACCAACCAGTGGTCACAATCAGGATTCTAACCTGAACCTTTCCACTTTCGCGGCGGAATGAGCTTACAATACTCAACCGTGACATGATTGCTAAATTAATATTCTCCTTATATGCTTCAGAATCAATAGATTCCGCCGCGAAAGTGGAAAGGTTCAGGTTAGAATCCTGACTGTGACCACTGGTTGGTAAAATGATTTTTTCCAATATGTTTCGAAACAGTTATATAATTGGCTGCTCTCCAACGAAAAAATTTTTCAATTGCATTTCAGCCGTATAAAAACTATTATTTATCTTATACATGTCAGTGATTGGCATATTTTGCAGTTGCACTATCTTGGGACTAAAAATTAAAATCGGAATTTATATTGAATTTCAGAAAAATCTCCACTCTAAATAGATATTTATTGGCAGCCGGGCACAACGTTCCCGAATTGTGGAGTCGAATTGACGACGTCATTATTAAGACAATCATAGCAGCCTGGCCGATTTTGAAGCATAGTTATCACACGTGCTTCCCATGCCACGATTTAGCATACGCATGTTTCGAATTACTCGGATTCGACATTCTATTAGATTACAAACTTAAACCGTACATATTGGAGGTTTGTCTATTGTCTTTTTGCGACTAATTTTTGCTTTATTTTACAGCTTGAAAATCTCATTTGCCTATAACCACAGTGTAAAGCTTACAGATACAGTGATTTCACTTACTGTCGGCACCTTTGATGTTCTGTTACCAAGTTTTGTTTTTTTTACTCTACACCACCGTCGGACATGCGCGTTAGGCAGCCAATGAGAAGCCAGCGCTCTGTGACTGTGTGTCTGTAGTACAGGGACCTGATTTAGTGCCAAAAACACATTAGCTCGTGATTTGTTTATAGACCATAGAGTTAATTTCAGTTGGTACACTTTGCATAAATATAGATATGTCGATCCTGCCTTCAAAACTATACTAAACCGACGCATGCGCACTGAATTTCTTGTCACAGAAATATTGCCGAGTGGAGAAACTGCTTGTATACATTTAAACTGTGCTATAACGAATGTAACGAGAGCGAAAATGTTCGAATAATTTTAATATTAATATTTTAAGCATATATTTCAATTTGCAGAACAAAATGTCGGTATTAACCCCCTCTCTTAGACGGAAACTTGCTCGCCTAGGTGTTTATCGTGCTGCAAGGGGGTTAATACTGACATTTTGTTCTGCAAATTGAAATATATGCTTAAAATAGTCGTCATAACAACGTATTAAACCTTGAACTAATAATACAAATTTCGTCGGGTACATGACACGTTTAGGGTGATCTGCCACCCCTTTAATACTGACCAATCGATCTGCAAATATTATAATGGCATTATTGGGTCACCGACAAGCTATACAAACTATTTCAACCTTGAAGCAATAATAATTCTGACCATTTTTTTTATATATATATTGGGGGCGGTCTGCACCCCTCTCATACCGCTATCTAGCAAAATACCTTACACAGGGCACTTTAATATGCCTCCCTCAACAACTTCACAAAAAATAAGGCCTTGAATAAATAACACCAAAAAGCTATCACTAGCTCTCGGTCTATAACATATGCAAATCATTATTTAAACATGCTCGCTCTCGTTATATTTATAATATTTATAATTTTGCAACAGAAGCTGTACAAACAAACGGATAGACAGACAGATAAAAATTCTGGAAACATGTTTTCCCATATATTAGTACTTGATTTGTTTGATCAAAGTGTCTATCTTCGACAGGTGAACCATTCGCCCAGCTTCCATACAGACACGCCTATCGATGCAGAAGTGAAAACCTCGTTACTACAAGATACTTTTCTTATACTTGACATGTTTCGATGCGACAAGCGGAAAGTGCTGGAGGAGGATCGTAAACGAGTTAGGGATCGTTTATTGCAAGGAGTGAACAGAGAACCCGGGTATATATTATAATATATAGATATTTCCCCCCAGGGGAAATATTGGAATGCAAACTACATTGCAATGTTTTATGGGATTAGCACTCCCAGGTACCACTTATATGGGACTAGCGGCCCGGTCTGGCTTCGCCCGGACGCTATGAATTTATGACTTATTATCCCCCCCCCGCGCGAGAAATTCTCCTTCTGCGAAGCGAAGCCGGGCTGGTGGTGTTTATTCGCTCGAATTTTATTAATACATTACTCACTCGCTTAGAGGCCATCCATAAATTACGTCACACAAATTTTACGATTTTTAACCCCTCCCCCCCGTCCTTGTCACAGATGGTCACATTTTTAAAGCCCCCTCCCCCTTGGTGTGACGTCACATATTTTTTAATTTTACATAAACCTTACAAATATAAATCGAGTTAGTGATATTTTTTTGTTTACATATAAATTTCGCGTTTTATAATATTTTAAATTTAAATTTTAACATGTGACGGCACAAAGCTTATGACCCCTCCCTAGCCCTTGTCACACGATGTCACATTTTGTTGACTCCCTCCCCCCCCCCGTAACGTGTGACGTAATTTATGGATGACCCCTTAATAGCTTGAATAATATTAATACATTGCTCACTCGCTTCGCTGGAATTTTATTAATACATTACTCGAGCGAAGCCAGGCCGGCCAGTTATTATTATAACCTATATCTTAAAACTGTGAAAAAAATTTTGAAATCGGTTCAGTAGTTTCTGAGATCACTTTTTTTAACGCGGGCGAGTCGGACCGGCCAATTATTATAATTCAGAAACCTTGGCGGGCGTGCGCGCAACAACTCAACAAAGTTTCATCGCAATTGGATGAATGGTATAGGAATGCATACGAGACTAACAAACAAACAAACATTCATATAATTATGATTATATCATATATGAGCACAGATGGAAGGGGTGTATTAGCTTTATTCAGACTATTATTCAGACAAAAAAGGGCAAAAAAGGGCTATTCGATACATGTGTGGTGTACCTTTGCGCACCCCTAGTCGACCATTATTCGCACGACTAAAAATTTTGCCAATTGCATCTTTGTATATTTTTAAATTGTTGACTTTTTTTAAAAAATATTTTAATCAATTTGATATATACCTATTTTAACAATGACATCCATAGCTACAATACACGATCTGGCACTGATATCCACATACCATTTAATAGACTTAGTGTTACAAACAGTGGTCCACTTGCAATGGCCATTCGATTATATAATAATTTGCCGGTTAATATCCGAAATACAAAAAAATTTAACTTAGCGGTGAGGCAATTATTACAAGACAAATTGTACTATATAGCGTAAATGAGTATCTGGATGATAATTTGATTTCCTAATTTTTCTGTATTTACTTGACTTGTCACATTCGATGTTACTATGTTGACTACGTGATAAATAAATTTACTTTACTTTACTTTACTATAAGTGGTAACATCCTATATACTACGGGAGGTAGCGTTGCAAATGAGGCAATTATTTCATACCGGCTGATAATTATACCAATGTTAGTTCTTATTTCTCATCCACTTGATGAGATATCCCACCGTCTGCTGCGCCAGTAGCGGTGGGGGTAGTAGTAAGAGGGTGTCAAAGTCGCTAAAAAATAGATTTTAAAGTTATTTCATACCGCATCAAACTTGGTATGGTGATTCTTTATATAATAAACAAAAAGAAAAAACCGTCAGTTAATTTTGAACACACAAATAAGCAAGGCAGCCAGTTTTGGAAATGTAAACATATAGAATTAGAATACCCCAAAGTTGAAATATCTCACTGACAGCTAAAAATATTTACTTCGTTACCATAGCAACTATATTTTTTTCCATACGAGAAATATAAAAATATAGTTGCTATGGTAACGAAGTAAATATTTTTAGCTGTCAGTGAGATATTTTTCTAACGATTTTGATACTCTCTTACTACTACCCCCACCGCGGGTGCGACGACTGACGCTCACTTTGGTTACTGTTGATACTTAAGCAATTACTAGAAATAAGAATTGGTCGGTATGAAATCACTACCTAAAATGCAACGCTGCCTCCCGTACTAATAGGTAATCCTGTATATGTCTATCGATAATCGATACCGATTAAAGATGGTGTATGTATGGTATGATGATATCATGTTTACCCAATGTTATACATATTTCTTTTGTTTTTTAGACAAGTCGATTCGCAACATAACTCAATATCGTCGGCTGAGCCGTGGGTTGCGCAAGAGAAATGGGAAGATTGTCACATGGGCGGTTTCAGGAGAGCGTATCCAGGCCCAGGCACCGAAAAGTATTCGCATTACTTCAATCAAACCCAAGGCTCGCTGTATTCCGAAACTGCAGCGAGTCGAGCGAGAGACACAGCGGCTCGAATGCAGCGCCAAGAGATGGTGGTTTGTTTCATTTAGCCTAATTTTTTTTTTGAAGTGAAACTTCTTTACGCACGGTAGAGTGAATTGGATTAATGCGACTGAATGTGCAGAGAGCCACGTTATTACGTGTAACGCATAATGTATATCGAAACAATGTTACTAAACGCTGTTGACGTACGGATGTGTGTGTGTATGTGTCTATACTTCACCACCATTTCGCTGTGCTGTTGACGTATGGTTGTGTGTGTGTATTTGTGTCTATGATTCACCACCACTCCGCTGCGCTGTTGACGTATGGTTGTGTGTGTATTTGTGTCTATGCTTCACCACCACTACGCTGCGCTGTTGACATATGGCTGTGTGTGTGTGTGTTTACGCTGCACCATCACTCCTCTGCGCTGTTGACGTATGGATGTGTGTGTGCATTTGTGTCTATGCTTCACCACCATTCCGCTGCGCTGTTGACGTATGGTTGTGTGTGTATTTGTGTCTACGCGTCACCACCATTCCGCTGCGCTGTTGACGTATGGTTGTGTGTGTATTTGTGTTTATGCTTCACCACCACTACGCTGCGCTTTTGACGTATGGTTGTTGTGTGTTTACGCTGCACCATCACTCCTTTGCGCTGATGGCGTATGGGTGTGTGTATATGTTTACCTGCACCACCACTCCTCTGCGCTGTTGACGTATGGTAGTTTGTGTGTGTTTACGCTGCACCATCACCCCTCTGCGCTGTTGACGTATGGTTGTGTGTGTGTGTGTGTGTTTACACTGCACCATCACTCCTCTGCGCTGTTGACGTATGGATGTGTGTGTGTCTACGCTGCACCACCACTCTTCTGCGCTGTTGACGTATTGTGTGTGTGTTTATGCTGCACCATCATTCCTCTGCACTGTTGAGTGTTGACGTATGAGTGTGTGTGTGTTCTATAGTCGTGTCTGCAGTCAACTCGACTAGAAGTTTCGCTTCTGTAGCGTGTAGTATAAAATACACTGTCCATTTTTAATGTGTAGAGATCATTAAGTCTACAAACTGGACACGGTTTAGTGATTTTTCTAATATGGCGTCTTCACCGGCAACAGACTTATGTTATTATGATTTTTGTGATCGATTGTATTGTAAAGCTGAGTCTATTTTTAATACAGATGAGAGCAAAAGCCGAAGCGGCGAAACGTCTAGTTGTAACAAAATCGAATGAAAAGACGGAATCACCAATTCTGATCGCACCCCCGTTTACACCAACTCCAAAACCTCGTAAGCCGTTTGTTCCGCCAACAATTCTGTCGTCATTTGAACCGGGTATCATCGTCGAAGCCGATGAGAAAGAAAGGATCGCTTTGCTCACTCAAAGAGATTTTCTTATCCGGAGCTACGGCCTACTTGAACAGGTCAGATATTATATTTTAATGTATTAGCTTTTTTGTGCGACTGTTTTAAGCATACATTTTATTTTGCAGAACAAAATGTCGGAATTAACCCCCTTGCAGAACGATATAAACACCTAGGCGAGCAAGTTTCCCTCGAAGAGAGGCAGTTAATACCGACATTTTGTTCTGCAAAATGAAATATATGCTTAAAACAGTCGCCATAACAACATATTAAAATTTGAAACTTGAACTAATAATATAAATTTCGTCGGGTACATGACACGTTTAGGGTGATCTGCCACCCCTTTAATACTGACCAATCGATCTGCAAATATTATAATGACATTATTGGGTCACCGACACGCTATACAAACAATTTTAGCCTTGAAGCAATAATAATTGTGACCATTTTTTTTGTTACATGTTGGGGGCGGTCTGCATTCCTCCCATACCGGTATCTAGCAAAATCCCTTACTCAGGGCAATTTAATATGCCTCTCTCAAAATCTTCACAAAAATAAGGCCCTTGAATAAATAACACCAAAAAATTGTCACTAGCTCTTGGTCTATAATTTTGTTTTTGTTTTGTATATCGAAGATCTATCAAGTTTTGAAATTAAACGGAGCACTGAGACCAGAGGATGAAAGAAAATATGGTTTATATATAAAGAAAGGCAACACAAAAGACGAAGATGGAACTGCATTACCCAATGTAAATTCTGTACAACCGATACATATACCCACTTCACACATGAATAAGGTACGTTTACTGTTTTATAATTGATTAAAAAATGGTTTTATAAATGAAACGACTATTATTTATCAAGTAGGTTTTTTGTATAAATAACATTCCTTAAAGATAGTTTTGTTGGGTACATGGGGGAATCCCCTGAAGCCATTTGGTTATTGGATATAAAATAAAAAACAATTTCATAGCTTTTTCCTCTCATTGCACTTTTATGCCATAGACATAGAAATCTAGGGACCTATTACAAGCGAGTGTGGAGGTTGCTGTTAAGAGGGGGCAGTGAGGAAGCAAGTGTGCCTACATTCTATTGGTCGCTTTAGTTGCGCAAGCGCTGTACGAGCAATTGAGCATGCGCAAAGACGCGGACGACTGCATTTGGCGTAATTGAGCGTGCGCAAAGACGCGGCCAATAGAACGTGGCCACATGCGTAGCATGGACATGTCCATAAGACAGGCATGCACCCTCCCCTGAATGACTTCCGCCATCGTCTAAAGTGGCACTTAATACTACAGATTTCTATATCTATATTTTATGCACACAGGTTAAAACATAGGCTAACTTTTAATGATCGTGTATCTTTTGTTTGCTTACAGTTGTCGTTTCCATTCATAAGAACCCATCACATCAGTGCAAATGAGACAAATAGCCAAAGTAAGTGACTGTGATTTGTTTGTCGTCTTTTTTCTTGTTAAATATAAATCTATTATTCATTAATAAATTATGGCGAAAATTTTAGTCTTATATCGCGATATATATAGATTTTGCAGTGTTGTGAAATAGAAACATTTTGAATGTTCCGAATGTATTGTCCGCTAAAATTAAACATAGTTTGGAAGTTGAGTGCTACACATTTTTAGGTCTGTATGTGAAATGCAGTGAAGCACCAATTTACATCAGGCCAGAACTGCCAGGACTGGCGGCTGCAGGTGACTTACGCTCAACTAAGAAACAAGTGGCTCGCTCGCTTACCAACACGGTACGCATGCACCGACTTACGAAACATGCAGAACGAAATGCCGGTGATCACGACAGCGTCAGTTAACGAGAATGAACGGTAAATGTCTAGTTTTGAAATGATTTTAAATAATAAATTTAAATGAACAGTACAAATACTTTCCTGTTGGGAACAAGAGAAAAGGGGGATATTTTGATTTGGATTCGAAAAATATTTTTGATGTGAAACATCTTGTCGGGCTGTGAACAGCCGCGTGAGGGGAAATATGCAACGAAATTTTCTGGTCCGCTCCTTCGCTGCTGTTCTCCTCACCACTGCGGCACTCTCTCCGTTTCCGCGCGCTCGGGCACGGGAAGAGAGAGAGTAAGAGTAAGAGTATACATACGAACGTACTGTAAAGCAAAAGTATATGTATACACGTGTAGGTATGTAATATAGATACTTCGCTGTATATTTAGTTGCGTTTCTGGCTCAGGCGTGCTCAAACGCCGCAACCGCGTGTGTTACAGTGCAGTATATAGGATTACGTCAGCATAACAGTTAGTTGCCGCTTTTGAAAAAATATATACTACTACATAGAGAATACCACCGAGTTCAATAACGTTTTCTTTGATGTTTCACATCTGTCGGGGGTCCCGAGACCCACACCCTTTTTTTAATGAGCGTTTCATCCATGAAGGATAGAGAGAAAGGACACTGATCTCGGCAGGTCGCATTGCGAGGCGCGTCCCGAAAATCGATGATGGTAAGGATTCATAAAAGCTTTACGCGCGACGCTGTAGCTATAAGGCCCCGACGCCCCTGGCTCGCACATTGTTAGATCCTTCTGCATGGAGCCCGTTATTACGTTGCTATGGTTCCTCTATTACAAGTCCCCAGTTCCCGGGTTCTAGCCCGAGAGCTGGTAAAAGTGTCAATTGGATTTTCAATTTATTATTAAAAAAAAAGTAATGAATTGAAAATATGAATTGGTGCTAGGCCCAAATAACCTTAGCTGTTGGTGGTCTTTAAAAAAACACAAAAACACTCAATTATATTAATGAATTCACTGCAGTTAACCTGATCGAATATTTTTTAATTAAGATTATTTCTATTTTGCAAAAAAAAGCAATATTCAAATTGTTCGGTTACCCACTCTACTTGGTGTCTTATAGCTTCAGCGCCTCTACCGCCGGAATAGGAACCCTTAATTTCCTCACTTTGCATGGATATTAGTCTCCTTTCTCTCTATCCTCCATGGTT
Source organism: Mongoloraphidia duomilia (assembly GCA_039654895.1). NCBI lineage: Eukaryota > Metazoa > Arthropoda > Insecta > Raphidioptera > Raphidiidae > Mongoloraphidia > Mongoloraphidia duomilia. Next base: position 7,014,610 of record CM077523.1, read on the forward strand.
TCATCGATAAACACATAATAAATACCACTCAATATAAACACCACTCAGTACATCGATGCATATTTTGAGCCCACATCGTCATGTCCGCTTAACACATCGATGAATACACATAGCGTTCTATAATTTTAGTCATTGAACCTACCTAGCGGGCTTGAGAATGGCCGAGCGTGTAGCAACGTTGTTGTTTACATGACGTTTCTATGGTTCCTCTATTACAAGTCCCCAGTTCCTGGGTTCTAACCCGAGGCTGGTAAAAGTGTCAATTGGATTTTCAATTTATTATTAAAAAAAAAAATATGAATTGGTGCTAGGCCCAAATAAACTTAGCTGTTGGTGGTCTTTAAAACACAAAGAACCTACCTAGCACTAGGCTTTTGTTAACTTCTACACAATGCATGAATGTGTCAAATCATTTTGAGGTTATAAAATTCGTAGCAAAAATGGGCGCTGCAAAATGTAGCGCCATGTTTGTTTAATAATTGATTCAGTACACTATCATACTATGTAGCGCTAAAACAGTTGAAATTCAGTAGTGTATCGACGAATATGAATTAATAACAACATTTAAATGTATAACAATATTTATTGCTTATATAGTTTTTTTATTCACATGATAAAAAATAATTTTTTCCATTCATACTTTCACACACACACATCTCTGAGCAAAGTCAACTCGTGATTTTTTAAAAAGTGTTTTGTAATTTAAATCGCAAAATTAATTTAAAAAAAAATGTAAATTGAATTGTATTTTGGACATAACTGTTCAATAAAATCTATTTACTGGCTTGCATTATAAAATTATTATATAATTACAGATAGTTCCCGATTTTATTGAGTTTATTCGTTCGTAAACTCGTAAAGGGGAACTGCAACGTATTTCTTATTTTTTTTAACCGTCCCGCAAAAACCCACTGGAGGTTTAAAAAAAAAGAAAATGTATAGTATTGCACATAATCTCACCTTTTTCTTGTCTATTTTGTGCTTTTGCAGTGGATAAAACAAAAACAGTCAAAGCGGAGTTCAAAATACAATTTCAAAAATGTTATAATATGAAGTTAATAATATATACAATATCATATCATATACACATTAATTATTATATTAAATTACTGCCAAATTCATTATTAAAATATCATTTACTCCCGTTTCATTGTTCAAATGCAGTTAACAAAACAAATTCATAATTTCAGTTCGCCATCGTGCATTTGTTTTTAACAAATTTCGTATCGCATTTGTTTTAACACATTTTTTTGTTTTTATTATTACAGTACAACAAAAGACGTTAAAAATACTCGATATTCGCGCTAGTGACTGTTTTTTGAATCAGTAAAAACACTGATCTTTTAAAACTATATCAGGTAAGCAGATTGTTATTTTAAATATAATCAGCTGATCAAAAAAAAAATATTTGTAAAAGTTTTCAATAAAATTTTGTGAGGTATTTTAATGAATCAATTATAAATTTTTTATTAAAATGGAAAATAAAGCAGTATAGTGCCAAGTGCTATAAAAAACGCGTATAAGTCCATCAAAAAAAGGTGTGAGCCTCATCCACATAAGCTCACGGGGGAAGTGAAAACTTCTTTAGAATATTTTTTAGAAAAATAATTTATAAAAAATATTTGCTGTTTATCTATCTATAAATTAAAATGTCAAAATAGGTAGGTTATCTAGTTGATACAAATTTCCCCTCTATTGAAGCATTTCTCTTTTATCTGCTGTTTATATAAATTAAATATGGCCGGCGTTGGGGGGGGGGGGGTAAGGGGGTAAAGTTACCCCGGGTCCGGATCTCTGAAGGGGACCCGCCGCCCCGGCGCGTTTACGTATTATATGTGAGCATTAAAACATTTTCCCAACAAAAAAGACGTTATTTGATTTTTTGCATTAAAATTTTCTGACTTTCCAAAAAAAAAAACAAATTTTGGAGGAAACGGGCCCGAGAACTCTTACCCGGGGCCCGAAAATCCTAGCGCCGGCCCTGAAATTAAAATGTCAAAATGGGTAGGTTATCTAGGTGATACAAATTTCCCCTCTATTGAAGCATTTCCCCATACTGTTTATATAAATTAAAATGTCAAAATGGATAGGTTACCTAGGTGATACAAATTTCCCCTTTATTGAAGCATTTCCCCATATTGTTTATATAAATTAAAATGTCAAAATGGGTAGGTTACCTAGGTGATACAAATTTCCCCTTTATTGAAGCATTTCCCCATATTGTTTATATAAATTAAAATGTCAAAATGGGTAGGTTACCTAGATGATACAAATTTCCTCTTTATTGAAGCATTTCCCCATACTGTATATAAATTAAAATGTCAAAATGGGTAGGTTACCTAGGTGATACAAATTTCCCCTTTACAGTTTCATAAGCTTTCAAATAGACACATCGTTAAAGAAGTTTTCACTTCAAAAATGCAAAAAAATGTGACGCTACTAAGCTTTCTGCATGTAGCGAATACCACTATAATATAATATACAGTATGTAAACAGGTAAGCTGCACATAGGGAAATCTGCATTGGGAAAGACGCTAATGACCCCCATTGTCGGGCGTCTATAATTTACAATTCATTAGCATTGGGAAAAAATGAACGGATCAGAGTGAGCCATGACTCATAATGTACGTATTTATATAAGGTTGCTATGGTTATTTTAGTGTAAAAATGATTGAAACTGAAATAAAAACACTAAAAAAAACCATAGCAACTCTATATAAATACGTATATTATGAGCCCTGGCTCACTCTAATCCATTCATTTTTTCCCAATGCTAATTTCCCTATGTGCAGCTTACCTATTTACATACTGTATAGAATGCGAATTAAGATAAACTAGCATAAACGAAAACCAAATGATTCTTATCTTGCAGACTTCAATTAGTAGTGTAGGTCTACAAAGGGTTCCGGATCGGTCAGGGGCCGGATTACCACGACCTTATTGTATTATTAAAATTGTTTTAAACAATAAAATTAAGAAAAATCGCAGGATAGTGGACAAAATATTGAATTTATTTAATTAAATGTACGACGTTTCGTCTATATATTTAGACTTTTTCAAGTACACAAAAATCAAGGTTAGTAGAGTATAGGTTGCCTCATTCCGATAGATAGTAGTGGGGGGATGACGTCACTCAGAATATACCATGCTTGCTCACTTCAATAGAAAAGATCAGACCATGGACGCTGCTAATTTTTGTAAATAAAAATCACAGTAACCATGGTAGTGTGATATGTTTTTTCAATACCTAATAGAAACATGATTCTTCTGTTAGTGAAAAAAATATGATAAGTTGTCAATTTTGCGATAGCTGTTAAGTGTTATGGTGTTTTGTGGTTATTTTTAAATTTTGTGAATATAAAAGATAAAATAATTAATTTATCAATTTGTCAGTTAATTCTATTCGTTTCTTAAATTAAAAAAAATAGGTAATTAACAAGATCTGCCATTTCTTGAGCATTATTTAATTTTTTGTTTGTTTATATTATAGATATTAAAACCTAAATTTTGTAATAAAAATAAAAATTATTCTATTTTTTAACATCTATTCTTCTATTTATTGTCTCCTGCCAATTTTAAGAAAAAATCTGCACGAAGCACCTAATATAAATAAGCATAATCTTCAACAATTTTTGTACTTGATTTAAACTAAATTCTAGCTGACGTCATTCCCGCGCTTACGCTGATTGGTCAGATGGAATGAGGCAACCTGTACTCTAATAACCTTGCACAAAAATAACAATATTTATGAAAATTAATATTAATTACTAACCATAGCAATTAACATAAGATAGGGTACATAAGACAAAAACATGGTAACATGATAACAAATTATGTTGACTATAAATTTTAACAATCAATAATAACTGTCAACTTTATACATCAATGCGTTAATAAGTTTATAGAGGACCAAAATCACCTAAATAACACGTTGGATACTGTGGATGAAAGAACTAAGTCTACCAAGTTTTATGTTAGATTTCCATTTGTGAAGAACTTGTCTTATAAGATCAACAGATTATTTTCGAACACAAATATTAAGTTGGTGTTTTATAACTTAAATAAATTGGATAAGTTATTCACAAGACGCCTATCTCACATCAATCTAATATTATTTATAAAATACCTTGTGAATGTAATAAGTGCTATATAGGACAAACAAAACAGTTATTAAAAAATAGAATTTATCAGCACAAAATGGACTGTAGAAACATAAACTTATTAAGTGATAATAAGACGGCGTTGTCATCTCATCATTTCGACACTGGGCATAAATTTCTTTTCAATGAAGTTCAAAATTAGATAAAGAGTCAAATTGGAAGAAACGCAATATCAGTGAAATGTGTTTTATTAGAAAAAACAATTCAATCAATTATAGAACAGACACTCAAAATTTAAGTAGTCAGTATAATTATGTTATGAAATTATACTAACATTTGTATTATTATTATTATTGATTGTTAAAATTTATAGTCAACATAATTTGTTATCATGTTACCATGTTTTTGTCTTATGTACCCTATCTTATGTTAATTGCTATGGTTAGTAATTAATATTAATTTTCATAAATATTGTTATTTTTGTGTACTTGAAAAAGTCTAAATATATAGACGAAACGTCGTACATTTAATTAAATAAATTCAATATTTTGTCCACTATCCTGCGATTTTTCTTAATTTTATTATAATCACGATGGACACGATTTCTAATATAAATTGTTTTAAACGTTTCTCTGATGTTAAAAATTGCATACACGAATCAGCCGAACAAATTATTATGAAAATTTACATTACAAATATAAAATGGAAAAAAAGAAGTGATTTTAAATTAGCTGCCGTGATTAAACGATACTTAAAAACTAAAATTATATAAAAACACTGGTCATAAAAAGTGACTCATATTTTCAGTCATCCGACAGTATCTCTGTCTACTAGCTGAAGATTCAAAAAAGGACGTATAAAGAAATATATTTGAATTTCTACAAATAACTAGGAGAAAAAAAAAACAAACAAATATTATAAAATACATTACACACACACATACCTTTCTTAGTATTCAATTTCAGTAATAATAATTGTTGATTGTTTAAATTCAAATACAGGATCGCATATTATTGGCTGCAAAAAAAACAAAACAGAAGTGTTCTTGGCAGCCATTTGTAAACAAACCGTAATCTTTTGTTTCTATCTATTTATACAATGTTAAAATGTTCATTTGTTATACAAAAACCTGTACAGAAAATTGGTGATAATTTTATACATCATTTAGCAATATTATAAAGATAACTGGCGAAATTCTACATCGCTATCTAAACAATAAATTTGCTATGTAAATTCAAATAGCGATAGTTAAAATTAGTTGAATAAGGTCAATTATTTGTTCAAAATATATCTGAATAATTCAACTTTTAATTTTGTAATAAGTTAAATTTTTATAACCAACAAAACTATGATAATATGTTTGTTGGTAAGTTCTGAACTGCTAAAGCAATAGACCTTTTCACGAGTAGTTACGCGCAAGCTCCGTCGCCATGGTTACGATGGCGACTTTCAGAAGTTTCGTTCTCTTTTCGTACGCTTTTTGACGCAATGACTAGGTCAGAAACGTTTTTCAATGTTAATTTAGATGAAAATGTTACTGACGGTGCTAAATTAGTGCACAAAACAGTGGAAGAACATACTTGTGCTAAATTGGGACGGTGGTTGAAGTGCCACGGCCGGAAAACTGGTGGAAGTAAACGAAAATTGGTTGAAAAGTTAGAATCCTACCTGCCATAAATTGTTTACAGTAAAAAGTTCATCTTCAAAAGTACTCAAGTATTTTTCTAGGGTGTTGTACCACTTTAAATAATATTTGTTATTTAATTACTATTTACTTTTTTTCAAAATCAATCATTTGCTATCTGTCAAGATGACAAGTCTCTGAAAAACATGGCGAAATTGGGCACATGCGCAGAAAAAAATGTTCGTCAAAAAGATCTACACAGAACTCTTAGGACCGGCGCATACAATCAATTTTTAATCGCACAACTGTTGTTTGTCAAAAGGCTATGGGGTCAGAAGGGACTGCGCATGCTATCGACACTAGTTTTTCAACAAAAAAATCATAAAACCTTTGACTTTTCTGTTGAACAACTATCGTTGACAGTTTATGTCCACAGCTGTGTATTGACGCCAGCATACGCTCGACTAAATAGTTGTTCAGCGACCCATTAGTTTAATAGTGAAGTTATGGCACAACTGATTGATTATATGCGTACCTCTAACAACTAAACAGTTTAGTTGTGTTGAAATCGCGACACGTACATAACTCGACTAAACTGCTTAGTCGTGGAAACAATTATTGTGTGTGGACTCCTGGTCTTAGGACACAAAAGTGTGTTTGTTGGCCAAATTCTCGGATTCTTCGGACAGTTTGAACCTGGTTTTAACTGCTAAAACCAAACTCAAATAGTGCTAAGAATCTGAGACTTTGACCGATAAACAAGCAGTTGTGTCCGAACAGTTCTGTTTTGCCGACAGACGCTTTGTGAATTCAGAACGAGCTCAAAACTTACCGACAAACACATCTAATATACAGATTGTCCGAAATTAAATCTGAACATAGCAAATTAATGAGTGCAACAAGGAAGATGCTCTACGGTATAAAAAGGTTGGGAATCACTGTGTTAAAGATGAGAACATTTAGAGTAAACTCGAGGTGGACAACTATCGGTAATCGTGAATTTTTTTTTGATTATTGAACATTATCGATAGTTTTCGGTATTTTTTTATTTCTGAATATTTAATGAAAACAATATTAATTGGCCTTATGTAATCATACAACTTACTACAAAATTCAAGTGAATGATTCAAGTATATTAAAAATTATCAATAAAAAAATTGTAATTCGTCATTCGTTATAGATATATCCCAGTCCTAATTAGGAAGTCTTCCTTTTTTATTTTTTTAGTCTAAATCATAGTTCTTTAAAATTGCAAAATTAATGGCGAAACAATTTTTGAAATATCTTTAAAAACAATAAAGTTATGTTTTAAAATATATGAGTACTGTGGTTGGAATAAAAACAAAATTAAGGATAGTTACTTCTTACCACAACAGTTTTATTGATGGATGTACATTTCGAAAGCTATGCTTTCATCTTCAGCAATCACTATACAAAGTGTGTATAGTGTTTGCTGAAGATGAAAGCATAGCTTTCGAAATGTACATCCATCAATAAAACTGTTGTGGGAAACACTATACAAAGTGTGTATAGTGTTTGCTGAAGATGAAAGCATAGCTTTCAAAATGTACATCCATCAATAAAACTGTTGTGGTAAGAAGTAACTATCCTTAATTTTAAAAGTTATGCTACTTCAAAGTTTGAATTTGACAATTCTCCGAGAAATGCCGTTCTCAGTGCGGGTGACGTCACGCGGCACAATATTTTTAAAAAAAATTTCAGTTTGTATGTGTGGTAATTTAACAAGGTAACTTCCGATAAATCTCTTTTTTTAAACTCGTACATTGTTATGGAAACATTAAAAACAAACCAGTTGATGACGGAAAATTTTGATATATCTAAATTTTTGACAGTTAATTTTAATTTAATATAAATGAAAAAGTCTCTATTACAACAAAAGAATTGTGGATTATAGACACTCGACAACAGAGGTCATTAGCGTATATAACAACTAACTAGGTTCTAATTACTCACAAAGCTAAAAAACAGCATATTTGTACCGCGTGACGTCATAATCATAAATAAGTTTCGTTTGCAGCCCCACGTACCAGAAATTGAATATCTCCGTTGAATTTAAAGATATCAAAATAATTCTTTCAGTATTTTTAAAGTTATCTTTATTATAATGATGTGACAGTATCATTATTAGTATTTTCGTCCAATGGAAACTTCCTAATTTTTGCGTTTTGTTTTACTTTTATAACTGAACAATTCAGTAAGTGTGCATTTAGAATGGACCAATACAGACAGTTCCCGACTTCGAATCATGAGTAAGGTCCGATCAAAGGTGATTCATTCAGGCGAACTTCTTTTTTTTTTCCGCCTTCGGCCAAAACCAAAGGAACCATATAAACAAAACAAAAACAAATGAAAAAGCACTTTTTATTCAAGATAAAGAGTTTATTTTTAACAATTCACATTTGTGCCAAAAAGATTTTTTTTTGAGTTAAGTATTTCAAAATAATGCTAGTATAGTAGATTGTATATCTAGATGCGTAATGGGGTATATTACTGACGATTGATGATAGTTTGTAAAAACGAGCGATAGCGAGTTTTTGGTCACACGAGTTATAATACCATTGCGCACGAGATATATATGGTATTTTTTGCCACACGCACTATAAAATACCTACTTTTTCCTTTTCAAAAAAAAATTTGATAGTTCATTTGTGTCGCCATCTTTACTTTTACAGTATGTCGTGAAGGTCGTAATCGCAGACATATGCAGAGCGAATAAACAGAAATTGCTATGGCAACCGTTTACTTACCGCACTAGTGCGGTAAGTAAAATACTTTCGCCACGCCTGTCTGTTAAATGACCCATTACAGGCCGGTATACATGCATGGAAAGTAGCTATTTTGTAGTGGGTATGGCAAAAAAAAAATTTACTTAGCGACATGTCCGCACACGGGTAATGGGAGTTAAATGACTTACGGTTTTGGCGAAACCTTCGGTTTGTGTTTGGCCGAAGGCGATTATTTGGTCGGACTCCAGTCATGAGTAATTTTGTCCCTAGAGCGGAAATTTATTATGTGAGTCAGTGAGACGCTCTGTATTGTATATCGACAGGCGTAATTTGAAATGCCGTATTTGTGATGTTTAACATTTATTTATTACAATTAATATTTTCAATTTTGTTGGCTTAAAAACAAAATAATTCGTCATTTCTGAAGCGAGGAACTGCATGTAATTATTAATTTCAACACAATAAAAAATAGTTTTAAATAATAAAAAAACAACACGAAATAACGCGTAATAAAGGAAACAATAATTTAAGATTGACATTTAATAAAAAACTGTTTTCGATAAAATATGTTCATAAAACCGCGAAAATTAAAAATCGATCGAGACAAATGGGTGAATTCGTCGGTCTCTTCTTTTTGATTATTTTCATTAAAATGATAGAAGCCCACGCGCACAGTTGTACGCGCAGACTAAGCGCACGCGCACAGTTGTACGCGCAGACTAAGCGCACGCGCACACTCGCTAAAACAGACTGTGCGCATGCGCACCTATCATTTTGATGGAAATCTTCAAAAAGAAGAGACCAATGAACACAGGCCAATAAAGTTACACACTGCTAGGTAAATCTAATTTGATAGAGAGAAAGAAAGTGTCTTAAAATTATTTTAGACATAGTCAAAATTTATCAATATTTTTTTTTAACGCGCACATATTCACCATTCACTCCCTTAAAATTTAAAGCGTTTGCAATTTTAAACAAAATTTGTGTATGTTTTTTTTCATAAGTTTACAAATTAATTTAATTTTGTACTCCAAAGCCAAGGTGCGTTAAAGTGTAAATAAATAATCATCAAGCAAAAAAATACAGTCAGGGCTTCGTTTAAATATTCTTAGTTGTCTATCGTCTATAATTTACAATTATCCATTCATAAAAATAGTCGCAGTTTGTCGGGAGTGAATGCACAGTTTTTATAATTTTCAAAATCTCTACAGTCATCATAACAATTATTATATTTACAGATCAAATTCATGAGATTTATATTTTTTTTTATCATTAGGTACATTTGTTGCAAGTTCTAAACTGCTAAAGCGCTTGTCGGCAATACAGAACTCTACGGATACAAATGTGTGTTTGCTGGTTAAATTCTCGGACTCATCGGACTGTTTGAATTTGGGTCTAATAGTTCTAGGCTTCTAGCAATTCTCGGAGCCTACAATTGCTAAAACCAAGTTCAAACACACCGAATAGTCTGGGAATTTGACTAACAAACATGCAGTTGTGTCCGAAGAGTTCTGTATTGCCAACACGTGCTTTAGCAGTTCAGAACTGGCCAACAAACAAATCTAACGCTGGACCCTTGAAGTCTAGCCTTAAATAACAAAAAAATATACTTTCAGCATAACCTCCTATCCAACTGAGGTAAAGACAATTTGGAGGGAAAATTATAAAAACACGCACTGCGCATGACAAAATAAATGGAACTTTATTTTTTTATACAGAGTAGCTGTTGCTTTGTTTGTTGGTCAAGTTCCAGAACGGTTCTAGAACTTCAACAAACGGATTTATTGTCCTACAAATTTTAGAGGTTATGTTTGAGTTTTGACGTTTAAAATACATATTTTCTAGTGGAGGGGATAATCAGTTCTGAGAGTACTTTGAACTACTAGAACAAAGTTCGAAGAGTTCACAAACTAATTGTACCGAAGAATCCTGTAATCTAGAATTTTAACAAACGGATTTATTGTCCTACAAATTTTAGAGGTTATGTTTGAGTTTTGACGTTTAAAATACATATTTTCTAGTTGAGGGGATAATCAGTTCTGAGAGTACTTTAAACTGCTAGAACAAAGTTCGAAGAGTTCACAAACTAATTGTGCCAAAGAATCCTATAATTCCAACAAATGCTTTGGAATCAGTTCAAAACTGCACAAACAAGAACACCTTTGTGTAGTTCAGTATTTTAAACTTTACTCAGTGATTTCCGAAGGAAGAATATTTACCCTGCCGAGTTAATATTTAAACTTAGCTGTGAAAGTAGTGTCCATCGGTGAAAATCATCGATGAAATAATTGTTAGCAATGACGAGCGATACAAAAAATGTAAGGAATGCCCCACAAGTAAAATAATTAATTATCGGTGCATGGTTTATTTAAACTTTAAACTGCCTAAGCTTTTGGAGAGCGTTATTATTTAACTTGATCTAGTACCGACACTGATAGCAATGTCAAAAATGTTAATTTAAGTATTTATATAATAATACATAATAATATCTATTTACAAACTATATATTAATGGCTTGGCAGTAAATAAGTCAATGACATTGTTCTGTTGTGCAGAAACAAAACACACTCGATCAGCAAACAAATGATTAACAATTTCGTTTCGCAAACGTGAACATTTACAGGCATTTTTTTAAGTTTTTTTTTCTTTTTGTTTTTTTAAGAAAATTATTCATTTTATCGTTGCTTAATTAAAAAGCAAATCCTGGTGATTTAACCTGTGCAATGTAAAAATAGAAATTACCTTAGTTTACGAGGCTGGAATACAAATAATGAGACTGATTTTTCCAATGTAGTATGAGTTTTGACTTAATTTTATCATTGCTGTAGGTACTGACTTTTTACGTTTTGAATAATTTTATCCAGAAAATATCTCTAGGAAATCGTTTTTTACATCACTTCCATAGTATTTATAGTTATGAGTTAGGGTGGGTCAAAAATATCAATTATTTTTTTTTTTACAAGTGACACGGAAAAATTGCTAGACACCTTAAAAAAATTCTCACCAAATATGAGCTCTTAATTTTAATAGGAAGATCCTCCGCATCACAGTTTTTTATTTTTTTCTCAGTCCAATAGAAAAAAATTCATACCTTATCATTAATTGATTGTACAGAAAAATGTTCTTTGAGAATTTTGTAGGAAATTTAATGCTCTACAAAAAAGGTATCTTATATTTTTTCCGCAAACCTCACCATTTGAAAGATATTGAAGATTTAAGTTTGATCATTTTAAGACAAATTTCATTTTTGTTTATGAATTTTATAACTCGACAATAAATGACTATTATAAATCTTCAATATCTTTCAAATGGTGAGGTTTGCGGAAAAAATATACGATACCTTTTTTGTAGAGCATTAAGTTTCCTACAAAATTCTCTTAAAACATTTTTCTGTACAATCAATTAATGATGAGGTATGAATTTTTTTCTATTAGACTGAGAAAAAAATAAAAAACTGTGATGCAGAGGATCTTTCTATTAAAATTAAGAGCTCATATTTGGTGAGAATTTTTTTAAGGTGTATAGCAACCCATTTTTCCATGTCACTTGTAAAAAAAAAATAATTGATTTTTTTGACCCACCCTATTATGAGTGGTACCTGACAGATATTGATTTCAATTAGGCATGTTATGGAGTTCTTTATCCAAAACCGAAACAGTCGGATTTCAAATTCCAATTTCGTTTTTACTTTTTAGTGGCTTTGCAATATAATATAGTTTTTAACCGACTTCTTTCTTGATATTTGATTAGGTACTAAAACAGTTAAAAATAACTACTGAACCGATTTAATTAAAAATTATATATCACATCTGCCTAGGGTTGCCACCTGCCGCTAGTTGATTAAAAGGTTACTAGTATAAAAAGTACGGGTTTTAGATATTTTTACGGGAGACAATTAAAACAGCAATGTTTAATGAAGACAATCTATTTTTTAAATTTATATTTATGGTTAGAAGAAACAGCTTTTAAAAGCTCTTCATTTTGAGAAGCAAATATATAAAAATCTTTGCAAGATAACTTAAAATTACATTTGACTTGTAACTTGGAGCTTTATTTACCCCATATTTTATTTTCAAAATTATGGGTTTTTGTATTACCTTAGCCTGAAAAACGGGGTAACCCGTAAAATACGGGGCATCTGGCAACCCTACATCTGCCTGAATACAACAGAGTCGAAATCATTCAAATCGGTTAACTTCTCAAGAAGTTAAGGCTGAACGTATCTACGTAAAAAAAGATGATATTTAATTAATAGGGGGAAAAAAACTACTGAACCGATTTAAGTAAAAATTATGAGAGCATTCCGTCATCTTCTTGAACACAATGGCGTCGAAATTACTCAAATTGGTTAACTCCTCGAGAAGTTAAAAAATAATTATAAATATACACGTCAAATTGATAATGTCCTTTTTTTGAAGTCGGTTAAACAACATATTTGGGGATACTGACAGAATTTACAAATGAAAGACATGGTTTCTATTTTTTGCGATCTTTTACTTCATGTGAAAGCCCCTTTAAATTTATTATTTGCACATAATTATAATTTCAATGTATAATTTTTCGTATTTTTTTATGTTTTCCGCATAAGATAACAAGCCTTGCGGTCGCAATTCTTTGTCCTTGAACAAAATTTTGCGTGAAGTTTTATATTTGGTCACTGACAAATAATTTCTATTTTTAACAATACAAAAAGGAAAAAATGCGGTAGATCTCGCGCGGCGAAAGATGAAGCCACCGCGTCATAGTAACGTGAATGCATTACGCCCGCCTTCTAGCTTGCTATTGGCTGTTTATTGTCATGAATAGCAGTTTGCCAAAATTGTACCTAACGTCATAAAACCCAATGTGCAGTTTTGTGTACACGGCACTGTCTGCGGGCAAACAGGCGTTCACTAGCATATTATTGATGACGTGCCTGGCTTCATCTCTCACCGCGGGCACTCTATTACATATAGCTGTGATTATAAAATTTTTCCATTCATTGCGTCATATTGGTTACGTCACAAGTAAGCTCCTCCCACATGTCAGATCCCAACGGCAACGGTAAAATCACGCGTATTCAATTAACGAGCATGTAAACGTCATTTTTTTTATTGTCATTAAAAAAAACCCCGTCCAACTTAAATAAGGTCGTTGGATTTTCTGTCCAACACTTAAAACGGCTTCACAAACATTTTTGAAGTTGGTTAAATAGATCACACCTTTATTTTTCCTTTCGAGCGACTGGCATCATATGCTCCAAATATCACGGTTACTCTACAGCATATTATATTTAATACATGCCCCCATTTTGATAGTAGATTGATAGCAACGGTGCATCAGTCTTAAGGTACGTGCAGTATGGAGCTGGGATTCTAGGTGGTAGCGTAGATCATAGCAGGGCTTGCTTAAATTAATGCATTGTTATATATGCGAGCGTACACAACGAAGCAGTGAGTGTAGCAGGTATAAGCGCTGTTACAAAAGCTGGTAGATTCAAGAATGTATCTCACCATTCTTTCAGCGCGCTGACTACTACAATCAACGTGTGACAACTGTCAAATGGCCGTTACAAGTTTCGCAATGGATGTGACTAGTTTAATAAGTGAAATTTTGCCAGTTTTTATTTAATTTGTTTTGAGTTTTTTCTAAGACGTATTTAAAAGTGTTAGGTTCCATACGTAAATATTCAAAAAACCGGTTTGGGTAAAATTTTAATTTTTGGTATAAATGATGAAATTCGCCATGTTTAGATCGCTTTCTATTAATAGGGTGACCATGATAGCTCCTACCCAAATTTCTATTTAAAATATACCACTTTGTAGCAGAAGAACACAAATATTCGTCTTCGCTATCTGACATTTCAAACGCGATTTAAGCTTGTATCAATGCTAGTATCAAAGCTTCGTTGTGCAAACCTATAAGCGCTTATAATTTCAGCCACCATCTACCATACATGCTACCATCTAGAATCCCTAGATTGGGTACTGCACGTACCTTTAGGCGGCCTGGTTGTAAAGATTATAAAGTCCACCTCGCGGATGTTGTGACGTAAGCAACTGTTAAAGAATTTGTACCTCCGCAAATACTTAACGTATTGAAATGAAATAAACGCCATTGTGTTTCTGGCAATAGTTTCTAATAGGCAACAGTCATAATATATCAATTATTTCTTTTATTTTTACAGCCTCATTATGGAAAGGAAGCTCATACTGTATACAGATTGTATCAAATTAAACCTGTGCATAGGGCATTCTGTGTGTAAGACAGAGATCGATACATAAAGCAATAAGTAAGAATGAGATAAATGATCGCTAATAGGATGTTACGTGGTTACTGTAAATAAATAATATTTATACAACCTAACAGCGTCATCTTTGTTTTTTCGCTCCTTCTATGCTGTAAAAATGTAAATATTTTATCAGTTTAATTTACAGTAACCACGTAACATCCCATTAGCGATCATTTATCTTATTCTTACTTATTGCTTTATGTATCAATCTCTGTCTTACACACAGAATACCCTATGCACAGGTTTAATTTGATACAATCTGTATGTAACAAATCGACTATGTTGCCATCTGGCGATTTAAAAAATTAGTCTCATTACTTTTAATACACAACTCGTACTTACATACGTATAACATTAAACAAATGAAAAGTCAGTTTTATAATTTTATTACGGCCATTTTAATTTATAACAAGTTACTGGCCAGTTTCGATTAGTGTTAGAACGAAATAACAGTAACAGTTATTTACTACCTGTTACCGGAAAATAACCGGTTCCAAAAATATCTTTCCAAAATTATGCTGTTAAAAAAAATAACCCGTTAATAAAAAAGCATATTACTGGAATAACCTGCCATTAAACTAACTTGTTATTATAATTACCACTCACATTGAAAAATAATGAATTGAAAATATGAATTGGTGCTAGGCCCAAATAACCTTAGCTGTTGGTGGTCTTTAAAACACAATTAATTAACTACTCACATTTGAAGTACATTTTTATTTTAAAAGATAATGTTAAAAATTGATTGCCAGTTAAACAGGTTAGAAAAAAGAAACAACAGTTTAGTCACATTTTTGACCACCTGATGGCGCTACTTGCCAGTGAAGTATCTGTCATTCAAATGTCAGTACTGTTTATGTACATAATTTAACGGCTAAATCGCAGTTTTGCAGATATTTAATTATTTATTCCTTAATAATGGATAAATGAAGAATTACTGAACACAAACCGTTTATCTCTAAGCGTTTGACACACACCTTACTTGCCACTAGCACCATCTGACGTAAAAAAAATAATTGAGTTATATCTGAAACCGAGTATTATTAGCAACAGGCTGTTACTTTTTTAACAGTTAATGGTAACCAGTTATTTTCAAATAACAGTAATAACTGCTATCACAAAACAACAGTTTCGCTCGTCACTAGTCCCGGGTAAACGAGATAGCCAATGTCATCGACTTTAGCCAAAATGGGCAAGCTTAACTTAGCCTATTTACCTAATAGGTATGTGCAATTTCTGTTAGGGTTTAAACTTCACC
This sequence comes from Mongoloraphidia duomilia, assembly GCA_039654895.1. Classification (NCBI taxonomy): domain Eukaryota; kingdom Metazoa; phylum Arthropoda; class Insecta; order Raphidioptera; family Raphidiidae; genus Mongoloraphidia; species Mongoloraphidia duomilia. The sequence goes on from CM077523.1 coordinate 7,030,610, forward strand.
AACGGTATGTTCTTAGTTTGAAGACACTTATCACATACCCATTCTGCATATACCTCGGCAGTTAACAGCTGGTATGCGGCCTCTGTCAGTCCCGTACAACTCCTGAAAAACAAAATTTTTCAACTGTCAACTGTTTTTTTATAATCTAGTTTTATATAATGTCGATAAACATGTTTATATAACACATGCACGCTTTTAGTGTTTTTTCGTATCAGTTTTGCGGACCTTAAATAACCGTTTATTGACGAGTGACGTCATGATCCATTATAAAACGCTTTTCGTTGAATAATGGAAAAACATTTGAAAAACCCGTTACCTAATGAATATGTACCTCTTTTCGGTGTAATAAATGAAATATGGTTACTATGGTAACAAAGTGAATAAATATTGTAACGAGCCCAATGTTTTTATTATGAGATGTACTTCTGTCAGTGACATTAAATTATTCAATTAAAATCTAAAACCATGCATGTGTTATATAAAGTATAGTGTGCAACACGTGTGCTTAATATTTATGCGTCAGGCGCGATGTTTTCAACACTCGTATTCGGCTCGCGATGCTCACTCGCCAAGGCTCGTGAGTGCTCTCCTACTACTCGTGTTGAAAACATCGCGCCTGACGCATAAAAATGTATTTAGCACACTAGTCACACAATATACTATTTGATCTTTGTAATTTTATTATTCTACTGACAATGAGCCATTTTCCTGAGGATAGTTCCTTCAATTATCCACGAGGGGCAGTACTTGCGGTAGGGACAAACATTATTTATTTCCCATTAGTGTCGTGTCATTTTAGTGGTATAACTTAATTATTAAACTATTTAAATAATTAAGTTATACCATTAAGTTATACCACTATTAATACACAAATATGTTATATTTTGTTGTGTTGAAGACGCTAATGACCTGAGTTGTCGACGCGTCTATAATCTACAATAAATAAAATAAAGACACGACACTAATGGGAAATAAATAATGTTTGTAGCTACCGCAAGTGCTGCCTCTTGTAGATAATTGAAGGAACTACTCTCAGGAAAACGGCTCATTTCGACTCTTTGTATTTATTTTTATTTATTGTAGATTATAGACGCGTCGACAACTTAGGTCATTAGCGTCTTAATTACATAAAATAACAACTTCCTTAAAACTAAATGACATCACAAAACATCCATGAGCGGAGGTGGAATTCGAACCCACGACAGTGTGATCTAAAGGTCGGCTACGCTAACCGTTACACCACACTGTCCTCGTCGACTCTTTGTAGACATTTGAATGAAACATAATATGGACCTATCCCTTGAAATAAGAGCGAGAAATCGTTATTGCTTGTTCTTATGGCCCATAACCGACTACAAAATTGAAGTGTTCTCAATGCTATTTTCCCTATGTTACCTTTTCAAAGCTACACCCGGTATGTTAGTATAAACCAATAAGCTCTCAGATTAAAACATCTGAAATTGTAATGGACAATCCACTTGTCATTTTCCCCCCAGGAGGGACACCGGAATGTGGTTGCTATCGCAAATTGCATTTCAATGTTCTCAGGGAATTAGCACTTCCAGGAGCCCGAGCTCGTACCAGTCGGTTTGTGTATGCCGGCTGGCGGATTCTAATACACAAATGTATTATTTGTTGTGTTGAAGACGCTAAAGATCTGAGTTATCGACGCGTCTATAATCTACAATTAATTAATTAATCACTTGTCATTTTGATAACCAAAATATCTATTTATATAAGCTAATCAATGATTGTTTTTCTTTTGTTTTCAGGAAATAAAATCGCATCACTGTTAAGATTCGTCATGTTTTCAAATTTTCACGTATCTTCCGTTATGACCAATTTTTGTGTTGAAAGTGTAACTTTTACTTTTTAATTATATAAATCTATTTAATGTTGTATTCACTTTTTGAAAACAACGAGGATTATAATATAAACTATTGTTATAATAAAAAATTATCTCATTTACTATATTTATTTTGACTGCCCATTACACAGAGCTGGGGAACATCTTATATCTAAGAGACTGTCTTGTATCTACTATACTTTTTGTTGTAAGTATCTGTATTCTAATATGAAGATGCTGCTCGACAGTATCTGGTATCTAAGATACATTTAAATGTATCTTCGACTCTTACAAGATGTTTTAATTAACTAAGATACTTTTAAAAGTAACTCAGATACTTTTACTTTAGAGTTTAGACCATTGATTCCCAAAGTGGTCCAGGTGGACCCCCAGGGGTCCACGGGAGACTCGACGGGGGTCTACGTTGGCGTGACAATAAAACGTCGTGATTAAAAAAACAGCCTGTTAAAATTGTATGATAAACCAAGCATAAGAGTAATCAGGCTCTATCAAATACCTTCTACATAGGCAGGCATTCAGGTAACCTTTTTAAATTTTACCACGGAAGGCACATTACTGCTTTTCCTGCAGTAATCCTCGCCGTCGAATATACCCCCCCCCTCAAAAAACTTATCTTACAGAAATATAAAAATTGATGAATGAGGACACTAAATTATAATTTCTCAAATCGTAAAAAAGCGGTTAAGTGCGTGTGGAACTCGCGCTACGAGTCTTCCATACTGTTACAACAATTAAATTAGGTAGACATATTCCGTGAACATTTCAACCGGCTACATGTTATGGTTCCAAAGATACAGCCTTTAAAAGGTTTTTCCGTTTTTTGTGTGGGGACGCCCTTAAATTTTTACTTTTTGTGATTTTCGGATTTTTCCCTTTACTTGTGCTGCGAGACCTTGCTTTTTGCCAAATTTCATGATTCTAGGTCCACGGGAAGTATCCTATAGGTCTTTGATGAGTGAGATTGCGAATATCAAAATAGGGCCCCCTTTCCCTTTACTTGTGCTGCGAGATCTTGCTTTTTGCCAAATTTCATGATTCTAGGTCAACGAGAAGTACCCTATAGGTTTTTGATGAGATGACAAAATGACCGTATCTTTTGATTGCGTTGACCTAGAAGCTTTAATTCTTTACAACGTTAAGGGACCATAGACCTTAGTATTTCGTATAAATTTCAACTTGATATCTCTATCCGTTCCTGAGAAAATGGGTCTTAAAAGACGGACACCCAGCCAGCCAGTCTGACGGACAAACGAGTGATCCTATAAGGGTTCCGTTTTTTCTTATTGAGATACGAAACCCTAAAAATCATAATTTATCATCATACATCCTACTTAATATTAAAAAAAAGAAAAGAAAAAAGTGATGACAACGTTACCATAATATTATTAGGGCCCAGATAACCGATTTAATGAGACTGTTGTGCTTGTTTTTATGGTATGAAAAAAATGGAATCCTTACAGGATCACTTTGTTGTCTGTCTGTCAAGACTCTTAGTCCGGGAGTTTGCGATGCAAATGAAAAAGTCATAGTATGCCGGCTGATTTTGATATCGATAGTTGATCTCGTACAACTAATCAGTAAACCGACCGTCAGCTGCTCAAGTAGCGGTGGGTTTGGGTGTGAGAGGCTGTGAAAGTGGTAAAAAAAAAATTTTTAAGTAATAGTACGCCGGCTGAAACTTGTTTTTATAAATAGTTGACATCATTGTGAGTTGAAAAATAATCGTCAGCTGCATTGTGGAAAGGGGATTGCGCGTCAGCTGGTCGCATGAACTTGTAAAAAAACACGTAAAATATTGTGCATTTCACTTTTTGGCACTGACAGCAGCTGAGACAATTTCGTTACCTAGGATTATGATTATATTGCTATCATAATCCTAGGTAACGTAATTGTCTCAGCTGCTGTCAGTGCAAAAAAGTGAAATGCGCAATATTTTACGTGTTTTTTACAAGTTCATTCGACCAGCTGACGCACAATCCCCCTTCCACGATGCAGCTGACGATTATTTTTCAACTCACAATGATGTCAACTATTTATAAAAACAAGTTTCAGCCGGCGTACTATTACTTTAAAAAAAATGTTTTTACCACTTTCGCAGCCTTTCACACCCACACCCACCGCGGGTGCGCCAGCTGACGCTTGGTTTATTTATTAGTCATACCAGATTTATCGAAGAAGATAACAATCGATCGGCGTAAAGACACTACCCAAAATGCAGCGCAAACTCCCGGGCTAACTTTTCGTCAGGAAGGGCTAGATGTATCCAGGGCCGCGCCGACCCCCCACAGCGCCTGTGTGCGAAACCTATGTTGCGCCTATTATACCTACTTACTTATCGATACTCCACTACAAAGAAATATGTTGTTGTGTAAGTGTAACAAAAATAATTTCGATAGCGGCGCCCCTATTGTCTTGGCGCCTGTGTGCGCCGCACACTTCGCACACAGGGGCGGCGCGGCCCTGGATGTATCGAATTGAAATTTATATAAAATACTAAGGTCTACAACCCTAACTGGCGAAGGGACCATTTATCATATGTTATTCCTATGTTTATTGTATATACATTTAAAACACACAATATTAAGAATCAACCATGTACTAACTGGGAAGGTGTAATCCAGATCCTATCCAATCTAGACTAGAATACCTATAAAGCAATCTACCTATACCTGAAAGATGGAAAAATTAATCTTTGATAAATAAAAGTTACGGCAACTGGCCAAAGACAAGAGTCAGGCTATTAACAATACAAAAAAAACCGATAGTCCTGTAAAAAATTTAAGCTTCTAACGCAATATGATTCACAAAAGATCTTTTAGGTCTCAGTCATTGTGCAATTTGCCCATCGCCCCATGTAAAATCTAATCTAATCTAACTCAATGCAATAAAAAGATTAAAGAAGTCACGTATTTTTTGGATACTGACTCACTCATCAAAACCTATAGGGTACTTCCCGTTGACCTAGAATCTTGAAATTTGGCACCTTCCGTCTCATAGTACAAGTAAAGGAAAAAAATCCAAAAATCATTAATATATAATATTCTACAGATTGTATCAAATTAAAGCTGTGCATAGGGAGTTCTGTGTGTAAAACAGAGATCGATATATAAAGCAGTAAATAAGAACGAGATAAATGATCGCTAATAGGAAGTTTCTGTAGTTACTGTAAATAAAATAATACCCATACTAACCCATACAACCTGATAGTGTCATCTTTGTTTTGTGATTTTATCAATTATTTCTTATTTCAGTAGTCAGTAACTACAGAAACTTCCTATTAGCGATCATTTATCTCGTTCTTACTTATTGCTTTATATCGATCTCTATCTTACCCACAGAACGTCCTATGCACAGCTTTAATTTGATACAATCTGTATGTGGAATTATTGCGGGACAAACTTAATTTTCATTAAATTGTTATAACGGAACCCTCAGGGGCGAGTTCTACTAGCACTTATAAATAAAATAAAATAAATAAAATAATTCGCTTACCTATGAAAAAAAAAGTTACAACCAGACTCACACGGGATGGCCTGATCATTGTCGTGTACTTCCTTATGACACACTCCACAAGGATAAATCGGAGGCGCGTTCGGATTCTGCGGATTAAACACCATCGGTTGATCGGCAGGGTATATTTTTCCTGCTGTTACCGAAAGAGATTTAGCACCCATTGGAGGACCGTACATTCCCATTGGACCCATAGGTCCCATCGGTGATCCATGACAAGCTCCCATTGGTCCCATATTTCCGGGGCCCATTTGATTTTGACAATGTCCCATTGGATTTTGTCCCATGAAATTTGAACCAGGTCCCATTGGCGATTGTCCCATGTGACCTCCTGGACCCATATGACCGTGATTCATTCCCATCGGTCCCGAAACCATGTTACCTTGATTCATGGGTCCCATTTGTCCTACATTTCCCATTGGACCTGGTCCGCCGCCCATCGATCCTGATCCTTGATTCATATGACTGGGTCCCATTTGACCAGGTCCAGACATCATAGCATTCGAATTAGGCACCATCGGTCCCGAAGGCGGTCCTATCGACGTCATCCCGGGACCCATCGATGATGGATTACAACGATCCATTGGACTTGAACCGGGGCCCATGTGTCCAGAAGCCGTACACATCATATTGTTCATTTGATTCGAATTTAAATGAATTCCGCCGGACGTTGTAGTCATCGGAATTGAACCGGGACCCATATGACCGGAATTCATCGACATAGGCGACGGCCCGTGAGGCCCCGAACTCATCGGTCCAGCACTCGAGCACATAGGTCCCGACGACGAACCCATGGACGCGTTCGAACACGACGTACCCGAAACTGGACCTATACTAGTGGAACTTGTGATTGGTCCTGCATTAGAACACACATTATTTGATCCTGGTCCGGATTGGCTAGTCACCGGGCCACAACCCATAACCGAACCGCCAATTGGACTTTGCGATATAGATCTGGACGTCGTGGTATTTGTTTGATTTGTTGAAATGGAGTTTGGCCCGGATACACAATTAATAGGACTCGAGCCTGCCCCAACAGGTATTGAACTGCAGGTGACGTTCAACTGATTCGACACTGAACTCATTTGATTTGAACCCGAACTATTGAGTGGACTCGCTCTCGGACCCATTTGATTAGGTCCCGAGTTAGGTCCCATTTGACTAGGGTTAGGCCCCATTTGATTGTGCACAGTGCTATTAGGCATTTGACTTTGATTTACACTACCGACTGGGCCGATATTACCGGCCGAGTTCATATTGTTAATACCCATCGAACTGTTCGTTCCCATTGGACTGTTCATTCGGGGCCCCACTGAACCACTACCCATGCCCAAAGGGCCACTGTTCATACCCATAGGTCCATTGTTCATTCCCATAGGATTGCTGTTCATATTCAAAGGTCCATTCATCGGAGCACCACCCATTGTCATCGGACCATTGGGCATTCCCATCGGTCCGTTCATACACATAGGACCGTTCATGTTCATGTTCATGCTATTCATTCCCATAGGCCCGCTGTTGAGAGGTCCGTTGTTGACGCCCATCGGTCCGGGTCCATTGCTCATACCGAGTGGACTGTTGCTCATAGACATGGGTCCGTTATTCATTCCCATATTCATCGCCATTGAACCGTTGCCCATCGGGCCACTATTCATCGGGCCGTTCATGCCGGGACTGTGCATTGGCGGTCCCATGTTCATTGGACTACCCATTGGAGGCACCATCGGGTTCATAGGACTACCCATCGGACCGCCTCCACTGAGAGGCCGACCGCAATGGACTCCCATCGGACTTCCCATGGGAGCCATTCCGTGCATTGGACTCATTGGGCCCATTCCTGGCGATCTCATGGGGCCACCCATCGGAGACGGCATTCCCATTTGCATTGCGCCCATTGGAGGTCCCATTCCGCGCATCATATGATGTTGCATCATTGGCGATGGATTTTGTTGAATGGTCGGCGTGTCATCAAATGGATTAGAAGCGACGACGGTATCGCCATAACCACTCAGAGGAGGAGGTAAAAGATCTTGCATCGTGGGCTGAGGTGGAGCCGCTGCTGCAGCACCGCTTGCTGTTTTTCGTCGTTTCTTTGGATTGGATGGGGGCTCCAGTGCAGGCCCCGTCATCCTAAAAGGCGCCATGTGGGCCATGATGTTTTTGTAATTCACGCTTTCAAAACGTCCATGCTTACTGACTAGCAGCTAGAAGAAAAATAAAAAGTTATTTGTCACCAAATCACTTTCAAAGTTGACTGAAAATGGCAGATAACTGTACAGCAAGGATTTGCTTGCAAAACACTCAACAAATGTCACTTTTCGTAGAAATTAAACAATTTTTGAATAATACATTTGAAAACACTGTATTCAAACGCCTTAAGTGATGGAAAAGATAAAAGCTTTTTTTAGAAACTGCAGAAAGTATCCATTGAAACTTTACCTAACCTTACTTTACCATTTATAAATCAAAAATAAATGATCAACAGACTCGAAATAAGCATGCTTAATTCATAAATATAATATACAAAGTAATATTAATACATACTCTAACATTTTTATGCAATTTTTATTATTCTTTGTACGTTCATGACACTTTTGTAGAAAAGGTTTTATGGCACATGAACGCACCCTACACATATATTTAATGTAGAACTATAAACATATCTGTAGGCAACTGGCTGCAGATCCTTTTTTTACATATACACAAGTACATTATAGTTAAATATTAATTTATAATTCATATTTTGACAATAAACAATAAATATGATTTATCAACTTTTGTATACAACGCACGCCACATTTGTGACGTATTAGTTACAACTATATCCCCTAGATGGCTAAACATCCTAATAGCTGTCACATGATCTACGCATGTCAATTAAAGGTGAAAATGCCATCAAACTTATGTCAAACATGTGCCTTGGCAGTCGATGTTCGATAATTTATCTACAACATAAAATATTGTATCAGTTATTAGTTAAAGCGTGAAAAAATAAAAGAAAAAGCCTAAAAATGGGAAAATTTGAGCACGTAAGTTATCTGTTTATTTTATGAAATATCTAATTGAGGTTAGAATGTTCTTTCTATAAGAAGTTTTTAATGAATGTTTTTATAAATTTTTTTAGGATGAAAATAGTGATGTTGAAAGCAGTGAAAATGAATCTATCGAAAGTGATAAAGATTCGATGATAGATAACGGAACAGACGATTCATCAGGCGATGAAGAAATCACCGAACCAGAAGAGAAAATCAATCCAAAAAAACGAAAATTTGACCAGTTTGACCAAAATAATGATGATATTGAAGACGCAGTTAGTTCAAATAAAAAGAAAAAACAAAATAAACATCTGTTTAAGCCTCCGACAGTTGAAGAATTAAATCGGTTAAGAGAAACACAGAATCTTTTCAATTCGAATTTATTCCGCTTACAAATTGAGGAAGTATTGAAAGAAGTTAATGTGAAATTAAAACATCAAAATAAGTTTAAAACTTGGTTTGATAAATTAAAAAGTTTTATACTGTCATTAACAGATTCAGAGCAGTACGATTTAAATAACAGAGAATGGTTGAACGATCTTAAAGTAAAACTACCGATCAATCTCGATTGCCGCAATAATGCAGGAACATATCAGTTTCTTCAACCGAAATCTGTACAATTGGTGGGTTTATTTAATTCAAACTGCGTATTAGGTCCAGAATTTCGAGCCGATGTGAACATCGAAATTCCGGAGCAGTTTTTTAATAAACGTGACAAATTGAACGCTCGTTACATAATAAAACGCGCGTTATATTTAAGTCACTTAGCTGCTAAGTTATCAGAAAGTGATTTGGTATCCGACATGAAATTTACTCTGTTAAACGGTAATATTCTGAAACCTGTATTGCAAATGAAACCAAATGAAAAATGGAGTAAGGCGACAGTTCAATTACAGTTATCTGTTGAATGTGATGCTCGTTTGTTTGAAAAATTCACTCCGATAAAACAAAATTTAAGGACGGCGTGGTATTACGGTGATGATACTGATCCGGAAAGCGGTCCACCGACACCTTTTTATAACAGTACTGTGCTAGAGGATCTGGTGACGCTTGAAAATGAAAAAGTACGGTACAAATATCTTGATGAATTAAATAATGTTAAAGACGGACTGAAATTGTTGCAAGTTTGGTTGAAGCAACGCGAATTGGACTCCGGTTTTGGTGCTTTTACAGCAGAATTAATGTCGATGTTTGTTGTTTATTTGTTGAAAAATCGCAAACTCAACAATAATATGAGCAGTTATCAGATTATTAGAAATGTTTGGATTGCATTGGGTAAGAGAATGTTATTTTTTAAATTTATTTAAAGATTATAGATTATAGACGCTCAACAGCTGAGGTCATCAGCGCAAATAAATTTATTTAAGACCACTAACTCAGCTTGTGAATAGCCAAGCTTATAGCAATTATTAATTTTAAACTGTAGGACTTACTTATCTGCAGGCTCGGACTTAAAGACCCAGGGTCCCTAGGCACTTGACAGTTGGGTCCCTGTCCAAGCCCAAAAAATCTTACAAAATTTTTGGGCTTTTTTTTTTCTTTAATTTCCATCTCCGCCCTGGTCAGGGCCCCTTGTAATTTAGTTTTAAGTGAGTTGTTATTTAATGTAATCAAGACGCTAATGACCTAAGTTGTCGACGAGTCTATAATTTACAATAAATAAATATAAATTTTTAGCCGATTTTCCATATGTTGTGAGCGGGGTCATTTGACACCTGCTCCATGCTTAGAAGAGAAATTACAGTTGATTGTAATGTGTTCGGTGGAGGCTTTATTTGTAGTTTTATTCATTATTTCATTAGTTTGTTTTTATTTTCAGCCAGTAGCAATTGGTGCGAATTAGACCATGGCATTAGTCTGTGCGAGACGTCCAATGACAAACAGCCATCTTTGATCGAGTTTCACTCGTATTACCCGGTTGTGTTTGTCGATGTAACCGGCTATTATAACCTTGCATGCAGTCTCAACGCTGCTATATATTCAAAGGTTAAAAAGGAAGCAGAGCTCGCGATTGGCTACTTGGATAACGCCGATATGAATAGCTTTCAAGCACTGTTTTTAACAAAAATGAATTTTCTCAAACAATATGATCAAATTGTCAAGTAAGTTCTACTTTTTTGTTTGTTTTTTTTTTTTTTTAAGTAAAGGTCACCTCCATTTTTTTTTAATCAGACCATTTGGATTTTTTTTACGGAATCTTGTAGCTATTATTGAGACGAATCCAACAGCCTATGACAAGAGGTAATTCAAGGTTATAAATAAAGAAGTTGTGTAATATGAAAATAACTGATTTTTAATTAAAACATTATATCAAGTAGTCTTGTTTCGCAATTGATTTGATTGTTTACATTTTTACATTTATAGTAACTTGATAGTTACTTGATAGTAACATTTTAATTAATAATTAGTTATATTCATATTATACAACATCTTTTTTTGTGACCTTGAGGCTTAAACTAGCTCGTAGTCGTGTCATAGGTCGTCAGATTCGTCTCAATAACGGCTACAACATTCCATAAAAAATCCATATGGTTTGATTAAAAAAAACTGTGGTGACCTTGATCTGACCTCAGCATATCAATCGAGAAGAAAATCTATTTTACCAATGTACGTCCCCCTTGATACCAACCAGTTTTTATTCAAAACTTTTTTGCTACAACCAATATCTGAGATATTAGTTTGTACCATTTTGGGTAAGTTCGGTTTTGCACTCAATTGATCGAGCCGAGCGAACAGATTTTTGGTTACGTGACAAGCGAGCAAATCGAACCATCTAAACAATTCCGAACGTAATCTAGCAGATTTTTCCAAACGTCAGAATAAAATGGCGCCAGTAATTTAAATTCTTGCTATTAAGGCCGAAATATATTCTTTATTGCTCTTCATTTTGATTTAATTCAACATTGTTATAATAATAAATCATGATTCACAATTTTTTTCGTTTTATTCCTTTATTTTAAAGTTAATAGTACTACCGGTTGTTGATTTTTTCGACCCATAGATATAATAAATATTTTATTTAATCATTTCTGTGCGATATAGACTTATTGGTTATTACTATTCTTTGAATAAATATTATTAGTGTATTTTTACCTATTGAAAAATTACTTTATATAAATAAACTTCGAAATTTATCCATTCTCACAAGTGTTTCCGTTCATTTTTAAAATGAATGCTCTGAAGATGGTTAAATCTGCTTACTCGCTTTCCTCAGAGCTCATAGAGCGTGCTCGATCTCCTCCAGATTTTAAATCCGAACGCAGGATAGAGATCTTTCAGAGCATATAAATGTTAAATTCGAACGCATTGGAGCACTCAGATCGATCTGAGCTCAAAACCGAACTTACCTTTTATGTGTCTCACCCTATTGTAGCATTTGTTTCAACAGCATTTTTTTTTTTAATTTTCAGTATACATTGTCGGAAAGCATTAGAAAAAATATTTGAAAACAATTCAAAAGATATCCAGTTGGATTATTTGCAGTTTAAACAGCCATTGATAGTAAAATCAGTTCTTGAAATTGTTATCAAAGGACTTACAAATCGAGCCGTGACTGTTGTGCCAAAACTGACTACCATTCCATCATGGTCAATCGATACATCGCCAATTCTATCGATCGAATCGGTCGTATTGGGTATTGTGTTAGATCCAGATAACGCTTTATCCGTTTTGGATAAAGGTCCAGAAGCGAATTTACCGGAGGCTCGAGAGTTCAGAGATTTCTGGGGCGAAAAATCGCAGCTAAGAAGATTTCAAGATGGTTCAATCAGCGAGGCTGTCGTTTGGAGCGATGGGACAACGGTCTACGATAAACGATCGATAACTGCAACGATTATAACTTATTTGTTGCAAAAACATTTTGGTGTTAATTCAAGAAGTGTTAATTACATTTGCAATCAATTTGATGAAGTGTTGAAGCTGAAGGGTTTTAAAGTTAGCTTCGATTATGGATCTGGTGAAGAAGTTTCATTTAAAGCAATATCTGCGTTCGATGAACTGGCGAAGATCGTACGGTCGCTAGGTGATTTACCGTTGCCTATAAGCGCTGTACAAGGGATTTCTAGCGTACTTCGGTAAGTAGTAGACCTCGCGCGGCGAAAGATGAAGCCACCGCGTCATAGTAACGTGAATGCATTGCGCCCGCCTTCTAGCTTGCTATTGGCTGTTTATTGTCATGAATAGCAGTTTGCCAAAATTGTACCTAATGTCATAAAACGCAATGTGAAGTTTTGTGTACACGGCACTGTCTGCGGACAAGCAGGCGTTCACTAGCATATTATTGATGACGTGCCTGGCTTCATCTCTCACCGCGGGCACTCTAGTGTTCAATGAGCCTGATATATAATATTACAGTGGAATCTTACTAATCCGGATGTCAATAGTTCGCACTGCCAGCAATTCGCCGTCAGTAGTTAGGCACTCCCAGTAATTCGAACAAACGATTAGGCCCTGCAGTCAGGGTCCATTCTGATTGGTCGAATACCCCATCTTTATGTCGTTTGACACACGCACACACATCTAAACGAACGTAACAACTAACTAGTGAACGCTGTATACTAATATGGATAGTTGATTGCGATTAAAAAATGGGTTTTGAATGTGGAGAATGTTTGAACACATATTCTTTAAGACAGGCATTAATGTTCTCAAAATTAGAATGAAAACTTCAGATAAGGCTTGTAATCTAATTCTTTCTATAAAGTCGATCAATTTTCTGACATTTCAAAATAAAACTTAATTAAAATTTATTTTTCCATTCCAAATTTTCAAGAACACTTGTTACTGTATAAATTTTGGACATCCTATAATATTTCAAATAATATTAAATTAGGTTTTATTTTGAAATGTCAAAAAATTGATCGACTTTCTTTAGAAAGAATTAGATTACAAGCCTTACCTGAAGTTTTCATTCTAATTTTGTGAACATTAATGCCTGTTTGAAGAATAATAATATTTGAACATATTCCACATACAAAACCCATTTTTTAATCGCTATCAACTATCCAAATTAGTATACAGAGTTCACTAGTTAATTGTTATGTTCATTTAGATATGTGTGCGTGTATCAAACGACATCAAGATGGTGTATTCGACCAATCAGAATGAACCCTGACTGCAGGGCCTAGTCGCTTGTGTAATTCGACCGGCATTGCCAGTTATCCGACCATCAATATTTATTTGTTTATATATTTATTTGTTATTTATAACCCAGCGATGTAGCTTAGTGATACAGCACTAGACTCGCATTGGGAAGGTACTGGGTTTGAATCCCGGCGGGGGCAGATGTGGCTAGGACTTTTTCCTACTGACTCACGCCGAGAAACGGTAATTCCTCTACCGGCCATCTTGTTTGAGGTTTTCCATGGTTTCCCTCAATAATTCCAGATGAATATCGAGATGGTTCGTTATTCAAGGCCATGGTCGATTACCTGACAAACTCCTATGCTCCCAAAGTTGCCTACCTTATCTAAAATCCTATAATTCCTCCATTCACACATTGCTAAAAAAAAAAAAAGTTGAAGTTTAAAATATGTAGAAAACAACGGGAAGTTGTAAAAATGGAAAATAGTAATGGTGCGAATGGCGTCTGTTATGACATAATGTCGAGAAACGGACGTTAAACGCATTATTATTATTATTATTTGTTATTTATATTTGAAATTCGAAATTACAGGTTTACAAGTGTTTATCCACCTGTTCCTAAGGATTATTTTTACGGTAAAAAAACTCTTGAGAACACAACCAGTAATATATTATTACAAACCGGTAAAACGGTGCCTTATTATCTTCCTTCAGTCGACGGCGTCATTCATTTGGGTAAGTAAACAAAACATATACAATATTGCGATCAAGTGTCACGTTTTTAAGCGATTTGCACCGCTGTATTCACAGTGGCATATTTAATTTTGCCGCCCTGAGCTATAGCCTAATCAGCCCCGTATACATCTGTGTATTCTTATGTCTATGTTTTAACTGAATTTTAGTTAAAAGCGGTAAATGGCCAGACGATTTGAATGCTTTGCGTCGTATCAAAGCTGCATTTCATTTAAAACTGTCGGAATTACTTTCGAAGAAACATAACATCAACTGCATGGCCAATACCAAATATGTAGAAATATTCTACGAAGGATATGTGTTCCGTTTATCCATCGGGCATGAAAAGGAAATCGCTCTGTTGAAGAAGTCTGTCACAGTCGATAAGCTGGTACAATATAAAGATACTGCCGAGAGTTTGGATTTGGAAAAGACAATCACACACATTCCTATACTTACGGGCACTTTGAATGGGTAAGTTATTGACTTGGAACAGAGATAGTTATAGAAATTTATTTATTGTAAATTATAGACGCGTCGACAACTTAGGTCATTAGCGTCGATAGTTATAGAAGTGGCATATCACAACTTGTTGATATGTACAACTGAAGCCAGTCGAGACGTGCAGGAAACAATTGAAAATCTATATATATAAGAATCTCGTATCACAGTGTTTGTGTTCATACTCCTCCGAAACGACTTGACCGATTATCATGAAATTTTTTGTGTGTATTTGGTAGGTATGACAATAGGTCGTAAAGTATATTTCATACCGCTAGGTAATGAGGGTGTCCCTATTCAGAATTTTTTATCTATTTTTTTAAAGAAAAATTTTTGTTGAATTTTTTATTTTATTTAGCTTAAAAAAATACATATATGACGAACGAGCGAAGCGAGTGAGTACTGTAATTATAATATTTAAGCGAACGAGCGAAGCGAGTGAGTAGTGTATTAATAAAATTCAAACGAACGAGCGAAACGAGTGAGTAGTGTATTTATAATATTCAAGCGAACGAGCAAAGCGAGTGAGTAGTGTATTGCACCCGGGAAATTCCTAGCATCCGGGTGAAGCCGGAGCGGGTCCGCTAGTATAATATAATATTTTAACTTACTGATGATAAGATACACCTTGATTTTTCATAAGCGCTTTTTAATCTTTGTTGTAACATCCAGGCACACAACACGACAAAGAGTAATTAACACTACGGAATACAAGTGATCGTAATGTATCTGACAGGTCGTACTTTAGTGTTTAGTTGTGGCTTCACAAGCGACGTGATATGCTGTTCTGAGGTTATTAAAGTGAAAATTCTGTAAGCGTGGTAACTAGGAGTAATTCCGATCGGATATCGAAAAAGCGTTACTGAAGTAGTGGCGGGGGTAAGGAGAAAGGACTACAACCGCGGTACTAGTAAAGAGGAATTAATTAACTCGTTAACAGATGGCAGTGTTTTGTTTTGTAAATTTTTTATAAACAAATGTTAACTAAGTTGAAGTAGAAGAGAAACTTACTCACTCACCGGCGTACTTTCGCGCCTTCTCTCTTATTTATTTATTTTATTTATTGTAGATTATAGACGCGTCGACAACTCAGGTCATTAGCATTTTCAACACAACAAATAACATATTTATGTATTAAAATCCGCCAGCCGGCATACACAAACCAACTGGTACAAGCTCGGGTCCCTGGAAGCGCTAATTCCCAAAGAACAATGGAATGCAATTGCGATAGCAACTACATCCCCATGTCCCCCCTGGGGAGTTCGCGCCTTCTCTCGCTCACTACACTAAAAACAATGCAAACTTTTAAGTAGGCGCCATCTAGGGCAATTTACTGGAACTGAGGAAACGCCTTTTCATTTATTTGGTCCCTGGGAGCGCTAATTCCCAAAGAACATTGGAATGCAATTGCGATAACAACTACATTCCCATGTCCCCCCTGGGGAGTTCGTGCCTTCTCTCGCTCACTACACTAAAAACAATGCAAACTTTTAAGTAGGCGCCATCTAGGGCAATTTACTGGAACTGAGGAAACGCCTTTTCATTTATTTTTTACTGCCATCTGTTCGCGAATTAACTAATTCCTCCCTAACAGTATCGCATTATCGCGGTTGTATTCCTTACTTCTCACGCCGCTAATGACCTAAGTTGTCGAGGCGTCTATAATTTACAATTTTACTTCTCACGCATTTTCCATATCTGATCGGAATCACTTCACCCTATCGCGCGTAAAAATAAATGACACGAAAATACTCTGAACTAAAATTACTTAAGACCATAAAAAAATCTACAAAACTAAAATTATTATTAATTTTTCATAATTAACAATGAAAGATAAACAATCAATATGATTAATTTCCCTAGACCGTAACTAAATACATAAGAATATCAGACGACATTATCGCCATGATATTATATAGAAGACTATATAGGAAAAATGTAAATGGATGTAAATTAATAGCTCTCGCAGTTACTGGATTTTCGGTACATCGTTGCTATATATAGGAAAGATTAAATGTTCACTGTCGGGCACTGTGTAGTAAGTGGAAACTTTCCCGACGCGAAATCGGGAGTTCTGGGTTCGAATCCCGGCGGTGCATTTACATTTTTCCTATATAACCTTCTATATAATATCATGGCGATAATGTCGTCTGATATTCTTATGTATTTAGTTACGGTCTAGGGAAATTAATCATATTGATTGTTTATCTTTCATTATTAATTATTATTAGATACCGGATTTGGAATTTCACACATGTGTATTTTAAATTTTTCAGTTTAAATAGTCAACATCCATCATTTGGCAGCGCTTGTAGATTGGCGAAACGTTGGTTTAGTTCTCAACTTTTGGATGCAAGTCACATGCCAGAGTTGGCAATTGAACTTCTCACCGCTTCGGTATACACATCGCCAGCTCCGTTTGCGGTACCCGTTATGCCCCAAGTTGCTTTCCTGCGTTTCTTATATAAGATCGCTTACACCGATTGGAACATCGAACCAATTATTGTCAATCTCAACGACGAAATGGAGAGTAAGTTAACACATTTTGTTTTATTTCGTAATATTCCTCTGGTTACAGTGAAGTCGTTTTGATGTAGGACCACAATTATTACCCATATGGGACACTTTGTAAATTGTATTTTAAAGACCACCAACAGCTAAGGTTATTTGGGCCTAGCACCAATTCATATTTTCAACATATGGGACACTCTTTTGATGTTGCGCAAATGCCGCCATGACCTTTAGACATTTAACACGTTCAGTGCCGATGTCACATACCGTGTGCCATCGGCTGTAATCATCAAGAGCCGATGTCACACCATGTGTGCCACAGGTATAAGTAGCTAGTACAGCTCAGTACTGTGTCGGTTATTGACAGAGAGTGTTATGTTTACGCCGGCCTCTTAAGATCGTCATAGTGCATATCTGTGCATTATCGGTTTCGACATTTTTTGTATTTAGGTGCCGCTATGGAGCATGACGTTCAAATACTGCAATATTTCAAAGTTCTGATGTCGGCTATTGACGTGCGCCCTGCAAAAGTGGCCGGCAGTGAACGTGTTAAATTGGATTAGCTGCGTTGCCAGACTTGTGAATGTCAACTTCGTATATTTTGACATTATATTGAAATACATGCATCTCTTTTGGTGTCATTGAATAGATGAGTGTGTTCTTTTTGAAGATTTCCATCAAAATGATGGACGAGCATGCGCACAGGTTATTTTTAGACTGCGCATGCGACTTTCATCATTTTGATGGAATCTTCAAAAAGAAGAAACCTACGAATTCACCCGATATCGATCAAATATGATAAATCTTTATGGTTTCCGGGCTTGTAGGCCGTGGTCCGGTGGTATTTCTACCTGACGTTTCGTTTACAACTGCGGTAGACATTCTCAATGACCTGTGAGCCGCCAAGGAGGACACTTCGACCGCTGCCACATCGCCTTTGAGAATGTCTACCGCAGTTGTAGACGAAACGTCAGGTAGAAATACCACCGGACCGCGGCCTACAAGCCCAGAAACCATGAAGACTTGGAACAATGCCGGCCGTGAAAGCTTGCACACCCGGATAAATATAAAATTTAATTTTTTCGCGCAATACAAATACTCGATCATATGAAGTTCTATTAATCAAATCTTTTTTTTTTTTCAGAGGAACAAATAACAAAGATAGAAACATTATTTAAAGAATCGCGTGCCAGTTTACCGAAGTTGTTTATAGCGACGCCTAATGATGATAGTCGATCTATTTGGACTGAGCATGCGCCAAACGAACTGGTGTTGCTGCGCAGTTCTTTGTTAGCGCGAGAGTCACTGCGTTTGCTGGAGACTCAGATCTACTCCAAACATTTATTTAAATGTCAGGTAATTTTAACAGATTTTTCTATCATTTTTTTGAGAATAAACGAGATATTAGGAACGCCATTGTTTATATTGCCGACCTAACCTAAAAGTCTCTTCATTTTTTCCTATGTGTAGCACTTTCTAACTCTAAAAAGCAGTAGCAAACTAGCAGTTCCTGAAATACCCAGGGCCGGATTAACCATGTCGGGGCCCCTAGGCAATGCAATTCTCGGGGCCCCTTTTCAGTCGTTTGAAGATGATCAGCTCTTTTCAAGTTGATTTAGCACTCTTATATCCAAATTCATAAGTTTTGAAACAAAGAGCAGAGTAAAACTTTTAAAATTAAATTCATTCACGGTCGCAAAAATCACAGATCAAGCATTTAAAAACTTTTGTTTATCATACCGTATATCGACGCATGCTGTCAGTTGATGAAATACTTTTTACTTACAGAACAGAACCATCTAGTATCGAGTAGTAGAACTAATAATATGGATGCGTTACGTAGCGTATTGTATGATTCATACAATATGCTACGTAACGCATCCATATTATTAGTTCTACTACTCGATACTAGATGGTTCTGTTCTGTAAATAGTATTTCATCAACCGACAGCATGCGTCGAAAAAACGCAATAATACCTATTGTCATTGAGGATAAAAATTTTCCAATTAAATTTTCACTCTATGAAACATTTTCAATTTGTTTTGTGCGCGCGCGGGGCCCCTAGGCAGTTGCCTACTCTGCCTAATGGTTAATCCGGCCCTGGAAATACCCAAAAAACATATAAGAAAATTAAATTGGAGATTCTGTTACTATTTTATTTATTGAGAGCCTAGCTCTGTTAGGTGAAATAAATAAATAAGAGAGACACTAGCCAGCGCGAATCTTGAAGTTTTGGGGTTGAGTCCTGACAGTGACAGGTTAATCAAACATTTTTCTGGTATAGCATTGTAACGTGAAGTGTTTCTCTAATATTTTTATGGTTACGAGTGCTTCTCGTAGATGATTCAATATATTTTGCTACTATGATGTATTATTTTTTTTTCAGATATTGTTCAAGCCGTCATTGTCAGGGTACGACGCTGTGATTCGTTTGAAGCCACCGATGGTTCCACGTAAACATCATTCAATCGATTTTGAGAGCGATAAAGAACACGTGTTGCTACTGAATAAACAAAATGGAAGGGGAAAAATACCGATTACGGAATTCGATCCGGTTCAGTATTATTTAGCAGAACTTCGGGTAAATATTATACTGAAAATAAGATGACATTTCTGTCCGATCCGACATCGCTACCGGTGTATAAAAATGAAATTATGTTTTTGTTTGCTAGTCAATCACGTCCAAACTACTGAACCGATTTGAATTTTTTTTTCACTCTTATTAAGCCTTCTTCCCGTGTTTCAATACTAAAGGCTCTCATAGAACAAAGTGGACCTACTGCAAGAGCAAATTATATGGCAGGATATGTTATCGAGGGCAGTTAGCATGCTTGGTGCTGCAACCTCTAGACTGGACTGCCGTGGGTTCGAATCTCACCTGCGCTCATGGATGTTTTGTGATGTTATTTAGTTTTAAGTTAGTTGTTATTTAGTGTAGTTGAGAGACGCTAATGACCTTAGATGTCGACGCGTCTATAATCTACAATAAAAATTAAATAGGATATGTTATCGGGATATCGCTTGGGTGTAAATTCTAACATATGCCGCAATATAATTTGATCCCACGCCGGTCCCGTAGTCCCGTGTTGGTCTGTGGGAGTCTTCATTGTGCCATCTTTTATATCCATTATCTAAACATTTTATTTTATTTATTGTAAATTATCACAAAACATTCATAAGCGGAGACGGGATTCGAACCCTCGACAGTCTGATCCAGAGGTCGCGATGCTAACCACTGGACCATACTGTCCTCTCATTGTCTAAACAGTTTCGTAATTCTGTAATAGTATGGGAGGTAGCGTTGCATTTTAGGTAGTGATTTCATTCCAACCAATTCTTATTTCTAATTCTATGTGTATTGTATTTTAAAGACCACTAACAGCTAAGGTTATTTGGGTCTAACACCAATTCAATTTTCAATTCATTATTTATTTTTTTTTAATAATAAATTGAAAATCCAATTGACTGGGGACTTGTAATAGAGGAACCATAGCAACGCCATGTAAACAACAGCGTCGCTACACTCTCGGCTATTCTCAAGCCCAATTCTTATTTCTAGTAATTGCTTAAGTATCAACAGTAACCAAAGTGAGCGTCAGTCGTCGCACCCGCGGTGGGGGTTGTAGTAAGAGGGTTTAAAAATCGTTAAAAAAATATCTCACTGAAATCTCACTGACAGCTAAAAATATTTTTAGCTGTCAGTGAGATATTTCAACCTTTGTTTTGTTGAAAATAAATTTATTTTTTATTTCAGAAAAGTTACGGAAGTTTTGCTTTGTTTTTCCATGACACGTATGGTGGAGATTTTATAGGAGTTTTGTGGAAACCTGATGCATTACAGGAAAAAGAATTTAAGGTACGTTAGATCTATCTTTAAGGTTAATTTCAAACACGATTTTGTATACTTATGCACGGTTTCTGATACGACTTTCAACTTAGATTAAAGAATGTTGTTTTCAACTAAATAGAGATAACAAATGACATTTTTAAATCGAAATTTAAAGCTGAAAGTTGTATTTGAAAAAAAAAACAGTCGAAAAAAAACATTTTTTTTAATTTCATTTCGCAGCAATTTTTAGTTAACAAATTTTTTTATTTTGTTTTTAGGTATCGCGAATGAGTGCTCACCAGGTAGTAATACAAGACGACGTTCCGAAGTTAAAATTGAACACCGATGCTCTTTTAGAAGACTTTTATATAATCGGAAAAGACATAGTTCAAACAATAGATGTTAAAGGTCAATAATAAATTTTTTAATAAATTTTAATGTTGATTACTCTTTTAGTGAAAGCTATTAGGCTTTTTTTGTACCACCTGTTAGCGCTTCTGAAAAAAATGTAAGCATTTGATGCATACCTTACTCGCCACTAGTGCTATCTGACGAAAAAAAATATGGTAGCCCTCATTATTTACGTCTTTGTGCAAATTTTTACAAAGCTACTGTAACAAAACTGTTTTTTACGTGGGTGGAATAAATTATTT
The DNA here is from genome assembly GCA_039654895.1 of Mongoloraphidia duomilia. Lineage (NCBI taxonomy): Eukaryota > Metazoa > Arthropoda > Insecta > Raphidioptera > Raphidiidae > Mongoloraphidia > Mongoloraphidia duomilia. Next base: position 7,052,331 of record CM077523.1, read on the forward strand.
ATTTACAATAATTAAAAATGTAAACAACAATATACAATAATTCGTAACAATGAAAAGTCAATTTCAACAGTTAACACTGTTTATATAATAATAACACGAACAGTAATTCTCAAACAAAGTGAGAACACTTAAATAGCACTGTATTTATTTATTTCCGTTGTTTATAACACGACACTAATTCACGACTCGTTGTTCTTTCTCTGGTGACTGCTCTACTTGTATAGAGCTAGCAGCGTGACCCCCCCCACGCTCGCGCGCTTTCTAGAACATTCTTGTCTTTGATATAATGCCACGCCTCACCATTGTTACTTGTTCTGGATGCTTCGATTGTCGCCAGTGGCGTAACTCTGGGGTTTTGCTACAATACAGAAGTGCGCGTGCGCTTATCGAGTTTAGCAAATGGACTGCTAGTTTTATAATATAAGGCGTGCCAAAGAAAAATAAAATATGGAAGCAAATTACAACTTATTTATTTCAAAAACACTCTTATTTATTAACTTTTACTATAGGTACACATTTATACAACATAAAAAAAATTAAAAATGTGAAGTAAGTTGATCAATTTCCAAAATATCGTCCATAATTTCTTCTATTTTCGTTCCAATCTTTTTTGAAATCTAAAAAAAAACAATTGTTTATCAAATTTTGTACTAATAAATGGACCAAGGGCGGCCACTGTAGTTTAGAAACTAACGTCGTTGGGTCAGCTGTCACATAATTATTTAATTTCAAGATTATTTTAAGATTGGGTGTGTTCGTGGGTTTCTCCTTTTTGAAGATTTCCATCAAAATTATGGGAGACGCACGCGCAAACTAAAAATTTACTGTGCGCGTACGCGCTTATAATTTTAATGGAAATCTTCAAAAAAGAAGAAATTAACGAACACAGCTATAATAACATAATTACCTCTTGTTTTTGAGCAGAAGACAAATGTATAAATGTCCATACTAAATCACCATCGATTATCCCACGTGATGGATTCGCAAGCATTTTATTGCGACTTTTATATGTTCTAAAACAAATTATCAAAACATACATTAAAATAAGTCTTAAAAATAATTGAATCTATCTTTTTTTTGTCTGATCAATTAAATGTGTTTTTTTTTGATAAATTGGTTTTAGCATGTTTTTTTTTTTATTTGATTGATTTTTAGGTGAATTTTTTAGGTTAGGTACAGATTAAACAAGCCGTGAGGTGGGTACGTTTATTAGGACTAAAGTGCGACCCTTGAGGTCCACACGACGAACTTCCCATTTTGATAAATATTTAATAATAATAATTAAATTGGATATTACACAGAAAAGTAATCATTTTAATCATTAAAACATAATTATTATTTATTTTTAACAATAATTAAAAAAAAAAAAAAAAAACGGCTGAACCGATTTTTATAAAATTTATGTCGGATCAAAATGACGTTAACACGCCTCGATTGACACCCTTATGAAGTCGATATAATTTTTTATTCGAGAGACATTGTGTAAAATCTACTTTTTTGGAGTCTATTTGGTTAAGAAAAAAGAACGGCTGAACCGATTTTGAAAAAAATTCTTTCAGATCATATTTACGTTAATACGCGTCGATTGGCACCCTAACGTAGTCGATATCATTTTTCATTTTCGAGATTTCGTCTTAGAAAGAAATGGACACATACGTACGTACGTACACATACATACAGACATCTTTCTAAAAATAGTGTAATGACCTTGAAACATAAAAATTTGTTATACATTTTGATTTCGATTTTCGGACCCATTACAATAGCTTCCAATGGGAAGTTAATAATTGAATCTATCTTTTTTTTGTCTCGTCAATTAAATGTGTTTTTTTTTGATGAATTGGTTTTAGCATGTTTGTTTTTTTTATTTGATTGATTTTTAGGTGAATTTTTTAGGTTAGGTACAGATTAAATTATTATTCGATGTTGATATGAGTGGCTGCTAGTGTGTTTTTTTCTACTTGAAATAAGATACCTGAATGATTTCGGATTGAGTCCGGCAATATGTGCTCCGTGAGTGATAAGAACGTTCTGCAACATAAGTAGCCTTCGATATGTCTTCTCCGGTAATGGCATAATGTATCCTAAACCACCATCTAAGGTTGCTGCAGAAATAGAAAGAAAATGTTTTTTTATAAATGTTCAACATGGGATGATTGATGGATTTTTTATGGGTTGGGACGTGATGCAAATTTTCATTAAACATCATAGCGCCAGTTATTTTAGCGCTGGACCATAATGTTGAATGATTTCCACCCAAAAGCTGGTTAAAAAATATTTGCAATAGGTAGTGCGTGTTTTAAAGATCACCAACAGCTAAGGTTATTTGGGCCTAGCACTAATTCATATTCTCAATTCATTATTTTTTTTTTAACAATAAATTAAAAATCCAATTGACACTTTTACCAGCTCTCGGGTTAGAACCCGGGAACTGGGGACTTGTAATAGAGGAACCATAGCAACGCCATGTAAACAACAGTATTGCTACACGCTCGGCCATTCTCAAGCCCTGCATTGGGTAGTCTAAGATTACACATCCACTATGTGTTATCTGACAGCTACGACTGTAGACAGGGCTTGAGAATAGCCGAGCGTGTAGCAGTGCTGTTGTTTACATGGCGTTGCTATGGTTCCTCTATTACAAGTCCCCAGTTCCCGGGTTCTAGCCCGAGAGCTGGTAAAAGTGTCAATTGGATTTTCAATTTATTATTAAAAAAATAAATAATGAATTGAAAATATGAATTGGTGCTAGGCCCAAATAACCTTAGCTGTTGGTGGTCTTTAAAACACGACTGTAGACAGTTCAAGCTAGGGATTTTCTTGATGTGAAATTTTGCTAAATCAAAGAACCAACAAAAACTTTTGAAGTTATCCTTCTTTAGCGAAGGTAGTGAATCGGAAAAACAAAACATAAACCGACAGATAATTACAGACTCATCCCAGGAAAAATTCGCTTTCTTATCGATTTTATAATTTTAAAAATCAATTTTTTGACTTTTTAAAATAGTGTAATACTGTAAGCAGACTTTGGATAGTGATGTTTCCATGGCTTAAGGGGAATTTTATAAATTATAAATTATTAAGTTGTTAAAACTTATAAAATGTTAACTCTCGCATGTAATATGATTCGACTGTTTAATAGCTGTACTATGCTTTGCAGTTTATTTAAATAGTCGACTCTCGCATGTAGTGTGTTTTCAACGTGAAATTGCTATATATAAGAAGAGATCGGTTTCCACTCTCGGGCACTGTGGAGAAATCGGTAACTAACCTAGCCGGAAACTGGGGGTTTCGGGTTCGAATCCCGACAGTGGTCATTTGATTTTTTCTTAGATATAGCTCAAAAATCATGGCAGCATAGCTGTCTGAGATATTTATTATTTTCACCTCTAATTGTTATGTGAATAATATGGTGTGGATATAAGGGGTTTTAAATCAATTGATTTTATCATTTACCAATAAATTATCATATGCCAAAAATAAAAATAAATAAATACAGTCGAACTTTGATAACTCGAACCATGACTTTTCACAAAAAAATAGAAGTTATCAAGACTTCGATTTATCCAATAATAATATTTTTCACTCGACGTTATTGCCAACTAAAGTTATTAAAAATTCGAGTTATCGAAGTTTGACTGCCAAAAACTTCAACGGAATGTGTTCTAATAAAAAATGATGAGTATAACTTCGACTGTGCCTTTATGTGGGTGAAGCACACAGTAAATTTTTTTTTTTTCGATAATAATAGCTTACCGAACATCGTTATATGTTTTCTGTCAGCTCCTACAATATATTTTCTTTCAAGAATACTGCTATCTTTACATTTAATTCTGAAAAATGAATTGACTTGTTGGCCCAGATGGAAATCCGCTTTACGTAAGAGTTTTTGACCTATAAAAGACATTGAATATTTTTGTAATTTTATCGAATCAATCTTGAAAAATCGCAGGGAATTGGACAGGAAATTCAAAAAAGAATTAACACTGAATCTTGTTGAACGTTCAACAAGATTCAGCGTTAATTCTTTTTTTTAATTTCCTGTCCAATTCCCTGCGATTTTTGAAGCTATAGGCGCGTTAGACGATTTCTGGGAGGGGAAAAACACTGTCACGCTCATGTTATTAAAAGTATATCTATAGCTATGGCCAGCGGTGAAATTAATATACTGGCGCACGCGTAGTGGCCTATGTACACGTATATGCACCAACACAAAGATAACGTGTTGTACAACATTAGTACTGTGTGTATCTATACAAAAAATAAAATGGAGTCAGATTTCAAAATGGCGGCCATATGTACTTTTTTAAAAATTATCCGATCCTTTTGAAAATTAATATCTGAGTTTTATAGGACACAAAAAAATAAAATGGCGTCAGATTTCAAAATGGCGGCCATATGTACTTTTTTAAAAATCATCCGATCCTTTTGAAAATTAATATCTGAGTTTTATAGGACACAAAAAAATAAAATGGCGTCAGATTTCAAAATGGCGGCCATATGTACTTTTTTAAAAATTATCCGATCCTTTTGAAAATTAATATCTGAGTTTTATAGGACACAAAAAAATAAAATGGCGTCAGATTTCAAAATGGCGGTCAAATAATAACTTTTCAATTGTATTGTCTATAGCTTTGATAAATTCGGTTTTATATACAATGCGTAAAAAGCATAGCTTCTGTCAGGTGTCCCATGACACCTTTTGACTTTTTCAAGATAATAAATAAATTAATAAAAATTATGGACACGAATATATCAATATAATTCAATAATCAAAATTACCTCCGTACGATTCCCTCGCTTCTGGCTGATACATATACAGGACTACATTTCGTTCACTGTCGGATATCAAGAATCCTAAATTGTTATTGTCTATTAGATATTCCAACGCATACACCTCGCACGGTCTATAGTCCTACAAATTTCGAATGTTATATTGTTATAGCAAATCAACACAAATAAATAAAAGTCAAATGTCTATCCGTGATTTTCGAATTTTCAGCTATTAAATACTTTCCGTTTACATTCTCGATTACTAAGCTAATGTTAACATTTTTTTTGTCTGTGTACGAACGGATTTCATTAAAAAACTGAAGTGATTGACTTGAAATTTACACAGGCTATAGATAGTAACCCTGTGACCAACTTATTTCATCGTGATATCTCAAACAGTTTCGAAGATATGATGATGATCAGGGATGTAGGTATTGAATTCCGTGAAGCGGTTGGTCTGAAGGTATACCTATTGGCAAATAAATCGAAAGGTGGCAGCATGGGAAATGTTCTAAGCAGGATGAGATTATAATTTTAACAAGCCATGAGGTGGGTCGTTTATTAGGACTAAAGTGCGACCCTTGAGGTTCACACGATGAACTTCCCAGTTTGATAAATATTTAATAACAATAATTAAATTAGATATTACACAGAAAAGTAATCATTTTAATCATTAAAACATAATTATTATTTATTTTTAACAATAATTATAAAAAAAAAAAAAACGGCTGAACCGATTTTTATAAAATTTATGTCGGATCAAAATGACGTTAACACGCCTCGATTGACACCCTTACGAAGTCGATATAATTTTTTATTCGCGAGATATTGTGTAAAATCTACTTTTTTGGAGTTTATTTGGTTAAGAAAAAAGAACGGCTGAACCGATTTTGGAAAAATTTCTTTCAGATCATATTTACGTTAATACGCGTCGATTGGCACCCTAACGTAGTCGATATCATTTTTCATTCTCGAGATTTCGTCTTAGAAAGAAATGGACACGTACGTACGTACACACACACACACACACAGACATCTTTTCAAAAATAGTTTAAAAATAGTGTAGTGACCTTGAAACATAAAAATTTGTTAAAAATTTTGATTTCGATTTTCGGACCCATTACAATAACTTCCAATGGGAAGTTAACAAGTCAATGGATTTCTCCACCTGCTCTGATCTTTGACGATTCAACTCTAGCAACGCTAGCTTCACTCTGGATTCGTGTTTTGAATGAATCAACAAAACATGACAGATTATATTATGCATTAAATTATATCAATATATGGAAATACATTGGACTTAAGTGAAAGTGACATGCATGAAAAACGTTGAGTGAGGTGTATTGAAGAAGGTGCTAGAGTACTCTGACATTCAGGGTAAGTTCAGTTTTACGCTCGATTGATCAAGCCGAGCGAACACATTTTTGGTCACGTGACAAGCGAGCAAATCGAGCCATCTAAACAATTCCGACGTAATCTAGCAGATTTTTCCAAACGTCAGAATAAAATGGCCCCAGCAAGTTAAATTCTTATTACTAAAGCCGAAATACATTCTTTATTGCTCCTCATTTTGATTTAATTCAACATTGTTATAATAATAAATCATGATTCACAATTTTTTTCGTTTTTATTCCTTTATTTTGAAATTAATAGTACTACCAGTTGTTGATTTTTTCGACCCATAGATATAATAAATATTTTATTTAATCATTCTGTGCGATATAGACTTATTGGTTATTACTATTCTTTGAATAAATATTATTCGTGTATTTTTACCTATTGAAAAATTACCTCATATAAATAAACTTCGAAATTTATCCATTCTCACAACAAGTGTTTCAGCTCATTTTTAAAATGAATGCTCTGAAGTGGTTAAATCTGCTTGCTCGCTCGCTTTCCTCGGAGCTCATAGAGCGTGCTCGATCTCCTCTAGATTTTAAATCCGAGCGCAGGATAGAGATCTTTCAGAGCATATAAATGTTAAATTCGAACGCATTGGAGCACTCAGATCGATCTGAGCTCAAAACCAAACTTACCCTCAGCAGCGACCATATTTGTTTCGCTTAGAAGTTAGAATAAATTTCAGTTAACAACTATAGGGGTCAGCCACTTTGAATTTAATCGCAAATGATAGTAAGCTTTTTCGACGAACTTCCACAGGGCGCCATCTATGGTACAGTAGCAGAACTTGAATAGCGGAGATTACAACAGTTAATTGACAACCGGGCGAAGCCGGACAGGACATTTAGTTATCAATTAATATGCAGGGTAGGAATGTTTCGAATAGCCAATGTAAGAGGTTAGAGTGTATAAAACAAATGAAGGTTACCCTGCTCACGAGCGAAAGAGTGCGATACTCTTCTTGGAAACGCAACAAAGAAATAGATTTATAAACGTCGGCGACTAAAATCAAACTCTTGATGCTGATAATTTGATGGATGTAAATTTGTGTGTCGATGAACGCTACTCCTATTAAATCGTTGTCCTTTAATTGCCAAATGTATATCTGAAACAAATGAACTGAATATAAGTGAGGTTATCAAATAAATAAAAGCTTGGCAAGTTTTGAATTGGTTCTGAAGTTTATTTATTTATTGTAAATTATAGACGCGTCGACAACTTAGGTCATTAGCGTCTTGATTACATTAAATAACAACTCACTTAAAACTAAATTACATCACAAAACATCCATGAGCGAAAAGGATGAGGAGTTTGCATAATGATACTGGCCAGAAATCAAACTAAAAACTAGAAAATAAAAATAGGTAAAAAATCTTTTAAGTTAAACGGTTTTATTTTAAATCATCATCTGTACCAAAAACTAGAAAATAATTAGGACACAAACCAAGGGGTACTTTGTGTCGCTGCGTCAGCGGAATAAGTAATAAAAACGTGGGGCGCATAAAAATCTGTATAACGACTGTACAATTATTAAATAAGACCGGCTTGTCTAGAAAAATGTGTTTTTAAGTCCACCAACAGAAATATTTCAAATGCGCCCCACGTTTTTATTACTTATTCCGCTGACGCAGCGACACAAAGTGCCCCTTGGTTTGTGTCATTATTTTCTAATTTTTGATACAGCTGATGATTTAAAATAAAACCGTTTAACTTTAAAGTTTTTTTACCTATTTTTATAATTATTTAATTTTATTAGTGCTTGATGTTTGTATTCCATATTTAGGTGTGTTTGTTGGTGAATTGATTCTATCAGCTGTAAAGAGTTTGTTTCCACTACAAAACTTCTCGGACCGGCATAATAAATCTAACCATCTTACCTTTTGTCCAACAGCCGATACAAGAAAACCAAGAACTTGCGAAAGCGCCGTCACGGGACCTTTTTGATCTTTTGCGTATATTGTTTTGAATCTATTTTTTGTCAGAGGTTGTCCAGGCTCAGGTACGACTTCTATGATATCATATATCAATATCTGCAACAGAAATTATTATAATAAATGAATGCATAATGACTGCAAACAGTTATATGAAAACACCTGCTGTGAAGAACAATGACGTAACACAACACTGTAGTCAGGAAAAATTCATTAATTCATATACAGGGTGAGTTCGACCACCCGTATCAGTCGTTTTTTTCGAAAACGGTTAGTCGTAGAGAGTTGTGTCAAAAATTTGTATTATAAAAGCCCTAATAAAGAATCGAATGGTGATAATTTTTTTTTCCGGGAAGGTCGGCTTCCCTATTAGTTTGCTCCAGAATGTCCAGAACTCCGGAATTATAAATGTAACGATAGGTCTAAAGTGGTATTGTTGAAAAGGTCTTTAAAAAATTAACAAGTTTTGTACGGATTTTTTTTTTATTACTGCCACCCCTGTTAAGTAATATTTGTTTAAAATTACTAAATTAAAATGTCATAATAACGAACTTTTTAAAAGTCCGCATTTAAAATCTAGTTACCTATCTATCGATCATTAAATACTGAAGAAGTACAGTCACAGTATAACCAGAAGAGCTCAGTAGTATGTATTAAAGAGTAAATGGAAGACAGTTTGAACACTTGTGACAATGTCTAAGGTTGCTAGATTTTTAATGCCGTCTTCGATCGTTATTATGAAATTTTGATTTAATAATTTCAAACGATTGTTACTTAACAGGGGTGACAGTAATTAAATAATTTTTCCTACAAAACTTGCCTATTTTTTAAAGAGCTTTTCAACAGCACCACTTTCAACCTATCGTGCTTTCTAAAATTCCGGAGTTTTGAACATATAATAATTTATATTTATACTTATAGAAATTTACAGGGGTGGCAGTAATAAAAAAAATTTTCCTACAAAACTTGCTTATTTTTTAAAGATCTTTTCAAGAATACCACTTTCGACCTATCGTTACATTTATAATTCCGGAGTTCTGGACATTCTGGAGCAAACTAATAGGGAAGCCGACCTTCCCGGAAAAAAAAATTATCACCATTCGATTCTTTATTAGGGCCTTTATGATACAAATTTTTGACACAACTCTCTACGACTAACCGTTTCCGAAAAAAACGACTGATACGGGTGGTCGAACTCACCCTGTATATATATTATGTATTTGGTCACGTACTCCGTGTTAAAATTTGTATTTAGTGTATATTTGGTTATAATCTACCTTAGATTATGCTTGTTCCAAATTTAATTTACCGTGATATTTGATAGGAAGTCTATCTTATCTTGGTGTTAATAAAAAATGGATACTTCATCGTTGTTTTCACCTGTTGTGTGTCTTTACATGTTGAGTTGTCGGTTGTCTAGCAGTGGTGTTGGAATATTGACTCTCGCATGTAGTGGTTTTTCAGTGACAGAATGCTTTAAAGGGAGAAAGTCGATCGTTTGAAAATGCGTCACTGTGTGAGTAATGTCAACTCAGTCCGCCGCGATAGTGGAAAGTTTAGGGTTTATGGTGACATAGGTTTGATTTAATGAATTTTTCCTGACTACAGTGTTGTGTTACGTCATTGTTCTTCACAGCAGGTGTTTTCATATAACTGTTTGCAGTCATTATGCATTCATTTATTATACATTTATTATGTATTTGGTCGCGTACTCCGTGTTAAAATTTGTATTTAGAAATTATTATATATCATTAATAGTCTGAGTTATACAGAGTGGCCCAATGAAAACAGTCACCCCAAGTTTTGGCCACTTAACATCAGTTTTGCGAAAAAAGCTTACACACGTCAATTTTAGAATCAAAGGGGACATCTAAATCGATTGGTATTATTTACGTAACTTCAACCCTGAGAGCAGGGTGAATTGCACCCCAAAACTTTTTAATGGAAAGGGATGTCAAACGATTCGCAGTTCGAAAGGCCTCTCAATTCTTTTTACAACAGTCTTTTTGTTTTTCAAATCCGATCATTAATTGCAGAGAAAATGACATTTTAATTTGTATCAAGTATCTTAATCAGATTACTCCAGCAATGTTGAAGAACGTACGACGACGTTTTGAAGATAATCTTTATTATTGTACGGTGGAGGTGGTCATTTTGAACACTTAATAAAATGATCCTTGAGTTCTTGTCTGTATTTTTACTTGACAGATGACCTGCTTTTGTTTGCTATGTTCATTTGTTTAAGACTATTGATACAATTTAAAATGCCATTTTCTCAGCAATTAATGATCGGATTTGAAAAACAAAAAGACGGTTGTAAAAAGAATTGAGAGGCCTTTTGAACTGCGAATCGAATGTGTTTGTTGGTAAGTTCTGAACTGGTTCTGAACTCCCAAAGCGTCTGTCGGCAATACAGAACTCATTGGACACAGCTGAGTGTTTGTTGGTTAAATTCTAGTATTCAGCGTTAATTTCCCCAACATACCTATTTACAATTAAAAGCAAATGTAGATGTCAGCACTTCGGACGAAATTAATCGTTTTGTAAAGTAAAATAAAATTTTAAGTTAATGAGGTTAGGTTTTTATGTCAACAATGTCAGATCGAGCATTCACTTACATTGATATTTATAAACATTTTGGTTTGAGTCAAAAAGACTTAAATGAAGAACGAATGACATTACGGGAACTGCCATTTTTTTTCTCGTAGACCCCACATACGACGACTTCGGATTCGAACACCAGATGTCAACCACATTGCTTTTAATTACGAATCGGACTTACCAGTATCGGATTTAGAATTGGATAACTGCTCAGGGGCATCCATAAAAAAGTTCATATTGAAGACGGGTCTCAACCGACTTGATCCTCCACAAATCTAAATCCGGCATTGCGTCTACACATACCGGGTGTGACTTAGAAAAGGCAACATAGGCAAAATAGTGCAGTGAATTTTAGGCAGAATGCGAGAATGCTATGAGCCTTAATAATTTTCTATAGCAACGGTTGTTCTGCATAGGGCATTCTGTGTGAAAGACAGAAATTGATACATAAAGCAATAAGTAAAAATGAGATAAATGATCGCTAATAGGAAGTTACTGTGGTTACTGTAAATAAATAATACTGAACAACCTGATAGCGTCATCGTTGTTTTCTACAGTAAAAATAGTCACTACTGAAATTATTGATAAAATGGCAATTTATACTGTTTGGGAAATAATCCAAATAATTAAATGGTTTTATGGTGGTAATTCAACCGCCGACATAATAATATTATTTGTAGCTGCCTTTGAAAATAGACAGTCTCCATCTGCCACAACAATTCGCAATGTCATAGCAGAATTTGAATCAAATGGTTGCCCATCTCCGAAAAATCATAAAAAAACAGCTTCGTGTGCAAATTAATTAATAAAATAATCGTTAAAACTTTTGTACCAGATATAAATAATATTACGAATTAATATTGTGGTTAATTAGTTGCTTTAGTTGGTAAACTGGTAAAAGATTTACATTTTTACAGCATAGAAGGAGCGAAAAAACAAAGATGACGCTATTAGGTTGTATAGATAATTATTTATTTAAAGTAACCACAGTAACTTCCTACTAGCGATTATTTATCTCATTCTTACTTAATACTTTATATATCGATCTCTGTCTTACACACAGAACGGCCTATGCACAGCTTTAATTTGATACAATCTGTATATTAAGCTGGAACGGAAAGCTAGTTTTGTAAAAAGTAGGAACTAACCCTTCCTCTGGACGTAATATCTTCTCCGTAATTGTAATTCGTGCCGACGGCTATGTAGCCTTTGAGACCAGACCGCGTCCCCTCATACGCCAACTGAACGTTCTTAAGACAAGTGACGTGCTCCCATTCATCCAACTCTATCCGGGTGTTCGGTATCTGTTGCCACGATACCGGTGAAAATAAATAAACCTGGAATTGCTGTTGTGTCGGATATGGAAATCTGCAATTATCAATTTTAATTATGATGATAATATAGTCATAAGTTGTTGCTTTCATATTGGACTCGAGGTGTACTTTCACATTTACCAGGATTCTTTTCCTGTTTTTTGAAGTGAATACTTCTAAAGGTACGTGCAGTACGCAGTTGGGATTCTAGATGGTAACGTAGATCATAGCAGGGCTTGCTTAAATTAATGCATTGTTATATATGCGAGCGTACACAACGAAGCAGTGAGTGTAGCAGGTATAAGCGCTGTTACAAGAGCTGGTAGATTCAAGAATGTATCTCACCATTCTTTCAACGCGCTGACTACTGCAATCAACGTGTGACAACTGTCAAATGGCCGTTATAAGTTTCGCAATGGATGTGACTAGTTTAATAAGTGAAATTTTGCCAGTTTTTATTTAATTTGTTTTGAGTTTTTTCTAAGACGTATTTAAAAATGTTAGGTTCCATAAATATTCAAAAAACCGTTTTGGGTAAAATTTTAATTCTTGGTATAAATGATGAAATTCGCCATGTTTAGATCGTTTTCTATTAATAGGATGGACATGATAGCTCCTACCCAAATTTGTATTTATAATATACCACTTTGTAGCAGAAGAACACAAATATTCGTCTTCGCTATCTGACATTTCAAACGCGACTTAAGCTTGTATCAATGCTAGTATCAAAGCTTCGTTGTGCAAACCTATAAGGGCATATAATTTCAGCCACCATCTACCATACATGCTACCACCTAGAATCCCAGCTGCGTACTGCACGTACCTTTATGCGTGAAGTGAATATTTCTTATGCGACTCCGGACGCGTTTGCGCATAGCGTTAAACAATGACGCGCGCGTCCCACTACTTTCCATTTGAGGTAGACGCGAGCTACATGGAGTTCTGTCCGTTCAGTATCGAGTAGTGCAACGCAAGATCAACGTTCTCTCTCTTTCGCTCTTCTACATCATTCAACTAATTTGGTGTAAGAAGTATTCACTTCAGCCGTGTGTAACGAATCACAAACCACTTAGTATATATAGACGTTTCTCCTAAATGGAAGCAGTTTGTTTCAATACTTAACTCTACCTTCCGGTCAAGAGATGTCGCGTCGAATAGTTTTTGTCTATTTTTGTCTTGCAAAAAACTGCATTATCTTCACCTTCGCCAAAATAAATTTAGTTCACCTTCCGAGCAACAGAGTTTTTGTCTTAAGTGAAAACATGGTCGTTACGCGTCTATAGTACTAAGTGGTTTGTGTAACGAATCACAAAGTATTTTGCTTCTATGTTCTATGAGAAAGTTTCACTTGCACCACGGTTTCATAAAACCGCACCCTAGTTTTTTTACCTTGATCCTCGATCCTCCTCGCTCAATTCTTTGTCTTCGCCGTTAAAACGATAATATCGCGTGGACGGTTCTGCGATCGCGCTAGCCACGGCATAAGTTCGGGATTCTGTATGGTAAGCAATATGCCATACCGAGTGCCGAAGAGGAACTTTTCGTACAGGCCAAGGCGCGTCGTAACTAACATGTTGAGCCAACACACAAATTCTCAGCTCCGTCTAAAATATTGCAATTAATAGTCAAGACCGTACAAATGCCGTCTTCTTTTTTTTTTGTTAAGGCTACCAATGGGCCATTTTGCTGAGAGTAGTTCCTTTAATTATCCACGAGAGGCATTAATATGGAAAACACTATTCATAATATTTAATATTCATCATACTGGGAAGTTGGTCGTGACTCGTGTGGACATCAAGGGTAGCACTGGTAGAGTTCTAATACACGACCCACCCCACGGTTTGTTTAATTAAGTTGTGACTAGGTCCAGATAACCCTGGCAGTTAGTGTCCTTAAATAAATTTGAAGTTATCGATGACAACTAACCTTTCTGTTGAAATATAAAAAGCCTTGCGGACAGTTGATATTATTGAACGCTGAAAAGCACACAATTTCTCCGTCGACCCACATCGGATGTGTTCTGAGTTCACCACGCGACGTTAAGAACAACCAATATGGCCGCGCGCCACACACAAATACACCATTATAACCTAAAAAGCAATGACACAATCCAAGTTTAGAGTACACTCAAAGTGCAACATTATAATATTATATACACGTAATTTGGCAATCAACGATAAAAAACCACTGTTAATGAAAATATTGCAGGTTAGGCGGGACTGTCAGATATAGTTTACAATTTTAGCGTAGGATGACGCCACTTTCGCTTACTTGTAGCGGATCACTTACAGAATTGCCACTAGCTTGGCCTATGGCGTTGGCTATGTTTTAGATTTATTTACTAGATGGTTCCTACATACTTTCGACCAAAAAAGGATTTCCCAAGGGACGAAAACACGTTATTTTTGACCTGAGCATGCGCAACTTCTATTTTTCATTGCTGATATGCAATGAGAGCTACCAGGCTTTTTTCTACCACTTGATAGCGCCACTGGCAAGTAAGGTATAAAGTTACTAGTAACTTCATTTAAAGGTCAGTACTGTTTATGTTTTTCGCTACCTGATGGCGCCACTAGCAAGTAAAGTATCAATCATTTAACGGCTAAATCGCAGTTTTGTATTTATTTTATTATTTATTCCTTAATAATGGACAAATGAAGAATGACTAAATACTAGTTATGTTATGAAAACACTTTCGGTATGCCTGCCTGTTAAATGACCCAATACAGGCCGGTATACATGTATGGAAAGTAGCTATTTTGTAGTGGGTATGGCAAAAAAATGGGTGTGTGCTTATGACCGCATGACAGAAGTGAAAACTTCAGAGATTTTCTAATTTTAAAATAAATATATAATTTTTTAATCACACAGTTTAATCATAAATATATTAAAATCGGCCTATACAATTAAATTTAATGAATATAATACCTTAACGATAATATTAACTTTTAGTGTCATCTGTTAGCGCACTTGTGAACTACAAAATATATGTTTTAGTGTCATCTGTTAGCGCACTTGTGAATTACAAATGACTTTTTACTCGTATTAAGTTTTTAATGTCATCTATTAGCACATTTATGAATCACACACTATTAGCAGCATATTGCAAATACGTGTTCGTGTTTGAGCCGAGTAGCCCCGATTGTCACCGTCAGGTGCGTTTCACATCACAGCCCAGGCAAAGCGCGCCTAAGGAAGTTTTCACTTCAAAAAAATCATATTAAGATCGAATCTTTTGTTTGAGTCTGTAATAATTGTGAAAAGTCACGATTGGAAGTGGAATTCCAAGAAGCATCAGACCAAAAATTAACCCTTTCATATGTTAAATTTAGAATAAAACATTTTTTACCTGCAATGTTAGAGAAATACCGCATTTTGCAAACACGCTCTTGGAGCGTATAAAACTCGGCATTTTCTGTATCAATTCTGCTTTCATTATTCTGCGTATAAATGATATCATGATAGACCTTCCTGAACCTCATTTTTAAATATCCACGGCTGAATCTAAACACTTCGTAAATTAATAACCCATGTTCGAATCTCATCATTAAAAGCGGTCTCGAACCATGATTTCCCAGTGCGACCATTTGAATTTCTTTCAACTCTTTATTTAGTTTCATCGTATCCGATTTCACCGAAACATTAGGATTTCCTATCAACATCGGTACAGATTCCAAACTATCGATCAAAACCTTATTGCCTTGACAAGAGTTTTGAATTAAATAACACAATCGAAATTCCGGCACGGAATATATTTCCAGATTGAAATTTTCTCTCATTACAAACATCCAAAATGTCGGCTTTATTTCATTTAAATATTTCTTCCACCATTTTGATTTCTGTTGTTTCGGTAGTGTGGGTTGAGCGATCGTTAACGTGGCCGGCATTTGAAAAGCGGAAGCTTCTCCATATAACAAATCGTCTTCATTTTCAACAGTCGGTTTACTGCTTTTCGTATCGCTGCTTCGAAACGATGTCTGTTCGCTAACAGTCTGGACTGTTTCATCTGGAACCGTGTTGGAGAAAAGTCCACTCACGTCTCGATAAAGACATAATGTTGTTACCGCGGGTGACTAAATAAAAAAAATATTATTTAGACATAATCCCTACTAATATATAATATACTTATTTATTGTTTTACAGCGTATTATGAACGAAACTTTTGGATGTTATTGTAGCACGACAACTACCTTAAAACACTTAATTAATTTTATTACCAGAGCAATCCGAGTTTTATTGCATGAAAGTTTAGCACCACTTCGGACCTCCCTCAAAGTAAACGTAAGAACTTGTCCATCTGCTGATACGATTCCTATATAAGGATCTGCACTCGATGCGTGAACTATAGCTGATCCCAAATCTAACGGAATGTGCTGCAGTTGTTTAGCGCCTAGTAATATCAACAAATAATAAATTTTAAAGTGGAAAAAATGCGTAACAAAACTGTATTGTTAAATAATTACCCGATAACAAGCGAAGACTAGTCGTTGTAACTTGAACGGCATATTTGTTTTTTCCTAAATTACAAGCATATACGGTAGGTCCTTGAGTATAAAATCCCGAATTTTCAATTTCATTTATTTCCTGTCCCGTTTGTAGTATCTTAATTCAAAGAAACAATAATTACAGTTAATACAATAATTCAATTATTTGTAAGGTTAGATCTCCATAACTGCAATAGCACTAAACTCGTTTGTGCGCATGTATGACGCTGGTGTCTTCTAGGGTAAGTTCGGTTTTGAGCTCAAAGCGATCTGAGTGCTCCAATGCGTTCGAATTTAACATTTATATGCTCTGAAAGATCTCGATCCTGTGTTCGGATTTAAAATCTGGAGATCGAGCACGCTCCGAGGAAAGCGAGCAAGCAAGCAAATTTAACCAGCTTCAGAGCATTCATTTTAAAAATGAGCGGAAACCCTTGTGAAAATGGATAAATTTCGAAGTTTATTTATATGAGGTAATTTTTCAATAGGTAAAAATACACGAATAATATTTATTCAAAGAATAGTAATAACCAATAAGTCTATATCGCACAGAATGATTAAATAAAATATTTATTACATCTATGGGTCGAAAAGATCAACAACCGGTAGTACTATTAATTTTAAAATAAAGGAATAAAACGAAAACAAATGCTAATCATGATTTATTATTACAACAATATTGAATTAAATCAAAATGAGGAGCAATAAGAATATATTTCGGTTTTAGTAATAAGAATTTAATTTATTGGCGCCATTTTATTCTGACGTTTGGAAAAATCTGCTAGATTACGTTCGGAATTGTTTAGATGGCTCGATTTGCTCGCTTATCACGTGACCAAAAATCTGTTCGGTCGGCTCGATCAATCGAGTGCAAAACCGAACTTACCCCTATTCTACAGTATCTAGCTACTTGTTGTCACAAATTAGTCACATGATTAGAATATAACCTCTACATGACATTGACAAATGTATTATGATTTATGAATATTGTCAAGTTTTTGTGCAAACATTTTGGTGATAAACCTAAGTTTTACACTCATGCACTAGCTATAAAGATTATATTGTAAAAATCCACACAATAATTTTGCAAAACGAACAAAGCTAAAGTCATGGATACATAACCTAAATTTAGTTAATTTACCATAGTCGAGTCTTCTTGGGTGAGGATAAGAAAGGCGTGCATATTTTCATCTTCATTTCCTAACACTGTCCACATATCAACACACCCCGGTAATTCAAATGTGGTGACGACTTGTGGCCTTATCGATCGCTGCAACACACACAAAGCTCCGTTTTTACCGAAACCGCTGGTCGTCACTAATTCTATATCATGTTCGACATTGGCCGAATATTCTTCACTCAGAAATGCTGGCTCGCCCATTATCATTTCTCCACAAGGGCCGATATTCAATAAGCTGTCGCATACCTACAGACAAAATTACGCCATTCATTTTAGCTATGTTTAGGGATGCACGATATATGTATTGATTCATTATATCGAGTATTTGATATATCAAAACAAGAATATCGATACATAACATTCAATAGATCGCACAGAAAATATCGATATATCTATGTATCAATATATCGCATACAATTTATGATTTTGATTAATTACGTTAGAAATCAAATTTTAAAAAATTAAAAAATCCTCAATTAATAAATCAAAGAGTTTCGTTAGAATATTAATGGCTAAACAAACTGCTGTATTCCTGTATATCTGTGTTTCAAAAATCGGTGTTTACATAATATAGATATAAGCGATATATCGAATTTCAAAATATCGAATGGGCACATTCGATATATCGATAGTTTTGATACATAGCGATATATATTGTGCATCCCTAGCTATGTTATGTTTATAGAGTAAAAACGAACCCTTACTCGCTTGGCATGCTCGATTGACACAAGAAAATTTTATAAGTAAGGTTATGTAACGAAAATATAATATTGATATACGATTTACCTCAAATACGTAACTAGTAATTTGGACAGAAGTTTTCTTTTCATTCCCGTATACTTCGAGTTCATCTGGATCTTTAATTTCGCTGACATCGCTAGGCATAATATTATCTCCGATGAAATCTAACCTAGCTTTTTTACTAGTCGGACTTGCTATCGGTGACTCAAGCGGCTTTTCGTCGATTGTAATGACTTCATAATCGTCTTTTTCCGTAAATCTAAGCAGCAATGAATTACCAAGACGAGAACCAAGGAAAAGGTAATTTTCTTCACAAACACATATCTAAAAATAATAAAAATTACTTGAATGGGCATTTTTTTATATCAACTTTTATTTTGTTGACTTTAGAGGATATAATAATACGGAATGCTCATGTCTCCTTAGTTCACGTTCATACAATAGCGCTGCTCGGATTCTGCTGCGCGCGCATAATGTTAAATTTTTACCATGATGACGTCACAACAAAAGTTACTGTTCGAAATTGATATTTTCTTCTGCCTTATTTCATCATGTATGTTAAATTGTATCTTAAGGTACGTGCAGTACGCAGCTGGGATACTAGATGGTAGCATGTATGGTAGATGGTGGCTGAAATTATAAGCGCTTATAGGTGTGCACAATGAAGCTTTGATACTAGCATTGATACAAGCTTAAATCGCGTTTGAAATGTCAGATAGCGAAGACGAATATTTGTGTTCTTCTGCTACAAAGTGGTATATTTTAAATACAAATTTGGGTAGGAGCTATAATGTCCACCCTATTAATAGAAAACGATCTAAACATGGCGAATTTCATCATTTATACCAAGAATTAAAATTTTATCCAAACCGGTTTTTTGAATACGAATGAAACCTAACACTTTTCAATACGTCTTAGAAAAAACTCAAAACAAATTAAATAAAAACTGGCAAAATTTCACTTATTAAACTAGTCACATCCATTGCGAAACTTGTAATGGTCATTTGACAGTTGTCACACGTTGATTGTAGTAGTCAGCGCGCTGAAAGAATGGTGAGATACATTATTGAATCTACCAGCTCTTGTAACAGCGCTTATACCTGCTACACTCACTGCTTCGTTGTGTACGCTCGCATATATAACAAGGCATTAATTTAAGCAAGCCCTGCTATGATCTATGCTACCATCTAGTATCCCAGCTCCATACTGCACGTACCTTTAGTCAAGTAATAATGGTTGGGTTATATCAGAAACGTGGATTTTAATTTTACAGGGTCGGCCCCATTATCACAGGAGCCATACAATAATCAAACACACTTTAGAAATGTCAATATTTTAAATTAGTATAATCGTAATTTGAGAAGATCAGGATGTAGTCCCAATATTCAAAAGTATTTTTTTTGACTTCAAATTTTACTTACACAAGTTGTCAATACACTGGCTGCGGCTTTGTCAAAATGAAAGCTGCGAACGGACCGCATGCTATCGGCAAAAATTGTCAAAACGTACAGTTCACCGCCCTTCAACGAGATTACCAACTGATCGTTTGAAATGAAACAAACTTGCGAACAATCCAGACTTATTTTTACGTTGTCCTGCGGTTCTGTGGATTACACATTCATTTTTTTAAAACATGTAAATTTTAATCATAAATAATCAATAATGAGACATACATACATACATCTGAGCTAACTTAATATACATCGAATGTTTCGATGTATAATAATCGGAAAGAAACCCAATGACATTCCAGACAAATGTCCCATTACAATTTCATGATTTAACTAAAAATTATACAGGTTACTTACTGATCGGAAAATTGGTGCTCGTTTCGGAGATGCTATTTAAACCAACTCCATATGGAGGAACGCTTTGATTGAGATAAATCATTTCATTTACTGACATTATAAGCGTTCCACCCAACGGTCTTCTCACCGGCACAGCTCGAACACAATCAAAAGGCAGATGAGCCACGCTCCAAATAATTGGATGTACGCGCTGGGCAATATTCAGCGATATCGCTACCATACAGCAAGTGTCCGATCTGACAGCGATACGTCTATAACAATACAAGCCATTCAAGAAAATGTCTCACAATAGATTGTTTATTTAACTATTCTCAGGGTGTCCACAGGTTTAAAAAAAATTCCCTGATTTTTCCCTAATCATAAATTCTCAGAACAGAGATATCTATAGAAACAGTAATATATCACGGGTGCGTTCCACTTGGCGATCACAAAGCCCACAACCACCAAACGTCGTTCCACTTGGCAACCGCAATCGCTTTGGTCGCGATGAAATCGTCATGCATGACGTCACGGTTCGCGATCGCATTGAGACCACGACGCCCGCGTTTGTGTGTGGGTCATACGTGTCTATTTCTTTCTAAGACGAAATCTCGAGAATAAAAAATGATATCGACTACGTTAGGGTGCCAATCAACGCGTATTAACGTAAATATGATCTGAAAGAAATTTTTTCAAAATCGGTTCAGCCGTTCTTTTTTCTTAACCAAATAGACTCCAAAAAAGTAGATTTTACACAATATCTCGAGAATAAAAAATTATATCGACTAAGTAAGGGTGTCAATCGAGGCATGTTAACGTCATTTTGATCCGACATAAATTTTATAAAAATCGGTTCAGCTGTTAAAAATAAATAATAATTGTTTTAATGATTAAAATGATTACTTTTCTGTGTAATATCTAATTTAATTATTATTATTAAATATTTATCAATTTGGGAAGTTCGTCATGTGAACCTCAAGGGTCGCACGTTAGTCCTAATAAATGACCCACCTCACGGCTTGTTTTGTAAATTCCCTGACCACTTTTAGCTTCTCTGGCTTTCCACAATGTGAATACTCCGTTTCTTATAAATCTATTGCAAAAACAACAATACTCACCCGGAAAACGTTCGTACAGGTTCATACAAAATCAGAAGAGTCGGTTCATAATATCCATAAAGAAACTGAATATCGATAACGTTGTCGACCTTCTCATCGAGATCTTTTAAGCCGATCATATAAGATGCCATGATTGGAGATTTGCCTGATGTTGACTGTTGCGTCATTGGTTTCACATCAAGTATATCAGAATCGTCCATCGTGTTTTCTTTTCTGAATGGTAAAACAACTAGCTTCGTACCATAGATAGTCATAACCGCACATCGGTTTTCCGGATCTGTACGTACCATCGGTATGTGGTGATGGTGAGTCCAACCGTCCTACAAATAATAAATATACCCTAACTCAGGGGTCGGCAACCTGCGGCTCGCGAGCCGCATGCGGCTCTTATGATGTAAGATGCGGCTCTCCAGTTCCATGCGCAAATATTAATAATTATATTATTTTATTTTCAAAACTCACAAAAAATATTATACTGCAAAATAAACTAACAGGATAAAAACACTCAACCGAGAACAGTGAGAATAGGTGGAGTAGAGTATATGGACAGCTGACATTTTTTAAATGTGGCAACACTGTTCTGTTTGTTTAGTTATTGGTGCACTGTGTCGTCAACGGTCGCAGTCAGAACTTTTTTTTTATATACCTAATCCTAATCAAATACCATAATATTGAAATAAAAATGTTAGTGGCTCTTTAAAAACTGGGAAATTTTGTAAATTGTAACTTTTGACTCTTCCGTCTCAAAACGTTGCCGACCCCTGCCCTAACTGATTTAAAGGAACTGAACGTTTCAAGGTCATACATCAAGAAACCGTTTGGAGCGTCACCTCATTAAACTTATCTATTTTTGAGGTTTAACAGTGTTATATTTGGCTTTTGATTCGTTCCTCAAATATAAATCAATGGTCCGTACAGTTTACACTACAGAAGTGAAATTTCTACTTGCGCTTGATCGCCTGATTCAGTAGCCGGTTCGATCTACTACTTTCGATCTAAACACCTGATTATCTCAGGTGTTTAGATCGAAAGTAGCTGGGAACATAGGGCAACACGTCGCCAGGTACCTAGGGAAAAAATAGTCAGGAACATAGGGCAACACGTAGCCAGGTACCTAGTGCAAAAGTAGTCGGGTTTTCGCTCGAAGAATATAAAAAATCCAAAATAACATGCAAATTACGTGAATCATTTATATCCATTACAGTTGTCATGTTGCATGAATGAATTGTGAATTATAGACGCTCGACAAAGTGTCATGTTGCACTTTATTTACACAACCTCCCTGCGACGGTGGTAAAAGTGTAACACTGGAGGTCACACTAGCATCCCACCGACGCCCAGCCGTACACGATACACTGCAGCATTGCGCTCTACACTAACCAGTCAAACACGGTTCTTGGAGTAAGTTTACACTAGTTCTACCTAGTGTAACCAGCTGAAAACGCTATTAAAAAATCGATCAGCAAAATACGTGTTGAATTTACCTTCATTTCTTCTTCCTCAAAATAATGTAGTGAAAGTGTCTTTAAATCGTGACTTTCAGGATCATATTCAACTACAGATAACTTTGCGTCTCTAAAACTTAATAGCAGAGCATCTCGTGACGAATTTGCTAACGTTACGTATTGCATCGACATTATGTTTCCGCTGAGAGTATATTGTGCTAAACACTCTAATTTCATTTTCGGAGGTCTCTTATCTAAAACGTTCATATTATATTAATAAAATCGCCGATAGGTAATTGAATGACTAGTTGCATACCTGAAAATTTTTCATTGCGATTTGTTGGATCTATATCAGGTATTAGCCGGAATACTTTGATAATGTTAGTCCCGGCAATTACCAGGCTTTTATCGTTACGATTAAAAAAATTGCAGCTTAACGCATGTTCAACGCCTGTAGCGGGATGCGTTTGTTTACAAATCGAAAACATGTTGAAATATTTTGCTTACAAAAAATATTTATATCAAAGCATTTATTTTTGAGGTTATCTACGAATATTCGCTAAAAATGCGTTTTAATAATCTTGTAATCAATAACTGTGATATCCGTACAATTTTTTTTTAATTTTTGTTTATACTTCACTTGTAGGTAAGTTTCAAATATTGCATTTGACATTTCACAAAATCTGCCGCATGGTAAATAAACAAAATTAAATCTTGCAACTGTTAAAACAAAAAGCCACCGTTCGGGTAAAAAACCTCCATGGATTTTTTATAAACCTTCATGTTGGCGTTTTGTTCAAAGTCTATGGCTTTGTTTTCGGTCTTATTCCTGCTTAATACGGATCATTTCCAGGAAGCACAAAACCTAGCAAATTTTCAGAGTTCACTGATAAATGGCAAACAAATAAATATAAAGTGAAATGCGCCTAAATGCACAAATATGCATTTGGCAGTTGAATTTAATTTATATTAGTAGTGTTTTATTAATTATATTCGTAAGTAATTAGTAAAAATGAAGTCTGTTTAAAACTTACGATTTATTTCCATACAATAAAACTGTAACTGGTGAACTGTAGTCTTGAAGGCTAGGTCGTAATAGATTTTTGTGTTTTCTAATATTTACGTTTCATTTGCAAGAAAAATATAAAAATCGGTTGGTATTTTGAAGCTTTTGAGTGTTTTTTCTTGCTTCTTAATATTATTAAGTTTTATGAAAAGCTATTAATATATAAGTGAAAAAGTTACAGTGACTATTGTCTACTTATTTATTGTGTATCAAGAATAGCTTTACAAAGAAAGGTAATAAAGTTATCAATATTTTATATCCATATCTACCTTAAGATAATTATTGTTTTCATTTTCTAGGCAGTGTATATGGGATTAGAAATGATAATGAGATTAACCTATTAAATAGAGAATATATTTTTTTTTGTTTTTTTCCTTTCGCCGTTTAATTAAGTGTATCATAATTATTCAGGTAGTGAATTACATATTTTTTTTATATTTTATTGTTTATATTACAAATGACACTTTTTTGAATAACTGTTTGTTCAAGTACAGTCAACATGTGGTCGTCGAACAATCCTCCGGCTCAGTCCCAGAACTCACAAAATAATCAGAATAACCAGTTACGAACTCTTGGAATGACATCAGCCATATCGACAGCTGTTCCTAGACCGACTGATCTTCAACGTACTGCTGAATTGACGAGTGCACTCCAACCACACAATGTGTTTGAGACAGAAGCAGAATTGACGCGTCGGATGGACATTTTGGGAAAATTGTATCAGTTGGTTAGACAATGGATTAAAAATGTTAGCATTGCTCATAATATGCCTGAAAATGTTGCTGAAAACGTTGGTGGAAAAATATATACATTCGGAAGTTATCGTTTAGGAGTAAGTAATTATTTTTATTATTATTATCATCACAAAGTATTACAAAAAAAAATATGTACATCAACACAACTAGATATTTCACTATCCCACTTGGCAAAGGCAATACTGGGATAGGAGATTAAAATAATACAATTTACTTTTATGCACGGTGTCCCAAAATTGCTGGGACACAGAGCTACCACCTGTAGTAGAGATCAAAATAAGTCGATTGGACCCAATTTATTTATAAACCAAAATGTACCGTTTGCCTGTGAGAAGAGTTCAAAGTTTACATAAAAAAACACATTTTTGTACGCTGTTCAGAAATGAGTGAAACAAATTGAATGTAATTTGACAAAAGTGCATTTTAGAGGATTACTCTCCTTTCGGTAATCAAAGAAACCCAAAAGAAATTGTAGAAGGGCTAAAACCACCCTCACCCCCTGACATTTTTTTCAGAACTTTCTTAGGAGTGGTAATACGGTTCTCAAATTTTTTTAACGAGAAGACATTAATTATCTTCATTTTGTTACTCTTGTAAAAATTTCGCATTCCCCATAGTTCCGAAGGAAAAAAAATATTTTCTTAAATAATGCTAACAGATATTCCTAGTACAAGTTTAATAAAATTGTAATACAAAATTTTATGTAAAAACTTTGAACTTCTCACGGGTAAATGGTACATTTTGCTATATAAATAAATTGGGTCCAATTGACTTATTTTGACCTCTGCTATACGTGGTAGCTCTGTGTCCCAGCAATTTTGGGACACCCTGTATTATATAATTTATAATAAGTATTAAGATCGTATTTCATAATAAATATAGAGACTGAGAAAGGCGATGTCATCATCATATATTTGATTTTTTTCCAAAAAAGGGGCTTTTTCGCAACCGTTTTCCTGGGTTATTAGTATACATAAGACATAATAATTATTATGAAATGCAATTTTCTTGAGTTTTTTTTATAAGTAGACATAGGAAATAGGTATGTAACTATGGAAACAAAATCGTTTATAAAATTCCCTATGTGTACTTATAGACCGAGAGCTAGTGACAATTTTAGGTGTTATTTACTCAAGGCCTTATTTTTGTGAAGATATTGAGGGAAGTATATTAAAGTGCCCTGAGTAAGGGATTTTGCTAGATAGCGGTATTGGAGGGATGCAGACCGCCTCCAAGATGTAACAACAAAAAAAAAAATGATCACAATTATTATTGCTTCAAGGCTGAAATGTTTGTATAGCTTGTCGGTGACCCAATAATGCCATTATAATATTTGCAGATCGATTGGTCAGTATTAAAGGGGTGGCAGATCACTCTAAACGTGTCATGTATCCGACGAAATTTATATTATTAGTTCAAGGTTCAAATTTCAATATGTTGTTACGGCGACTATTTTAAGCATGTATTTCAATTTGCAGAATAAAATGTCGGTATTAACCCCCTCTCTTATAGGGAAACTTGCTCGCCTAGGTGTTTATATCGTTCTGCAAGGGGGTTAATACTGACATTTTGTTCTGCAAATTGAAATGTATGCTTAAAACAGCCGCCGTAACAACATATTAAAATTTAAACCTTGAACTAATAATATAAATTTCGTCGGGTACATGACACATTTAGGGTGATCTTCCCCACCCTTTTAATACCGACCAATTGATCTGCAGATATTATAATGGCATTATTGGGTCACCGACAAGATATACAAACAATTTCAGCCTTGAAGCAATAATAATTGTGACCATTCTTTTTGTTGGGAGCGGTCTGCATCCCTCCCATACCGCTATCTAGCAAAATCCCTTACTCAGGGCACTATAATATGCCTCCCTCAACAACTTCACAAAAATAAGGCCTTGAATAAATAACACCTAAAAATTGTCACTAGCTCTCGGTCTATTAGGAAAACTCAAGAAAATTGCATTGCATAATATTGTCATAATATGTGTACTAAATAAAAACTCGCACTGTATAAATTTTTATAATTGCAAAATTTGTATATTTTTTGATAAATACCAATGAAAAATCTATAATGATGCATTGATGCATCAAAGGTTGTCCAAATTTTTTCAGTAAAACGAAGTATAAATATTCAAGTAATGTAAAATTCTATAGTTTTTGAGCGAAAAGTGTTCACAGGACATGAAAACGTGATCAATGAATCAAATAGTTCATTCTGATCATGTATAAGATAATTTAGGATAGGTCTAAAGCTATAATAGATTAAACTTTTTAAAAATATACCTATCTTATTAATTGTAATGTATTGTACTTTTGAAATTGATACTAAAAACTATGCATTTAGTCCGTGGCAAGCCATCATTGTCGGCATTAGTGCTACCGACTATAATCCGAACACGATACCGACTATAATCCGAACACGATTCTTATAAAAAAGAAAATGAGCAGTCTCTATTTTTTACGTCCATCACATATGTTAATATAATATAGTATTGGGCAATAAGGACCAGTTAAATGTATAAATTCTTTATTATTTGCCAACGCAACGAAACGTTGGCAAATAATAAAGAATTTATACATTTAACAGGTCCTTATTGCCCAATACTATATTATATTAAAATGAGCAATGTTCATTTTTTTTAACAAAACCTGCATTTGTTTTAGGTTCACCATAAAGGAGCTGATATCGATGCACTTTGTATAGCACCAAGACATATCTACCGGTCGGATTATTTTACGTCATTCTTTGAACTGTTGAAGCAGCAACCCGAAGTCACTGATCTCAGAGTAAGTATTTTTTTTTTATCGTTAAACTTAGAAGCACTTTAAATACATAGTTGATTCTTTCACATTGCTCTAATGGCCGTATTCATAGTAGTAAGGGACACTTAACTCTACCCTCAAATCGAATATGCATTTCATAGTCAAAATTGACATCTGTAAGGGCCCTTACATCACCCTCACCTTAAGGGTGAATAGTATGTCCCTTAAGTGTCGAAAAAGTACGTGCGTCTTTATTTATACAAAGACGCAAATAGACGTAGGTAATAATTATTATTATTCTGCTAACCTAACCTGCATTCTCTGTGTAAACAGCGTAATATTACGTAAAATAAAGATTATAAAAATGGACGATTTTGACGAATTGTACGATAGTAGTGATGAAAGTAGAACGTTTAAAAAAGAGATATATACGCGATCTTGAAAATCCTTTTGAATTTTACGAAGAAAATAAATTTTCGAAAAGATATCGATTCAGCAAAGGAGTTGTAATAGATGTATTGTTTACCGTTGGTATTCCATCGTTTGACGAAAATTAATAATCGTGGCTAAAAACACGCATTTATATCAAAAATGACAACTAAACACGGTCGGTCTGCAGTTACTGTTCTAAAGGAAAAAATCATGGAGGTTTACTATAATTCTTCCCTCACTCTAGAAAATGACTATGAAATGCTCCTTTGAATAAGGTGCCCTCAGCACTCAAGCGACCCTCAGCGAAGGGACTCTTATCACTTACTTTAAGGATTAACTATGAATATGGGCATAAATCCTTACCAGCTTTGTGTTTTCCGAATACCGTAATCTAAGTTGATGTTTTTGTTTTTTTGTAGGCCGTCGAAGAGGCATTTGTTCCGGTAATAAAAATGAACTTTGACGGTATAGAAATAGACATGCTATTTGCGCGTCTTACCTTAAAGGAAATACCGGACTCGATGGATCTTCGAGATGACAACCTGCTCAAGAACGTCGATCAGCGATGCGTAAGAAGTTTAAACGGATGCCGAGTGACCGATGAAATTTTGAGATTAGTACCGCATAATAATATAGACAATTTTAGATTGGCGTTAAGGGCGATTAAATTATGGGCAAAGAGTAAGCATTCTTTTGTTTTTTAGATCACCGGAACGAATGATCGTTTTTTTGTCTTTTAATCATCGTTAATCGGCGTTGACATTTTAAGCCAGTTTGGAGTAACAATGTGCCGTGGGAAATATTTCTAGAGGGTAGCTTCCTTAAAATTGGAATAATCTTCGCAAATTCCTTAGGCGTTCATAAATTCCACATAATATTTGTTGAGACAGTGGTCATGCTTTTGTTTATATATCGTATCTATTGCAAACTCTCGAGTGCAGTATAGCCTAGTGGATAGCGTACTTGGTACTGCAGCTTCTAGACTAGACTGCCGTGAGTTCGAATCCCACCTGCGCTCATAGATGTTTTGTATTGTTATTTACTTTTTAGAAAGTTGTTATTTAGTGTAGTTTAAAGACGCTAATTACCTGAGATGTCGACGCGTCTATAATCTACAATAAATAAAAATAAATATTGCAAACTCTCAGTTTACAGATATCTGAAAACGAAATCTGGAGACTAGTGGGGATTGAGAATGGCCGAGCGTGTAGCAGTGCTGTTGTTTACATGGCGTTGCTATGGTTCCTCTATTACAAGTCCTCAGTTCCCGGGTTCTAGCCCGAGAGCTGGTAAAAGTGTCAATTGGATTTTCAATTTATTATTAAAAAAAAATTCACAGATTTCGCAATCCTTGCAACCATCGAGGACATTGGAAATGATAACAGCATAATATATGAAACATAATTAACTGTTTATTATACACACAATATTTATCAATGCACTGTTTAGTTTTGTCAGGAATAACCCTATTATTCTTCTGTTATATACGCGTTCACTTTTGCTTGATTACTTAACTTTTAAATGGATTTTTCTACAGTATTTATTAACATTTGCTCAAAAATAACACCGCAGATCGTCGCAAATACCTCTCAATTAACTAGACATGATATAAAACACATTTCGAAAAAATTGCACTTGTTCAATTTTGCATGATTGCTCCTCACTTGATCGCGACACCGTTGTCTTTTGGCCTTGAACGAAAACTCGTAACTCTGCCCCCATATACGAACATAAACATTTCCAATGTTAAAAAATAATGAAATGAAAATATGGATTGGTGCTAGGCCCAAATAACCTTAGTTGATGGTGGTCTTTAAAACACAATTTTTTTTTTGGGGACTAGTGAAAGTGACAATTAGATTTTCAATTTTTTAAATATGGAAGATTGGTGGTAAATAAAAAACGAGATTCCTCGTCTGTGACCTTGCAAAAAAATCCTAACGATAATTTTTCGTAAATAAGAATATTTCGAGAATATTGTAGCAAATTCTCTAAGATCCTAATTCGAGATAGAAAAGTTCTCCTTTCAAAATTTGCGGATAACGAATTCAGATCTGGCCTCTGTCCCTAATGGAGAAGTTCTTTTTAAAAACTCGGATACCGAATCCAGATCTGACATCCGTCAAGATTTAAATTTTAAATTCCCGGGAATGGCACATTGCTAGTAGGAAGATTCGTACTGATGTACACGTCCGATATGCGATGTTCTGAAATTTCTTTTTGTAGCGATTGCGTTTTGTTTTAGAGCACGGAATATACAGTAATGTGTTGGGTTATTTGGGAGGCGTGAGTTGGGCCATGCTTGTGGCCAGAACGTGTCAGTTGTATCCGAACGCGACGGCTGCAACGCTGGTTCATAAGTTTTTCTTAGTTTTCTCACAATGGAAATGGCCGCAACCTGTTTTACTTAAACAACCCGATAATGTTAATTTGGGTTTTCCGGTGTGGGATCCGAGGGTAAGTGTAATTTTTTTTTTAATTTTACTGTTTTGTGGATTTTTATTTTTTATGAAATTTAAATACAGAACATAATAAAATTAAGAAAAATCGCAGGATAGTGGACAAAATATTTGATTTATTAAATGTTTTAAGTATTTGATTTATTAAATGTACATCTAATAATTCAAATATTTTGTCCACTATCCTGCGATTTTTCTTAATTTTATTATAATCACGATTTCTAATATTTAAATACAGAACTTTGATATCTTTGACCAAAAGGCGAAACCGGTATATTTTTCTGTATCTTCAAATAGACTTTCAACTCTTATTAGTTTTATTTTGTGTTAAATATCACATTGGAAAACGCTTTAATAACCCAGTAGTAAATAGGTCTTCCAGTCTGTTTTTTGCAATATTGAAACACGATAGAAATGTAGAACTATTATCGTTTATCGACAGCCTTACTATTAATTATTATCGATAGTCAAACTATTGATTATATTATCGATAGTTAAATCATATTTTTGTATCTTTTTCTGGCGTTTTTGTACCGATATTGGTTATTAAATATCAATTTTTATCAATAAGTAAACTATCGATATTGAAAAAACTGATGAATTAAATGAAACCGTTCCCAAAATTTTCATCATAAAATCATTTATTTAGATGATGATAAGCAGCTTTCGTAACCCAGGGTTACATCTTCAGATCAAAATCGTTGCTTAAAATATGAAATATTTAAAAGTCAAAAACTCAGAAAGAATGTCTGAATTTTTGACTTTTAAATATTTCATATCATATTTCGATTTTGATCTGAAGATGTAACCTTGGGTTACGAAAGCTGCTTATCATCATCTAAATAAATGATTTTATGATGAAAATTTTGGGAACGGTTTCTTTTAATTCATCAGTTTTTTCACTATGAAGATCCTAAATACCTCTGCGGATGTGTTCAATAAACTATCGATAGTTCCAAATTTTGTAAATGAATTTTGTAACTCTAAATTTTCTACTGAAAGACTAAATAAGTAATTATTTTTTTAAACTATCGATTGCGTTCGATTGTCAAAACTATCGATAATTAACAATAGCATAATCGATAGATCTCCAGGGCTTGAGAATAGCCGAGAGTGTAGCAATGCTGTTGTTTACATGGCGTTGCTATGGTTCCTCTATTACAAGTCCCCAGTTCCCGGGTTCTAGCCCGAGAGCTGGTAAAAGTGTCAATTGGATTTTCAATTTATTATAAAAAAAAAAATAATGAATTGAAAATATGAATTGGTGCTAGGCCCAAATAACCTTAGCTGTTGGTGGTCTTTAAAACACAATTTAATTTAATTTAGATAGATCTCCACTTTCCAACACTTCCCTTAATGTATCTTCGACTCTGATTATGAATGATTAAAACCCAATTCTAAAATCTCAAAATAATTTAGGTGAACATAGCGGATCGTTTTCACCTAATGCCAATCATCACGCCGGCTTACCCCCAACAGAATTCGACATTCAACGTTTCAATATCGACGCGAACAATCATGATGGAAGAGTTTAAAGAAGGACTTAAATTAACTGACGAGATAATGTTGGGCAAACAACCGTGGTCGCGTCTATTTGAAGCGCCACCATTCTTCACCAAGTACCGCCATTACATTGTTTTGTTGGCGAGTGCAGCGACGGCAGAGGATCAACTCGAATGGCTGGGCCTTGTCGAGTCGAAAGTCCGCCATCTTATAGGTATGTGTATTTGGAATCATAACAGTAGAAATTTTAACAGTTCAACTGACTTGCGCAATGCTCAGTTTCATTCTACACACATTTAACCCTTTGATTAGTATAAATGTACATGAACGATATTATTTCTATTATTTTCACCCAGCCGTTTACTTAAGAAACGTCGACGCCATTGCGCCTGCCATCCCCTCTTACCAGTGGCGTAGATAGATTTTTGCTCCGGGGAGGGTCCGTTCATTTTGACAGTCAGTTCAATATAAGTACCTATATCTGTATTGAACTGGCTGACAAAAATTATGATAGAAATTATGTAGAATAGACTAATAAAGGTTTAAATTTTTTTATTTCTAGTAATAAATAATACATTTCTTCCAAGGAAAAAAATTAGGGGATCAACTTTTACGAAGTAAAAAATCATCAATTTTCAAACTCATGTAACTTTGAGAAAAAAATCGTATTTTTTTTAAATACAACATTTTTACGGGATAAGCATCAGAATTTAGGCCCTAACATTCGAAGTCAAATTATTTTAACTTATTTCTACTTATTCTGTTTTTAGATGGTTTTTAAAAGTAAACAAATACCTTTTCTTATACCTAACTTGCGATATATTCAGAAACTGTTTTTTATTTAAACATGTGTTGCTTTTCTATTGTATTACTGTGTCATAAAATCACTCATAAAAAGATGAAATTTACTAAATTGAGAATCTATAGTTAAACTGTAAATTCCAAATAACATGTGTTAAAATATAAAGAGGATCCTTCCGACCGGCCAAGTGCCAAAAATGAACGAACATTTTTTATCCACAGTGCCTTTGCCTTATCATATGCAACAACTTGCCAGTGAAGGATAGACATTAGACACATTTTTATCAATAGTAGATTATCTGTTGTTGATAAAAAATAAAAATAAGTGTATAATATGTATAATATGTTCTGGGGGGGGGTCCAGACCCCTTGGACCCCCCCCGTATCTACGCCACTGCCTCTTACCACCCGCAACGCCATGCGAACCTGCCAGAAATTCGCGTCGCCGTGCCGTGTATACTGTATAGTTTTAGCTATTATCGTCAGGGCACAGCTACCGCCGCTAGAGTAGTACATACATCTTGTTGAAATGTCAGTGTGAACTTTAAATAGTAGTACAGTATTCGTTAACCTGCCCTCTTACCACCCGCAACGCCATGCGAACCTGCCAGAAATTCGCGTCGCCGTGCCGTGTATACTGTATAGTTCTAGCTATTGCCGTCAGAGCACAGCTACGCCGCTAGAGTAGTACATACCCTTTGTTGAAACGTCAATGTGAACCTTAAATGGTAGTACAGTATTCGTTAACCTGCCCTCTTACCACCTGAAACGCCACGCGAATCTGCCTGAAATTCGCGTCGCCGTGCCGTGTATACTGTATAGTTCTAGCTATTGCCGTCAGAGCACAGCTTCCACCGCTAGAGTAGTACATACCCCTTGTTGAAATGTCAATGTGAACCTTGAATGGTAGTAAAGTATTCATTAACCTGCCCTCTTACCACCCGCAACGCCATGCGAACCTGCCAGAAATTCGCGTCGCCGTGCCGTGTATACTGTATAGTTCTAGCTATTGCCAGCAGAGCACAGCTACGCCGCTAGAGTAGTACATACCCCTTGTTGAAATGTCAATGTGAACCTTAAATGGTAGTACAGTATTCGTTAACCTGCCCTCTTACCACCCGCAACGCCATGCGAACCTGCCAGAGAGCCGAATCGCCATGCCGTGTATACTGTATAGTTCTAGCTATTGCCGTTAACCTGACCGAAGCGCCACTACATTTTATTTATCTAAAAAACGTTTAAAAGAATTTTAAATAATTTAGTCACAAAGTTAGTTTACATTTATTGATTTTATTTCAAATCTGCCCTATTGGTAGGTGCTGGAAATCAGTCTATAAGTGTTTTTTTTAACTATTATTGAATTTAAGTTTTTTCTTGCTATTTATTTAATACTTCGAATGAAAAACGGTATTTTTTAAAATATTTGCATGATTCAATCTTCTTACTGAGATATTACATAAAATGCGAAATACTTTAAATACCAATAGCAATTTTCACAGCTACTACACTAGAGGTAGACACTTAATATGCAATGATAAATATAATAGTGTACTTTTTCAAAAATCACCTCGTTACACTGGCACACATTTCTTTAATTTTATACCATCTTTTATTAAAAACTCCTATTCAGTGAATCAGTTCAAAAAACAAATAAAACAAGCCGTGAGGTGGGTCGTTTATTAGAACTAAAGTGCGACCCTTGAGGTCCACACGACGAACTTCCCAGTTTGATAAATATTTAATAATAATAATTAAATCAGATATTACACAGAAAAGTAATCATTTTAATCATTAAAACATAATTATTATTTATTTTTAACAATAATAAAAAAAAAAAAAAAACGGCTGAACCGATTTTTATAAAATTTATGTCTGATTAAAATGACGTTAACACGCCTCGATTGACACCCTTATGAAATCGATATAATTTTTTATTCGCGAGATATTGTGTAAAATCTACTTTTTTGGAGTCTTATTTGGTTAAGAAAAAAGAACGGCTGAACCGATTTTGAAAAAATTTCTTTCAGATCATATTTACGTTAATACGCGTCGATTGGCACCCTAACGTAGTCGATATCATTTTTCATTCTCGAGATTTCGTCTTAGAAAGAAATGAACACATACGTACACACACACACATCTTTCTAAAAATAGTGTAAAAATAGTGTAGTGACCTTGAAACATAAAAATTTGTTATACATTTTGATTTTGATTTTCGGACCTATTACAATAACTTCCAATGGGAAGTTAAAAATATTTACTTATTGCGCCTCTGTATTCTCTTAACGTGTTTAGTACGCTGCTGTCCATTAGCTTTTAAAATGTTTTTTGTAGTTTACTTACTGACAATCACATTTTTATCCAAGTGTGCAAACTTTCACGGCCGGCATTGTTCCAAATCTTCATGGTTTCCGGGCTTGTAGGCCGTGGTCCGGTGGTATTTCTACCTGACGTGTCGTCTACAACTGCGGTAGACATTCTCAAAGGCGATGTGGCAGCGGTCGAAGTGTCCTCCTTGGCGGCTCACAGGTTAGTGTTAGTGTGAGCCGCCAAGGAGGACACTTCGACCGCTGCCACATCGCCTTTGAGAATGTCTACCGCAGTTGTAGACGACACGTTAGGTAGAAATACCACCGGATCGCGGCCTACAAGCCCGGAAACCATTAAAATTTGAATCACATTTTTGTGTGAATAAAGAATTTGAATGATAAAAGTTCAAAAAGTGTAACTGAAAAATAGTTTCACTCCCTCAGAGCAGCTTAAAATAATTTCATTTCTCAAAGGTTTAATAAAAGATGGACACTGACTGCAGTCTTAAATTACAGGAAGTTTGGAACGTAACAAATACATAACGCTGGCTCACGTAAATCCTGAGTGCTTTCCTCATCCAAGTCCGGAGAACAACACGCACTGTAACATGTGGTTTATCGGCTTAGTTTTTGAAAAGACTGAAAATCTGAACGTAGATCTCACACAAGACATCAAACAGTTCACTAAATCGGTAAATTGGCAAGCTTCGAGTATTAATATGCATAAAGAAGGTATGCAAATAGAAGCGAAACATGTGAAGAGAAAACAATTGCATCAATATTTATCGCCAAGTTTACTGAAGAGGGAAAGAAAAACGTCGACGAGTTCAAATGCCAGTTTAACGTCTATCAAAAATGGAATTGTCGATAATAGAAAGAGAGTGGTGTCTGAAATGGCGGGCGAAAATCATAAAATTCAAAAGAAGACCCGCGTTTCAGACGAGCACAGTCAGAGTGTGAGTATTACGGTCCCGAGTTCAAGTTGATGACTAGCGAAGTGGGGGTGTGTTTGTCGCATTGATCGAGCGGTATCTCAACAAACGCTTCGTTTTTTTCAGTGCGAGGAAAGTCCCAATAATTCATCGGTAACAATACATTGTAACGAAGATTCAAATAGTAATTTTGGCGGCGATGATAGCAGTTCAAACACTTCGAGTTTGGAAATTAGAAATAGTTTATCGTCGACGCCGACAGAGTTGAGCAAAGCGGTGGAAAAAAGTGAGCCGTTACAGAACGCGCCGTATGTTTGTACCTGACTCGAAAAACAATGTTCGTTTATATGATGTAAGTAGCCTTTAATTGACAACTCTATTCACATACGGTAGGACCGCGATTATCCGTCACCCATGTGATTAAGGTGTTGATCGGAACGCAACCAAGATCAAATAATCAGATAAAAAAATTAATGTTGTTACACCGACACATATTTCAATAGACATTTTTTGTAAAGACACCCTTGTTAAGACGCCTCAACATGAACGCATGTTTTCGTTTTTGTGTTCCTTACTTTTTACTCCAGAAATTACACAAATCCAATGAACCATTTTCCTGAGAGTAGTTCTTTCAATTATCCACGAGAGTCAGCATTTGTGGTAGGGACAAACATTATTTATTCACCATTAGTGTCGTATCATTTTAGTAGTATAACTTAATTAATATCTGGATGACCGTTGCTCGGATGAGTTCAAAAAAAATAGTACTTTTTTCAAATAATTACTGATTATTTTAATAAGTCAAAGATTGACTGTCAGAGTAATTTGACATAAATAATGAAAATAGTTTGTTTTTTCCAAAGCCTACTCACCATACGACACTGTGTTATAACGTTAAAAAAACTGTTTTTTAAAATGATAAAATCGATAAGAAAACGAATTTTTCCAGGGATGAGACCTAGCTAGATCGATTTTTTGACCCCAAAACCGTTAGAGCCGTTTTTGAGAAAATATTTATATAGGTACATATATACAAGATTTGCTCGTTTAATAATATAGGGATTAAATTATTATTATTATTGAATTAATTAAATAATTAAGTTATACCATTAAAATGACACGACATTAATGGGGAATACATAATGTTTGTCCCTACCACAAGTGCTGCTTGTCGTGGATAATTCAAAGAACTACTCTCAGGAAAATGGGTCATTGTACAGCACACAGTAAAATGGTAAACTGCACGAAGTAAGTTCCTATCTGTTGTGAGTCAAAAATAAGCACACCGTCACCCGGCGGCCTACAGTGGCATAGACTTTATTGGAGTCGGTCATAGGTCGGATAATCATGATTCTACTGTACTTTCCATAAGTCTTGCAGTTGCGCAGGAAACAAAATTTACTATCATGTAAGAATTGCGCTTATCACTAACTGAAATGCTGATTCCTATTCATTTTGCATTACTGCTTAATAAATCCAATAAACGCGTTGAAACAACTAACGTCGCTACATAAGTCTTGTACGCATGCGCCGGAACAGAGTCTTAAATCCAATAAATGCATTGAAACAAGCAGCGCCGCCACATGAATGATTATATACTAAAAGTACGTCTTGTGCGCATGCGTCGAAATTGCTTGATAAATCTAACAAATGAACGTCACTGTAAATAACAAATTGCACGCCTATCGTTCTAATTGAGTGAACGTCACTTTTTATATAGGTGACCTCCCTTTGAGGTGTACTCACGAATTTGGAGGGTACCAGCAATCCAGTTAGTATAATATGAGTTCAACGAACAATTATTGTAAATTGAACGATGATTCACAAGTGTTCGATTTTCACAGTTGATCAAAACTGCTTGACATTACATTACACAATACATTGTCAGAAAATATGATATGGATAAAATGATGGTTTTTATATAAGCATAAATCCCGTGTGCTGGATTATTATTATAGATTATAGACGCGTCGACAGGGTCATTAGCGTCTTCAATAACAATTAACAATCCATTTGTGTATTTGAATCTGCCAGTCGCCATACATAAACCGACTGGTACGAGCTCAGGGTCCTGGGAACGCCAATTCTCAAAGAACATTGGAATGCAATTACGAGAACAACTACATTCCAATGTTCCCCCTGGGTGACCCGTGTGCTGGACTGGTAAAATAACTGTGAATAGTAATAGAACACTATATTTAGACAAATTAACAGTTCAATCGATCTGCTATTTTTTGAGCATGTCAATACAACTTATAGGGATTTGACATGCTATGACGATGGCAGTGTAGCCTAGTGGTTAGCGTACTTGGTACCGCAGCCTCTAGACTAGACTGTCGTGGGTTCGAATCCCACCTCCACTCATGGATGTTTTGTGATGTTATTTAGTTTTAAGAAAGTTGTTATTTAGTGTAGTTGAAAGACGCTAATGACCTGAGATGTCGACGCGTCTATAATCTACAATAAATAAATAAATTAAAGACATGCTATGACATCTGGTGGCAGAAAGTGAAAGTTTAGCAAAATGTGATTTCGCGATTCGGCCACGCCTCCATCAATCTACTATTTTCTGACAGTGCGTTGTGCAACCCAGCTCGAAACTATCTGAAACGAGGTAGAGACGGCAAGACTTTTTGATGGCACATTGTGATTGATTAGGAGATTCAAAAACTGAGAAAACTGGGAAATAATAGTTGCACTGCGTAGACAATGGCGTAAAAAATCAATTTATGCCGTTGTCCAGTTGGCACTGAACAGGGTGGCTACTTTCTGGAAAACTGGAAATTTTACTGATCATAGAAATGTCAGGACATATTAGTTGTGTTTGGTATCAAGGTGTAGTGTAGTGTAGATAATTTTTCACTGAAAAGTGTAAAAAGTTCACCAAAAGTGTAAACTAAATGTACGCTTGTAACGGGCTAGTGTACATTCTGAGTAGATTGTACATGCGCATTACAAAATAAATAAATGACAGATTTACTGAGTTCATTATTTCTAGTTTTTACAGTTTTTTTGGTCGTAAAAATGTTAAACTCACTGCCATATTTATCTTGTACCATTACATTTTGAAGCTCATTCATTTTTAAGAGACAAAAAATGTAAAAAACAGAGTACGAAAAAGGTATCAAATCTGCCAAAGCGATTGTCAATTCAGACATATATCACGTGACCTACACTACACTACGTGCACCTGCTCAAGAGCCAGGACTAATAGTTGTTACACTTTTAGTCCCACACTGAAATAACAAACAGGTCAGTTATTTTACACTTTTGTATAACAAACGTAATAGTGTCAAAAGTGTTCATACTTTTTACACTACACCTTGATACCAAACGCACCTTTTGGTGGAAGGCTTTTTATGCAAAAAAAAAATGGGTATGTGCCTCACCATGGATATCATAACATCTATACATAAGTATCCAAAACCTGCTTACAATATTACACTATTTTGAAATGTCAAAAAATTGATTTATTATAAAATCTATAAGAAAACGAATGGTTCCTGGGATGAGACCTAGCTAGATTAATTTTTTGCCCTCCTCCAAAACTACTTTTTAGTAAATTTCATCCAAATTGGAGCCGCTTTATTCCTGTCAGCGTTATATTACAATGTTTCATTAATTTTTGAGTCGAGATCATTTCAGTTAGGAAGTTTCCATTGGACGAAAATACTAATTATGATACTGTCACATCATTGTAATGAAGATAACTTTAAAAATTCTGAAATAATTATCTTGATATCTTTAATTTCAACGGGGATATTCAATTTCTTGTTCGTGGGGTCGCAAACGAAACTGATTTATGAATATGACGTCACGCGGTACAAGTTTGCTGTTTTTTTAGCTTTGTGAGTAGACGCTAATGACCTCAGTTGTCGAGCGTCTATAATTTACAATTCAATTCGGCTTTGTGAGTAATTAGAACCTAAGTTACTTGGTAACTATTTTGTTGTAATACAGATTTTTCTATTTATATTAAATTAAAGTTAACTGTCAAAAATTTAAATAATATGTCGATATTTTCCGTCATCAGCTGGTTGCTTTTAGTGTTTCCATAACAATTTACGAGTTTAAAGAAGGAGATTTATCGGAAGTTACCATGTTAAATTACCACACATACAAATTGAAAATAACTTTTAAAAATATCGTGCCGCGTGACGTCACCCGGCCTGAAAATGGAATTTCTTGGAGAATTGTCAAATTCAAACTTTGAAGTAACATAACTTTGCTGTTTTTAAAGATATTTCAAAAATTCTTCCGCCATTAATTTTGTGATTTTTAGAACTATAATTTAGACCAAAAAAATAAAAAAGGGAAACTTCCTAATTCACTACCCTCGCTAAAGAAGTATAACTTCAAAAATGGGTCAAGTGCGAGCTGGAGTCGCGCACCGATGGTTCAGTTTGTATTAGTGTATTGAAACACTCATCGAAAATGACGTAACATTACGATGCAGCATTTTTCATTTTTCAAACCTATGTCTCCGTCGGGATTCTAACCCGAAACTTCCACATTCGCGGTGGCTGAGTTAACAATTACTCTACAGTGACGCGTTTTTAAACAATCAATTATTTCCTTATAAAGCAATTTGTTACCGAAATATCTCTACATGCGAGAGCTGATTTAAATTACGTACTAATTTAATGGTAAACTTAAATTTTTTAAAGAAGGTGATTGGATGAGCAGCCAGTAAACCAGTCATGATTAATCCCTGCATTTTTAGAAAGAAAAAAAGGGTGTGGGTCGCGGGACCCCCGACAGATGTGAAACATTTTTATAGCTTGAATCTTTTATTTATTGAACTTGACAAATTTATCAAAATAAAATCTAGCCTATGTCAGTTAGGGATAGTGTAGCTTTCTATTAGTAAAAGAATTTTTTAAATCGGTTCAATAGTTCCAGATATAATAATTTATGATTTATTACAACGCCGCGAGACATTCTCCCCCTGCGAAGATAATAAGTGAGAGAATTTTTAGAATCAGTTCAGTAGTTCGAGAGATAAGAATTTACAATTTTACACAATTTACCCAAATTTACCCTAGTATACCCTAATTTCTTGAATTTACCCTAGTTTTCGTCTTATGATTTCGTTGCATTATTTCGTCTTATGACTTCGTTGCATTATTTCATCTTATGATTTCGTTGTATCATTTCCGTTGCATATTTCCCCTCACGCGGCTGTACACAGCCCGATATAAGATGTTTCACATCAAAAATCATTTTACAACCTATGTGAGAGTCGGGACTGTGACATAGGTTGTAAAATGATTTTTTCTTTCTAAAAATGCAGGGATTATTCATGACTGGTTTATTGGCTGCTCATCCAATCACCCTCTTTATTTCAGAAGTTCAGCCGTATAAACAAAGTGCTCTATAAATTTTTTATTTCTGTGTTTGTTGTCGCTAGTTAAGTACGTAAAGTCAGGGAAAAAACTAAAAAATCATCAATAAAACCGGGAAAAGTCAGGGAAATTTGTCCTGGAGAAAAAGTGGTCACCCTGTTGAATTAAGACATGACATTATTTTTCAGAAATACGATATTTCATAACTTCAGAAATGGATTGAATCAAGAGTTAATTGGTGATCGTTGTACATAATAGAGTATTGTGAGTATATAGTTCGTTTGTTATTGACATTTAATTAAAGAAATACAACTCGCTCTACAGTGCGGCGTATTTCGGGTGGAATAGCTTTTTCATGATCATTTTTTCTATATCTACACAAAGACTTGTTTGAATTGATTCTTTTTTTATCGGAGATTATTTATTTATCGTAGGAATGGTTGTAAAGAATTCATTTGAATTTATCGTTTTATTTTACACGTACATATAGCTTCATTCGCATTGTCTACACTTTGCAAAAAGTGTAGGAAAGTGTACACTGCCAATAATATTATACAGTTTGTCTGAAATCAAATCTAAACATAGCAAATTAATGAATTCAACAGAGAGGTATAGGTATTTTATGAGTGCAACAAAGAAGTCATATTTTCTATTTTAATAATTATTTAAATTCACTTTTTGCCATACCTACTACAAAATAGCTACTTTCGATGTATGTATAGCGGCCTTTAATGAGTCATTTAACAGGCAAGTGTGGGGAAAGTGTTTTACTTGTAAGTAAACGGTTGCCATAGCAACTTCTGTTTATTTGCTCTATACGCCTGCGTGCGCCTGTCATTACTTACTCACGATCTTCATGGCATACTGTAGAAGGAAAAATGGCGACACAAATGAACTCTTAAAATTTTTTGAAAATGCAGTGAAAAGAAGATATTTTGTAGTGGGTATGGCAAAAATACCATATATATCTTGTGCGTAATGGTATTATGACTCGTGTGACTGTAAAAACTCGCTTTCGCTCGTTTTTACATACTGTCATCACTCGTCGTACATTACACATCTAGATATACAATCTACTATTATGCTTTAGTTATTTACGTGGATACTTTAATCTTTACTTAAATTTAGTTTGAAAATTTGCCTAGCCATGATTGTATTCTATCTTTGTTGCGCTATTCATTTTGTTTATATCTTCCTTGTTGCACTCATTAATTTGCTATGTACAGATTTGATGTCGGACAATGTGTATACCACTAGATGGCTTATGTGATACGACGGCCATCTGGCGACTAATAGGGTACTAACGTGGAATTTTTTTTAAGTGAAACGTTTTTAGCTGCGTTTAGCACGTCAATCAGATTGTTATGGTCACATGTAGCCGACGCTAATGACCTCTGTTGTCGAGCGTCTATAATTCACAATTCAATTCAATTCACATATAGCCGGGTTACATACATTAATTTCAACCGCGCATAGAGGTTACACTTACCTTTTTTTTATTATGTAGAACAAACATGAGTCAATTTAAACAAAACTCTAAAATCTGAGAAACATCGAACGATTCGTTGAAAAACACCTTCAATGATATGTGACGTCAATAATAAGTATAATAACTATAACCTCAAAAGTGTTATTATTTATGTACTTATTACTGACGTCATATGTCGTTTAAATAGCACAGCAAGTTTAATGAACTTATTGCGCTTCAACGAATTGTTCAGTGTTTCTCAGATGTGTTCAAATTGACGTATATTTTCGTTTTGTATAATAAAAAAAATCCACGCTTGTACCCTATTTTTTTTTTAAATTAGTTTGAGGTTATAAAATTCGTAACGCGAAAATAATCTCAGACCTATCCAGTTAGAGCAAGTGAGAGAGATAAATACAACGCAGCTGCCACAACGCTGCGCAGAACAAAACACGCACCGGTTCATTGTCTCCTTCAACACGAGCTGCTGCATTGTATTCATCTCTTTCGCTTGCTCTACCTGGATGGGTCTATTGTGTTTCGTTCTGTGCATTGTTGTGGCAGCTAAGTTGTTTTTGTCTCTCGCTTGCTCAAACTGGATGGGTCTCTTCTCGAATGGTTAT
The DNA here is from genome assembly GCA_039654895.1 of Mongoloraphidia duomilia. Lineage (NCBI taxonomy): Eukaryota > Metazoa > Arthropoda > Insecta > Raphidioptera > Raphidiidae > Mongoloraphidia > Mongoloraphidia duomilia. The sequence goes on from CM077523.1 coordinate 7,095,573, forward strand.
GACCTCATTTCCATTTGATATTTTGTTCGTTATATAGGTGTTTGTTGGCAAGTTCTAAACTGCTAAAGCGTGTGTCGGCAATACAGAACTCTTCGGGCACAACTGCGAGTTTGTTGGTCAAATTCCCTGATTCTTCGGACTGTTCGAACTTGGTTTTAGTAGTTTTATGCTTCTGGAACTGCTAAAGGGCTTGAGAATGGCCGAGCGTGTAGCAGTGCTGTTGTTTACATGGCGTTGCTATGGTTCCTCTATTATAAGTTCCCAGTTCCCGGGTTCTAGCCCGAGAGCTGGTAAAAGTGTCAATTGGATTTTCAATTTATTATTAAAAAAAAATAATGAATTGAAAATATGAATTGGTGCTAGGCCCAAATAACCTTAGCTGTTGGTGGTCTTTAAATTTCACAATTTAAAACTGCTAAAACCAAGTTCGATCATTCCGAAGAGTTCAAGAATTTGACCAACAAACACACAGTTGTGTTCAAAGAGTTTTGTGTTGCCAACACACCCTTTAACAGTTCAGAACTTGCCAACAAACACGCCTCATGTAGCGCTAGAATCGTTCGCGCTGCAAATGTATTATAAATGTTATGTCCAATAGTCGATAGCTACTTTTGACCTTGATTCATTTATTGAATAGCTGTGGTGTGATACGGTTGGACTAGCCTAGTGTATTGTGAGACAGACGTCATAATTTTGGTCACTTTGAGTAGAGACGCAATAATATAAGAATGATACCGAGGCATCATCACTCGACAACGGCTATTGTTCCAATCTCCACCTATGAACTCAGTGGCGTAGTGTGCAAAGGGTCTATGGTAAAAACCTTTATAGAGCAACAGACAGGGTAACGGTTGTCAAGCAGACAAGCCGTTGTTAAGTGTGGGCGGTGCTTTGCATTATTATTTATTATGTCTACTGACAAATGTGGTGAATTAATTAAATAAGACCAGGGCCGCGCCGACCCCCCACAGCGCCTGTGTGCGAAACCTATGAAGCGCCTCTTTTTTTCACGAATCTTAATGTTTCAACTTATTTTTATTTCTTATTTGTTAATTTTGACCGAAATAAATGGCATTTGTTGCTCCTATTATACCTACGTACTTATCGATACTCCACTACAAAGAAATATGTTGTTGTGTAAGTGTAACAAAAATAATTTCGATAGCGGCGCCCCTATTGTCTTGGCGCCTGTGTGCGCCGCACACTTCGCACACAGGGGCGGCGCGGCCCTGAATAAGACCTGATCATTTTCAAATAGGTCCAAATAAATAACGCAATTAATGATTAACCGTTAACCAAACTGTTAACAAGTAACGATTCAAGATTGCCTCAAGTCACTGAGTTAAAAGCTAATAGAGGCGCTATACTGTTGAAGCCAGGTCTGACGTCACAGGGGATACCAAACATGGCGGCCAAACACGGGATGAATTGGGAATTTATTCTCTTCTTCTTCTTACATATAAAATGAGAACTGAATAAATATGGCGACTTGTTTCACTTTAATAAGCCCTGTGTAGTGCCTCTTTTACTATTTAATTTAGTGCCTCAAGTGTATACTAATTCTAATTTCTAACCTAACATTTTTTGACAGAGTAAAAGGGTATTGTGATCTGACGTATGAGAGAAGTTTAGATTGTAGATTATAGACGCTCGACAACTGAAGTTATTAGCGTGGGAAAGTATACTTGTGACGTAATCAATATGGCGACATTAAAGGGGTAATAGTAAAATCAGTGCAATAGGAGTTATAAAATGTTACTCTTTCGATGGCGTTAAAAATAGAAAATATCTGTCAGTGGACAAATAAGCAGTCGTCTCATAAATTTCGTAGAATATAAGTACTTCATCATTCTGTTAAAAATTGGTGTAAAGTGTATACTTTTCTCAAAGCTTACGATACATGCTGGGCTGCAGAAAGCATTGTCAGAAAATCTGATTTGACAATGATTTTAGATTGTGACCACACATATTCTCCATAAAAAAAAACATTGAAAAATATTAAATCGATCCTGCTCGAAAAATAATTGATAGTTTGGAACGATTTTTTCAAAACTGTCTATCATTTGATTAACATAGTTTTTTTACAATTTCCACTTCGAAACATTTTTTTACGCATTTTGATCAAAATTTAGCTTGAAAAGCGATCTTTTTCTATGTAGATAGATCATATTTGTTTTTGTATGAGTACACTGTAATGTTCTACATGAAAGGGAGTTTCATAACGACATTAGACTGTTCCTTCATGTTTAAAAACTACAATTATATGATCACAATCTAAGGTCATTGTCAAATCAAGTTTTTTGACAATGCTTTTTACAATCCAGCATCAAAGTGCATTTGGTGTAGAAAATGCGAATGAAGCTAAAATTATTACATAATTAGGTATATATTATTCATGCGTACTTAGCAGTCCTGTTTCTGGAAATTTTGGTGCGAAAGGCCTGTTGACACTATGCTAGTTGACTAGTGCTAGTCGACTAGCGCAGTTTACATATTGGTACTAATGATGTGCCGGATCATTAAAAATGTATATCCGCGGATACGGATCTGAATACGGATATTTGGTCTCAAGATCCGCGAATACGGATACGGATCTTAACTTTCTTAGAGTACGCGGCGGTAAATACTAAATATTGCACATCGACCTTTGGAAAGAGACTATCTGTTATGGGAAAAAGTTATTGACCACGATATTAAAAAATAATCTGAATGGAATTTAACTGTTTTTCATTATTACCTAATCACCTATATATATAAAATTTTATCTATGAATTGAAAATTGATAAGTTAAAAGATCCGTAAAAGATCCGCCAAAAAACTAACGGATACGGATCTTTCTTTTCCCTCGGATATCCGCGGATACGGATACGGATATCCGGCACATCACTAATTGGTACCAGCAAGTTAATGCATTTTACTGTGGAATTGAATTGTGAATTATAGACGACAAAGGTCATTTTACTGTTAATTTTGAAGTAAGTGAAAATAAGTGATGTACCGGATTTGCTATTTTTTTTAATTTTACTTTTCTCCAAACTGTATGACGTATGTGCTTCTTTAGATTTAATATTTTTCTTTACCATATCCACTGTCAAATTGTTCATATTCATTTCACGTTGTATGTATTCGAATGCATTATTCCGTTTAACACGATTTTTGTAATTTCCATCGCGAAAATTCAACAATATTTCGCACTGTTTATACAAAGTAACAAATTTTAAGGTATTACATTCAGTCCATCTGTTAGTTGGCGCCATTTTGAAATCGCACGACTAGCAACAAAAGTTGAAATGCTTTTAACTGTACTGGTATTAGTCGCATAAGCAAGGTACTAGCGCTAGTAAACTGTTTACATTATACTTGTAAGATGCTAGTCGACTAGCGCTAGTCAACTAGCATAATGTCAACAGGGTATTATGGGCTGGTTTATTTATTTATTTATCGATTTTTGTAAGAATTACAGATACGATTCCAAAATGTTTAGTTTTTAATGTGAAAATATTTTACGTGCCTTGATTAACTGTCCCCTTATACGTAAACAAAAACAGGATTGCTGCATTTTCTTTTGTAAATTTATAAACATTTATGTTGTGTACATAATTATTTTTTAAGTATACAAATTTTAGCAGGATATTGCCATTGTTGAAACGTATTTTTTTAACAATGATATTATTTTGTTCAATTGTTTTATAATTTTAACAGAAAATGAAATTTGAATTGTTTTGTTTTTATATTCAGTAAATTGTTTCACATACCTGCACATAATACATAATATGAAGTCAGTGTTTGTGACGTTATTTTTTTAATACAGCTAGCTATGCTGAAAATAAAGTTTTCTGTAATATTTCGTGTTCGATGGAGCGGAGTCATAGTGTAAAGAATGTTAGAATCGCTCCTTTGTTAGTACCTAAATCGCGCAGACGAGCTGCGCAGGTTGTGTTAGCTTGCTGATCGATCAGGCACGCCCATACTGTTTTCTTATTGGTGCTATCTATATACTAGTCAGTGTGGCCAGTAGGACGACGAACAAGGCCGCACAGTGCTGTATTGTTTTTTTTTTTAATTTCAAGTTTCATAATATTCATTGTGTTAATATAGTTTAAGATGTTTATTTGTGTCTATTTTTATTTTTAATAAAACCCACAAAATGCAATCGTTTTTATTCTATTACCCAACGCAACACAATGTTTTTTAAAACATTTTTCTAATACGGCCGTGTTACAGTACATCCAGGGTAAGTTCGGTTGTGAGCTCAGATCGATCTGTAGAGTTTGAATTTACATAAATTTAGAGCGAGGGATAGAGATAGATATAGAGCAATGTTAAATTTATGTAAATTCAAACTCTACAGATCGATCTGAATTCTGAGCGTAAAACCAACTTACCCCCAGTGGAAGGAACAGACGACAGTCGCGTGCTCCAAACACGACTGGTTGGCTGTCTCAAGGTCAAAGAAATTGTGTTGCACAAACATCAGAGTGCCGACCATAGAGATATTGTGCCAACAGAGGAGCGATTCTACTATGATATATTCTTTAAACTATGGCTTGTGACTTTACTCATGTCTTGAACGTTCGGAAAGGCTGTCTACACATGAATAGATAGCTTTTCTAAACATGCAAGAGATATTGTTTGGCACTGAAATCCATAGATTTACTATTTTGTGACGTCACTTCATATTGATTTGATTAACTGTTAAAAATCCTCAGATTTACTGTTTTATGACGTCGCTCGTATATGACTTAAGGTACGTACAGCTGGGATTCTAGATGGTAGCGTAGATCAATAGCAGGGCTTGCTTAAATTAATGCATTGTTATATATGCGAGCGTGCACAACGAAGCAGTGAGTGTAGCAGGTATAAGCGCTGTTACAAGAGCTGGTAGATTCAAGAATGTATCTCATCATTCTTTCAGCGCGCTGACTACTACAATCAACGTGTGACAATGGATGTGACTAGTTTAATAAGTGAAATTTTGCTAGTTTTTATTTAATTTGTTTTTAGTTTCTCTAAGACGTGTTTAAAAGTGCTAGGTTCCCATACGTAAATATTCAAAAATCGGTGTGGGTAAAATTTTAATTCTTGGTATAAATGATAAAATTCGCCATGTTTAGATCGTTTTTTATAAATAGGGTGGACATGATAGCTCCTACCCAAATTTGTATTTAAAATATACCACTTTGTAGCAGAAAAACACAAATATTCGTCTTCGCTATCTGACATTTCAAACGCGATTTAAGCTTGTATCAATGCTAGTATCAAAGCTTCGTTGTGCAAACCTATAAGCGCTTATGATTTCAGCCACCATCTACCATACATGCTACCATCTAGAATCCCAGCTGCGTACTGCACGTACCTTTACACGTCATAAAATAAGGGGGGGAATGCAAGAACATGCTATCACGGTTAGTTTTTTTTTAATATCTATTATGCCTGTTAAAACATGAAAAATTATTTACAGGCTGATATTATATTCTAAAACGCAAATGACGTATCAATATAAATAATATTACAGTAACGCAGTTCGTTTAGCCCCAATTTTTATTAACATACTCGCTATAGCGCTGTTTTTGAGATTTATCCCACTTCTGAGCAGACGTCACAGGGAATGTAAATTTATCATCGACATAATATAGTACTGGACTGCGCTGAGCGAGTCAAATCAAGTTAAGAGAGAAAAGGGTAATTCCGTGAAAGGAAAAGAAGGCTACCAAACTTTTTTTTCGCAAACTGATGGCGCCAATAGCAAGTTGTATGTCTCATTCAAATGCCAGTACTGTTTATATACATCATTTAACGGCTAAATCGCAATTTTGAATTAATTTAATTATATTTAGAGTAAATACTAAAAAGATGAAATAAAAAAATTACTTTATCGGACAGAAGAATAACTTAACACAAACCGTTAATCTCTAAACTTTTGACACATATATTACTTGCCACTAGCGCCATTTGATGAATAAAAAATGTGAACTGTTGGCGCATACCTTACTTGGCCACTAGCGCCATCTGCCAAAAAAGAAAATGGTAGCCCTTATTAGACTTAGAGCAGCTTTAAACTACGCTAGATTGTAAAACAGCTTAAAATAAAGGTGTTTGTAAATCTTATACAATTTATCGAGACATTTTTACAATTATTGTAACAGGATTTATTTACGCGTGTGGTACACCTTTATTTTAATAACTGTACAACAAAATGATCTCGTAAAATGATTTTATCGACGTCTTGATTGTGAATTGTTTTCTGTGTTGTATTCTAATTGTGCATAATTTATTTGAACAGTTTTATATTAAGCTTACACTTAAAGAGTAGAAATATTTGAACAAACACAAAACAAAAGAAAACTACTCGAGATTGCCTATCTTGTTTGTCTTATGTTTTGTGCAGATTTGGTTGAAACAATTAGCATAATATTCATTGAATTATTAAGTATGGAAGAAGTGATTATACGCGCTTCAATCTACAAGAAAAAACGTACACACTGGGTGTGAATGAATGAATTGTAGATTATAGACGCTCGACAACAGAGGTCATTAGCGTTTAACACACTGGGTGTGGTTTTTAGTGGTCTTTCCAATATGGCGTCTTTAACAGATTGATATTTTTTACTTAGATTTTCTTTTGGACTAAATAAATATAAGAAACTGGTGTCAAAAAATAATTTCCAAAATAATTATAACTTCAAAGTATGATACAATATGACCGAACTGTCATCTCTGAATTCAACCGGCTGTAACCGGACAAATTCTTTGCGAGACTGAGGGGCTGCAAAAAAACAATAAGTATAAAAAAATGTTTTTATATAACACATGCACGCTTTTAGTGTTTTTTCGTATCTGTTTTGCGAACCTTAAATAGTCTTTTATTGGCTAGTAACCATTATGTAACGGTTTTCAGTGCTATAATGGTTCATTATGTAACTAGTTACATAATGATCCATTATGCAACGCTTTTCAGTCCTATAATGAAAAAAACAGTTGCATAATGAACCATTATGTAACTGTTTTTTTAATTCAGTTAAATTCTAAAACCATGCATGTGTTATATAAAGTATAGTGTGCAACGCGTGTGCTAAATCTTTATGCGTCAGGCGCGATGTTTTCAGCACCCGTATGCGGCTCGCGATACACACTCGCCAAGGCTCGTATGCGCTCGCCTACTATTCGTGCTTAAAACATCAGCACTCGTATTCGGACTAGTAACCATGATGCACACTCGCCAAAGCTCGTGTGTGCTCGCCTACTTCTTGTGTTTAAATATCGCGCCTGACGTATAAAGGTGTATTTAGCACACTAGTTACACAATATACTATTTTTTTGTACTCGTTACTGTAAAAGATTCTAGCAAAATGGTTACTAGTCCAGGCCTATGTGTAATACTTTCTAACTAGGTTCCATGACATTTGATCCCAGCAATTTTATACCACGACAAGTGATCCCAACGACAACTGATCCCAACGACAATTGATCCCACGACATTTGATCCCAAAAAATTGTCTATAAACTAACAGAGCCTGATAAGTAATAAAGTTATTAAATTTTATTAATTTAATGAAATAATTTAATCGAGGGAAATTTGTTTAAATTAAATTTGTAGACGTTATGATATATTTGTAATTACGACAAAGGGAATAATCGATTAAATTATTTCATTAAATTAATAAAATTTAATAACTATATTACTTCTCAGACGCTATCAGTTTATAGACAATTTTTTGGGATCAAATATCGTGGGATCAATTGTCGTTGGGATCATTTGTCGCTGAGATCAGTTGTCGTGGGATCACTTGTCGTGGTATAAAATTACTGGGATCAATTAACGGCACACCTTCTAACTATACCTAATAACTCAATGTTTATTAATGACTATTTTTAATGGACTTAAATTTAATAATTATTAAATAACAGAAATTAAAACTAAAAGAAATATGTTGTTTCAGTCGTATCCTCATTAATAGAACGATTGCTTCCCTTCTAATTAAATCAATAAGTTTTTAAAGAATCCGTCAAAAAACGCAAACGACTATAATTGTCCACCGTGAAAAACAATTGAATAAATTTTTGTTTTCGATGTTGCAGTCCCTGAAATTATTTTAAACCCAATAATCCACTGATTTCTAACTGGACTGACGGTCCTTGCGGTCTGAATACAGCGAAAGTATTCTGAATTGAAAGCTCATCCCGCGCCTCGAAATACTCGAAACTACTAAATACGCTTGCGTTACCTGAGTAACCTCATTGTTATGACTTCGGAAGAGTATTGTCATGGTATTTAGCAGAGCTAGGGAGTATCTTTGTAGACTCCAATTACTCTTAGAATGGTACCGATACGTCATCAATGTATTGGCGCCAATCATCAAAAGGCCATCTAAAAAGGGAAAAAAACAAAAATAAACTTTTTTTGTTTTGTTTTTTTTTTTCATTTTTTTAGTAACCCTTTGCACACTACGCCACTGGGTCAGGTAGGCGGCGTCCAGATAAATAGGCGTTTTCTGTCAATGACGTAGCGGTATCATTCTTAGAGTAATCGAATTCTATCAAATACTTTTTATTGAAAGTATCTGTATCCGAATAATATGAAGATACTTCTCAAAAGTATCCGGTATCTAAGATTCTTCTGAAGTATCTAAGATACTTTTCAAGGTATCTAAAATAATTTTTAAAAGTATATTTTCTTAGATACTTTCATACAAAGTATCTTTTGAAGAATTGAATGTTTAGTATCGTGTATCTAGATGCTTTTTGAAGTAACTTCTGCAGCTATGGTATTTAGTACCGTTTCGACAATTTCGAGGCGCTGAATGAGCTTTCAATTCACCCCATTGGCGTCTTGTCAGTCCAGTTATAGTAGTTGTATAAAATAAAAGCTTCTAGAGAACACCGAAAATCAATTTATTAATCAAACTTAGCGGGGTGTGTACTTTTGGTTTTGCAACGATGTCAGGCGGCCAGTTTCCTGCGGGAGGGTGCAGATGCGATGGCGTTTTTTGCAAAGTGAAAAGGGTGAAGGGGTGCAGGAGGGAATTCCCCCAAAAAACGTTCCCCGCGGGTGTGTTCGTTCGATGATTTTAGTCGCAGTTATGACATCTCCTCCACTTCATTGTAAATTGTTAATCGGTGTTCTCTAGAGGCTAGTTATAGAGATCAGTACAATAATCCCGACCATAAAGACTTGTTTGCACGTCTCTTTCTGTCCGATAGCTGCATTCACGTTTTTAATATGTCCAAAAACGATAAATAGCAATGCATTGCTTTACTTTGTTATAAATGTTTATTTTATATGTTATACCGTGTGCTGATTTGTTTTGCGGGTAATAGGGATTTAACCCGTAAAATCAAACTTTCGCGATTTCCTGCTTCCCTAATTATTTTAGGAAAAATATCTTCCAATAAAAGTTTTAGAACATAAAATTCTGCATCTAAATCATTAAACAAAATTAATTTTGCATGCTTTGTAACGGCAGAAATTTGATATGAAAATGTCAAAATTACCTCAAAAACAGATAGCGATAGCCATGGAACTTGAACAAAATGTTTAGAAATTATTCTGGCAGCTATGTCATCATTTTGTTCAAGTTCCTTGGCTATCGCTATCTGTTTTTGAGGTAATTTTGACATTTTCATATCGAATTTCTGCCGTTACAAAGCATGCAAAATTAATTTTGTTTAATGATTTAGATGCAGAATTTTTATTTGAAGATATTTTTCCTAAAATAATTAAGGAAGCAGGAAATCGCGAAAGTTTGATTATACGGGTTAAATCCCTATTACCCGCAAAGCAAATCAGCACCTGGTATATGTTACGCTCAATACTCGAATTCGGACAATGCCTGAAAAAAATGCGCAAAACTAGTTTTGAGTAACGAGTATTTCCCAAACCCGAAGTCTTACATCTAATCAGGTAATGAGTGTTACAAAATGAGCAGAATTAGTTTTGCGTATTTGCAATACTAGTTCAGCTTGTTTTAGTCGTATTTTTGATGTTCAGAATTAGTTACATGAGATTTATGGGGTGTAATATAGGTACCTCCCAACCAAATTTAAATAAGATACAAGATAGCGCTGGAAACATTATTTAAATATATTTTATTTCGTTACTTACACAAATATAACAAAAAATAAAACTTTATTCTTAGACAAATATCAATTAGATAATTCAAAAATTATTTATTTGAACAAGAACTGGAATGGTGGCATTTAGAATTGCATAATACTTTTTTTTTAGACAAGAACATGCTCTGTTAATACTTTTTGTTGCACATACATGAATTAAAATTCTTTTGTAGATCCAGATATATGGGAAGATGCAGTTCTAATTAATGTATTATTGTTGCCAACAATATTGTTTTCTTTAAAAACATTATTATCAGTCAATTGAAACTCATTTCTAAAAAACATTTTTTGTAAATCCCGCAATTATGTTAATTACTAAAACATTCACATAACCCTACTTTTTATTCGGGTTCAGACGTTGATTGAATAAAACAAGCAGAACTATTATTGCTTATTCAGAAATGTACAAAACTAGTTTTTTGCAATTAAAAATAGGGCTTGAGAATAGCCGAGCGTGTTGCAGTGCTGTTGTTTACATGGCGTTGCTATGGTTCCTCTATTACAAGTTCCCAGTTCCCGGGTTCTAGCCCGAGAGCTGGTAAAAGCGTCATTAGGATTTTCAATTTATTCGCGTCTGACATTAAGGTCGAAGCCCTCTATTGGGCTTAGTCGCGAACTACCCGAGGAGGTCGTAGCAATGGAACAAAGCGTTGAATGAAGGTAAAAGTGCACAAAATATATGTTTTTCACGTATGACAGTTTACAAAGGTAAGCATAATGCTAAAAAATATTGTTCAGTTTTCACTTCAAGTTTTGTAATAAATAATTCTGTCGCAATACGACTTTTAACCGTTGTTTGTTTACATTAGCTTACATGTGATTTGTATTAAATAGTTTCAGAAATGCCTCACATGTGTTCAATTCCTTGTTGCCGAAAAACTTCGACAGCATTTTCCTATCACAAATTTCCTGAAAATAGTGAATTGAGGAAGCTATAGATGGGTTTAACTGGAATAAGACTGATAACACAAAGCACTCTTTTGTACAGTGATCATTCAGATGCTAATGACCTCTGTTGTCGAGCGTCTATAATTTACAGGATGGATGGATTGTGGATTGTAGACGCTCGACAACAGAGGTCATTAGCGTCTGACTATAATTTACAATTCATTCATTCACGCAGTGATCATTTTAACGGCAATGATTTTTTTCCGCGTCGTAAGTTCCTATTGCAACATTTGTGCTGACATAACAAAACGTTTTTAGTGAAATTTAATTTCGATATTTTCAGCCAGATGCTAATGACCTCTGTTGTCGAGCGTCTATAATTCACAATTAATTCAAAAGTCGTATTACGACAGAATTATTTATTACAAAACTTCAAGTGAACACTGAACAGTATCTTTTTGCAATATGCTAACATTTGTATACTGTCATTCGTGAAAAACATATATTTTATGCACTTTTACCTTCACTCAACGCTTTGTTCCGTTGCTACGACCTCCTCGGGTAGTTCGCGACTAAGCCCAATAGAGGGCTTTGACCTTAATGTCAGACGCGAATTATTAAAAAAAAGTAATGAATTGAAAATATGAATTGGTGCTAGGCCCAAATAACCTTAGCTGTTGGTGGTCTTTAAAACACATTTTTTTGCAATTAAAAATGCGCAAAACTAGTTCTGCTCATTTTATAACACTCAATACCCGATTAAATGTAAGATTTCTGGTTTGGGAAATATTCGTTGCTCAAAACTAGTTTTGCGCATTTTTTTCGGGCATTGTCCGAATTCGAGTATTGAACGTAACATAAACATTTTTTTGCTGATGTAGTATTTTATTTTATTTGGTGTGTTCGTTGGTTTCTTCAAAGAAGACTAGAGACAGAAGGTGAAACTTGCTACTCCGAATTGCGCAACGGTACGCAATACGTCGCACGCCAGTCGCCAGGTGGTGTTGTCATCTGTCAATGATATAGCGTCGGGTGTTTTCACCATATCATGTAAACCGAAGTGAAGATAAACATCGGTATTGGTTAGGTTTTTTTGCGCAGTGTCGCATAGCGCATGCTATCGCCATGATGTGCGATCATAGACCTGTGTCGTCCCACCCTCTCTACTTGAGTTTCTTTTCCTTAGTCTCTAGTCTTCTTGGTTTTGAAGATTTCAATCAAAATTATGGACGCGCATACGTACAGTCTATTTTCAGACTCTCATCATTTTGAAGGAAATCTTCAAAAAGAAGAATTCAACAAACACACCCAATAACTTACTTTTATAGAACATCTATTTTCAGTTAAGAAGAATCCCACTCAAACAATAATTTCGGGTGTACGAAGCTAATTTATAATAAAGATAACGGAATGCATTGTGACAAATAAATTGTATATAATGTGGTTCATGGAAGTTAGCAAAATGTAGAAAATTAACGTTAACAGATTTAAATATTTTAATTTCCATGGACGTAGTATAATATTCTCTTTTTTAGTAATATGTTTAAATACTATTCTAGTGTTAATCAATGATTTTGTAAATGTATCGGTATACTTTTTTTTATTAAATAAAAATAAATAACCCTCCCAGCAAAACTGGTATTTATATTTTGTTGTTTGTAATCATGACATCCTCTTTTTTTGGTAGGTCAACCGCTAGGGTTAGCTTGGCCTAATACCAGTTGGTATTTTAAATTTAATGATTTCAGTGATCATAGGAGTGAAGAAAGTTGTAATGACGAAAAAAATCGAATTTGAGATTTTGGTGGAGTTAGACGTTTCATGGACCCTACTCCTAGTAGGGGCCTTTAGAATTCGGATTTTAGGTATGCGGGACATCCCTACATACCGAAAAACGGAGTGTTTTGAATGAATCAAAACCAAATTTTAAAGTTGGACATATTTTCTCCCTACTCCCCTAAATAGGGAGATTTATTGAGGAACTAAAATAACGATTTTCTCAAAAACTGCTCGATTTCGTTCATATATCATAATTCAGTGTTTGCAATGACTCAGGGCTTGAGAATAGCCGAGAGTGTAGCAATGCTGTTGTTTACATGACGTTGCTATGGTTCCTCTATTACAAGTCCCGGGTTCTAGCCCGAGAGGTGGTAAAAGTGTCAATTGGATTTTAAATTATTATTAAAAAAAAATAATGAATTGAAAATATGAATTGGTGCTAGGCCCAAATAACCTTAGCTGTTGGTGGTCTTTAAAGCACAATTTAACAATATTATTTTTGAACGAAAATTTTCGGTCTATGCAGTTGAGGAAAAAAAAATTAGTGTGGTAGTGCCGTTACGCCGTACCATTTGTTTTATTAATTCTTTCACCATTTCTCGGATTATAACTCGGAAACTGGGAATGTATAATAATCAAGCCTTTGAACAACCAAATAAATGTCATCTGAAGACCTGTTAAATTTTTTATGAAAAAATAATATTTTCCCCTAGAGTGTACTAATGACAGTTGACGCAAAAGTTACATAAATTTTCAAAGTGACGTTACGGTTAGTGGAACAAAAAGTGCCAATTTTTTTAATATAATCATAGATCAAGTAATCATTGAGGAAGATACCTTTCCTTATGACGTAATACGTGAGCAGTTTTTGGAGAGACTATTAGCATAGATCAAGTAATCATTGAGGAAGATACCTTTCCTTATGACGTAATACGTGAGCAGTTTTTGGAGAGACTATTAGGATCGCATGATCGCTCTACACTAGCGACACCCCTATTTCTCTCCATGAACTAAACTGCCAAACCATAGGTTAAGAAAAATATTAAAGCTACCATACTTCTCTGTTTCTAGGGGTTTGGCAGTTTAGTTTATGGACAGAAATAAGGGTGTCGCTAGTGTAGAGCGCAACGATCATGCGATTCCAGCGGTCAATCAATAAACTGTTTATTTAAAATTAAGCAAAATCGCAGGATAGTGGACAAAATAATTTGATTTATTAAATTAAATGTACGACGTTTCGTCTATAGATTTAGACTTTTTCAAGTACAATCATAAAAATAACAATATTTATGACAAGTCCCCAGTTCTCGGGTTCTAGCCCGAGAGCTGGCAAAAGTGTCAATTGGATTTTCAATTTATTATTAAAAAAAATAAAAAATAATGAATTGAAAATATGAATTGGTGCTAGGCCCAAATAACCTTAGCTGTTGGTGGTCTTTAAAACACACAACAATATTTATGAAAATTAATATTAATTACTAACCATAGCAATTAACATAAGATAGGGTACATAAGACAAAAACATGGTAACATGGTAACAAATTATGTTGACTATAAATTTTAACAATCAATAATAATAATAATACAAAAATTAGTATAATTTCATAATATAATTGTACTGACTACTTAAATTTTGAGTGTCTGTTCTATAATTGATTGAATTGTTTTTTCTAATAAAACACATTTCACTGATATTGCGTTTCTTCCAATTTGACTCTTTATCTAATATTTGAACTTCATTGAAAAGAAATTTATGCCCAGTGTCGAAATGATGAGATGACAACGCCGTCTTATTATCACTTAATAAGTTTATGTTTCTACAGTCCATTTTGTGCTGATAAATTCTATTTTTTAATAACTGTTTTGTTTGCCCCACATAGCATTTATTACATTCACAAGGTATTTTATAAATAATATTAGATTGATGTGAGATAGGCGTCTTATCTTTAAGTCTTGTGAATAACTTGTAGGTATAAAAATGGTTTCTGTTACAATGATTTTCATAGTTCTTTATAACTGTTTTCTAAAGCAAATTTGTCGTCAAAAAATTAGCACGGTTTCTTTATTATATTATTTAATTTTTGAAAACTCAAATTAAGAATTGGTTATAAAAAAAATTATATTAGTTTTCTGTTACCATGGTTAGTTTCCAATTTTTATTTTGTAAAATTTTAGCCCTTAAAATATAACTAAATGTTTGTGGTACCAACTTGAGTCAAACAAATACATTTCTACGGTAAAAAAATAGACTTTATAACACCTCCTTGGACTTTATTTAATTTCTCGTTTACCATGGTTACACAACAATTAATTACGAAATAAATACGAGACCTTGAAAAAATTAAAATGTATAAAAAAGCTATTTTTTTCGGCGTCCTGCATTTCAAGATCTTGGCTATAGTGTCTATGATCTTGGCTCTGAAATTTTTAACATAATTTTGAATAACCGTGGTAACGTTTTCTTTGTTAAATCATGTTATTGAGTTGATACTGTTTTTTCTCAATTTGTGTAATATTTTGCATTTTAAAATTTCTGACAAATTACTTTCTATTAATATTTCAAACACGTCCAAATTACCTCGCAATTTTCGCATTCGGAGTAAGGAGGTTGCAGTTGCACTATATATTATATTATATTAAATGCTGAAATACTTTTTCGAATGTATTTTGAATTTCAAGAACAGTTATTATTTTTGGGGTATTTTGTCCACTTTTATATATTCTTACCTGCATAGTCTCAAATTAAGATTCTGAATGATTGTGATAAAACTCGTGAAATTTTGAAACAAGCAATATAATATTTTTTTAGAATAAATAGAAATGTTCAGTTTCAGTTTTTTTTATAAAAAACAGCATATTTTGATAATTTTTTATTTTACTGAAAATAATTCCGTACTAAAATGGTAAAAAACGGAGCCCACAAATGGTGACAAAATTCTTTTGTGCCCAATACGCGATGTCTTTTTTTTGAAAAATATTTAATTAATCCAATCCCCTATGAACATCAAAAAATAATGTCATAAATTCAAATATAATTCCAAAGCTACTCATTCGCCAAGGTTAGCACCATGGAGGTTAGCACATTCGCGATTTGCACGAAAGTCGAAACCATTGCAACAAGGAGGTTTGAAAATATTTTTAATCGGAATGAGTCATTTTTTTACCGCTGATTTTTGTGGCAGCACCGGTCGAGCCTCAACTCAAATAGAGATGCATGATGAGTAAATAAAGCTCTTGAGAGAGATGCACATAGTTAGGCTGTCGGTTCTTTATGAATTGGAGGCTCCACGTTTCAAACAACAGACATTAGATGTCTTACCCATATTACTTAGTCAATGATATAATGTTATTATCCGTCTTATATTTTGAAAGTAATTGTGTAAAATGAGCTGATAAGGGTAAGTATTTAATAATTATAATATTTAGTCAGAATTATTAAATATTTTTTATCGCGCCAAAAACAAATTACAGATTAGGTTATAAGGTTATCGTAATGTTTAAAAAATAAAATAAGTGCCCGCATTATCGTTAATACGTGCCTACATTTTTATGCATCTATTTTCTTTTTAAATTGAATTTAAATATTTCGGTTTTTTCGTTTTTTGTAATGGAATGTCAAATTTCGCTTAGTTCAGCATCAAACCAATACGCTGCGCTAGCTAAATTTCATAACCGTAAAACTTTGACGAATCCCCGTCCGATGTCACTACTAAACCGACAAAAGTTCATATTTAAATTGATTTAAAAAGTGCCCCGTTTTTAGTGAATTCAAATATTCACATTTTCTCTAAGAAAGAAAAATCACAATAAGGTTAAAAATGTGTGTAATTTAAATAATAAAAAGTATAGAGGGACGTTTCAGAGAGTGTTTTTTGTAATTTTTGGGTACATCATTTAGGATAGCTCTTTTGGCTTCTTCATTTGCATAATTGGGTTTTTAAACGAATTTTTTTTTTTACTTAAATGGAAGGACCACATCAAGTTTTATAGCAAAACTGTTTTTATTTAATTTTTTTGCTTACTAATTAAAAAGTTATATTTAAATAAAAATTAATTTTTAAACTCAGTTCCGATAACGCGCCGAAAGAATCCGAACGCGTGTGACGTCATTATGTTATCTATGGTCTTTGTATCCATGGTTACCAAGTTAAAAATTTATTATTTTTGATAGTATGTGTAATACATATACACAAATACCAACAAATGCAGACACATTTTAACATAACGACGTCACAAACATTCCTGGCGCGTTTTGAAGTCACGTGATATTTTTTAAATTTTTATACATTTTAATTAATTTTTAGTAATTTATCTATAGCTTTAAAAAAATTTTTCTTTTCGATTTTCAATATTATTTATGTTAAATTATTAGAAAAAATTACAAAATTAATATTTTTTTTTAAACTTAAATACCTAATTGCCGTTAAAGCCGCGGTGGCAAGGAATCCTGTAATTACTAATTTATTATTTGGAACACAATATTTAAGATTTTTATAATCAGTGCCCAGTATGTTTTTGAGTATTATGGATTAGACGTCGAGTAAAAGACAAGGTCAAGGTGATATTTCACAATAATGTAATATTATAACCGCACGTTTTTTCCAGTATTTTTGGATACTTAGAAAGGTAAACGTATTTTTACTTCCCACCTCTACTATGGTAGGGAAGTAATGGATTTAGTCCGAAAAAAATATTTCGAGATTTTAACAGATTTTCACGTTTTGAGACCCTAGCAATCGTTTAAGATCATTTTCTGACTGATGTCTGTATGTGTGTATGTGGTCAATTTTTCGCCTTCGATATCGTAAAAACGGAACAACATACGGCCATGCCGATTGTTCTATTGTGTTTATCAGCCTTTAACTTAGATCTGATTAGATTTTGAGTCAAATCGGTTCAGTGGATTCTGAGATATTAAAAAAAACGTTCTCAATGTCACGTATTAACATAGGTAACCAAAATATAAATGAATTCTAGGTGTTATATGAAAAAAATGTAAATATTTTTTTTCTCTAAAATGTACAGTTTTCGAGAAAAAAAATATTTTACTAAAAAAAATAAAAATTGTACGTAAATCAAGGTAACCATGATTTTTGCTATATTAAGCTAGCCATCAGTAGATCACCAAACAAAAGAGAGGGCCATGCTTTTTTTCAAAGAATAAAAAAAGAGTGTTTATTTTTTGCAAATATTTACTAGGTGGGAACTATAGGACTGGTCATCAGTCGAATTTTTTAACAATACATTTGATTATCAACAGTCTACACCTAAATTACTTTTTTATCGCGAAACGATCATAACAACTTTCGTTTTGTTTCTGCAGTTATGCTATTAGTTTTGACCGTCACTTGTCACAGTAGCTTTATTCATTTGTTATGTTATCAATTCGACATTGAAATCTATCGGAAGTGTAAGCTACATTAGCGATGGCCCAGTTTATGATCAATAAACTGTTCTTTTTTTAAGTTCAACCTCGACTATTTACCCGGTCAAATGTTTTTCTTTAATGAAATGCTTTATGGATTGCATGCAGTTGTTTTCTTTTTAGGGTTCCGTTCCGTACATCTGATGAAAAAACGGAACCCTTATAGGATCACTCTCGTATGACGTATCTGTCTATCTGTCCGTTCTTCCGTCTGTCACAGCATAATTTCTCCTAATCTACTGGACGAAAAGTTGAAATTTGGTACATACTACATACGAGGTGTCCCAAAATTGTTGGGACACAGAGCTACCGCACGTGTAGTAGAGGTCAAAATAAGTCGATTGGACCCAATTTATTTATATACCAAAATGTACCGTTTGCCTGTGAGAAGAGTTCAAAGTTTACATAAAATTTTGTATATAAAATTTTGTATTACAATTTTATTAAACTTGTACTAGGAATATCTGTTAGCATTATTTAAGAAAACGTTTTTTTCCTTCGGAACTATGCGGAATACGAAATTTTTACAAGAGTAACGAAATGAAGATAATTAATAAGTCTTCTCGCAAAAAAATTTGAGAACCGTATTACCACCCCTAAGAAAGTTCTGAAAAAAATGTCAGGGGGTGAGGGTGGTTTTAACCCTTCTACAATTTCTTTTGGGTTTCTTTGATTACCGAAAGGAGAGTAATCCTCTAAAATGCACTTTTGTCAAATTTCATTCAATTTGTTTCACTCATTTCTGAACAGCGTACAAAAATGTGTTTTTTTATGTAAACTTTGAACTCTTCTCACGGGCTAAAGGTACATTTTGGTATATAAATAAATTGGGTCCAATCGACTTATTTTGACCTCTACTACACGTGCGGTAGCTCTGTGTCCCAGCAATTTTGGGACACCCTGTATATAGAGTTAGGTGACCCAATCACGGAAGTATAGCGTAAATAAATGAATTCTGATTTTGGGGTGCAAATTAGAAAATTAAAAAAAAAATTCAAGTGCATCATGTGACGTATCAAATGAAAGAGCTCATTATAAGAAATACAAATTATATATTTTTTATAATTTTAAAATGCATCGTTTAAAAGATATTAAAGAAAATATACGAAAATCGAACATCCCCCCCTCCTTATCTCCGAAACAACTGAGCCTAAAATTTTGAAAAAAATAGGGAATATAGGGCCTCACTCATAGTTTACAGGAAAACCTAATCGAAAATTTTAAGTCTTTAAATTCCCACGGGAAACGGAATAGTACGGAACCCTCTCCACGCGAGCCCGACTCGCACATGACCGGTTTTTTTTTCTATGTTTTTATTCAAATTTAATTGAACGTTGTCAAGCAGCATCATTTATCCTTGGATGCCATGTTTTATTAAAAAACACGAAAGATGGTCTAGTAACCTAACTTTTTAATTTGACCTTAAATTAAATGCAAGTTATTATTCAAGTAAATTACATTATAATTAAAAACGAGCATTTTGCAGTGTTTTATTATAAGTAATTTAATATTTATATTATTCATTTCATTTGCATCAACGTCGTTTACCGGCCAACTAAAATTTAATTTCATATTTCTCGTAAGTAATTAAGATGCCAAAACAGCTATTTTATTTTTATTTAAAACTAGTATTTACCCGCGACTTCGCCCGCTTGCCCAAAAGTTGTGGGACATTCTGTATTACAAATTTCAAGTAAAATATTCATCAATTCAATAAAAGCATTGTTGAATGAACACATTTTTTTAATGCAGTTTTTAGTGATGTAAATGCGTATAATACTCTGGTATAAAACGTTTGTATAAAACGGTATTATACGGTATGTAAAAAAAATAATATACCCCAGTTTTATACTAGGTATGAATACTGCCTATTTTACTGTTTTATACAGAACGTATAAAACGTTTAACACCGTTTAAAACGGTTTAATACCGTTTAAAACGCTTTAATACCAAAATGAGAACAGGAACTTTTCCTATTATGCAGTTGGCAATACTGAAAAATGCACCGTAACCGTAGTGTGAAAAAGTAAAAAACCGTTTTATACTGAAAAAATGCGATATTATATACCATGGGTTTAATACACAAAAAAGTTTAATACCGTATTTTTACATCACTAGCAGTTTTTAAATTTTTTGTCAGAAGGTAGGTATTGAAAATGTTGATCAGGGCAAACCGGGTCTTTACTGTATTTTATAGAGATAGGCATTGTTGAGAAATGAAGGAATTACACATTGTGTCTTTCCTTGTGTAACTAGGAGGGGGGGGAGGGCAGTATAGCCTAGTGGTATATAGCATACTTGGTGCCGCAACCTCTAGACTGGACTGCCGTGGGTTCGGATCCCGCCTGCGCTCATGGATGTTTTGTGATGTTATTTAGTTTTAAGTTAGTTGTTATTTAGTGTAGTTGAATGACGCTAATGACCTTAGATGTCGACGCGTCTATAATCTACAATAAATAAATTAAGGATGGGGGGCCTGACGGGGCATGTGCCCCGGGCGCCGGTTTTTAGGGGCGCCAAAATGGCAATTGTTGTTTTCCAAAAAATACAAGTGGAATATAAAAATAATTAAATAAATAAATAATATTAATAAAATTTTTAACTGGCGCGCCAAAGATTTGAAATATTGCGCCATAAGGTGTCAGGTGACACTGTTGTGAGTCTTAAATCAACTTATACGTAATAAAATAAACATATACGCAGAGGCGGATTTACCACTAAGCTATAAGTAGGCTATAGTTTAGGGCGCCAAATCTTCGGGGGCGCCATATTTTGGATCAGAAAAACTATAACCGAAATTGCCCGAAAATAAAATAAAAAAAACGTAATAATGCTGCTAATCTTCATTGTTTAGCAAAACAATTGGAAATTGCGGAACATAGTTAAATAACAATGCCTTGCAATTTCCGATTGTTATTTTCAAAATACTCAAATTCTTTCTTTTGTATACGGTTGGCCATTCTTCGTTTAAGTTTAGGGGGGGGGGGGCGCCAAAGTGAGGTATTGCCACGGGTAATATTTAGCCTAGTTACGTCCCTGTTGTGTTGTAATCATGTCGCACGTGTAAGGTAGGTATACATTATACAGTTTGATCAGTCGGAAAATTCATACACTGCGATAAAATATGTATAAATATTTTGGCATTGTTAAAATGTTGTTTTTTACAAATACATTTTTGCACGATGTCCGTTTAGATAAGTTGAATTCTGGCTATACATGAATTTCTATTTAATAAACAAGATAATACCATACTTCAAGGGGTCTAAGGCATAGGCGTAACTAGAAGGGGGCCAGGTAAACCCGGCCCACCCCAGAGTTGGTATCCACTGGCGCAAAGGATTTATAAAAAAAAGGGGTGTGGGTCTCGGGACCCCCGGGCCCCGACAGATGTGAAACATCAAAGAAAACGTTATTGAACTCGGTGGTATTCTCTGTGTAGTAGTATATATTTTTTCAAAAGCAGCAACTAACTGTTATGCTGACGTAATCTTATATACTGCACTGTAACACACGCGGTTGCGGCGTTTAAGCACGCCTGAGCCAGAAACGCAACTAAATACACAGCGAAGTATCTATATTACAGTATACATATACTTTTGCTTTACAGTACGTTCGTATGTATACTCTCTCTCTCTCTTCCCGTGCCCTAGCGCGCGGAAGCCGAAAGAGAGAGAGAGAGTGCCGCAGTGGTGGGGAGAACAGCAGCGAAGGAGCGGACCATAAATTTCGTTGCATATTTCCCCTCACGCGGCTCTTCACAGCCCGACATAAGATGTTTCACATCAAACAATTCTCAATTAAAGCTAATCGAAGCTTCAATTCCTTTAGTCTGGGATTCCGTAGATGAAAAAGTTTAAGAAAAAAGAAACGCAAAACAACTCGTGCTGTGTATTTCAATCATAGATATAGAAATCTGGAGACATAGTATAAAGTGCCACTTTAGACGATAGAGGAAGCCATTCAGGGGAGGGTGCATGCCTGTCTTATGGACATGTCCATGCTATGCATGTGCCCACGTTCTTTTGGCCGCGTCTTTGCGCATGTTAAATTGCTCGTACAGCGCTTGCGCAATTGAAGCGACCAATAGAATGCAGGCACACTTGCTTCCTCATCCCCCCCTCAACAGCAAGGGGCCATCCATAAATTACGTCACACGTTAAGGGGGGGGAGGCAGTCAACAAACTGTGACATCGTATGACAAGGGCCAGGGGGGGTCATAAGCTTTGTGATGTCTCATGTTAAAATTTAAATTTAAAATATTAAAACGCGAAATTTATATGTAAACAAAAAAATATCACTAACTCGATTTATATCTTTTGTTCTGTCTATTATTTAAATTATTTGACTTGATGTTGATTTTATTAAGAAATTTAAAGAAATAAAAATAAAATTTTAACTGCTGTTTTATTTTAATTATTTCTAATTATAAAATTAAAAAATATGTGACGTCACACCAAGGGGGAGGGAGCTTTAAAAATGTGACCATCTGTGACAAGGACGGAGGGGGGATTAAAAATCGAAAAATTTGTGTGACGTAATTTATGGTTGGCCCCCAACCACCCCACTCGCTTGTACTACGTCCCTAGATTTCTATGTCTATGATTTCAATGAATAATATTATAATATGGCATATGCACATAATTAATAAAAACGTCTTTATTTTTTATCCCCCTATATTATTAAACGAGTAAATCTTGTATATACCTACCTATCTATGTTTCTATGTATCTATATAAATATTTTCTCGAAAACGGCTCTAACGATTTTGATCAAATTTACCAAAAAGGGGTTTCGGGGGGCAAAAAATCGATTTAGCTAGGTCTCATTCCTGGAAAAATTCGTTTTCCTATCGATTTTATCATTTTTAAAAACGGTTTTTTGACCTGTCAAAACATTGTAATATCGTGAGTAGGCTTTGGAGAAAACAAACTACTTTCATTATTTATATGTCAAAATTATCTGACAGAATTTTTAACTTATTAAAATAATCCGTGAACTATTTGTATAGTAAAAAATAACAGAAATAAAAACTAAACATTATTATGTAAGTAGTTTTAACTAATATTTAAATAAATAGGTACCTAAGTATGTTATTTTTATATTACCTATATAAAATATGTATATTATGTACGTTAAATATAGTATGACGTATAATCTTACCTAGACTTTTTTTTCTCAAAAACGAATAACGATTTTGATGAAATTTACAGAATGGGGATTTTTCGGGGCGAGAAATCGATCTAGGTAGAAATCTTGGTCCCAGAGGGGAGCAATTAAAAAAAAGGGTTTTTTTATTTATAACTCGGTCAATTGTCAGATCGATTCGAAGCCTATTTCTACATAGATTTTGTATAATATATCACAAGGGTTAAAACTGTAAATGAACACTAATATAAGAAGTGTCTTGCACAATATGTAAACAATGACAAACAGGCGGCCCGAAGGGCCGCACTTCTGGCACCGCGAGTCTGTGTAAAAACACATCGATTTTTGAAAACTATTGTTAAGATACATACAAAAAAGTTTTGTTTAAAAATTTGCACGGCGGCCCGAAGGGCCGCACTTCTAGCGACGCAGGCATGCAGTATATCAAAACACATCGATTTTTAAAAACTATGGTGAAGATGCATGTAAAAATGTTTTGCGCTGCAGGTTTATAGTCTGACGTTTGTTATTAAAAGATATAATATGAATTCTATTTCTTCGAAAATCGATTTTTGTGAGTTTTTCAGTAGGTACCTTCTATGCAAAAAAAATATTTGAAATTTACTGGAAGTTGCTAAGATGATATCACAGAGAAAAAGTACTTCGATAAAGTTGATATTTGGCATCAATGTTTAAAAACGGATTATTGAAACGGCAACGGGCAAGCAGAATTTCATCTGATTCGAACATTTTTACAAGATCTATGAAAATCGGTTTTTGCGAGTTCTTCAGTCAACAAAACAATAACGGCGGTAGATTTGAAAATGGCGACCTAAGTAATATTTACAGGAAAAAATGCTTAATTCAAGTTGATACTTAGTTTTTACGCTTAAAAATACACATAGGTATTTAAAATATTTAACAGAAACAATTATTTAAATTATGTTTCAGAAATAAATTCGTTTCGGAATAATATTCTGAGAAAATAATATCTCACAGCATACAAGTACTATTTTTTTGAACTCATCCGAGCAAAGCTCGGCACCCAGATATTAGTAATAATTAGCTAAAGTAATTACTTATTTTTACTTCCCACCTCTACTATGGTAGGGAAGTAATGGATTCAGTCCGAAAACAATATTTCGAGATTTTAACAGATTTTCACGTTTTGAGACCCTAGCAATCGTTTAAGATCATTTTCTGACTGATGTCTGTATGTGTGTGTGTATGTGTGTATGTGTGTATGTGTGTGTGTGTGTATGTGGTCAATTTTTCGCCTTCGATATCTTAAGAACGGAACAACATACGGGCATGCCGATTGTTCTATTGTGTTTATCAGCCTTTAACTTAGATCTGATTAGATTTTGAGTCAAATCGGTTCAGTGGATCCTGAGATATTCAAAAAAACGTCCTCAATGTCACGTATTAACATAGGTAAAAAAAAATATAAATGAATTCTAGATGTTATAATATGAAAAAAATGTAAATATTTTTTTTCTCTAAAATGTATAGTTTTCGAGAAAAAAAATATTTTACTAAAAAAAATAAAAATTGTACGTAAATCAAGGTAACCATGATTTTTGCTATATTAAGCTAGCCATCAATAGATCACCAAACAAAAAAGAGGGCCATGCTTTTTTCAAAGAATAAAAATTAAATTGTGTTTTAAAGACCACCAACAGCTAAGGTTATTTGGGCCTAGTCAAAGAATAAAAAAAAGAGTGTTTATTTTTTGCAAATATTTACTAGGTGGGAAGTATAGGACTGGTCATCAGTCGAATTTTTTTAAATGTTATTCTATTGGTTTGAAAGCAGTCGGATATAAGCTATGCATGTTCGATATTTGATTTGTAATAATATTAGGTCTAGGAGTGGTCAACGTTATTTGCTAATACAGGCATTGTGGCTTTGAACTTAAGTTTGTTTTTGAACAAAATAACAAATTTGACCCCTTAATACATCCCTTAAAATAATAATTTTATTCTTAATTAATATTTTTATCAATCCAACATCTGCACCAAACAAAATACACTCTTCAGTACTTATAAGTAAATCCATATCCGCAAACTAGTGTTTTCATAAAATTTGTAAGTCCGGTCCTGTCGAGCCGATTTTATTTAAATTTTAGCAGCACATCTTAATCTTTAGTAAAAGGTTAAATTTCGATTTTGAAACGATTCTGAGAATTTTTCAGTGTTTTTGGGCCCAAAAACTTTTTTCAACCGCTTAAAACCACCCTTAGAATGGCCATTGGGTAGACTAATGCGTTTCTCCACACAGCCATTTGGGCCGTTTTATGTGAGCGCTTAACAGACTTGTACATGCTGTGTACTTTCATATTTGATTTTTGAAGTGAAAACTTCTTTAGGCGCACTTTGCGTTCTTTCTGAATGGTTAATGAAAGTGAACCGTCACGCTCGGGTCGGTGACGCTGAATCGGGTTTACTCGGCTCCACTCGACATCAAGCGCGCTCGAGTCGGTGACCACGTTTGCTGTCTAACTCTAACAAGAAGTGCATCGTTTCAAGAATTACGTTTTTATTATTACGTATTATAATAATAAAATAATATTATGTATGTTTTGCCTATAATCAAGTTTTCACTTCTGTTGTGTGGTCATAAGCACACATCCACTTTTTTTTGTGTCGAATTTGATTTTTTGTGTCGAGGCCATTCCGAATCAAGTAGTCTCGCTAGAGAAGTTGCACTCCAAAATGCGATGAAAAATTTCATGTAAGTACCCTATATTGCTAATTAGTTTGACATGACTACTCGACCGGACACCGGTAGTGCATGTGCCATTATTTTGTATTGTTGCACCGTCTATTGTTTACCTTGATGCGAGAGAGACCGCTTTATGCTACTTTTACGGGCGTTGTATGTTCTGTCTTTGTTTTCCGCTGTTAAAATGACCGTCGTTCAGTCTTCTGTGCTAAGGTTGCAGTATAAAAGGGAACATTGTTAACAAAATACGTTTATTATTGTTTAAGAAAACATTTAATAAGTAATTGTTAATAGACTAAGAACCGACATTATTAAGAAAATAAATATTAATTAATTTGAACATTAGCGAAACTACATACTTAAAAACGTGTTTTTGGTGTGATTATTGGAAATAAAAATAATATGTTATTTTAAGTGATTCAAAAACAGTATTCTAATCATTCATAAATTCATTCAAAAAGTGTTCATAAAAAAGCAGCTGGGGTCATTACATAATATATCTAATTAATGTAGATATATCTATAAGTTAACAAATGAACCAAAAATGTTTAGAAGTTTTTATATTTAGGTACTAAAGTTGTTTGTAATTTGTTATTTTATTGCGTAAGTAATTTGTTTTTGCGTATATATATCAGTTTAGTTAATTAGATGTTTTTTTGATCTATATAATAACTAAGATTATATCAATATCAATTTTATTCAAGCGAAATAGAAAAACACGTTTTTTAAAGCTTGCTTGCCTGAAAGAATATAAAAAGAATATCGACTCATTTGAATGAGGTCAAGGGGTATTTTTTTGCAGTTGATTACAATTTAAGTTGTGTTAATTATATTACGCTAAGAATAATAATTATCTTTAATAAAAAATAATATAATACCGATGAGCCAGTTTTAATTTTTGTATTTAAAACAGCGTATTTAATAATCGTTTAAAACTAAGTGTTTTGTGAAAGGTTCCACGTCGTTTCGTCAAAATGAATACTCTTGATTTTCAATTACCATCGTCCATATCGTCAGTTGCTAATCGTACCAACTTTAATAATATGAACGAACGAAATTTTAGTAATTTAAATATTAACGAATTAACCGCGCTTAACGGACACGAAACAAACGATAGTGCTGATCGTAAACAAAAGAACTGTGACAAAAAACAAGTGACTGACAACGGAATCGTGAATGGGAACAAGAACACGAATGCATCCGATCGGGATCTTATGGTTCGCCGAAGGTCATCAGTCGATATAGGTAATGTTCTATCATTTTGTCAAAAATAGTGATTTAAGGATCATGGTCTTTGCCCTTTGGATAAAATTATTGTAGACTAGCCTTTGGCCTGTCGCGAACTACTGACAGGCTGGACATGCCCGATTCTTAGGGTGCTGCGAAGCTAGGGGCCCCTAGAATTACGAATATTTATCGACATGTTAATACATTATATGCGTCATTCATTTTTATCCTAACGATAATTTTTGCGAATCAAAAACAAAGTGCAGGTCATTTTGAAACGTTTTTACTTCGAAAAAAAGTATCAGTTCCATTCAAAATCTTTTTCACGATAGGTACAAAATTATATGGATTGATTGCAGTAAAACGCAAAGTGCATTTTATCGTATAAATCCCTGGAACTTATGCAACCCAACTTTCATTTTTCCGATATTGATACATTTGTTTTTGTGGAAACTATTTTATTAACCCCTAACGCTTAATAACTTTACAAATCGAACGAATTCAGGGATAAGGCCCTTTTACTACGGATGGAAAAAGCGTGAAAATTCCCCGTGTTGAATTCCACACGGGAAAATTTCACGCGTGTTGAGCTCTCAACACACACAGCAGGTTTTTCGGCGTCCCTGCACGTCCGCTTGCGGCGGCCCTACTTAAAACAGGATGTCCACATTCTGGAAAGTCAAGGAAGCTTAAAGTGATCTTGGAATGTCAGGGATTTTTTTCCGAAAACCTGAGTACGCCCTGTAAAAAGGGCAGAGCAGTAGCAGAAAAAAACCGGTCAAACTTGCGCATCGAGGGTTCCGTACTATGCAAAAAAGTTTTTTTTTTACTTATATTTTATTTTGTTCTTTTGAGTGCTTCAAAATTTTTTCGTATCAAATTTAATTCAAAAATGTTTACATTATAAAAAAACAACAAAAACAATTACCTATCGTCAGCTGGATTCGAACCCGGGTTTTCGTAGTGTACGCCTCGCGCGCTAACCATTACGTTGCGAGTGCTTGTTTCATAGAAGCAGATACAATGGCATACCTGAGTATAGTCTATACTTGTCTATAGTCTAATTATACCTATAACGGTATAAAACACATTATAGTAACAGTATAGAAATGCGTTAATTAATTTTTAATTTTCTGTGGGAATTTAAAGACTTAGGATTTTACGTTTTCCTGTAAACTATGCGTGACGCCCTATATTCCCAATTTTTTTTTAAAATTTTAGACTCAGCAGTTTGTGAGATTGGGGGGGGAGATCGGACAGACAGACAGACACGAGAGTGATTCTATAAGGGTTCCGTTTTTTCATTCTGAGGTACGGAACCCTAAAAACATCATTAAGGCGAGCGTAGCTGCTGGTAAAGGCTAGTTCTTTAATTTTGTCGTCAAATCTGAAATAATTTTGACGTAGGTACTGACAAATAATAAAAAACTCGGGTCGCAGTGCCAAAACCCTGCCGACAATATAGTGTATTTGCTAATACTGGCATCGTGGCTTTATTATGTGAACTTAAGTTTGTTTTTGAACAAAATAAAAAATTTAACCCCTTAATACATCCCTTAAAATAATATTTTTTTTCTTAATTTCAATATTTTTATCAATGCAACCTCGGTACCAAATTAAATACACCCTTTAGTAAGTAAAGCACTATCCACAAATTCCACAAATAAGTGTTTTCGTAAAATTTGTAAGTCCGGTCCTGTCGGGCCGATTTTATTAAAATTTTAGCAGCACAATTTGATCGTTACTAAAGGGTTAAATTTCAATTTTGAAACGATTCTAAGAATTTTTTCGGCATTTTTGGGCCCAAAAACCTTTTTCAACCCCTAAAAACCACCCTTAAAATAGTCCGATTGGGCCTATTTTAAATAGGCTTCGTGCGGTGATGGATTTCAACGTGCCTACCAAATTTCGTCAAAATCAATTACATAACTCTTTCAAAAGTTATTGCCCGTACACACACACACACACACATATATATATATACATACATATATAAACAGACATTTCCAAAAATGGTGCCAAAGTGTTCAGGAGGCTATGAAACGTCGAGAAATTTTGGTCCGACCCCTAGGTCCCGCCATCCGACCGACGCCAATAGTGTATGTGCCATATGGCAAAGACACTAATTACTGCTAATTACATTTTCATTCCTACAGTCAGTCGTCTTCAGCTACAATCAAACTAATTGTCTGAAGGCAACTTTATAAGGAATGAAAGATGTAGTTCTATGACGAGCCGAACACCCTGTGATAATTTAACTAAATAGTTAGATAAAATATCTCTAGAGTAATTTATTTTGTTGCAATAACAGATAACAAGTGATAACGATATAAAAATCTAATAATCGATTGGTCAGTTCTGATTAATTATACTTGACAAATAATTATCTTATTATGTCAACTTGCTTCCTGTATTTATACACCAAATGACTGAAACATGACTAAAGTGTCAATATCTGGATTAATTTGAAGTGACAGAGTCGGATTTAGATCATTTCTATACCAACTGCGGCAAACCCAGGAGGATAACAGTATTTGTTTGTTTATTGTTTGTTTAGGTCAAAACTTGCACGATTTCCACGTATCCGATCGATTTGAAATTTTGTACACATATGTATTCCCGATGACAATACATGAATAAATCATTTTTAAAAATAAATTCAACCCCTAAGGGGTTCAAACGGGGATGTAGGGTTTTTTTGACTAATCAACGCCCAGGCCAAATCGCTGAAGCTAGAAATTTGAAATTTGGACAGTTGGTTCCTTTTCTGACGTAAGCATCCACTAAGAAAGGATTTCTCGAAATTCAACCTCTACGGGTGTCAAACGGCGATAAAATTTTGAAAGACTAAAATGAACAAAAAAAATATTAGTAAAAAAAAACTTTTTAGAGACAAGCCTTTATTGAAATGCACTAAAAAGGAAATAATAATATTTAATAATTTTGGTTGATACCTAATTATTATAAAAGCGGGGGTTGAGACTAATAAATTATCACAGAGATTACAACCCCCGCTTTTATAATAATTAGGTATGAACCAAAATTATTAAATATTATTATTTCCTTTTTTGTACATTTCAATAAAAGCTTGTCTCTAAAAAGTTTTTTTCTACTAATATTTTATTCACTAGAATGTTTGTATCTAAAATCGAGCTTCTGAACAAGTGTCTGATTTAAAAAAAATTCGACTGATGACCAGTCCTATAC
Organism: Mongoloraphidia duomilia; assembly: GCA_039654895.1. Classification (NCBI taxonomy): domain Eukaryota; kingdom Metazoa; phylum Arthropoda; class Insecta; order Raphidioptera; family Raphidiidae; genus Mongoloraphidia; species Mongoloraphidia duomilia. Next base: position 7,126,081 of record CM077523.1, read on the forward strand.
TTCCCACCTAGTAAATATTTGCAAAAAATAAACACTCTTTTTTTATTCTTTGAAAAAAAGCATGGCCCTCTTTTTTGTTTGGTGATCTACTGATGGCTAGCTTAATATAGCAAAAATCATGGTTACCTTGATTTACGTACAATTTTCTTTTTTTAGTAAAATATTTTTTTTCTCGAAAACTATACATTTTAGAGAGAAAAAATATTTACATTTTTTTCATATTATAACATCTAGAATTCATGTATACTTTTTTTACCTATATGTTAACACGTGACATTGAGAACGTTTTTTTTAATATATCAGGATCCACAGAACCGATTTGACTCAAAATCTAATCAGATCTAAGTTAAAGGCTGTCGGCTGATAAACACAATAGAACAATCGGCATGACCGTTTTCCGACGGTCGAATGGTGGCAGCCGCGCGGATTGACGATCCGCACGGACATGTATGATCCGCGTGGATTTCGCCGTGTCTAACTAGCCCTAAGTTCTAATATTATTTAAACCTTGAATCCGATCCTGTGCGTAAGCAATATGCGTATTGAGTGATACAGAAAAAATGTCAAATGCGGTTATTCTTGAAGTGTCAAGAACCCTCCGTTGGAGCGACTAGCGAGGTCGCCGTCAACAGTCCTCAAGTGGTCAACCGCTACTGTTCTACTTATATGATAATTTATATACCTATCCTTTATATGAAGTAGTGGTGAAAGCAACAAGCGACAAGGTTTCAATTTACGGTTTGTTTGTTATTATTCTAGCATAGGTAAACATTGTTGAAACAAAAAAAAGTAAATAACAAAAGAATAACCTTTGATTTATTATCAGAGCGAATCGATCATGAAATTGATTCGGGTCATTGGGTCCGGACCTAGCCCAATCTATTTCAGGGACATTTTATTATTTAGTAGTACTTATCTATATATATAAATTTCTGGTGTCTGTCTGTGTGTCTGTTCCGGCTAATCTCCGAAACGGCTTAACCGATTGGAATGAAATTTTGCATACACATGGAGGGCATTGTCCGTAAGGACATAGGCTACTTTTTTTCATTGAAAATAGAATCTATGCAATGAATTCGAGTTCATTGTTTATAACAATTGAATTTTAATAGATCCCGTTTTCGATTGTTTACAACAAATTCAAATGTTAGTAACTTTATTTCATGTTTGTTTTAGACCCTGTTTCAGTGTTAGTAACGTTTTTTCAGTCGTCTTCGTTGAAAAAACTCGAATTCGTTACATTGATCCTATTTTCAATAACAAATCAATTGTTTATAACAAATTTAATTGTTACATTTTTTCGCAAGTCAATTTTTTATTGTTTAAAGCAATTGTTATATTAACAATATACTGAATATACGTGAATACTGAATAACAGTATACTGAATATACGTGAGCGGAGCCACGGGTATCCGCTAGTACACTATAAAAATGTTCACTCAAAGTTGCATTGTCAGAAAATCTGGTATAGCAATGACCTTAGGTTGTGAGTAGTGACTAGAGTTCATACATTTAGAGAAAACCGAATCTTAACGGAAACCTGCGCACAAAAACTGGTAGGAGAAGTAGGAGTGTACGCAAAACAGATTCTGACGCACAGACGTAGGGGCTGAGGGCTTAATTAAATCCTATTTTTTCTTTAATTTAATAAATTGAATTAATAAAAACTTTTAAAATCATTCAAACATGCATCACTGATTTCAAACACAATTCAATACTCTTTTTTTTAACAGCATGTAGGTGATATTAACCTAAACAGTGAACACTGAACAAACAGAAACTGGGCTTGAGAATAACCGAGCGTGTAGCAATGCTGTTGTTTACATGGCGTTGCTATGGTTCCTCTATTACAAGCCCCCAGTTCCCGGATTCTAGCCCGTGAGCTGGTAAAAGTGTCAATTGGATTTTCTATTTATTATTAAAAAAAAATAATGAATTGAAAATATGAATTGGTGCTAGGCCTAAATAACCTTAGCTGTTGGTGGTCTTTAAAACACAATTTAACAAACAGAAACTTTTTCTCTTTATAATGTTTTATTAATATTATAGATACAGATTAATGTGTACTTATCGCATATTGAAGTCTCCGTGTATAGCTGCTTGAATACAGTGCGTTTGATTGCAACCAAAATAAATGGACTTTTTTGTCATACCGGCTATAAAATAGCTGTTTTAAATGCATGTATGGATGCATGTAAAGTGACTTTTGACAGGCCGGTGTGCGGGAACGTATCTTTTTGCCATACCCACTATAAAATACCTGCTTTACATGTATGAATGATAGGCCGATGTGCGGTGTGCACATATAGTGTGGGAAAGCAAACCGTTTCTATATAGTGATCTATGTTTATTCGCTCTGAATCTGATCCGTCCGTTATTGCTTATTGACAGCTACTCACGGCCTACTATAGACATGAAGTTGGCGACACAAAATGAACTGTCAATTTTTTTTGAAAATGCTGAAAATGAAGTGAAAAGCAGCTATTTTATAGTGAGTATGGCAAAAAAATACCATGTATTTCTCGTGCGTGATGATATTATGACTCGTGTGACTGTATTTCTTGTCCTACCCCCCATGCTTTTGTCTTCATTTTCAATAGATAATATTTTCAGATTTTTTGGCATTTCACTTGTGTAGCAAAGTTAACCTCTAATAGTAGGTTAGATAGCCAAAGCTAGTAGGCATTTTGTAGTTGTGTGTGTGTGTTTTAAAGACCACCAACAGCTAAGGTTATTTGGGCCTAGCGCCGATTCATATTTTCAATTCATTATTTTTTTTTAATAATAAATTGAAAATCCAATTGACATTTTTACCAGCTCTCGGGGATTTGTAATAGATTTTATTTTATTGTAAATTATAGACACGTCGACAACTTAGGTTATTAGCGTCTTGTTTACATCAAATAACAATTCACTTAAAACTAAATGACATCACAAAACATCCATGAGCGGAGGCGGGATTCGAACCCACGACAGTGTGGTCCAAAGGCCGCTACGTTAACCATTACACCACTCTGTCCTCTCCTTGTAATAGAGGAACCATAACAACGCCATATAAACAACAGCATTGTTACACGCTCGGCCATTCTCAAGCCTGGCATTGTATAGTGTATACGTATTACCTACATACTGCATAGTATATGTATAAGTAGTCTGCTAAGCGGTGACACACGACGAGTGGATAAAGACAACGGTCCTTCTCTGTATTGTGAACAAGATCTCAGGTTCGCGCTCAGCTTGGAGTAATATGAAATATTAAAATTTTTAGATTTTTCTTTATCTATTAATAGAAATAATAAATTGAAAAACATCAAATTATTATTTAATTTTATTTAAGCGCCCGGCGGGGTATAAAAAAAATCCGCTTCTCGTCACCGGCCTATAATGGGCTATTTTACGATCGAAAAACATCTATTTTATAGGGGGTAGAACAAAAAAAAGGTATAATTACGGTATGGTTTACGTGATCTTTGGAAAACCGTACTTATACAGGGATTCCCGTTCCCCGACAAAATAAGTTTGGGAAACCCTGATAATGAATATCATTGTTGACAAGCGAAATCACAATAATAATATTATACAGACTGTTCCATAAATATACCGACAAACTTTTAGCGGAGGTAGGGGACATCAAGACAAACATTTTTTGCTTTATAAACATACTAGCGGCCCCGCCCGGCTTAGTCCGGGTGCAATACACTACACACTCGCTTCGCTCGTTCGCTATATACAGGGTGGACCAAGTTATAGTAGCAATAATTCACCAATCGATGGTCAATGGAAAAATAAGTAGACATGCATAATTTTATTTTTTTCCAAAACGCTTCCTAAGGGAGATACAGCCCTTCAAAGTCCAGTTTTAAAAATCAATACTGACAAGTGTCATAAATTATCTCAAAACCAAGTATCGCCTACTTTGTTGGTTATTTTCATAAGTTATTTATTTGTTGTTTTTAATTTAATTAATGAATTATTTATTTAAATTCGTCAAACAGTAAAAAGTTTACAATTGTTGTACAAGATTCCAGACCTATTATTTTCATAGGTGGCTATTTTAGAAGTGTTCTAAACTTTCAACTCTAATTATCTCGTAAACGAAGTCTCAAATCGAAATTTTGCAAGAGTGACTCTTTTTTTCTAAATTGAACAGGGAATTCGAAAAAAATGTTATTCTTTAAACATATTCAGTGGCGCAGAAAATAGGGCGGGAAAAGTGAAACAACCCCCCTGTATCTACGCCACTTGACAATTTTGACAAAAGTTACTTACGTCAAGTAATGAGTATCTATTGCATAAATACTTGTACCAAATTTGGTCAAAAACGCATTAATGACCTGAGAGTTAGGACAAAAAAAAGAATTTTAAAACTGAACTTTGAAGGGGTGTATCTCCCTTAGGAAGCGTTTTGGAAAAAAATAAAATTATGCATGTCGACTTATTTTTCGATGGACCAATGGTGAATTATTGCTACTATAACCTGGTCCACCCTGTGTAAAAACCTTCCGTGAACAATTATCTAACTGATGGTGAAAACCGCATCAAAATCCGTTGCGTGGTTTAGGAGGAGTTAGCGGTTAAACAGACAGACAGACGCGGAAAGCGACTTCATTTTATACTATGTAAAGATAAAGATGTCCGAAAACGCTTCGTTTTCGAGATACAAAGTGTTAAAAAAACCGTTTTTTTATAAATACCTAAAAATAAATACCTAAAAAATTTTTTGGATCTGTTAAAATTAATAAAGATTAAAAAAAAATGATTTTTTCTACAAATTTTAACACCCCGTATCTCGAAAACGAAGCGTTTTCGGACATACGTTTATAAAGCAAAAAATGTTTGTTTTAATGACCCCTACCACCCCTAAAAGTTTGTCGGTATACTTATTTATGGAACAACCTGTATATAAGGTAATTATAAGACAGAACTGATAGAATAACAAAGTATGGAGAGGAAAAAAGCTTGCGAAACTATTCAGTAGTGTCCTTGTGTATTTTTTAATAAAAACGGATAGAATGTTTCAGCCTGCGGTGTTCTGTATTCAATCAACCATTTTGTGTTTCGGATAAAAATGATGAAAATTAATAACATATTTCGTATTATTTATTTTTTTTTAAAGTTATTTATTGCATACGCTAAAAGCAATGTAATAAGTAATTATCCGTTATTTTAATTATAATTTCAGTTTTTTCAGTGTAAACAGATTTTTACCATCAACTAACGATTTGTCATTAGTCATTTACCTACCTTCGTGTAGAGAATTTGTTTTTGTTACGGCAGAGAATTTAATTAAAGCCCAGTTGTAGCGCTTTTACTAGATTTTAAGTTCTACTTAACTTCTCCAAATCGTGTGACTTAAAATTTAAACACAGTAGACCTACTTGAAAAATTTAATTAAATTAATTTTTAAAGTAAAAAATTCCAAAATTTTTACATTATGAAAAAAAAATTCACAGATTTCGCAATCCTTGAAACCATCGAGGACATTGGAAATGATAACAGCATATATGAAACACAATTAACTGTTTATTATACACACAATATTTATCAATGCACTGTTTAGTTTTGTCAGGAATAACCCTATTATTCTTCTGTTATATACGCGTTCACTTTTGCTTGATTACTTAACTTTTAAATGGATTTTTCTACAGTATTTATTAACATTTGCTCAAAAATAACACCGCAGATTGTCGCAAATACCTCTCAATTAACTAGACATGATATAAAACACATTTCGAAAAAATTGCACTTGTTCAATTTTGCATGATTGCTCCTCACTTGATCGCGACACCGCTGTCTTTTGACCTTGAACGAAAACTCGTAACTCTGCCCCCATATACGAACATAAACATTTCCAATGTTAAAACCATCACGTATCGTCAGTTCGATTGAACCTGGCTCTTCGTGGTGGCATGCGAGCGCGTTACCGCTACTCGACAGGTACCGCGGCACAAATAATGGTATATTTGGTACAGTTCTACACCTAATTTTCCGTTTCCCGTGGGAATTTAAGGACTTAAGATTTTCGTTTAGGTTTTACTGTAAACTATGAGTGAAAACCAATATTCCCTATTTTTTCACAATTTTAGACTCAGTAGTTTCGGCGATAAGGGAAAGGGGGAAGATCGGACGGACGGACGGACAGACAGGCAGACACGAGAGTGATCCTTTAAGGGTTCCGTTTTTTCCTTCTAAGGTACGGAACCCTAAAAAGTATCTAGATTCAATACAGGGTGATTCATAAAGAATGGGAAATCCGGAAACTGGAAATACTACACGTAAAATGGTGGCCATTGACGCAAACATGCCTGATCCGAATGTTGATAGTTTCGGATATACAGGGTGTTGAAAGTTAAAATTTTAATTCGTTTTTTTGCCATAATTCCGAAAATATCTGGGGTAGAAACTTGAAAATTTTTGAAGTTATGTTTTTTTAGGTGACGAATAAGATATACGTATTGCAATTTCCGTGTTGCTCATAGAGGGCGCCACTTACGACCAATTTCACATACATTTAGGTAAATAACTTTTCACCCTGTACAACAAACATGAAATTTCATTCAAAATCTGAAAGAGCAATCATTTCTACATAAATTATGTATTCTTGTTTCATTTCGATATCACGTTCCGTTTTCGAGAAAAATGGATTTAACGAATCCAATGTTTGGATTAAACGCAAAATTAAAAAGGGGAAGCAAGCAGTGCCGGATTTATATTTTTTATGAGTGTAGGCCACTTTATTTCCGCCGCCCCATGTACATACCTTTCTAAAATAATAATTTTCCATTTGTAGTAAAGGGCCCTCCTTTACTACAAATGGAAAATTATTATTTAAATAAACGAATGAAAGTTAAATAAACGAATGAATTAGTCATTAAGAAAGAGAGCGTAAAAAAGAAACAAGATATACAATAAGATACAAGATATACAATAAGTTTCTTTCTATAGGGATCTATTGAAAGTATAAAAAACCATGAGAAAACCAGTGGACGTGTTTGACTTTTATCCTCTGAAATCAAGTGACCGTCCTCTGAAATCTGCCGCCCCTAGGCCGCGGCCTATACGGCTTATTTATAAATCCAGGACTGGAAGCAAGTCAAGTAGATTTTCGTTTTCAAAAAATTATTACAACAATAAAACAATGCGTTTAATCTAAACATTGGATTCGTTAAATCCATTTTTCTCGAAAACGGAACGTGATATCGCTTGTGAATTATTGTGTACCTATATATAACTATTTGCTAAAGCGATCTTATCCTTGTTCCATAAAAAACCTGAAAACCGTATCCCATATCATCATAATTATGATACAATAATTATGTCCCAAAATCCCATACAGGTGCCAAAAATGTCGAAAACTTTTAGCCAAAATCATGCGGCTTTCCTTGCTCCTAAACTATATAACAGCATACCAATAAAATTCAAAAAAATAAAACATCTACAAACATTCAAAAAAAAATATTTGGCTGGTTGTTACAGGAAATTAATTCAAAAATAATTTACAGCATCCTCAATCACTCTGATTGTATTAACTAAATTTTGCTAATATTAAATAACATCGTAGATTCATTTAGTTTTATCTCTATACTGTTCTTTCTCTTTTCTTTTTTTTCTTTTTTAACGCTACATCACAAATCAAAATTTGTAAATGATTGTATTGTGTCTCCTACCCTGGAACTGGCTTTGCCAAGTTGGGAAGGAAAACTTATTAAGTAAATAAATAAATAAATAAATAAATAACTACTATGATGCCTCCTCTACACTATCGGTCATGATGGACGATCACAGGAGATCACGAATGAGTGGAGGGCATAATCGCCTGTAATTGCCCACCACGATAGGTGACGATCGAGCCTAATCGTCGCTGTGTCGGTTTTTCGGACAAACATCAAAGGACTTTGGGTCATCAAATAATGCACGATTTTGTGAACAGCTGCGTAATGATGATGGCAATCATGGCCCAATCGTGATCGTCCATCATGTCCGATGGTGTAGAGGAGGCATGAAAGTAGCAGACGCGGCGACGGCACCACGGTACAGTGAGGCCGTTACGGGTCACATGTAACCGAGTTAGATTAGATTAGAATGAGGGCGTAATAGGCAAGCCTCGTCGATACCGCGACCTTAATAGATCTATTGTGTGGCCCTGACTTGTTTATTCCAATGCGAGGTTAAAGCTCTGGATGAATCCTAGAATCGCTCTGGAATCTGTATCCCATACTTGATCAGGCGTTGGGAATGGAATGTTAAGGTGACGGAATCTTTGAGTCATGACTGCTTCACATTTGCAAAGCAAATGCTCCGATGTTTCAGAAGCCCTAAACAGAAGCGGCATGATCCGTTGTCCGTTACACCAATTTAATTAAGGTGATACCTCAATGGGTGACCTGAGATGAGCCCTGTATCCGAGTTATATACAGTGTGTCCACAGACTCATCCTCAACATGGGGATCTCCGTTGTTATGGAAGATAGAGATTTGGTTAAATGAGACAAAATGTGCATAATCTCCAGTACTACTACCCTGCGTAGTCAAACTTTCCATATTTTGCTTGGTTCGCGACCGACAGTTGAAAAACGAGATTTACCCATTTTCGTTTTTTGTTTATAACTCGCTTATTAAGTAAGTTAGAAAAAAAATATTTTTACTTTCTTAAGGCCGTTTTTTATGAAGATTTCAAATCTCTTTTCCTATTTTTATTTACTTTTATAGTTTTAGAGATACTTGTATTAACTTTGTTTTTTTAAATACACGTCAAAGATGGCCATGACACCATTCGAAAGAGTATTTTTTTCTCTTGAATTTGATATAAGGGTTGATGGATTTATTTTCAAAAATAACAGAGTTATACGTAAAACACTGATTTTTAATAGTAGGCTATGCTAAATTAATTGATAAAACAACAGAAGGCTTAGCAAACAGTTGAAATTCGCGTTGGCTTAGTATAAACAGCTGTTTTGTTTTAGCTGTCAAAGTGTAGTTTGTTGCTAATTTGTCAGTTTACTAAGTGATTTATTAAATTTACTTTTGTTATCATGGAACCATTTTGTAACAATGAAAAATAAGCGATTTTCAACAATTGATCGTAAAACAGTGGTTTTGTCTTCTTGACTTATTCGCGTTTACTTAGTAAACGGCTTATTAAATGATCCATAGTTTATTAAATTTACTCGTAAGTTTCTGTAAATAGACGAATGAGGTTGTCTTCATTCTGGATACTGATCGAAGTACATTTCTGCAGCTCTGGTCGAATTTTTGTGACATAGAATGTAACAATGTAACATGTAACATTGTTACAAAATGGTTCCATGATAACAAAAGTAAATTTAATAAATCACTTAGTAAACTGACAAATTAGCAACAAACTACACTTTGACAGCTAAAACAAAACAGCTGTTTACTAAACCAACGCGAATTTCAACTGTTTGCTAAGCCTTCTGTTGTTTTATCAATTAATTTAGCATAGCCCACTACTAAAAATCAGTGTTTTATGTATAACTCTATTATTTTTGAAAATAAATCCATCAACCCTCATATCAAATTAAAGAGAAAAAAAATCTCTTTCGAATGGTGTCATGGCCATCTTTGAAGTGTATTTAAAAAAACAAAGTTAATACAAGTATCTCTAAAACTATAAAAGTAAATAAAAATATGAAAAGAGATTTGAAATCTTCATAAAAAACGGCCTTAAGAAAGTAAAAATATTTTTTTTCTAACTTACTTAATAAGCGAGTTATAAACAAAAAACGAAAATGGGTAAATCTCGTTTTTCAACTGTCGGTCGCGAACCAAGCAAAATATGGAAAGTTTGACTACGCAAGGTAGTAGTACTGGAGATTCTGTACATTTTGTCTCATTTAACCAAATCTCTATCTCCCATAACAACGGAGATCCCCATGTTGAGGATGAGTCTGTGGACACACTGTATACTATATATTTTATTAGTAATGTATATCTTTCATTATTCCTGTAATAATTTGAGTCGAGTTCTCTGCTTATGAATTCCTTACTCGAACGTTAGTTAACAATTTTGCAATAAATCAGGTTGTCCTCAGTAATCTCAGGTAACTGTAGAGATTCTGATGCAACTTTCCTGATTTATTGCGCTAAATTGTTGGTATAGTTATGCTTTGAAAATAATAATTTTCATGTCATTAGCGTTCTTATTGCGTCGCATGAAAGATTAAAATAATTACACAGTCTACTTTCGCTGAGTGCGAGCGTCTATACGAGACTCGTGGGGAAAAAAGCGATTTTTAACCCCCGGCGAAAAAAGATTTATTTATTGTAGATTATATATAGACGCGTCGACAACTTAGCTCATTAGCGTCTTAAATTACATTAAATAACAACTAACTTAAAACTAAATAACGTCACAAAACATCCATGAGCGCAGGTGGAATTCGAACCCACGACAGTCTAGTCTGGAGGCTAGTACCAAGTACGCTATCCACTACTAGGCTACACTGCCTTCGACGAAAAAAGAGGGGTGTTATAAGTTTGAAGCCTTTGTTTGTCTGTTTGCTTGTATCTGTTTGTGGCATTGTAGATCCCAAACGGATGGACCGATTTCAGTGCGGTTTTGTTTGTTTGAAAGCTGATATTTGCGAGACGGATCTTAGCCCATGTTTGATTGAAATCGGTTCAGCCGTTTCCAAGATCTTCAGTTCTCCATAGTTTGTATAGAAATTTCAGCTAGTATATTACAGCTAGAGTTTAAGCTCAAATATTCAGTTTTTGATTAGTTAGTTTAAAAAGTATGAAATATTATATTAAAAAGTGAGAAAATAATTAATATCTACGATCTGGCCCGATGTACCTTCTATTTCTTCGTTTAGATGAAATATTTAATTCATAAATGCGTCGGGGACCGCTGAAATGTTGGTATTTGTGTTATTTTACAGTGGTCCCCGACGCATTTATGAATTAAATATTTCATCTAAACGAAGAAATAGATGGTGCATCTGACCAGATACTTATAGTAGGCATTAATTAATTTCTCACTTTTTAAAGGTTTGCTTTTTTGCTAAGGGGTTTTTTAAATTTTTAATTTCATTTTTATGAAAAAACTTTTGCGAGAAAAAAAACAGGACACCAGTATATCAATCTATATATATAAAAGAAAGTCGTGTTAGTTAGTTAGTTACACCATTTATAACTCAAGAACGGCTGGACCGATTTTCATGATCTTTGATTTTTTGGATTTGTCTCTGCCCTGGTTAACAGAATAACTATTAAAACATCGGAAAAATTCACCTGGGAGCGACCGAGCGAAGCGTGTGAGTAATGTACCACCCGGGAGCGAAGCGAGTGAGTAATGTACCATCTAGGAGCGAACGAGCGAAGCAAGTGAGTAATGTAATTATAATATTCAAGCGAACGAGCGAAGCGAGTGAGAAATGTAATTATAATATTCAAGCGAACGAGCGAAGCGAGTGGTAATGTAATTACAATATTCAAGCGAACGAGCGAAGCGTGTGAGTAATGTATCACACGGGAGCGAACGATCGAAGCGAGTGAGTAATGTAATTATAATATTCAAGCGAACGAGCGAAGCGAGTGAGTATTGTACCACCCGGGAGCGAACGAGCGAAGCAAGTGAGTAATGTAATTATAATATTCAAGGGAACGAGCAAAGCGAGTGAGTAATGTACCACCTGGGAGCGAACGGGCGATGCGAGTGAGTAATGTAATTATAAAATTCAAGCGAGCGAGCGAAGCGAGTGATTAATGTGTTGCAGTCCGGACGAAGTCGGACGGGACCGCTAGTTATCAATAAAAATAAGTACGGAAAATTACGATACAAGGGTTTTAATCGTTCGAGTTGGTTACAGATTTTACCATAATAGGAATAATTTCTTCGGTCTACACCCCACCGTTAACATTGAAAAACGGGATATTGAAAATTTCCTATATCTTGCAATTAATGATTTCAAATTCTTGTTTTTTTCCAGTTCCCTCAATATTTAATGTTAATTATCCATAATAAAAATACCCGACTTTTGAAAACTTCATTAAATAATAATTAATAAATTTCATTTTTCTAAGAAGTCTTACAGCACGTAGGTATTTTAAGTGTACCTGTGCATCAGTCATAAATCAATAATCATATGTTAATTTGAGGAAATGCCTTGTGGCTGACATTTGTGACGTAGGGAATTCCCGCTACAGTCCACTCAGTCGCCCTATTGACTATACCTGTATTGCATTGGTTGTCATCGTGCGATTTAACGGCTTGTAAACATTTGCGTAATACAAGCGCTACATTTCAGATTGACGCTAACGACCAAAGTTGTTGACGCGTCTATAATCTACAATAAATAAATATACATTTCAGATTGCAATCTATACTAATATTATAAAGAGGAAAGATTTGTATTTTTGTGTGTGTGTATGTTTGTAATGAATAAACTCAAAAACTACTGTGCCGATTTCAAAAATTATTTCACCTATAGAAAGCTACATTATCAGCGAGTAACATGGGCTGTATTTTATTTTCAAAAAAATTAGAGGGGGGGTAATAAATCATAAATTCTATCTCTGCAACTACTAAACCGATTCTAAAAATTCGTTCACTAATAGAAAGCTACGCAGGGCGAGGTATTCTCGCGAGGGGGTACTCGCGGGGGGGGGGTAATAAATCATAAATTCTTATCTCTGGAACTACTAAACAGATTCTAAACATTCTTTCACTAATAGAAAGTTACGCAGGGGGAGAGATTCTCGCGAGGGGGTACTCGCGAGGGGGGGAAATAAATCATAAATTCTTATCTCTGGAACTACTAAGCCGATTCTAAAAATCCTTTCACTAATAGAAAGCTACGCAGGGGGGGGGGAGATTCTCGCGGGGGGATAACAAATTATCAATATACTAAATATACGTGAGCGGAGCAATGGGTGACCGCTATTAAATTATAATTACATACCACCCGGGCGAAGCCGGGACGGATCGCTAGTATAATAATAATGAGACTGGACATGGAGGCGGGCTTGAGAATGACCGAGCGTGTGGCAATGCTGTTGCTTACATGTCGTTGCTATGGTTCCTCTATTGCAAGTCCCTAGTTCCCGAGTTCTAGCCCGAGAGCTGGTAAAAGTGTCAATTGGATTTTCAATTTATTATTAAAAAAAAAAATAATGAATTGAAAATATGAATTGGTGCTAGGCCCAAATAACCTTAGCTGTTGGTGGTCTTTAAAACACACACACACACACAATGGACATGGAGGCGTGGCAACCACATTTGGCTATACTTTTATTTTCTGCTACCAGATGTCATCGACAAATGTCAAATCCCTGTTAGGGTTGTTTGTTTTTAGAGTTCCGTACCAGAAAGGAACCCTACTGTTGTGCCAACGATGTCTGTCTGTCTGTCTATCACAGGCCTCTAACTTCTAAACGAAGTGAGATAGGGACTTGAAATTCACACATAATATGTATTACCGCGGCCCAAAAATGGAGAGAATAACAAAAAATTAAGAAAAGTTTATTTAAGGGGAACGCCCATACATGCAAACGGGGGTCAAACATTTTTTTTGTACCTATTCTTGTGAGGTATCGTTGAAAATTTTAATGTGTTGTTACGGCGACTGTTTTAAGCATATATTTCAATTTGCAGAACAAAATGTTGGCATAAATAACGTGCGAACGACGTATTGTAAAACCACCAAAAAGAAAAAAATAAAAAAAAACTCCTTTTAAATTGTTGCCAATTTAATAAAATATGAAGTCGATTAAAAAGTATAGTACCTATATAATAATTAATATCTACTTTTTAACCGATTTCACATTTTATTAAATTGGCGCCGAACTCAAAATGTTATTATTTTCCTCTTTTTAGTGGCTTACTTGAAGGAGGGTTTTTTTTTGTTAAAAACTTTTTTATATAACACATGCACGCTTTTAGTGTTTTTTCGTATCAGTTTTGCGGACCTTAAATGACCGTTTATTGACGAGTGACGCCCATGATCCATTATGAAACCCTTTTCGATGAATAATGGAAAAACATTTGAAAAACCCGTTATCTAATGAACATTATATACAGTCGCGGACTTAATAAAGTTTACACTTGAGTTTTTCAGTGTAAGTTCACAAAAAGTCAGTAGCTTAGCAACAAATTTAGTTTTTAATAGGTAAATGTAAATGTCAAAAATTAAAAGAAATAATTGTCGTTTAAATGCATCAAAATTATTAAAACGATGAACAAAAAAGAAGAATTATTGCAAGATTGGAGGAAGGAATTTGCTAGTATCAAATATCATCAAATCTTTTTATGTTTTAATTGAATAATATTGGGTAATTTGTATTGTATAATAAACAACTGAGTTGTTCTGATAATAATTTTTTATTGAATTTTTAGGATGTAACCTTAGTAATTGATACATGACTATTAAAATCCAAATTACAATGTGCAAAAATTAAAAAAACCGGTAACTAGATGATACAGGTGTAAACTTTTTTAAGTCCGCCACTGTACCTCTTTTCGGTGTTATAAATGAAATATGGTTACTATGGTAACAAAGTGAATAAATATTGTATCGAGCCCAATGTTTTTATTAAAAGATGTACTTCTGTCAGTGACATTAAATTATTCAATTAAAGTGTAATACCATGCATGTGCTATATAAAGTATAATGTGCAACACGTGTGCTAAATATTTATGTGTCAGGCACGATGTTTTCAGCACTCGTATTCGGCTCGCGATGCTCACTCGCCAAGGCTCGTGAGCGCTCTCCTACTGCTCGTGCTGAAAACATTGCGTCTGACGCATAAAGATGTATTTAGCACACTTGTCACACAATATACTATTATGTTTTCTCACAATGCCGCCGTGCGGAAACTATTTAGTATACGTTCTGCTTAAGCGCTTTGAAGCGGCTTGTGCATACAAACCTGCCAATGCTTCAGCAGCTGAGTGTGTGAGCTGATTGCACCTATATAAACGTTGCCATGGTTAATCAGCACTTTCAGTATGATAGTGACTCTCTGCGGGGGTTCTTTTCGCATTTGAACTGTTTCAGTCGACTTACGCACACATGTGACGTTCAATTGTCATTTTCCAAAGCGCGTGAAACCGTTATTCATAAGTTTTCTCTGTTAGTCAACTGGTTTTTTTTAACTCGTTCCAATAGTACTGTATCAGTTTTGTATATACGGGTATTTTTTGACGTCTTTAAAAGTTATATAGTGTAATAATAACATTAAAATATAATACATGTAAGTGTTTTGAAATTTCTTTTGTTTTTAAATCGTTATTCGTTTGTTGCACAGATGCCTAGATTTGTTTGTTTTTTGTTTGTGTGCATGATTTTTAGTTTTAAAAATATGAAGTTATGTTGTTTTCAGTGAAAATTCGGGTTAATTTCCAGTTTTGGAAGTTTGTCATTCCGTTTATCTTACGAAATACCTGTTGATATCAACAGCTGTATTGACAATGTATGCTGTAGCGGCGCTAGGGTTTTTTTCTAGGGTGAGCCAGTGTTGGCCATGGTGGGCCAATAACATTTATTCCCAAAATTTCACTGCTCGATAAAATTTGAACCCAGGTTAGTTGCTATAGAATCTACAAGAAAAATTGTTGAAATTCCGATGGTTAAAAACGTATTTAAAAGATTGCAGATTATGTCAGGGTGGGCCAAGACAGTTTAAGGTGGGCCATGGCCAACCCTCTAGCGCCGCCACTGCGTTGATTTACATGATATTAATTGTTGCATTTAAATCTTTTTAATTCTTTTCAGTATATTTTATTTTAATAAATTAAATTGTAACGGAATTTTGTTTTTTGCGGGCTTTTTTTGAGCATTTTGTATAATTATAGATGGAATAAATATTAGTAAAAAAACTTTTTAAAGACAAGCTTTTATTTAAATGCACTAAAAAGGAAAAAATAATTTTTAATAATTTAGGCTCATAACTATAAAAGCGTGGGTCGTCAGCTCTATAATAGTTTATTAGTCACAACCCACGCTTTTATAATTATGAACTTAAATTATTAAAAATTATTTTTTCCTTTTTAAAGCATTTAAATAAAAGCTTGTCTCTAAAAAGTTTTTTTTACTAATATTAGTTTTGTTCATTTTAGTCTTTCAAAATTTTACCCCCCTTTGACACCCGTAGGGGTTGAATTTCGAAAAATCCTTTCTTAGTGGATGCTTACGTTAGAAAGTCCAAATTTCAAGTTTCTAGCTTCAGCGATTTGGCCTGGGCGTTGATTAGTCAAAAAACCCCTACATCCCCGTTTGAACCCCTTAGGGGTTGAATTTATTTCTAAAAACGATTTATTCATGTATTGTCATCAGGAGACGGGAATACATATGTGTACAAAATTTCAAATCGATCGGATACGTGGAAGTCGTTCAAAATTGACTTGCAAGAATGGCCGAGCGTGTAGCAATGCTGTTGTTTACATGGCATTGCTATGGTTCCTCTATTACAAGTCCCCAGTTCCCGGGTTCTAGCCCGAGAGCTGGTAAAAGTGTCAAATGGATTTTCAATTTATTATTAAAAAAAAAGATAATGAATTGAAAATATAATTTGGTGCTAGGCCCAAATAACCTTAGCTGTTGGTGGTCTTTAAAACACAATTGAAAATGTTTTCAAAATACACTAGTGTGGAAAATAAAACCATTTCCATAGTGATTAATGTTTATTGCTACTGTGCGCGCGCACTGCGACAGCTCATGGCCTACTATAAAAGTGAAGTTGGCGATGCAAATTCACTGTCAAAATTTTTTGAAAAACTGAACGTTAAGTGAAAAGGAGCTATTTTATAGTGGGTTTGGCAAAAAATGATACATATTTCTCGTGTGAATGTTAAAACTCGCTAGCGCTCGTTTTAACATAGGTACTATCACTGACTCACTACTCGTCAGTAATATACCTCGTTACAACACTAGAAATACAATCTACTATTAAAAGTACTTTTATCTTTGAAAGCAAAATCTATAGAAAACGTAATAGAGCGAGAGCTAGTGACAATTTTTTGGTGTTCAATTTGCAGAACAAAATGTCGGTATTAACCCCCTCTCTTAGAGGGAAACTTGCTCGCCTAGGTGTTTCTATCGTTCTGCAAGGGGGTTAATACCGACATTTTGTTCTGCAAATTGAAATACATATATATGCTTAAAACAGTCGCCGTAACAACATATTAAAATTTGAACCTTGAACTAAAAATAAAAATTTCGTCGGGTACATGACACGTTTAGGGTGATCTGCCACCCCTTTAATACTGACCAATCGATCTGCAAATATTAAAATGGCATTATTGGGTCACCGACAAGCTATATACAAACTATTTCACCCTTGAAGCATTAATAATTGTGACCATTTTTTTTGTTACATGTTGGGGGCGGTCTGCATTCCATAATCCATCCATACGCTATCTAGCCTCTTGCTCAGGGTACTTTAATATTCCTCCCTCAACATCGTCACAAAAATAAGGCCTTGAATAAATAACACCAAAAAATTGTCACTAGCTCTCGCTCTATAACTTTGCACCCTTGAGGTGGAATTTAAATGACAACTACGTTATAAAAGGAATGTACCTACCTTCCAAAAATCCATACATGTTTTTATTTCTAGAATCTAGGATCAGTGATTGAGTCTGTTGATATGGATGGTGATATTTCCACCATGGTTAGTATGTCTGTCAGTCAGTCAATCAGATTTAATTTTGACGAAAACTTCAAACTATCGTTTTTACAAATTCTACACAATTTTTGTAACGAGAAATCAATAGTTTTGCCGTCTAGACAAGACAAGACAAAGTCTTGTCTTGTCTTGAAATATCAAGACAAGACTTCACTTAAGTCTTGTCTTGATATTTCAAGACAAGACAAGACTTTGAAAGTCTTGTCTTGTCTAGACGGCAAAACTATTAATTTTTCGTTACAAAAATTGTGTAGAATTTGACAAGACTTCACTTAAGTCTTGTCTTGAAGTATCAAGACTTCACTAAAGTCTAGCTAGATAAACAAACTCTTGTCTTGTCTAATATCAAGACTCTAGATTATTTTCAAGAATCTAGATTAGTAGTAGTAGGTAAAGTAACCCTTTACATACTCTACTTAGACTCTTGAAAATTGTATAGAGTTTTGGCAAGAGTCTTGATCTAGATAAAGCAAGTCTTGTCTTGTCTTGAACATTTCTAGACAAGACTTTTGCAAGTCTTGTCTTGAAAATCTAGACAAGACAGGACAAGAGTCTAGAAAGTCTAGATCTAGACGGCAACACTACATACAGAGTCTGACAGTATTAGACGAATTGAGAACATATTATTGTGTAAGATTTAAGAATACCCGATATCAACGGGCTTACATTCCATAGATCTAGATCTACATACCATACATACCATAGATCTAGATCTAGACGGCAACACTAGAAATCAATGTCCGCCCTTAATATTTCGTAACGCCGAGGTCAGCGACTCGTTAAATATAATTTTCAACAATACAATGAAAATAGTTAAACACCTATCGTTATTTAATTCAGATTTCATGTCAAAAACAAAACAATTAATGTATTTTTGTAACAAATAACTTTGATTGACAACTCTTTAATCAACAATAATATTTTGTCTACTTTAAGAGAACTGGATACAAAACAAAAGAATAACAATATGTATTTGTTAATTTATTCAATGGAGATGGGCACTACCAAACTTGACCGCCAGGGGCGCCAGCTATGTAACCACCTCGGTCTGTGGGCAGTTCATAGTAGTGTGTACCGAATAAGTTTATTTAAAATAATAAATCATTGGCAATGCCGATGTGCCGTGTTTATCAATGTTCAACTCATAGAAGTTTTGCATTTCCAAAGAATTCGGAACTGAAAAGAAGTGGTTGCATGCATATCAGAAGGGAAAAATATTATGTTTGGGTTTCTCAATGCACAGACCATCGTATTCACATTATTTCATAATTAATTTCTCATAGTGTAAAATATCCTATTAAATATACATTCTGTAGAATGTGCATGTTTTCAGTGGAATATTCTTTTTTAAATTAACAGAAAATACATAATAAATTAAACAAAAAAAAGACAAATCAGCATGCATATCGTTATTTATGTATATTTTTGTTTTGACCGGAATTATTTTTTACTGATTACAACATAATCATATTTAAATAGGTACAAAAAAAGAATCTTGGCGTCTGAAAAACAAAATAACCTTTCGAATTTTTTGAATATATTATTTTATTCGTTCTTGAAATTCTTTTTTCAATCAGTAGAATAGAATTAATGTCTCCACTGTTTGTTGTTCACTTACAGTCGAAGAACACCACTTAATCTTTAGTTTTTACTTAATTAAAGTTACAGATTTCTCATCCAGTACCTCTACTCCTTTTGATAAACACCTAATCAAAATTATTAACGCCCCACTCGATTTGACAATCGACTAGGTCCTGCAGTCAGGGTCCATTCTGATTGGTCAAATATCCCATTTTGATGTCGTTTGACACACACTCATTCACCTAAATGAACGTAGCAACTAACTAGTGAACTATGTATACTAATATGGATAGTTGATAGCGATTAAAAAATGGGTTTTGTATGTGGAGAATGTTCAAACACATATTCTTCAAGACAGGCATTAATGTTCACAAAATTAGAATGAAAACTTCAGATAAGGCTTGTAATCTAATTATTTCTATAAAAGTCGATCAATTTTCTGACATTTCAAAATAAAACTTAATTAAAATTTATTTTTCTATTCCAATTATATAAATTTTGGATATCCTAATATCTCAAATAATAATATTAAATTAGGTTTTATTTTGAAATGTCAAAAAATTGATCAACTTTTATAGAAAGAATTAGATTACAAGCCTTACCTGAAGTTTTCATTCTAATTTTGTGAATATTAATGCCTGTCTTGAAGAATATGTATTTGAGCATTCTCCACACACAAAACCCACTTTTTAATCGCTATCAACTCTCCATATTAGTATACAGAGTTCACTAGTTAGTTGTTACGTTCGTTTGTGTGTGTATGTGTGTGTCAAACGACATCAAAATCGAATCAAAATGGACCCTAACTGCAGGGCCTTGTCTCGATTTGTCTGCTATATTGTTAGTGTTCAAAGAATAATTTGACTGGCAAACAATCAAACATGTTTTGGTTCCTGATGAAACCAGGAGAAGTTTGATACCATCAGATGGTCGTGAACGAATATGGCAAAGACTTGGAGAAAGATTTGCTGCCTTCATATCTCTACAACTCTGTGTGGGAGTTGAAACAAACTCCTTCCCAGAATACCAGATTGTTTCCTTGCTGAAATATTGGGATATTTGGCGTTCTTGCCTCAACGCCCGCACAGAGTTGTAGAGATATTGCAGCCTGCAGGCAGTAAATCTTCTAAGATCCTCGCTATACTCTTTCACAATCATCTTTATGGTTTCATTAGGAAACAAAACATTCTTCCAGCCCTACTATTCCATTAACACTAAAAATAGTAGAAAAAATCGATCGGTGGATGACTGTTGATCAGAACGATATTTTACTGCATATTGTTGATGACTTTCTCAGATAAATGAAGATCAAAGTTGACCTTAGACTCACAAATCAGGTTCAGATTACAATTTAAACTATCCTCACATAAATTTGAGTTTCATGCTTTCACGGCCGGTAGACATCTTGGTAGCAAATGTTTCCGGGCTAGGTAGCCGTGGTCTAATGGATTTTACTCCATACGTTTCGCCCAAAGCTCCATTGGGCATCTTCAGCGGCGATTGGCAAAAAGATCACATCGTATTGCCAATCGCCGCTGAAGATGCCCAACGGAGCTTTGGGCGAACCGTACGGAGTAAAATCCATTAGACCACGGCTACCTAGTCCGGAAACATTTGCTACCAAGATATCCTCATATACTTCGCCTAGGTCAATCCATTTCCAATTTCTTTCCGAAATCACTTTATTGAGTATAGTTATTATTAGATCGTAATTTAAGTAGGCGATGATTGTAAAATAAATGAAAACTAATAATAGCAGAAGATGAACGGCACGGAAGCTAAGTTGAATGGCGATAGTCAGCTGAATAATCAGCAGGGTGCGTCTGGAGAAGTGTGTGTGCCGAGATCGAAACCTAAGATGGTGCCTTTGGGAATGACGGCCAGAACAGTTAGCTGGTCGGAGAGTATAGACATTGATGGTGAACTAGAAGTGCCTGGAACGCCGAAAACACCGAGAACATCGACAACACCAGGTTAGATATTAGCAGGCTCTCGTTAGAAAATCAAAACGTCCATTAAAACGATTTACAGTTAGCTCTTCCTAAGAATACGCTTGCTATATAAACGAGATGTCCTTCTCTAAGAACTATAAGTAGAGGAAGTAACTGCGACAACAACGATTCGTTTTCCTAATGCGCTGAATGCAAGTCTCACCTAAAAATATTAGTAAAAAAAATTTTTTAGAGACAAGCTTTTATTTAAATGCACTAAAAAGGAAAAAATAATTTTTAATAATTTAGGTTCATAATTAATAAAAGCATGGGTCGTGAACTCTATGATAGTTTATTAGTCACGACCCACGCTTTTATTAATTATGAACCTAAATTATTAAAAATGATTTTTTCCTTTTTGGTACATTTCAATAAAAGCTTGTCTCTAAAAAGTTTTTTTTTTACTAATATTTTATTTTGTTCATTTTAGTCTTTCAAAATTGTATCGCCCTTTGACACCCGTAGGGGTTGAATTTCGAGAAATCCTTTCTTAGGGGATGCTTACGTCAGAAAAGGAACCAACTGTCCAAATTTCAAGCTTCTAGCTTCAGCGATTTGGCCTGGACGTTGATTAGTCAAAAAAAACCTACATCCCCGTTTGAACCCCTTAGGGGTTGAATTTATTTTTAAAAACGATTTATTCATGTATTGTAATCGGGAATACATATGTGTACAAAATTTCAAATCGATCGGATACTTGACTTGCAAGATTTGACCTAAACAAACAAACACACAAACTAACATACATTGCAAGTTAAATAAAAGCTTGTAAAAAAGTCGAGAGCTTAAAAATCTAAGGTTTCTGTTGTTAAATTCGCGTTTGTTAAGACCTTTCTGTCGACGATCAGTGCTTGAAAATATGAAACATAACTAGGCCGAGATGACTTTAGAAGTGTGGAGTCTCTATCATAGTTTAAAAATTCGACTGATGACCAGTCCTATAGTTCCCACCTAGTAAATATTTGCAAAAAATAAACACTCTTTTTTTATTCTTTGAAAAAAAACATGGCCCTCGTTTTTGTTTGGTGATCTACTGATGGCTAGTAATATAGCAAAAATCATGGTTACCTTGATTTACGTACAATTTTCTTTTTTTAGTAAAATATTTTTTTTCTCGAAAACTATACATTTTAGAGAAAAAAAATATTTACATTTTTTTCATATTATTACATCTAGAATTCATTTATATTTTTTTACCTATGTTAATACGTGACATTGAGAACGTTTTTTTTAAATATCTCAGGATCCACTGAACCGATTTGACTCAAAATCTAATCAGATCTAAGTTAAAGGTTGATAAACACAATAGAACGATCGGCATGGCCGTACATGTTGTTCCGTTTTTACGATATCGAAGGCGAAAAATTGACTACATACACACACACATACAGACATCAGTCAGAAAATGATCTTAAACGATTGCTAGGGTCTCAAAACGTAAAGATCTGTTAAAATCTCGAAATATTTTTTTCGGGCTAAATCCATTACTTCCCCACCATTATAGTAGAGGTGGGAAGTAAAAAACACTCAATATTACGATCGTATGCACACAGCGATCTGACATGTAGACAAATGTAGACCTTTGGAAAGGTTCAATATTGTGTCACCAAACGTCGTGTCGTCGCGTTCTATATCAGATTCCAATATAGCAGATGTTTTTAATATTGGACAGGTCGTGTAAAGAGATCACTGTTTTGTCGTCCAAAAGGTTACAATTTATTAATATGCACGA
Source organism: Mongoloraphidia duomilia (assembly GCA_039654895.1). Lineage (NCBI taxonomy): Eukaryota > Metazoa > Arthropoda > Insecta > Raphidioptera > Raphidiidae > Mongoloraphidia > Mongoloraphidia duomilia. Next base: position 7,149,030 of record CM077523.1, read on the forward strand.
TAACATGCAATTAGTGTATTTTTCATTGGCAAGGTTAAGTTGTCACTTGTTATCTTATCAGCCAAAGAAAGCTTGTAAAATGTGTAAGGATGATTCTTAACCTATAACGCATAAACTCGAGGGATTATAGTTTAAGACAAATAATGACTAATAATTATAAAACAAATTGACGTAAAAGACAACATTTGAATAATGTGTTTCCCGGAATATGGGTAGGATTGGTCCATTGCTTGGGCCCCTCGATCGCCTGATCTGATTCCGCTGGATTTTTATTTTTGAGGTCAGATAAAAAGTAAAGGTACGTGCAATGCGCAGCTGGGATTCTAGATGGTAGCGTAGATCATAGCAGGGCTTGCTTAAATTAATGTATTGTTATATATACGAGCGTACACAATGAAGCAGTGAGTGTAGCAGGTATAAGCGCTGTTACAAGAGCTGCTAGATTCAAGAATGTATCTCACCATTCTTTCAGCGCGCTGACTACTACAATCAACGTGTGACAATTGTCAAATGGCCGTTACAAGTTTCGCAATGGATGTGACTAGTTTAATAAGTGAAATTTTGCTAGTTTTTATTTAATTTGTTTTGAGTTTTTTCTAAAACGTATTTAAAAGTGTTAGGTTCCATACGTAAATATTTAAAAAACCGGTTTGGGTAAAATTTTAATTCTTGGTATAAATGATGAAATTCACCATGTTTAGATCGTTTTCTATTAATAGGGTGGACATGATAGCTCCTACCCAAATTTGTATTTAAAATATACCACTTTGTAGCAGAAGAACACAAATATTCGTCTTCGCTAACTGACATTTCAAACGCGATTTAAGCTTGTATCAATGCTAGTATCAAAGCTTCGTTGTGCAAACCTATAAGCGCTTATAATTTTAGCCACCATCTACCATACATGCTACCATCTAGAATCCCAGCTGCGTACTGCACGTACCTTAAGTCGTGCATATTATAGGGACTCATGGGTTCGACTAGCTGAACTGTAAATGGTGAAAATAACTTCGAACAGTTGCATTCAGATATTTGTTTATCATGGATTTCCAATTATTATCATTTTGTATTTGGCGTTATAAAAAAATAAATAAATAAATTCACTGGATTATCTCCGTAAATAGAAAACTTTTACTAAACTTTTTTTTTGCATTATAAGTCATAAGCTATCATTCTTTAGTGTATAGGTTAAAAATCACCCTATATACTTATATCATATTTTTTATGACCTATTTATAATTATTTATTTATCATTGTGTTTTTGTACAATAACTGATAAACTTGTATGCAATTTTCAATTTCTGATTAACTTTATAAACACATTAACTGATTTGATTAGAATGCAGTTATTTAATGATGTAATAATTGAGGAGTTGCGTAGATAGATATTTTGGAGAGAGGAATTTCCCCCCCGCTGCATTCAGATTTACAAGGGCCCATTGTGCCTCCCTGACAACTAACTAGGTTCAGAGTAGTCCTGGGTCTTCGTGAGAAGGCACTCCGTCCAATCTCTTGGTACCAAAATATTTGGGTCCCGAGGGTTAGAGTCTGAGGCGCTTGCGCAATACCTTGTTGTTTGTTATTGTTAGGGTATGCGTTCAAACACCTTTTTATCTTAATGATAATTGACGTATTTATAGCATTACTATATGCTCTTAAATTAAATAAATATCTATATCTATCTATCTTTATAGAAGAAGGACCCAAAGTAATAACGTTTAGAGAAGATAGTATAGCGTCATTTCTGCGCTCCAACCAGTTTTGGATCGGACGGGTCTATGTCTCGATTAGCGACGAACAACTAAATAACCATATTCATAGGACCACCCTTTGTTAGAAAACATAGACTCATCCGACCAGAAGCTCGTTTGTGCGCAGAAATGACGATAATAGTGTAACTGCATTGTTCGGTTTCATCAACACTTCAACGCTAAATCTGCTTTCAAAGAACAACCAAAACCCGAGCAAAATTTAACTGAGACATACGATTTTTAACACTATATAATATCACAAAATTATATTTTGCAACAACTTTCTTGTACCCAGTTCACGAATTATGAAAGTGGATTTAATAATTTATCAATTTTTTTGAAAAGGGTCTCGTCAGATATTTATCCGAAATGCAAACCCCAAAACTGGATTAAGTATTTTGGGATGTCGAAAACGATATATAAGAGTTACAAAATAGTTTAAATTGCATAAAAGTTATTTAGGGGCCCAACAAGATGCCGGTCTAATATTTAAAAAAATACTTCATACTCATAGACTACTTGCAAATCGTCAGATTTTTTTAGAGTAGATTTCATTAAAAACAATAATTATTATTAGTTCACCTTTTTTGTTATCCCACTGTAGATAGCCTCAGCTACTGCACACTTGTTTGTTTTTAAATAAATAAAAACAAAAAATTGTTAGTATTAAAATTGGTTCTGACTTCTGAATATGACGAAACTTTCCTCGAAATGTTATTATTTACTTTTAATAATCTTCTTGATAGATTCGAAAAAGGCCATTAACCAAAATTTCATTTTATAACTGAATGAGTTAGAATGAATGATTATTATGAACTAATAAATTACTTAATGTATGGTGTTTGCGTTATCAGGTCACGAGAAGTGCACCTTCCACCACGACCTGGAGCTCGATCATCGGCCGCCGACGCGAGAAGCGCTGTTACCGGAGATGTCACGAGCATATCGCCTTCTGCTCGGCTCGCTTGGCGAGAATCCGGATCGCCAAGGCCTGCTTAAAACGCCTGAACGTGCCGCCAAGGCTATGTTGTTCTTTACCAAAGGATACGACCAGAGCTTAGAAGGTAAGAGAAAACTTGTCTTTTTTTTAAACAAATATAATCATGATTTTATGCCATCTGAAATCTGCATCAAATAATTATAGCTAAACTCGCAATTTCAAAAAAAACGAACACTTCATAGTTCGGTTATTTCGTTTTTTACCCGAACAAGACTTTGAGAAACCGGTCTGCTCGGGTGAAAATCGGACTTATGACCACCCTGCTATAAGATAATAAGAGTGACATCGATATGTCATCACTCAACAACGGCTATCGTTCCGGTCTTCGCTTAATAGAACTCAGTGGCATCCAAGCGCGGATCCACCGTTGTGGGCACGGTGGGCATGCCCACAACCCGAATTGAGGTCGATAGGATGTTATATTTGCAATTCCTTAAATTAAAAAAAAAATTCACAGATTTCGCAATCCTTGCAACCATCGAGGACATTGAAAATGATAACAGCATATATGAAACATAATTAACTGTTTATTATACACACAATATTTATCAATGCACTGTTTAGTTTTGTCAGGAATAACCCTATTATTCTTCTGTTATATACGCGTTCACTTTTGCAGCTTGATTACTTAACTTTTAAATGGATTTTTCTACAGTATTTATTAACATTTGCTCAAAAATAACACCGCAGATCGTCGCAAATACCTCTCAATTAACTAGACATGATATAAAACACATTTCGAAAAAATTGCACTTGTTCAATTTTGTATGATTGCTCCTCACTTGATCGCGACACCGTTGTCTTTAGGCCTTGAACGAAAACTCGTAACTCTGCCCCCATATACGAACATAAACATTTCCAATGTTAAAACGAACCGTGCGGGTAAGAACGCAAGTGACTTTTATTTTGGCTACTATAGTCTAGTAGTTAGTACTGTTTGACGTTTCGTGAGCGAGTCCGTACTCCGACTCGCACTTGGCCGATTTTCGGGTGGCCGTGACCACAACCTTTTTTAAGGGCTGGATCCGCGCCTGGTGGCGTCTATGGTGCCGGCTATTATATAAACCATTAGAGAGCAGCAGAGAGGGTAACTGTTGTCAAGCAGACAATCCGTTGCTAGAGGTTGCTAGTGAGGGCGGTGCTTTGCCGCTAATAGGTTGTTGACGTCACTGTCTCATTCTAATGACCGGTTTATCGTACATTGTTTTTTTAATCACACTGGTAAATGAAAGGTTGCTATGGTAACGAAACGCAGCAACCAATGAACACGTAGTCATCAAAATTTAACAGTATGATTAAAATGTACGATGAACCGGCCATAAGAGAAATCGGGCTTTAACAGAGGTTCGCGCCAGGGTCAATAAGCGATGCGATGCGAGTATTTGACTAAAGAATATTAGATAATAATGAATAATAAAACGCGCTAAATTATTAGCATAGTCTATAAATAAATTATATATAATATGTAAAAAATATTATTGTTTTATTTGAATATCTAAAGCAAAGAATTTTTGAGGGCGCGAAATGAATCTTACCCTGGGCGCCGATGACCCTAGTCAGGAACGTCCTAAGATATTTGGCGGCAGTGGGCTAGTAACAATAATGCGCCCCTCTTCATAAGAAAACACACGGGAGGGGAAGCGGGAGCAGGGTGCTTGGATGCCGCTGTAAAAACCCGCCATGTTGGAGGCATTATCATAAGATTGTCCTCTAATCTTCCAAATTAATATCTAAATCAGATAATTGTTTCTGCGCTGTTATATGGCCAATATTTTCTAAAAATTTTAAAAACCTTTCCACGGGGGCTGGATTCCAGTTGTCAAGCCTTTGAACGAGGACCGTCATTGTCAATTTGATTTGAGTGGAAGCAAAATTGCCACCCTAAAAGGCTGGCGCCCCTAGTCCATTTAGCCCTGTAGTTAGAGTGTCCCTGACCCTAGCTACGAAACTGCTCTTAAGGATGCCGTTATTTATATGACGCTTCTATAATGGCGCCTTTATTACAAGCTCCTAGTGCCCAGGGTCTAATCTGAGAAGTGATGTAAGTATCAATTCTTAGGTAACCTTGGGAATCGGTTGCTAATGCTTTAATTAACATTAATTATAAATTGCAGAAGAAAAGCATTAATAGAATTCCTAATGGTTTTTGCTTCATACAATGTTAGAATTCATAACCATAATATATATCTCTTATTTTGTAATAAATAGGATTATGTAGAGAACTCGCTGTTTTTTATATTCAAATACAGATGTCAACACGATTACATAGTTGTTGACAAGCCGATTGTCTGCTGTTTGCATTACTCGTAAACAATAAACAAGTACATAAATAAGTAAATAACTTCACATATTATACTTTCATTTCGTAATTTTACCACTGATTGCTATATAGTCTATAACTACTAGTTGGATTGGACGATTGTCAGCCGCGATTGTTGTGAATTTAAAGTTCATCTATCCTCGAAATTGTGTAGAAGATGCTAAATACTATAGAGTCCAACCGAAGCGTTTGGTTCGGCCACCTTCGGCTAAAAATTCGGGATAACATTGGGCTTTTGCTAAAATCAGGCCAAAGCTTTTAACGAAACCGAATGTCGAATTTACTGAACAATCGAGCGTCCATAATTCACAATTCATTCATTCAAATCACACACACAACTCTGCAAACAAGAAGTAATGAAATAAAAAAATCGGGTCGCAGTCATAAATCCTGCCGACAAAATAATGTATTTGCTAAAACAGGATTGTGGCCTCGATTAAGGCTTTGTTATATGAAATTAAATTTTTTTTGGACAAAATAAAAAATTTTACCTCTTGATACATCCAACACCACGTAAATAATATTTTTTTCTTAATTGCAATATTATTATCAACCCAACATCTGCACCAAATTAAATACATCCTTTAGTTGTGTTCATACGGACACCCTATATTTATCGCTTGGATGTTGGTTTTAGTAATGAAATTATAAGACGACACATCACCATTGTCGTAACGCTGGTCACATCAAAAATCACCCATCCTTGCCTGTTGCTACAGGAAGACAACAATAATAATAATAACATATTAATTATTAGAGACAGTTGTTCTTGTAATTAAAAACAGGTTTCTGTTATCGTCGCTGTAGGTATCACTTGTTTTTGTGTTAAAAAAATCTTGTTAATATAATATGACGTTATCAATATCATTCATAACATTATAAATACATCGTGATCCAGAAAAAAATAAGCAAAACTATTCGCCTTGGTTTGGCAACAAAATAATCAAGAACAACAAATTTCTTCTCATATACTTATGTCGGGTTTATCGTACATTTAACACGCTGTTTTGTTAATCGCTGTTAAATTTTTACACATAAAACATACGAAGTAACCGTAGAAATAACAGCGATTTAACATAACAGCGTGATTAAAATGCACGATAAACCCGACATAATAATGTCGGGTTTATCGTACATTTAACACGCTGTTTTTTTAATCGCTGTTAAATTATTACACATAAAACATACAAAGTAACCGTAGAAGTAACAGCGAATTAACATAACAGCGTGATTAAAATGTACGATAAACCCGACATTAGTATATATTTTATAGTTTAGCCAGCGTAATAGAATATCAAGTTAGCGCAGAAATCGTGTGCGGATCCACGACTTGCTTTTTATTTTCGCTCACTGCTCACTTCCTTTTTGACGTAAAACTACGTCTTTCCATAGGAGGGTAAAATTATGGGAAACGTAAAATGCGTTACAAAAAATTTGTGACGCGAACTACCATAGCTACACTATGGTTTGTTTGCGTTTTATATCATGTACTAGCCGTGTGCTCGATGGGATTTTTCATCGGCAACATCTCAGGAACCATCCGACTTTTCTCAAATGTAAGAGTTTTTGGGTAAACTCCTTCATAAAAACCACTAAAAAGAGGAAAATAATAAAATTTTGAGGTCGGCGCTAATTTAATAAAATATGAAGTCGGTTAAAAAGTAGATATTAATTACTATATATACTATATTTTTTAACCGACTTCATATTTTTAGTGTATTTGCCATAGAATATGGCACATACACTATTGGCGTCGGTCGGATGGCGGGACCTAGGGGTCGGACCAAAATTTCTCGACATTTCATAGCCTCCTGAACAATTTGGCACCATTTTTGAAAATGTTTATATATATATGTATGTATATATTTATATATATATATATATATTTATTTATTTATATATATATTTATATATATACAGGGTGAGTTCGACCACCCGTATCAGTCGTTTTTTTCGAAAACGGTTAGTCGTAGAGAGTTGTGTCAAAAATTTGTATTATAAAAGCCCTAATAAAGAATCGAATCGTGATAAATTTTTTTTCCGGGAAGGTCGGCTTCCCTATTAGTTTGCTCCAGAATGTCCAGAACTCCGGAATTATAAATGTAACGATAGGTCGAAAGTGCTATTGTTGAAAAGATCTTTAAAAAATAAGCAAGTTTTGTGGGAAAATTTTTTTTATTACTGCCATCCCTGTTAAGTAATATTTGTTTGAAATTACTAAATTAAAATGTCATATTAACTAACTTTTTAAAAGTCCGCATTTAAAATCTAGTTACCTATCTATCGATCATTAAACACTGAAGAAGTACACTCACAGTATAACCAGAAGAGCTCAGTAGTATGTATTAAAGAGTAAATGGAAGACAGTTTGAACACTTGTGACAATGTCTAAGGTTGCTAGATTTTTAATGCCGCCTTCGATCGTTATTATGAAATTTTGATTTAATAATTTCAAACGGTTGTTACTTAACAGGGGTGGCAGTAATTAAATAATTTTTCCTACAAAACTTGCCTATTTTTTAAAGAGCCTTTCAACAGCACCACTTTCAACCTATCGTGCTTTCTAAAATTCCGGAATTTTGAACATATAATAATTTATATTTATACTTATAGAAATTTACAGGGGTGGCAGTAATAAAAAAAATTTTCCTACAAAACTTGCTTATTTTTTAAAGATCTTTTCAACAATACCACTTTCGACCTATCGTTACATTTATAATTCCGGAGTTCTGGACATTCTGGAGCAAACTAATAGGGAAGCCGACCTTCCCGGGAAAAAAAATTATCACCATTCGATTCTTTATTAGGGCTTTTATAATACAAATTTTTGACACAACTCTCTACGACTAACCGTTTTCGAAAAAAACGACTGATACGGGTGGTCGAACTCACCCTGTATATATGTGTGTACACGATAACTCTCGACAGACTTAATCGATTGAAACGAAATTTGGTACACATATTGGGACCCATCACCGCAAGAAGCCTATTTAAAATGGGCCCGATCGGACCATTTTCAGGGTTGTATTTAGGGGTTCCAAAAAGTTTTTGGGCCCAAAAATACCGAAAAAATTCTCAGAATCATTTCAAAATTGAAATTTAACCCTTTAGTGAAGATTAAAATGTGCTGCTAAAATTTTAATAAAATCGGCCCGACAGGACCGGACTTACAAATTTTATGAAAACAATGGTTTGCGGATAGTGATTTACTTACTGAAGGGTATATTTAATTTGGTACAAAGGTTGCATTGATAATATTATTGAAATTAAGAAAAAAAATATTATTTTAAGGGATGTATTAAGGGGTTAAATTTTTTATTTTGTCCAAAAACAAACTTAAGTTTACATAATAAAGCCACAAGGCCTGTATTAGCAAATACACTATATTGTCGGCAGGGTTTGGCACTGCGACCCGAGTTTTTTTTATTAAATTGGCGCCGACCTCAAAATTTTATTATTTTCCTCTTTTTAGTGCCTTTTTTGAAGGAGGTTATTTTTTACTAAAAAGTTTTTTTTATGAAAATTGAAGATACATCTGTCTAAAGTTTGAACCTCGAAATCTCCAAAACAAAGACCGATCGGAAAAAAGTTATTTTACATTTTATATGCTTACATTATTCAACAGTCCTGAACACGTATTTTCTTTTTTCGTCTCCTGATGTAGGTAAATCAACCAGTAGATCAGGGGCTCTCAAACTGAGCGTCGCGACGCCCCGGGGCGTCGCGGCGCTATCCTAGGAGAATCGCGAAACGATACGCACAGGTCGCCTGCACGCGACGTAATGAGCGAGTTATGCTCAGAAAAGCCAGTCTCATTAATTGTATTGTTTGTAGTTTTTTATGTTTTCTAATAAATAATACTAATTAAGATTTAAGATTCTATATTCCTTGGAGTTTTCTTTGAATAATAAAGTAATTTTAATGTCTGCTAGAGCTACACGTACAGGTATTTTCTTTTATAAAAGCGTCGCAAAAAAATTACAACCTGTAAAAGGAGTCGCAGTAAAAAAAAAATTCACAGATTTCGCAATCCTTGCAACCATCGAGGACATTGGAAATGATAACAGCATAATATATGAAACCTAATTAACTGTTTATTATACACACAATATTTATCAATGCACTGTTTAGTTTTGTCAGGAATAACCCTATTATTCTTCTGTTATATACGCGTTCACTTTTGCTTGATTACTTAACTTTTAAATGGATTTTTCTACAGTATTTATTAACATTTGCTCAAAAATAACACCGCAGATCGTCGCAAATACCTCTCAATTAACTAGACATGATATAAAACACATTTCGAAAAAATTGCACTTGTTCAATTTTGCATGATTGCTCCTCACTTGATCGCGACACCGTTGTCTTTTGGCCTTGAACGAAAACTCGTAACTCTGTCCCCATATACGAACATAAACATTTCCAATGTTAAAAGGGTGTGGGTCTCGAGACCCCCGACAGATGTGAAACATCAAAGAAAACGTTATTGAACTCGGTGGTATTCTCTATGTAGTAGTATATATTTTTTCAAAAGCAGCAACTAACTGTTGACGTAGTCCTATATACTGCACTGTAACACAGAGAGAGAGAGAGAGTGCCGCAGTGGTGGGGAGAACAGCAGCGAAGGAGCGGACCAAACATTTCGTTGCATATTTCCACTCACGCGGCTGTTCACAGCCCGACATATAAGATGTTTCACATCAAAAAGATTGGGAACCCCTGCAGTAGATGCATATCTGTGAAAAAAATCCGATATGGTGCAGTGTGAACGGGGTCTTAGAGTCTTCCATGATACTGATAGAGTTAGATATGGGGGTGGGGACTGGGTGGTGTCCTGTGGGAGTGCGACGTTCGGAAAATGGGAGACAGGATTGTTAACAGAAAGAAGACAAGTTGTCATAGTTACGGCACACAGCTGCTGCAGCCTTAGAAAATGAACATTAATACAGCTATTATAGTGATTGCCTTGAATAACCTATATATCTGCTGATCGCGAAAAATTGAAATATATAGATAGATATATATTTAACAACATTTGGTACAGTTAGTACATATACAATTAAAATGTATGAATTAAAAACTCTTCCACAGAATAGAAGCAATTATCAGTCAGCAATTTTCTAACATAGTTTTTAAATTTTTGTAAATTATAATCTTTTATTAAAAATGGTAGTTTGTTATATAATTTTAAGACATAATAGTCCGGGGCGGTGCGTGATCTCGCCAATTGGTGGTCCGGAAGACGAAATTTATTTCTATCTCTGGTATAATAATGATGACAGTCAGCATGACTTTCAAAATTTTTTTGTGCGAATGTATAATATATATTACACAGTTGTATATATAGGCACATGGCAGAGTTAATATTTTGAATTTTTTAAATAAAGGACGGCATGGGTCCCGAAATTTTGCATTTGCAATAATTCTAATGTCGATATATGAAACACAATCAACTCTTTGATTTTAAAACCCGAATTACACCAACATACAGCAAATTTAGTAATTAATCTCGTTCTGTTTCGCTAATTTCGACTAATTTTTATGAGAGTCAGAGTTATCTATCTTCCAGTAAAATGTAAATTCAGTGGCGGACTAAGACCGTCGGAGGCCCGGGGCTGACAAAAAAAATCAAATATTTATAATAAACGACCTATAGGTACCTACATTTATATATTTTGTATACGTACGGGGGCCTCCAACTCCAAACTGCCTCTTACTTAGTAAACATATTTTGGTCTTGTTTGGGATTTGATTAAGAAGGACTTTTCGAGATTTGGAGGCCTCCCAGGATCAGAGGCCTGGAGCGAGCTGCCTCCTCCGCCCCCGCCCTCCTTAGTCCGCCACTGTGTAAATTCGGTCTGATTTTGTGATTTGTGTGTATATGAAACCAAAAATTGAGTAAAATATTATTATTTAACTATAGTCTATATACGATATATAGTCAAGGCTCAGGGGGGGGGGGCAATTACCCCCATTGCCCCCTCCCCCTGGATCCGCGCCTGCTAATAGCAAAGCTGAACGTAAGTGCTTGAAGCACCGAGAATCGAACTGCGAACACTTTTTTTATAAATGCTCGATTTATTCCAGAGACAAGCAATTTCGTTTTCAAAAAGACTTAAAAGAAGCATCGAGCCCTCACTGTGAGGGCTCGATGCTTCTTTTAAGTCTTTTTGCCTGAAAAAATTAAGCATCAAGCATTAAGCATTTTAAAGTAAATTCCTAACTTCCAACACATTACATTACAAAAGTTTAAAACAATCATTTTGTTTATCAAAATAAGCTAAGGATAAACAAAATATATTTTATTAAATGTTTTATTAAAAATGTTTGTTTATCATTAAAAATGCTTATAAAGCTTTAAAAATGGTTATTGAGCGTTTAAAACGCTCATTAAGCAATTAAAACGCTTATTAAGCATTTAAAACGCTCATTAAGCTTTTAAAACGCTCATTAAGCATTTAAAACGCTCATTAAGCATTCTTAATGCTTATAATAAGCTTGTTGAATGCTTATTAAGCAATTTATAATGCTTACGGTAGTAAGTCTTAATGCAAGTGCTCTAAGCGTCAAGCATATCTGTTTTACAAAGTGCTTTAAGCAATATAAGTGCTTAATAAGCACTAAGTTCTCAGCACTGCCCAGCTCTTACAACCTTATTTTTAATGCAAATTTGAGCCTTCAAATCCATCAATGGCTTTACAATCTCCGTTGTCGGCCCTGATCACGAATGGACTTCTCTATTTCTGTGCTCACTTCAGAGACGGAATAGAAGTTGTAAATTGTGCATCAGCTGACAATGGATACACATATAACAGCAGCGCCTTTGTCAGTGTCGAGGTCGAGGGATGCGACGGAACCAGAGAACCGGAGGACGCGCTATAAAATCAATTAGCGAACTTGAATGGATGCCAATTAACGTCACGTTAATTACACATCAACCGTTTCTCTCTCTCGTGTTCTCTCACACACACACACTCTCTCTCTCTTTTCTTTCACGTCATGTCTTTCCCGCGACTGGACACTGGTTTTTATCGCCGACGTCGTCCTGTCAAGTCTATATTATTAAAGCTCCATTCCTATGGCTAACAAAGTAAGCTGATGTCTCATATATTTATGTTGTTTTATAGAGTACTGTTACAAAACTGTTTTCTGAGTTGGCGGAATATATATTTATTTACAATAATTCGTAACAATTAACTATATACAATAACAATAAATGCAACAACGAAAAGTCAATTCTAACAATAAAAAAAACTTAAACGGTTATTATTGAACTAAACGAGTCACTTAAACAACACTTAACTATATACAATTAACTACACTAATATTTATTTTATCAGGTGAATTTATATCTGCACGGTATTTAGTTCAGATTTATTTCACTGTTCAACACTGTCACAGTACAATCTACACTGACTGATTACCGTCGACTGATTTCCGGTGACTGACCCCCTGACTCACTCATACTTCGCTTATATAGATCGCGCAGCCCAGCCTAGTACGTTCTCGCGTTCTCTAGAACATTCCGGCAGGTACTAGTATCTTCGATACCATTCCACGCTTTACTACTGTGACCTTTCTTTCTCGTCGTTTCTATTGGAGACAGTGGCGTAACATCTTGGGGTTTGCTACAGTACTAACTATTCTACCCGGCTTTGTCCGAGGGAAGTTTAAAACAAGAATTGAAACCGTTACCGTTAAAAGCCGTTTCATCATGGTTGCTGCGTTTCGTTACCATAGCAACCCGTCATTTAACAGTGTGAATAAAAAACATCGTGATTAAAATGTACGATAAACCGGCCATTAGTGAGGCATGCATAGTTCGTAACATGGTTACTGGAGCGAAAAAACAATGAAACAAAGTAAGCATACGCGTCCCATAGTTGAAAACTGTCCCGATTATATAAATAGTGAAGTATGAGTGCATGACTCACTCTCTTAAATTTTGGAACTTGACTAGATAGTTGTTTGGAAACTGTAATTCACTAATGAAAGTGAATGCGTATTCCAAGTTTTCATGGTTTCCGGGCTTGTAGGCCGTGGTCCGGTGGTATTTCTACCTGACGTTCCGTCTACAACTGCGGTAGACATTCTCAAAGGCGATGTGGCAGCGGTCGAAGTGTCCTCCTTGGCGGCTCACAGGTCAGTGTGTCAGTGACTGGTGTCCTCCCTTCTTTTATGCCTATAGTACCAGTGTGTTCTCTGTTCGGTCACTGACACACTGACCTGTGAGCCGCCAAGGAGGACACTTCGACCGCTGCCACATCGCCTTTGAGAATGTCTACCGCAGTTGTAGACGGAACGTCAGGTAGAAATACCACCGGACCACGGCCTACAAGCCCGGAAACGATGAAGACTTGGAACAATGCCGGCCGTGAAAGTTTGCACACCTGGATGAATGCGTATTGTTGAAAGAGGCTAGAAAGATTTATAATAAACCAACATTTATTGTTGCATTACATAATTGATTCCTTGCAATATCGGAAAAAATCATTTTAACAACCATAGTCACAGTCAGGAATCTAACCTGAACTTTTACACTATCGCGGCGGAATCAGCTTACAATACTCAACCGTGACATGATTACCAATCTAACATTCTCCATATATGCAAAGGAATCAATTATGTAATTGGCTCAGTGGCGTAACGCAAACTCTTAAGGCCCCCCTGCAGCAAAATTAAGTTTGGGCCCCTTATCACGATACATTTTGCAGTTTATAGTACACTGTACGTACTACGTTTGTAAAAGTAGTTAAATATACAGGGTGCTGAATCGTTTTGCGGGTAATAGGGATTTAACCCGATAAAATCAAACTTTTGCGATTTCCTGCTTCCCTAATTATTTTAGGAAAAATATCTTCGAATAAAAGTTTTAGAACATAAAATTCTGCATCTCAATCATTAAACAAAATTAATTTTGCATGCTTTGTGACAGCAGAAATTTGATATGAAAATTACTTCAAAAACAGATAGCGATGGAACTTGAACCAAATTTCATTAGAAATTATTCTGACAGCTAAAACGTCATCATTTTGTTCAAGTTCCATGGCTATCGCTATCTGTTTTTGAGGTAATTTTGACATTTTCATATCAAATTTCTGCCGTCACAAAGCATGCAAAATTAATTGTGTTTAATGATTTAGATGCAGAATTTTATGTTCTAAAACTTTTATTCGAAGATATTTTTCCTAAAATAATTAGAGAAGCAGGAAATCGCAAAAGTTTGATTTTACGGGTTAAATCCCTATTACCCGCAAAACGATTCAGCACCCTGTATATCGACTTGGTTGGGCCCCTATGATGGCTGGGCCTCCCCGCCACGCGGGGTCTGTATATTTATTGTTATTCAAATTTCTTATTTGGTGATAAATATGCCCCCTTTGGCTCGCACGTCATTGATCGTATACGTATTATTATGTATAATATTATTATATAGGTATATATTATGATTTGATTATATCCAGTGTAGCTTTCAATAGCTTTTCGTTTCTCTATCTAGTTTACTCTTTCTAACTACTTGTTTGGTTGCATTCCACACGACTACTTTTATGCGATAATTATTATTTTAAACGTGTTACCGTACCCTCGAATACTTTGATGATTATATAGTTTTCTAGTTCAAGGTTTTTGAAGTGAAACTTCTTATTCGGCGCCAATGTCTCGACGATTTGAAGCGTAAAATACTAGCTCGATGAAACGAAAAATGTGAAGAAAGAATTAATCAATAATTATGATGTGAAGACCCGTTCCAAAATTTTACATAAGTGATTTATGAAATGAAAATTTCATTAAAAAACCATCTTTAATGAAATTTTCATTTCATAAATCTCTTATGTAAAATTTTGGAACTGGTCTTCACATCATAATTGATTAATATGTATTTCCAAAACTTCCCGTCGTATCTACCAAATAAATTAGTGAAGAAAGAATGTTTGGAATGTATCCCCTCTTCTCGCGGGGTCTATGTTATCTATGCTAATATTATAAAGAGGAAAAGTTTGTTTGTAAGTTTGTATGTAGGGGGTAATCTCTGGAACTACTGAACCGATTCTAAAAATTCTTTCAGTAATAGAAAGCTACTGCACTATCCCTGAGTGATATAGGCTATATTTTATTTTGATAATTCTCGCGGGGGGATAATTCCTGTGGGATAGTAACAAAACGTATAACTGCAATTCTTTTGCATTTTAGCGTATTGGCGGAATCCTACTAATTTTATAAACACCTGCACCTGCCCGGCTTAGCTTCGCAGGGGGAGAATTTCTCGCGGGGGTGGAAGACTAAATCATAAATTCTTAGCACCCGGGCGAAGCCGGACGGGACCGCTATATGGGTGTTTATATGGTTAATGGTGACGATTTATTCATTCGACTTCGACGCTCAGTGTACAAGACGTGTTCCTAACCCTAATTGATTTTTATATTCTTTCATACATATAAGAAGTTTCACTTCGATCGTGTGTGTCGCGACACACTGTAATAAATGAGAAGGCCGATTACATAGATTATCGATGCTCCATTTGTAGCCAGCGATTAATCTGGTAATAGGCACACAAAGAGACAATGGCGTCGCAAACAGGTATCGCCTGCACATCGCGTAGATTCCATAAAAAACACATTGAGCATGCGTGGTTACTAATTTTACATTAATTTGTTTTGTATTCATCCATTTTATATATGTAACTATACATTTTATTTTGTAATTTTTACACACTTTATTGAAATATTACACAAATTATGTAATTTTAATTTACTTTATGTAAAAATCACGAATTTGTTTAACTTTACAGTAAAAGTCCAAGTTTTTATGAAGTTTTCTGTGTAAAAATAAATAATAATGTAAAATCACTTAGAAAATCGAGCGAATTCTACTTTAACTTTCAAAGTATTTTTACATCCATTTTTTACAGTGCACATGCAATTTTAGGATTTCGTGCTTCTGAAGAGACTAGTGATGTAAATGCGTATAATACTCTTGTATAAAACGTTTGTATAAAACGGTATTATACGGTATATAAAAAAATATATATCCCAGTTTTATACTAGGTATAAATACTGCGTTTTTTACTATTTTATACGACACGTATAAAACGTTTAACACCATTTAAAACGGTTTAATACCGTTTAAAACGGTTTAATACCAAAATGAGAACAGGAACTTTTCCTATTATGCAGTTGGCAAAACTGAATAATGCACCATAACCGTAGTGTGAAAAAGTAAAAAACCGTTTTATACTGAAAAAATTATAATTTAAAAAAACAAAAAAACACGCTTTAATGAACTAAAAAGTAAAAAATAATTAATTTTATTATAAAAAAGCATGGGGTGCTTTGTACCATATTTTCATACTACCCCACGCTTTTTTAACTGAGCTTACAATATCCGTCCATCTGTCTATCTCACAAACGGTAAGAGGTAGCTATGACTGTTAATTTATTAGTCGTATGAAATAGGTTATATACTCGGTTGTTCTATAACTTGTAACGAAGAGCTGCTCTCGGTTAGTTTCATTGCTCGATAGACGACAGCTTTTGCACTGCATTTGATTATAGCGCCACGACGTCCGTACAGTGGCGTCGGCTAGGACTGTCATCGACTTTTAAGTCGGTAAAATAATCTTTTTATATAGGCGTTGCTGCTGAATGTCGTCTCTCACCTATAATAAAACGGGGTGGGTAGAATTCGGTCTACTAGCGCTAGTTTTTTGACGTAAATTCGATTCGAGTTTGATTTTCTTGGGCTTTTTTCTTCTTTAACGATAGTGGCAATCCTTCTCCGCACCCGAGAGTGGTTTTGGTCGGTCGCGTATGGGATTATGTCTTTATTTTGCTCTTCCTTGTTTTCGGTCTCGGCATTTTATTTTCCAATCGTCGCTACAAATTTGTTTATGTCGCAAATTTATTAGTGTATTTGCCATAATATGGCACATACACTATTGGCGTCGGTCGGATGGCGGGACCTAGGGGTCGGACCAAAATTTCTCGACGTTTCATAGCCTCCTGAACACTTTGGCACCATTTTTAAAAATGTTTATATATATATGTATGTATATATATATATATATTTATATATATATTTATATATATATATATATGTGTGTACACGATAACTCTCGACAGACTTAATCGATTGAAACGAAATTTGGTACACACATTGGAACCCATCACCGCAAGAAGCCTATTTAAAATGGGGCCGATCGGACCATTTTCAGGGTTGTATTTAGGGGTTCCAAAAAGTTTTTGGGCCCAAAAATACCGAAAAATTTGTCAGAATCGTTTCAAAATTGAAATTTAACTCTTTAGTAAAGATTAAAATGTGCTGCTAAAATTTTAATAAAATCGGCCAGACAGGACCGGACTTTCAAATTTTATGAAAACACTAGTTTGTTGATACGGATTTACTTATGGAAGGGTGTATTTAATTGGGTGTACTGATAAAATCCATGTCTAATATTGAAATTTAGAAAAATTTAATTATTTTAAGGGATGTATTAAGGGGTTAAATTTTTTATTTTGTCCAAAAACAAACTTAAGTTCACATAATAAAGCTACAATGCCAGTATTAGCAAATACACTATATTGTCGGCAGGGTTTTGGCACTGCGACCCGAGTTTTTTTTTTCGGTGTCAAAATATCGGCAATACTCCTGTCTATGAAGTACAGTTAAATTTGTCCTAAACGAACAAGTAGTTTGGTCGCTAGCTCGCTTTTTAGTGAGCGGCAACCGCGCCTCGACAATTTTTCAGAGATATCTTCCGGAGGGTATCACATCGTTAGTTATTTTTTATACTTTCGTCTTCTGAACCCAAAAAAGTAGTTTTGAAAAAAATAAAAAATGTTTGTCTGTCGTCTGTATGTCTGTGGCCGTTTAACATATGGAGCAATGAAAACGCATGATCTCGGCGTGATCACCGCGTGCAAAGTACCTGATTGGTTGCTTGAACGTTCGGGAACGAAACTATATCCGAAGGTCACGCCTGCGGCGCAAGCTATTCATGTGCTTTTCACGTGATCATTCCATCTGTTAAGCGGCCCAAATCACTGGATCGATTTTGCTCAAAGTTTGTATGCGTGTTCAGACAAAATTAGATCTAAACTCTATCCAATGAACCGATATAGCAATAAAATTGCGTAATTGGCATGACATCTGATTGGTCGCTTGAAACTCAACACAGCAGAACAACCAATCAGATACCTACTTTGTGATCCTATAGCCAAGCATGTACCTACTGTTAAGGTGATAACTATATCTGTTGGTGGAAATGGCGATAGCTCAAATGTGGGAGAAGTGGCTTCCTGAAAATTGATAGAAACAGGTAAAAACTAGAAAATATTTTTTGATGTGAAACATCTTATGTCGGGCTGTGAACAGCCGCGTGAGGGGAAATATGCAACGAAATGTTTGGTCCGCTCCTTCGCTGCTGTTCTCCCCACCACTGCGGCACTCTCTCTCTGTCTCGGCTTCCGCGTGTGTTACAGTGCAGTATATAGGATTACGTCAGCATAACAGTTGCTTTTGAAAAAATATATACTACTACATAGAGAATACCACCGAGTTCAATAACGTTTTCTTTAATGTTTCACATCTGTCGGGGGTCCCGAGACCCACGCCCTTTTTTTTCTAGAAAATGTCGCCCCGGACCTTTGATCCTGGGGGGCCTCTAAATCTCGAGCAGTCCTTCTTAATCAAATCCCAAAAAGGCCAAAATATGTTTAGAAAGTAAGAGGCAGTTTGGAATTGGAGGCCCCGTACGTATTAAAATATAAACGGAGGTAGGTTACCTATCTATATGTACGTTTATTATAAATATTTGTTTTTTTTTTGTCAGCCATCACATCTATATTATTCATTTTTTACTAAATTTACACTACAAATACATCAATTTCTAAGCAGAACGGGGGCCTCATTTAGTTCTGCCGCCCCGGGCCTCTGACGGGCTTAGTCCGCCACTGACAAAACGTTAAAAATATAGAAAAGGGTCTTTTAAAATTGTTGGGGTCTCTACGATACTGATGCCCCAAGCCAACGCTTCTTGTGTCTGCTACTGGCCATATTATACTTGCGAAGTGCAGAAGTCGTGTGTTCTGGTGTGTTCGCCCTAGAGTTAGGGTCGCTGTAGGGAGCTCAGCTCAAGCTGCAGGATTCGCGCGTCAGCAACAGGCGTTCTGTTGTGACGTCAGAGCTGCCACGTGACGCGTTGTCATGGCAACTGTTTTATGCATAACGTGATAGTCTTGCGGAATTATACATTTACAGCATAGGTTATTTACCTATATTATTATACAGGATGCATTGCTTTGCGGGTAATAGGGATTTAACCCGTAAAATCAAACTTTTGCGATTTCCTGCTTCCCAAATTATTTTAGAAAAAATATCTTCGAATAAAAGTTTTAGAACATAAAATTCTGCATCTAAATCATTAAACAAAATTAATTTTGCATGCTTTGTAACGGCAGAAATTTGATATGAAAATGTCAAAATTACCTCAAAAACAGATAGCGATGGAACAGCAAAATTTGATTAGAAATTATTCTGACAGCTAAAACGTCATCATTTTGTTCAAGTTCCATGGCTATCGCTATCTGTTTTTGAGGTTATTTTGACATTTTCATATCAAATTTCTGCCGTTACAAAGCATGCAAAATTAATAAATAAAACACACAAAACTGGCTATAGCTGTCCAACTTTATTTCTAATACTACGTTTCGGTCTGTTATAAGAGTAGGGGCGGACCGTGAGTTTGTGGGGCCCTGGGCTAATACAACTTGGGGCCTGTCTAATTAATCAACTAATTGCCATTTTGTCAAAAAACTGTTTTCGATAATGATGTTCTAGGTACACGGTATAGGAAAAAAAAGATGTTTTATTTATTTAATAGCCGCCACATTTCAATGAATCTCTATAGTCAAACTGGCCAGTTACTAGACAGTGACTCGATATTATACTGGCCAGCGCCTGATGACTTAAGTCTAGTCAAACTAGCCAGTTACTAGAGAGAAACTAGATTTCATTTCTACTAGGGTGTCCATTGTCTTCAATGGGGGTGGGGGCCCTTTATATCCACAGGACCCTGGGCTGCAGCCCAAAAAAAACCCTTCTATAGATCCGGCCCTGTATAAGAGACACTTTTCAAGCACTACTGACTACACTGTTCATAAACTATTATGAATAACACGAATTCTTAAATTTAAAATAGGTAATTAGTATAATCCTAAAATCCATTATAAAAGAACAATATCTTATACCGATTACTTACTTATACTAATTATTACAATAAACATTTAAAAACAATGTAACTAAAATTAAGGGGATCCTTGTGGAAATTGTTAAATTACATTGTTTTTAAATGTTTATTGTAATTAGTATAAGTAGGTAATCAGTATAAGATATAGACGTATACACAGTTTAAAAAAATATCGTTTATTCGTTTCAATCGATCAATTATTTTTCGAGGAGGATCGATTTAAAATTCTATAATGCTTTTCTTATGGATAATTATGTGTGGTCACAATCTAGCGTCATTGTCAAATCAGATTTTCTGACAATGCTTTCTGTAACCAGCATAAGCCAATGGAATGTCGATTGTCGTGATGCTGTAATTGTCTCCAGCAGTGTGTGGTTATCTGGTAGTGGTACCCATGCTTATTTCATGTATAAAACGTAGAACATAGACAAGCCATTCGCACTTTGAAAGCTTTGCCGACGGCAAAAGAGCTTCCGCCGCCGCCGCCGCATTGTCAGAGCAAGTAAATTTATTTTACGTTTGAGTTCACTCGTTTTCAATTCCTTTTAAACGTGTTAAAAATCGAATTATGTATTTTCTCTCGCTTTATCATTCACCAATCCAATCAGCATATTGCTTTGAAATATAATATTATATGTAGTCCCAGTTCGTGTAATTTTATCTTAAAACATTTTTGTAAAATGAGAACAAGTTAGGTTTTATACCGACGTGCTTTACTGGGATTTATGTAGATATAACTGTAACAAAACTGTTTTCTTACGTGGGTGGAATAAATTATTTATTTACAACAATTAAAAAATGTAACAAAAATAGATAACAATAAAATGTAACAATTATATTTCTCAATTCTAACAGTCAACACTGTTTATATAATAATAACACGAACAGTAATTCTTAAACGAACTGAAGCGCTTTAATAACACTGAACAATTTATATGCTGTATTTATTTCCAATCGACACTGTCACACGACTCGTTGTTTTTTCTCCGGTGACTGCTCCTGCTTATATAGAGCTAGCAGCTTGACCCCCCCACGCTCGCGCGCTTTCCAGAACATTCTTGTGGTTACCTGTGTCTTCGATATCATGCCACGCCTCACCATTCTTACTTGTTCTCGATGATTCTATTGTCGCCAGCGGCGTAACATCTGGAGTTTTTAAAGGTTTCTGGGAACAGTTTGGGAATATAAATGTTTATTAAAGATAGATTGTAGTCGCTCAACAGCTGAGGTCATCAATGTCTATATTTTCACTAAATATTAAAGAACATTAAGCGATCCGTAGATATTTTTAAAAATATTTAAAAACAAGCCGTGAGGTGGGTCGTTTATTAGGACTAAAGTGCGACCCTTGAGGTCCACACGACGAACTTCCCAGTTTGATAAATATTTAATAATAATAATTAAATTAGATATTACACAGAAAAGTAATCATTTTAATCATTAAAACATCAATAATTAAAAAAAAAAAAAAAAAAAAAAAAAACGGCTGAACCGATTTTTATAAAATTTATGTCGAATCAAAATGACGTTAACACGCCTCGATTGACACCCTTACGAAGTCGATATAATTTTTTATTCGCGAGATATTGTGTAAAATCTACTTTTTTGGAGGTTATTTGGTTAAGAAAAAAGAACGGCTGAACCGATTTTAAAAAAATTCCTTTCAGATCATATTTACGTTAATACGCGTCGATTGGCACCCCAACGTAGTCGATATCATTTTATCGAGATTTCGTCTTAGAAAGAAATTGACACATACATACGTACGTACGTACGTACGTACGTACGTACGTACGTACATACGTACACACACACACACACACACACACACACACACACACACACACACACACACAGACATCTTTCTAAAAGTAGTGTAAAAATAGTGTAGTGACCTTGAAACATAAAATTTTTTTTTTCCTTTTTGATTTCGATTTTCGGACCCATTACAATAACTTCCAATGGGAAGTTAACAATTTTTATTAGAACAAGATTTCTATAAAACATGATTTTTTTGTCTACAAAACATGAGTGTCTGGGTTCTTGATGAACTTATTCAGTTCACGATTTGTGTCCATATTCGGCTGTGCAAATAATAAGGTTTATTATTATTATCTAGATGAAATTATTGAATACGATAGCTAAGAAGGTTCTTTCCCTGACATGTCGAGCGTCTATAATCCACAATTCTTTTCCTTCTTCACTCCCTGACAAAAAGTTACATTCTGCGAAGGACAAGGAAAATTGATGATCTCGTCTCGTCTCGTCGTCCTGCGATAGCATTGGGCGTCGTCACTGATCACCATAGATAAATTCATGTAGAGTGATGAAACCGTTGGTGTGAAATGAATCATCTCCCGATCGTGTTAGCATCATCTTCTGAAGATGCTAGCACGGTCAGGAGATGATTAAATCTTAGATTTAATCATCTTCTGAAGATGCTAGCACGGTCGGGAGATGATTAAATCTTAGATTTAAACATTTCTTGATGATGCTGCCAGGGTAAGGAGATATCTTAGATATCATCTCCTAATGAGAGGATGAGAATATGAGAGGAGATGTTTAAATCTAAGATTTAATCATCCTGACCATATTAGCATCATCAGGAAATGATTCAATCTACGATTTAATCATCTCCTGATGATGCTGACATGGTCAGAAGATGTTAAATCTTAGATATCATCTCCTGATGAGAGGATGAGAATATGAGAGGAGATGTTTAAACCTAAGATTTAATCATCCTGACCATATTAGCATCATCAGGAAATGATTCAATCTACGATTTAATCGTCTCCTGATGATGCTGACAGGGTCAGGAGATGTTAAATCTTAGATATCATCTCCTGATGAGAGGATGAGAATATGAGAGGAGATGTTTAAATCTATAAGGTTTAATCATACTGACCATATTAGCATCATCAGGAGATGATTTAAGCTACGATTTAATCATCTCCTGATAATGCTAACATGGTTAGCGAAACGTTCGTCAAGAATAGATAAGTGATTTGGTGTTTTGTGGTTAATATTCAGAGACCGTAGGTAATAATATGGGCGTGCGGATTAATGAGAGCGAGCGGGTAATGGAAGTCACTGTGAGAGAGAGAGAGAGATTGAGATTGATTGCAGATAAAGATTATAAACGTTCAATAACTAAAGCCATTAGCGTCTATTGGGAGTCACTGTGCATTAGTTGCTCTTAAACTCGTGAATGTGCAAAAACAATGTTGATCATTCCTCCGCATTTTTCACATCGTTACCCTATGTGTAAATGATGTAAACTGAAGATGACAATAAAATTCCAAACACGATGTGGAAGTTAATTATTCATGGAATAATTAATCAAAATGACATATCCGATGAAAGTGCAACAATAAACGAGCCGTGACGTCGTCGCCACGGTTTCGCAAGACGTGTCGTCCATCGGACGTTAAAACATGAAAAGTCAATTAAAACAAAACCTCTATCAATAAAGTAATGCATGGTGTGGTGATTTATTATTAGCAGTAGACACGTCGTTGTGTGTCAATTTTTGATTTTGCTTTTGCTTTTGTTTTTGATGTGAAACATCTTATGTCGGGCTGTGAACAGCCGCGTGAGGGGAAATATGCAACGAAATTTATGGTCCGCTCCTTCGCTGCTGTTCTCCCCACCACTGCGGCACTCTCTCTCTCTCGGCTTCCGCGCGCTCGGGCACGGGAAGAGAGAGAGAGAGAGAGAGTATACATACGAACGTACTGTAAAGCCAAAGTATATGTATACACGTTTAGGTATGTAATATAGATACTTCGCTGTGTATTTAGTTGCGTTTCTGGTTCAGGCGTGCTCAAACGCCGCAACCGCGTGTGTTACAGTGCAGTATATAGGATTACGTCAGCATAACAATTAGTTGCTGCTTTTGAAAAATATATACTACTACATAGAGAATACCACCGAGTTCAATAACGTTTTCTTTGATGTTTCACATCTGTCGGGGGTCCCGAGACCCACACCCTTTTTTTTATTTACATTTATTGTTTTCAGACGCTAATGACCTCAGTTGTCGAGCGTCTATATATTACAATTCATTCATTCAGTAGACACGTCCTATACAATTGGTAATCATAATAAAATGATAATTGGTGTACGTGTCGTTAGCGCATCACGCAAAAACCACTGGACAGATTTTAATGAAACTTTGCAGATCTATACCATATAGATTGGGTCTTTATCTTCAATCAGAATTGTCACGGTATTTCTCATGGGGGATTAGCAGTGAGCGAAAATAGTGAATTGAGTAGTACTAGCGACATCAGACGGGATTTGATATTACTATAAAGTATCATTAGAAATTAGTTTGGTAACATCGTTTTTTCAAGAAAAGTGACCTGTAGATATGCGAATTGTCAAAATTGTAGTGCATAATTATTTTACTAATAATTTGTTTAAAAAACGTTAATTGGTGTTGAATTATTTAAATAATACGTTTTTGTTATTGTTGAACAACAGTTTTTGACATTGCATAAAACAACAGTGTTTTTTTAATTTGTAGTTAAATTCAAACACACGTGTTTAATGTTATTTGGTTGTTACGTACTTTAAAGGGATTGTCGTTTACGGGAAATGTTATAAATTATCATATTAGTACCTATATGTATCAAAAATAACAGCAGCAGTTCTAAATGCACATGAGCTTTAAGACGCGGCTACAGCTAGTAATATATAAAATTGCGATGGGACGACTGTCTATAATTTCATTTTTTTCGGGGTTTTCGGGTATTTTGTATAAACATCTCTCGAGAACAGCTGAACCGATTTTGTAATAATGCAGTACCCTATTAACTGGTAATCTTAAAGTGTGAGGTCCTTTTGACCCGGCTATACTCGTGGTTAAAAATTGGATTTCCGTCAAAATCGACATTAAAGCGAACGAATTTTTTGATCATTTTGTGCTTTGCACGATATTTTTCAAAAAATAAATGTCCTGCAGACATTAATTTTTAAACATTTAGATTTAATTGTTCGCTCACCGGCGCGTGGCTCGAGGTTAAAATTAAAATGTCCAGCCGTTCGGAAATCGCAAGAAAGAACTAAATAATCTGATTTGACGTTATGTGGGGACTGGGGGGATATTATCTCGATCGTATTACATAATACATAAGAACCTATAAGCATAACTGTGGGATCATCCGCATCTCCTTTGGAGCACAGAAGAAGCAATTCACGTGGCGAGTCCAGAGCAGACCAACTAAAGTAGGACCGGCTTGAGAAATGAGAGAGCGAGCTGATTCTCAAATCTCAACTAAATGCCACTTTCTTTAGATCATCCTATTTCAAACTTCGTCAACCACAATAAATCCTGCAGTTTTAACTTTTAAGAGACTATTAACTTACTAGCTTGTTGGTGCGGCTTCGCCCAGGTAGATTTTGGTTTGGCAATGAAATAATCAAGGGCAACAAATCTCATATTTGCTGTCTATGGCGCGGACACATAGTATGCAAACATAAGCATACAGCACACACGCTTGAATCAATGTCATGTTTTCAAACATTCGACATGGAACATACAACCACCGTCCACATTACATTTATATTTGAACACAAAATACGTACGTGTGCGCTGTGTGGTATTGTTTAGAAACATGTTCACACTAATTGTGTTTTTTAACCGACTTCAAAAAAAGGAGGTTTCTCAATTCGACCGTATATATTTTTTATGTTTTATGTGGTTATGTTTTATGTGGTTATGTTTTATGTTTGTTCGCGGATAACTTCGTCGTTTATGAACCGATTTTGAAATTTTTTTTTTATTTGAAAGGATATACTTTCAGATTGGTCCCATAGAAATTTCATCAAAATCGGTTCAGTAGTTCGGCTGATTTTAATAAAAGTTAGTAACGGCGCGTGATTCCTTAAGGTAAATGTTACTTTTTGACACATCAGACAGTTTATTTGCGTTTGTTGTGTGGTCATGTTTGCATTCTATGTGTCTGCGTCTTTATAGTTTAGGCAACGTACATTAATTTAGCTCAAAGATCGCATGTGGAATTTCCGACTTGCTTTACATTTTTGCTCATTGCTCATCCCCATGTTATGTCACTTGAATTATGACAAAAGTTTTTGTTTATTAATTTATATCCAACGAGCCGTAACCCACGACATCGCAGGCGTTAATAGAAACTTTATTTTATTTATTACCAGCAGCCTTACAAATGTAACCCCGCAGTGCCTGGCCCCCACGCACAAGCACGGGATAGTGCGTCATGCGTTACATACATTTTCGTGACATTGTTTCATTGTTCAGCTCTCTCGAGTCACAGCGTGGTTCTCTCTAACACTCCTGAGATTTCAAGGGACCTTTTGGTGCAGGTTTTATCAAAATCGGTCCAATAGCTAAGTTTATGTAGCGTCCAAACGCTGGACGTCGTTAAATAATGACCTGGTCGGACCGTTCTGGCGGCTGCCTACTGCTGCAAATGATAACACACACAAAGGTCGGCACGACGTCTCAGTCCATGGCCGGCTTTAAGGCGAAACCAAATAAAATATTAGTAAAAATAACTTTTTAGAGACAAGCGTTTATTGAAATGTACTAAAAAGGAAAAAATTCGACTGATGACCAGTCCTATACTTCCCACCTAGTAAATATTTGCAAAAAATAAACACTCTTTTTTTTTGTTCTTTGACTAGGCCCAAATAACCTTAGCTGTTGGTGGTCTTTAAAACACAATTTAATTTTTATTCTTTGAATAAAGCATGGCCCTCTTTTTTGTTTGGTGATCTACTGATGGCTAACTTAATATAGCAAAAATCATGGTTACCTTGATTTACGTACAATTTTTATTTTTTTTAGTAAAATATTTTTTTTCTCGAAAACTATACATTTTAGAGAAAAAAAATATTTACATTTTTTTCATATTATAACATCTAGAATTCATTTGTATTTTTTTTTACCTATGTTAATACGTGACATTGAGGACGTTTTTTTGAATATCTCAGGAACCACTGAACCGATTTGACTCAAAATCTAATCAGATCTAAGTTAAAGGCTGATAAACACAATAGAACAATCGGCATGCTCGTATGTTGTTCCGTTCTTAAGATATCGAAGGCGAAAAATTGACCACATACACACATACACACACACACACATACACACACACATACACACACACACACACACACATACAGACATCAGTCAGAAAATGATCTTAAACGATTGCTAGGGTCTCAAAACGTCAAAATCTGTTAAAATCTCGAAATATTGTTTTCGGACTGAATCCATTACTTCCCTACCATAGTAGAGGTGGGAAGTACAAATAATATTTAATAATTTTGATTCATAATTATTATAAAAGCGGGGGTTGCGACTAATAAACTATCATAGAGATTACAACCCCCGCTTTTATAATAATTATGAACCAAAGTTATTGTTACGGAAATTATTTATACCGTTTTATTATGTTCGTAAAAATACACTTTTATTAGCTACGTAGTTATACACGTGTGGAACGCGCGTCGCCGTTCGCCGGAAAGCCCCAATCCAATCCCCTCCATTTCCGCCTGGAGACCATTCACCGTGTGCCGTGTTGGCACAATTAGTTCTCGCCAGTGCCGCTAGGCTAATACATACACCTTGTTGTTATTGTCTATGGTTGTGGTAATTGTCTATGGTTATACGCCAGTGAACCTAAATCGGTAGTACAATAGTCACCAGCCGAACTGAAGCGCCACTGCTCTTAATGCGTGTAACATTATTAAATATTATTTTTTCCTTTTTAGTACATTTCAATAAAAGCTTGTCTCTAAAAAGTTATTTTTACTAATATTTTATTTGGTTTCGCCTTAAAGCCGGCCATGTACTGAGACGTCGTGTCGACCTTTGTGTGTGTTATCATTTGCAGCAGTAGGCAGCCGCCAGAACTGTCAGACCAGGTCGTTATTTAACGACGTCCAGCGTCGGTCGATGGAACGGGAAAAGACGGAAGCTATATATATAACCTCTACATAGTAACTCAACGGCTCATACGAATCACAGATTTGAACAGTGCATTAAATTTCCACGCTCGTTCTCCCTCGTTCCGTTAAGAACAAGGTTGGTACACCGCCTGTCGCTATTTCATGCGAGCGGACAACAACGCAATATCGATATACACAAAAATCACAATCGTCACATTAACTGCGGAAGCATCTATATACTAGTGGCCCGGTCCGGCTTCGCCCGGGTGCTATGAATTTATAATTTATTAATACATTACTCACTCGCTTCGCTCGTTCCCTCGAATTTATAATTAATCAATAGTTTTCGCAGCGCACGCCAAATAATGACTTTTATAGGCAAATTTTTGATACCTTGGGTTACATTATTGTAATTTTCGTAGGGATCTCTAATTTTTTTGAAAATAAAATACAGCCCATGTTACTCGCTGATAATGTAGCTTTCTATAATAGGTGAAAGAATTTTTAAAATCAGTTAAGTAGTTTTTGAGTTTATCCATTACAAACAAACAAACATATAAAAAATCAAATCTTTTCTCTTTATAATATTAGTATGATAACATATTACAACACGGACCCCGAGGAGAAGAGGGGATACATTCCAAACATTCGTTTCCGTAACCACATTTTTGTTTATCGAGCCGGTATTTTACCCCTCAAATCGTCGAGGCACTGGCTTCCGCATAAGAAGTTTCACTTCGAAACTCTCCAGTAGTGACACCTGACGTCATGAAATGTAAAAAGTTTATTGTGTTTGGCAAATTCGGATGAATGTTTCTATTTTCAGCTCGCTATATGTCGTTCCCTTCCGGATTTATGTTATAGAGTAAGTTAGTCATACCCGATCGAAGCGTAATCGAGCAGCTAGTAGGTATACAAAATTGTTACGCTTTTGAATTGTCTGTATGATACCAAGACGGGGATCATGTTTACAGAATTTTTGTATATCTGTCTGGCGGATTCAAACGTCTTGCTCTCCTAGGTTCTAACGCGGATTTCGTCCTTATTGTGAATTATTTTTGCGTATCGGACTTTCCCGCTGCTTTCAGGCCTACAAGGGCCCATTATGCCTCTCCGGCAATTAAACTAGGTTCCGAACAGTGCAGTCCTGGACCCTCGTGTGATGGCACTCAGTCAATTCGTGATGGACCTGGTGAATTTCTTGGTATCCAACTATTTGCTTCCCAAGGGTTAATCCAGTTTACAGCCCTTGCGCAGCACCTAGTCTTTTGTTATTGTTAGGGTGTATTTCCTAACAGTCTTTTATAGAGAGCGATAAGTCCTTTTAAGGTCATTCCCCCCAAATAATTTATCCTCAGAGTAGAGCACCATTTAAGATTTTGTGTCTGAGGGCCGTCAAGGCAGCACACTCGCTGATCTTGTGACCCCCTAAAACGTCCCGCCCTTAGGATCTAGCGACTAGCCTATTCGCTCCTGTGTCTGTATCAGCATCACTCGAGAATGTTTCTCCTATGGTTCTTAAACTTATTACCCGGTGATGCTCGGGTCAGAACTGGGTTTCCGTTAAAACCAACAGTAAAGACTATACAAGCAACTAGACCCTGCAGTCAGGGTCCATTCTGATTGGTCGAATACATCTTGATGTCTTTTGGCACACACAGACACACCTAAACGAACGTAACAACTAACTAGTGAACTCTGTATATAATACTAATATGGATAGAAATTGTCGGAAGTGAGCACTTCCTTGGCACATAGGATCAATAAAAGCAATACTGATTAATTCAAAATTTGCATTTAATAACTAACGTTTCGGTATTCTTCATACCATCTTCAGAGTCTACAAGAAAAATTATAATGTTGATACAATGGTTGTATGTAAACGTGGGTGAGAATATTTATATGGTGAAACACAATTATTTTGTGGAAATAAAGTTAAAGTTAACAAAAATTGAAATATGTTTTTTTTATCTTACCAAAATGCTGTCAATTTCTTTCAGTATTTTGTTTGATCGGTTAATGAACATGGTGTTGACATTGTTGGTTTTTTTTAAATAAAAACTCATAAAAATTGTTAAAAGTAAAATGTAGTTTCACTGATAAAATTGGAAATAAAATCTATGTTCACCTCTAATTAATATCCGTTATACTGAAAGTTGAGAGTAGTGAAAACGAAAAAACAGCAATTTGATAGGATTTAACAGAGACAATTATGTAAAAGGTTATAATAAATCGATTAAGTTACTATATATATGGGACAAATTCTCAATATCTGTACGTTTGTTGACGCTATTTTTAAATTTTTTAATAAATACCATTTCTAAGAATATCCGTTTGAAATAGTTGGATTCTTTAATTAATATGCTCGTATTGTTGAAATCAAACTCATGATTGTTGTTGTAACTATGTTGTACTAGCGATGTTAGATTGGAATTGGGATAAAAGTATTTTTTTTTTTTTTTTTTTTTTTTTTTGATTTCAACAATACGAGCATATTAATTAAAGAATCCAACTATTTCAAACGGATATTCTTAGAAATGGTATTTATTAAAAAATTTAAAAATAGCGTCAACAAACGTACAGATATTGAGAATTTGTCCCATATATATAGTAACTTAATCGATTTATTATAACCTTTTACATAATTGTCTCTGTTAAATCCTATCAAATTGCTGTTTTTTCGTTTTCACTACTCTCAACTTTCAGTATAACGGATATTAATTAGAGGTGAACATAGATTTTATTTCCAATTTTATCAGTGAAACTACATTTTACTTTTAACAATTTTTATGAGTTTTTATTTAAAAAAAACCAACAATGTCAACACCATGTTCATTAACCGATCAAACAAAATACTGAAAGAAATTGACAGCATTTTGGTAAGATAAAAAAAACATATTTCAATTTTTGTTAACTTTAACTTTATTTCCACAAAATAATTGTGTTTCACCATATAAATATTCTCACCCACGTTTACATACAACCATTGTATCAACATTATAATTTTTCTTGTAGACTCTGAAGATGGTATGAAGAATACCGAAACGTTAGTTATTAAATGCAAATTTTGAATTAATCAGTATTGCTTTTATTGATCCTATGTGCCAAGGAAGTGCTCACTTCCGACAATTTCTACACTGTTTTCAAGGATCACACTGCTCTATTTAATTATAGCAATTTCAAAAACTAATATGGATAGTTGATAGCGATTAAAAAATGGGTTTTGTATGTGGAGAATGTTCAAATACATATTCTTCAAGACAGGCATTAATGCTCACAAAATTAGAATGGAAACTTCAGGTAAGGCTTGTAATCTAATTCTTTCTATAAAAGTCGATAATTTTTTTGACATTTCAAAATAAAACCTAATTTAATATTATTATTTGAGATATTAGGATGTCCAAAATTTATACAATAACAGTGTTCTTGAGAAATTGGAGTAGAAAAATTAATTTTTATTTTGAAATGTCAGAAAATTTACCGACTTATAGAAAAAATTAGATTACAAGCCTTACCTGAAGTTTCCATTCTAATTCTACATTAATGCCTGTCTTGAAGAATATGTGTTTGAACATTCTCCACATACAAAATCCATTTTTTAATCGCTATCAACTATCCATATTAGTATACAGAGTTCACTAGTTATAGGTCGAGAGCTAGGCGTAAATTTATATAGCTCATTTGTGACAGGATGAAATTTTCAGGGAAGGTAGAATCTAGTATGACAAAGAATAAGTGCTAGGGTTGCCTCGTCAAATCCTGGTGCGAAGGCCGGGAGGAGCTCACTTCCGGTGCAAAATACACATATTTCATTAGCTCATAATTATCTTTCGTCATTATATGACAGCATACAATTGACGCCATATTGTAGATCTCGAAGAGCTGTATTGAAATACATAGGGTTGCCTAAGGAAATTTTGGGTAACACATTGAAAACTTATAAATTATATTTGTTTTTTTGACATTTTTAAAGCTGTCAAATAACATTATGTATATATGTATACTTATATATTGTAACCGTTCTGAAATGAGTTATCGGCCTTGTGTTTGGCAAGCATTCATACGTATGTCTAGTTATTTATAACTTTATGTTTTCAACGCATTTGGTTTCTAACTCATATCCGTATAATTACGCAGGAATTGCCTGAATCTGGTATTGACAATTTTCCCAAGAATTTATGTATTTTAGGGTAGCAATTTCTTATTTTTATTTTTCAACGTAATTCAACGTGCACCTCTTATATAAATTAGTATAAATTACTTACTTGAAGGTCGTAGTAACCTGTAATAAAAGTTTTAAAAAAGGTGGTTTGGAGTTTGTTTCGAAAAGAGAAAAAAGGTTGATTTTTGTTTGTGATTTTAAATTTGGTTTGACACTAAAAACTAATATTGAAGCATTTGACTTTACTGAACCTCGATTAATATTTTTTCTTGAAATTCAACTTAATCAGACGCAGGTATAAAGTTAACTAAGCGAATATAAAACCAAAATAACTATAATGAAAAAATGGAAAATAATAATAATTTACTATAATAAAAGAAAAAACCGATTGATTTGTGGATCAGAATTGTCAATCTTTATTATGGCAACTTTTCAGCAACTATTTTGTTGCCTTCTTCAAGCCTAAAATTACATTATTAGAATTATGTAATTTTAGGCCTGAAGAAGGCAAACATTGCCAATGATTGACAATTCTGATTCACAAATCAACCGGTTTTTTAATTTTATTATATTACATACGTGAGTGATCGACATGAGTTTCAATATAGTTTACTATACATTAAACTATTCAAAATGTTCCGAACAAAGGCAATAACATTTTATGAATTATTATTAAATTACTTATTCTAAGCATACTTATATTAACGTGCTATTAAAATATTTATTTTTTTTTTTACAATAATATTATGTAAACATTTTTAAACAAAACGTAGTTTAAGGTAGTTGCTTTGAAAAAAAGTCAAGAAAATCATGAAATAAAAATTATATATATTTTTTTTAATAAAGGTATCTCTTTATGCTAGTTAAATTAGAAAATAATGCGAGATATTTTTTGTTGAAAATTGAATTTTTAACATTTTTAATATAAGTAAGGTGCTAAAAAATGTCACATTAATAATTTTTCAATAAGAAAAAAAACAATACATAATAATCTATCTGTTTTTTTTAAGAAAAAAAAAAAAAAACGATGCATGACACATTACCGCTGATAATGTTAGTAAAAAAACTATAACTATTGACCACGTAGTTTCAAAATGCAATAACCAATGACATTTGGCGACGTTCCATTTAAACGACTTTACACCCGTACCTAAAGATGTTTCACATCAAAAATTTAAATTTTTGCATATACTGATACTAGTGATGTGCCGGATATCCGTATCCGATCCGTATCCGCGGATATCCGAGGGAAAAGAAAGATCCGTATCCGTTAGTTTTTTGGCGGATCTTTTACGGATCTTTTACCTTATCAATTTTCAATTCATAGATAAAATTTTATATATATAGGTGATTAGGTAATAATGAAAAACAGTTAAATTCCATTCAGATTATTTTTTATTTTTTAATATCGTGGTCAATAACTTTTTCCCATAACAGATAGTCTCTTTCCAATGGTCGATGTGCAATATTTAGTATTTACCGCCGCGTTCTCTAAGAAAGTTAAGATTCGTATCCGTATTCGCGGATCTTGAGACCAAATATCCGTATTCAGATCCGTATCCGCGGATATACATTTTTAACGATCCGGCACATCACTAACTGATACTACTTTACAAAATGTATAACTTTTCTTTTCCGTGATACAGGATTTAACTATTATATTTTATCCAATTTTGAGCAGTTATTAACAATTTATAATTTTCGAAATGTCATTTTCTTAAAAACTATGGTTACCATGCTGGACAAAGGGCCACTTTGTAATTTTGAGCTGTTTGAATTTATACATATATACATATACATATAAAAATTGACATTTTGCACCGGAAGTGGCTTATCCCGGCCGTCGCACCAGGATTTGACTAGGCAACCCTAGCGCTTTTTCTTTGTCATAATTAATACTACCTTCCCTGAAAATTTCATCCTGTCACAAATGAGCTTCATATATTAACGCCCGCCTCTTGGTCTATTAGTTGTTACGTTCGTTTAAGTGTGTCTGTGTGTGTTAAACGACATCAAGATAGGGTATTCGACCAATCAGAATGGACCTTGACTGCAGAGCCTAGTCGCTTGTAAAGACTATACGTCCTCAAATTCTTGTCAAGTACGTAGGTCGTAGACTATTGATACGGCCATGAGTCGTCTGCTAAACCTGTTGAATCGTTGTGCCGCTTCATAACGACAGCGGACAGCGCCACGATATCTCAAGACGAGAACCATTTACAAAGAGCGTAAGGAGCCTCTCGTGTCCGTGGCAAAGGGGGTATTTTTATTCTTCAAGTCGGTGTGTGAGAATGTTGAAACTATACCCTGAAATCTACTTTAGCTCTCAACTCATACATATAAAGAGAATTGTAGAAAGAAACGAAGAAAGTGTGTAGATTTATATTGCTAAAGTGAATTGCAGAAGTAAAGTAGGTACTTCAGGCCCGTCGTGTCGCAAGTTGGTGCCTGGGGCAAATCACAATTCAGCCCCCTCCCATTATTACCATAATAATTATTTATACAATTAACATTTTGACCAATAATTATTGCCAAATGAAATAAAAATATTAACAGTGTTGAAAAAATCAAAGTAGACTTAAAAAAGTTCTTAACGGATGGCTGTTTTTACTCAATAGACGAGTTTCTAAATTTGGAGTAATTACTATTTTAACTAGGTAATCAATTATTTTTAATACTTAAGCATTAAGTTATAATATGTAATAATCATTAAGGCAACCTGCGTATTTGAGAATGGATACTCGCTTTTTGGTGATTTTTTAGACGAGTTCTTGCGGAGTGCAGAGTTTCTCGCGGGGTGGGGAGTGTTGATGCCATATACTTTAATTATATACCACGCATTGTCCATTTACTCAATGTGCGGTGAGTGAAGTCCACAAAGAGAGCAAAAATATATCTGTGTCTCTTTTGACGAAGTAATTCCGCATTTATTCCGATGATGTCATTGGTCGATGTACGGACGTTCCATCTGAACAAAATGTTGAAATAAAGATATCTTTCATTTCGAACAAAATGTAAACAAAACGCTTAACAGCTGTTGTAATTATAACGTAACCTATAGTTTAATTTTGTTAAAAACAGTTTTTTTACTCATATTCCTTGAAATTCATAGTGATATAAGAAGTAAACACAGGTTTCGGATCTTTTTTGGCATAATAATATCACTATCAACTGAAGTATTCCATGAACTGAAGTATAAACAACACTTGAAACGTAATATATAAAGACAAAGAAATATGTCATGGATGCCATTGACGTAAAACCTCAGTGCCCCAGTGGTCAATAGTATACCTCCTCTCTTTTAAAAATTCTGTCTTTGTCTATGGAAGTAGCCAATTAGGAACCTGCCAGCTGAGCCCCCATAAAAAAAGACATAAATATATACCCGCACGTATGTTGGCTTCACGATTTTTGATCTATCAGCAGTATAGGGTAATATGTATATGGTTGCTTTTTTCTGGCGGGTGATTCAGGGGGGAGTTCCCCAAAAAACGTTACTATAACAAGCTTAATGGATCGGAAAGCAATGAAACAATGTAAATCTCTCTAATGCAATAATGTTTTCCGTATTAACTACCAGGTAAATAAAACCCATCCCGTCTATGTTGAGTCTTTCAGTGTATGAAATTCCCGGTATAACGCTAAGAAAAAGAACCTAGCTACGGTCCTGGGTATCTGTTGTAATAATGCAGAATGGCTTATGTTGAATTTTTGATGTGAAACATCTTAAGTCGGGCAGGGAACAGCCGCGTGAGGGGAAATATGCAACGAAATTTCTGGTCCGCTCCTTCGCTGCTGTTCTCCCCACCACTGCGCTTCTCTCACGGCTTCCGCGCGCTCGGGCACGGGAAGAGAGAGAGAGAGTATACATACGAACGTACTGTAAAGCAAAAGTATATGTATACACGTGTAGGTATGTACCTAATATAGATACTTCGCTGTTTGCGTTTCTGGCTCAGGCGTGCTCAAACGCCGCAACCGCGTGTGTTACAGTGCAATATAAAGGATTACGTCAGCATAACAGTTAGTTGCTGCTTTTGAAAAAATATATACTACTACATAGAGAATACCTCCGAGTTCAATAACGTTTTCTTTGATGTTTCACATCTGTCGGGGGTCCCGAGACCCACACCATTTTTTTTTGTAAAATAAGAGCGATGACACACACGGTGGTTTATCAGCGGTGTGTGTCCAGGCGGTTGGCGAGTCAGCACGTATGTTAATGTTTTTCAATGATACAAAACACACCACGGCGAGAATTGCATGCCGACTGAAAATCAGTTCCCAGCCGCCTCGACACATCTTTCTCCACAAGAAACGCCTGACTGCCGAGTTGACACCGCTGTGTGTGTTATTGTGCCGAGTCGACACAAACCGCTGACAAACCGCCTTAGACGCTAATTACCTCTGTTGTCGAGCGTCTATAATCTACAATTCAATTCGACAAACCGCCGTGTGTATCATCGCTCTAAGAGTACTTTTAATGGTGATTTAATCAATTAGTTCATTTAATGACACAGTTCTCCATTTGTTCCTTTGGCAAGGTTTAACATTATGTCACCTGCAGACTTACGCGTCTAGCGATATATATGTCAGATTACGATAAAAAAAAGGTGTGTGTGCGATTCACACACGATAGAAATGAATACGCGCACGAAACTCGCGACTACGTTCTGTTGAACTTTTTCCTGGATTTTTTTTAATTTTAATTTTATTTTCATTTTTTTTGCGTCGATATTGACGACACATTTCGGCATCTTATAAAATTTATTATTTAGCACAACAAGATATAAAAATACTCACAAACACTGTTAAATAATAACACACCACGCTGACTTCTTACTATGTATTCCGTGCTTCTTACTAAAAAGCTGTAATACGCAGCCGCATACAGTGGTAGTATTAGCTCACGTACTTTTCACATATACTAACACACGTTAAATGCTCAAATACAAGCAAGTATTAAACAGTGTGCAATATATATACACACCGACATTTGCTCTCTCGCTCTGGCTCACTAATTACAGGCGACTATGCTTAGAAGACGGGAGTGGGGATGCTACGAAGCATGGCACAAAGAGGAGAGACCGATAATATAAAATAGTATGTTTATTTCTGTCTCATTCTTTACCGGCTTCATCCTACACATTTTTGTATTTGTGTCTCTTACCTGTCGTTTTTTCCGTTGCATCGGTTTGAAATCACAACGATTCTAAAGAAGTATTCACTTCAAAAATTAATTCGACATAGGCGATTTTGATTTTTGGCCGTAGATATGCGATGTGTCTGTAAATTTAAATGATCCTGCCCCCCCTCACGTGGTCTCGGTTCATTTCCGATCCAATTGACTTCCTGTTCGATAAAATTTTATTCAGAGCCGCGTATAGTAATTTATACAGGAGAATTTATACTTACTCTGGAGAGAAAAGATCAAAGGCTAAACAAAATCACGCACAGTAACAAACGGTCCGATACAACAAAAATTTAAGGGGTGATTCCTTGGGTAATTTTAAGAATATTTTGACCTTTAATGTGTTTTCGGAAAGACGCTTTGTTTCGAAAATACAGTTTTTCTACAAAAACAATATTTTATTATGTTGAAGAACTCTATGATATAGAGAAATGGTGATCCGTAGATGATGTAGAAATTAGGAGAGAAAAACTCAGTGGCAATAGGATCAAATAAAATTTGCAATACTGATGATTATATTTGCATTTATAAGCTTACGTTTCGGTGCTCATTGCTCCTCAGAGGATCAATATTTTATTATATAAATGCATAGAGCAGGGTCGTCCCTAGGAGTTGAAGCGCCCGGGTCAAAGATACCTGAGATAAAATATGTGGAAAGGTTCTTGGGCTGTATTTCGTTATGCTATCGTAACAGGGAGCTGTCATTCTAAGACAACATCGAGTAAAGCAAATTTTTAGGGAAGTCAGTATTAAGTCTTGAAAATAACAAATTATATCGACTTCGTAAGGGTGTCAATCGAGGCGTGTTAACGTCATTTTGATCCGACATAAATTTTATAAAAATCGGTTCAGCCGTTTTTTTTTTTTTTTTTTTTTTTTTTAATTATTGATGTTTTAATGATTAAAATGATTACTTTTCTGTGTAATATCTAATTTAATTATTATTATTAAATATTTATCAAACTGGGAAGTTCGTCGTGTGGACCTCAAGGGTCGCACTTTAGTCCTAATAAACGACCCACCTCACGGCTTGTTTAAGAATATTTTGACCTTTAATGTGTTTTCGGAAAGACGCTTTGTTTCGAAAATACAGTTTTTCTACAAAAACAATATTTTATTATGTTGAAGAACTCTATGATATAGAGAAATGGTGATCCGTAGATGATGTAGAAATTAGGAGAGAAAAACTCAGTGGCAAAAGGATCAAATAAAATTTGCAATACTGATGATTACATTTGCATTTATAAGCTTACGTTTCGGTGCTCATTGCACCATCCTCAAAGGATCAATATTTTATTATATAAATGCATAGAGCAGGGTCGTCCCTAGGAGTTGAAGCGCCCGGGTCAAAGATACCTGAGATAAAATATGTGGAAAGATTCTTGGCAGTGGCGGCTCCTCTGTAAGAGCTGCGGAGCTGCCACACTGCCAGAGAATAACGCACAATTAAAAAAAAAATTGTATTATAAATTTGCATAATATGTTTTAATTTCATAATTATGAAGCCATCACATAGCATTATTATAAATGACGGCATGCCGCAGGGCCTATATTCTATAAACAGTCCTCAGCCGTAGTAAATTCACTACGCACGTGACACGTTCTGCATTATATTTTGCACCAAAATCAATGAGCTAGAGAGAGCAAAAACAGTAAAAAATGAGACAGATTTGTACGCGTTAAGAGATATTCTGGGTGCACAGAACGGTAGTACGAACTCTAATTTAATAAAAGCAGCATATCCGAACGTTTATATAGCATAGCTTATTAATGTTATTCCAAACTGAAAACGCTCTTGTCACATAGTGACTGGTGATATCTATCTGTTGGCACACACACACACACACACACACTGGCTGGTGCGTACAGTCTAATATTTTGTTTGTGTTGATGGCGATATAATTCGTTTTCAATTGTAGTTCAAATTTCAAACAATGAATGTTATAGATAACCTCACGCGTGTGAAACGTTTTTCAAATTACAAATTTGAAGAAAAACTAAAATTGAAGGCACAAGGTCGCCCTTTGCCTGATATTTTCATAGAAAAACAGTGCTCTAGCCGTGGAAAAACTTATAAGCGGCAATTCAACAAAGAACTATATTTTAAAAATAATTGGATATGCGGTTGCAATATTAAAAACGATCTTTTCTGTTTTCCGTGTGTTTTATTTGGTGGTGACAAATGGTGGACGGAAATTGGTGTAACAGACTTAAATCATTTAAGTGAAAAAGTAAAAAAATATGCACATTCAAAAAATCACCTCCATAGTGAAATGGAATTTGCGATGTTGATTTTTTTTTCGAGGTCCTCGCATAATGGGGGGGGGTGCTACTCCAGTCTCCAGGTTGACTCTGCAGAACACCCATTTAAAATGTTCACGCGCCGCCACTGGTTCTAGGGCTGTATTTCGTTATGCTATCGTAACAGGGAGCTGTCATTCTAAGACAACATCGAGTAAAGCAAATTTTTAGGGAAGTCAGTATTAAGTCTTGAAAATAACAGATACTTACTTATTACAAAATGCGTAAATGAGCGTTGATTATACATTTGACATTATAAAAATTGACACAGATAAATATTTAATTAACTAATTACTATAATAACTTTAGTGCAGTTTCTACACAATTTATCGATAAATACTTGTAAATCATGGTTATTTTAATAAAAAAGTCATAAATTACAATATATGACTGACCTTGCCTTTAATATTACAGTATTGGCAAAATAAAATAATAGTCGTATAATTAATATGTCAATTACTATGCCCAAACATTCGTCTTATTTTCGTGCTTATTAAAAACTATCAAGGCCGCAGCCAGATGGGGAATCACCAGGCCTCCGACATTTTTGCAGAAGATGTAACGATAGCCACCAGCCAGTGGCGGATTTACACATTTGCCGCCAGTAGGCTATTCAAATTTTGCCGCCCCTACCGACCTCTACAATTCGATACCCTAGTTCACAATCATATTAATTAAATTTTTTTTGTCAATGAAATTGTAACTTTATGATTTGTGCACCGTATCGATCGTCCTAATTACACCACCTTTTTCCCGTAATTAGTATGATTGTGAACTAGGGGATTAATAAAAGCTCAATCATGTAGTACTAATAAGGCGGAGACCTAATAACATTTAGGTAGGTACCTATTGGGATCCGTCAAATGAGTATATGACAACTGGTGGCAGAAAATTGTACTAAAACGAGGGAAAATTTTACATGCTAACAGTGCAAATTTATCGTGAAATTGTTTATTACAAATATAAAACAAGTAAAATAAACAAAAAGTATCGAAAATGGAATTCGCGACGTTTTCTAATATCATGGGCATTAAACACTGTCAGTTATTGCCTTGTAAAACTTACTTTACAGAGAATTATTTTCTGATGAAATGTGGAAAAATTGTATTTATGAATTAAAAAAATATTTTATATTAATAATAAGATGTACTTATTATCATACTGCACAACAATAGTTGAATCCCTGATGATTGGCAAATTTATAGGATTAATTTTGTATACAAATATTTTGAGGTTAGTAACTTACCCACTTATTACAATATAACTTATTATGTTGCAGTTATGTGTTTACATTATTCACCTAACCCAACCTTAAAGGCGCATTGAACGTGGATAATTAATTTCGTGGAGATTTTCTTTTAATTTTGATATTTTTAAGCAATATGTCGTAAAGATTACTGCTTTTGACAGTTCATTTTGCATGCATTTTTCTCGTTATATTTCCGACATTTGATAATATGCCCGGCTTTGAGAATCCGTTCTCCTTCAACAAAATTCCTTTGTTTAGGATTCGTACCGGCCCAATCACAAATTGCACTTAATTTATCATTTCTTATCACTTTGAAAATCATAAAATTACACGCAAAAGTATACACCGTATATGAAATTTCCCTCCCTCTGCGCCATGTTTTTTAATCTCCACCTATCTGACGGATCCCAATATAAATATGAATCTTTTTAATTTCTGTAAGACAAAAAAAAATTTTGACCCCAAATTTGCCGCCCCTAAAATCTGCCGCCCTAGGCTCCAGCCTACTCAGCCTGCTGGTAAATCCGCCACTGCCACCAGCTCACCGACTCCTGTTGTGAACCGTTTTTATTTGATTTTGCGAAAAGACACGATTTAATTAAAAGTGCTTTCTTTTTGTAAAGGGTGCCTCTTTATATTTGTTTCTAAATAAATATTATTATAGAAAATACACTGGTTATTCATTGCATACACGGTATTCAGTTTCCACTGGCTTCGTACCCTGGATTCCGGCGAGCCATCCGGCTCGACGCAAACCAGTGGACTGTTGCAACACGCATGTGCGCAAACACCTAAAAAGCCACGACGTTGAAAAGTTATAGTATAAACGCTCCGTTTACCTACTAGATTTTAAAAAAATTATTGACGGAACCCGGAAAAC
This sequence comes from Mongoloraphidia duomilia, assembly GCA_039654895.1. Classification (NCBI taxonomy): domain Eukaryota; kingdom Metazoa; phylum Arthropoda; class Insecta; order Raphidioptera; family Raphidiidae; genus Mongoloraphidia; species Mongoloraphidia duomilia. Next base: position 7,191,063 of record CM077523.1, read on the forward strand.
GAGGTAGTAAGAAATGTCGGACTCACAAAACCCCCTCAAAGTGTTTTTCTGACTACGACCTTATATTAAAAACTTAAAACCTTAAAAACTATAGCTTTCCGGGCCGGCTCTCGGGTAGTTTTTTGTTTGGCGGCGAAATATAATCAAGAGGAACAAATTTCTCAAATATCACTGTACAGCTGGGCTGGACAGTTATTATAGACCTAAACCTTCCCAAAGAAAGAAGGTATCGAATGGTAAAAATTGCATTCAAATCCGTTCAGTAACTCTCGAGATTAACCGGTACAGACAGACCATCCGTTTGCACTGACACATACAAAGGTTTGAAGAATTCATTCAAACGAAGTCACAGACAATTACGATAAATTATTCAAGCCATATCTAGTATAGAAAGGAACGCAAAAGATAATAAAATTAAAATGTAACAAATTTTTATATAATACTACTTCATTCGGAACGCATTGTCAAGGTTTAATCTGCATTTGTTTGTGTGAATAATTTAGGGCAGAACTTTTTACTGATTTTCATGTTAATTTAATAGGTACTACAAAAATCTTGCAAGTCAATTGTGATTTGTGAACGACTTCCACATATCCGATCAATTTAAAATTTTGTACGTATATGTATCCCCGATGACTATACATGTTAAATAATTAATTGTAATAAATTACAGAATTAGAATTAGAAAATTTTATTGTATAAAGAATACACCATAAATTACAGTTTTAATGAGCCATTTTCCTGAGTGTAGTTCTTTCAATTATCCACGAGAGGCAGCACTTGTGGTAGGTACAAACATTGTTTATTCCCCATTAGTGTCGTGTCATTTTAGTGATATTGTATTGATTGATTGATTGAACACAAACATGCTTTTTTTTATAAACAGATATAAATATAATAAATAAATATATTTAATAAATTAATAATTTATTAAATTAAATTAATTTTTTTAATATCCTTATTTTATTATTTTATCGTCTTTTTTAGATACGTTTAGTACTGGCACGCGGGATAAAATATTTGGAGTTATTTTTATTTTGTTACGCCAAAGAAGTATAACTTCTGACGTGCGTACACACACACTCTTTTTTTTACTAATATTTTATTTCAAGTTGACTCTAATGCTTGATTTTTGGCACGACTTTGAAAATGGATTTATGATAAAAGTACTTTTATCTGTGAAAATCGTACTAGAAATCGAGCATAATAAATGTAGTACATAAAAGGTTTGCAACGAAATTATTGATACAGTGATTTAGGTAATTAATTGTACCTAAAAGTGTTTTTTTCTTTTGTTACAGAAGTGTTGAATGACGCCATTTTCGACGAAGACCACGACGAGATGGTTGTTGTGAAGGACATTGAAATGTTCTCAATGTGCGAACATCACCTGGTCCCATTCTACGGGAAGGTGTCGATCGGCTATCTGCCTTGCAAGAAGATACTCGGTCTCAGTAAACTTGCCAGGTTTGTGCCTCTTTAAGGTCTCTTAATGACTTAATAGACAATAGACTACAGAAGTAGGCGGTCCTAATTTGAGCGCGAAATTTAAAGTGGAGTCGATTGGCGATCAAAAATGTATGGGGTTTAACGGAATATTCATTACTATTCTCTTAAAACACATTTCTTACCAAAACAATGGCTGTTTCATAAAAATAATTAATAAATCCCATCATTATTGGCTACAAAACTTTATTATTTCGTGTGAAATAATTTTTTATTTGAAATTAAATTTATGAAAAATGAATGTCCTAACTTGATCCAGCCAGTGACGTTTATTCTAACCTAACTTAACCTCATTGACGTTTGTCGAGGTATATTTTAAGCAATTATAATTAGAAATTGAGTTTTTCTTTCCATTTGGAGTTGAAAAAATGTACTGAAGTCGTCTGAGCTACGCTAGATCAAGGAAGGGCAAGCTAAAAGGATAAAAAAATGTTTTCATCAATTAGGTATTGGATATCTAGGTATTATTTTAGCTTTTTCCTCAGTCGGAAATTTAAACTTTTTCAGTCAAGTACAAGACACCATCCCATAATTATTAACGACGTCGTGTTTAAAAAAACGAGGTTATGTCAGTAGAATGAATGAAATTTGACAGTTGTGTCGTCGTCAATGGGTGAACATACGTTTAACGCAGATTCTAGTTAGGAGACAGTTGCGACTCCGCCACGCCTTCCTTTCCTAATCTATTCCATTGAAATTATCACGTTGGAAGTATTCTCATTCAATAGACGCTAATGACCTTAGCTGTCGAACGTCTATAATCTATTATCTCTCTCACTCCAACGTCCGAACTCATTCAGCACCTCAAACAGATGAATTTTCTACAATTAGCGTCTATTGGATGAGGTATCTACTTATTCAGAATACTTTCAACGTGATATTTTCATGGGAATTTTCTTGTAATCTTCCGCGAAGTGACGTATGAACCAACAAGCGCGAATCCAGAACTCAAATTTGTCACGATAAATTAATAGATTTATACAGCTGAATTGCAATTGAAAATTTTTGTTGGAAAGCAGTCAATTACATAATTGATTCGAAACATATTGGAAAAAATCATTTTACCAACCATAGTCACAGTCAGGATTCAAACCTGAACCTTTCAACTTTCGCGGCGGAATGAGCTTACAATTACTCAACCGTGACATGATTACTAATCTAACATACGCTTCGGAATCAATTGATTTTCACTACATTCGAGTGTTAATTCATTATAGCTAGGTTGTAGGTGTGAATCTTCATACTAGCGAGAGCTCATCATGAAAGTAATCATGTCACGGTTGAGTAATTGTAAGCTTATTCCGCCGCGAAAGTGGAAAGGTTCAGGTTAGAATCCTGACTGTGACTATGGTTGGTAAAATGATTTTTTCCAATATGTTTGGAATCAATTATATAATTGGCTGCTTTCCAACAAAAATTTTCAAATTTGTCACGTTGCTCAGGGGCCTACCAATTGATATATATTTAGGGTTAACGCTGAGTCAAATACCATATTGTAACTGGCAACTTACAATAATATTATTGAAATATAACTTTCAATTGCAGAATCGTCGAGATTTATTCGCGCCGACTGCAAGTGCAAGAACGTTTGACTAAACAAATAGCAGTTGCCGTCACGAAAGCGGTTCAGCCAGCCGGAGTAGCTGTTGTTGTCGAAGGAGTGTAAGTATTTAAAATATAAGTCCATCTGCCCATAGAAACATAAAATGTATCAGAATTTTGACAAAAAAAAGCGGCCAAGCGTGAGTCGGACCACGCATAGTGAAGGGTTTTGTAGTCAGCCGAAAATATCCTATATCTCAAAAACTACACAACATATCTTATTGAAACCAATTTTCGTTGAAAGTATTTTATAAGTTCTACTTTCTTAAATTTTTTCAGAATTTTCCATCCCATAGTTGAAAAGTTAGAGGAGGGTGGAACACACTTTTTACGACTTTAGAAGCGCATATCTCACTAACTATTGAGTTAAATAAAAAAAGTCATTTTGAAACTTCTTCATCATTTTTGAAGACCTATCTAATGATACCCCACAAGCTTATGTGCACTGGAATTTTTTTTCGTCTCTCATTTACATGTGTGGAGTGCCATCCCTAATTTTTTTTCGTAATTTCACTTCACCATTGTATAGCGATTCATAGAACGCACCTACCTTCCAAATTTCATCTATATACCAGTGCCAATAGTCTCCGAGTAAAATGGCGGTCACATACGGACGAACAGGAGGAAATTATGATGGTTCCGTTTTTGCCATTTGGCTACGGAACCCTAAAAAAGAAAAACGTCTTTATAGAATCTTGTTTTTCGCCAACTTGAACTGAAATCTAAGCTAAATTGGTACACTGGTCAAACTACAAGAAATTTGTTTATTATTCTTGATTATTTAGATGCCTAATCAAAATCTACATGGGCAAATGAAAATAAATTTTTCAATTTTTTTCCTTTTTTGAAGTCGGTTCGTTTTTTTTTTTTTTGATGTAAAAAATTTATAGGCGCGGATGTAAAATCGTTTGAATGGAACGTCGTTCAGAACGCACGTAGTTACGTCGCATCTTCCGCACTATACTGTTACACACAGTCGCTATGTAATTTTATTAATGTGAAACATCTTTAGGCACGGGTGTAAAATCGTTTGAATGGAACGTCGTTTAGAACGCACGTAGTTACGTCGCGTCTTTACGCACTATACTGTTACACAGTCGCTATGTTACGTGTGTGTGTGTAAATATCTGTGTATTGCTGTTTTAATACTTTCACAGGAAGTGAGTTTCTCGCGGGGCAGGGGGGTAATGAATCATAAATATCTCTGGAACTAATGAACCGATTTTAAAAATTCTTTCACTAATTATCTTCGCAGGGGGAGAATTTCTCGCGGGGGGTTAATAAATCATAAATTCTTATCCCTGGAGCTACTGAATCGATTCTAAAAATTCTGTCACTAATTAGGTATTTAAGTTTAAAAAAATTATTAATTTTTTAATTTTTTCTAATAATTTAACATAAATAATATTGAAAATCGAAAAGAAAAAAGTTTTTAAAGCTATAGATAAATTACTAAAAATTAATTATGTATAAAAATTTAAAAAATATCACGTGACTTCAAAACGCGCCAGGAATGTTTGTGACGTCGTTATGTTAAAATGTGTCTGCATTTGTTGGTATTTGTGTATATGTATTACACATACTATCAAAAATAATAAATTTTTAACTTGGTAACCATGGATACAAAGACCATAGATAACATAATGACGTCACACACGTTCGGATTCTTTCGGCGCGTTATCGGAACTGAGTTTAAAAATTAATTTTTATTTAAATATAACTTTTTAATTAGTAAGCAAAAAAATTAAATAAAAACAGTTTTGCTATAAAACTTGATGTGGTCCTTCCATTTAAGTAAAAAAAAAATTCGTTTAAAAACCCAATTGTCCTCCTATGAAAATGTTTCACATCTGCCAGGCGTCCCACGACGGCTCACATTTTTTTATAAATTATTTTCAATTGTTTTGTTTCAGACATATGTGTATGGTCATGAGAGGCGTTCAGAAAATCAACAGTAAAACAATGACGTCAACAATGCTCGGAGTATTCAGAGACGACCCGAAAACACGAGAGGAATTTCTGAATCTAGTTCATTGTAAATAGGGAATAATTCAACGACTGCCCGCTGTTAAACAGTTGACTGCTGTAAAACAATCATTATCGATATTTTTGCAAGACGATCAACAGCACTACCTGTTGCCTATTTTAAAACAGATTTCTGTTTAAATAAAACATACCCTTCATTGATTTGTAGATAATATTGCGCCGTGTTCTTATTTTGGATTCCTTTTCTGTTTGTTGCAATTTATTGCATCATTGCATTAAATGAGCAAATAAAACTTGTAATCAGTGCCGGATTTAGGGGAGGGCAACCGGGGCGACAGCCCCAGGGCCTCCACAAAAGAGGGGCCCCCACAATAGAGACTTCGGAAAAAAAAATCTCTGAATTCTCGGTCATTAAATTTTGTCGTTGAAAATATGCTAAATCGCGTTAATAATTTTAATAAGTAATCATGAGGAAAAGTTTTTTGACTTCCACTGCACAATAATTACGTTCGTTACGCTAAAATTTAATTTCAGATAATTCTTGTTTCCAATTATATTTATGTTTGTTAAATAATAATAGAATCTATACTTGGTTTCACAATAAATTATTTATTGGAAAACTCGACTGAAAAAAATTGTCCATTTTATTTGGAAAATAATTTGGTGCCAGGGGGCCTCCACTCCTTTGTTGCCCCGGGGCCTCCAGACCTCTAAATCCGGCACTGTTTGTAATTAAGACAAGCTGTTGAGAAGTCTCGTAAGTTAATCGACATTTTTTTATCAATAAAAAGTGGTGGAACCTTTGGTGTAAAGATACGAAATGTTATAATTACACAAAACACCAAACCATAACAAACACTCTGGAGAGTGTTTGTTATGGTTTATATATAATTACCACATAATATATATTACCACACCAAACCATAACAAACACTCTCCAGAGTGTTTGTTATGGTTTGGTGTTTTGTGGTAATTATAACATTTCGTATTTTTTTTATCAATAAGGTATGCACCATGACTTTGTAGAGACGCCAAAAAAATAGAAAAAAAACAGGGATATGAAAGATAATAAAATATTTAGAAAAAAACAATCGAGGTTAAAATAGAAGTTAAATCTATGGGTCATGTCACTTCACCTCTACGGCTCAACTATATCAAGGTTTTTAAGTAACAAGGGCGCACCTAATCAAAACATAATTTTGCAGTATCAGTTTGTTTGTTTTATTATTCTTTTTTATGTTTTGTTTTAAAAACTATGTTTTTCTAAACGTTTATTTTTTTAATACAAATCACGATAATTTTGATTGTTTGCAGTAGTTATACCATTCTTCGTGACAATTTACAATAAATTTACCAATGGCGTACGAGTATGCGCCAATTATCTTCATTTGCATACAAAAATAATATATTGTTAAGCTCTTTTTAAATTATTTTTTAATAAAAGATTTCATCCCAATGAAATATTTTTATATTATATAAAGTATAATGCCAAATGATTATTAGACCTCGCGCGGCGAAAGATGAAGCCACCGCGTCATAGTAACGTGAATGCATTGCGCCCGCCTTCTAGCTTGCTATTGGCTGCTTTGGAGATCCATGAGCGGTTTGTCAAAATTGTACCTAACGTCGTAAAACCCAATGTGCAGTTTTGTGTACACGGCACTGTCTGCGGGCAAGCAAGCGTTCACTAGCAGATTATTGATGACGTGCCTGGCTTCATCTCTCACCGCGGGCACTCTACATACTAAGACGATTATTTTAAATACAGGCGTACCCCGTTTAGAAATCGAGATGCGTTTCCGACATCGTATTTTATGGCCAACATAGGTACTAGGTAGTACACATTAGGATTCTAACCTGAACCTTTCTACTTTCGCGGCAGAATGAGCTTACAATTACTCAACCGTGGCATGATTACTTTCATGATGAGCTCTCGCTAGTATGAAGATTCACACCTACAACCTAGCTATAATGAATTAACACTCGCATGTAGTGAAAATCAATTGATTCTGAAGCATATAAGGAGAATGTTAGATTAGTAATCATGTCACAGTTGAGTAATTGTAAGCTCATTCCGCCGCGAAAGTGGCAAGGTTCAGATTAGAATCCTGACTGTGACTATGGTTGGTAAAATGATTTTTTCCAATATGTTTTACCAAACATGTTTTGTTTTGCTTTTACTGACAAACATTAAACAAAAAATAAATTACCTCTAACACATCATCCTTTTAGATACATAGATAGATATTGTAGATCATAGACGCTCGACAGTTAAGATCATTAGCGTCTGTTCTTTTAAGGAAGGTCCCAAGAATTAGCTGACGAAAAATAAACAGTTAATATAAACGGGGTATGCCTGTAATTTTTATGTCCTCCAGGCCTTCGCTAAAGAGTTACAATGACCAAAATTTTGGAACAATTTATTTATATTATGATGGTTACTTTGTTTTTTTAATAAAAAGTAAATAATTCAATGTAACATACCTACTCAAAGGAAATAATATATTATTAAGAAAAAATATATTTTTAAAATATTGTTAAATAATCTGATATTAAAAATTAAAAAATTATCGTAAGTTAATTTTATGAGTATAAAGTACATTCCAGGGAAGTATTGCAATTTCATTCAATGATGATATTGATCTGTTGATATCGATATTGATAATAATAGACCTTTTCATCGACGAACATTTTTTTCTGCGCATGTGTCCAATTCCGCCATGTTTTTCAAAGACTTGTCATATTGACAGATGGAAAGTGATTGATTTTGAAAAAAGTAAATAGTAATTAAATAAGATATATTATTTAAAGAAGTGGTACAACACCCTAGAAAAATATTTGAGCATTTTTGAAGATAAACTTTTTACGATAAACAATTTATGACAGGTAGGCCCATGTCGCTCCACCAGCCGGCCGTGGCCTTCACCACCGCCCAATTTAGCACAAGTATGTTCTTCCACTGTTTTGTGCACTAATTCAGCACCGTCAGTAATATTTTCATCTAAATTAACATTGAAAAACGGTTCTGTTTCTGACTTAGTCATTGCGTCAAAAAGAGTACGAAAAGCGTACGAAACTTTTGAAAGGCGCGATTATAACCATGGCAACGGCGCTTGCGCGTAACTACTGGTGAAAAGGTCTATTATCTTATGATAAACCAAACAAGTTTTTTAATGTTCGACATAACAGAAAAACGTGTTTGTTTTTAACAGAATTAGTTTTCTTTGTTGACTAAACTTTTTTAACAGTCTTTTTACGTAGAATAATTATTGATCTGTCGATAAATACCTCTGATTCTATTTAGAGTTCCTCAAGTAAGAGTTGTCTTTATTACATACTAGCAACTCGGTCCGGTTTCGCCCGGGTTTTGTAGCTTACCTGTTAAAGATAGACATATGCTGTCGCGAGGCATGGACGAATTGGGCCACCGCATAGGTTTCATAATATTCAAACTACGGAAATAATCTGATTGGTCAACCTCCGCCATTTGCATTTCCGAGTTCCGTCTTCCGTGCGTTTTCCATGTACATGGGACGGTTTTTCGGAAAAACTACCCGAACGGGTGAATGGCGAAGGAATGTGTTTTTCGAGACATTATTTAGACTAAGCTTCAGTAAAATTGTCAGTGCTAATTCTCTATGTTACCTAGCGTAACATAATAATGAATAAAACCTGCCCAGACAACATGCCTATAAATTCATAAATCGGATCAGAAAAAAAAAATAAATTGTGTTTTAAAGATCACCAACAGCTAAGGTTATTTGGGCCTAGCACCAATTCATATTTTCAATTCATTATTATTTTTTTTTAATAATAAATTGAAAATCCAATTGACACTTTTATCAGCTCTCGGGCTAGAACCCAGGAACTGGGGACTTGTTATAGAGGAACCATAGCAACGCCATGTAAACAACAGCACGGCTATTCTCAAGCCCAAAATCGGATCAGTGGTTCTTAAGTTATAAGCGTATAATGTACCAAAAAAAAAATGTCGCCTGATGTTTCAGCTCTTATTTGAGTAAGTTTAATTATGCTTGAAAGTAGAAAATGTATGAAATCTTTTTCTTAAGATTATTTTTTGTAAAATACCATAACCGGTTGTAAAAACACGACAATTAAAAATTAATGCGCATCTTATTATATTGCATTTTTATAAATTATAATAGTTATTTAATCAAATCTGTGATGAATAAAATATTTTTAAATTGTTATTTTTTGTAAAATGTATACATCTTGCAGTCAGGGCCGGCGCTAGAATTTTCGGGCCCCGGGTAAGCGTTCTCAGGCCCCTGTGCCCTCAAAAAAAAATTACTGCAAAATTTGTTTTTTTTTAGAAATAATCAAAATTTTAATGCAAAAATCAAATAACGCCTTTTTTGTTGGGAAAATGCTTGCAGTTTTAAACACGGTATAGTCACATATAATAGATAATCCTCGGGCCGGCGGGCCCCCTTCAGGGGCCCGTACCCGGAGTACCTTTACCCCGCTTACCCCCCCCCCTCCAAAGCCGGCCCTGCTTGCAGTGAATTGAAATTTAAATTAATTGAATTTCAAGGGGCCACCATTTTTGATATTGATATACTATGCCATGTGTAGTATATACTATTTTAGAATTTAATATTAGTTTCTTATTTTCTTGTCTGATACTGAAACAGACCTAGCAGCAATCGTGTGCCGCCCTTCAAATCTTTAAAAAAGTATCCTACATTATTGGAAATATTAAAAGATAACCCCTTTTTTCACCATCTTCGTAATTATAGAGTTTATTTTAGTTTATTGGCGGCGGAAGGGGGCTGGGATGGGATAATTCCCTCAGAATAACGTCCAACCCCCCCAAATTTTAAACTAGCTTGTTTAAAACTTTTGCAATATAAGTTTCCATAAGTGTTGTGGGACTATAGCACCCCTAAAAAAGAAATCGTTCCGCCACCAATGTGCAAGAGTTATAAATCCCCTTTTCTTTTTTTATTATAGGTAATCACAAAAAACAATGCTTTTCTTGAATTGGGGTTATGTTATATTATAGTTTTCCTACTTTCAGATTACTGTTTATAATAATAGATACTGTATAATGAAATATTATCTAAGTTACTACATAATTTTTATTTAAGAGCTTTTTATTTTGTGTTATGCACTTAAGTTTCAAGTGGGCTTTCGCAGCGCAGCTATTGGCACAAAAATGGCAGCGACCATAGTTGGTTTGTTCCCATTTGACACAATAAAATGAATCTGTAATCAATAATTTGAGACGGCGATATATGTTCTTTTTCTATCTGCAGACAAATGCGTACCGCGGTATCATTATAGACCGAGAGCTAGTGACATTTTTTTTTATTTATTCAAGGCCTTCTTTTGTGATAATATGAATTTCGTCGGGTACATGACACGTTTAGGGTGATCTGCCATCCTTTTAATACTGATCAATCGATCTGCAAATATTATAATGTCATTATTGGGTCACCGACAAGCTATACAAACAATTTCAGCCTTGAAGCAATAATAATTGTGACCGTTTTTTGGCTACATGTTGGGGGCAGTCTGCATCCCTCCCATACCGCTATCTAGCAAAATCCCGTACTCAGGGCACTTTAATATGCCTTCCTAAACATCTTCACAAAAATAAGGCCTTGAATAAATAACACCAAAAAAATGTCACTAACTCTCTGTCTATTACGCGCTAGCGCTCTAATAGATTTGTCCGCAGACAGAAGTAGATTTAGTTTTCTATATGGAACTTAAACTTTTTTATCTCAATATACTTTAAGACAAAATGCGCCATTTTGAACTTTAATGACAGTTTAAGTATAGCTATAGAGTTGGGAGTCCCTCAACTGAGAGTTGGAAAACTGGCCGCCATTGATACACAAAGCGGAAATAGGGCGTTGCGCTTTTTGAAAAAAAATTTAAGTAATTGTAAATGTCATTCATTCATTCAAACAAAGTCATTAATTTATTTCTTATAAAGCAATATTAATATTTTCAAGTTAGTTAAGTATATTTCAATATTTTTCTCGTTATTTCCCTATTACATAATATGGCCGACCGGATGTACTGATATAAAATCGTCATCTAGTGTCTCAACTCTTACTTGAGGAACTCTATAAAATCATATACATATTAACCTATATTGCTGATAGATCAAAAATCGTGAAGCCAACATGCGTGCGGGTATATATTTCTGTCTTTTTTTATGCGGGCTCAGCTGGCAGGTTCCTGATTGGCTACTGTCAAGCGCTTTGTTTACATTTTGCCAGAATGAAATAGAGAGATATCTTTATTCCAACAATTTGTTCTGGAACCCTCGTACATCGACCAATGACATCATCGGAATAAATGCGGAATTATTTCGTCAAAAGAGACACAGATATATTTTTGCTCTCTTTGTGGGCTTCACTCACCGTACATTAAGTAAATGGACAAAGCGTGGTATATATTTTAAAGTATATGTATAAAATCAATAATGCCAAGTGATTGGTCCATATTGCGCTAGTAACGCAAATGAAGTTTGCATAATATTATATACGCAAGAAGACTAGAGAGAAAGAGACCGAAATACGTCGCACGCAAAGTCTTCTTGCGCGGTGGATAGCTTCTAATGTTGTATTAAAATTGCCAATAGTCGCCAACTGATATGAACGAACATGAGCAAGATTATGGAGTATGACGAATGCATGCGCAGTGTCGCATAGCGCATCCAAGGATCGACGCCATGATGGGCGACGTATTTCGTCTCGCTTCCACTACAGTCGGGCCGCTGAACAGATGGAGCAAGATCAATGCATGATTACCGCGTGCAAAGTACCTGATTAGTTACTTGAACGTTCGGGAACGAAACTATTTGCGAAGACCACGCATGCGGTGCAAGTTATTCATGTGCTTTTCACGCAAGCGCGGATCCACCGTTGGGGGTACGGTGGACATGCCCACAATCCTAATTGAGGTCGGTAGGCTGATGTTATATCTGCAATTCCTTAATCAAATTAAAAAAAAACGAACCGTGCAGGTAAGAACGCGAATGACTTTTTTATTTTGGTTACTAATCTAGTAGTTTGTACTGTTTGACGTTTCGTGAGCGAGTCCGTACTCCGAATCGCACTTGGGCGATTTTCGGGTGGCCGTGACCACAACCTTTTTTAAGGGCTGGATCCGTGCCTGTTTTCACTTGAGCACTCCATCTGTTCAGCGGCCCGACTATAATCAATTTTACTCAAGCTCGGTCTTGCTATACCTAGACTTCTTGCATAATATACGTAATAATAATAAAACAATAGATTTATTTTCAGTTGATGTGACGCTGCCTTGCCTATAATGTAATGGTAAGAGAGAAAAACGAATTAATTTTATTACTAAATAATTGCAGAGCTTCTCTTAAAAATAAAAATTATAAAAAAATTGTTATGATTAATGTATAATTAAATGTGTTCATTTTTCTGTTTTAAAATATTCTTTTATTATAATAATGTAAGGATTGTCCTAAAATGATATATTTACAAATGTTTGTCTAAAATTGTATTGTGTTTGAAACACGTTTATTAAATTATAAAAAAGAATATTTACAATAAATAATTTTTGAAAGTTGTAATGCAAATTGTCGTCGTGAAACTCTCCAAAAGTTAAACAGTGTTTTAAAAGTAGGTACTGAGATTTTGGTTTACTAAAATGGTTGTGTCTGTACGAATTTTTTATCGCAGCGAACACAACGAAACAGGCATTGGCGTAACTAGGGGGTGGCCAAGGGGGGGCAGGCCCCCCCCCCTGGAAGGTGATCCCCCCCTAGAATAATTACGGCACGTAGCTCAAGGTGCTGACGTAAGAATAAAGAAAGTCGACTTAAAATTATTACAAACTATTGAAAGTAACCGTTTGGGGGTACCAAAACTTGATACAAGCGCCATATTGTGTAATTTTGTATTTTCATTATTATACTTAAAAAATAGCAGCCACTCAAAATAAAAACTTCATACAAGACAAGCAACTTTTACTGTTTTTTTTAATCATAGCATTTAATGTCTATTAAATTACTGACAATAAAAGATCTCATAATAGTGATTTTCAGTTCTCAGATTGAAAGGGCCATGGCCCCCCCTGGAAAAAATCCCCAGTTACGCCAATGGAAACAGGGTTCAAATAACCATAGGTGTATACGACCCTCGTATTTGTTTAACATCGATGTAACTGCAGAGTGCCCATAGCATAGAAAATCTCTCTATAGATTCCTATGTCCATGCGACAGCCGTATCCGGTATCACGTGGGCAGCGTTGCCAGTAGAGTACGAATAGTACGCTTTGCGTACTATCCGGCCTCTTTGCGTACTCGCGTACTCTCTTTGCGTTTTGCGTACTATTTTAAGTTTTAATACTTGAAACTGCGTTCGAACCCACTCTCCGAAAATTAACATTTATACGTCTTTTACATATCGGTAAATTCTATAAATTTAATAAATACGACTGCTCAGTGGTCACTACATTTTATTATATTCGCTTCAAGTTTAAACGAATTGATGGTAACCCCAAAATATATTTCTCTCTTCGTTTATCATACAAATAAGTGTACATAACTTTTTCTTTTGTACATAATATGTGATTTTTTTAGTTTTAGCAATCATTTTATATATGTTAACAAATTTGTTAACCGATTTTGATAAGTCTTGTTTTATTTAATAGGGTATTCCTTCCGGGTGCTCTCATATAAATGTTTACTGAAATCGGTTCAGTAGTTTATTTTTTTAGTTTAGTAGGTAATCAAATATCAAGAAACTAGAAAGAAGTCGGTTATTAACGTACAAACTATGTATTGCAAAGCCACCAAAAAGTAAAAAATTTAAAAAAAATTATAACAAAATAGATCCTTCTTCAAAAAAAGCTACTAAAAAGAGAAAAATAATAAAATTTTGAGGTCGGCGCCAAAATGTTATTATTTTTCTCTTTTTAGTGGCATTTTTTAAGGAGGTTCTATTTTTTATAAAAAAAATGTTCATATGTGCGTACTGCGTACTCTAGGAAGGATTGGCGTACTATTTTAGGTTACTGCGCGTACCCAAGAGAGAAAAGTGTCTGGCAACGCTGCACGTGGGTGACGACAGAGAACGGGTTTCATTCTAGGCAGCCAAGAAATCTACACGTGTTGTTAAAAAAATTAAAATTATGAAGGAAATATCGGTTAAAGGTGATGGTTTAACTCCCATGTGTCGATTGTGTTTATCGGCGGGTGTTAACTTACTAGATATATTTTCGTATTCGGTCAAAATGAGAAATCTACCATCAGATGTAATAATGAAGTGTGCTCCCGTTCAGGTAACTATATTGTATTAATTAAAGCTGCAGTTTTAAGTAACTAATTCTTTATATTGTATATATTTGACGCATTCTACGCTATTTGTAATAGCATGTATAGAAATAAAGTGATCTATCTATCTATTCCTTGGAACAGATTTACGCGCCAATTTGCTCAGATGTGTACTTGTTCGCGCAAAATCGACGGAAAATTAGAATGCTCCCAATTGACATACAGTATTCTACTTTATTTTACAATTTTTGCCCTATGATATTTTTTCGGTCAAGTTACGGATTAGAAGGTAAATGAGGAAAACTCAAAACGGGTCCGCTCCAGGGGTGCTTTTTCGCCCAAAAGGTATTAGGCTGAGAGTTTGCGTTGCATTTTAGGTAGTGTTTTTACGCCGATCGATTGTTATCTTTTTCGATAAATCTGGTATGACTAATAAGTAAACCAAGCGTCAGCTAGCGCACCCGCGGTGGATGTGGGTGTGAGAGGCTGCGAAAGTGGTAAAAAAAATTTTTTTTTAAGTAATCCTACGCCGGCTGAAACTTGTTTTTATAAATAGTTGACATCATTGTGAGTTGAAAAATAATCGTCAGCTGCATCGTGGAAGGGGGTTTGTGCGTCAGCTGGTCGCATGAACTTGTAAAAAAACACGTAAAATATTGCGCATTTCATTTTTTTGCACTGACAGCAGCTGAGACAATTTCGTTACCTAGGATTATGATTATATCGCTATCATAATCCTAGGTAACGAAATTGTCTCAGCTGCTGTCAGTGCAAAAAAGTGAAATGCGCATTATTTTACGTGTTTTTTTACAAGTTCTTGCGACCAGCTGACGCACAATCCCCTTCCACGAGGCAGCTGGCGATTATTTTTCAACTCACAATGATGTCAACTATTTATAAAAACAAGTTTTAGCCGACGTACTATTTATTAATTTTTTTTACCACTTTCGCAGCCTCTCACACCCAAACCCACCTCTACTTGAGCAGCTGACGGTCGGTTTTCTGATCAGTTGTACGAGATCAACTATCGATATCAAAATCAGCCGGCTTACTATGACTTTTTCATTTGCCACGCAAATATATATTCCATCACCCCGCACCTGCTGCGACACTACAGATATTTATTCAGTAGACCCAAAAGTAAATTCTCAACAATTTTCAGCTTTATACGTAGTTACTTCCCACCTCTACTATGGTAGGGAAGTAATGGATTTAGTCCGAAAAAAATATTTCGAGATTTTAACAAATCTTCACGTTTTGAGACCCTAGCAATCGTTTAAGATCATTTTCAGACTGATGTCTGTATGTGTGTGTGTGTGTATGTGGTCAATTTTTCGCCTTCGATATCTCAAGAACGGAACAACATACGGGCATGCCGATTGTTCTATTGTGTTTATCAGTCTTTAACTTAGATCTGATTAGATTTTGAGTCAAATCGGTTCAGTGGATCCTGAGATATTCAAAAAAACGTTCTCAATGTCACGTATTAACATAGGTAAAAAAATATATAAATGAATTCTAGATGTTATAATATGAAAAAAATGTAGATATTTTTTTTCTCTAAAATGTATAGTTTTCGAGAAAAAAAATATTTTACTAAAAAAAGAAAATTGTACGTAAATCAAGGTAACCATGATTTTTGCTATATTAAGCTAGCCATCAGTAGATCACCAAACAAAAAAGAGGGCCATGCTTTTTTCAAAGAATAAAAATTAAATTGTGTTTTAAAGACCACCAACAGCTAAGGTTATTTGGGCCTAGTCAAAGAATAAAAAAACGAGTGTTTATTTTTTGAAAATATTTACTAGGTGGGAAGTATAGGACTGGTCATCAGTCGAATTTTTTGTGTTTAGGTCCAGAAGGTTAAATACCTTGTACTAAGAATTTTTGATAACTGTGATGTAACAAATTAGTTCAAATCGCGTATAAAATACAAATAATTTATTGCATTTTTTTCGTCGAATAATTTTTTTCATTGTTATCTTTAATTATTTTTTTTGTCTTAGATAACGAATCACGATGAGATGCCGACTTTCATCTGTAAGGTATGCTACTCTCAATTAGAAAATTTTCAGCAGTTTCAGACGCAAATAGTGCAGTCTGATAAAACACTACGGTCCTATCTGAAGCAATTACAGACTTTTGATAGACAAATCAAACCTGAATGTTCTATTGAGGAGCCTTCTGAAGAACATATTTTGATCAAAACGACTAATGCAGATAATGTTATTACTATAAAGCACGAATCTTTAGAACAATATGATATGTTAGATATTATAGCTGAAGAAAATTCGTTAATTCAAACAGAATTTCCAGATGATACAATAGAAACTTTATCTAATGATGGTGGCAATGAAATCACCTTTGAAGACACAAAGATCGGTCTTGGTCACATATTAAAATCGGAAGTCAAAGACGAAGAACCATTCAAAGAAAACTCACTAATTCTAACAGAATTTCCAGAAGAAACTCTTAAAACTTTATCTAAAGATAATTGCAATGAAATCAGCATTGAAAACACAAATATCGATCTTGGTGACATATTAAAATCTGAAGTCAAAGACGAAGAACCACTGAATGAAAATTCAAAAATTCTAACAGAATCTCCTATTGCCACCGTCTCCCAGTCAAGTCATTTAAATAGATATAAACAAACACACACTATTGAGAAACCGTTTCAATGTGACATTTGTGATAAGTATTTCTCACGATCAGATTCCTTTAAGACACACAAACGGACACACACTGGTGAGAAACCGTATCAATGTGGCATTTGTGATAAGTATTTCTCACGGTCAGATTCCTTTAAGACACACAAACGGTCACACACTGGTGAGAAACCGTATCAATGTGGCATTTGTGATAAGTATTTCTTACGGTCATCTGGCCTTAATGTACACAAACGGTCACACACTGGTGAGAAACCGTATCAGTGTGACATTTGTAATCGATATTTCTTAACTTCGGGTAGTTTAAATATACATAAACGGTCGCACACTGGTAAGAAACCATATCAATGTGACGTTTGTAAGAAGTTTTTCTCCTATTCACATAATTTAAAATTACACAAACGGACACACACTGGTGAGAAACCATATCAATGTGGCATTTGTGATAAGAATTTCACACGTTCAGATACCTTTAAGACACACAAACGAACACACACTGGTGAGAAACCGTATCAGTGTGACATTTGTAAACAGTATTTCTCATCAAGTTATTTAAAAAGTCACAAACGGACACATACTGGTGAGAAACCGTATCAATGTGACATTTGTAACCAGTGTTTCTCATCTTTAAGTTATTTAAAAAGTCACAAACGGACACACACTGGTGAGAAACCGTATCAGTGTGACATTTGTGATCAGCGTTTCACCCATGCAACCAATTTAACTGAACACAAACGGATACACACTGGTGTGAAACCGTATCAGTGTGACATTTGTAACCTGTGTTTCTCATCTTCAAATTATTTAAACCGCCATAAACGGACACACACTGGTGAGAAACCGTATCAGTGTGACATGTGTAATCAGTGTTTCACCCAGTTAGGTACTTTAAAATGTCACAAACGGACACACACTGGTGAGAAACCGTTTCAGTGTGACGTTTGTAATCGGTGTTTCGCTCAGTTACCTAATTTAAAAGATCACAAACGGACACACACTGGTGAGAAACCCTATCAGTGTGACATTTGTAAACAGCGTTTCTCCCATTCATGTAGTTTAACTAATCACAAACGGATACACACGGGTGAGAAACCGTATCAGTGTGACATTTGTAACCAGTGTTTCTCATCTTTAGACTATTTAAAAAGACACAAACGGACACACACTGGTGAGAAAACCGTATCAGTGTGACGTTTGTAAAAAGTGTATTGGTGGATTTCAATAAATATAAAATTGTTCCTTTGAAAGCCTTATATATATTTTTTACTTTATCGAGACCCTAGAGAGTAGAGAAGTATTGTAATCGTCGGAAAATTTGACTTCGAGAGGAACGAATGTGAGCTATATTTTTTTGTTGTAAGTAGTCGGGGACTCGAAACCGAAATTTTTTTCTTCAGCTCCCGAAGAGGTTCCTGTAGTCAGATTTTAGTTTTTGACATTTATTTTCTATGTAACTATATTTCTATCTACGGAGCATAGTACAGAAAGATATAAATAAAATACCTTGAAGCTTGTAAAAGGATCTATTAAAAGATCTTGCATTTTGTGTATTTATTTGAAAAATAAAGTTAGATTACTACGAAATTTAACTATATTTTACACAGATGAAACATTTACGAACGATTTTTAAAAATTTTCTGCTTTATGCTTCCACCGCCCTCTTATTTTGAGGTAGAACCACGTCTTTCCGGCGGTATACTATAGGGGGATAAAATGATACGAGACGAAAAATTTGTGATAAAAGATGTGTGACGCGAACTACCATAGCTGTTACGCTATAGTTTGTGTTTTGTATCATGTATGTAAAAGTGAAAAACCATCTAAAGATTAATAGTACGGGAGGCAGCGTTGCATTTTAGCTAGTGATGACATACTGACCAATTCTTATTTCTAGTAATTGCTTAAGTATGAACAGTTACCAAAGTTAGCGTCAGTTGTCGCACCGGCGGTGGGGGTAGTAGTATGAGGGTATCAAAATCGTTAACAAAATATCTCACTGAAAGCTAAATATATTTACTTCGTTACCATAGCAACTATATTTTTATATTTCTCGTATGGAATAAATTATTGTTGCTATGGTAACGAAGTAAATATTTTTAGCTGTCGGTGAGATATTTCAATTTTAGGGTACTTTAATTTTATGTCAACAGTCGCGGACTTAATAAAGTTTACACTTGAGTTTTTCAGTGTAAGTTCACAAAAAGTCAGTAGTTTAGCAACAGATTTAGTTTTTAATAGGTAAATGTAAATGTCAAAAATTAAAAGAAATATTTGTCGTTTAAATGCCTCGAAAATATTAAAACGATGAACAAAAAAGAAGAATTATTGCAAGATTGGAGGAAGGAATTAGCTAGTATCAAATATTATCAAATCGTTTTATGTTTTAATTAATTGAATAATATTGATTAATTTGGATTGTATAATAAACAACTGAGGTGTTTTGATAATAATTTTTTATTGAATTTTTAGGATGTAACCTTAGTAATTGATACATTACTATCAAAAGCTAAATTACAATATGCAAAAATTTAAAAACCCGGTAACTAGATGATACAGGTGTAAACTTTTTTAAGTCCGCGACTGTACATTTCCAAAACTGTCTGCCATGCTTATTTGTGGGTTCAAAATTAACTGACGTTTTTTTTCTTATTGTTTATTATATAAAGAATCACCATACCAATTTTGATGCGGTATGAAATAACTTTAAAATCTATTTTTTAGCGACTTTGACACCCTCTTACTACTACCCCCACCGCTACTGGCGCAGCTGAACGGTCGGATGTCTCATCAGGTGGATGAGAACTAACATTGGTATAATTTTCGGCCGGTATGAAATAATTATTAATTGACTCATTTGCAACGCTACCTCCCGTTGTCTATATTTTCAGTTGATGTGACGCTGCCTTGCCTATAATTTAATAGTAAGAGAGAAAAACGAATTAATTTTATTATTAAATAATTGCAGATCTTCTCTTAAAAATAAAAAATATAGAAAAATTGTTATGATTAATGTATAATTAAATGTGTTCCTTTGTCTGTTTTAAAATATTCTTTTATTATAATAATGTAAGGATTGTCCTAAAATGATATATTTACAAATGTTTGTCTAAAATTGTATTGTTTGAAACACGTTTATTAAATTATAAAATAGAACATTTACAATAAATAATTTTTGCAAGTTGTAATGCATACTGTCGCCCTGAAACTCCAAAAGTTAAACAGTGTCTTAAAACTAGGTACTGAGATTTTTGTTTACTAAAATGATTGTGTCGGTTAGAAAATTTTGCCGCAACGAAACGGGGCCCAAATAACCATAGGTGTTGATGGCCTTAAAAAATATACGACCCTTGTATTTGTTTAACTAATCGATGCAACTGGCGACTTCCAATAGACATAGAAGTTTCCCTATAGCTTCCTATGTCCATTCGGCTAACTTACAGAAATTACTATTAGAATTTAGATGAATAAATTGGAGTCTATTATCTCTGGGAATGAGCACTCCATTTATATGAATCCTCTAAAGTTTCAGAATTCAGTACGAAAGTAGTACGAACTGACAGACCCATCTATTACTAAAAAATCTAACCACTGGCAATGCTGATTGGCGTAGTGCCGTAGTAGCTATTCCGTGTTAAGTTGTGAAATTGATCTGACATTTTATTTATTTTGACAGCATAAATTATAGGAATTAGGAAATGTTACGTTAATAAAATAATTTGAAAGTTAATGATAATAGAAAACATAAAGAGAGTAGAGACTGATATTTAGTAGCAATGGCTGCGTTTCATCAGTTTCATAGTGGTGATATAGTGCATTTAAATGTTGGAGGAACTAGGTGTGTATTTATCAGTTTTTTCGCATTGCAATTTAGGTCATAACGTACAGTTACAATTTATCAATATGCTTCAGATTCTCAACATCTCGGCCAACGCTAATGTGGATACCAGATTCCTTTTTTACGGCTCTATTAAGTGGAAGAATATCTAGTTTACGCGATGAAATGGGAGCGATTTTTATTGATCGGGATCCGAAAATGTTTTCAGTAATTTTAAATTATCTTCGTACCAAAGATATTGATATGAGAGATGTAGACTTGCGAATGTTGCGACATGAGGCTGAATTTTATGGTATTGCGCCATTGGTTAGGCGTTTGATGCTTTGCGAAGAAATGACGCAGTCTTCGTGCGGTGATGTTTTATTCTACGGATACCTGCCTCCACCTTGTAAGTTAAAATATCTATATACAGGGTGCTGATTTGCTTTGCGGCTAATAGGGATTTAACCCGTAAAATCAAACTTTCGCGATTTCCTGCTTCCCTAATTATTTTCGGAAAAATATCTTCAAATAAAAGTTTTAGAACATAAAATTCTGCATCTAAATCATTAAACAAAATTAATTTTGCATGCTTTGTAACGGCAGAAATTTGATATGAAAATGTCAAAATTACCTCAAAAACAGATAGCAATAGCCATGGAACTTGAACAAAGTGATTAGAAGTTATTCTGACAGCTAAAATGTCATCATTTTGTTCAAGTTCCATGGCTATCGCTATCTGTTTTTGAGGTAATTTTGACATTTTCATATCAAATTTCTGCCGTTACAAAGCATGCAAAATTAATTTTGTTTAATGATTTAGATGCAGAATTTTATGTTCTAAAACTTTTATTTGAAAATATTTTTCCTAAAATAATTAGGGAAGCAGGAAATCGCGAAAGTTTGATTTTACGGGTTAAATCCCTATTACCCGCAAAGCAAATCAGCACCCAGTATATATAGTCAAGTTGAAAAATTTAACATAGTCATGCAGTTATATTTCACCATTTATATAAATCTCACGATTTTCATGGATGGAATACGGATTATTACATTGTTTCATTGCTTTTCCGCTGCATTAACCTTGTTACGGACTATGCATGACTCACTATCTTAAATTTGGAACTTGACAAAGTCGAGTAAATATGTTTTATTAAAATAAGCAGTTTTTTTTAATTTTTGATATCTCATTCTTTGTTTTTCTTTTGTTTATGTTGGTATTATTCCAACTGAAATATTGTAGGCCTTAGGAACTATTCCTACTTGGCCTAATGAATAAAATGACCCTGATGACATCTTTATTAATTTATGACAGTCATCTTATTGGATAACAAATTATTGTCGAGGAAAATTTTGGTTGAGCATCAATGAATGAATTGTAAATTATAGACGGTCGACAACCGAGGGGTTGAGCATCAATTAAAAAGCTTTACCAAGTTTCGCTTGTGGCCAACGTTTCGAAAAATATATTTTCATCATCAATGCCTCATACTAGTTAAATGAAGGATTGAGATCCTGATGATAAAAATATATTTTTCGAAACGTTGGCCGCAAGCGTAGCTTTGGTAAAGCTTTTTTTTTTACCCTCAACCAAACTTCACCTTGTTACGTTGCGGGTCCTTTTTAAGGGTGACCGAACATAAAAAGACCTCCGACCGGGTAGCGTGGTGGGTCCTTGCTATCATGACTGGTGTGCTAAATATTTTAAAGTAAATGACTCGGAACACATGTTACTGACTAATGTATTTATTGACTAATATTGAGAAAATTAAAAGGAAAACAAATCCTGAAGAAAATTAACTCAGTTTTGTATAAATAACATTTTAGATCCTACCTTAGGATTCTGGACTGCTCGCCGATCATGACCCGTTCGCTCCCACACAACCTCACTCCGTTACGTCTAATCACCAACTCCCTTTATCCGACCGTTACATTTCACCTCCGTGCTTTTCTCGGCGTACAATCCAGAGGTCCCCAATAGGTGAGGCGTGAGGCGACCCGGCTTGTTACAACCTCGATGATTGACATTCTATTGGATCATCATTATATAGGTACTGAAATTATTTGATAACATGGAAATGTATATTTTAGTAATTCCAGTACATGAGCCTGCACCATCAACGTCGGCATCCCAGAGCACTGCCGACTCAACGGGAGTACATTCAAACACGCGTCCTGGTTCAATAGTTCGCTTGCCCGAACCGTCCGGTAATACCAACACTGCTAATGGTGCCGGAACTAGCAGTGGAATTACAGTGCAACCAACTGTATCGACCAATGCAGCTGTAGCCATCACTTCGGTGTCTTCACAACCAAGAAACGTCAAAGGTAATGACCGATATAAGATTACAGTAAACTCTCTTTAAGTGGCCTGCTGCCTGTTTCGTTCTGTTCACCTCCATAGAGATATGCACCAACGAACCGAGTACTAATGAATGTGATTTGTTATGAGTAGGGCTTCAATCTGGGTATCTATATTTTAGCCCCGATATTTTCGGGATTTTCTATGAAAGTGATGTTTGCAATAAAATTGACCGTTTTTAAGGTTTCGTACCTCCGAACGGAACCCTATTACTGAGTCTACGATGTCTATCCGTCTGTAACAAGGCTCTATCTCACAAACGGTAAGAGGTAGACAGCTGAAATTTTTTTTAATCTGACCATTACAGTCAGAGCATATTTTAAGCAATTTATACTGGGCGGCACAAGAGTTTGAGAGTTAGGTCTAATAAAAAAATGTGGCAAAGCGTCAAGGATAATTAAAAAATAGTCAATTGTAAGGCATAGTACATTTTATTATAGGTATTTAATGAATAAAAAACTAAAAACTAGTGTGGTGTCTTGAATCTTAACCTGCAAAACAGTAAAAAAGCAAGACACTACAAAAAAGATATGAATGAATGCAATAAGTAATGCAACTCTATAAACGCGTTTACCTCTCATACTGTAGCTGTGCAGACTGCAGATACAATATATGCCGAAAAATTAAAATTCTAACGTGCCGCCGGCACAACCGACTTTCACTAGGCGGCACAAACTCGTCACTCGTTCCTCGGGCAGCAATTAACACGCATTCCATTCGCTGTGTTTCGTTCCAAGTAAATGCATATTATTTTTCACAACAACTCTACTTGAAAATTCGATTTGCAGGTACCTGCAATATTAGATCTCTCAGATTCGTGTGAAATTTATGTGGGGTTATGTCTGTCATTTTGATATTGGCGCGACTCAATCGCTCTATCTCTCTCTCTTAACAATGTCAAAAAACAGAGAAAACCGACAACTGAAAATTTTCTGTTTCAACCCGCTAAACACGTACCGAAAAACGAATTTTCAATAGCGGCGTTGTGAAAAACTAAATTGCTACCAGTAAAGTAGTCTAAACTGTGACAGTTTAATCGGAGGGCAGTATATTCTAGTGGTTAGCATGCTTGGTGCCGCAACCTCTAGACTGGGCTGCCGTGGGTTCGAATCCCATCTGCACTCATGGATGTTTTGTGATATTATTTAGTTTTAAGTTAGTTGTTATTTAGTGTAGTTGAAAGACGCTAATGACCTTAGATGTCGACGCGTCTATAATCTACAATAAATAAATTTAGACAGTTTAATCAATATCGACACAGTAGTTTTTCAGTTAAACGGAACAGACAGACATCCAATTTTCAAATTTTATTTTGCGCTTATCTGTCATAAAAATATTAAAATGTAAATAGTTCGAAATTACAGGCAGACACTTTAATTTTACTAATTTAGATAGATTGATAGTAGTTTTTTTTTTATAGCGACAGGTCATTCTCGTAATTCATCGCTAGAACTTCGTCTTGGATTAGGCGGAGCCTGCAGTAGCTCGGCTGCGTCGCGCAGCTCGTCGGATCTGAGAGGTTTGAGCACATGTCCACGCGGACCCAATGTTGCAGGACATTCTCGTGCCGCATCGCTCGACTTGAGACATGCTCGGAATTCTTCGGCCGATCTAAATAAACTATTTAGAAACGATGTCAATTTAGTATTTGGACCTCACTGTACGATACTCATACACTAACCTTAAATTAGTTGTTAGATATTTATTTGTTTTTTCACTTTTTTAGTATCAGGATGGACCGATCCGTTAAGAGTACAAATTATTAAAGCGCACCATAATTGGATTGTAGTTGCGTATACACATTTTGTCGTCTGCTACAGGTAATTTGAATTTGATTTTTCCCGCTCTTTTTTTTGTTTATTTACTTTTGAGTTCTGGAGAAGTCGGGGAACATTATTCAATCAGAGAAAAATATAATAAGTAATTTCTAGAGTCCAGTTTACTTCACGCTGAGCTATAGCGGCTGAGTGCTACAAATATTTTTTTTTTCGCTTTTAATAGCCTTATAATAGTCACTCAATGTAAGGCAAAAATAATAGCTTTTAAATTTTAGAATAAGAAAAATTAACGGCCTGCTACTTAACAAGAATGAAGAAAGTTGGGGGAAAATGTATTTTATATGTTGGAAAACCTGAAAAAGTCAGAGATTTTGCTTTATGTATTTTGTGGTCACCCTGGGTAAGTTCGGTTTTACGCTCGATGGATCGAGCCGAGCGAACAGATTTTTGGTCACGTGATAACTGAGCAAATCGAGCCATCTAAACAATTCCGAACGTAATCTAGCAGATTTTTCCAAACGTCAGAATATAATGGCGCCAATAATTTAAATTCTTATTACTAAAGCCGAAATATATTCTTTATTGCTCCTCATTTTAATTTAATTCAACATTGTTATAATAATAAATCATGAATCACAATTTTTTTCGTTTTATTCCTTTATTTTAAAATTAATAGTAGTACTGGTTGTTGATTTTTTCGACCCATAGATATAATAAATATTTTATTTAATCATTCTGTGCGATATAGACTTATTGATTATTACTATTCTTTGAATAAATATTATTCGTGTGTTTTTACCTATTGAAAAATTACCTCATATAAATAAACTTCGAAATTTATCCATTCTCACAACAAAGGTTTCCGCTCATTTTTAAAATGAATGCTCTGAAGATGGTTGAATCTGCTTGCTCGCTCGCTTTCCTCGGAGCAAATCGAGCGCGCTCGATCTGCTCCAGATCTTAAAACCGAACGCAGGATAGAGATCTTTCAGAGCATATAAATGTTAAATTCGAACGTATTAGAGCACTCTGATCAATCTGAGCGTAAAACCGAACTTACCCCCTGTCAATAAACGTCACTAAAATAAATTTTAAAAGATTAAATTTCAGAATTTTGTTATTTTAAAAGATGTTTTTATTTTAGACTGAGAGATTCCAACGGCTGGCAATTAGTGTTTACAAGTCCTCATATAGATAATTGTATTGAAAGAGTGGCCTTGAATGCCAAATTGAGTGGAAGCAGTGCGGCTGGAAATGCTAGTGGCAACACTGATACAGTTATTAAAATGGTTGCTGTTTCGTGCGCCAGTCAAGTGAGGTTATGGGGAATTACAGAGGACGGAACTCGTAAGAATATCGGTATGTTGTGTTTATAATTAACTTTTCAATTGTTTTTTATATTACAACTGTCAATAATTATGATGTATGCACAAGATATTAAAGTTTATGAACAGGCCCGGACATAAAGACCCAGGGCCCCTAGCCCAAAAAAAGGGAATTAGATGGAAATTTAGCAAAAAAAAAGAGTGTGTGTGTCGAGTGAACAGATTTTTGGTCACGTGATAAGCGAGCAAACCGAGCCATCTAAACAATTCCGAACCTAATCTAGTAGATTTTTCCAAACGTCAGAATAAAATGGCGCCAATAAATTAAATTCTTATTACTAAAGCCAAAGTATATTCTTATTGCTCCTTATTTTGATATAATTCAACATTGTTATAATAATAAATCATGATTCACAATTTTTTTCATTTTATTCCTTTATTTTAAAATTAATAGTACTACCGGTTGTTGATTTTTTCGACCCACAGATATAATAAATATTTTATTTAATCATTCTATGCGATACAGACTTCTTGGTTATTACTATTCTTTAAATAAATATTATTCGTGTATTTTTACCTATTGAAAAATTACCTCATGTAAATAAACTTCGAAATTTATCCATTCACACAACAAGTGTTCCCGCTCATTTTTAAAATGAATGTTCTGAAGATGGTTAAATCTGCTTGCTCGCTCGCTTACCTCGGAGCTCATAGAGCGTGCTCGATCTCCTCCAGATTTTAAATCCGAACGCAGGATAGAGATCTTTCAGAGCATATAAATGTTAAATTTGAACGCATAAGAGCAATCAGATCAATTTAAGCTCAAAACCAAACTTACCCTTAGATGCTTGAATTTTTGATACTTTTTATTGAAAGCGCCTGTGTCCGAAAATGAAGATACTTCTCAAAAGTATCTGGTATCTAATGCCCATATTCATAGTTAACCCTTAAGGTAAGTGATAAGGGTCCCTTCGCTGAAAGTCACTTAAGTGCTGAGGGCACCTTATTCAAAGGAGCGTTTCATAGTTATTTCCTTGAGTGAGAGAAGAATTATAGTAAACCTCCATGATTTTTTCCTTTAGAACAGTTGGTCATACTGCAGACCGATTGTGTTTATAGTTGTCATTTTTGATATAAATGCGTGTTTTTCATGTGTTTTACTGTTTTTACTTTTTCGACACTTATGGGACATACTATCCACCCTTAAGGTGAGGGTGATGTAAGGGCCCTTACAGACGTCAATTTTGACTATGAAACTCATATTCGATTTGAGAGTATGAGTAAGTGTCCCTTACTACTTATGGGTTAACTAGGAATACGGCCGTAAGATACTTTTTAAAAGTATCCAAGATCAGTGGCGGCCCGTCTTTAAGTGCGCTCGTGCACTGCACTGCCAGTTGAAATGCAACGCAACGCAAAATTAAAAAATAAATAAATTTATGAATTTACTTATTGATAAACGATGACACGTCATACGCCTACACAGAATCAAATATTATAATCGGTTAATCATGTTTCATTGAACAAATCTGCTGAGCTGTTGTATTTTACCCAAGGCATTGAAGGCAGAGCGTTTCTATTAGCGCACGAAACAGCTAGCATTGTCCCAATGTTAAATTAGACAAGGATAGTAAAACCGTGAGACAGGTATATTTACGTAGTTTAATATAGACGAACTTCGCGCGCCGATCCAAACAGCCGAAAGACACCGAAACAACTTCGGCTAAGTTCGTTACAGTTTTTATATTATTATCCATTTCACACTTGCCTCTCAGTTACAATCCGTAGACCGTCAAGTAAACAGTTCAGTACAATATTTCATTTTTCATTGAAAATTCCCGGTTTTTTAAATTAAATTCTGTTTTGTAATTTATAAAAAAATGTTTCGTGGTGAATTATGGTTATCGGCATTAAAATAATCAAGCTGTAATAATATAATGATTATGATTTAATTCATATTTGATTTTCTTCAACAATAAACTTGAAATTTCAACAATTAATTTTATAAAAATAATAATTAATTCACGCGTTGTTTTAAAAAAGAATTGTATGGTGCATCATGGTTGTGTGGATGTGATACACTTATTAGTTTTTTTTCTGTTTTCCGTGTGAAGCTAACTGAACTCAAAAAGGCGTTAATGATTCGACGCATCTGAAATGGTAAAAAACAGTTCATCTTAAACTCATTTGCAAAATGTACATAATATTATAGGTATACAGATTGTCCGAAAGACTAATCTGAACAAAAAAAATTAATTAGAGGAAAAAAGAGATGTAGATAATTAATGAGCGCAACAAAGAGATCATATTTTTGGGTTAGGTATTTTGTGCACTACCAAAATTTTTGATCACCGGCCGCCACTGTCCAAGATATTCTAAAAATTAATTTAAATAAAAAAGGTCATTAAAAAAATACTTTATAGTTTAAAAGTATCTAAGATAATTCTTAAATACAAAGTATCTGATATTTTTTGAGAAATTGACTGTTTGGCATCTTGTATCTAAGTACTTTTTTAAAGTATCTTCTGCAGCTATGTCCGGTGCAATCCTAATTTTTGTGATTGATTTTGCAGGGACTTTTAATCTTCACGTGCGCGTCGAATACTTGTTTTTTATTGGCAGTCAGTTGGTAGCACTGTCTCCTACAGGTAAAATTGGCGTTTGGCATGCAATGACTCAGCATTGGCAAATACAAGATGTTGTTCCGATAGCATCTTTTGATACGGCCGGGTCGTTTCTGTTACTCGGATGCAACAACGGAGCTATTTATTATATAGGTAATGCTAGGATTTAAGTATAGGGTGTCTTATTTTAATAGGATTGCAGGGTCGGCGTTGTGTCATATGATGTTAAAAAACTATAATATACAGGGTGTCCCAAAATTGCTGGGACACAGAGCTACCACGTGTAGTAGAGGTCAAAATAAGTCGATTGGACCCAATTTATTTATATACCAAAATGTACCGTTTGCCCGTGAGAAGAGTTCAAAGTTTACATAAAAAAACACATTTTTGTATGCTGCTCAGAAATGAGTGAAACAAATTGAATGAAATTTGACAGAAGTGCATTTTAGAGGATTACTCTCCTTTCGGTAATCAAAGAAACCCAAAAGAAATTGTAGAAGGGTTAAAACCACTTTCACCCCCTGACATTTTTTTCAGAACTTTCTTAGGGGTGGTAATACGGTTCTCAAATTTTTTTGCGAGAAGACTGATTAATTATCTTCATTTTGTTACTCTTGTAAAAATTTTGTATTCCGCATAGTTCTGAAGGAAAAAAACGTTTTCTTAAATAATGCTAACAGATATTCCTAGTACAAGTTTAATAAAATTGTAATACAAAATTTTATATACAAAATTTTATGTAAACTTTGAACTCTCCTCACGGGCAAACGGTACATTTTGGTATATAAATAAATTGGGTCCAATCGACTTATTTTGAGCTCTACTACACTTGGTAGCTCTGTGTCCCAGCAATTTTGGGACACTCTGTATAGATATGGTGATCCGTAGATAATGGTTGAAATTAAGAGAGGGTGTCTCTGTGGCCAAGGGATCAAATAAATTGCAATACTGTAGTTTAAAATTGCATATCTGTGCTAACGTTTTGGTGAAGATGGTGTAAAGAGCACCGAAACGTTAGCACAGATATGCAATTTTAAACTTCAGTATTGCAATTTATTTGATCCTTTGGCCACAGAGACATCCTCTCCTAATTTCAATCTTAGTGTCATATATGAAATTAATTTATCTATTAAGGAAAGTGCAAGTCTTGCATTACGAATTTAGTTAAGCTATTCACTATACATATTGTATCAAATTAAACCTGTGCATAGGGCATTCTGTGTGTAAGACAGAGATTGATACATAAAGCAATAAGTAAGAATGAGATAAATGATCGCTAATAGGATGTTACGTGGTTACTGTAAATAAATATGTAATGCCGAACAACTGTCATCGTTATTTTGTACAGTAAAAATAGTCACTACTGAAATTATTGATAAAATAGCAATTTATACTGTTCGGGAAAAAATTTAAATAATTAAATGGTTTTATGGTGGTAATTCAACCGCCGACTTAATAAAATTATTTGTAGCTGCCTTTAAAAATAGCATAGAAGGAGCGAAAAAACAAAGATGACGCTATTAGGTTGTATAAATATTATTTATTTACAGTAACCACATAACATCCTATTAGCGATCATTTATCTCATTCTTACTTATTGCTTTATGTATCAATCTCTGTCTTACACACAGAATGCCCTATGCACAGGTTTAATTTGATACAATCTGTATGCATGACCTTGAGTAGCTATAGAACTTACAGCGCCCATGGTGGCGAAAAGTGGAACATTTTGACTTAAGGTATGTGCAGTACGCAGCTGGGATTCTAGATGGTAGCATGTATGGTAGATGGTGGCTGAAATTATAAGCGCTTATAGGTTTGCACAACGAAGCTTTGATACAAGCTTAAATCGCGTTTAAAATGTCAGATAGCGAAGACGAATATTTGTGTTTTTCTGCTACAAAGTGGTATATTTTAAATACAAATTTGGGTAGGAGCTATCATGTCCACCCTATTAATAGAAAACGATCTAAACATGGCGAATTTCATCATTTATACCAAGAATTAAAATTTTACCCAAACGGGTTTTTTGAATATTTACGTATGGAACCTAACACTTTTAAATATGTCTTAGAAAAAAAACAAAACAAATTAAATAAAAACTGACAAAATTTCAGATATTAAACTAATCACATCCATTGCGAAACTTGTAACGGCCATTTGACAGTTGTCACACATTGATTGTAGTAGTCAGCGCGCCGAAAGAATGGTGAGATACATTCTTGAATCTACCAGCTCTTGTAACAGCGCTTATACCTGCTACACTCACTGCTTCGTTGTGTGCGCTCGCATATATGACAATGCATTAATTTAAGCAAGCCCTGCGATGATCTACGCTACCATCTAGAATCCCAGCTCCATACTGCACGTACCTTTACTTTTACTAATAATAGAGTTACCCTGCAATTCCGTCGAAAATAAGCCAAGTGCGGTCGCTCATTTGTTTACTTTTTGTTTTATTGTTTTGGTAACAAAAAATTGCGCGTCTTCTAGATATGCAGAAGTTTCCACTACGCATGAAGGACAACGATTTGCTTGTTACGGAGCTATATAGAGATCCGTCCAACGACCCAATAACAGCTATTTCCGTTTATTTGACACCAAAAACAAGTAAGCTTACATTTTTTGTAGTGATTTATTTTTCATCGATCATAACTGGTTATGTTGCATGACTCATTGATTACAGTGGAACCTCTATTTCACGAATGCGCTATATTGACAAAGAAAACTCTCGTTAAATATTAATAGCGTAATTTATTTGTTTTGTTTAAATTAACAGACCAATATTATACCGGATTTCCGGTCTCTAAGTCGAACATAGGGAATTAACGTTGTGTGCCATTTTTAAGTATTTTAGCGTTTACTTCTACTCGTATAGACTATAATAAGAAAACAAACAGGTACCTATCTAAGTAATGAAGAATTTAATTGGTTTTTTATTATTAAACAACGAAAAGTAATACTTAATAAAGAAAATAAAATTATAATAAATTTATATTAGAAATCGTGTCCATCGTGATTATAATAAAATTAAGCAAAATCGCAGGATAGTGGACAAAATAATTTGATTTATTAAATAAAATGTACTTGAAAAAGTCTAAATCTATAGACGAAACGTCGTACATTTAATTTAATAAATCAAATTATTTTGTCCACTATCCTGCGATTTTGCTTAATTTTATTATAATAAATATTCAGATAACCGCCCATTTTCTATTAAACAATATCCCAGTCTGTTATAAAAAGAGTTTCTAACGTTTTGTTTTTCGCCTACTTAATTTGAAATAATTACTGCAAAATCGGTACATTTTTGATCTTATTGTTAGAATCATTTGATGCGCAATAATTTTATCTTTCGATAGGTACCATTACTTTTCTTGTACGTTGAATTGGCGAACACGAATCAGCAAAAATGAACAATACCATGTTAAATCCCTATGTTCGCCTTTGAGCCCGGACACAGGGTAGATTTAAAAAAAGCATGATTTTGTTATTTGAGTGTTGCTCGCGTTAATGTCAGTTTTAACGGCAACCAAAATTATTTTCCCAAACGCATCATAAGTTTGCATTTTCACAAATCATAAGTTAACGTGAAAAATATGGTACGGAACCCTCTTCGCGCTCCGGTTTTTTTAATGATGCCGATACTGACAGACGTGTTCTTCCGCGAAGAAAAAATAATTACAGGCAGGTTCCATTAAACTTTATGTTATATTAGTATTGATAAATGTTTTATAAACATTCTATTTTATAACTATGGAAGTTCTTACCAAAAATTCGTTGAAAAGAGGTTTCTCTATATTTAGTTCTATACCATTTTTATGGTCTCGCAAAATTGTTTTGTATTTCTCGAAGTACAAACATTACAAAAAGTATTTTTAATCAATCAATTTCCACAAACAGCTTCTTACATGAATTTATAAATTTTGTAACTAGTGTCATTTCAGCTAATGAGCCATTTTCCTGGGAGTAGTTCTTTCAATTATCCACGAGAGGCAGCACTTGTGGTAGGGACAAACATTATTTATTCCCCATTAGTGTCGTGTAATTTTAGTGGTATAACTTAATTATAATAGTCATAATAATTTAATAATTAAGTTGTATAATGCACTCCCTGAGTCCATAAAACTTATTGAACACTTTAATAAATTTAAAAAAAAAATTAAAAGAATATTTGTGCAATAAACCATTGTACAACTTCAATGAATTTTTTAATCGTTAGTACCCAACCATTCTGACTATGTACATACAACTATGTTTTTAAGTACAATAAAATTTATTCTATTCTATTCTATTCTATACCACTAAAACGACACAACACTAATGGAGAATAAATAATGTTTGTACCTACCACAAGTGCTGCCTCTCGTGGATAATTGAAAGAACTACTTTCAGGAAAATGACTCATTAACCTAAAAAATTAGTAGTTATTTGTTTTCTGGCATTTAAAATAGTAAAACTTTGGTAATAAGTGTAAAGTGCTTACAATTATTATTAAATAAAAACAATCGAAGGCAACCGGTATACATTATTATTAATTTTGTTAATGGACGTCTGTTTAAAAACATTTTTTATGGTAAACGAAAATGGTATAGATTTTTGATGACATTAACTTATGTTTCATGCCAGCACCTGAAAGGGGAAGGGAAGGTAATAATACAACAGTTGAATGTATATGTACACTGACATTTACACACTACACATTATTGCTTTGTTTCGTATTTTGAAGTAGACCTATTAAATTGGCAATAAATATACTTCATCGGTTTGCCACCAGTAATTGCTAATAGATCATAAGCGCCGACTCGTATATTTTCGGGCGTTGTTCACCTATTTATCCCGTTCAAAAATTGTCATAACCAACAGAATGCGATTATAGTTTCTATTGTTGTTTCATCCGCCAAAAATAGATGGTGCAACATGTTACTGCTTCAAACGAAATAATTTACTGGTTCACTGTAGTTGCTAACACAAATACATTAATGATGGGTTGCAGAAAGCATTGTTAGAAAATCTACATATTATTTATCCATAAGAAAAGCACAACAGAATTTTAAATCGATTCTGCTCGAAAAATAATTGATAGACCGAGAGCTAGTGACAATTTTTTGGTGTTATTTATTCAAGGCCTTATTTTTGTGAAGATGTTGAGGGAGGCATATTAAAGTGCCTTAAGTAAGGGATTTTAATATGCCTCCCTCAACATCTTCACAAAAATAAGGCCTTGAATAAATAACACCAAAAAATTGTCACTAGCTCTCGGTCTATTTGTAGGCACAGTTTCGATTTGAACGTGCAATTCGTCGCGTTAAAAACGCCGCGGAAAATCCGCGCGTCTAGTGTCGCTCTTAAACAGTTCAGAGCCAGTGCAAAACTTGCCAACAAACACACCTATTACCGTGTAATACATCTTTGTGTTTAAATGGCATCAAATACAGATTGTATCAAATTAAACCTGTGCATAGGGCGTTCTGTGTGTAAGATAGAGATGATATATAAAGCAATAAGTAAGAACGAGATAAATGATCCTTAATAGGAAGTTTCTGTAGTTACTGTAGTCTGTAAATAATAATAATATACATACAACCTGATAGCGTCATCCTTGTTTTGTGATTTTATCAATAATTTCAGTAGTACAGTAACCACAGTAAACGACTAACGATTTTGACAAAATTTATAGAATGGGGTAACATCGCCAGTCCGACCAGCCCTACTTCGCTTTGCATCGGGAGGGGGTATAATTAATCATAAATTTTTATCTCTGGAACTACTGAACCGATTCTAAAGATTCTTTCACTAATAAAAAGCTGTACTATCCCTGAGTGAAATTCATAAAAAGAAGACTAAAAAGTAAAAAATAAATATTAGTAAAAAAACTTTTTAGAGACAAGAGTTCACGATCCACTTTTATAGTTATGAACATAAATTATTAAAAATTATTTTTTTCCTTTTTAATGCATTTAAATAAAAGGTTGTCTCCAAAAAGTTTTTTTTACTAATATCTATTTTTTACTAAGATATTTGTCAGAGTATTTTTAAAAAATCCCACATTACTATGGTTACTGTAAGACTTGAAATTATTGATAAAATCACAAAACAAAGATGACGCTATCAACAGTAACTACGGAAACTTCCAATTAGGGATCTTTTATCTCGTTCTTACTTATTGCTTTATATATCATCTCTATCTTACACACAGAACGCCCTATGCACAGGTTTAATTTGATACAATCTGTATATCAAATAGTGAATTTGTGAAGTTTGTCTTAAACAAAACGTGTTGCGTCATCTATTATTGGTAAATGAAGTCACCTTTGGACCTATGAACATTTTTATAAAGCTATGAGATTAAAAACAGGTTTTGCCGAATGACCAAGCAACTGACAGTCCCCTGACTCGCTTATTTTTCGCTCGGTACCTTCCTTTTTGCGTTAGTCACGAACGACATGAATGAAATTCATTCACTATCGCACATTTCCAATTCACAAAAAAGGTGTGACTCCCGAAGGATAGTCGTTTTTGATGATAATAATAAATGTTTTTAAGAGTATTTTCTACCGGAAGTTACCCCCTGCGGCCTGCACTCTTCATCTCAAATCCATTTCCGTCGCCTAAAAATGGTTACAGCTCTCCCGACACTATTTTTAAAGCTAAAGGGCTCGGGTAAACGCCAAATGAAGGACAAAGGGAAAAACTTACGACTTTCTAAAAATTACGTAATCTTTCTCACGCAGTCAAAACTTTTTTCAAAAAATTCGCCTGTAGGATCTGTAGTGTGATTCTTGGCGTTTACCTGAACACTAGCCTTAAAAGTAGCGTCGGGAGAGCTGTAACCGTTTTTAGGCGAGAGGAAAGGATTTGATATGAAAATTGCAGGGGAACTTCCGGTAGAGAATTATCTTAAATGTTTTAGATTCATTTATTGTTTTTCAAGAACTTTAGGGGTTGCTTCAGCACCTGAGCAATTCCCTAGTTGGCGCATATGTAATAGATAGTTTTATTATTTTTATTTTTATATCAATTAAAATCACAAATTTAATTTAAGCACAAAAACATTTGAATACGTTGAAATGACCAATTGTTTTTTTTTCTAACCCTGTTTAGTATAATACGGATGTCCAGAAAGT
The DNA here is from genome assembly GCA_039654895.1 of Mongoloraphidia duomilia. NCBI lineage: Eukaryota > Metazoa > Arthropoda > Insecta > Raphidioptera > Raphidiidae > Mongoloraphidia > Mongoloraphidia duomilia. Next base: position 7,227,142 of record CM077523.1, read on the forward strand.
CCTTCTCTACAAGTGCTGGCATGTTCTACGCATTATTATTATTTATTTTAATTTTTATCATTTCTGGACATTCTGATCTTTTAAAATCATAAAAAAATGGTGTATGAAAAATTCAGTAGAGTCAAAGCTGTGAGTTTACACTTTGTCAGATTACACATAAGTGATTTACATACCTGTATCGTTTGATTTATATGCCTGTTATGCATACAATATAACTTTTATCGTCAAATGAAATGTTTTATTTACTCTCAAAATTATTTAGATTCATAAATTTTTTCGTTGGAGAGCAGCCAATTATATAATTGTTTCGAAACATATTGGAAAAAATCATTTTACCAACCAGTGGTCACAGTCAGGATTCTAACCTGAACCTTTCCACTTTCGCGGCGGAATGAGCTTACAATACTCAACCGTGACAAGATTGCTAAATTAATATTCTCCTTGTATGCTTCAGATTTCACTACATGCGAGTGTCAATTCATATATGCTAATGCAATAGTTATGATATGAAGTGAATCCTCGTACCAGCGAGAGCCCAACATGACAGTGAAAATTATTTCGAAATAATTTTCACTGTTGGGCTCTCGCTTGTACGAGGATTCACTTCATATCATAGCTATTGCATTAGTATATATGAATTGACACTCGCATGTAGTGAAATCTGAAGCATACAAGGAGAATATTAATTTAGCAATCTTGTCACGGTTGAGTATTGTAAGCTCATTCCGCCGCGAAAGTGGAAAGGTTCAGGTTAGAATCCTGACTGTGACCACTGGTTGGTAAAATAATTTTTTCCAAAATGTTTCGAAACAGTTATATAATTGGCTGCTCTCCAACGAAAACATTTTCAATTGCATTTCAGCCGTATAAAACTAATATTATTTATATTTAGATTCATGTTAAATATTTTTATTTAATATTGGCAAATACGTATTATAAATACGTATTGACAAATAAGTATTATAAATACCGAAATACGTATTATACGTATTATTGTTTAATACACGCTGCTCTCAGAACATTTAAAGATTGCAAATATGGTTTCGACTGTGTGTAATCTAACAGATTTGACTACAACGGTGTTTGCTAACTGGGAATGAATTTTGTTACGTAGATAACCAATGTATTTTTTTTCCCTGTTCACAAAATATTAATGAGAAATAGGTTTTTTACATTGATTTTTTTATTGTTACGGAATTTTAGTGCGTATTTTCAATACATACTTCAGACGCTTATGACCTCTGTTGTTGAGCGTCTATAATTTACAATATCCATCTTCAATACATACTAGACTGACCTCATTAACATTTGACTAAGTAAGGATATTTGGACAAGTATCTTAGAAATAATTGTAATAATTTATATGCATTATAAGGAAACAAAACAAATGCGGAGATTAGCGTACACAACAGACAGACAGACAGACAAAAAAAAAGCCCTTACGATTTTGTTATATGTATAGGGTGGCACATCGTAAACAATGCAGTGAAATATCTAGTAAACGATACAAACCATAAAAAAATGTTTTATACAAAAGTTGTAGAGTGTCAAGGGGGACAGAAGACTGCGATATCTGATTTAACATAGGTGGTGCTGTGAAGGCCAGGCGAAGGTCAGCTTCGATTTTTTAATTGTAACAGTGCATCTTTATTCCAGAATACGATAACAGTATTTAATAGTGAACAGTAAATTATTAAGGTACATATCAGCTAAAGTTAATAAATATTGAGATATTTAGAAATTGAATAATGGCCAAAATGAACGACAATTAGATAAATTATGGCATAGCAGACAGTGGCGGCCGGTGGTCAAAAAGTGTGGTAGTGCGCAAAATACCTAACCCAAAAATATGATCTCTTTGTCGCGCTCATTAATTATCTACATCTCTTTTTTACTCTAATTAATTTTTTTTGTTTAGATTAGTCTTTCGGACAATCTGTATACCTATAATATTATGTAAATTTTGCAAATGAGTTTAAGATGAACTGTTTTTTACCATTTCAGATGCGTCGAATCATTAACGCCTTTTTGAGTTCAGTTAGCTTCACACGGAAAACAGAAAAAAAACTAATAAGTGTATCACATCGACACAACCATGATGCACCATACAATTCTTTTTTTAAAGAACGCGTGAATTATTTATTATTTTTATAAAATTCTCAAATATGAATTAAATCATAATCATTATATTATTACAGCTTTATTATTTTAATGCCGATAACCATAATTCACCACGAAACATTTTTTTACAAATTACAAAACAGAATTTAATTTAAAAAACCGGGAATTTTGATTGAAAAATTAAATATTATACTGAACTGTTTACTTTACGATCTACGGATGTAACTGAGAGGCAATTAGTGTGAAATGGATAATAATATAAAAACTGTAACGAACTTAGCCGAAGTTGTTTCGGTGTCTTTCGGCTGTATTGGATCGGCGCGCGAAGTTCGTCTATATTAAACTACGTAAATATACCTGTCTGACGGTTTTACTATCCTTGTCTAATTTAACATTGGGACAATGCTAGCTGTTTCGTGCGCTAATAAAAACGCTCTGCCTGGGTGAAATACAACAGATTAGCAGATTTGTTCAATGAAACATGATTAACCGATTATAGTATTTGATTCTGTGTCGGCGTATGATGTGTCATCGTTTATCAATAAGTAAATGCATAAATTTATTTATTTTTTAATTTTGCATTGCGTTGCATTTCAACTGGCAGTGCGGTGCACAAGCGCACTCAAAGACGGGCCGCCACTGATAGCAGATAGCCATTAGGTGCGTTTGGTATCAAGGTGTAGTGTAAAAAGTGTAAACACTTTTGACACTATTACGTTTGTTATACAAAAGTGTAAAATAACTGACCTGTTTGTTATTTCAGTGTGGGACTCAAAGTGTAACAACTATTAGTCCTGGCTCTTGAGCAGGTGCACGTAGTGTAGTGTAGGTCACGTGATATATGTCTGAATTGACAATGGCTTTGATAGATTTGATACTTTTTTCGTACTCTGTTTTTTACATTTTTTGTCTCTTAAAAATGAATGAGCTTCAAAATGTAATGGTACAAGATAAATATGACAGTGAGTTTAACATTTTTACGACCAAAAAAACTGTAAAAACTAGAAATAATGAACTCAGTCAATCTGTCATTTATTTATTTTCTAATGCGCATGTACAGTCTACTCAGACTGTACACTAGCCCGTTTTTTACAAGAGTACATTTAATTTACACTTTTGATGAACTTGTTTACACTTTTCAGTGAAAAAATATTTACACTACACTACACTACACCTTGATACCAAACACACCTATGATATTACGCACCAGATTTCTTGGCTTAATTTCAGTTCATAAAAGAACCGAATTGACAAATTAAATTTGCTATTTAACTCAATATTTATTAACTTTTACTGATATGTACCTTAATAATTTACTGTTCACTATTAAATACTGTATCGTATTCTGGAATAAAAATGCACTGTTACAATTAAAAAATCGAAGCTGACCTTCGCCTGACCTTCACAGCACCACCTATGTTAAATCAGATATCGCAGCCTTCTGTCCCCCTTGACACTCTTTAACTTTTGTATAAACATATTTTTATGGTTTGTACCGTTTACGAGATATTTCACTGCATTGTTTAAGATGTGCCACCCTGTATGTATAAATATAATTGATTAATCAACGATAATATAAACTTGGTTCCAAAATTTCGTCTAGTTGGCAAACACTGATGTATAAAAATGAACTTAACAATTTAATAGTGACACAAATCTCAGGTTTGTGTGGCAACTGGATTGAAATAGCGTACGGAACAAGATCCGGATCGGTTAGAGTTATAGTCCAGCATCCAGAAACAGTTGGACACGGACCACAATTGTTTCAAACGTTCACCGTTCACCAAAGTCCTGTTACAAAGGTATTTATCAAAAAGTTATGACTAGAATACGTTTAGAGAAGATAGTAGTGTTATTTCTGCGCATAAACGAGTCTCTGGTCGAACGGGTCTATGTTTTGTTAAAAGGGTGGTCATTGGTGCGTCTCGACTGTCAACGAACAATTAAATGATAATATTCATAGGACCACCCCTTGTTATAAAAACCCGCCCGACCCGAAACGATACTAGTCTAGCTTTGAATTGATAATTTTTTCACGCATGCGCAAATATGTGGGTTTTTATTTCTTTATGATATCGATGTTTATTTTTCTGGTAATTTTGCATTACAGTTTTTGTTTCAAAGCCATTGGGTTTTTTGCGGGAATTAATTAAGGCTATACACACTGACGACCTCAATTGTCGAGCGTCAATAATCTTTAATGCATATAGGGTTATTATAGTCCGAGAGCTAGTGACAATTTTTTGGTGTTATTTATTCAAGGCCTTATTTTTGTGAAGATGTTGAGGGAGGCATATTAAAGTGCCCTGAGTAAGGGATTTTGCTAGGTAGCGGTATGCAGACCGCCCCCAAGATGTAACAAAAAAATGGTCACAAGTATTATTGCTTCAAGATTGAAATTGTTTGTATAGCTTGTCGGTGACTAAATAATGCCATTATAATATTTTCAGATCGACTGGTCCGGTATTAAAAGGGTAGCAGATCACCCTAAACGTGTCAGGTACCCTACGAAATATATATTATTAAAAGAAGACAGCTTTGAAATGGCTTAAGGATCCAAAAATAATAAGCAAATACTGTTAATATTGCATTTATTAAGCTGACGTTTCGAGAATTATATTCTCATCCTCAGAGCTCTGTATAAAAATTATAAAATTGTGTTAGGAAAAAATATTTAAAAAATAATATATAACAAATATTAATTAACTTACCAAATGCCGTCAAACATGACAGTAAAATTGTCCAAAAAACTTTTTAAAAAAACATACTAACATTTTATTTGGTTTTTATTGAAGTGTAAAAAAATTTGTTTTATTGATTTGATTTTGTACACAGAAATACTCAAAACTTTATGTTTTATAGAATTTGATTTTATTTTTTATTGTAGAAAATTTTTTAATTTTTTTTTTATTTGCCAGATTAACTGTTTTATATTTACGTGCTATAAGCTAGAAACTAAGTGAAATAATTTTTGATTTTTAAGTTGTTATTGCAAAAATGTAGTATGTTTATTCAAGTTTGGACAATTTTTATTTCATTGAGCAATTTACTATATATATGTGACAGGTTATCAATATCTGTGCGTTTGTTTATACAATTTTTTGTTTTATATATGTAAACCATTTCAAGGAAAAGGCGTTTTTGATAATTACTTTCTAGAGCCATAATGGAGGTATTTTCAAAATCAAATTCGTGATTGTTGGCGACGCTATGCTGTACTAAAGAAGTGCAAAAACAAAGTTGAGAATGTAAATTAGATTTTAGTATTTCTGTGTACAAAATCAAATCAATAAAACAAATTTTTTTACACTTCAATAAAAACCAAATAAAATGTTAGTATGTTTTTTTAAAAAGTTTTTTGGACAATTTTACTGTCATGTTTGACGGCATTTGGTAAGTTAATTAATATTTGTTATATATTATTTTTTAAATATTTTTTCCTAACACAATTTTATAATTTTTATACAGAGCTCTGAGGATGAGAATATAATTCTCGAAACGTCAGCTTAATAAATGCAATATTAACAGTATTTGCTTATTATTTTTGGATCCTTAAGCCATTTCAAAGCTGTCTTCTTTCATTATCATCAGGATCACCACTTTTCTGTTTTTAATTAAACAGTTCTTCACATCTATATATTATTAGTTCAATTTTGCTAGATAGCGGTATGGGAGGAATGCAGACCACCCCCAACATGTAACAAAAAAAATGGTCACAATTATTATTGCTTCAAGGCTGAAATTGTTTATATAGCTTGTCGGTGACCCAATAATGCCATTATAATATTTGCAGATCGATCGGTCAATATTAAAGGGGTGGCAGATCACCCTAAACGTGTCATGTACCCGGCGAAATTTATATTATTAGTTCAAGGTTAAAATTTTAATATGTTGTTACGGCGACTGTTTTAAGCATATATTTCAATTTTCAGAACAAAATGTCGGTATTAACCCCCTCTCTTAGAGGGAAACTTGCTCGCCTAGGTGTTTATATCGTTCTGCAAGGGGGTTAATACCGACATTTTGTTCTGTAAATTGAAATACATGCTTAAGACAGTCGCCGTAACAACATATAAAAATTTGAACCTTGAACTAATAATATAAATTTCGCCGGGTACATAAAATGGCATTATTGGGTCACCGACAAACTATACAAACAATTTCAGCCTTGAAGCATTAATAATTGTGACCATTTTTTTTGTTACATGTTGGGGGTGGTCTGCATTCCTCCCATACCGCTATCTAGCAAAATCCCTTACTCAGGGCACTTTAATATGCCTCCCTCAACATCTTTGCAAAAATAAGGCCTTGAATAAATAACACCAAAAAATTGTCACTAGCTCTCGGTCTATTAGTCCTTGACCTAGAAAACCTGAAACGCTTAAGATCTCTGTTGTTGAGCGTGTATAATTTAATCTTAGGTATATGTTTGGTTTTCCGAATAGGAACTACACTTGTGATCAGAGTTGTGCCGATTACAGGCACTGGAAAAATCGGGATTTTTATTTTTTAAATATTTGTGGTCACTCTATTTTCTCGAATTTTCGTAGTATACATTTTGTATTTTATCTTACCCATCCCAGCCGTCCTTCTTCCTGGCCATCTTGTTTGTCTATTACCCGCTGAGCATGGCCCGAGGCTAATCCATGCCCCCTATCCTAACATCCCTACGTTTCGTCCCTCTTGTGTCCCTGTCATTTATGTTGTGTTTTACCGCGTCGCTTATATGGTTTTTAATTATCAAACTTTTAAACCCGCACTGGCTAATTGCTGGTCAAAGCAAAGGCCATTCCGTTAAAAAAAAAGAAAAAAAAAGTATTTTATCTTTTAGGTAACACTGTCTGAAAAATATTTGATCTCAGTATGCTGCGAATATAATCATGTCCGTACGTGGCGCGTGACAAGATTTCGAGGAATGATTTCGACACAGCCGGGCTCCACTCCGGACGCATCGTTTAAAATTGTTGCGTTGGATGCGGTCGAGCCGTGTGTGGCACACGCGGCCGCTAACGATTGTGGTCCATTCGGAGAGCAAGACGATGAACAGGTTTTTGTACAAAAGGTAGTTCCTGATACGGATCAACTGTACGTCCGTTTAGCCAGCAATGGAAAAAGGTATGTTACTGATTTATTAAATTCTTATCTAGAATAGGGCTGGACGTTTTTTGCGATATACCAATAATAATATCGATATATTGAATCATGATATTATGCTTTTTAAAACATATCAATACATTGATCAATATTTATATGTCCAATCCTTAGGTTTACACAATTATGTTATTTTGGTAGCAAATGTTTCCGGGCTGGGTAGCCGTGGTTTAATGGATTTTACTCCGAACGTTTCGCCCAAAACTCCGTTGGACATCTTCAGCGACGATTGGCAATACGATTCGATCTTCTTGCCGGTCGACTGGTGATCCAGTCGCCGCTGAAGATGCCCAACGGAGCTTTGGGCGAAACGTTCGGAGTAAAATCCATTAGACCACGGCTACCTAGCCCGAAAACATTTGCTACCAAGATGTCTACTGGCCGTGAAATCATGAAACTCCAATTATGTTATTTGTCAGAAACTTTTCTTTAGAATTTGTATTACACAAATAAGGCTGGGCGTTTTTTCCGATGTACCAATAAGAATATTGATATATATCGAATAACAATATGCTTTTTAAAAAAATATCAATACATCGATAATTTGATATATTGATATGTATATTCTTACACGATTATGTTATCTGTGCGAAATTTTTCTGTTTTTTCAGAATTTGTGTTATCAAATCGGTAGACAGTACAACGATAAGCGCGTTCTGCGTGCACGAATGTGATGGGATGGGATCACGTCCCAGACGATTCATCTTTACCGGTCACGCAAATGGGGGCATACAGATGTGGGATCTCACAACGGCGCTCGATTTGTATGCCAAGAAAGAACCGGGTACGATAATTTCTTTTTGTGTTTTACGCTTTATTTTTACAGGTGTTTGGTCACCTAGGTGCTGTTCTAAATCATTGTGGAATTCTTTTTACAATTCACTCACATGTTTTGGTTATGTAAAGTATTTAATAATAGTAATTAGGTTATGTTCGTGTTGTGTATTTGCAAGATGGTCGTTATAGTAAAAAACACGGAAAAACCAGAAAAGTAGCTTCTTTCTACATGCAAGGACTAAAGCTCGATTTATATTATCCGGTCAGACACGGCGCAGGAACGTAGCGCTTCCGGCAAGACAATTTTACATGTATTTCAAATACTAGTATTGATATGTCTGAACGGACGGAACCGCTAAATATAAATATTCATATTTGAAATGCATGCAAAAATGTCTCTTGCCGGAAACACTACGTTCCCGCGCCGTGTCTGACCAGATGATTATAAATCGTGCTTAAAGCTCGATTTATATTATCGGGTCAGACATGATGCTGGAACGTAGCGTTTCCGGCAAGACAAACATTTTTACATGTATTTCAAATACTAGTATTGATACGTGTCTGAACGGACGGGAACCGCTAAATATAAATATTCCTATTTGAAATACATGTAAAAATGTCTGTCTTGCCGGAAACGCTACGTTCCCGCGCCGTGTCTGACCGGATAATATAAATCGAGCTTAATTCATGTCGAAACAAGCCGTGAGGTGGGTCGTTTATTAGGACTAAAGTGCGACCCTTGAGGTCCACACGACGAACTTCCCAGTTTGATAAATATTTAATAATAATAATTAAATTAGATATTACACAGAAAAGTAATCATTTCAATCATTAAAACATCAATAATTAAAAAAAAAAAAAAAAAAAAAAAACGGCTGAACCGATTTTTATAAAATTTATGTCGGATCAAAATGACGTTAACACGCCTCGATTGACACCCTTGCGAAGTCGATATAATTTTTTATTCGCGAGATATTGTGTAAAATCTACTTTTTTGGAGGTTATTTGGTTAAGAAAAAAGAACGGCTGAACCGATTTTGAAAAAATTTCTTTCAGATCATATTTACGTTAATACGCGTCGATTGGCACCCTAACGTAGTCGATATCATTTTTCGTTCTCGAGATTTCGTCTTTGAAAGAAATGTACACATACGTACGTACACACACACACACACAGACATCTTTCTAAAAGTAGTGTAAAAATAGTGTAGTGACCTTGAAACATAAAAATTTTTTTTCCTTTTTGATTTCGATTTTCGGACCCATTACAATAACTTCCAATGGGAAGTTAATAAACACTTTTAAAAATGGAAATTCAGTTTGACGTCCACGGTTTATTTTGTTTGTTTTTTTTAGTGGAGCAGACAAGCGGAGGTCCGACACCCGAAGAACTGTTACGTCTGTTGGATCAATGCGATTTGAGCAACAGTCATTGTTCAACACCATGCATGTCTCCTTGTCCATCCGTGGCTTTGGCGAGCGCTGCTCAATCGGCGCGGATCAAAGCGAGCAACGTCGCTTTTCTAAATCAAACTTTATCTCAACAACAACAACAATCAACTCAAGATCTCAGTCAAGCCTCCGGTGCCAGCTCATCAAACAACAATCCCTCATCATCGAGTGGAAATGGTGACTGTAAGCCGGGGACCAGTTCTGGGGGAAGTATTGTCTGAAAGTTAAGTTATATAAAGAAACTCAAATTAACGGAATTTACTAGAAGAAATTCACACTGAAGTATTTAAATAAGATAATAGTTTTTTTAGTTGGTTTAAAAATCGATTAAAACATATCGTAAATTCAACGATCAGGTCTGGACTGGCCACCATTTTGTTACTGGGCGATTTTTTTGACAAGCCCCAGTTCAATGTTTCTATATCAATAATAAGTACAAAATATATAATACTTATAGCTTTTTTATTTTTTGGTGGCCCCGTAAGGTATCGGCTCACCGAGTATTTGATTGGTCCAGTCCGAGTCTGTGGTGGGGAATATTGAATTGATAAAATTATACTCAAACCCGAAGCCTTTAGTATCTCGTCGAAATAAATGTGTACTGTGGATTTTTAATTTGAATAATCAGGCTTGCCACCATCGACATAATTGGGTTTTTAAGTGAATTTTTTTTTTTACTTAAATGGAAGGACCACATACAAGTTTTATAGCAAAACTGTTTTTATTTAATTTTTTTGCTTACTAATTAAAAAGTTATATTTAAATAAAAATTAATTTTTTAACTCAGTTCCGATAACGCGCCGAAAGAATCCGAACGCGTGTGACGTCATTATGTTATCTATGGTCTTTGTATCCATGGTTACCAAGTTAAAAATTTATTATTTTTGATAGTATGTGTAATACATATACACAAATACCAACAAATGCAGACGCATTTTAACATAACGACGTCACAAACATTCCTGGCGCGTTTTGAAGTCACGTGATATTTTTTAAATTTTTATACATTTTAATTAATTTTTAGTAATTTATCTATAGCTTTAAAAAAATTTTTCTTTTCGATTTTCAATATTATTTATGTTAAATTATTAGAAAAAATTAAAAAATTAATAATTTTTTTTAAACTTCAATACCTAATTCGATACCGAAGAATTTCACGTGAGATGGCTCAGTTTCAGTGAAATTGCTAGAAACGAGTTACACAATAGCTCCCCAGGAATAGCCGAGCGTGTAGCAATGCTGTTGTTTACATGGCGTTGCTATGGTTTCTCTATTACAAGTTCGCGGGTTCTAGCCCGAGAGCTGGTAAAAGTGTCAATTGAATTTTCTGTTTATTATTAAAAAAAAAATAATCAATTGAAAATATGAATTGGTGCTAGGCCCAAATAACCTTAGCTGTTGGTGGTCTTTAAAAACACTATTTACACGGGAAATAAAATCACATCTATTACAAGTTCCCGGGTTCTGGCCCGAGAGCTGGTAAAAGTGTCAATTGGATTTTCTGTTTATTATTAAAAAAAAAAATAATGAATTGAAAATATGAATTGGTGCTAGGCTCAAATAACCTTAGCTGTTGGTAGTCTTTAAGGTAGTTGTCGTGCTACGGGCATAGTGTCAGAAAATTCTAAATTTTCGTCTACTCATTAAGGATATTATAATACAAATACCATTAAAATTTGAAGTTGATTGACCATCTCTAACTCGAGATAAACTTAATTAAAGTTCGGATAATTAACACGGAGACCATAGGAAAAGTTGTGTTTTTGACAAGTTTTTTAATTAAAAAGAAAAAGTAACAGTCAGAAATTTTCAAAAAACTAACTGTTCATTGCTGTTTTTGTTCTGAGTTTAAAAAAGAAAATCCAAAAATTATTGACCTTTTTATTGTTGAGATATAATAACGCAAAGTTCAACAATTTATGAGAAAAGATTGACATTTTTATATAATCCAAGCGAACAAACTAAGTGAAATATGTGTTACTATGTGAACAGCCGTTTAGGTACAATCTCTAACAAAATTTTTTTACATTTAACACTATACTTATTTATTGTTTTACAACGTATTATGAACGAAACTTTTGGATGTTATTGTAGCACGACAACTACCTTAAAACACAATAATTCCCCAGTACCCCAAAACGCTTGCAGCGCCTTTCGCGTCGCCACCGCTAACCAGCAAGCTCCTTGTTTATAATCTTCATGGCTTGAATGCAAGATTTATTACGAATTATCGAAGCGAACGATACTTTTTTTATATTAAGCCGAACATTTGAAGTGTTCCGATAGAGCCTTAAGAAGCTATTATCTTACTGAAGTTTGCTCATTGAATATTTTTGAATGACCATACTTAGTTATTCATTGCTGAATATCCAAAGGAAATATTTATTATATCGTTACTTAGATAAAAAGAATTTATAAAAAATTTTATAATAACAACGTATTCTATTTTTGCATATTTATTTTAAACGACATTAATAATGTCCTAAGCATGCTTTGATTTTAAGAATAATTGATAAGAACTTGATAATACGAAGTCGTTTTAAATAATCAGTTTTATGATCTGATTGTTTTGCGAATGTTTCGAAGTACAGTGAACTATTCGTATCAGCGGGGGTTTGGTTCCACCGTCGTTTACAGATACCTGAAATCTGGGATAGTGAACTACTTTAAACACAATTTTTATTTGTAATGACTTTTCTTCGACATGCGAATTAAAATAAAACAAAGTAGAAGTCCATGCATGTAGCAAAATAAGCGCGTTTCAACAAGTTTTCACGCTTACGTCACATATTATTCGATTAGATTAATTAAAATTTAAAAGACTTCAATCTTCAATTTATTAGGAAATCACTTTATTTTTGGAAAGCAATGTAGGTACAAAATTATTTAGAAAGAAACCCATAAAATTACAACTTATGTCAATTTTTAAGTCTTTACCCGACAGTGCCAAACACGAACGCTCGTTTCGGCTGAGCAAACGTTTCGGCCAAATTTTGACTGAAACTGACCGAAACCGAAACTTCGGTCAATCATTAAAAAACTCGGGTCGCAGTGCCAAAACCCTGCCGACAATATAGTGTATTTGCTAATACAGGCATTGTGCTGTTATTATGTGAACATAAGTTGGTTTTTGGACAAAATAAAAAATTTAACCCCTTAATACATCCCTTAAAATAATATTTTTTTTCTTAATTTCAATATTATTATCAATGCAACCTCTGTACCAAATTAAATACACCCTTCAGTAAGTAAATCACTATCCGCAAACTAGTGTTTTCATAAAATTTGTAAGTCCGGACCTGTCGGGGCGATTTTATTAAAATTTTAGCAGCACATTTTAATCTTCACTAAAGGGTTAAATTTCAATTTTGAAACAATTCTGAGAATTTTTTCGGTATTTTTGGGCCCAAAAACATTTTTCAACCCCTAAAAACCACCCTTAAAATGGTTCGATTGGGCCCATTTTAAATAGGCTTCGTGCGGTTATGGATGGCAACGTGCCTACCCAATTTCGTCAAAATCAATTAACTCTTTCAAAAGTTATAGCCCGTACACATATATATATAAATATATATATATATATATACATATATAAATAGACATTTCCAAAAATGGTGCCAAATTGTTCAGGAGGCTATGAAACGTCGAGAAATTTTGGTCCGACCCCTAGGTCCCGCCATCCGACCGACGCCAATAGTGTATGTGCCATATGGCAAATACACTAATAAATACCTACTGTCTTTGCCGGAACGTTAACGCTACCGTTCCTGCACTGTGTCTGACCGGATAATATAAATCGACGTTTGACACTCTTTCGAAGTCGCGCGCTCGCCGCCATGACCTTGAGACATTTAAAGTGGATTGGCTGCGTTGCCAGACTTGTGAATATCATCATTGATATTTATCAGTTGCGATATTTTTTTTTATTAAAAACCTAATTTTAGTTGTAAATATGTGTTTAAGAATATATACAGATTGTATCAAATTAAAACTGTGCATTGGGCGTTCTGTGTGTAAGATAGAGATCGATATAAAGCAATAAGTAAGAACGAGATAAATGATCGCAAATAGGAAGTTTCTGTAGTTACTGACTACTGAAATAAGAAATTATTGATAAAATCACAAAACAAAGATAACGCTATCAGGTTGTATGGGTTAGTATGGGTATTATTTATTCACAGTAACTACAGAAACTTCCTATTAGCGATCATTTATCTCGTTCTTATTTACTGCTTTATATATCGATCTCTGTCTTACACACAGAACGCCCTATGCACAGCTTTAATTTGATACAATCTGTATGGTTTCAGGCTTAAGCAATTGTTTAAGTGGGGTATATACACACAACACGTATTGTTTGCTGTGAAACAATGAGAATATTATGAGGTTAGGTCACGTTAGGTTAATGCACGTAATGTTATGAACAGCACGACATAAACAAATTACTCAGCTAAATTCGGTCTGATTCGGATAGGAGTAGATAGGTCGCAGCCTCGCAACGATGTCCACGAAGTTTCCATCTATGCATGTAATGAAACCAGTCTTTTTAAAATGGATATATCACTATCTCTGTCGCTCCTAGTACTATCTCACTCTAGTATCGCATATGGTACCTACGTGTATAGGGTTTTTTGGAAGTTTTTTGTAGCCAATTTACTTATATTGAAAGAGTTTTGTTTATACTAAACGTTTCGCCTTTTTAGGCATCATCAGTAATATTCTGAAATGTTATACATATATACATTAAAATGAACAAGTTATAATACAGTATTTGAAAATAAAGATAAATGAATGAATTAGATTCAAAATACTTACATTTTATAGTGAAATTATGATTTGTGAACATTATTCGAACGATGTTGTTATTAGCATGGATTTTAGACAACTGTTTCTATTTTTAAAATGAAAGAAAGTTATGGAAGCTATTGTAAGTGTATTGTTATATTTGTATGCAAGTGTGTATACTTGTATTCAGGAGTACCAATTGTATAGATAAAGGAATAACTTTAGGAGGTGTAATGTACATGTTCATTTTAATGTATATATTATGTATAACATTTCAGAATATTTCTGATGATGCCTAAAAAGGTGAAACGTTTAGTATAAATAAAACTCTTTCAATATAAATAAATTGGCTGCAAAAACTTCCAAAAAACCCTATAATATCCTCAGCCGTACTAAACTCACTATGCACCTACGTGTATGCTTGTTTCAATCGGCGCTTGACCATTTCGCACGATTTTTACGAACCGCGGATACGGGTAGCCTACTGTACTGAAAATATATAGTCCACTATAAATATTTGTGATATTCTACTAATTGTTATATCATAGACATAAGCATTTTGTTTTTAGCAAATATTTTCTAATATTGTAAAATTAATAATTACAAACAGGTGTTTTCCATTTGCCCGACTCCTAACGACTTGAGTCGATGCCAAATGGAGTGACTAGATAAATTACCTGTGAGTTTTTGCATAATGGCGCAATTCGCAACTAATCGCATAATTTGCCCCCATCCTTTACGCTGACACAGCTCAATTCTTCTCCTTAGTAGGGTTTCCGTAAGTCGACTTATGTCGCTGAGAGAGCAAGAGAGTGGCTGTGTTAGTTGGTCTCTTCTTTTTGAAGATTTCCATTAACACTTTGCGTACTGACGTCAAGTTAACTAGACATACATAATTATTGATTAATATTTAGTGTCCAGTTTACTTGACTTGCAAAATTTGCCTTAAGTACCAAGTAAAAAAAAACAAAAAATGCCGTTAATCCCGCAATGAGAAAAATGCTTTATAAACACCTTTAAACAGCAGGAGTGGTCCCAAATTTCAATAGTGTATCATTATCACCAATTACCACCATTCACAAAAAAAATGTTCATTTCGTTTTTTTGGCACATGTAGTTAACACAAGGGGGTATATGTTAAAATACAACGACTCGTTAACTAGTCAACGTATTTTTGGTTCATTCACTTCTCCCAACAGATGTCACTAAAATACTGTAAAAATTAATGTTTGATTTGAATACAGAGACTAGTTAACTAGACGTCGGTATTAACTGTAATTTTCTTGCGTCTAGTTTACAAGGCAGATGTAATAAGAAAAACGTATGTAAGCACAAACTGGGATTAGGAAGAAATTATGTTTTTTTGTTCCGGTACGCAGAGTGTTAAAATGATGGGAGTGCATGCGCACCGTCGCACGCGCAGTCACTAAAATAGATTGCGCACCAATCATTTTGATGGAAATCTTCAAAAAGAGACCAACGAACGTCAATGACACAGAATAAATGAAAAGCACTTTTAGCGAAACAAGTCGACTTGCGTTGTAAAGTCAAGGGTAGGAATATATTATAACTCTCTTGCTGGGTTGCAGAAAGCATTGTCAAAAGGTTTGATTTGACAATGACCTTAGATCGTGATCAATTACAGTTTTTATACATGCAGGAGCAGTCTAATGTCGTTGTGAAACTGCCTGTCATGTAGAACATTAAATTGTACTCACACAAAAACAAATGCTTGATCTACATAGAAAAAGATCGCTTTTCAAGCTGAATTTTGATTAAAATGTGTAGAAAAATGTTGTTTCGAAGTGGAAATTGTACAAAAAAAACTGTGTTAAATACATGTATACACAGTTTAAAAAATGAATGAATGGATTGTAAATTATAGACGCTCGACAACTGAGGTCATTAGCGTCTAAAACACTAAAACAATAAATGTAAATAAAAACGAAAGCCAAATCAAAAATTCAGTTTAAAAAAAATCGTTTCAATTGATCAATTATTTTTTGAGTAGGATAGATTTAAAATTCTACAATGCTTTTCTTATGAAAAAATATGTATGGTCACAATCTAAAGTCATTGTCAAATCAAATTTTTTGACAACGGTTTGTGCAACCGAACATTAATATTATAACTTGCATGAGAAAAATAAGTGATAAATCTTACATATAAATATGTGCTTGTCTGCCAAAAGTTGTTGTTAAATCAGTTTTAAGAACTTAGAACTAATCATGGACATAGAAATTTAGGGACGGACTATGGAATACAAGCGTTGCAAGTGAGTGTATAGGTTACTGTTGAGGGGGGAGCGGTGAGGAAGCAAGTGTGCCCACATTCTATTGATCGCTTTAGTTGCGCAAGCGCTGTACGTGTCAGTGTCCAAACAATAACAAACGACTGTTTTTGCGCAATTGAGCATGCGCAAAGACGCGGCCAATAGAATGTGAGCGCATGCACCATAAACATAGCATGGACATGTCCATGAGACATAGGCATGCACCTTCCCCTGAATGGCTTCCCCCCTCGTCTAAAGTAGCACTTTATACTCGTCCCTAGATTCCTATGTCCATGGAACTAATTTAGAGAATGCTTGTAATTTTTAAACAATTCCAAATTGAGAAAATGTAATTCTAATTTTTTATGTCTAAATGTTATTGTTACATATCGTAATTTAAGTCATAAGAATAAAATATAAAAAAATAAGATTACATACTTACAAAATTTTCGCAAAATGTTACTCGAATTTGGGTGGATGTTGCAATAATTTATAAATGTCTTGAAAATGCTGAGAATAAAAATATTTTTGAAATGATTTTCAAAAATGAGAAGTTGCTTAGTAAGAATTTATACTGTGATAAAAATGTATAAGTTTTTTTGTAATTCGATTTAAATCTCAGCGTGTTATTTGTCGAAACAACAACTGAGTGAGTACACATTTAAAATAATTGATTAATTTATATTAAAAGTAATCTTTTATTAATAAAAAGTAGTTACATGAAGAATGTATAATGTTCAAAATACAAAAAGTGGGACGAGGTTAATTTCAAATACAGTTTTGTACTACTTTGCCTACCAAACCATAGATGGCAGTGCCAACCAAACGCGTTGTGTAATTCATAAATAGTGCGTCAGTTGTTGATTTAAGATGGGCGGTCCGGGTCACAACGAAGATTCGTTCCAACCCGATCTCGTTCACCTAATGATCAGGTTTGCTTGAACGAATCAAGTGATCCAGTGGCTCCATGATCTCTATGTGAGTATGCGCTACCGAAATTCCTTTTACGTACACTGTGTTACAGCCTGTTACAGGATCCGGTGATTCGGTCTTCTAAATGTGATGACTGATGATTTTTGATTATCGTATTTATTTTATTAATTTTAACGCGCGTTTATTTATTATTAATAATAACAAAATTCATATAATATTCATTCAATGAAGATACCTACATTAATGTCACATTTATTTAAAAAAAAACAACTCAAAATTTTCAATATAATATAAAATTGAAAAAAAAAACAAAAAATTCACATATAAAACGTTATAAAACTATAGATATAAATTCTATAGAGTAAGAATAGACTGTACTGGTAGTTTTAAACTTTATTTCTTACCTGATAAGGACCTATCAATTTCGTTCATCGTTCGTCAGTCAGTCGGTCTCGGAGTTGGTACGCGTTAAACCGTTTACCTACAAACTGAACCAGATCCGATTGGGAACTGAATTCAGATTCGTTCACTTATTGGACCCGTTCACAGTGAACGGGTCCAGCGTGAACGACATCTCTATTGTTGATTGTGCTGTATCTCTTTCAGTTAAATGTTTTCGAAATCAAGTATTCGCAACACAATTAATATTAAACACAAAAAAAACTCGGGTCGCAGTGCCAAACCCTGCCGACAATATAGTGTATTTGCTAATACAGGCCTTGTGGCTTTAATACATAAACTTATTTTGTTTTTGGATAAAATAAAAAATTTAACCCCTTAATACATCCCTTAAAATAGTTTTTTTTTTTAATTTCAATATTATTATCAATGCAACCTCTGTACCAAATTAAATACACCCTTCAGTAAGTAAATCACTATCCGCAAACTAGTGTTTTCATAAAATTTGTAAGTCCAGTCCTGTCGGGCCGATTTTATTAAAATTTTAGCAGCACATTTTAATCTTTATTAAGGGTTAAATTTCAATTTTGAAACTATTCGGACAATTTTTTCGGTATTTTTTGGCCCAAAAACATTTTTCAACCCCTAAAAACCACCCTTAGAATGGTCCGACCGGGCCCATTTTAAATAGGCTTTGTGCGGTGATGGATTCCAACGTGCCTACCAAATTTAGTCAAAATCAATTAACTCTTTCGAAAGTTATAGCCCGTTTACACACACACACATATAATACACTAATAAATGCAAAGTAAGTGTGACAAGACGAGTATTTTGGCCCCCCCCCCCCCCCTGGCTTAGCTAAGCTGACTAAAAATAAATTTAATTTTTAGTATAGAAAAAAGGTAAACCTCAAAATCATATCGTTTATTTATTACTGTTTAGGAACACCTATTGCATGACGTAACGTTACAATTCAAAACTAGAAAAATTCATTTTCAACCTATCGCCTTGATGACACGTAACGAATACAATGGCGAGTCACTAGGCCGAGAGAGTGATGTGGGTGGGGGATGGGTACTCGGTCTAGTAAATAGAATAGGGTCCAAGTGACTGTCTCGCTCTGTTACTCGGCCGAGCATTCGGTGATGTGTTTATACCTACCGAGCACTTGGCCGAGAGCACTGACTCGCCCCTGTACTCGTTACGTGTAATCAAGGCATATGTCACTGTTGGGATTCATACGGGCTTGAGAATAGTCGAGCGTGTAGCAATACTGTTGTTTACATGGCGTTGCTATGGTTCCTCTATTACAAGTCCCCAGTTTCCGGGGTCTAGCCCGAGAGCTGGTAAAAGTGTCATTTGGATTTTCAATTTATTATTAAAAAAAAAATAATGAATTGAAAATATGAATTGGTGCTAGGCCTAAATAACCTTAGCTGTTGGTGGTCTTTAAAACACAATCATGGGATTCATACCCAAAATTTCCACTAACGCGGCGGCTGAGTTAACATTTACTCTACAGTGACACGATTAAACAATCAATTGTTTCCAGTATAAGGCAATTTGTAACTGTGTTTCACATCATACGAGAACTAATTTTTTTTTTTAAATTAAGTTATTGTTAGAAATAAATCTTCTCTATCTCTTTCTAAATCTACCTATCTCTATCGTGTTGCTTTTTCGCTTCATCGCCTCACTAAATTATCTTCGATATAAAAGTTTCAGTAAAAAAAAAAAAAATTCGACTGATGACCAGTCCTATACTTCCCACCTAGTAAATATTTGCAAAAAATAAACACTCTTTTTTTTTTTATTCTTTGACTAGGCCCAAATAACCTTAGCTGTTGGTGGTCTTTAAAACACAATTTAATTTTTATTCTTTGAAAAAAGCATGGCCCTCTTTTTTGTTTGGTGATCTACTGATGGCTAGCTTAATATAGCAAAAATCATGGTTACCTTGATTGACGTACAATTTTTATTTTTTTTAGTAAAATATTTTTTTTCTCGAAAACTATACATTTTAGAGAAAAAAAATATTTACATTTTTTTCATATTATTACATCTAGAATTCATTTATATTTTTTTTACCTATGTTAATACGTGACATTGAGGACGTTTTTTTGAATATCTCAGGATCCACTGAACCGATTTGACTCAAAATCTAATCAGATCTAAGTTAAAGGCTGATAAACACAATAGAACAATCGGCATGCCCGTATGTTGTTCCGTTCTTAAGATATCGAAGGCGAAAAATTGACCACATACACACACACATACACACACACACACACATATACAGACATCAGTCAGAAAATGATCTTAAACGATTGCTAGGGTCTCAAAACGTGAAGATCTGTTAAAATCTCGAAATATTGTTTTCGGACTGAATCCATTACTTCCCTACCATAGTAGAGGTGGGAAGTAAAAAAAAATTCCAAAAAATAATAACAGTAGTTAATTCTTTGAAATGTCGTGTAATAAGTTTTTTGAAATGAAACTTTTTTAGGCGATATTAAAATTGCATATCATCTTCGCGCTTACGGCCGGCTGACGCTGGCGATTGTGTCGCCCTCTCAAGTTTGCCGCTTGGGGCAAGTGCCCTTTTCGCCATGTGGTAAATACGTCCGTGTGTTTGATTTGGACTAAGGAAAAAGAAGGGAATCTCGTTAAATCGATGTTTTCTTCCACAACAGCGCTAACAACGAAATTCAAATTAAATTGAAAAGTCACCCGTATTTAATGTTGGTTAACGTGGACAAAACTGTTTTTGAAATTAAATCATGTCTACGAATGCGTTACATAAAATTTAGAAAATAAAATTATGACGCTTATGTCGAGCGTCTATAATTTACAATATATCTAGAAAATAAAATAATTGACACATTACGCCGATTCTTGCTTAAAACTTACTTGTTGTATTCTATATCGAAATGAATCATAAATTCATTATGTCAAGCATTCGTAGATACAGTTTTATATCTTATTTAGTTATAAACTGCTTAATATGATCTTCGATTTTGTTTTTGTGATATGTCAATAAAAAGATAAGATAAATAAATTTGTTTTATAATACAGTCAACTCTCTTTAAGCCGACAACGCTCTAATTTCAATCTCTTGACATCAAATTATTCAAAAGAGAATTTATAAGTTTAATTTTTTTTTGAGTTGAATATTTTTTAAGCAAATATGATCAGTTTACATGTAAATTTTTTAAATGTTTTTTCTGGGCGTGTGCATCTCTTTCATACGCACTTATGCTCAGTTTTTGATATAACTTTCAGCATTAAATGTCATTTATTAATTAGATTTATACAGCTGTTTTGCAATTGAAAATTTTTATTGGAAGAGCAGCCAATTACATAATTGATTCCTGCAAATATCGGAAAAAATCATTTTGACAACCATAGTCACAGTCAGGACTCTAACCTGAACCTTTCCACTATCGCGGCGGAATGAGCTTACAATAGTCAACCGTGACATGATTACCAATCTAACATTCTCCATATATACAAAGGAATCAATAGATTTCCACTACATGCGAGTGTTATTAATTATAGCTAGGTTGTAGATGTGAATCATCGTGTAGCGAGAGCTATTCATGTAGGTGAAAATTATTTCAAACACCCAAAGGGGATACATTATTTCTAGAATATTATGTTGTAATACCATATGCAAAACACACACCACTGCGAGAATTGCCTGCCGAGTCTCAGCTGCCTCGAAACATCGTTCTCCACAAGAAACACCTAACTGCCTAGTTGACACCGCTGTGTGTGTCATGTCGAGGTGGCTAGTCGGCGCAGAACCGCTGTATATGTCACCGCTCTAAGCCTTTGCTTTGATGTGGTCATTGACGCAGTTGACTATATTATAAAACTAAAATTGTTTATAAAACTAAAATTAACATTTCGTTTATTTTTGTAATTAGTATTTTTAAGTTTTGAAATATTTATTTTATCAAAATTATAGATTTTATTTTATAAAAAAAAAGAAAAAACAGCATCCAGACATTTTTTATATAACAAATGAAATATTTTAAATACGCCGAATGCAGTTTTCAAAACTTGGTACCTTCTTCATGGGCGTCACCAAGGGGGGGCAGCTGCCCCCCCCCCCAAGAAGGGTAAATCTTTTAGAAAAACTTAACAAATTGTATACAATTATATCCTCTATCTATCTTTGCCCCTCCCTGGCCAATTGGCTGGAGACGCCCTTGACCTTCTTAAACTTTTAGATACATTCCTCCCTTTTTTACAGGTTTTGATTTTAACATTCATTTGTTAAGAAAATTGTTTTAAAAAACAAATCGAATCAGTTGAGAAGGTTGAGAAACGCTACTCTAATGGAAAATACAGTGAACAAAGTGTTTGTTGGCAAGTTCTGAACTAAATTTAAACAGTTTGAGAATTTTACCAACAAAGACGCAGTTATGTGCGAAGAGTTCTGTATTGCCAACACATGCTTTAACACTTTTAGCAGTTCAAACTTCAGAACTTGCCAACAAACACACTATCGTCTATTCATTTCCAAGATAGAGTAATTTGAAAAAATACATTCTAGCAGTGTCATTTACCTACAGCTTATAACAAAACCAGTAGGTAGATACGGTCCAGTATATTTGCAATATTTGAAATTTTCCCGACCGACCAATCACAACTCAACAAACAAATGGACATCACGAGCTGATCACGCACACAGGTCACTCTATCTTGAAAATGAATAGACTAATAGCGTTTTTCATTGGTCGAACTAGTGCGCACGCAATGCGGACAGCGTGTTTCATTGGGCGAATCAGTGCGCACTGTGATCGTGCGTCGTGTTTCATTGGTAAATCGAGTGCCGCAAGAAATTCGCACTGTCCGCGAGGCACGGTGCGGGTCTAGTGCAATATGACGGCGCGGGACAATATGACAGTATTTTGACAGATCTAACAGTAATTTGACAAATCTGAAAATAATTCAATTGCTAGATTCGCTATTTTTGTCATCAAGTAGCGTCAAAGATGACTACCTACTTATTTATATCTTGATGAAAGGCGAAAACTCGCTAAAATAGTATACTTCAATAATTTTTCTTTTCATTTTACAACACTTTTCCAAATTCAATTAGAAGTCGGCTTAAATAAATCACTATGGTCTATGACTATTATAAAGAAATAATTTCGCCGACTTCTAATTGAATTGTAAAAAGGAGGGAAATATTATTTTATCCTTTTTGGAGGCGTTTTTGTTTCCTTTTTTGAAGTAGTTTCAATTTTTTCAAATTAAGAATTATTTCATTGTTCAAATAGCGGCGCCAAAGAGGTTGGAGAATGCACTGACAAAGACCGTCGTGTTTCATTGGGAAGGCATAAAACCCATTCATATCGCAATGCGTAACTCGCACTGGCACCGACCCTGTTTCAGGATGGCCAACACTCGACGAGTTTCAGGGCGCACTGGGTGCTTATCAATGAAAAACGCTATTATTCTGACGGCTGCCAGACGGTTTATTATCTGAGTCAGACGCCATCTGGATCGATATTTGTCAATTTGTTACGATCAAATTCCTAATTTAAATTTTACTAAATACGTAACTTCATAAACAACGAGATCCAAAGATACATTTATATGGCAAATAATATGGCCACTGATAGCATTATATCTTCTTACATCCTTTATTATATTTTATGATATTTTCCTTAAATTATTTTTTTTATATTGAAGAAAACTACTTTTTTTCGCAATCATTTTATTGTTTTCATAGCAAATTCATGTAAAGTTCGGCGCTAAGAGACGACCATTTGCAGTCAGAACAAAAGAATATAAGATAAACAATTGAATATTCTATTAATCTGTTGTTTGTGACTATGGACGCAGTCTTAACGTCGTCATTTGTAAAACATATTTGTAGTAAAAATACAATTTTAAAATAATTGGGCCTCGCCTTACATTTGTAAGTTTTTATTAAATAAAATATATTATATAATTACAAATACATGTATGTATTAAATTTGGCCTCATAAATTGTACCTGAATACACAGTTTACATACATCCTGTCTGCTTTTTTTTACCAACCAACTTTTTTAGGTTATAACACGAAAGAGGAAAAACCAGTATTTTGATTGGTTTGTAAAGCATGCAGGTTTATGTGTATTTAAGAACGTATGTGAAGGCTGCTCTCCTACAGTCCCCCCATTAATACACGTTTACAATCCTTTCTCCCACCAGAAAAACTGACCAAGTATGGCGACGCGAAACTCGTAGTTGTCTGATTGCTAACAAATTTTGTAATGACGTTGAAGGTAGCTATTACTGATGAAAGAGCAGCTTAAAAATTCTTTGTTTATCAAACTGAAAAATGTTGTACAGCTTAAGAACAGAGTTTATATGTACACAATATGCTGTACTGTTCTTTAGTACTAGCTGTCACGTTAAAAAAATTTTGATGTCAGAGAGCGCTTAAATTCAAAAGAAATAAATCATTTGAATATAATTTGGGGTTCGTAAGAGGAGTTAACAATAGACACCAACTTAGAAAGCCCAGCACAAACAAGCAGATCGTAATGATTTTTTGTTTTAGTTTAAAATTATATAATTCAGTGAAGTCTGGGAATCCCATGTGATTGCAGAAGGCGTGCGCCATAAGCGGAGCCGTGAAGTGTCCCGTCTTTACGAAGAGGAATGCTGAGTAAGCACCGAATAAAGTTGTGTAAGAAAACTGGAAGCCTGTTCAACAATAAAAGTGGTTTTTAAAAGCATTGTTTGTTTGTTTATTTAGTTACAAATACTTACACGAAGATAGTAGCGCTGTTTGAAAATCTAGGCCAGTTTTTATTCTTTCAACCATATGATGGAAGTGTGCTGAAAATTAATATGAAATAAAAACACGCTTGGTCATATTTTCAAAAAATGTTCACTTACCAACTCCAAAGAACAGTGGGCACACAAAAATTGCTGTAGTAGGCTGAAAACTTTGCAGTAACAATGGAAGCATGCAAGCACGAAATGTAAATTCTTCTGATAGTGGTGCTACGACATGGTTTCGTAACCATATTAAATTACGGAAATTTGTCGTCCAATACGACGGTTCTACAAAGATAACGAAAGTTGAAACAACAATTAAAAGATATAAAAATTCAAGTGATGTAATGGGAATTTTATTGCACTGCTAATGATTGTTATAAATTTAAAATTCGGATAAACATAATTACCAGTACATAATTTCCATATTCCACTAACACTGTGCATACTAATTGGCCCTAAAAATAGCACCATTGTTAAAATAAGCGGTATTGTGCTAGCTTGAATTAAGCCTTGCCATCTTAAGCCCAACAATTGCCATATTGTTGCCTGCAATATTAATTATTATAATCGGTATAGATATATTGAAATCAATACATTGATGTTCTTTCATATGCATGTAAAAAATAAATAATAACCTTCTGTAAAATGCGGGCCGGCGTGCAAAAATAGAGAAATAAAGGCGAAATAAACATCATAACAAATACGCTAAAAGTTCTTCTTTTAATTGTTGATGGGTGATCTCTGCAAAAGTTTAAAGATAATAATTGAGATGTAGATTTTTGGATAAAATAGTGCCATTAGCAGTACTTTAATATGCAATAAACCGTTACTCAATTAACAATTTGCAATATCGGATATCGAATTTGGTCTACCCTTTCGATTCATTTGGATTGGAAAAGGAGCATCTCCCAGGGACAGAGACGAAAGAGGGTCTGGGTCAGAGCATAGATTGCGCAGGTTTCGGGTAGTATTAAGTTTATAAATGCATTTGTTTAATATAAATGGTGGTTACTGTTTTACCTGTTGTGTGGAGAGTTCCAGACATATAAACTCGCAACGTAAATTACGGACAAAAAAAAGCATGCAGTTACTGATAAAACACTCGGTAATAATCCATTAAATTGTTCAGTGTCCATTCTGACATTACTGTATTCACGTGACTTAAAAGAACTCCTCTTATTGGTCGGACAACCTCAGCCTTCCCTAAAGATGAAAATGGCTGTCGTAACTATTGGAAGTGTCTTCTTTGTTTAGTGTTTTGTGGGTGAATTTGTGGATTTTTAACAAGATGCCGAGTGCTTCTTTCACATCTTCGCGATCTTATGTCCGGAGGTCGAGAAGAAAGGGTGCAAACAGGATCCCTTTGCCGTCGAAGACGAGTTCTGGTAAGGTTCCGTTTTGTAGCATGGACTCGTCCCATATACATAAAATTCTTGTGGCATGTCAACTTCCAAATGTTAAAAAATAATGTCTTTGATATCAGCTAACAAATGTTGCAATTTAAGAATATATCTCGTATTTTTTTCAGAAAAGAAATAAAATAATTTTTATCAAGTTGTGTATGTTCACCTATTAACAAATGACATTTCTTTTTTTATGCAGTCCTGTATCTATCTGCCTACATAATTAAACAGTTTTATTAACATATTATATTTTTTTGTTTTGTGCTACTAAAGTCACTTTTCAGAACATGTACGCAATGTTTTTTCGTCGTTAACCAAACAAATAATTGCAACAATGTAATATGAACAAATAAATAATAATAATAGAATATGTACCCAATTTTTTAAACGATAAAATAATTTAGCAACGAAATGCCCTTGTTGATAAGCTTTTGTATTACTTCAGCTTGTAAAATATCAATTACATATATAAATAAATATTAAATTTTATTTTCTGTTATTAAAAGGGCACTTAAATTACATTACAGCAATAGATACGATTTTAAAGTTATATGTTGTTCATTAAAGCGGCAGCTGAACCATGTGAACCTCCGTGTCAAGTGCCAAATCAGAATATGCCGGGTCCTGGTGGTATATCAGCACCGGCAGGTACTGCGCAAGGCGCCAGTTCAGCACCTGGTCCGGCTGTGCCAAGCACCAGCGGAGTCGCGGCGCCTCTGAGTAGTGGCACAAGCGGTACACATCACCCACCTTACGATCTGCGTCGTAAATCTCCGTCGCACCATGATCTTGGCGCCAGTACAAGTTCCGCTGGACCTCCGGGAGCTTTGCCATCACCCGCTGCGTCTGCAAGCACACAAGGGTATGCTACCACAATGCTGCCAGCTAGAAAGAGACCTCGAAGAACATGCTCTGCTAGCTATGAAAGTAAGTCGTTTTCAACCACCGGCCAAAATTTTTGACTAGGTTTTTTTTCTTACTTTTTCATAAATAAACAGGATTTCCAGATGCCTGGTATTCACCCGGACAGTCCGATATTAGAATGTCTTGTCTGGATCGAAAAATAAAAAGAGAGCCGGACTACGAAGCGTCCGATATATTTTATGAAATCGTAACATATTAAACCGTTCGGTACGGCTCAAATTTTGTGCACGTGTTCCCGATCACACCACAGCCTTATGCTGTGATCACACCTTGAGACAAAATCGACAAATAGGTCCCAATTCAATTAATGTGGAAGAAGCAGCCCCCCTAAAAACAGGTTAAAAACTGGAAAATCGTTGTTTTCTCGGCTCAAATGATTCTGATTACATTTTTCACATGAGTACCAATATGAAATGACATGACTGATTCATCCTAGAAACTGAAGGGTGGGGGACGATGTACGTAATAGGCCTATGTGGAAAAGTGACTTAAATAAATAATAGTAATAATAAATACAAATTTTAACACGGACGTCGTGAGTAAATACACAATTAAATGAATGCATAATGACTGTATATGAACACCTATTGTAAGAACGATGACGTAACACAATGCTGTAATCAGGAAAAAGTTCATTAATTCAAACCTATGTCACCGTAGGAATTCTAACCTTAAACTTTCCACTATCGCGGCGGACTGAGTTTAGGGTTAGAATCTCTACGGTGACATAGGTTTGAATTAATGAATTTTTCCTGATTACAGCATTGTGTTACGTCATTGTTCTTACTCAGGTGTTTCATATACTGTTGGCAGTCATTATGCATTCATTTAACTGTGTATTTACTCACGACGTCCGTGTTAAAATTTGACGCCGTGACGTCACTGCACGTCGTCGGTCGCGTGCGGCGGTTCAGAGAGACCATAGCCTAAGTCATGATATTCGGGGCATGTGACGTCAGCCGCTCGAAAGGATAAATAGAGGTGTGGTCTATTTAACCAATTTCAAAAATGCATTGTGAAACCGAACAAAAAAAATCCAACGGCATTATTTAAGTTAGATGGGGCTCTTTTTAATGACATAATAATAGAAAAAATTCGACTGATGACCAGTCCTATACTTCCCACCTAGTAAATATTTGCAAAAAATAAACACTCATTATTTATTCTTTGAAAAAAGCATGGCCCTCTTTTTTGTTTGGTGATCTACTGATGGCTAGTAATATAGCAAAAATCATGGTTACCTTGATTTACGTACAATTTTCTTTTTTTAGTAAAATATTTTTTTTCTCGAAAACTACATTTTAGAGAAAAAAATATTTACATTTTTGTCATATTACAACATCTAGAATTCATTTATATTTTTTTTACCTATATTAATACGTGACATTGAGAACGTTTTTTTTAATATCTCAGGATCCACTGAACCGATTTGACTCAAAATCTAATCAGATCTAAGTTAAAGGCTGATAAACACAATAGAACAATCGGCATGGCCGTATGTTGTTCCGTTTTTACGATATCGAAGGCGAAAAATTGACCACACGCCCACACACACACACACGGGACACGGAGAAAATGATCTTAAACGATTGCTAGGGTCTCGAAACGTGAAGATCTGTTAAAATCTCGCAATATTTTTTTCGGACTAAATCCATTACTTCTTCCCTACCATAGTGGGAAGTAAAGAGTCATTTACAGGCTCGTTCTTTTTACACTCCTGTTTATGCTTCAAATTTGTAACGTTTTGGAAAAATACTTCGCTAACAGGATTTTTTTTTGTGTTACAGAAATAGTAATTTTGGCATTTCTATTATTTTTGTAGCTTGCACAAATACAGCAGCTCACTATCTTCAGTATGAACTTCCGGACGAAGTCTTACTTACGATATTTAATTACTTACTGGAACAAGATTTGTGCCGCGTTTCACAAGTCTGCAAGCGCTTCCAAGTGATCGCAAACGACACTGAACTGTGGAAGCGGTTGTACCAGAACGTCTACGAGTACGATTTGCCGTTGTTCAATCCGGAACCTTGTCGGTTCGAATTCATAAGCTCCGAAGAGAGTGATTTGGCGAATCCGTGGAAGGAATCATTCAGACAGCTCTACCGCGGCCTGCACGTTCGGCCCGGATATCAGGAACTGCATTTCCGTGGACGAAATCTTAATTATTTTAATACAGTACAGGTAATTAAACAATCACATTTCAGTACTCCCATTTAAGATCATTGTAACTCAATTTTTAATTTAAAATAATATTACGACTCCAAGGATTATTGCACAGTACTCAGCCATTTTATCTAGGGTAAGTTCGGCTTTGCACTCGATTGATCGAGCCGAGCGAACAGATTTTTTGTCACGTGACAAGCGAGCAAATCGAGCCATCTAAACAATTCCGAACGTAATCTAGCAGATTTTTCCAAACGTCAGAATAATTTGGCCCCAGCAAGCTAAATTCTTATTACTAAAGCCGAAATATATTCTTTATTGTTCCTCATTTTGATTTAATTCAACATTGTTATAAAAATAAATCATGATTCACAATTTTTTTCGTTTTATTTCTTTATTTTAAAATTAATAGTACTACCGGTTGTTGATTTTTTCGACCCATAGATATAATAAATATTTTATTTTATCATTCTGTGCGGCTTTGCACTCGATTGATCGAGCCGAGCGAACAGATTTTTTGTCACGTGACAAGCGAGCAAATCGAGCCATCTAAACAATTCCGAACGTAATCTAGCAGATTTTTCCAAACGTCAGAATAATTTGGCCCCAGCAAGCTAAATTCTTATTACTAAAGCCGAAATATATTCTTTATTGTTCCTCATTTTGATTTAATTCAACATTGTTATAATAATAAATCATGATTCACAACTTTTTTCGTTTTATTTCTTTATTTTAAAATTAATAGTACTACCGGTTGTTGATTTTTTCGACCCATAGATATAATAAATATTTTATTTTATCATTCTGTGCGATATAGACTTATTGGTTATTACTATTCTTTGAATAAATATTATTCGTGTATTTTTACCTATTGAAAAATTACATCATATAAATAAACTTCGAAATTTATGCATTCTTACAACAAGTGTTTCCGCTCATTTTTAAAATGAATGCTCTGAAGTTGGTTAAATCTGCTTGCTCGCTCGCTTTCCTCGGAGCTCATAGAGCGTGCTTGATCTCCTCCAGATTTTAAATCCGAACGCAGGATAGAGATCTTTCACAGCATATAAATGTTAAATTCGAACGCATTGGGGCACTCGGATCGATTTGAGCTCAAAACCGAACTTACCTCTAGTAGAGCCCGATTACTCTTAGTCTGAGGCTACACTAGATCCGTGTCAGACCAGATCCGATCAGACCAGACCAGATCAAATCAGACACTTCAGACGAAGTGGCTACATAGGGAGTGGATAATATCCGACGGGTTTAAAAGCAAAATGATGCGAAACAAATTAGAGAAGACCTGAACGTTTATTTTGACGGGCCTATTTATAAAATTATTAATAAAAATGAAAAATGTGCAGATGTATTGTACATATTATAAACCAGGGCTCCGAATTTATTCGAATAAATGAATATTCGAATGGTCGAATACTTTCAAAACAGATTTATTCAATATTAGAATATTCGAATTTCAAATATTCAAATACATATTTGAATACTCGTTTTTATATAAGCTTTAAATAACCGAAACAGTTTTTCTTTGTTGAACAATAATAATTTTTGATGTGCAAATTTTGAATATTTGGATATTTAAATATTTGTCATAGACTGTAGTTAGCTTCTTTCCGGATTGAAATGAAAATCAAAATGCACTGCATTTATTATTTTTTATCGTTGTTCAACAATAACATTTATTATACATTTATACAGCTGTTCTTTGTTTTTGGCGTCCCTGAGTCCTGACCCCTGTCATGAGTATCGGCTGTCGCCAATTATTACTCATTGCTGTGTTTACGTTTTGATTTCAATATGCGATTTATGATTTAGATTAGCGATAGAGATAGATTAGATTAGATTAGATTTACACGGGGTGATAAGACATTAGATATCTCACAATCACTGCGACCTATAAGATCTTTTGTGAGTCCCCTAATAGTTTATTCCCAGTCGGGTAAAATGCTTTTATGAACCTTATAACCTTTCTGGGGCTTCTCTCCATATGTCTTCAGGCTTTAGAAAAGGCCTGTTAAGATGTTGCAGAGCGATAGAGATAACATTTTTTCAGAAATATAATGTAATTTTTTTAATCATTTAACAGTTATGCTATCTGTTATGACTGCCCAGTATTGTTAGATTTAAATTTTATTGTTGGGAAACTTGTGAGGGCCGTGACTTGACAGACTTCAGGATCTTTGTCAAAAATCCAAAAAACAGCTAAATTTTAATTAATTTTAACTATTCGAATAGAAGTTTAAATGAATATTCGAATACTTTAATTTGAAAAATACCGAGCCCTATTATAAACAACAAACAAAACAAACAAACTTCAACAATGCGTTGAAACCGATCAGAGTTAATTTACTTTCATTTTATGGACTACTCATAGATTAATTAATAAATAAATTATATTTTCAAATCATACCTGAAAGATTCATTTTTTCGCCAATATCTCTCCACAAAAGACCTTTCACGTCCCTGTTGTGGTATCTTTTGTCTCTTTGGTCCCAAATAGGAGGCTTTTCACGTACAAGATCAATTAAAAGTGATTTGTCCATACTCACAATTGATATTCAAACACGTTTTTAAATAATAATACAATACAATAAGACAATCTGGTAATAATAGCTAGCATACACAACACTGTTTGTTAAAAACTGTCAAATGTACGGCCGTAGTCTGACGAAAATTTCAAACATGTTTGATTTCGTCCGACGGTCGGAACGTGTCTGTTGCAATCTGACATCTTCTGGCGCGGTCTGGAGTGATAAGTGTAGCCACTTCAACAAGGTTACTGGTGTTTGTTCACATCCGACATTACGGATCTGATCTGGTCTGATCTGATCTGATCGGAAACGGCGCCAATGTAGCCTCAGCCTTAGAATGATACAGTGACGTCATCAGCACCGCCCTCATTAGCAATCTCTAGCAACGGACTGTCTGTTTGACAACCGTTACCCTCTCTGCTGCTTTCTAATGCCTTTTACCATAGATGGCGTGTATGAGTTCGAGTAGGCGCGGAGACCGTTGTCGAGTGATGAAGTCTCCGTGTCATTCTTATAGTCTTGTGTCTACTCGGTTTGGCATAGTACAGGGGTCGGCAACCTTTTGAGACAGAAGAGCCAAAAATTACAATTTACAAAAAATTTCCCAGTTTTTAAAGAGCCACTGACATTTTTATTTGAATATTATTGTATTTGATTAGGATTAGGTATATAAATTTGATTTTTGATTTAAAATAATAGCTTTAAATATGAAATAATATTTATTCATATAAAAACTTATAAATGTTTCGCACAAAACATATTAAAGTATTTTAGCTAGCTATGCAGTGCACCAATAACTAAACAAACAGAACAGTGTTGCCACATTTAAAAAATGTCAGCTGTCCGTATACTCTCTACTCCACCTATTCTCACTGTTTCTCTGTTGAGTGTCTTTATCCTGTTTAAAGTTTTTTTTTCAGTATAATATTTTTTATGAGTTTTGAAAATAAAATAATATAATTATTAATAAAATTAAGAAAAATCGCAGGATAGTGGACAAAATATTTGATTTATTAAATTTGAAAAAATTTAAAAATATAAACGAAACGTCGTACATTTAATTTAATAAATCAAATATTTTGTCCACTATCCTGCGATTTTTCTTAATTTTATTATAATCACGATGGACACGATTTTTAATATAATTATTAATATTTGCGCATGGAACTGGAGAGCCGCATCTTGACATCATAAGAGCCGCAGGTTGCCGACCCCTGGCCTAGTATTAACATTGCCCGGCCGAGTAATTAAAAAATACAGAAAAAATCCCCAATTTTTTTATTTTTATAAATTGTTTCTATAGGACAGAATAACTAAAAAAAGCTGTTTCATAGACTATAGTACGGTTTTAAAATAATAGTCAGTGATTCATACACTTATACTTCACAATCTCTCTCACTTGCACTAACTGGATAGGTTCAGACGCTACGGACCTCTGTTGTCGAGCGTCTATAATCCACAATTCAATTCAACTGGGTCTATTTTAAGGGGCTAATTTCCCAGGAAATTAAAGTTACAATGACAGTAGATGGAAGGAGCTATTTCATAAATTAAACCAAAAATGAAATTCATTTGATATTTTCCGAAATACTTTTGTAAGCGAAGTGCATTTGTTATTTTTTCCATCCGTTATATTTTTTTTCTTCTTGGTACTTTTTTTTTTTGTACAAAGAAATGTTTTTTGGAAAACATTTGCAGGGCGCTCTTGAGCATGCCAATACATTATTGCAGGGTGCCCTGGATTATGCTGACGAACGCAGTGGCAGCAACGGCAATTCCACAGGAATCGGAAGCGGATGTGGAAGTCCGGCGGTTTGCGGATTTAGTCAGGGAGCTCTTGTCTTTCTTCACTCCGGAACTTACCGTGGCGAATTCCTTGTTATCGATTCTGATATAGCGTTAATTGGTGAGTTAATGCTAAAATTGTCTCCGTTAATAAATTTCAGTCCGGGCGTAAGAATAACCGAGCGTGTAGCAATGCCATTGTTTATACAGATTGTATCAAATTAAACCTGTGCATAGGGCATTCTGTGTGTAAGACAGAGATCGATACATAAAGCAATAAGTAAGAATGAGAAAATGATCGCTAATAGGATGTTACGTGGTTACTGTAAATAAATAATATTTATACAACCTAATAGCGTCATCTTTGTTTTTTCGCTCCTTCTATGCTGTAAAAATGTAAATCTTTTATCAGTGTAATTTACAGTAACCATGTAACATCCTATTAGCGATCATTTATCTCATTCTTACTTATTGCTTTATGTATCAATCTCTGTCTTACACACAGAATGCCCTATGCACAGGTTTAATTTGATACAATCTGTATAGCGTTTCCATGGCTCCTTGATTACAAGCCCTCAGTTCTCAGATTCTTACCCGAGAACTTGGTAAAAATATCAATTGGATTTTCAAAAAATTGAAATTACAAATTGGTGCTAGGCCTAAATAACCCTATCTGTTGGTGACCTTAAAAAAATAAATTACGACCATTCTATTCTCGATGATTTCAATGAGCCGTTTTCCTGAGAGTACTTCTTTCAATTATCCACGAGAGGCAGCACTTGTGGTAGGTACAAACATTATTTATTTCTCATTAGTGCCGTGTCATTTTAGTGGTATAGCTTAATTAATAAATTATTATTATTATTAAATTAATTAAATAATTAAGTTATACCACTAAAATGACACGACACTAATGGGGAATAAATAATGCTTGTACCTACCACAAGTGCTGCTTCCGTGGATAATTGAAAGAAGTACTGTCAGGAAAATGGCTCATTAAATTAAAAACAAAAGTTGAAATCTTTACATAACCCAAAAATAACATGGTATTATTTTCCAAGAATAACATTTTTAAGAATTCGTACCAAAATGGGTTATAAACGGAACCGTAATGTCTGTCACAGTCGATTTTCTCAGGAACTGCAATAGCTGTCGACTTAAAGTTTGGCATAGTTATAAAGTTTGTGTAGTCCAAGAGTCCGAATCACAAAAATATTTTTTGTCTATACAGGGTGTCCCAAAAAGAATGGGACATAAAGTAACAGCTGATTCCTTACAAAAAAATATTGCGATAGACCCCAACTTGTCTGTTCCGAAAGTTGATATTACAAGACATACAGGGTGTCAAAGTTTAATTTTTATTTTTGATTTTCTTAAATAACTTAAAATAATTTAGGCGTTTTAATGAAATTTGGTATATGGGAATTTTTTGACATGAGAAATTCAAATCTGACCTTGGTATGACTCTTACTTATAGGGGGCGCCACTTACACACCATTTTACTCATTCAAATAGTCATAACTTTTTTGTACGCACTCGTACTATTTTTTTTGAACTAAAAAATTGATTTTTCCGTCATTTTTACGTAAAAAAGGTATACTTTATAAAAGTGGCTAGGCGTAACCTTTTTCAAGATATTTGCACTTAAAGTAATCGATGCAATGTGATTTTAAATGGCAAATTTTGAAAATGAACATAAGTGGCTTTGAAAACGCCGGCTCGGCGTTATCATGATAATTTTGACAGTTTTATTTAAAAATTCAATGTTTCTTATTAAAATGCCGCGTCATAATGATAAAAATAAAAATTAAACTTTGACACCCTGTATCTCTTTTAATATCAACTTTCGGAATAGACACATGTTGGGGTCTATCGTAATATTTTTTTGTAAGGAATCAGCTGTTACTTTATGTCCCATTCTTTTTGGGACACCCTGTATAGTAGTTAGCTTTGTCTACCTCTATAGGTTACATTTTATGTAATGGTTACTAAATAAATTTATTATTATTATTATTTTTGCGGGGCTAAAAATTAAGAGTAAACATTTTTTTTACTCAGTCAAGTACGGTATCATGAAACAAAATTATGAGGTTAGCGAATTCACTTTAGAAAATCAGGTACGTTCACTCGTTTGTAAGTTGGGTTCGCGCGAGTTACACTCGCACATGAACGGTTTTGTCAAGTACAGTAGAGCGTCGATTATCCGAACTTATCAAAATTCTCCAATACGTGAGTAAATGACGCAATATGATTACCGATTGCGTTTTCGAATATTATTTCGCGTGCTGTCATAACGCTTACAATTAATTTAACAATTTTTGACGTAGAACTATGTCTTTCCCGGCGGTATACAGATTGTATCAAATTAAACCTGTACATAGGGCATTCTGTGTGTAAGACAGAGATTGATACATAAAGCAATAAGTAAAAATGAGATAAATGATCGCTGATAGGATGTTACGTGGTTACTGTAAATAAATATGTAATACCGAACAACTGTCATCGTTGTTTTCTACAGTAAAAGTAGTCACTACTGAAATTATTGATAAAATGGCAATTTATACTGTTCGGGAAAAAATTCAAATAATTAAATGGTTTTATGGTGGTATTTCAACCGCCGACATAATAAAATTATTTGTAGCTGCCTTTGAAAATAGCATAGAAGGAGCGAAAAAACAAAGATGACGCTATTAGGTTGTGTAAATATTATTTATTTACAGTAACCACGTAACATCCTATTAGCGATCATTTATCTCATTCTTACTTATTGCTTCATGTATCAATCTCTGTCTTACACACAGAATGCCCTATGCACAGGTTTAATTTGATACAATCTGTATAAAGGGGGTAAATGGTGCGAGACGAAAAATGCGTTACAATAAATGTGTGACGCGAACTACCATAGTTACGTCATAGTTTGTGTTTTATATCATGTATGTCATGTTAATATTTTTTGATAGATGTTACGTCATTTTATTCTTTGATTACGTAATATTAATTACTGTGCCCCTTGTCATTTTTTTAAATATATGTTTGTGACTGTACGTTTTGTGCAGGTGCTGCGCCAGGAAATGTCGCCGAATCCGTTATTTTGGAGCGTGAGTCGGAGAGTACGGTGATGTTCGTGGAAGGTGCGAAGCAAGCTTACGCCGGCCACTTAACGCTCAAGTTTAGCCCCGATGTCACATCGACTGTGCCGCACCATAAACATTATTGTCTTGAAGTCGGCGAGAATTGTTCGCCTACAGTTGATCATTGCATTATTCGAAGCACCAGCGTCGGTAAGTGTAGGTTTTATCTCTGTGGCAAAAAGGTAAAACCGCGTTTGTCAAATTTTCCGTAATTTTTGAAGTTATACTGCTTTAACGAGGATAGTGAATTGGAATGACCTCGAGTCAAAAAAGAGGCTTGGTGTGTGAGTAAAACCACACTGCTAACTTATTGGGTGCCCTTAGAGATTAGAAACCAGTCTACCATAGAGAAACTATTTGCAATACAGGTAAACATTTTACAACAATTTTGCAGAAGTTTTTTTGTTTAAAAAAAAAAAACTCGGGTCGCAGTGCCAAACCCTGCCGACAATATAGTGTATTTGCTAATACAGGCATTGTGGCATTATTAGGTGTGTTTGGTATCAAGGTGTAGTGTAGTGTAGATAATTTTTCACTGAAAAGTGTAAAAAGTTCACCAAAAGTGTAAACTAAATGTACACTTGTAACAAACGGGCTAGTGTACATTCTGAGTAGATTGTACATGCGCATTACAAAATAAATTAATGACAGATTGGCTGAGTTCATTATTTCTAGTTTTTACAGTTTTTTTGGTCGTAAAAATGTTAAACTCACTGCCATATTTATCTTGTACCATTACATTTTGAAGCTCATTCATTTTTAAGAGACAAAAAATGTAAAAAACTGAGTACGAAAAAGTATCAAATCTGCCAAAGCGATTGTCAATTCAGACATATATCACGTGACCTACACTACACTACGTGCACCTGCTCAAAAGTCAGGACTAATAGTTATTACACTTTTAGTCCCACACTGAAATAACAAACAGGTCAGTTATTTTACACTTTTGTATAACAAACGTAATAGTGTCAAAAGTGTTTACACTTTTTACACTACAACTTGATACCAAACGCACCTAATATGTGAACATAAGTTTGTTTTTTGACAAAATAAAAAATTTAATTTTAATTAATTTTATGTGTTACTTTTTATTGATGATATATTTGATTTAGAAATAAAAAGTGTGTGTGTCAGCTCTGACGCACGACTGAAGTTTACTCCTTAAGTACATATGGCCGCCATTTTGAAATCTGACACCATTTTATTTTTTTGTGTCCTATAAAACTCTTAAATATCAATTTTCTAAAATATCAGATAATTTTTACAAAAGTACATATGGCCGCCATTTTAAAATCTGACGCCATTTTATTTTTTTGTGTCCTATAAAACTCTTAAATATCAATTTTCAAAAAGTTAATCGTCTAGCGTGCCTATAGAAGCATAGCTTCAAAAATTCACATAAATTGGGTCAGTAGTTCTCGAGTTATAAGCGTACAAAGGGACATACAGACAGGGAAAGCCTAATTGATCAGTGAAACATCGAGAAATTTTGGTCCGATCCAACTGATGTCAATAATTACTTACAAGTCATTTTAACTCAGTAGGCCATGGTTTTTAAACATAAAGACTCAAACATCAGCAGTCAAAAAATTGAATGACTATATTAGAATAATATTTGATTTTGCATATAAATGTGTATAAAAAAACTGTTTTGACACAATATTATACATAATCTATCTAGAATTTTCTCCTCTTTCGATTCAGACAGGTTTCGAATCGATCTGACGTGAATTGAGCGAATTATAAGCAAACGTTACGCTTTTTAGTTGACGCAAAAACGTTACACTTTTTAGTTAACGGTTGTGTAAATTTTACTCATAAAATTTCCATACCGGGCGCCTTATATGAAAAATGATTCTTAAGGAGTAGTAAACTCCAAAAATTAAACGCGTAAAAAAGATAGTTAAGTTTATAAATTGCGTATGACTGAAACATTTTAACAGAATGTTACACAAAATAAAGTTAAAAAATATTTCTGAAGATATTACCAGAAATTTTACATGAGCGCTTTTACCTTTTAACCATACATTCAATCAGATATCTGAAAGATATTTTTTCTAAAAAAAACATTCTACTCAACAACTTTTTTTCCATTTCACAACAGTTGGGGCGGCGGTGTGCGTGTCGGGCGTCGGCGCCAATCCGGTTATAAAACACTGTGATATCAGCGACTGTGAGAATGTCGGTCTCTACGTGACCGACTATGCTCAAGGAACGTACGAAGACAACGAGATTAGTCGCAACGCACTCGCAGGCATTTGGGTTAAGAATTACGCAAATCCAATAATGCGTCGAAACCACATACATCACGGAAGAGATGTCGGCATATTTACTTTTGATAATGGACTGGTGAGTACTGTCACAAACTAAAGGTCGATTTATATTATCCGGTCAGACACGGGGCGGGAACGTAGCGTTTCCGACAAGACAAACATTTTTACATGCATTTCAAATAGGAATATTTATACTTAGCGTATCCGGTCCGTTCAGACACGTTGCGTATCATTCACGTACCGTTAAACATTGTCGGCGAGAATGTTTTGTCTGATACGTCACGCGTCTGAGCATGTCTGATACATTATGTTCAGACAGTAAAGTATTAAGTTTAGAATGATCGCGTTAAATTCTCTTGGAATGGATCACAAAAAACTTATCGAAAGTGTGAAAAACATAATTTTTATGCAATCAAGAAGATAAAAGGTAGAGTGCCCGCGGTGAGAGATGAAGCCAGGCACGTCATCAATAATATGCTAGTGAACGCCTGCTTGCCTGCAGACAGTGCCGTGTACACAAAACTGCACATTGGGTTTTATGACGTTAGGTACAATTTTGGCAAACTGCTATTCATGACAATAAATGTGCCAATAGCAAGCTAGAAGGCGGGCGCAATGCATTCACGTTACTATGACGCGGTGGCTTCATCTTTCGCCGCGCGAGATGACAATGACGACATTATTTTTGTTTTTCATCTTCATCTAAAAATAGGGCATATTATACATAAATCTTCTAATGATAAATGTAAAGAACATTTTAAAAATAACTCGCTGTATAACAAAGTTATATTCTTTTAAACAAAGCACCTTTATCACAATTAAATTCGTCTGGTGTCTGATAGTGTAAATACCTACTGTATTTGCTGGAACGTTAACGCTACGTTCCCGCTTCGTGTCTGACCGGATAAAATAAATCGACCTTTAAATGGGACCCCACAGATAGGGTTTAAATTTAAAAAATATCCAATTTTATTCCGTAATCGCGTTTTTAAGAAATTATCGTTATATCAAAAACGTAGTGACTCGTAATACAAAACATAGCGACTTGTGACTCACATAACAGCGACACGTGACTTGCTGAACATAGAAACATACGTCAGTAGTAACATAGACCCCACTAGGTCTAAATTTAATTATTTTTTTGATTATGCAGGGTGAGTTCGACCACCCGTATCAGTCGGTTTTTCCAAAAGGGTTAGTCGTATAGAGTTGTGTCAAGAATTTGTATTATAAAAACCCTAATAAAGAATTGAATGGTGATAAATTTTTTTTCCGGGAAGGTTGGCTTCCCTATTAGTTTGCTCCAGAATGTTCAGAACTCCGGAATTATAAATGTAACGATAGGTCGAAAGTGGTATTGTTGAAAAGATCTTTAAAAAAATAAGCAAGCTTTGTAGGAACATTTTTTTTATTATTGCCACCCCTGTAAATTTCTATAAGTATAAATATAAATTATTATTTGTTCAAAACTCCGGAATTTTAGAAAGCACGATAGGTTGAAAGTGGTGCTGTTGAACTCTTTAAAAAATGGCAAGTTTTGTAGGAAAAATTATTTAATTACTGCCACCCCTGTTAAGTAACAATCGTTTGAAATTATTAAATCAAAATTTCATATAACGATCGAAGTCGGCATTAAAAATCTAGCAGCCTTGGACATTGTCACAAGTGTTCAAACTGTCTTCCATTTAGTCTTTAATACATACAACTTAGCTCTTCTGGTTATACTGTGAGTGTACTTCTTCAGTGTTTAATGATCGATAGATAGGTAACTAGATTTTAAATGCGGACTTTTAAAAAGTTCGTTATTATGACATTTTAATTTAGTAATTTCAAACAAATATTACTTAACAGGGGTGGCAGTAATAAAAAAAAATCCGTACAAAACTTGCTAATTTTTTAAAGATCTTTTCAACAATACCACTTTCGACCTACCGTTACATTTATAATTCTGGAGTTCTGGACATTCTGGAGCAAACTAATAGGGAAAAAAACTTATCACCATTCGATTAGGGCTTTTATAATACAAATTTTTGACACAACTCTCTATGACTAACCGTTTTCGAAAAAAACGACTGATACGGGTGGTCAAACTCACCCTGTATATGATAAAATAAGCAAGCACTGTAAATAACGAATAAAACTTTTACAGGGTTACTTTGACGCGAATGATATTCACAACAATCGAATAGCCGGCTTTGAGGTGAAAGCGGGAGCGAATCCGACAGTTGTTCATTGTGAGATCCATCACGGTCAAACAGGTGGAATTTACGTGCATGAGAACGGGCTGGGACAGTTCATCGACAATAAAATTCACTCGAATAACTTTGCCGGCGTTTGGATAACTTCGAATAGTAACCCAACTATCCGACGGAACGAAATTTACAACGGGCATCAAGGCGGCGTGTATATATTCGGAGAGGGCAGAGGTTTAATCGAACACAACAACATCTATGGCAACGCACTCGCCGGCATACAGATCAGAACGAACAGCGATCCGATTGTGAGGCACAACAAGATCCACCACGGCCAACACGGCGGCATATATGTACACGAGAAGGGTCAAGGACTCATAGAAGAGAACGAGGTGTACGCGAATACTCTCGCCGGCGTCTGGATAACGACCGGAAGCACACCGGTGTTGAGGAGAAACAGGATTCATTCCGGCAAACAGGTTGGCGTTTATTTTTATGACAACGGACACGGGAAGCTCGAAGATAACGATATATTCAATCATTTGTACTCGGGCGTGCAAATCCGAACCGGAAGTAATCCGGTTATACGCGGTAATAAAATATGGGGCGGACAGAACGGTGGTGTTTTAGTGTATAACGGTGGTCTTGGACTTTTGGAACAGAACGAAATATTCGATAATGCGATGGCGGGCGTGTGGATAAAAACCGATTCGAATCCGACGTTGAAACGGAATAAGATCTTCGACGGACGCGACGGTGGTATATGTATATTTAATGGCGGCAAGGGTGTTCTCGAAGAAAATGACATTTTCCGTAATGCGCAAGCGGGCGTTTTAATATCGACACAGAGTCACCCTGTGCTGAGACGGAACCGTATCTTTGACGGTTTGGCGGCCGGCGTTGAAATAACTAACAACGCTACGGCGACTTTAGAGTTTAATCAAATATTCAATAATCGGTTCGGTGGTTTGTGTTTAGCAAGTGGTGTGCAGCCTACAGTGCGCGGCAATAAGATTTTTAGCAATCAGGATGCGGTCGAGAAAGCCGTTGCTAACGGACAGTGCTTATATAAAATATCGAGCTATACGTCTTTTCCGATGCATGACTTCTATCGGTGTCAGACGTGTAACACGACGGACAGAAATGCTATCTGTGTCAATTGTATCAAAACATGTCATGCTGGACACGATGTTGAATTCATTAGACATGACAGGTAAGGATCTAGTTATTTGTTTAGTTACTTTTTTTTATACAGTGTTGGTATTACCAAGTGCAATGTGTGATCTCTAACTGATGTTATTTTTCAATACGGTAAAGTGATTTGTTCTTGATTATTTTTCTGCCAAGCTAAAATGTACCTGAGCGAAACCGGGCTGGGGCTTGAGAATAGCCGAGCGTGTAGCAATGCTGTTGTTTACATGGCGTTGCTATGGTTCCTCTATTACAAGTTCCCGGATTCTAGCCCGAGAGCTGGTAAAAAGTGTCAATTGGATTTTCAATTTATTATTAAAAAAAAAAAATAATGAATTGAAAATATGAATTGGTGCTAGGCCCAAATAACCTTAGCTGTTGGTGGTCTTTAAAACACAATTTAACAATTTTTGAAACCGGGCTGGAAAATTAATACCTGATGACTATCCAAAACCCAATAAGAAAGGGTTTTTTAACAACGCAAAAACTTGAAAAATAAAATCGTAGCGGCTATTTATCGGATAACGGATAATTATCGAGTTACCAATTACAGTAGAACCTCGATCATGTGAACTATTGTGGACCGATCTAGAGTAGTGTCGTTTTTGAGAAATAGTGGCGTCATTTCTGTGCACAAACGAATATGTTTTCTAACGGGGTGGTCCTATGAACATGGTCATTGAATTGTTCATCGCCATTTGAGACGCACCATTGACCACCTCTTGTTAGCAACAAGATCCGTCCGATCCGAAACTCGTTTGTGCGCAGAAGTGACGCTACTGTCTTCTCTAAACGATACTACTTTACCTCAAATCAGCAGCTCCTGACCTTTTTTGTTGTGCGGACCACTAATTTTGTAATAAAAAAATCGAGGCTCGCTAACTAAATATACAAGTAAAGACTATAAACACACACGCTCGATTGTTCCCATCTCTACCCCTGAAGCTCCGAATATATTTATCTTGGCTTAGACTCTCGACCAGCGTCCGTGGCCCAGTACCACGCTGCCCGCGGCCCATGGGTTGGGAATCGCTGCCTCAAATAATCAGAAAGCTGATAATATGGCCATTTAAGGATTTAAAAGGAC
This sequence comes from Mongoloraphidia duomilia, assembly GCA_039654895.1. Lineage (NCBI taxonomy): Eukaryota > Metazoa > Arthropoda > Insecta > Raphidioptera > Raphidiidae > Mongoloraphidia > Mongoloraphidia duomilia. The sequence goes on from CM077523.1 coordinate 7,270,517, forward strand.
TTATTTCTGTGACAAAGTCAACATTTACTCATTAAAATATTTATGCCTGTCATGCAAAAACAATCGCATTGCGTGAATAACCCAGGTTTTTATGGAGAATTAAAAATTAGCTGTAGACTTGGTAAATCGCCAACAACTCGGATAAAACGGGTTATCCGGGCTCTACTATATTCACTTTCAGAATCAGGTACTCGTCGTCACACTTACTGGGTATACGAAATTCCGCTCATTAGAAAAATAACATCGTATGAAATTGCTTGAATTTCTACGAGTGTTTCGCTTGGTAATATTCACACTATAATAACACGAACCACTTTGAAGCTTTTGAAAATCGTCCTGAAGCCATTTCGAATTGTTCTGAAGCACTTGAAAACTATTCTCGAACCACTGAAAGTAGTTCTGAAGACCTGAAAAGTCATCTTGAAGCCACAACTGTGCCCTAACCAAACATTTTGACATTACTTAGGGATTCTAAAAAAAATATGTATTGTTATTCTGTGGTAAAAACTACAAAAAATCAGTCCTGTTGAGACAGTAGATTTTTAAATTTTTATTTGTTTTTTAAGTAGTCAAATTACGATAGGTTTGTCGGTTTACGATTGGTTCTATTCTGATGACTTACAAGTAGGGATTGCAATCCTGTGCCATTTTCAGTCCCGCGGGATGACGAGGGGTTTTGTTGAACCCCGCGGTATCCCTCTTTTCCGCGGAATCCCGAGGTATTGATGAATAACTATGTTTTTATTTTTCAAACATTTTTTTATTCAAACTAAATTTTTATTTTTAACAAATCAAATTAAAAAAATTAATTCAATGCAATAATACAAAACATTACAAAAATAAAATTAAGCATTTTTTATTTAAAATTTGGGAAAGGTAGAGGTTTTTAATCGTTACATCTATCCCACTGTGGAGAACGCTCTGCCTCTACGCTTGTAGGTGGGTTTGCAAGTATTCATATGCCCTACAAAGATATTTAACCTCTGTGCACTCATTTTCTTTTTTCAGTAAATTATCAATATTTTTTGACAGACCTTTCAATTCAATTACTTCGGAGTATTCTTTCTGTAATTTCATATCTAATTCGTCTTTTAAGGATAAAGTTAGCTGTTGTTCTTGATCTTGACTTCCAGACTCCGATGCTTAAACCCGCATTTCCCGCGGGATCCCGCAGTCCAATCCCGCTTTTTGTGGGGTCAAATTAATTGCGCAGGATCCCGCAGTTCAATTCCGCTTTTTGTGGGTTCAAATTAATTGCGCAGGATCCCGCAGTTCAATCCCGATTTTTGTGGGGTCAAATGAATTGCGCAGGATCCCGCAGTTTAATCCCGCTTTTTGTGGGGTCAAATTAATTGCGCAGGATCCCGCAGTTCAATCCCGATTTGTGTGGGGTCAAATTAATTGCGCAGGATCCCGCAGTTCAATTCCGCTTTTTGTGGGCTCAAATTAATTGCGCAGGATCCCACAGTTCAATCCCGCTTTTTGTGGGGTCAAATTAATTGCGCAGGATCCCGCAGTTCAATCCCGCTTTTTGTGGGGTCAAATTAATTGCGCAGGATCCCGCAGTTCAATCCCGCTTTTTGCGGGGTCAAATTAATTGCGCAGGATCCCGCAGTTCAATCCCGCTTTTTGTGGGGTCAAATTAATTGCGTAGGATCCCGCAGTTCAGTTCCGCTTTTTGCGGGGTCAAAATAATTGCGCAGGATCCCGCAGTTCAATCCCGCTTTTTGTGGGGTCAAATTAATTGCGCGGGATCTCGCCGGGTTTACAAGATTGTGGGATGCGGGATCGCAACCCCTACTTGTAAGTCAAATTTCATGTTAAGTATTATTAAAATCAGACAAATAATGTAACAGTCTATTTACATAAATTAGCGTTTATTTTGAAAAAAAGTTTTTTTTTGTTATTAGAATGTATTATTATTTATTTTTATTTTTTTTTGGTTCGGTTGTAATATCGTGTATTTGGGATAAAGGAAACGCAGATTGAATGCTCAGAGATATGCTTCATTTTTTTTTTGCCATACCCATACCTACTTTCCATGCATGTATACCGGTCTGTATTGGGTCATTTAACAGGCAGGCGAACCGAAAGTGTTTTCATAACATAACTAGTGCGGTAAGTAAAAGGTTGTCATAGTAACTTTCGTTTATTCGTTCTATCTGCCTGTTATTAATTATTCACGGCCTGCTGTAAATGTAAAGATGGCGACGCAAATGAACTGTCAATTTTTTTTTGAAAATACTGAAAATGAAATGACAAGTAGTGGGTATGGCAAAAAATTCCATATACAGATTGTATCAAATTAAACCTGTGCATAGGGCATTCTGTGTGTAAGACAGAGATTGATACATAAAGCAATAAGTAAGAATGAGATAAATGATGGCTAATAGGATGTTACGTGGTTACTGTAAATTAAACTGATAAAAGATTTACATTTTTACAGCATAGAAGGAGCGAAAAAACAAAGATGACGCTATTAGGTTGTATAAATATTATTTATTTACAGTAACCACGTAACATCCTATTAGCGATCATTTATCTCATTCCGTCTCATTCTTACTTATTGCTTTATGTATCGATCTCTGTCTTACACACAGAATGCCCTATGCACAGGTTTAGTTTGATACAATCTGTATATCTCGTGCGTAATGGTATGACTCATGTGTCTGCTATCGCTCGTTTTTACGTACTATCTGTTATAAACACCATTACGCATCTAGATATACATTTACAATATCAGTTTTTAGTAACAAAACACTTAAATTAATTGTGAAATGTTCAAAATGCCCCCCATTGTTTTTAGCACATTTATTATGCCTCTGAAATGTACTGCACTTTTTCAAGAATTCCCCGTGTTTGTATAAAAAACTGATAAACCTACAAGCGTTTGCAACGAAACGACCCAGGTTTAAAAAAATAGAAATGAACCGTATCTCTGAAAGGGTTAATTTTAGGACTTTTTGACTTATTTTGATTTCTTCTGTACCGTTAATATGGCCTACAAATATTACACATTTGTTTTTTAACACCATGTATATATTAGAAAAAAATATTTTTTCAAGCTAAATTTTGATCGAAATTAATTGAAAATGTTATTTAGAGGGGGGAAATCCATGGTGAAAATTCCACAAACAAGTATATTAAATACAACATTGTGTACACCAGGGGCTTCCAATCTTTTTTTAACTGTGACTCCCTATTATAATGCTCTTCAAAAAGAAGATGCCTGTGTGTCGCTCTAGCAGACCATAAAACTACTTTATTATTCAAAGAAAACTCCAAAGAATATAAAATCTTAATTATTATTAATTAGATTCTAATTCTAATACAGTCGACTCTCGTTAATTCGAAACTCGAGGGACTTTTAAAATATTACGAATTATCGAGTGTTTGAAATATCAAATGGTTCGAAACAAAGGCTCAGCAAACAAACGTTGATACAAGTTTGAACTTGTCGCAAAATGTATGTATGTACTTACAATCTTTCCGCCTCTTTCTCTCTGCAACTTTGAATTGTCGAGTGTTGGACGCTGATGAGTTCGAATTAACGCGTCGTTTTGTTATATAGCAATGATTTTTTCGTACGAATTACCAAGTGCATAAAAATGTATTGATTTAGTTCGAAATATAAAGAGATTTTGTAGGGAACTCGTGATAACTTTGAATTATAGAGAGGTTCGAATTATCGCAGGTTTGAATTAACAAGAGTCGACTGTAATTAGAAAACATAAAAAACTACAAACAATAGAATTTAAGATTGTGTTTGCTTTTCTGAGCATAATTTTTTGAAATCGGGTTGAAATTTTGAAATTGCAACTCCTCTAAAATAGCGTCGCGACGTCCCAGGGCGTCGCGACGTACAGCTAGGAAAAAATATCGTTTCCGATCAGTTATTTTTTTAGCAGGACCGATTTAAAATTCTACAATGCTTTTCTTACGAAGAAATATGTGCGATCACATCCCAAGGTCATTCAGATTTTCTGACTGCGTTCTGTAATCATGAGTCTTGTGTGTTTGTCAAATGACAATCAAATAACCGGAACTCTATCGTATTTACTTTTTATCACAAAATGCCCTAAAAGTGCCGATTGTAAAAATGCTTCAAAATGGATATGAATACATGTAATTGTGTCGATGCGAGATGATTCGAAGACGTGGCCATTTCGATTTGCAGGTTCTTCTGCGACTGTGGCGCGGGCACATTAACAAACCAGTGCCAGCTGCAGGGAGAGCCGACCCAAGACACGGATACGCTATACGATTCGGCAGCGCCGATGGAATCTCACACGCTTATGGTTAACTAATACTACTGTTACAGACGTGAACAGTACAGTATCCCGTTTTGGAGGAGACCGTCGACGGTGGATGGAAACACTGCCGTGCATCTTGTACCCCGCCCCATATTTGTAATAGCAGCTTTTCCTCTAACGGTAAATCGAACGTTCCGTGCGAACAGCCTGGAAAACAGCGCCATTGCTTTTTCACAATATTCATACGCGTTCTTTTTCATTCATTGAACCAAAGAACCGTAACTGACTATTTTATAAATGACATTTCGGTTACATAACCTCGAATTTGGTAGCTGTCAAATATGTGTAATGGCGTCTGTGCACAGTGCTGCCGCGTACGGTTTTGTTCAGTCGCTCTAATTGAAAAATATATCAGTTTTTGGCCGTTTGTACTGTGAAGGAAATATAATACTGTTTACAGAAGTTCTGACTTAAAAACAGGTTTTGTTTCGCGGCGAGAAAAGATCAAACAAGTATCCATCTGTAATTGAATTCTGAGAGTAGGTTGTAGTAAACTAACCTTACTACTGATTTTTACCTGTAACAGGGTGACTACTTTCTGGAAAACCTGGAGAAGGCAGTAAGTTTTACTTGTCAGGGATTTTTGTGAAAAAGACCGGTTAAGTGAGAGACTGAGTTGCGCGTCGAGTGTCCCGTACCTACATTGAACAAATTTTAGTCGACCGACTGGACTTTGGTACCAGGCGCCATACAAAATTTTTACATTTAGCTCCATAGTTAAGTTGGTCGGAAATTTCTCGGGAACATAAATATAAATTGTATATTTGTTACGTATAAAGTCAGGGAAAGACTAAAAAATCACCTAGAAAAACAGGAAGTCAGGGAAATTTGTTCTTGAGAAAAAGTGACTACCCTGTTTATGAATGCAACCATGGATGTATTATACTCACTGGATACCTGACTAGTGCTTTAAAAGTGAGGCAGGACCGCCATATTTGAAAAGGGCAAAACATACATCGACGGTTGTAATACCATGGAAATGTGTAATACTTAATTTCCCAAATATTTACTTAAAATTACAACAGAAATTGAGTTTGAAGATCCCCACAAATTAAGTTTAATATACGGACGATTTGCGAATATTATTTACAAATTAGATGTTTAACGTTTGGAAATTTTTATACAAAAGAAATTTTAAAACCTGTGAATAAAAGACAAAAGCTAAATAAGTTAATATTATTTTATAATATTGTGTTTAACTCACAGGTTTTTAAATTTCTTTTGTATAAAATATTATGTATACCTAATACATAATTTAAATAAATTTTTTTTTATTGTGCATTTTGAAGTTTATAAAGAAAATAATAATTTGTAGATATATGTTTAAAAAAAAAAAAAAAAAAAAAAAAAAATAATGAATTGAAAATATGAATTGGTGCTAGGCCCAAATAACCTTAGCTGTTGGTGGTCTTTAAAATACAATTTACAATTTAGATATATGTTGTGAAAGTAAGTTTGAAAAAAGTATAAATGATAACAGTAGGTATTTTTCTTGGTATAAAAATTGTTTTTGCCATGGTTTTGGCCTTTCCAATGTCAGCCATGTTTGAAAAGGGCAAAAACAGACCTGCTTCATTTTTGTGACCTATTGAACATAAGCAGTCGAGTATCCAGTGAGTATAATACATCCATGAATGCAACATTTTGGTTACATAACCTCGAATTTGGTAGCTGTCAAATGTTTGTAATGGCGTCTGTGCACAGTGCTGCTGCGTATGGTTTTATTCAACCGCACTAATTGAAAAATATATCAGTTTTTGCTAATTGTATTGTGAGACACGGAAACATTAAACTGTTTACATGAGTTAAAAAAAAATTAGTAAGCTTTGACGCGCCTGATAACGTTAATTTCAGTTCTCTAACTTTCTCCTGTAAATTGTACGTTTATTTAACGTACACGCGATTGTTTGATCTTTTCTCACCGGAACATACAAGCTATCACATTATTGTGACCTTGAAACGACGCTAACTTAATCAGAACTTCAGTGAACGATATGGAGTATGGTAAGAAATATTATTTACGTACTAAAATAAAAAAAAACAAATTATACGAAGTTGACCGATGGAATTGTGTCCGATTCGCTGTCCACTGTTCGATGGCGAAGTCCACCCTTATCATTATATACTCAAACATGTTATGTGCACGTTTACAAGACAGTATTAAAGAAACTATTGAGATTTGGAGAAATCTAAAAACCCTAAAAGTGATTTGGTTATAATTTTCGTAAATTTGTATGCTCAAACAATAGCCTTTACAGCGAGCCGTTTCTCGTTGACCGAGCAGCTTTAAAACAATTGAGGTACCAGCTGATCACGATCAGAAGCACATATTATACCCATATGCGACACTCGAGTGATAGAGGTAGTTTTCCAATTACGTCGCATAATGCGACTCAGTGGCGCACAATGCCGAGGTGTGTTGATGCTTAATTGGAACGTGCATAGTTTTCATGCTATATTTTTATGTATCCAATGCGCGCATCACCCCAAAGCAGTACTTTTCAAAGTGCTCGATTGTGCGAAGCATTGCTGTAGTTGAAACGTCACCGTTGAGCACTATACCGCATTATGCGCTTTAATGCTGTAATTGGAAAACTACCAGAGTAATAGAAGCGACAGAGATAGTGAAGTATCCAATTTGAAAGGAACTGGTTCCGCTACATGCGTAGATGGAAACGCCGTCGTGAGGTTGCAACCAATCTACTATCCGAATCAGACCGAATTTAGTCAAGTGATTCGTGAATGTCGTGCTGTTCATGACGTCTGCATTCACCTAACGCGACCTAACCTCAAAAGATTCTCATTGTTTCCCGGCAAATAACATGTGCTGTGTGTATAATACCACATACCCGATTTGAACACATGCTTAATATTCTTAAACACATATTTACAACTGAAATTAGATTTTTAATAAAAAAAATCGCAACTGAAAAATGGCAACGTTGATATTCACAAGTCTGGCAACGCAGCTAATCCAATTTAAATGTCTCAAGGTCATGGCGGCGTTTGCGCGACATCGAAGGAGTGTCGCATATGGGTATAATTTGTGACACCAGCAGATTACGATCATAAGTTAAATTTGAATTGCCTTGTCTTGATTCCTTGAAAGATTTTTTTCCCCCTTGAGTTACGGTTGTCGTATGAACAGGAAACGATTCTTATTGTTGACTATTGGCAACCGAAAATGACTGTTCTGTGATAGATTATAGACGCTCGGCAACAAAGTTGCTGTTACTAATGAAATTAGTAAAGCGTGAGGAAAGGTTTTTGACACTCAAATGCATGTTTTTTTTATTAGGGAATTTTCAAAAAAGAAGATAGGTTAATGTAATTAGTTTAATGTCTGCGTGTATTAGTTTAACGCCTGTACCGCTAATGACCTCAGTTGTCGAGCGTCTATAATTTACAATTCATTTAACCCCTGTATGTAATATTTATAATAAAATAAAAAATTCACAAATTCACAGACAAATGTATATTTTGTCTGTGAATTTGGTTATTTTTTGTTTTTATTATAAAAGATAGGCTCAGTTGTTACTCTTGTTTTCACCCATTGCGTCTACCCGCCGCTGGATGGCACAGGGTGACCACTTTCCGGAAAACCTGGAAAGGTAATTTTACTCGTCAAGAAAATGCCAAGGAATTTTGGTGGAAGTCCGAGATTTTCGTGAAAAAAAAACGGTCAAGTGCGATTTGGAATCGCGCACCTAGGGTTTCGTACTTACATTGACTAAATTTTGGTCGACCAGTTGAATTCGCCATACAAAATCTTTGCATGTAGCTGCATAGTTATCGAGCGTTTATAATTCACAGCTGCATAGTTAAGTTTGTCGGAAATTTCTCTGTAGCGTAACCATAGATGGGTTTTTTTCTGTATATTTATTATAGTAGTGAGGGAAAAAACTGAAAAATCGCCTAACCGTGAAAAGTTGTGGAAATTTTGGTGAAGAAGTGACCACTGTGTGGTAGAATCGAATCTTTCGGTTGCCAATAAAAAAAGAATGATTCAATAATGGTGTGTTTGCAAGAACTTTAGCAGTTCAAAATTTGCCAACAAACAGCTATTTAAGTATTTTATTCGGTACATGCACGCTTTTAGCGGTTTTTCATGTCTATAAAGCAGATTTTATATAGATAGACTCGTGACATGATCCATTATGAAACGCTTTTCGATGTTATAATGAGAAACACTTTAAAAACCCGTTACATAATGAACCATTATTATGTAACTCTTTTCGATGCTATAATGAAATATGGTTACTATGGTAATGAAGTAAATAAATATATCAAGGCCCAAGGTTATTAGAGTACTTATATTAGAAATCGTGTCCATCGTGATTATAATAAAATTAAGAAAAATCGCAGGATAGTGGACAAAATATTTTGTCCACTATCCTGCGATTTTTCTTAATTTTGTTATTAGAGTACTCTAATAACCTTGATCAAGGCCAATGTTTTTAGAATGAGATATACTGCTGTCATTGAATCTACGGTGTTTGACATTTATTCAATTACCTAAACTTTAAAACCATGCATGTGTTGAATAAAGTATAGTGTGCAACGCGTGTGCTAAATCCTTATGCGTCAGGCGCAATGTGTTCAGTATGAGTAGTAGGCGAGCGTGCACGAGCCTTGGCGAGTGCGCAACCGCGAGCCGTTTATGAGTCCTGAAAACATCGCGCCTGACGCATAAGGACTTAGCACAATATACTCTTGCGGAACACTCAGCTGTCACAGTTTTTTGTGGAAAGAAATTACATATTTATAGAATATTTTGTATTTTGAGTGCTGCTATGTACATGTTTTAATGTACATAATTCGATGATGCATAGAATAACTAATTCAGAGTTTAAAAAACTGATGATCTTAGGCAAACATTGTAACAAAGAGAGATTGTTGTAGGAAAGTAAATGATATTTTATATCGTATATGTTTTTTTTGTCGGTTAGAATCGGAAGAAGATTTTAAAATTGAAGGAACTGTTGTTAATTTCCTCATTTATAAATTGGAACGTATTTATTACATTCTAACTAAAATGTGTCTCTTGACAAGGTTTTAAAGAGACTTTTGACATTTATTTATTTTTGCTTGTTTTATAAATTTGAAAATCAATGTTTCAATGAAAAGGTGAAAACAAAACATTTGAAAGCGTTTGATTAAGCGATAGTTATCAATGTTTTTTGAAATGTAATAAATACAAAAGACTGTTTTTAGATGTTGTGAAAGTAATTGTAATATTATGTTTATAAATTAGGTCAATTTTGTTAGGTTCGGCCTTGAATTTTGCTTATTGAAGGCACAAAATGGCGACGGATTGTAATTGGTATTTGATGAGGTTATGTTACAATTATTTTGTAATAATAAAAAATTATAAACTGAAATTAAGTACCGTGTTTCAGAAAAAGGATTGAATATAAGTTTTATTCATTGTATACGTGATTGTGGAAATTTGCAATTAATTCGGGGGGAGGGATTTTTTTCACTGAAAGGTGATTCGCCCGAGGGGAGCTCTTGTGTAGTGTGTTGTCAAGACAGTTGTCATTGCTACGTTAAACGGTTTTGTAATAAGTAAATGTTTTTCTTAATTTTGTCAAATTATAGTTTGAAAATTTTTGGGTTATTTCGTCAGTAGAAGAAGGAATCACTTTTTTGTTACTTGACTACGATTGTATCGCAACTTTACAGTGGCCCAGTAATTTATTTTTGATATTGTAGAGACAGCACTGCTGACTATACATTTTTAGGTACCTTTCCACTACACACGCATCGAGGACGATTTTTTTTAGCGCTTGTTATGTTGGTAAACTCAAAAAGAAGCGTCCTTTAACAAGATATTATATAAAAATCTTTATTTAAGGGCAGAAATAAAGCCTCACGGCCACTTAAAATCTCCCTTTTAAAAATATAGATAATACAAGAAAAACAATTAAAAAAATCCATAAGCGCTTATATTACAAAGTGTATTAAGGAAATGAAAAAAATAAACATGAAAAAAAAACAGGAGAAACAACAGATAACCCGCCTACCGTATCGTTTTTGCGACTTTATTTAGATAAATGGGAAGGTACTTAAAATTATGAAGTAGTGCCTCTTTGCACTGTAGAGAAAAATAGAGAACTGGCCATGAATTTAGCTGCGATATATTTTTCGAAATCCCAGTTATAATTTTTTTAATTTTAGTTAATAAAGTGAAAATTAACAGTAAATTGCATTAAACATTACGATGTCAGTATTTTTCAACGTTCGTTTGTTTATTCTGTTATGCAACTGTTTTAACTTGTGTGGTTTTGAATCTCTTTAATTTCAATATCTATTCGTGGAATTTTTCAAAGTTCCAAATGCTTTCCATATCAAATTGTATAATCTACAAAAAAAAATGCTTACATAATTATTATAAATACAGTAGAATCTCACTAATCCAGCGCTTACCGTTCCGGAGCACCGCCTAATTACTGGAAAGATATGGGAATATAACGTAAATACGCCGGATTACAGAAGTTTCTGTGCGGATTATGGTATAGACTATAGATAATTCATTTAGGATGACATTACTGGCAATCCACGTATCTTTTTTACCTGGATTGCGCGCGCATACCGTGTTCACAAATGATCCACTAACTAACCAATGGTCTGTCTATATCGGTTGTCACTGACTGCTGCTGACTAGATGGCAGGATGCGGTATGCGTGCGCAACCATATTTTTTCTCTGTTTTTCTTGCAGAACAAGCAATAACGATCTCTCGCTCTTGTTTCGAGAGATAGGTCCATGCCTAACGAGTGACACTTGGGTTAGTGAGATCCGACTGTATACAATTTTTTTTAACTATGTTTTTCGTTGTTCAGTCGTTGTTTATTTGGAATTTATAATTCTAACCTAAGACTGTACAACAGGCCGTTAGTGTCGAAATGTTATTATTTACTTACTATTAATTAATTAATAAAATTGATTAATTAATTATTACTCGCACGACAGCCAATATTTATTTAAGATTTATTATTCATATTTTATTATGTTGTACAAAAATATAGCATGTTACATTTATTTTTTTTTATACGTGTATTTATGTATTTAATTTGATTTAGGTTAAAGTACCATTTGTAAATACAGTACTAATTAATCATAATTATAATAATTAATTAGGTTAAAATATTGTCAATAAAAATACATTCAATGAAATAAAATATCCATGTAAATAAAAAATGTAGTTAAATTTCAAAATTTAAACCAAATGTTTTTTCTGTTTATTGCACCACCGTGGAAAATGTAGGCTAAGAACTAGTGACAGGCAGACTTACAGTAAGTCAGCAAGTTTCATATTGAGTTAAGACATTCAATTAGCCGTGCCGCGGCCGGCGCGGTGGTTCCTTTGGGAACATACAGGTTTGCCGCTTTGATATATAAAAAATATATTTTTTTATTAAAAATACCATTGGCAGACACTTATGGTAGTTCTAAGCAGGGCCGGATTTAGGGGAGGGCAACCGGGGCTACAGCCCCGAAGCCTCCACAAAAGAGAGGCCCCCACAATAGAGACTTCGGGAAAAAAATTCTCTGAATTCTCGGTTATTCAATTTTGTCGTTGAAAATATGCTAAATCGCGTTAATAATTTTAATAAGTAATCATGAGGAAATGTTTTTTGACTTCCACTGCACAATAATTACGTGGTTTTATTACTTATTGGAAAACTCGACTGAAAAAAATTGTCCACTTTATTTGGAAAATAATTTGGGGCCAGGGGGGCTCCACTCCTTTGTTGCCCCGGGGCCTCCAGACCTCTAAATCCGGCATTGGTTCTAAGTGTGTGGGAGACAATAGATTAGGAAAGTAAGGCGTGGCGGAGTCGCAACTGTCTCCTTCTAACTAGAATCTGCGTTAAACGTACGTTCACTCATTGACACGACACAACTGTCAAATTTCATTCATTCTACTGACATAACCTCGTTTTTTTAAACACGTCGTCGTTAATAATTAAAGCAATTTGTTATGGGGTGGTGTCTTGTACTTGACTGCAGTTATAATGAAAATTATGACTGCAAAAAGTTTAAATTTCCGACTGAGGAAAAAGCTAAAATAATACCTAGATATCCAATACGTAATTGATGAAAACATTTTTTTTATCTTTTTACCTTACCCTCCCTCAGATGACTTCAGAACACTTTTTTAACTCCAAATGGAAAGAACAAACTCAATTTCTAATTATAATTGCTTAAATTATACCCCGACAAACGTCAACGAGGTTAAGTTAGGTTAGAATAAACGTCACTGGCTGAATCAAGTTAGGACATTCATTTTTCATAAATTTTTAATTTCAAATAGAAAATTATTTCACACGAAATAATAAAGTTTTGTAGCCAATAATGACTGGATTTATTAATTATTTTTATGAAGCAGCAATTGTTTTGGGAAGAAATGTGTTTTAAGAGAATAGTAATGAATATTCCGTTAAACCCCATACATTTTTGAACGCCAATCGAATCCACTTTAAATTTCGCGCTCAAATTATGACCACCTACTTCTGTAGTCTATTTTGGAAATATTAAAATAGCACCTGATTGCATGTATCTGGCGAGGGTGCCGTGGAATTATACGATAAATCATTTCAGCTTTGCTGCGATCACATAAACTAGGTGCTATTTTTAATTTTCAAATTTGTCTGCCATACACTTAGAACCACCATAAATGTCTGTCAATGGTATTTTTCATATATCAAAGCGGTAGACTTGCTTTATTTATTTATTGTAGATTATAGACGCGTCGACATCTAAGATCTTTATTTATTTATTGTGGATTATAGACGCGTCGACAACTTAGGTCATTAGCGTCTTAAATACAACAAATATCATATATCACTTAATCACTTAAAACTAAATAACATCACAAAACATCCATGAGCAGAGGCGGGATTCGAACTCACGACAGTCTGATTCAGAGGCCGCGACGCTACCAACTGAGCCATACTGTCCTCGACATCTAAGGTCATTAGCGTCTTTCAACTACACTAAATAACAACTAACTTAAAACTAAATAACATCACTAAACATCCATGAGCGCAAGTGGGATTCGAACCCACGGCAGTCCAGTCTAGAGGTTGCGGCACTAATCATGCTAACCACTAGGCTATACTGCCCTCGGTAGACTTGCTGCTATTACTTTTTTCTCGTCAATTTTTCTCACCTTTCACACCTGTACGCCCAAAGGAACCACCGGTTCTTACTGCCCATCTCATGCATGGCAAGTCTAACAGAATGTCTCAATTCAATATGAAACTTGCTGACTTATTGGAAGTCTGTCTGCCACTATCTCTTAGACTAGTGTGTTAACAGATTCTTGTAACAATTGAAAGTGAGTGTGTATACGTTACGGTGACAGTTTGAAATTGTGGTCACTTTTTTGTTGTGAGCTGTCACTTGTTTCCTAGCTGTCATCGTAACATGTAAGTATATAATATGTATATTGAGAAAGAAAAACCCACGTGATATCTCTTTAAAATGTCATTATACTGTAGTATATTGTAATTTGTCGTTCCGTATCCATTACCAACTTTTATTTAAAACTTTTTTTCTAATGCTCATAATAAATGAGATATCGCCAGAGACATTCTTAGTAACTCACTCTGTATACAGGGTGTCCCAAAATTGCTGGGACACAGAGCTACCACGTGTAGTAGAGGTTAAAATAAGTCGATTGGACCCAATTTATTTATATACCAAAATGTACCGTTTGCCCGTGAGAAGAGTTCAAAGTTTACATAAAATTTTGTATTACAATTTTATTAAATTTGTACTAGGAATATCTGTAAGCATTATTTAAGAAAACATTTTTTTCCTTCGGAACTATGTGGAATACGAAAGTTTTACAAGGGTAACAAAATGAAGATAATTAATCAGTCTTCTCGCTAAAAAAAATTGAGAACCGTATTACCACCCCTAAGAAAGTTCTGAAAAAAATGTCAGGGAGTGAGGGTGGTTTTAACCCTTCTACAATTTCTTTTGGGTTTCTTTGATTACCGAAAGGAGAGTAATCCTCTAAAATGCACTTTTGTCAAATTTCATTCAATTTGTTTCACTCATTTCTGAGCAGTGTACAAAAATGTGTTTTTTTATGTAAACTTTGAATTCTTCTCACGGGCAAACGGTACATTTTGGTATATAAATAAATTGGGTCCAATCGACTTATTGTCCTCTACTACACGTGGTAGCTCTGTGTCCCAGCAATTTTGGGACATCCTGTATTTATATGCATACAGGGTTTTGTCGACTAGTGGAAATTGATTTGTAATGTACAGACTTCCCAAAGTGACGACACGCAGTGTTGTCACCCGGTGTCGTTTTTATCGTCGGTTATCTGAATTTGCACAAACATTGAGACATTTCCTTGTATATATATACTAAGGACCTCGTGGATCACAAAAATTACTGCCATTCAGGATCTTATTCATTTGATGCCTTCATCGAGATAGGAACAAATAGTGTTCGTCACAGAGACACAAATATCAATGTTTCCAAAACCATTAAGTAGCTTTGTTCTAAAAATGTCTAATCATCGGCAGCTTGTTTTTCAAAAAGTAGACGCTAGTAGAGCCTGATTTTTTCCTAAAAATTAATAACACTGAACATTTAATATAAAAAACAATTAATGTGGCCAAGTAAATTAAAATTAACAAATTATCGTTATTGTTACGAGGAGAGTTTGATAAACAGTTGAAGTCTTTGCTACTCAGTTGTTTTTGCAAGACAAATACATATTGTGGTGAGGTATGTCATATCACAGTTTGATGGGCAAAGCTAAGGGGCCCTGTACTGTGGTCTTTAAATACCAGGCTACCAGCGCCTGTTGGGCTTGAGAATAACCGAGAGTGTAGCAATGCTGTTGTTTACACGGCGTTGCTATGGTTCCTCTATTACAAGTCCCCAGTTCCCGGATTCTAGCCCGAGAGCTGGTAAAAGTGTCAATTGGATTTTCAATTTATTATTAAAAAAAAATAATGAATTGAAAATATGAATTGGTGCTAGGCCCAAATAACCTTAGCTGTTGGTGGTCTTTAAAAACACAGTTTTTTTAAACACCAGCGCCTGTTGCGAATAAAAAACAAAGTAAAAAAAAACTACTAAGGACCTGCGCACACATGCTACTTTTTATATCACGATTGTGCGATTAAATAGCTTGTAGATCGTCAAATGCAGCTACAAATAACGTAAGGCCACACACTATTCACTTAAATATACAACTGATGTATCACGAACGCGCGATTGTCGAAAACACTTAGTCGCAGGTTCGCGCTACTCCATGCCATGGATTCTTAAGAGACTGCGCTCTTCATGCGCAGGCGCACAAATATGAAACAATGCATCGAGCGATAGTGTCATTGAGTCTTCATGCTGAGATCGAACGAAACATTTCGAGTAGAGTTGAGAAATCGTCAAATCGCGATGCAGTAGCTAAATCGCGGTTTTTCGATACGAATAGTAGTATGTGTGTGCTGGCTCTAATTTAGTTGATTTTAATTTTGTTTTTGGCAGCTACTGAGCACTAGATGGCATTAGTGTAAGTAGTGGAAGATTTATATTGCCTTTGAACTATCTTGTTTAATACGCTAATGACCTTAGTTGTCGGGCGTCTATAATCTACAATATGATTTCTACCTACAAGTTTTTACAATAGATTTTAACAGCGATCCAGTAATGTATTTTCCATTGCAATCGAAAGAGACAGTGTTGCTGATAAAAGGCTTTTAAAACTGTCTGGATTTTCAATTTATTATTAAAAGAAAAAAAATAATGAATTGAAAATATGAATTGGTGCTAGGCCCAAATAACCTTAGCTGTTGGTGGTCTTTAAAACACAATCAATCAATTAATTTAAAACTGTCTTTTTTGCAATGACAAATAGATAACCAAGTTGCTATTCGCGCGTACTAGTCGATTAATTTTTTATACCTGTTCCGTCGAGAAAAGATCAAAAATACACTCCCTTCTGTTAGTGAAATGACTAAATTTTGAAGTCGGCAGCAGAAACAATTGTCCTTTGGGTCTTTCTTTTTGGCATATTGTTATTGAATGCGTAAAAAAAAACTGGTCGAGGTTTTGCTAGTGAACATCGATTTTGCCTGCCGATTCGCTCGCGGTAACGTCGGTTAACGGGAACCCTATGCTAGCCTGAACCTAAGTATCCTATATAAATTTGGACACTTACTAATTGGTAGCGTGCCAAGTTTTATCAATATCCGTATCGATACAAATATAATCCAAAATTAATATACAGGTTGTATCAAATTAAAGCTGTGCATAGGGCGTTCTGTGTGTAAGATAGAGATCGATATAAAGCAATAAGTAAGAACGAGATAAATGATCGCTAAAAGGTAGTTTCTGTAGTTACTGACTACTGAAATAAGAAATTATTGATAAAATCACAAAACAAAGATGACGCTATCAGGTTGTATGGGTTATAGACCAAGAGGCGGGCGTTAATATATGAAGCTCATTTGTGACAGGATGAAATTTTCAGGGAAGGTAGTATTTATTATGACAAAGAAAAAGCGCTAGGGTTGCCTAGTCAAATCCTGGTGCGACGGCCGGGATAAGCCACTTCCGGTGCAAAATGTCAATTTTTGTATGTATATGTATATATGAATAAATTCAAACAGCTCAAAATTACAAAGTGGCCCTTAGTCCAGCATGGTAACCATAGTTTTTAAGAAAATGACATTTCGAAAATTATAAATTGTTAATAACTGCTCAAAATTGGATAAAATATAATAGTTAAATCCTGCATCACGGAAAAGAAAAGTTATACATTTTGTATCAGTATATGCAAAAATTTAAATTTTTGATGTGAAACATCTTTAGGTACGGGTGTAAAGTCGTTTGAATGGAACGTCGCCAAATGTCATTTGTTATTGCATTTTGAAACTACGTGGTCAATAATTATAGTTTTTTTACTAACATTATCAGCGGTAATGTGTCATGCATCGTTTTTTTTTTTTTTTATAAAAAAAACACATAGGTTATTATGTATTGTTTTTTTTCTTATTGAAAAATTATTAATGTGATATTTTTTAGCACCTTACCTATATTAAAAATGTTAAAAATTCAATTTTCAACAAAAAATATCTCGCATTATTTTCTAATTTAACTAGCATAAAGAGATACCTTTATTAAAAAAAATATATATATAATTTTTATTTCATGATTTTCTTGACTTTTTTTCAAAGCAACTACCTTAAACTACGTTTTGTTTAAAAATGTTTACATATTATTGTAAAAAAAAATAAATAATTATTTTAATAGCACTTTAATATAAGTATGCTTAGAATAAGTAATTTAATAATAATTCATAAAATGTTATTGCCTTTGTTCGGAACATTTGTGAATAGTTTAATGTATAGTAAACTATATTGAAACTCATGTCGATCACTGACGTATGTAATATAATAAAATTAAAAAACCGGTTGATTTGTGAATCAGAATTGTCAATCATTGGCAATGTTTGCCTTCTTCAGGCCTAAAATTACATAATTCTAATAATGTAATTTTAGGCTTGAAGAAGGCAACAAAATAGTTGCTGAAAAGTTGCCATAATAAAGATTGACAATTCTGACTCACAAATCAATCGGTTTTTTCTTTTATTATAGTAAATTATTATTATTTTCCATTTTTTCATTATAGTTATTTTGGTTTATATTCGCTTAGTTAACTTTATACCTGCGTCTGATTAAGTTGAATTTCAAGAAAAAATATTAATCGAGGTTCAGTAAAGTCAAATGCTTCAATTAGTTTTTAGTGTCAAACCAAATTTAAAATCACAAACAAAAATCAACCTTTTCTCTCTTTTCGAAACAAACTCCAACCACCTTTTTTAAAACTTTTATTACAGGTTACTACGACCTTCAAGTAAGTAATTTATACTAATTTATATAAGAGGTGCACATTGAATTACTATGAAAAATAAAAATAAGAAATTGCTACCCTAAAATACATAAATTCTTGGGGAAAATTGTCAATACCAGATTCAGGTAATTCCTGCGTAATTATACGGATATGAGTTAGAAACCAAATGCGTTGAAAACATAAAGTTATAAATAACTAGACATACGTATGAATGTTTGCCAAACACAAGGCCGATAACTCATTTCAGAACGGTTACAATATATAAGTATACATATATACATAATGTTATTTGACAGCTTTAAAAATGTCAAAAAAACAAATATAATTTATAAGTTTTCAATGTGTTACCCAAAATTTCCTTAGGCAACCCTATGTATATCAATACAGCTCTTCGAGATCTACAATATGGCGTCAATTGTATGCTGTCATATAATGATGAAAGATAATTATGAGCTAATGAAATATGTGTATTTTGCACCGGAAGTGAGCTCCTCCCGGCCTTCGCACCAGGATTTGACGAGGCAACCCTAGCACTTATTCTTTGTCATACTACATTCTACCTTCCCTGAAAATTTCATCCTGTCACAAATGAGCTATATAAATTTACGCCTAGCTCTCGACCTATTAGTATGGGTATTATTTATTTACAGTAACTACAGAAACTTCCTATTAGCGATCATTTATCTCGTTCTTATTTACTGCTTTATACAGGGTGAGTTCGACCACCCGTATCAGTCGTTTTTTTCGAAAACGGTTAGTCGTAGAGAGTTGTGTCAAAAATTTGTATTATAAAAGCCCTAATAAAGAATCGAATGGTGATAATTTTTTTTCCCGGGAAAATCGGCTTCCCTATTAGTTTGCTCCAGAATGTCCAGAACTCCGGAATTATAAATGTAACGATAGGTCGAAAGTGATATTGTTGAAAAGATCTTTAAAAAATAAGCAAGTTTTGTAGGAACATTTTTTTTATTACTGCCACCCCTGTAAATTTCTATAAGTATAAATATAAATTATTATGTGTTCAAAACTCCGGAATTTTAGAAAGCACGATAGGTTGAAAGTGGTGCTGTTGAAAAGCTCTTTAAAAAATAGGCAAGTTTTGTAGGAAAAATTATTTAATTACTGCCACCCCTGTTAAGTAACAATCGTTTGAAATTATTTAACCAAAATTTCATAATAACGATCGAAGTCGGCATTAAAAATCTAGCAACCTTAGACATTGTCACAAGTGTTCAAACTGTCTTCCATTTACTCTTTAATACATACTACTGAGTTCTTCTGGTTATACTGTGAGTGTACTTCTTCAGTGTTTAAGGATCGATAGATAGGTAACTAGATTTTAAATGCGAACTTTTAAGAAGTTCGTTATTATGACATTTTAATTTAGTAATTTTAAACAAATATTACTTAACAGGGGTGGCAGTAATAAAAAAAATGTTCCTACAAAACTTGCTTATTTTTTAAAGATCTTTTCAACAATACCACTTTCGACCTATCGTTACATTTATAATTTCGGAGTTCTGGACATTCTGGAGCAAACTAATAGGGAAGCCGACCTTCCCGGAAAAAAAAATTATCACCATTCGATTCTTTATTAGGGCTTTTATAATACAAATTTTTGACACAACTCTCTACGACTAACCGTTTTCGAAAAAAACGACTGATACGGGTGGTCGAACTCACCCTGTATATAGATCTCTGTCTTACACACAGAACGCCCTATGCACAGCTTTAATTTGATACAATCTGTATACTGACCCAACAGGTTTGTTTGTAAATGTAACACATGAATATTGTTGCAAGTTGCAACTTCATTGTATTAGACATTAGTAAAGTAACCGCGGAGCGAAAAATTTATTTTTTATCATACCCACTATAAAATAGCTGCTTTACATGCACGTATGTATGCAAGTAAAGTGAGTTTTGACGTCGGTGTGCGGGAACGTATCTTTTCCACACTAGTGTGGGAAAGCAAACCATTTTCATAGTGATTTATGTTTATTCGCCCAGATCCGCCCGCTATTACCTACTGACAGCTACTCTCGGCCTACTATAGAAGTGAAGTTGGCGACACAAGTGAACTGTCAAAAATTTTTGAAAATTAAGTGATTAATATTATTACGCTCGTTTTAACATATGACAATGTCACTACTCGTTAAAAATATGCCTCCTTACGCCACTAGATATACAATCTACTATAACAGACGCTAATGACCTCAGTTGTCGAGCCGAACTTACCCTACAATCTACTATAATATCATAAATAGACCATAAATTATTTAAATTTTAAACAAGCATCCTGGGTGTTTTATGCACCCTACTAGAACGGGGCACAGGCTAAGTGCTAACGTGTATTTCTACAAGTTTCCCCTGTCATACGTTGAGGTACAGTTGGGCTTGAGAATAGCCGAGCGTGTAGCAATGCTGTTGTTTACATGGCGTTGCTATGGTTCCTCTATTACAAGTTCCCGGGTTCTAGTCCGAGAGCTGGTAAAAGTGTCAATTGGATTTCAATTTATTATTAAAAAAAAATAATGAATTGAAAATATGAATTGGTGCTAGGCCCAAATAACCTTAGCTGTTGGTGGTCTTTAAAACACAATTTTTTGAGGTACAGCTATGTTCGTGATTATGGTGACATTTTGATCTTCTCTTGCCGCAACAGATGCATAGGACTAGCAGTGTAGTTATTTCGTATTTTCAAAGCAATTTGTAATAAGCTATGCTCAAACCGAAGCGGCCGCGGGGTCACGACCACTGCCCAACTGCGGTCAAACGCAACACGTTAATTCTTACCAGTTTACCTAAACCAACCACGGCCTGGCAAACGCGGCAACAGCGTTCTAACAAACGGCCGCGGCCACGGTCCAACTGCGGCCAAACGCGACACGTTAATTCTTGCCAGTTTACTTAAACCACCAACGACCTGGCAAACGCGGCAACAGCGTTCTAACAAGCGGCCACGGTCCAACTGCGACCAAACGCAACACGTTAATTTTTGCCAGTCTACCTAAACCAACCACGACCTGGCAAACGCGCCTGCGCTCTAGACAGCGTTCTACCTAGCGGCCACGGCCAGACGCTGCCTGCAGAATTTGGCCGCGGCCGCAATGTATGTCTTCCAATATCTTCACTTTTATAACGCCCGCTAATGACCTATGTTGTCGATCGTCTATAATATACAATTTTGTAACACCGTGGCCACTTCGCTTTGCAAAGCCCTTCGTGTTGCGGTTGGGACGTGGCCGTGACAGCGGCCGCTTCGGTTTGAGCTTGGCTTTACTCTCCTAGTAACTTCAATTGTTTTAAAGGTTTTTATAGATTAACTTCGAAGAAAACAATTACATAATAAATATTAATCATTATGACAACTGAATATCGAAATATGACGTGATGTACATACTGTAGACAAGGAAGTGTAAAAGTGGGATTTCATTTGTTTGTATAAGATTTTCCAATTGTGTATTATAGTTGAGTGAATGTATAGAAGAAAAACAATATGTAACTATTGTTTGATTAAACAAAAAAATATTCATTCTAAAACCTTCAAATAGCAACTAATAAATTGTTAGCACGTAAGTCTTTTTTTTATTAAGTGATAAAATTGCCAGATGTATATAAATGTTTATATTATATAATTGTATTGTCAAATAACTGAAATTTCATAAATGATGATAAATATTTACCTAGCTAAATGAAAATATAGCTTGTAGACCACTAGATGAGGCCGCTGAGTTAATTGTAGTAGTTTTTCATCAGCACGCATTCGGCATTTATATACCTACTGTATACTTATTTCTAATGAAATATATCATAACATGGTATATTGTACACTACACTGAGAATTTTATTTGTTTCTTGTGTATCCTGACCTTGACCAAGCGCGGATCCATCGTTGTGGGCACGATGGGCATGCCCACAACCCTAATTGAGGTCGATATCGTAATCGCGCATCACTGACTGGAAGTTTCGATAAAACCAGGGTGATGTCGAAACTGATGGTCGTGAACGAGTATGGTGAAGGCTTGGAGAAAGATTTGTCTGCATTGGAACCATGTGGCGTGAGTAAAAAATGTTCTGGGAAGACAATTGTTTCAACGCCTGCATAGGTTTTGCAGGCAGCAAATCTTTCTCCAAGTCCAGGCCTTCGCTATACTCGTTCACGACCATCTTGTGGTTCAAACTTACGCTGGTTTCATCAGAAAACTAAACATGCTACTAGTCCAATTATTCCTTTAACACCAAAAATATAGCAGAAAAACCGAGTGGTGCTTCAATTTTGACAAGGATTTATTTATCGATTTTATGCATAAGAAGATGCAATAGATCAGAAGTATGGATAATCGACATTAACCTTTGAAGCGGGTAAAAACTAGTTGTTTAATGTATTTGCATCTGGAATGCTTAATAGTAAGCGGATCGTATCAGTACAAACACTTGCTGCAAATACATTAAAAATATGTCTGCTGATTCAGACTGGGGTAGTATCTACCTGTATTCTTATATGAAATGATTGGACACCTTTTGTAAAAGATCTTTGATAGTGCAATAACTGGATTCGAGAAATTGTCCTACTGAAAATTCTGTCAGAAATATCCAGACCTTGACCGTTTCTAGTCTAGTCGTTTGCGCCCATGTTTGGTCGCTTTTTCTCTGGACCCTCGTCGTATCAGGCTGTCTGTACATGCATCGTACAGGGAGATGAGAGGGGAAGTAAGGAACTAGGAAGTGAGAGGTGAACAAAAGAACATAACTAAAGGCTTATTATTATCCTTTCTCACGAGCAGAACAAACAAGCTTGCGCAAACATCATGTATGACGTCGAAATGGTTCAACATTTCGTTAAGTATCTGCGCAAACCTTCCTTCAAACCCACAGCACAGCTTTGACAGCTGAATCACTCGAAGGATAAAACCTAGTAGGCTAGTACCCAAGCGATCAGCATATTCTTAGCAGGCAAAGTGTGTACATTAGAGTGCCGGCGGTGAGAGATGAAGCCAGGCACGTCATCAATAATATGCTAGTGAACGCCTGCTTGCCAGCAGACAGTGCCGTGTACACAAAACTGCACATTGGGTTTTATGACGTTAGGTACAATTTTGGCAAACTGCTATTCATGACAATAAACAGCCAATAGCAAGCTAGAAGGCGGGCGCAATGCATTCACGTTACTATGACGCGGTGGCTTCATTTTTCGCCGCGCGAGGTCTACCACAGCCTTGTCTAATTTATTTATTTATTGTAGATTATAGACGCGTCGACATCTAAGGTCATTAGCGTCTTTCAACTACACTAAATAACAACTAACTTAAAACAAAATAACATCACAAAACACAGCCTTGTCGATATAGCGCGATCCAACTCAATCCAAGGTCTTGGAAATTCGCCGATAAACATCAAAGTGACTGCTGGAATTTTTCTATTGACGTTAGTGACCTTAACTGTCGAGCGTCTATAATTTCTCCCCCATTTTGAATTTTTGGGCAATCATAATGATTCAAGCGTGCTTGACGGTGTATGGGCTGCTTTAGAAATTTGTAAAAGTAATCCAAATTGTACTCCGGCTAAGACCGGCCCTGGAAATAACAACAACCAATCGTACATCGTGTTTACGACCACGTGACGTTAGGCGCGTGTTCTTATTTTTTAAAGGTCTCTGATACATTACCCAACATGTCGTGAACTTGAACGTCACCTTTCTAAAAGAACTTAAATAATAAAGCATTAATCTTGAAAAATTATTGTCGTTGAATGTTTTTATTAAAATTGAGTGCAGACGTTTTTAATATAAATACTTACAATTAAAAATAATGAATAAAAATAATACTAACGTAGTGTCATCAAAAATTGATCTATTAAAAATTCCGAATACAGTTAAAGTTAGGAAAACGTCAGCGTCGGATATTTTAACAGACCGAGTTCCAGTAAAAAAGCAAAGAATCAAGTCTGTGAACGAAAATATCGATGGTGAAAATGTAAGAAGACAACAGAAGAAAGTTATTAAAAGGAGACTTGCTTCGACTTCAAACGTTGACAAAACTCAAGAAACTTGTCAAACTCAAAACGAAAACATGAAAGCTATTCGGAAACCGTTGACCGAAGTAAGCAATACCATATTTTTTCAACAGACTGTTAACAAAAGAAATGCCGCACTTTTTTCGGACCAAGTTTTGGATTCAATCTTTAGCGTCAGTAATATTAAACCGACATCGGAAACTGTCTTTAAAAATACGGCCCTTTTATCGGGATTTTTCAACTCTTTGAAACTGGACAATGAAAAACATAAACAAGAATTAAAACAGATGAAAGATAGCGATACCACAGATAAAAAACATGAGTTAAAACAAATGAAAGATAGCACTCTCACAAATGAATACCAAATTAACAAATGCAAGCAAACTTCTATAGTCGACGGAGTTACTGGAGGTTAGCGTTTTATTTTTGTCTGCTTTTTTATTGTTTGTATTTTCAATTAAATGTATTTTTGCAGGAGTTTTCTGTTCCAACTTATTTACGATATATACTGATGTAAGTAACTTTTAATATTTTAATAATAATTATGTGTTAACTAATCGACCAATTAGATCACTTATTTTGGGTACTAGACTCGTATTTAGGAAATACTGAATTAGAATCCCAAGTAATACAGAACGTTCATACTAATTTTGTACTTTTTCAATATTTCCGTCAATACCTATAAACGTTAAAAATAATTGTCATACTAATACTTTTTCAAGATTTCCATCAATAGTTACAATAAGGTCGACAACTGATGCTCTGTGTCAATTGCATACAAATTTAGGAGTTGGAGTACCTACCTATTTTCGGGTAAGTTCGGTTGTGCGCTCGATTGTCGATTGATCGAGCAGATTTTTGGTCACGTGACAAGCGAGCAATTCGAGCCATCTAAACAATTCCACACGTAATCTAGCAGATTCTTCCAAACGCCAAAATAAAATTGCGCCAGTAAATTAAATTCTTATTACGATAGCCGATATATATTTTTTATTGCTCCTCATTTTTGATTTAATTCAACTTTTGATAGAGAGCTTTCAGAGCATATAAATGCTAAATTCGAACGCATTAGAGCACTCAGATCAATCTGAGCGCAAAATCGAACTTACCCTTCATAAGATTAGATAAACCCCTGCTTGTAATAATTTGTACCACAAACCACTTAGTACTAAGTGGTTTGTGATTTGAACTAATGATTTGGAATCACTAAGGTTAAAGCTATAGAGGAAGTATAAGCATTTAAAAGTGCCGCCTAGTGACGAGTTTGTGTCGCCTGTTGTGCGACTGTTCCGGCGGCACAAGTTATAATTTTAATTTTTCGGCAGAATATATTGTATCTGCAGACTGCACACTACTGACTACAGTATGAGGGTTAGGCAGATTAAGATGCAAAAGACACCACACTATAATTTTTAGTTTTTTTATTCATTAAAGAGCTATAATAAAATGTACTACCTATGCTTTAAAATTGCATATTTTTTATTTATCCTTGACGCTTTGCAACATTTTTTTAGTAGGTAAACCTAACTCTAATTCTAATGCCGCCCAGTGAAAATTGCTTAAAATATACTCTGGTGAAGCCAGTCGCCATTGTAACTTAGTTGTCATTTTATATGTGTGGAGAAAAAGAAGAGAATATTCCCAATCCATCCCGTGTTTTGCCGCCATGTTTACTCGGTCCTGTGACGTCAACCTGACTTCAATTTTGTATAAGCATTTGTATACGGTATGCGTCCTCTATAGATTTTACCTCAGTGTTTGGAATTCCTAAAAAAGGAATTATTTACAAGCGTAGCTTAAGTATATTCAAAATAAGTTAACGCCGTTAACCGTGAAATAAACAGATAATGGAGTCGTACCACACTTTTTTTTGAGAATTTTTCGGGAACTTTTTCTACAATAAATTAAATCCCAAAAGTTTGTATATCTCAATATAATTTAAAACACGGAATTGGGCTTGAGAATGGCCGAGCGTTTAGCAATGCTGTTGTTTACATGGCGTTGTTATGGTTCCTCTATTACAAGTCCACAGTTCCCGGGTTCTAACCCGAGAGCTGGTAAAAGTGTCAATTAAATTTTCAATTTATTATTAAAAAAAATAATGAATTAAAAATATGAATTGGTGCTAGGCCCAAATAACCTTAGCTGTTGGTGATCTTAAAAAAACAATACGGAATTTATGCAGCTACAAATTGACGTCACATTGCCAGCCTGTGATTGACTGACTAGATCTACATCATCTACTGTGTAAAATGTAACCTGAAGATTAGATAAAGAAGTGTGACTAGTCTTCTACGTCATCATATGGCACTTTATAAGAACTCAGCGTTTGATATATTTATATTTCTTTATTTAAATCTTGTTCGCAATTAAAAGGAAGGATAGAATAGAATACTTTATTAGCATTGATTAACATATTATATGGGAAGATAGTGATTCCATGTACTGAAAAATATACTATAGCTGCCCGCTTACGTTTCATTCCCTGGCCCACAAACTCAATGTTGACTTGTGCTTCCACCTATATTATTGTTGAACTAACAGCTCAGATATTGTCAATGCTACCTCTAACTGATCCTAAATAATGATATAAGATATTTACATCACTGCCGCAGCTGACATTATTTTAATGTTTTGAAATTTGTTGAGACTGTATAAAACTTATATAAAGTGAACTTAGTTTAGTTACATAATTTATCTGTAAACGCTATCTGATTTTATATTTCTTTGTCTCTGAATAAAAATTGTTCAAACACTCGTAAAATATATTTTGATGTATTCATAGGCTAAGAGCTGATAACACTTTTTTCATGTGTTTTTATAAGACTTGGAACTTTTTTAAAAGATGAATTTTATATATCTCTACAAGGGGTATATAGTCTGTCATTCCAAACACGGGGCAAAACCACCCCATATTTTTTTGTTCACTCTTGCGAAAAAAGACTTATGTGTGTTTATCATTAGTAAAGTCTAGAAAAAGTTTTGCCCCGCGTTTGGAAAGACAGACTATTTACCCCTTGTAGAGATATTTAAAAGTTATCTTTTAAAAAAAGTTCCAAGTCTTCTAAAAACACATAAAAAAGTGTTATCCGCTCTTAGTCTATCATAGCAACTTATACTAATTAGTTAACAAAAGCAAGCAGTTTAAGAGAATTAGATAATCAAATTCATTAAGATTGTAAAATTTGTTGTTAAATAAAAGAATTTAAAATAAATCTTTCACAATTTTTCCAATCGTTAGGGGCCTACACACGATCAGTTTAACTTCGCAGTTTATCTGTGCAGTCAAACTGCACAGTTGTGTGAACTGTACGGTGTGTGGGCTATTTCAGTTTGCTCCTCAATTGTTCTCAGTTTGAAGAGCTGACGTGCGTGGCTAGACACGACTAGAAAGGGAAGTTTGGTTTTGCGCTCAGATTGATCTGAGCGCAAAACCGAACTTACCCAAAGACTACACATGACTGTGCCAACTGTTCAATTAACTGAGCTGACTTCGCAGTTTATCGGTGCAAAGTAGAGTCAAATGCGCAGGCCAAAAGCCTGCGTTAAAATTTGTCGGGACTATGCAGTTATCTCAGTTTATCGCTCAGACATGACGCCACAAGGGTTAAACTGCGCAGTTAAACTGATCGTGTGTAGGCCCCTTTAATGAATTTGATTATCTAATTTTCTTATGTATGAATATTTTTAGTTTGACATAATAATGATTAACATTATTAAGTTTAAAATTAAATAAAATATCAGAATGGTCCAAAAGTCTTGCCCTAATGTTAAATCCAATTAAATTCAATATAATGTCTATAGAAAGCCGGAATCAGTTGGCTAAAGTGCCGTAACGCTGTCTGGTCATCAAACTAATTCTGTAGATTACTGCAAAAATTTAGGATTATACATAGACAAATACTTAGTGGAATCGCTCATTTTATCATCTTTTAATTATTGTGATATTGTGTAGGTACGGACCATGTATAAACCAGTCAACATCGCAGCTTATCCAAAAATTTTAAAATATATGCTTCAGATATATTGTATACAACATAAATTTACATATCGCATACTTCGTAGACAACTTGATCACAACCGGGCAGCCAGATTATCTAAATTGTAATTTAAAATATTTATCAGATTATCATAATAATAATAAAAATACGATGTCACAGGATACAACATTGTCAATAAACTTGCATGAAACAAATTTTTATAAAAAATCTTTTACTTATGGTTCTGCCTCTATATACTTATAATAATATTCCTTGTGAATATAAACATCTCAAAAAAGAGGCGTTTCGAAAGAACGTTAGGGGTTGTCTATTAATAGTCACCGCGAAATATTATGCAATATGAACCAATGACGCAAGATTGTCTTAAATAAAATTAAGATGCTAGTCACCAGATGGCCTAACGATTGTCAACACAACTCACTTCTGTAAACTCTACAATTATTCTGTACTCAAAGATTAAATAATAAAACTTAGGATGCTAGTCAACAGATGGCCAATAGTGCGACGTCTAGCTGCCTCTATTAAAAGTGGCCTCATTTACGCTCATAAGGATCAAAATCTTCTAGTAATATGTTAAACAATGTTATTAGCTAAAAACCACAATGTGGATAACTTCGTCAGAATTACATAGTAAATTAATAATTCGTTATAATTACATAGTAAAATACAGCATTTAGCTTATCTTGACATCTGCAGTCAAAAATTCCTCAACAGAGTAAAAGGCCTCATTTGTAAGATATTTCTTTGCCACGGTTTTAAATTTTTTTGTATTTAGGTTGCGAACCGAGCAAGGTATAGCTTATTGAATAGTTTTATGCATAGCCAGTTAGGACCGTATGTACTTTTTTACACCTACGTTATGGTAGACAAATATAATTTTTTATTTCTAGTGTTGTGACTATGCATGTGACTATTAAATTTTCCATTGTTTTCTTTTACGAAAACTAAACAATTCAAAATAAACTGACAGTAGATTGTTAAAATTTTAAGTTGTTTGAATAGCGGCCTACACCCTTGTCTATAGCCGGCACCAATAATTAAACGGACTGCGTTTTTTTGAATAAGAAACATTTTGAAACTGCGGTTGAGTTTCCCCAAATTTCAATTCCGTATACCAGTTTTGAATGGAACAGAGAATGATAGGCCACTATTAAGATCTTTGTTGAAACGTTATTTTTTAATATTAATGTTGTAGGTTACAGTACAATTTTTATTAATTACAACCTCTTTTTACATGGCGGTCGACGTTTCGACAAATTATATTGTCCTATTCATGACCTAACAAACAAATAAGAAAGAAATACATAATATGGTGCAAACAATATGTGTTTTTTTTTTTTTTTATAAGATAGTAGAACACTTACTTATATGTGATAACGGAACGTCGACCGCCATGTAAAAAGAGGTTGTAATTAATAAAAATTGTACTGTAACCTACAACATTAATATTCATTATAACATAGTACATAACCGTAAGCAGTTATTTTTTTAGTTTTTGTAAGAGAAACACAGTTTTTGATAAGCTCCTTGCTAAGTTATCCACATATAAAAACGAAAAGTTGGTTTACATTATTTGTTTATTGAGGAATAACATGCACTGTTCAAAATTATCAAATTTTGATGCGTGGGACGGACCCCATTATTTATTGTAGATTATAGGCGTGTCGACAACTTAGGTCATTAGCGTCGAACCCCATTATTGTGACACATTTTTAGAGTGTTGGGTCTCCAAGTCACTATATGAATATTATGAAGTATTAGAAATACCTTGTATTTTTTTATGTCTGTCTTGTGACTTCCTGTGTTTTAACACGACGCGTTTCAACAACGAGTTGCTATCTTCAGGTGTGGTTAAAATTCAACAATACCAACATTCTTAATGACAAACTAACGTTAAAATCGAACATAATATACGACACAATAATTAACAACACACAAACACCCAATACTCATTAATCGTCTACATGAATACACACTTCCATTCCATTTCATCAGTAATTCAGTACTCCACAATATACTACATAATACGCATGTGCTTAATATTATAACGTGTTACGGATACTCAATGTGTAATTTTAAAAAAAAAATTAACCACACCTGAAGATAGCAACTCGTTGCTGAAACGCGTCATGTTAAAACACAGGAAGTCACGAGACGGACATCAAAAAATACAAGATATTTCTAATACTTCATAATACCCATTATTGTTATTATATTAGTAAGGGTTGGTGTAATATTTGTTAACTTGTTAATATTTGTAAAGCGGTACTTTTTTATGTAACTTTTTTTTTAAGGATATAATTGAATATTTATTTTCACGTGAAGCCTCAATGAATCAATTTACGGATCAAGTGAAGCATGTAACTGATTTTCATAAAATTTTTAAATTATTAGTCAACAATTTAATACGCATGCAGGTACAGATATATTTATTTAAATTAGAAAATTTTTAAATAAGATATTCTTCTAATCAACTTCTAATGTAGATTTTCAAAAGATTGTTTTTTTTTTGCATATTAAAGGAATATTTTGGTTCGTTTAGTACGACGGTGTTTTTGGCAGCAAAAATATTCAAGTTTTATACGAGCATGGTGACAGTCGACCTTGAGTATCTAAGTGTCGTCATGCTGGCTTCTTATTGGATAGCCTCAAAATATAACGACCAGGGTATAACTTTAACGGTATGTATTATTACATCATCCATTTTTTTTTGCAGGTTCTGAAATTTAAAAAAAAATCGGGTTGCCAGGCATAAAATATCTGGCAATTATCCGGCTTCTATTATAGGTTGTGTGCATGAATTGGTAATTGTGTTTTAAAGACCACCAACAGCTAAGGTTATTTGGGCCTAGCACCAATTCATATTTTCAATTCATTATTTTTTTTTTTTTTAATAATAAATTGAAAATCCAATTGACACTTTTACCAGCTCTCGGGCTAGAACCCGACAACTGGGGACTTGTAATAGAGGAACCATAGCAACGCCATGTAAACAACAGCGCCGCTACACTCTCGGCTATTCTCAAGCCCTTGTGTGCATGAAGCCTACTAGCGCCGCTAGCGGGCGATGGTGCATGATTGAACTCATTTTTATTGTTGTTTCAGACCGCGAAATTTTTTAATAAACGAATACCATTTTATTCTAGCTATATGCAAATAGTATAAATAGCATAGCATAAAAGTTACATGACAATTATTTATTTTAACTTTTTTTCTTCAATTTTGACGGCTAAATATACAATAATTTATTTTTTTTTTTTAGAGTTCAGAGTTAACAAGTGTTGCTTCAGTAAAACTAGCCGATTTGCTGCATTTCGAAAGAGACATATTATCAGCTCTTAATTTTAGCGTTAATTTACCAGAACCGCTAACATTTAGTGAATATTATTTCTTTCGTTTAGATTTTCATGGCACTACGGTAAGTTAATATCTGAAAAATAAGTTACACAAAAAACTAAACAGTCGATGCTGTGAGTTTACTCACATTGTACATGAGGGCAGTATAGCCTAGATGGTAGCGTGCTTGGCGCCGCAACCTCTAGACTGGACTGCCGTGGGTTCGAATCCCACCTGCGCTCATGGATGTTTTGTGATGTTATTTAGTTTTAAGTTAGTTGTTATTTAGTGTAGTTGAAAGACGCTAATGACCTTAGATGTCGACACGTCTATAATCTACAATAAATAAATCACATTGTACATGTGTTTATTCACTGATCTCTATACTTACTAGATGGATAGCTGATCTTGTAGTCCGCCATTGTCCCAATTTGAAGGGATAATCAGCGCCACACAATTTCGGGCCAGTAATTAAAATGCACCTTATTGCCATGGAGATCAGTGCTTATTGCACGGACATTTAAATTCATATTAATTCTCGGCCTGATATTGTGTGGCGCTGGCTACCACATCAATTGGTTCTATATTTTTAATTTTTTTTTTTCCATATGCATCGGCTATCCAGTTAGTAAGTACCTGTAGAGATCAATGTGTTTATAAATTAATCATGGCTCAGCGAATCTGAACGTAATTTTGCATGCGGGTAATTTATGATCAGGATTAACACATAGGCTACTTTTTATCCCAGTGGATTCAGTAATTCCCAAGGGATCCACGTATTTCATAGTTTTTCCATATGCGACTTATAGCACAATTAAATTTGCTTTCCCTCAAAACTTGAAAATCGCAATCACTCTTATGAAGAGCCGGTTCTTCCTGATTGCACCACGCCATGCGGTCTCTGCCTATACAGCTTGGAAATCTACGAGTTGCTCACATGAATATAACGAGAGCGAGCATATTCGAATAATGATTTGCATATGTTACAGTGAGTGAGATAAGGGAACTGATTCCATGTATCAGACGGATGCCTTGAAATAACAAGCCGTGAGGTGGGTCGTTTATTAGGACTAAAGTGCGACCCTTGAGGTCCACACGACGAACTTTCCAGTTTCATAAATATCTAATAATAATAATTAAATTAGATATTACACAGAAAAGTAATCATTTTAATCATTAAAACATAATTATTATTTATTTTTAACAATAATTAAAAAAAACGGCTGAACCGATTTTTATAAAATTTATGTCGGATCAAAATGACGGTAACACGCCTCGATTGACACCCTTACGAAGTCGATATAATTTTTTATTCGCGAGATATTGTGTAAAATCTACTTTTTTGGAGTCTATTTGGTTAAGAAAAAAGAACGGCTGAACCGATTTTGAAAAAATTTCTTTCAGATCATATTTACGTTAATACGCGTCGATTGGCACCCTAACGTAGTCGATATCTTTTTTCATTCTCGAGATTTCGTCTCAGAAAGAAATGGACACATACACACAGACATCTTTCTAAAAATAGTGTAGTGACCTTGAAACATAAAAATTTGTTATACATTTTGATTACAATACTTCCAATGGGAAGTTAATAATATAACAATAATCATCGTAATAATATGATACAGTATCAAAAGCACTCGTCTAATATATGAATCCCTTATCTCACTCTAACATAATATGCAAAACATTATTCGAGTATGTATGGACAACTCGTAGATTTCCAAGCTGTATGATTTAAGGATGTTCCGATCCATCAAAAAGTATCGATACTAGGTATGATCTGGATCGTATTATAAAGTATCGATACAGTAAAAAATCGTATTATAAAAGATCGATACTCAATATATCGATAGATAATCGATCCAGTATCCCAGAAAATAGTGAAATGTATGCAAGCAAAAAAAAACTTTTAACTCGGCTAATAAGCATTCTAAGAACTAGACCAAAATGTATCGATACTCATTATATATTGCATTAAAAAAATCGATACAAAATATCAAGTATCGAAAGCTAAAGTATCGATGCACTAAAAGATCGATCTGTATTGCGCATCCCTATACTGATTTTCTTTAAGGCGCAGGCAACGTCTATCTACTGCCTAAAGGCTATAAACTTGAAAACCGATTTTAATGCCGTTTTCACGTATACCGAGATAAAATATGTGGAAAGGTTTTAGGTTATGTCTTATTAGGCCATTATAATAGGAGGTTGTCATTCCCGGGTAAATACAACTAGTAAACTATATAATTTAATTGGAGGATAGTGTGGTCTAGTGGTTAGCGTCGCGGCCTCTGGATCAGACTGTCGTGGGTTCGAATTCA
The DNA here is from genome assembly GCA_039654895.1 of Mongoloraphidia duomilia. Taxonomy (NCBI): domain Eukaryota; kingdom Metazoa; phylum Arthropoda; class Insecta; order Raphidioptera; family Raphidiidae; genus Mongoloraphidia; species Mongoloraphidia duomilia. The sequence goes on from CM077523.1 coordinate 7,304,395, forward strand.
ACCTCCGCTCATGGATGTTTTGTGATGTCATTTAGTTTTAAGTTAATTGTTATTTAATGTAATCAAGACGCAAATGACCTAGGTTGTCGATGTGTCTATAATTTACAATAAATAAAATATAATTTAATTTTAGGTTATGACACATTGCGCAAATTACATGATCCATTGCTTCTTACTAAGCCGCTGGTACTTCACTTACAAATCCTCCAAAATTGCGGCAGCTGCCGTACGATTATCGCTTCGCTATTTTAAGTCGATGGATGAAGATCGTCTCAACAAATGCTGGGCGAAATTGCACCGGTGGCCCGCCTATTACGATGCGTCAGAGCTTGTCGATGTCGAAAAAGAAATAATTGCCGCCGTAAAGACAATGCAAGATGTCGATTTTAAATACAGGCAAGCTTTTAAAAAATTTTCAAATACTAAATACATGTCAGTTAGCAAAAAGTTACTTTTAATACATGCTACTTATAGATTATAGACGCTCGACAACTTAGCGTCTGTTCAATTATTTTAATGTTATTTTATGCTGGTCGTATTTTTTATAATTTATATTGTGCCATTGATTTTATTTCCTAATTTGATATTATATTTGACTTCTAAAATAAAGAAAACATTATCTCTTGAAAAATAAATGTACGCCCATCAGAATATATAAAAGATGGTAAGTTCTGAGCCGCTAAAGCATGTGTGTCTTCCAAAATTCTTGCATTAAGGTACGTGCAGTACGCAGCTGGGATTCTAGATGGTAGCATGTATGGTATATGGTGGCTGAAATTATAAGCGCTTATAGGTTTGCACAACGAAGCTTTGATACTAGCATTGATACAAGCTTAAATCGCGTTTGAAATGTCAGAAAGCGAAGACGAATATTTGTGTTCTTCTGCTACAAAGTGGTATATTTTAAATACAAATTTGGGTAGGAGCTATCATGTCCACCCTATTAATAGAAAACGATCTAAACATGGCGAATTTCATCATTTATACCAAGAATTAAAATTTTAGCCAAACCGGTTTTTTGAATATTTACGTATGGAACCTAACACTTTTAAATACGTCTTAGAAGAAACTCAAAACAAATTAAATAAAAACTGGTAAAATTTCGCTTATTAAACTAGTCACATCCATTGCGAAACTTGTAACGGCCATTTGACAGTTGTCACACGTTGATTGTAGTAGTAAGCGCGCTGAAAGAATGAGATACATTCTTGAATCTAGCAGCTCTTGTAACAGCGCTTATACCTGCTACACTCACTGCTTCATTGTGTACGCTCGTATATATAACAATGCATTAATTTAAGCAAGCCCTGCTACAATCTACGCTACCATCTAGAATCCCAGCTCCATGCTGCACGTACCTTTAGACGGTAGCACTGCATGGCGGTCAAACTTACATACTTCACCAGTTCATATAAATGGGCGGAGTTACGACTGTTGGATATTTGTATGACATTCGCGGTCGCGATGGGGGGTAGTATTATCTACCAAATCTGTGTAGAAAACTGTTCATTCAGAAATAACTCAATAAAATTATCTGGTAGTTTCTTAATGAACTAGGTCAATTCTTATAGACCGAGAGCTAGTGACAATTTTTTGGTGTTATTTATTCAAGGCCTTATTTTGTGCATATTAAAGTGCCCTGAGTAAGGGATTTTGCTAGATAGTATGGGAGGGATGCAGACCGCCCCCAACATGTAATTAAAAAAAATGGTCACAATCATTATTGCTTCATGGCTGAAATTGTTTGGATAGCTTGTCGGTGACCCAATAATGCCATTATAATATTTGCAGGTCGATTGGTCAGTATTAAAGGGGTGGCAGATCACCCTAAACGTGTCATGTAACCGTCGAAATTTATATTATTAGTTCAAGGTTCAAATTTGAATATGTTGTTACGGTGACTGTTCTAAGCATATATTTCAATTTTCAGAACAAAATATTGGTATTAACAGCCTTGCAGAACGATATAAACACCTAGGTGAGCAAGTTTCCCTCTAAGAGAGGGGGTTAATACCGACATTTTGTTCTGCAAATTGAAATATATGCTTAGAACAGACGCCGTAACAACATATTAAAATTTGAACCTTGAACTAATAATATAAATTTCGTCGGGTACATGACACGTTTAGGGTGATCTGCCACCCCTTTTATACTGACCAATCGATCTGCAAATATTATAATGGCATTATTGGGTCACCGACAAGCTATACAAACAATTTCAGCCTTGAAGCAATAATAATTGTGACCATTTTTTTTGTTACTCGGGGCACTTTATTATGCCTCCCTCAACATCTTCACAAAAATAAGACCTTGAATAAATAACACCAAAAAATTGTCACTAGCTCTCGTTCTATTAGTAATCTTTCTTTGTGAGCGACCAGATTACTAAGAATCGACCAGATGAATACTACAAACAGACACATTCCCACCATCGCGCTGAATTCGCCCTGAATTATCGCTGTCTCTCTAACTATTACCCCTGTCGCAAAGGAAAATCTCGGCGTCTACTACCAAATAGCCTTAATAAGTATATTTATTTAGGGGCTTGAGAATAGCCGAGAGTGTAGCAGCGCTGTTGTTTACATGGCGTTGCTATGGTTCCTCTATTACAAGTCCCCAGTTCTCGGGTTCTAGCCTGAGAGCTGGTAAAAGTGTCAATTGGATTTTCAATTTATTATTAAAAAAAAAAAATAATGAATTGAAAATATGAATTGGTGCTAGGCCCAAATAACCTTAGCTGTTGGTGGTCTTTAAAAACACAATTATATTTATTTATTGTAAATTATAGACGCGTCGACAACTTAGGTCATTAGCGTCTTGTTCACATCAAATAACAACTCACTTAAAACTAAATAACATCACAAAACATCCATGAGCGGGGGCAGGATTCGAACCCACGACAGTGTGATCCAAAGGCCGCTACGCTAACCGTTACACCACTCTGTCCTCCTTAATAAGTATAAATTAATAATAGAAAAATGCATGTTTTGGTTTTTAAAAGATTTTGTTTATAAAATTACAAAATGATTCATTACGAACGACATAATAAATAACATAATAATAGTATGATGATAATGTGAAGTAAAGAAGACCACGATTTATATTATTTTATCATTTGCAGTTTATTTCAATTCAGCTACGTTTTGTCTGTGCAACGCGATAAATTCCTTTATTTATTTGACGTTATCATCACACTAATCATCTAATGGGCGTTTCTTCATTGGCCGGCCCGGTCCGGCACCGACACCGGCAGTACTCAACGACACGATACCGACAGCTACACTCTTCATTTGACCGACACGACACGGCGGCTTTGTAATTCCACAGAGACCTTGACACGTTAAGCACTCAAGATGGCAGCGTTTAATAACAAATACACAACACATACATAACGAGCTGGCCCGACACAAGTGGGAGACTTGCTGTCGACGACATACTAGCACCGACATGTCGGTGTCGGGCCGGGGCAATGAGACGGCGTGCCATACAATTTCATAGAATTATGCGTCCACCGATGTTGGTGCCGGACCGGGCCGCTCAATGAAGAAACGCTAAATGTAAACAATTAACCATGGGAAACATGAGTAACAATATTTTTTAATTTGCAAAACTTATTCAAGAGCAACTACTTCGTATTTTTTTGGACCTTTTTTAATCAAAAAACCTTGTATATTTAACGTGGATACCATAGTTGACAAATCGCCTGTTATATTGGCGCGTTGCGCTACTTCGCGCATTTCATCAAAAGTAAACAGGCTTTTTTCAGTTCTATCAGCCGTTTGTTGTAACATTCTGAGAAATTTCATAACCTATAAAAATACGTATCTGTTATTGCCATTCACATAGAGAATTAAAAAACAATTAAATTTAAATCGTGATCAGAACAACCAAGAAGACTCAGTCTTCATGATTTCCGGGCTTGTAGGCTGTGGTCCGGTGGTAAGGAGAGAATGTTAAACGCTGTTAAATTTTGACAACTACGTGTTCATTGGTTGCTGCGTTTCGTTACCATAGCAACCCGTCACTTAATCGTGTGATTAAAATGTACGACAAACTGGCTAACAGTAACTTAAGTCATGTAATTGACTGGCTCACCTGTCCTCTACTGCTTACACCCGACCCATTTTGAGAACGTTTGAAGTCTAAGTTGTGGAATTGATCAGAAAATGTATCGACAAGGCTGTATCGCATTACTTCGACAATGTCTAAAGCATCTCGTTCGGTTGCCAGTTCACGAAGTTCTAGCTTAGCGCGTGCTTGAGTTAAACGCACCTTAAACACAATAAAAAACATGCACCTGTCACGTTGTGTTCCCCTATCACCCAAGCCCCCAAAGTTTTTAATTTCTAACTCAAAATACAAAAGTATTTTATTTTTATTTAAAAAAATAACCATAGGATCCCATGCGCGTATGGCATTGTTTACTATAGTAGAGCGCACACACGGCGTTGGAACGCAGTAAAGAATAACACTACGCGCGTATATCTAGACAAACGTTACTACGGTACAGCGCTAGCGCGCGTTTAGACATAGCAAAAATTCACTGTACTATTTTTTCTATGTAATTCACTACATATTTACTAGGGTGGGTCAAAAAAATCAATTATTTTTTTTTACAAGTGACGGAAAAATGGGTTGCTAGACACCTTAAAAAATTCTCACCAAATATGAGCTCTTAATTTCAATAGGAAGATCCTCCGCATCACAGTTTTTTATTTTTTTCTCAGTCCAATAGAAAAAAATTCATACCTAATCATTAATTGATTGTACAGAAAAATGTTTTAAGAGAATTTTGTAGGAAATTTAATGCTCTACAAAAAAGGTATCTTATATTTTTTCCGCAAACCTCACCATTTGAAAGATATTGAAGATTTATAATAGTCATTTATTGTCGAGATATAAAATTCATAAACAAAAATGATAATTTGTCTTAAAATAATCAAACATAAATCTTCAATATCTTTCAAATGGTGAGGTTTGCGGAAAAAATATAAGATACCTTTTTTGTAGAGCATTAAATTTCCTACAAAATTCTCTTGAAACATTTTTCTGTACAATCAATTAATGATGAGGTATGAATTGTTTTCTATTGGACTGAGAAAAAAATAAAAAACTGTGATGCGGACGATCTTCCTATTAAAATTGAGAGCTCATATTTGGTGAGAATTTTTTTAAGGTGTCTAGCAACCTATTTTTCCGTGTCACTTGTAAAAAAAAAATAATTGATATTTTTGACCCACCCTAATGTTTACATTAGGTCTTATGGCCCATAGCTTACTACAAAATTGTAAATGTTCTCAACGTTATTTTCCCTATGTTACCTTTTCTAAGAAACACCATGTCAGGGGTACAGCGCCAATATTTTAAAGTGATTACTAACAGGCTGAATTTTCGTGAGTAGCTTAGTTTTGACGAGTCCCCCAAATCTCTCTCTGCGACAATTCTCGGTAGAGGTATGCAAAGTTCTGCGCAGCCGCTAGACATGTTGATTTGGCGAGTTTTTAAATTTTATACATAACACTTTGTTTTTCATTTAAATTGCCAGATAATTTATAAAAAAACAGGAAGCTGCGCTTGTCCTACAAAAGCGATGGGTGGACTGGCGAGTCCTCCGTCCCCAATATGTAAAGATAACGAGGTCTGAAATTTTATTACTAACGGGCTGATTTTTAGTGTATTGTTTAATTAATATTTTTGAAATCGAAGGATCAAATTGTCCTACAAATTGTCCGGTAGGGTTTTCCGGTCCTACGCCCTGAAAGTGTCAGTTCCACGAATATTCTAAACTGATTACTAACAACTTAATTTTTGTTTATTTCTTGTGGAAATGGAGTGTAGAATACAATATAATTGGTGTCCTACAATAAAAATGGGAGATATTGATAAAAAAGCCAAAAAACTACAGTCCATTGAAATTTTACATTAGGCTTGCATTTCGGGTAGGACGAGATTTCTTTTTTCCGTTGCGTAGGGGGGCCCATTGTAAGTTTAAAATTGAGTTTTCAGGGTCGGCGGCCACCCCATTTGGCCGCCATTTTTAAAAAGGGGTGCTAACAGGTTTTGTACTGTATCTCCGTAACGGTACATCTTACAGAAAATCAGTAGATAGGTTTTTGTTTAGAATCTAATTCTCTACAACTTTACTAGAGAAACTTTTTGTCGTAAATTGAATAATTAAAAAGATATACTTTATAGATGATAGAATATTTTTTAATTATTCAATTTATGTCGAAATGTGTTTCTAGTAAAGTTGCAGTGAATTCGATTATAAACAAAAAACGTATGTACTAATTTTCTGTAAGAAATACCGTTACGGAGATATAGTGCAACACCTGTTAGCACCCCTTTTTCAAGATTGCGGCCAAATGAGGGGACCGCCAACCCCGAAAACTCAATTTTAAACTTACACCGGCCCACCCTACGCAAAAGTAAAAAAAAATCTTGTCCAGTCCAAAATGCAAGGTTAGCCTAAAAAAATATAACATTTTTGGACTAATATCAGAATGAGCCATGACTCATTATGTACGTATTTATATAAAGTTGCTATCGTTATTTTGATGTTTTTATTTTAGTTTCAATTATTTTCAATAATCACTAAAATAACCATAGCGATCCTATATAAATAGGTAAATTACAAAAAATATCAATTTACCTGATATCCAATTAAAATAATACGTTATAGTATTGAATCCTTTTTTGTAGAACTAGCAATACCTACCAATATTTTTGTAGGACACTGCATTATTTGATCAGAGAATACACAGACCTATCCAGTGTTACCTTTGTCCTACAGTTAGTAATCAGTTTAGAATATTCGTGGAACTGACACTTTCAGGGCGTAGGACCGGAAAACCCTACCGGACAATTTGTAGGACAATTTGACCCTTCGATTTCAAAAATATTAATTAAACAATAAACTAAAAATCAGCCCGTTAGTAATAAAATTTTAGACCTTGTTATTTTTACATTTTGGGGACGCAGGACTCGCCAGTCCACCCATCGCTTTTGTAGGACAAGCGCAGCTTCCTGTTTTTTTATAAATTATCTGGCAATTTAACTGAAAAACAAAGTGTTATGTATAAAATTTAAAATATCGCCAAATCAACATGTTTAGCGGCTGCGCAGAACTTTGCATACCTCTACCGAGAATTGTCGCAGAGAGAGATTTGGGGGACTCGTCAAAACTAAGCTACTCACAAAAATTCAGCCTGTTAGTAATCACTTTAAAATATTGGCGCTGTACCCCTGACTAATAATAATACGGTTGTATTTGCATTGCTCCATGCAAGATACAAATCATCAAAGTACAAAATTAAATAAATCCGACAAACTGTAGGGTGACAGCTGTAAGTATTTTTTTAGTTGTAGATATTTCCTGCAAAGTCTTATAAATTACAAAACCACTAGCGGCCCGGTCCGGCTTCGCCCGGGTGCTATGAATTTATGATTCAATAGCGGTCACCCATTGCTCCGCTCACGTATATTTAGTATATTGTTAATTTTTAGAATCGGTGTAGTAGTTCCAGAGATAAGAATTTATGATTTATTACCCCCTCGCGAGAATCTTCCTCCTGCGTAGCTTTCTATAATGAAAGAATTTTTAGAATCGGTTAGTAGTTCCAGAGATAAGAATTTATGATTTACTACCCCCTCGCGAGAATCTCCCTCCTGCGTAGCTTTCTATTAATGAAAGAATTTTTAGAATCGGTGTAGTAGTTCCAGAGATAAGAATTTATGATTTATTACCCCCTCGCGAGAATCGCCCTCCTGCGTAGCTTTCTATTAATGAAAGAATTTTTAGAATCGGTTTAGTAGTTCCAAAGATAAGAATTTATGATTTATTCCTCCTCTCCCCCCTCCGCGAGAATCAAAATAACATATTGCGTATATCACTCAGGGATACTGTAGCTTTCTATTAGTGAAAGAATTTTTAGAATCGGTTCAGTAGTTTCAGAGATAATTTTTTTCACTCGGGCGAGGCCGGACCGATCAATTATTATTATAGCCAATGTCTTAAAGCAAAGAATCACCTATCGGCCAGTGAAAAAAATTTAGAAATCGGTTCACTGAGACCATTTTTTCACTCAGGCGAAGCCGGTTTTTTTTTTCGAGACAAAAGGTAGCCTATGTTCTTCCTCAGGATGTAATCTATCTCCTTACCAAATTTTATCGAAATCTGTTCAGCGGTTTAGGCGTGAAAAGGTAACAGACACACAGACAAACAGACAGACAGAGTTACTTTCACATTTATAATATTAGTAAGGATTTAATAAGGCAGTATATTATAAAGACATTGAGTAAATATAAGATTTACCGCTGCTTGCAACTGTCGTGCAGTGACAGGTGTTGAATTGTCAGTCTGATGTTGTCGACGCAACTGTATATAAAATGTCTGCAGCACTTCGGCAGCTCCGGGAGATAGTTTCGGTCGCACATAACGCCTAGCATACGCTATATATTTTCTCAGAAGTTGAAAAGGTATTAAATCTAACGATTCGCCTGTATCCACTTGCAGTCTTTGCCTATAAGAACATAAAAAAGTCTTCAAATAACTCAACAATAATATTAGATCTCTCGCCTTAAAATTATTATTAGTAATAAAATAGTATGTGACAAGTGAGGTATTTTATTCAGTCAATGAATTTTTAACTACAGATGTCACGGTATGCTACATAGTGAAAACCTACTCAAGGTCACATGTAAATTCAGGGTTCATTTTCCCTCCTACTTCTACTTTTCTTACTAAAAAGTAGGAAAACTCCTACTTTTGGATAAAATCTCCTACTTCTCCTACTTTTTGGACATTTTCAGTGATTTTCATGCTTTTTAACCGACTTCAAAAAAAGGAGGTGGTTCTCAATTCGGTTGCATTTTTTTTTTTTTTATGTTTGTTACCTCATAACTCAGTCATTTTTAAACCGATTTTGAATTTTTTTTTTTATTTGAAAGGATATACTTTTAGATTGGTCCCATAGCAATTTCATCAAAATCGGTTCAGTAGCTCGGCTGATTTTAATAAAAGTGAGCAACGACGTGTGATTCTTTAAGGTAAATGTTACTTTTTGACATATCAGACAGCATAAGAAAGTCGGTTTAATAAAAGTGAGTAACGGCGTATGATTCTTTTAAGGTAAATGTCACTTTTTGACACTAAAAAGTAAAAAATAAAAAACTTTAACAAAAAAAAAAACCTCCTTCAAAAAACCACTAAAAAGAGGAAAATAATGAAATTTTGAGGTCTGTGCCAATTTAATAAAATACGAAGTTGGTTAAAAAGAAGATATTAATCACTATACTATACTTTTTAACCGACTTAATATTTTATTAAATTGGCACAGACCTCAAAATTTCATTATTTTCCTCTTTTTAGTGGTTTTTTTTTTGTTAAAAAGTTTTTTACATAAAATGTTTTGCAAGTTTACACGATCATGTATCTTCTTCCTAAGATGAAGTCCACCATTGCAACTTTAAAACCATTAAAACTTTATGACAACCTTAGTTACAAAAATATTTGTACACCTTTTTATAGTGCTTATTTGTATTTCTTGTTTTGTGAGAAAAATAAATAAATAATTAAAAAAAGGCCATACCTCATCCAGGGTATCAGCTGATTTGTGTTATTTTAATTTATTAAATCTACCGAGTTTTATTTTTATTATGTGTAGTTATGTAATGCAATAGTGGTCCGACTGCGCTGCCAGGGCTAGTGCCAGCAGTCACGTGATCCAATAGTCGCAGCTGCCTGCTACCAAAAGTTGAACTCGTCCAACTTCGCCAGCCGCTGACGAATATTCGTCGGCTGGCGCCGCCAGCTGCAAATTTTGTGGTCACACCAAGCTGATTGACGGCTCGCAGTAGCGGCTACTAAATTCGCGGCTGGCAACCAGCCTAGTGTGACCCGTGCTTTAGCTAATTACCTTAGTGGGATGTCTGGTTGATATGTACTGCCACTGCTTGTGCTACAAACCGATTCAGACGTCGAAACTTTGTTTTTTAACGCCGAATGCAATGCTAAAACGTGTTCTGATAACAATTTGTCCAAATGCTAAAAAAAATATTTTGTATAAAAAATAACAATTAAGTATTGTCATTAGTAAAGCTGTGGAAATACAGAATTTCAAGACTGAATCAAACGAGTCAACACTTGAACGAGGAAGCTGATTTTCAACATTAAAAGGACGATCGTAGCCAGAGGTCCATCGTAGAGTTTCAATCATATTCGGATTGGTAAGTAATTTAGTGCATTTTCATTGGACGAGACAAGCGTCGTTTCTCAAATTCAAATTGTTTATTACTCCTGCAGCGGCAAAAGAAAATTTGCATAGGAGAAGTCAGATACATTTACGTCGTTTCTCATTCTAAGTATTTATAATACAGAAATTGTAGGCAGTCACGAATACATATTATACCCATATGCGACACTCTTTTGATGTTGCGCAAACGCCGCCGTGACCTTGAGGCAAATGGATTAGCTGCGTTGCCAGATTTGTGAATATCAACGTTGCCATTTATTAGTTGCGATATTTTTTTATTAAAAACCTAATTTTAGTTGTAAATATGTGTTTAAGAATATGTGGTTTAAGGTAGTTGTCTTGTGACAATAACATCCAAAAGTGTCGTTCATAATACGCTGTAAAACAATAAATAAGTATAGTGTTAAATGTAAAAAAATTTTGTTAGAGATTGTACCTAAACTGTTGTTCACATAGTTACATATATTTCACTTAGTTTGTTCGCTCAGATTATATATAAATGTCAATCTTTTCACATAAATTGTTGAACTTTGCGTTATTATATCTCGACAATAAAAAGGTCAATAATATTTGGATTTTCTTTTTTAAACTCAGAACAAAAACATCAATGAACAGTTAGTTTTTTGAAAATTTCTGACTGTTACTTTTTTTTTAAAAATTAAAAAACTTGTCAAAAACACAACCTGTCCTATGCTCTCCGTGTTAATTATCCGAACTTTAAGTAAGTTTGTCTCGAATTAGAGATGGTCAATCAACTTCAAATTTTAATGGTATTTGTATTATAGTATCCTTAATGAGTATACAAAAATTTAGAATTTTCTGACACTATGCCCATAGCACGACAACTACCTTAAGCATATATGTGATATTATACACACAACACATATTTGCCAGGAAACAATGAGCATGTAACATATCAACTGAAGAAATACAAATACAGTCGAACTTCGATAACTCGATTCATGACTTGACACAAAAACATTCGCGTTATCAAGATTTCGAGTTATCAAATAATATTAATTTTCACTCTTGACGCTATTGCCAACCAATTTTGTTTGAGTTATCAAGAATTCGAGTTATCGAAATTTGACAATATATTTTTTTTACCAGGGTAAGTAGTTAAAAATTAAAATACTTACTTTATCTGGACGGTCCATTAAAATGAACACGAGATCGAATCGAGATAATAAAGCTGAACCGAGTTTAATATTTTCTGCAACTGTTTTGGCTTTATTATAATGGCCGGCGGCTGGATTCGCCGCGGCTAAGATACTGCATCTAGCATCTAAAGTACACACAACTCCGGCTTTTGCTATACTTATAGTTTGTTGTTCCATTGCTTCTAGCAGCGCCTGATCCATCGAATAAATAGAAAGTTCACATAAAAAAAGTGTGTGTGACGCGGTACTTACAAGAATTGATGCGTAAACACGTGAGCTCGTATCAGTTCGGTTTCACAAACGCGCAAATGTCACCCGAAAACAGCTGACGTCGCTGATATACAAGATTTATGGTTAGGTGCGCGAGCAGTGTGCGCAAACAGTATGCGCGAGTAGCGTGCGCAAACAGTGTGCGCGAGAATTATACACACCCACTTATGCAGGCACATCAACGAGACTTACGGTCTGACGCTCGAAGTCTTACGCAGTCCCTAGAGAAAGCTTAGATGTTGACACATCAAAAGTTCTACGATCATTAATTAAATCAGGTACTGTACCTGGTGTTGGGTAGTCATCTTGTCGAACTCATCAATGCAGCAAACGCCTTGATCGGCCAATACTAACGCTCCCGCCTCAAGGGCGAAGTCTCCACCCGATTCTCGCGTTAATGTAACCGTCAACCCAGCACTCGTGCTGGTATTCCCACACACGTAAACGCCTGCAATTTTACATATATTTTGTTTAGGGTAGTATTTAATTTAGCATAAAATTTAAGCTTTAAAAACAGATTGGGCAATAAAAATACGAAATAGCCACTATTTTATATCATTTCATATAAAACTAAAGAAACATTAAATATACTAGAATTGAGAATAAAAATAGTATTTGAGCGTTAAATTATTAATAACTGACAATAAAAATACTAATCGAAAGCTAAATATTTTATAACTGACAATTAAAAATTCTGCTTGGTTAGTTATTTAATGTCAATTTAGTTTTTAAGGAGACCAATTTTACTGCTCAATACTTTTTCTATTGTTAAAAAAAATCCCTTTCGTTTAAAGATCGCAAAAATCCTTAATTAATTAATTGTAAATTAAAGACGCTCGACAACAAAGGTCATTAGCGTCTGACCGCAAACATCAAGTCGTTATAGCCGAAGGTTAAACGATTTATTTAAACAATAATAATGTCACTGCTTACCCCTAGGCGCAACAGTTGCGCACGCTTGAAGCAATTGCGATTTACCTAAACCGGGATCGCCTACCAAGAGAATATGAGGATCCGTTCTTGTTTCCGGACGACCTATACCTCCACCAAACAATCCGAGAAGTAACCCTAATTTCATAATTTCCTGACCAAAAATTGTTGGACATAAAGAATGAACCAATAATCTTAATAATCCCGGCTCTGCGTGTATTTTCTATAAAAAAATTTTTTTTTTAATCGTTTTTGCTATACAGATTGTATCAAATTAAAGCTGTGCATAGGTCGTTCTATGTGTAAGACAGAGATCGATATATAAAGTATTAAGTAAGAATGAGATAAATAATTACTAAAGGAAGTTACTGTGGTTACTGTAAATAAATAATATTTATACAACCTAATAACGTCATCTTTGTTTTTTCGCTCCTTATATGCTGTAAAAATGTAAATCTTTTACCAGTTTACCAACTAATTAACCACTATATTAATTCGTAATATTATTTATATCTGATACAAAAGTTTTAACAATTATTTTATTAAGTGTTTGAAAAGACCTCCACGTTCTGCCAAACAATATCCTAATCGATTACAAAAATTTCCCCTCACATTGGCTAACATTTGATGGTCAACGGACTGACATGCATTAGAAATTTTGAAAGGTAGCTACAAATAATTTTATTATGTCGGCGGTTGAATTACCACCATAAAACCATTTAATTATTTGGATTTTTTCCCAAACAGTTTAAATTGCCATTTTATCAATAATTTCAGTAGTGACTATTTTTACTGCATAAAACAACGAAGACGCTATCAGGTTGTTCGGTATTATTTATTTACAGTAACCACAGTAACTTCCTATTAGCGATCATTTATCTCATTCTTACTTATTGCTTTATGTATCAATCTCTGTCTTACACACAGAATGCCCTATGCACAGGTTTAATTTGATACAATCTGTATTATAACAATATCGAGCAAAATTAAAGTGCTTAACGAACTATACTGTATTAAAAACACCTAGTTCCTAATTGACGCTCTAATTTAGATAGAGTAGATTTTTTTAAGGCCACTAACTGTAAGGTTATTTATAATTTATGTCTAATACCAATTCATATTTTCAAATCATTATTAGGGCTTGAGAATAGTCGAACGTGTAGCAATGCTGTTGTTTACATGGCGTTGCTATGGTTCCTCTATTACAAGTTCCCGGGTTCTAACCCGAGAGCTGGTAAAAGTGTCAATTGGATTTTCAATTTATTAAAATAATAAATTGAAAATATGAATTGGTGCTACGCCCAAATAACCTTAGCTGTTAGTGGTCTTTAAAACACAATTTTTTTTTTTCAAATCATTATTTTTAACAAAAAGTCATGAGGTGTCGTGAGACACCCGACAGAAACTATGCTTCTTACGCATTGTATATAAAATCGAATTTATTTACAAAATATAAAAGCTATTGAAACTATAGCAACAATACGCGCTGCCCAACCAATGAGATGCGTTGCATCGCCGCATTCGTGACGTTTTTTTTTATTTTAGGTTCCCATTCCAAACGTGCGGGAAGAAGCATAGCTTCAATAAATTGAAAATCAAAGAGATACTTTTTTTAAAAACTGGTAATGGGTTTGTAACATAGACACAGAAATCTAGCGAGTGGCGAGGTTGCTGTTGGGGGGGGGGGGTGAGTAAGTAAGTGTGCTCCCATTCTATTCGTCTTTTCAGTTGCGCAAGCGCTGTACGAACAATTGAGCATGCGCAAAGACGCGGACAACTGCATCTGGCGCAATTGAGCATGCGCAAAGACGCGGCCGATAGAACGTGGCCACACGAATAGCATGGACATTCCCATAAGACAGGCATGCACCCTCCCCTGAATGGCTTCACCCCTCGTCTAAAGTGATACTTTATACTCCGTCCCTATAGATTCCTTTTTTTTTTTTTTAAAGGGGTGTTACCAGTTCAGCACACAGGGGCTATTATAGAGTCCTATGTCCATGGTTTGTAATAAATGAGTCACGGAAACGCCATATAAATAATACAATTCCTACAAACTTAGCTATCAGCTCTACTGTAAATAAAAAATACATAAAATAAAAATTATACTAACTTGTATAGCGTAATAGTCCTTAAGGACAAATTCAATGCCTGTAATTGCATTGGATGTCTTTTTGCCACCGATACTTTGATTTTTATTGTTTATGAGCGATACTACTTGAACGTATAGCAAAAACATATTTGCTTCTTTGCCTGGTTTATTTGTTTCGTTGTTGCGAACCTGTAAACAATTTAATTTCGTACTGATAAGAAATAACTTATCGATATCTGTAACAGACGCTAATGACCTCAGTTATCGAGCGTGTATAATCTACAATCAAAATCTGTCTCTTTCGGTGATGGAACAGGAATCTTTACACGAACATTTTAATAATAGTCTTCATGGTTTCCGGGCTAGTAGGCCGTGGTCCGGTGGTATTTCTACCTGACGTTTCGTCTACAACTGCGGTAGACATTCTCAAAGGCGATGTGGCAGCGGTCGAAGTGTCCTCCTTGGCGGCTCACAGGTCAGTGTGTCAGTGACTGGTGTTTTCCCTTCTTTTATACCTCGTACCAGTGTGTATAAAAGTATAAAAGAAGGGAAAACATCAGTCACTGACACACTGACCTGTGAGCCGCCAAGGAGGACACTTCGACCGCTGCCACATCGCCTTTGAGAATGTCTACCGCAGTTGTAGACGAAACGTCAGGTAGAAATACCACCGGATCACGGCCTACAAGCCCGGAAACCATGAAGACTTGGAACAATGCCGGCCGTGAAAGCTTGCACACTTGGATTTTAATAATAAATTATCGTGAAAATTCTCACCGATTCAATTATTTGCGAATTTATATGAATTACTCGTACATATTATTCAGCAACCGCAAGAGTAAAAAAAAAATTTAAAACTGAAATATAACCTGTAACTTGGAGAGTTAAACAGTGTGTGTATTTTTTTGATTCGTGCAATTTCTGATCTCACCTATAAGGCGTTTTTAAGATGTTTGAATGCAGGTTAATTATAAAATAATTACTTTAACTATTCCCGTGATTGTAATATCGTCCCCTGGAATACAGGAATCTACTAAATCGTCCGTCAGCTCACATTCAATTGTCCGTGGCACTCTCCCACCCTCGCACTGAAATAACAAAACAACAACGATCATTATCATGATAGAAGTATACAGAACGCTTTTTTATGTGCCAATACAATGTCGGCGCCGATAAATCGGGATTATATCGGCAAAACATTTCATATACTTAAACACATTTGAGGTGTCCCAATATTGTCAAATCGGTATCGTTGACGATATATCGGTATCGGAAAGAACACTCTTACAATAAAAAAAGGGTGTGGGTCTCGGGACCCCGACAGATGTGAAACATCAAAGAAAACGTTATTGAACTCGGTGGTATTCTCTATGTAGTAGTATATATTTTTTCAAAAGCAGCAACTAACTGTTATGCTGACGTAATCCTATATACTGCACTGTAACACACGCGGTTGCGGCGTTTGAGCACGCCTGAGCCAGAAACGCAACTAAATACACAGCGAAGTATCTATATTACATACCTACACGTGTATACATATACTTTTGCTTTACAGTACGTTCGTATGTATACTCTCTCTCTCTCTCTTCCCATGCCCGAGCGCGCGGAAGCCGAAAGAGAGAGAGAGTGCCGCAGTGGTGGGGAGAACAGCAGCGAAAGAGCGGACCATAAATTTCGTTGCATATTTCCCCTCACACGGCTGTTCACAGCCCGACATAAGATATTTCACATCAAAAATAAAACTTACTTGTTCGTTCGCAATTGTTTCTTGTAACTTGATACTTTGCCAATCAACTGTGGTAGTTAATGGATGCGACAGTAACTCTTTGAAACGCGATTTTGTTTTACAGCCTTTTGCGGGACACGAGTCAGGCGCAGAAAATGTGCCTTCTGGCTGTCGTACAGTCTGTATCGTTGCGCATGCGCCACATTGCCATGCTAAACGAGTACACTGTAACCGCGTGCTGCTCGCTCGAATCACGGTGCCTTTCACAGACACCAATTTATCTAACAATTAAAAATACAAATAAATGCATATCTGTGGGCAAAAAGCAAAACCGATCATGTTGAACTTTGTGTTAATTTTTTTGTGTAACTTTTTACTATTCTATTTTATGTAAAAAAAAACGGTTTCTCTATTTGCAGTAGACTCTAATAATTCGGCCCTCCCAGTAAAGGTTGATTTATATTATCCGGTCAGACATAGCGTGGGAACGTAGCGTTTCCGGCAAGACAAACATTTTTACATGCATTTCAAATACGAATGTTTATACTTAGCGGATCCCGTCCGTTCAGACACGTATCAATACTCGTATTTGAAATGCATGTAAAAATGTTTTTCTTGCCGAAAACGCTACGTTCCCGCGCCGTGTCTGATTGGATAATATAAATCGACCTTAATCCAGCATTTCGGGCAGCTTCTTGCAATAAAAACACAAAACAATACACAGGTTTATACTGTAACCTTTCAGTAATTCAGCGATTTTAGTAGTCCAACACACCCCTGGTCTGATATCTGCCGAATAAGTGAGAGTCTACCACTGAGTTAAGAGGTACCAGAGCCTATTTTTCGAAGCAATGAAAATACACCATCTATCAATATCCACTGCTGGGACTCGAACCCGAAACTCCCAGATTCGCGCTGGTCGAGTTATTTGTGCCCGTAAGTAGGTTTTTATTTCCTATATATAGCACTTGTAAACGTTGATTTCTCTGCATGCGAGAGCTAATTTAAAATTGTAATATTATGGCAAAAATGTTTTACTCTAAAGGACGTCAATAATCAAATAGGAAATTTGAGTACCTTGTGGTAGGGATGATCGATGATCATCGATTTTCGATGTTAAGAGATAAAACATCGATGTTTTAACATCGATATTGCATTATGTCAAACATGGTAACATTGATGTCACGAACACAATCGAAATTTGGGACACCGATCTCACGACCAACGAAATCTGTCATCTGTGAACGCATTCACAGAGTATTTTACCAAATTCTGAACGCAACCTTTGTTTGTCGCTCTGATTGATCTGTGCTAGTTATGTTATTCATTATGGTTGTTTTATTTATTGATAACGATGTGTGCAAGAAACATCGATGTTGGCCGACATCGATGTTTTGTGTTCGATAAACATTGAGTATCGATGTTAACATCGATGTTTTTGCAATATCGATCAGCCCTACCTTGTGGTCCGTGGACAACAAAGAAAATTCGTTTATAATAATCAAATAAAATTAAATCCTGAGTCAACATTAATCTTATTATTGCTACAAATCAAGATAAACAGTTTTGCCTTTTGAAATTTAAATTATCGAATTTTGATATTTTTGTAATTTTAACAAACCATAAAAATTAACTTTCAAATGTTTTAACTGAATAATTGGCTCGTAGTTGATAATTCTAACTTTGATTTGTGGCAATTCTGCTGGAATGGTTTCATCTTGGTCTGGATTTCGAATCTCTTCTTCTCTTTTAATGTGTATTGTATGATGCATTGCAAAACCTAAACAGTTGACTGTATGCTCAGGATTATTTTTAAGATCCTCGGGGAACGATTCCCAATCACTTATGAACTGCTCATTTTCATATAGTTTTTTAACATCCAAAGTACAAAACAGTTTTTCTATGATTGAAGTAAAATTGAATTGGTTCTGATTATTCGTTATGTATTTTTTCATTGCTTGGATTTTTTGGTGCGTAACTGAATTTTCTGAAAATGCTAAAATAAACCAAGTACATAAATAGACAAAAGTATTTCCCTTTGCAGTAATAAGTAATTGAATGGATATTTTAAACTCCAAAATATTTGTAAGTTTTCAATTTTAATAGGTACCTACCTTCGTCTGGAAAATATAAATTCCATTCTCGATTAATTCCTGAATTATTTGGGACTTCGACAGTTGGTGGATTTTTTACTGATTTATGTTTGGAATTACTCCATTTTTTAGAGCCTGCCCATTTCTTGTATTTTGATCCTCGATTCATATTATAACTTATCAATAATCACTTAAAACTTTTAATAACCTATAAAGTTTGTTATTGTCATACGTCAAGTTCAAATATTTGGCGCCCTAAATTCAAAGAGGTATAAAATTACTACAACCACAGAATACATATCCAGACAGAGAGGTATCGATATATCCAGAAGTGAAATAGCAAATTTTTGTTATTTAAGCCATATTTTATTATAGACTGTTATAAATTAATCTTATAAATGAACCAACGTTAAAAAAATTCCAAGCTGCTAAAAAGGGACAGACGAGCGAGCTTTGCTACAATTTTCTATTGTCGGCAACCTCTAAATTATTGTTGGAAAAGTATGTAGTTTTTTTTCTTTGGAGTTGATAATTCAAAAAATTAATTTTAATGAAAATACGCTGTCTTAGATAAGTTTTTAAAATTATACTGTCAATTTCTATTCGTTTTTTGATTTTTGTAGCTAAAATGGAATTTATGTCATTTGTGTTCAAAAGTTTTAAACTGAAAAATTTTGTAAAAAGATTTTCCAATTGAATAATTAGTTTTTTCCATTCTTCTGATGGTTCAGTTAGACCGCCAAATGATAGAAACTGAATCCAACTCGGAAGACAATAAGAATGTTCTGAAACGATGCTGTACGTATATGCTCCGAGATGTGGGTGAGATTTTTTTAATTTTTTAGCTATCCATCCCGCTAAATACATTAAACCGTCTTGTGACGTTTCATTCTCTGTTTCAGCTTCAGAATATTGTGATGAGGAAGGAGTCGAGAATTCACTTTCTACGGGAACAGGTTCATGCATTTCAAGGTCATTCGATTCTTCGGAACTAAAAGCGACACCGACCTTATCGAAGTAGCGTTGGGCGAATACGAGATGTTTTTACAATCGAAACAATCGCAATCGTTCATAATAACAATCGAGTCCACAATCGACTCGGAGTTTGATTTTACAATCGAAATGTTCGATTGCTCAAGTCGATTATTTGACAGCGAATGAGAATACATATAATCGCGATTCAAGGTTATATGCTGGTCGAATGAAGTCTGACGTTTACGCTACTCGTTCATCGTTGATTCACTGTTCACACTGTCAGTCGGTCTCAGAGCTGAGAGCACTCGATTACTGCACAGTCGACCATCCATCGACTCGACCACAGTCGTTGAGTGATGAACGATTATATATTATGTGGCTCTCGACAGTGGACATCGTCTGTACGATTCAGTACTATGCAACTTGGTCTCGGTGAAATATGAAACAACAACAATCGAGTCCAAGTGAAAACCATCGAGAGTCATCGAGATGTTTGAACAATCGACTAAAATATCTCGTAATCGCCCATCACTATATCGAAGACTTGTGCTAAAATGAATTCGTCTTTAGATTTATCTTCGGTATTAAGGTTTTGCTGAACGACTCCAGAGTTGCTTCCTAAAATGATCAACCTGATTCGATGTAAAGCACTTAGCGGAGAAGGGCATACATACCACCACGCATTCTAATTTGGCCGAATAAATTTTCTAGTGCATCTTGATTCAGCTTGTGTTTTTATTTATTGTAGATTATAGACGCGTCGACATCTAAGGTCATTAGCGTCTTTTCAACTACACTAAATAACAACTAACTTAAAACTAAATAACATCACAAAACATCCATGAGCGCAGGTGGGATTCGAACCCACGGCAGTCCAGTCTAGAGGTTGCAGCGCCAAGCACGCTACCATCTAGGCTATACTGCCCTCGATTCAGCTTGTGTGTTAAAATATAAGTTAAATTGTACTTTTGCTGTAGTTCTTTATATAAATTTTGTAGTGATTTTATGGACATTAGTATTCCCTTTTATAATGTTTGGATTCCAGTTTTATTTCGACAGCGCATAGTTTTAATCGTGGCGTAAACATCGTTTAAAAGTGAGTCTTGTTCATCAATATGAATTCCATACGCACTTTTGTAAGGAAAAAAAGATGTCGATGGAACGTAAGTGTTCATTAGATCAAACCACAAGTTGATTAGTTCGATAAATAGGCCTGTGCTGACAGCTGCTTCGCCAGGTTTATAATATTGAAGAGCAGCGGCTGTAATGTGTGACAGTAACTGTGCCGCCAATGACACTCGCTGTCGCTGGGGACCTTCGCAGTCTAAATGCATATCGGTTAGTGATGGGCAGAATCGTATTCTTTTAAAAATCGAAAACCCGGTATTCGAATACTTTTAAGAATCGAATGAGTATCCGAGAACCGAGAATATTATGAATAATAGGATAGTCGTGTTACGTGTGTGTTTATATGTGGAGGGAATAGTTTGACTTTGACTGGATGAGTGCCGGAATCGAGAACGCCGAATCTTCGATTGCAGTTCATTTGCAATTTGCATCGAGCAAATCCGTCAATTTCAATTCTTCTTACGAGAACTCGGTATTCGAATACTTTCAAAAAAGTTTTCGAGAACACCGAGAACTTATGAGAATCGGATACTTCTCGATTCTAGCATTCGAATACTCCCATCACTAATATCGGTCAATTTGTGGCATACATTAATTTCAGTATCAGTTATTTTAATTAAGTTGGAAAGTGGCTCTTTGCACACAACAGATCCATCTTCTAATTCAAAGCCAACATCTAATACCCAATTTCGAATTAGTTTTAGAAGATGTGGAGCGTCAGCAAAAAAAAAAATTTTTCCATCGGTTTGTGGGTATTTAACATAGGTTATGCCCTCTTCAATGTTAAAACATCTCCATAATCCCACATTTGAGCCCCCGCAATCACTCACACAGGCAACAACAGTATAACCCGCATTATACAATTCTGTACTAATTTTGTTTAATAACTCATGCGTCATTTTTGTATCAAAATCAACGTATATGGGTTGTTTCCATTTAGAACAAAGTCCTCTGCAATTAACTACTTGCATGTTTGTAAATGGCCCTGTAATTTGGTAATTTCGCAAGTCATATTCATTAGGACATGATTTGGAACAGTATTTTAAGAAGTGGAAAGGTGTTTGTCAGTTACATATATAAAACCAAAAATAAAATGATGTATCAATTTATTTTATTTTTATACAGTATTGATTACATTATTGAATAGAATGATTTTTTGATTTTAATGTATTATAATAAAATTTTATTATAATGTTATGTATTTCATTTTTGTATACTATAACGAATTAGGTATATGTGTAGTGAGTTTAGTACGGCTGAGGATATTATAGGGTTTTTTTGGAAGTATTATTGCAGCCAAATTTATTTAGATAGAAAAAAGTTTTTTTCTATCTAAATAAATTTGGCTGCAGTAATACTTCCAAAAAACCCTATAACGAATTAGGTACTGAAAAAACGCAAGATTTCTTATTTTATTTTACGTTACATATTTTGTATAATAAACCATTGTAGGTATCTCAGAAAAGATCTGAGACCATACCACATACATTCATTATAATAAAACACGGTAACCGTTTAATGTTTGGTAAATGGTTTCAATAAAGTGGCTGCTAACATGTACGATACGTTTTGTAAAAGCTTTGGACTGTAAGATACACATAATGAACTATGTTTTGGAACGGAACTCATTTGTAAACCAGAAATTGCCTGTAAGTTTTTTTTACTAAATTTGCTAATGAAATTTATATATAGGTATACATTTTAGTCTGTAAATAAATTCACAGCAATATCAATAAGAAATTACTGGTGCGGTAAAATTATTCATTATAAAGTCCGATCGAAGGCCTGCTTTTAGCCAAAATCGAACGTTGGATTTTTCTCGCCTTCGGTCAAAGCCGACGTATTGTGTAACGCTAAAAAACGAAGGAAAACAGCTGCAAATTCGGCTTAGACTATTTAGTGGGGCCGCCAAGCGACGAATCGAACTTCAACCCTAGCACTTTGTGATAGAGAGATGCCACTCTGTACGAATGCTTGTCGGACCCATATCTTCACTTTAAGATGTGGAGACATTTTGGGCCCTGCGACCGGGCCCTTAGACAGGTGATATCTTAAAGTGAAGATATGGGTCCGACAAGCATTTGTACAGAGTGGCATCTCTCTATCACAAAGTGCTAGGGTTGAAGTTGGATTCGTCGCTTGGCGGCCTCACTAAATAGTCTAAGCCGAATTTGCAGCTGTTTTCCTTCGTTTTTTAGCGTTACACAATACGTCGGCTTTGACCGAAGGCGAGAAAAATCCGTTCGATTTTGGCTAAAAGCAGGCCTTCGATCGGACTCTATAATGAATAATTTTACCGCACCAGCAATTTCTTATCACAAAGTGCAAGGTTGAAACGCTTAACGGCCCCACTAATTGCCGAAGGTTTAATTTTTGACCATAGTTTCGATCGGACTCAAATTATAAAAAAAAACAGATTTTTTTTATTTATAATACATTCTCATACCTGGTAATGGATAGTTTAAAGTACATCTCAAATAAATGTAGCATCGTTTACTGAAGTAACGAATTGTAAACGCTTTAGCTATTTCCTCTGTAGCCCACCGAACACGTTTTTTGTTTTCCAAGATAACGGCCAATTGATTTTTTGAAAATACTTTTGACAATTTGGTTGTTTTTTTATTTTTTATACTGATTTTCTTCAATTTTTTCATAGCTAATGTATGTCTTCGACGCAAACAATTAATTATGCGTTTACATTTTTTTAATTCAGTTTTTAGTTTCAACATTTCTAAACTGACTGACTCAAGATGTTTAGTCAATTTTGCATTTTCGTTCACTAATTTTTCGTTGTCTTCGTTAAGTTTTTTAATAATGCTTTCAGTACGTATTTCTTCATAAGATATTAAATTCGATGTTGCTATATTTAAATAGAGCAATTTGATCCTTGAAAACAGTTGTTATTTCCACATATTCTCACCCACGTTTGTATTATTTTGTAGACTCTGAAGATGGTATAAAGAATACCGAAACGTTAGTAAAATGCAAATTTAATAAAATCAGTATTGCTTTTTATTGATCCTTTGTGCCACGGAAGTTCTCATTTCCAACAATTCTTAAAATAAGATATTAAAGATGATTTCTCTACGGCTATCTTAATATCCTTAATATTTTTGTCGTGTTCTTCGGACTGCTGCAGTAATATTGCAACTTCTTTCTTAGCAGTTATTTTTTTCATGCGTTCTTCTTTTTCTTTTTTATTAATGTTTGTATCAGCATTCGATATTAATTTCAATGTTGGAATAGCTGTCGAGAAAAAACTAATAATAATATGAACAGGAAGTAACGACACACGAACTAAGTATACACAATTAAACTAAAATTGAAATTATTATTATGAAATAAACTAATGAAATAATTCAGATAACGACAAAAGCTTTTTATTAATAACTGAAATCAGAAATGACGTTTAGATTTTAGAAAAACCCGTGGTGTGAGTTTAGCTAATAATCTCTTCTCTATGGTATAGCTATATTCACAACAAATCCGATGATGTTGTGACATCATTGGATTTTTCCGCTTACTACCCCTGCCCTCTCTCGCGTCTGGCCTAGCGTCACTTTACAACAATATAATGATTAACCTCCTATACTAGTCTAGCAATCTTGCTAAACCAAGACATTTTTGTAAAAAATCAGGCATGCTGTGTGACGAAACACATTTTGAGAAAAAAAATTATTTTTCAAATGAAAATGCAATTTTGTGCAATAAATATATTTCTACGTTCCATACATAAAATAAGATCACAAAAACATTTTATTCATTATTTTTGGCAATTAAAAAAAATGACATCTAAACAAAAGAAACGCACTTTAATAAAGTATGCATTAATTTGTATTAGAGTGCTCGCGGTGAGAGATGAAGCCAGGCACGTCATCAATAATATGCTAGTGAACGCCTGCTTGCCCGCAGACAGTGCTGTGTACACAAAACTGCACATTGGGTTTTATGATTCCTCCTCTAGAAAACACTCGACGCTCATGGATCTCCAAAACAGCCAATAGCAAGCTAGAAGGCGGGCGCAATGCATTCACGTTACTATGACGCTGTGGCTTCATCTTTCGCCGCGCGAGGTCTACTTATTTGTAAACATGATTTTGAATCGTTTATGTTCGTATTTGTAATATAAATGATTTGAACTGTAAATCTAGATTAACTATGATGAGTATTTATATGGGTTCTTAAACAATGTGCTTGTATAAAGCCTTTCCCGCATACATTACAGACGTGTGGTCGTTCTCCGGTATGACTTCGTCTATGTACTGCCAGATTATTGCTTCTTCCAAATTCCTTCCCACAAAAATCGCATTTGAAATCCTTCGCACCTTTGAAAACAAATGTAAGTTATTACTTCAAATTTAAAGTACGTCTAGTTCCGACTTAATGAGTCAATTCATTCATAATGTACCGATTAAATCCCACATAGACATCTACATTCGCTTTTAATTGCAAAAAAAAGGGAGTGGGTCTCGGGACCCCCGACAGATGTGAAACATCAAAGAAAACGTTATTGAACTCGGTGGTATTCTCTATGTAGTAGTATATATGTTAAATGAGTCAACAAGATGCGGAGGCTAACTGTATATGGACTGTAACTTACTCCGTTTGATAACGGCACTGTGCAAAACTGCGCTTCATACAAGCGCGTATCTAGTTCATCGCGTAAGACTGTATACAAGACTAATTGCGATCAGCCGTTGAATGTATCTTAATGCCAGTCTACCCGTGCTTCACACTCAGAATGCCGATGTAGAGACGTTAATTGTATAGTGCCGCAAAGGTGGGCAATCTACGATCCGAAGCACGCGGAGCCAGAGATCGGAATTTCACTGCCTGCAGACCTGAGAGAGGAGGTATAGCCAGAGAAATAAGTGGCTAAAGAACCGAGACAGCTGAGTCCCAGTGTATGGGAGAACCCAAAACAGATTTCGTTGCATATTTCCCCTCACGCGGCTGTTCACAGCCCGACGTAAGATGTTTCACATCAATAAAAAAAAATACTAGAATCTCATGCTAATTAGTCATGTGACTCTGACGTGACGTATCTGTGCAAGTCGCTATGTCGTTCTCTTATGTTAGAGTGAGTTAACCAGATTAACTAAGGCTACATATTATTACACTCCGGGCGAAACCGGACCGGGCAGCAAATTTTAATAATAATAATAATAACTTTATTCAGAAAAATGTCACAATGACAAAGAATGCGTCGGTCAAGAATATACAATAAATGTGATACACAGTTCAAAAAATTTGGTACGGGCACTTATCAATAAGATAATTTAAAACTTGTGTTTTAAATACTTTGTAGTTTTTGAGGCTTACAATTTCGGCTGGTAAGCTGTCAAATAGTTTGACAGCTGAGTAACGGGGTCCCTTAGTATATAATGCGAGGTGATGTTCCGGAACACCGTGACTAAATCGACCTCGGGTATCGTAATTGTGATCCGGCAAATGGTGGTGAAAAAGATGTTTATTTTTGAATAAAAAACAAACCGATTTTAGTATGTATATCGCATATATTGTCATAATTCTGTATTTAATGAATACTGACTTACAGGAATCAGTAGGCTTTAGATGGAATACAAGTACTGCAGGTGTGAAAATAAATATATACGTACCTGTATGAACGACCATATGTTTTTTTAATTGTCCTTTTGAACGGAACGATCGACTGCAGAGACTACACGGATGATCTCGAATGTTTTTATGTATTTTAATGTGCATCGATAAAGCGTAAGATCCTGCAAATGCTCGACTGCATGTTGGACACTTGTAGTTTCGTTCACCTGTGTGTCTTCGACTGAGGAAAAAAAGAAGAAAAAAAACAAAAGTTTAGTTTTTTTTTCTTTTTAGTACATTTTTTGAAGGCGGTTCTATTTTTTTTATAAAAAGTTTTATTTTTCACTCTTTAGTGGCTTTGCAATACGTTGTTTGTACGCTATTAACAGACTTCTTTCTTAATATTTGATTATTAATAAACTAGAAAAAAACTACTGAACCTATTTAAATAAAAAATAATCAACCAATTTCGATGATTCTTTCACTGTAGCCTAAGTTGAAAAATACCTAGCTTAACGCAAAAAGAACCGTTTAAATCGGTTCAGTAGTTTTGGAGATATTACATAGACAAACATACATTCACGAAACTTGGGATCTTTGCTAGGAAACTCATACAGACCGACATAATAAAATATTATGAATTTCTAACAATATTAGATACGTGTCAAATTGAAAACCTCCTTTTTTGAATTCGGTTAATAAAAATAAAGCAGGATTTGTTTGTATCACTTAAATCAGGGGTCGGCAACCTTTTGAGACGGAAGAGCCAAAAGTTACAATTTACAAAATTTCCCAGTTTTTAAAGAGCCACTAACATTTTTATTTCAATATTATGGTATTTGATTAGGATTATAACTAAACAAACAGAACAGTGTTGCCACATTTAAAAAATGTCAGCTGTCCATATACTCTCGACTCCACCTATTCTCACTGTTCTCTGTTGAGTGTTTTTATCCTGTTTAAAGTTTTTTTTGCAGTATAATATTTTTTATGAGTTTTGAAAATAAAATAATATAATTACTAATATTTGCGCATGGAACTGGAGAGCCGCATCTTGACATCATAAGAGCCGCATGCGGCTGTCGAGCCGCAGGTTGCCGACCCCTGACTTAAATGGATTCAAATTTTTAAAAAAAGATTAAAATACTGACTTATGTGAGCGAAGACTTGACCACTGTGCAAACATTTTCCCACACTCTTTACACTTGTAAGGTTTCTCTCCAGTATGTATTCTGAGATGAACGTTCAAATTTCCTTTTTGCGTGAATCCCTGACCGCAAACAGGACACAGGTGACCGCGTTCCTTATATCTACTCGGGAAATGTATTTTCATGTGCTTATTCAAATTTGGTACTCGGTGGAAAACCTTATCACAAACCGGACACCGATGTGTTATTTTCATTTTGTGTTCAAATCGGACATGGTTGGTTAATCCGACTGAAGTTTTAAACGATAAATGACAAAAATGACACTTTCTCAATTTTATTTTTGACACTGGATTATTTGTACTTTTTACGTTCTCAACTTCATCTGTCGCGCTATCTTTTGTTTCAACAATTGCATCACTTTTATCCGTATCCGCTACTTGTAACTTTATTTTGGCAATTCTTTGTTTACCGTTCGAATCTTTAATTTTTCGGAATGAATTTTCCAACGCCATTATTGTTTTAATTTCATTTTCTAACTCGTTTTTAGAACGACTGTGCAGTTTTATATGTCTCGATAAACCAGTCGAATCATTGAACGATTTTGCGCAAAATTTACACGGCAAGCAGAGAAGTTCATGACAATTTATATGTTGATTTAAAGTTTCTCGTGAATCGTATGATTCAGTACAGAGCTCACAAGTAAATGAATCATTCTCGTCACAATTGTGGTCTGCAGACGAAAGTGATAAAATATCTAACGAATCCATCACAGTATTTTTTATTCTGTTATCGGATTGAATTTCATTACGAAATAAATTGTCTGTTTCTAAATTACTTACAGTTTCACATAAATTCGAGACAGCGCATATTTTTTTATCCTTTGATTTTGAAGACCCGTGATTATTAAAATTCGATATATGTACAGTATTTATATGTTTATTTAGCACGTCATACGAAACAAACTTTTTCTGGCAAAAAGAGCATACATGTGCATCAAACGGTTGATTACAAACCCGATTACTTTCTAACTGATCGTTATTAGTTAAATCGTTATCGTATGTGGACTGCAAAATATTCTCTACACTTGGAGTTTCATAACTGAAATGAAAGTTTTGCTTCCGAAGCATTTTTTCCGAATTTTCGCATTGTTGTTTAAAAGAATAAAATGCGGTAACTTGCTCCAAACACCGCTGGCATATTTGACTGGGTAATCCATCTCCAATTAATATCTAAAAATAGTATTGTTTCCATTTTGACTAGATAACTAATTATGAACTGTTGTTCTGTACGTGATCAAAAAAAATATTGTTAGAACTTACATGCACTGAAGCACATGCCATTACCAAATCTGCAGTCGTCAGTGATTCTCCATTAATTTCATTTGAATTAAATAATGATATTGTTTGACCATTTCTAGATAAGCACGTTCGACATATTATTTGATTTGATGTTAACACATTCATTGAAAAAGATATGTTTTTAAAATTGTGAACAAGTGCAACAATCGATTTTTGGCGCGACTGTCCAGCTGCTTGAACAAACCTTTTAGTTTTAAAAATACACGGTAGAGAGCAACATTATAAGCTATTTTGACAGTTCATTCACATTGTAATTAATTCTAAAAAAATGAATACTGATATATTTTTTCAATTTTTTTAATTTGATAGGTGAGTGAATCATATTTTCAGTAGTTCATAACTAATTTTTGTTTATTTCGATAACATCCGTACAAATTTTGTGATATAAATATTGTGTACGATGCAATTATGAGATGTTTATGTGACAGTTGGATTAACCTGTAAATATTCGAGTATTTGGTTTTTATTTTAAATTTTATAATTTTAATTTTTATAGGAAATGGTAGGTTTCACGCGCCTTTCAACTGATAGTAATATGAGTATTGTCAACACTGGAACGATCCCTCCGAACAATAGCTTTACTTCTTTATATTTAGCAGAAATTGGAACACGAATTGAAAATTCTAATGATTATGGCACAATTAAATATATCGGCGAATTACAAGGTCACAAGGGAAGTTGGTTTGGAGTCGATTGGGATAATCCAGCTAGAGGAAAACACAATGGCACCGTTGACGGTGTCCAATATTTTGAAGCCAGGTTTGACTTCTATTGATATCTATAACTGCTTGCCCGGTGTCAACAGTGTGGCCAGCACAGGAGGGCCCAATGCAGGAGCAGCCGCTGAGGCTTTCTCTAATCATTAAAAACGTCAAACTGTATTGACTTAGTCCACTTTTTAACTTATAATTAAAGTTTGGCATCACTTTGAAATTATAGTATTTTATTGTTTAGGTAGTCATAGGTCCAGTGAAGTAACCTCAAATTTACAAAGTTAAAGGTCATTTTCAAACATTTTTCATCAAAAATATTGTATTGCATCTAATGAAGCATAGTGCCGCAAC
The DNA here is from genome assembly GCA_039654895.1 of Mongoloraphidia duomilia. Classification (NCBI taxonomy): domain Eukaryota; kingdom Metazoa; phylum Arthropoda; class Insecta; order Raphidioptera; family Raphidiidae; genus Mongoloraphidia; species Mongoloraphidia duomilia. The sequence goes on from CM077523.1 coordinate 7,334,151, forward strand.
CTCTGGACTGGACTGGCGTGGGTTCGAATCCCACCTGTGCTCATGGATGTTTTGTGATGTTATTTAGTTTTAAGAGGGTTGTTATTTAGTGTAGTTGAAAGACGCTAATGACCTGAGATGTCGACGCGTCTATAATCTATAATAAATAAATAAATCTAATGAAGCATTCCGTAAATTTAACAAAGGGTTGGTGGCACACTCATCTTGTCTAATAATTTTTGTTCGTTTTAGTCATCCCACTTCTGGTTCTTTTGTACGACCGCAAAAAGTAAACTTGGGTAAATCGGCCGTATTTTCGATACAGAACCGATATGGTGCGCCGGAAGATGAAAACACAGAAAAATTGAATCAGCAAAAACTGCTGTGTGTTCAAAAAAGTATCAATGCACCTTTTATTGAAATGGTCGGTTTTGAGAAAGTTCATATCAAACAAAGGTTTGTGATAAGTTTTTTAGAATCCTAACGCATATTTTAAAAATCAGACGAGTACACAATTATTTATGATATGTAAACATCTTTACGAAAAAAAAAGCGATATACCAGGTTAGAGCAGGGATCGGCAACCTGCGGCTCGCGAGTCGCATGCGGCTCTCCAGTTCCATGCGCAAATATTAATAATTATATTATTTTATTTTCAAAACTCATAAAAAATATTATACTGCAAAAAAAACTTTAAACAGGATAAAAATACTCAACAGAGAACAGTGAGAATAGGTGGAGTAGAGAGTATACAGACAGCTGACATTTTTTAAATGTGGCAACACTGTTCTGTTTGTTTAGTTATTGGTGCACTGTGTCGTCAACGGTCGCAGTCAGAACTTTTTTTTATATACCTAATCCTAGTCAAATACCATAATATTGAAATAAAAATGTTAGTGGCTCTTTAAAAACTGGGAAATTTTGTAAATTGTAACTTTTGGCTCTTCCGTTTCAAAAGGTTGCCGACCCCTGGGTTAGAGTGAATTCGTAAGATTTTACATGTGAGACACGAGGGATGTTGTTTTGTTGCAGTAGTTGTGGGCGTTTTATTTAAGATGTTTACACATACTATGAGAGTACTGAACTAACATTTTTTTACATTATAGAGACTTCAGTAAATTAACAGTTGTCAGCTTACGAGAACAGTGTGTAAATGGGTCCGGAGACTTGTCAGAAGTTTCACTTTTGTGTCCGAATATTGAAGAGTTAGATTTATCGAAAAATTTATTGAATGATTGGACCGCCGTATTATCTATCTGTCAGCCATTGCAACATCTTCGCTGGCTCAATGTTAGGTGAGAATTAGTTTTTTTTTATTATAAGTATTCAATCCAGGTTTTAAGTCTCGATATTTTCGGGATTATACATCACTATCTCTGTCGCTCCTATTACTCTCTCTCTCGAGTGTTGTATATGGTATAAAATTTGTTTTGAGTACAATCAGAATTTAACCTTGCTAAGTGTCCACTTGAGACAAAACAGTCTCGAGACTAGACTCACAAATGGATAAGGGCCTGAGACCAGTCTTGGAGACAAGCAGGTGCAGGTATCAGAGACTGCCCGTGTCACAAGTGGACATGCTCACTCCCGCTCTCGTGACCTAGTCTCAAGTCTTCCGTCAATGTTGGAAGACCTGAGACTTTTTCAAATGACTGAAGTTAATATTTATTCGCAATAAATATTATAATTTCTCAAAATGATTTTTTTTTATTTTATTAAATTATAATACACTGAGGATAAAGTAGAAACTCATTGAAAAAGCAGATTGAATTTTTAGGTGCGCGAAGTTAGCCCGGAAAAAATCCGAGCTGGGGGGGAAACGGCTCAATCAATTGTCCATCGTTAGACCACATTTTCCCCCCAATTGATTTCATTTCCCCCTCAATTGATTTCGTTTTACCCCCTCTAATTTTTTTAAACAAAAATTTTTTTTCCGGGCTAACTTCACGCACCCAAAAATTCAATTTGCTTTTTCAATGAATTTCAACTTTATCCTCAATATATCATAATTTAATAAAATACAAAAAAAAAACATATTATTTTTTAGGTATCGCGTATCCATTTGATCGTTTTGAAAAAAATATTTGTGGTAAAAAGCTATCCCAAGATTCTGCAAAAAAAATTTCGTAGTTGTGTCAGAACTTTAAAAGGGTTAAAAAAAGTCTAGAAATATTCATGCATTTTTTTCATGTTTCCGTGATCAGATTCTATAGTTATTTTTTTAAAAATACCTTCCAATATTATCTATAATTAGTATAAATTTCATTCGAATCGGTTCAGCCATTCAAAAGATAAAAAAAAATGAAAAGATAAAAATAAAAAACTTGCGATTGACTGCGAGTTGACTCTCAAGTCGACACAAAATTTTCCTGGTCACGAGATTGGAGTCTCTGTCGAGTTCAAACAAGTGTCTCGAGAGCGAAAGTAATCTCAAATGGACAACACCTTGAGACTAATCTCGAGACTTTCTCTCGAGATTTTCTCTCAAGTGGACACTTAGCTTTATCTTGGTCACGATTTTTTAACCCTTTCACCATGATATGTCCATTTCCTTACGAAACATGAAAGTAAAACCGCTAATAAATAATAATATGTTTCAGTGAGAACATGTTGAATATTCCTGAAGACCTATCTAATTATAAGTTATCGAATCTCGAAACAATAATTTGTGGCGGGATGCGTTTAGCTTGGTCAGATGTGATAACCTTATCGCAATTGTGGCCCAACATTGAAGAAATGAGAGTGCAGTTTAATAATATCGATAGCCTCAGTGGGGAAATCGACTTGCGACATTATTTTCCAAATTTGAAGTTTTTAGATTTAGAAGGAAATCCAGTCGGATCATGGCTTGAAATTGCTAAACTTGGTGTACTTAGTTTTTTAGAAGTATTAATAGTTACGAATACTAACTTGAAGGTTATTAATTTTCCTGATATGACAACCGAACTATTTCCCAGTTTAAAACATTTGGTTATTTCGGAAAATTTAATTGATAATGTAAGTATTTTTGTAATTTTTTTAATAGGGATAGGCACTGCCAAACTTTATTGCTAGGGGCAGAGGACAGTATAGCCTAGTGCATTGTTTCCTAACCTGTGGTCCGCGGACCCCTGGGGGTCCGCGAGCATATGTTTGGTAGTCCGCGGTCCCATACGCATCTATCTTACTTAGAGCATTAACAAAAATAAATAAATTACCTACGCCAAACATCTCGTAATTATTACGCTTACTGAGCGCGGCAAACGAGCGCCAGTGGGTATTGCCCGAGACTAACTGAAATGTGCAGTGCAAGCGCGCCGGGCGCGGGCCGTACCTAACAACCCGAACATTTCTAACTTAGTTGCAAAAAAGCAGCACCAACCTTCTCATTAATGTTTTTCTACGAAAAAGTTTGTTTTTTAATTTAATGAAGGAATACTAAAATATAATATTGTCCGAAAATTGCACCTTTTTTTCACTCAGGGGTCCTTGGCATTATGCTTGATTTCCTTGGGGGTCCGCGGCTGAAAAAGGTTAGGAACCGCTGGGCCTAGTGGTTAGCATGCTTGGCGCCGCAACCTCTAGACTGGACTGCCGTGGGTTCGAATCCCACCTGCGCTCATGGATGTTTTGTGATGTTATTTAGTTTTAAGTTAGTTGTTATTTAGTCTAGTTGAAAGACGCTAATGACCTTAGATGTCGACGCGTCTATAATCTACAATAAATAAATAAATATTGCTAGGGGCGCCAGCTATATAACCACCTCGATCTGCGGGCAGTTCATAGTAGTGTGTACAGAATGAATATTTAAAATAATAAATCATTGACAATGCCGATGTGCTGTATTTATCAATGTTCAAATTATAGAATTGTAATTGTATTTTAAAGACCACCAACAGCTAAGGTTATTTGGGCCTAGCACCAATTCATATTTTCAATTCATTATTTTTTTTTTTTTTTAAATAAATTGAAAATCTAATTGACACTTTTACCAGCTCTCGGGCTAGAACTCGGGAACTGGGGACTTGTAATAGAGGAACCATAGCAACGCCATGTAAACAACAGCGTCGCTACACTCTCGACTGTTCTCAAGCCCTCAAATTATAGAGGTTTTGTATTTCCAAAGGATCCAGAACTGAAAAGAAGTGTTTGCATGCTAGCAGAAGGGAAAACACGTGATTTCTCGCGCGTTTTTCTATGAAAACCAATGATAACTTAGGTGGCTGTATACCTGTTGCCACCTACATGACGTTTGTTATGTGCCCATCTCCATTGTTAGTAATGTTTAAAACACAAGCCGTTTTCTTTCGACAGTCCGCCAGCGGTCCCTGCTCAACCGATTTACATTTTTTTATTTAATTGAAGCTTTTTGTGTACAGATGTGTCACCACAATTTTTCTTTTGATTATTATTGTTTAGCGTTGGGCGAATACGAGATGTTTTTACAATCGAAACAATCGCAATCGTTCATAATAACAATCGAGTCCACAATCGACTCGGAGTTTGATTTTACAATCGAAATGTTCGATTGCTCAAGTCGATTATTTGCCAGCGAATGAGAATACATATAATCGCGATTCAAGGTTATATGCTGGTCGAATGAAGTCTGACGTTTACGCTACTCGTTCATCGTTGATTCACTGTTCACACTGTTCAGTCGGTCAGCATTCGATTACTGCACAATCGACCATCTATTGACTCGACCACAGTTGTTGAGTGATGAACGATTATATATTATGTGGCTCTCGACAGTGTACGTCGTCTGTACGATTCAGTACTATGCAACTTAGTCTCGGTGAAATATGAAACAACAACAATCGAGTCCAAGTGAAAACCATCGAGAGTCATCGAGATGTTTGAACAATCGAGACAATCGACTAAAATATCTCGTAATCGCCCATCACTATTATTGTTTATAACAGCATCAGTCTAGTTGTGTTATTAAAACTGAGTTAAATGTTAAATTGCAGTGGGAATCGATCAGTGAACTGAATAAGTTACAGAAATTAGAAGAGTTGAAGTTTATTAAAAATCCTATTCTGGAACTCGAAAGTAAGGAAACTTCATTTCAGCTTATTGTAGCAAGAATGGAAAATTTAAAAGTGAGTATATTGAAACATTTTTCTTCGACAGTTTTACTGCTTAATCTGTTTTGGTATTTGACATTTGACGCTGACATCTGGTGGGAGAAAATTTGCCATGCTTCCATGTCAAATCCTATACAGATTGTATCAAATTAAACCTGCGCATAGGGTATTCTGTGTGTAAGACAGAGATTGATACATAAAGCAATAAGTAAGAATGAGATAAATGATCGCTAATAGGATGTTACGTGGTTACTGTAAATTAAACTGATAAAAGATTTACATTTTTACAGCATAGAAGGAGCGAAAAAACAAAGATGACGCTATTAGGTTGTATAAATATTATTTATTTACAGTAACCACGTAACATCCTATTAGCGATCATTTATCTCATTCTTACTTATTGCTTTATGTATCGATCTCTGTCTTACACACAGAATGCCCTATGCACAGGTTTAATTTGATACAATCTGTATACTTTATAACAATTGGATGATTTGACATTTGACCCTATGACATCTGGTGTATAAAATACACACCAACAATTTTTTTTTAAATTGAGTCAATTTTTGCGTTATTTATAAATGGAGAACTGAAATCACCACAGGGAACTTAAATGGGCTTCATCATGATTTTAGATATTGAACGGAACTAAAGTGAAACCAGAAGAGAGAAAAGGAGCCGAATACGACTATCTCAAGAAATACGGTTTGGAATGGTTAAAGACAAGCAGTAATGCAGAAATAAGAAAAGAGTTTATTGCGAAGCATCCTCGATATCCACAGCTTGTAGCAAGTGAGTAGCACTTATATAGTGTATTTGCCTAGATCAGGGGTTGGCAACCTTTTGAGACGGAAGAGCCAAAAGTTACAATTTACAAAATTTCCTAGTTTTTAAAGAGCCACTAACATTTTTATTTCAATATTATGGTATTTGATTAGGATTATAACTAAACAAACAGAACAGTGTTGCCACATTTAAAAAATGTCAGCTGTCCGTATACTCTCTACTCCACCTATTATCACTGTTCTCTGTTGAGTGTTTTTATCCTGTTTAAAGTTTTTTTTGCAGTATAATATTTTTTATGAGTTTTGAAAATAAAATAATATAATTATTAATATTTGCGCATGGAACTGGAGAGCCGCATCTTGACATAAGAGCCGCATGCGGCTCGCGAGCCAACCCCTAGCTTAGACGTAGTACAGTGTAATAGACTAACTTTCCAACCCGATTTCTCCCGGGTAGATTTTGGTTTAGTTATGAAATCAGTCGGGCGTCGCGACGTCAGTGTTACACAGGGGGTATCACGACGACGGCGGCAAAGTATTGTGAACCGCCATATTCAAGGTTTTAACAAATTACACACGAACTTCGATAACTCGAACAAAATTGGTTGGCAAAAGCGTCAAGAGTGAAAATTAATATTATTTGATAACTCGAAGTCTTGATAACTCGATTTTTTTTGTGGCAAGTCATGGTTCGAGCTATCGAAGTTCGACTGTAATAATTGATAATTGTAAAATCCTGGATATGGCGGTTTATGATCGTTTCCATGGGGTAAGTTCGGTTTTGAGCTCAGATCGATCTGAGTGCTCCAATGCGTTCAAATTTAACATTTATATGCTTTGAAAGATCTCTATCCTGCGTTCGGATTTAAAATCTGGAGGAGATCGAGCACGCTCTATGAGCTCCAAGGAAAGCGAGCAAGCAAGCAGATTTAACCAACTTCAGAGCATTCATTTTAAAAATGAGCGGAAACACTTGTTGTGAGAATGGATAAATTTCGAAGTTTATTTATATGAGGTAATTTTTCAATAGGTAAAAATACATGAATAATATTTATTCAAAGAATAGTAATAACCAATAAGTCTAAATCGCACAGAATGATTAAATAAAATATTTATTAAATCCATGGGTCGAAAAAATCAACAACCGGTAGTACTATTAATTTTAAAATAAAGGAATAAAACGAAAACAATTGTGAATCATGATTTATTTATAACAATGTTGAATTAAATCAAAATGAGGAGCAATAAAGAATATATTTCGGCTTTAGTAATAAGAATTTAGCTTGCTGGGGCCATTTTATTCTGATGTTTGGAAAAATCTGCTAGATTACGTTCGGAATTGTTTAGATGGCTCGATTTGCTCGCTTGTCACGTGACCAAAAATATATTCGCTTGGCTCGATCAATCGAGTGCAAAACCGAACTATCCCATGGTAACGCCAAATACATCCTTCATTTACGTCAAAAAAATATTTAAAAAATGTAAGAAAATATAATGAATACCTAATTACCGTAATTAAACATCCTTTAGGCCGAAATCGCTTAGGCAGACCAGCAATTTGTTGTTTTCGGTGTAATTTTCCGTCACATATCAATTTTTGGTAAGGATGTTTTATGAGAGTAAAATTTTGTCACGGGCTCACTTATTAATGAGCACAGTTGATTTTGGTAGGTCAACCTATCTTCTCACTAAGAATTGACCTACCAAAAGGTCGATTCTTAATGATCTAGGACCTAGGTCGATTCATAATGATCTGGTCGATTCTTAATGATGTAGGTCGATTCTGAATGATCTGGTCGATTCTTAATGGTGTAGGTCGATTCTGAATGATCTAGGTCGATTCTTAGTGATCTGGTCTATTCTTAATGATCTGGTCGATTCTTAATGATCTGGTCGATTCTTAATGATCTGGTCGATTCGTAATGATCTGGTCGAATCTTAGTAAGCAATTTCGATTCTTAGTGATCGAGGTCGATTCTTAGTGAGCAAAGTCGATTCTTAGGGCGATTTTTAGTGAGTTGATAGGTCATTCTTTTTTAATTATCTTCTGCAGCTCTGCTTTGAACTAAAGAAAAGGATAGGTCTAGAGAAATCAGACGTAATAAGAATTATTTTTTTTAGGATATGGGGCGCTAGAAGAATCAGAATTGGTAACGCAGACTACGAGTTTAAAATCGAATCTTATCGAAGTGACTATCATACATTTAAACAATCAAAGAAAAATTACCAAGAAATTACCACCCAATATGTTGGTTCAGAAACTCAAAACAATGATTCAGCGACTGTTTAATATCGATTACTGTCCAAAATTAACATACATTAGTTCGAATCAAGAAGACTTTGAAGTAGAATTAGACAATGATTATAAAGACCTAAGATTTTATTCGATACAGACAGGCGATCTGATTTATATTAACTCATGAATTTTCCAAAATGTTTTTTTTTTGTTTGTTTTGTTTAATATTTTCCATTACGAGTTGTGATATTTTTGTAAAATTGCTTGTTTTTTTTTCAAATTACTGATATTTAAATGCCAATAGTTTATAAGATTGATACTAAAATCAGTCGATAATTTTTATATTACACCTATATTAGCACAAACAGTGTACGAAACTTGAAAAACTAATCGTTAATTATAATAGAACCTATCGGTCAGTTTATTGGCTACTTCTTAGCCTCCTATAGTATAAGCGCGATGATATGCAAACACAATAGTGAAAGTCCGATCAAAATCGGTTCAGTAGTAACAAACAAACTGACAGACTGACAAAAAAAAAATGAAAATGGTTAATTTGACATAGGTATCCTATAAACTGTACACCGAAGCCGAAATTTCATTAACCGTTTGACTGCGCATTTATTTTACGAGAGTGCATGCTGTGTGCGCAATTTTTTCGACCGTTCCGTATAGATACGTCTGGAGCAGTCCACTGTTGTTATCAGTGGGGTAAAATAATGAAGCTAAATCCCGTCTAATCATATCAAATTGTATTTTTTTGCCTTTTTTGTTTAGAACATATATTTTTATCAAAAACAGAACAGTCAGTGCATGTATACACGTGTAAAACACGTGTACATACACATTGACTTAAAAACCACAACAAAGTTCAGAATTGGTGTTCTAATAGGCGTTGGGCGTATATATACGGCGGTAGCAGTTTATCGCTGTAAGTATTTTTTCCAGCCCGAACGTAAATATACGGCTGGAGCAGTAACCCAGGTAATCGTATATATACGTCTGGAGCAGTCAAAGGGTTAAAGAACTTACGTTTACAAAGTTGCCTACGATTTTATTTGTGTTGATTATAGACGCTCGACGACTGAGGTCCTAAGCGTCTATAGAAGCGCCTACAAAAAAAGTTGATTTGCGATGCTACAGTCAAAGCTGTCGGGTTATACAATCAGGGTAGCTACTTTCTGGAAAACCTGCAAAAGCAAGGGAATTTTATTAATTAGGAGATTAACAGGATCTCTGGAAGTCAGAAATTTTTGTCAAAAAAACTGGTTAAGTGAGTCGGAGTTGCGCATCGAGGATTTCGTACCTACATTGAACAATTGTCGAACAGTTTAACTTTGATACTTGGCGCCGTACAAAACTTTTGCACGCAATTTGGTCGGAAATTTTTCGGAAACATAAACATAATTAGAATTAAGATAAGAATCTTTCGGGCTTATGAGCCGTGGTCTACTGGAATGGCTTCTTCTCTTTCCAGACGTTTCGCTTGCAACTGCGGCAAGCATCTTCAGTGGTGTGTTCCTGCAGGACACCGAGAAGAACACTACGCCCACGTCGAACACACCACTGAAGATCCTTGCCGCAGTTGCAAGCGAAACGTCTGGAAGAAGAAGAAGCCATTCCAGTAGATCACGGCTCATAAGCCCGAAAGATTCTTATCTTAATTCTATTAACGCCGGCCGTGAAAGCCTACATTCTTTTATAAACATAATTGTTTATGTCTGTATTTTTTTTTAGTAGTCAAGGTTAGTAAACCTTGGTTGGTAGTAACGCAAATAGTCAGGGAAATAAACAAAAATTCGCCTAGGAAATCGGAAAATGTCAGGGAAATTTTTTCTGGAGAAAAAGTGGCAGCCCTGACAATGCACACAGTCGACTCTCGATAAGTTAGCCTAATGGTAATCTATTAGGTAATTCAATGATACGATTTCAGATAAGAACGAAGTATAGCGAAGTGGCATCCAAAAAGTTGATGTTTGGACTACCCCACTTAGTTATAGAAATTCTTGCAGTGGAACAAGGACAGGTGGCTGTATTAACTATGTCTGTCTTTAACGTTACTGCATTTCAGTGGGGCTACCAGGCTTTTTTTCTATCACCTGATAGCGCTACTGGCAAGTGAGATACCTATAAAGTTACTAGATTTAGTAACTTAAAGTTACTAGATTTAGTAACTTTAGTAAGATATATCACTTATGTGATTTAAATGTTAGTACTGTTTATATTTTCCGCTACCTGATAGCGCCACTAGCAAGTAAAGTATCAGTCATTCAATCGTTTAATGGCTAAATTGCCATTTTGTATTTATTTTAATATTTATTCCTTAATAATGAGCATATGAAGAATGACTAAACACAAACCATTAATCTCTAAACCACTTTAAACCTTAGGGATACCTTGCTTGCCACTAGCGCCATCTAACGAATAAAAACTGTAAGCATTTGACGTATGCCTCACTTCCCACTAGCGCCATCTGACAAATAAAAAATGTAAGCATTTGACGTATACCTCACTTCCCACTAGCGCCATCTGACAAATAAAAAATGTAAGCATTTGACGTATACCTCACTTCCCACTAGCGTCATCTGACAAATAAAAAATATAAGCATTTGACGTATACCTCACTTCCCACTAGCGCCATCTGACAAATAAAAAATGTAAGCATTTGACGTATACCTCACTTCCCACTAGCGTCATCTGACAAATAAAAAATATAAGCATTTGACGTATACCTCACTTCCCACTAGCGCCATCTGAAAAATAAAAAATGTAAGCATTTGACGTATACCTCACTTCCCACTAGCGCCATCTGACAAATAAAAAATGTAAGCATTTGACGTATACCTCACTTCCCACTAGCGTCATCTGACAAATAAAAAATATAAGCATTTGACGTATACCTCACTTCCCACTAGCGCCATCTGACAAATAAAAAATGTAAGCATTTGACGTATACCTCACTTCCCACTAGCGTCATCTGACAAATAAAAAATATAAGCATTTGACGTATACCTCACTTCCCACTAGCGCCATCTGACAAATAAAAAATGTAAGCATTTGACGTATACCTCACTTCCCACTAGCGCCATCTGACAAATAAAAAATGTAAGCATTTGACGTATACCTCACTTCCCACTAGCGCCATCTGACAAATAAAAACTGTAAGCATTTGACGTATACCTCACTTCCCACTAGCGCCATCTGACAAATAAAAAATGTAAGCATTTGACGTATACCTCACTTCCCACTAGCGCCATCTGACAAATAAAAAATGTAAGCATTTGACGTATACCTCACTTCCCACTAGCGTCATCTGACAAATAAAAAATATAAGCATTTGACGTATACCTCACTTCCCACTAGCGCCATCTGACAAATAAAAAATGTAAGCATTTGACGTATACCTCACTTCCCACTAGCGCCATCTGACAAATAAAAACTGTAAGCATTTGACGTATACCTCACTTCCCACTAGCGCTATCTGATGAATAAAAATATGGTAGCCCCCATTGCGCACTTATAGGAGTTGACTTAAGATTATGTATGGATTATGGACGCTCGACAAGTAAGGTCATAACAGTTTAACGGTCTCTATTTAACTAATGATTAGTTTGGTATCAGTTTTGGTATTGCTGTCGATTTAATTTATAATTTCAGGGCATAGTATGACTGAATTATTTATTTTACGCTTATGAACTGATTAACAATAAACATTGTTACTAATACACACTTAACTATTTTATAATTATTATTTAATAATAATGTATTGACTCGTATATTTCGGATTTGCTATAATTTGAGACAAATTTAATTACTTTGTTCAGAAAGTGATAGTAAATAAAAATGTAAATAGAAATAATGTTTTTTTGTAATATTATCTTAACAATTGGGATCTGTCAAATAAGCGTATACCTGTTGTTAGAAAATTTTACTCGATTAAAGGAAAAATTTACATGCTAATAGTGTAAATTTATCGTGAAATTGTTTATTACAAAAATAAAACAAGTAAAATAAACAAAAAGTTTAAAGAAAATGGAATCTGCGACGCTTTCTAATATCATGGCATTAAACACTATCAGTTATTACCCTGTAAAACTTACTTTACAGCAAATTATTTTCTAATGAAAAGTGAAATTAAATTAAAAAATTATTTATTTATATTTTTAACTTCCCGCCAAGAAAATTGAAAATTTTCAAAAATAGGGAAGTTATTGATTTCACCCCGATTTTCGAAAATCGAGTTTTCATCAGATCTCGATGTTTTATGATGCTAGGAAGCTTTTCTGACTATTTTTACGATGTGTCAGTATGTAGTGTGTGTGTGTGTGTATGTAAACCTCTCATAACTTTTGAACGGCTTGACCGATCGAATCGCGATTTGCGGCATTGGAAAGGGTTCCACTGAACTTAGATTTCCTGAAAATTTGAACCGATTCGGCCCAATAGATTTTGAGAAATTCCAAAAAAACCGGAAAAAAAGTTGTTAAAACGATGTTTTTTCAAAATAGCTTCTAGAATATTGTACTGATTGATTTCATAATCTAATCAGCTCTTCTCCTCAGAAAACTGCGTAGAATGCCGCTAAGCGGATCAAAATCGGTTAATCCGTTCAAGAGATTACGTAGTCAACAGATTTCGAAAAAAGTGTTTTTTCAAAATAACTTCGAGATTTCTCAACCAATCGATTTTGTACCTCACAATATTTTTAGAGCTTAAAAAACTGCGTCGAATGCCGTTTTATTTAAAATTGAACAACGTGTTCAAAAGTTATAGCCGTTTAAAAATTCAAAAAAAAATGTTTATTTATCAGTTTTTGTGTTAAAAAAGCCGCATTGAATAACGTTTGAAAAATCAAAATCAAACGACGCGTTCAAAAGTTACAGCTTTTCAAAAATTAAAGTAGTGTTGTTATCAGCAAGTGAAATCGTTTCACGTATGTACATTTATTTTTCACGTCCGGGTGCGTTTTTCACGTACGTGAAATATTTTCACGTACGTGCTTTTATTTCTCAAATCCGGGTGCGTTTTTCACGTACGTGCGTTTATTTTCCACGTCCGGGTACGTTTTTCATGTTCGGGTGCGTTTTTCACGTACGTGAAATATTTTCACGTACGTGCGTTTATTTTTCACGTCCGGGTGCGTTTTTCACGTACGTAAAGTAGTTTCACGTACGTGCGTTTATTTTTCACGTACGGGTACGTTTTTCACGTACGTGCTTTTATTTTTCACGTTCGGGTGCGTTTTTCACGTTCGGGTGCGTTTTTCACGTACGTGAAGTAGTTTCACGTACGTGCGTTTATTTTTTACGTCCGGGTGCGTTTTTCACGTACGTGCGTTTATTTTTCACGTCCGGGTGCGTTTTTCACGTACGTGCTTTTATTTTTCACGTCCGAGTGCGTTTTTCACGCACGTGTTTTTTTTAGGAATTACACATCCGTGTGCGTTTTTAAAATTTTTCAAATAATTGCACGGACGTGTAAAACGCACACGGACGTGAAATATTTTCACGTACGTGCGTTTATTTTTCACGTCCGGGTGCGTTTTTCACGTACGTGTTTTAGCAGGGTTTTGGCACATTCGTGTGCGTTTTTCAATAACAACACCAACAGACGAGACGACTGTATCGTCACGCGATTCAAAATTGGTCACACCAAAGCAACGCACAAATATATTCTTGAAAGAACGGAACAGGAACAATGCGACACATGCTACGTACCCATCACAGTGAAACACATCCTTGAAGAATGCCGAAAACAAGACCAGAAGAAAAGAAAATAAAATACCACTTACCTTACCGGCAGCTATTGGCAGTGACATCCACCATCTTCAGAGTCTTAAAATACCTGAAAGAAATTAATTATAATGAAAAGTTATAACCTTATTGTATTATATTTATACATACTTACCCATATTAGTTGACACACATATTGTAACACATTGTATCGTCTGGTGTTAGTGACAAGTAGTCGAAACACCCTTTTTCTCTTCAAATAAAAAAAAACAAAACGTTCAGTTTAAACTTTTCTTGAAAGGAATTAGTGCCATCTAGCGGCGACCTTGTGAATTAAAAATCAATAATACTTACTCACAAAAAATACCTCTTTGTGTTTCTGATGGCCTACTCCTAAATTTTTAAATGTGAAGAATATTTTGTCCATTTACGGCGAAGAAATTTTTAAAATCTAAGGATTTAGGAGTAGGCCACCAGAAACACGAAGAGGTATTTCTTGGCAAATTCTGTAGTTCTTGAGTTTTTTAATAGGTGGAACAAATAATTTATTTAAAAAAAAAATGTCCGCTAGGTATTCAACAAACATGTTCAATTTAAATTTTTCTTGAAAGGAATTAGTGCCATCTAGCGGCGACCTTGTGAACTAAAAATTAATAATACTTACTCACAAAAAATACCTCTTTGTGTTTCTGATGGCCTACTCCTAAATTTTTAAATGTGAAGAATATTTTGTCCATTTACGACGAAGAAATTTTTAAAATCTAAGGATTTAGGAGTAGGCCACCAGAAACACGAAGAGGTATTTCTTGGCAAATTCTGTAGTCTTGAGTTTTTTAATAGATGGAACGAATAATTTATTTAAAAAAAAATGTCCGCTAGGTATTCAACAAACATGTTCAATTTAAATTTTTCTTGAAAGGAATTAGTGCCATCTAGCGGCGACCTTGTGAATTAAAAATCAATAATAATTACTCACAAAAAATACCTCTTTGTGTTTCTGATGGCCTACTCCTAAATTTTTAACTGTGAAGAATATTTTGTCCATTTACGGCGAAGAAATTTTTAAAATCTAAGGATTTACGAGTAGGCCACCAAAAACACGAAGAGGTATTTCTTGGCAAATTCTGTTGTTCTTGAGTTTTTTAATAGGTGGAACAAATAACTTATTTAAAAAAAAATGTCCGCTAGGTCATAAATCAAGTAATCATTGAGGAAGATGCCTTTCCTTATGACGTAATACGTGAGCAGTTTTTGGAGAGACTATTAGGATCGCATGATCGCTCTACACTAGCGATACCCCTATTTCTATCCATGAACTAAACTGCCAAACCATAGGTTAAGAAAAATATTAAAGCTACCATACTTCTCTGTTTCTAGGGGTTTGGGAGTTTAGTTTATGGACAGAAATAAGGGTGTCGCTAGTGTAGAGCGCAACGATCATGCGATTCCAACGGTCAATCCATAAACTGTTTATTTAAATTTATTTAATAAATGACTGTCATTTAATATTTAAAATGTCAAAAATCTGAAAAAAGCTAAATTGGTTAAAAATTTCCAGAATTGTGTTTTTCATTATATTTTTTTAACTAAATTTTAGAAATTTCTGGTACCTATAATAATTTAAATGTTTTATAGCTGTTTTATAATATGTTGTATATTATGAAGTTTGAAGAATTAATATAATTGACATTATGTGCATTTTTTTATAAGTAAATCTTTTTGTGCGTGTGTATTATATTCGTTTCATTGTAGGTACCTATTTTTATTATTAAATATAGAGTTTTATTTCAACATATTGAATAAATGATTTGTGAAACTACACAATAAAAAGAAGAATTTATAGCTTATAAAAAAAATTACAGCAAGTAATTGTCATAGTTCTTTTTTGTATGTCCATTTTTGAGCGAACCATGAGCGAACAATTCATATTAGATAATAAATAACCGCAAGAATTAATTTATTTAAAATAATGAACAGCTACGAAAGTTTAATATTGTGATAATAATTCTTAATATTGTATATTGACATTTGTCACGTTTAGATACGATTTTGAAAACTTGTAGGTATAAAAATGGTTTCTGTTACAATGATTTTCATAGTTCTTTATAACTGTTTTCTAAAGCAAATTTGTCGTCAAAAAATTAGCACGGTTTCTTTATTATATTATTTAATTTTTGAAAACTCAAATTAAGAATTGGTTATAAAAAAATTATATTAGTTTTCTGTTACCATGGTTACTTTCCAATTTTTATTTTGTAAAATTTTAAACCTTAAAATATAACTAAATGTTTGTGGTACCAACTTGAGTCAAACAAATACATTTCTACGGTAAAAAAATAGACTTTATAACACCTCCTTGGACTTTATTTAATTTCTCGTTTACCATGGTTACACAACAATTAATTACGAAATAAATACGAGACCTTGAAAAAATTAAAATATAATATAAAAAAGCTATTTTTTTCGGCGTCCTGCATTTCAAGATCTTGGCTATAGTGTCTATGATCTTAGCTCTGAAATTTTTAACATAATTTTGAATAACCGTGGTAATGTTTTCTTAAATTTCTGACAAATTACTTTCTATTAATATATATGTTATTGAGTTGATACTGTTTTTTCTCAATTTGTGTAATATTTTGCATTTTAAAATTTCTGACAAATTACTTTCTATTAATATTTCAAACACGTACAAATTACCTCGCAATTTTCGCATTCGGAGTAAGGAGGTTGAAGTTGCACTATATATTATATTATATTAAATGCTGAAATACTTTTTCGAATGTATTTTGAATTTCAAGAACAGTTATTATTTTTGGGGTATTTTGTCCACTTTTATATATTCTTACCTGCATAGTCTCAAATTAAGATTGTGAATGATTGTGATAAAATTCGTGAAATTTTGAAACAAGCAATATAACATTTTTTAGAATAAATAGAAATGTTCAGTTTCAGTTTTTTTTATAAAAAACAGCATATTTTGATAATTTTTTATTTTACTGAAAATAATTCCGTACTAAAATGGTAAAAAACGGAGCCCACAAATGGTGACACAACTCTTTTGTGCCCAATACGCAATGTCTTTTTTTTGAAAAATATTTAATTAATCCAGTCCCCTATGAACATCAAAAAATAATGTCATAAATTCAAATATAATTCCAAAGCTACTGCACATTCGCCAAGGTTAGCACCATGGAGGTTAGCACATTCGCGATTTGCACGAAAGTCGAAACCATTGCAACAAGGAGGTTTGAAAATATTTTTAATCGGAATGAGTCATTTTTTTACCGCTGATTTTTGTGGCAGCACCGGTCGAGCCTCAACTCAAATAGAGATGCATGATTAGTAAATAAAGTTCTTGAGAGAGATGCACATAGTTAGGCTGTCGGTTCTTTATGAATTGGAGGCTCCACGTTTCAAACAACAGACATTAGGTGTCTTACCTAAAGTCTATCCCATAATTGTAGAAATTAAACAAATGAATAACGTTTATTTTAAGTTGGCAACATGTAAAAAATTTCAAAATTATGATTAGATTATTTATATTTTCCAAGTTTACTGTTTTAGCACTGTTTTACTAAATAAAAATAAAAATTAACCAAGGAAACGGAAAATAAAATAATGTCATTTTTAAATAACAAAATATTAGATTTGACTTTTCAAAAAGTAAATTGGAATTAATCATGCTAAATTCTTTAAAAAAAGAAGAGAAATAGCTTCAATGAACAGTTATAACGTTCAAATACATTTCTACGCAATAATATTGCAGCTCGTGTTGTGATGTCCTAATATATTTTACAAAAATCGTCATTCCTTAAACCTTCATACTGTTTACTGGAAAGAAATATTTGGAAAAGTGAACAAGTATCATGTAAATTTTAAAATAATAATATACAAATGTAACATTCTTAATAAATAATAAACTACATTTTACAGTTATGTATCTTTATATTATAATATTATACACAAATAGTAATACCTGATGTAAATTGTTCGTTGAACAAGAGGCGCAAAAAAAATAGAACAAATATGTATTTGCTATATTTTTTTATGAATTATTTTTCTTTTTATTGTACAATTTCGTCATTTATAATTCAATGTTTTTAAATAAAAGTATAAATTTATAATTTAAATGATACAAGTATGATACACACAGAAAGATTGATAAAAATTGTAATGTCAATTTGATAATAATTTTTTCAAACTTCATATAACAAATTAAACAGCTATAAAACATTAATTTTTTATCACAAATTTTTAAAATTTAGTTAATAAAATATAATGAAACAACATATTCTGACAATTTTAACGAATTTTGTCGTTTTGAAATTATGACATCTTGAATATGAGTTTTAATCATCTCCTGATGATGCCAACTTGGTTGGCGAAACGTACGTCGAGAGTGTTTGTTATGGTTTGGTGTTTTGTGGTAATTGTAACATTTCGTTGAATATGATGACAGTGATTTATTTAGTTATTTAGTAAAACTTACACGATACACCACCTTACAAAGCTTTTTTTACAATAGGGAAAAGTCATACGTTATTCATTTGTTTAATTTCTACAATTATGGGATGGACTATATATTACTTAGTCAATGATAATACTTACTCACAAAAAATACCTCTTTGTGTTTCTGATGGCCTACTCCTAAATTTTTAAATGTGAAGAATATTTTGTCCATTTACGGCGAAGAAATTTTTAAAATCTAAGGATTTAGGAGTAGGCCACCAGAAACACGAAGAGGTATTTCTTGGCAAATTCTGTAGTTCTTGAGTTTTTTAATAGGTGGAACAAATAATTTATTTAAAAAAAAAATGTCCGCTAGGTATTCAACAAACATGTTCAATTTAAATTTTTCTTGAAAGGAATTAGTGCCATCTAGCGGCGACCTTGTGAACTAAAAATTAATAATACTTACTCACAAAAAATACCTCTTTGTGTTTCTGATGGCCTACTCCTAAATTTTTAAATGTGAAGAATATTTTGTCCATTTACGACGAAGAAATTTTTAAAATCTAAGGATTTAGGAGTAGGCCACCAGAAACACGAAGAGGTATTTCTTGGCAAATTCTGTAGTCTTGAGTTTTTTAATAGATGGAACGAATAATTTATTTAAAAAAAAATGTCCGCTAGGTATTCAACAAACATGTTCAATTTAAATTTTTCTTGAAAGGAATTAGTGCCATCTAGCGGCGACCTTGTGAATTAAAAATCAATAATAATTACTCACAAAAAATACCTCTTTGTGTTTCTGATGGCCTACTCCTAAATTTTTAACTGTGAAGAATATTTTGTCCATTTACGGCGAAGAAATTTTTAAAATCTAAGGATTTACGAGTAGGCCACCAAAAACACGAAGAGGTATTTCTTGGCAAATTCTGTTGTTCTTGAGTTTTTTAATAGGTGGAACAAATAACTTATTTAAAAAAAAATGTCCGCTAGGTATTCAACAAACATGTTCAGTTTAAATTTTTCTTGAAAGGAATTAGTGCCATCTAGCGGCGACCTTGCGAACTAAAAATTAATAATACTCACAAAAGATACCTCTTTGTAAGATTTTTTCGTTGGAGAGCAGCCAATTATATAATTGGCTGCTCTCCAACGAAAAAAAATCTTTCAATTGCATTTCAGCCGTATAAAAAACTATTAATACCTCTTTGTGTTTCTGATGGCCTACTCCTAAATTTTTAAATGTGAAGAATATTTTGTCCATTTACGACGAAGAAATTTTTAAAATCTAAGGATTTAGGAACAGGCCACCATAAACACGAAGAGGTATTTCTTGTCAATTTTTGTAGTTCATAAGTTTAAAAATACCTCTTTGTGTATCTGATGGCCTACTCCTGAATTTTTAAATGTGAAAAATATTTACGGCGAAGAAATTTTTAAAATCTAAGGATTTAGGAATAAACCACCAAAAACCTGAGGAGGTATTAATTCTTGGCCATTTTTGTAGTTCATGAGTTTGCTAATAGGTGGGACTAATTAACTTTTTTGAAAAAAAAAGTCAACTATTTTTTCTTATCTTCACCACAGATGATATATACTCACATATACTTTTCACGGAAGTATCGTAAGGTGCAAATAAAAACAGATATATTTCTTCTTAGATTAAAAAAAGCCATCAGATCTCATCAAGAACTTATTGTACAGTAATCCAGCGCTTCTAAATTGATGATAATAATTATCTTATATCTGTATTCGTTAATAAATAAAAATGCAATAATTCTTTCAGTTAATGTATGGCTGATTGTGTGGAGAAGTCACACACAAAAAAAAAACAACAATGAAATAAAGATCCTTAATAAAAAAAGTTTTTTCTTTGTAAGTGTTTTATTATACATTACATTTTTTAGGCTATGTTCTATGTATAATATACATTCAGTTTTTTTTTATTTTTCAACTATCACTGAGTATTTTGTTTTAAAAATTATCGCCAACATATTTTTAAAATAATTCTATTATTAAATTAATAAAAGCATTATAAATAATGCTTATAAATAAATGAAGTGTTTTATTTTGAATTTTTTATTTACTCTTCATTAATAATGGTTGTAAAAAAATGCGCACAAAATGCCAGCAATATTCTTCAAAACAAATAAAATATATAAAATCTAGAAAAAAAAATATATTACATGATTAGTGAGTGCCTTTTGATCCTGTTGAATGAATCTACTTGCAAATTTCCAAATTTTGTACAAAGAATGCATATTTTATACAAAATTTGAAAAGCGACAAAAATCAACATCATATTAAATTATTACAATTAAGAAAAAATAATAAATAGATAGGTAAGTATATTATTATATATACACTTATTTTTTATAAACAGGTATTGGTTATTTATTTCATTTTTTTAATTTTTTGTAACAAATTTTCTAAATAGGATACATTTTAAAAAATATCCTATTTAAATTTACGGAATATACATATGTACCTATTTTTTTAAAACATGCTGTAGCTGTACAAATTATCATATACTAAGTAGACTGATAACTTCATTGGAGCAGAACGTGACTGGTTTTTTACTTCTCAAAAATAACTGTAGATGGCTACATAAATCGATTAGATTTTTCTACTCGATACGCACAAAGAAGCTACTTTTATAGTAACAAAGATATTAGCCATATTTTTTAGAAAAGTAACCAACCAGTCAACTTCTGCTTCATTGACGTTGTAAGTCCACAATGCACTCAGTATATTATGAAATAAGGAACGGCAAATTAACCCGCAATAAAACAGAAAATATCAAACGAAGTATCGTTGATTAATGTAGATTTCGGACACCTTGAAAACGCGTCCAGATATTAAAAAAAAGCGTCAACACAGTTCTTTGTTTGTATCTGCGGTCACAAAACAATGCGGCTTATTTTAGTTTGTTTTGTAAAAGAAAAATATTGCCTTTGGCGGTCATGTGAAGTACAAGACATTCATTATTCTCTTAGATAGATAAAGTAAATTATAGACGCTCGACAATAGAGGTCATAAGGGTCTGCATTTTTCTCTTCAATGAAAAGAGACAACATTGTCAATTACACGCTTTAAACCAAATTCATTCATCGGTCCTTTTTTAAAAGACTCAAAATCACGCGATCGTCCAAGGCCATCACTTTTTTTTTTGTTAATTTTAAAGTGTACATGCGGAAGAATACTTCAAGTATGATCGGAAATGCTGTCTTTTTCTATTGTAGTGAAAATAAGACACACTGTTGCGTTCATAAGCTGTCTTCAAATCCAATTTAAATTCTACAGCCATTTTCCTGAGAGTACTTCATTCAATTATCCACGAGAGGCAGCACTTGTGGTAGGTACAAACATTATTTATTCCCCATTAGTGTCGTGTCATTTTAGTGGTATAACTTAATTAATTTAATAATAATAATAATTTTATAATTAAGTTATACCACTAAAATGACACGACACTAATGGGGAATAAATAATGTTTGTACCTACAAGTGCTGCCTCTCGTGAATAATTGAAAGAAGTACTCTCAGGAAAATTGTTCATTATCAAAAAATTCGTCACAAGCCATTTTGCGCTGTAACCACAGATATGTTTCTTATTTTTGAATAATAGCAATTTTTAGGCATTTACTTTTCGTAAATATTACTCAAATATAGGTATGTCCAACGGTTAGATCAACGGTGATTTAAATATCATCGCCTAACCGTTTAATTGATAAAATATTTACTAATTACTTCATAGCGGCGAGGACATTAGCTTAGTTTGTAGATTAGCCGCTCATTTATCTATTGCCAAACTTTTTAAATGATGCACATTGTGCCATCTGGAGTTTCAAAAAGCAAACAACGCTAAAACAGCCGTTGAACATTGTAGTGTGTGTTTGTTGGTAAGTTCTGGATTGGTTCTGAACTCC
Organism: Mongoloraphidia duomilia; assembly: GCA_039654895.1. Lineage (NCBI taxonomy): Eukaryota > Metazoa > Arthropoda > Insecta > Raphidioptera > Raphidiidae > Mongoloraphidia > Mongoloraphidia duomilia. The sequence continues at coordinate 7,356,326 of CM077523.1, forward strand.
TAAAGCGTCTTCGGACACAACTGCGTGATTGCTGGTCAAATTTTCGAACACTTCGGACTGTCTGAACTTGATTCTAGCAGCTCTAGGAGCCTAGAACTGCTAAAACCAAATTCAAATAATCCGAAGAATCCGAGAATTTGATCAATAAACATGCAGTTGTGTCCAAAGAGTTCTGTATTGCCGACAGACGCTTTGGGAGTTCAGAATCAATTCAGAACATACCAACAAACACACCTTTTGGATACTAGAATTATATTTACTTTTAATTAAAAATTGGAAGAGAAAAATGTTCATAAAAGGCATTTTATGCTATAAACATCACACCTATATAATTTAGATATGTTATCCCTAGAAGTACAAATTAGTAGGGTAGCAATTCCAAAGCATATTTACAAAATTGGTTCTATTGAACCGTTTCAAGAAAATTCTAGACAAATTTTATTCTTACCTTATTATAAGTAAATTTTTCAAAAAATGTTTCAAAGACGAGGCCATAATTTGTGCAATGTTTATTCAGAAAGGAACATTTTTAGTTTTTGTCACATATTATACCCATATGCAATACTCCAATGAGAGAGTAATAGAAGCGACAGAGATAGCGATATATCCAACTTAAACGGACTGATTCCGCTAGATGCATAGATAGAAACTTCGTGGATGTCGCTGCGAGGCTGCGATCCTATCCGAATTTAGCCTAGTAATTCGTGTATGTCGTGCTGTTCATGACATCACGTGCATTAACCTAACGTGACCTAACCTCAAAAGATTCTTTGTTTCCCAGCAAATAATGTGTTGTGTGTATAATACCAATAATACCACATACCCGTCTTAAACACATGGCCTAAACCACGTATTCTTAAACACATATTTAAAACTAAAATTAGGTTTTTAATTATAAAAAAAAAAATACCGCAACTGATAAATGGCAACGCAGCTAATCTGATTTAAATGCCTCAAAGTCATTTGCGCGTCATCAAAAGAATGTTCCATATGGGTATAATATTGTGTGTTTTAGCTACAAAAGCTAGATGGCTATAGTTACAATAAACTCATCGTATATTAACTATGTATTTACGTGTTATGATAAGAGACAGTCGTTACAATATATATGTTATTCTGATTATATATATATTATATAGTAATCTAAATGAAAGCAATGCTTTATTTTAAATTAAGACTAGACTTCGATTGTCTGATTCTATAAATTCTATCAGAAGATGGCATTATATTAAAATACATAATGCCATTTTCTGATTTATGTTATCCTTAGATTTATATAACAAATTTTGTTATATACATTCCAAGATAATATAAAAATAGGTATTGCAATCATGCACTGCATTAAGTTGTGGCGCCATCGTTAGTGTGTCAAGAAAATTAAACGTAGTCAACAGTGGCGCCACGCCATGGTTAATATACTAAACTAATGAACTATGGTCTATTATTGCTAATTTAATTTAATCCATTTTAAGCTTTCAAATATATTTTTAGTAATTAATTTGAACTCTGCATTATTTTTATTCAAGAAATTAGCAATAATAGGCCATAGTTTATTAGTTTAGTATGTTAACCATAGCGCAGCGCTACTTTTGATTATATTTAGTTTTCTTGGCACACTAATGATAGCACCACAACTTGACACAATTCACATTAGTGATGGGCGATTACGAGATGTTTTTCATAACAATCGAGTTCACAATCGAATCGAAATGTTCGATTGTTCAAGTCGATTATTTGCCACATAGATTACACTCGTAGCAATAGCAGCGAATGAGAATATATACAATCGCGATTCAATGTTATATGCTAGTCGACTGACGTTCACGCGACTCGTTGATTGTTCACTGTTCAGTCGGTACTCTGATCTCCTCTGTTGAATTCGTATGTACGCGATTACTGCACAATCGACCATCTCGACCACAATTGTTGAGTGATGAACGATTGTATGTATTATGTGGCTCTCGACAGTGTACGATTCAGTACTATGTGACTCGGTCTCTATGAACTATGAAACAACAACAATCGAGTCCAAGTGACAACCATCGAGAGTCATCGAGATGTTTGAACAATCGACTAAAACACCTCGTAATTGTGCATCACTAATTCACATAATGCATTGCGGAATACCTATTTTCATATTATCTTAATAAATCTGACACGCCACACTATTAAAAGAAATTTAATGGGGTTGACCTACGTATTTTTTTTATCGGCAGTGTTTTTGAATTTAAGGCTATCAAATTCTTTTCGGAGTTTTAAGACTTGGAAAGCTCTTAAAAAAATAATAAAGTTGAAAATTGTTAGTCAGATGACGTCATAAGACTATGTTCGCGCTTGCATTCGAACAACCAATAAGAGTAAAACCAGCAGAAATGAAAATACACTGTTGTCATATTTACAACTGTGTCAAGAAGTGTGTTTTAGTATTTTTGTTATTGCATGCGTTCAAATATCTATAATTTTACACATTATTTTTAGACGTTTTGGTTGAGAAATTGATACGGAATTTGACAACACGACAACGTTTTTTCAGCCATATTTCGTCAGTTGAATAGCGAGCGTCTTCTGATCAGCTCTTTAACTGGCGGCAATTTCAAATTACTTTAAAATTAAATTATTATTTTTTTTTAATAATAAACGCTTCAAAATTCCTACCAAAAATGGATATTGATTATACCTAAACACAATGACAGTCCTGGATTTATAAATAGGCCGTATAGGCCGTGGCCTAGGGGCGGCAGCGTCCTAGGGGCGGCAGATTTCAGAGGACGGTCACTTGATTTCAGAGGATAAAAGTCAAACACGTCCACTGGTTTTCTCATGGTTTTTTATACTTTCAATAAATCCCTACAAATTGTTCTGGGGAAAGGAGTTTTTCCTGTTTAAAACGCGTGAAAAATTATCAAAGGTCTTCATTGTCTCAAGAAAAAATGAATTCTCTGGCTCTTCTCTACATAGAAGCAGAGATAATGAACACCATAAACTATGATGATATTATAGATGATTTTGCTATTAAAAAGACCCGTAAAAATTGTATATCTTGTTTCTTTTTTACGCTCTCTTTCTTAATGACTAATTCATTCGTTTATTTAAATAATAATTTTCCATTTGTAGTAAAGGAGGCCCCTTTACTACAAATGGAAAATTATTATTTTAGAAAGGTATGTACATGGGGCGGCGGAAATAAAGTGGCCTACACTCATAAAAAATATAAATTCGGCACTGCACAATGATATCAGTGTATATAAAAAAAACAAAAAAAACAGACATTTTCAATATAGTGCGTCAACCCCATTCAATATCGGTATGGTCTAATAATACAATATGAAGAAAATGTTAGGCTTATGTCAAAAAATATAAAATGAGTCTGAAGAAACTCATGGGCTGAGACTCTGGAAGTCTATCCTTAACAAACGTCGTTAAATATGTCATACATTTTCAAAACAAGTTCCTGTAAAAAACAAATGCAGTAACTGCCATAACAAATGAATAACCATGCATGTAACTGATACTGTGTTTTGTCAAATACAGTAGAATCTGGATAGAACGACTTTCAAGGGACCGGCGACATTATGTCGTATTAACCGGACGCATAATATTTACAATATAATATATATGAAACCTTGCTTGAGTTTGCATTTACGTCGCTAAAAATGGTTAGTCGTTATAAACGAAGTCGTAATAGACGGACTCTACTGTATGAAGAATATTATTGTTCTACTGTATAAATCGAAAAACGGGTTGTGCAACTAACTAGTTGAAAAAATTTAAGAAAATTTGTATCACGACATTTTGACGTATTTTTGTCGATCGAATGTTTCATACGTTTCCCGGAGCACTTATTTCGAACTGTCGCCAGCGACAGACGTAAAAATTAAGTGTTATTTTCAATAAAGTAAAGTTTATCAATACATGACAATTTTTTTCTCAGGTTCCAAAAAATCATTATGGTATTAAAAATATTTACTGTTTCGACCATATTATCAATATTATTAAGTTAATACTGTTCACAAAACAGTTTTAATTATCAGATGATCACGAACTGGTTAAAGCCCGACCCACAAAGAAGGGGTATTATGTGGTTAGGCCATATATTTGTGTGCTTGCTGTGTTCAGTGGGTGAAGTGATTTTTATCCAATTTTCTTTATACTACAGAAGAATGTTGCAAAAAGGTTATGAAATACAAACGAAATAAAGACGCGCCATCTTGGATCCGCCATTTTGTAATCTCAGAAAAATCATCCAATCTTGATAAAATTGAAAATGTAAACATTTTTGATGTTTTTTTAATTTTTACAAACAAATAACGTAAACGATCTGCAAATAGCAAGAACGATTGACGCGTCTGTAAATGTATGGGTTTTAACGACATTAAAATTTTCAGGGAAGACACCCAATGATGTCAGAAAATTTATTTATTTAAGAAGTCATCGTCATGACTCAAACCCAAAACTTCCAGATGTATTAAAATTTTCGATCGAAAGTGTTTTAACATATTGTATTTTTTGTAAGCTGAGATTAAAAAACGCCATCTCTTAAAAAATGTATTACACTGTATAGACTGTGTGCAGGGGGGCGGAGTTATAATAATATCGACGCGAGCGCTTGTTGTGGCATCCGTTGTAAACTCTGAACTGCAATTTTCCGTAACTGTCAGTGAGAATTATTGTTCAAAAAGTCAAGTAAGTAAAACCATGATTTTACTTCTAACTTATTTGGAAATTATTACTATAAATCTGATAAATTTTACACTTTTAAACTCAGTCCGCAAGATTACATGCGCCATGGTTTCAGGTTATATTTCCATCTGTCAATATAAACCATAGACATAGGTGTAGGCACACCTCCATGTCTGATATAAATTAATCAGTTATTTTTTATTATACGTCAAAATTGAAGAAAAAAAAACTTATAATCAATAATTTTTACGTACCCTTTTATGCTATGCTATTTATACTATTTACACACAGCTAGATAAAATGGTAATCGTTTATTAAAAAAATTCCCGATATAAGACAACAATAAAAAATAGTTCAATCGTACACTATTGCCCGCTAGCGGCGCTAGTTGGCTTCGTGCACACAACCTATACAGCGCATGAGCCGTGCTTTTAGTTATTTTTATTTCTACCCCAATAATGTTATCTCTATTCTCTTAATTGCAATTTCTATAGTAATTTAGCGAACAATTGAATGTTTAGGTATACAAATTTATTAATTATATTATTTTTGTTCAAATTTAATGTGACAATAATTATTATTATTACCTTTGCATTCATATTTTGGTTATGAATGCTTATTGCTGCATTAAATATTTGTAACAAACAAATATCAACATATTTTCAAAAAAAAAAAAACTAATCAAAATTTGCAAAGTTCTCATGCTATAATTTTATCTTAGCCATAGAATAAGAATTGAATAAACCGATAAACAAATTGATTTATCAACGATACTGGATTTAGCGTGTACACTGAAAATTAAAAAAAAAACACACTAACAAACAATGCGCAACTTATAAAAATTATTATTTTGACAGCTCACACTAAATGATTTTATAAAAAAATTTTGTAATAAAACTGGTCAGCGTATGCTTTTGTTAACAAAAGAAACTCACTGAAAAGATAAAAAAATAGCATAAAAACACCAGCATTCCCAAAATTAATCAAATTGTGAAGTAAAATAGCTTTCAGATGTTTTCTGAAAACAATTGAATGACTAAATTACTTCACCAAACATATTATTATAATTTAAAGTTCCTTTTAAAAAAGAAACTCAAAACGTAATAAAATAAATGTAATATACAATTAATATACAACTTATCTATTTCATCTTCATTGTTTCTTTTACGATAAATTATAAATAATTTAATATATATTGAAAATAATAAATTTGTAAATATTCCTTCTAAATGATACCTATATAAATAAAATGTATAGTTATTTAAATAATAATAAAGATAAAATAATACATTAGTTTTAATAATAATATACTAAATATAATTTAAATGTTTTTCTTTTTTTCTTTGTACAGTTATTGTTGCCTGTTGGGGTTTTAATTCATTGTTATTTTGCAGTTAACGATTATTTCCTCTAAATTACTAAATAAATGTGTCGTTGTCTGGTTTAATATTTAAATGTTGGAATTTTTTGGACTTTCCTAAAAGAAAACGTGCCATTAAAATAACTGAAATCGTTAACACGATTTAGTAGTTTTATCGCTCCTCAATACACGTGACAATTCTTTGAGTCACATCGGTAAATCTGATTTTATATTGCTTAAAATATTGATAATTCCTAATTACAAAATACCTTTCGTCAAAAAAGGTGCATATAATACGGAAAAATCGCAAAATTCTTTTGTGGAAATGTTTTCGAAACATGTTAATGCATTGCATAACCTCAAAAATCAAACATTAATCCCATATTTATAAAGCTATTCGTAATTCACAACAAAACAAATATATTTAATTTAAATCTTGACGACCCACGTTCAATTCTTAAGCTAATTAATTTACATATTGAAACAATTTTCTGAACATAAAAATACATGCGATAGTTGAGGTTACGTATCACCGTTTGGTTCCGAAACCCGTGGGTTTACTGACGTCACAAATTCTTGTATTACAGATCGGCACTTACTTCCGTATCGACAAAGTCTTCACAGTCACTGGGCTCCTCTTTGATTACATCTTCGGCGCCCCCCATACTGTTTCTCTGCCTTCCCTCGTGGTTATCGTCGCTTTGTTGCGTGCCGTCCGCTGAATCGGCTTCTATCTCAGACTTTGCTATGCTGCCGTCCGTGTTGTTTACTAGTTCGGGATGCAATCTGTGCATTTCGTGCAATATGTGTATTTGTTCTCGAGACTTATGTAACTCTTGCCGAAGCTTTTCTCGTTCTTCATCTCGTTCTTTAACTATTTTCTAAAAAAAAAAATGAAATCTAACTTTAACAGGCAAAGTATGTAAAAAATCAAATTTTACTTCAAGGTGCAGAGATGCTGCCACCTATCGTTCGATTTAATTGCCAACAATACTGTTTTATTTATTTATTATCGTAGATCTTCATATAAAATTAATAATAAATAAATAAAACACAACAAAATTTGATTTAATCAAGACGAGTCTAAAATAGGTCCTGATCACAACGAAATTATAATTTTGAATTACTTGTTTGTTTCAAAAGCGTAGCTCTTAGAAACTGCCAAAACAAAACAATGTTGTGGTCGACTATGTAGAGTATTAATGTTGACTCAAAAAGACACAACATTACAATAACAGTATCAACTCAGTACTTACCAATAATTGTGTCAATTGTGCATTTAAAGTAGATGAAATGCCAAGCAGCGTTTGTGTCGGTACTCCCGGTATCCTGCTAAGTCTTGGAGACACTCTGCCCGAGCAAACACCGACAGACGGTGTCACCGCTGGGCTCGGCGATGCTGTCATTGCAATCGCCTCCTCTTCGGTTGTGTTTAGGGAACTATTTATTGCATCTCCCAGTAGATTTGCTATAAACGAAAATTTTATTATTGCATCGGTTTAAAATTAATAGACCGTGTTAGTTTATACTACACACTACAGAAGTGAAACTTTTAGTCGCATGAGTCATTACAAACACGAATATATAGCACAAAACATTTAACAAGCGTGGTGGGCATCTACTTGCGTCAACTGTGTACACACCATCTACATTATACATAGTATATACACACACATCCATCCATACGTCAATATCATGGAGGAGTGGTGGTATTGTTAGGTCTTTTCGCTACAATAAATCCTATGGTGACGGGCACATGAGAAACGTAATATAGATGGCAGCTGGTATATAACTACCTAGGTTATTATTGGGCTTGAGAATAACCGAGCGTGTAGCTAGCTCTACAGTCTAGTGTGCGTAAAGAAGTTTCACTTGAAAAACTATTCGAAATAACTAAGGTCACAAGTTCACCTTGATTTATAGCTGCTAATATTAATTCAGTTGCTTCTCTGTCACTTTGTGGTTCGGCGGCAAGTTCGGCAATATTTTCAAACTCGTCTTTAGGTACACTTAAAATATCGGCAACTAGAAGTTGTTTTTCAGCCAGCGCTTTTTTGATTAATTCGTCTTTCCGCCGTAATTGCTCTGAAACAAAATGGAGTAATGTTATAATTATACATTGAAGCAATAGGACTGTGCCTATATTATTAAATTCGGAAGTTTCCTGTGCAAAACCTGTGACTTTCGTACAATAACTCGAGTAATTTATTTTTGATTTAACTATGAAAGAGAGATTGTAGATTATAGACGCTCGACAAGCGAATTCATTCAACTGTGAAAATGGAGTAATGTAATGATTATACACCGAAGCATTCGATTGTACCTATATTATTAAATGCGGAAGTTTCCTGTGCAAAACCTGTTACGTTCGTTCAATAACTCGAGTAATTTATTTTTGATTTAACTATGAAAGAGACCAAGATTGTAGATTATAGACGCTCGACAAGTGAATTCATTAGCGTCAACTGTGAAAATGGAGTAATGTAATGATTATACTAATGTTAAAAAAAACTCTATAATATAGAGATATGGTGATCTGTAGATAATAATTGAAATTAGGAGAGAAAGTCTCTATGGCAAAAGGATCAAATAAATAGCAATACACCGAAACGTTAGCAAACAATGCAATTTTAATCATCAGTATTTCTATTTGTTTGATCCTTTTGCCACAGAGGCTATCTCTCCTAGTTTCAAGTGATGATTATACATTGATTATTGAAGCCTTCGGTTGTATATTAAATTCGGAAGTTTGGGGCCGTTCAAGTATTACGTAAGCAGATTTTTTGCAATTATTAACCCCCTCCCCCTCGTCAGCAAAAGTAAGCAAAGCTCTTACCCACCCTCTCATGCTTACGTAAACATTGACACATGTATTTTTCAATGTGTTCTGGTTTCTTTATTGATTCATGAACAGCAGTTATAAGTCTAGAAATAAGGAATAGGCTTGGAATAGAGGACTTTAACGCACATATTTATTTAAGCAAATTTTATTGACATGGCATTCAGTATTTATAATCTTAATATATTAACGAACAAAACAAACGTATCCATTATTTTCGGGAATCCCTGAAAATGCGTTTCGTTTTCAAGCATAGACAAGTAGGGTTGCCATATGTGTTCAAACCAAAATCAACAAAATTTTGTAGAAAATCCGAAAAAGTAAAAAGATAAATACTGCTGACGTAATCACCATCCAGACCCCCCCTCCCCCATGTCATCAAAAATAAGCAAAGCAAATACCCCCCACCCCCCTGGAGTGCTTACGTAATACTTGAATGGCCCCTTTCCTGTGCAAAACCTGTGTCGTACGATAACTCTACTAATTTATTTTTGGTTTAACTATGAATGAGACCGAGATTGTAGATTATAGACGCTCGACAAGTAAATTAATTAGCGTCAACTGTGAAAATGTCGCAGCTTAAACTTACCTAAAGGTGTAAGCACAGGTTCGGCAGTATGTACGGGTCGGACGTTGACATGTACTTCCGAAGGTTGAATCAGGAGACTTTGTTCGGTACTCAGGCGTAACGGAGAATGAACGCCCAATCTGTTTAGACTACCGGTTGATCCTGCATTTGGAGAAGACTGCGTTGTTACTGTTGGATCTACATAACAAAACAGAAACGCTTTTTGTGATGAAATGTCAAACTTGTGTCATTAGGAAATACAGTAGAAAAACCGATCAGTGCGTTAATTTTAGTCAGGAGTCTGTATTTAATTCGCCGCTCGATTATCCAACGAACATTGTAATTAGCTATTGGGACACGTCAAATGAGCATATGACATCTGGTGGCAGAAAATTGTATCAAAACGGGGGAAAATTTTACATGCTAACAGTGCAAATTTATCGTGAAATTGGTTGTTACAAGAATAAAACAAGTAAAATAAACAAAAAGTTTATCGAAAATGGAATTTACGACGTTTTCTAATATCATGGCATTAAACACTATCAGTTATTGCCTTGTAAAACTTACTTTACAGCGAATTATTTTCTAATGAAATGTGGAAAAACTGTATTTATGAATTAAAAAAATATTTTATATTAATAATAAGATGTACTCATTATCATACTGTACTACAATAGTTAAATCTCTGAATATTGACAAAATTAGGGCTAATTATGTGTATACAAATATTTTGAGGTTAGTAACTTTTCTACTTATTACAATATAACATATTATGTTGCAGTTATGTGTTTACATTATTCACCTAACACAGCCTTAAAGGAGCATTGAACGGATAATTAATTTTGTGGAGATTTTCTTTTAATTTTGATGTTTTTAAGCAATATGCCGTAAAGATTACTACTTTTGACAGTTCATTTTTCATGTATTTTTCTCGTTATATTTCCGACATTTGATAATATGTTCGGCTTTGAGAATCTGTTTCCTTCAACGAAATTCCTTTGTTTAGGATTCGTACCGGCCCAATCACAAATTGCACTTATATATTTTATCATTTCTTATCACTTTGAAAATCACAAAATTACACGCAAAAGTATACCCCGTATATGAAATTTCTCCCCCTCTGCGCCATGTTTTTTAAACTCCACCTATCTGACGGATCCCAATAGGGCTCCGTATCTCCGAACGGAATCTATTACTGAGCCTACGATGTCACAAGACTTCATCTCACAAACGATAAGAGGTAGCTAGTTGAAATTTTTACAGACAGTGTGTTGTTGTGGCATAAATCCTGGCAAATAATAATTAGAATTAAATAATCGATTAATTTTAATAAATAAATTGTTACACGCATCAAGAGCAGTGGCGCTTCAGTTCGGCTGATGACTATTGTACTACCGACTTAGGTTCACTAGCGTATAACCATAGACAATTACCACAACCATAGACAATAACAACAAGGCGTATGTATTAGCCTAGCGGCACTGGCAAGAACTAATTGTGCCAACACGGCACACGGTGAATGGTGGCGGTTGGAGGGAGGTCAGGGGCATTCCGGCGAACGGCGACGCGCGTTCCACACGTGTATAACTACGTCGTTAATAAAAGTGTTTTTTTACGGTCATAATAAAACGGTATAAATAATTTCCGTAACAAAATGTTTTAATTTTACTACAATACTGACTTCAGCCTGTACTTCTGTACTGTACTATAAATATAGAGCTGTACCAAGTGAGCCGGCCAAAAGTTGATCTTAAACATCGTTCGGCTAGCTCAGTGGTAGAGTGTTAGACTGAAGATCTAAAGGTACCCGGTTCGATCCCGGGTTTCGGATCGCAATATTTTTGTTTTTTTTGTTCATCAAATATTCTGTTTACATATTTTTTTTACTTTTTCGCGGGGGTAGATTAATTAAAGAGTACTGTGTATATGAAAAATATGAAAAAAAAATCTGAGACAAATGTCAGTTGGGTTACTTTATTATCGGAAACTTTGCCTGGATATTTCTCCAAAAATAAATTTTCAGATATTTGGTAATATTAGAAAAATGATGTGACGTCGTACAGTTCACATTTTTATAAGCTTTTATTTAACTTGCAATGTATGTTCGTTTGTTTGTGTGCTTGTTTAGGTCAAATCTTGCAAGTCAATTTTTGAACGACTTCCACGCATCTGATCGATTTGAAATTTTGTACACATATGTATTCCCGATGACAATACATGAATAAATAGTTTTTAGAAATAAATTCAACCCCTAAGGGGTTCAAACGGGGATGTAGGGTTTTTTTGACTAATCAACTACTACTACTACTCCGTGGCGCTACAGCCCCTTGACCTGCTCCAGCACATTTCTCCACTTGGTACGGTCTAGGGCCCGTCGTCTCCAGCCTTTAACATTTATTTGGCTAATCAACGCCCAGGCCAGATCGCTGAAGCTAGAAACTTGATATTTGGACAGTTGGTTCTTTTTCTGACGTAAGCATCCACTAAGAAAGGATTTTTCGAAATTCAACCCCTAAGGGTGTCAAAGGGGGGTAAAATTTTGAAAGACTAAAATGAACAAAATAAATATTAGTAAAAAAACTTTTTAGAGACAACCTTTTATTTAAATGCACTAAAAAGGAAAATATAATTACGGTTCATAATTATAAAAGCGTGGGTCGTGACTAATAAACTATCATAGAGTTCACGACTCACGCTTTTATAATTATGAACCTAAATTATTCAAAATTATTTTTTCCTTTTTAGTGTATTTAAATAAAAGCTTATCTGTAAAAAGCTTTTTTTACTAATATTTATTTTTAAATATTATCTTACCGCTATCTTCACTATGTGATAACCGTTTGCTTTCTTTGGTTGGCGACTCTTCTTCTTTGACTGCTGTTGCCACAGTGTCACTGGCTGCGGAAGTCGGACTCTCTGTGATCGCCGTATTCGCAGCCTCATCCTGTTCGGACGCCATCGTTGAAGAAACATTCGATGGAGCACTTTCTACCAAATTACTGGTGTCGGCACTCGGCGTTGACACATCGCGGTGAGGTCTGTTTTCGCCATTTTTATATGCAGCTGCTGCTTCCAAAATGTGTTTTCGCCACCTTGAAAAAAAAAATAGGTCATGGAAAATTGCAACAACCTAGTAAATCGATATTTTCGTTTTTTTACAAAATAATTCTTGTTTGACAGCAGCTCTAAGATTTTTATGAATGATAGGCCTTTCCTGAGTTTTTCCCATATGAAAAATAATTTTAGTATTTAAACATAATTAAAACCTTCAGCAAAATAAAAAAATGGGTGTGTGCTTATGGCCACACGACAGAAGTGAAAACTTCAGATTTTCTAATTTTTGGTGTCATCTATTATAGCGCATTTATGAACTAAAAATTATTTATTACTAAAATAATGTATTTTTAATTAATTTCACATGGGTTTCAAAAAAGTTATAATTATTGTCAAAGAAAGAATATAACAAAAATAAAAATATATATAAATAAATATCATGTAGAATTTAGAAAAAAAAATGCCAAAAATTCTACACTGCCATCAGGTCTCGAACCCAGGTTCCTATGCATAGAACGCAAAGACTAAACCAACTGCGCTATGAGTGGCAGTGTGCAGACGGTCGTTTTTATGATATAAGTATGTTGCGAATTCTTACGCAAAATTGCGAACGCTTCACATTTTTTCGGTACCCAGGCAAAGAGTGCCTAACGCGCCTAGGGAAGTTTTCACTTCAAAAATGACACAAAATAAACTTAATTCGATTTAAAAATAGTAATTCCGATTCGTTAATCGCGTTTAATCTCTCAGTTTTAGAGAATTAAGTTTACTTAGATTCAATCTCTAATTCAGTTCTAATCCAAAATGGAAAATAAAGTAAAAAAAACTATATAAATTTCAGGTGAACGCTGTGATTTATAAACTTTACACTTCCTTTAAAAATATTACTCTACCGGAAGTTACCCCTTGCACTCTTTATCTCAAATTCTTTCCCCTCACCTAAAACCGTTCAGCTCTTCCGAAGCTAAAGTGTTTGGGTAAACGCCAAATGAAGGACCAAGAAGGACCATGTAGAACCAAGAAGGACCAAGAAGGAGCATAAACCGTTACAGCTCTTCCGAAGCTAAAGTGTTTGGGTAAACGCCAAATGAAGGACCAAGAAGGACCATGTAGAACCAAGTAGGACCATGAAGGACCAAGAAGGAGCATGAAGGACCAAGAAGGAGCATGAAGGACCAAGAAGGAGCATAAACCGTTACAGCTCTTCCGAAGCTAAAGTGTTTGGGTAAACGCCAAATGAAGGACCAAGAAGGACCATGTAGAACCAAGTAGGACCATGAAGGACCAAGCAGGAGCATGAAGGACCAAGAAGGACCATGAAGCCGATTACGCGGGCGAACATGTTTATCAGTGCAAGATTTCAATACAGAGACACGTCACTCACTGTGGAATGCATTCTCACGCATCCGAGGTCCGAGGAGGTCATGGAGCGTATATTCTGGAAATAGGAAGTGAAGCATTTATGGAGTTACATAAGTATCGAAAATACCAATTCCAACATAACATTATAATTGATGGACTTAAACATAATAGCTCCTGAACAATTTGCTTACAATTAACTCAAGTAGATTGTAATACTTTAACAGCTCCAATATGCCAACTATATGGGGCTTGGTACCAACTGAATCCTGAGATTCTAGAAACAACCAATCCAAATACGTTAAAGAATCACACTACAGATCTTTCAGACAAAAAAATTGAAAAAAAAAATCCTGGAGAAATTTACAACTTTTTAAAAATGAGATAATCTTTCACACTTTTTTTCAAAAAATTCGCCTGTAGGATCTGTGTGCGATTCTTGGTCTTTCATTTGGCGTTTACCCGAACCCTTCAGCTTTAAAAATAGCGTCGGGAGAGCGGTGACCGTTTTTAGGCGAGGCGAAAGGATTTGAGATGAAGAATACAGGTGGTAACTTCCGGTAGAGAATAATAAATGTCTTTATTGAACCAAACGGGTGATCCAATGGGCGAAGTTCAGCAAAAACGCTGCTTTTAAACTTAATAAATTAACTCCTAAGAGTAAAAAAAAATGATAAAATTATTAAAAATTACAATACCTCGAAGCAGAATTGTGTATTTCACTGAACATACCAAAATAATATTTAATATTGACTGTAAAAAAGAACTGATCTCAAGTCAACAATTTTCATGTCTGGTTTAAAAAAGAAAAACATTTGAATATCGAACAATTTTCAATTAACAATATTATTTAACAGATGTTGTCTGAAATTCACAAACCTTAAAATACATCGCATAAAGTCTGAACCACCATTTTGTACGAAGATATGCACGTTAACATAAACATTATGTTCCAAACAAACAGTTAAGCCTGGTTTATGGATGAAGTTTTCGACTTCAGAGATTCCATGCGGTTAATTAAAATCAAAAAAGAGTGTGTGTGTACTTATGTACGCACGTCAGAAGTTATACTTCTTTGGCGTAACAAAACAAAAATAACTCCAAAAATTTTATCCCGCGTGCCAGTACTAAACGTAAAAAAGACGATAAAATAATAAAATAAAGATATTAAAATTAATTTAATTTAATATATTTATATCTAATTATTTATTAAAAAAAAGAAGCATATTTGTGTTGAGATTCGAATCCGAGACCTATTGCGTATGACGCGGCGGTGCTATCTGTTACGCTACGTACATCTTACTTAGCAGTGCTAATATAATATGGTATATAATCATGAACTTCCGACTAACTCCATGGTGTTACTACCGACTAACTTCATGGTGTTAAATTTTCGTGACGCGATGCGCGCGCATCGTAAAAATTCACTCTCATCATTTTTCCATAACGCGCCAAAAGAAGTATAACTTCAAAAAGAATTAATTGAGTTTACTACGGCTGTTATTTGTATAGTGAAATTTTATTGGAAACGCAGCCAAGTTACATAATTATATTTGCAATACATATTAGAAAAAATAATAATAATAATAAAGAAACTTTATTGTTTGCAGAACAGAGCGTCTACATAATTGCGTCAACAAACATTTAAAATTTACAATGGTTATATAAAAGTATTAAAATAAATATCATCATTTTATCAATCTATGACACAATCGGGATTCAAACATGAACTTTTTCATTTTCGCGCCGATATTCTGCAGATATAATTATTATATCTAATATAAATTAATAGATTTATACGGCTTATAATTTTCACTTTCATGATGAGCTCTCGCTAGTACGAAGATTCACTTCTACAACCTAGCTATAATGAATTAACACTCACATATAGTGAAAATCAATTGATTCCAAAGCATATAAGAAGAATGTTAGATTAGTAATCATGTCACGGTTGAGTAATTGTAAGCTCATTCTGCCGTGAAAGTGGAAAGGTCCAGGTTACAATCCTGACTGTGACTATGGTTAGTAAAATGATTTTTTCCGATACGTTTGGAATCAATCATATAATTGGCTGCTTTCCAACAAAAATTTTCATTATATCTAATGTATTATTATAATACCAATAATTCCTTCAGCCAGTTAAAAAAACGGCGGATTACAATATTCGTCGGATAATCGAGCGGCGGATTAAAAAGAGCGTACTTTATTGATTAAAGAACTTACGAGGTACCCCCATCCCTTAATATAAACAATATTCCAATACAAATATGCAACATCTAAATTTAGTAGAACCAGGCTTTAGCGAATGTGCCGCTCTTCACAAATAGCGAACATTTCAACGAGATGGATCTATTTTTGTGTGCAATATTTGTTTTTACTATTTTTGTTTTCAGAATCAATATTAAGACATAAGTGGATTTCCAGCAGCTCTGTTAAGCAGCGACCGCGTTTTAACTTCAACGCGGAGTTAAAAGAGGCCTGCATTTCAAGTTGCCGTTAAAAACCTTCAGAGGCGCTGTCGTCGTTATAAATGTAATATTATTTTTAACAGTTTAATTTTTGATGTGAAACATCTTATGTCGAGTTGTGAACAGCCGCGTGAGGGGAAATATGCAACGAAATGTTTGGTCCGCTCCTTCGCTGCTGTTCTCCCCACCACTGCGGCACTGGCTCAGGCATGCACTGTAGCACACGCGGTGTTATAGTGCAGTATATAGGATTACGTCAGCATAACAATTAGTTGCTGCTTTTGAGAGTGCGTATAAATATGACACGAGGCGAGGCTCTGTCTTAATCTTACAGTCACATGTAATATGTTTTTTGATGTGAAACATCTTATGTCGGGCTGTGAACAGCCGCGTGAGGGGAAATATGCAACGAAATGTTTGGTCCGCTCCTTCGCTGCTGTTCTCCCCACCACTGCGGCACTGGCTCAGGCATGCACTGTAGCACACGCGGTGTTACAGTGCAGTATAGCACACGCGGTGTTACAGTGCAGTATATAGGATTACGTCAGCATAACAATTAGTTGCTGCTTTTGAGAGTGCGTATAAATATGACACGAGGCGAGGCTCTGTCTTAATCTTACAGTGGGTGCCAATTGTTACTATGCTAGAAAATGAAACAGAAAATTCTACAGTTTCAATTGTTGCATGCGATGATAATGAATAAATTAAAATTTTATGGTAAAAAAAATATATACTACTACATAAAGAATACCACCGAGTTCAATAACGTATTTTTAAATATTGTGAGTAGTTCGATTACTATAGCGTATAGAGGACTTTGAACGAACAACAAGCCAATGCACGTCTGACGTCACCCCACGCTTAAACTTTACCGCATCAACTTTACAGCATCCATACAAGAAACACAATCAATCACAAAACCTTTGAAAACACGACCTGAACACGAAATTCAAGTCATACCGATGTAAACAAAACGAAAGTAGCGCCCTCACAATAGCTACTAGGGATGCACGATACGGATCGATCTTTTAGTGTATCGATACTTTAGCTTTCGATACTCGATATTTTGTATCAATTTTTTTTAATGCGATAAATAATGAGTATCGATACATTTTGGTGCGTATCGATACATTGTCTAGTCTAATTCTTAGAATGGTTATAAGCCGGATTATAGGTTGTTTTTTTTTGCTCGTTATTATGTTCTGGGATAATGGATCGATAATGTATCGATATATTGAGTATCGATCTTTTATAATACGATTTTATACTGTATCGATACTTTATAATACAATCCAGATCGATACCTAGTATCGATACTTTTTGGTAAATCAAAACATCCCTACTAGCTACACTTTTTTAATTACAGTATCTGTCATGAGTGACTTATTATGCAACTTTTTGCTGTTATTATTAACAATTTCGTCTTGAACATCAGCATATCCATTTGTTGTCTTCCAATTTAGGTATTAAATGCCTCAAAATGCCTTTTCATTGAAAAAAATATTTCCAATTCAATCTCAATTCCTACTTTTATTAATTTCAATACATAAACTCAAAAATGTTTAATACCAAGAATATAATTTATAGAATCTTACAGATCACACAAATTGATTGTATTTTCAATAGAAAAGTTGTTATGTTGTGAGAAAGATTGAGTTAAAATACATATGGTGGCGCCATCTTTTGAAACGGGTGAAGTGCAGGCCTTTTTTAAAGTTGAATGTTTATTTTCATTTGTTGAATTAACAAGAATTATAACAGATGTCATTTTTACTCTATCTATTCAAATTATAATTTCAATTTATTTTTCAATAACCATACCGATTTATTATTTTCTATTTTATTTAAGGGCACCGATGGTCAGGGTTATCTGGGTTCAGTACCAATCTATACAGGGTGGCCACTTTTTCTCCAAACAAATATCTTTGACTTTTCCCGGTTTTTTAGGTGATATTTTTTCCCTGACTTCACATACATATTAAATATACAGAAAAAAAAACTATTTAAGTTTATGCAGCTACGTGCAAAGATTTTGAATGGCGCCATGTACGAAAGTTAAGTTGGTCGACCAAAATTTGTTCAATACGAAACCCTCGGTGCGCGATTCTGATTCGCACTTGACCATGTTTTTTACAAAAATCCCTGAACTTTATCAAAATTCCATGACATTTCCCTGACGAGTAAAATTCCCTGACTTCCAGGTTTTCCAGAAATGGGTCACCTCTACATAATATAAAAAGACTTGTCCTGACTGCGGATCTATTTAAATGCCGAAAACAAAATTACGGGAAGTAAAGAACAAATGAACACAAAAACAAAACAAAAACACATCAGTTACCTTTGAACCAAACTGCCTCGGCGTTCTTTTTCAAACACTGGTAAAGTTAAACTGTTTCTTCGAGCCATTTTGTAAGTGCACTAATAAACTCGAATCCGCTTTAAAAAAAACTTCCGATATAACGAATTCTCGATCTTACCAGAAAAAATAACCAATCATATGGTATTAGTTGTCTGTTTTTGTACGTCAGTATCAATTTAACTTTTATAATAAAGCGAAATGTTTTATTTAGGGATCGTTAAGTATTACGTGAAGTTTTTTATCGCTATTATTGAACCCAAACTACCCCCCATCGTAACATTTTCATATACCCTTTGATAACATAATAGTAACGCTGATAATAACTATCTCCCTGTAAGAAACGTTACGTAATAATTGAACGTTCCTTACTGTCAAAATATATTTAACCTCAAAAATAGCAACATTAAAAAAATCGAGCGGTCGGTATTTCACAAAAACATTTTAAAATATTGGATTATTTCACTCTAACAAGTTTGTTTAACTGTCTATGTTCGAATCAAATGATTTATTACAGACGCTCGACAAGTAAGATCGTTTATCCGTACGTTCGAATGCAAGTTAACTGAATGTGCGTTGTGCTATCGAAATCACCGATCTTTATAGATAAAAGGAAACGGAGTTCGGTCCGTTAGAAGTAAAGTTATAAAAACACTTTTATTTACACTAACTCATATTACGATTTTATTTCTTTTAAATTATCAAAACATATCAAAGCTATAAAATTTAATAGGTTTCTAGTATCGAATACAGGTTAAAAACATCAATGAACCAACAAGAAATTAATTTTCAAAGATAACATTTCAACAGATTCGCAATAATTTTTATTTTATAGCAAATATATAATTTGTGTTCATAACTTTCCATGTGTTTATTGGTCAAGTTCTAGAACTTTTCAGATAATTCGGACTGAACTATTAGAACCGAATCAGAATTGTTAATAAAAATTAATAAACAAACACTTGAAAAATTCTATACATTTATTAATTTCAACGATCGTTTCGGGTTCCTAACCCATATCATCAGGAGTTTACATTAAAAGTTTTAATGTAAACTCCTGATGATGGGTTAGGAACCCGAAACGATCGTTGAGATTAATAAATGTGTAGAATTTTTCAAGTGTTTGTTTATTAATTCTTATTCAATCATGTTCTACCAAGTGCCTAGCGATAATTCTATAGAATTTAGAATTGTTAATTGTGGTTAGAATTATGTTTTTCAACAAACGGATTTAATACTTAACAGGCTGAGTACCTTAGTCAAATTTCGAAGTTTTGCTTCTTGGGTCACACGTAATTTTATTTTTTGCCATAGATACCCACTATAAAATAGCTGCTTTACATGCACGTATGTATGCATGTAACGTGATTTCTGACAGTCCGGTCCGCGGGAACGTATCTTTCCCACACTAGTGTGGGAAAGCAAGCCATTTCCATAGTGATTTATGTTTATTAGCGCATTACATAACGGTATTTTAGTGATTTTCAGGTATTTTGCGCGACATAATTGACATTTTTAGGTAAAAATGGTCACTTTGGTGTTACGTAACATTGGGGGGGGGGGGAGGTAAAGTAAAATGTAACGGCGCGTTACAGGGGGGAGGGAGGGTCAAAAATCTTTAAAAACTGCGTTACTTAATACTTGAAAGGTCACTAATATGACGTCACGGAAATTTTTTTTGAACATTCTGTTAGAATGATGATGGGCACTGCCAAACTTGACCGTTAGGGGCGCCAATTATATAACCACCTCGGTCAGTGTGGAGTTCGTAGTAGGGTATACTGAATTAGTTTATTTAAAATAATAAATCGTTGACAACGCCAATGCACTGTACATTTACTAACGTTCAAATCATAGGTTTTGTATTTCAAAAGGATTCGGAGCTGAAAAGAAGTGGTTGCATGCTATCAGAAGGGATAAAACTTGATTTTTTGCGCGTTTTTCAATGAAAACCAATGATAACTTAGGTGGCTGTATACCTGCTGCCATCTATATTACGTTTCTCATGTTCACATCTCCATTTCAATAATAAAAACAAAAGGCAAATGAAAGGATGCATTTTTAAAATTATTTCTGACGCTTAACGCGGGGCTCGAGTGAAATGTGACGTATTATTAGGAGGTGTTATTGATAATGATAAAGTGTAACATGTAGGGGGGAGGAAGAAAAAACCGTTTTTTTGGACGTGACGTAATATGGACCCTTAGACAAGATACGGCTTGAGCAGTCCGTAGTGCATGATCAAAGTACTCTGTCACATTACAAGTTTCGGAGTCTATTGATTTTTTAAAAATATTTCACGCAAATACTTAAAACACGGAAAAAGAAAAACAAAAACTTACTGTTCACTTTCGTTGGCCGATGAAGCAACTAGCTGATATATCTGAGGTTCGTTTCCGTTGTTTATTAGATGAAACGAATTGTTAACTGTAAATAAAGAAATAAATATTAATTTATTTTATTAAGAATAACAATCACCATTTTTTAGGGTTCCGTCGGGTTCCATAGTCTGTACTTCAAAACGAAACCCTTATAGGATCACTTGTTGAGTCGTTTGTCTGTCTGTCATAGTCGAATTTCTCTAAACTAAATAAAGGTATCAAGCTGAAAGGCACCGTTATATTATATATTCCAGTTTTCAGTATCTATGCATTATCTAATTAAAAAATTACAGAAGAGGAATTTTTAACTGCATTTTACAACTTTGTACATTTTAAATGTCTTTTTTATAACTCCTGCTGCTAAAGTTCAATATTCGAGCACTGTGAGGCGGGCGTAAAAAGGCGTATTTTAGTCACCGTGCGTGAAAGTCCAAAGCGTGCGTAAAAGTACCGTCACAGTGCGTAAAAGTCCAAAGCGTGCGTAAAAGTACAATCTCCACATCTTATAAATTCGAAATTTCCGCACTTTGTACAATACAAGCATTTACTGGCTATCGATCGATGTGTTCCTATATATAGTATCGCGCATACAAAGTCCACATCATGAGAGAGTCATGTTTTTAATGATTTATACAGAAGTTAATAACTTTAATAAAAATAAACTAAATCGTAACTTAGTCTGTAATTGTAAAGTTCTAAGGACTACAAGAGCGAATTTTCCGTTTTCATAATTTTTTTTCTCTCTATTAAACTTTAGAAGCAGTCGTTATAAAAAATTATGTTCGATATGTCCGCTTAAAGTGAGATATCTAGTAGGCTTAAATTGAGGCACTCGCTAAAGGGACTGACGCATACACAACGAGATCTCGTGCGCTTGCCCCCACTCGCCTAACGGCTCGTGGAGGTATACAGCGCACTCGATCTGGTTGTGTATGCGTCAGTCCCTTAGCTCGTGTCTCAATTTAAGCCTACTAGAATACCTCACTTTACGCACACGTATCAAAAATAACTATTTCACATGTTTCATATTTTAACATACATAACCTGTCAAAGTTTTAATTTCATCTAAATGTTTCCGCTTTTCGCCACCATGCGCGTTGTAAGTCTTATTTTGTAGCTACTCAAGGTCATGCATGTAACCAACAGTCTTCTTGAGTATATGTTACAGTACATCCCCTACTTGAGAGAAATAAGTAAGGGGAACGTTATTTCTAGCAACCGTGCACTTCGATAGATTGCAGATTATAGACGCTCGATATCTGAGGTTATATGTGTCTACATTACCGTGCACTTAAGGAAATCTGCACCGGTACCAATGTAGAGAAATCAAGTTTCGACTTACGTGTATTGCTGACGTGTACTGTGTTAAGTTTGATTACGGGGCTGTAGAATTCTTGCCGGGCATCGTTGCTTCCGGGCACCGGCACAATAGGATGGAATTTAAGTGAGAATTTTTCGTTCTGTTTTTGCAGCACTATTACTATCTCTTCCAACAGTACTACATGTAAATTGATTTCACGGCCCTTACTCGTACGCCACTGTAATGGTCCCTCGTGAATCAGTCTGTGTTTTGTTAGATCCAAATTCTGAAAATTAAACAATCATGTAATCTATATATTTAAAACACAAGTTGTTTTTTTTTTCCCGACTGTCTCTACAATTTACATGTGAACAAACAATTGATATTTGAACACAAATCTCTTATACGGCCATCTTGGATGGAACGTTACTGCCATCTGTAGGGAACTTTATTCGCGAATAAAAAAACAAAAGCAAAAAGGAGGCTATGGAACCTGCTTCCAGTTGCAATTCTTTCAGAAATTTTTTGGCACTTTGAGGACGTTTAAGAGTGTTTCTAGACTATAAATTTTGTTGACATTGCTTATATTTATATTTAAATACCAATATTATTTTTTATACATTTCAATATTATATATTTATCTAGACGTAAAGTACTACTTTAGTACAAAATACAAAAAAAAAACGAATGAAGTTTGTCGGTGAACTAATCAATTATTCTGTATTATAAAAAAGGAACAATTCTGAACGCTCCTTTTTAATATGCTTGTTAGAATTCGATTTTTTCCTCAACGCTAGAACCGGTGAATCTGCCCAATGACAGTAAACAAAATAAAGTAAAGGCACTTACTCTGAACTCTTGAACGATTGGATGATCTGTTTTATCAAAACTAGATTTGTCGAGCCGCCTCTGTATCTCCTGGAGTCGCGCAAAATCTTCAGCTTCTTTTATTGAAGCGTTGACTGCATTTAATATTTCTTTTGATCTTTCGACTGCACGTTCGACTTTCTTTAATTCCTCAGGAGACAAATCGCATGCTCCACTTTTATCGTCGTAACATTGTTTTGTATACTTGGCTAAATTTTCAAATAATAGTGGATATTTCGTTAACCTAAAAATAAAATTTTTTGTTGGTGCATTTTCGTAAATCAAATTTCCGCTAATCAAAACTAGATAAATCCACCTGTGGATAACAATAAATGTTTATAACCCATTTCTACAAAATCAATTCACTTTCAAATAGCGACTTAGTTTTCAGACGTCCCGCATTTCAGGCAAAATTTTAAATGTCCCGCCGAGACAGACTCTTTGCAGATTTGGGTAGATTATCAAATTCTGATTTCAACAATATGACATTATCTGACATTTTCACTTACAGTTCCCTAGATAACAGTGGTCATATGTGAAATTCACTGTATATCAGTATAGAGAACATTACTAGATAGATCATTGCTTGGAATGGATCAGAACGCACCGGAACGCCGTTCGTGAATAATATTTTGATACCATTCCGTTCCGTTAGAACGCACCGGAACGCCGTTCCGGTTCGTGAAAATACCCTGCTGAATTGATTAAATGCATTTTGAATATTTATATTGCTATTGAGGTTAATCATTTAATAGATTAATCTTTCTCATTATGATGAATGTCCCGAAAAAAAATTTGAACGCCTGTAGGTGCACTCAAAGTTGACAATTTTTTTGAAATTTTCCCGGGTACGCTTTGAAAATGAGAGGGGTGATATCACCTAAGGGGCCATTCAAGTATTACGTAAGTACTACAGGGGGGCGGGAGGGTCTTTGCTTTGCTTATTTTTGATGACATGGGGGATGGGGATAGGGGTCTGGATGGTGATTACGTCAGCAGTATTTATTTTTTTACTTTTTCAGATTTTCTACAAAATTTAGTCGATTTTGGTTTGAACACATATGGCAATCCTACTTGTCTGCTTGAAAACGAAACGCATTTTCAGGGATTCCCGAAAATAATGGATACGATTACTTGCTTAAACCGAGTAGGGGAATTACCGCGCGCTATTCATTGAGCAGCAAACATCCAATGTCATCGAAGACTTACGAGTCATGGATTCGTGTGTCATGGACTGAGGACTGTTAATTTGAATTAATATACCAACATTTTAAAAGAAGTTTGTTTTATTCATTAATATATTAAGATTATAAATAATTGAATACCATGTCAATAAAATTTGCTTAAATAAATATTATACGCGTTAAAGTCCTCTGTTCCAAGCCTATTCCTTATTTCTAGACTTATAACTGCTGCTCATGAATCAATAAAGAAGCCAGAACATATTGAAAAATGCATGTACCAATGTTTACGTAAGCATGGGAGGGGGGGATAAGAGCTTTGCTTACTTTTGCTGACGAGGGGGAGGGGGGTTAATAATTGCAAAAAATCTGCTTACGTAATACTTGAACGGCCCCTAAATACTCCTAATTGCTAATTTTGTTTGTTGCGTTCCGGTTCGTAAATAATCTCATTTCGAGCACTGAGATAGATTGATTGTAGATTATAGACGCTCAACAACTACTAACCTTTGCATACTTGTTGGTATGAGATCTTTAAGTTGAAGTCTTCGACAAGTTTTTTCAGCTTCGCACCCTTCGAGGATTGAATGAAGTTTGGTGTCTTTTTTTCTGCGTTCGCCTAACCACTTCAAGGCAATCTGCTGCCTCGCACAGAATACTGATGCTGCTCTTTGAAATGCTTCACCTGGTACACCGTCGAACTAGAAACAAAAGAACAGTCGGTTATTGAAACTTCCAGCACAACTTCGCCGTCTCTAAAACGTATCGGGATATTTACCATATTTAATAGTACATCTCCTATGTCGGCAACGATCGGATTGTCTTTTCGCCTCGACTTCATTGCCGAACTGAAGGCAGAATGCAATTCCAACATTTGCTCCAAATTAGGAAATAGTAGCGACAACTGATCTTGAGTTAATAAACCGCTGGCCTGCAGCCTCTTATAAAAAATATTTTCAAGGACACGAAGTTGCCGCACGTGTGATCGTTCCGTGAAAAATAATTCTGCAAAAAAATTAAAATTCAAATTAAAACATGGAGTTCATAAGCTTGCGCAAAACAGTTAAACGAAGATGGAAAGTTTCCTTTGTTCAGAGAAAGAGGAACGATCTCGTTCCACTGTTTCATTCGCACCTTTGCGTTGAAGGAAAGAAATGTTTTCTTGTGTGTCCGCGGACCGATCTCGTTCCACAGTTCTAAAGTCTAATCGGACAGGAATATGCTTCATAGTTTAAAACATCAAACTTAACCAAACATGCCAGATGTTTCATATACAGGGTGTCTCAAAACTGCTGGGACACAGAGCTACCACGTGTAGTAGAGGTCAAAAGAAGTCGATTGGACCCAATTTATTTATACCAAAATGTACCGTTTGCTCGTGAGAAACACACACACACATACAGACATCGGTCAGAAAATGATCTTAAATGATTGCTAGGGTCTCAAAACGTGAAGATCTGTTAAAATCTCGAAATATTTTTTTCGAACTAAATCCATTACTTCCCTACCATAGTAGAGGTGGGAAATAAAAAACGTAATAATCACCATTAAAGACGTCCTGACGTTTCTTCTCCGTAGAAGTAAGCCTGGCGAGGACATCTTCCGGTACGGTGCTCATCCAATCGGCGGGATCGAGCGGTCTCAGCTGCTCTGCATCGCTATCGCTATCCTCCGCAACTTGGTGCGCGGTCGCCGTTCTGTGGTGATGATGTCCGTGGTGACTATGGTTATGGTGATGCGAATGGCTGCCTACCGAACTGGGAACGGTTTCGAGCGACGTCGATGGACTGTCCAAAGATCGGTTTGACGACAGACTTGAATTCGACGAGCTGCCAGAATTCGTGTTATACGAGAGACCTGCGTCGCCTGTCGTCGATTGTTCCACATCGCTGCAAAAAAAAAAAATTATTAAAAGCGAATTAAAAAGAATTCAAATATTATAAGTATGATGTATAAAATAGTGGGAACTTGGACAAATAAAATTATCCTACGCTAAATTTTTTTAATAACTGCGACGTTTCGCGAACGTTTGTTCGCTTCTTCAGGCAAAATTAACTGTTAGCATCTTCGTTTCATTTTAGTGAACATTCTCTTTATAATACGATATATATAAGTTAAACACCTCATATGGCAAACAATTTGAATTTTTTTTTTTTTTTTTGTAGATAATAATTCAATTCGTAAATTTAGTTTGGTTTTAATATTTAATATTTCGCTGCAAATAATGTGTAAACCAGCTGATAACGTAAAACATTAACTAAGTTCAAATCTTGCATAAGTTAGTTTCTCTAAAATTATAATATATTTTGTTGCCATACCCATTACAAAATAGTTACTTTCCATGCATGTATACCGGCCTGTATTGGGTCATTTAACAGGCAAGCGTGCCAAAAGTGTTTTCATAACAAACTAGTGCGGTAAGTAAACGGTTGCCTTAGTAACTTATGTTTATTCGTTCTATCCGCCTGCTATTATACATACTCACGGCCTGCTGTAAATGTAAAGATGGCGACGCAAATGAACTGTCAAATTTTTTTGAAAATACTGAAAACGAAGTGAAAAGCAGCAATTTTATAGTGGGTATGGCAAAAAATACCATATAGATCTCGTGCGTAATGATATGACTCGTGTGACTGTAAAAACTCGCTATCGCTCGTTTTAACATACTGTCACTACTCGTCAATAATATACCTCATTACGTCACTAGATATACAATCTACTATAGTCCAGGTGGAATCCCGAATCACTGCCATCGTTTGAAAAGTTATTCGCATTTAATTGTTTTGCAGAATCATTGTCATGATATTTGATTACTAAACTAAAAAAAAGCTACTTAACCGATTTTAGTAAAATCCTTGCGGGACCAATCCGACATTTCTGAACACAACGGAGTCAAAATTTTTCAAATCGGTGCAACCAATTTCTGAGTAATCCATGGACATACATTAAAAAAAAGTGGGTGTCTGCTTAAGACCACACGACAGAAGTGAAAACTTGATTATATGCAAAACATACATAATATTATTTTATTATTATAATACGTAATAATAAAAACGTAATTCTTAAAACGATGCACTCCTTGTTAGACAGTAAACGTGGCTGATGACGACTGGAGCCGAGTATACACGATTCAGCGTCATCGACCCGAGCGTGACGATTCACTTTCGTTCACTATTCAAAAAGAACGCAAAGTGCCTCTAAAGAAGTTTTCACTTCAAAAAAGTACATACTGATCGAATTGAGAACCCTCTCCTTTATTGAAGTCGGTTAATAATAGATTAAAACATTCTCTAAAAAATATATCTACTGTAGCTCAACAAAACAATTACGAAATGCAAACATCGCTGACACGCGTTTGACGAAAAGCGCGGCAAGTATTGCTAATCATGCGACGCGAAGCAGCAGTGTAATCATTTCCTTACGACTTCCGGTTCCGTGTTTGCGCTTCTCCACCCCCTGTAATGTTTTACACAATCACGAATAAGCTGTGTCGATGCCAGCTAACAATTCACTGTAGAAACGTATTTTGTTTTTCACATCTATCTAATAATCTAGATGTAGTACTCCTTCATAATGTTGCATCTATACCCATGTCAAAACCATGTTCAAACTGTCATATCGAGCAGTCATTCGTCGATCGTTGTAGCGTGGTTACAAATTAAGCTATCCATAAGCTAGCAGGGGTTCCCAAAGTCGGGGTCGTGGGCTGATTTTTTAGGGTCACGGCCTGATTCCGTGATTATAGAATTCGCGGGCTGTTTTTTTAGGGTCACGGCCTGATTCCGTGATTATAGAATTCGCGGGCTGATTTTTTAGGGTCACGACCTGATTCCGTGATTATAGAATTTTTAACTCTCGTAATTATACCATTAAATTCGAATAATAGAAAAAAAATACTAAATAAGAACACGAAATCAAATAAAAACGGAGTGAAGTGGCGGGAGGGGGTCTCTGGGAGTAATGAAGCCCTCCCATCCGCCTCCTACCCTGTTCATTCGCTCCCACTCCCAAGAACTGAAAAATCTTTTTTATAGACTATTTTGTACATTGTGGGGATAAAATTTTTAAGGGTCGCGAAGGCTTTTGCAATTTGAAATTAGGGTCATGATCAAAAAAGTTTGGGAGTCCCTGAGCTAGGGTTATATTTCGGATTTAGCACCAATTCATATTTTCAATTCATTATTTTTTAATAATAAATTGAAAAACCAATTTATACTTTTACCAGACTGTTATCAGATTAGAACATTAACTGGGGCTTGTAATAAAGGAGTCACGGAAAAGCCATATAAATAACGGCATCGCTACACGCTCGGCTATTCTCAACACCTGGTAGTTTTTATTAGAAGTTATACTTCTTTATGCTACTCCGGGTGAGTTTACGCAAAGCGTTAAACGATGCCAGCGCCTCATTGCAGGTAGTTGTTGAACTAAGAACGTTAGAAAAATTCCATCAGATGTCACGCTAAGAACATTTTGTACTTCGATTTAGATGTTCTAGCCCGCGAGCTGGTAAGTCAACTGGATTTTCAATTTATTATTAAAAAAAAAATAATGAATTGAAAATATGAATTGGTACTAGGCCCAAATAACCTTAGCTGTTGGTGGTCTTTAAAACACACACATACCTTTTTTATCGCAATTAGCCGAAAATTTGTCTACCCAAAATTGAAATTAAAATATTGCAAGAAGATAAAGTTTTAAGTTGAATCAATCTTAAACTATGTTGAAAATTTTGTTAAAATCGGTCCAACCGCTTCTGCGTGATGATCCAAACAGAAATATAAAAGTCATATGATTTTGTTAAATAACCGTGTTGTAATCGGGTAATTTCGACTGTATTCGGAACTGCCAGTATCAGTTCTAAGCTGAGAACGCGGAAACAGAAGAAAATCGACAGCGTCCCAATTTATAACAGTATTGTACGCGTTACGAACTGACGTAACTAACCGAGCTTTCGTCGTTCAACATCGTTCAACGTAATTTGATGAACTGATATCTTTGCGTTTTGCTTAATTAAAACTGTACTACATTTTGATAACTGATAACAGACAGGAAATAACATCATTCCTACGCTCACCTTAGAAGCTTAAATTGATATATAACATGGATTACTAGTTTTTGTCCGCGCAGCTCCGCTCATGTAAACGTTGATTTTGTCTGCAAATTCGCTCGCGTGAATGTCGGTTTCCACGGCAACTTTATTTTATCATGAGCCTAGTCGAGTAAAACGTACCCTATATACTATATGTTTACTAACTTTGTATAAAGAAAGAGAGAACCACTAAACCGATTTATATAATTCTTTCAATAACAAATAACTCATGCTTTCAGGAGTAGCATAGGGTTATAAATTATTACACTACAAAAAAAAAATAATTTAAAAAATCAAAAAACCCGACTGCGTAACTGAAAAGAAAAAAACAAGCACTTAGATGTCCGGTGGTCTAGAATTCTATAATATATTATTGAATGAATACTATTGAAGAAAATAAAATATATTCTAATAGTGGAACATAACAACTGAACATTCGGATCCATCACAATTGCACTGGAATTTAAGTTTAAATTATGTGATTTTTTTAAATGTTTTTAATTAAAAATAAATCGATATAGATCCTAAACGGTCAGTCGAATCGAAAAATGTTGAGGGAAAACTAAAAATGATTTTTAAATACCTATTCAACGATACCCCACTTGACATAGTTTGTTGACTTTCATTTTTTTCATTTTCACAATATGGCGTCCTGTAGTCGCCATATTGAATTTTCACTAACGTCATGTCTTTAGTGACACTCGCCGGACTAAGGGGAATCGATTGACGTGTGAATCATAAAAATCGGCCCAGGCGTTTGGTCTGTATAGTGCTTCAAAAGAACATACAAACATACATACATACATAGGCTGATAAACACATTACCACTCCTTTGCGTCGCGCAGTCGGGTAAAAAGGAGAATTTTTAAGAAAAAACCGGTCAAGTGCGAGTCGGACACGCGTGGAGAGGGTTCAGTACTATTCAGTTTCCCGAGGGAATTAAAGACTTAGGATTTTCGTTTAGGTTTTGCTGTAAACTATGAGTGAGGCCCAATATTCCCTATTTTTTTCAAAATTTTAGGCTCAGTAGTTTCGGAGATTGGGGTGATGCTCGATTTTTGTATACCTATTTTCTTTAATATCTTTTAAATTATGTATTTAAAAATTATATACTACTCGATGCTAGATGGTTCTGTTCTGTAAGTATGAAGTATTTCATCAACTGACAGCATGCGTCGAAAAAAAGCAATAATACCTATTGTCATTGAGGATACAAATTTTCCAATTAAATTTTCACTCTACGAAACATTTTCAATTTCTTTTGTGCGTGCGCGGGGCCCCTAGGCAGTTTCCTACTCTGCCTAATGGTTAATCCGGCCCTGGGTATATTGATGTATGTTCAGGTGTAACGATGATGTCAGATGGAGAAAGACAACCAGAGTTCCACGAAACGCGATCGAATTTTATGGTTTGCCCTGTCGCCACTGTGTCTTTATTATCCTCCGGCTTATTGTTTTTCCAACGGCGGTTATTTAAGTGGATTTGTCTAACGATCGTGTCCTGAATTCTCGAATGACAACGAAAAGCCATTGATGACTTTCTGTGAAAATGTTTACCGGCATGGGAAATAACGGCATAAAAATGTGTCCACTCATCTTTATTTTAATCCGAGTAGGATAAAAAGTAATTTTAAGTTTGGATACCAATCGATAGCGCAACACCGTCCAGGGCAGTGGCGGCGTTAGAGAGTGGGCCATGGCCCACCTTAAACTGTCTTGGCCCACCCCGAAATAATTTGTTTACCGGCATGGGAAATAACGGCATAAAAATGTGTCCACTCATCTTTATTTTAATCCGACTCGGATAAAAAGTAATTTTAAGTTTGGATACCAATCGATAGCGCAACACCCTCCAGGGCAGTGGCGGCGTTAGAGAGTGGGCCATGGCTCACCTTAAACTGTCTTGGCCCACCCCGGAATAATCCCCAATCTCTAGTTTATCTTTTAAATACGTTTTTAACCCTCAACATTTCAACAATTTTGGGAACAAATTTTATTGGCCCACTTCAGAACACCATGCCCAAGTCTGACCCACCCTAACAAAAAATCCTAGCGCCGCCACTGCCACAGGGGGGACATCGGAACGTGGTTGCTATCGCAAATTGAATTCCAATGTTCTTTGGGAATTAGCGCTCTCAGGGATCCGAGCTCGTACCAGTCGGTTTGTGTATGTCGGCTGGCAGATTCTAATACTCAAAGGGGATTATTAATTGTTGTGTTGAAGACGCTAATAACCTGAGTTGCCGACGCGTCTATAATCTACCATAATAATTGTCGTGTCATAATATGTTATTTGAATGATTGTCAAATTTTTTCGACAGTATCTAACATATTTTATAATTATTTCGATGTACCTCAATCAATAGAGTGTCGACAATATTCAATCGCGTGCCATTGGTTCGCCATCCCTGATCTAGACTATGTAGCGAAGGACGTAATATTTAAAAGAAAATTCAAAAACTCTTTCAAAAAGTATTATTTTTAATCTTGAATCACCCTGAACACAGCTGATGTAGAACATTGGTGGGCGACCGCTGCACCGAGTTGACGGATAGGGATTTCACTCCAGTCTCCCGTTCGAACGGCACAGAGCGGAGGAGTGGAACGGGGAGGGAGGTAGTTGGACGCGTCTATGTAATGTTATCGATCTGCGATCGCACTGGGGGAGATGACTTAGATTGAGTGAATGTGTTGTTGATGGCTGCACCGTCGTGTGCCATTATACAAGCATTTCACCTTTTGTATACAAGAAGTTCGTTCGAAATTTTCCGAATATATTTTCAGATTATTTATGCTGGGTTTCTGATACGACTTTCAGCTTTAAGATTTAAAACTGCAAGTCGTAGAGTGCCCGCGGTGAGAGATGAAGCCAGGCACGTCATCAATAATATGCTAGTGAACGCCTGCTTACCCGCAGACAGTGCCGTGTACATAAAACTGCACATTGGGTTTTATGACGTTAGGTACAATTTTGGCAAACTGCTATTCATGACAATAAACAGCCAATAGCAAGCTAGAAGGCGGGCGCAATGCATTCACGTTACTATGACGCGGTGGCTTCATTGTTCGCCGCGCGAGGTCTACCAGAAGCCAGCATTAGTGATGGACGCAGAGCTGCAGAAGATATTTGAAAAAAGTATCTAGACATAAAATACCTGAAAACAGTCAGTACTCCAAAGCCTAAAAGATACCTCGTATCAAAGTATGTAAATTAAAGATTATTACTTCTCATGACAATATCTAAGCGAAATATACTTTAGTATCTAAGATACTTCCCACCGACAGATACCCTAAACTCTAAAGTAAAGTAACTATGATAATTTATATTATTAATATCTAAATTACTTCTGAAAGACGTGAGATACTTACAAACTACAAAGTAAATGTATCTTAGATACCGAATACTTTTGAGCAATATCTTCATTTTCGGATACAGATACTTACAATAAAATCTAAGATACTAAAGTATCTTAGATACAAGATATTCTTTAGTTCTGCATCGAAAAATTAATGATTTTAGTTATTTATATATAAATAAACTAAACTTCTATCTGGGATAAATTAAGATAGAGCTTCCGTCAAAACCTATATCACGCGCGAAGGCTATATTACTTCCGTCAAACGCCTGTTAAATGTCAGAGATAATTTAAGTTTATACAATTTCATAAGTCGTCTGAAAGATGTCATCGCTATGATCAGGTAAGGTAAGGTTTCTGTCAAAACGAGAGCGAAGTTGAAGGTATATAAAAATGGCGTCGCAACGGCCTGTATATCAAAAACGTATGTACACCCTGTATACATACGTATATATAAGTGTGTATACACACATAGGTGTATGATGAATTGTGACCTTGACTGTCGACGTTGAGCTGCGTCGCGGCGCTGCACGGCGTGCAAACCGATTGGAACCGGTGGCTGATGGAATTGACGCTGGGTCATCACCCACCTACAGTCATCACCCACCTACCATCATCACCACACCACATCGGCTATCGGACGATTCTAAAATATACTGTGCACATATTAAAAAGGTAGAAACTGACCTTTTATTCTCGGCTTTAATGGTTTATTCTAAATAAAAGAAAACCATTTTTGAAGTTAAACTCCTTTAGCGAGGGTAGTGAGTTGGAATGACCTCGAGTCAAAAAATACCGACATAAAAATTACCGACTCAAAAATTAATGAATCGCTGACAGAGATAAAACGCCTTTAACGATTTGGATGAAAATTACTGAAAAGGGGGTTTGGGGGACAAAAAATCGATCTCGCTAAATCTCATCCCAGAAAAAGCTCGTTTCCTTATAGATTTTATAATTTTAAAAATCAATTTTTTGACGTTTCAAAATAGTGCAATATTGTGAGCAGGCTTTGGATATTTTTGTTTCCATGGCTTATGGGAAATTTGATATATTATCATGATATTTTCAAAAATAAAAAATAGTTGAAATACAAAATGGTAAAAACTTCAACGGAACGTGTTCTAATAAAACATGTATGAAGTATAACTTCGACCGTGCGGTTATGTGGATGAGATGAGACACACAGTCCATTAGTTTTTTGTGCATGAATATTTTTCAGTCTTCTAAAGTTCCATTGGCATTTTATTTATTGTGCGCCGAACGCGCTTTACCGGAAACGAGTTTCAAAATCATCGCATGAGTTTTGAAAAGTGGCAGCTGTGTTTAAAAAGTGAAAACAAAAGAGAAACCCGTGACCTTTTTGTAACGGTTCATAATTCGGCTGTTTACGCACGGTCCGTAACCATGGAAAAACACCTTGTTAAACGTTCGTGTTATAAAAACGTATACACATGCTATTTAAATACATGGACAAAACCCAGCCTCAGATTAAATTCTAGACTAGATTACAGACGCTCGATAACTGAGACCATTGTCTATGATTAAATTCTAGATAGATATTGTAAATTATAGACGCTCGACGACAGATATCATAAGCGTCTTGATTAAATTTTAGTAAACTCGATAATGGGTATTGGTGCAAGTGAACTTTTAAGCCGCATAAAAATGTAAAATTAAAAGAACCAATGAGAGTTTCAAATGCACTCGACGTTTTAAAACCGATCGTCGTTTGTTTGCGTATTACTTTTGTTTCATTCGTTTCCAGAGATCGATGCATTATCAACGTCATACATTGTACAAACAAATGAATGTTTGTAAATATTATTTACTAAAAAAACGGTTCAATAATAATTAAAATACGCAGTAAGTCAAAATTAACAAGAACTGTAGGTATAGTGAGTTCATCATAAGAATATCGGTCAAAACTTTATTTATCCATGTTAATTTCAATATTAAATAGAAATATGGTTACCAGATGGCCGGGATTTCCGGGAATGTCCCGGAATTCGTTGATTTGTCCCGTATCCCGTAATTTAAGTCTTCTATCCCGGAAATGCATAAGTTCAACGAATTCGTGCTCGCGATCGCAAGAAACGACACTAAGTTACATGCTAAGTAATACTTATTTATTTAGCACTATCTGCAATTTCTGTACATTTATATATATTTTTACTTGTATTTAATTGTATTCTTCGAACTTACCCTATGTCGGTAAAGACAAATTGGGAACAATAAAATGAATTATTAAAGATTAACACGAAAATATGTGTGATTTACACACTCAGAAGCGCGTCCCACATCTCACCGTTTACTGGTGTGTGATAAATGAATAAAATTAGACAAGTCTAATGATAAATACAAAAAATAGTAAAATAATAAAACATTTTTTTTCACAATAAGTTCCCCTCCCTGAAATAAATTGCCCTCGCCTTAGAAATGTCCCGAAAATCATGGTTTTTGATCTGGCAACCCTAAATAGAAAGCATGAGAAATGGGACTTGGACTGAGTTCATTAATAAATAAAGCAAACGCTAGATTTTATTAACTACGTTTCGTAGATTATCTACTTCTTAAGGGAAGTCTATAGGTTAGCATCCTGTTGGCAGCCACAGAAAATATAGACAATAAAATATCACGTTTTATTATACTTTTCTACATATTAATATGTTTTATTAATCAGATTTTAAAGCTGGGGATGACCTTTGTTCAAATCGATTCACGAACCGCTGTAGAAAATACGCGCCAATAAGCATGGCATTTTCTTTCTTCATTTTCTCTACAGGTGTATATTTATATGACCTTTACCATATTTTCAAAAGGTCACGTTTAAAAATTTGCATATTAAAATTAAACTACAAACAAGTACATAAAGCTGCACATATTAAAAATTGGGTGTGTGCTTATGACCACACGACAGAAGTGAAAACTTGATTATATGCAAAACATACATAAAATTATAATATTATTTTAATATTATAATACGTAATAATAAAAACGTAATTCTTGTTAGACAGTAAACGTGGTTGATGACGACTGGAACCGAGTATACATCAAGTAAATTAAAATTACATAATTTGTGTAATATTCCAATTTCCAATAGCGTAAAAATTACAAAATAAATTGTATAGTTACATATATAAAATGGATGAATACAAAACAAATTGATGTAAAATTAGTAACCACGCATGTGTAATGTGTTTTTATGGAATCTACGCGATGTGGCGATACCTCTTTGCGACGCCATTGTCTCTTTGTGTGCCTATTACCAGATTAATCGCTAGTTACAAATGGACCATCGATAATCTATGTAATCGGCCTTCTCATTTCTTACAGTGTAGACAATAGTCTGTTTATATCTGCTCGCTAGGTGACAGAACACGGTATTCGTGCGCAACCACATTGTTTCTCTCTCGCTTTTATTACGAGAGACAGAGAGACCCATTGCTGATTGCTTGATTTAGCACATATCCTGCAGAAAGCTAAGAAGCTTTCGTATTATCAAAATATTGAAAAATGCCGAAAAGCGGGATTTCCAAGTATGTCGTCTACGATTTACCTTCGTGGAACAAGTTGTTGATGGGGCTGCGCCGTAGTTCTTTCTGCAAAGACGACTCCTCCAGCTGTTCTATCCACCACCTCCATCATCGTGTGTCTATTTTGCAGTTTCTTTAATCACTCATATTAAAACCGTACCGCGATTACGAAAAGGGATTATTTTTTTAAAAACTTAAGTTCGTACATGTTATAAAAATATAATTTTTTATTAAATATTTGTACCAGCAAATTATTATTATTAGTATTTATTTTACTAGTGGAATTATGTTAATTTTTCGTCTTTGTTTTCAAATGTGCGTTTTAAAACTATTAATGGAAGTATTTATCTATCACATTGATATGTCTAAAAGGTAATTTATTTATTTATTCTAAAAAATAAAAAAAAAACAGTCAGGTGTGCAAGCTTTCACGGCCGGCATTGTTCCAAGTCTTCATGGTTTCCGGGCTTGTAGACCGTGGTCCGGTGGTATTTCTATTTTCTACCTGACGTTTCGTCTACAACTGCGGTAGACATTCTCAAAAGCGATGTGGCAGCGGTCGAAGTATCCTCCTTGGCGGCTCACAGGTCAGTGTACTGGTATTAGGCATAAAAGAAGGGAAAACACCAGTCACTGACACACTGACCTGTGAGGCGCCAAGGAGGACTCTTCGACCGCTGCCACATCGCCTTTGAGAATGTCTACCGCAGTTGAAGACGAAACGCCAGGTAGAAATACCACCGGACCACGGTCTACAAGCCCGGAAACCATGAAGACTTGGAAAAAAAAGTCAATTTTAAGGTTTCTGCCTCCAGATTAAATTCTTAAATGAGAAATGTATTTCGGGGAGGAGTCATGTCATTTCTGCTGATGTTTCGCATAATCAGAGCACGGGATTTGGATGAGCTTCGACACCGAAGTGTCTGTCTTCAGGGCGCCCCTGACGGGAATTCGTGTACAACTGAATAACCAATCAGAAGCTATAAGCTTCTGATGGCCGACCAATTAGCGGAATCTATTGTGGAGAAGGGATGACAGGATAAATTAGCTAAATCCATTATTTCCAAGCTCTAATAATTGTATACTGCAATGTTTGTGAAACGTCGACAGAAACTGATAACTGAAAAATAATCACAAAACGCCAAACTACCGACACTTTTTTCTCGATTCACGTTTCGCTAAGCAAGTTAGCGTCATCAGGAGTTATTGAGTATTGATCATCTCGTGATGATGCTAACATAGCGGCGTCAGGGCAACTTGCGTCGAGAAAAAGTAAGTGGTTTGGTGTTTTGTGCATATTTTTATAATATTCAGTGTCAATTTCTGCTGATCTTTCACAAAGGGTTTGGAAATAAAGGGACTAATTAGCTAATTTATTCTGTCATCCCTTCTGCACAATAGATTCCGTTTATTGGTCAGCCATCACAAGCTTATAGTTTCTGATTGGTCGACCAGTTTCACATGAATGCCCGTCGGGATTAATATAAGGGACATCCTGAGGAAAGACACTTGGGTATAGGGACTCATCCAAGTTTCGTGCTCTGTCTTGCCGGCGCTACACGATGTCACGAACACTTTCCAACGTTAATTCGTCGCATCGTGTGGTTGACGGTCAAACCTACGATCTACCAATGTAGACCGTCCAACGTTCGCGTTTGACCATGTTCCGGCTGTTGTCGGTATTCTTGACCCGAGTCAAAAAAAATTCCTTCAACTTTCGAAGGAAAACATTGCTTTAGGATTCGACACACCGTGTAGCAGAAACATTTGGCACACCAATTGTCGAACTCAGTTTGGTTCAACGTTCGGCCCAACGTTCGTAGCATCGTGTAGCGCCCACATTAGCCGCCAGACGTGGCTCAAACACGGAAACCATTTCTAACTTAGAATGAAAAAACGTGCTATTTATATGAGTTTCGTTGCAGAAGAGATTTTCCCAGGCATGATTTAAGAAAATTAAATTTTCACTTCTAGCATTTTTGCTTTCGCAATACCTTTTTTATTTTGTATTCGTTATAATTACAATCGTTACAACCCTAAAATGATCTTAGCTGAAAACAAATGACTTTCTTAGATTTAAGGCTGAAAGTCATACTAGAAATCCAGAATTAGTCTCCACGTGTAAAATACAAGATTGTATTCCTCAATTTACACGTGATTTCCTATGTTCAGCAAAGCAGTCAACACACTGTAGGCTATTATGCCGTTAAACTAGGTGAAGTTTACATAGAATGACCATGGAGATGGATGAGAAGGAGGAGGAGGAGGAGGTGATGTACGTGTACTAGTAGCGCCCGATGTTGTGCGTGGGATGTGACGGAACTCGGAACAGCGTGCGCGAACGTAAGTGCTTTCATGTCAACACGCTCGTTACCTTTCTTGAAGAGTTGTTTTGGTTTTTCATTTAACGTCTGGGAAACTTACAAACAACTGTAATTGCCCAGCTCTGTGTATTATCAAAACGGAAGTTTGTTTTAATCTTCTGCGCGTCAATTTTACATAGCCACATATGTGGATGTCAAGTTGGCTGTATAGCCTAGATCGGCGGGTTTTGAAGTGAAACTTCTTAAGCGAGACTCGTGTTTCGGACAAGGAGTTCTTGTCGATTTTTTTACTTTTTTGCGAGAGAACGACGGCCTGGAGGAAAAAACGTCAAGAGACACTTTCGATTCAGAGCGCCAAATTACGCCCGACAGTATTTTTTTCTTTTCTATCCGGGACACTTCGGGAACCGAAGGAAGAAACCTTCGGTTCCCGGATCGAAACAAAAATACTCATGAAAAAATTCATTTCTCGCAATTCAAAACGAATTTCAGTTTTTGCAATAAAATAAATGATAAATAAACTAGATTTAGTCCACACTGTTAATTTTTCTCTTAAAGAATCCCTAAACATAATAAATAATTACGGAGGGAGTCTCCACCCCGATGCATTACTCACTCGGACTGAACACGTTTCGCTGGCGCACTGATTCCATCAACTTTTCACAAACCGATATTTTTGCATAACAAATCTATCCCTGGACTCTATAGACCTTTTCACCAGTAGTTACGGGTTATGATCACGCCTTTCAAAAGTTTCGTATGCTTTTCGTACTCTTTTTGACGCAATGACTAGGTCAGACCCATTTTTTTCAATGTTAATTTAGATGAAAATGTTACTGACGGTGCTAAATTAGTGCACAAAACAGTGGAAGAATATACATGTGCTAAATTGGGACGGTGGTTGAAGTGCCACGGCCGGAAAACTGGTTGAAGTAAACGAAAATTGGTTGAAAGGTTAGAATCCTGCCTGTCATAAATTGTTTATCGTAAAAAGTTTATCTTTAAAAGTACTCAAATATTTTTCTAAGGTGTTGTACCACTTCTTTAAATAATGTATCTTATTTAATTACTATTTACTTTTTTCAAAATCAATCACTTGACATCTGTCAATATGACAAGTCTTTGAAAAACATGGCGGAATTGGGCACATGCGCAGAAAAAAAAATTGGTAATGAAAGATCTATTCAATTTTTTATCATTTTTACTTCCCACCTCTACTATGGTAGGGAAGTAATGGATTTAGTCCGAAAAAAATATTTCGAGATTTTAACAAATCTTCACGTTTTGAGACCCTAGCAATCGTTTAAGATTATTTTCAGACTGATGTCTGTATGTGTGTGTGTGTGTGTGTGTGTGTGTGTGTGTATGTGTGTGTGTGTATGTGGTCAATTTTTCGCCTTCGATATCTCAAGAACGGAACAACATACGGGCATGCCGATTGTTCTATTGTGTTTATCAGTCTTTAACTTAGATCTGATTAGATTTTGAGTCAAATCGGTTCAGTGGATCCTGAGATATTCAAAAAAACGTTCTCAATGTCACGTATTAACATAGGTAAAAAATATATAAATGAATTCTAGATGTTATAATATGAAAAAAATGTAGATATTTTTTTTCTCTAAAATGTATAGTTTTCGAGAAAAAAAATATTTTACTAAAAAAAGAAAATTGTACGTAAATCAAGGTAACCATGATTTTTGCTATATTAAGCTAGCCATCAGTAGATCACCAAACAAAAAAGAGGGCCATGCTTTTTTCAAAGAATAAAAATTAAATTGTGTTTTAAAGACCACCAACAGCTAAGGTTATTTGGGCCTAGTCAAAGAATAAAAAAACGAGTGTTTATTTTTTGAAAATATTTACTAGGTGGGAAGTATAGGACTGGTCATCAGTCGAATTTTTTGTTAGTATCTCAACACTACTTGATGTTTAAGCAGATTATAGAGAAGTATCAATTATTTACAATTACCATCGTCTGCCTTGCAAAATTTTTTTTGCATACATGGCACACCTCATATTGAACATTATCCATTTGGAGAGAGGTCTGCCAGGTATGTAAAAAAAATCTGCGATGCAGATGATGATATTTGTAAATAATTGATACTTATCTATTGGGATCCGTCAAATGGGTGGAGCTTAA
Organism: Mongoloraphidia duomilia; assembly: GCA_039654895.1. Taxonomy (NCBI): domain Eukaryota; kingdom Metazoa; phylum Arthropoda; class Insecta; order Raphidioptera; family Raphidiidae; genus Mongoloraphidia; species Mongoloraphidia duomilia. Next base: position 7,397,186 of record CM077523.1, read on the forward strand.
AAAACATGGCGCGAAGGGGGGGGGGGGAATTTTATATACGGGGTATACTTTTACGTGTAATTTTGTGATTTTCAAAGTGATAAGAAATAATAAATATAAATGCAATTTGCGATTGGGCCGGTACTAATCCTTCTTTAAATAATATATCTTATTTCATTACTATTTACTTTTTTCAAAATCATTCACTTGCCATCTGTCAATATGACAAGTCTTTGAAAAACATGGCGGAATTGGGCACATGCGCAGAAAAAAATGTTCGTCGATGAAAAGGTCTATTCTAACCTTGTCAACGACAAGGTAAAACACATATCCTCCGCCTAGGTAACGTATCGACCTAACAACGATATCCTTTTCTCATTACAGAGAACAATTCCATCTAATTCAAATTCCGTCACCGTTCCACAAAGAGCGACACGTTACAAATCCACGCTCATTTTCCGTTCTTGTCGCGCGTACATATATCTGTCTTCGTCGAGACGCCTTGCATCGTTTACGATGATGGTGTCGTTGGCCCCAAACAACTACTACAACGCGATGTTCGTATCTCATTTCACGTTATATTGTATCTCTTTGCATCAGGAATTTATTGTAGTCTCGACAAGGCTGGGATCATTTCAACCCTCTCATTTAATTTCACTGCAGTGAAAGCCCGCTCCTATTTTAATCTCAATTGAATGGAATGGAAAAATCACCTCGCCCACACGTGCTTTCAGCTAAACAGAATCTACTCGAACAGTTCAGAGTTTCAAGGTGTCTGCCAATGGGGTCATCCCATAAGTCAAAATTTAATAATTTTGAACAGTGCACATTATACGCAAACGTGGATGAACACTTATTTTATTTATTTATTGTAGGTTACAGACGCGTCGACATCTCAGGTCATTAGCGTCTTTCAACTACACTAAATAACAACTAACTTAAAACTAAATAACATTACAAAACATCCATGAGCGCAGGTGGGATTCGAACCCACGACAGTCCACTCTAGAAGTTGCGGCACCAAGCATGCTAACCACTAGGCTATACTGCCCTCTGGATGAACACTAGGGCATTCAGTCCGGGGAGAGGAGAGTGGGGTCAAGACGTGGTACTTAACCGCTTCTGAGCTTATTACTGAGTTCGATAAATTTACCTTGCACCAAATGAGATAGCTATGATTTTTTGCTATGTTGTATATGACGGAAGACTAACGAAAAATCCAAGTTTTCGATCTCGACGCTGGTTGTGGCCACCCTATAGACACTTCCAATATAGTACTTTTTGACATAAAATTTGAATACTTGACGCAAAGTGCTCTAGCAAAAAGTGTTTTCAAGAAATATGAGATTCTCACAGGGGGGAATTATAGACCAATTCACGGGCTATCTAACTGTGTCGAAAAATTCGGAAATCTGCAAGGAGCGACCCTACAGAAACAATTTTTTCAATATAGTACTTTTTGACTTAAATTGAAAGCTTGACGAGAAGTGCTCTAGCAAAAAGTGTGTTAAAAATATGAGATCCCATATGGGGGTTACAGACCAATTCCTGGGCTATCTAACTGTGTCGAAAAATCTTGGAAACTCTGCAAGGGGCCACCTACAAAAGCAATTTTTTCAATATAGTACTTTTTGACTTAAAATTTGAATGCTTGACGCGAAGTGCTCTAGCAAAGTATGTTAAAAAATATTAGATTCCCACATGGGGGTTATAGACCAATTCCTGGGCTATCTAACTGTGTCGAAAAATCTTGGAAACTCTGCAAGGGGCCACCTACAAAAGCAATTTTTTCAATATAGTACTTTTTGACTTAAAATTTGAATGCTTGACGCGAAGTGCTCTAGCAAAGTATGTTAAAAAATATTAGATTCCCACATGGGGGCTATAGACCAATTCCTGGGCTATCTAACTGTGTCGAAAAATCTTGGAAACTCTGCAAGGGGCCACCTACAAAAACAATTTTTTCAATATAGTACTTTTTGACTTAAATTGAAAGCTTGACGAGAAGTGCTCTAGCAAAAAGTGTGTTAAAAATATGAGATCCCATATGGGGGTTACAGACCAATTCCTGGGCTATCTAACTGTGTCGAAAAATCTTGGAAACTCTGCAAGGGGCCACCTACAAAAGCAATTTTTTCAATATAGTACTTTTTGACATAAAATTTGAATGCTTGACGCGAAGTGCACAAGCAAAAAATGTGTTAAAAAATATGAGATTCCCATATGGGGGCTATAGACCAATCCTGGGCTATCTAACTGTGTCGAAAAATCTTAGAAACTCTGCAAGAGGGACCACCTACAAAAGCAATTTTTTCAATATAGTACTTTTTGACTTAAAATTTGAATGCTTGACGCGAAGTGCTCTAGCAAAGTATGTTAAAAAATATTAGATTCCCACATGGGGGCTATAGACCAATTCCTGGGCTATCTAACTGTGTCGAAAAATTCGGAAAATCTACAAGGAGCGACCCTACAGAAACAATTTTTTCAATATAGTACTTTTTGACTTAAATTTGAAAGCTTGACACGAAGTGCTCTAGTAAAAAGTGGGTTAAAAAATATGAGATTCCCATATGGGTGCTACAGACCAACAGGGCCGTAGTTAGAGCTGAATTCAAGATAGGGCACTGAAAGTTTAAAGTAGGGCTGAAGCAAAAGACTACAATTTTTTAATTGGATTGCCCACCTCATCTGGTGATATCAAATTACAAAAGCAAGAAAACGGTAAATGACAATTTATTCAAAAAAAAAAAAAAAAATACAGAACTTGCCATGTTATCAAATTTCCGAAGAACTTCATTTAGTCCAACGAATTTAATCTTGTTTTTCCAAATGCCAGATAGATCAAGTCTGTCATTCTGTCGTGACAGTCTTTGCAGCTTGTTTATAATTCCTTAAAGTAGGGCACTGGATGTTTTAAGGTAGGGCATTGCCCCTTAATACTCTCCCCTAGCTACGGCCCTGTAGACCAATTCCTGGGCTATCTAACTGTGTCGAAAAATCTTAGAAACTCTGCAAGAGGAGCCACCTACAAAAGCAATTTTTTCAATATACCTAGTACTTTTCGACTTAAAATTTGAATGCTTGACGCAATGGGGGACGGTCCCCATTGGCTATAAGTATTTATAAAACAGAGAAATGGGTTAAGAGGACGTAAGTCCTGTGTACTAAATGGGTTAAAATAATGTGCTAGAAACACTTGCACTGGATTGTGGAAGAACTATTGAAATGACATTTGATGATGATGAAAACTAATTTTCAACAATTAAAACAAGCCTGACCTCAATTCACCATTTAATTATAGCACTAATATACATTTCTTATTAATAACTCGCAAATAAAACGCATATCTAAAAAGTAAGGATTTTAAAAAACATTCTGCGGCGACAAAAGTAATTGAAAACGATTTATTCTTGTCTCCTAAATTAATTTAAAAAGCGCTCATTGAAAAGACAATTTGACAAAAAAAAGATTAATAAACAAAATAAAATACGTATGTCTATATCGCGGGTACAGACAGATGACGTGAATACCATTAAACACAAATAATTGTGTTTGTCGTCCACTTTTATTTATCTTATAAAATCAAATGTTCGTAAAATATAATAAATAAAATAATTGCAATTTTATTTTTTTATTTAAGTATTTTAAATTGTTATCCAATACTTATATTGGCGTTTGTACCTGCCGGTCACCGACCACCTGGCTTACTGTATTTGAGACCTTAACATAGTTATACATGCTGTGTTGGGTTTCACACGTCAACCACTTCCGTTTCATCATTTCTAAAATGTCACCCCAGTACGAGACATTAGACGTTATTCACGTGCTCGCGCTGTTCGGATATGATTGGTCGATATAAATTATTTTCGTAATCAATTTTAGACAAATTGTAGATTATAGACGCTCGACAGCTGAGGTCATCAGCAATTATTAAATTTTAATCAATACTAATATACGAAGATGTAAAGTTTGTATGTTTGTCGCAGATAATTTTAAAATCTACTCAACCTGCTTCTTTTGAGTAAGTATATAATAGGTTCAATTTTATTACATAAAGACAAAATAGGGAACGAGCGACATTTTCGCTTTTCTGTTGGTCCCACGTATGTCAGATACTCGGAATTCTATTGTACTTTTACTTCCCACCTCTACTATGGTAAGGAAGTAATGGATTTAGTCCGAAAAAAATATTTCGAGATTTTAACAGATTTTCACGTTTTAAAACCCTAGCAATCGTTTAAGATCATTTTCTGACTGATGTCTTTCTGTCTGTCTGTGTGTGTGTGTGGTCAATTTTTCGCTTTCGATATCTTAAGAACGGAACAACATACGGGCATGCCGATTGTTCTATTGTGTTTATCAGCCTTTAACTTAGATCTGATTAGATTTTGAGTCAAATCGGTTCAGCGGATCCTGAGATATTAAAAAAACGTCCTCAATGTCACGTATTAACATAGGTAAAAAAAAATATAAATGAATTCTAGATGTTATAATATGAAAAAAATGTAAATATTTTTTTTCTCTAAAATGTAGTTTTCGAGAAAAAAAATATTTTACTAAAAAAAATAAAAATTGTACGTAAATCAAGGTAACCATGATTTTTGCTAGTTAGCCATCAGTAGATCACCAAACAAAAAAGAGGGCCATGCTTTTTTCAAAGAATAAAAATTAAATTGTGTATTCAAAGAATAAAAATTAAATTGTGTTTTAAAGACCACCAACAGCTAAGGTTATTTGGGCCTAGTCAAAGAATAAAAAAAAAAAGTGTTTATTTTTTGCAAATATTTTCTAGGTGGGAAGTATAGGACTGGTCATCAGTCGAATTTTTTCTATTGGAGATGTATCCAAACTTAATTTTCTAAAACCGCGCCTGTGTCCCATCAACTACTGATAGAATAATGTATTGGTTTAGCATTGATTTCTCATAAGGAAGTAGACATAAGAGAGGTTTGGCCGATTACAGTATATAAACCCGCAGCTTTTGATACAGAAAATAAATTGGATTCAAATAAGCTAAATTTATTTGATTTCAGCACTGTAAGGTTAGCTGTTGAGGCGTAATAATTAATAAAAATAAATTTTAAAAGAAATCATGTGATTACAAACAATGTATGACGTGATAATACATTGAAATAAAAATTAATAAACAAACACTTGAAAAATTCTACACATTTATTTATCTCTACGATCGTTTCGGGTTTCTAACCCATCTTCAGGAGTTTAAACTAAAAGTTTTAGTTTAAATTCCTGAAAATGGGTTAGAAACCCGAAACGATCGTAGAGATAAATAAATGTGTAGAATTTTTCAAGTGTTTGTTTATTAATTTTTATTCAATCATGTTCTACCAAGTGCCTATCGATAATTCTATAGAATTTATATACATTGAAATGTTCGCTTCCATACGTACATAGTTTACAATACTGTATTTTTCACATATCGAGATATCATAGATAAAAAGTCGAAGGGAAGCCAACCAAAAAAGTGCCGGTGCAAAAGATAAAGACGGAGAATAGACGTGTACTTTTATCTTTTTCTATCACAAATACATAACCATTTTTTTTAAATTCAACCCCAAAGGGGGATAAAACGGGGGTGTAACATTTTTTGACTAATCAACGCCCAGGCCAAACCGCTGAAGCTATTATGCTAATATGCTTCGCAGGGAGGGGGGATAATAAATCATAAATTCTTAGCACTCGGTCGAAGCCGGACGAGGCCGCTAGTAGAAATATAATGAGTATAGTATATTAACACACCAGTAAATTTTGTACAAAATGACACCTAATTCATTTCATTCTTATTTGAAACAAACTCAAAAATAAATTTTGAAATATTTTGCAAGCCCCGCCCACTAAAAAGCTTTTGCTCGTGACGTCAAACGTAATGAAAGTATGGAGGAGTCAGGACCGGCGCTAGGATTTTCGGGCCCCGGGTAAGCGTTCTCAAACCCCTGTCCCCTCAAAAAAAAATTTTTTTTTAGTCAGAAAATTTTAATGCAAAAAATCAAGTAACGTTTTTTTTGTTGGGAAAATGTTTTAATTGCTCACATACAATAGGTAAGCCCCCACGTCGGCGGGCCCCCTTCGGGGACCCGGACCCGGGGTAACTTTCCACCGCTTACCCCCCCCCCCCCTTAAGTCCGGCCCTGGGAGGAGTGCATTTATTTTTATACTGTCTAAAAACCAAGAGTGTTAAAAAATCTGTATTGTACCTACGTAAGTTATGTATCTATGGACGTGAACACCAGATATGACATTTGACGTCACACACCGCCATTTGATTTCATTTAAAATTTATTCAAATTTTCATGCCATTCATTTTTTTTTTGTTTACAAACAAAATTTTAACAACTGACAACAGTCTCAAAATTAAGATAATTTCACGCACATTTCTCATTTTAATTTAATTGGAAAGCCGAACCTGAAATTCGCGTTTTTGTAACCAAAATTCCGCAATCCATTGACGATTATTATTTACTTTCAAACGCCCTGTTTGACTTTAACCTTCATTGTGACAATTCACATTCTCCATTGGAACAGTGCCCTTTACAAAACAATGAATGAATGCAAAATAATGAATGAGTTCACAACACAACTTTTTAAGAAATCACAATTCACGTATATAGTAAAAAACACGACACATTATTGTGAGTGGAAGAACGACGTTTCGACATACCGACGCCGTGCACCGGGGCGCCGCGCGTTTATCTTTCACGGGGAGCTGCGCGGCTGATGTCGACCAGCCAGGGAAGCCTCTAAGTCTAGGTGGCAGCTCTGGTTTTCTCATCCACTCGATCTATAGATGGATGAGACAAAGAGAGAAGACCTCACAACGGATGGAGAAATATTACATTGTGCGGCGCAACGAACGAAGACGCGCCACGCATGCGCGTTAAATCGAACTCAACTATAGGTTGGAACAAATAATAATGCCGACGCATAAATTAATTAATAACAAAAACGTCAATTTAACTTCTTTAAAACACGTGCGTCTGTAGAATTTGTCTGTCAATATTAAATTTTTTTTGTCCACGGCTTCGCTCGCGTGTACGTCCATTTTCGCTATAGTGAATGGTTTCTGAAATAACTGAGGTCAAAGTTGAGACTTTTTCATAAATTCTTATCTCTGGGACTACTGAACCGATTCTAAAAAATCTTTCACTAATTATCTTCGCAGGGGAAGAATTTCTTGCGGGGGTGGGGGGTAATAAATCATAAATTCTGATCTCTGGAACAACTGAACCGATTCTAAAAATTCTTTCACTAATTGTCTTCACAGGGGGAGCGCTATAAAAATGTTTCACATCTGCCACACGACGGCTCACATTTTTTTTACAAAGTTCGTTTAATTGATGTCAAGTAGACATTTATCGTATTTTCGAAAAAAATTGCCTGCCTGCCTGTCTGTTTGTTTGACTGCTGTCGGTTTGTATGTTTGGTTGCTTATAACTAGAGAACTACAGCATTAATTTCGATAAAATTATTGTTAATCGTTAGCTTAAAGTTCAACTTAAAATTAAAGGTACAAATCATTATGTTAGGCCATCGGGAAGCTGCATAATCCCGTTATACGTAAAATCGAGGGGAAGGAAGCCGCAGGTCTTAAATAAGTAAAACTATGAATCGTAGACTAAAAATGTTTATACAAAAGTTGTAGAGAATTTTGTTCTCTACAAGATTGATAATAACTATTTTTTACAAAAAATGGAACGGAACCGAGAAAATCGCAAAAACTGTTTTCCGTGACCTTGAACCTCGAATATTTGGCAATGCTCGCACGATATCGATGGGGACTTTTTACACGTTTTTAGAACACCATAACGAAGGTGCATACAAAAATTCAGTTAACTGCGAATTATTTCGCAGATTGGCCGTTTTAATGTCTAAAATAAAATGACTGGGCTATAGCCTATACAAGTCTATATCTGAAATCTTTCACTTTCTAAAGGTACGTGCAGTACACAGCTGAGATTCTAGATGGTAGCATGTATGGTAGATGGTGGCTGAAATTATAAGCGCTTATAGGTTTGCACAACGAAGCTTTGATACTAGCATTGATACAAGCTTAAATCGCATTTGAATGGTCAGATAGCGAAGACGAATATTTGTGTTCTTCTGCTACAAAGTAGTATATTTTAAATACAAATTTGGGTAGGAGCTATCATGTCCACCCTATTAATAGAAAACGATCTAAACATGACGAATTTCATCATTTATACCAAGAATTAAAATTTTACCCAAACCGGTTTTTTGAATATTTACGTATGGAACCTAACACTTTTAAATACGTCTTAGAAAAAACTCAAAACAAATTAAATAAAAACTGGCAAAATTTCACTTATTAAACTAGTCACATTCATTGCGAAACTTGTAACGGCCATTTGACAGTTGTCACACGTTGATTGTAGTAGTCAGCGCGCTGAAAGAATGGTGAGATACATTCTTACATCTAGCAGCTCTTGTAACAGCGCTTATACCTGCTACACTCACTGCTTCGTTGTGTACGCTCGCATATATAACAATGCATTAATTTAAGCAAGCCCTGCAATGATCTACGCTACCATCTAGAAGCCCAGCTGCGTACTGCACGTACCTTAAGTCTGTACAATGTACATATAATGATCGTTGTTACACCTTGTATATAAATATTGACAATGAAAATCCGGGATACGTAGCGCTATAACTGTAACTGGAATTGCATGCTATATATAATTTTGAAAATGAAAACGCATTCGCTTTCGTCCAATTCTAAAAAGTTTTTTTAATGTCAATAACGATGCCTTTTTTAGTTTATTTTATTTATTGTAGATTATAGACGCGTCGACTTAGGTCATTAGCGTCTTAAATTACATTAAATAACAACTAACTTAAAACTAAATAACATCACAAAACATCCATGAACGCAGGTGGGATTCGAACCCACGACAGTCTAGTCTAGAGGCTGGTACCAAGTACGCTATCCCCTAGGCTACACTGCCCTTCCTTTAAAAAAAAAATAATCATAGATATGAATGAATGAATTGTAGATTATAGACGCTCGACAACAGAGGCTCGTAGATATGAATAAAAAAAAACGGTCAAGTGTTAGTCGGACTCGCGTGGAGAGGGTTCCGTACTATTCCGTTTTCCGTGGGAATAAGACATAGGATTTTCGTTTAGATTTTCCTGTAAACTATGAGTGAGGTCCTATATTCTCTATTTTTTTTTTCACAATTTTGGGCTCAGTACCTACTCAGTAGTTTCGGTGATATCTTTTAAACTATATGCATTTTAAAATAAAAAAACTCGGGTCGCAGTGCCAAAACCCTGCCGACAATATAGTGTATTTGCTAATACTGGCATTGTGGCTTTATTATATGAACTTAAGTTTGTTTTTGGACAAAATAAAAATTTAACCCCTTAATACATCCCTTAAAAAATATTTTTTTTCTTAATTTCAATATTTTTATCAATGCAACCTCGGTACCAAATTAAATACACCCTTCAGTAAGTAAAGCACTATGCGCAAACTAGTGTTTTCATAAAATTTGTAAGTCCGGTCCTGTCGGGCCGATTTTATTAAAATTTTGGCAGCACATTTTAATTGTAACTAAAAGGTTAAATTTCAATTTTGAAACGATTCTGAGAATTTTTTCGGCATTTTCGGGCCCAAAAACATTTTTCAACCCCTAAAAACTACCCTTAAAATGGTCCGATTGGGCCCATTTTAAATAGGCTTCGTGCGGTTATGGATTTCAACGTGCCTACCAAATTTCGTCAAAATCAATTAACTCTTTCGAAAGTTATTGCCCGCAAACATATATATATATATAAATATATATATAAATATATATATAAATATATATATATATATACATATATTAATAGACATTTCCAAAAATGGTGCCAAAATGTTCAGGAGGCTATGAAACGTCGAGAAATTTTGGTCCGACCCCTAGGTCCCGCCATCCGACCGACGCCAATAGTGTATGTGCCATATGGCAAATACACTAAAAAATATATATATATTTGTATTTCTCATAACGAGTCCCTTGATTTACTACCGATTTACTACCTACCTCACAATATGATGCACTTGAAATTTTTCTTTTTAACTTCCCATTGGAAGTTATTGTAATGGGTCCGAAAATCGAAATCAAAACGTATAACAAATTTTTATGTTTCAAGGTCACTACACTATTTTTAGAAAGATGTCTGTCTGTGTCGAAATCTCGAGAATGCAAAAAGGACATCGACTACGTTTAGGGTGCCAATCGACGCGTATTAACGTAAATATGATCTGAAAGAAATTTTTTCATAATCGGTTCAGCCGTTCTTTTTTCTTAACCAAATAGACTCCAAAAAAGTAGATTTTACACAATATCTCGCGAATAAAAAATTATATCGACTTCGTAAGGGTGTCAATCGAGACGTCATTTTGATCAGACATAAATTTTACAAAAATCGGTTCAGCCGTTTTTTTTTTTAATTATTGTTAAAAATAAATAATAATTATGTTTTAATGATTAAAATGATTACTTTTCTGTTTAATATCTAATTTAATTATTATAATTAAATATTTATCAAACTGGGAAGTTCGTCGTGTGGACCTCAAGGGTCGCACTTTAGTCCTAATAAACGACCTACCTCACAGCTTGGTTTATTTACGCTATACGTCCGTGATTAGGTCACCTAACTCTATACTTATAAATACAAAATTTCAACTTTTTTTCGTCTAGTAGATTCGGAGAAAATAAACTGTGACAGACAGACAGACACGAGAGTGATCCTATAAGGGTTCCGTTTTTTTCATCGGATGTACGGAACTCAAAACGGCGGATTATAATGTTTGTCGGATAAATGACAGGCGGATTAAAGAGAGACCGAGAGAGTAATTAAAAAAAAATGCATAGCAAATTCGAAATGTGAAAAACATTCTTTCATCGTTATTAATATTCAAATCAAGGAAAATTTATCAATGATTTTAATGGGACAGTTTACGCGACAGAACAAAATTATAATAATAATAATAATAATAATAATTGCCTTTATTAGGGCGGAGTTCAGCTATGCTGCTCTTCCACTCAACCCAAAAGATACATGATACATATACATAATAATGTGTGGCGCCACACAGTAATAAATCATCAAAGCTACGGATACGAGGGACATTAAAATTCCCGAATCTAACAAATTAAACCGCGAACAAAAACCGCAAATATAAACAAAATACGCATTTCTAATTACCTATCGAACCGTGTTGAAATATGCAGCCACACGATTAATAGATGGTTACAAAACTGTTTTCTGAGTTGGCGGAATAAATATTTATTTGCAATAATTAAAAATACAATAATGAATGCAACAACGAAAAGTCAGTTCTAACAATCAACACAAGTAAACAATAACTAAACGGTAATTACTACCACTACACTAGCATTTATTTTATCAATCTATTTATTTATATCACGGCACTATTTATATTACTGATCCACCGTAGACTTGACTGCGTGACTCACCGTTGACTGATTCCCCTCACCCAGCCGTTCTTTTTTCTTAACCAAATAGACTCCAAAAAAGTAGATTTTACACAATATCTCGCGAATAAAAAATTATATCGACTTCGTAAGGGTGTCAATCGAGTCGTGTTAACGTCATTTTGATCCGACATAAATTTTATAAAAATCAGTTGTTTTTTTTTAATTATTGTTAAAAATAAATAATAATAATATGTTTTAAAGATTAAAATGATTACTTTTCTGTGTAATATCTAATTTAAGTATTATTATTAAATATTTATCAAACTGGGAAGTTCGTCGTGTGGACCTCAAGAGTCGCACTTTAGTCCTAATAAACGACCCACCTCACGGCTTGTTTCTATTAATTTTGAAAAAAAAAAAATGCAATATTCAAATCGTCTTATAGCTTCAGCGCCTTATTTTCCTCACTTTTTAGAAGAAGATTATAGACGCTCAACTGCTGAGGTCATCAGCGTCTATTCTCACTTTTTAGACAATGGCGAAAGCATGGAGATTAGTCTCCTATCTCCCTATCCTCCTTGGTTCAATGTAAAACTTTTCGAATAAATCATATTGGAATGCTATCGGGAAACAAGTAAGTGGAGGAACAATGATATAAACGCGCCTGGCGTATAATAATTTGATAAACTATAAAACGACGCCCACGCGTAAGGCTGAGGCTACATTGGCGCCGTTTCCGATCAGATCAGATCAGACCAGATCAGATCCGTAATGTCGGATGTGAACAAACACCAGTAACCTTGTTGAAGTGGCTACACTTATCACTCCAGACCGCGCCAGAAGATGTCAGATTGCAACAGACACGTTCCGACCGTCGGACGAAATCAAACATGTTTGAAATTTTCGTCAGACTACGGCCGTACATTTGACAGTTTTTAACAAACAGTGTTGTGTATGCTAGCTATTATTACCAGATTGTCTTATTGTATTGTATTATTATTTAAAAACGTGTTTGAATATCAATTGTGAGTATGGACAAATCACTTTTAATTGATCTTGTACGTGAAAAGCCTCCTATTTGGGACCAAAGAGACAAAAGATACCACAACAGGGACGTGAAAGGTCTTTTGTGGAGAGATATTGGCGAAAAAATGAATCTTTCAGGTATGCAAGTGTGCAAGCTTTCACGGCCGGCATTGTTCCAAATCTTCATGGTTTCCGGGCTTGTAGGCCGTGGTCCGGTGGTATTTCTACCTGACGTTTCGTCTACAACTGCGGTAGACATTCTCAAAGGCGATGTGGCAGCGGTTGTAGACGAAACGTCAGGTAGAAATACCACCGGACCACGGCCTACAAGCCCGGAAACCATGAAGACTTTCAGGTATGATTTGAAAATATAATTTATTTATTAATTAATCTATGAGTAGTCCATAAAATGAAAGTAAATTAACTCTGATCGGTTTCAACGCATTGTTGAAGTTTGTTTGTTTTGTTTGTTGTTTATAATAGGGCTCGGTATTTTTCAAATTAAAGTATTCGAATATTCATTTAAACTTCTATTCGAATAGTTAAAATTAATTAAAATTTAGCTGTTTTTTGGATTTTTGACAAAGATCCTGAAGTCTGTCAAGTCACGGCCCTCACAAGTTTCCCAACAATAAAATTTAAATCTAACAATACTGGGCAGTCATAACAGATAGCATAACTGTTAAATGATTAAAAAAATTACATTATATTTCTGAAAAAAATGTTATCTCTATCGCTAATCTAAATCATAAATCGCATATTGAAATCAAAACGTAAACACAGCAATGAGTAATAATTGGCGACAGCCGATACTCATGACAGGGGTCAGGACTCAGGGACGCCAAAAACAAAGAACAGTTGTATAAATGTATAATAAATGTTATTGTTGAACAACGATAAAAAATAATAAATGCAGTGCATTTTGATTTTCATTTCAATCCGGAAAGAAGCTAACTACAGTCTATGACAAATATTTAAATATCCAAATATTCAAAATTTGCACATCAAAAATTATTATTGTTTAACAAAGAAAAACTGTCCGTCGGATATTATCCACTCCCTATGTAGCCACTTCGTCTGAAGTGTCTGATTTGGTCTGGTCTGGTCTGATCTGATCGGATCTGGTCTGACACGGATCTAGTGTAGCCTCAGACTTATACAGCTGTGTAAGCAAGAGGCGCTTTGCTCTACATCGCCCGCGCGGGTTAAAATATGACACACGGGGGTTAAAAAGGCGTAGGAGTTGTCGTAAAAAGCCTGCAACACAATGTGATGGCGGTTCAGGAAATTGACTAAAAAGATTCGATCGGTTTTCATATTATTATCATCATCTACATGTACGTAATGGTAATATGATTGAGCAAAGAAGACATGGAAGACGATCCATCAATGAAAATAACCATTTCTCTGGTTATCAAAGAATCTATTGGGATCTGTCAAATAAGAGGGGCTTTAAAACCATGGCAGAGTTAAGAGAAAAATGTCAATATGATTTTATGGTAAATTCTATAGAATTATCGCTAGGGACTTGGTAGAACATGACTGAATAAAAATTAATAAACAAACACTTGAAAAATTCTACACATTTATTCATCTCAACGATCGTGTCGGGCTTCTAACCTATCATCAGGAATTTACTTTAAAACTTCTAAAGTAAACTCCTGATGATAAGGTTAGAAGCCCGAAACGATCGTTTAGATGAATAAATGTGCAGAATTTTCAAGTGTTTGTTTATTAATTTTTATGGTTTTATGGCATAAAAAAATACATAATTTTTTAACATAAATACAGTTTTTTCACATTCCAGTAACCCTAACTGTCAGTGGCCTAAGAAAAGTATAAAAGAAAACCGGGCAGATCTCTTTTTATTATACTTTATCAGGCCTTTTTTGTGGTAATATTATAGAGGAATTAGTTAACTCGCTAACAGATGGCAGTAAAAAATAAATTAAAAAGCGCTTTTTCTGTTCCAATAAATAATTGTTCTAAATGACGCTTACTTAAAAGTTTGCATTGTTTTTAGAGTATGTGTGTGTGAGAGAGAAAGGACGCGTACGTATGTCGATGAGTGAGTGGGTGAGAGTTTCACTTCTACCGCGTGGTTCGTAAGGACACCCTCTCTTTTTTCTTCTTTAATCTCTTAATTCAATGTAAGCATTAAGAAAAGAGCGTCACGTTTATACATTCAGGTGCACTTTAAGCTATTATATTTACGTGAAAATAAAGCACAACGAACAGCCCGAAAATGCGTGGGCGCATCGCAGAAGTGGGATGATTCAGAACACTGAACTCGTCCATGTCAAAACTGATAAAATGTAAAATGATATGTCGAACGCTTTAAAAACCCCTTTGCAGATCACTCCGGATGAATTAGGGTTCAATTTACTTCTCACACAAATGCACAAAGCATTTAATGGTTAGACGAAACGTTTAAAATTCAACTGTTTTTGACGTAACTACGTCTTTTCTGGCGATATAGAAAGTTAACTGATGCAACGAAAATGCGTCACAAAAATGCATTAAACGAATAGCTTAAAAATTATTAATTGTCAATAAAACCATGGAAAAAATGATAATAGATGTAATTCTACGGTTTTGGTAGCGGCACAGTCGTAACTGTGTCCCTTGACATTTTTGATGTGAAATATCTTATGGCGCGGGTGTAAAAACGATTTAATGTTCCGTCGCTCAGACATCACGTTGCGCCTGACCACTGTAGTACACTGTTACCGCTATGTTACGTGTGTGTGTGTGTGTGTGTGAGAAAATCTGTGTATTGCTGTTTCAATACCTTCGCAGGGTGAGTTTCTTGCGGGGTGGGGGTACACTGTTACATGCTCGCTATGTTACGTGTGTGTGTGCGAATATCTATGTATTGCTGTTTCAATACCTTCACAGGGTGAGAGTTTTTCGCGGAGTGGGGGTACACTGTTACACACTCGCTATGTTACGTGTGTGTATATCTGTGTATTGCTGTTTCAATACCTTCGCAGGGTGAGTTTCTCGCGGGGTGGGGGTACACTTTTACACACTCGCTATGTTACGTGTGTGTGTGCGAATATCTGTGTATTGCTGTTTCAATACCTTCGCAGGGTGAGTTTCTCGCGGGGTGGGGATACACTGTTACACACTCGCTATGTTACGTGTGTGTGTGTATGAATATCTGTGTATTGCTATTTCAATATCTTCGCAGGGTCAGTTTCTTGCGGGGTGGGGGTACACTGTTACATACTCGCTATGTCACGTGTGTGAGTGAATATCTGTGTATTGCTGTTTCAATACCTTCGCAGGGTGAGTTTCTCGCGGAGTGGGGGTACACTGTTACACACTCGCTATGTTACGTGTGTGTGTGTGAGAATATCTGTGTATTGCTGTTTCAATACTTTCGCAGGGTGAGTTTCTCGCGGAGTGGGGGTACACTGTTACACACTCGCTATGTTACGTGTGTGTGTGCGAATATCTATGTATTGCTGTTTCAATACCTTCACAGGGTGAGAGTTTTTCGCGAGATGGGGGTATACTGTTACACATTCGCTATGTAACGCGTGTGTGTATATCTGTGTATTGCTGTTTCAATACCTTCGCAGGATGAGAGTTTCTCGCGGGGTGGGGGGTAATAAATCATAAATTCTTATCTCTGGAATTACTGAACCGATTCTAAAAATTCTTTCACTAATTATCTTCGCAGGGGGAGAATTTTTCGCTGGGAGGGGATAAATCATAAATTCTTATCTCTGGAACTACAGATGTTTCACAGGCGCCCCACGACGGCTAACATTTTTTTTTCATGATTATTTTTTATTTCCAAATAATACACAATAGTAGGTACCTATAACAGGGATGGCAAACCTTTTCACATCTACGTGCCAATTTTTTTCAAAAAATATTGTGACCATTACGTGCCAACAAGGACTTCAAGAAATTTAGTGCACAAAAAAATTATTCAAACGTAGATGAAAAGAATTATTTCGATAATGCATTTTGTGCCATGAAAATTTCCGTAGACGTGTTGTGTCAATCTGATAATATCCCCCTATATTATTAAACGAGTAAATCTTGTATATATGTTTCTACCTATATATCTATGTTTCTATGTATCTATATAAATATTTTCTCGAAAACGGCTCTAACGATTTTGATCAAATTTACCAAAAAGGGGTTTCGGGGGGCAAAAAATCGATTTAGCTAGGTCTCATCCCTGGAAAAATTCGTTTTCCTATCGATTTTATCATTTTTAAAAACGGTTTTTTGACCTGTCAAAACATTGTAATATCGTGAGTAGGCTTTGGAGAAAACAAACTACTTTCATTATTTATATGTCAAAATTATCTGACAGAATTTTTAACTTATTAAAATAATCCGTGAACTATTTGTATAGTAAAAAATAACAGAAATAAAAACTAAACATAATTATGTAAGTAGTTTTAACTAATATTTAAATAAATAGGTACCTAAGTATGTTATTTTTATATTACCTATATAAAATATGTATTTTATGTACGTTAAATATAGTATAACGTATAATCTTACCTAGACTTTTTTTTCTCAAAAACGAATAACGATTTTGATGAAATTTACAGAATGGGGATTTTTCGGGGCGAGAAATCGATCTAGGTAGGAACCTTGGTCCCAGAGGGGAGCAATTAAAAAAAAGGGTTTTTTTATTTATAACTCGGTCAATTGTCAGATCGATTCGAAGCCTATTTCTACATAGATTTTGTATAATATATCACAAGGGTTAAAACTGTAAATGAACACTAATATAAGAAGTGTCTTGCACAATATGTAAACAATGACAAACAGGCGGCCCGAAGGGCCGCACTTCTGGCAACGCGAGTCTGTGTAAAAACACATCGATTTTTGAAAACTATTGTTAAGATACATACAAAAAAGTTTTGTTTAAAAATTTGCACGGCGGCCCGAAGGACCGCACTTCTAGCGACGCAGGCATGCAGTATATCAAAACACATCGATTTTTAAAAACTATGGTGAAGATGCATGCAAAAATGTTTTGCGCTGCAGGTTTATAGTCTGACGTTTGTTATTAAAAGATATAATATGAATTCTATTTCTTCGAAAATCGATTTTTGTGAGTTTTTCAGTAGGTACTTTCTATGCAAAAAAAATATTTGAAATTTACTGGAAGTTGCTAAGATGACATCACAGAGAAAAAGTACTTCGATAAAGTTGATATTTGGCATCAATGTTTAAAAACGGATTATTGAAACGGCAACGGGCAAGCAGAATTTCATCTGATTCGAACATTTTTACAAGATATTCAATCTATGAAAATCGGTTTTTGCGAGTTCTTCAGTCAACAAAACAATAACGGCGGTAGATTTGAAAATGGCGACCTAAGTAATATTTACAGGAAAAAATGCTTGATTCAAGTTGATACTTAGTTTTTACGCTTAAAAATACACATAGGTATTTAAAATATTTAACAGAAACAATTATTTAAATTATGTTTCAGAAATAAATTCGTTTCGGAATAATATTCTGAGAAAATAATATCTCACAGCATACAAGTACTATTTTTTTGAACTCATCCGAGCAAAGCTCGGCACCCAGATATTATTTTATTTGAATGATAGTCAAATTTTTTCGACAGCATCTAACATATTATTTCTAATTATTTCGACTATATACGAATGAATGCCGTGCCAACAATATTCTGTCGCGTGCCATAGGTTCGCCATCCCTGACCTATAATATACAAAAAGGATACTTCCCCCTCACTGGAAGGGAACAGAATTATAGGCATTTGCGTGATTATATTCGAACCGATTTTTTTAGTTCTATGTATACCGTAGAACAAAATTCGTAAATACAATTACTAATTAGTTCTAAAAATTTGTTTTGCAGCCAAGTTTACTGAAATCGCAATACAATTAAAAATTACGACCTATAAAATATGTTTACGAATAGCTGTGTCGCAAAGTCAATTTAACAAGAAATTGCTGAGATTACAATATTGTCCATTAAAAGATTGAGATATTTGCCTTCGAAATCACGTACCTAATACCTACTACTTATATCCCCATTCTCCTATGTTGAGTCAACTATACATTTTTTTGCTGTGGAATTCGCACGATAAACACACATTTACGCTGGACTGTAGCGGCACAAGTACCTTAAATCGCGAAATGAAACAATTTCGGTTAGTTTTCAAATAAAATTTCTCAAAACAATTATTATTTTGGGAAATGGTTGATGTGAAGACAATATAAAATTAAAATAAAAATTCGTCTGTAGGTGTACAAACAAAATTAAAAAAAAATGGAATAACTAATATTTGACTTACTTTGATTTGGACAGATTAGGATCGCTAATTTTCCGCCTCTCTCGAATCTGTCGTCTCTGTAAAGAAATAAAATCGAAAATTACAATACTGTTACGAAAAACGTCTTCAGTGCTAATAGTACTGAAACTTGTTTCGCTCGATAGTACTGTACTATCGACCGAAGCAAGTTTGTACATTCCTAAATGCATCGTTCTTTTAAGGCCCCTTGCACACTGACCAAACAAAAACGTTGTCAAACAAAACGTTTTTGTTTGAATCTGTTGTAAACTGTTTTTCAAATGTTTTTAAATGGATTCAATTCACACTAGTGATGGGCGATTACGAGATATTTTAGTCGATTGTCTCGATTGTTCAAACATCTCGATGACTCTCGATGGCTTTCACTTGGACTCGATTGTTGTTGTTTCATAGTTCACCGAGACGTTTGTTTGGTGGACACGACGCGTACGTCCCATTTCTCAATCCTAACATTCCCAACAAATAACAAATTACTCAAGTTTCTCCCTCGAGCCCCTATAATAAATTAATGTTAGAGTCCCTGAAAAAAGATATCCAGTCGCCTGGTATGGAACAACATGAAACCTTACCTTTTGCGTATGTTCCTTGTAGCTTTCAGATCGATTGATGGACGACTGTGTGCTTTTGGGCCTTTGAACTCTGTGAACGCTGAAAACAAAAAGAAAAAATAACAATCAATGCTGGGAAATCATACGAAAAGATAGATGGAATTCGAGATGCGCGTTACGAGATGTTTTAGTCGATTGTCTCGATTGTTCAAACATCTAGATGACTCGATGGTTGTCACTTGGACTCGATTGTTGTTGTTTCATAGTTTACCGAGACCGAGCCACATAATATATACAATCGTTCATCACTCAACAACTGTGGTCGAGTTGATGGTCGATTGTGCAGTAATCGCGTAAATACGAATTCAACAGCGGAGAGATCACAGATACTAGTCTTAACAGTGAACAATGTTGGTGGCTAGAAGGTATTTGAAGGCTGGTCGAAGAGAACGACCAGAACCTTCCAGCCCCCATACGCCAAAGAAAATTGAGCCAGACTAGGTCAGTATGCAGCCAGGACTAACTCAAACACGAAAGCCTGGTGAAGGATTTTATCGACGTGAAAGTCATGTATAATATCACGTCATGGGCGATTAGTGTTAAGTGTGGCCGTTCCACCATTAGCAATGATCGTCAAATGTTGGTGGCTAGAAGGTATTGGAAGCTTGGCCGAAGAGAACGACCAGAACCTTCCAGTCCCCACTAGGGAATGCAATCTCGAGCCATTTTTCGAGATTTAATCTCGTGGGCAGGCAATCTCGTTTTTGAAATCTAGTTCGAGATCTCGACCCAATATGTTTGAGATCTCGAACGAGATTTCAAAAACGAACGCGCTTATACGTAATAGTTTTTGACAGTCGCGCTAATTGGTTCTGTTTGTTTCTCTGCATATATTGTTTTAATTATTGTTTTCTTGAGTAAAATGGACAGTTATTTAACTTATAACAAGCATTAGATGGCTAACAAATTTCAAAGTTAAGTAAATACTGAATATGTCTAAGAACAATTCAAATCAAATGTTCGTGAACGTTACTAATAGTAACTTACCCTATGCTTCATAACTCCTAAGAAGTTATTTCCAAAATAACTAATTGACATATAGTGTGCTGTGTGAGTTGGGGTATTGCTGTTATATTTTGAAAATAAAACAAAACTTTAATTGAATCTTGGAACAAAAAAATCAACGTTTATTTAAGGAAAGTAATGAATAATAATCATCTGTACAGTGCACTACGCAATAAATCACACACGTACACAGTGACACAGTCACACTGTCCCAAGTAAGTAGTTTTCATTAAGTTTAAGTATTTTAGATACAAAATAATACGTTCTTTTTAAAAGCAGGCGAAATCTCGATATTGTCGAGATTTATCGAGATCTCGTCAGACAATCTCGCGAGATCTCGAATTGCCAATCTCGAACCCAGACTGATCTCGCGAGATCTCGAATTGCCAATGTCGGCTCGAGATTGCATTCCCTAGTCCCCACACGCCAAAGAAAATTGAGCCAGATTGAGTCAGTGTGCAGCCAGAACTAACTCAAACACGAGAGCCTGGTGAAGGATTTTATCGACATAAAAGTTCAGTATATCTCACCTTCCTGTTTTTCGTAATTTCGGTATGAACATTACTGTGTTATACAAGTTGTTCAAATTGATCGGCTCCATCTGTACCTATGCACTTATCACATTATCGTCACCCGGCTATCATCGTACAAAATTAATTGATAAAAGTGTGTTTCTATAACGAGTTAATTAAAATAGCACTCCAACCAGGAAAACTGTTTCCAATTAAATACACTGCGAAACAATATAATTACTGACTACCATCTGACTACTAAGCAAATAAAGCTATTGTAATAAAAACAGATCCAAATAACAAATCATTATTTCCCGTAGGTGTTTTAAGATTCTATCCACGAGTTTCTCGGTATAGATTATTTTATTTCCCACCTCTACAATCAGTCCGATTTTTTTTTTTTTTGAATTTTAATTGAGCTGTATTTATTTATTGTAGATTATAGTCGCGTCGACATCTCAGGTCATTAGCGTCTTTCAACTACACTAAATAGCAACTATCTTAAAACTAAATAATAATGCGTTTAACGTCCGTTTCTCGACATTATGTCATAACAGACGCCATTCGCACCATTATTTTTTCATTTTTACCACTTTCCCGTTGTTTTCTACATTTTTTAAACTTCAACTTTTTTTTATTTTATTAATAGCAATGTGCGAATGGAGGAATGATAGGAAATTAGGATGATAAGGTTGGCAACTTTGGGAGCATAAGAGTTTGACAGGTAATCGGCCATGGCCTTGAATAAGGAACCATCTCGATATTCATCTGGAATTATTGAGGGAAACCATGGAAAACCTCAAACAAGATGGCCGGTACAGGAATTACCGTTTCTCAGCGTGAGGCAGTAGGAAAAAGTCCCAGCCACATCTGCGCCCGCCGGGATTCGAACCCAGTACCTTCCCAATGCGAGTCTAGTGCTGTACCACTAAGCTACATCGCTGGGTTTAAAACTAAATAATATCACAAAACATTCATGAGCGCAGGTGGGATTCGAACCCACGGCAGTCCAGTCTAGAGGTTGCCGCACTAAACACGCTAACCACAATTGAGCTGTAGATTATAGACGCTCGACAAATGGTGTTATTAACGTCTATGGAAACGTTTTATATCCCATATTAAGCGTTCGAGACCATTAATGTTTCTCTGCCTCTCTCTCTCCCTCTATGGTAAAATATGTCTAATTCGATATCGTAAAAACGGAACAAGATTTTGAACAAAATCCTAAGATATAACTCACAACTCACAAGAATTAGTATGTAGAAATCATCTAGAAGACAAGTTAAAAATATATCGCTATGGACGCAAACCTGCGGTCGAGCAAAGTGCCATCCTACTCGATGTTTGTAAACTATATCTGGTACGTAACCCTCACGGCGCGAGTTCTACTCGCACTTGACCGCTCTTTTCCCCATAATTTCGCGAAAAAAAAAGTTTCGTAAACAATGCGGATAAATCATTTCTTATCTGCCTAATCAAGCTGTCTATGATTTTAGTTGGTCGTTAGTAGATCAATAATAGTAGATAGATTGTATGTCTAGATACGTAATGGGGTATATTACGGCAAGTGATGACAATATGTAAAAGCGAGCGATAGCGAGTTTTTACAGTCACACGAGCCGTAATAGCATTACGTACGAGACATAATATATGGTATTTTTTGCCATACCCACTACAAAATACCTACACTGAGAAAAATGAATATTTTGAATTAATGCAAACTGCTATTTAAAATAGTTTTCTTTGCTTCAATACAAATTATTTTTAAACAGAATCAATCATTTATTTAAACATTAAAATAAAATGGAAATTGTTTCATTCAAATAAATATTTGTTTCCGTCCAACAAAAAAGTGTTTCCATTTAATAAATAATATTTAAATATGTTATCATTTTGAATCAATATAACTTTTATATTAAAGATAAAAAACAATATACTTTGCCCTTTCAAACTAAAAATATCAATTTGTTAAATTTCAATAAATTGTGAGTTATTAAAATAATAGCCTGTTTTCTTTCTTTCAAATAAATGTATATTTTGAAACAAAGCATTATAGTCTTAAGTTCAATAGAAAATGAGGTTTTAAGTTTAAACCAAAAAATCTTTTCACACAACAATATCAGTGTTTTCATTGAATATAAACACAGTGTCTAGTTAACAATGTTTTTTTTTAAGTCGTATTTTCAAATCATTACATTATTTGGAATAAAATCCTCAAGTTTTCAATTGAAATACATACAAATTTTTTAAACAGTAAAATGTTTTGTTTAATGAAATATAGAGTATTTTGTAACAAAGCATATACTTATTTGATAAATGTAAAATCTTGTTGAAACAAAATACCAATATATTTGAATTATGTAACGTGTCCAATCTTGCATTATATCAAACGATTGTCTTGTGTGCACGCGTTAACAGGCATTGCATCACAGAACTTCGGAAGTGAACAGTGAGTGATTTACATAGTGTTCCTTGAATTTGAAATGTAAGTACAATAACTTAATTTAACTATCATAATGTAGTTTTTAAAAGTATTTTATCATTATAAATTGAATGTATAGGTATATGCATATATTAGATTTTATTAATCAAATAATGTATAAGTAGAATCATTACAAAACGTATGTACGTACATAACATGCACTATATTAGGCGCCAATCGGATGATATACTATTTTATACGATATTTTATATATATATTTTTTTAATTGTATGTTATCAAGAACAAACAGCATTCTAATATGGCTGACGAAACAATAGAAGGTATATTAAAAAATTGGAATTTTGACCAATACATAGATGTATTTAAAGGTAACTATACCTATTATATTAACAGTTGCGTATTATACCTAGAGCTAAATCAATTCTAATTTGATCAGGAACATCAAGTCAAGTCCAAATCTTTATTTTTAATTTATACATAATATAATGCGCGCCTAAAGTATCCTCCCCCAACTTAACGTGTAGCAAATTTGAGATGAAATCTTGTCGCATTATTTTGAAGATATATTTGGAAATTCAAAAATGGCTCTATCAACTCAAAATTTGTAAATATAGCATTTATGTTGCACATTTTTTAAAAAGTATTTCATATTAAAATTCAATTGTCCGTTCTCTATATAGCTATGAATGTGTAGTATAATATTGAAAGATAATTTATATTTTTAACTTAGATGATTTACTTGAAAGTCAGGCATGGCTAGTGCACAATTCAGAACCATGGTGTGATGTTCTTATTCACTGGAAAAATACATTTTCGATAAGAAAAAACTGCAAGCACAAAACAGTTAGCGAACTTTTCACTGAATGGCCTATGTTAACCAAATCGTACGGATACAAACTTGTAAGTAATATAATAAAGCTGTGTATAGGAAAATTGATCTGTATTTTCGAATTTAGGGTGAGCGAAGTCGCGATTACAAACAGTTTTTAATAAAAATATAGTAACCAAATAAGTACATACTTTAACATTTTATTTTTCAGATTGAAGAAGATTTCAACATCCTGTTCGATAAAATTGGAACAAATGTTTTATTTCTCAATTTTGAACCCTTTTGCAATAAACTAAAGCAAATGAAAACGAACCTTGATAAAGCAGGCGAATATTTACAAACGTTATTAAAAGCGGACCTGACGGAAGGTATGATAATAATTAATTCGTTTGTATATAATTATAGAACAGTGAGCCAATGTTTGCCTAGAATTTTTTTTATTATCATTATTATTATGGTGACATAATCAGATTTTGTAAACTTATCTTAATTACAATGTGTACCTATGTGCTTTTAGATTCAGTATATGCCATCAAAATATGCCTATTGGCATCATATATACCGCCTCGAAAACAATTAAGAAACAAAAAAACACATTGGAAACCATCCATTCAAGAGTGCCAAAACAGCATAATATCTCATGTAAAGGTATGCATAAAATCATTTGTCATTATTACAATATTTTTTAGAATATGAATGCACCGAGAATGCTGTTATAACCCGGCCAATTATACGACTTTTCATTTTTTAGATAAATTAATCACTTCAGCTTAGGCTTTTTTTCGCGGTTAATAATGTGTATTCCTCTACATATTTGATCTAGGAAGCTGAAAATTTTGAAGAATTTTTTTAGGTTCAATGCTAACACATTAGCCAATGGGACCAAAAGAAAAGATAAAAAAAAACACTCCAATGTAGTATGTTACGTATATACAGAGTGTTCCGTAAAAACGCCTCAAACCATAGCTCCAATATAAATTGATATAAAAAATAAATTGACTAGTTTTTAATTTTATCTAGGAGGAAATGTTTATTTTTAGCTTTTTTGGTTTTATGATAAAGGAGATCCTCCCGGGTTGTCTCACTACTGAGACATTTGGTATTATATAATATTAATTTTTGTTTAACAAATATGATATTTTGTGAGTGATATTAGTTTAATTAATTAAAAGACTGATATTTTACACTAAACCAAAAAAGCTGCTAAGCTACTATAAATTTATTACATGTAATAGATTTCAGATATTTGTTTGGTAATTAAAAAAATATATAAATAAATGTTTTTTATTATAAATTATTATATTTTTATTGTACCTGTTAATTAATATGTACCTATTTAAGTTACATTATTGATTTTATAAAGAACGTTGATTGTAATTGAAAAATTGTATAGAATTGAAAATTATTAATTTTCTGTTTAAAAAAATTTGTATTGAAATGAAAATTATTTTTTTACAATATTGTTAACATAAATATCTACCTATACTGTTGAAATTTTAATTTGCTAACTTGGTTTTTGCAAAAAAAAATGTAAGTCAGCAAGTCGAAAACTTCAGCAGTATAGCGATATTTATGTAGGTATTAACAATGTAAAAAAATAAATTTTCATTTTTATACAATTTTTTTGAACAGAAATCAAATAATTTTCATTTCAATACAGTTTTTCTTTTAAAACAAAAAACAAAAAATTTCAAATCAAAACAATTTTTATTTAAAACAAAAACCGAATTATTTTGAATCAAATACACTGTTTATTTAAAACAAAGTAATTAAAATTAATTTGAAAGCAACATTTCGTTCATTCAATCAATTTTTGTTTTAAACCAAAGAAACAACATTCTCAGGTTAAATAGCATATTTTTTTAATTCTAGTTTTCATTGATTTAATTCAAGTAATTTATTTATTTGATTTAAAACTATGCTTCGTTCAAAACAATACGATTGCTTACTTAACCCTATAAAAGAATTTTTTTGTTTTAAATACATGGCTTTTTAAAACAATTAATGTTATTTATCAATCTGATACATACTTTACTTTAGAGAAACAACAATTTGAATCAATTTAAATTTGCTAAGCTGTTGAAGCAAATAAGTGAATTTTGAATTGAAATATAAATAGATTTCAGATTAACGCAAGCCGATTTATTTGAATTAAATAAAACACTTCTTTGCCACTCCGTGAAGAGCAAATATATTTCAATCAAAGAAATTTTCTTTGAATCAAATAAATATTTTTCTGAGTGTACCTACTTTTCATGTCATTTTCAAAAAATTCTGACAGTTCATTTGCGTCGCCATATTTCCTTCCACAGTGTGCCGCGAAGTTCGTACAAGTAAGTAATGACAGGCGCACGCAAGCGTACGCAGAAGTATAGAGCGAATAAACGCAAGTTGCTATGGCAACCGTTATTTTCTGCGCCAGTGCGGAAAAAACATTTTCCGCACACCTGCCTGTTAAATGACTCATTAAAGGCCGCTATACATACATCGAAAGTATCTATTTCATAGTGGGTATGGCAAAAACCAATAATTTGTTCATGTTTTTTATATATGCAGAATATAAAAATAGAATTGTTTTGTTGAATAAAATTTCAGTTTTAGGATAGTTACCTACGAGTGATTTGTTTACTAGGTGGGAAGTATTGAGCCATGGCTCCCCACCAGTCGAGTTCTTTCTCAACTATTTAGACGTCGAATTTATGGTCAACGTTCAGAAATATATCAACAAAAAGAATGCAAGTGTCTGTAAATATTTATAAAATTCAATAAAATGTTTATATTACACGTGTCCGACAATGTTTATAAATAATATGTAGTATGACCTGGCGTAAAAATCAAAACTTTAACACTAATCTCTCTATCAGTCATTTAAAGATATGATTCATCCCGACGGTTCACGAAACCTTGCGAAGTTTAATATATGAAAAGAATGTTATTACTACAAACCACGTAGTACAGTATTTTAACTAACTTGAAATTTATACAAAAGGTACAGTCTGACAAGTTTATTTTGGCGGAGTACCAGAATGGGTTGCAGAACGCAGAAAATCTAGAGTTGACAATGACCTTGGATTTTTAGAGTTTTTATACTGGTTAAAATTAACGCACTACTCAATTTGTCTGCTATATTTTTAGTGTTCAAAGAATAATTGGACTGACAAGCATGTTTTGTTTTTTGATGAAACAAGGGTAAAGTACTATAACAAAACTGTTTTCTTACGTGGGTGGAATAAATTATTTATTTCAATAATTAAAAATGTAAGCAACAATATACAATAATTCGTAACAATGAAAAGTCAATTTCAACAGTCAACACTGTTTACATAATAATAGCACAAACAGTACTTCTTAAACGAACTGAAGCTCTTTGTTTACACTGAACAATAACGATTTATATGCTGTATTTATTTCAACTGTCACTCGACTCTCGTTGTCCGTTGTTCGTTCCCCGGCGATTGCTCTTACTTATATAGAGCTAGCAGCTTGACCCCCACCACCCTCGCGCACTTTCCAGATCATTCTGGCGATTACCTGTGTCTTCGATATAATGCCACGCCTCACCATTGTTAATGTTCTGGATGCTTCGATTGTCGCCAGTGGCGTAGAATCTGGGTTTTTGCTACACATTGTTACAATTTTCTCGATGCTATTGTCGCCAGCAGCGTATCATCTGGGGTTTTGCTACAGTACTGATGCGCGATACGAGATGTTTTAGTCGATTGTTCAAACATCTCGATGGTTGACACTGTCGAGAGCCACATAATATACAATCGTTCATCACTCAACAACTGCGTGGTCGAGTCGATGGTCGATTGTGCAGTAATCGCGTAATACGAATTTGCAATTGTGAAAAGATCACCGAGTAGTGAGTACCGACTGAACAGTGTAAACAGTGAACAATCAACGAGTCGCGTGAACGTCAGTCGACTGGCATATAACCTTGAATCGCGATTATATGTATTCTCATTTCGATTGTAAAATCAAACTCCGAGTTGCGCGACTCCGAGTTGCACTTGACTGTTCTTTTTTACAAGAATCTCCTGCCTTCCGCCAAAATTCCGACATTTCCCTGACCATTCCAGGTTTTCCAGAAAGTGGCCACCCTGTTCCAGTTCAATTTTATATTCCATGATAAACTTGTCAGACTATACATTTCCTCGTGTGTAAAAAGAAAATGGGGAAGGAAAATTCATTAGAGCGTTGCCGGGAAGTTATTCGTGCAAACAAATTACCCCGAATTCAAAATGAAAGATGTCAAAACAAATTTTTATACATTTCCGATTCATAAAATGAAAAATTCGCATTTGCAATATTCGTCGGGGATTTTAATATTACCTACGGTTTTTACTGACTGTAACAAAAATCATAAGTTTTTTGCTTAGATAAATAAATTATTACTTTTCTGTTGATTACTTATAATGACCGATTGCACATTTATCAAAGTTTAAACGATGATAACAATACACTAGTATTTTTTTATTTTGCCAAGGCCTAGTACCAATTAAATATTTTCAATAATAAATTAAAATCCCAATTGACACTTAACTTTCACCAATTTTCAAAATAGAACTTAGGAATTTTATAATAGACAAGTCATGGAGACGCCATACCATAGACATGGAGGGTGGACTGAGCGTTCCTCTATAATTTTGGCAATGATAAAATCAATCGATGAGAGAAAGAGATAGCTATTGTAGACGACTATCATGATCTCTTTCTAGAATTGTGATTTGCTCTTCGTTCTAAAACATGTATGGTTGCTATGAATATGGATATTCAATTTTCAAATAAAGGGACAACAAAAAAGTACAATATAGACATGGAGACGAAAGACCAATCACAATTCTAGAATAAGATCATTATATTCGCTGACAATAGCTATCTCTTTCTCTCATTTCTGTGCCAGTAGTAAGCATTAGGATAGGGAACGCACTGTTCACCCTTCATGTCTATGATATAAAGTATAAGCTTGGGGCTTGAGAATAGCCGAGCGTGTAGCAATGCTGTTGTTTACATGGCCTTGCTATGGTTCCTCTATTACAAGTCCCCAGTTCCCTGGTTCTAGCCCGAGAGCTGGTAAAAGTGTCAATTGGATTTTCAATTTATTATTAAAAAAAAATAATGAATTTGTGCTAGGCCCAAATAACCTTAGCTGTTGGTGGTCATTACACACAAGCAATATCGTAGCTATTCTTCAGAGAGAGCGGAACGAGAGAGATGGTGCTAGGGAGGTAGAGGGAGAGAGATAGAGATTGTAGATTAATAGATTATAGACGCTTGACAAGTGAGATTTTCTTTTCTCGACCTCAAATTATCCGCCGCTGCCCGTTACCCCCCACCCCCCAATAAAGTGACAACGGTTGATGCTACGCAGAGCTTATAATAAATTCCGTCTATAATGTTGTTAGTATCACTAAGTCGCTATTTTCGCTCACTGTTCATCCCCCTTTTGATAATCAGGAAGAAGTTGTCTTTTAAAAAGTAAAAAAATTGTTCAAATCGGTTAAGTAGATCTTGAGTTCTAAACACACGGGGATAAATACATACACATTTAGCATTTTACGGAAATTTGAGATAGATTTTTTACGTTCACAAAAATTTATTTTTACTTTGTTGTTCAAATCCACAATTTGACTATCAAACCATGTTAATTTAAGAGATATAAATTTTTAATAAAAAAAAAAATACTTTTCTATTTTATCATGAACTAGCGGCCCCGTCCGGCTTCGCCCGGGTGCTAAGAAAGCCCGGGTGCAATACACTACTCACTCGCTTCGCTCGCCGCTTGAATATTACAAATACACTACTCACTCGCTTCGCTCGTTCGCTTGAATATTATAATTACGAACAAATTTGATTACCATAAAAAAGTTATAGTGAGTCAACCTTAAAAGATAAGACATATGCTGTCGCGGACTTTTTTTTAGAACTTTTAAAGGGGAACAATTCCGTCATACATGATTTTTGCGTAGCTTTAACCGTTTACGCAGCGCACGCAACGGAAGCTCTCAAAAGGAATAATTTTTCCCGTTTTTGCAAACATTTTTCATTGATGCTCCGCTCCTATTGGTCGTAGCGTGATATTATATAGCCTATAGTTTTCCTCAATAAATGGGCTATCTAACAAAAAATTTTTTTTTCAAATCGGACTGGTAGTTACTGAGATTAGCGCGTTCAACCAAACAAACAAACTCTTCAGCTTTATAATATTAGTATAATTGGTATATGATAAAATCAATCGATTTAAAACTCCTTATATCCACACCATATTATTCACATAACAGAGGTGAAAATAATAATTATCTCAGACAGCTAGGCTGCCATGATTTTTGAGCTATATATCTAAGAAAAAATCAAATAACCACTGTCGGGACTTGAACCCGAAACTCCCAGTTTCCGGCTAGGTGAGTTACCGATTTCTCCGCGTACAGTGCCCGAGAGTGGAAACCGATCCCTTCTTATATATAGCAATTTCAAGCTGAAAACACACTACATGCGAGAGTCGACTATTCAAATAAACTGCAAAGCATAGTACAGCTATTAGAAAAAAGTTAAATTTTCAAATCACACACTTCGTCACACACAAATATGTTTATTCCAAAAATGGCACATAATTTAAAAACAACAAACAACGGATTTTTATCATGTCTATTGTTTATTGTCCGAGGATGATAAAACATTTTCACAAAATTTAAAAAAAGTACCGTTTGCAAACCGCAAAAAAATTCTATAACGGAATTCGGTATGAAAATAATTTTGACATATTGAACATTTCACCGAACTGGGTGGAGTGGTTACTAAACTTTACTAATAAAAAGTATAATATTGGAACGTGTAAATTATCTCTTTTTGGACTGACAGTTTATCTATTTGCACAGAGTCGAACTAGGGCTCACAGAATAAAAAAAATTCGACTGATGACTAGTCCTATACTTCCCACCTAGTAAATATTTGCAAAAAATAAACGCTCTTTTCTTATTCTTTGAAAAAAAGCATGGCCCTCTTTTTTGTTTGGTGATCTACTGATGGCTAGTTAGAAGCGTAACTTTTTTTAGTAAAATATTTTTTTTCTCGAAAACTATACATTTTAGAGAAAAAAAATAATTACATTTTTTCATATTATAACATCTAGAATTCATTTATATTTTTTTAACCTATGTTAATACGTGACATTGAGAACGTTTTTTTTAATATGTCAGGGTTCACTGAACCGATTTGACTCAAAATCTAATCAGATCTAAGTTAAAGGCTGATAAACACAATAGAACAATCGGCATGGCCGTTTCCGTTTTTACGATATCGAAGGCGAAAAATTGACCACATACACACACACACACACACATACATACAGACATCACCCAGAAAATGATCTTAAACGATTGCTAGGGTCTCAAAACGTGAAGATCTGTTAAAATCTCGAAATATTTTTTTCGGACTAAATCCATTACTTCCCTACCATAGTAGAGGTGGGAAGATATCCGAAAAACGGAACGACATAGGGTCATTTCCATATGGTTTGTTTTGTTGTATTTGTAAGCACGTAACTTAGATCTGATTAGAATTTGAGCCAAATTGATTCAGTGGTTCCTGAGATATTCAAAAAAATGTTCTCAGTGTCGCGTATTAACATAGGTAAAAAAAAAATATAAATGCATTCTAGAAATTAAAATATAAATAAATGTAAGTATAATGTAGTAATATACGGACATTTCGAAAAAAAATGTTTTCTAAAAAAAATTGCCCGGAAATTTTTTTTTATTTGCCTAATCAAGATGTCCATAATTTTAGTAGATTGTATTAAGAATATTAAAAGATAATTGTCTTGTTGGGAAAATTTTCAGGTACAAGCGATTCTTTGATATTCGAAAGAATTTTTTAAAATCAATGCAGTAGTTCCCGCGACAAACAAACAAATTTTACGTCTTTAGAATATTTATATTGATATCAAAACATTTTGAGTAAATAAAACCCTCTAGCAAAAGTCGATTGATTAAAAAATCATTGATATAATTAATCAATTTTCGTTACGAGAATTAATTTTAAAAAACGCCGTTTGAAAATATAGGTACCTACCTTATTAGAACGATAAAAAAGTAGGTACACACGCTTATCACAAACAGTATATCAATATTTCCAATATAAAATATCTGTACTCAATAACACTTTAAATATCTATCCACTGTGTACACCGTTATAGAGATATTCGGTTGATAAAAAAATATTTTTGCTCGGTTTCTGGAACGACTTTCAACGCTAAAACTACTTCCAAACTACTCTCGATTAAATTCAAAGAGGCCGACCTCTATTAGACTATTAGAGTTGCTCTAGTAATAGACCGAGAGCTAGTGACAATTTTTTGGTGTTATTTATTCAAGGCCTTATTTTTGTGAAGATGTTGAAGGAGGCATATTAAAGTGCCCTGAGTAAAGGATTTTGTTAGATAGCGGTATGCATGGGAGGGATGCAGACCACCCCCAACTTGTAACAAAAAAAAAATGTCATAATTATTATTACTTCAAGACTGAAATTGTTTGTATAGCTTCTCGGTGACCCAATAATGCCATTATAATATTTGTAGATCGATTGGTCAGTATTAAAGGGGTGGCAGATCACCCTAAACGTGTCATGTACCCGACGAATTTTATATTATTAGTTCAAGGTTCAAATTTTAATATGTTGTTATGGCGACTGTTTTAAGCGCATATTTCAATTTGCAGAACAAAATGTCGGTATTAATCCCCTTGCAGAACGATATAAACACCTAGGCGAGCAAGTTTCCCTCTAAGAGAGGGGGTTAATACCGACATTTTGTTCTGCAAATTGAAATATACGCTTAAAACAGTCGCCGTAACAACATATTAAAATTTGAACCTTAAACTAATAATATAAACTTCGTCGGGTACAAGACACGTTTAGGGTGATCTGCCACCCCTTTAATACTGACCAATCGATCTGCAAATATTATAATGGCATTATTGGGTCACCGACAAGCTATACAAACAATTTCAGCCTTGAAACAATAATAATTGTGATCATTTTTTTTATTACATGTTGGGGACGGTCTGCATCCCTCCCATACCGCTATCTAGCAAAATCCCTTACTCAGGGCTCCCTCAACATCTTCACAAAAAAGTAAATAACATCAAAAAATTGTCACTAGCTAGCTCGGTCTAGAGTTAGGAAACCGAAAATCACAGACAGACACTTCTATTTTATTTATATCTGAATGTTTTGATAACTGATATGGGGGTCATATAAATCACAATCGGCAAATTTGTATGTCTAGACGATGTTTTTTATTTATTTTGTTTAATTTTGTAATTACGTAAAAACATACGGTCTCCGTTTTCGGGGTTGGGCATCGCGCCCCCGTGTCTTCCCCACAAATTTGGGCCACACACGACTTTAAAACGTTAAAATAGAAAAATATATTAAGGAAGTAAGTTTGTTCCAGGCACATCTATAATAGTAGTTTATACATCTAGTACAAATAAGTATAAGACGCGATGTGTGTTTGGCACTCGAGCCGCAGGCGACAGTGTCAACACACCGAGCGTCTTATACTTAATTTTATGAGATGCATACATTATTTTTTATAACACATATTTGAAACATTAAACTTTAGAGTATTATCGAATTAATGTCAAGACTGTAGATTTACTGACAGCAGTACATATACTAAAAATATTCGGCTTGATACAATATTTACTTAGTTCGTTACTATTCGCGTCTGACATTAAGGTCGAAGCCCTCTATTGGGCTTAGTCGCGAACTACCCGAGGAGGTCGTAGCAACGGAACAAAGCGTTGAATGAAGGTAAAAGTGCACAAAATATATGTTTTTCACGTATGACAGTTTACAAAGGTAAGCATAATGCTAAAAAATATTGTTCAGTGTTCACTTGAAGTTTTGTAATAAATAATTCTGTCGTAATACGACTTTTGAATGAATTGTGAATTATAGACGCTCGACAACAGAGGTCATTAGCATCTGGCTGAAAATATCGAAATTAAATTTCACTAAAAACGTTTTGTTATGTCAGCACAAATGTTGCAATAGGAACTTACGACGCGGAAAAAAATCATTGCCGTTAAAATGATCACTGCGTGAATGAATGAATTGTAAATTATAGTCAGACGCTAATGACCTCTGCTGTCGAGCGTCTACAATCCACAATCCATCCATCCTGTAAATTATAGACGCTCGACAACAGAGGTCATTAGCATCTGAATGATCACTGTACAAAAGAGTGCTTTGTGTTATCAGTCTTATTCCAGTTAAACCCATCTATAGCTTCCTCAATTCACTATTTTCAGGAAATTTGTGATAGGAAAATGCTGTCGAAGTTTTTCGGCAACAAGGAATTGAACACATGTGAGGCATTTCTGAAACTATTTAATACAAATCACATGTAAGCTAATGTAAACAAACAACGGTTAAAAGTCGTATTGCGACAGAATTATTTATTACAAAACTTGAAGTGAAAACTGAACAATATTTTTTAGCATTATGCTTACCTTTGTAAACTGTCATACGTGAAAAACATATATTTTGTGCACTTTTACCTTCATTCAACGCTTTGTTCCGTTGCTACGACCTCCTCGGGTAGTTCGCGACTAAGCCCAATAGAGGGCTTCGACCTTAATGTCAGACGCGAATAGTTACTGTATTTCTATATTTCCCGTATGGCAACAAATATTGCATTATTGTACGCATGCGATATAATATATTATTTTAAGCAGCCGACTAGAGGCACGAAATGTTTGCAAATGTGTGTTACAAAAAATATATAATTTATCAAAAGGCACAAAACAAAACAATAACAGTACACTCACTTGTCATGACTCTGCTCGCTTTCTGCTTCCTGTTCCGGCGTTTCGAACGTGCGTTCCTCGGTGCCGGAAGCGTCGGAACGACCCGAACCTGCCCGAGACACTGGAGCACTCGGATAAGGTCTCTCCCCTGCAACCAGAAATAATACAATTATAGAACATTTAAATGTAACATTTATAAATAATCTAATTCCTATGCTGTAAGGATGTGTCAGCTAAATATAAAAGTACGTCTTATTTACAAAATAATCTTTCAAGTTCTAGACCATAGGCGCCGCCAGGTGTGACGTAAATTAGAAACATTAAAAGTTTGGTTATGTCTCCAACTTTCACCTAAGATATTTCAGAAACCAAACCTGGTACATTATGATATACCTTGCTCCAAAAATATACATACAACCAAATTCCCATTGAAATAAAATCTATCCAAAATATAAAAAAATTCAACAAACAACTAATCAGATGGCTGGTCACCGATGAGGCAAGGAGCGCTTACCATATTCTCATCTGAGAATATGGTGAACGATTCTTGCTTCAGACTAACATTCATATTGCTTGCTTCTTTATTTACTTATTATTATTATTTTAGTTTCTACCTCTATTTATCTCGTCGAAGGATTCATATGCACACACATCTACAAAACGTCAAACACAATAGACACGCACACACATGCATCCACACGCACACGCACGCACACGCACACACACACGCAGAGAGAATAATAGTCTGCACTACACACTACACAATTAAATGTATTATGCTAACCAATAAACCCTACCCTAGCACTGGCATTGCCAAGTTGGGTAGGTTAAATTCCGAAGAATTTTGTATAAAAATTGTGTTGTATGTATATTTCTGGAATAAATTTATTTATTTATTTATATTACTTATGTAAAACGCTCAAAATGAGCTCTTCCTGAATCCGTTGAAAAAAAAAGGTGACACGATTCGAGACCTATGTCATGTTGAATTACCCGATTTTTTAACTCAAACGGTAAAAAAAAATTAAATACGTGGTAAGTTTTTGCGTGGACACGCTGTACGTAAACTCAAAGGGAATAATAATTGAAAAATACAAAAGAACAAAATGTCCGTACTTAAGTAATTTGAATAAGAAACTTGAATACAGTTCAACACATTGCATTTTCTACGAAAAAGATGCGTTTTCATTTTTCTGTTGAAATTTTGAAGCACGTAAATTTCATAAAACCATAACTTCACGAAAAAACACTAAACTAACCACACTTTTACATCAAAACACAAAAGATTTGTGTCGAGTCATTTGTGAACTTCATCTGTTTGCAATAATAAAATGTCTCTGAGACACAACTAGTTACGAAAAACTGCATTCAGTTGAGTGATAACAATTTTGCAAGACAATCAAAATTTATACAAAATATCCAGTAATTAAAAACAACTAGCTGCGCAAAATTGAATATGATGTAATTATTACTTGAATAATTTAAAAATCTTATATCAGAATTATCGATTTTATAATAGTATCAATTTAAAGAATACAATATTAAAATAAAAATGGTGAATTATCTTTTTTTTTGTAGTGTAAAGAAAGAACGAATCCATTAACCATTTTCCTGTTTATTTAGCAATATACTATAAAAATAATTATTTCCGTCAAAAACAAACCATTAAAATAATACTGAAGGAATTATAAACAATGAATTTACACATTCCATGTAAATCTATAACTGATTGATTAATCTCTCAGATTGTAAAAAATGCTCTCGGAAAAATTCAAACAGTGGTCGCACGTTAATAAATTTTTTTTGGTTCTAAAAATTGTACAAAAAAACGTGATAGGTAGTGATGAGCAAAGCAAGACTAAGACTTGGTCTTGCTGATTCAGTCTTGGTCTTGGTCTTGCTCAAATATGTCTGGTCTTGGTCTTGCGTATCAAGTCTTGGTCTTGCTCATTTTATCTGTCTTTTTTCTAGTTTTTTACTTCTGAAGATCATCATAGTTATAAATTAAAATTAATTCACAATCTATTATTAACTAACAAAATACTTTATTTTATTAAAATGTTAAAAAATTTTTAGTTTAGTCTTGTGTATTTGGTCTTGGTCTTGCATATTCGGTCTTGGTATTGGCCTTGGTCTTGCTAGTCTTGGTCTTGCTTTTTCGCAAGACCAATACCAATTTTGCTCATCACTAGTGATAGGTATTTGTCAATATTTCTTTACAGCACGACGACATGCGATTTCAAATTACGGGAAGTCTAATTAAAACATTTTGGGTTTTTCTTTACAAATGTAGGTATATCAAAAATACTGAGAAAATTCGCTTGTTCAACAATTTTTTAGAATTTTTTTTTAAGGACAAAAAATAAATACTGTGCGTCGCTTGTAACACAAAACATGATAAAAACATACGTTAACTATTAACACTCTTCCGATCTTAGTTTTGATCTAAAGAAAGCATTTTGGTCTCAAATTAAAGATCAAGGATGCGTCTTATTGTGCTTTCTTAGCAATTTCTAAGGCCCTGAAGAGACACAATTAGTGTTGAAAGTTTGGTGATTAAAGAATTTAGCAAATAATTATTGTCCTTTTAAAATTTTTTTAAAATCTTTAGATATGTTCGTTGGTCAAGTCCTAGAACGGTCCTAGAACTCTTCGGACTGGACTATTAAAACCAAATTGTTAAATTGTGTTTTAAAGACCACCAACAGCTAAGGTTATTTGAGCCTAGCACCAATTCATATTTTCAATTCATTATTTTCATTTAAAAATAAATTGAAAATCCAATTGACACTTTTACCAGCTCTCGGGCTAGAACCCAGGAACTGGGGACTTGTAATAGAGGAACCATAGCAACGCCATGTAAACAACAGCATTGCTACACGCTCGGCTATTCTCAAGCCCTAAAACCAAATTAAAAATAACTGTTAGTTGTGGTTAGAATTTTGTTTTCTAGCAAACGAATTTATAATTCAAATCAGTTCAGAGTGTTGCGCTTTGGCTGTAGTCGAAACATAACTGTTAAAAAATACACATTAACCTGTGAAGGGAATACAATCTTGGGGGTACTCTATACCTGGGACTGAGAACCAAGTTCAGACACTCCGGACCAACAAACATGCAGTTCTAAACAGTCCGGAGGAGTTTTGTAGTGCCACCAAACGTTCTAGAACCAGTTCAGAACTGTCAGAATTGCAGCAACAAACACACCTTTTATATAGTTCATAATTTACATCCCATCCTTAACGAATTACTACCACGAAAAATATGAATTTTGCAGCGGTACAGATTTCAGTCTTGAATTACGAAACAAATTAACATTAAAATATCAAGGCAGGTTGTAGTCTGTTAACTAGTTGAGTAAATCAATTACCTGTCGAAGAGACGGAAGAAACTGAAGAAGTCTTTTTACTTCGTAGCCAACTTGTCCTCGTAGATGGAGGTGGAGCAGGTTTGCCCTTCACCTGACCGTCAACTGAGCTGTTTTTTCCTCCAACTGTATTATTGACGCCGAATTTTCTACTCAAAACTACTTCGGGATTCGTCGCAATTGAACCGAATGCTATAAACTCGAATTCATTATCGCACCGTGTGTTATTTTTGTTTTCCTCGTCTATTTTCGAGTTCTTTCGGCGCGATCGCATTATGTTGTTTAAATTAATTGAACTACTCGACTTCGATTTACTGAACTTCGGTCGAGTTGAAGTAACTTTGCCGATACTATCTATAAAATTTGCAACACTGCTATTTGAACCGGTTTTATTTTTTCGATCGCCCAACAAAAATGATCGTTCCCGCTTTTGTAAAACCGGATGAAAGTCACTATTCGATAAATTTTCCAGGGATTCAGATTTCTTTCGAGATTTTTTATCAGTCTCCAATAACGGCTGTACATCTATTTTTGGAGGAGTCATTTCACTAGGTTTTTGCTCATCGACAAAAACACTGTCAGAATCTTTCTTGTCTTTTTTCTTCGAAGAAAATCGTTTAGTTTTTGTCTTCTTCAATGTCCCCGCCGCGTCTTTATTTTTTGTTACGGAATTTCTTCTTTCACGTGTACCAGAAGTGTTTATTCGTTCTCCACGATTACTCGACGAAGAATTTATCCGCTCTCTTTTTGGTTTTGTTGTTTGAACGTTTTTTGTATCGTTTGGTTTAATTTTATCTGTTTGTATATTAGACACAACTTGCAATTTTTCACGATTTTTCATATTTTCAACACCAAAAACTGAACCAGATTTAACACTGACCGTATCAAAAGCAGTGTCCATATTTTTGTTTTTAGTCTGATTTTTCGATGTACTTTTCCGCGAAAACTTATTTTTAAAAGATTGTCTGTACGTCATCAATAAATTACTGTCACTAAAACGATTTGTAAATCTTTTGGTATGAGATTTCTTTTCAACGATGCATTCAGGCTTGTTATTTTCACTTTGACTTTCCAAATTTTCAATTTCAGTAATGACAGTTCCGTTTTCACTACTAGGCCAACCTTTCTTTGTTTTTCTCAATGTAACTTCAGTTGTTTCAATGGCAGATATCACCAATTCTTCAACATTGAGCGAGGTACGTTTCTTGAACGGATTTTTCGACGTATACGAATCTTCAACAATGTCACCTTTGAAGTACTTAAATTCATTTTCGTACAGATAATTCGGTAACGATCTTCTCTGGGTTTGCACCCTCGGATACGATTCTTTCAAAATAAGATCCGTTTCGATTTCTTTCTTATCACGAAAGAATAATTCCGCATCGATGAACTTGTCGTCTTTTATTAATGAATTCACGAGATTTTCATCTGTTTCGCCGACAAAAAAATTTACGCCAGAATCACTTTCCGGTACTAAATTGACTTTAATCGATTCTTGATATATTGAACATACGCTATCGGGTACATATTTTATTTCTGTGACAGCTTCTTCATGAACGTGCGTTTGTGTTTTGTTTTGTTCACCGTCGTCCTGTTTACTTTCTTTTGTTTTAACGTCTACAGCAGCTGTATTTACAGTTTGGTCACTAGCAGAATTTCTGTTCGACGAACAATCCAACGAATCGGTATCCTCGAAATGTATACCGCTATCTTTAGAAACCGATCTTACCGGAGTTTCAACTGCTGTGCTCTCAGTTTTTCTCCAGTTATTATCAGACACTGATTCACTCAAAACATTATTATTAACAGCACCATTATTTTCAGTCTTATTATGACAAATTTCCATACAAACTGTTGGATTATTATCGTTATTCTGTTGAAAAATAAGTCCACCACTTCCGCTTAAAAATTCTGTGGTATTATCACATACTGCAGGAAAAATATTATCACGATCGTCGTTTGTCCTGTCCATAGATACTCGAGAATTGAATGTTTCACAATCCACACTGATGTCACGTTTAATATTTATTTCAATTACTTCATTGATATTTATGTCACCTTTAAAATTATCATCGAAGTCATTTTCTCTTCTCACTAAATTGTGATCAATTTTATTCGAATAAAATTTTGAACTGTCACTTAAAATCAAATCTTGATCACAACTCGCCAAATCAACAGCTCCGAACTCTTGAAGTCTTTCCTTCCATCCGTCACTAATTAACACTCCTGAAGATTCTGTAGGACTTGTTTTCATAACCAAAATGTCTTCTTCTGCAGTATTCACAATTTCGTCATCATCACTAATTATTTTATTAATTTGCAATTCATATATTTTAAGTTGAGCATTACGCTGTTCTTCAACTTTTTCATTCAATGCGAAATCATTTGTTTCTGATAAACAATCGACAATCGATTTGGCATCGACATTATCAATAAAATCAATATTTCCATATATGTTTTCTATAACATCCTCGATGTTGGAAATATTTTCTTCTCTGGACATCAACGAGTCAACTGATTCATCAACACTAACGCCGTCAGCTATAATTATCTGTTCGGCATTCTGATTGGTGTACAGGCCAGTAGTGTTATCGTATGTCTGTCCATCATTATCATATTTAGTTACTAGTTTATCAACATTAGTGCATTCCGAATTAAACACATTGTTTGTACTGCATACAATATCAAACACACTATTTCTATGATAATCAGTTTTATTACTGACCGAATATTTTGTACTATAAGATTCATCCGATGCATCTGGAACAATACCTTCAATTTCAGAAACGACCACAGCTGTATCGCAGCTATCAATTATTTTGTCTTCAACATTTTCAATCAATATTGCGTAAGACTCGTTTTCTAAAAATTTTACGAAATCGCCAAAAAAATCTGTTGTGTCTATTTGGCTGTTCGTATCGGTTATATTATGCTCCAACCCAAAACTCAAACTTCGAACGCGGACTCCACAGTCCCTATTTTGGGAAATAGCTTCTATTAAAATTGGCACATTGTG
This sequence comes from Mongoloraphidia duomilia, assembly GCA_039654895.1. Taxonomy (NCBI): domain Eukaryota; kingdom Metazoa; phylum Arthropoda; class Insecta; order Raphidioptera; family Raphidiidae; genus Mongoloraphidia; species Mongoloraphidia duomilia. The sequence goes on from CM077523.1 coordinate 7,438,569, forward strand.
GTTATCAGTTTCTTGTGCCGATACAGGTAAATCAAACACTTCCTCGCTACAGTCAAAATTGTCCGACAATTTCTTTTCTAGAAGTGATTCAGTACCTAAAGATATTTCATAATCATAAAATATTTCATTTTCATAATCAGTTTTTTGAAATGTACTTTGTACTTTATCATTTTTAGATTCTAAATTACAGTTCGCACTTATCAAAACATCTTCATGACTTATCAACGATTTATCAACTTCATCTACTGATTCATTTATTAAATCACTGTCAACACGATTTTGAAACGATTGTTCAAGTTCGTCTATTGTTTCATTTAATATTTGGAAATCTTCACAATTTTGAAATGATTGGTTAACTCCGTCTTTTGAAGTTAAATTTAAAACTTGAGTACTATCGTCAAAAACGATGACTACCTCTCTATTACCAGAAACTGTACCCGGCTTACTATCCAACGTTTTATTTTTCTTTTTTCTTCTTCGTCTCCTTTTCTTCGCCGAAGTCGTTTCTAACATAATTCGTTCACCAATGTGATCTTTATCATCAATCACATTTAATTTTTCAATTGCATTAGAATTATTTTGTAAAATATGGCACTCAGAATTATCATCATTGGCACAACTGTTCACACACTGTTTTTCTTCTTCAATAGAACTCAAATTTGAATTATGATTAGATTTGGCATAGCACCTTTTATTTTTCAAGGACACCGATGCGGCATCTTCAACGATATTAACAAAATTCCCGTCGATACAACAATGTTCCAAAATTGTTTCCAAAGTGGTAACTTTATTGCTGATTTTATTCACCCCGATGGCGAATTTCTTCAATTTTGCTGCAGCTGCAACACCAGCCAACTGTAGCGCACTCGATTTTCGGTTGCGCCTGATTTTATTACTGCCACGCGGCGCCAACAATGTAGTTCTTGTATTGTCCACATCGCCGGTTGTCGTTGATGTCGTTTTGAACCACATTGTTTAAAATAACAAACGCGACGCGTTACCGTTCGTGTGGCACATTCAACTGTTTTACATTTGTTTACACGAAATGACGGTTAATTGTCCAAATGATGATGTCACTCCATGATTTATTTTTATACATTTTTGTGAACTATCAGAGTTACACAACTTTTCTGCACTTTTTTATATAATATATTGTTAATGTTCACTCATAATGTGCTCGGTCTGCTGGCTGCCTGTATTTGAAATATAAAACCAAATCGAGTTTACGACACACAGCTAATATGTGATAATGCATTCATTACTGACATATCAGCATTTTTTTTTTAAATCAAATGTAAATTTATACGAGGGACATTTAACATTATAATAAAAAAATATATGATAATTTACTAGTTCGTAGTTTACAAGACTTTTTTCTCAACGAAAAAAAAACCTAGATTCTGAGACATTTCAGTATTCACTATTTTATTTACGACTTAATACGACTAATTTATGCTGAATTTCTGAATATCAAACTAAGAGTTAGTGACAATTTTCAGTGATTATTTTTTCAAGGCCTTATTTTTGTGAAGATGTTGAGGGAGGCATATTAAAAATGCCCCGAGTAAGAGACACGTTTAGGGTGATCTGCCACCCTTTTAAAACCGACCAATCGATCTGTAAATATTATAATGGAATTATTGGGTTCACCGACAAGCTATACAAGCCTTGAACTAATAATAATTGTGACCATTTTTTTTACATGTTGGGGGCGATCTGCATCTCTCCCATTCCGCTATCTAACAAAATCTCTTACTCAGGGCATTTTAATATGCCTCCTTCAACATCTTCAAAAAAGTAAGGCATTGAATAAATAATCACTGAAAATTGTCGCTAGTTCTTAGTCTATAACACAGATATTAGAATGTGTTTGTGAGTTGTGACATTATTGATATAGATAAGACAACATAATCTGATGTCTTTTTTAGCCTCACTTACAGGGTATGGTTCTATTGAAACGCAATATTATAGATAATAGACGTTCAACAACTGAGGTCATTGAGTCTTGAGAATAGCCGAGCATGTAGCAACGCCCTTATTTATATGGTGTTTCGATTCGATTTGAACATGGGCTTAGCGTTTGTACCTGCCAGTATTCATACTTTACCGCAAGGCCACCATAGCTTACTGTGTCTGAGACCTTAACATAGTATACATGCTGTTTTGTTTCACATGTCAACCACTTCCGATTATTTCCGTTACATCTAATATTTCTAAAATGTCACTCCAGTATGAGATATTTGACGTTATTAAATTACTGAACAAAAAACACCACGAACATTTAAGAGTACGCACGAATCAAAAATGTATTTTTGAAGTACAAACTTCCTTATATTAGGCGCGCTTTGCCTGATGTGAAACGCACCCGACGGTGACAATCGGGGCTACTCGGTTCAAACACGAACACGTATTTGCAATATGCTGGTAATAGTGTGTAGTTCATAAGTGTGCTAATAGATGACACTAAAAACTTAATACGAGTAAAAAGTCATTTGTAGTTCACAAGTGCGCTAACAGATGACACTAAGACTGAATATTATCGTTAGGTATTTATTATTCATATTAAATTTTATTATTGTATAGGCCGATTTTAATATATTTATGATTAAACAGTGTGACTAAAAAATTATATATATATATATATTAAAAATAGAAAATCTGAAGCTTTCACTTCTGTCGTGTGGTCATATTAAGCACGCACCCATTTTTTCCCCTACTAAATCATCAACAAACTGACCAAAATCCACAAAATTTATTGCATGACTCTATTTTTAATTCATACAATTCGAAAACTAGTTTTGTACGCACAAAATTGAAACATTAAATTTTATTTATCATTAATTCAATACACGTGTTCAGATAGTACGAGTTATAAGGTACTTGAAATACATTATTAATTACTAACTCGACGCCGAAGAATCCGTATAAATTATTAATAAATTCTAATAGTAAACGATCAATAATATTGTAATAAGTAATAATAAAACTGAAATTGTTCAATTCTAATGCCAGATTTACACACGCTAGTAAACTTGGTCGCGTCACTGTTAAATCACACCAGTTTTAATCGAGTTGCTATCGTAGTGCTGAAATGGACAGCTTGGAGTTGTTGACGCAAGGGCCGGCGGATACAATCAATTTTTAAACGGTTTTATTTAGCTTGACCCCATATATTTGTGCTGTTGTTTCAAATCTTGCGACCGATTTTTCACCCAGTCCCCGTTATCCGATTGAGTTGAAATTTTGCACACATGTATAGCTCCGGTGACAATACAATATAATGGTAACTAGCTGACCGGCCCGGCTTTCGTCCGGGTGTAAATCGTACATTTGAATTTTCACTCACTTCCCGTAATCCGATTGAGTTGAAATTTCTACTAAGGACAGAGTGGTGTAACGGTTAGCGTAGCGGCCTTTGGATCACACTGTCATGGGTTCGAATCCCGCCTCCGCTCATGGATGTTTTGTGATGTCATTTAGTTTTAAGTGAGTTGTTATTTGATGTAAACAAGACGCTAATGACCTAAGTTGTCGACGCGTCTATAATTTACAATAAATAAATAAATAAATGAAATTTCTACTGCATCTATCGGCAGACTCGTACTTTACCATACAACTACACTGGCTTACTGTATCTGATACCTTACATAGTTATATATGTTGCAGTCAAAACTCTTAACCAGTCAAAAGTACTATTGACTAGCAAAATCAGTCAAAAGTACTTTTGACTGAACAGGTTGGTCAGAAGTGGTTTTGACTGAAAATTATTGGTTATTAGTACTTTTGACTGCAAATTTGCAGTTAAAAGTACTTTTGACTGACGCTCTTCGTCAAAAGTAGTTTTAACTGCAATAAAGCATCAGTCAAAAGCACTATTTTTGTGCAAGCGGTTGAACAGAGTAGACGTGTTTTTACTTTGGTGCAATTTTTAATTTCGTGTGTAATAAAATTTTTAGTTTTTCGACATCATGAAGCCTCCTGGAGGCTCAAAAAATAAAAGTGAGATCAATCTCGACATGGAGGGGTTCTCTGATACCCTAAATCAGGCAATTAGTGTTTTTATAAGTTCCAGTGATTTTAAGGAAATTTTTACAAAAATCGTTACAGATTGTGTTTCTAAATTCTTAGCTGAACCATTACAAATAATTAAAGATTTACAATCTGAACTATCTAACTTAAAAAAATCAATTTTAACTCAAAGTGAAAATAATTCTAATAAAACATATTCAAAAGTTCTAAACGAAGGCCCAACATTGAGATCGCAAACAAAAGCAAGGATGTTGTCACCAGGTACGTCAGGAACGGACTCTAATAGTGATACCACTCGTAATTCCACAAATCTTAAACAACTAACGATAGGTAGGAACAATAAGATTAATTCTGATTTCAAAGGAAGTGAAAGAACTGCGTGGCTCTATTTAGGAAAAGTGCATAAGTCAGTAACTAGTGAAATTGTTTTAAGGCATCTTAATCAGGATGGCTCTACTTATACATGTCGTCAGCTGGAAACTAAAGGGTACACGAATTCATTTCTTATTGGTGCTCCCATGGAATTTAAAGATAAGTTAATGGACCCCGATTTTTGGCCAGAGAATGTAATCATTAAAAGGTTTTGGTTTCCAAAAAATAAAAAGATTAATTTTTTAGACAAACCTTCTGTCTAAAAAAACATGAGCCAAAAAAATCACAGCCTAATTTATTAAAGATTGGACATTTAAACGTAAGATCGTTGAAATCAAACTTTGATGAATTTCTTGTTTATTTCAGTATGCATAATTTTGATTTATTAACACTAAGTGAAACATGGTTAACTACAGAAAGTGATTTACACTCTCTTAGGATCCCAGGCTACACACTTATAAATTGTGATCGCGTTAGTAAACGCGGTGGTGGTGTGGCTATTTATATTAAAGACTGTATTTCGTATTCTGTTGTGCCAATTCAGAATAATAATGGTGAAGCTCTCGAGCAGTTATGGATAAACATTAAAGTGAATAATCAAAAGTTTGCCATTGGCACCTTGTATAGACCCCCAAATTTCGCATATATCGATTCTCTTAATATTTTTGAGGACACGCTCTTAGAAATAGTACCCACTTGTGATAAACTTATATGTCTGGGCGATTTAAATATTGATCTGAATGCTACCACACCTGCTTCTAAATATCTCAGTAATATATTACTGTCGTTGGATCTAACACAAATTATTTCAGAAGTTACACGTTATAATGAAAATAATGAGGGAGGGTCATTACTTGACTTAATTATAACAAATGACATTTCAACTGTAGTCCATCCCTGTTGTGTTGATATGCCGGAGTCTGTAACAGATCATCGACTTGTTCTTTGCAGTATTATGCATAATCAAACAAAATTTGTTAAAAAAAGCATTTTGTATAGAGATTTTAGATATTTTAGTGATGATGATTTTATCAATGATTTGAGAAATATAGATTGGCTTTCAGTATTAGATTTTGAAAACATAGATGACAAGATTACTCAATTTAATTGTTTAATTCATGAAGTCCTTGATAAGCACGCACCTTACAAATATAAAACATACAATGTTACACCAAAATCTAAGCCTTGGATAACTCACGTTATAAAAATTATGATGAGAAAACGTGATGCTGCTAGAGACAAATTCTTAAAATTTAGAACTAAAGCCGCGAAAGATTTTTATCACGACCTAAAAAATTACACAAAAAAAGCCATAGATAGAGAGAAAAAAGCTTTCCTTAATTTTACAGTGAATAATAATAAACAACCGAAGTCATTGTGGAATAATTTAAAAAGTTTAAATATCACAGGGTCTAATAGTAATAGTACTGACATTCCTGTAGATTTAAGGAAAGCTGACGAAATAAATAAATATTTTTTGAGTGCTTCTACTAGTAACAATGATATAAATCGTGAGACACTAAATTTTTATTTGCATAACAAACATCCAAATTGTGTTGAACCATTTGTAATAAATACAATTTCCCAAGAGGAAATTTTGAAAACTATATCAAAAATATCTACAGATGCAGTTGGATGCGATGGAATTTCTATAAAAATCTTGAAAATGTGTCTTCCATACTGTTTAGACGTTGTTACTAACATAATCAACTCGTCAATAATCGATTCTACTTTTCCCAATCTTTGGAAAAAAGCTATTGTCAAACCAATGGCTAAAATCAACCATCCTAAAGATTTTAAAGATTTAAGACCAATAAGTATATTATGTAGTGTTTCTAAAATCATTGAAAAAATTATCCATAAACAACTATATGAATATTTCATTACGTACAGCTTATTACCTCAATACCAGTCTGGATTCAGGAGCAACCACAGTACTGTAACCGCTCTCACACTTTTGAGTGACGATATAAGAAAAGCAATGGACGATTCTCTGTGCACCGCCTTGATATTGCTTGATTATAGCAAGGCGTTTGACACTCTGGATCACGAACTACTTCTAGCTAAGTTACATTTTCTCGGTCTTTCTTTTTCAGCCATAATGTGGTTTGATTCATATTTGTCAGGTAGATCTCAATCAGTCTTCTTAGACAATGATAATGTTTCAACTTATCAGCAAATAATTAAAGGAGTACCCCAGGGTTCAATAATTGGTCCACTGCTTTTCATTGTTTATATATTTGATTTTTATACATCTTTACAACATCTTAAGTTACATCAATATGCTGACGACACGCAAGTGTATTATTCCTTCCAGTTATCTGAGAAGCAGAATGCTACTGAACTCATAAACAGTGACCTACAATCAATACATCGCTACTCAAAAAATCATGGTCTAATTTTAAATTCTAATAAATCATCCATTATCTACATCGGTAGTAACTTTCTTATTCGATCAATGAACAATCATTTTCTGAACATTAATATAAATGGGAATGGAATTCCAGTTGTAAAAACAGCTAAGAATCTTGGTGTAACTTTTGACCAGAATATGAAATTTACAGAGCATATATCTATCAAATTTAAATCTGCATATTTCAGACTTAAGAAATTGTTTTCGTTTAAAAATTACCTGTCAGTGCAAATGAAACTTAGATTGGTCAATGTTTTGGTTTTACCAATAATTGAATATGGTGACGTAGTTTATGGTAGCTCGTTAGATTTTCAAACCCGATACAAGGCTCAAAAGCTTCAAAATGCCTGTTTAAGATTTGTTTTTGATATTCCCTATAGAGAACATATAACACCTTTCCTCACGCATCATAGTATTTTAAACATGACAAATCGTAGACTTCTTCATTTTTATTCATTTTTATTCCGTTTGCTAAAAAATAACGAACCCTTATACCTAACAAGTAGGCTGGTAAAGCGTTTAAATCCTTATCAGATTAGATCTATTACTTTTGAAATTCCATCACACACTACCTCAAACTTTAAAAAGTCTTTCTCATATTCAGCCCCTAAATTATTAAACGACCTTCATAACATAATTCCAGGGCATGATTACAATAATTCTAATGTGTTAACTAAAATCAAAAAATTTCTTTTAGAAAACCAACCAATGCATCGGCCAATCTAGGCTTTTTTTTGCATTTTATAAGTACTATTTTCTGTATTTTATTATTTTCTGTATCTTATTTTTTGTTATTATAAGGGCAGATGGAAGATCAATCTTGATGATTGAATCTGTTCCCATTGCTTCTTTTGTTGCAATAAACAATTCTTATTCTTATTCTTATTCTTAACTCGTTAGATGTGAATAAAAAAGATATTTATTAAATGTGAAATCGTACTTTTTTGCCGTTTCATTCTTAAGTCACCATGCCCTATAGAAATATGAGCAGCATCAATAATGTCGTAGATTTCCTCAGCCGGCAAAAAATATTTGACAGGTTCTGTGTTTGTAACTAATTTTTTTATACCACAAACTTCAATGATGTTAAAGCGTTTTAGTCTACTGTACTGTAATGGTGTTTTCTTTTCATCAAATTTCGCGTCTTCCACATCCATTGCAAACTTTTCAAATTTTTCTTTTGTCATCACGTGACTATCTTTCATATCTTCTATCGCTAAAATTCTTTGCAAAAAGCGTTCTTTCTTTTCGTAGTCACTCATTTTTGTTCTAATATCAGCACGTTCTCCACTAATAATGAGTAATATAAAAGTTTATATGTGCGTATGTCGTTATTTTTATCGACCACCTTAACTTTTTAAGAGTTTTGACTGATACAACTAGTCAAAACCACTTTTGACGGAATTGGACAAAAGTACTTTTAACTGTTATTTTAGTCAAAAGTATTATTGACTAAAGCATACTGTCAAAAGTACTTTTGACTGATTTTGCTAGTCAATAGTTATTTTGACTGGTTAAGAGTTTTGACTGCAACATATACACGCTGTGTTTTGTTTCTCATGTCAACCACTTGTCCTGTTTCCGTTAAATCAAATATTTATTAAATGCCACCCCAGGTTTGAGACATTAAGACGTTATTCACGTCAAAAAAGTATTTTATTGAGGCCCCGGGGGGCTGTCAGACAAAGGTACAAGCGAAAACTGCGCATTTGCCGCCCCTCAAATCCGCAACTGTCCAAAACTGATCTACTTGATTGTAGATTATAGACGGTCAGCAACTTGAAGTCAGTAGATCAACAATTAAATGGGAAGCGGCTCTGATCGTGCATGGGATGTTAAAAAGACACGATCAGAACACACAGATCTTTTAAAGCATAGACGAGTTTTTAATTGCATTCTAGAATCTAGACGATATATATATGGCGCATTCGAGTACTATAATATTATTTTATTATAGCTGTTGCAATTCCTTGAAATGGCAACGCACTATCACCACAACGGCAAACGACCGTTCATCACTTATTATAAAACTAGCGTTTACCCGCGGTTCTCTCGCGTTAATCAGACAGATACACGGAGAAAATAAACGAAATTTTAATACAGAAATATGATGTACTATGTCTCATTGTAACGTGGAGACCATAAGTCATTATCGAAAATTAACTTACGGTGGTACATAATAAAGCTGTGATCAAGAAAACAAGACTCAAACTTTTGTCCTTGTCTTTTTTATCATCGAAAATTTATCAAAAATGTAAAATAAGATGTTAAATATCTGGATTACGTCAATTCGTTCATTGAAATTCAGCATTCTTTGTCTTTTTACATTTGAAGACATGAATAGTCTGCCACCAATAAGTTTTAAAAATAGTGTAAAAATGTGTGTGACCGACCACCAACAGCTAACGTTATTTGGCCCTACACCAATTCATAGTTTCAATTCAGTATTTTTTTTTTAAGAATACATTGAAAATCAATTACATTTTACAGCTCTCGCGCTAAACCCGGGCACTCGGGACATGTAATAGAGGAACCATAGCAACGCCATGAAACAACCGTATCCTACATTCGGCTATTCTCAAGCTACCAATAAGTTTTTGTATATATGCCAATGTACATATTATATACTAAGTTAAAATAATAAACCTTAAAAAAATCTGTACGGAGAACCATACATGAGTTTTTCTCCAAAATTATTTTCAAAATAATTTTTAATTTTCAGTGGAATTTGCCAAATCTAGTTAACTTTTTTTTGTGCAAATTGCGATGGGCGAGTCTAGAATACCTGTGAAGTTCTTGGAACGAAATTTGAAACATAAAACATTGTTTAATTGACTCGCGAGACTCTAGTTACGGTATGGATTGTAGTTTGCTGCACGCCAATAAAAAAAAACCGGTCAAGTGCGAGTCGGCCTCGCGTGGAGAGGGTTCCGTACTACTCCGTTTCCCGTGGGAATTTAGACTTAGGATTTTCGTTTAGGTTTTCCTGTAAACTATGTTCCTGTAAACTACGTTCCCTTTTTTTCAAAATTTTTGGCACAGTCGTTTCGGAGATGGGGGGGTAATGCTTGATTTTCGTGTATTTTCTGTAATATCTTTTAAACTATGCATTTTAAAATTATAAAAAAAATATATTTGTATTTCTCATAACGAGTCATTTTATTTGATACGTCACATGGATGCACTTGGAAATTTTTTTTTTATTTTCTAATTTGCCCCCCAAAATTAAACCCCAAAATCGGAATTCGTTTATTTAAACTATACAGGGTGTACCACAGAAAACCGAACATAGGGAAAACTCCATTGTGCAAATTAGTGAGGATCAGTGATTGCTGTGCCCTTTTCCATGCTTAAAACAATGATAATTAATTTAATTGAGTTAGCCATGTGTATTCTATTTTTGTCACGCTACCCATTTTGTTTATGTCTTCCCTGTTGCACTCATTTATTTTCTATGTTTTCAATTCTGTGATACACCCTGTATACGTCCGTGATTGGGTCACCTAACTCTTTATATTATGTACCAAATTTCAACTTTTTTTCGTCCAGTAGATTCAGAGAAAATAAACTGTGACAGGCAGACAGACAGACAGACACGAGATATATCCTATAAGGGTTCCGTTTTTTTCATCGGATGTACGGAACTCTAAAAAAACAAAAACAATTAAACAAAACAAATACAACACAATGGCAATGAACTCAAATGTTATAAAATATATTACAATTATTATGAAGACAATTGAATGATGTTATTTATTATATAAGTTCACAATTTGCAACATAAAACACGCTAAAAGCAGACCTTTGAATAAAACAAAGGCGCATTAATTAAAATATAAAAGTAATAATTTAACAATTAACTCTTCCGACGAGTCAACTAGAAAATTAAGTCTGAGGTCAATTTAAAAAAAAAGTCTGGATTAAAGTCTGAGAACAAAAATCTAACACATTTCATAATAATTTATATTATCTCATTTTTTGGGTTTCGTAACTCAGAATGAAAATAAAATGGAACCCTTACAGGATAATTTTGTTGTCCGTCCGTCAAGACCCTTTTTCTCGGGAACGGCAAAAGGTATAAGTTGCCGAGCGTGGCGTAGCCCCGCAAGCTTATTATAAGTAATCTGCAGACGCGTTCGGTATACAATAACTTTATTTTATTTCGAAGTTACACAGCCAATGAAAGACGATGTAAAATGCAGACGCCGTAGTGTAATACGTCCGCAGTTTACGGAGACATATTATTATACCGCATTAATACAATTTAGGCAAATTATTATTATTTTGTAGCTTGTTAAATCATAACACATTACGTACAAACAGTGGCGTATCTACCACAGGTGTTCCAGGTGGCAATCACCGGGGCCCCCTAACCTCGAAGGGCCCCCAATTTTTGGGTCAACTACTGATTGATTAAGTCCGTTACACTCGATTTTTTTCTCAGTCCAATTATATATGATCTAAGCGCAGATTGCATTTAGCTTTAATAGTTGACATTACTGTAATAAATTTTCTTAGTAAACTCTGTATCGTTTATGTCAATAATCTATGATTTGATGAAGACGACTGGAGGATTTATTTATTCTTAAATATAAAAGAGCGCAATACTTATTATCTGAAGAATACCAGTAGAACTTCTTTTAATTACAGCGTCCGTTTATATGACGTAGAACATTTTGAGAATACAATCAAATGTTGATGGGATGATGGATGTCCACGTGAATAATTGGAAATTTCGTTCTTAGTTAGGTAAAGTGGGGGGAGGGGAAGGGGGCCGCCAAAAAAAATTTTACACCTGGGCCCCGCGGAGTAAAGCTACGCCACTACACAACCTATAATTTCTTAATTTGACGAACAATAATAATAAATACGTTATTGCATATTTTTTAAACAAAACCTGATCGTTCAGTAGTATTTTGTTAATGGCTTTTTGAATTTCTACATTTTCTCAAATTATTAGTCTTTTTCCTTTATTATTAATATAAAGGTTTCACCCTTACTACAAATAATAAGTAATTAGATTTAGGTAAATTAACACTAAAATTTACAAGGAGGTTTCTTTATGTTCTGAAGATGGATTAATAGTCTGAAACGCGTGTAGCAATGCTGTTGTTTACATGGCGTTGCTATGATTCTTCTATTACAAGTCCCCAGTTCCGGATTCTAACCCGAGAGCTGGTAAAAGTGTCAATTGGATTTTCAATTTATTATTAAAAAAAAATAATGAATTGAAAATATGAATTGGTGCTAGGCCCAAATAACCTTAGCTGTTGGTGGTCATTAAAACACAATTTAACAATTTCCGAAACGATCGTTGTTTTATAAACAAAATTTGTAGAATTTTTTTAAGTGTGTGTGTTTTTCTATTTTATTAATCATGTTCTATCAAGTGCTTAGCGAAAATCAGGTCAAGTGATAAACAGCTCGCGAGTCCATTATAGAGCGATCATCCTGTAGACAACAATGGTGGTGAATAAATAAATGCAAAACAAATCACTAAATAAAACAATTGACGTTGTGGTTCGTTGAATTTAAATTGTAAATTGTCCGTTTTTACATTTCAGATCAGATGAAATGCCTCGATATGTGGAACAGTGGCCCTTATGCAGTCTAGACATAGATGCGATACTGCCCTATAAATAATTATGCTCTGAAAGCAAGTCGCATCTGCCATAAAACGCCAATGAATTCATTAGCAAATGTGTTTCATAAACATAATAAGATGTCGCTGAAAACCGCCAAAACAAATACCAGATGTGGTACAATTAATTATTTTAAGGTAGGTCCACCTTGCGTTTGTGCAGCAAATGATTTTAATTTTTGTGTCCTCAAGCATGTTTAGGAGATGTCATATCCAAGTTTGCGACCTCTAAAACAGGGCGGGGGAGTTTTGGCGGGCTAAAAACAACGATTTTTTTGCACTTTTTTCGGTTTCTTGCTTATAGCATGGAAACGGCTGGTGCTATCGACAAATGGTCCTATTCAAAATTAAAGGGCACAACATTTACTTCAAAATGCACTAGTCAAATATGTTTTTGTTCCAATTTTTACCGACTCTACAGACAAAAAATAAAACTATTTTTTTGTTTGAAGGCGCTAATCTCAGGAACTACCAGTCTGTAAAAGAAACAAACTAGTAATCAATGAGACCCTATACGAGTTTTTTAAAAATTCAATCCCAAAGAATGAAAACGGGAGTGTAGGATTTATTGTAATAACAAAAAATCCTACACCCACGTTTTACCCACTTTGGGATTGAAATAAAAAAAAAAATCGAATAGCCTATAAACCTTCCTTAATAAACGGGCTATCTAACAAAAAAAAAATTCAAATCGGACTGGTAGTTCCTGAGATTTAAAAAATGTTATAAGCAAGAAACCGAAAAAAGTGCGAAAAAATCGTGGTTTTTAGCCCACCAAAACTCCCCCGCCCTGTTTTAGAGGTCGCAAACTTGGATTTGACATCTCCTAAACATGCTTGAGGACAAAAAAAAATAAAATCATTTGCTGCACAAAACGCAAGGTGGACTTCCTCTCGTGACTGGACTAATGTAGGTATAGCGACCTTTAATGAGCCATTTAAATGTCAAATCGCGATGCAGTTGCTAAATCGCACGTTTTCGATACAAAAAGTAGCATGTGTGCACTGGTTCTTAAAGGGGAAGAAGTAAGCTTTAAAACCGTGAAAGAATTTTTCAAATCGGTTCAGTAGCTCTTGAGATTACTGAAGAAGCAGCTGTTCATATAGTATACATATTCTCATTAAACTGGTTCGTTTAAAAGAACATCATTATGAATGACTCATCCCTGAGTGATAACGCTAAGCGGGAGAACACGTGACGTAGCATAACAATGTTTTTTTACAATAATTAATTGTACATTTACACACGCACGCGATTGGTCGATTTGAATGCTTGCCCAACTAAACAAGTGAACATATGTCAGTGAACGAGATTCAAAAAGATCAAACAGAACAAGTGATGATCTCACAGTGTGTCTGTCTATACTCTACGATGACATAAAATATATTATCTATGTATTTTGTATGTACGATTTTTTTATATCACAGGCGGCCCGAAACTAGAATGGTCTAAATAAAATACATAGTTGTTTTTGAAGCAAAACTTCTTTGGCCGCAATGAGAATAATTTTGTTCAGCGGCGAAACGAAAATGACAAACTTCACCGTCAAGAGTGAGGGAAATGAGCTGCTAGCGAGTAGCGAGGATAACCAGAACCGATTGGCTGACGGGTAGACCTCGCGCGGCGAAAGATGAAGCCACCGCGTCATAGTAACGTGTTCACGGTCCAACTTTTAAGAACGATTACAATAATTTCCCAAGGTTTTAAAGTGTAATTATCAGAAAATAAAAGTTAACAGACGATAATGACCTGACACCTCAGTTGTCGCGCGTCCATATTCTAAAAACAAAAAAAAAAAAAAAAACACTGGGGAGAAGGAAATCGATAAAAAAGTCATAAAATTACTTTCTGATGCTCAGTTTAATGAACGTGTGTAGACCTCTTTTCAAACGGCTTATGATCCTTACGTTCTATGATCAGTATATTTACCACTGTTTAGTACACATTAAAAAAAATATTAACAAATTTCCAGAACAATCAACAATTCATTCTCATGATACTCGGAAAAAATCCAATCTGTGTTTGCCCCTAAATAAATTTACGCATACGAGGTACGGCCCCAATTATCTGGGTTTGCAATTTTATAATAAACTGTTGCCGGAGACAAAAGCGATACCTATTCATAAATTTAAAAGACATATAAAAGCGTATCTTGCTATAAATTGTTTTTATGATTACCAACATTTTTTAAATATTGGTGATTACATCTAATTATCGTAGACTTTTGTTATACTATGTATTTGACCGGTACACGGTGTAGCCAATACAAATAAACTTATTATTATTATTTGAATTTCCCATGGGTAGTGATGCGCGATTACGAGATGTTTTAGTCGATTATCTCGATTGTTCAAACATCTCGATGTCTCTCGATGGTTGTCACTTGAACTCGATTATTGTTGTTTCATAGTTCACCGAGACCGAGTCGCATAGTATCTACTGAATCGTACACTGCCGAGAGCCACATAATATTCAATCGTTCATCACTCAACAACTGTGGTCGAGTCGATGGTCGATTGTGCAGTAATCGTGCAATACGAATTAATGGTGAAGAGATCACTGAGTAGTGAGTACCGACTGAACAGTGTGAACAGTGAACAATCAACGAGTCGCGTGAACGTCAGTGGACTAGCAGATAATCTTGAATCGCGATTATATGTATTCTCATTCGCTGCTATTGCTATAACCTATCTGGCAAATAATCGACTTGAACAATCGAACATTTCGATTGTAAAATCAAACTCCAAGTCGATTGTGGACTCAATTGTTATTATGAACGATTTGAATTGTTTCGATTGTAAAAATATCTCGTAATCGCCCATCACTACCCATGGGGTCCAAATCAAGATGAGTATGACCCTGTATATTATAAAAAATTCTTCATGTGTTTTTTTAGTGGTAAGGTAGAATTGTAGAAAGTACGAATATACAATATAACTGAAATATGAAAGTTAAGTGGTACAGTATGAAAAAAAACAAAGGTAAGTATTTAAAAACAAACAAATACATTAACTTAACATGTCGAAAAGATATTTGATGAATAGTAAAAAACAACAAACTGACAATAAGAGGTCTTTGAGAACAAACAGAAGCTTTCGACACTTTTGTAATGGCTTCAGTCATCTTTCAATTTACATTTTTCAGCGACTTTTGAAACGTTATTGTCACCTCTTTGAAAAGTGTTAACACATATATATTTAAACACAAGGTTTTGAGTTTCTGTGGATGGCTACTGAATAAAAAATAAATCAAACAATTTTGTTCCCTTAATTAAGTCCACATCTTATTTCACATAACAATTGGGTTTTTAAATGAATTTTTTTTTTTACTTAAATGGAAGGACCACATACAAGTTTTATAGCAAAACTGTTTTTATTTAATTTTTTTGCTTACTAATTAAAAAGTTATATTTAAATAAAAATTAATTTTTAAACTCAGTTCCGATAACGCGCCGAAAGAATCCGAACGCGTGTGACGTCATTATGTTATCTATGGTCATTGTATCCATGGTAACCAAGTTAAAAATTTATTATTTTTGATAGTATGTGTAATACATATACACAAATACCAACAAATGCAGACACATTTTAACATAACGACGTCACAAACATTCCTGGCGCGTTTTGAAGTCACGTGATATTTTTTAAATTTTTATACATTTTAATTAATTTTTAATAATTTATCTATAGCTTTAAAAAAAATTTTCTTTTCGATTTTCAATATTATTTATGTTAAATTATTAGAAAAAATTAAAAAATTAATAATTTTTTTTAAACTTAAATACCTAATTAAGTAGTGCAAATATATCAGACATTCAGTTAGTGGGTCTCAATTTTTTTTTACAAAATTGGTGGTCCACACAACTAAAAAGGTTGGGAACCGCTGCATTAGACTGTTCACCAAGTCATCCTGATCAGTAAGTATATATTTAAAAAAAAGTAAATCAATATTTCTCAAAATCTTATTAAACATAACTACGTTATGAATTGGCAATTGCCAACTACCGAAGCAAAACTGTACATTGAGAAGAAATATTTATGCAAATTGATTTAAAAAGGTATATTCAATATATTACATCCAAGGTCACTGCATTTAGCCGCATTGGTTACCGAAGTGTGACGAAACAACGTACGCGAAAGAAAAAAGAACTTAGTATAACCAGTAGACGTGAAGGCCAAACTATCTGAATGAATACTATTTCTTCCCTTGCGATCTAGGTACAAAAATGATTTCGACGAAACGTACATAAGGGACACTCTGTGGAAAGACATTCCAGAATCGAAGCTCTTCCAAGCCCTGATGACGCACATTGCAATGTTTACGAAACGTCGACAAAAATGTCTTAACAAACGCGACCCCAACTCGGAAACCATTTCTCATTTAAAAATTTAATCTGGTCGCGGAAGTCTCAAATTATAATTGATTAGTGACTTCATTATTATAAATCAAAGAGCATCTTCGATTATCTGTCTAAATATTAAAATAATTCAAGTGTGTAAGCGGCTTTGTTCCAAATTTTCGTAATTTTCGGATTTATAGACCGTGCTCCGATGGTATTTCTACCTTACGTTTCGTCTACAACTGTGGTAGACATTTTCAAAGGCGACGTGGCAGCGTGTGGCAGCGAAGTGTCCTCCTTGGTGGCTTACAGGTAAATCGAAAAAGGACGAATACGACCGAGCAAAGAACTCACGCACACTACTAAGTGACTAATCACTGAAGGACGGACTACGACCGAGCAGAAAACTCACGCACACTACTAATTGACCATTCATTGAAGGACTGACTACGACCGAGCAGAAAACTCACGCATACTACTAATTGACCATTCACTGAAGGACGGACTACGACCGAGCAGAGAACTCACGCACACTACAAATTGACCAATCACAGAAGGACGGACTACGACCAAACAGAGAACACACTGGCACTTAGCAGTGTTTATAAGATACCATTGGGCCTCTAGGGCCCCGCTTGTGGATTCTAGTGTTAGTATTTAGTAAACATTCTTAGAGAAGTATGATGTATAAAATAGTGGGAACTTGGACAAATAAAATTCTCAAACGCTAAAATTTAGCGTTTGAGAATTTTATTTGTCCAAGTTCCCACTATTTTATACATCATACTTAATTCATCATGGACGATACCAATGGTAATTTAATTCTTAGAGAAATTGAGTCAGAAGTGGGATCTCTCACTTGTAATGTTATGCGATTGAACGGCCCTTTGTATGGAACAGATTGTTGACGCCATTTAAATTTAAATACTGTGATTGTGCCATCCCAGACATTAATAAAAAAACTGTCCATTTATACTAATAAAACTAATGCAGAACGCATTACGAATCGTGCCTATACGATTTTGACACATTATAAATATCTATTTAGTTTAATTTGATACAACTATGTCAAATATAAATCATATTACAATTAGGTACTTATTGTTCAAGCTTACTTAACAACATACAGCGTATTCTGTTCTTAATTTCTTATTGGGTTTCACGGTCTACGGCCTGCTTTTTTGCCTGAATCAAACAAAATCAAAGTGATTACAAATAGGCTGAATTTTCGTGAGTGGCTTAGTTTTTACGAGTTTCCCAACTTTTCTCTCCGCTAAGAACTCGGTAGAGGTATGCGAAGTTCTGCGCAGCTATACTATGGTAAAGTATAAAGTCTGCCAACAGGTACAACGACAAACCTGCGGGTTCAAATTCCAAAGACTTTTAAATTTTTTTCTTAATAATGAAAATATATAGGTATTGAATAACAATTTAAAATACAAAAAAAAGTGTGTGGGTCTCGAGACCCCCGACATATGTGAAACATCAAAGAAAACGTTATTGAATTCGGTGGTATTCTCTATGTACTAGTATATATTACTGTAGTAGTATATATAACTGTTATGCTGACGTAATCATATATACTGCACTGTAACACACGCGGTTGTCTTCCCGTGCCCGAGCGCGCGGAAGCCGAGAGAGAGAGTGCCGCAGTGGTGGGGAGAACAGCAGCGAAGGAGCGGACCACAAATTTCGTTGCATATTTCCCCTCACGCGACTGTTCACAGCCCGACATAAGATGTACCACATCAAAAATAAAATTACAATTGTTTTATCTTAATCTTATATATAAACGCGAAATAACAGACTCACTCATTCATCACGAAATCTCAGGAATAATAAAGCCTACAAACATGAAATTTTGGAGGTAAGTTCCTTATAGGACGAAGGCATCAGCTAAGGAAGGACTTCTCGAAATTCAACCCCTAAGGGGATAAAACAAGGTTGTAGAGTTTTTTGACTAATCAACGCCCAGGTCAAACCGCTGAAGCTAGAAACTTGAAATTTGGACAGTAGGTTCCTTTTCTATCTGTAGTCTGATTCTTGATTTGGCGTTTACCCCAACTCTAGCTTCAAAAATAGCGTCGGGAGAGTGTGACCGTTTTTAGGCGAAGGGAAAGGGTTTGAAATGAAGATTGCAGGGAGAACTTTCGATAGAGAATACTCTTAAATGAGCTCGACATCCCCATAGTCGAACTCAAATGGAACAAGTTTAGTGGACAGCCTGTATAAGACGACGTTCGTTTAATGTGGACATTTTCATTATTGGTGACCTCGCGGCTATAATACATAAGTTTATTGATCTGACAAATAAACTGACATAATAATAAGTAAATAAGAATTGAATTAGAACTCTATAAATATGAGATAAGTAAATACAGGTGGCAAATATCATCATTTCGTCTCATTAGTATACTTTATTTGTCAATATTAAATCACAGCCGATTACTAAACGCAAACATAACCTTCAAAATACCAAACAATATTATGTTTGGCACAGTTCTTTAGTACGGCCCACGGGGTTACGTTTAAAGCCGATCAATTACACTGCCCGAGTTTACGAGCCACTAACCGACGAGTTTATTAGTCGCTAGTTGTGAGAATGTTGTGAGATATTAGCTTTGTTCCAACCACTCTGAAAACCGTAATATTACCGTCACGCTCATGCGCAGTGGATAGAATACGTTCCAACCGAGCTGGTGATCGTTTGTGAACGATTCTTAAAGCGTTCCAACTTCCAACCGAATTTGTGATAGTTTGTGAATTGTTTCCGAACGATTATTTCGGTACGTGGTCTAGACATGAAACCAAAATGAAACTGTAAAACTGACATGCGCATTAAGCACTTTGTTACATTTGTCTCTGTTCAATACCAACTTGGGACAGTTGTTTATTCATTTGTAATTTGTTTTACTTTTGTTTTGTCTCGTCTCTGTACAAATATCTATTTATTCTTCATTTGAGATTTGTTTTGTCTTTGTTTGTTTTTGCAAAATTATTAATTTAAATATTTATATTTGAATTCTTAGTTAATAAAATTTAATTATATTTATATTCGTGTAATTTCATTTTCAAAACGTTTTTAACAACAAAAAAAAACCTGAAATTAAGAATTTACATTTGACAAATGACAATTGATATATTTTGATCATATGCATGGTCATGGAGGCCATGTAGTCCAGTAATTTTAGATTTCTACTGCAGAAAAATTCCCAGTTAGCTGATTTTTTTTTATTTACCTTCGTTATGGTGTTTTAACAAACGTGTAAAAAGTCCCCATCGATATCGTGCCGGCGTTGCCAAATATTCGAGGTTCAAGTTCACGATAGACGGTTTTTAGCGAATTTCTCGGTTCCGTTCTATTTTTTGTAAAAAATGGTTATTACTAATCTTGTAGAGGGCAAAATTATCTACAACTTTTGTATAAACATTTTTTATCTACGATTTATAGTTTTTCTTATTAAAGCACCCGCGGCTTCCTCCCCCTCGATTTTACATAACGGGATTATGCTGCTTCCCGAGGACCTAACAAAATGATTTGTAGATTTATTTTAAGTTGAACTTAAAGCTAACGATTAATTATAATTTTATCGAAATTACTGCAGTAGTTCTCTACTTGTAAGCAACCAAACATACAAATCGCAGGGCTCCCAGCGACTTACTACCTCAAAAAAAGAGAAAAAGGGACTTGTCAGTCCAAAAAAAGGGACCAAAAAGGGAACAAAACTAACCATAAAAACAGTTATTGAAACGCATTATTTGGTTTAGGACGTAAATTTGACAGAAAAAAAACAACAAAAATCACTTTAAATATTATACCAACAATGAAAGATAATTATATTGTTTATAGACAATAGAGTTTATATTATTATTTATTGAACATGTGCCGCATATGTTATTTAATGTTAAAATTTAAAAATTAGTAAGTATAAGAAAAAGAAATTCAAAATAAAAGCAAAAAAATATTTTTGCTTTGTTGATGTTGTTTATTGTCGCAGATTGTTTGAAATAATGTTTTTATTAGTGCTGGGACTTTTTGATTTTTTGGTCGGTTACCGGTTATCAAAAATAATAACCGGTTTCGAAAAAACCGGCATTCAATCAAAATGATGACCGAAAACCGAAAACCGGTCGATTAACCGGTCGTTCAGTCGGTTATAAATGACCGAAAACCGGTCGATTAACCGGTCGTTCAGTCGGTTATATGACCGAAAACCGGTCGATTAACCGATCGTTCAGTCGGTTATATGACCGAAAACCGGTCGATTAACCGGTCGATCAGTCGGTTATATGACCGAAAACCGGTCGATTAACCGATCGTTCAGTCGGTTATATGAGCGAAAACCGGTCGTTCAGTCGGTTATATGACCGAAAACCGATCGACTGACCGATCGTTCAGTCGGTTATATGACCATTAAAGTTTATACTTTAAAGTTTAAACTATATAATAATATAACCGTTCGACAGATCGACCGTTGATGTTATTTGTTAGGTATATTTTATTGTTGCAAATTGTGATAACATATCTATCTAGATACCTAAAATTTGATGACTAGTACAAGTAACATATTTAATGTTGTTATTAAAACTGCTGATCTCCACGGAATTTTTAACTTTGAAGTTTGATTTAAATTTTAAACTGCTTACAGCTGTACTGCCGCGCGATTGTTGTTGATTTGTTTCACAACACCGGCACCGTCTTGTATCCCAAAGAATAGACGCTTATGAATTGTTTTTATTTAGTTCCTAACTTCCTACTTCCTAGTCCTACTGTGTTGTCTTACGCGTTGACGGGAATTAAAAATGTCGGAAGTGTGGAAGTATTTTCATAAGAAAGAATTAACGAAAAACGAAGTGATTTGTAATATTTGTGACAAACTGCTTAAATATTCAGGCAGTACAAGTACGCTGTGGCACCATATTCGATCAGTACATTGCGTTGAAAACGCTAAACAGAAAAACAAAATTGAAGAATATTTGAATCGTTCTGACCAAAAGACCAGGTAGGTAATATATTTTTATTAACAAAAATATTGTATCTAATTTAATTAGTTCTTATATTTTATAAACATAATCTACGACAATGAGATCACTTACTAAGTTGAATATTTTGTTCTTTGATGATTTTTGAAAAGTCGCTTTCTTTTCTTTTTGTTTGTTTGCCTGCTGTTAGTGGATAAAACAGCCGTTCTTAGTAATTTTTCTCGCCCTTTATCTTTGAAACAAAATGGCTTTTCAAAAATAATCAAAGGACAAAATATTCTTACAAATGTTTCGATCTTTGTAACGGCAGAAATTTGATATGAAAATGTCGAAATTAACTCAAAAAACAGATAGCGATATCCGAACTTAAATAAAATGATGACGTTTTAGCTGTTTGAATAATTATTAATTTTAATCTCGTATCCTTATATTCTCTGAAAAGTAATTATTAATTTTAATCTTTCGTCGGTTCCATGGCTTTGGCAATCTATTTCTGAGGTAATGTTCGACATTTTAATTCTTAATTTCTGTCGTTATAAAGCATGAAAAATTAATTTTGTTTAACACTAAAATCCCTAACAATGAAACAACCATGCTGTTATTATTTTAAAATACACTCCTGGACAAAAAAAACCGGACAAAAAAATATTGCTTACAGTCAATCTTAAATAATTTTTAAAGTTTTGCATTGATCTTGATAAATTTTTTTTAACTTGTAGGATCGTTATCTGACAACAAATTTTAATGCATTTGGTATCATAGAGTGTTGCATAGCTTCCTTTAAAAACGTGTGTATACTTGTAGAATGAAGATATTGATATGAATCAAAAAAAGAAATGTGAAAAAATGATGAGGCTTAAAAATCTCGTACAAAGACACATCATTGTGTCGTTAAATTCTTCCACAAAATGCAACTTTTGGTTCTACACTGTATGATACCAAATCCATTAAATTTTTTTGTAAATTTGATGTCAGATAACGATTAAGATAAAAGCGCCTACAAGTTAAAAAAAATTTATCAAGATCAATGCAAAACTTTAAAAGTTATTTAAGATTGACTCTATCTACTATCTAAGCAATATTTTTTTTGTCCGGTTTTTTTTCTCTAGTAGTGTATTATCAATTTCCAATCATAGAAAATTTTTTGTAGGCAAGAATTTGATTCTGACGCAGGTCCTTCCAATGTACCTACACATACTAAAATTAAAAAAAAATGCAGAAAATCTTTAAGGACAACTGATTGTGACTATGACAGTGAGGACACTTTAAGCTCTATGGAAGTTGAAAGTGTTGAA
Organism: Mongoloraphidia duomilia; assembly: GCA_039654895.1. Taxonomy (NCBI): domain Eukaryota; kingdom Metazoa; phylum Arthropoda; class Insecta; order Raphidioptera; family Raphidiidae; genus Mongoloraphidia; species Mongoloraphidia duomilia. Next base: position 7,461,641 of record CM077523.1, read on the forward strand.
ACGTTATCGGGAGCTTCAGAAATGTGCAATACTCCAATTTCCACTCCGATAAAACAAATAAAAATTAATGACGTTTTTCACACAGTCTCTCAAACAAAATCATTTAATGAAAGAATTACCCGAATTCTTACATTGATGATATCCGAAGATTTGCTGCCTCTGTCTACAGTTGAGGGAACCGGATTTAAAAAATTTGTAAAGGCACTTAATCCTAATTACACTATTCCTTCTCGGAAAACTATTTCCTCAAGAATGATGTTAACATATGAAGAAAATAAAAGCAAAATTAAGGGGATTTTTAATAATTTAGATTATGTGGCAATTACAACAGACTGCTGGAGTTCGCGTACAACGGAGTCATACATCACTGTTACGGGTCACGGGATTAATAACAGTTTTGAAATGCAATGCTTTACTTTAGCCACCAAATTAATGACTAATCGACATACAGCAGTCAATTTAAAAGACGCTGTATGTGAAATAGCTGCTGACTGGAATATTCAACACAAAATTGTTGGAACTGTACATGACAACGCCGCAAACATTACAAATGCTGTAAGGGACTGCAAAGCATTAGGTATGTCCATAAATTGCTTAGCTCACACTCTACAACTGAGTGTGAATAAAGGGTTGGCTCAAGAAAATGTTCAAAGTCTTATAGTAAAGTGCAGCAAAATAGTGGGGCATTTTAAGCACTCAAATTTAGCGAGCAACGCTTTAAATGACTTACAAAAGAAAATGGGCATAGTTGAACATAAGCTAATACAAAGTGTGAAAACACGCTGGAATTCAGTTTATTATATGGTGGAGAGGTTACTTGAACAAAGATTAGCTGTACAAGGTGTTTTGATTGATCGAAATATTACATCCAAACAAATTAGTCAAGATTTAGAAATATCTGAAGAAGAGTGGACATTAATTGAAGGCATAATCGACGTTCTTAAACCCTTTGAAATGTCGACTAAATTAATCTCAACAGAAAATTACCCATCGCTATCTATAGCTCAACCACTGTTACACTCACTTCTAAAAAATTTCTTAAAAATATCAAATAATGACTTGCCAGTGATTGCATCTTTTAAACGTTTAATTGAAAGTGATCTAAAAACTAGGTTTGGTAATAACGAAAATGAACATAGTATCGGCTTTCGTTATGACAAAGTTAACATTTTCGACATCGCGACTTTTCTTGACCCGAGATATAAAAACTTCGAACGACGAATAGGTATCCTTAGAGATATAAAAATAGCAATAGAACAAGAACTATCGGAATTTGAAGTGGGAGAACCTTCTGGAGAAACGGAAAATGTGAAAAGTTCTGCCACAGATTTTCTTTTTCCTGAGGAATTTCCCAATACTATAAGCGAGGTTGAAAACTACAGTAGGGAAATTCAAATTAAAAAACAGGCTAATTTATTACAGTGGTGGAATTTAAATAGGATCCGCTATCCAAAACTATCAACAATTGCAAAAAAATATTTATGTATACCCGTTACATCCACTCCATCGGAAAGAGTATTCTCAACAGCTGGTAACATTGTGTCAGCCAAAAGAAATTGTCTCAAGCCTGAAAATGTTGATATTTTGGTATTTTTGCACCAAAATAAAAACGTATAGACTACGAGCAGAATGCCAATAGGCGCCAGCGCGGCAGATTTCGAAACTTTTTTCTAGATACTTACAGATTGTTCATGCGCGTCATTATTAGTTATTTCCAGTTTAAACAATTTTTCAATAAATTATATTATTGAAATTGCTATTGTCCGTGAGTATTCACTATTTCTTAAGCCACAAGTACAAAGTTTCTTCGCGTTCATTGTTAAATTCGTAGTTCTTGACAAAATGACACTATGTTTTGGTTATATTTTGACAGATGAGAATGCGTTAACTTTAATTTGTTTTTCAATTTTAAGTAAAAAATAAATGTATCCATAGCAACATATAGCCTATATTGTTGTTTCATCTCACATAAAAAAGTTACTGATTTGCCACTGCGATCGCTGGCAGTCAAATTCCAGCTAGCCCCGCCTTTCTGCTCATAGTCTATTAGCACTTTTTTATGGCATTAAAATGAAAAATAATCCTACCTATGTAATTGCGAAACTATAAAATAAATTAATAATTAAAGAAAAAACAATTGTATTTTCAATTTATTTATACAGGCTGTGTCTTAAGTATGGTCCGAAAATCCAGGGTCATATTTTATGACCAAAAATAAGTATTTTTTGTTATATAAACCTGGGGTCTCAGGACAGTCGTTTATCACATCAGCCAATCAGACCCTGGATTTTCGGACCATACTTAAGAAACACCTGTATAATGAGTGAGTAGACTGTAGAGAGAATTTAATTACTTTTCAAACGAGTTGCAACATGACCTCCCGTGCTATTTAAAATTTTGAGTTGATAGTGCCCCTGGCACAAATTTATCTTGAAAAGCTATTTTATGTGATAAGATTTGACTTTGATTTTATCCGAACTCTTTAATTCAATTTCATTCATAAGTTAAGAGTGGGAAGACACTTTAGAATTTAGATAGACTTTAGACGCGCAAGGATATTGCAAATTGATTTTGGAGTATTTAGTATTTACTATTTAGTAGTCTGTTCAACAACTAATCAATCGATTTTCGCGTATTTATAACACGTCAATTTTTAACCGAACTGTCGTTTAACCGGTTTTTAACCGATCTATCGGTTTTTGACCAATTGATCGGTTTTCACATCTAATTTTAACCGGTCGATCGGTTAACCGGTTTTAACCGGATCGGTTAACCGGTCGATCGGTTAACCGGTTTTAACCGGTCGATCGGTTAACCGGTTTTAACCGGTCGTTCGGTTAACCGGTTTTTAACCGATTTTTATACGATCGATCGGTTAACCGATTTTTAACCGATTGACCGGTTTTTACATATTCATAACCGCGGTTTTCGAATCAAATTTTAACCGATCGACCGGTTAACCGGTTTTCGTGCCCAGCCTTAGTTTTTATTAACCAATTTTTTTAATAAAAAAGTTCTAAAAAAAGTCCGCGACAGCATATGTCTATCTTTTAAGGTTGACTCATTATAACTTTTTTATGGTAATCAAATTTGTTCGTAATTATAATATTCAAGCGAACGAGCGAAGCGAGTGAGTAAGTGTATTTATAATATTCAATATTCAATGTACATCAAATTGTAATCAACGAAAAAAGGGAGTAAAAGGGACATTTTACAAAAAAAGGAAATAAAAGAGACGAAGCTTTAAAAAAAGGACTAAACCCTTAAAAAGTGACCGTCTGGGAGCTCTGAAATCGACAGTGCTCAAACAGACAGACAGACAGACAATTTTTTTCGAAAATACGATATTTATACTTGACATCAATTATAAAGACCATTCGTAAAGTAATTTTGTAAAAAAAATTACAAGGGTTGAGAGAGTGCGGATTAAGTACGAGTATGCATTTGCATACCGTATAACGCACTCTACTAAGAATAGCTCGGAGTAGCCATACTTTTAATTTTTTTTTCAAAATTCTTTTACGAATACTCATTATAATTGTTATAAAGACTATTCGTAAAGGACTTTTGTAAAAAAAATTAAAAATGTGGCTATTATTACCAGAGTGCGTTATACGGTATGCAAATGCATACTCGTACTTAATCCGCACTCTTTCAACCCTTGTACATTTTTTTTACAAAATTACTTTACGAATGGTCTTTATAATTAATATCAAGTATAAATATCGTATTTTCGAAAAAAAATTGTTTGTCTGTCTGTCTGTTTGAGCGCTGTCGATTTGTATGTTTGGTTGCTTATAAGTAGACAACTACTGCATTAATTTCGATAAAATTATAATTAATCGTTAGCTTTAAGTTCAACTTAAAATAATGGTACAAATCATTATGTTAGGCCCTCGGGAAGCAGCATAATCCCGTTACGTAAAATCGAGGGGGAGGAAGCCGCGGGTACTTTAATAAGAAAAACTATAAATCGTAGACGAAAAATGTTTCTACAAAAGTTGTAGATAATTTCGTCCTCTACAAGATTGATAATAACCATTTTTTACAAAAAATGGAACGGAACCGAGAAATTCGTAAAAAACCGTCTATCGTGAACTTGAAACTCGAATATCTGGCAACGTCGGCACGATATCGATGGGGACTTTTTACACGTTTTTTAAAACACCATAACGAAGGTAAATAAAAAAAAATCAGCTAACTGGGAATTTTTCTGCAGGTGGGCCATTTTAATATCTAAAATTACTGGAGTAATGATTTGATGCACAAAACGGTCACAAACGCGTTCCAACCAATGTCTATACGTTTGTACCATCACAGGACTGTGCAAGGTTGACGCATGCACACAAAACCGATAAAAACAGTTTCGTTACCGTTTCAAAACAATCCATTTATAGCAGGTTGGAACATAGCTGCCCAGTATAGAGTTGAAAGGTGGTTACTTGACTAGCTGACTAGCGCGCTAGTTTGATCTCCGGCTAGTAAACTCGCCAGTGTAATTAATTGAGGGTTTAAGCAAAGCAATTACAACATAATTGCCGTGCTGGAGTACGTTGCAAGTAAAAAACCAAAATCACCATCTACGATATTTTTTTTCAACAAATTTCTCGAATTACACGGAAGTCAATGATGGATCACCGTAAGAACCGTGCATATTAAATTCATATTATTTTCTTCCCACGAACTTAAATTACAACGAATTTGCAAGAAAAAGGAGAATGCGTGTTCAAGATAACGCGGTAAAAGTGAAACTCACTCACTCACTCACTCACCGGTACACTTTCATGCTCTCTCTCGCTCACATACACTGTAAAAATAATGCAATCGCCACCTAGGACAATTTATTGGAGCAGAGGAAACAATTTTTCATTTATTCGCTACTGAATTTTGTTGGCGATCAGTTAATTCCTTTATATTAGACCGTGGAAATTTAATTGTGTTTTAAAGACCACCAACAGCTAAGGTTATTTGGGCCTAGCACCAATTCATATTTTCAATTCATTATTTTTTTTTAATAATAAATTGAAAATCCAATTGACACTTTTACCAGGTCTCGGGATAGAACCCGGGGACTGGGGACTTGTAATAGAGGAACCATAGCAACGCCATGTAAACAACAGCGCCGCTACACTCTCGGCTATACTCAAGCCCATTAGACCGTGGATGTATTCCTTTTTCCTTACTTCCACCACTGGCACTACTTCCGTCACGCTTTATCCATATCGGATCGGAATCACTCCGATCTACCGCGCCTAAAAAGTTTCGCTTTAAAAACACTGATACGAAGAGTGAGAGGCCGGCTCTGTATGGAGGAAACACGTTCCAACCGAAACACCTGACAGTTTGGCTCAGAAGTAAGGTCTGACTCATTCTGTGCAGCTAGCGCATTATTATTCACCAGGTATCCCTCGGCCCGCAGGCGGCTTTTGTACCCACGGTTACTAAACAATCAAACAACAGGTACGTATACGCATCCAGGGACGGCCTAAGCTAAACAAACAATCTAAAATATCACTGACCATCTCATGACGAATTTTTTTTAGTTAAACGCGACATTCATTTTATTAATCCAGTTTTTCATTTTTTAGTTTACGGTGTTTTGTAGTTTATTGAACGCAGAAAAAATATTTTCTTAGTTCAAACTCTGCAAAGCTAAAAGTGCACACCCAGCTAAAGGTACGTGCAGTACGCAGCTGGGATTCTAGATGGTAGCGTAGATCATAGCAGGGCTTGCTTAAATTAATGCATTGTTATATGCGAGCGTACACAACGAAGCCAGTGCTTGAGTGAGTGTAGCAGGTATAAGGGCTGTTACAAGAGCTGATAGATTCAAGAATGTATCTCACCATTCTTTCAGCGTGCTGACTACTACAATCAACGTGCGACAACTGTCAAATTTTGTATTGAATTGTGTTTTAAAGACCACCAACAGCTAAGGTTATTTGAGCCTAGCACCAATTCATATTTTCAATTCATTATTTTTTTTTTTTTAATAATAAATTGAAAATCCAATTGACACTTTTACCAGCTCTCGGGCTAGAACCCGAGAACTGGGGACTTGTAATAGAGGAACCAAACTGTCAAATGGCCGTTACATGTTTCGCAATTTGGATGTGACTAGTTTAATAAGTGAAATTTTGCCAGTTTTTATTTAATTTGTTTTGAGTTTTTTCTAAGACGTATTTAAAAGTGTTAGGTTCCATACGTAAATATTCAAAAAACCGGTTTGGGTAAAATTTTAATTCTTGGTATAAATGCTGAAATTCGCCATGTTTAGATCGTTTTCTATTAATAGGGGGCTGGACATGATAGCTCCTACCCAAATTTGTATTTAAAATATACCACTTTGTAGCAGAAGAACATAAATATTCGTCTTCACTATCTGACATTTCAAGCGCGACTTAAGCTTGTATCAATGCTAGTATCAAAGCTTCGTTGTGCAAACCTATATAAGCTCTTATAATTTCAGCCACCATCTACCATACATGCTACCATCTAGAATCCCAGCTGCGTACTGCACGTACCTTAAGTTTGACACTGTATGATAGTAAAATAAAAAATAAATAGAGAAAATATTACAAAAATATATAGACAAATAAATATCAAGTAGAATATGGAATAGTGAAAAAAAACTAAAATTAATGGTGCCGCCTGAGTCCGAACTATAGCGACCTACTGCGTATAAAGCAAGCTGCGATACCCCTACGCCACGCATCCCGTTGTGTGTACCGCTAATATTTATGATATATCTACCAAATTGTCTGGGATGACGTAGTTCTGCAATATTGTTGGGATTTATACGCGATTCTTCGATTGGACGTGACGCATGCGTAATCGAACGCAAAAAAACGAAGCTAAAAAGTTTCACATAAAAAACTGCAGATTTTTATGACGTGGCTGACGCAAATAAAAAGTGAGTATGCGTGTAACATTTACGCGCGGCTGAGGTGAAACTTGAAACGCATGTAACTCGGTTACATCTGACTCGTAAATATTTATTTATTGTAGATTATAAACGCGTCGACAACTTAGGTCATTACCGTCTCAATTACATTAAATAACAACTTCCTTAAAACTAAATGACATCACAAAACATCCATGAGCGTAGGTGGAATTCGAACCCACGACAGTGTGATCCAAAGGTTGGATACGCTAACCGTTACACCACACTGTCCTCTATCTGACTCGTAAAGAACTTTTACTTCAAAAAGTAGACGGGTAACAAAATGAGAACGAGCCGGCCCTGTGTATATACCTGTGCGTGTGTTTGGTCCGTTAAATAATGAATGAAAGAAACGTCGGGACAGATGCCATACCGGTGACTGCCAAGGTAGCACGTGACATCGAGAAATTGTCTACATAATATATTTCTATGTACACGTTTGCCAATTTAAAAATTAAAAATCTGATTTTACCCACGGCGCAAAATTTGTTCTACATTCCGTACACAGAATAATTTTGTCAATGTTTGAAGACCACGGAAATTTGATTATAAAAACCTTCAAATGGCTAAGGTGGCCAAATCAAATTTTTAAGTTCAAATTGATTGCCGTATGACTCGGTATGAGGTGTCTAACTTATATTTTTTATCGTATATTATATGACGAGAGTGTTCCACTAAAATGAAACAAGGATGCTAACAGTTAATTTTGCCTGAAGAAGCGAACAAACGTTCGCGAAACGTCGCAATTATTAAAAAAATTAGCGTCTAATAATTTTCTTTAGTCCAAGTTCCCGCTATTTTATACATCTATTCAAATTTTTAATGTTTTATTAATGTATTTGCCATATGGCACATACACTATTGGCGTCGGTCGGTCGGACCAAAATTTCTCGACGTTGTTCTCAGGGTTGTATTTAAGGGTTCCAAAAAGTTTTTGGGCCCAAAAATACCGAAAAAATTGTCAGAATCGTTTCAAAATTGAAATTTAATTCTTTAGTAAAGATTAAAATGTGCTGTTAAAATTTTAATAAAATCGGCCCGACAGAACCGGACTTACAAATTTTATGAAAACACTAGTTTGCGGATAGTGATTTACTTACTGAAGGGTGTATTTAATTTCGTACAGAGGTTGCAATGATAATAATATTGAAATTAAGAAAAAAAATATTATTTTAAGGTTGAAAATTTATATTAGAAATCGTGTCCATCGTGATTATAATAAAATTAAGAAAAATCGCAGGATAGTGGACAAAATATTGGATTTATTTAATTAAAATTTAATTAAATAAATCCAATATTTTGTCCACTATCCTGCGATTTTTCTTAATTTTATTATTATTTTAAGGGACGTATTAAGGGGTTAAATTTTTTATTTTGTCCAAAAACAAACCTAAGTTCACGTATTAAAGCCACAAGGCCTGTATTAGCAAATACACTATATTGTCGGCAGGGTTTGGCACTGCGACCCGAGTTTTTTATTTTTTTATAAATGAAAATCAAAATGATACTTTCACCAGTCCTCGATGTTTTGTATGCGTGGTTATGACTTATGTCATATTATATAATACAGCGTTTAAAGGGCTTTTCTCAAGTATAATCTTTTCGTTCAAAAAAAGTGTTAAGCTACTCCCTGCACTTTTCATCTCAAATCCTTTCCCCTCGTCTAAAAACGTTTACAGCTCTCCCGATGCTATTTTTAAAGGTAAACTGTTCGGGTAAACGCCAAATGAAGGACCACGATTTACACTACAAATCCTAGATGAATTTCTTGAAAAAAAGTTTTGGCTACGTGTTAAGGATCACGTAATTTTTTAAAAGTTGTTTTTCCAGAAATCTTTTTTTCAAGTTTTCGCCTGAAGGATCTGTAGTGTGATTCCTGGTCTTTTATTTGGCGTTTACCCGAATCTTTAGCTTTAAAAAATAGCTTCGAGAGAGCTGTAACTGTTTTCAGGCAAGGGCAAAGGATTTGTGATGAAGAGTGCAGGGAATAACTTCCGGTAGAGAATACTCAATCGTATAACAAAATCTTTCTTTTGAAACTCAAGACTCAACATTATTTCAATCAATATACACCTACTCCAAAAAATGGCTATGGCTATGGAAAAACAGGGAATAACAGTAATTGTCATCAGCTAAATACAGAACTTAGAAGTCAAAAAGAAGTGTATTTTCAGTGTTGGTCCTTACGTATTTTTTGCAAAATCTTTTATTTGCACCAAAATGCCACGAAATCTTACTCACTACTGACACTTTCGTACCTTTTTTCTTCAAATTTTGTTTATTTTTTTCATTGTTAAATTTGGATTTTAATTTTCAAAAAATCATGTTATGCTATAAAATTGTTTTTCTCCTGTAGTAGCAAAGATAATAGAGTAAATCAAAAAACAAAATGTTATGAAAAGATAAGGCTACAGTTTGATTTCAATTTTTATTTGATATTGTAACTGTTGAACTCCACAGGTTGTTACGAATTTTATGAAAAAAACACGTCATGATTGATACACCCGCTATTTATAAAAAAATAGGTTTCTATGCGAATACAGTAGTACACTAACTTTCTGGAAGAGACAACCTGTCGTTCAAAAAAAAAATCGTCCAAATCGAACCAGTAGTTTTATCGAAAAATTACTTTAAACTTTTGCTTACTTTTCAGTGGTGCGTTAATTTTTTGGAGTAGTGTATTTATTATTTTGAATTATTATAAAATTTATCTGTAAAACTGTCTCAGATCAAAATACTGGAAAATAATTATTAAGATTAATCTTTTAAATATTAATGTTCGTATAAAAAAAAACTATAATTTTCACAAATATAAACAGGATATTAGAAACATAGCATAGTGTGTCGTAAACTTGAAATGATATTCTTAGAAAAACACAATATTTTAACAAACGTACGACCGTATTACAGTTCTCTACAGTCAAAAATTATCTACAATTATTGGTAAATTTTACCAGCATCCTTTTAGTAGGTATAATTTGTCGAATACCAAAACGCGTACAAATACAAACTCTTTAGAAGGATTACAAACCCTTGACATTAATCCATATTTGTAATTCCAATCCTTCATCCAAAATAAATCCACAATTACGACCACTAAATATTTTTCATAAACACTAAAAACACACACTTTAATAATTCACGAAAACATAAAATAATTTTAACAATTTCACTCTTTTCGTAAAGACAATAAATTCTCGCACTAATCACTTTTTATTTACGAAGTACTGTGTCAACAATTCCAACGGCAGTATGAGCAACGTGTTTGCAAGTTCATAGAAAATTAAAACAAGAATCAGATAGCTTATAACACCAGCAATTGTTTTGTTATCATAATCATTAATAAAATTATTCAATCAATTAATTTCAGGGTTAGCGAACACTGTTTACAACATGGTGTGCTCACTCTTATAGAAAAGCTCAAACCATGTTAGTTCTGACTGCAAAAACCGAAATTATTGGCGCTGCTAACTTTTGAATATTAATGATCACAATATCTTAGGTAACGTAGTATATTATTAAATGAATGCATAATGACTGGCATCATAACATAGCTGACTACAGTATTATGTTACGTCATTGTCAAAATGGGTGTTTCATTGTATACTGATGCAGTCATTATATTCGTGTTTTGTAAAAGTGAAAAAAATAGTTTTTAAGTGATGTGTTCCCAATTGCAATAATGCTAATAGTGGGAAGATTACATTTTATTCATTTCCTAAGGAAACTGAGGTAAGAATAATTTATTTATCTATGACTATGATATTATAAGTAAGATACTATAACTTAAAAATCATATAATCACATTTATTCAAGTTCCACGTCGTTATATTTTGTTTGAATGAAATAATAATATTTATAGATGTTTAAAATATTAAAAATCTGGGATTGACAAGTGTTTAAAATACTTAAAATTATGTTTTAATTACAGAGATTTCATCAGAGGATTTTTGCGATCAATCGTAGGGATTTCCTTGATAGTCCTAAAAATCGAGTCCGAAAAAATGTCCGAGTGTGTGAAGCTCATTTCTCTGAAGATTGCAAATATGAAGCCGTGAAAATCAATATTATTATTATGAAACAATTCTGAAAACTATATTATTAATATTTTATTGTATTATTTTATATTTACATGACTTGATAATATTATAATAATTTAGTTCAGTGACTTATTTCGTATTCATATGTTATTTTTTTAATGTTAATATAGTTTGTTATTATGAAAAATTGTAATAAAACTGAAAAAAAAAACATTTCTTTTATTTTTTAATTAACCTTTTCAATTTGTACGTCATTTCTAGGAAAATTAAATTTAAAGATACGAGTAAAATATTTGAAATTACCGCTTCTTTCATTGTGGCACACTAGCGCCATACTCCATAGTGGCAGTAATCAGTACTAAAAGGATAGAGTGGGATATCTATACTACTCTATCTATGGTTGCACACTAGCGCCATAAGTTTTTGCAGTCAGTACTAAAAAGGTCAGAGCATTCATGATAGAGTGGGCTATCTATATAACTCTCTTATCTATGGTTTACAACAAAGTCGTCCTGATCGGATTCAGGTTGATGTTTTGAACAAACAACAAGGATAAATCTCATTTGACAACATTCTAATAAGTAGAGTGCCCGCGGTGAGAGATGAAGCCAAGCACATTATCAATAATATGCTAGTGAACGCCTGCTTGCCCGCAGACAGTGTCGTGTACACAAAACCGCACATTGGGTTTTATTTTGATTTTGGGTTTTATGACGTTAGGTACAATTTTGGCAAACTGCTATTCATGACAATAAACAGCCAATAGCAAGCTAGAAGGCGGGCGCAATGCATTCACGTTACTATGACGCGGTGGCTTCATCTTTCGCCGCGCGAGGTCTAAGCCAGTAACGTGTCAGTAAAATATCCAGAAATAAAAACTGGAGGCGTTGGGCAATTATCTAGAATTTGGTTTCGAGTAGGATTTGAAAGTCCCCATTCCTGAGTATAATAATATTATGTAGATTAAAAATATTACAAAGACGAAAAGTTCAAAAGACAGAAGAAATCATTTAATCATTTAATCTAAGTGCTTGGCTTGGACTTCCTAGACCCCCTCCCCCAAGATTTGTCTGGGAGGGATGCATTTTTTTCCCAACTATGGCGAAGCCAAAAAGCAAGAATTATGTTTTTAGTAGTATAAATCAATATAAATATAAATTAAATATTTGTTTTAAAACGTAACCAACAGCCAAGTAGACCGAGAGCTATAGTGACAATTTTTTGGTGTTATTTATTCAAGCCCTTATTTTCGTGAAGATGTTGAGGGAGGCATATTAAAGTGCCCTGAGTAAGGAATTTTGCTAGATAGCGGTGGGATGCAGACCGCCCCCAACATGTAACAAAAAAAAGATCACAATTATTACTGTTTCAAGGCTGAAATTGTTTGTATAGCTTGTCGGTGACCCAATAATACCATTATAATATTTGCAGATCGATTGGTCAGTATTAAAGTGGTTGTAGATCACCATAAACGTGTCATGTACCCGACGAAATTTATATTATTAGTTCAAGGTTCAAATTTTAATATGTTGTTACTTGTTACGGCGACTGTTTTAAGCATATATTTCAATTTTCAGAACAAAATGTCGGTATTAACTCCCTCTCTTAGAGAGAAACTTGAAATATATGCTTAAAACAGTCGGCGTAACAACATAATAAAATTTTAGCCTTGAACTAATAATATAAATTTCGTCGGGTACATGACACGTGTAAGATGATCTACCACCCCCTACTTCTGACCAATCGATCTGCAAATATTATAAGGGCATTATTGGGTCCCCGATAAGCTATACAAACAATTTCAGCCTTGAAGCAATAATAGTTGTGAATATTTTTTTTTGTTAAGTGTTGGGGGCGGAGTGCATCCCTCCCATACCGGTATCTAGCAAAATCCCTTACTCAGGGCAACATCTTCACAAAAATAAGGCCTTGAATAAATAACACCAAAAAATTGTCACTAGCTCTCGGTCTACAGGGTTACCTACTTGGGTCAAGCTAAAATTCATATTTTCAGTTTATTATTATTTTAATAATGAATTGAAAATATAATTGAAACTTCTCACCAGTTCTCGGATTAGAACCTGGGAGCTGGGGGCTTGTAATAGACGAGCCATGGAAACGCTATTCTTAAGTCAAAAAGTAATCAACTACTGCAATAAAAATCTGTACTGCATCTTTCATGAATCTATCAACACTGCATTTGCTTATTTCTGAAGTATCAAGGAAAAAGGTCATAAAATGTCTACAAATCTGGTTAGTTTCTTGTCGAAAACTATACACAATGCTAATCCCGATTCATTGATATATTATTGTTTTCACTGCATAAGCAATTTGGCTCGACTTCCGTTTAGTTTCAAGAATTTTGTTTATCGAGAATAGTAGATTTCTTCGCAGAAAATGCATTACTTCAAGTCTATGAAACTGCTCATTTTACCAGACGACTCAAATAATGTGTGTAATATTTCTGCTGTAATATGATGTAACGTAAATGGAAATGGGCTGGACTGTGGTCATCTTTCACGTCTACGTAACAATCGATGGGCTAAGCAAAGGTAACTACAGAATGGGAACCGTAAAAAGAAAAATTATAATTTAAAAAAACTAAAAAACACGCTTTAATGAACTAAAAAGTAAAAAATAATTAATTTTATTGTAAAAAAGCGTGGGGTGCTTTGTATCATATTTTCATACTACCCCACGCTTTTTTACAATAAAATTAATTGTTTTTTACTTTTTAGTTCATTAAAGCGTGTTTTTTAGTTTTTTTAAATTATAATTTATTTTTGCTTTTTAGTCCTGGAGATCCTAGTCAGGATAATGGGACAAACTTATGGAATTATTGTATTGTCATCGGTCCTTGATAAGTGTGCAAAGTTTCAGTTCAATCTGAAGTTTTTTGCTTTTTTTTTAGTCCTGGAGATCCTGGTCAGGATAATGGGACAAACTTATTGAATTATTGTATTGTCATCGGTCCTTGATAAGTGTGCAAAGTTTCAGTTCAATCTGAAGTTTTTTGCTTTTTTTTTAGTCCTGGAGATCCTGGTCAGGATAATGGGACAAACTTATTGAATTATTGTATTGTCGTCGGTCCTTGATACGTCGACAACGTTTAAACTAAATCTGACCGTTCAAAGTTGGTCAAAATCAAGTTCAAAGAAGTCGGTTACAAACTGACAAGCAAACATACAAGTGAAGCTAATAAAAGCGTGTTAAAAATCGGACGCCTACGACGATGTTTGATGGGTGAAGCTTAACAGGCAGGTTGTGGCACAGCCCACAGGATTCAGAGGACAAGACAGGAGTGGAAATCGAAGGAGAGGGTCTTGCCCAGCAGTGGGATTGGCGGTTTAATATTATGGTTATATTACTTTTATGTTTTGGTGTGTAGCAGGGTATGGACACTTACAACTCCCCTCTACACGTTATTCAGTGAATTATAGACGCTCGACAACAGAGGTCATTAGCGTACACGTTATTCAGAAGGATTGGACCAGAGCGATGCCACTACTAAATAATTAAATAATTTTTTTTTTTATGTTTCCAATGACCAAAGTACTTTGCAAATAATAATTAATATTTTTCATTTATTATATTATAATAAAATGAAAGAAATAGAAAAATATTAATTTTATGCTTAAATTTGAGGTTAACTTACATATCTAAATTGTTGTGGTATCGCTCTGGTTCAAATCTCCTTTTGAATAACGTGTGGAGGGGAGTGGTAAGTGTCCATACCCTGTTGTGTAGGGATGTTTTTCTCTTATACATAGGTGCCCACCGAGTGAAAAGGGGGTTGAAAAAACCGAAACCGTTTGAGTTAGAAAAACAAAATTTGACATGAGTATTCTTTGTCAAAATCGAAGACTTACTTCGACGAATTTTCGATATTCGCTTTCTAAGGAGTGAAAACCGGGGTGGGAACTTTCTTGAAGGTTAGTGGTTACACGTGTCTCTAAAACCGCCGAAGCTAGAAACGGGAAACTATAGTGAAAAATACTATTTTTATAAAATAAAGAAATGCGTGTTCGACGGTTTTTGAAAAAATTACCCGAACGGGTGAGCGGGAAGAAAGTGGGTTTTTCGAGTTACAATCACTGTTTAGAATTAGCGAAACGCTGGCATTTTAAACTCCAGCTATACAAGAGTTTGAAAAGGGGGTCGGAGATGCCCTGAATGAAATTGAATCTAGATCCGGTACTATACTGATTTTATAGTCTGTAATTGGCACCATAATATCTACGTCATAATTTTACATTCCCAAGGAATCAGACCTTGAGATGAAATTTTATCTAATTAGAATGCATAACTTATTACAAGAATTAAAACTCATAATATTATTATCAGCACATACTAATATCAGTGACTTATGCAAGTCCAGGGTTAATTCTATATCTGGGGTGAACAACTTAATGTTATCAAAATATCAATGCAAATATCAAACATATATTGTATACAAAAAATAGGTTAATGTGTAAAACTACAATGGCAACAAATAAATTTTATCAATTCCAATATGGCCGATTTAAGATGGCGGAATCAATCTGGAATCAAAATCATATTTGGTTTTTAAAACTGTCCCCACATTTTAAGTGTCATTTCAATCGGACAACTTTTAGTGACGTTCAACATGGCGGATTCAAGATGGAGGTCAAATACCCAAATTTAATAGATCCTATAACAATCTCTGTAAAATCTTCATTCATTACAAAAAAACCGCATCGAAATCGGTTGATGTATTAAAGAGTTAGAGAGGAACGTACAAACACACATACAAACAAATATGTAAGGGTTTATTCACGCTTATTTTAGTTGCGGGTTAAAAATGATACTCAAAGCTGTAAGTTTACACATTTTATATTTCACGAAGAAAGAAATATTTCGAAATGTGGAAGAGTGCGATTTTAAGCAAAAAAGTCCACATGAACATGTGTTCTATATTGAATGAGTAAGGAGGTACCACTGTGACTTAAGTAACTGGAAATTATTGTCATAAAATGTGATTCATTTAATTCACGTTAAATTTTCCTGTACATTGCGTAAAAATTAATATTACACATTTGAATTCCGCAGTACAGTTGCGGGTTGATCCATTTCCAAGACAAAAAAACCGCACTGCACTTCTGGTAAATCAGAAACAGACAGAATGAAAACAGACTCAAAATTTATTTTCAAAAATAAATATAATATATAAAACTGAAAATGTACTTCCCAGTATTTCTATATAGTCTAGTCAACGAATGAACCTAGCCGGGAAGTCAAAAAGCGTAAAGGATTCGGAACTTTGTTTCGACTGGTTAGTAAAGAAACATATTAAAAGTCCTTGACCCTCGGGTGGGCGCAAGAGGGGGGGGGGGGAGGCACTTGAAACTTAATTACATCAAATAACATAATATTACTTAAAATGACATCACAAAACATCAATGAGCAGAAGTGAGATTCGAACCCACGACAGGTTGCTCCAAAGGTCAGCACGATGTCCGTTACATCAAGCTGTCGTCAGCGCATATTCGTAAATACCCGACGCTTTAGATGCCTGAAGTTGCTTCGTAAATAACAGACGTGTTGGACTAACGCGTCAGTTATTTACATGAGTCCTCAGCATCATATCAACTAATTCAATGTTGGAATAGGAATTTAGATAATTATTTCCCCCTTTTATCATACAAATTTTATTAAGATGTTTTAACGCTAACGTCTTCTTTTGAGACGCTAATGACCTAAGTTGTCAACGCGTCTATAATCTACAATAAGTCTTCTTTTGACCTGTTCTATCACCCATTCAAAATAAAATAAGTACACGAAAACACAGTGTACGTGACGGCACTCTTGCTGTAATACCCATTGTTAATAATTAATTGATTACATCTAGATTTAAAATGTAGATACGCTGGTGAATGTAATTTTAGTAGGAAGGTACTTCGATGCATATGATCGACACAGAGGCGTAACTATCATAGTCGCAAATGGTAGCGGTGTGATGACTGATGAGGCCCAGGGGGCCCATTCTGCCTGAACTTTCCCACAGTAAAAAATGAAAACGTTTTCTTAGCAAAAATTAATTATAATCATTATTGCCTCTTCGATGCATATGATCGACACAGAGGCGGAACTATCATAGCCGCAAATGGTAGCAGTTTGCTGACT
This sequence comes from Mongoloraphidia duomilia, assembly GCA_039654895.1. Lineage (NCBI taxonomy): Eukaryota > Metazoa > Arthropoda > Insecta > Raphidioptera > Raphidiidae > Mongoloraphidia > Mongoloraphidia duomilia. Next base: position 7,478,768 of record CM077523.1, read on the forward strand.
GATGAGGCCTAGGGGGCCCATTCAGCCTAGACTTTCCCACAGTAAAAAATGAAAACGTTTTCTTAGCAAAATTTCTCAATAATAATCATTATTGCCTCTTCGATGTATATTATGATCGACACAGAGGCGTAACTATTATAGCCGCAAATGGTAGCGGTGTGATGACTGATGAGGCCCAGGGGGGCCATTCAGTCGGATTTCCCACAGTAAAAAATGAAAACGTTTTCTTAGCAAAAATTCTCAATAATAATTATTATTATTGCCTCTTCGATGCATATGATCGACACAGAAGCGTTGCATCAATGCCGCAAATGGTAGCGGTGTGATGACTGATGAGGCCCAGGGGGCCCATTCAGCCTGGTCTTTCCCATAGTAAAAAATGAAAACATTTTCTTAGCAAAAATTCTCAATAATAATTGCAGCAGTGTTTTTTTGTGTTTTAAAACAACAGTTTAAATTTTTTAAGGGTCAAAACATCGAAAAACACCGTGTCCCCGTTAATGAAACGCGTCAGCTTCTAGCCTGAGCATGTGGAGGGGGAATCCTAGTTACGGCACTGTATCATCGACAGCGGTGTTTCTTCATTGCAGCAAAAAATAGACTACAGAGGGATCCACACACCCACTGGAGGGTTAAAGCACTGTCTTTAAATGCAGTTTAAATTTAGAATTCATGTACAAATGAAACGTTCCTACAGCTATTATACGCAGTGTTTGTTACAAGAGCTGAAAAAATCTACTGAAGATAGAGAAAAAAGTGCTCGAAAATAGTCGAGCTGGTTGGGATGCTGTTGTTTATATGGCGTTACCATAGTTCATTAATTTTTCGATATAACATACCTTATAGCCCATAGCCTACTACAAAATTGTAAATGTCCGCAATGTTATTTGCCCTAATTATGCTCGGTAAAACCGTTTACACCCTGTAGGTCACAATTTATCTTAATATATAAAAATCCTGTGTCACGATGTTTGTTCACGCTAATCTCCGAAACCGCTCATCCGATTTTAATGACATTTTGTAAATGTCTGGAACTACTAAACCGATTCTAAAAATTCATTCACTTATAGAAAGCCACGCAGGGGGAGATTCTCGCGAGAGGGTAGGGGGAGAAATTCTTGCGAGGGGCAGGGGGTGAAATTCTCGCGAGGGGCAGGGGGAGAAATTCTTGCGGAGGAGGTAATAAATCCTAAATTCTTATCTTTGGAACTACTAAACCGATTTTAAAAATTCTTTCACTAATAGAAAGCTATACGCAGGGAGGGAGATTCTCGCGGGGGGATAACAAATTAGAAAGGAGATTCTCGCGGGGGTATAATAAATTAACAATATACTAAGTAAACATGAGCGGAGCAATGGGTGACCGCTATTAAATCATAATTTCGTACCACCCGGGCGAATCCGGGCCGGGTCCGCTAGTATTAATATAATAACAAATTGGAAACAGTATTTAGGTACTAAGCGCTTGAGAATACCCGAATGTGAGGACAGTATAGCCTAGTGGTTAGCGTGCTTAGTGCCGCAACCTCTGGACTGGACTGCCGTGGGTTCGAATCATACCTGCGCTCATGGATGTTTTGTGATGTTATTTAGTTTTAAGATAGTTGTTATTTAGTGTAGTTGAAAAACGCTAATGACCTGAGATATCGACGCGTCTATAATCTACAATAAATAAATTAAATACCCGAACGTATAATATAGCGTTGCAAGTGTTAACTTAGCGTTTTACATGGCTTTTCTATTACAAACCCCCATTTTCCAGATACTAATTTGGGAACTGGTAAAAGTATCATTGGATTTTCAATTGATTATTGAAAAATAATATTTTGAAGACATGAACTGGTTCTAGACCTGGCTATTGGTGAGCTTAAAAAATATCTAAGAGTCCACTAGACCCAGATTAAACTTTACCAGTTGTAGTATAAATAAAATTGACATAAGCTATTTAGTTTTGTGACTACAGATATATTTATTCTGATTTATTTTGATGAAAATTTGTATTTACAAACAATGACAATCTTACGCGATCTTTTATCAACCCCGTTGTCTAAATATAAAACAGTAGACCGTCAACACAGTACTGCATAAAATAATTAATCAAAAACAAACCATATTTATAAATACACAATATTTAATCAAAACAAGGGCTTGAGAATAGCCGAGAGTGTAGCGGCGCTGTTGTTTACATGGCGTTGCTATGGTTCCTCTATTACAAGTCCCCAGTTTTCGAGTTCTAGCCCGAGAGCTGGTAAAAGTGTCAATTGGATTTTCAATTTATTATTAAAAAAAAAAAAAAAAAAAATTATGAATTGAAAATATGAATTGGTGCTAGGCCCAAATAACCTTAGCTGTTGGTGGTCTTTAAAATACAATTACAATTAATCAAAACAAAAATATTAACAAACACAAAGTTTCACACACAATCCAGAAATAATCTTCACCAAACAAAACACTATTGATTTAATTGTTAAAATAGTAAACAGTTTACCACAGTCGGCACAACAATTATTGGCGGTTAAGAAAACTCGTTATCACTTAGCTTAAGACACCGTTTAATTAAGTTAAAACCGACACAAACTATAATTCCAAGAATGAAAGCGTCATGTGGAATATCTCAACGAAAAACCGTCATAATCTTTTGACATTCGTTCGAGGTATAAACTATAGAGCTAAAGCAATAATAAAGTACAAGCAATATGGTATAATACAGGCACTGGAGACCATGACTGGGTAACTAAGTTGCATGGCGTACACACACACACGCAACAATACTTTATATGTATGTTTGTTGTACGTTCTGACAGAAATGTACAGGTGATTTTAAAATATTCACGGGGTGCCAAGGTCGCAGCCGACCAGCATGTTTTGGACTTCTATGCTACTGAACTCATAAACAGTGACCTACAATCAATACATAGCTACTCAAAAAATCATGGTCTAATTTTAAATTCTAATAAATCATTCATTATCTACATCGGTAGTAACTTTCTTATTCGATCAATGAACAATCATTTTCTGAACATTAATATAAATGGGAATGGAATTCCAATTGTAAAAACAGCTAAGAATCTTGGTGTAACTTTTGACCAGAATATGAAATTTACAGAGCATAATATCTATCAAATTTAAATCTGCATATTTCAGACTTAAGAAATTGTTTTCGTTTAAAAATTACCTGTCAGTGCAAATGAAACTTAAGATTGGTCAATGTTTTGGTTTTACCAATAATTGAATATGGTGACGTAGTTTATGGTAGCTCGTTAGATTTTCAAACCCGATACAAGGCTCAAAAGCTTCATAATGCCTGTTTAAGATTTGTTTTTGATATTCCCTATAGAGAACATATAACACCTTTCCTCACGCATCATAGTATTTTAAACATGACAAATCGTAGACTTCTTCATTTTTATTCCGTTTGCTAAAAAATAACGAACCCTTATACCTAACAAGTAGGCTGGTAAAGCGTTTAAATCCTTATCAGATTAGATCTATTACTTTTGAAATTCCATCACACACTACCTCAAACTTTAAAAAGTCTTTCTCATATTCAGCCCCTAAATTATTAAACGACCTTCATAACATAATTCCAGGGCATGATTACAATAATTCTAATGTGTTAACTAAAATCAAAAAATTTCTTTTAGAAAACCAACCAATGCATCAGCCAATCTAGGCTTTTTTCTGCATTTTATAAGTACTATTTTCTGTATTTTATTATTTTCTGTATCTTATTTTTTGTTATTATAAGGGCAGATGGAAGATCAATCTTGATGATTGAATCTGTTCCCATTGCTTCTTTTGTTGCAATAAACAATTCTTATTCTTATTCTTATGCAACAATAAGTACTTCCGAACTCTAGTGTAGAAGAGAATTTTCTACCGAAAGTTACTCCCAGCTATAAGGGTTCTTAGATGCCCCGTATTTTATTGTATCTTTATCACCATTTAACGTAGATCTGATTAGGTTTTAAGAAAAATTTATTCATCGGATCCCGAAATATGTAATATGCCCAATATTCCCTAGGTAAAAAAATATAAATGAATTCTACATGATGAATTAGGAATAAAATATTAAAAAGTATTTGTAGGGCATTCCTCATTCGAATTATTACATGTGAAACCATTAAAGTAACCATGGACACGGAGCACAAATGCCATATGATGGATATTTATTAAATTTAGTCAAATGTCATTTTTGGAGTTCCGTCACCCCATTGGTCTTGATCTGAAACAGCTCTCATGTAATCAAGAAGGCCTTGGTACGCTCCAGATTCTTTTAAAAATATTATGCGAATGCTTGCACAATATTGCATTAAAACATTGATCTATTATTTCTTGTCAATCATGCCGGCTGCCATTTTTGAAACACCTCTATACTAGTAATTTGTAGACAGTGTATGTATGAATGTATGTGTGTGTATGTAATATTAGATGTAGTGTGCATTGCAAACAGACTAAGTAGCAGGGGCGGCTTAAAAGCAAGTAAAACAAACAACCGTCGCTTTAGGGGCGCTTGCAAAAACAAAAGAAACTCAACACACAAAACAGTCGTAATTTCTGACTTTATTCGCGTCACCAGTGTAATTTATGGTTTAGTGCAGGACAATATTTTTACGGTCATCGATAGAGTACAGAAGTAGGCGGTTCTAATTTGAGCGCGAAATTTAAAGTGGTCGATTGGCGTTCAAAAATGTATGGGGTTTAACGGAATATTCATTACTGTTCTCTTAAAACACATTTCTTACTAAAACAATGGCTGTTTCATAAAAATAATTAATACATCCCGTCATTATTGGCTACAAACATTTATTATTTCGTGTGAAATAATTTTTTATTTGAAAATAAAAATGCATGAAAAATGAATGTTCTAACATAATTCAGCCAGTGACGTTTATTTTAACCTAACTTAACCTCGTTGACGTTTGTCGAGGTATAATTTAAGCTATTATAATTAGAAATTGAGTTTGTTCTTTCCATATGGAGTTGAAAAAGTATTCTGAAGTCGTCTGAGCTAGATCAAGGGAGGGCAAGCTAAAAGGATAAAAGAAATGTTTCATCAATTAAGTATTGGATATCTAGGTATTATTTTAGCTTTTTCCTCAGTCAGAAATTTAAACTTTTTGCAGTCATAATTTTCATTATAACTGCAGTCAAGTACAAAACACCATCCCATAACAAATTGCTTTAATTATTAACGACGACGTGTTTAAAAACGAGGTTATGTCAGTAGAATGAATGAAATTTGACAGTTGCGTCGTGTCAATGGGTGAACGTACGTTTAACGCAGATTCTAGTTAGGAGACAGTTGCGACTCCGCCACGCCTTCCTTCCCTAATCTATTACATAAAATAAAACTAAACATCACAAAACATCCACGAACGAGGTGGGATTCGAACACAAGCTGTCCTACGATGTATGTAGGCAATTTATATCGAGTAACTTGATGTTTCCAATAAATAATTAATAAAACTGAAAATCCAGTTGACACTTTCTCCAGTACCTATTCATTGAACGTGCAAAATGGGGGTTTGTAATAGACGAGTTATGATAACGCCATACAAGTAACCCTTACAAACTCGACTACTCTTTATTTTATTTATTTTAGATTATAGACGCGTCGACAACTTAGGTCATTAGCGTCTTAAATACATTAAATAACAATTTCCTTACAACTAAATGACATCACAAAACATCCATGAGCGGAGGTGGGATTCGAACCCACGACTGTGATCCAAAGGCCGCTACGCTAACCGTTACACCACACCGTCCTCTCTCAACTACTCTTAAGCACTGCAATTACGACTGAACACGTTTCGAAGAAAACATTGTTACTTGTGAATTGTGATTAACCTGTATAATGAAGGTCCGCAGGTTCAAAAATTATTTTGAGCCGATCCTGCATCGTGTGGTAGACAGACAAACGGACGAACATGTGTCCAATATGACTGACAGAGACATGTGTACGCCGCGCGCTGGGGCGTCGATTATATGGAGTTACCATGTACTACTGAAATAATACAATTAGATATGGAGGGATGTAAACAAATTAAACCGCTATTCATAAGACAATCAATCGAAAACAGTAGAACATCGGATAACTCTCATAACAATGTGCAAGTTAACGACGACGTCACAAAACTGTAACCAAAAAATTGGTCAACTCATAACTCGGTTTCTGAAATTCGGGAACTCAAATGCTCGATTTCTGGGTCCAATTTTCAACGCCAAGCCCGCGCATACATACAACTTTTAATCGCACAACTGTTTAGCTATTTGTCAAAAGGCTATTGGAGCAGATGGGATTGTGCATATACTATTGACACGATAGTTGTTCGACTAAAAAAAGGGTGTGGGTCTCAGGACCCCCGACAGATGTGAAACATCAAAGAAAACGTTATTAAACTCGGTGGTATTCTCTATGTAGTAGTATGTATATATTTTTTCAAAAGCAGCAACTAACTGTTATGCTGACGTAATCCTATATACTGCACTATAACACCGCGTGTGTTACAGTGCACGCCTGAGCCAAGAGAGAGAGAGCCGCAGTGGTGGGGAGAACAGCAGCGAAGGAGCGGACCAAACATTTCGTTGCATATTTCCCCTCACGCGGCTGTTCACAGCCCGACATAAGATGTTTCACATCAAAAATTGGTCGACTCATACTCGATTTCTGAAATTCGGGAACTCAAATGCTCGATTTCTGGGTCCAATTTTTAACGCTAAGCCCGCGCATACATACAACTTTTAATTGCACAACTGTTTAGTTATTTGTCAAAAGGCTATTGGAGCAGATGGGACTGCGCATATACTATTAACACATAGTTGTTCGACTAAAAAATCATAAAACCACATCGATTGTCTTTTGACTAAACTGTTAAAATTGTACGATAAACCCAGCAATAGACTGCTTTTTTGCAATACGTAATTTAAAATAGCTTTCAAGTCTTCATGGTTTCCGGGCTTGTAGACCGTGGTCCGGTGGTATTTTTACCTGACGTTTCGTCTACAACTGCGGTAGACATTCTCAAAGGCGATGTGGCAGCGGTCGAAGTGTCCTCCTTGGCGGTGAGTTCTCTACTCGGTCCGAGTAGAGAACTCACCACCACTACACACTGCGCAGTTGACCAATGGCAGAGAGACGGACTACGACCGAACAGAGAACACACTGGCACTAGGTATAAAAGAAGGGAGAACACCAGTCACCGACACACTAACCTGTGAGCCGCCAAGGAGGACACTTCGACCGCTGCCACATCGCCTTTGAGAATGTTTACCGCAGTTGTAGACGAAACGTCAGGTAGAAATACCACCGGACCACGGCCTACAAGCCCGGAAACCATGAAGACTTGGAACAATGCCGGCCGTGAAAGCTTGCACACTTGGATAAAATAGCTTTATTACCAAAATAGGTCGTCAGGAGTTAAGATTCAAATAATTAAAAACAACTACATAAATGGAACGAAATAAGAGATTTAACGTAATGTAGTACACTTATTTAGGTATATTTAATATCAAATTACCTTAAAGTAAATTAAATAGCACATCAAGCATTGTTTTCAAAAACATTTCTACAAGAAATCTTAACATGATTTTCATGTTGTTTTGGCTGCTCTCAAAACATATACAGAAACACACGTAATGCTAAAGGCAGGGACGGATTTATCAAAACGGTGGGAATAGATAAGTCTACGTACTAACATGTTTCGGGGTATGGAAATATTCAAATGAAGGTCAAAAGGGCGGGGCGTGATTGTGATAAGCACATGTGTGTTCTCAAAGTTATTAAGTTACTTAAGTAGATATATTATTGTCATTAAATAAGTCAAACTCAGTATTCACTGAACCCATTAAATCTATTAGGTCGAGAGGCAGGCGTTAATTTATATAGCTCATTTGTGACAGGGTGAAATTTTCAGGGAAGGTAGTATTTAGTATGACAAAGAATAAGCGCTAGGGTTGCCTCGTCAAATCCTGGTGCGACGGCCGGGAGGAGCTCACTTCCGGTGCAAAATACACATATTTCATTAGCTCATAATTATCTTTCGTCATTATATGACAGCATACAATTGACGCCATATTGTAGATCTCGAAGAGCTGTATTGAAATACATAGGGTTGCCTAAGGAAATTTTGGGTAACACAATGAAAACTTATAAATTATATTTGTTTTTTTGACATTTTTAAAGCTGTCAAATAACATTATGTATATATGTATACTTATATATTATAACCGTTCTGAGATGAGTTATCGGCCTTGTGTTTGGCAAACATTCATAGGTATGTCTAGTTATGTATAACTTTATGTTTTCAGCGCATTTGGTTTCTAATTCATATCCGCATAATTACGCAGGAATTGCCTGAATCTGGTATTGACAATTTTCCCAAGAATTTATATATTTTAGGGTAGCAATTTCTTATTTTTATTTTTCAACGTAATTCAACGTGCACCTCTTATATAAATTAGTATAAATTACTTACTTGAAGGTCGTAGTAACCTGTAATAAAAGTTTTAAAAAAGGTGGTTTGGGGTTTGTTTCGAAAAGAGAAAAAAGGTTGATTTTTGTTTGTGATTTTAAATTTGGTTTGACGTTAAAAATTAATTGAAGCATTTGACTTTACTGAACCTCGATGAATATTTTTTCTTGAAATTCGACTTAATCAGACGCACGTATAAAGTTAACTAAGCGAATATAAAACCAAAATAACTATAATGAAAAAATGGAAAATAATAATAATTTACTATAATAAAAGAAAAAACAGGTTGATTTGTGAGTCAGAATCGTCAATCTTTATTATGGCAACTTTTCAGCAACTATTTTGTTGCCTTCTTCAAGCCTAAAATTACATTATTAGAATTATGTAATTTTAGGCCTGAAGAAGGCAAACATTGCCATAATAATGATTGACAATTCTGATTCACAAATCAACCGGTTTTTTAATTTTATTATATTACATACGTGAGTGATCAACATGAGTTTCAATATAGTTTACTATACATTAAACTATTCAAAAATGTATCCGAGCAAAGGCAATAGCATTTTATGAATTATTATTACTTAAATTACTTATTCTAAGCATACTTATATTAACGTGCTATTAAAATATTTATTTTTTTTTACAATATGTAAACATTTTTAAACAAAACGTAGTTTAAGGTAGTTGCTTTGAAAAAAAGTCAAGAAAATCATGAAATAAAAATTACCTATATATATTTTTTTTAATAAAGGTATCTCTTTATGCTAGTTAAATTAGAAAATAATTTACATCATTGAATGCGAGATATTTTTTGTTGGAAATTGAATTTTTAACATTTTTAATATAGGTAAGGTGCTAAAAAATATCACATTAATAATTTTTCAATAAGAAAAAAAACAATACATAATAATCTATCTGTTTTTTTAATAAAAAAAAAATAAAACAATGCATGAAACATTACGCGCTGATAATGTTAGTAAAAAAACTATAATTATTGACCACGTAGTTTCAAAATGCAATAACAAATGACATTTGGCGACGTTCCATTCAAACGACTTTACACCCGTACCTAAAGATGTTTCACATCAAAAATTTAAATTTTTAACCGACTTCAAAAAAAGGAGGTGGTTCTCAATTCAGTTGTATTTTTTTTATGTTTGTTACCTCATAACTCAGTCATTTATTAATCGATTTTGAAATTTTTTTTTTTACTTGAAAGGATATACTTTCAGATCGGTCCCATAGAAATTTCATCAAAATCGGTTCACTAGTTCGGCTGATTTTAATAAAAGTGAGTAACGGCGTGTGATTCTTTTAAGGTAAATGTCACTTTTTGACACTAAAAAGTAAAAAATAAAAAACTTTTTAACAAAAAAAAACCTTCAAAAAACCACTAAAAAGAGGAAAATAATGAAATTTTGAGGTCTGTGCCAATTTAATAAAATATGAAGTTGGTTAAAAAGAAGATATTTATCACTATACTATACTTTTTTACCGACTTCATATTTTATTAAATTGGCACAGACCTCAAAATTTCATTATTTTTCTATTTTTAGTGGTTTTTTGAAGGAGGTTTTTTTTTTGTTAAAAAGTTTTTTTTGCATATACTGATACTACTTTACAAAATGTATAACTTTTCTTTTTCGTGATACAGGATTTAACTATTATATTTTATCCAATTTTGAGCAGTTATTAACAATTTATAATTTTCGAAGTTAGAAAAAGATTTAATTAATGAATAATAATAAATATAGAAAAAGGACGTGGCTAATTACGCAAATAAGCGTAGAAGGCAATTATATATATTTAAAAAAAAAAAATTTTCGAAATGTCATTTTCTTAAAAACTATGGTTACCATGCTGGACTAAGGGCCACTTTGTAATTTTGAGCTGTTTCAATTTATACATATATACATATACATATAAAAATTGACATTTTGCACCGGAAGTGGCTTATCCCGGCCGTCGCACCAGGATTTGACTAGGCAACCCTAGCGCTTTTTCTTTGTCATAATAAATACTACCTTCCCTGAAAATTTCATCCTGTCACAAATGAGCTTCATATATTAACGCCCGCCTCTTGGTCTATATTTTTAGTCTTCTTTTCGACTTATTTTTCTAGAAACAGATATAGTCCAAGCGGCAGGTAATAAATGAAGGGGGTTACCTGGAAAGTATTCCGAAGTTAGTGATATTTTGGTGTGTTGTTTGCGGGTGCTCTGTGGAGTAGAATCTGAGTTTTCGACCTCGAGGACCCAGTGCTAACGTGGGAGGAGCCGAAAAACCACGAAATTTTACCACCTTTTTTGCTTTTTTCGAAATCTCTCAGAAACGGTCGATCTAAGCAATTCTTTCATTATGTAGTGTTTTAAAGAGGATTATATTTCCTACAATTTTCATTCCCACAATCCCACAACTTTTCTGTGGTACTAATGGTAAGCGCGCTGCAGCTTCTTGAAAATCACCCGCTACGCTTTTTGTAACCTTGGTAACCAATGTGTAACATGTGTATTTTCAATTTAAAGTTCGATGAAGAAGAAAATAAATAAAACTATTGAAAAGAACATTACGTTTTAACCATTGGTTACCAAGGTTACAAAAAGCGGAGCGTGTGATTTTCAAGAAGCTGCAGCGCGCTTACCATTAGTATCACAGAAAAGTTGTGGGAATGAAAATTGTAGGAAATGTAATCCTCTTTAAAACATTACATAACGAAAGAATTGCTTAAGTCGACCGTTTCTGAGAAATTTCGAAAAAAGCAAAAAAGGTGGTAAAATTTCGTGGTTTTTCGGTTCCCCCACGTTAGGACAGGGTCCTCGAGATCGAAAACTCAGATTCTACTCCACAGAGTACCCACAAAAAACATACCAAAATATCATTAACTTCGGAATACTTTCCAGGTAAAAAGTACCTGCCTGCTGAACTAATACTAATCTTGGCTTAAATTTATCTGGGTTCGGCGAAATGGAAGCCTTAGTGTAGGTACTAGGTTTGATCCAAGCCCTCTAATCATCTAATGCGTTCGAACTATTATCACGAAACTTGAGGGTCCCATTGCAAAAAACTTATTTTTTCAACGTTCTTTTATTTTTGCTCTATCGTAAAATTTTCGTTATTTAACATACATTTTACGTCGATGGAAACATGGCTTAAGTTGATAAGCAAAATGAGAGAACTATTTGTTCAATAAGACTTCAAAAATGAAAATATGTATCCCGATATTTTGTAACAGTTTTAACCGATTTTTTAGCATTTAATCAATCTTATTATAGATACAAGAATTTAGAGTCCACACGCCTATGACGCAATCCATTCACAATGACCGGAAATCTAATCTTATCTAAGAATCTTAAAGCGTTTTACTTACTTGTTACCTCCCACTACTTACTTAGCACTGATGAAAGACTTATTTTATCTACCAAGCATGCATTTCTCTATGTAAATACAAGTACAGAAAATAATACAAAATATTGTGGCCACAAAAGAAATTGGGTTATGTACCATTTTTTGTAATTTCAGATTTTGGTAGATTTGTTAGTCCTGTTTTTCGTAAGACCTCGGTTGTCGAGCGTCTGTAATCTATCTATCTGCCTGTTCCTTGTAATGACTGAAAATATTTTACTTCGTTCAATATTGTGCGTGTTTCGGTCAAGGGAATAATTTTCGGAGAATTCTGTGTACATTTATTTTCTATAAATGAATGAATTGTGGATTATAGACACTCGACAACAGAGGTCATTAGCGTCTGAATTTATTTTGTACATCGTTCGTACTTCCTAAGAATAATTTTAGTTGTTGTTCCTATTAATATTTTGTTTAATAAAATATAATGGTCAGAAAAACAGTCAATTTCATTACAATTTTTATACAAACATATAATAGTCCCCCGGTATGGAAATTTTATGAGGAGTAAAATTTATACAAGCGTTAACTAAAATGCGTTACGTTTTTCTGCGCAACGTACTTGCGCACCTTTCAATGTATTATACTTGTATACAGCCGACGTGCACAGGTATGCTGCGCGACAGCTGACGCATGTAAGTATGTATGTTTGCCTACTGCATAGTCAAAGACAATCGTACTTAAGGAGTAAACTCCAGTTGTGCGTCGGAGCTGACACACACACTTTTTTTTTTTGATCTATCGTTTTCTCTGGCCGTGATTAATATTTCCTGACTTTGTAATGATTATCCCAATTTATCAAAAATTCCACGACTTTTCCGAGTCTTTTAATATCGTTATTGTAAACATCCAGTCACAAACATAAAAGAAATCTGGACGGACAGCTGTTTATCAAATCGAAGCTGTCCAATTCAAAAAAAGAAAAAAAACTTACGTATATATCTACCTGTCCGCACACGCGAAGCACTGCAAAGCTTTGATTACACGGAACTAAACAACAGACCAATCTAAATAAACGGTCGGAACGCGTCAGTCGATTTCGAGTCGATTCAATAATTTCAATATCCGCATTAAAACTGAATAAGTTATTCGATTTCTGTTTCAGAATTGTAAACATGTTGGTAATTTATTACAATTTTACAGGCTACAGTGGAATTTTAAATTAGGAATATTTATTCTGAAAAGTTCCCGTGGGTTTAGTGGCGTCACTAATCACGAAGAAGTACACGTCGATTGCAATTTTTTTAGGGCAACCAACAGCTAGGATTAAGCATATATTTCAATTTGCAGAACAAAATGTCGGTATGAACCCCTCTCTTAGAGGGAAACTTGCTCGCCTAGGTGTTTAAATCGTTCTGCAAGGGTGTTAATACCGACATTTTGTTCTGCAAATTGAAATATATGCTTAAAACAGTCGCCGTGACAACATATTAAAATTTCAACTTTGAACTAATAATATAAATTTCGTCGGGTACATGACACGTTTAGGGTGATCTGCCATCCCTTTAATACTGACCAATCGACCTGCAAATATTATAATGGCATTATTGGGTCACCGACAACATATACAAACAATTTCAGCCTTGAAGCATTAATAATTGTGACCATTTTTTTTGTTACATGTTGGGGCCGGTCTGCATCCCTCCCATACCGCTATCTATCAAAATCCCTTACTCAGGACACTTTAATGTGCCTCCCTCAACATTTTCACAAAAATAAGGCCTTGAATAAATAACACCAAACAATTGTCACTAGCTCTCGGTCTATAATATTATTAACTTCCAATTTATCGTAACATTCGTAACCGTGTTAAAGGAATAGGAATTGACGAAAAATATTCTGAGAAAATTTTAACGCCTCTGTCAAGTTCTGGAAACTATGAAAATAACAGAAAAGTTCATTAATTCCGTTTGTCAAAATAATCAAAGACAAAAATTATTGAAAAAAATCCGATGAAAAATACAAACTGCCAAACGTTTGATGATCGCCGATAATACTGTAAATAAACAGTGAAGGACTACTGTAAGACGTAGCCATACACATATTTTCATAATATTTACAGAGCGTCACTGTAAATATTGTATACAGACTGTTTCTTTCAAACAAACACTGTATTTTGTTCACGAGGCAGCAATTGAAATTGTGACATTACACCTTGTCAAATTTCATACATCAACATTCCTGATGTAAATTAATGCACCGCTCCATGATAGGATCGGAACTTTCATGTGGCTAACCTAAAAGCCATGTTAAAATAGGGGTTCGCAAATGGGAGGATACCTTAATTCTAAGGGGAAAAAAATATGGTCGTATAATCAAAAAAGTCTTACCGTTATTTAAAAATGTTTCATAAGGTCAAAGACTCACCTGAAACAAAAAATAAAGATTAATACATTATTTTTACAAATTAAATTAAAATATCAATTGGATTTTCAGGTTATAATAATAAATTATAATTTAAAAAAACTAAAAAACACGCTTTAATGAACTAAAAAGTAAAAAATAATTAATTTTATTGTAAAAAAGCGTGGGGCGCTTTGTATCATATTTTCATACTACCCCACGCTTTTTTACAATAAAATTAATTATTTTTTACTTTTTAGTTCACTAAAGCGTGTTTTTTTAAATTATAATTTATTTTTGCTTTTTAGTCCTGGAGATTCTGGTCAGGATAATGGGACAAACTTATGGAATTATTGTATTGTAATCGGTCCTTGATAAGTGTGCAAAGTTTCAGTTCAATCTCATGAAGTTTTTTGCTTTTTTTTTTTAGTCCTGGAGATCCTAGTCAGGATAATGGGACAAACTTATGGAATGATTGTATTGTAATCGGTCCTTGATAAGTGTGCAAAGTTTCAGTTCAATCTGAAGTTTTTTGCTTTTTTTTTTTTTAGTCCTGGAGATCCTGGTCAGGATAATGGGACAAACTTATGGAATTATTGTATTGTCGTCGGTCCTTGCTAAGTGTGCAAAGTTTAAACTAAATCTGACCGTTTAAAGTTGGTCAAAATCAAGTTCAAAGAAGTCGGTTACAAACTGACAAACAAGCAAGCCCGCACGCATGCAAGCCCGCAAGCTCGCAAACATACAGGTGAAGCTAATATAAGCGTGTTAATAAATAGCTGTGCCTGCCCGTCGATGACAGGGCAGTCTATAGACGAATTATATAATACGTGGTGTTGGTTGAATACGTACTGAACGTGACGAAGACAGAACATGCCCACCAAATTATTCTTTCTCTCTTCACGCGAATTAGCTCGCGCAACCCAGGCTTCCCAGACCCCAGTACCTAATATAATGTCGATGATATAAACATTGTCTATACTTTATGTCAATGGGTATATTCGGAGATAAACGCGAAGTTGTTTCAGGTTTTATGTGCGTGTGGCTATCTTTACAAACACATAAATGTATCCACAGTACATAAATACAAACAGAGAACGTAACACGGAACGGATTAAGATAGGATATGGTTCTCGTCAAGACAGTAACATTACTGTCGAATTCAGCCAAACGCGAGGACGAGTCACAAATCGACAATAAAAAAAAGTATATAACACAAATACAACTAGAGTTTTACGATTCGCTGCTTTATTTCAAATTTTACAGATTTTACCAAATCAGTTTCCAACAACAACAAAAAAACTTTTTACTTTCTCATACAGGGGAGATCTTCTGCGATCGTACAAAAAGAGTTTTTGGTGATTTTACAGCCTCCTGAATCCAAAAAAGTGATTTTTAATCCACGTATATTTTTTACCTGGATTGCGCGCGCAACCGTGTGTTCACAGATGATCCGGTAGCAAGGCAATAGTCTATTTACATCTGTCAAGAATGTCAGTTGGCAATCCCTTCTCTATGCTTGTTACTATTCACCATAGTTTCCAAAATTCCAGCACAACTGTTGCCAGACTGCTGCTGGATAGGTGACAGGACACGGTATGCGTGCGCAGCCATATCTTTATTCTTGCAGAACAAGCAATAACGATCTCTTGTTCTTATTACGAGAGATAGGTTCATTGTCTGTATATTTGCACCTAGAACCTAAGCTACTGGATCGATTTTGTTCATATTGTTCTTACATGTTCGGGACGGTCACACCTCGAGGCAAAATCGGTTCTTATAGGCCGTGTACGAAATTACACAAAAGAAACGAATCAGTGACACAAATCATTAACCAGTCCGCGATGAGGCAGAACCTTTGTAATTGAATGAGACACTGCAGATGGAGCGACTTGTCACTAACCAGTTAGTAACGCGTTAGTAATCAGTTTGAGGCAACCCAACCTGTCGAGTCGCTTCAAGTTGAGTTACCTAGTTTCTCGTCAGATAGATCTTCTAAATAAGTCTTTAGACGAATAGTACGATAGAAGCTTAAAAATTTTGCATCTGAAAGTTGGGAGTTCTTTTGCAGCAACGAATAATCGGCGATCGAAATTTCTTTTACGATATGGATAGAGTTGCCGTCTAGATCTAGACTTTCTAGACTCTTGTCTTGTTTAGATTTTCAAGACAGACTTGCAAAAGTCTTGTCTAGAAATTTTCAAGACAAGACAAGACTTGCTTTATCTAGATCAAGACTCTTGTCAAAACTCTAGACAATTTTCAAGAGTCTAGATAAACTAAGTAAGTAGTAGGTAAAATAAACCACTCGGTTAATCTAGACTCTTGAAAATAATCTAGAGTCTTGATATTAGACAAGACAAGAGTTTTTTAATCTAGACTTAGACTTAGTGAAGTCTTGTCTTGATATTTCAAGACAAGACAAGACTTTGAAAGTCTTGTCTTGTTTTGTCTAGACGGCAACACTAGATATGGATGAACCCTAAATCTTCTATTTCTTCTGTAATGATTATAGTAATATAGCAACAGATACAAACCCCTTGTATGCGGACCCACCGATTCTGTTTTTACTGTCCACAGGCATTAAGCGATTTCGAGATAAACGAGTTACGCGGTGGGAGTTTTTTAGAGTCAGTAGTTAGTTATTTGCTCAAAGACCAAGACACTACTTTTTGACGATCCTAAAACACAAAACCGTTACAGACTCATTTATCCATGATAGCCAACACACAGAAGAAACTACCGATTTCGATCACTTCTGAGCAGGCCGCGTGTGCGGAGTCACTAATGAGTTAGTAACCGGTTAATAATTTCAATCAATAACCAATTCAGTTTCTTTTGAGTAGCTCCATGAGTACAGGGCCATAGACTCCTAGCTCGCAAATGTGGGAGAAGTGGCCCTCTAAAAACCGGTAAAATAGAACCATGTAATAAAAATAGAAGATTGTTCGTTTACTGAAGTTCATATTTGATTCGTGATATTTTCACGTCGCGTCGGTCTTGTACGCAGCTTCCGTTGTTTAACACTTTTTGAAGACATTAAAAAAACATTTGCAACTTGCAAGCGTCAATGACATCAAAATGTATACCCAATTTACAAATATTTTCATATCCCAGATATCAAAACTTAACTTATAATTATTCTTCGTATTACGATAGGTCATTTCCGGCATAAAATTTAACAAAAATATACAATTTTTAATTAAGTCCGGTTGTAAAATGTAAATTTTTTGCTCTTTATGTAAATATTACAATTTTACTGTAAATCAAAAAAGTGTTCAAAGAGCGTATATAATAATAAATAGTCGAGTCGCGTTATAAGGGCACTTAAGGCCGGTTCTCACGGGGCGATTTTAATTGATCAACTTTAGTTGATCAACTAAAATCGAATGAAAATGAGCGTGAGAACCTATATTTCAACTTTTGTTGATCAATTTTAGTCGGTTCCACAAAAGTTGGACTGAGTCTAACTTTATCGTTCAAGTATGTGTCATATTCAACTTCAAACTAGTTGAAACTGCTATTTGAAACACGATTGAAGCGTGTGAACTGCGAACTATTGTATTGTCAGTCAACTTCAGTTCATTCGTCTGTCAATATGAGTACTGTCAATGTCTGGTGTCCCGAAGTGTTATATTATTATTTATAATAATGAAGTGGTCAGAAAAATTAACATTAAATTTCTTAGAGTTGTATCAAAAACACGATTGTTTGTGGAATCACAAATTAGACTCATACAGAAATAAAGATTGCCGAGAAAATGCATTACATATTATAAAGAGTGAAATGAGGTTAGAAGACCTGTCTATAGCGGACATTAAAAATAAAATTAAATTTGATATCTTCTCGAAATCCACCGTCTAACCCAAAAACGACGTTTTTTGCGTTGTTTCGTCATTTTCATTAAATTTTTTTTAGTTCGTCCCTTAAAGTGGCTATTATTCCTAGACCTGCACGGAAAACTGCATTTGGCGCCATTTTGAAGTTGAAACAGTCAATCAATTTTCATTGAAACGTGGGAACGAAAAGTTGTTCAATTTAAGTTCAATTTTAGTGATCAACTAAAGTTGATCAACTAAAATCGCCCCGTGAGAACCGGTCTTTACGGGGTTGTAAGGAGTAATATTTCAAAATATTACATTAAGATTTTTTTATCATCTATTATCTTCCCGCTAAATTAAAATTCATGTTTCTAATAGCCATTCTTATTTCATTGGCTAAAATACACTTTCGGCGACGGCCGAACTGTATGAAAGCCGTCCGGCAAACAGTGATTGTATAATAAAATTATGTAGACTTTCACGGCCGGTTTCAATTGTCAAACAAGGTGAAAAATTCTCCCGGGCTGATGAGCCGTGGCATATACTTTAATTATATACCGCGGATTGTCCATTTACTCAATGTGCGGTGAGTGAAGTCCACAAAGAGAGCAAAAATATATCTGTGTCTCTTTTGACGAAGTTATTCCGCATTTATTCCGATAATGTCATTGGTCGATGTACGAACGTTCCATCTGAACAAAATGTTGAAATAAAGATATCTTTCATTTCAAACAAAATGTAAACAAAACGCTTGACAGCTGTTGTCATTATAACGTAACCTAGTTTAGTGAAAGAACTTTCACACAATTTCACACAATTTTCAATTATTGTAAAATCTTGTTTTTAAATTGACCTGATGATGAGAGCTTAAGCTCTCGAAACATGTCGTCCATCTCTTTTTATTAAATAAAGAGTTTTATATCTTGTTCTGGAAGCAAATTTAGTGTTGTACTATTTTCATTCTACTACTAGTTTAATTTTGTTAAAAACAGTTTTTTTACTCATATTCCTTGAAATTCATAGTGATAAACACAGGTTTCGGATCTTTTTGGGCATAATAATATTAAAAACTCGGGTCGCAGTGCCAAAACCCTGCCGACAATATAGTGTATTTGCTAATACTGGCATTGTGGCATTATTATGTAAACTTAAGTTTGTTTTTTGACAAAATAAAAAATTTAACCCCTTAATACATCCCTTAAAATAATTAATTTTTTCTAAATTTCAATATTAGACATGGATTTTATCAGTACACCCAATTAAATACACCCTTCCATAAGTAAATCCGTATCAACAAACTAGTGTTTTCATAAAATTTGAAAGTCCGGTCCTGTCGGGCTGATTTTATTAAAATTTTAGCAGCACATTTTAATCTTTACTAAAGAATTAAATTTCAATTTTGAAACGATTCTGACAAATTTTTCGGTATTTTTGGGCTCAAAAACTTTTTGGAACCCCTAAATGCAACCCTGAAAATGGTCCGATCGGGCCCATTTTTAATAGGCTTCTTGCGGTGATGGGTTCCAATGTGTGTACCAAATTTCGTTTCAATCGATTAAGTCTGGCGAGAGTTATCGTGTACACACACACACACTATATATATATATATATAATATATATATATATATATTCCGCATGGAATCTTAAATAAAGAAATTTATGTATGTATGTATGTATGTATATATATATACATACATATATATATAAACATTTTCAAAAATGGTGCCAAATTGTTCAGGAGGCTATGAAACGTCGAGAAATTTTGGTCCGACCCCTAGGTCCCGCCATCCGACCGACGCCAATAGTGTATGTGCCATATGGCAAATACACTAAAAATATAAAGACAAAGAAATATGTCATGGATGCCATTGACGTAAAACCTCAGTGCTCCAGTGGTCAATAGTATACCTGCTCTCTTTTAAAAATTCTGTCTTTGTCTATGGAAGTAGCCAATCAGGAACCTGCCAGCTGGGTTCCCATAAAAAAAGACAGAAATATATACCCGCACGTATGTTGGCTTCACGATTTTTGATCTATCAGCAGTACAGATTTCTTATGTACATGAGCCGTGGTCAACTGGAGGTTTTCCAAACGTTTCGTCTCTAACTGTGAGATGGGCTGGGTCGACACAACCATTTTCAGTTGTACCTGAGACTTCTTTGTGTCAACGTCGAAGCTCACGTCGCCATAACCGTGCCACTGAAGATGTCCCCCACAGTTAGAGACGAAACGTTTGGAAAACCCGCATTTGACCACGGTTCATCAGCCCGGAAGAATGTTTCACCTTGTTTGACAAAGTGATTGTATAGTCAGCGATCTGGAACGCAAATTTGTAAGTGGACGGCCGAACTATATGAACGCTGTCCAGCAAACAGTGATTCTATTATAGTCAGAGATCTGGAACGCAAGTTTTGCAAAGCTATACGGTTCTACGGGCGAATAATCGTCATCCGGCAAACAGTGATTCTACAATCAGCGATGTGTAAGTGGATAAAGATATACAGTTCAGCCAGCGACGGACAAACTGTATAACGCCGTCCGAAAAACAGTGATTCTACGCAAGTTTATAAATGGGTAAAGCTATACAGCTCGGCCGGGGACGGCTGAACTGTATAATCGCCAACCGGCAAAAAGTGATTCATAGTCAGAATTCTGGAACCCAAGTTTGTACGTTAGCATAGCTATTGTAGCAAACCCCAAGATGTTACGCCACTGCCTCCAATAGAAACCACGAGAAAGAAAGGTCACAGTAGTAAAGCGTGGAATGGCATCGAAGATTCCAGACAACGTTAGAGGATACGAGGACGCACTGAGCGTACACCGCACGCAGGTATATAAACAGAAGTGTGTCGTGTTGAAGAGGCAGTGAATGGTGAGTCGTGCCATCAGTCAGTACAGTGAAATAAATATTGATCAGTCAACGGGAATGTCAGTGTTGATTGTACTGTGACAGTGTTGAACTGCGAAATAAATCTGATATAAATACAGTGACATAAATAATTACAAATAAATAATCCTTGTATATATAGTTATTTGTTAAGTGTTATTTAAGTGACTCGTTTAGTTCAATAATTACCGTTTAAGTTTTTTTTATTGTTAGAATTGACTTTTCGTTGTTGCATTTATTGTTATTGTATTTTTAATTATTGTAAATAAATATTTATTCCGCCAACGCAGAAAACAGTTTTGTAACACTATGAATTTCTTTAAATAAATAAATTATTACTTTTGATTTATATTAATGGGAGTCTGCGACAATTTCGCTAATGTCTGAGGGGTCCGTAAACGCTGCTTTAAGGGATATGAAACTATTTAACAAAGTGGGACTTAATAGTAAGTCAGTCCATCCCTACTACAGAGTACAGACAGACGTCGATACTCCGTGTGCTTGTCGACAGATCGATTTTTCAACTATCCGTTGACGCAAGAACAAGACGGTTCCCCTCTCTACGCCAGGCATGGCTAATCCATTAATGCTGTGCAATATACAATCTAGTTTAGTGATGGGCGATACGAGATGTTTTTACAATCGCAACAATTGTAATCGTTCATAATAACAATCGAGTCCACAATCGACTCGGAGTTTGGTTTTACAATCGAAATGTTCGATTGTTCAAGTCGATTATTTGCCACATAGGTTATAGCAATAGCAGCGAATGAGAATACATAATATAATCGCGATTCAAGGTTATATGCTAGTCGACTGACGTTCGCGTGACTCGTTGATTGTTCACTGTTCACATCGTTTAGTCGGTACTCACTACTCTGTCACTCTGTGATCTCTTCACTACTACGCGATTACTGCACAATCGACCATCGACTCGACCACAGTTGTTGAGTGATGAACGATTTATGTGGCTCTCGACAGTATACGATTCAGTACTGTGCGACTCGGTCTTAGTGAAGTATGAAACAACAGAAATCGAGTCCAAGTGACAACCGAGAGTCATCGAGATCCAGGTGTGCAAGCTTTCACGGCCGGCATTGTTCCAAATGTTCATGGTTTCCGAGCTTGCAGACCGTGGTCCGGTGACCAATTGGGTTTTTAAATGAATTTTTTTTTACTTAAATGGAAGGACCACATACAAGTTTTATAGCAAAACTGTTTTTTAAAATTTTTTTGCTTACTAATTAAAAAGTTATATTTAAATAAAAATTAATTTTTAAACTCAGTTCCGATAACGCGCCGAAAGAATCCGAACGCGTGTGACGTCATTATGTTATCTATGGTCTTTGTATCCATGGTTACCAAGTTAAAAATTTATTATTTTTGATAGTATGTGTAATACATATACACAAATAGGTACCAACAAATGCAGACACATTTTAACATAACGACGTCACAAACATTCCTGGCGCGTTTTGAAGTCACGTGATATTTTTTAAATTTTTATACATTTTAATTAATTTTTAGTAATTTATCTATAGCTTTAAAAAAAATTTTCTTTTCGATTTTCAATATTATTTATGTTAAATTATTAGAAAAAATTAATAATTTTTTTTAAACTTAAATACCTAATTACGGAGAGACGGACTACGACCGAACAGAGAACACACTAGTACTGAGCATAAAAGAAGGGAGGACACCAGTCACTGACACACTGTAAGCCGCCAAGGAGGACACTTCGACCGCTGCCACATCGCCTTTAAAAGGTCTACCGCAGTTGTAGACGAAACGTCAGGTAGAAATACCACCGGACTACGGCCTACAAGCCCGGAAACCATGAACATTTGGAAGTCATCGAGATGTTTGAACAATCGAGACAATCGACTAAAACATCTCGTATCGCGCATCACTAAATTCTAGTTATATAATACACATATACATACAAAAGGAAGGTTTCACATTAATACTCGTTGTAAAATAAATTGCGTAAAAAGTTTTCAAAGAAAACATTTCATAAAACGAATTTGGTTACGACTGTGTTTCTTCTTAAATAGGTGTCATTTATTTTTAAGGTTCCGTACCTCAGAATGAAAAAAAAACGGAACCCTTATAGGATCACTTTGTTGTCCGCCTGTCTGTCCGTCAAGACTCTTTTTCTCAAGAGGTGTCAAGTTGAAATTAATATCAAATTCTAAGGTCTACAACCCCATAGCCCTGTGAAAAATTCAAGCTTCTAACTCAATACAATAAAACGATTTTAAGAAATCGCGTATTTTTATAATAACTCACTCATCAAAACCTATACTTTCCATTGATGTACAATCTTTAAATTTGGCACGAAAGAAGATCTCATAGCACAAGTAAAGGAAAAAATCCGAAAATCATTAATTTCTAATTTTATGTGGAATTATTACGAGCCAAAATATCTAAGAATGAATATACAGATGAGGACAAAAATTTGAAGGGACACTGCAGTTCCTGAGGTTTATTTTGTCCTTCGATTATTTTAACCATCTGTTATTTCATCCCCGGTTTTTTCTCAGTCGATAATTTTGTCCGCGGTTAATAAAGCGTATCACCACTGAAAACATCATGACATCTAAGTGACATACATATACCTCACTTACTAGTGGTGCCATCAGAAGTCTGGTTAGCTATTACATTAAAACACTCGCAGTGGAAGCGTACTCCGGACCCATAACCTATTAGAATAAAAGACACACAGTGATTAAGTAGTTGAGAATATGTAATTTAGAATTTATTGAAAAAACTTTTTCTTACTGTTTGAAACATAAATAATTAAAAATAAAGTACACATATTAAATTATTCTCAACTACTCAAGCACTGTGTGTCTTTTCAACTAATAGGTTATGAGCCCTGTCAACCTTCCACTGCGTACAGTATGTCAGGTCTACTCTCCTGTGCCGCATACATGATGCTCTCAATTGATTTACGCCCAGCAGGTAAGTAAACCTGACATAGTGTACGCAGTGGAAGATTGACTAGGCCCATAACCTATTAGAATAAAAGACACACAGTGATTAAGTAGTTGAGAATTAATATGTAATATATTTATTTTCACACTGTCTGAAACATTATAAATTATTATTGTAACAAAACTGTTTTGAATTTGGCGGAATAAACTATTTATTTCAATAATTAAAAATGTGAACAACAATATGCAATAATTTATTAACAATGACAAGTCAATTACAATACTGTTTACACAATCAGTATTTCTCAAACAAAGTAAAACCACTTTGATAGCACACATTTATTTCCCGTATACACACGTTGTTCCTTCTCGTTTCTGGTAACTGCTGTATTTATATAGTGACAGCAGCCCGACCCCCACCGCGCTCGCACACCTTTCCAGATTTTTCTAGTGATTGCCGACGTCTTCGGTATAATGCCACGCCTATACATTGTTATCCATTCTAAAAACAACGATTGTTGCCAGTGGCGTATCTCTGGGGTTTCCTTGTTACATTATTTAAAAATAGAGTACATATTATTTCTCAACTACTTAATCATTGTGTGTCTCTTCATCTAATAGTATAGGCCCTCATTGAAAGACATTACCAAATATTGGTATTAATCTGCTAAATAATATGTGGTATTTCGATTTCAAAAGGGATTTCATATATCATAGGTCGAGAAGACTACGCGGGAGTGTAAATGGTACAAATGACAGCAGCGCGACTAGACGAAGGTTCAGAACCGTGCAGTATAATAATATATAACAATAACTGCACACCGAAAATACACACTTGAACCTTTATTTCAAACAAATAAAAGAATTTCATATAGCTACAAAGTGCAGACGTCAATTATCATTATTTAACAGACAGCACGGGAAGAGATTCATTTTTCAAACGTTTTCAACACCTATAACTCTCTTCTCCCCGCTTCTTTTTTTTCTAACGTCAGCGCACCGATCTCTAATTATATGGATCGTGGATAGTCAGCTATACTCGGTTCGGCGAATAGTAAGGCCATGTACACACGGAGCTACTCAAAAGAAACTGATCAGTGACGCAAATCATTAACCAGTCCGCAATGAGTCAGAACCTTTGTAATTGAATAGGACACTGCAGACGGCGCTACTTGTCACTAACCAGTTAGTAACGCGTTTGTAATCAGTTTGAGGCGACCCAATCCGTAGAGTTGCTTCAAGTTAAGTCACCTAGTTTCTCGACCGATTCAGATAGAATTCAGGACTTCCCAACCAGTGGGGTGCACCTCCCTAAGGGGGCGTAAAGAGGTCATATGGGGGCCACGGATGTTTAATGATGTCGTTTAGTTTTTATTTAATGTAAAAAGTATCAATTTTATTTCAATTAATTATTAAAAAAATAATAGAGGACAACTTGGTGTAATGGTCAGCGTGCTGGCCTTTCGATCAAGCCGCCGTGGACTCGAATCGCACATCACTCCTGGATGTTTAATGATGTCGTTTAATTTTAATTGACGATTTTATTTGATGTAATTAAGACGCTAATGGTGTACGTTGTCGAGCGTCTATAATCTACAATAACACCACGGTAACTGAAGTTCCAAAAAATACAGCGAGTACAACATAACAGCCTTCATTAAATGCAGCTGTATCCATTGGATATTGGGCTTCACACAAAACGCCAACATTCCATTTAGATACCTTAGCGATATCAATGAGCAGCACCTTACAGAAGAAAACGAAAAACGCCTCTGCAAGAAATAAACAAATACACGGTATGTGAGAGTACCTAGTCATGTGGGGAGGGAGTCAAGTCTGCCATGTGTTTATTCTTAAACATATTTCCAACTCGGCCATTTTACTTTTTAAGATCGATATATTTATCGATACCTAGACTTTACCCGCGGTTTCGTCCGCGTTCTGTCGGTTTTAACAAAAACCGTATATCCGATTCTATCCAGAAATAAATGATACGGCTCCAGTGTACTGACTATCTCGCTGAAGTGCATCGACCGCGAATTTCCGTTCATCAATAAACGTACTGTAGCAAAACCCCAGATGTTACGCCGCTGGCGACAATAGAATCATCGAGGACAAGTAACAATGGTGAGGTTTGGCATGATATCGAAGACACAGGTAACCACCAGATGTTCTGGAAAGCGCGCGAGCGTGGGGGGGTCAAGCTGCTAGCTCTATATAAGCAACAGCAGTCACCAAAAAAAATCAACGAGAGTCATGTGACAGTGTCGATTGGAAATAAATACAGCATATAAATTGTTCAGTGTTATTAAAGCGCTTCAGTTCGTTTACGAATTACTGTTCGTGTTATTATTATATAAACAGTGTTGACTGTTAGAATTGAGATATAATTGTTACATCTTATTGTTATCTATTTTTGTTACATTTTTAATTGTTGTAAATAAATAATTTATTCCACCCACGTAAGAAAACAGTTTTGTTACAGTATCTTTACTGGATTATTGTTCCAAGACAAATTAATGGTTGCATCTCGCTGAAGTGCATCGACCGCGAATTCCCGTTCATCAATAAACGCACCCTTACTGGATCATTGTTCCAAGCCAATTGAATGGTTGCATATTGTAACGCCATTAATGACATGTCGATTTATGAAGTATGAAAAAAATCATTGAAGCCGTTTTTGAGAAAATCGCAATTTTGGTTCACTTCCCTTATTTAAAGTTATTAGGGGGGGGGGGGGGGGGAGGCAATAAAATAAAAAAGTACGTACTGTGTTTGTGGTTACCGGAGATTTACCAGTTATCACTGGTGGTTACACACGGCTGAAGTGAATACTTCTTACACCAAATTAGTTGAATGACGTAGAAGAGTGAAGGAGAAAGAACGTTGATCTTGCGTGGCCTTGCGTTGCACTACTCGATACTGGCACGACGGACAGAACTCCTCGTACCCCGCGTCTACCTCTCATTAAAGTAATGGGGCGGGCGCGTTGCCGTTTGCGATCCAGAGTGGCATAAAAAGTATTCACTTCAAAAAGTTTAAAAGATTTCGACCCGTTGGATGGTGTGTGAGCTAGGGGCCTATAGGACTCTACACATACGGACAACCAAAACTATGAATGCTCAAGAATACGACTCTGTGTTCCCGGTGTCGATCCTTGCGCCTGGATAAATATAGATCACTCTGCAATGGTCTGATTGCGCTACTCCTACTGCCTCTGGCGGGGGAACAGAGAAATGCAATATGCATGTATGTAGTTACTGTTCAACCCACGTTACTACACAAAAATGTATTACCAGTGTCGTAACCTTTTGCCAGTGCTATAGTTCAAGGGTCGTTATTAACCTACTTTCTTGCATTTTTTAACCCCTGCTTTCCAAGTATTTACCATGTCATTCAGCTTGACCCCTCCTTCCTCTCTGGAGTTTAATCAGTCTATCCACAAAGCGAATGTAGATGCTTAAAACAGTTGCCGTAACAACATATTAAAATTTGAACCTTGAACTAACATAAATTTCGTCGGGTACATGACACGTTTAGGGTGATCTGCCACCCCTTTAATACTGACCAATCGATCTGCAAATATTATAATGGCATTATTAGGGTCACCGACAAGCTATACAAACAATTTTAGTCTTGAAACAATAATAATTGTGACAATTTTTTTGGAACGAATAAGCGCGGGGAATCGTTGTTACTTTAGTACTCTCCATCTACTAAAGTCCAAGCTACGAAGAAGGCCATTTACATAACAATTATCCGACCAGTTGTTACATACGGCTGCGAAATATGGGTGTTAACGAAGAAAGCTGAAGATTTGTTAAATACAGGGGAACAAAAGATCCTACGTAAAATCTATGGCCCGGTCCGAAATGGAGAAGAATGGCGTATCCGAACCAATAATGAAATATCCCAGCTATACAAAGAACTGCGCATAACAGCAGTAATAAGGAAAACACGCTTACGATAGGCTGGTCATGTAGAGCGCATGTCGGATAGCAGGGGACCCCAGCAGGTCTTCAGAAATCACCCAAAAGGAAGACGTCTCCCCGGACGCCCGAGAAAACGCTGGTTGGACGACGTAGAAGAAGACCTCAAAAGGTTAAATGTTAAAGGCTGGAGACGACGGGCCCTAGACCGTACCGAGCGAGCGGAGAAATGTGGTGGAACAGGTCAAGGTAGCGCCACGGAGTAGTAGTACATTTTTTTGGTTACATGTTTGGGGCGGTCTGCATCCCTCCCATACCACTATCTATAAGCAAAATCCCTTAATCAGGGCACTTTAATATGCCTTCCTCAACATCCTCACAAAAATAAGGTCTTGAATAAATAACACTAAAAAATTGTCACTAGCTCTCGCTCTAATATGTCAGCCACTTTGCATTTAATTGCGAATAGATAGAATAATAAAATTCTAAGTATGATACACGCTACTGATCTACTCACTCACACATTTGCATACAAACGATATAAATAAAGAAGATATAATTAAACTATTATAATCAATACGAAACAGATATCTTCTTACTCATTCACGTCGGACTATCTGCTTTTCATTCAGTTCAGCAATTTGCATGGGCGGACTAACACGTTAAAATGTTGTCAGTACTGAATTTCATGAGTCGAGAAACATAATAAAAATAATTCTTGTAAAATATGTAAAATTTAGCAAATAAATACGTATTATTATTTTTAACTTCCTATTGGAAGTAACTGTAGTTAAATGGGTCCGATTTTGCGAATAAAAAATTTTGACATATCTGGAGGTTTTGAGGTCCCTCGAGTTCGAATCTACTGTTTTTAGAGATATGTCTGTGTGTACGTATGTTCGTTCGCTGGCGAACTTTTTTTTGGCTCGCATATCTCGAGAACAAATAATGATATCGACTCCGGATCAATTTCCATACATATATTTATATAAAGAACGATTAGGTTTGTAGGAAATTTCAATTAGCGGTTTTTTTTAATCTCTAAGGGCTAAGTTCATACTAACTCCTAAAATTGTAACTAAAAATCTCGAACAGCAGTTGTCGGTTGGTCTGTACGTACGTACGTCCGAGGTTTATATATAGGTCGCAATTCTTGACGAATCGCGTCAGAGCTGTGTTTGATTTATACAAATTGTAGTTTTTCGTAAAGGGGAGAATCTGTTTTTTTTTTTTAATACAACCATTTTTAGATTGATTCGAGTTCATACTAACCTCTAAAATTATAATCGAAAATGGCGAACAGCAATTGTCAGTTGGTTTGTGCGTATACGTACGTCCGAGCTCTGCAAGTCGCAATTCTTGACGAATGGCCAAAGCTGAGTTTCACTTATACAAGTAGTTATATCTATGTTAATTTCGTACGAAATCAATTCAAATTGCATCATTTCGAAAAGGGGAGATTCTGTTCTATAAAATGGAACCATTTTTAGATTGATTCAAGTTCATACTAACTCCTAAAATTGTAACTAAAAATCTCGAACAGCAGTTGTCGGTCACCAAATGAGAAATTAGCAGTGTGGTTTTATTTTGCCTTGTATTCCATTCCCCTATTATCCTATAATATTTTATAGAAAAAAACGGTCAATAACCGATAAATAGTTTTAGACTCTTCCTTTATCTTTAGAAGCTTTCAAGCCAATAAAGCACAAGCTTTTAATGCACATTATCTGACCTGACCCGGTCATCACAACATATAAAAACACAGCGCAACATAACCTCATTCAGACCTGACGCCTGACATCACCATTTTGTTATTCTCTATCCTCGATATCACTGAAAAAATACTGATTTTTATTTCATTCAAAGAAAGAAATTGTTTGCCCAGGGCGCCAAATAGGCTTGTGCCGGTCCTGCAGGGGGCTTACACAAATCGAAAATTTTCCAACTGTCCTTCGTTATCCTGAAAATGTCGTAGTTCGTCTTCACGCTGCTGTGACGTTAATAGACGAAAATATGCTATAGAATGTTCGTGCTTCCATGCTAAATAGCGCGAATGTTTGCCTTGAAGTAGGAGGCAACCTATTTGAGCATATTTTGTAACAACAGATGTGGAAAATATCTTGCTTTATAATATTATTCGTTTTTAATAAAGTTTAAATGTTAAATTTTAGTTTTTTAACTCGATAACGAAGGACAATCGGAAAATGTTCTATTTTTAATTTTCGATTTATGTTAATTGTTAGCCCCCTGAAACAAACCCCAAAATCACGGGCGTCAATTTTGAGACACCCTGTATATGTGCACCAAGTTGCATTGAAACAGAGCAGACAGACAGAAAAAAAATCTGAAATTGATCTACTATGACTTGGTTTCATGCAAAATGCCTATGAAAGATGGAATTTCTTTTAAAAATGTAATTAATACAGGAAAACTTGCCTTTACAATTTTATTATTTAGGAAGAATATGGTTCGGAAAAGGCTGTAGAAAATAATATTCAAAGATGTTTAATAGTCGACATTTCGAAAAATGTTATTATTAGTAACAGTTGTGTTTTAAGTTCCGATCGTTCTGTGTTGTGTCAGGCCGAACTGAATCGATTGAAATTAAATTAACACAAAAGGGGATACAGAATAACTTGTCAGTCCGGTGAGTTTTTTTCCTTTCATTCACATCCAAGTCAATTAACTGCAAATTTATTGATGACCCTCCTTCAAAACAAATATAAATAGTGTGTTTTATTTGCGCTGCGACTCCACCAACAAATCGATTTCGCAAATACACAAACCAGTGGGTTTGGCCTTTTGTTATTACTGTTCAGAAATATAAAAAAAAACAAAAAAAAAACGACCAAGTGCGAGTCAGACTCGCGCACCGAGGGTTTCGTTCAATAATAAAAATAAGGAGTTAGGTTTTCTTATGGAGAAATATGTGCGATCACAATGTAAGGTCATTGGAAAATTAGTTTTTCTGACAGTACTTTTCTACAGGCCAGCATTAAACATGTAATGTTTTTACCCGACCTTCTCATTATTGAAAGCTTGTTCTGTAATGTTACTATTGCTATCTTAAGGTACGTGCAGTATGAAGCTGGGATTGTAGATGGTAGCGTAGATTATAGCAGGGCTTGCCTAAATTAATGCATTGTTATATATGCGAGCGTACACAACGTAGCAGTGAGTGTAGCAGGTATAAGCGCTGTTACAAGAGCTGCTAGATACAAGGAATGTATCTCACCATTCTTTCAGCGCGCTGACTACTACAATCAACGTGTGACAACTGTCAAATAGCCGTTATACAAGTTTCGCAATGGATGTGACTAGTTTAATAAGTGAAATTTTGCCAGTTTTTATTTAATTTATTTTGAGTTTTTTCTCAGGCGTATATTTTAAAAATGTTAGGTTCCATACGTAAATATTCAAAAAACCGGTTTGGGTAAAATTTTAATTCTTGATATAAATGATGAAATTCGCCATGTTTAGATCGTTTTCTATTAATAGAGTGGACATGATAGCTCCTACCCAAATTTGTATTTAAAATATACCACTTTGTAGCAGAAGAACATAAATATTCGTCTTCGCTATCTGACATTTCAAACGCGATTTAAGCTTGTATCAATGCTACTATCAAAGCTTCGTTGTGCAAACCTATAAGCGCTTATAATTTCAGCCACCATCTACCATACATGCTACCATCTAGAATCCCAGCTGCGTACTGCACGTAACTAATACAGTAGGTACACTTATTTCGTTATTCTTCACAGTATGAGCGGATGTATCAAATAAACAGACAGACAAATTGTAGATTATAGACGCTCTAGGAAAGGCAGGAAGCTTTGTGCGCCGAGGAGCGTAAACGACCTTGTACAAAAATTATCTCGACATTTTATTTGGAATTATTCTAATTGAATTGAATTGTGAATTGTGGACGCTCGACAACAGAGGTCATTAGCGTCAGGAATTATTCTAGAAAAACAGTAATAAATACAACCAAAATTTAAAGAAGTTAAAATCCTATCCAAAATTATATTTTTATTTTTTTGCTACTATACTAAAAAAATCATGAAAATCAGTGCATTGGATATATTTACATTTGAAAACTATCCGCAATTTCATATACATTGATAATAACACAAGTTCAAGGTTAGGTTAGAACAACCCTGTCGAAATATTGATCTTGAAATGTCTGCGAAATAAAATTAATGTCAAAAGAAATGAATGTGAACAAAAGATGAGCTACTATACAGGATGTTAAAAATAAACAGTCCAAGCCTATTTTTCAGCTATTGAGAAGAGGTAGTTTTTTATTGGTACACCACCTAGGGTCGGAGTGTCGGGCATTTTTAAACTTCAACTTAGTTAATAACGATGTGCGAGTGGAGAAATTATAGGAAACCCAAGCAAATCCAGGCCGGACAGTTTCAATTATACATCTAAACCTTCCTCGTGAATCCATCTACCTAATCGTGAAAACCGAAACAAAATCCGTTCAGTAGTTACGGAGAAATCGATCTTCTGAGATTACCCCCGATTTTCACTCGGGCAAATCCGGTTCGGTTAGTTATTATAGCCTATGTGCATCTCCATTGGGGAAGCTACCTGTGTGCAAAATTTCACAGAGATTGGTTGAGTAGTTGAGGCGCGAAATCGAAACAAATATACAAACAAATCCTGTGGAGTCGACTATATTTTGATTGCATAAACGTGAGATGTCAGCCAAAGGACGCAAAATTTCTTGTCTTGTCTTTGTCTACTTCACAGTCCAAGGATAAGATTCATCCTCTTGACTTTCTGTTTAGCACAAGGCACATTCTCAACCGAGTTGAAGTACGTCCTTTTACATAAAATATGCATAACTACGAGATGTCCTATTTAATAAATGAAAGCGTTTGTTATACTTCTTTTGCACAAACTTATTGTTTTGCATATTCAAGGCCGGGGCTTACAGATACTATCAGGCCCCCTTCCTAACAACATCACAAAAAAATTAGAAAGCAACAAAATTTTTATATTTTTTGGATTTATTAATTTATTGTGGATTATAGACGAGTCGACAACTTAGGTCATTAGCGTCTTAAATACAACAAATATCATAATATATCACTTAAAAACTAAATAACATCACAAAACATACATGAGCAGAGGTGGGATTCGAACCCACGACAGTCTGATTCAGAGGCCGCGACGCTACCAACTGAGCCATACTGTCCTCTATATTTTTTGGAAATTTCAGAACAAAAATAAAAGATTTTGTTTCAGAAAATAACAAAAAATTAAGGATTCCTTCGCAATTTCATAAAACAACAAATTAAAAAAAACTTGGGAAGTATGAGGCCGAGAGGTATCTACTAAGGCCCTTGGGATACAGCCTTTAAATCCTATGCTATAATACGGCCTTGTGCATATTTTACACATCAACCCTTATTAGTTCAGGTATATTAGATGATTTTTATTAACCGACTGAATTAGTACGGACATTATTTGTTATGATTCATTTCTCAGGGCCCCTTATTGAAGGTTTGCGCAATTTATAGAATAATATTAAAAATTTTAGATTCAACTAAAGACACAATCAATACCGATTATTTGAACAAGCAAACAATGGTACACATTATAAGTACGACTGATGACAAAATTGAAGAGTTAAAACAAGAAACAAACACAGATCCCACCGCTGTCACCATGTAACGTCTTTATTGGTTCGATTTTTATTTTTCTCCAAGAAACAAACACAGATCCCACCGCTGTCAGCATGTAACGTCTTTAATGGTTCGATTTTTATTTTTCTCATTTTTAATAAATGCTTTTTACTATTTCTTAATCTTATTTTATTGCAGTTCAAAATTACAATACAATTTTAAATTAGTCAGCTCTGCAGCTAAACTTATAGGTTACATAATGAATTACAGGATTAGTTACATAACTGACAAACAAATACATAACAGCTTCGGCAATATTTTGTACCATATAAGCTGTAAGGCGGTTAAGATCGAATGTAAAACGGTCGTTATTTTGCTATTGAACCATTTGAAGTACTTTTTTGTCAATTTTTGCCATTTCGTGTTCATGCAGCATGATAGCCCAATGACTAGAAAAGCCAATTCATTTTTACTGATTCGCGACATATTTGTCGAACAAGCAAGTGATGGAGACTGAAATAGCCGGCATTATAGACAGTAATAAAAAATCTTATAGATAGCGATCTATTTTATCTACATTGAAAATGGGTTCCAAGATTATAAAGAAAATGATTATAAAAAAATGACAAAAAAGCTATTCACAAAAGAACGTCAATTTAATAGACCGCCTCTATGCTATCGACCCCGAAAGACTCTGTCAGTTGCATTTGCGTTATTGTCCTGGAACAGTCGATAGGACAGAGTAGAGCAGGGCGCAGGGTGTGTCCCACCACATCTCTAATACACTAATACATCCGGCAGGGGCTCGAGAAAACCTCGACTGTCCATTAATATCAACTGTTCAACTCGGAAGTCGACTGTCTCTCTATTAAACTTAAAACAAAACAAACCGCCATTCGGTCCCCGTTGTTCATTTGTTATTAGTATAACTTACATCATATTAAATCCCGTTCGTATAGTTATAAAATGGGATGCGGCTATTGATTATAACATCGCGAAATTTAAATTCCGTTATGAAATATCTCTAACGTCTATCTGATTGTCCATTTATAATTCGAGAACCACCGAACCGATTTAATTCTTTCATTGAGTTGGTTTATTTATTTATTGTGGATTATAGACGCGTCGACAACTTAGGTTATTAGCGTCTTAAATACAACAAATATCATAATATATCACTTAAAACTAAATAACATCACAAAACATCCAAGAGCAGAGGTGGGATTCGAACCCACGACAGTCCGATTCAGAGGTTGCGACACTACCAACTGAGCCATACTGTCCTCTCATTGAGCTGGTGTTGTCCTGATTCGGGTCTATAGGCCGTCGTTGGTTGGAATTGCTTCCTAACGTTTCGCTAGCACGAGTGGCGAGCTTCTTCAGAGGTCCTTCCATCTCCGATGCTGGATGTAGATTTTCGCTAGCACGAGTGGCGAGCTTCTTCAGAGGTCCTTCCATCTCTCTACATCCAGCATCGGAGATGGAAGGATCTCTGAAGAAGCTCGCCACTCGTGCTAGCGAAACGTTAGGAAGCAATTCCAACCAACGACGGTCTATAGACCCGAATCAGGACCACACCAGCTCATCAACTGACCGCGAAAGCCTCAACCAATTTGTATTGAAATGGTTACAATATCACGAAGTACAGGTTCCGTTTTTGAAATATCACGATCTCTATAAAATGCAACCTCATTCTGTCTGTCCGTTTTAAGCTCGATTTATATTATCCGGTCAGACACGGCGCGGGAACGTAGCGTTTCCGGCAAGCTAAACATTTTTACATGAATTTTAAATACGAGTATAGATACGTATCTGAACGGACGAGATCCGCTAAGTATAAATATTCGTATTTGAAATGCAAGTAAAAATATTTGCCTTCCCGGAAACGCTACGTACCCGCGCCGTGTCTGATCGGATAATCGACCTTAACTCGAGGGCCACTGAACTGATATGAAAAATTCTTTCATTGCCTAAAAGTCTACTTCTTTCTGAGTGACATAGGCTATAGATTTATTATTATTAGCTCTCGCATGTAGTGCGTTTCGTTGTTATGACTGCTATATAGAAGAAAAGAACAGATTCTACTTTCGGGCACTGTGGAGTAATTGATAACTCATCCAGCCGGAAACTGGGTATTTCGGGTTCAAGTCCCGACAATGGCATTTGATTTTTTCTTAGATATAGCCTAAATATAATCAGGGCAGCTTTCATGTTGTCTGACATTTTCTGGTATTTACTAATTGGTTAAGTGCACTGTAAAAAATGGATGTAAAAATACTTTGAAAGTTAAGGTAGAATTCGCTCGATTTTTTAAGTGATTTTACATTATTATTTATTTTTACACAGAAAACTTCATAAAAACTTGGACTTTTACTGTAAAGTTAAACAAATATGTGATTTTTACATAAAGTAAATTAAAATTACATAATTTGTGTAACATTCCAATAAAGTGTGTAAAAATTACAAAATAAAATGTATATAAGGTACAAAAAATGGATGAATACAAAATAAATTAATGTAAAATTAGTAACCACGCATGCGCAATGTGTTTTTATGGAATCTACGCGATGTGCAGGCGATACCTGTTTGCGACGCCATTGTCTCTTTGTGTGTCTATTACCAGATTAATCGCTAGCTACAAATGCACCATTGATAATCTATGTAATCGGTCTTCTCATTTTTAGTGTGAATACGTTGTGGACAATTGCCAGCAGATTGCATCGTTGTCAGTTAAGTCTTAATTAATTAATATAGATTTATTAGTCTACGGAAAAAGTGGAATGTGCAGTGAGCGAAAACGTAAAGGCTCTCACAGACAAAAGAGGGACAGGGCATAGGACTCGGGAGCGAACGCGTCGCTGGATGAAATAATTATATAAGAACGATGACCAAATTGTGGCTCGCGAGCCGCATGCGGCTCTTCAAGCATCTTATTGTGGCGCAATTAGCCTCATGCGCAGAAACCAGATTTGGTTCGGACTGGTCTATTCTATTTTAGAAGGGGTGCGCAATTCAGTGTTCACTATTTAATAGGTTATAATGCGGTTCTTCAAGCGTATTATTGTGGCGCAATTAGCCTCATGCGCAGAAACCAGATTTGGTTCGGACTGTTCTATTCTATTTTAGAAGGGGTGCGCAATTCAGTGTTCACTATTTAATAGGTAATAATGCGGTTCTTCAAGCGCATTATTGTGGCGCAATTAGCCTCATGCGCAGAAACCAGATTTGGTTCGGACTGGTCTATTCTATTTTAGAAGGGGTGCGCAATTTAGTGTTCACTATTTAATAGGTTATAATGCGGTTCTTCAAGCGTATTATTGTGGCGCAATTAGCCTCATGCGCAGAAACCAGATTTGGTTCGGACTGGTCTATTCTATTTTAGAAGGGGTGCGCAATTTAGTGTTCACTATTTAATAGGTTATAATGCGGTTCTTCAAGCGTATTATTATGGAGCAATTAGCCTCATGCGCAGAAACCAGATTTGGTTCGGACTGGTCTATTCTATTTTTGAAGGGGTGCGCCATTCAGTGTTCGCTGTTTAATAGGTTATAATATTATCTATATGCTGTTAAATATCGAACATTGAATTGTTTGAAGTGCATTATCAGTGATGCATGTTTATTAACATTTTATTTCTTTTATCTTATTTCAACAAAAGAACTATTAAAAGTGTGTTTTAATAGTTTTATTTTAATTAAGCCCCCAGCACCTACGTCCGTAAGTCAGAATCTGTTTTGCGTACACCACTGACTACTTCTCACCAGTTTTTGTGCGCAGGTTTCCGTTAGGATTTGGTTTTCTCTAGTAAATGTGAACTCTACTTTGTTATTTTTTAAAATTTCTAAATCTTGTAAATACAACTACACCTTTTCCAAAAGGATATAATGGAAAAGACATTCAATCACTTTCCCCGTTTAAAAAAGCCATTTCAGAATCTGATATTCCTCCTGCAGTAATCCTTAACTATCAATTGTCAAAATAAATACGTTTTCATTAAGAATTTCTTTTATTTTATACCAGGAACTCTATAGGCGCTGCTCCTAATATTTTCAGGTATGTAACTACTAACTAGTGATTTTGCTTTGGTTTTACTGTTTTTGCTTTTCTTTTGTTTACTTTTTTATTTTTAGACGCTAATGACCTCTGTTGTCGAGCGTCTATAATCTATAATTAATTAATTTTACTAACTAGTGCTCTTGTTGTAAAAAATCTGCCCATCCCAGCCATATAACATTATTATAATACTGATTCTGCGGAGAAGAGGGGATGCATTCCAAACA
This sequence comes from Mongoloraphidia duomilia, assembly GCA_039654895.1. Lineage (NCBI taxonomy): Eukaryota > Metazoa > Arthropoda > Insecta > Raphidioptera > Raphidiidae > Mongoloraphidia > Mongoloraphidia duomilia. The sequence goes on from CM077523.1 coordinate 7,516,476, forward strand.
TTCTTTCCCATGACGCATTCTTTGTTTCATCGAGCTAGCCCTTCAAATCGTCGAGGCAGTGGCGCCGCATAAAAAGTCTTACTTCAAAAAAAACAAACATTTTTACTAAAAATAAATTGAAAATATGAATTGGTTCCAGATCCAAATAACCCTAGCTGTTAATTGCCTTAAAAAAATTTAAAAAATGTAAATTCGCCCCTGCACTTAGACACACGAATGCATGCCCGGCGTAAATTACGTACATATAAGGTGTAACCGAAGGGGTGGGATGAAGCTGAGGGGGGGGGGTGTAAAAAGCGATGTACGTGTTATGTGACGTACGGACCGTGTGCGTTCAATAAAAATAGACATAACCTGCAGATAAAGTTACCGCCGGCGGCACATTGCGGTATGGAAAAGGTGGTGCGGCGCCATAGAACTTTTATAACTGGAATAAAAACAGGCTCTAGGCAACATCTATTATGTCGGAGGACAGTGCGGTACAAATGCCAAACCCAGGTTCGAATCCCGAAGGCTTTCAATATTTTTAACTTCCCATTGGAAGTTATTGTAATGGGTCCGAAAATCGAAATCAAAATGTATAACAAATTTTTATGTTTAAAGGTCACTACACTATTTTTAGAAAAATGTCTGTGTGTGTGTGTTTGTGTGTACGTATGTACGTACGTACGTATGTGTCCATTTCTTTCTAAGACGAAATCTCGAGAATGAAAAATGATATCGACTACGTTAGAGTGCCAATCGACGCGTATTAACGTAAATATGATCTGAAAGAAATTTTTTCAAAATCGGTTCAGCCGTTCTTTTTTCTTAACCAAATAGACTTCAAAAAAGTAGATTTTACACAATATCTCGCGAATAAAAAATTATGTCGACTTCGTAAGGGTGTCAATCGAGGCGTGTTAACGTCATTTTGATCCGACATAAATTTTATAAAAATCGGTTCAGCCGTTTTTTTTTTTTTTAATTGTTAAAAATAAATAATAATTATGTTTTAATGATTAAAATGATTACTTTTCTGTGTAATATCTAATTTAATTATTATTATTAAATATTTATCAAACTGGGAAGTTCGTCGTGTGGACCTCAAGGGTCGCACTTTAGTCCTAATAAACGACCCACCTCACGGCTTGTTGGGAATTGTTTTCCGCAAGCCTAACACGTCGACCTATGGGAAGGTATAGGCAATTCCTATTCCACAACAAAAGGTCTGTGAACATATCGCGGTGTGGCGAAGAAGGTGCTGGCAGTGATGTGCTAGTTGTACGACAAACGCGCCTTTATTGACTCTCGGTGCATAATAAAAATTTAAGAGCTCAGTCGAAACTGTCAGACCACACATAGTTAAAACCCGATATGTTTTTTTCTATTTCTAAAAAAAAAATGGGTGTGTGCTTATGACCACACGACAGAAGTGCAAACTTGAGATGTTCTAATTTTAAAATAAATATATAATTTTTTAATCACACAGTTTAATCATAAATATATTAAAATCGGCCTATACAATTAAATATATAATGAATATAATACCTTAACGATAATATTAAGTTTTAGTGTCATCTGTTAGTGCACTTGTGAACTACAAAATATATGTTCTAGTGTCATCTGTTAGCGCACTTGTGAACTACAAATGACTTTTTACTCGTATTAAGTTTTTGGTGTCATCTATTAGCACACTTATAAACTACACACTATTACCAGCATATTGCAAATACGTGTTCGTGTTTGAGCCGAGTAGCTCCGATTGTCACCACATCACTGTTGTTAACAGCCCAGGCAAAGCGCGCCTAAGGAAGTTTTCACTTTAATAAATAAAATCCCCCAGGGGAAACATTGTAATGTATTTGTTCTCGCAATTGCATTCCAATGTTCTTTGGGAATTGGCGTTCCCAGGACTCGTACCAGTCGGTTTGTGTATGCCGGCTGGCAGATTCTAATACACAAATTAATTATTAATCGTTGTGTTGAAGACGCTAATGACCTGAGTTGTCGACGCGTCTATAATCTACAATAATAATAATAATCAATAAATAAAATATTTCTAACAGCTTGAACCGAACGCAACAACTTCACACTTAATAAGCTAAAAAGTTCGCAGAAAGGGGCGGATGGTACTGAACGGCCTAGAGCGGCCAAGATTGTTAGTCCACCTCTGCTTAAGTGCAAATATATTCGTATTCATATTATGCTATACAGCTATATTATATAAACTTACAACGTAGTACATTTATTATAGACTGTGTGCAGGGGGGCGGAGTTATATTAATATCGACGCGAGCGCTCGTTGTGAGATCCATTGTAAACTCGGAACTCTAATTTTCCGAAATTGTCAGTGAGCATTGTTGTTTAAAAAGTCAAGTAAGTAAAACCATGATTTTACTTCTAACTTATTTGGAAATTATTAATATAAATCTGATAAATTTGACACTTTTAAACCCGGTCCGCAAGATTACAGGCGCCATAGTTTTAGGTTATGCTGTCGTCTGTCAATATAAACCATAGACATAGGCGTAGGTACACCTCCATGTCTGATATAAATTCATCAGTTATTTTTTATTATACGTCAAAATTGAAGAAGAAAAAACTTTAAATAAATAATTTTTTCGTACCCTTTTATGCTATGCTATTTATACTATTTGCCGCAGACAGCTAGATAAAATGGTATTCGTTTATTAAAAAATTTCCCGATATAAGACAACAATAAAAATAAGTTCAATCGTGCACTATTGCCCGCTAGCGGCGCTAGTACGCTGCGTGCACACAACCTATAGAATTGAATTGTGTTTTAAAGACCACCAACAGCTAAGGTTATTTGGGCCTAGCACCAATTCATATTTTCAATTCATTATTTTTTTTTAATAATAAATTGAAAATCCAATTGACACTTTTACCAGCTCTCGGGCTAGAACCCGAGAACTGGGGACAAGTAATAGAGGAACCATAGCAACGCCATGTAAACAACAGCGCCGCTACACTCTCGGCTATTCTCAAGCCCTCACACAACCTATAATGTGTGCATATTTTTCGACAAGTGTATGACAATTTCGCAGCATGTATGCAATTGAACACCCTTGATAAATTAAAAAAAAAGGGTTAGGGGGAACGATTTAACATTAATGCTTTCTCTATGCACACAAGTGAAATGCCTACATGAAAATGTCTGTAGTGTACATATTATGACAATAACAACACCCTATACAGCCAGTTAGTCACCCCCTGGAGACACGTTCCGAAAAGAGCAACAACGAACTGCAATGTCGATGATTTTACAAAGAGGGGTTGCTCTGTTCGTGTCACGTATTCCCTCAAATGAAATTACATTCAACACTGTTAGGGTTCGTTCAGATACGGCGGAATCCGCGTGTTTTAAGCCGCGAAAAAATATACTGTGCTCAGACAGCCGCGCGGTGAGCGTGCGTATTTGCAGGAGAGTGGTGAGGTTATATACCTCATTTCAAAGATGGAAGTCGACGAAGCAATGTGTTTGTATTTTTGTTCACACGTCCGAAACGCGCGGCCTCTGCAAAGCAACTGAACGTCGTTAGGCGTCAGTGTTGTAGTAAAATAAAAAACATTAATTTATTAAAATTGATTATTTAATTCTAATTATTATTTGCCATGATTCATGTCGCAACAACATACAATCTGTGAAAATTTCAACAAGCTATACCTCTTACCGTTTGTGACTGACTGACTGACTGACTGACGGACGGACAGACGCCATAGGCTCAGTAATAAGGGTTCCGTTAGATACGGAACCCTAAAAGAGAGAAGAGTAGTATCATCTGTCTCTGTTCCACGTGCATGACGAACCTAGCGGAAGTAAAGTGTACTCCGTGCAGTGTCTTCAGAATTACTGAAGACACCCTCATCATTATATTTTCGTGCTTTCCAGTGTTCGGATTAAACTAGATTGATGCCGTTCAATTGAAGCACCATGTTCATATTTTTGTTACACAAAATTATTGTAGAATTCAATAAATCATAATAATAATCGATGCATTTAAAGTGCTTCGAGTTCGCAATACTAATTAGCAATTGGCGGTCAAGTGGCTCAAATGATAGATTTATCACAATTAGCTGCAATAATTCACGATATGGCTTCATTATAAATCAACATTTATTATGCCTACTTAGGAAGAAGATTAGCCAAATCAAAAATAAACTAAAATATTGTACCTAACGCAGTCGATTCTGTCAGACTGCAAAAATGCGGCAACATGTGAACATCCAGAGAGATATACTGTTACAAAACTGTTTTCTGAGTTGGCGGAATAAATATTTATTTACAATAATTAAAAATACATAACAATGAACGAAACTATATACAATAATTCGTAACAATTAACTATATACAATAATTCGTAACAATTAACTATATACAAGGATAATTTACATCAGATTTATTTCTAACGTTTATTTATGTCGATCATTTACTCAGTTACTTCAGTACTATTTATTTATATCCACTCCACTATTTATATCACTGTACAGACTGATTCGACCGTTGCTTGAACAATATTGACCATTCACTGATTACCGATTGCGTGACACCGTCGACTGATTCCCTGACTCACTCGTACTTCGCTTATATAGGTCGTGCAACCCAGCCTAGTACGTTCTCGCGTTCTTTAGAACATTCCGGCAGGTACTCATTGTCTAGAATTTTCGCTACTATATTCCACGCTTTACTATACCGTGACCTTTCTTTCTACTGGTTTCTATTGGAGGCAGTGGCGTAACTTCTTGGGGTTTGCTACAATACTTTTTTGACTACACCGCGAGAACTCCTTTTTTTGTCGGGATAAAAAGTATTGAGTTATTTAACAGTGGTACTGAAGGGTTAAAAACATGTTGACAATGTTTTTAGGCCATAACAAAAATTATACGTACTGAATATTTCGTTACAGCATTTCTGTTTACTAGTGTTATAAATTTGTATAAATAATGTAATTTTATTGTTTTGTTTACGGTAATATCGAGTTGGATTGAAATAAATTTGCGAGTCTTATATGTAAGAAACGGAAAAATATAAAAAGAAAAAGTAATAAAAATAATATTTTCTTTCTACAGCGATCTTGTAGCAGGGAAGATAAAAACCAAGGACAAAGAGAAAAATAAACTGAAATCCAATACTCGACGAACATCCGGATTATATTTTTAAGTTATAAAACTCGGAGAATTTCCATTTTGATTAAAAAGATGGCGCGTATAACAAATCGATTTAAAATTTCAAAACAATGACAACGACTACAATTTATTGGGTTCCATGCGTCTTGATTCCCGAACAAAATATCCCCGACAAAATATCTCCGACAAAACATCCCCGGACAAAATATTCCCATGACAAAATATCCCCATGATAAAATATCCCCGAACGAAATATCCTAACGACAAATTATCTCCAATTAAAAAAGACAAAAAACAAATTTATTGATAGAAACAAATTAAATAAGAACAAGTTAATTATTAACAATGAATATTTATTGAAAAATAAATTCGACCCGATTCGTTTGATATTAAGTCTATTTATAGAAAAAATAACGCTGAATCGACTCCAACACCCCGCACTTTTCATTTCAAATAGGCTGTGTGCAAAGGGCGGAGTTATAATATCGATGCGAGCGCTCGTTGTGAGTTCCATTGTAAACTCGGAACTCTAATTTTCCGTAATTGTCAGTGAGCATTGTTGTTTAAAAAGTCAAATAAGTAAAACAATGATTTTACTTCTAACTTATTTGGAAATTATTACTATAAATCTGATAAATTTGACACTTTTAAACCCGGTCCGCAAGATAACCGGCGGGTTTGAGGTTATATACAGTCCCCTGTCAATATAAACCATAGACATAGGTGTAGGTCCATGTCTGATATAAATTAATCAGTTATTTTTTATTATACGTCAAAATTGAAGAAAAAATAATTTTCACGTATACCTTTTATGCTATGATATTTATAGTATTTGCACGCAGCTAGATAAAATGGTATTCGTTTATTAATAAATTTCAGGTATAGACAACAATAAAAATGAGTTCAATCGTGCACTATTGCCCGCTAGCGGCGCTAGTAGGCCTCGTGCACACAACCTATAGGACCATTGATGCCCTATCCGTTACTAGAGGTGGTTTTTAGGGTTCTGTACCTCCGTACGGAACCCTATTACTCTGCTCTACTGTCTAGTCGTCTAGTCTAGCCAACGGTTCTAGCCGGAATGTCAATAAGCGCAAAAACCGACTTCGGGACTTTGTTTGGATTGGTTATTAAAAAAAACATATTAAAAGTCCTTGACCCTCGGATGGGCGCAAGTGGGGGGAGCACTTCAAAGGTCCCTTTTTTTAGTTTTTTTGGAGAGACGTGTGTTCTAGGGATGCACGATACGAATCGATCTTCTAGTGTATCGATACTTTAGCCCACGGATACTCGGTAATCGATATTTTGAATCGATTTTTTCAATGCGATACATAATGAGTATCGATACATTTTGGTGCGCACTGCGCATCAATACATTGTCTAGTCTAGTTCTTGGAATGGTTATTTATAGCCGGATTACAGGTTGTTTTTTTTTTTGCTCGTTATTATGTTCTGGGATACTAGATCGATAATGTATCAATATTCGATATATTGAGTATCAATCTTTCATAATACGATTTTATAATCGATGTAGCTTAGTGGTACACCACTAGACTCGCATTGGGAAGGTACTGGGTTCGGATCCCGGCGGGGCAGATGTGGCTAGGACTTTTTCCTACTGCCTTCGCCGAGAAACGGTAATTCCTGTACCGGCCATCTTGTTTGAGGTTTTCCATGGTTTCCCTCAATAATTCCGGATGAATATCGAGATGGTTCCTTATTAAAGGCCATGGCCGATTACCTGTCAAACTCCTATGCTGTCAAAGTTGCCTACCTTATCCTAATTTTCTATATTTCTTCCATTCGCACATTGCTACAAAAAAGGGTGAAGTTTAGAAAATGTAGAAAAAAACGGGAAAGTGGTGAAAATGGAAAATAGTAATGGTGCGAATGGCGTCTGTTATGACATAATGTCGAGAAACGGACGTTAAATGCATTATTATTATTATTATTAATACGATTTTATACTGTATCGATACTTTACGATCCTGATCGATACTTTTTGTTGAATCGGAACATCCCTAGTGTGACCTAGTGTAGACTACTGTGCTGCATCTACTTGAAATCCTTAAAAAATTAGAGGAACGTCGTTCTTAACAAGCGTGTTCTACGGGAAAGCTATGATTGTATAATTACAATTTAAATGCACAAATGTATACGGAACTTAAAAATTAATTGACAAATCACGCGGTTCCTTGGAGGGTTAAAAGGATAATTATAGAATGTGAATCAACAACGTAACAATTCTGTACACCGACCACTTCATTTATGTGACAGTTGTAAGGATCGTGGGCGCCTGTGTATCAAACAAACGAAAAGCGTGACAAATCATTTGCTAGCTTCCGAAAACAAAATCAAACGAAGAAAAACGCATGACTATCACACAAGACATAAACAGTACGGTGAGGTGATCTGAATAAACTATTTTGTGTGCAGATAAAATGGAGTCGCAATGTTCCGCTATCATGCTCGCAAAATTAAATTAAATCGCCAGCTTTTTGAGGGTAGTGAATGGGAATGATCTCGAGTCAAAAGTTTTTACATGGCTTTACCGGAGCAAGACCTTTTGCCTGTGAAAATTCAAAAATGCAATTTGCACCTGGACGGGAACCGAGTCGGTCAGCTAGTTACCATAATATTGCATTGTCACCGGAGCTACGCATGTGTGCAAAATTTCAACTCAATCGGATCACGGGAAATGGGTGAAAATTCAAAAGTACGATTTACACCCGGACGAAAGCCTGGCCGGTCAGCTAGTTACCATAATATTGTATTGTCACCGGAGCTACAGATGTGTGCAAAATTTCAACTCAATCAGATCACGGGAAATGGGTGAAAATTCAAAAGTACGATTTACACCTGGACGGGAACCGAGTCGGTCAGCTAGTTACCATAATATTGCATTGTCACCGGAGCTACGCATGTGTGCAAAATTTCAACTCAATCGGATCACGGGAAATGGGTGAAAATTCAAAAGTACGATTTACACCCGGACGAAAGCCTGGCCGGTCAGCTAGTTACCATAATATTGTATTGTCACCGGAGCTACAGATGTGTGCAAAATTTCAACTCAATCAGATCACGGGAAATGGGTGAAAATTCAAAAGTACGATTTACACCCGGACGAAAGCCTGGCCGGTCAGCTAGTTACCATAATATTGTATTGTCACCGGAGCTACAGATGTGTGCAAAATTTCAACTCAATCGGATAACGGGAACTGGGTGAAAAATCGGTCGCAAGATTTGAAACAAATAAATAAACAAACTTACAAATATACGGGGTAAAGCTAAATAAAACCGTTTAACAATGGCAGCTCCCGTAATGTCATTATGTCTCACTTGATTCAAACCAACGTATTTATAAATATCTATCTGACATTGGGCTTGAGAATAGCCAAGAGTGTAGCGATGCTGTTGTTTACATGGCGTTGCTATGGTTCCTCTATTACAAGTCCCCAGTTTCCGGGTTCTAGCCCGAGAGCCGGTAAAAGTGTCAATTGGATTTTCAATTTATTATTAAAAAAAAATAATGAATTGAAAATATGAATTGGTGCTGGGCCCAAATAACTTTAGCTGTTGGTGGTCTTTAAAACACAATTTATTTCGATCTGACATTGTCGACATAAAAATCTAACCTCATTAACTTAAAAATTTACTGTACTTGCAAAACCATTCAAACCATCATTTCGTCTGAGGTGCTGACATCTATATTTGCTTTGTGATACGACCGATTAAACCCCACATAGACGTCCGAAGTGCTAAACATCTACATTAGCTTTTAATATTGCGAATTGTAGTTGCAATTAAGGGACTCTATCTATGGGAGAGTAGCGGCTGTCAAATTGTCAGCATTAATAAAGAAACACGCGGTCAGTTTGACAGCTATTTCTGAACACGCAATTTGAAACTCGCCGCAATTATAACATTTTAGCCGCATGTATCCACAGCGCAATATTATGTCACCGTTAAATCAATACAATACTATTATTATAGAAAATAAAATCGTATTTTTAAGGCCGACATTTTTTAAAACTCCCGACAAAATATCACTCCAAAATCGTATTATACTATCAAAAGTATTATAACATTAATTTCAATGGGGGCAGTATACTGTATAGCCTAGTGGTTAGCATGCTTGGCGCCGCAACCTCTAGACTGGACTGCAGTGGGTTCGAATCCCATCTGCGCTCATGGATGTTTTGTGATGCTATTTAGTTTTAAGCTAGCTGTTATTTAGTGTAGTTGAAAGACGCTAATGACCTTAGATATCGCCGCGTCTATAATCTACAATAAATAAATTAATTTCAATTTTATCACAATCGGATGATTTTTCACAGATTACAAGATGGCAGAGTTTCTCAATTTCATTTGTATCCTATATAGTATATAACTTTCCAATAAAAATGTCCTGTTGTATAAAAAATTGCATCAAAATCGGTCCACCCATTGAACAGTTGCCATTGATAGACAAACATACGACTCAAACATATAACACCCCTCTTTTTTAGTCCGGAGTTAAAAAAATGTATTACTAAAGATATTATTCAGCATTCTTCTAATTTTTTCCGATGTGTTTCACAGTAAATCAATTATTTAATACAGTATAATATTAGACTATCTTAAGTACCTACTTTTCTTAGAAGAATATGTCGGTAGAAAGTATCTTAGATACTAAAGCATGATCTTTTATTTAAATACTTTCATATATAAGGTATCTTTTATTTAGATACAATATTCGTACAAATCATCTTGTATTTTTTGGAGTTAAAACTGTTTGGTATCAAGTAGAGTGCCCGCGGTGAGAGATGAAGCCAGGCACGTCATCAATAATATGCTAGTGAACGCCTGCTTGCCCGCAGACAGTGCCGTGTACACAAAACTGCACATTGGGTTTTATGACGTTAGGTACAATTTTGGCAAACCGCTCATGGATCTCCAAAAACAGCCAATAGCAAGCTAGAAGGCGGGCGCAATGCATTCACGTTACTATGACGCGGTGGCTTCATCTTTCGCCGCGCGAGGTCTAAGTTCTGGAGCTCTAGCGCTACAATACTGGCAGAAAAAAATCTGAAAGGGTCGATGTACTTTGAAACTACACATCCTGTGCAATATGAAAGAGTCAACCGTAAAAAGAATTTATTCACTTCCCAATCCGAACCTGGACACCCTAAATTAGGTTTCGTAAGAAGTAAGGCATACAAAAACACGCCGCAGTCGTACAAAATACATATTTGAATGGAGCGCGCGTTTTAAAACGACCGTCAAAGAGCAATTATCATACATCCGGTTTAGTTCCTGATGTTGTTTTGTTTATGCTATTATAATGCGACTGACGAGTGATGATCGCTGAAACCCCGATGATGCAAGCAATCTAATAAACGGCAGTCATCTCTATCCAGTGTCACTTGCAGAGCAGTATATTCTTTTAAAAATCACTTTTAACAGCTAGGTTATTTGAGCCACAAGCGACTAGGTCCTGCAGCAGTGCCAGATTTATATTTTTTATGAGTGTAGGCCACTTTATTTCCGCCGCCCCATGTACATACCTTTCTAAAATAATAATTTTCCATTTGTAGTAAAGGGGCCTCCTCTGAAATCAAGTGACCGTCCTCTGAAATCTGCCGCCCCTAGGACGCTGCCGCCCCTAGGCCGCGGCCTATACGGCCTATTTATAAATCCAGGACTGCCCTGCAGGCAGAGTCAGTTCTGATTGGTCGAATACTCCATCTTGACAGACAAGACAGACACACTCTTGTAATAAACAAGCGACTAGGCCGTGCAGTCAGAGTCCATTCTGATTGGTCGAATATCCCAACTTGATTCGTTTAACACACACACACACACCTAAACGAACGTAAAAAGTAAATAGTGAACTCTGTGCTAATATGGATAGTTGATAGCGATTAAAAAATGAGTAAATTTGTATGTGGAGAATGTTCTTCAAGACAGGCATTAATGTTCACAAAATCGGAATGAAAACTTCAGGTAAGGCAATTGTAATCTAATTCTTTCTATAAAAGTCGAACAATTTTTTGACATTTCAAAATAAAACCTAATTTAATATTGTTATTTGAGATATTAGGATGTCAAAAATTTGTACAATAACAGTGTTCTTGAGAAATTGGAACAGAAAAATAAATTTTAATCAAGTTTTATTTTGAAATGTCAGAAAATTGATCGACTTTTATAGAAAGAATTAGATTACAAGCCTTATCTGAAGTTTTCATTCTAATTTTGTGAACATTAATGCCTGTCTTGAAGAATATGTGTTTGAACATTCAAATACAAATTTATTCATTTTTAACCGCTACCAACTATCCATATTAGTACAGAGTTCGCTAGTTAGTTATAACGTTCGTTTAGGTGTGTGTGTGTCAAACGACATCAAAATGGGGTATTCGACCAATCAGAAAAGACCCTGACTGCAGGGGCTAGTTCGCTTGTATTTGAGCCTAGCACTAATTCATGTATTCAATTTATTATTATAGTAGCGGTCACCCGTCGCTCCGCTCACGTATATTTAGATTTTTTTATGCCCAGTAATATAAAATCCTGTATGAATAAATCAAACGATAATCCTCCTAATATCCACAACGCATTCACATAACAATTTAGTGAATAATATATCAAACAAACAGGCTGTCATGATTGATAGGTCATATTTAATAAAAAAATCAAATACCACTGTCGCGACTTGAATTCGAAACTCCCAATTTCCGGCTGGACGAGTTGCCAATAATGGCCGAGAGTAGAATCTGATCAGATTCTACTCTCGGGCATACTAAGAACTAGTGAAAATATCAAATGAATTTTCAATTTATGACAGCTGGTGGCCTTCAAAAAATGCCTATTCCATTTCATATAATTAAATTTAAGGAATACACATAAAAAAGAACGTCTGGCTAATGAAAAATTCTTTGGATAAAGAAATTATCATTACCATGACGGTAAAACTTTTAGTTTCAAGGCCCATTAAAAAAACACTTCAAAAATAAGCGGTGTCATTGAGTATATATATTTTAAAATTGAATGAACGGTGCACAATGCATTTCTTCATCCCTTCTGCAACTATTTCTGTTATTTTTTATGCTCGTAAGTCATCTACAATCCCACGGCACGGGTTACCGAAGGTAACACTAACTAATTTTTGGCTATTCATACTCTTTTACCTGTCTTTCAAAATCAAGGATGTGCAAAAATTGACGATGCCTGCTCACTTAGAAACGTAATAGCGCAACTCCCATTCGGAAATTGGAATGCCGGTTTGCCCATCCAGTTTACGGACGAACGGAAATCTAAAATTACCCTTATTTACGGGTGGAAATAAGAAATACCTTCTCGCAAGGAATCTCTTAAAAATCTAAGTTTAAAATATGGGTTCGATCCATTGAACAGTGGTGTCAGCTATAAGCCTCTGTACATACGGACGGATATCCAACACTCATATTTCGGTATGCAGAAACTATGAGACACGTTTGTTAAAATTACCCTGTTTTGTCCTCTTCTTTTTTGAATTTTGTTTTTTTAGGGTTCCGGATCTCAATAAGAAAAAACGGAACCCTTATAGGATCACTTGTTTGTTCGTCAGGCTGGCTGGCTGGTTGGGTGTCCGTCTTTCAAGACCCATTTTCTCAGGAACTGATCGAGATATCAAGTTGAAATTTACACGAAATACTAAGGTTTATGGTCTCTTAAAGTTGTAAAGAATTTAAGCTTCTAGATCAACGCAATCAAAAGATACGGCCATTTTGTCATCTCATCAAAAACCTATAGGGTATAACTTCCCGTTGACCTAGAATCATGAAATTTGGCAAAAAGCAAGGTCTCGCAGCACAAATAAAGGGAAAAATCTGAAAATCACAAAAAATAAAAATTAAAGGGGGTCCCCACACAAAAAACGGGAAAACCTTTTAAAGGCTGTATCTTTGGAACCGTAACATGTAGCCGGTTGGAATTTTCACAGAATATGTCTATACCTAATTTAATTGTTGTAACGGTACGGAACTCTCGTAGCGCGAGTTCCATACGCACTTGACCGCTTTTTTATAGTAGTTCTGCCTTGTGTGAATTATATGACATGAGAGGGCGCCAAGTCCTTTCACCAGGGGTGCCAAATCCTTCATTCTCCAGGGGCGTCAAAAACTCCCTTTATCAGGAACTTCAGGACTCCTAGATACGGCATTGTTCCAGATAGAAAAAAATGTTTTACACGAGATTAGACAAGGGTGGATGATGATTAGCCAAAATAAGTTTATACACTGAAATGGTTCCCAACCTTGAGTTGCGCCGAAGGAATAATAAAAGATTGCCTAAAAGACTTTCTCAACATGCAACAGTTACGGCCAGGTTATATTATTATTACTACGTGTGGGTAGCGGCGATAGGTGCAGTGGAAGAAGAACACGTGTGCGTTTATGTTCTCCTGGTTTTTGTAAACAGAACACCGGCCCATAACCGACGACCGATTGGCCTTCAACAATCAATGCATGTGTATTGGGAGAACAGAACGTGGTGGTATTGCGTTTATCTCCGGTCACAAAGCACAATGACGTATGTCCGATTTAATCGTTCAATTTATTAGAACGGGAGTTAGGGGCTTGAGAATATTCGAGCGTGACTCCTCTATAATTAGACTTGGTTAGTTCCGGACATGTACTGCTCCAGGAACCATGTCATCTGTCAGAGATGTTTCCTATCTTTCCTTAAGGTACGTGCAGTACGCAGCTGGGATTCTAGATGGTAGCATGTATGGTAGATGGTGGCTGAAATTATAAGCGCTTATAGGTTTGCACAACGAAGCTTTGATACTAGCATTGATACAAGCTTAAATCGCGTTTGAAATGTCAGATAGCGGACGAATATTTGTGTTCTTCTTCTACAAAGTGGTATATTTTAAATATAAATTTGGGTAGGAGATATCATGTCCACTCTATTAATAGAAAACGATCTAAACATGGCGAATTTCATCATTTATACAAAGAATTAAAATTTTACCCAAACCGGTTTTTTGAATATTTACGTATGGAACCTAACACTAACTGGCAAAATTTCACTTATTAAACTAGTCACATCCATTGCGAAACTTGTAACGGCCATTTGGCAGTTGTCACACGTTGATTGTAGTAGTCAGAGCGCTGAAAGAATGGTGAGATACATTCTTGAATCTACCAGCTCTTGTAACAGCGCTTATACCTGCTACACTCACTGCTTCGTTGTGTACGCTCGCATATATAACAATGCATTAATTTAAGCAAGCCCTGCTATGATCTACGCTACCATCTAGAATCCCAGCTCCATACTGCACATACCTTAAGGTAGACGTTGTTGCAGACTTTTTTGTAGAATATATTATGCGTTTGTCCACCGCGGTTAAAGAAGTTTCACTTCAAAAATTATCATAAATTCGACATAAGTACTTTTGTCTTGCTGTCACATATATATGTGCTCTATATTTAAATACACAAACGCGCACCAAATTGCTTTTTACAGGTGCGATTCCCTGTCCGCTATGTGATTGCTTTTGTGTGCGTGCTAACAGATTGTGCGTTGTACAAAAATAAAGATATTATTTCCCATCACACAATGCAGATCTGAAACTGGCATATAAAATAATACAAGGACATCTACCTGTATTTTTGTTTTCTTGCGGGTTTTTTGAAGTGAAAACTTCTTTACGCGCACTTTGCGTCCTTTCTGAATAGTGAACAAAAGTGAACCGTCACGCTCGGGTCGGTGACGTTGAATCGGGTTTATTCGGCTCCACTCGACATCAAGCGCGCTCGGGTCGGTGACCACGTTTACTGTCTAACAAGGAGTACATCGTTTCAAGAATTACGTTTTTATTATTACGTATTATAATAATAAAATAATATTATATTTTGCATATGATCAAATTTTCACTTCTGTCGTGTGGTCATAAGCACACATACACTTTTTTATGATTTTTAAGTAATTTTCAAATCTAGATGGGAAAACGTGCTTCAGAATTTTTAGGGTTCCGTACGCGTACCTCAGAATGAAAACACGGAACCCTTATAGGATCAAATTGTTGTCCGTTTGTGCTGTCTGTCCGTCAAGACCGTTTTTCTCAGGAACGGCTAAAGGTATCAAGTTGAAATTAATATCAAATACTAAGGTCTACAAACCCATAGTCCTGTAAAAAATGCAAGCTTTTAACTCAATATAATAAAAAGATTTTAAGAAATTTTTATACTGACTCACTCATCAGAACTTATACTTCCTGTTGACCTAGATTCTTAAAATTTGGCACGAAGGAAGGTCCGTAGACCGTGGCACAAATAAAGGAAGAAAAAATCATTAATTTCTAGTTCTATGTGGAATTATTACGTGACAAACATAGTTTTTCTTAAATTGTTACAACGGTACGGAACCCTCAGGGCGCGAGTTCTACTCGCACTTGTCCGTCTTTTTTGTGTCTGTTCGAACTAGCATCACTCAAGAACGGCTCGACTAACGAAAACGTGAGCTCATTATTTTTTCTTTGAGCAAACCAATTACTACTGTGAGATCTAACTTACTGCAGTCTCATCGCATGCAGAAGTGGGATTCGTGAAAAAAACGTTTTAACAAAAAAAAAAAAAAAACCCTCCTTCAATAAGCCACTAAAAAGAGGAAAATAATGAAATTTTGAGGTCTGCGCCAATAAAATATGAAGTCGATTAAAAAGTATAGTATAGTGATTAATATCTTCTTTTTAACAAACTTCATATTTTATTAAATTGGCGCAGACATCAAAATTTCATTATTTTCCTCTTTTTAGTGGCTTTTTGAAGGAGGTTTTGTTTTTGTTATTTTTTACTTTTAGTGTCAAAAAGTGACATTTACCTTAAGGAATCACACGCCGTTACTAACTTTTATTAAAATCAGCCGAACTACTGAACCGATTTTGATGAAATTTCTATGGGACCAATCTGAAAGTATATCCTTTCAAATAAAAAAAAAATTCCAAATCGGTTTATAAATGACGGAGTTCTGAGGTAACAAACATAAAAAAAATACAACCGAATTGAGAACCACCTCCTTTTTTTGGAGTCGGTTAAAAACAGTAAGGCGCAGATGGGGAAGGGCTGGTTTAACCAGCAACGACTTAAAGAAAGGATGTACAAGAAACGGAGGGTTAAAAAACTTATCCATACTCTAGTCAAAAATTCGATATAAGCCACTATGCCTCTAAAAAATTAGGTCTCGAGTCTACATAACGACAGTTTGAATAAAAAATGGCAATTGATAATGCTACGAACATGGCGGTTCAAGCGCGGATCCACCGTTGTCGGCACGGTGGGCATACCCACAACCCTAATTGAGGTCGATAGGCTGATGTTATATCTGCAATGCCTTAATAAAATTTAAAAAAATTCGACTGATGACCAGTCCTATACTTCCCACCTAGTAAATATTTGCAAAAAATAAACACTCTTTTTTTTTATTCTTTGACTAGGCCCAATTAACCTTAGCTGTTGGTGGTCTTTAAAACACAATTTAATTTTTATTCTTTGAAGAAAGCATGGCCCTCTTTTTTGTTTGGTGATCTACTGATGGCTAACTTAATATAGCAAAAATTCGACTGATGACCAGTCCTATACTTCCCACCTAGTAAATATTTGCAAAAAATAAACACTCTTTTTTTTATTCTTTGACTAGGCCCAAATAACCTTAGCTGTTGGTGGTCTTTAAAACACAATTTAATTTTTATTCTTTGAAAAAAGCATGGCCCTCTTTTTTGTTTGGTGATCTATTGATGGCTAGCTTAATATAGCAAAAATCATGGTTACCTTGATTTACGTACAATTTTTATTTTTTTTAGTAAAATATTTTTTTTCTCGAAAACTATACATTTTAGAGAAAAAAAATATTTACATTTTTTTCATATTATAACATCTAGAATTCATTTATATTTTTTTTTACCTATGTTAATACGTGACATTGAGGACGTTTTTTTGAATATCTCAGGATCCACTGAACCGATTTGACTCAAAATCTAATCAGATCTAAGTTAAAGGCTGATAAACACAATAGAACAATCGGCATGCCCGTATGTTGTTCCGTTCTTAAGATATCGAAGGCGAAAAATTGACCACATACACACACACACACATACACACATACACACATACACACACACATACAGACATCAGTCAGAAAATGATCTTAAACGATTGCTAGGGTCTCAAAACGTGAAAATCTGTTAAAATCTCGAAATATTGTTTTCGGACTGAATCCATTACTTCCCTACCATAGTAGAGGTGGGAAGTAAAAATCATGGTTACCTTGATTTACGTACAATTTTTATTTTTTTTAGTAAAATATTTTTTTTCTCGAAAACTATACATTTTAGAGAAAAAAAATATTTACATTTTTTTCATATTATAACATCTATAATTCATTTATATTTTTTTTTACCTATGTTAATACGTGACATTGAGGTCGTTTTTTTGAATATATCAGGATCCACTGAACCGATTTGACTCAAAATCTAATCAGATCTAAGTTAAAGGCTGATAAACACAATAGAACAATCGGCATGCCCGTATGTTGTTCCGTTCTTAAGATATCGAAGGCGAAAAATTGACCACATACACACACACACACATACACACACACACATACACATACACACACACACACACACACACACACACACACACACACACACACACACATACAGACATCAGTCGGAAAATGATCTTAAACGATTGCTAGGGTCTCAAAACGTGAAAATCTGTTAAAATCTCGAAATATTGTTTTCGGACTGAATCCATTACTTCCCTACCATAGTAGAGGTGGGAAGTAAAAAACGAACCGTGCGGGTAAGAACGCGAGTGACTTTTTTATTTTGACTACTAGTCTAGTGTCTAGTAGTTTGTACTGTTTGACGTTTTATGAGCGAGTCCGTAGTTCGACTCGCACTTGGCCGATTTTCGGGTGGCCGTGACCACAACCTTTTTTGAGGGCTGGATTCGCGCCTGTGGCGGTTGCTTGCGCAGCATGCTTGCGCAGCATGTATGCGCAAACTACACTTCCGAGTGTAAAAGTTGGTTCTCGAGTCTACAGAATGACAGTTTGAGTCAAAAATGACAGCCGTGCATGCTAAGAATATGGCGGTTACTTGCACAGAATGAACGCGTGAATAAAGTTTTACACTTCGAGTGATTTAGCTGAGTCTACAAAACTGTCAGACGCTAAAATAAGAACTGAACAAAAATAATAAATCTATTTTTATTAATGAACTATAATTGACCACAGAATATCTATTTTAAATCAATTTCTGAGAAGTTTAGATAAAAGAAACTGATTGAATGGCAGAATATCCCTGAGCAATATCGTTAATAACAACAAGTCACTTATCAGAAACTACATTCGAGTAATACAGTTAATTTTGGCAACACTAAAATATTTCTGTGTCCAATCTAACAGTTATTTTTGACTCGTGTGCACCAGGAAAAGCACTAATTGCTCACTCCAACGTCATCCCGTTTAAGCCCGTTTTAGACCGATTTTTTTTCACATCAAATTAATGAATGACGTCAAAATTATTGACAAAAATGCTTTTCTATTTAAAGGCGCAGTCTCACGTGAAAACATACTGTTACAAAACTGTTTTCTGAGTTGGCGGAATAAATATTTATTTACAATAATGCGTAACAATTAACTATATACAATAATTGCAACAACGAAAAGTCAATTCTAACAATAAAAAAAACTTAAACGGTAATTATTGAACTAAACGAGCCACTTAAATAACACTTAACAAATAACTATATATACCAGGATTATTTATTTGTAATTATTTCTGTCACTGTATTTAAATCAGATTTATTTCGCTGTTCAACACTATTACAGTACAATCTACACTGACTGATTCCCGTTGACTGATCAATATTTATTTCATTGCGTGACACCGTCGACTGATCTTCTGACTCACTCGTACTTCGCTTATATAGGTCGCGCAGCCCAGCCTAGTACGTTCTCGTGTTCTCTAGAACATTCCGGCAGGTACTCGTTGTTCAATATCTTCGATACCATTCCACGTTTTACTACTGTGACCTTTCTTTCTCGTGGTTTATATTGGAGGCAGTGGCGTAACATCTTGGGGTTTGCTACAATACTGTTATAATAGAGTGTCACTAAAAATGACCGCCACAGCACCATACTTTCAAATGAAACATACATTTACACAATTTTTAAGGCCACTAACAGCTAGGGTTATTTGGGTTTGGTACCAATTCATATTTTTCATTTAATAATGAAATAATGAAAATCCAATTGAAATATTACCCAATCAAGAAAAGAAAGTCGATGCAGAAGGGGATAGGCGGAGAAGGTGTTCACAATCTGACATGAGCGTTTTAACACATTGAGTCAGAATTAGCTACAAGTCGTTCGTTTGTTTTCATCCCGCTTACCCTAAATAAGAACTGCTATGCACATTTTTTAGACCGGCGTTCTTTCTTATTTATTTATTGTGGATTATAGACGCGTCGACAACTTAGGTCATTAGCGTCTTAAATACACCAAATATCATATTATATCACTTAAAACTAAATAACATCACAAAACATCCATGAGCAGAGGTGGGATTCGAACCCACGACAGTCTGATTCAGAGGCCGCGACGCTACCAACTGAGCCATACTGTCCTGGCGTTCTTTCGCTGGTCAAACAATACTTTTACCTGTTCTCTCATTAGAACCGAGGAACTGGAGGCTTGTAATAGAATGATACATTTTTAGAGTGTTGGGTCTCCAAGTCACTATATGAATATTATGAAGTATTAGAAATACCTTGTATACCTTGGTAACAATACCAACATTCTTAATGACTTATGGACGCTCGACAACATTTTAAATTGAAAACATCTGCAATTCATGATATACTTAAATTCAAAACTAACCTGAAGAAGCCCAATTCGGCAACTTCAAAAGTTTCTTGAAGCTGCTCGATCGTTTCAGCGAGCCCGTTCGGTTAGCATCGGTAATATTCGCCTCCATATAGACGTCACAAACGATTACGTTGACACTACACTTATCCATACATTCACTATATGCAGGGACTCTACAAACACCACCATACAGTAAAATCTTCTAATTGACACACAATAATTTCGTTCGCGCACTCTTTTTTGACGCATTTACTTTGTTTCTATAATTAAGTTGGTACACGTTTTGCCATTAATAATACCGAAACAATTTTCTAAAATCAACAAAAAGCAATTTACAATTAATTTTTTCTATACTTATACCCGATTCGTTTAAAAAGTGTTAGGTACCCAAAAATTTGTATGTTTTCTTAATGGTTCATAAAAATGTCTATTACATAACTAAAATAGTGTTAACAGAATAAAATAAACGGTCAAGTGCGTGTTGTGCCAGGCAAAGAGTATATAAGGTTCTGCACTATGTAAGTTATGCTAAACCTACAATTTTGATAAAATAAATAAAATAAAAACCCATTCATAATCTACTCAAAAGGCCCCACAAGAGTAGGTACAAACTTTTTTTTGCCCCCCCCCCCGCGTTTGCTAAAACCTACAATTTTGATTAAATAAATAAAATAAAAACACATTCATAAGGCCCTTTTCAACGATACCCCACAAAAATAGGTATAAACTTTTTTTGCCCCTCGTTTGCTAAAACCTACAATTTTCATAAAATAAATAAAAAAACACACATTCATAATCTACTCAAAAGGCCCTTTTCAACGATACCCCACAAGAACCCACAAGAATAGGTACAAACTTTTCTTTTGCCCCCCCGTTTGCTAAAACCTACAATTTTGATAAAATAAATAAAATAAAAACACATTCATAATCTACTCAAAAGGTCCTTTTCAATGATACCCCACAAAAATAGGTCCAAATTTTTTTTTTGCCCCCCGTTTGCTAAAACCTACAATTTTGATAAAGTAAATAAAATAAAAACACATTCATAATCTACTCAAAAGGCCCTTTTCAACGATACCCCCACAAGAATAGGTACAAAAAAAAATTTGTTTTGCCCATCGTTTGCATGTATGGGCGCCCCCCTTAAATAAACCCTTTTAATCTTTTGTTATTCTCTTCGTCTTTGGGCCGCGGTAATATATATTATTTGTTAATTTCAAGTCATCCCCACCTCATTTCGTTCAGAAGTTAGTGACAGACTTGACCGGTTTTCTTACTTTTTTTTAATTTATCCACCTCTAGTAGTGGGAGAAAGATTGTAGATTATAAACGCTCGACGACTAAGGTCACTTGCATCTATAATTCTAGTGAAAAGGTATCTCAACTCAAGGCAGGCGACTACACCCCTAATCTCTTTATAGGTACATCACATCTAAAAATAAACTATCGACTCAATCCAACGCGTCCAGTGAAAGGTTAAATATTTTAATGTTTAAAGAAATCGATCAAACTAAATGCATACAACAATCGATTTGAAGATAATTTTAACTGAAGTACATACACATTCAATTTATGTAAATTATCTAAGAATGTTTTACGAACAGCTGACTTATATCTGATTTATATAATTAAATATTTTTTTAAGACGAAAGCTTTTATAATCATGAATGAATCAATTCACATAAAACCGGTTATTTTATAAATGCACATTATTTTTTTCACTAATTTATTGCACAAACACGCTAAGCAAAATATGCAGCGCTAATGAAAAT
This sequence comes from Mongoloraphidia duomilia, assembly GCA_039654895.1. Lineage (NCBI taxonomy): Eukaryota > Metazoa > Arthropoda > Insecta > Raphidioptera > Raphidiidae > Mongoloraphidia > Mongoloraphidia duomilia. The sequence continues at coordinate 7,538,276 of CM077523.1, forward strand.
ATCACATTTCGTATAAATAACTTTTTAATTAAACATTATTGTATAAACTATATAAAACAATGTGCAAAAAAAAAACACGAACAAAAAAAAAGTATCTAACTTTTGAAATAACGGATATTAAAACAACAAACGAAAACAATGTCAAGTGCAACGATGACCAATGCGACTTGATAAAAACAAAATAACGTCACGATGACAAGCGCCAATTGTTTATTTTAAAATGTCAACGTCGAAACATTTTTTTTTTTTCAAAAACACGGTATCGTTTTTGTGTTGGACAAGAAGACAATGTCAAAACATATTATAAACAAAAAGTCAATCACTTCCGTGTTTTTCAATGTCAGAACTACCAACTCTGTAGTAAGATTCACACATATGGGATGGATGCACGCGCGCACTGCAATCAGTCAGAAACAGACGAACATCGCAAACCGAGGAGGAGATACATCGCACAGGACAGCCCGGTGAATGTGTACCAACTAACTCCAGTGTTGCCAGATCGGGATTTTTTCCCTCAAGACTGGGATGTTTTTCCCCGATCGTTCGGAAAATTATAGAACGAAAAGTTATTCTGCACAGTAACTTGGCTCTCTGTTTAACCGACTTCAAGGAGGAAAGTTCTCAGTTCGACTGTTTTTACAAGCTAAAATATTTAACTTGCAATGTATGTCAGTTTGTGTGTTTGTTTAGGTCAAATCTTGCAAGTCAATTTTGAACAACTTCCACGCATCCGATCGATTTGAAATTTTGTACACATAATATTCCCGATGACAATACATGAATAAGTTTTTAAAAATAAAATCTACCCCTAAGGGGTTCAAACGGGGATGTAGGGTTCTTTTCACTAATCAACGCCCAGGCCAAATCGCTTAAGCTAGAAATTTGAAATTTGGACAGTTGGTTCCTTTTCTGACGTAAGCATCCACTAAGAAAGGATTTTTCGAAATTCAACCCCTACGGATGTCAAAGATAAAATTTTGAAAGACTAAAATGAACAAAATAAAATATTAGTAAAAAAAAACTTTTTAGAGACAAGCTTTTATTAATTGAAATTACTAAAAAAGAAAAAATAATATTTAATAATTTTGGTTCATAATTATTAAATATTATTTTTTCCTTTTTAGTACATTTCAATAAAAGCTTGTCTCTAAAAAGCTTTTTTTTACTAATATTTTATTTTATGTATGTCACCTTCAGGGTGGTTCCATATAAATTTTACTTAAATCGGTTCAATAGTTCGATTAATTTTTTTTCATTATGTATTTTTTAATGATAACTTTTTATGTAAAAAATGAACCGTCTTCAAAAAGAGCCACTAAAAAGAGAAGAATAATTAAATTTTGAAGTCGGCGCCAATTACCTACTAAAACTTTTTATATTTAAACTTTTATTAAATTGGCACCAACCTCAAAACGTTACTATTTTCCTCTCTTTTTTTAAAAGGAGGTTCAATTTTTAAGTTTTATTTTTCACTTTTTAGTGGATCAGCAACACAAGTTTGCACGCTATTAACTGACATCTTTCTTGATATTTGATTACTAAACTATAAAAAAACTACTGAACCGATTTAAGTAAAAATTATATAAGACCACCTCGACATCTTCCTGAACACAACGGAGTCAAAATCATTCAAATCGGTTAATCCTTTCAGGAGTTAAGGTTGAACGACCATAAAAAAAAAATATTTTATTAGTAGAAAAAAACTGCTCAATCTATTTAAGTAAAACTATTATGGGACCATTCCGAATGGAATTTAAATAATTGAAATCGGTTAACCACTCGAGAAGTTAAGGCTGCACAATAATTGATAACCTCCTTTTTTTGAAGTCAGTTAAAAATGTTCATACATTTCTCAGTCTATAAAATTTGTGATTTTTATTACAAACCACAATGAAGTTTTTTTTTCCTCTCGATGAAAACACGCTTTTCATACGAAAATAAAAAAAATCTTTCTAAGGGTTTTTTTTGTATTCATTTGGCAACACTGGTTGGCAAAGTGTACCAACACTAACAAACGTTGTCATCACATCACTATAATATAAGCTGGGGGATGCGGATTTTGCGTGTTCTGTAGACCAGACAGGGTGGTATGTCTCCATACGGTAGGCATTCACAAATGGGGGTAGGTAAGAAAAAACATTCAACGGACTGCAGCAGATTCGTTTGACTTTTTGCACTGCGAACAAAATAACCCGGTCGCCCAATTATAAAAGACCGAATCGGTAACTAAATACGTCCCTGGTGACACAGACCGAATACTGTGCCAGACAAAATGACTAATAGACAATTTTTTTAATTCTATTCTATTTTTGTTTTACACATTATTTGCGTGAAAAAACGCGATGTACACAATTCATTCAAACTCTGTTGTTTTGTTTTGAAGTGAAACTTCTTTAGCAAAGATAAAAGATGCTTTATATAAAAGTAAGAAAAATCGCAGGATAGTGGACAAAATATTTGATTTATTAAATGTACAACGTTTCGTCTATAGATTTAAACTTTTTCAAGTACTTGAAAAAGTCTAAATCTATAGACGAAACGTTGTACATTTAATAAATCAAATATTTTGTCCACTATCCTGCGATTTTTCTTAATTTTATTATAATCACGATGGATACGATTTCTAATATAAATTTATATAAAAGTATTTAATTACAAGATACTTTCCTATTGACAAATACTTCACAAAAAAAACGGCCAAGTGCGTGTCGAACCACGCAAAGAGTAGGGTTAAGTTATGCTAAGCCTACAATTTTGATAAAATAAAAACACATTCATAATCTACTCAAAAGGCCCTTTTCAACGATATCCCACAAGAATAGGTACAAAAAAAAATTTTTTTGACCCCCGTTTGCATGTATGGCCATTGTACGCCCCCCCCCCTTAAATAAACCTTTTTAATCTTTTGTTATTCTCTCCGTCTTTGGGTAATACACAATTATGTGTGAATTTCAAGTCCCTATTTCATTTCGTTTAGAAGTTAGATGCCTGTTTCAGACATACAGACAGACAGAGAGACATCGTTTTGCCCGTTGGCACAACAATAGTGTTCCTTTCTGGTACGAAATCCTAAAAAGTATCTGTAATGAGCCATTTTCCTGAGAGTAGTTCTTTCAATTATCCACGAGATGCAGCACTTGTGGTAGGTACAAACATTATTTATTCCCCATTAGTGTCGTGTCATTTTAGTCGTATAACTCAATTATTTAAATAATTTAATAATAATAATAATTTAATAATTAAGTTATACCACTAAAATGACACGACACTAATGGAGAATAAATAATGGTAGTTTTCCAATTACAGCATTAAAGCGCTTTATGCGGCATAGTGCTCAACGGTGATGTTTCAACTACAGCAATGCTTCGCACAATCGAGCACTTTGAAAAGTACTGCTTTGGGGTGATGCGCGCATTGGATACATGAAAACATAGCATGAAAACTATGCACGTTCCCATTAAGCATTAACACACCTCGGCATTATGCGCCACTGAGTCGAATTATGCGATGTAATTGGATAACTACCTATGTTTGTACCTACCACAAGTGCTGCCTCTCGTGGACAATTATTGAAAAAAACTATTCTCAGGAAAATGGGTCATTAACTTGAAATATATTTATGTATTAAGTTCTTTTAAAAGTATCTTAAGTTACTTAAAATATCGTTACTTCAAGTACCTGTCGGCTTGGTCAGAAACCTTTCTTTTACTTGATCGTAGCGATACATCTAGCAAACAACTTTCAACGTAGACATCAAATAGCGTTAAATTATCCCGACATCTTAATTATTCCGTCAAAGACTGCTACCTGTTAGGGATCGTGTTAAATCTGATTTTGACTGCACAAACTTTATTTTAATCCGAACGTAACCGGATTAAAAGTGGCCTATACCTAGACTAAGATTGGGTACCAGTACATAGTATACCAGGTTTCAATCGATCCAGCCGTCCTCGAGTACAAAATTATTAGCTAACATGTAATTATCGGGTAGTTTTCGAGTAGCCGAATACCCGTCGTCATTTCTAAATTGAGATTCACTGTACACAGAGCCCGTGTATTAAAAAGCAATAATTCGCCATTTCGCTTAAACAGCTCGCTGAGTCTATAATTAAGCAATAACGAAAAGCAATTTATCAATGGATTAATTATTACTACAAGTGCCAGGCGCATGTGTCGAATATACAGTGCGTACATACCTATTACAGTGGAAGTTCGATAACTCGAACCTCGTTAAGTTGTAATCCTCAGTAAGATGAAAAATATTGCCATTCCCCCCGCTGAACCCCTATAATAAATACGCGGTATCTCGAATTACTTACTTTGTAACTCGAACAAAATATTATTTCCCTATGAAATATTAATAGTACATCTTATACTCTATAACTCGAATTTCAAAAAGCAGACTCCGTAAGTCGAAGTTAGTAAAACGTCTTACTTTGAATTGAACTCGAAAAATATTGTGCCTTTCTAAGTCGAAATTTCAGCGATTAAATCCTTTGTATCTCGAAATGCTTGTTAAGTTGAAAACTCATTAGCTCGAACTTTTTTGCATTTCCCTTGAAATTCGAGTTATCGAGATTCCACAGTAATAATGTATTTTCTGTAGTATACAGTGCGCGACAAAAATACTCTTTAGTGACCCGTCATTTCCACCATATTCTCGTCTATACAACATATAGGTAATGTAGATTGTATATCTAGTGACGTAATGAGGTATATTACTGACGAGTAGTGACAGTATGCTAAAACGAGCAACAATTGATATTTGCCTACCCCTGGCCTAGACACAATCGACTAGGCCCTGCAGTCAGGGTCCATTCTGATTGGTCGGATACCCCATCTTGATGTAATTTGACACACACATACAGGGTTTGAGAATAGCCGAGCGTGTAGCAGTGCTGTTGTTTACATGGCGTTGCTATGGTTCCTCTATTACAAGTCCCTAGTTCCCGGGTTCTCCCGAGAGCTGGTAAAAGTGTCAATTGGATTTTCAATTTATTATTAAAAAAAAATAAAATGAATTGAAAACATGAATTGGTGCTAGGCCCAAATAACCTTAGCTGTTGGTGGTCTTTAAAAAACACAAAACACAAGACACACACATACACACTTAAACGAACGTAACAACTAACTAGTGAACTCTGTATACTTAATATGGATAGCTAATAGCGATTAAAAAATGGGTTTTGTATGTGAGAATGTTCAAACACATAATTCTTCAAGACAGGCATTAATGTTCACAAAGGCCTAGACGGTAAAAAGTTAAGTCCAGCCCCGTATAACAAAAGAGAATTGAATTGAATTGTAGATTATAGACGCTCGACAACAGAGGTCATTAGCGTCTAAAGTATAACAAAAGAGAAGAGCTATACAGTATGTAAACCGGTAAGGTATACATAGGACATTTAGCATTGGGAAAAAATGATTGGATCAGAATGAGCCATGATTCATAAATGTACGTATTTGTATAGGGTTGCTAGGGTTATTTTAGAGTTTTTCTCTTTCATTTATAATTATTTTCATTTTACTTGCCGTTAAACGTCAATTAAAAAATAATTCAAGATAAAAGAGAAAAACTCTAGGATAACCATAACATGTACGTACATTATAAATCATGGCTCATTCTGATCCAATAATTTTTTCCCAATGCTAATAAATGTTCTATGTATAGGTTGTGTGCACGAAGCCTACTAGCGCCGCTAGCGGGCAATAGTGTACAATTGAACACATTTTTATTGTTATCTTATACCGGGAAATTTCTTAATAAACGAATACCATTTTATCTAGCTGTATGCAAATAGTATAAATAGCATAGCATACAAGGGTACATAAAAATTATTTATTTTAAGTTTTGTTCTTCTTCAATTTTGACGTATAATAAAAAATAACTGATAAATTTATATCAGACATGGAGGTGTACCTACACCCCCATGCTCACTGACAATTACGGAAAATTAGAGTTCAGAGTTTACAACGGATCTCACAACGAGCGCTCGCGTCGATATTATTATAACTCTGCTCCCCCTGCATACAGTCTATACCTTACTTGTTTACATACTGTATAAAACACAATGTGTGATTTCGTAACGTAGTAAAGTTAAAAAAATACGCCGCGTCAAAGTCAATGAGATTATGGCGTGACCATTATAATATCTAAACAGGTGAAAATAATTTTTATCACCCTCAACATTTAATTAATTAGCAAAGTAGTAATCATTTTAGCGTCGGCATGAATGAAATTAATTTTTTCCAGTTATTTAAATTAAGGCGACTGTTCTCTCAGATTGTAAAAAATGCTCTCGGCAAAATTTCGAACTATGGTCGCAAAAGACATTTTACTACTGTTTTTACTTTTTATAAAAAAAAATGTATCAAAAAATAAATTTAAAAACAAATTAAAATGCACTAAAAAGTAGAAAATATTTTTTTTTCAGTTAAAAAGAAAAATTTATAGACAAAGTAATATTTTATGAGTGCCCAATGGTTTTCTTTTTAACTGAAAAAAAAAATATTTTCTACTTTTTAGTGCATTTTGATTTAAAAGAAAACCATTGTTTTTAAAAAGTTTTTTTTTAATTTATTTATTTTTTACTTTTTAGTCTTTATTAATTATTTTAATTTCATACAATTGTAAAATATATTTATTTCTATTTAATTCAAAAAAAACAAAATTTAAGTCCTAAATCTTGAGTTTTGTAATAGGGAGTCCGCCATATTGCATTTAGAATGACGTCACGTAGCTTATCTTATTTTACACGTCAAACTCTTTCATTTGATACGCATGTTAAGGGGGTTGTCAAGAAAAAGAAGGACCGCCATCTTGGGGCGTCCGCCATTTTGAATTTAAAATGACTTCATGTACCTTATCGTATTCTACTCCTCAAATCCTTTCATTTGATACCTATGGGGGTTCTGAAGAAAAAGGTAAGCCGCCATCTTTGGGCGTCCGCCATTTTGAATTTAGAATGACGTCACGTAGCCTATCATATCTTATTTTACTCGTCAAACTCTTTCATTAGATACGCATGTTAAGGGGATTGTCGAGAAAAAAAAGGCCGCCATCTTGGGGCGTCCGTCATTTTGAATTTAGAATGACGTCATGTAGCTTATCGTATTCTACTCCTCAAACACTTTCAATTGATACCTATGTCATGGGGGTTCTGAAGAAAAAGGTAAGCCGCCATCTTGGGGCGTCCACTATTTTGAATTTAGAATGACGTCACGTAGCCTATCGTATTCTGCTTATGAAACCATTTCATTTGATACCCATGTCAATGGGGTTGTAAAGAAAAAGGAGAGCCGCCATCTTAGGTCGTCCGCCATTTTGGATTTAAAAAGATATTAGATATACTATATTGCATTGTCACCGGACATATACACGTGTGCAAAATTTCAACTCAATTGGATAACGGGTAGTGGGTCAAATTTCAATCACTAATTTTGACCCATACATTATACATAGGGCACGTCGAACTTAATAAAACCATTGAAAAACGTGACATTTGTCAGTATTTTTTCACAGCACGATATGTGATTTCAAATAACGGGAAGTCAAATTGACATTTTATTAAAAATTCGTTGGGAAATCGTTAAACGTATTTCAGGTTTTCTCTTTTTCAATAAAAACAGATGTTCAGAAACTGAATCATTCAACTGAGTTTTTATGTCATTCGGTGAAATTTGATATTTTTTTAGCATCTCGCATAAAAGTACAGAATTATCAAACATTCAACAACATTGGGTACAAAAAAAGCACACAGTTAGCGCGATATGATATTAAAATGTAGTGCAGTTTCCGTCAAAAATGATGAGTAATTTCCGCAAGTGACTTTATTATGAATTTTATCATTATTTAAAATTTTAAAAATAACACCTAATCAATTTTGAAACAAATAAACGGGGAATGTTTTTGTTTGTTCGGACCTCTTCTTTATTACCACTAGACACATCAGATATTTTTTTCAAAAAATGTTAAAACAACAGACGCACTTAGAGTAAAGTTAATTTATTTAACTAATAGACCTAGCGCGGCGAAAGATGAAGCCACCGCGTCATAGTAACGTGAATGCATTGCGCCCGCCTTCTCGCTTGCTATTGGCTGTTTTGGAGATCTATGAGCGTCGAGTGTTTTCTAGAGGTGAAATTTTAAAACCCAATGTGCAGTTTTGTGTACACGGCACTGTCTGCGAGCAAGCAGGCGTTCACTAGCATATTATTGATGACGTACCTGGCTTCATCTCTCACCGAAGGCACTCTACCACTGATTGCAATACCCCTACACAATATAATATTACTAGCGGTCCGGTCCGGCTTTGCCCGGGTGCCTTGAATTTCCCACGAGGGAGTCAGAGAAGTCATGACCCCCCCCATCATCGCCAAAAAACTTAATTTGTTGCGCTACATTACACTAGAAGTACAAAACAACTTCTTGTGCTGCCATCTACTAATTTTGATGGTCACTAACTAAGAATATCTACAGCGTGTCCACGAAAGTTCTTTACAAATGGAATTTTTTTTTATTAATTATTGAAGCAAAAATTTTTTCTGTGGAAAAGTTCTGCTTCGTCCAAAACCTCTAAAACACCAAAGAACATTTTTTTCGGCCTAAAGTTATACGAGGGAAATCAAAAAGTTTTATTTCACTAAAAATAAAAATTATCTGTGATATTCAAGATTTTCGCAAAATTAGTTACATAATCAAATTTAATTCAAAATTATAACATAACTAACTTCTAAGTAATTATTTATTCAGAATTATAAATCAGAATTCAACATGTCCTCCATCTCTCTCCATACAAAGAACAGTTCTCCTTCCAAAATCCGTCACTGAATTTCGAATCATTGTAGCAGGAATTTGATGGATTTTTTCGGTGATAAAATAAAACTTTTTGATTTCCCTCGTATAACTTTAGGCCGAAAAAAATGTTCTTTGGTGTTTTAGAGGTTCTGGACGAAGCAGAACTTTTCCACAGAAAAAAATTTTTGCTCCAATAATTAATAAAAAAAAATTACATTTGTAAAGAACTTTCGTGGACACGCTGTATAATTTATTACTAGTGACATTTCATTTACTAACTTTAGAGTGATGCGAACATGATTGTAGTACTAACCAACAAGGAGCCTAGACAATTACCTTTAATTTAAGGGGTCGCTTGCAAAAAAAAAATTTCCCCACTCCTTTCTCATTTTTTTTTTTCATTTTTGACCGCCCCTGGCTCGGTGTGCTCCTGGCACAGCTGTGAAAACTAGATAGGCCGAGTTGTGTTGGACCATTTTATTTTATTTAGGCTGTCAAACCGTTCATACGTGCCTGAAGGTCGAGAAGGTGAAACATTACATTCATGATAAATAGACCTTTTCATCGACGAACATTTTTCTGCGCATGCGCCCAATTCCGCCATATTTTTCGGGCACTTTTTATATGGACTTGATAAGTGATTGATTTTGAAAAAAGTAAGTAGCAATTAAATAAGACATATTATTTAAAGAAGTGGTACAACACCCCAGAAAAATAGTTCAGTACTTTTTACGATAAACGATTTATGACTGGTAGGATTCTAACCTTTCAACCAATTTTCGTTTACTTCCACCAGTTTTCCGGCCGTGGCACTTCAACCGCAGTCTCAATTTAGCATGTGTTATTTCACTGTTTTGTGCACTAATTTATTACCGTCCGTAACATGTTCATCTAAATTAACATTAAAAACCGTTGCTGTGCCAGCAATTGCGTCAAAAAGTGCCCGAAACTTTTGAATATCGCGATCATAACCATGGCGACGCCGCTTGCGCGTGAAAATGATGAAAAGCCTTTGATTAAGAATAGGTTATACGCAAATATTAGAAAAAAATGGGTGTGTGCTAATATGACCACACGACAGAAGTGAAAACTTTAAGATTTTCTTATTTTTGGTGTCATCTATTATAGCGCATTTATGAACTAAAAATAATGTATTACTAAAATTGTATTTTTAATTAATTCCACCTTGGTTTCAAAAAAATTATAATTATTGTCAAAGAACGAATATAACAAAAATAAAAAAATATATAAATATCATGTAGAATTTAGAAAAAAAAAACGCCAAAAATTCTACGCCGCCATAAGGTCTCGAACCCAGGTTCCTATGCATAGAACGCAACGACTAAACCAATTGCGCTATGGGTGGAAGTATGTAGACGGCCGTTTTTATGATATAAGTATGTTGCGAATTCTTACGGAAGTAGTTGCGAACGCTTCACATTTTTTCAGTACCCAGGCAAAGAGTGCCTAACGCGCCTAAGAAAGTTTTCACTTCAAAATGTTATTACTTTTCCAGATCTGTGATCACCTTGCAGGCGCTCCTCAACATTTACTAGAATAATTGAGGAAAGTTTCAAAAAATCTTCACCCAAAGTAGAACACGTACCCGTATCTCCTGATTATAACGTTTAGTGACTTATCTCCATACCACATTCGTCAGTAATTTGCAAATCACAATATAAAAACAAAATGGGCGCAATAAGTCGCATTTTCGAAATTTCAACAACTCCCCATTGTCAATGTTTCCATAATTTTTGTTCAATATTTTTATGTAGAATTATTTTACAATATTGGCAGCTAGGTACGCTCAGTTAACTTGATTTTTACATAAAGTTGCAACAGGGCCGCGCCGCCCCTGTGTGCGAAGTGTGCGGCGCACACAGGCGCCAAGACAATAGGGGCACCGCTATCGAAATTATTTTTGTTACACTTACACAACAACATATTTCTTTGTAGTGGAGTATCGATAAGTAAGTAGGTATAATAGGCGCAACAAATGCCTCGTAAAAAACAAAACATAATATTGCGCTTATTGTACAAGTCTCCCAAGATAATATTCACGTTTGTGGTTTAATTTTACGCTTTGGGTTTTAGTTTACAATAATTAAGAGCTCAGCGTTAAAATCAAAAGAGCCGCCATGAGTTATCTAATTATATAAAACTGGAGAACATTTATTTCGGTCAAAATTAACAAATAAGAAATAAAAATAAGTTGAAACATTAAGATTCGTGAAAAAAAGAGGCGCTTCATAGGTTTCGCACACAGGCGCTGTGGGGGGTCGGCGCGGCCCTGAGTTGCAATTCCTCGGAAAATACAACACACACAGGGCCTTTCAAAGAAAATGCGAAGCCCGGAACAAATAATATTTTAGAGGCCCTTCAAAATTTAAAATAAAATTGTGGGCAAGAAAATAATGTCAATGATATTTAATATTTCTTGGATTATTTATATTTAATTATTTTACAGAAGCTTTCCGCGCTTTAGCATTACCATTTGCCCTGAATATATCAGAATAGTCTAAAAGTTTTTCTCGAATTTTTTTTGGGGAATTTAACTGTAACATTAAAGCCATTCTACGACCCATGACACTCTTTACCTTCTCTTACATTTTTGTCTAACATACTGAATTGCCAAGAGTTGAGACCTCTATATTGCGAGGCCCGGGGTAGCTGCCCCTCCTACCCACCTCTGGACACTGTGCATATTATTATTGTAAAAATCAGTTCAATACCCGGAAAATAAATACAGTAGAACTTCAATATATCAAAAAGAAAAAAAAATCACTCACCATTGTTAGCTTCATATTCCGCTAAGAGGTCCTTCTCTTCTATCATTCTTCTTTCTCGTTCAACTGCAAAAAAATTACACAACTCAGTAAGTTGTTGTCAATTTTTACTTCCGCGGCCATAGGAGTAAAAAATTCGACTGATGACCAGTCCTATACTTCCCACCTAGTAAATATTTGCAAAAAATAAACACTCTTTTTTTATTCTTTGAAAAAAAGCATGTCCCTCTTTTTTGTTTGGTGATCTACTATTGGCTAGTAATATAGCAAAAATCATGGTTACCTTGATTTACGTACAATTTTTTTTTCTAGTAAAATATTTTTTTTCTCAAAAACTATAGGTACATTTTAGAGACAAAATATATTTACATTTTTTCATATTATAATATCTAGATTTCATTTATATTTTTTTTAACCTATGTTAATACGTGACATTGAGAACGTTTTTTTTAATATCTCAGAATCCACAGAACCAATTTGACTCAAAATCTAATCAGATCTAAGTTAAAGGCTGATAAACACAATAGAACAATCGGTATGGCCGTATGTTGTTTCGTTTTTACGATATCAAAGGCGAAAAATTGACCACATACATACACACACACACCCACTTTGAATCCAATCACGAATAACTCGTTAAGTGACTAGCAGCAGCATCTAGTAAAAAATTAAGAAACTAACGGAATTAGTTATGTAAAAATAAGTTTGTAGTGACATCGGACGGACTTTCTTTAAAACTAAGTTCATTCTATTAAAAATAGTGAGGCGCGAGCGTCGTTTAACGTTCTGCGCAAACTTTTCAGGAGTCCCATAAAAGGTTATAACTTCAAAAAGCGTTTTTTTGATACCCGACCACCCATTTTGAGTAATAAAATTTACTGTAGAAATAAAAAAGTAGCTTCAACATTTTTAAAGTTGAAAAACTTACCGAGAAGGAAATTCTGGGTGCTGGGCCTTCTTCGGGTTTCTTTGGATTCAGGTCGAATGCGTTCCAAAAGTCTGCCGAGGTGATCCGAGGCGCGTTCGCGTTTTACGAGTGGACCGGGGCATGTCTCTTCAAAACTTTTTATACAATGACGATGTATATTTGTTTGACAATCTAAAAAAAAAGAAATGTAAAAAATTAATTAAACGTACGCCAAAAAAAAGTTCAAGAACCCACGACAGTCTGATCCAGAGGCCACGACGCCAACCACACCAATTCATATTATCAATTTATTGTTTTTTAATAATAAATTGAAAATCCAATTGATATTTTTAGCAATTCTCAAATAAGATCTATTACAAGCCCCCATGAAACCATGGAAAGTTTTTAACGAAATATGACTTTTACAGTTTATGGAATGCCTAGATCGAATATAAAACAATCTTCATTATTTTTGTCTATCTGTTCCAGGTTGATTAAAAAACTGCTAAACCAATTGTAATGGGATTTTCACTATAGTGTTTGTTATATATCAGGGAATAGGATAGGCTGCATTACGCTATCGCGCTTCAATTTAAGGGGGTTGAGCAGTAGCAAAAAAAAACGACATTAACGCGAGCAAAGTCGCGGGTGACGGCTACTATTATAATACAATAATTACGACTGTAAGTGACACACAAAACTGCAAAATTAAAACTGCATTTATTTTTGAGGTTATTATTTTTCAAAAACCCTAAAAACTGGCAGACTCAAAATTGAGAAATATACTTACTTGAGCACTGGAAAGCTTGAGGTCCGATGCCCCCAATTATGAGCTGACAATGATTACAGTACGTCACTGTGTAATATTGACGCTCCACAAAATGGTGGTCGCGAACGTTCATCTGAAATTGCATAAAAATCAATTCAATGAAATTATCCACATTTAATGAACTCAAAAACACAAAAATTAATCAAGTCGCTTTACCTTGATCATTATTTATTGAGAAAACTAAACAAAAGCAACGAAATAACGTCTTAAATTATTATAATTTTCACTTTTTGAATAAACCAGAAAACTACGCGATCAGAAAACGTCTATTTTTTGATGACTAAAAATCACTTGAGCTAAAAATTACGTAGATAGAGATTTTGAAAATGAACAGTCATGACCTTTCGTACTTTCATTTGTACAAAATTATCTAACCTCTGATTAATAATTTTGTGAATAACCTTCCTTTATAGCTTATATACATGCTGTCTATGTATTATATAATTATTTATGTTACTTATAAGTAGTTATTGTATACCCGATGTTTGTTTGTTTGCGTCTGTTGTTTTGTTTTGTTCATAATTTTGTTTACTTTTTAGTTTTATTTTGTTTTATTTTTACGGTATAAACCAGGGGTTCCAAATTTTTTCTTTCTGCGACTCTCTTTACAGGTTGCAATTTTTTGCGACGCCCTTCTAAAAGAAGATACCTGTGTGTAGCTCTAGCAAACAATAAAATTAATTTATTATTCAAAGAAAACTCCGAAGAATATAGAATCTTAATTATTATTTATTAGATTCTAATTCTAACAATTAGAAAACATAAAAAACTACAAACAATTCAATTAAAGAGCAGGATGAGCTTGCTTTTCAGAGCATAACTTCTCCAATCGGGACTGAAGTTCTGAAATTGCGACTCCCCTGGGCGTCGCGACGCACAGTTAGGGAACCTCTAGTATAGACGATAATGGCCTTAGTTGTCGAACGTCTATAATCTACAATCTATCTTCTATACCAGAGTGACTTTTTTCTCGCAAACATAGGCGGGATTTCAGCAAAATCTTATTGAGGTCGGGGCGGCAACATCAGGCATTAAAAAGAAATTTTTTGTAGCAAAGAATAGAAATGCTAATAAAACTAAAATATCCAGGTGTGCAAGCTTTCACGGCCGGCATTGTTCCAAGTCTTCATGGTTTCCGGGCTTGTAGGCACTGTGCAGTTGACCAATTACAGAGAGACGGACTACGACCGAACAGAGAACACACTGGTACTAGGCATAAAAGAAGGGAGGACACCAGTCACTGACACACTGACCTGTGAGCCGCCAAGGAGGACACTTCGACCGCTGCCACATCGCCTTTGTGAATGTCTACCACAGTTGTAGACGAAACGTCAGGTGGAAATACCACCGGACCACGGCCTACAAGCCCGGAAACCATGAAGACTTGGAAAACTAAAATAAAACTTACTCAAGTTTTCTTTTAAAATTGGGGAGGGGCAACTACTCACCCCAAATCACGCCTATGGTGACACAAACTTGCATGTACTGTAAACTCTAAAGGGCACAGTCTGTCCACACTATTAAGAACTCACAATTTAATTTGGTAATCGATGTTTTATTTTAATTTAAAAAAAACAATAAAACAAACTTTTTTAATTAGTTATTTATAAAAACATACAACCGAAATATTTTTTTTATTAAATTTTCAAAAACTTCCCAAATTATGTAAATAGGTAATAATTCATTTTTATATTATGCGAAAAATTACAAAAAGCGTAGTAATAAGAAATCTTAATAATATTCTGTGTAAACTCGAAAATTTCACTAAAAATTTTAATAGTTGTCACAATACATTGACATAAAATCTTATAATGATAAGTAAGAAATGTTTTTGTGACGAAAATATTTACATTAGTGATTGTAAGCAGGGTCTACTCAAGGAACCGGTAATTCAGGTAACTGTCCAACGTGCCAAAATATGCTAAAGGTCGTTCAAACATTTGTCTGGAATCTTTCAAAGGGGCCATTCAAGTATTACGTAAAAACTACAGGGGGGGCGGGGGGTCTTTGCTTTGCTTATTTTTGATGACATGGGGGATGGGGAGGTCTGGATGGTGATTACGTCAGCAGTATTTATTTTTTTACTTTTTCGGATTTTCTACAAAATTTAGTCGATTTTGGTTTGAACATATATGGCAACCCTACTTGTCTATGCTTGAAAACGAAATGCATTTTCAGGGATTCCCGAAAATAATGGATACGTTTACTCGCTTAGAACAGAGTAGGGGGAAATACCGCGCGTTATTCATTGAGCAGCAAACATCCATGTCATTCGTAGGTCATTGACTGAGGACTGTTAATTTGAATTAATATACCAACATTTTAAAAGAAGTTTGTTTTATTCGTTAATATATTAAAATTATAATAACTGAATACCATGTCAATAAAATTTGCTTAAATAAATATTATGTGCGTTAAAGTCCTCAATAAAGAAACCAGAACACATTGAAAAATGCATGTACTAATGTTTACGTAAGCATGGGAGGGGGGTATGAGCTTTGCTTACTTAGGGAACGAGGGGGAGAGGGGGGGTTAATAATTGCAAAAAATCTGCTTACGTAAAACTTGAACGACCCCAAATACAAAGTAACAAATGAAAATAAATCTATAATATAAAGACGTAGAGTTTGTTCATTTGCTTATTGTCCACGCTCTCTAATCATTTCTTCTGCACTTACTAAAATATCTGGATTTTTAAGTTTCGATTCGCGAAAAAAAAATAAAAATAAGGTGCGGTTTTATGAAACCATGATGCAAGTGAAACTTTTTGCCATAACCCTAAACGCTTTTAAACTCGAAATCGCCGGGAAAAAATATATAATTTTGTTTACATGGTTTAAACTCTGCAAAGCTAAAAGTGTAAGCCCCGCTAAGTTTGACACAGCATAGGTAATGTTTTAAGCGGGATGACCTTGTAATTTTAACACGTCAATG
The DNA here is from genome assembly GCA_039654895.1 of Mongoloraphidia duomilia. NCBI lineage: Eukaryota > Metazoa > Arthropoda > Insecta > Raphidioptera > Raphidiidae > Mongoloraphidia > Mongoloraphidia duomilia. The sequence continues at coordinate 7,554,529 of CM077523.1, forward strand.
GAATCTCAATCCTGCTCTGAATATGATATTAAAATATTATAATAAAAAAAAAAATAGGGAAAATATAATCAAAATAGAAAAAAATATCAAATGGAATATAGAAAAAAACTAAAATTAATGGTGCCGCCCGGGTTCGAACCAGCGACATACTGTGTATAAAGCAGTTGCGATACCCCTACGCCACGCATCCCGTTGTATTTACTGCTACATTTATGATATACCAAGTTTCCTGTTTGGGATGACGCAGTGTTCTGCAATAGTGTTGGGATATATACGCTATTCTTCGATTGCACGTGACATAACCTCAACATGCGTTACCGAACGAAAAAAACGAGTCTACACGTTTCGCTTAGAAACACGAAATTTAAATGAATAATTTAAAAAAAAGTAAAAAACTTTTTAAATTAAACGGTTTTATAAATGTACTAAATACTAAAACGAAAAAAATAATATTTAAGTTAGGTTCATAAGTATAAAAGCGTGGGTCGTGACTGTAATAAATTATCATAGAGTTTATGACCCACGCTTTATCCTTATGAACCTAAATCAAATATTATCAGCTAGTTACCATAATATTGTATTGTCACCGGAGCTACACATGTGTGCAAAATTTCAACTCGATCGGATCACGGGAAGTGGGTGAAAATTCAAAAGTACGATTTACACCCGGACGAAAGCCGGGCCGATCAGCTAGTTACCATACTATTGTATTGTCAGCGGAGCTACACATGTGTGCAAAATTTCAACTCAATCGGATCACGGGAAGTGGGTGAAAATTCAAAAGTACGATTTACACCCTGACGAAAGTCGGGCCGGTCAGCTAGTTACAATAATATTGTATTGTCACCGGAGCTTCACTTGTATGCAAAATTTCAACTTAATCAGATAACAGGAATTGGGTGAAAAATCCGCCGCAAGATTTGAAACAAACGGGGTGAAGCTAAATAAGAATTAAATTAAGGTTTTAGATTGTGGCTAAATACACAAAGGTGTAAAGGCCAAAAAAACTTATAATAAAAAAAAAAAGCTAAATAAAACCGTTTAAAAACTGACCTTTCTACTTTTGCCCATTAATCGTGAACGTTTGCTCTTGTCTTTGCTAACGAATGTCGGACATCTCTCCAAAACTGGATGAGGCTGCTTCAAACCGAACGTTCGATGGAATACTGTCGCTAGTGCTGCCGCTAGTGTGAAACGTCTCGGATCAACTAATTCTCTATCAATATCTTCACTGTAAAAAAAATATATACACAACTCAGTAAAACAAAACACTCACGTTTTCAATGATGCTGTAAAAAATAATTAATATATTTTTTAATCAGGCCACCTAACCATAGAGTCTCGAGTGTTCATTCCCGTAACTTAAGACATAATGACAAGCTATACGAGAAGAGATATAGACAAAATAAAAGTAAAAAATTTCATATGGTTAGAATATTTAGTCACAATAAATTTAAAATTATTCTTAAAAAATTTTTAATAACTGAAGCGTTTTATTCCATGGAAGAGTTTTTAGACTACAGATTTTAATTACCTAATTTTAATTATTGTTAATTTTAATCTATTTATTATCAGTTTTTTATGTATTCTTTTTTTACATCTTTTGTACATCTAATATGTCGGACGTGTCAGGACATATTTTATCCGTTTATAAACAAAATAAATTATTATTATTATCATAGATAGAGCAGGGGAGTCACAGGCATAACTATAGGTGACAGTGTCAGGTTAAAAGAGAGATAGAAAGCTAATAATTTCTCTTTTCCTTGTCTTCTGACGCATTTGTGAATTTATAGTAGGTATTGTTAATTTACATCTGCAACCATGGCCATGTTATTTGTGATAAAGAAAGATAGAAGAACACTTCTATTCTCCATCTCTATCTTTCGCACCGACTCTTTTGAGTGGCTTCCCTCCTCTATTATGATATCTTTATGCATCTAACACCATAGATAAAAGTAGATTTTCTGGACACGTATTTTATTTCTACTGAAAGTATTTGGTTAATAATAGTATATTTTATGAATAAATTGTTTGCTGAATTTGTAAAAAAAATTTGAATCTCGCGCCATATTTTCTGTCATGCATTATAGTTGGAGAATATTTCACCATATGGCACTGTCCGCGTCGCAAATTGGTAACATTAAAGTTGACCATCTCTATTCTACTCTTACCTATGCACAGATCGCACCGTTGCTATCAATCAACTATCAATATGGGACATGTATTAAATATATGGGATGTGGTAGTAAACGGTGATATTCAGGGCATGTGACATCAGCCGTTCGAACGTAAAAATATACGTGTGGTCTATTTTAACCAACTTAAAAAACTTATTGTGGAGCCATTTTAATAAAAAAAAAAACACAAAAAAGTCAATTGCTACTTACATATAGGCATCTAATTTCTTAAGCAAAAAGTCTTCTATAGTTTTATTTTCTTTAGTTTTGTCGTGTATGCATTCGTCCAGGAGAGAATCCGATGGTCCGAACAGCGTACCGAGACCGGTGCTTCGTTTCTGTCGGAAGTCTGCCAGCTGTTCGTTCAGCTCTTCCTTTGCTCTTTGTCTAGCTTTTAGGAATATTTTTTGTAAAATTTCTTCCTTATTACTAAATTCTTTAGCTGATAATACATTGTCTATTTCACGTGCTATGTTCTCATCTACATTACTTAGGCGTAGAGGCTGTAAAAAAATATTTTATTATATTCACAAATTATTAATAAATAACAATATATGAGTTAGGTAATTGTGGACAACAATATAATAATTAATAATTAATTCAACAATGAATTTAATTCACTAGGTAGTGAATAGTATTTCTTAACATATCAGTCGCATATTATGCCATCATGATTGTTAAACGTCAAACGTTTGTTATAAGATATATGTATAAGAAAAAAATCAGAATGATTTTTTCCTTATAATATATCTTATTATTATATGTGGATTAAATTCATTGTTGAATTAATTAATAATTATTAAATTATTAATAATTTCATACTAACAATGAAAGTAGAAATAATTCTAACAATTTAGAGTGATAGTGATCCTTAGATTAGATTTTACAGATGTAACAAAAAAAATTAAAATTGTCGCAATTATTATTGCTTCAGGGCTGAAATTGTTTGTATAGCTTGTCGGTGACCCAATAATGTCATTATAATATTTGCAGATCAATTGGTCAGTATTAAAGGGGTGGCAGATCACCCTAAACGTGTCATGTACCCGACGAAATTTATGTTATTAGTTCAAGGTTCAAATTTTAATATGTTATTACGGCGACTGTTTTAAGCATATATTTCAATTTGCAGAACAAAATGTTGGTATTAACCCCCTTGCAGAACGACATAAACACCTAGGCGAGCAAGTTTCCCTCTGAAAGAGGGGGGATAATACCGACATTTTGTTCTGCAAATAGAAATATATGCTAAAAACAGTCGCCGTAACAACATATTAAAATTTGAAGCTTGAACTAATAATATAAATTTCGTCGGGTACATGACACGTTTAGGGTGATCTGCCACCCCTTTAATACCGACCAATCGATCTGCAAATATTATAATTGCATTACTGGGTCAACGACAAGCTATACAAACAATTTCAGCCTTGAAGCAATAATAATTGTGACCATTTTTTTTGTTACATGTTGGGGGCGGTCTGCATCCCTCCCATACCGCTATCTAGCAAAATCCCTTACTCAGGGCACTTTAATATGCCTCCCTCAACATCTTCACAAAAATAAGGCCTTGAAAAAAATTGTCCCCAGCTATCGGTCTACTATGTTAATTCACGAATATAGTAAATTTATTTGCTGTAAAGGATCTGATCATATTGGTTAATTATTAATAATTTTCAATGATAGTACGTTAACAGAGCTGGGCGTATAATTGCGCAAAGTTCTTTCTTTCATCTTATGTAATCTTATTAAGCCCTACTATGACCAAATAAGAATCCGCCTCCTTAAAACGCCCAAGGTCCATCTAAAGACCCACTATGTGTAAGCTGACTGTAAAATGTTAAGGATAATTTAGCGATATTTATATACTACTTCAAAGGTCGTCTGCAAGATGTCATCGTTACGATCAGGTATGAAAGATTTCTGACGGAAACTCTATCTTGACTCAGACAATTTTGATATTTTTTTTACTTACAGAGCCAGGTACAAGAAAACTAGAATGAATTTCGTATGCCCATTTCTTCATTTCTTTGGCGCTGCCCTCCCGATAATGATTGGTGACTAGGTAGAACAGCAAGCTGCTTGGATCACAATTGCTAAGGGTATAGTTCATGAATACGGCCAGGTGAGCATGATGTTCCCATAACTGGGTCAGCGATTTGAATGGACCGTGATCTTTGATTGGTTCCTGCAAAGAAAAAACAAATATATAAAAATAATAACGTGTTAATTATGTAGCAGAGTAATCGTCAAATCGCAAGTTTTTGATACAAAAAGTAGCATGTCTGAGTTGGCCCTAACGTAGTTTTTCGGCATTATACCATAACAGACGCGACCCTCACCATTACTACCAGTTGCTGAGTTTGTATTGGGATCCGTCAAATGAGCATATGACATCTGGTGGCAGAAAATTGTACTCAAAATGAGGGAGAATTTTACATGCTAACAGTGCAAATTAATCATGAAATTATTTATTACAAAAATAAAACAAGTAAAATAAACAAAAAGTTTATCGAAAATGGAATTCGCGACGTTTTCTAATATCATGGCAATAAACACTGTCAGTTATTGCCTTGTAAAACTTACTTTACAGCGAATTATTTTCTAATGAAATGTGGAAAAACTGTATTTATGAATTAAAAAAATATTTTATATTAATAATAAGATGTACTTATTATCATACTGCACTACAATAGTTGAATCCCGATGATTGACAAATTTATAGGATTAACTTTGTATACAAATATTTTGAGGTTAGTAACTTACGTACTTATTACAATATAACTTATTATGTTGCAGTTATGTGTTTACATTATTCACCTAACCCAGCCTTAAAGGCGCATATTGAACGCGGATGATTAATTTCGTGGAGATTTTCTTTTAATTTTGATGTTTTTAAGCAATATGTCGTAAAGATTACTACTTTTGACAGTTCATTTTGCATGCATTTTTCTCGTTATATTTCCGACATTTGATAATATGTCCGGCTTTGGGAATCCGTTCTCCTTCAACGAAATTCCTTTGTTTAGGATTCGTATCGGCCCAATCACAAATTGCACTTATATTTATCATTTCATATCACTTTGAAAATCATAAAATTACACGCAAAAGTATACCCCGTATATGAAATTTCCCCCCCTCTGCGCCATGTTTTTTAAGCTCCGCCAATCTGACGGATCCCAATAGTTAAGAATTTATATAAAAAATTTATATAAAAATAAAGATAGTTACTTCTTACCACAACAGTTTTATTAATGGATGTACTTTTCGAAAGCTATGCTTTCATCTTCAACAAACACTATACACACTTTGTATAGTGTTTGCACGGCCGGATTAACCATTAGGCAGAGTAGGCAACTGCCTAGGGGTCCCGCATCGGCTAGGGGCCCCACGCGCGCACAAAAGAAATTGAAAATGTTTCATAGAGTGAAAATTTAATTGGAAAATTTGTATCCTTAATGACAATAGGTATTATTGCTTTTTTTCGACGCATGCTGTCAGTAGATGAAATACTTCATACTTACAGAACAGAACCATCTAGTATCGAGTAGTAGAACTAATGATATGGATGCATTATGTAGCGTATTATATGAATCATACAATACGCTACCTTCATCAACTTGAAAAGAGCTGATCATCTTCAAACGGCTGAAAAGGGGCCCCGAGAATTGCATTGCCTAGAGGCCCCGACATGGTTAATCCGGCCCTGAGTGTTTGCTGAAGATGAAAGCATAGCTTTCGAAATGTACATCCATCAATAAAACTGTTGTGGTAAGAAGTAACTATCTTTAATTTTGTAAGAATTTATGTACGAATCACAATTCAAAAACAGTAGCGTAACGCATACACTGTACTGAAAATGTGCCTTCGATTTATTTATCTCTTTTTATTACAGTTCACTTTATTTAAGAAATATGTGCACTGCCTTTGAAAGAGAATATTTATTATACGGTTAGAGATGCAACATCGCGATATATCGAAACTATTGATATATCGGAAGTTCCTATTCGATATTAATATTTTATAAAATATGCTAAATGACCTAATAAAACTTTGCTTAATTATTAAATTTTGCAATTTTAACACGGGCTCTTATGGACAATACAAATTTTTATGAGATTTTTTTTGTTTAAATTCCAAACGTAATAATAATCATATAGTCATCATGTCGTTACTGAGATATTATTATTTATAAAATTAAGAAAAATCGCAGGATAGTGGACAAAATATTTGATTTATTAAATGTACAACGTTTCGTCTATAGATTTAAACTTTTTCAAGTACTTGAAAAAGTCTAAATCTATAGACGAAACGTTGTACATTTAATAAATCAAATATTTTGTCCACTATCCTGCGATTTTTCTTAATTTTATTATAATCACGATGGACACGATTTCAAATATAAATTATTATTTATGTCGGTAATGTGCTAGGGCGATAATAATAATAAATGCTACTGAACGCAGCCAGCGTTGTTGCCACGATCATTTCTCGATTACTATTGATGTGTGTGTACAAATACGTACTGATGCTATTTGGTCGTGTGAAACTGTACTTTCACTAAAGCACTAAGCACTTTTGTATCAGACGATCACTGGACAACTACCTTAAATATTAAACAAAAAAACTTACCACGTCTTGGTCCGAGAGTTCATCTTCCATACTCATGATTGGCTGCTGAACAACATTACTAGTAGCTGCCATGATAGGTGAATTGCCTGCCACAACGCTATGTGCAGTTTTGTGTTGAACCGGAGAGACATCGAAACTTTCGGAAAACATAATTGCCGACTGTACAAAAAAATTAAAAAATCGTCAAAAACACATATCAAAACACCAAGAAGTCATTCTGGACCAAAACAAAAAAAAAAACACTGAATTACAAGTAAATAGTGCACTGACGTGTTACACATGAACTGGCGCACCCCTTCAAAAATAGAATAGACCAGTCCGAACCAAATCTGGTTCCTACGCATGAGGCGGTTAAGTTTTCTCTAAATGTATGAACTCTACACGCACCCACTAATAAATAAATTATTGGATATTATACATACATCGTCAAGATGTCCATCGCTGTGATCACCGGAGCTTCTTTGACTAATATTACTAGAATTTCGTCCTAATCTTGGACTCGGATATGGCGGAGGAGGTGTTCCTGGAGGAGTTATTGGTTCGCCGGATTCAACTAAGTCCCATGAATCAGATGTTCGGTGAACTTTGGTATCTGCTGAAAAAAAAGACAGTCCTGCATAAATTTGTCAAGCAACATAATAAGTTTTTGTTGTTGGACAAGTTTTAGAACTCTTCAGACAATCTGGACGGTGTTTATAGAACCAAATGAGAATTGCTAGTTCTAGTTACAAATCTGTTTTTCAACAATCAGTACTGGGGACAGCTTGGAGTAATGGTTAGCGTGATGGCCTTTGACTCGTTAGTTCATTTTTTACCCCTACCTAACTCCTTATTTTTATTATTGTACAGAGCCCTCGATGCGCGAGTCCGATTCGCACTTGACCGGCTTTTAGGCCCGGAGTAAGGGCGGAGTGGTTGGATCGAATGCTCCTGGGCCCCGCGACCAAGGGGGCCCCACAAAGACTTTTAATAACTAAACCTTATATATTTTTTTAATGGCGCCCCATGTTTTTTCCCAGCTCCAGGGCCTCCAGTGGCCTTAATCCGGGCCTGCCGGTTTTATTAATTTATTTAACACAATCTCAAATACACTCTCAAACTCTTTCCCAGCCGCCTCTCTTCCTCCCACCCTTCCTTTTGTTAACTTTACACCCCCCAACTTAAAAAAAAAAATTTTTTTTAGAAAACCTATTCTGCATGAAACATAAACATTAATAATTAAGCAATAAAAAGAACAAGACCAAAAATATTAAAAGTAATCAAACATCAAAAGTAAGTCGAAATTTAACGTTTAACAAAGTTTCTAACCAATAAAAAAAATATATATTGACATTCAAGAGAAATTGCAACTAAGTCATACTAAAAGGACGACATAATAAGCAGATGATGAGTGGCGTTGATTCGCCTACTTCCACTCTGACAGAAGTTCTGAACCTCTTATTTAATAACGAATGTTATGATAACAGAATACATATACACTCCGTCAGTCGTCATAATAATCGGGCAAAAACATCGAAAATTAAGTCAATGTAAACGGTTGGTCAAATTAACCGGAGTCTTTCAGTCATTCTAAGCACACTAGATTCACGCTAGCTTATATTGAAATCAAACTATTGGGTACAAGTACATCATAATAAGCGGTTGGTCATTATATGCGGAGTCATAATAAACGAACTCCACTGACAATAATTAATCTATTTCTTGTCTATATTTGAAATAATTTTTAGTCTCACTTGTGTTTAGGAAATTTATTAATTATAGCAACCAAAAAAACTCACATACCAATTCTTCTAAACATTATAAAGCAGAATGATTTAACCTATAAATTAACAAATACTTCCATGTACAAAATGATATTGCAAATTTTAGACGCTCGATAACAGAGATCATATATTTACAAAATGACACTGTTTTCGTCTAAAGATAAGCGCTTAAAAAAATTCCAAATTAAATGAAATAATTATTGAAATACGATTTCAAGTTAAAATTTATATAAGAATTCGATTCCAAAAAAATTTTTTATTATTAACTTATATTATTAGTACCAACTTGAAAATAATTTTTTCAGCTGCAATAACGTATTTTTCCATAATTGGCAATGATTATTTTTCATGTAGTCCTTTCCAATAAACAACACACAACTCCAAAAGAAAACCTATTCGACACAAATACATTATATCTTCGGTCACAAGGCAAAGTGTTTATGTCCGATTTTTGATAACAACGATTAATGATGGGGCTTGACGCCGTCTATCACACAAAATACCCTCCCCCCTAAAAAAAAACTTAAAACACGCAAGAAATACGAGTATTGATACGTGTCTGAACGGACGGGATGCGCTAAGTATAAATATTCGAATTTGAAATGCATATAAAAATGTTTGTCTTGCCGGAAACGCTACGTTCCCGCGCCGTGTTTGATCGGATAATATACAGGGTGTCCCAAATTTGCAGGGACACAGAGCTACCACGTGTAGTAGAGGTCAAAATAAGTCGATTGGACCCAATTTATTTATATACCAAAATGTACCGTTTGCCCGTGAGAAGAGTTCAAAGTTTACATAAAAAAACACATTTTTGTACGCTGTTCGGAAATGAGTGAAACAAATTGAATGAATTTTGTCAAAAGTGCATTTTAGAGGATTACTCTCCTTTCGGTAATCAAAGAAACCCAAAAGAAATTGTAGAAGGGTTAAAACCACCCTCACCCCCTGACATTTTTTTCAGAACTTTCTTAGGGGTGGTAATACGGTTCTCAAATTTTTTTTAGCGAGAAGACTGATTAATTATCTTCATTTTGTTACTCTTGTAAAAATTTCGTATTCCGCATAGTTCCGAAGGAAAAAAATGTTTTCTTAAATAAGGCTAACAAATATTCCTAGTACAAGTTTAATAAAATTGTAATACAAAATTTTATATGCAAAATTTTATGTAAACTTTGAACTCTTCTCACGGGCAAATGGTACATTTTGGTATATAAATAAATTGGGTTCAATCGACTTATTTTGACCTCTACTACACGTGGTAGCTCTGTGTCCCAGCAATTTTGGGACACCCTGTATATCGAGCTTTAATCTGCACTAATATTGTAAAGAGGAAAAGTTTGTATGTTTATTGAACCTACTTAAAAACTTAATCTGTATAAAAAAACTTTTTGACACAATTCATTCAAATACACGAAATCTATGTAGAAATTTCTCCTCTTTCGTTTCTGACTTTAATTGAGCGAACTACAAGCAAAAAAACACCGTTTTTTGAAGTGAAAACTTCTTTAGGCGCGTTGAACGATTTTTGGTAGGGGAAAATCCTATGTGTTCGCGTCACCGACATGCTATGGGCTAGAATGTCTGTCACAAGAAAAACGGCACGCCATTCAGCTGTACCAATGGCGACGATAGCAGCGTCTGTGCGTCGTATGCATAACGTCTCCGGTTCGAAACCCACTGGCACCGTGAAATTTTTGTTTTTTTTTTGTTCTAAATTCTACATAATATTTATTTATATATTTTTATTTTTTTATATTCTTTCTTTGACATTAATTATAATTTTTGAAGTTAAAACTTCTTTAGGCGCGTTGAATAAACCATATAAAAATGTATATAATTGTTGATCGGAGTGCCGATAGATGTGAAAACCAGACAAATATTAATAATTTTTCACTTCTGTCGGCAACTGCCTAATTTTTTTTTAATGTTCTCCTCTCGCACCAAAATTCAAAAATCGGGCGACGCCAGGCATAACTATAGACCTCGGAAGAAATCTTGCAAAAAAAGTTTTTGAAAATCGGCTGAGCCGTTTGGGCTGTATGACTGATACAAAAGAATAATATAAACTAGGGCTTGAGAATAGCCGAGCGTGCAGAAATGCTGTTGTTTACATGGCGTTGCTATGGCTCCTCTATTACAAGTCCCCAGTTCCAGGGTTTTAGCCCGAGAGCTGGTAAAAGTGTCAATTGGATTTTTAATTTATTATTAAAAAAAAATAATGAATTGAAAATATGAATTGGTGCTAGGCCCAAATAACCTTAGCTGTTGGTGGTCTTTAAAACACAATTTTAATAATATAAACTAAAATGCAGACCAGTATTAGGGTTCATTCCCGGGAATTCCCGAGGCGAGAATTCCCGGGAAATCGTTCGGCTTTGTTCCCGGGAAATTAAGCTTGAGAAAAGTCGAGAACTCGAGAAATCATATTTTAGTCTATAAAATTATAAAATAAAACTATTTGCCTTTGTTCAGAATTCAGATGTTGTTTTATTGATCTTGCAAAGTTTTAAGTTGATTTTTTTCCTAATTAACCTGCCAAAATGGTGCTGTGATTGTAATTATGTCAGCGTAGTATTAACGTTTTAATGTTTAAATTTTTAATTTTTTTTATTTTGTTTGAGAGAAGCTAATTTTGTTGAAAACTGTCAATAAAAGTTTTATGATTATTTTGATACTTTTATTTGACAGGAAAACCACTTAATTTATTGATTTAAAATAAGATATTTTGTGACGACTTTTTTCATTATTTAAACCGAAAAGATATGCAAAAACATACGTAAACGTAAATTTATCGACAACCCGAGAAGACCCGAGAAATTAGCCTCGAGAATTCTCGAGACCCGAGAAACTGATAAGCTCGAGAAATCATGAACCCTAACCAGTATATTTGCAAAATTTGAAATTCTCGCGACCGACCAATCACAACTCAAGAAACAAAGGAACACGAGCTGATCACGCACACAGGTCACTCTATCTTGAAAATGAATAGACTATAGTTTTATATTTTAGCGAATATTTATTATAGAAACTGAAGTTAAAAAAATTCTATCTGAAAACACTCGCCATAAGCAACTGCGTCTTGCGGTCGCAAATAGCTGTTAATACATTTATGCAAATTGAATAATACTCCGCACTTCTACTGTTTCAGTAATGCATTTTTCACAACATAAATCAGTCGCTTTGACGTGACGTCACAAAACAGTTAATCCTTGGTTGCAGAAAACATTGTCAAAAAAATTGATTTAACAATAACCTTAAATTGTGACAGTTCATATTATATCACTAATCTCTTCCAACTACTTCCACTACACAAATAGGCCATCTTGCTGGTGTCTTTTCTAAATAATACTATAGTCGGGCCGCTTAACAGATGGAGCAAGATCACAGCGTGATCACCGCGTGCAAAGTACTTGATTGGTTGCTTGAACGTTCGGGAACGAAGCTATATGCGAAGGCCACGCCTGCGGTGCAAGCTATTCATGTGCTTTTCACGTGATCACTCTATCTGTTAAGCGGCCCGACTATACTTCACTAAACTGAAATACGAAAAAAATAGTTCTCTAAAGATTCGATTTATTTTATTAAATCCATACCTGATAAATCATTCATACTCTCCGATGTCATCCGACGTTTGGTAGATTCTAAAGGGGTGATTGGATCTGGACTTGATTTTGTCCGATGATGCGTATTGACTATGTGTTGAGATTTTGGTGAACCCTTAAAAATTACAAAAAAAATAGTATAAATACAAACTCAAAATTACAATTTCAAATTATAATCTACATTAAAAAAATCACTAATATAAAATTACTGCTGTTCTTTTTCAAACAAACTTCTAAATAATAACTAATAAACTATCTTGAAATTTTTCGACATTCAGACATCATAAAACAGTTGAAGCAAAATTTTGGTCAGTATGTTTAAAAGGTGTGCCGTTAATTGATCCCAGCAATTTTATACCACGATAAGTGATCCCACGACAACTGATCCTAACGACAAATGATCCCAACGACAATTGATCCCACGACATTTGATCCCAAAAAATTGTCATATCATAACGTCTACAAATTTAATTCAAACAAATTTCCTTCGATTAAATTATTTCATTAAATTAATAAAATTTAATAACTTTATTACTTATCAGGCTCTGTTAGTTTATACACAATTTTTTGGGATCTAATGTCGTGGGATCAATCGTCGTTGGGATCAAATGTCGTTGGGATCACTTGTCGTGGCATAAAATAGCTGGGATCAAATGTCATGGAACCTGTTTGAAAAAAGAAAAAAAAGTAGAAGATCGAGGAAAGTGACAATTCAACAATTTTAAAGTTACTTGGTTTTCGAGATTTTACTGAAAACATCTCAAAAACTGCCTCCCCTCCAAAACAAGTAAAGCTAAAATTTCCAAAAAACTATTGGTGTTCGAGATATATTTTACAAGGAAACTATTCAAAGGCAAATAACATGGTTAATTGTACGGAACCCTCGCGCGCGAGTCTAACTTGCACTTGTTCATGCTTTTTTACGTAAATTATATCTGTATTTGGTATCCTGTATCCACACACTGTAGAGTGTAGACAATAAACTGTATCCGTTACTTAAATATCATCTACAGTATCCGTAGTCCGTACCCAGCTCTGATCATAGAGATATTATAGATAGAGTAGGGGAATCACAGGTACAACTGTAGGTGACAATGTCAGTTTGGAAAAGAGAGATAGGAAACGGATAGTATCTCTTTTCCTTGTCTTCTGACGCATTTGTGAATTTAAAAAAAGTATAGTATGTATTGTTAATTTTCACCTGTAACTAGGGGCGGCCCGTTCATATAGGCGAACTAGGCAACTGCCTAGGGCGCTCGTATTTGAGGGCGCCATATTTCACTCTTTTATATAGAAAAAGAAGGTGTATATTTTACACTCTATTATGTAAGAAAATAATATCTGTACTCTGTAACCATGGTTATATATTTGTGATAGAAACCGATAGAAGAATATCCCCCAGGGGGAACATTGGAATGTAGTTGTTCTCGCAATTGCATTCCAATGTTCTTTGGGAATTGGCGTTCTCAAGAGCCCGAGCTCGTACCAGTCGGTTTGTGTAGCAGATTCTAATACACAAATGGATTATTAATTGTTGTGTTGAAGACGCTATTAACCTGAGTTGTCGACGCGTCTATAATCTATAATAATAATAATAATGATGATAGAAGAACACTTCTATTCTTCATCTCTATCTTTTGCACCGACACTTTTTTTTTGGGTGGCTTCCCTTCTCTATCTATGATATCTCTATGGCTCTGATATCATGCTAACAAATTCTTTTGTTCCATAATCATTAATAAAAACCTGCTTGTATCGAAACGTTGAGCAATTTAAAAACACATTGTCACTTTCTTTAACCTCCTATTTTCCTTCTTTCATCAAATCTTATAAATCTAGCCTCATATTTCAAAACATGTGAGTACACACCTGAAACATATGAAGTTAAAAATAAAAAGATCTACAGTCAGGACTAATTTATACAATAAATTTAAAGTCTACACATTCACTTAATACAGGCAATATAATACAAAAAATGTAACTAAAAAAATGGAAAAAAAACTAATTTTACCTTTCGAACCAAATCATGTAGAAATGCAACAATTATAAATAAAACCATAAACAGTGCAACCATAAAATCATCAACCATTGTTAGTGGGTAGGGAAGGTTATATACACTCTCACAGCTCAACATGTGGTTATACAATAATATATAAGCATACGTATCTCTCAAGTAGCTAGCAATTGTTCGAGAATTTAAATTAAAGTCGGCGCCACCCGTTAATAACAAAACACTATCGATGCAAATGCAAACCCAAAATTATTTCAGTTCCCGTACTTAACTCAGAATAAATACTAGTCAAACGCTCAGCTAACCGTTTTGTAGTAAAAGAGCATGTTTATTCTCAACCGATTACTTCTTAAATCATTCCCAAGTAGGGATGCACTATTATTATAAACTATCGATATATCAGAAGTGCCTATTCGATATTAATATCGACATTTTGAAGTTCGATATATCGCATATATCGATATTGTAAAGATCTATTTGATCTGATTTATTAATATCGTAGATCTTCATATAAAATTAATAATAAATAAATAAAACACAACAAAATTTGATTTAATCAAGACGAGTTTGAAATAGGTCTGATCACAACGAAATTATAATTTTGAATTACTTGTTTGTTTCAAAAGCGTAGCTAATAGAAACTGCCAAAACAAAACAATGTTGTGTCGACAATGTGGAGTATTATGTTGACTCAAAATGACACAACAATATGTTAGCAACGATTATCGAAACCATTTAATTTAAGTTTAAAGATATTCAGGAACAGGAGTTTGCTTAGCCGTTAATTTTCTAGTGACTCTTTAATATATAATATAGGATTTTTTTAATTTTTAACTTGTAATGTTGATATAATTATACTGAGAATTTAAAATTAAATTTTTTTTTTACTATTTTTTTTTGATTTGTTAACATTTTTAATTAAAAAAATAGGTTTATGCAATATATTGATACATCGATATTTTCTGTGCTATATATCGATACATCAATATTTTCTGTGCGATAAATCGATACATCAATATTTTCTGTGCGATATATCGATACATCAATATTTTCTGTGCGATATATCGATTCATCAATATTTTCTGTGCGATATATCAATTCATCCATATTTTCTGTGTGACATCGATATTTTCTGTGCGACATATCAATACATCAATATTTTCTGTGCGATATATCGATACATCAATAATTTCAGTGCTACATATCGATACATCGATTTTCTCTGTGTGATATATCGATATTTTTTCTGTGCGACATATTATCTGTGCATCGATATTTTCAGTGCGACATATCGATTCATCAATATTTTCTATGCGACATATCGATACATCGTATTTTCAGTGCGATATATCAATACATCGATATTTTCTGTGCGATATATCGATATTCTTGTTTCGATATATCAAATCAATACACACATCATCCCTATTCCCAAGTGAAATTTTGTCATCAATACAATTAAATAAAATCGTTATTTGACAGTTTAGTGCAGTTCCACCACACTTTATACGACTAACTCAAGTACGTGCGAGAATAGATCGCTTGTAGATTATAGACGCTCGACAGCTGAGCGTCTATAATCTACAAAAGACGTGCGTTTATATTAATGAATTATACAGAACTTAGTTCAATCAATACAAATAAATGAATGAAATCGAAACTTTGTCCAGCCGTTCTCGAATGATGCTGGTACAGACAGACATACAGACACTAATTCTGGAAACAACTATTTTTAGAGTCCCCTAAAAATCGTTTTGCACCATTTGAATCAACGAGCCATAGCCACTGAAATATCAAATTTTGAAGAATTCGTAATGAAGCATAACACTTTTTTAAGGTCACCAACAGTCAGGGTTATTTGGGCTTGGTACCATTTCAAAATGTCAATTTATTTTTCATAATAAATTGAAAATTCAATTAATACTTTTACCATGGCTCATCTATTACAAGCCCCCAGTTGCCAAGTTCTAATTCGAGAAATCGTAAAAGTATCAATTGGATTTTATAGTAGAATGTATGAACTATATTACAACGAGTGATGACAGTATGTAAAAACGAGCGATAGCGAGTTTTTAGTCACACGAGTCATAATACCATTACGCACGAGACATTTATGGTATTTTTTGCCATATCCACTACAAAATACCTACTTTTCACTTCATTTTCCAAAAATGTTGACAGTTCGTTTGCGTGGCAATCTTTACTTTTACAGTATGCCATGAAGATCGTGAGTAAGTAATGGCAGGCGCACTCAGAAGTTGCTATGGCAACCATTTACTTACCGCCCTAGTGCGGTAAGTAAAAAACTTTCCGCACGCCTGCCAGTTAAATGACCCATTACAGGCTGGTATACATGCATCGAAAGTAGCTATTTTGTAGTGAGTATTGCAAAAAAATTATTATTAAAAAATCGATAAATTGAAAATATAAATTGGTGCTAGGCCCAAATAGCCCTAGCTGTTGGTGACCTAAAAAAGTCTTAAGCAAAAGTGACAAAACGTTTACTTCCAAGAAAGGTAAACAAACGTACGTCTATTAAACTCAATTGATGTGTAGCTAGCTTCATATTTCCATTTTCAACACATAATTACATATCTGAAACTAGCAATCATATCGAATAAATTACACAGGCATTACATGGCAAAATAAAAATAATAAATTGCCATTGAAAATTTAGACCGAGAGCTAGTGACAATTTTTTGGTATTATTTATTCAAGGCCTTATTTTTATGGAGATGTTGAGGCAGGCACATTAAAGTGTCCTGAGTAAGGGATTTTGTTAAATAGCAGTATGGGAGGGATGCAGACCGCCCCCAATATGTAACAAAGAAAAAATGGTCACAATATATGATTGCTTCAAGGCTGAAATTGTTTGTATAGCTTGTCGGTGAGCCAATAATGCCATTATAAGATCGATTGGTCAGTATTAAAGGGGTGGCAGATCACCCTAAACGTGTCATGTACCCGACGAAATTTATATTATTAGTTCAAGGTTCAAATTTTAATATGTTGTTACGACGACTGTTTTAAGCATATATTTCAATTTGCAGAACATAATGTCGGTATTAACCCCCTCTCTTAGAGGGAAACTTTCTCACCTAGGTGTTTATATCGTTTTGCAAGGGGGTTAATACCGACATTTTGTTCTGCAAATTAAAATATATACTTAAAACAGTCACCGTAACAACATATTAAAATTTGAACCTTTACTAATAATATGTATTTCGTCGGGTACGTGACACGTTTAGGGTGATCTGCCACCCCTTTAATACCGACCAATCGATCTGCAAATATTATAATGGCATTATTGGGTCACCGACAAGCTATACAAACAATTTCAACCTTGAAGCAATAATAATTGTGACCATTTTTTTTATTACATGTTGGGGGCGGTCTGCATCCCTCCCATACCACTATCTAGCAAGGACACTGTAATATGCCTCCCTCAACATCTTCATAAAAATAAGGCCTTGAATAAATAACACCAAAAAATTGTCACTAGCTCTCGGTCTAATTACAATAAACACTCTTCACAATAATTATGACTAGAATAGTATCGTTTCGAGAAGATAGCAGCGTCATTTCTGCGCACAAACGAGTTTCGGGTCGGACGGGTCTATGTTTTCTAATATGGGTTGGTCAATGGTGCGTCTCGACTGGCGACGAACAACTAAATGATCATATTCATAGTACCACCCGTTGTTAGAAAACATAGACCCGTCCGATCCGAAACTCTTTTGTACGCAGAAATGATGCTCTTCTCTAAATGATTCTACCTACAAGTACATTACTTATTATATAGTTGAATATTCTACAGATATTGTATTTATTTGCCTTTAATAAATTTTATTTTTACTAGAAACAAGATAGTCATATCGTTTCCGTGAGTTTATGAATAAAAATGTACGTCATTAAATTTCATTGAGGGTTGCGTAATGGGAAGGTACCTAAAAACAAACGATGGCAAATAATGTAAAAAAAAATATTTAATATAATCATTAAAATCGTTGTCCGATTGACGTAAAGGCGTATCTCATATATCGAAACTGAGTTAAAACACCCAGTCTATTTGTGCCACAAGTTGCAAAAACGGTGAAAGAATTTTTCAAATTGGTCCAGTAGTTCCTGAGATAATCGCGCACATAAATTACATACAAACCATATACTGGTCGAATTGATAACTTCTTTTAAGTCGGTAAAAATTAAGATACAACTTTAGGTGAGTTAAAAGACAAAATATAATCCACATGTCTATTCAAGGGTTAAATATCTGTTAAATTTAAATAATAAGTTAGCTGATTTTCTTTTGTTTACAAAAAACAATTGCTAGCTACTGTAACAAAATAATAAACGTAATTAATAAGCATTTGTGCATGTTCTATGTTTCACATAAATAAATGGAAAATCCTACATAATATTAACAATTATGCGTTTTGTTATGTAATAAATTAATATTATTATTAGTTTTATTAATGTGATTTAATAATATTATTAAGCATGTAGGATTTTAAATAAAATAAACAAAATACTGTTCACTTGCAAAAAAGTTTTAAATACATAGTATTCAATAATGACAATACAAAAAAAAAGCACAGTACATATATAATTTTGCATGTTTTAACAAAGTTACTATAGCCGTTGAGAAAAGATCAAATCAATTTAAAAATACAGAGAGGTTGCTAATATTTCTTGATTGATCAAATATAATCACGATATACATTGGTGTCTCAATTTTGAGGAAAACGAAAATTGTAAATGAAAAAATCAGTTTATTTTTTTAACAATTAGTTATACCTATGTTTAAAAAAAAAGAATTTTTTATAACCCCTACTTCTAAAGTTCAATATTCGAGCACTGTGAGGCGGGCGTAAAGAGGCGTATTTTAGTCACCGTGCGTGAAAGTCCTAAGCGTGCCGCGTGCGTAAAAGTACCGTCACAGTGCGTAAAAGTCCAAAGCGTGCGCAAAAGTAGGTACAATCTCTACATCTTATAAATTCGAAATTTCCGCACTTTGTACAATCTTACTGGCTATCGATCGATGTGTTCCTATATATAGTATCGCGCATACAAAGTCCACATCATGAGAGAGTCATGTTTTTAATGATTTGTACAGAAGTTAATAACTTTAATAAAAATAAACTAAATCGTAACTTAGTCTGTAATTGTAAAGTTCTAAGGACTAGAAGAGCGAATTTTCCGTTTTCATATTTTTTTTTTCTCTCTATTAAACTTTAGAAGCAGTCGTTATAAAAAATTATGTTCGATACATCCGCTTAAAGTGAGATATCTAGTAGGCTTAAATTGAGGCACTCGCTAAAGGGACTGACGCATACACAACGAGATCTGGTTGTGTATGCGTCAGTCCCCTATCTCGTGCTTCAATTTAAGTCTACTAGAATACCTCACTTTACGCACACGTATCGAAAATAACTATTTTTGAAAATATGAAAAATTCTGCACCTCCGTTCGACCGCGCCCCCCAAGTTTGTCTAGTGATCGGTTACGTTTTTTGATAGCTTCTCTCTTACAAGCCCCCAGTGCCCAATTCCAATCTGTAAACTGGTAAAAGCATGAATCGAATCTTCAATTTATTAAAAAAAAATTAATTACTATTGCGCAGCAACCGAAGATGTAGAACTACTTCTAAGTTCTATAGTTTGATAATGACGTCACATCTGTCAAAAAATATTAACATGACATACATGATACCAAACACTAACAAACTATGGCGTAACTATGGTAATTAACGCGTCACACATTTTTTAGTCACACACTTATTGTAACGGATTATTTTATCCCCTATATACAGCCGGGAAAGACATAGTTCTACGTCAAAAATAATAAATAATAGGCCCAGATAACCCTAGCAGTAGGTGGCCTTTAAAAAAAAAAAGAATCTATGATCGTATTTCTATTTACATGATAAAATGGTCAATCGGCACCGTTTAGTATCGGATTTTCTCAATGGCTACAGTTGAATTGATTTCACAGATAATATTCAATAACAAATGAAACAATGACACAATAGAACATGGCACCTGAAACAAAACACACACACACAAACAAAGGAAGGTTTTTTTTATATAGAAGGTTGAAGTGACTGTTACTTACAGAGTTGTTAACAAGCGCTGCACAAGTGGCCACTAGCGGGTACGACATTTGTTTATTTATCGAATTTACTGCGTCGGGATCGATGCATCCGCTAGACGGACCCGGAGAGGTAGGAGGACTGACCGGGACCGGAGAAGACAACGGGATTCTCGGAGGTAACGGTGGAGGTGTCGATTTATCTGAACCGTTCGAAAAAGATTTTGAGCGAACACTGTTAACATTATTATCGAATTCAGTTCTATCGTTAACATCTAAATAAAATTTTGAACTGCCATTATTACTAGAAGGCACTCCAATTGTATTGCTCTTAGTTACTTTGTGCGTAGATTTTGTCGATCCTAGTAAATCCGTCAAATTCGAGAACGACTTCACTACCGGATCCCTCGGGATCAATTTAGGTCTACTCGAAGGACTTTTCGGACTTGCATAAGAACCGTAAGGTCCCGTTTTCTGATCGGTAATCACGTTGTTATGCGCATCGGTCGATTCACCGGGACTAACTTTAGAATGATAAAGTTGATTCTCGATTAAATATTGTTTATTATGTTTATTATTGAGCGATTTAACTGAATTTGGCACTTGCGGTTGTGCGTTTTGATGAACGTTCGAATTCACTTCGACATCTAAAAATCCTCGATTGATTTCGCCTTTGGGAAAATTTTTCAGAGGCGGTTTAAAATTTTTCGGAGGAATTTTATGAGCACCGAAAATTAAATTTTTCGATTCGTCACTAAAAATTGAACGGTGATCTAGATCTCTAACGGGTGCCGTCATTAAATCCAGACCGGAGTTGTCGTTGTTTTTCGATGTACGGTTGCGTTCAGGTAACGGAGGAGGTTTTTCAGTGTTCGATATGAAATTATCACTCTTGGAGTGGGACATGTTTTGAGCAGATGATGTCGGTACGGTTTTAGGTAAAGTGTGTGTAAGTGTGGCACTAGCAGACAACTGTAAGAGAAAAAGAGACAGACAAGCCAGTGTTAGTGTTTTGTATCTCTTTTGTGATCATAATATTATTTAAATCACTGTTTATTTCTATCTATTCAAAGAGCCATTTTCCTGAGAGTAGTCCCTTCAATTATCCACGAGAGGCAGCACTTGTGGTAGGGACAAACTTCATTTTGGTTTCATGTCTAGACCATGTACCGAAATGATCGTTTGGAAACCGTCCATAAACGATCATAAATTCGGTTGGAACGCTTTCAGGATCGTTCACAAACGATCATAAGTTCGGTTGGAACGCATTCTATCTACTGCGCATGAGCGTAACGGTAATATTACGGTTTTCAGTGTGTTGGAACAAAGCTACTTTTTATTCCCCATTAGTGTCGTGCCATTTTAGTGGTATAACTTAATTATTAAATAAAATGATTAGCTCTCGCTGTTACGATGATTCACACCTACAACCTAACTATAATTAATAACACTCGCATGTAGTGGAAATCAATTGATTCGTTTACATATATGGAGAATATTAGATTGGTAATCATGTCACGGTTGTGTATTGTAAGCTCATTCCGCCACGATAGTGGAAAGGTTCAGGTTAGAGTCCTGACTGTGACTATGGTTGTTAAAATGATTTTTTTCGATATTGCAGGAATCAATTATGTAATAGGCAGCTCTTCCAATAAAATATTTAATTATTATTAATTAATTTATACCACTAAAATGACACGACACTAATGGAGAATAAATAATGTTTGTCCCTACCGCAAGTGCTGCCTCTCGTGGATAATTGAAAGAACTACTCTCAGGAAAATGGCTCATTATTGTTTCAAAGGCATAATGCACACTATAAAACAGTGTTATAAACATTTTCTGAAGAGTACTTCATCTGACAAAATTTATTTTTACATTCAGAAATGACAATTTCGAGCAGCAACTTGTGGATAACAATTAATGTTAATTTAAAATCATAAATTGTTTATAACCCCTTTCCACAATACGAATTTTCAGTGGTGTGGCGGCCTGTTGATAGCAAGACGTCAAGAAGACGTCCGGCACACCGCAGTTGCAAGCAAAACGTCTGGATGAGGAAATTGTTGAAACGGCTCAGAAGGTACCGATTCGGTTTCATAATAATTATTTACTTGTGTCAAGTACATCAGTCGTGGACTTTAGATAATAAAAAACTGATGTCTCTTAAATTTGGCCAAACATTGTTTCACAAAAAATCGATTTTCGGAATTGAAAAATATTAAAACAAAAACCGCCACACAAGTTCCACTTACCTGACAAACAAAAGAAAAGCTCTCTCGTTAAACACTTAAAACAAAACACTGTACGTACCAAACAAAATACTCTTCTGAAAATGATCTAGCAAATGGAAAATTAAAGAGTCAAACCAAATACCATAATAATAATTCAAATTTCAAGTTAAAATATTGTAGCGATCTGAAATTGACTGATTACTCGAAACGAAATAATATTTATTTTAAAGAAAGAATCGTCACATCCCTGAGCTTTGAAAGATCTTATTAAAAATTTTACCCGGACTGTACATCCGTCGGTGATCCGTCGCCTCGTCTAGTTTGCCCCGCACTAAACAATATTTCTCGTTTTTAGCGTGTTGTGGCGGTAGCGATATCAACGCAATCAGAAGCGTTTAACTCGCTCACGCCAACGGAATTTAGAAAAAAAACGCGACGTATATTCCGACCGTCTAGTTTCACTCGTTTCTAGGCACGGTTTCGATTTGGACGTGCAATCCGCCGCGTTAAAAACGCCGCGGAAAATCCGTCCGTGTAGTTTCGCTCTTAAGCATGACTACGTTAGCTGCAGCTTTGTTATGTCAGTGTCAAGGCTTGATCTTAACTGACCTTTTAAAACGCGTTTCAATAAAGCAAGTAATCCGAAAAATAAAATCAAACTTTAATGTAGGTAAAAATAAACTACAATAATAATAAAAACACGTTTCTATCAAAATGCAAATAAGTAAATAATGTGTCAACCAAACACAAAAATAAAAGAATTTATCGTCGAGTCAAAAGTATGATCACATGACTAAATACTAGATATGTATAACGATTAACGGCCTTCAAAAATTGAAAATTAAGCTTTGTTCCAACCACTCTGAAAACGGTAATATTACCGTCACGCTCATGCGCAGTGGATAGAAATAGAATGCGTTCCAACCGCACTGGTGATCGCTTGTGAACGATTCTTAAAGCGTTCCAACCGAATTTGTGTAGTTCCACCCCTCTTCAAGAGATTGATAAATTATACCAAAGTTAGAAAATGAAAATTTTAAATATTACATCATAACGTAAATCAGTCAAATTTCAGAACCAGTAAAAATTATACAAAACGCAACATTTATGTATGTGGTTTTGATTATGTATATCCATCGTTTAACATCCAAGCAATAACCACTGACCATTTTAACCCAAAGCAAAATTATTTTTAAAATGAAATTGGATGAACTGTATCAAATCTGAATACGGTAGAACATCTACTACGCAAGCCGATTTTTAAGCCGGCAGTAAGTACATCAAAATATGTAGTCTAAGAGCTAGTGGCAGGTTTCATATTAAGTTGGATGACATTCTATGAGATTTGCCGTACATAAGATGGGCATTAAAAATCTCGATCGGTGGTTCCTTTGAGGTCGTACAGGTGTGAAAGGTGAGAAAAATTGACGAGAAAAAAGTGATAGCAGCAAGTTTACCGCTGTGATAGATGAAAATTTATAAAAAAAAATACCATTGGCAGACACTTATGTTGGTTTGAAGTGTATGGCAGACAAATTTGAAAATATAAATAAAAATAGGTAAAAAAACTTTTAAATTAAACGGTTTTATGAATGTACTAAAAAGAAAAAATAATTAAATGAATGCATAATGACTGCAAACAGTATATGAAACACCTATTGTAAGAACAATGACGTAACACAATGCTGTAATCAGGAAAAATTCATTAATTCAAACCTAACTCAGTACGCCGCGATAGTGGAAAGTTTAGGGTTAGAATCCCTACGGTGACATAGGTTTGAATTAATGAATTTTTCCTGATTACAGCATTGTGTTACGTCATTGTTCTTACAATAGGTGTTTCATATACTGTTTGCAGTCATTATGCATTCATTTAATTGTGTATTTTTACTCACGACGTCCGTGTTAAAATTTGTATTTATAGAAAAAATAATATTTAATTTAGGTTCATAAGTATAAAAGCGTGGGTCGTAACTAATAAATTATCATAGAGTTTACGACCCACGCTTTTATACTTATGAACCTAAATTAAATATTACTTTTTTCTTTTTAGTACATTTATAAAACCGTTTAATTTAAAAGTTTTTTACCTATTTTTAATTTTTTAGTGTGCTTTATTTGCTTAGTCTGTTTTTATTATTTATCCACTGAAACGTTACCGGTGCAAGACCTTTTGCCTGTGAAAATTCAAAAATGCGATTTGCACCCGGACGGGAGCCAGGTCGGTCAGCTAGTTACCATAATATTGTATTGTCATCGGAGCTACATATGTGTGCAAAATTTCAACTCAATCACCGGCCGAGATTCTTAATACCGATCTCCGCTAATGACCTAAGTTGTCGACGCGTCTATAATTTACAATACCGATCTCATGTACGGCAAGTCTAATAGAATGTTTCAACTCAATATGAAACTTACTGACTTACTGTAAGTCTACCTGCCACTAGTTCAGGACTAATATTCTAATGGTCATAAAAAATAATATTTATACCCGAATCGGCCGTCAATAAATTTTTAAACAGTCTCAGCTGTGATACAGTAACCCGTGTAAATTTAGTGCCTCGAAATTGTCCCCCATTTTTGAAAAATGTACCATGAGATATCTAACAAAAAAATGGAGGTACATTGCATGGAATTTTTGCAAAATACACCGCGAAAATGTACGAAGAACAAAAGTCTAAAATCTGAGAAACGTTGAACGGTTTGTTGAAGCGCAATAATTAATTTATTAAAGTTGTTGTGTAGACAAAAGTGTTTTGATATAGACACAATACTATAAGAATAAGAATGACACCAAGACGTCATCACTCGACAACAGCTATTGTTCTGGTCTCCGCTTACTTGAACCATTAGAAAGCAGCAGAGAGAGTAACGTTTGTCAAGCAGACAGCCCGTTGCTAAGTGAGGGGCGGTGCTTTGCCGCCAATAGACTGATGATGTCACTGTGTCATTGAGTAATCGGGCTAAAAAAACTTATGTTTCTTGGTTATGTACTTTTGACGTCAGCGAGGCCAAATGACGCCACGTCGCTTAAATAGCAAAGCAACTTTAGCCGACTTTGCGCTTTAACGAATCGTGCGGTGTTTCTCAGATTTTAGAGATTTATTTGAATTGACGGACATTTTCGTTCAGGACAATAAAAATGCGATGAAAAATGCTATGCAAGTTATCCTATTGTCGAAAAGTTTCGAACAAAATCTGTAATTTTAAAACCATTTTCAAAATGATTTCGTTAATCTCTGCACAATGTGCCTGCATTATTATTTAACAAAACATTTTTTTGAACTGCAAAATATCGTAAGATTTTGCGAAAAGACAGAATTATTAACCCACGAGTGCAATTTTCCCATCGTCAGCAAAAACTAAACTTGCTGACGATGGAAGCATTACTTTCGAAATGTATATCCAATAATAAAATTGTTGGGGTTAAGAATGTATGGCACGTATAGTCTTACACTCAAGTATGTCTCTCGCTACATATACTATACCATAGCAAGCATATCGGATGTATAGCAAAAACTTTTATTTCAGTACAGGCAGAGATAGGTTACACACATGCATAACTTATAACACATATTATGACTGCATACTGACATAGCAGAGACCTTGACGGCATTGCATTCAAACCATGAATCTAACGGCAAATATTCCATTAATTTCATTGGCTAGGTCTCAAAAGTAGGCGGTAATATGTTAAAAATATTCATAATGTACGACTGTATGAGAGCGCTTTTGCCAAGTATGAACACGCATTTTATACAGTACGCTATTCGTTTAATTCTTTTCAGCAATAATTTTTTTTTTTTGATAGATGAAATTTTGAAAAGAGCTTGTTAGATATGTAACTAACATGTTCTAAAAATTACAAATTTTTCTCGGTGATATTATTAATTGTTTTACCCGAATTAAACTATGAAAGCGCGATTTTTCCATAAGAGCTCATGTTAATTTTATAAATTATATCTTTTTAAATTATTCGGTAACCCATTCTGAAATTTTGTGTTCTTATTGCAGATATATTAAGAAGCAAGTTTACAAAATTTCTTTCATTCCTCGATGATCTGAGATAAGTGCCATACATCCTTAAGAAGTGACTGAACTGTTATTTTTCCCCTTTTAGTAAACTGAACATAAAATCAATTGAGCTATAAGAGGCGCGAGATACTAGTCAAGGGCGTTCAAAATCTTAAGACGACCCTGCACTTCACTTCAAAATTTAGTAAAATAACAAAATCACTCGAGGGTTAATAATATCATTGACCAATGAAATTAGTCCGAATCCATTACCTCATTGGTATGCTGAGTGAGGTTGTGCAACTGAGTCTGCAAGGTAACAAGTCTTCTTTCGGCGCTGGCAAGTTCGGTTGCCACTCGTGACGTGTCGGCGCCCGAACCCAAAGCCGCCAAATCACTTCGTAACTTGTCCACATATCGTTGCTCCTTCTCCAACATCAACCGGAATGTATGCACGCGTTCATTTTCCAATTCACGCCGTTTCTCCAACTAATAAAAGATTTTTGTTATTATAAAACCATGGACATAATATATGCAAAAATGAACCAATAGCTTCATTGGGGCCTTGAGGGGAGATGTGATTGCATCTCCCTGGCTTAGAGACACAGAAGAGAAAAATAGAAAGATTTTTAATTATTATAACCCCATGGACATGGCGGACATAGTGCCGCCAGAGCAGGGTCAGTTGCTCTATTGAGTGTCTTGTCCCAAAACCCTCAAAAATGAACCAATAACTTCATTGGCGCCTTGAGGGAGATGTGACTGCACCACCCTCGCTTAGAGACACAGAAGAGAAAAATAGAAAGATCTTTAATTATTATAAACCCATGGACATGGCGGACATGGTGCCACCAGAGCAGGGTCAGCTGCTCTATTGAGTGCCTTGTCCCAAAACCCTCAAAAATGAACCAATAGCTTCAATGGCGCCTTGAGGGAGATGTGATGGCACTACCCTGGCTTAGACTCACAGAAGAGAAAAATAGAAAGATTTTTAATTATTATAAACCCATGGACATGGCGGACATGGTGCCGCCAGAGCAGGGTTAGTTGCTCTATTGAGTGCCTTGTCCCAAAACCTTCAAAAATAAACCAATAGCTTCAATGGCGCCTTGAGGGAGATGTGATGGCACCACTCTGGCTTAGAGACACAGAAGAGAAAAATAGAAAGATTTTTAATTATTATAAACCCATGGACATGGCGGACATGGTGCCGTCAGAGCAGGATCAGTGGCTCTATTGAGTGCCTTGTCCCAAAACCCTAAAAAATGAACCAATAACTTCATTGGCGCCTTGAGGGAGATGTGACTGCACCACCCTCGCTTAGAGACACAGAAGAGAAAAATAGAAACATCTTTAATTATTATAAACCCATGGACATGGCGGACATGGTGCCGCCAGAGCAGGGTTAGTTGTTCTATTGAGTGCCTTGTCCCAAAACCTTCAAAAATGAACCAATAGCTTCAATGGCGCCTTGAGGGAGATGTGATGGCACCACTCTGGCTTAGAGACACAGAAGAGAAAAATAGAAAGATTTTTAATTATTATAAACCCATGGACATGGCGGACATGGTGCCGCCAGAGCAGGGTTAGTTGCTCTATTGAGTGCCTTGTCCCAAAACCTTCAAAAATGAACCAATAGCTTCAATGGCGCCTTGAGGGAGATGTGATGGCACCACTCTGGCTTAGAGACACAGAAGAGAAAAATAGAAAGATTTTTAATTATTATAAACCCATGGACATGGCGGACATGGTGCCGTCAGAGCAGGATCAGTGGCTCTATTGAGTGCCTTGTCCCAAAACCCTCAAAAATGAACCAATAGCTTCATTGGCGCCTTGAAGGAGATATGATTGCACCACCCTGGCTAGAGACACAGAAGAGAAAAATAGAAAGATATTATAAGCCCATGGACATGGCGGACATGGTGCCGCCAGAGCAGGGTCAGTTGCTCTATTGAGTGCCTTGTCCCAAAACCGTCAAAAATGAACCAATGGCTTCATAGACGCCTTGAGGGAAATGTGACTGCACCACCCTGGCTTAGAGACACAGAAGAGAAAAATAGAAAATCAGGTAGAGGAAAACGAAAAAATATCATTTCTCCAACTAATGAAAGATTTTTAATAATTATTATAAACCCATGGACATGACAGACATGGTGCCGCCAGAGCAGAGGCAGTTGCTCTATTGAGTGCCTTGCCCCAAAATCGTCAAAAATGTACCAATAGCTTCATTGGCGCCTTGAGGGAGGTGTGATTACACCAGCCTGGCTTAGAGACGGAGAAGAGAAATCAGGGAGAGGGAAACGAAAAAATATCATCAAAAAAAGCACTTGGTCGGTATCTTTGAATAGTAGTAATTTTCTGAATTATTTGGAAAATGCGTAACCTAGAAGTTTAAATAAAAATCGCCTGCAGCGGCATGACTTCACGAATAGGATTTTGCACCTCCTTGGAATCAATCCTGCCGACATAGACGCTGATGACTTCAGCTGTTGAGCGTCAATAATCTGCAATCTAACGAACCATTGCCGGCACCCATGAATATGATCTACATAGAGGGTTTAGAAAGACGTGCTAGTAGGAAATTCATCCCCTCCACCATCTTTAGACAAGCTTAATTAAAACTTACGTCTACAGGCTGTGGACCAGTGATTCGAGCTGAAGCTGAACTGCTATGGTGATGATGATGGGAAACCGGTCTATGATGAACAGACATCGCCGGTGAACCCATCAATCTGGGCCGTTGCTGTACTGTCAAATTCACATGGGTGGCCGCTAAAACAAAAGAAACATTCAAAATATAATAAACCAGCTTTCCGTTCCGGCTTCGTTTGGGTTGATTATGGGTTTGACAGAGAAATTTTATTGTCAATAAGATTAGAGTACTTATCAGCTAAATCTATTGCAAACTGAGAGATAGTGCGAGGGATTTTCAATAACTAATTTAACAGGTAGATCACACTGATAGCATCTAGGATTATTCTGTACGCCTACCTTGCTTAAAAAGACAACGAACCACCACCGCAACCGATTTGAAACTTCAAGTAGACTTTTTGTTGTCAAATCTGATCAAACAAGCATAAATCTTCATAATACAACTAATTTCCTTAAAAGATACTATCGAACTGTACTGATTTACAAACACTAATCATTACTAAATTATGCCGACTACATGACGAATCAGAAAATATTTAGAGAAAAAAATGATACACAACTTCAGTACATAAAAAATCTGAGGCCAAAAGGTAAAACTGTGTATGTCGAAATTGTGATAAAATGGGATTACCTAATGACGACTGAATCACCAAGTTGCTTAATTTAATTCAATTCTTTATTCAGTCAAAGAAAACAGAGATTAATTCGACGTCAAACAGCAATAAGTACGTAATAGGGCATTCAAACCCAGGATCCCGGAACTAAATGAGATTTCTCAGGTTACAGGTTCTTTCCCTACAAGGGTAAGGTCATCATTGGAAAAAGAACCAGCGCTAGTGGCGTTGACATTTTTTTTTTACCAACCAAAATAGTTGATTTCATTTCAATTTTATTCTTTATTTAAAACCAAATACAATATTTTAATTTTTATATGTAATACATTTTCTTTTGTACTTATAATAAAGTTTACTATATTTTTAACCATTTTTTTCAATTATCACTCGTGCAAAATTCGTTCAATACGATAAAAATCCGCAATGCTTATTATTTTCGGGACTTCGTGACAAGTCCCGAGATTCTCAATTAGGTCCCGAAGTCTTTCCTCTTTGGTCCCGGGACTTGGATGTCCTACCTAGTACTTACTATTAACGAAGATAAATAATTAGAGGACGGGTTTGACAGGTCAGTTTTTTAGCCGAAGGTATTGTGTAATTCTAAAATGCGAGGGAAAATACTTATCTAAACTGAAAGCAATAATTGCGTTGAAGTTGAGAAATATTTTTCCAATGTTTGTTTTTCTTTAATGCAGTTTCTTGTTTTATGAGTTATGTATGATTAAAAAAAAATATTCACTCGATTATTCAATAAATTCAACATTCGGTTTCGACAAAACCTTCGGCCTGACTTTGACAGAAACGAATGTCTTGCCGAAAGTTCAATCTTTGGTCGGAGCCAAAGCTTCGGTCAGACTCTGTAAATAATATTAACCCAAAAGTCAAAACTATTCGGTATTTGATCGAATAATGAAAAAGTTGCTTAATAGGCAAAATATCGAATATTTGTCTATTAATTATTCGTTGCAACTCTAGTTTTCACACAATAGTTATGCCGGCACTTCATTCTCGTCGAGACAACACGAGGAGACCCGAGCGCGAGAGAGTGGAAGACATGCTCGTGTCGGCTCACTGCGTCTCGTCTTGCCTCGGCAGCGCTCCGTGTCTTGTCGGTTTTATGAGACCGAGTCAAAGGATGCGAGAGTCGTACCGAGATGCGAGGTGCGTGAAGCGAATAAGCAACCCATCTACACTCTCGCGTTATCTTGCAGCTTTGCATAGTATTATTGCATCAGAGTGGTCTGTTGTAGAACACCTACTGCGTTATTCGAAAGTGTGGATGGTAGCGTTCGGGGTTCTTTGCCTCGCCAAATGTCTCGCAGTCGGCGAGGTGCCTCGGGCGAGAATGAAATGCCGGCATAAAGCTATAGAAAATAGTATATTGTAAAACACACGAGTGGAATCTCCTCTTTCGACCAATAGTCGCACAAATATTTTATTCAACTACCGCAAGAAATATGTCATTTCGTGGCTCTGCTGAGCGTGGGCGAAATAATGGGTGACCTAATTGATTGACGAAACTATCAACACTTGCGTAAAAGTTCCCCGTAATGAGCGTAGGCGAAATGCTATTTCGCCCACTCTCTACGTCTACAGTCAGAGAATTCATTATTTCGCCCATTCTCAGTAGAGCCACGAAATTTACATATTTCTTGCGGATGTTGAACAAAATCCATAAATTCGACATAAGAGATTTTACCTTTTTGGCCACAAAAATATGTTTATATTGCCGATATAAATTGTACAGCAGATAAGATTAGAACATACCGAGGTAATTTCCTTACTAAATGCAATGTATTACTTGGTATCAATAAAATCAAAATTAAAAAAGTGATAATAACCGAGGAAAGCAGTAAGGTACCTACTTAAATAGCATAATTTATCGTCCATCTCAGAAATAGGCAGTGATGTAAAAATAC
Organism: Mongoloraphidia duomilia; assembly: GCA_039654895.1. Taxonomy (NCBI): domain Eukaryota; kingdom Metazoa; phylum Arthropoda; class Insecta; order Raphidioptera; family Raphidiidae; genus Mongoloraphidia; species Mongoloraphidia duomilia. The sequence continues at coordinate 7,586,237 of CM077523.1, forward strand.
GGTATTAAACTTTTTTGTGTATTAAACCCATGGTATAATACCGTATTTTTTCAGTATAAAACGGTTTTTACTTTTTCACATTACGGTCACGGTGCATTATTCAGTATTGCCAACTGTATAATAGGAAAAGTTCCTGTTCTCATTTTGGCATTAAACTGTTTTAAATGGTGTTAAACGTTTTATACGTGCTGTATAAAATAGTAAAATACGCAGTATTTATACCTAGTATAAAACTGGGGTATATTTTTTTTTTTACATACCGTTTTATACAAACGTTTTATACCAGAGTATTATACGCATTTACATCACTAGCAATATGCTCACACACTTCCTTGATTAATCATATCACACAAGATCCTCCAGGTCCTCTGGGATCCATTTGCTGTGATTTGAATGAGCCATTTTCCTGAGAGTAGTCCTTTCAATGATCCATGAGAGGCAGTGGTAGGGACAAACATTATTTATTCCCCATTATAGTATCGTGTCATTTTAGTGATGTATCTTAATTATTAAATTAATTTAATAATTAAGTTATATCTCACTAAAATGACACGGCACTAATGGGGAATAAATAATGTTTGTCGCTACCACAAGTAGCTGCCTCTCGTGGATAACTGAAAGAACTAATCTCTGGAAAATGGCTCATTACCATCGTGTCTATTTGTCAATCTTTTAACATTAATTTACGTCTAATACTGGGGTGGCATTTTAGAAATATTAGATGAAACGGAAATAGTCGGAAGTGGTTGATAGTGAAACAGAACACAGTATGTATAACTATTTTAAGGTCTCAAGACACAATAAGCCAGGTGGCCGTCCGGAAAAGTACGAGTCTACGTACAAATGCCAAACCCAGGTTCGAATCCCGAAGGCTTTCAATTTTTTTTTAATAATGAACAAGCTGAGCAGTGAGCAGCTCTGACGGCTTTGAAATAAATTACATTTTCTTCTTGTCAAATAATTAATATATCCTTACTTATTGACTCTAGGACAAATAAATAGGGCTTGAGAATAGCCGAGAGTGTAGCAATGCTGTTGTTTACATGGCGTTGCTATGGTTCCTCTATTAGAAGTCCCCAGTTCCCGGGTTCTAGCCCGAGAGCTGGTAAAAGTGTCAATTGGATTTTCAATTTATTATAAAAAAAAATAATGAATTGAAAATATGAATTGGTGCTAGGCCCAAATAACTTTAGTTGTTGGTGGTCTTTAAAAACACACAGACAATCTAGGACAAATAGACTTTTTTTATTATACATTTCTTACACATTGAAAAGCATGAATAGCGAATAATCTAAGTTGCCGAGCGTGTATAATCTAGAATCTATAAAATAAGTGAGCTTGCAAAACTGGCGAGGACAGTGTGGTCCAGTGGTTAGCGTCGCGGCCTCTGGATCAGACGGTCGTGGGTTCGAATCCCGTCTCCGCTCATGGATGTTTTCTGATGCCATTTAGTTTTAAGTTAATTGTTATTTAATGTAATCAAGACGCTAATGGGGCTTGAGAATAGCCGAGAGTGTAGCGGCGCTGTTGTTTACATGGCGTTGCTATGGTTCCTCTATTACAAGTCCCCAGTTCTCGGATCCTAGCCCGAGAGCTGGTAAAAGTGTCAATTGGATTTTCAATTTAATATTAAAAAAAAAAAAAATAATGAATTGAAAATATGAATTGGTGCTAGGCCCAAATAACCTTAGCTGTTGGTGGTCTTTAAAACACAATTACCAATTAAGACGCTAATGACCTAAGTTGTCGACGCGTCTATAATTTACAATAAATAAATGCAAAACTAGCTAAGCTAATGACAAATTTTTAATCGAACTTCCCACACCCTCAAGTATAATATATTTAAGAATTATGCAAGGTGTTGCTTATTTATTAACAAAATGATGTCAATAAACACTCTACATGTCAAAATAAAAGAAAAGGTCAAATCGTCTCAAGTACAAGAAGGAAAGTATCTGCTGATATTTTTTAAACACTTGACAATTGCATCTATAAAACTACTAAAGTACCATCATAATAGTTTAAACACACCTTGACACATCTACGCTTACATCAAAATGGGACACTTCCGATCGCCGGGGGAGGTCAACAATTTGAATGTATGATCTACTATGCCCCTCCCCCCCAACAAACCTAAGAAAATTCAGCAATGCGACAAAAATGTAGAGGACAGTGTGGTCTAGTGGTTAGCGTGCCGGCCTCTAGATCAGACTCCAACCTCCGCTCATGAATATTTTGTGATGTTATTTAGTTTTAAGTTAGTTTTTATTTAATGTAATTTAAGACGCTATAATGATCTGAGATGTCGACGCGTCTATAATCTACAATAAATAAATTCTTTCCTTGGTTGGACATACTACATATAGCTAAAAGTTTAAAACAGAAATGAGACATTTTTGACGCGCACTGTATAGCATAAGTGGAATGGAAATCATCTTCACATGCATGTCGCCGTAAAATTAATTAGAAAAAAACCTTACAAATATTATGTATACATTGAATCATGTCTCTTTTTAGTACCTGTCGATTACGTCAATGTTATTTATTAATAACAAAAACAAATACGTACTGAATTACAGCATAATTATGTACACAACAAGAGAAGATTCACAGGATTCCGCAGACATTTTATTAGTGTCTACGTTTTGCAATTTATTTTTTTCTGCTTCCTCACGACACTCCATCGACCATCACTCATTTGAATTTGTACAATTTAACGATTTCTTTAATTTTATCACTAAGGAATAGGGTTGTCAGAAAGCTGGGATTTCCGGGAAAGTCCCGGAATACATCGACTTGTATCGTGTCCAGGAATTTAAGTCTTATGTTCCAAGATTGCATAATTTTAAAGGGTGTGCCGTTAATTGATCCCAGCAATTTTATACCACAAGTGATCCCACGACAAGTGATCCCACGACAAGTGATCCCAACGACAACTGATTCCAACGACAACTGATCCCAACGACAATTGATCCCACGACATTTGATCCCAAAAAATTGTCATATCATAACGTCTACAAATTTAATTCAAACAAATTTCCTTCGATTATATTATTTCATTAAATTAATAAAATTTAATAACTTTATTACTTATCAGGCTCTGTTAGTTTATAGACAATTTTTTGGGATCAAATGTCGTGGGATCACTTGTCGTGGTATTAAATTGCTGGGATCAAATGTCATGGAACCATTTTAAAGTAACTCTATGAGATTCGTGCTATATGTAGCTACATTTTTGCTAAATATTTATCGTTTTATTGAATACTTAAATTAAGGTTATTTCCTATTAATTTATAGTATTGATGATGTAGAACAAATGACTTGTCGGTTTTATAAGTGGTAAAAATTTTCACCCATAACTTTAGCTCTCGCATGTGAGAAGGTTCAATCCTAACTTTTCAGTTTAAAAATTGGCTCTCGCATGTAGTGAAAAATACGTTTAAAATCGCTTTATATAAGAAACAAAAAGAACATTTAGACGTGTTACTGTGATAATTCAGCCAGCGCGAAACTGGAAGTTTCAGGTTTGAGTCGCGACGGTGACAGGTTGAATAAATAAATTTTTCTGATATCATTGTAACGTGACGCCACTGGGTGTTTTTCTTATACTTAAGACTTGTTTTTTGATAAAAAAAGGATATGTGCCTCGCCCACATAAGCGCACGGTTTAAATGAAACTTCTTTCGTCTTCGTCAACCATGCGAATGAGCCATTTTCCTGAGAGTAGTTTCTTCAATTATCCACGAGAGGCAGCATTTGTGGTAGGTACAAACATTATTTATTCTCCATTAGTGTCGTGTCATTTTAGTGGTATAACTTAATTATTTAATTAATTTAATAATAATAATAATAATTTAATGATTGAGATATACCACTAAAATGACACGACACTAATGGGGAATAAATAATGTTTGTACCTACTACAAGTGCTGCCTCTCGTGGATAATTGAAGGGACTATTCTCAGGAAAATGGCTCATTTAAATGTCTTAAACCACGCAGCTATCTCGGTCGTTCTGTGTGAGTGCTTAACAGACCAATACATACTGTGTACTGTTATGTTTGATTTTTTGTGTCGGTATTTTTGTGTCGGAATTTTTTGTGTCGAGGTCATTCTAGTCAATCTAGTCTCGTTAAAGAAGTTTCACTTTACATAGTATAAACACAAGTCTAAATTGTAGGTAATCTACCAGTAATAAATAATAAAATAGTAAATTGTATAACTAGATGTGTATTGGACTATTTTACGACGTGATGACAGTATGTAAAAACGAGCGATAGCGAGTTTTTACAGTCACATGAGTCGTAATACCATTACACACGAGATATATATGGTATTTTTTGTCATACCCACTACAAAATACCTAATGTTCACTTCATTTTCAAAAAATGTTGACAGTTCATTTGCGTCGCCATCTATCCTTCTACAGTATGCTGTGAAGGTCGTGAGTAAGTAATGGCAGGCGCACGCAGGCGTACAGAGCAAATAAACAGAAGTTGCTACGGCAACCGTTTACTTACCGTCCTAGTGCGGTAAGTAAAAACACTTTCCGCACACTGCCTGTTAAATGACTCATTAAAGGCCGCTATGCATACATCGAAAATAGCTATTTTGTAGTAGGTAAGTATGGTTAAAAATGTTTTTTTTTCACAACGATTTTTAATTTACTTTTCCCCTGAAATAAATTATGCGTATATAGCTAAAATTCTTTAATAATCCACTTTTTAACTGAATCGCCTCAGAGAAGAAATCCTGCGACACAAAATTAGAAAAAAACTCGGGTCGCAGTGCCAAAACCCTGCCGACAATATAGTGTATTTGCTAATACAGGCATTGTGGCATTATTATGTAAACTTAAGTTTGTTTTTTGACAAAATAAAAAATTTAACCCCTTAATACAGCCCTTAAAATAATTAAATTTTTCTAAATTTCAATATTAGACATGGATTTCATCAATACACCCAATTAAATACACCCTTCCATATCTAAGTAAATCCGTATCAACAAACTAGTGTTTTCATAAAATTTGAAAGTCCGGTCCTGTCGGGCCGATTTCATTAAAATTTTAGCAGCACATTTTAATCTTTACTAAAGAGTTAAATTTCAATTTTGAAACGATTCTGACAAATTTTTCGGTATTTTTGGGCCCAAAAACTTTTTGGAACCCCTAAATACAACCCTGAAAATGGTCCGATCGGGCCCATTTTAAATAGGCTTCTTGCGGTGATGGGTTCCAATGTGTGTACCAAATTTCGTTTCAATCGATTAAGTCTGTCGAGAGTTATCGTGTACACACATATATATATAAATATACAGTGTGTCCACAGACTCATCCGCAACATGGGGATCTCCGTTGTTATGGGAGATAGAGATTTGGTTAAATGAGACAAAATGTGCAGAATCTCCAGTACTACTAACCTGCGTAGTCAAACTTTCCATATTTTGCTTGGTTCGCGACCGACAGTTGAAAAACGGGATTTACCCATTTTCGTTTTTTGTTTATAACTCGCTTATTAAGTAAGTTAGAAAAAAAATATTTCCACTTTCTTAAGGCCCTTTTTTATGAAGATTTCAAATCTCTTTTCATATTTTTATTTACTTTTATAGTTTTAGAGATACTTGTATTAACTTTGTTTTTTTAAATACACGTCAAAGATGGCTATGACACCATTCGAAAGAGATTTTTTTTCTCTTTAATTTGATATCAGGGTTGATGGATTTATTTTCAAAAATAACAGAGTTATACGTAAAACACTGATTTTTAATAGTAGGCTGTGCTAAATTAATTGATAAAACAACAGAAGGCTTAGCAAACAGTTGAAATTCGCGTTGGCTTAGTAAACGGCTGTTTTGTTTTAGCTGTCAAAGTGTAGTTTGTTGCTAATTTGTCAGTTTACTAAGTGATTTATTAAATTTACTTTTGTTATCATGGAACCATTTTGTAACAATGAAAAATTTGATATGTTATCTTGTTACATTCTATGTCACAAAAATTCGGCCAGAGCTGCAGAAATGTACTTCGATCAGTATCCAGAATGAAGACAACCTCATTCGTCTATTTACAGAAACTTACGAGTAAATTTAATAAACTATGGATTATTTAAAAAGCCGTTTAGTAAGTCAACGCGAATAAGTGAAGAAAACAAAACTACTGTTTTACAATCAATTGTTGAAAATCGCTTATTTTTCATTGTTACAAAATGGTTCCATGATAACAAAAGTAAATTTAATAAATCACTTAGTAAACTGACAAATTAGCAACAAACTACACTTTGACAGCTAAAACAAAACAGCCGTTTACTAAGCCAACGCGAATTTCAACTGTTTGCTAAGCCTTCTGTTGTTTTATCAATTAATTTAGCACAGCCTACTATTAAAAATAAGTGTTTTACGTATAACTCTGTTATTTTTGAAAATAAATCCATCAACCCTCATATCAAATTAAAGAGAAAAAAAATCTCTTTCGAATGGCGTCATGGCCATCTTTGACGTGTATTTAAAAAAACAAAGTTAATACAAGTATCTCTAAAACTATAAAAGTAAATAGAAATATAAAAAGAGATTTGAAATCTTCATAAAAAAGGGCCTTAAGAAAGTGAAAATATTTTTTTTCTAACTTACTTAATAAGCGAGTTATAAACAAAAAACGAAAATGGGTAAATCTCGTTTTTCAACTGTCGGTCGCGAACCAAGCAAAATATGGAAAGTTCGACTACGCAGGGTAGTAGTACTGGAGATTCTGCACATTTTGTCTCATTTAACCAAATCTCTATCTCCCATAACAACAAAGATCCCCATGTTGAGGATGAGTCTGTGGACACACTGTATATATAAATATATATATATATACATACATATATATATAAACATTTTTAAAAATGGTGTTAAAGTGTTCAGGAGGCTATGAAACGTCGAGAAATTTTGGTCCGACCCCTAGGTCCCACCATCCGACCGACGCCAATAGTGTATGTGCCATATGGCAAATACACTAATAAACTTTTCCAGAGTGTATCAGTTTAAAATAGAATACCGAATCATTTTTAAATAATTCCTTATAATTTTTCATTTCGCTAGATTTATTTTTTGCACGTCTACTGTAGTCTGTAAGTACATAAAAACATGTACCTATACTGTATAGGTAGCATTAGAGATGTAATAATAAATAAAAAGTAAAAAAAAACATAATATCTCAACACTTTAGACTTCGAGTAAAAAAGTAGTCGACATTGAAGTATTTAAACTGAGCAAATGACATCAGATAACAAAAATTGCCATTAAATCGATAGCATTCACAATAATTGTCGCAAATAAACCATTTCTTAGGCCCGTATTCACCAAACACTGTTAAAGATAGAAGTTACTAACCTTAGAATAAATGTATTCCTTGGAATAAAATAAACTTTCTATTCACCAAGCAATTTATTCGATAGAATAGTAACCTCAGGTAAAAATTTACTATTACCATACGCCTTGGAGATTTTGTCAAATATTTTGATTCTAAAGCACGTTTACCAAAGATCCGACCGATGGCGCATCTATCGAAAATGTAAAATGGTGAATATTGACATATTTTACTGACAAAAACCTTTAAGGTGCATTTTCATGTGACGCTAGACGCTGGCGTCTAGCGTCAAATGTGGTCACGTGACATAAACGCCATCTTGAAAAACTGTAGCGTCAAGTTCCAGCGTCAAATTTTAGCGTCAACAGACAGGAAGGTTTTGACAGTTGTAAACTTGTAAAGAGAGCGTCAAATAAAGACATCCATAAAATCAAAACCGTGGTGAATTTGTTATAATTAATAAATAAGCTCTTTGTAAATTTATTAACAGAAAAGACGTCTGAATACGATTATCAAAAATGAAATTCCCATATTTTTGACTTAAATAACCGGCGAAAGTACACGAATTATAAGGAATAAAAATTAAAAATATAACTATGCATACTTTTTTATAGGTAATTATATGCACTACCAGAATATGAGAAAAAAATAAATTGTATCTTGAGAAATTTTAATGTTTTTAGTATTCAATAAAAAAAAATTGTTTTGTTCTAAGTGAGACGGGAATTTTAATTAACCATCGAAAAACCATCAGGTGATAGTATTTTCCTTAATAAATAGGTACTTTCGAAGTAATAAAATCAATGGGTTAAATTCGTAGAATCAACCCCCTAGTAGCAACATAAAGCAATTCTTTAGCAAGCCTGTGTGTTGATACTTGATGCACAACTCAGTACCTAGCTGTAGAAAACTCGTATCATTAATGACCAGAGACAACTAATGACGCCAGCGTAAAAGCTAAACAATGTTTAGCTTTGACGCTACATTTTTTTCAAGATGGCGTTTATGTCACGTGACCACATTTGACGCTAGAAGCCAGCGTCGAGCGTCACATGAAAATGCACCTTTACCTGTAAGATATGAAATTAATATTTACCTGAAAAGGTCGCCAGGCTATAAAGTAATTTATGCATTTCGTGCACACCCTATTTAACTAGGCGAATAAATTTATACCCTTGAAATTGAACAGAATAACTACTCTTACGATTTATACCTGCAGTAAACTTAACTATGTTTGGTAATTTGAATTATCACTATTTATTCCGTGTGATAGTTACCAGGGGAATAAATCAACGGAATAAATAACTAACTAGGCTTGGTGAATACGGGCCTTAGATATGTTTATTTTCCTTAGAAATGTTCACTTAATCGATACACCGACACATATCTCCTGCATTCTTCATCTCAAATCCTTTCGTCTTAAAAACGGTTCTGGCTCTCCCGACGCTATTTTTAAACAATTAAATGAATGCATAATGACTGCAAACAGTACATTATGAAACACCTGAGTAAGAACAATGACGTAACACAACGCTGTAATCAGGAAAAATTCATTAATTCAAACCTATGTCACCGTAGGGATTTTAACCCTAAACCTTCCACTATCGCGGCGAACTGAGTTGACATTACTCACACAGTGACACATTTTCAAACGATCGACTTTCTCCCTTTAAAGCATTCTGTCACTGAAAAACCACTACATGCGAGAGTCAATATTCCAACACCACTGCTAGACTACAGACAACTCAACATGTAAAGTAAACATAACAGGTGAATACAACGATGAAGTATCCATTTTAATTATGTATTTGTTCACGACGTCCGTATTTATAATTTGTATTTATTGCTATTTTTTAAGCTAAAGGGTTCAGGTAGACGCCAAATGATGGACCAAGAATCACACTACAGATCAGTCAGGTGAAAAATTGAAAAAAAAAAATAAAAAAATTACGTACCTATCTCTCACACGCAGGTAATTAAATATAAGTAGATTGTAGTGGGGTAATGAGGTATATTACTGACGAGTAATGGCAGTATGTTCAAACGAGCGATTTAGCTACCTAGTTTTAACAGTCACACGAACCATATCATTACGCACGAGAAATATATAGTATTTTTTTCCATACCCACTATAAAATAGCTACTTCTCAGTTCATTTTCAGTATGTATTCTTAAAAAATGTTGACAGATCATTTGCGTCGCCATCTTTACATTTACAGCAGGTGAGTAGGTAATAGCGGGCGGATCAGAGCGAATAAACATAAATCCCTATGGAAACTGTTTATTTATCTATTGTAGATTATAGACGCGTCGACATCTAAGGTCATTAGCGTCTTTCAACTACACTAAATAACAACTAACTTAAAACTAAATAACATCACAAAACATTCATGAGCGCAGGTGGGATTCGAACCCACGGGCCACGGCAGTCCAGTCTAGAGATTGCGGCACCAAGCGTGCTCACCACTAGGCTATACTGCCCTCTATGTGGAAACTGTTTATTTTCAACACTAGTGTGTTTTGAAAACGCTTTCAACACACCTGCCTGTTTAGTGACCCATTCCATGCATACATACACGCATGTAAAGTAGCTATTTTATGGTGGGTATGGCAAAAAAAATATATAGCTATATCACTCGGTAAGAAGGCGGCTTTGAAACAGTGGTAGAATTTTTCTAATCGGTTCAGAAGTTTCTGAGATTATCGTGGACAAACACAAACTTTAACTTTATGTAATACCTATTTGTAGATAATAAATATATAGCAAATCTAACTCACACATAAAAATCTATATTAATTATGGCTACATGCTAATAAACGTAAAAATATTTCTGAAACTCATTCAAGACAAAAATAAAACCGCGTGGGAAAATAAAACACACATACCAACTAAATGGGGGGTTTCACAAACATGAATTTACATTGATTCGAAAATTAATTATCGTTTCTCTCCGTTTATTAACATGCGTTGAACAGAGACAGACGTGGGTTCAAAACGATGTGAATGTAACAACACGTTGACAAGTGAAGAAGTTTATTAGAGATGCATTAAACGACACGTCACGTTACAATGCAATATCAGAAAAATTTTATTTATTTAACCCGTCACTAGTGATGGGCGATACGAGATGTTTTTACAATGCATACTTTTTAACACTAAAAAGTAAAAAATAAAAAACTTTTTAACAAAAAAAAAAAAAACCTTCAAAAAGCCACTAAAAAGAGGAAAATAATGAAATTTTGAGGTCTGCGCCAATTTAATGAAATATGAAGTCAGTTAAAAAGTATAGTACCTAATCCTATAGCGATTAATATCTTCTTTTTAACCGACTTCATATTTTATTAAATTGGCGCAGACCTCAAAATTTCATTATTTTCCTCTTTTTAGTGGCTTTTTGAAGGTTTTTTTTTTTTGTTAAAAAGTTTTTTATTTTCACACTAATCGTCTTGTTTTGACCCAAAATTAAATAAATACATCGAAAACACCCTGTATAAACAACGACATCTCTACAATTAGGTAAGTTGTAAAATGGTCCAAATTTTCAACGACGCGGCGGCGTCTAAATTTTATAGGAGCATGACCTTGCCGTCGCGAATAAACATGCAATTAGTAAACTGATCACCGGGACAGGTTATTGATCTTAGTTTAAAATTATATTTTGGTCACGACCGATGCATAGAGCTCGAAATGATTCACTGTTACGCCCCTTGAATTTACAATTAATACACACACACTCGCGAATTTCGGCACACAAAGAAAAACAATCAAGATCGTGCTTCTTCAAGCAGAAGATAACAAAAACACGCGTTCTTTAAACAGTTCACAATTACATATAACGTTGCCGTCTCGTCTCGTCTGGACGAGAAATAGCCATTCTCGATGTTGCCTCTTCTGGACGATAAATAGTCATTCTCGATCTCGTCTCGTCTGGACGAGAAATAGCCATTCTCGATCTCGTCTCGTCTGGACGAAATATAGCCATTCTCAATCTCATCTCGTCTGGACGAGAAATAGCCATTCTCGATCTCGTCTCCTCTGGACGAGAAATAGCCATTCTCGATCTCGTCTCGTCTGGACGAAATATAGCCATTCTCGACCTCATCACGTCTGGACGAAAAATAGCCATTCTCGATCTCGTCTCCTCTGGACGAGAAATAGCCATTCTCGATCTCGTCTCGTCTGGACGAAATATAGCCATTCTCGACCTCATCACGTCTGGACGAAAAATAGCCATTCTCGACCTCATCTCGTCTGAACGAGAAATAGCCATTCTCGGCCTAGTCTCGTCTGGACGAGATATAGCCATTCTCGAACTCGTCTCGTCTGGACGAGATATAGCCATTCTCGACCTCATCTCGTCTGGACGAGCTATAGCCATTCTCGACCTCGTCTCATCTGGACGAGAAATAGCCATTCTCGACCTCGTCTTTTCTGGATGAGATATAGCCATTCTCGATCTCGTCTCGTCTGGACGAGCTATAGCCATTCTCGACCTCGTCTCATCTGGACGAGAAATAGCCATTCTCGACCTCGTCTTTTCTGGACGAGATATAGCCATTCTCGATCTCGTCTCGTCTGGACCGGGACAAGAAATAGCTATTCTCGATCTCGTCTCGCGAGACGATAAATATAGCCCTTATCGTTCTCGTCTTTCGAGAGTGAACCCAAAAATATAACCCGTTTGGAGGTTCGCAAATTTGTTATTGATTTGAGGTCCTAATTTATACCTTATGACAGGGGTTCCCAAAGTCGGGGTCGCGAACAGATTTTTTAGGGTCACGATCTGTTTCCGTGATAATAGAATTTATAACTCTCGTGATCAATTTCTATATTACTTTTACTGTACTTTTTTATACTTAAATTATTGAATAAACGACTTAAATTTGAATTGCTGTATTTTTTTACTGAAAAATCTTTTTTATAGACTATTTTGTACATTGTGGAAAAAACGCTTGTTGAACAATTTTTTTGAAATTTATTTTTTTCTGTACATAAATTTATGTTAAACTTATGTTATTTTTGTCATTTTTACCTGATATTAAAAAGGGTCTTCCGTTCACGTTGTTAATATTAACAGTTTCGTCTTGAACTTTAGCATATCCATTTGTTGTCCTACAATTTATTTTTTAAATGCTTAAAAATGCCTTTTCTTCAAAAAAATATTTCAAGTTCAATCTTAATTCCTACTTTTATTAATTTCAATACATGAACCCAAATATGTTTAATACCAAGAATATTATCTATAGAATCTTACAGATCTCACAAACTGACTGTATTGTTTATATAAAAGCTGATATCATGGTAAAAAAATTGGGATAAATGACATATGGTAGCGCCATCTTTTGAAATCGGTGCCGTGCAGTCCCGCTATTAAAGCATTTACTTAGATCAAATAATATAATTATACAAAAATCTGGCTCAAGGTCATATGGGAAGAATGATACATACTTCTATAGTTTATTTTGAAAGCATTACCACCAAAGATTGAATAAGATTTTTCACAGAAGTTAGAGATTTCCGAAACTATTTTTCAGCATTTTGTATATGCACACACACACATTCATATGCTCATAAGAGAGAGCTATGCGGGTGAATAAGGAGGTATATATTGAACAGCTGGTGAACTCATGCTCATATTCATAGTTAACCCTTCAGGGAAGTGATAAGGGTCCCTTCGCTGAGGGTCACTTAAGTGCTGAGGGCACCTTATTCAAAGGAGCGTTTCATAGTCATTTCCTTGAGTGAGAGAAGAATTATAGTAAACTTCCATGAATTTTTCCTTTAGAACAGTTGGTCATACTGCAGACCCATTGTGTTTATAGTTGTCATTTTTGATTTTTTCATGTGTTTTACTGTTTTTACTTTTTCGACACTTAAGGGACATACTATCCACCCTTAAGGTGAGGGTGATGTAAGGGCCCTTACAGACGTCAATTTTGACTATGAAACGCATATTCGATTTGAGGGTATGAGTAAGTGTCCCTTATTACTTAAGGGTTAACTATGAATACGGCCGTCAGTAACCTTATTTTGACAATGCTTTCTGCGCAAGCTTTCAACCCAGCATAAGTCAAAATTTCGTTAAAAACTTATTACAAAGTTATTTGAATAATGTTTCTGCACATTGTTTTGACGTCCATTAAAATATAAACCGTTAGCAATATATTTATTTATTAATTATGGCAAGTGTTGTTTAAATATGTACTTATTTAACAATATTTGTGTCCCACATGCTGCGCTCGGAGCGCTTTGAGAAATATACACATTCGGTAAGTATAGACCAGGGAATCGACACGACAAGTCGACGGAAGTTTCATGGCACACAAAGCATTATCGAAATAATTCTTTTCATCTACGGACTACGTTTGAAAAAAAAATTTGTCCACTAAATTTCTTGAAGTGATTGTTGGCACGGCATGGTAGGTACCACTAAAACATTTTTTGAAAAAAAAAATTGTCACGTAGATGTGAAAAGGTTCGCCATCCCTGGCTTAGACTGTATCAAATTACGTTGTTTGGATTATATTTTGCAAATGAACATCCTATTGGCACAGATACATATTATATATTATATTGAAATACAATTAGCCATTATTCTCCTAAAAGTGTAATTCGACGTCGAGAACTGAACAATGCAATAAACGGACGTCGAAACGATATATTATTTTTAAAACTGAACAAATAACAAAAGAAACACATTAAAAAATAGAAACTTCCATGCGCGAATTTATAAACGTCGTCTGTCGAAGTGCAATGAGGATTGAACGCACCCAATGGACCCAAGGATGTACCCAGCAAGGGGTGGGTGGCATCACAAACGGTTCATCCATCTACAAGTTATGATGCCACCCAAACATATACCCCCCCCTTCACCTGTTTGCGTCAGCGATTAAAAAACGCTCTGTAAAAGAGATGTAGCAAGTTTATTATTCAAGCTCGAGTTAAGGTACGTGCAGTACGCAGCTGGGATTCTAGATGGTAGCATGTATGGTAGATACCAGATGGTGGCTGAAATTATAAGCGCTTATAGGTTTGCACAACGAAGCTTTGATACTAGCATTTATACAAGCTTAAATCGCGGTTGAAATGTCAGATAGCGAAGACGAATATTTGTGTTCTTCTGCTACAAAGTGGTATATTTTAAATACAAATTTGAGTAGGAGCTATCATGTCCACCCTATTAATAGAAAACGATCTAAACATGGCGAATTTCATCATTTATACCAAGAATTAAAATTTTACCCAAACCGGTTTTTTGAATATTTACGTATGGAACCTAACACTTTTAAATACGTCTTAGAAAAAAAACTCAAAACAAATTAAATAAAAACTGGCAAATTTTCACTTATTAAACTAGTCACATCCATTACGAAACTTGTATAATGGCCATTTGACAGTTGTCACACGTTGATTGTAGTAGTCAGCGCGCTGAAAGAATGGTGAGATACATTCTTGTATCTAGCAGCTCTTGTAAGTTGTAACAGCGCTTATACCTGCTACACTCACTGCTTCGTTGTGTACGCTCGCATATATAACAAAATTTAAGCAAGCCCTGCAATGATCTACGCTACCATCTAGAATCCCAGCTGCGTACTATACACGTACCTTTAATCGTGTTTCGAGTGTATTGATACGGGCATAAATATTATTATCTACGAGAAACTGCTGTGTTTACATCGTCAATGTGTTCCCGTCTTTATCGACTAACGTCAAAACATTTAAAATCTTGTCTGTCCGTCTGTTCTATGTATCTATCTATAGATATAAAAAAAGAACCAACTCTGCCAATACATTATCCATTGATGTTCTCTTTGATTTTATGTGTAGCAAAATATCCGCTCAATTTATACATTAACCTCTTAATTTAAACTTTATATTATACAGAATGGTACACAACCGATTGGTTAAAATCACCAACACAATGGGGTCTTTCATATTTTTGGGAATTGGCGCACAAAGCATGTGAAAAAGACACAAAATTAAAATTATGTACCTTAAAATTTAAAATGAGCTGTATTTTATTTTCAAAAAAATTAGAGATCCCTACGAAAATCATAAAAATAATGTAACCCAAGATATCAAAAATTTGCCTATAAAAGGATCATTATTTGGCGTGCGCTGCGAAAACTATTGATTAATTATGAATTCGAGCGAACGAGCGAAGCGAGTGTGTAATGTTTTAAATAATTATGAATTCGAGCGAACGAGTGAATCGAGTGAGTAATGTATTAATAAGTTATAAATTCATAGCACTCGGGCGAAGCCGGACCGGGCCGCTATAGTAATTAATAAAGGGATATTTTTAAAAATAAAAATATGTTTTCGAGGACGAAAGTAGGATTTTGCATGCCAATGACGTAAAATAAAAATCGCGCATTTATTCTAGTAGCAATGACACAGAATTACTCGGCTATGATCCACCCTATATATTTTACAAATCAATAACGAAGGGGGTTACGGAGCAAGGGGAAACCAAATCACGTGCACTCCCGATTTCAATAAACATCTTATTAGCAAATTTAAATTGCCACAACCACGTCAAAGCAATTTTCCGATGGGAATGTAAATTATCTATCGAAAATGTTCCGAAATAATCTATTACGTGAAAAATTCCAGTGGGATTTGCCAGACACTTTGACGACATTGTTTTACAAAATACGCACAAAATTGCGAATACTTCCAAAACCAGCGTCCGATTAGCACCCAAAATTAATAGGCCTCGAGTCCTTACTAAAACATTTAAAAAGAAGGGTGTGGGTCCGGGACCCCCGACAGATGTCGTTATTGAATTCGGTGGTATTCTCTATGTAGTAGTATATATTTTTTCAAAAGCAGCAACTAACTGTTATGCTGACGTAATCCTATATATACTGCACTGTAACACACGCGGTTGTCTTCCCGTGCCCGAGCGCGCGGAAGTCGAGCGAGAGAGAGAGAGAGAGAGAGAGAGAGAGCCGCAGTGGTGGGGAGAACAGCAGCGAAGGAGCGGAGCATAAATTTCGTTGCATATTTCCCCTCACGCGGCTGTTCACAGCCCGACATAAGATGTTTCACATCAAAAAAAAGAGTGTGTGTGTACTTATGTACGCACGTCAGAAGTTATACTTCTTTGGCGTAACAAAACAAAAATAACTCAAAAAATTTTATCCCGCGTGCCAGTACTAAACGTTTGTAAAAAAGACGATAAAATAATAAAATAAAGATATTAAATAAATTATTAATTTATTAAATATATTTATTTATTATAATTATTTATTAAAAAAAAGTATGTTTGTGTTAAGATTCGAACCCGAGACCTATTGCGTATCACGCGGCGGTGCTATCCGTTACGCTACGTACATCTTACTTAGCAGTGCTATATATAATTGATGATGTCTAGTATTTACTAAATAATAATGTAAACAGTACGGGTGTTGGAGTACGAACTCATATTTAATGAAAGCGGCATAAACGAGCGTTTGTATAGCAATAGCTATTCAAAACTGAAAACGCTCTTGTCACATTGTGACTGGTGATAATAGGTTATTATAATCATGAACTTCCGACTAACTTCATGGTGTTACTATCGACGAGCTTCATGGTGTACTACCGACTAACTTCATGGTGTTAAACGTAAAAATTCACTCTCATCATTTTTCCATAACGCGCCAAAAGAATTATAACTTCAAAAATATTCAAATCGTTGCATTTTTGCAGAAGTTATTGTAAACGAAAGAAAATTCCATAGACACGCACGCGCACAAGCGTCATGCGAAAAAACGCTTTTTATTGCGTTTTGAGGTTAGAATCTGAACTCGTCTTTTTTACGATTTTTTGACCGTATCACCATACTTCCATTTCCTTACCGTGGAACATGGATATAAAAATAAAAAAAAAACATTTGAGAAAACCTAGAAATGAAAGCGAGAGTAAGAATTCACAATCCAAGGTTAATTTTTTATACCTACAATTTATACGGTAAACAAATAAATAAATTGTAAGATTGCGGAAACCGTTGTGATTTCATTTAGGTATAATATGTCGTTACAATGATTGATTTATTACAGCAGTTCTCAACCTTTTTAGTTGTGCGGACCACCAATTTTGTACAAAAAATTGAGGCCCACTAGCTAAATTTACAAGTAAAAACCCCTAAACAACAAACCAATCGAATAATTCGATTGTTGCTAACAATCGAGTGACTCGTTTGTTTTCACTCGATTGTTCCCATCTTTATCTCTGAAGGTCCGATAATATTTATCTCGACTTACACTCTCGACCAGCGTCCACGGCCAATTCAAGGGCGTCGCAAAAAAATTGCAACCTGTATAGGGAGTCGTAGTAAAAAAAAATTGGGAACCTCTGTTCTATAACATAGATAGATAGTGCTTATTTGTGAGAATTATAATAATTATAAGCCCATAAACCCTACTCTGTTCTAGTCATTTGTGAATTTTAGCAGTAAAACAAAGTAAAAACACTCACGTGATATCCCCGATATAGCATTGAAAATTTGATCCAAATCGTCAATCGACATTGCTTCGGTCCACTTTACAACCAAAATTAAACAAACACATAAAACCAATAGCGACGTCAAGAGTATCAAATACATGAAGTACTCTGATTATTTCGAAGAACTATTTAAATATCAAAATCAAATCATTGATTTTACACCAGTCAAAACACTGTAACACTGTCCCCATCTTTCACATGATGATGGCCACAATATTGTCACATCACTCAAATTATTCAAAGTAAATAGTTAACAATATCCTTTTCCTTGGGTTTTAGCCAGTATTAAAATACTTCGCTGCAGAATGCGATTGTTGTTTTTCACTGTTAAGATTATTAAAGGGAAACTTTATTAGCTTTGTTTTTTTTTCGTTTGATTACGCATGTCGCGCGTCAAGTCACGTCTGTCACATCTAACTATATTGTACGACTGCATACAGTGATGGTAGTCGACCAGATCACTACTCATCGAAAAACAGCGACGTTATGTTCCATAACAATATTTTTTATAATTCCTGCTTCTAAAGTTCAATATTCGAGCACTGTGAGGCGGGCGTAAAGAGGCGTATTTTAGTCACCGTGCGTGAAAGTCCAAAGCGTGCGTAAAAGTACAATCTCCACATCTTATAAATTTGAAATTTCCGCACTTTGTACAATACCAGCACTTACTGGCTATCGATCGATGTGTTCCTTTATATAGTATCGCGCATACAAAGTCCACATCATGAGAGAGTCATGTTTTTAATGATTTATACAGAAGTTAATAGCTTTAATAAAAATAAACTAAATCGTAACTTAGTCTGTAATTGTAAAGTTCTAAGGACTAGAAGAGCGAATTTTCCGTTTTCATAATTTTTTTTCCCTCTATTAAACTTTAGAAGCAGTCGTTATAAAAAATTATGTTCGATACGTCCGCTTAAAGTGAGATATCTAGTAGGCTTAAATTGAGGCACTCGCTAAAGGGACTGACGCATACACAACGAGATCTCGTTGTGTATGTCCCTTAGCTCGTGTCTCAATTTAAGCCTACTAGAATACCTCACTTTACGCACACGTATCGAAAATAACTAATACGTCTACAATCCACATAACTAACATCGCACGTATATTAGTCGAGCAGTTGCATTAATTAATTGCCCCATGACAACCAGGGATAGAACCTAGATTCTTACGTTCGTCTCCATACTAATCAGGGTTCAAATTACATCACCAAAACCACGTAATCAAAATTGTATACTTTCGGCGATTTCGGGTTAAAAGCGTTTAGGGTTATGGCAATAGTTTCACTTGCACCGTGGTTTCATAAAACAACACCCTAGTTTTTATTTGCGTAATTTTGGGAAGTTACTCGTTTTCTAATTCCTGCTTTTCAAAAAGTAATAAAAATATTTTGTAAGTAGTCTTATTAGCTTTCTGGATAAATAAGTTTAACAAATGTTTATTTAACGATTAGGTTCTATATAAACGTCAACACAAGTGTTTGCTATAGATTAGGTATTAGTTTAAATTGTATTTGTGTTAGTCGATCTTCTGGGGCAAATGGCTTTTGAAATAAAAAAGCCATTTGCCCCAGAAGATCGACTAACACAAATACAATTTATACTACATGGAGGGCGAGAAAAGACTCAACAATATTAGGTATTAGTTGTCCGAGCCGGCCCATGACCTTAGCGTGATTTCGATTTTAAAATTGCCAATGTCAAAATAAAGCGACGTTATAAAATATAACTTATTTATACTTCCTTGGAAGTTGCGGCTAGCTGAGTTCAGTGGCGGCGTTAGAGGTTGTGCCGGGTGGGCCATGGTCCACCTTAAACTGTCTTTGCCCACCCTGGAATAATCCCGAATCTCTAGTTTATCTTTTAAATACGTTTTTTACCCTCGGAATTTCAACAATTTTTCTTGTAAATTCTATAGCAAGTAAGCTGGGTTAAAATTTTAACGAGCACTGAAATTTTGAGAGCAAATGTTATTGGCCCACCTTCAGAACACCATGTCCAACTCTAGCCCACCCTAACAAAAAATTCTAGCGCCGCCACTGGCTGAGTTGCAGAAAGCATTGTCGGAAAAATCTGATTTGACAATGACTTTCAATTGTGATTTGTGACCCACATATTTCTCCCTAAGAAAAGCAATGTAGAATTTTAAATCGACCCAAGACCCTGGTCGAAAAATAATTGATGGATTGAAACGATATTTTTTTACTTCCCACCTCTACTATGGTAGGGAAGTAATGGATTTAGTCCGAAAAAAAATATTTCGAGATTTTAACAGATCTTCACGTTTTGAGACCCTAGCAATCGTTTAAGATCATTTTCTGACTTATGTCTGTATGTGTGTGTGTGTATGTGGTCAATTTTTCGCCTTCGATACCGTAAAAACGGAACAACATACGTGGCCATACCGATTGTTCTATTGTGTCACATCCTGTACACACGTCTATCGCTTTTTCTTCAGCCAAATCTGTATAACTTAAAATAAAACAGGCAGCCTTTTCTGTCACATCCTGTATACAACGTGTATCACATTATTACGCGCGTCAAATGGACTATAAATATATCATCCACGATCGACGATCAGCCGATCAAATGATACACAAAATAACACTAAAACGTTGTAAACTAACCAAAACACGCGCACAAACACAAATTTCACATCGAATGAAGATATATAAACTATAAACAGATGAGATGAAATAATAGCATTTACAAGACACACGTTTCACGAAAGAAGGTACACAACAGCCGAACCGGTCATGTCTATTATTTTTAAAGAATGATGAAAACCCGTAGCTATGTCCAATACGATGTGTCAGTCAATGGCAACAACGACGCGCCATGCGGCAGGGGGACATCTCTCTACATAGGTATGTTAATATGGCCCGTATCAATAGTCATCGACTTAAGCCGGACTCAGACCTGACAAGTACACCAATATTGGTATATTTGGCAAGTACCCAAACTCAACAAGCCATTAACTAGTGATGCGCGATACGAGTTGTTTTATGCCGGCGCTACACGATGCTACGAACACCTTCCAACGTTAGTTCGTCGCATCGTGTGGTCGACGGTCAAACCTACGAGCTGCCAATGTAGAGCGTCCAACGTTCGCGTTTAACCATGTTCCGGCTATTGTCGGTATTCTTGACCCGAGTCAAAGAAATTCCTCCAACGTTCGAAGGAAAACATTCTTATGCCGGCGCTACACGATGCTACGCACATCTTCCAACGTTAGTTCGTCACATCGTGTGACCGACGGTCAAACCTACGAGCTGCCAATGTAGAGCGTCCAACGTTCGCGTTTGACCATGTTCCGGCTGTTGTCGGTATTCTTGACCCGAGTCAAAGAAATTCCTCCAACGTTCGAAAGAAAACATTCTTAATGCTTTAACATTCGACACACCGTGTAGCAGAAACATGTGGCAAACCAACTGTCGAACTCAGTTGACTCAAACGTTTGGGCCAACGTTCGGTCAAACGTTCGTCACATCGTGTGGCCGACGGTCAAATCTACGAGCTGCCAATGTAGAGCGTTCAACATTCGCGTTTAACCATGTTCCGGCTGTTGTCGGTATTCTTGACCCGAGTCAAAGAAATTCCTTCAACGTTCGAAGGAAAACATTCTTAATGCTTTAACATTCGACACACCGTGTAGCAGAAACATGTGGCAAACCAACTGTCGAACTCAGTTGACTCAAACGTTTGGGCCAACGTTCGGTCAAACGTTCGTAGCATCGTGTAGCGCCCGCATTAGTCGATTGTTCAAACATCTCGATGACTCTCGATGGCTGTCACTTGGACTCGCACAAATACTGCCATTTACCTTACTGCCCTTTATCTTATATATTGTAACGAATCTGGGCAGGCTGGTTACAGCCTTGATTCGTTGGCTTAACTTGGATCACGCAGCCTTGAGCGCGAAGAAATATTCTGGTTGACAACAATAAGAAAACCCGCCACCATGGATATAAAATGACCAGGAAAGTTCATATAGGCAAGAGCAAGAATGAAACACCAGAGTCACGTATACATTCTCAACGAGAGCAGACGTGAAAAGTGCAACGGGAAATAAATATACCACCAGCGAGTTAAAAGTTCTTCGAGTGACCTAGTGCAAATAATCTTCCAGTACCAAGTGACAAACAGTGTGGAAGATATTTGCGAGTGACAGACGAGATCTTCGAGTGATTAAGTGCAGATAATCTTCTGGTGCAAAGTGACAGACAGTGTGGAAGATATCTGCAGGTGGCAAATAAATACTACCACCACAGACATATAGTGGACCCAGTGAACAATATACGTACCACAGACATATGGTGGACACATAGTGGTCAAGCAGTGGTCAAGTAGTGACTAAGTGTTGGTCAACAAAAACTGACCAACGGTCAAGCAAAACTGACCAACGGAAAATAGACAAAAAGCGAACAGTGAATAAAGTGAGGAACAATAATTGTCCAAAGCATGTAAACGGTTGTCACTGTTGTGAAAGAATAGATAAATAAAATATTTACCAAAGTTACCAACGAGTTTTGTTACACTGGTGTCAGGTGTGGGGTGTAACGATGACGACAAAACTGTTGAAGGATTTGGTAAAGGCGGGCCTCAAACGCGAGCTGGAGAAAAGAAGCATGGAAACATCAGGAACGAACGATGTATTGCGAAAGCGGCTCAGAGAGGCGCTAGTGGCGGAGGACGAAGACCCTGAGAAGATTAAAGCCGTGCAAGAGTGGCCAACACCGAAAGACAAGCACCAAGTTCGGAGCTTTCTTGGACTATGCACGTACTACCGACGTTTCGTCCCTGGCTTTGCGAACATTGCAAAGCCCTTGACAAGATTGACCGAAGATGGACGGGAATACGTCTGGAACAACGAGTGCGAGGACGCTTTCCGACACCTGCAACGCGCTCTAGTAACGGCACCGATACTGTTGTCGAAGATCTCGTCTGTCACTCGCAAATATCTTCCACACTGTTTATCACTTGGTACTGGAAGATTATTTGCACTAGGTCACTCGAAGAACTTTTAACTCGCTGGTGGTATATTTATTTCCCGTTGCACTTTTCACGTCTGCTCTCGTTGAGAATGTATACGTGACTCTGGTGTTTCATTCTTGCTCTTGCCTATATGAACTTTCCTGGTCATTTTATATCCATGGTGGCGGGTTTTCTTATTGTTGTCAACCAGAATATTTCTTCGCGCTCAAGGCTGCGTGATTCAAGTTAAGCCAACGAATCAAGGCTGTAACCAGCCTGCCCAGATTCGTTACAATATTATCAAACGGTCCAGACATTTTTACTTAATCTTGATTTACTCAAATTCATAAGTTGGTCACTTACTGCCATTTGCTTTTTTAGGGCAGAATAAACAAACAAACAAACAAACAAACTAACTAACTAACTAACATACATTGCAAGTTAAATAAAAGCTTGTAAAAAGATACGGCTTTTCAGAAATCATGTATTTTGATACTGACTCACTCATCAAAACCTATATGGTACTTCCCGTTGACCTAGAATCTTGAAATTTGGCACGAATGAAGTTCTCATTTCACAAGTAAAGGAAAAAATCCGAAAATCATTAATTTATAATTTTTTGTGGAATTATTATGTGAAAAGCTTAATTTTCAGGGTTCCGTCAAGACCTTTTTTCTCAGAAACGGCCATCAACTGATCAACCTCAACAAAGTAATTATTGTCAAAATGTTATAAAGCGAACGGTACGGAACCAGGCGCGGATCCAGCCTTTAAAAAAGGTTGTGGTCACGGCCACCCGAAAATCCGCCAAGTGTGAGTCGAATTACGGACTCGTTCACGAAACGTCAAACAGTACAAACTAGTAGCCAAAATAAAAAAGTCACTCGCGTTCTTAGTTCTTACCTGCACGGTTGGTTTTTTTTTAAATTTTATTAAGACATTGCAGAACATCAGCCTATCGATCTCAATTAGGGTTGTGGGCATGCCCACCGTGCTTACAACGGTGGATCCGCGCTTGTCCGGAACCCTCAGGGCGCGAGTTCTGCCCGCACTTGTCCGTCTCTTTGGTTTTAATTCAATGGTTTCTACCGAAACAGTGCAGAAAAGTGACGTATAACCGAACAGACCTATTGTAACACCTCAGTTTTGTATAATGGTAGGTACCTACGTTAAACATGTGAGAGAAAAACACGAATGATCTCATCTCCACTTCCATATCGCACCTATATTAACAGACATGTAATACTACGTATATAACATACCGTGTGGCTTAGAAAAGGCACCATATAGTCCAGTAATTTTAGATTTCCACTGCAGAAAAATTCCCAGTTAGCTGATTTTTTTTTTTTTTTAATGGTCTAGAAATAACGAAAAAAGCAAAACAACATGAACAGACAAATGAATATAAACTCTAGTGCATCAACTTGACGTTATTAGCACTTACAGTAAGTATATGTCATCGGTATAATAATACTGGTATGAGGTCACATTCAGTCACCTCGATTTTTTTTCCATTTACCTTCGTTATGGTCTTTTAAAAAACAGTGTAAAAAGTCCCCATCGATATCGTGCCGGCGTTGCCAGATATTCGAGGTTCAAGTTCACGATAGACGGTTTTTAACGACTTTCTCGGTTCCGTTCCATTTTTTGTAAAAAATGGTTATTATCAATCTTGTAGAGGACGAAATTATCTACAACTTTTATATACACATTTTTTGTCTACGATTTATAGTTTTTCTTATTAAAGTACCCGCGGCTTCCTCCCCCTCGATTTTACGTAACGGGATTATGCTGCTTCCCGAGGGCCTAACAAAATGATTTGCAGATTTATTCTGCAAATGGGTTGTTTTAATGTCTAAAATTACTGGAGTAATAGGGAAAATAACATTGAGAAAATTTACAATTTTGTAGTAGGTTGGGCTCATTAATATTATGTAGACCGTTGCTATGGTAAATTGTTCAGAGAAAACTGTCATTTTGTTTGTTTTTACTTCTATTCATTGATCGCTGATGCATAATGAAATAGTAGATTGTATGTCTAGATACGTAATGGGACATATTACGGCGAGTGATGACAGTATGTAAAAACGAGCGATAGCGAGTTTTTACATTCACACTAGCCGTAATACCATTACGACTACGTTAGGGTGCCAATCGACGCGTATTAACGTAAATATGATCTGAAAGAAATTTTTTCAAAATCGGTTCAGCCGTTATTTTTTCTTAACCAAATAGACTCCAAAAAAGTAGATTTTACACAATATAAAATATATAATAATAATAATAATAAAAAATTATATAGACTTCGTAAGGGTGTCAATCGAGGCGTATTAACGTCATTTTGATCCGACATAAATTTTATAAAAATCGGTTCAGCCGTTTTTCTTTTTTTTTAATTATTGTTAAAAATAAATAATAATTATGTTTTAATGATTAAAATGATTACTTTTCTGTGTAATATCTAATTTAATTATTATTATTAAATATTTATCAAACTGGGAAGTTCGTCGTGTGGACATCAAAGGCCGCACTTTAGTCCTAATAAACGACCCACCTCACGGCTTGTTTTTATACAACACTGCAATGAATGCTGGATTTCTCCTATGTTACTTTTCTAAGCCACACCCAGTATACACTATTGGTACACACTATACGGTATCTAAATGCATTGAATCTATACTATCGTCAGTAATGTATTCTATTTGCAATGATGTATTTACGTCTAGGCAAAACTGAAAGTTTACGCATTAACTAGCGTTCCGGCCCGGGTTCGTCCGGGTCGATTTTGGTTTGGCAACGAAATAATCAAGGGCAACAAATTTATCATACATTATGTCTTTACTGTATCTCTTAGAGCGAAAAGCAATACGGGCGGATTTTCCGCGGCGTTTTTAACGCGGCGGTTTGCACGTCCAAATCGATTTATTTATTTATTGTAGATTATAGACGCGTCGACATCTAAGGTCATTAGCGTCTTTCAACTACACTAAATAACAACTAACTTAAAACTAAATAACATCACAAAACATCCATGAGCGCAGGTGGGATTCGAACCCACGGCAGTCCAGTCTAGAGGTTGCGGCGCCAAGCACGCTAACATCTAGGCTATACTGCCCTCACGTCCAAATCGAAATCGTGCCTATACAAACGAGTGAAACTAGACGAACGGTACGCAGCGTTTTTTTAAATTCCGTCGGCGTGAGCGAGTTCAACGCTTCTGATTCATGGACATAGGAATCTACACTGTAAGAAATGAGAAGGCCGATTACATAGATTATCGATGGTCCATTTGTAGCCAGCGATTAATCTGGTAATAGGCACACAAAGAGACAATGGCGTCGCAAACAGGTATCGCCACATCGCGTAGTAAAAACACATTGCTCATGCGTGGTTACTAATTTTACATTAATTTGTTTTGTATTCATCCATTTTATATAATATGTAACGATACATTTTATTTTGTAATTTTTACACACTTTATTGGAATATTACACAAATTATGTAATTTTAATTTACTTTATGTAAAAATCACAAATTTGTTTAACTTTACAGTAAAAGTCCAAGTTTTTATGAAGTTTTCTGTTAAAAAAAAAATAATAATGTAAAATTACTTAGAAAATCGAACGAATTCTACCTTAACTGTCAAAGTATTTTTACATCCATTTTTTACAGTGTATAGGAACAGAATATATAGTACCACTTTAGACGAGGGGGGGTAGCCATTCAGGGGAGGGTGCATGTCTGTCTTATGGGCATGTCCATATGCTATGCATGTGCCCACGTAATATTACGCCACAACACGCTAGAAACGAAAAATATTGTTTAGTGCGGGGCAGACTAGATGAGGCGACGGATCACCGACGGATAGTCTGGGTGAAAATTTGTGTGGAAATATCCTGTTGATAGTCGAATGAATGAATGAATAATTGTAAATTATAAACGCTCGTCAACTGAGGTCATAAGCGTCCATGTTGATAGTCTGTCTCTGAATATTGGATGAACCAGCCAATGTCGTTTGTTCCTTCAATTCTTTAAAAATAAACCTAACACAGTGGACGTCCATTTTGTAACTAGCAAAAAGCAGTTATATTGTTTTGCGTTTTGCATTTTTCTATGAAAACCAATGATAATTTAGGTGGCTATATGCCTGCTGCCATCTACATTACGTTCCTCATGTGCCCATTTCCATTTAGCCTAGAAATCGCTTACGGGATCACCGACTCTTACATTTCCGATCACTGCTAATCCCCCTTTTGCGCGAATGGCGAGTCAAATAGAACTCCAACGAGGTACATTTTAAATCTACACAAACTTGAAACAGGACCACCCTAAATAAATTTATAATCTGGTATAACATTACAAAGAACCCTATTTTGCATGCGTATAATTAATTATTGGTGTCAACTTTACTATAAATTATTAAAACAAGTTTATAATGTCAAAAGTTTATAAAGAAATTACTAAAAAAAATAATATTTACATGTTTAAGTGTAAACAAGGGCATCAGGCATATATTATACAGGGTTCATCAGTTTATAATCAACCGATTTTAAAATAATCGATAAAAAGAATATATTATACTTTTCACATTGGTCATGCTCAGTGGCGGATTAAGGGGGGCGGAGGGGGCGGCTCGCCCCGGGCCTCTGATCCTGGAGGGTCTCCAAATCTCGAGAAGCCCTTCTTAATCAAATCCCAAACAAGGCCAAAATATGTTTAGTAAGTAAGAGGCAGTTTGGAGTTGGAGGCCCCGCGTACGTATACAAAATATAAACGTAGGTAGGTCGTTTATTATAAGTATTTGATTTTTTTTGTCAGCCATTACATCTATATTATACATTTTTTACGAAATTTACACTACAAATAGATCAATTTCTAAGCAGACCGGGGGCCTCAATTAGTTCTGCCGCCCCGGGCCTCCGACGGGCTTAGTCCGCCACTGGTTGCGCTGCTTTGTCTGATTACATTTTCAATTTCTGTCAGAATCTATACAAGCAATACAACTTCTGATTTCGGCCAGAACACGTCAAAAAGACATGCGATACTGATGTTAAATTTGCATTTATTGCTTACGTTTCTTTTTATATTCTCATATTAAATTTTATTATTCTTCACCAGAGCTCTGAAGATGGAAGAAAATCTCCCGAAACGTAAGCAATAAATGCAATATCAGTATCGCCGTGTATTTTTGATCCTTATAAGCCAAGAATCTTTCCTCTTCAAAATGTCACATCTGCATTACTTCCAGGATCGCACCTATGCGTCTACATTAATTCATAGCAATTTCTATATACAACTTTTCCAATCCCAGACAGAAGCTATCCAACATTTCCAAGTACAGTCTGAACCTATATAACATTTCCAATCGTAGCCAGAATCTAGATAACTTTTCCAATCCCAGACAGAAGCTATCCAACATTTCCAAGTACAGTCTGAACTCATATAACATTTCCAATCGTAGCCAGAATCTAGATAACTTTTCCAATCCCAGACAGAAGCTATCCAACATTTCCAATTCCAGTCTGAACCTATATAACATTTCCAATCGCAGCCAGAATCTACACAACATTTTTTCAATCCGATACAGAATCTGTTCAACATTTCTAATTTCAGACTGAAGCTATATAACATTTCCATGAATTGCAGCCAGAACCTACATAACATTTCCAATTTCAGACAGAATCTATCCAACATTTGCAATTACAGACTGAAACTATAAAACATTTCCAATCGCAGCCAGAATCTACATAACATTTTCAATTCGATACAGAATCTGTTCAACATTTCCAATTACAGACTGAAACTATAAAACATTTCCAATCGCAGCCAGTATCTACATAACATTTTCAATTAAATACAGAATCTGTTCAACATTTCCAATAACCGACTGAAACTATAAAACATTTCCAATCGCAGACAAAACCTACAGAACATTTCCAATCCCAAACAGAATCTATCCAACATTTCCAATTACAAACTGAAACTATAAAACATTTACAATCGCAGCTAGAACGTACACAACATTTCCAATTACACATTTTTATACAATTTCAATTACAGACTGAACCTGCACATTTACAACATTTCCAATCCATCAGACGCTATTCAACATTTCCAATTAGTCTGAACCCATATAATATTTCAACAAGCTAAATTGAAAAATGAAAATTATTTTTGGCGATGGTGAATTAGCTTCTCTTTCCAAAAGTAATTATTGTAAACTTGAAATGTCTAGGTCGATTTTATGTTCTAATCCCTCATTGTACATTATAATACTTTTGTGATCGGGAGCAGAAGAGACTTTTGAAGAGCACTGTATACTGAGCACGTCTCAGAATTTTATTTATTTCGATTTAAAATCAGGTGACCGGATTCGACGGACCCTGTATAATGACGTCAAAGACGGCTGTGGGTCATTTCTTTGATTAATCGCCAAACTGTCTGACAATATTATAACATTAGTCTACCATAATCTCGACAATTAACCCTTCAATAGGTGCGTGGATTAAAAGTTTGACCGCAATGGTAAAAGATGACACTGAAACCGATTCACAAACGTATTTTTTAAATCTAATGCTCGGTTGCAGAAAGCATTGTCAGAAAATATGATTTGACGATAACCTCAGATTGTCACCACACACGTTTCTCCATAAGAAAAGCATTGTAAAATTTCAAATCGATCCTACTCGAAAAACAATTGATTGATTGAAACGATATTTTATAATTTTTTGCCATATCCACTACAAAATAGCTACTTTCAATGTATGTAGAGCGGCCTTTAATGAGCCATTTAACAGGCAAGTGTGCGGTAAGTCTTTGCCATAGTAACTTCTGTTTATTCGCTCTATACGCCTGCGTGCGTCTGTCATTACTTACTCACGCCAACCAACGCCAACTTCACGGCACACTGTGGAAGAAAAGATGGCGACGCAAATGAACTGACAGAATTTTTTAAAAATGAAGTGAAAAGTAGGTATTTTTGTAATTTAGTGGGTATGGCAAAAAATATCATATATGTCTCGTACGTCATGGTATTACGACTGCTGTGACTGTAAAAACTCGCTATCGCTCGTTTTTACATAATATCATCACTCGCCGTAATATTGTCCATTACAATCTACTAGAACATACTGTAACAAAACTGTTTTCTTACATGGGAGGAATAAATTATTTATTTACAACAATTAAAAATGTAACTAAAATAGATAAAAATAAAATGTAACAATTATATCTCGATTCTAAGCTAGTCAACACTGTTTAAATAATAATAACACGAACAGTAATTCTTAATCGAACTGAAGCGCTTTAATAACAACTGAACAATTTATATGCTGTATTTATTTCCAATCGACACTGTCACACGACTCTCGTTATTGTTTTCCGGTGACTGCTCCTGCTTATATAGAGCTAGCAGCTTGACCCCCCACGCTCGCGCGCTTTCCAAGAACATTCTGGTTGTTACCTGTGTCTTCGATATCATGCCACGCCTCACCATTGTTACTTGTTCTCGATGATTCTATTGTCGCCAGCGGCGTAACATCTGGGGTTTTGCTACAATACTTATAATATCCCAATATTTCCATCAAATGTTATAAATAAACCTAATAGTTTTCTTTTTGGTCTTTTTTAGAGACCCCCAAACGTTCGTTTCTTAACTTTTTACGCCTGTCCGATCATCTGGCACTGATTACGGGTTTTCTGTCATTTTTAATCACACTGTATCGAACTTTTAGTCACCTAAGTTTGTCATACTTATGACATTACATAAATATGTACAATGTCATATTATTATACGCGTGTTGGAAATTGGAAATACACATTAACATTAAAATCTTGCACCAATGACATCATCGCAAATATTTCAGTCTTTAATAGATAAAATTTATCAACTCTTAATTAATAATTAAAAAAACAATTCCGTATACAATAATTTAGTTGTTTTAAGTTGAGTGGGGCTACAGAAAGTGTCCTACTGTATAAAATTCATCTAAAAATATCTCCCAAACGTCGTATTCCTATATCTTCTCTACATAGTATAAAATGAAGTCGCTTTCCGCATCTGTCTGTCTGTATAACCGCTAACTCCTCCTAAACCACGCAACGGATTTTAATGCGGTTTTCACCATCAGTTAGATAATTTTTCACGGAAGGTTTATATATATAGCGAACGAGCGTAGCGAATGAGTAGTGAATTGCACCCGGGCTATCAACCCATCTTCAGGAGTACAAAAACTATACTAAACTTATAAAATACAAAACCAATGCAATATATATAAGTCAACCTGGACGTACATTTAAAACTAGAATTAATGAACATGTAAAATCTATCCAGACCTTTAATCATAATACTGGATTCAGTACCTACTGTATAGATCTTAACCACACCTTTGATCCAATTAACTTCAACCCGTTACATATTTGCAATAAAGGTAAAATATTGACCATTTTGGAAAATTTAGAAATTCAAATTGTAGCTATAAACCATAACAAAACCCTATTAAATGATCAGGTAGATTTACATTTTCACCTTTGTTACAAACAATAATTTAGTATTTAGGTTAAATACGAGTAGATCAGGTAATTAGTATAGTAGGTAATTAATGTATTTAGATTCTATATAAGGATGGTTTTGTATTTTATAAGTTTAGTATAGTTTTTGTACTCCTGAAGATGGGTTGATATGTAAAAATTATATGGGATCACTCCGAAGGTATGCTCTATTAAATAAAACAATAATCACCAAAATCGGTTCACAAATACATGGAGAAATCGGTGAACATAGGTACATACATAAAAAAAACATAGTTGCCGAATATAGAACCTCCTCCTTTTTTTGAAGTCTATAAAAAACCTCACACCAAAAAGTATGCTGCACTTTAATCTAGATTCTAGAACATTTCTTTGGTATCTGGAGTTACTAATAGTTAACTAATAGATAAGTATATTATCATATCAGTTAACTTATCACGTATCACATAAATCACCCAGTAGCTCTTTCCGTGCATATTATACTATTATGATAAAAATAATAGTTATCAAATAAAACAATACAATATTACGAGAATCGGTTAAAAGTTCATAATATGTGCGATCAAGATAGAGCAAAATTTTATTAAAAAAAGTAGTTCAGAATCAGAAGTTTCGTCAAAAAAAATCATTTCTCAAATTTCTCAAAATATTAATGCAATCCGTAATTTATTTACTTCATGGCACTTTTCTTAGGCCCGTATTCACCAAACACTGTTAAAGATAGAAGTTACTAACCTTAGAATAAATTTATTCCTTGGAATAAAATAAACTTTCTATTCACCAAGCAATTCATTCGATAGAATAGTAACTGCAGGTAAAAATTTACTATATACTATACGCCTTGCAGATTTTGTCAAATAAAGCACGTTTACCAAAGATCCGACCGATGGCGCATCTATCGAAAATGTAAAATGGTGAATATTGACATATTTTACTGACAAAAACCTTTACCTGTAAGATATGAAATTAATATTTACCTGAAAAGGTCGCCAGGCCAAAGTAATTTATGCATTTCGTGCACACCCTATTTAACTAGGCGGATAAATATTTATACCCTTGAAATTGGACAGGATAACTATTCTTACGATTTATACCTGCAGTAAACTTAACTATGTTTGGTAATTTGAATTATCTTTATTTATTCCGTGTGATAGTTACCAGGGGAATAAATCAACGGAATAAATAACTAACTAGGCTCGGTGAATACGGGCCTTAATAAAATAACAAATAAATTACAGATTGCATAAATATTTTGAGAAATTTAAGAAATGATTTTTTTTTTGACGAAACTTCATACTAAGGAGTTTTTTGTGATACTAAACAACTTTTTTTAATAAAATTTTGCTGTACCTATCTTGATCGCACATATGAGTTTACTTGAAACCCTACTTTTTATTTTAATCGTAGTTGGCTAGATTTTGACTTTTGAAAAATTTTGTTCCTACAAAAAAGCCTGCACAACTGCTAAAAATTTTATAATGATTGCTTTTAAAATGAAAAAGTTATTTAGGTGTCCTCATGTAAAATGAAACACACTGTATATACCTACTTATCTAACAGTTTAATCATAAATATATTAAAATCGGCCTATACAATTAAATTTAATGAATATAATAGCTTAACGATAATATTAAGTTTTAGTGTCATCTATTAGCACACTTATGAACTACACACTATTGCCAGCATATTGCAAATACGTGTTCGTGTTTGAGCCGAGTAGCCCCAATTGTCACCGTCGGGTGCGTTTCTTTTATTTTATTTATTATAAATTATACACACGTCGACAACGTAGGTCATTAGCGTCTTGATTACATTAAATAACAACTCACTTAAAACTAAATTACATCACAAAACATCCATGAGCGGAGGCGGGATTCGAACCCGCGACAGTCTGATCCAGAGCCCGCGTCGCTAACCACTGGACCACACTGTCCTCGAGTGCGTTTCACATCACTGTTGTTAACAGCCCAGGCAAAACGCGCCTAAGGAAGTTTTCATTTCAAAAATTTTATATATTATTTTATTTTGTAGAATAAATAGACCGTGACTACAATCACTTGATAGATAGATAGATAGATATTTCTTTGTTTGAGCACCACAGCTACATGGCATAACATCGTCAAATAATAACAAGTTTAAGACATTTACATAAACGAAAAATCTTCCACTTTATAAAGACCAGTCTCAGTCGATCGTCTTCTCACAAGATTCCTGAATTGACTTAGAGGAAGGTTTTGAACAGCTGTGGGCAGTTTATTAAATAAAGTAATGGACATGCAGACAAAACTGCTGTGTGTTTTTTGTAATCTATGAGGTGGTAATCTAAGATTATATTTGTATCTTACATTATAAGAGTGGACGTTAGAGCTACACGTGATGTTAATAGAAGGGTTATAATCGTTTGACCGACCCTCGGATGCATTCAAGATAAGATTAGTACAACTAACACATGTTTTACATTAAAAAAATAATTCCAACCGAAAATTGTTTACCTATATTTTTAACATCATCAGAAACAAGATTACGTGTTAATTTTACGAGATACTAGAATTATTGTACAATTGTTAAAATATTGACACAAAGGATTTACTAAATTGTTAAATCAACTGAACAATAATCTCTCTCGAGTTTCGAAACAATAGAATTGATCTGTTTATGATTGACACACCATTTCAAAGCGTCAAATAAAGCAGATAAAACGTCATTTTTAACACGCAAAAAACACTATTTTTATATAAAAATAGTCGTTAAGCCCTGAGGCCGTCGCCCGTATGCCTCATTGACTTATGCTTGGATTGTTTTTAACACGCTTTTTATATTAGCTTCACTTGTATGTAGTATGAAAGTAATATAAAAAAATCTTACAACTCGATTTTCACCCTCTTCCGAATGTTCAATTTACGTTAAACTTTGCAGTCGTATGTAGTTTTGATGACAATACAATATTCTGATATTTTGGATAACAAGTTAAAAATTTGAAATAAAAAAACATATAGTGAAAGTGACGATGTTGATGGTGAGAAAATGTGTCGACACTAAATGGACGTCAGATCGAAGATCTGAACTGCTCAAAGCTAACGGGCCAGACACCTTGTAATAGTGACGCATTATAGCAAAGATGGAGAGGATGCGCACACAAATATTTAATTAAAGAGCTACCTGTATAGATAAACTTACACACATAGACCTCTGGGCGTGCCGCAGACCGCAGTGCGGTAATAAATACCAAAAAATCAAAATTAGGTTTTATACGAAGTCACTATATTGTTGTACCGAAATTTAAGGAGTGACTCATGCACTTATACAGACAGTTTGTATGCATGGGACGCGTATGCGGGCGTGTATGCTTTACAGTGTTGGGATCTGTCAGATGGGAAGGCATTTAAAAACATAGCAGAGTTAAGGGAAAATTTCAAATACGGGGTGATAGTTTTGCGTGCAATCTAGTGATAAGAAATGATAAGTATAAGTGCAATTTGTGATTGGGCCGGTACGAATCCTAAACAAAGGAATTTCGTTGAAGGAGAACGGATTCTCAAAGCCGGACATATTATAAAATAAAATAAAGAAAAAAATGAGCTGTCAAAAGTAGTGAGCTTTACGGCATATTGCTTAAAAACATCAAAAACACATAACTGCAACATTGTTATGTTGTAATAAGTAAGTTTCTAACCTCAAAATATTTGTATACATATCGTTAATTCTAAATTTGTCAGTCATCAGTTATTTAACTATTGTAGTACAGAATGATAATGAGTACATCTTTGATCTTGTTATTAATATAAAATATTTTTCTAATTCATAAATACAGTTTCTTGACATTTCATTAAAAATTATTTGCTGTATAAGTTTAACAGGGTAGATAGTGTTTAATACCATGATATCAGAAAACGTCGCTGATTCCATTTTCTATAAAGTTTTTGTTTATTTTACTTTTTATTTTACGTTTTATTTTTGTAATAAACAATGAATTTACACTGTTAGCACATACATTTTTCTCTTAGGCCCGTATTCACCAAACACTGTTAAAGATAGAAGTTACTAACCTTAGAATAAATTTATTCCTTGGAATAAAATAAACTTTCTATTCACCAAGCAATTCATTCGATAGAATAGTAACTGCAGGTAAAAATTTACTATATACTACACGCCTTGCAGATTTTGTCAAATAAAGCACGTTTACCAAAGATCCGACCGATGGCGCATCTATCGAAAATGTAAAATGGTGAATATTGACATATTTTACTGACAAAAACCTTTACCTGTAAGATATGAAATTAATATTTACCTGAAAAGGTCGCCAGGCCATAAAGTAATTTATGCATTTCGTGCACACCCTATTTAACTAGGCGGATAAATATTTATACCCTTGAAATTGGACAGGTTAACTATTCTTACGATTTATACCTGCAGTAAACTTAACTATGTTTGGTAATTTGAATTATCACCATTTATTCCGTGTGATAGTTACCAGGGGAATAAATCAACGAAATAAATAACTAACTAGGCTCGGTGAATACGGGCCTTATTCGTGTAAAATTTTCTATGCCCATTTGACAGATCCCAATAGTGCACAAATATAAACAAAAATCGGAGAAAGGGTTTGTGTACACGTGTACGTTCCAAAATTACACATCTGGTGCAATATGAAAAAGACGACTATACAAATAATCATCGAGTTATAATAAGCAGCATGTTTAAAACAATAAGACATAGTATTTATAGTAATAGTAAGTTAAAGGTACTCACATCTGATGAGTGCAACGACTTCCGTGTGTGTAGACTGCATGACGTCGTGCCCGTTCACTTTGATAATTTTGTCGCCGGCATGCAGACCGGCCTTTTCAGCCGCACCGCCTGCAAAAATTTAAAGACATCAGCAAAGAATTACCAAGTTAAGCATTAGTTGAATTAAAGTCTTGAATCTGCCTTCTAAATAGGGTTGCGATCCGTCCTCTTTCCCCCGGACAACATCCTCAAAAGACGTCTGGGGGAATTTTTCGGATGTGTCCGGGGTAATTATGTATGTCAGGGGTTTAAGTAAATTCCTAAATTCAAGTTCACATCTATTCCGGCCTACTCAGTCGCACCGCCTGCAAAAATTTGGGACATCAGCAAAGAAATATCAAGTTAAGCATATTTAGTTGAATTGAAGTCTTGGATCTGCCTTCTAAATAGGGTTGCGATCGGTCCTCTTTTCCCCAGACAGCATCCTCTTTTTTAAGACGTCCGGGGGAATTTTTCGATTGTGTCCGGGATAATTATGTATGCCAGGGGTTTAAGTAAATTCCTAAATTCAAGTTCACATCTATTCCGGCCTTCTCAGCCGCACCGCCTGCAAAAATTTGAGACATCAGCAACGAAGTAACATTGGTTACGCATTATTTGAATTAAAGTCTTGGGTCTGCCTTCTAAATAGGGTTGCGATTCGTCTTCTTTTCCCCGGACAGCATCCTCAACAGACGTCTGGGGGAATTTTTCGAACGTGTCCGGGATAATTATGTATGTAAGGGGTTTAAGTAAATTCCTAAATTCAAGTTCACATCTATTCCGGCTTTCTCAGCTGCACTGCCTGCAAAAATTTGAGACATCAGCAAAAAAGTACCAAGTTAAAGCATTAGTTGAATTAAAGTCTTGGATCTGCCTTCTAAACAGCATCTTCAAAAGACGGCTGGGGGAATTTTTCGAATCTGTCCGGGGTAATTATGTATGTCCGGGATTTAAGTAAATTCACATCTATTGTTATAATTAATGTTTCTCTAGTTTTTTCGCATTTTTGTAGGCGTCGCATCGTCATATAATTACATCGAATGATTGAATTTAAGAAAACTTCTAGTCGAAAAAAAATGTTATTTGGTGGTGAAAATCTGTATCCACAAATGAAGATACTGTTCAAAAGTATCTAAGAAACATTTAATGCCCATTCAGTAAGAAGATTTAATTTTTTGGCGAAAGTAGGCGAAGCCGATTATTTTGCTGAAGGTTTAATTTTTTGCCGAAAGTGGCCGAAGCTTCGGTCGGACCCCAGTAACAATTTAGAATTAGTGAATGATATAAATAAACAACGAACATTACCTTCCTTGACGCTTTGCACGTAGACTGGATTGTCGCCGGACACCTTCATACCGTAACCGTTGTCGTCTTTGCGTACGACGACCGTGACGACGGCGGCAGCAGCGGGCACGTGACCGCCACCACCGCCGCCCCCGCTCGTGTCGAGCAACGATTGAACGCGGCCCGACATACGTCTGCCGATGCCGACATCGGAACCGCCGTTTAACGATGCGTTAGACAATGCCCTGAAACAATACAAAAAAAAACCATCCATAAGTACTTCAATCTTATAGATTGTAAACAGTCAAGACAAAGTGTGTGTGTGTGTTTTAAAGACCACCAACAGCTAAGGTTATTTGGGTCTAGCACCAACTCATATTTTCAATTCATTATTTTTTTTTAATAATAAATTGAAAATCCAATTGACACTTTTATATCAGCTCTCGGGCTAGTGTGACAGAATGAGAGTAGGGTTACCAGATGACCGATATTTCCGGGAATGTCCCAGTGACGGATTTAGGTTCGATGCCGCCCTAGGCCCTTGCCGATGTGCCGCCCTTTTTTCTATGTAAAAGTGATTGTCAAAATTATATTATGAGTTATTTTTTTCCACATATTAGTTATTTTTCCACAGTGTAACAGTGAGAGAGAAAATAATAAAATTCAATCTCGCAGTTGACGGAAAACTTAATCAATTTTGACTTTCCAGCGCTCGGGAAAAATGTTAGGTTCAGACGCTTTCTTAATTTTGCCTCAAATGTTGCCGCCCTAGACCCCGGGCCTAGGCCTAAATCCATCACTGGTTTAGCCACTGTCGCACCGTTCGCCTTCGCCCGCCGCGCTGCTCTCATCTATCACTCACGCGATAATATAGGTTTCGATAGGAATAAGTTTCTTTCTATAGGGATTTATTGAAAGTATAAAAAACCATGAGAAAACCAGTGGACGTGTTTGACTTTTATCCTCTGAAATCAAGTGACCGTCCTCTGAAATCTGCCGCCCCTAGGACGCTGCCACCCCTAGGCCGCGGCCTATTTATAAATCCAGGACTGGAATGTCCCGCAATTCGTTGTATTCTTCGGACTTACTCTACGTCGGTAAAGACAAACTGGGAACAATAAAATGAAATTATTAAAGATTTACACAAAATTATCCGTGATTTACACACTCACATCTCACCGTTTATTGGTGTGTGATAAATGAATAAAATTAGATTTAGCCGTTTAGTATTTCTGTTAAGAAGTATTCTCTATACCGGAAGTTACTCCTTACATTCTTCATTACAAATCCGTTCCTCTCGCCTAAAAACGGTCACCGCTCTCCCGGCGCTATTTTTATGCCGGCAGTACATTCTCGCCGAGGGATACCGAGACTACCCGAACGCGAGAATGTACTGGCATCGCTATAAGGCCGGCCTCGTAGCGCCCTGTCTCGCCTCGGGAGCGCTCCGTATAATGTCGGTTTTTTGA
Source organism: Mongoloraphidia duomilia (assembly GCA_039654895.1). Classification (NCBI taxonomy): domain Eukaryota; kingdom Metazoa; phylum Arthropoda; class Insecta; order Raphidioptera; family Raphidiidae; genus Mongoloraphidia; species Mongoloraphidia duomilia. Next base: position 7,625,095 of record CM077523.1, read on the forward strand.
CCGCGTGTCAAAGGAACCGAGCGTTGAGTGCGAGCTCAGTCAGTACACTCTCGTGTTTAATTGCGTAATTTATATGGAATTGAGTATTTTAAATGACAACTGAAGCCGAGCCACGCCGAGTGTGTACACACACACATTCGTAGACGTTCGCTTTACTTAATCTCTCGGCGAGATCTCCTGCGAGTGAGCTCGGCGAGTGTACTGCAGCCTGCAGGCATTAAAGCTAAAGGGTTCGGGTAAACGTAAAATTAAGGACTGAGAAATCATAGTACAGATCCTATAAGCGAAAAATTGAAAAAAAAAAAAATAAAAAAAAAAAAAAAACGTAATCTCTCACACGTAACCAAAACTTCTTTTCAAAAAATTCTCCTGTAGGATCTATAGTTTAATTCTTGTTCGTTCATTTGGCGTTTCGCCGAACCCTTTTACTCTAAAAAAGCGTCGGGAGAGCGATAACCGTTTTTAGTCGAGGAGAAAGGATTTGAAGAGTGCAGGGAATATCTTCCGGTAGACTGTATAGAGAATATTCTTACAAATATTTTCGAAGTTTTCATCACATTTACGAAAACTTCGGACACGTCAGAAGTTCGCCCGCATTCTGGACAAAGCGTTGTCCAGCTTGACTTTATTTTTTCGAAACCACCGGTTTCACTGTATATTTATCTGTTTGAACAAGGATTCAATACTTTGGTTCCAACTGAACTTGAAATAAATTAACAACGTATTTTCTTAAAATGAAAACAATAAATAAAATCTTATTTTCTGCCAATAATTTTGATAAGAAACGTCATAATAGTGTCAAAAAATAATTTATGAATTGCATTATCTAAAATGTTTGCAACTTTGTGTCATCAAAAATATTTCCAAATCATTTTAAATTATAATAATATTATATGCATCGGTCAAATGTTTTTTCACAACGCTTCTATTGAAACTTAGATTTTTGGGACCTGTTTTTGTTTAGCGGGTTGAAACTGAAAATTTCAACCCTAGGGTTAGAACATTTTAGTTGTCAGTTTTCTCTGTTTTTTAACGTTGTTAAGAGAGAGATAGAGCGATTGAGTTGCGCCAACTTCAATTCGCATATAATTCACTCGTAAACGTCAAAATGACAGACATAACCCCACATAATTTCACATGGATCTGACAGATCTAATTTTTTTGCGTCTTTCTTGCGCGCCCAAATTGCAGCTACCTCAAATCGACAGAGTTGTTGTGAAAAATAATATGCATTTACTCGGAACGAAACACAGCGTTTGCAACTAGTGTGAAGTTTGCTGCCCGAGGAACGAGGGTAGCATATCACACGCGTTGCAAACGCTGTGTTTCGTTCCTTGTAATGCAATATACTATTTATTAAATGCTGTTATTTAGTTTCATTGTTACCTAACTAACAATCGATTCTTGTAATCGAATTGTCACCCACTTCCCGTTATTTCCGTCATAATAAAATAAGACAATTTTTACATTTATTATTTTGTTTGTTTTTTGCTGTTTTATACTCGGAACTGGAAGGTACGTCCAGTTTTGTCTTTAATACAAAACAAATCTGTGGTTAAAAGCAGCGCTCCGTTCGGAGGTATGGAACCATAGAAAACCGCTCAAGTGCGAGTTGGACTTGCGCATCGAGGGTTCCGCACAATAATTAAAAAAAGGTAGGGGTAATGTTTGAGATAAGCTTGGGATAACATTTAGTGTTTATTTCATTTAAATCGGTACACAAATAAAAAAGATATGTCAATTTTAAAATGCCAGTGTTTCTGAATGTGCCACCGTTAATGTAAATTTCAAAACTGTTACACATTCCGACACACACATGGTCGCCTGGTCGGTTTTTATTATATTTTGTTGTTTTAGTTTAGAGTTTTCACTATAATCAACCAAGTTTGACTCTCGTATGTATTAAGGTACGTGCAGTATGGAGCTGGGATTCTAGATAGCGTAGATCATAGCAGGGCTTGCTTAAATTAATGCATTGTTATATATGCGAGCGTACACAACGAAGCAGTGAGTATAGCAGGTATAAGCGCTGTTACAAGAGCTGATAGATTCAAGAATGTATCTCACCATTCTTTCAGCGCGCCGACTACTGCAATCAACGTGTGACAACTGTCAAATGGCCGTTACAAGTTTCGCAATGGATATGACTAGTTTAATAAGTGAAATTTTGCCAGTTTTTATTTAATTTGTTTTGAGTTTTTTCTAAGACGTATTTAAAAGTGTTAGGTTCCATACGTAAATTTTCAAAAAAACCGGTTTGGGTAAAATTTTAATTTTTGGTATAAATGATGAAATTCGCCATGTTTAGATCGTTTTCTATTAATAGGGTGGACATGATAGCTCCTACCCAAATTTGTATGTTGAGATCGCGCCTAAAAAGCTTAAGAATAAAAATTACATTTTTTAGTCATTATTGTTTTAAATAATGGGACTGGGGACGTGCTGGGGACTCAAAGAATCTACCAACTAGCAAAATGGTTGTCACTCGGGGTCTCTTTCACGTATAGAGTAATATCGTTTAGAGAAGATAGCGTCATTTCTGCGCACAAATGAGTTTCAGGTTGGACGGGTCTATGTTTTCTAACAAGGGGTGGTCCTATCCTATGAATATGGTCATTTAGTCGTTCGTCGCCAGTCGACACGCACCATTGACCACCCCTTATTAGATAACATAGACCCGTCTGATCCGAAACTCGCAAAAATGACGCTACTATCTTCTCTACACGATACTACTCTTAACTACCTATCCGAATTAAAGAAGTGAATAATAAATAATGCATAGTAAGGAATCATATTTCATTGTTGTTAATCAAATTTTTGTTTGATGAAGTAAACTATTATAATCCGACTACAATCAGAATAGTTCAAACTTTTTTAATTTACTTCCCTTTTTACCAACTTGACTAAGTTTTTGAGTTGTCGATATAAAAACTGCTGATGTTTAAAATTACTGAACTTTTTGATTTCATGGTAAAACCGGCAAGTTTTGGGAAGGGGCTGAAAATGTCAGAATTCAGATCAATGCCAAAAAAAATTAGGAAACGCAAACTTGGACATATAACAATGTTTTTTGCAACCCAGTATTAATTGACTTTAAAAATAAACCAGAAACCAATCATTAATAAAATATTAGTAAAAAAACTTTTTAAAGACACGCTTTTATTTAAAGGTCTATAGGTACTAAAAAGGAAAAAAATAAGTTTTAATAATTTAGTTTCATAATTATAAAAGCGTGGGTAGTGACTAATAAAATATCGTAGAGTTTACAGCCCACGCTTTTAGAATTAGGAAACTAAATTATTAAAATTTATTTTTTTCCTTTTTAGTACATTTAAATAAAAGCGTGTCTTTAAAAAGTTTTTTTTTAGGTACTAATATTTTATTTGGTCCTTTTATGGTCGTTCAAAAGTGCATCCCCTTTTGACTCCGTTAGGGATTGAATTTCGACAAATCCCTTCATATAGTGGGTGCTTACGAGTTACGACACAAAAGAAACCTACTGTCCAAATTCCAAGTTTCTAGCTTTAGCGGTTTGGCCTAGGCGTTGAATAGTCAAAAAAAAAACCCTATTCCCTCGTTTGACCCCCTTAGGGATTGAATTTAATTCCATAAAAACGATTGATTCATGTATTATCATCGGGAATGCAAATGTGTACCAAATTTCAAATCGATCGGATACGTGAAAGTCGCTCAAAATTGACTTGCAAGATTTGACCTAAACAAACAAACTAACCAAACATTGCAAGTTAAATAAAAGCTTGTAAAAATCAGTAGAACCACACAACTTTCATGTTCTAAAATATATTTTTTTTATATAATTTTCAATATGAAAAATGTCAGTGGAAGTTTCTAGAAAGCTTTTATAATAACTTGGTGGTGATATTGGTATTGGTAGAAAAATATGCACTGCAGCATAATTTGCGAATATTTTCAAAACCTCCTGATCCGATTGACACCAAAATCAATAAGCCTAGCCCCTAGGGCAGGGGTCGGCAACCTGCGGCTCGCGGGCCGCATGCGGCTCTTATGATGTCAAGATGCGGCTCTCCAGTTCCATGCGCAAATATTAATAATTATTAGATGAATGCATAATGACTGCAAACAGTATATGAAGACACCTGTTGTATGAACAATGACGTAACACAACACTGTAGTCAGGAATATTGACTCTCGCATGTAGTGGTTTTTCTGTGACAGAATGCTTTAAAGGGAGAAAGTCGATCGTTTGAAAATGTGTCACTGTGTGAGTAATGTCAACTCAGTCCGCCGCGATAGTGGAAAGTTTAGGGTTAAAATCCCTACGGTGACATAGGTTTGAATTAATGAATTTTTCCTGACTACAGTGTTGTGTTACGTCATTGTTCATACAACAGGTGTCTTCATATACTGCTTGCAGTCATTATGCATTCATCTAATTATGTATTTGGTCACGACTTACGTGTTAAATTTGTATTTATTAATAATTATATTATTTTATTTTCAAAACTCATAAAAATTATTATACTGCAAAAAAAAACTTTAAACAGGATAAAAACACTCAACAGAGAACAGATAGAATAGGTGGAGTAGAGACTAGAGAGTATACGGACAGCTGACATTTTTTAAATGTGGCAACACTGTTCTGTTTGTTTAGTTATTGGTGCACTGTGTCGTCAACGGTCCTAATCCTAATCAAATACCATAATATTGAAATAAAAATGTTAGTGGCTCTTTAAAAACTGGGAAATTTTGTAAATTGTAACTTTTGGCTCTTCCGTCTCAAAAGGTTGCCGACCCCTGCCCTAGGGAATCTTTATCTCCGAACGGCAGCATATCACTAAGCCTATACGATGTCCGTCCGTACGTCTGTCACAAGGCTCTATCTTACAAACGGTAAGAGGTAGCTAGTCTTTACGTTTTAAGGGTAGTATTATAATCAGATTATAATTTATAACCCTTAGGTATCTGGAACAAGATTTTTCGACCCTATCACCTTACATTTCTCTTATGGAATAGGTATGAACGTAAAATCACTAATAACAAAATAAATTAATATCACGACCTGTCAAAAGGACATCATCAACAAAGGTCAAAAATTCATTTAGGTAGTATCCCTATCTCTATATTATTATACGTGCAAATCTTGTATATATATGTACCTATATAAATATTTTCTCGAAAACGGTCCTAACGATTTGGATGAAATTTACTGAAAAGTGGTTTTGGAGGGCAAAAAATCGATCTAGCTAGGTCTCATCCCTGGAAAAATTCGTTTTCTTATCGATTTTATCATTTTAAAAAACAGTTTTTTTAACGTTATAAAACAGTGTCGTATGGTGAGTAGGCTTTGGAAAAAACAAACTATTTTCATTATTTATGTCAAATTACTCTGACAGTCAATCTTTAACTTATTAAAATAATCAGTAAATATTTGAAAATACGTAGGTACATACGTTATGTAGTATGACGTATACTGACGTATAATAATATTATTGACTTATAGGTATGTAACTTTTTTTCTTAAAAACGACTAACGATTTTGATGAAATGGGAACTTTTAGTACTATTTTTTGAACTCGTCCCAGCAAAGCTCGGTCATCCAGATATTAAATTATAACATGAGACAATATTTTAATATTTCTTATATTATAATTTTCTAAGGTTTGATAGTTTCAAACCTGGGTTTTTTTTAGTAACTTACGCGAATGAACTGCCAATAATAATTGCTATATAGGTAATAAAATAGTTTTCCTTTAACACGCCTTTTCCGTGAACTGTTCGTCTAAAAGTTTACCCAAAAAAACTATCAAACTTTTACCTTAGAAAATTATATTATTATGAAAAATCATTCACCTTGTTTTTGAATCTGTTAAAATTCATACATTTTTATACTCCCAAAATTTATAATACAGATTGTATCAAATTAAAGCTGTGCATAGGCCGTTCTGTGTGTAAGATAGAAATCGATATATAAAGTATTAAGTAAGAATGAGATAAATAATCACTAGTATTAAGTTACTGTTGTTACTTTAAAGAAATAATTATCTATACAACCTAATAGCGTCATCTTTGTTTTTTCGCTCCTTCTATGTTGTAAAAATATAAATCTTTTACTAGTTTACCAACTAAAGCAACTAAACCATAATATTAATTCGTAATATTATTTATATCTGGTACAAAAGTTTTAACAATTATTTTATTAATTAATTTGTACACGAAGCTGTTTTTTATGATTTTTCGGAGATAGGCAACCATTTGATTCAAATTCTGCTATGACATTGCGAATTGTTGTGGCAGATGGAGACGGTCTATTTTCAAAGGCAGCTACAAATAATATTATTATGTCGGCGGTTAAATTACCACCATAAAACCATTTAATTATTTGGATTATTTCCCGAACAGTATAAATTGCCATTTTATCAATAATTTCATTAGTGACTATTTTTACTGTAGAAAACAACGATGACGTTATCAGGTTGTTCAGTATTATTTATTTACAGTAGCCACAGTAACTTCCTATTAGCGATCATTTATCTCATTTTTACTTATTGCTTTATGTATCAATCTCTGTCTTACACACAGAATGCCCTATGCACAGGTTTAATTTGATACAATCTGTATAATAAAAAGTGAACAGACTACAAGGGATGGTGATCATACCTATACGTTGACAGATAAAAAAATGGTTATTTATATCTTCTCTGAGCCATATTTGCCACAAATACCTTGTAGAATAATCATAGAATGAAAAATAAACTAATAAACTTGAAACAAGCAAGTGTTTAAGATATTTTTACCTCTTCAATTGTTTACATTAACCACTATTCAGATGCTAAAACAAATGCAACCTGATATTATTAGGTGCACTGTTAATTTGATAGCTAGACACTGTTTAACAAGTCCTGATCGTGCTTTTTAATTGAGTTTTGAATTAGGTACAATGATTTCTAATCCGATGCTACTTATGTAAAGAAAGAGTTTGTTAAATGCAAATTACTTCTAACGTCAAACAAAAATGGCTGTTGAATAAAATCACTGATTAAGTGATTCCTAAACAAACAAGAAAAAATCGGGAAAATTTAAATTTTTATTTCATTCTAATATTTATTGGGTCTCAATAAGCATATGAAAATATTAATTGGTATTTTGATTGCAAGTAAATTACTTAATACATGAAAAAAAAGTTATGACGCGAACAAGAAAGCATTTCTTTCTACGTTAGTTAAGCGATTGCATAGGCAGTTGTAACTCTCCATTAAACGTATATTAACAATTTAATTAACTCAGAACATGGCATAACAAATCGCTGAACCGAAAAAAATATATAAATTCAAAACAGTCACATTCAGTGGATTGGGAGTGACCACTGGTTGCAGCAATTAGGAACAATCCACACTACATCAACCAAGTAACGACATACGTACTATATTTACATCGCTGTCACCTGTACGAATGTATACATTACACATACGTCTCAACTTAATATGACACAGACTCTATATGAATATTTACAAAATTCTTAACAAAATTCCGTCTAAAAAAATTATTTCAAAATCATCATCGAATCTTACCGTTCATTTAGCGCCGTGTGCGAGGCATCCATTGTTCTTTAAAAATCAAATCATAACAACTGAATAACACGGAACAAAGTTATATTGAGCACTATCTTATAAGAAAACATTTTACACTCACTGAAAAAGAATCGTTGTGAGGCACTTTTAAAATAAAAACACACATAAACCCGTATTATCGCGTATATATCACTCTATTCGAAAATTGCAATGCATTTAAAGGCACTATTTTAATCAATTTCATATTTGACAACCTAGAATCCACTTGCGAGTTGTGACCATTTTGGATAAACTAGTGCGCAGCTGTATTGCGCACCCATCTATGTTCACTGTACAGTTACTAAACCTCATTAACATTCAACAATTATTATCATTTTCACTTGATTTAAAAAACGTTACTGCCGTCGCGTTTTTCCGCGAAATTATTTTAGATAAGAAAAACGATATTTTAGATATGAAATCTGACATATTTCTATATGGATATCAATTGTATTCGTAAAGATTAACGTTAAAAATAAACATCTAACGAGTTGAAATACCTTGAAATTCCATTTTTTTTTAAATAAAAACAACTCATTAAACAAATTTAAAATACCTATGACTCAATTGTTTTAAACTTAGTAAATAAAGAAAATTTTCGTAACAATATTTTAAGCAGTTTCTGTTTTATAAACGTAGTGAGCTAAATTACATTAGCAATTAATTTGCATGATAATAAGAACTTGCGCAACTTTAGAAAACTTTCTTTAATTGTTTTCAATTACCGCTTTAGTTCATTTAACTAAACGCCGAAACGGATACATGTTTATAATTAATATTTACGTTTTTATATCACATCCGAAATTACAAAACAAATAATACCTACACACCATTAAAACATCAAGGTAAAAACAAAAGAAACTTCAGTTTTCAATACATGTTAAAATTAATTAAATTAGGATGATCACTCTTTATATTAAAATAGGGGAATTTATAGCAGATTGTATTTCTAGTACCGAAACGGGGTATAATACCGACGAGTAGTGACAACGAGCAACAGCGAGTTTTTACAGTCACACGAGTCATAATACCATTTCGCACGAGATATATTATATGGTATTTTTTGCCATACCCACCACAAAATACCTACTTTTCACTTTATTTTCAGTATTTTCAAAAAATGTTGACAGTTCATTTGCGTCGCCATCTTTACATTTACAGCAGGTCGTGAATTTTTTATTTCTACCGATGATTGATTTATTTTAACAAACAGTCCAATTTAGTTTGCACTGTCTTGAGGCAGTTTTTTAATACCCATTTCGTGGTGTAGATATTCAGATTTTTGAAAAATGTCAAAAATGAAAAATTCGAAAATTCACTTTTTTATTATAGCGCCTAAACTACGCAAAATATCTAAACTTTATTTATGTGATTTGATACAACTTTACCTAAGGAATACTTCATCTCATTTAACCAAATCTCAATCTCTCATAATAACGGAGATGAATTTGTGGACACTCTGTATAGAAAATAATTATCTTTCTTTTTTTATTTTTCACTCAAAACATATATTATTATTATCAATATATTTGTCAAATTAAGAATTAACACTGAAATATTATAATAAATAATTTCAACTAACTGCTAATAACTTATTTTAATACTTATATTAATTATGTTGTCTTTTTTATAAAAAAAATGGTTCTATTTAAATTTCCGAAAACTTTTTAACTGCTTTCGTTATATAATTAATCAATAGGCAGCTATTACAGTACATAAAAATAATACGATTAATTGCTTAAATTAATTATTATAAAATGACGTGACCAAAAAAAAAATAACAACGATTAGTCATTGAATGAGCCGCAAAGCTTGCGTGTAATCATTTTGCATCTGCTGCAACGGCATCCAAAGTGTTGTAAGAATAGTTGCCTAAATTATCAAACTGATATTTTAAAAATTGTGTTTTAAAGGCCACCAACAGCTAAGGTTATTTGAGCCTAGCACCAATTCATATTTTCAATTCATTATTCTTTTTTTAATAATAAATTGAAAATCCAATTGACACTTTTACCAGCTCTCGGGTTAGAACCCGGGACCTGGGGACTTGTAATAGAGGAACCACTGATATTCTAGAATTTATTATCAAACACATGTTTGTACTATAATCAATTTCTCAAAGTCATCATTCATCAACATAGGTAGGGCAGGGGGTTGAGTTGCCCCTTCCCCATGTGAAAAGAAACTCGATATCTTTAATTTAGATAAATAATAATAGTTTTATACGGCTGAAATGCAATTGAAAAATTTTTTCGTTGGAGAGCAGCCAATTATATAATTGTTTCAAAACATATTGGAAAAAATCATTTTACCAATCAGTGGTCACACTCAGGATTCTAGCCTGAACCTTTCCACTTTCGCGGCGGAATGAGCTTACAATACTCAACCGTGACAAGATTGCTAAATATAAGGAGAATATTAATTTAGCAATCTTGTCACGGTTGAGTATTGTAAGCTCATTCCGCCGCGAAAGTGGAAAGGTTCAAGTTAGAATCCTGACTGTGACCACTGGTTGGTAAAATGATTTTTTCCAATATGTTTCGAAACAATTATATAATTGGCTGCTCTTCAACGAAAAAATTTTTAATTTAGTTTTATTAGCATTTTTATTTTTTACTTTCAACCTTAACAAAAAAAAATCCTGTTTACCTACCGATCTGGTCTTCTGAGATAAACATCATCGTGTTACGTGTAAAAAATTTTTTAATTAATAGTTTTAAAGTGTCTTTGTTTTTTAATCTGACCACCACCCGTTTCCCCAAAAATATTAAAAGGCCTAGGTTCCTGACAAGAGATAGATTATAGACGCTCGACATCCGAGGTCATTAGCATACTCACATTACTCTTGTACCAACATTGAAATGCCCATTGGTTTTTAAATGGTTTTATTTAGTTTGACCCCGTATATTTGTTTGTTATTATCTTTGTTTCAAATCTTGCGACAGCTTTTTCAACTACTTCTACTTAAACGATTCTTATGAAACTTTACACACACATTGAGTTCCCGGGACAATACAATATTATGATAATAATTTCAACTTGGTAACGAGGGTCTGATGATGGAATCAGGAGGCGGACAGTTGAAAGGATGAGGAGTTTGCATAATGATACGGGCCTGAAATCAAACTAAAAACTAGAAAATAAAAATAGGTAAAAAACTTAAGTTAAACAGTTTTATTTTAAATCATCAGTTGTACCAAAAACTATAAAATAATTAGGACACAAACCAAGGGGCACTTTGTGTCGCTACGTCAGCGGAATAAGTAATAAAAACGTGGGGCGCATAAAAATCTGTATAACGACTGTATAATTATTAAATAAGAACGGCTTGTCTAGAAAAATGTGTTTTCAAGCCCACCAACAGAAATATTTCAAATGTGCCCCACGTTTTTATTACTTATTCCGCTGACGCAGCGACACAAAGTGCCCCTTGGTTTGTGTCCTAATTATTTTCTAGTTTTTAGTACAGCTGATGATTTAAAAAAACCCGTTTAACTTAAAAGTTTTTTTACCTATTTTTTAAACCCTTGGTGCTGTGCTTTTTGAGCATTGAAGTCTCCATTAGTTTGTAACGCAAATGAGATTTCAATGCTCGGTTAGCACAGTAGGAAGTGATTCATTAATGTTTTGAGATTATTTTGGTAATGTCTTTTAGTATGAGTTATGAGACTATGTTAAATAGACGTACACACAGTTTTAAAAAATTCGACTGATGACCAGTCCTATACTTCCCACCTAGTAAATATTTGCAAAAAATAAATACTCTTTTTTTATTTTTTGAAAAAAAGCATGGCCCTCTTTTTTGTTGGTGATCTACTTGATTTACGTACAATTTTCTTTTTTTAGTAAAATATTTTTTTCATATTATAACATCTAGAATTCATATATATTTTTTTTATCTATGTTAATACGTGACATTGAGAACGTTTTTTTTTAATATCTCAGGATCCACTGAACCGATTTGACTCAAAATCTAATCAGATCTAAGTTAAAGGCTGATAAACACAATAGAACAATCGGCATGGCCGTATGTTGTTCCGTTTTTACGATACCGAAGGCGAAAAATTGACCACATACACACACACATACAAACATCAGTCAAAAAATGATCTTAAACGATTGCTAGGGTCTCAAAACGTGAAAATCTGTTAAGATCTCGAAATATTTTTTTCGGATTAACTCCATTACTTCCGTACCATAGTAGAGGTGGGAAGTAAAAAATATCGTTTCAATCGATCAATTATTTTTCGAACAGGATCGATTTAAAATTCTACAATAGTTTTCTTATGGAGAAATATGTATGGTCACAATCTAAGGTCACTGTTAAATCAGATTTTTTAACAATGCTTTTTGTAACCGAGCATAAGACTTTTGAACGCATATTATTTCATATATACAGGATGCCCACTGTCAAGGATGCCACTGTAAATAATTACCGAAAGCAAATGAAAAAGACGTAAGACTAGAGTTGGGTAGTTCCGAACATGTAAATAGCTCCAAGTCTCCAAGAATAATTCCATAAACAATTCGATAACAGCCAGTTGTAGTTTTTTTGTTAACAGATTTCTGCTTCTCGGTATTTTTTGATTATTTTTTTGTGAATATTTTTATTGACAATAAAAATTACAAATTTACATTACCTGTTTAATTGATTTCCATAAGACAAACTTTGTATTAATTAATTACCACACATACAAACTGAAAAAAACTTTTAAAAATATTTAGTGGTGCCAACATAAATCAGTTATTATTATGTAACTAAAATTTCACTTAGATTTGGTTCTTAGTACCTATAGCTTATTCTGATCCATTAATTTTGTCCCAACGCTAAATTCCCTATGTATACATCAATCTGGGATTTTATTTATCGTAAATTATAGACGCGTCGACAATTTAGGTCATTAGCGTCTTGATTACATCAAAATAACAACACACTTAAAACTAAATGACATCACAAAACATCCATGAGCGTAGGCGGGATTCGAAACCACGACAGTCTGATCCAGAGGCCGCGACGCTAACCACTAGACCACACTGTCCTCTATCAATCTGGGACACGGTGTATTAGTATTATTGCTGTTTTTTACAGCACCTACAATTTAACTAAAAACCTGTTGAGTGCTTACATTAATTAAAATATCTAAGCGCCGTATATATTTTAATTGTTCTGTCGGAAGTTTCATTCGCTGGCGACATAGGAAGACAGACTTTACCGCAAGAATTTGTTCTGCAACATCTGTAAGGACGTCGTCTCTCAACTCGTTCTAACGGCGAGCAATCCTTGTTCGATGAACATCTTACAGACATCACACTTGCCGGAAATATTTTTGTCATCTTGCCGCGCGGTACTCCGCACGCCATTCTTATTTCCGGACTTGACGTCGACGGACATCCTGTAGGATTTATAACTAAAAAAAACACAGATTAGTTAAAGTGCATCCTTTCCCCGCTTCAGTTAGTCAGTCAGTTACTAGAACTGGCCGGCCCGGCTTCGCCCGGGTGAAAATAGGGGGGTAATCTCTGAAGACTTATTTTCAAATGTTTTCACTGTTCGATAGGTGCAAATACTTTGCTTTAAGACATAGGCTATAACCAGAGCGAGCGAAGCGAGTGAGTAATGTAATAATAAATCATAAATTTATAGCACCCGGGTGAAGCCAGACCTCTAATTACGTATATATTTCCAAAACCACTAATCACGAAAATTCCGCAAGAAAATAAAAATACAGATATTAAGATTGATTATTTAGGCGCTAATGACCTTTGTTGTCGAGCGTCTATAATTTACAATTCATTCAAGATTGATTACATTGAAAAGATCAAATATTATGAATTATTAGAAATACCTTGTATTATATTCGTCTTGTGACTTCTTGTGATTTAACACTACGCGTTTCAGCAACGAGTTGCCATCTTCAGGTGTGGTTAATTATTTTTTAAAAAACACACATTGAGTATTCGTAACACTTTATAATATTATGATGCTAAGCACTGTATATTATGTCGTGGTTTGTGAAGTACTGAGTACTGATTTTAATTTCGAGATTTTATGATTTATATAGTAGGTAGATGAAATGGAAATGTGAGTATGTGTGTAGACTGGGTATTGGGTGTTTGTGTGTTGTTAATTATTGTGTCGTATATTATGTTCGATTTTAGTGTTAGTTTGTCATTAAGAATGTTGGTATTGTCGAATTTTGTGGCTTTATATATTATATAGTGTTACGAATACTCAATGTGTGTTTTTAAAAAAAATAATTAACCACACCTGAAGATGGCAACTTGTTGCTGAAACGCGTCGTGTTAAATCACAAGAAGTCACAAGACGGACATAATACAATGTATTTCTAATACTTCATAATATTCATATAGTGACTTGGAGACCCAACACTCTAAAAATGTTCCAAGTCTTCATGTTTTTTCGGGCTTGTAGGCCGTGGTCCGGTGGTATTTCTACCTGACGTTTCGTCTACAACTGCGGTAGATATTCTCAAAGGCGATGTGGCAGTGGTCGAAGTTCGACCACTGCCACATCGCCTTTGAGAATATCTACCGCAGTTGTAGACGAAACGTCAGGTAGAAATACCACCGGACCACGGCCTACAAGCCCGGAAACCATGAAGACTTGGAACAATGCCGGCCGTGAAAGCTTACACACCTGAACTCTAAAAATGTATCAAAAAGATCAAAGACTGTTTTTATTACCCTTTCCAATTTCTTCTCGACTTGCAAGTATATTATCCAAAGCGTAAATTCTGATTCAAAATAGCTCAGGAATTATTATTATTTTGAAAAAAAAACTATAGGTACCTACTTACATTCACAACACTTTCTTTGATATCGACAGCAAAACACATTCACGATATCGTTACAGTTTTGACAAAGTCCTTCATAATTGTCATCACTTTCACTTAAAACGGTTACAGTAACATAAATCCAAATAAGAAAAATCACTTTTGTGATCATTTTCGGGTTTATTTTTCCAATCAAAAACACTTTCTCTCTCGAGTGCAGTTGCACATAAAAAATTCTGGTCAATGAATTATTGATTGATGTTGGATCTAAGCGGCGCAAACGGGCTGTCGTTTTAAATTTGACATTACATTGTTTATTAAATATTCAAGACGCGATTCTTCAGTCATATGATGACGAAGAATTGCAAGTGACGTCCGAATCAAACAAAGGCTATATCATAATATAAAAACTCGGGTCGCAGTGCCAAACCCTGCCGACAATATAGTGTATTTGCTAATACAGGCATTGTGGCTTTATTATGTGAACTTAAGTTTGTTTTTGGACAAAATAAAAAATTTAACCCCTTAATACATCCCTTAAAATAATTAAATTTTTCTAAATTTCAATATTAGACATGGATTTTATCAGTACACCCAATTAAATACACCCTTCCATAAGTAAATCCGTATCAACAAACTAGTGTTTTCATAAAATTTGAAAGTCCGGTCCTGTCGGGCCGATTTTATTAAAATTTTAGCAGCACATTTTAATCTTTACTAAAGAGTTAAATTTCAATTTTGAAACGATTCTGACAAATTTTTCGGTATTTTTGGGCCCAAAAACTTTTTGGAACCCCTAAATACAACCCTGAAAATGGTCCGATCGGGCCCATTTTAAATAGGCTTCTTGCGGTGATGGGTTCCAATGTGTGTACCAAATTTCGTTTCAATCGATTAAGTCTGTCGAGAGTTATCGTGTACACACATATATATATAAATATATATATATATAAATATATATATACATACATATATATATAAACATTTTTAAAAATGGTGCCAAAGTGTTCAGGAGGCTATGAAACGTCGAGAAATTTTGGTCCGACCCCTAGGTCCCGCCATCCGACCGACGCCAATAGTGTATGTGCCATATTATGGCAAATACACTAATAATTGAAATAGATTTTGAGGTCATTAACATTTCTCCGAATATTACATCAATACTGAAGGTCGGGCTTGAGAATAGCCGAGCGTGTAGCAATGCTGTTGTTTACATGGCGTTGCTATGGTTTCTCTATTACAAGTCCCCAGTTCCCGGGTTCTAGCCCGAGAGATGGTAAAAGTGTCAATTGGATTTTCAATTTATTATTAAAAAAAAAAATGAATTGAAAATATAAGTTGGTGCCCAAATAACCTTAGCTGTTGGTGGTCTTTAAAACACAATTTTTCACAATACTCCCAGGGGGGATGCATTGGAATGTGGTTGCTATCGCAAACTGCATTCCAATGTTATTTGGGAATTAGCGCTTCCAGGAACCCGAGCTCGTACCAGTCGGTTTGTGTATGCCGGCTGGCGGATTCTAATACACAAATGGATTATTTGTTGTGTTGAAGACGCGTCTATAATCTACAATTAATTAATCAATTAATTAATATTGAAGGTCTACTAAAACGAACACAAGAATCGGGAGCGGACACGTCGTCGCACGAAGGAACAAAGCGGGATGAGGACACCTTGGTGTAATGGTCAGCGTGCTGGGCGCTGGCCTTTGAATAAGACTGTCGTGGGTTTGAATCCCACTTCTGCTTATGGCAGTGCCGTTTTAAAACTTTCAGGAACCCTGGGGCAGACATTAGTATATTATTTTAATGATACAAAAATACATTTTATCTTACCTAATTATTACAAAAAACAAACTTACCAAATAATATGATTAACTCAAATTACACTAATTAAAAGCTGAATGTTTCACCTGCTAGTAGTCAAAAAGAATACCTAGAGAGATCATCGAAGTTAAGAATAAGTACAAGCAACTAGGCTCTGCAGTCAGGGTCCATTCTGATTGGTCGAATACCCCATCTTGACGCGTCTGTATTTTTAATGTAGTGTGGGACCTACAACCCTTGTTTTTTACTTTCCCCCAGGGGGAACATTAGAATGTAGTTGTTCTCGCAATTGCATTCCAATATTCTTTGGGAATTGGCGTTCCCAAATCCCAGGAGCCCGAGTTCGTACCAATCGGTTTGTGTATGCCGACTGACAGATTCTAATACACAAATGGATAATTAATTGTTGTGTTGAAGACGCTATTAACCTGAGTTTTCGACGAGTCTATATCTCCAATAATAATAATTGCTTTTTACTTTTACCTGGCTTGAGTCCGCGACCCCTAGGTTGAAAAACACTGGACTCTAGGACTATTCTCAGTTGTCGAGCCTCTATAATTTACAATTCAATTCTATAGGACTACAGTGTAAGAAATGAGAAGGCCGCTTACATAGATTATCGATGGTACATTTGTAGCCAGCGATTAATCTGGTAATAGGCACACAAAGAGACAATGGCGTCGCAAACAGATATCGCCTGCACATCGCGTAGATTCCATAAAAACACATTGAGCATGCGTGGTTACTAATTTTACATTAATTTGTTTTGTATTCATCCATTTCATATATGTAACTATACATTTTATTTTGTAATTTTTACACACTTTATTGGAATATTAGGTACACAAATTATGTAATTTTAAAATACTTTAATTAAAAATCACACATTTGTTTAACTTTACAGTAAAAGTCCAAGTTTTTATGAAGTTTTCTGTGTAAAAATAAATAATAATGTAAAATCACTTAGAAAATCGAGCGAATTCTACCTTAACTTTCAAAGTATTTTTACATCCATTTTTTACATTAATTTGCTTTGTATTTATCCATTTTATATATGTAACTACTAACTATACATTTTATTTTGTAATTTTTACACACTTTATTGGAATATTACACAAATTATGTAATTTTAATTTACTTTATGTAAAAATCACAAATTTGTTTAACTTTACAGTAAAAGTCCGAGTTTTTATGAAGTTTTCTGTGTAAAAATAAATAATAATGTAAAATCACTTAGAAAATCGAGCGAATTCTACCTTAACTTTCAAAGTATTTTTACATACATTTTTTACAGTGTATTATTTGTGGGAAAGACCGGATAAACACAACTAGTTAACAGGGCCGGATTTAGGGGCGGGCAACCGGGGTTACAGCCCCGGGGCCTCCACAAAAGAGGGGCCCCCACAATAGAGACTTCGGAAAAAAATATTCTCTGAATTCTCGGTTATTAAATTTTGTCGTTGAAAATATGCTAAATCGCGTCAATAATTTTAATAAGTAATCATGAGGAAATGTTTTTTGACTTATATTTATATGTTTGTTAAATAATAAAAGAATCTATACTTGGTTTCACAATGAATTATTTATTGGAAAACTCGACTGAAAAAAATTGTCCATTTTATTTGGAAAATAATTTGGGGCCAGGGGGCCTCCACTTCTTTGTTGCCCCGGGGCCTCCAGACCTCCAAATCCGGCACTGCTAGTTAAGTATAACATGCACAAAAATAAAAAATATTAATAAAGAGCTACACCTGTTAACATTTCCATTATTCGAAATAAAAGGATAAAAAAAATCTCGAGGCAATTTGAAATCGAGCGTAGGAGGTGGCGCATATTTGACAGGTTGATTGACAGATACATCAAAGAACATAATTCTCGAAAACAAGTCAATGTTTATGACAGGAAAAGTACCGATGTTATTGATTTTCAATCTAATAGAATCGTCAAAATTATATTTGACACCTAAGATTTTCTTTTGAGATTTAATTTTCTTATAATCAACAAACGCATAGAGCACTTCGATTGTTAAACCGTTGATTATATTGTTGCAGTAAAAAAGATTTTGATCTTCAATGAAGTCAGCTGTAATTATTAGCTTTTCATGCGACAATTCCAAATCAGTATGAACTTTAACCCAATCATCTAAATTCGATCGATTTGCGTTACCGTACATCCCGACATATTTTGGAAAATTTGTCGTAGAATTCATTGTCAAGTTTAAATGTATGGACCACAGACTGAAAATTTTCATTTGAATGATTTCACAAACTGTTTTTAACGAACTATTTTTATCGACTTCTTTTGAAAAATTGAAACGCATTCGGCATTTTTGAAACGAATTCACTCCAAAATTCATCAAATTATAAACATTATTGTTAAGAACGCAATCGTCATTTTCCAATTTTGGAAATACGATGAAATTCTTGGTGACATCACTTTCATTTGTTTCGAGTTTATATTGTTTCGACAGAGCTGCAGTTGTTTCATTTGTATTATTGGTAACAACTTCAATAAGATTGGCGATTAAAATCGGCTTATTAACTAAATATCCCGGATTTCCACTGAGCCGTGTCGTCAAATTTGAACTATAACTCTTATTGTTGCGGAAAACGATTTCGAATTCTTGAAGAAAGCCAGTAGATTCGATTAATGTAGCATTAATTAAACAAATGAACGCATTTACTTGCAAAATTCCGCGAGAACTGTTGTACAAAAATTCGTATTTAACGCTTTGTGTCACGTTGACGCATTCTTTTGTTTTATTGCACTCAAAATTTCTAGACGACTTTGAAATGTTGTATTCTTTACAATTTTCGAAATATTTTTCGCAATAAAATGCAGTTATTGGCAGACAAATATTTCTCGGGCAATCCTAAAAAAAATCGTAAAATTTATTAGCAGGAGATTAATGCCCATATTCATAGTTAACCCTTAAGGTAAGTGATAAGGGTTCCTTCACTGAGGGTCACTTAAGTGCTGAGGGCACCTTTATCCAAAGGAGCGTTTCATAGTCATTTCCTTGAGTGAGGGAAGAATTATAGTAAACCTCCATGATTTTTTCCTTTAGAACAGTTGGTCATACTGCACACCGATTGTGTTTAGTTATCATTTTTGATATAAATGCGCGTTTTTCATGTGTTTTACTGTTTTTACTTTTTCGATATTTAAGGGACATACTATCCACCCTTAAGGTGAGGGTGATGTAAGGGCCCTTACAGACGTCAATTTTGACTATGAAACGCATATTCGATTTGAGGGTATGAGTAAGTGTCCCTTACTACTTAAGGGTTAACTATGAATACGGCCGTTAAATCGGCAGACAAAAGCATTTTGATTGTTTTAATTTAATTTTACGTCTTTTTAGTTGTTTGAAATCGTCTCAACGAGATCTTTCTATTGATGCCCGATACCCATATAGATGTATTTAGAAAGATAAATTAAGTTTACATTCCGACAAAATGGCGTCTAGCGTCCGCCATATTGAATTTTCCGTGACGTCAAATACTCTATGTCACTCTCGGGATTAAGACGAATCTAATGACAACTCATTTTTTAAAATCCATCCAGCCGTTTGGATGCTACGAGGGAATAAAGGAATCCCACATGTATACTTATAAGGTAAACTAGTGATGCGCGATATGAGATGTTTTAGTCGATTGTCTCGATTGTTCAAACATCTCGATGACTCTCGATGGTTGCCACTTGGACTCGATTGTTGTTGTTTCATAGTTCACCGAGACCGAGTCGCATAGTACTGAATCGTACACTGTCGAGAGCCACATTAATATACAATCGTTCATCACTCAACAACTGCGGTCGAGTCGTCGGTCGATTGTGCAGTAATCGCATAATACGAATTCAATAGTGAAGAGATCACAGAGTACCGACTGAACAGTGAACAATCAACGAGTCGCGTGAACGTCAGTCGACTAGCATATAACCTTGAATCGCGATTATATGTATTCTCATTAGCTGCTATTGCTATAACCTATGTGGCAAATAATCGACTTGAACAATCGAACATTTCAATTGTAAAATCAAACTCCGAGTCGATTGTAGACTCGATTGTTATTATGAACGATTACAATTGTTTCGATTGTAAAAACATCTTGTAATCGCCCATCACTAAGGTAAACGGAAAAAATCCATGGTTTTACCGAACATAGGGAAAATAACATTGAGAACATTTACAATTTTGTAGTAGGCTACGGGGGAAGATCCACTGTAAATATGTAGTAGATGCTTTGTTTGTTTTTTTATTTAGCAGGTTAACCGAGTTACTCTTAATAGGAAAATTGTTTAAAAAATTCACTGTACTATTTTTTTCATGTAATCCACTACATATTTGCATTAGGTCTTGGGCTTTAGAATAGCCGAGCGTATAGCAATGCTGTTGTTTACATGGCGTTGCTATAGTTCCTCTATTACAAGTCCCCAATTCCCGGGTTCTAACCCGAGAGCTGGTAAAAGTGTTAATTGGATTTTCAATTTCTTATTAAAAATAAATAAATAATGAATTGAAAATATGAATTGTGCTAGGCCCAAATAACCTTAGCTGTTGGTGGTCTTTAAAACACAATTTCAATTTTGCATTAGGTCTTATGACCCATAGCCTACTACAAAATTGTGAATGTTCTCAATGTTATTTTCCCTATGTTCACTAAAAACGTTTACACATTGTATAGATGGCGCTAAAAACACACTCTGCCTTTGTTGTCGACAACTTTTTGATGCGGCGTGCGCTGTCCAGTTCTCTATGCCTATGGTCCATTAGGGGCCATTCAAGTATTACGTAAGCACTACAGGGGAGGGGGGGTCTTTGCTTTGCTTATTTTTGATGACATGGGGGGGGGGTTCTGGATGGTGATTACGTCAGCAGTATTTATTTTTTTACTTTTTCGAATTTTCTACAAAATTTAGTCGATTTTGGTTTGAACACATATGGCAACCCTACTTGTCTATGCTTGAAAACGAAACGCATTTTCAGGGATTCCCGAAAATAATGGATACATTTACTCGCTTAGAACCGAGTAAAAGAACCGAGTAGGGGAATTACCGCGCGCTTTTCATTGAGCAGCAAACATCCATTGTCATCGAAGACTTAGAGTCATGGATTCGTGTGTCATGGACTGAGGACCGTTAATTTGAATTAATATACCAACATTTAAATATATTAAGATTATAATAACTGAATACCATGTCAATAAAATTTGGTTAAATAAGTATTATGTGCGTTAAAGACCTCTATTCCAAGCCTATTCCTTATTTCTAGACTTATAACTGCTGCTCATGAATCAATAAAGAAACCAGAACACATTGAAAAATGCATGTACCAATGTTTACGTAAGCACGGGAGGGGGGGTAAAAGCTTTGCTTACTTTTGCTGACGAGGGGGAGGGGGGGGTAATAATTGCAAAAAATCTGCTTACGTAATACTTGAACGGCCCCTTACGCAATGCAACACCCTGCATAATAATATTAATAAGCACATACTCACATAAGATGCGTTTTTCAGCCAGCTAGCATTAAACAATTCGGGAGATGCAATTACTGTAATATTTTGAAAATATGTTTTTGACTGAAATGATCTATTGTTCATTTTATATCGATAGCAAGATGTTTTTGAATTTCTCAAAAAAATCACGCTTTTTTCTTTATTGCATGCGTCTGAAACTATGTGAGAAGGAATGCCTAAAACGGAAAAAAAATATCAATTATGTCGATGTATCCAGGTGTGCAAGCTTTCACGGCCGGCATTGTTCCAAGTCTTCATGGTTTCCGGGCTTACACACACAGAATTTCAACCGAAAAGATGAAGGCCTCAATCTCAGTAAAACCTGGACACCAGCACTCCGACATACAAAACCAATGACCAATCGTACAAGGACGGAATACGACCGAGTAGAGAACTCACCCCCACCACTACACACTGCGCAGTTGACCATTTACAGAGAGACGGACTACGACCGAACAGAGAACACACTGGTACTAGGCATAAAAGAAGGGAGGACACCAGGCACTGACACACTGACCTGTGAGCCGCCAAGGAGGGCACCTCGACCACTGCCACATCGCCTTTGAGAATGTCTACCGCAGTTGAAGACGAAACGTCAGGTAGAAATACCACCTGACCACGGCCTACAAGCCCGGAAATCATGAAGACTTGGAATTATGTCGATGATTAGCATGCGTTACGTTCACAAATTTACAAACACAATGTAGGGCATAATAGGTGTTTGTTAGTAAGTTCTGAACTGATTCTGAATTCTCAAAGCGTTTGTCGGAAATACAGAACTCTTCGGAGTTCGGACACAACTGCATATGTTTGTTGATCGCATTCTCTTGCCTCCTTCCCACAATCGGCCATGATGGACAATCACAGAATGGGCTATGATTGTCACCATCATTGCGAATCTGTCCACACAATCGTGCCATTTGTGAATTGTCATCTGTCCGACATGGATATCGAAACAAATATGAACTGAGTGATCGACGAACGTGTGGAAACGCCCGCAATCATGGCCGAAAAGCCCATACAAAGGCGATCACGCTCCATCGTGGGCGATCATGGGCAATTACAGGCGATTATGCCCTCCACACATTCGTGATGGCCTGTAATCGCCCATCATGGCCGATTGTGTGGAGCCACCATCTGACTCTTTGGTTTGTTCAAATTCGGTTCTAGCAGCTCTATGGCTGTATTCATAGTTAACCCTTAAGTAGTAAGAGACACTTACTCATACCCTCAAATCGAATATGCGTTTCATACTCAAAATTGATGTCTGTAAGGGCCCTTACATCACCCTCACCTTAAGGGTTTACTATAATTCTTCCCTCACTCAAGGAAATGACTATGAAACGCTTCTTTGAATAAGGTGCCCTCAGCACTTAAGTGATCCTCAGCGAAGGGACCCTTATCACTTACCTTAAGGGTTAACTATGAATATGGGCACAAGGCTCCTAGAACCAGGTTCAAACAGTCCGAAAAGTTCGAGAGTTTGACCAAAAAACATGCAGTTGGGTCCGAAGAGTTCTGTATTGCCGACAGACGCTCTGAGAGTTCAGAACCAGTTCAGAACTTGCCAACAAACACACCTAATATTATACAGGTTCCACCGTTCTGAAACATACAGCAGCTGTGCAACAAAAATCAGGCGCGCTGTGCTCGAAAAAAGTAATAATTTACAAACACACGATAGGTCATTATATAGAAATTAAAATAATAGGAAAACTGATATAATATTAATTATACTCACTGAACTGTTCAAGACTATTATTTTTTACTATCCATATTTTACTTCCGTCTTTATATTTTTCCGTTGGAAATTCAAAAACCGAAGACTGTCTACTTTCAGCTGACCATTCATATTTATTCGATATTGCAATATTTATATCTTCTACGGTCAACGGCTAAAACATATACAAGTATCCATAGATATAGAAATCCGGGGATGTAGTATAAAGTGCCACTTTAGACGAGGGGGGCAAGCCATTCAAGTGAGGGTGCCTGTCTTATGGACACGCCCATGCTATGCATGCGCCCACGTTCTATTGGCCGTGTCTTTGCGCATGCTCAATCGCGCCAGATGCAGTCGTCCGCGTCTTTGCGCATGCTCAATTGCTCGTACAGCGCTTGCGCAACTGAAGCGACAAACAGAATCCGGACACACTTGCTTCCTCACCTCCGCCGCCCCTCAACAGCAACCGCTTCTCTCGCTTGAACTACATCCCCAGATTTCTATATCTATGCTAAGATCCAAAAGTATCTAAGAAAACATTATCTGACGGCCGTATTCATAGTTAACCCTTAAGTAGTAAGGGACACTTACTCATACCCTCAAATCGAATATGCGTTTCATAGTCAAAATTGACGCCTGTAAGGGCCCTTACATCACCCTCACCTTAAGGGTGGATAGTATGTCCCTTAAGTGTCGAAAAAGTAAAAACAGTAAAACACATGAAAAACACGCATTTATATCAAAAAGGACAACTAAACACAATCGGTCTGCAGTATGACCAACTGTTCTAAAGGAAAAAATCATGGAGGTTACTATAATTCTTCCTCCACTCAAGGAAATGACTATGAAACGCTCCTTTGACTAAGGTGCCCTCAGCACTTAAGTGACCCTCAGCGAAGGGACCCTTATCACTTACCTTAAGGGTTAACTATGAATATGGGCATTAGAGACAAGATATTCCCCAGCTCCGAGTGCTATGATTCCATCTTAAGACATTTTTGAAATGGAACTTCTTATGTGAGTTCGGGTCGATTAACGCCTTCACTTACAAACTGGCGTTACAGATCGCTGACTAGAATCTTTATTTTTAATTAATTTATTGTAAATTATAGACGCGTCGACAGCTTAGGTCATTAGCGTCTTGATTACATGAAATAACAACACACTTAAAACTAAATGACATCATAGAACATCCACGAGCGGAGGCGGGATTCGAACCCATGACAGTCTGATCCAGAGGCCGCGAAGTTAACCACTGGACCACACTGTCCTCTGAATACTGACTAGAATCACTGTTTGCCAGATGGCGTTCATACATAGGTATTGTATAACTTTGCCCACTTACAAAATAAGTTTGCCGAACATATTATGTACATTTTGCGTAGACAAGTTTCACTTCTGTAGTGCGTAGTGTAAACTACACGGTCTTACAAGTAAGCTTGCTCTTACTGTGTAACCTTGGAGGATTGCATAAGATTAAGAAGTTACACTTCACCCGAATCACGAGTATCGCGACACACACACACACACACTTTTTATTGATATCTAATTTTCTACTTACTTTCAACTTAGTGTCGTATAACCGCGGTGGATAATTTGTTTTCACCACACAAAACAAACCGTCAGAATTTATTTCGGCCACCTCCAACGTATTATTTCTCCAGACCAATTCTTTGTCGTAACACATTTTTAAAACTGGCGGGACGTAATTGATCCTCGTGCAATGTGAAAATAATTCGTGATCATCGGGTGTGCATTCCAGGTCGCAACAGCAGTTTATATCGCATGCAAATCTCTTTAACAATACAGAAAGCACAATTAATATCAGGGCCTGCCGATGGCGGACTAAGGGGGGGAGGGTGCGACTCGCCCCGGGCCTCTGATCCTGGGGGGCCTCCAAATCTCGAGAAGTTCTTCTTAATCAAATCCCAAACAAGGCAAAAATATTTTCACTAAGTAAAGGGCAGCTTGGAGTTGGAGGCCCCGTACGTATGCAAAATATAAACTTGGGTAGATTACCTACCTACCAATGTTTATTATAAATATTTGATTTTTTTGTCAGCTATTACATCTATATTATTCATTTTTTACGAAATTTACACTACAAATACATCAATTTTTAAGCAGACCGAGGGCCTCACTTAGTTCTGCCGCCCCGGGCCTCCGACGGACTTAATCTGTCACGGGGGCCGGCTCAACGTATTATAGTAGCTGAGACACTGCGTTGTTTATTAAGAAATAGTTTACCGGTTCACTGTTTAAAATACATTTTAACGTTAGACAAATCTATACTAATACTACAGAATGTGTTTTGTAAGAAATAAACTCGAAAACTACCTACTGTACCGATTTCAAAAAAAATTTCACTGTTCGATAGGTTATACTTTGCTTTAGGACATAGGCCCTAATAACTAACCGGCTCGGCTTCGCTCGGCTGAAAATTGGAGATGGTAATATCAGAAACTTTTGAAGCGAGTTCAAATTTGTTTTTCCACTGTTCGATAGATTTTCAGCTGGTTAATTAATTTATCGTGTGACTGTATAGGGTTTGATTGGGTTATCTTCAAAATTAATCGAAACACAGGTCTGGGGGTGTCACGTATGCAGGACCGGATTAACCATTAGGCAGAGTAGGCAACTGCCTAGGGGCCCCGCATCGGCTAGGGGCCCTGCGCGCGCACAAAAGAAATTGGAAATGTTTCAGAGTGAAAATTTAATTGGAAAATGTGTATCCTCAATAACAATAGGTAGTATTGCCTTTTTTCGACGCATGCTGTCAGTTGATGAAATACTTCATACTTACAGAACAGAACCATCTAGTATCGAGTAGTAGAACTAATAATATGAATGCGTTACGTAGCGTATTGTATGATTCATACAATACGCCACCTTCATCAACTTGAAAAGAGCTGATCATCTTCAAACGGCTGAAAAGGGGCCTCGAGAATTGCATTGCCTAGGGGCCCGACATGGTTAATCCGGCCCTGCACGTATGGGGCATCCTGTGTAATGTATAATAATATGTACTAACCGTTATATCACATGTGCAAAATTCTTCAAATTTATGTTTGATAACTGTTTTATTTTTCTTCTTTTCCTTCTTATCCGTAACAATTGATATTTCAGTCGTCGTAGAAATATTACTCGAAATGGTAGTATTAGGTATTGCAGTACTATTCTGTACTGTTTTGTTTGGAACAATCGATGTAGTACTTATTTTTTCAGTAGTACTATAAGAATAATATGTTCGAAAATCGATCGTCGTCTCACAATTACCTGTCGGACCGTCGCTACACATTTTCGTACTTGTTAACGAATCTGTTTCAGTTGTTGTGTCCGTCGAAACACCGTCAAATTGTTCGACTGTATCTTGTTTTAGCATATCAATTGTTTCATCAACTACATTATTCTTAGAAGATTCGATGATGCCAAACATTCCAAAAATAAATATAATCAAAAACATTTGTAATTCAAAATAAGACTTCATCGCTATCATCTTATTTATATTCAACACCAAACTTTTCAAAATTTCTCAGAATTATCCCTAATTCAAAATCGACAATTCCCATCGACTCGGTATTCAGTTTGTATCGATCGTTCACAGTAAAAACAATATCGGGTTGTTTCAGTTGTGGACTTCCTCCTTAAAATAATTAATTAACAAGGTCAAAAAAATGGAAGGTCATTCTTCCAAAGATTGCCCGAAAGCTAATCGGAACATAGATAATTAATGTGTGCAAAAAAGAAGTAATAAGTCTTCATGGTTTTCGGGCTTGTAGGCCGTGGTCCGATGGTATTTCTACCTGACGTTTCGTCTACAACTGCGGTAGACGAAACGTCAGGTAGAAATACCACCGGAATAATACCACTACAAATAAGAATTGGTCGGTATGAAATCACTACCTAAAATGCAACGCTGCCTCTCGTCTAAAATGATAAATCCAGCGATTTTTTTAAGGAGGATATCAAAATCAATACTTTTTGCCAAGATTAACTAATTTTACCCATACAATTTCACAGATATTCTCTAGTTTAGGGTGGTAAAGTTGAGGTTTTTTGATTTTTTCCTTTATTTGTACTAAATTTCAAGTTTTTAAATGCACATGAAGTACCCTACAGGTTTTCACGAATGAATCAGTAACGGCCGTATTCATAGTTAACCCTTAAGTAGTAAGGGACACTTACTCATACCCTCAAATCGAATATTCGTTTCATAGTCAAAATTGACGTCTGTAAGGGCCCTTACATTACCCTCACCTTAAGGGTGGATAGTATGTCCCTTAAGTGTCAAAAAAGTAAAAACAGTAAAACACATGAAAAACACGCATTTATATCAAAAATGACAACTAAACACAATCGGTCTGCAGTAGTTCTAAAGGAAAAAATCATGGAGGTTTATTATAATTCTTCCTTCACTCAAGGAAATGACTATGAAATGCTCCTTTGAATAAGGTGCCCTCAGCACTTAAGTGACCCTCAGCGAAGGGACCCTTATCACTTACCTTAAGGGTTAACTATGAATATGGGCATAAATGAGTGTCAAAATATGCGATTTACCTAAAAAAAATTGCACGAAACGTTGATACAACGAGCCAACAGGCCTCCAAGTATGACAGTTTAGACGATGGTCTCCAGGTGTCGTAGGAACATTCAGGAAACCGTATCCAAATAAATGATAACGACCGTATGAATCAAAATGAAATACTTGAATATAAATTTTTGGCCACCCTATAATAATGTATACAAATTAGAACGTTTTTTTTAAATTTTTATACTGTATGTCCCCCGATTGAATTTACAAAAGGAAAAACATTTTTATTTTTGATTTTGCGAAAAAATTCAAAGTAGCAAATATTTTTGCTTGATTTGAATGAAATAAACTAATTTGTAATTAAAACTATAAAATCGCAAAATTTGCGATAAATAGAAATGCAGAGCCGTAACTATAACTGACAGCAGGGCCGGCGTTAGGGGGGGTAAGCGGGTCAAAGGTACCCCGGGTCCGGACCCCCAAAGGGGGCCCGCCGGCCTGGGGCTTACCTATTATTTAAAACTGCAAGCATTAAAACATTTTCCCAACATAAGAAACCTTATTTGATTTTTTGCATTAAAATTTTCTATTTCCAAAAAAAAAAATTGGAGTGAATTTTTTTTTTTGAGGGGACAGGGGCCTTAGAACGCTTACACGGGGCCCGAAATCCTAGCGCCGGCCCTGACTGACAGACAGAACATGCCCGATTCCTGGGGGAGAGAGAGAGAGAGACTGTAATTATAGACGCTCAACAGTTGAGGTCATCAGCGTCTATCCGATTCCTGAGACCTTGCAAAGTTAGGGACTCCCGAAATTTATGATCAAGCATATCTTTGAATAGGTAAATTTGAAGAATACCTAAAACAAATTATGAATATTTATCGACATCTTAATGTCAATCAAAAATAATACGTTTTTCTCTTTTGTAAACTAAGGGATTTATTACACTATACGATTTTAAGGATCCTAATAAGGAAGTGGTAGTGGGGGCAAATAAGGAAGCTTTTGATCACACTACACTGAATTTAGCATCCTTTCCTAGTTAGAGGAGTCAGTGAGGTCGGGATCATTCTAACTTCCTAGTTAGGAAACTATCCTGAATAAGAAAATTGATTTTGTAATGCCGTGTATTTGATTAATAAATTTTTATTTGCCAACGTTTCGACTTAAATCAAGACTTTATCAAGGCTCTGTAACAATTAATAAATTTGTTTTTCAGATTATTTTAGGTTAAAAAACAAATTTATTAATTGTTATAGAGCCTTGATAAAGTCTTGATTTAAGTCGAAACGTTGGCAAATAAAATGTATTAAACAAATACACTGCATTACAGTCTATTGTTCCCGAAAATCAATTTTCTACATTTGAAACTTTATAGACAGATTACTCAAGCAGTATTCTGAATAAGGATCCTAAATTCCTAAGGATATCTGAAAAACGTGTAGTGTAATAAACACTTCAGTCCGGGGACATACGGTATATTATACATATTTAGGTAATTCCAAAATAAATTCATATTCTCACCCTGTATTCCCTTTGTTACTAAATGTACGTCTATTGGAAAATTCCAATAACATCTATTTTCGAAAAGAGGTGAATCAATCTGTGTTTGTCCTTCAGTATTTCCAGAAATAACTTTCCAACCATTACCTGCAGTATGATAATCGTTCGTAAGTTTATAGGTAAAAAAATATCAAATTAATTTAAATCATTTTATACCTGTTTGCAATCGCCATTTGCACAGTAAAGACTGTTTCGGGAAATCCAAAGCTCCAATAATTTGACCAATTATATGCACTTCGCCCATTGAAATTAATTTAACACAAAATTATTAACAAACATATTTATGGAAACCAATAATATTGCTTTTGACAGTTTTCATTTGTTGACGCGCTTTGTTTTGTTTACAATACGTTACCTAGCAACACGAGCAGATCATTTTTACGCACCGTCGGTCATCTACAATGTGTGTTTTAAAGACCACCAACAGCTAAGGCGCATTTCGCACCAAACCAGTCCAGTCAAGTCACGTCAATATTTCCTTTCGCACTGAATACGTCGCGTCAGCCGTCCCACAAATTCCGATCGAAGTTCGCGAGTTTTGTTAAGAATTTTGTGTCAAGATGGACGTACTTCTCCAAAGCATAATTTTACGTCGGCGGCTACACAGAAGAAGAAGGATGAAGTAACGACGAAATCTGTTTTGGGTTCATCCCATACATATACCAGGAGACCAGTGTTCGGTTCTTTAACCACTTATTTCTCTGGCTATACCTACCTCTCCAGGCGGCGCAATGAAATTCCGATCTCTGTGCTTCGCGTGCTTAGGATCGTAGATTGCCTCTTTTGCTTGCACAAATAAAATTAAGGTTTCTACATCCATTCTGAGTGTCAAGACTGGGCTGACTGGCATTAAAAATTCAACCGGCTAAGTCGCAATCAGTCTTGATAAGTCTTGATGCGATCGGACTGGACGTAACGCGCTTAGTATGAAACCAGATTTACACATTGCCTTTATTTCAACGAAAAGTTAGTATGTCCAATCCAGTAGTGTGCGACTTGACTGGACTGGTTTGGTGCGAAATGAGCCTAAGGTTACTTGGGTTCAGCACCAATTCATATTTGCAATTCATTATTTTTTTTAATAATAAATTGAAAATCCAATTAACACTTTTACCAACTCTCGGGCTAGAACCCGGGAACTGGTAATAGAGGAACCATAGCAACGCCGTGTAAACAGTCATCTATAGGCTGTTCAAACTCAGAAGATAGATAAAACAAGTTTTCCATCCCCTTGGAGGGTAGAATCGACTCCCAAGAGTAGTCACGATCATGTCCCTGTCATAATCTTCTTCCTTTGTTATATCCCGGTCAAATCATCAACAATTTCCATCAGAAACCATGCTGTAGCGCATCCGTGTGAGAAAACCGAAAAAAGGGGTGGTTTTTGGCCGTTTGAGGGGATGGGAACGGATAAAAACTTTTTTTAATATGATATTCGGGTTCAGCGACCTCGAAAACGGGATGGGGAGTTGGTCTTGAAGGTGCCTGAATTACTTGCATAGTCGTCCGACCAAGCGCGGATCCACCGCTGTGGGCACGGTGTCCATGCCCACAACCCTAATTGAGGTCGATAGGCTGATGTTATAGCTGCAATGCCTTAATAAAATTAAAAAAAGACGAACCGTGCGGGTAAGAACGCGAGTGACTTTTTTATTTTGGCTACTAGTCTAGTAGTTTGCACTGTTTGACGTTTCGTGAGCGAGTCCGTAGTCCAACTCGCACTTGGCCGTGACCACCTTTTTATTTGAGGGCTGGATCCGCGCCTGCGTCCGACTCATGGAATCTAATATAAGACTAGAATAATGCTAGCCACTACATCGCAATGTCTTTACTGATTTATTTTTGTTTACCGTCTACTAAAAACGCATATGACGTAACATGAAAAACGTCTTGCTACATAACTATATAATTATTATGACCTTTACATAACAATTATAATTGCGAAAAGAGGCGGATCCTTCATCGAAACATGTTTTTGTTCTGAAAATAATATAATCATTAATTAAACTGAATTTATATGAAAATTATAAAGGTCTTGAGAATAGCCGAGCGTGTAGCAATGTAGTTTTTTATGGTTTTGCCATGGCTCATTGATTACAATCCCCCAAATCACAGTTTTTAACCCGAGAGCTGGTAAGTGTCATTGAGCCATTTTCCTGAGAGTAGTTCTTTCAATTATCCACGAGAGGCAGCACTTGTGGTAGGTACAAACATTATTTATTCCCCATTAGTGTCGTGTCATTTTAGTGGTATAACTTAATTATTAAATTAATTAAATAATTAAGTTATACAACTAAAATGACACGACACTAATGGGGAATAAATAATGTTTGTACCTACCATAAGTGCTGCCTCTTGTGGATAATTGAAAGAACTACTCTCAGGAAAATGGCTCATTGGACTTAAGAACCTTAGCTGTTGTTAGTGACTTTAAAAAAATCGCTTTATTACGACCTGTGGGACTGTAGACTCCGAGGTCCCTGCTACAGTGGAATAAAAAAAATCAAATTATATATTTTTTTATATTTTTTAAATTATTTACATTGGAACATGAATACAAAAAAATTAAATAAAGTTAAACAATACATTATCTACAGACGATATTAACGAACAAAAAAATGTTTTTTTTTGTTGGTGTATTTGTGTTTATTTAAACTTAAAGATGCAATTCAGTGAATTTACAGTATTTACACAGACTCATACTGACTAGCGATCTGATAAAATATGCAGTCATAACGATCTCGTATCGGTCGACAGTCGCAGTACGTACATACTTACGTAGTTCTTAAACAATGGAGATGGGCACATGAGAAACGTAATATAGATGGCAGCAGGTTTATAGCCACCTAAAGGTACGTGCAGTACGCAGCTGGGATTCTAGATGGTAGCATGTATGGTAGATGATGGCTGAAATTATAAGCGCTTATAGGTTTGCACAACGAAGCTTTGATACATTGATACAAGCTTAAATCGCGTTTGAAATGTCAGATAGCGAAGACGAATATTTGTGTTCTTCTTCTACAAAGTGGTATATTTTAAATACAAATTTGGGTAGGAGCTATTATGTCCACCTTATTTATAGAAAACGATTTAAACATAGCGAATTTCATCATTTATACCAAGAATTAAAATTTTACCCAAACCGGTTTTTTGAATATTTACGTATGGAACCTAACACTTTTAAATACGTCTTAGAAAAAACTCAAAACAAATTAAATAAAAACTGGCAAAATTTCATTTATTAAACTAGTCACATCCATTGCAAAACTTGTAACGGCCATTTGACAGTTGTCACACGTTGATTGTAGTAGTCAGCGCGCTGAAAGAATGGTGAGATACATTTTTGTATCTAGCAGCTCTTGTAACAGCGCTTATACCTGCTACACTCACTGCTTCGTTGTGTACGCTCGCATATATAACAATGTATTAATTTAAGCAAGCCCTGCTATGATCTACGCTACCATCTAGAATAATAATAATAATAATGCCTTTATTGATAAAATAAAAATTTTATCGAATGGTGTGGAAATCAGCTTAAAGCTGGTTTTCATTCCAAATCCCAGCTCCATACTGCATGTACCTTAAGTTATCATTGTTTTTCATAGAAAAACGCGCGAAAAATCAAGTTTTTTTCCTTTTGCTAGCATACAACCACTTCTTTTCAGTACGGATCCTTTGGAAATACAAAACCTCTATGATTTGAACATTGGTAAACACACGGCATTGTCAATAATTTATTATTTTAAATAAACTTATTCGTTAGACACTACTGCCCACAGACCAAGGTGGTTATATAGCTGACGCCCCTAGCGGTCAAATTTGGAGGTGCCCATCCTCATTCTGTCAAAAGGCAAAACGCTTATATCAATTTTTGATATATTTTTTATGCATAAACAGATTTTAACTCGAGAAAGGCGATGTCATCGCCATCTAGTATACAGTTGGAATAACAATAAGTGTTAAATGTCAAAATATTTCTAGGTTAATAATCATTTTCATTTTTTTTAACAAATAATTATCTGAAAATCGGTAAATAATATAATAAATTTTTATCGAGAAGAGACTTTTTAATAATCTTAAAATAGTTAAAAGACGCCATATTCCTGTGGAGTAATTCCCGCGATCACCACCAGTCGACTTTACTGCAGTTAATAGAGATTGTAGATTACAGACGCTCGACAAGTGAGGTTATTAGCGTCTATTATTGAAGTCAAATATTATCTAGATAAGTAGATAGCTTAAATATCTGTTCTAGTTTCTCGGACGAAAGTTACCCTCCCACTCAGCTAGACGACCCATGACTTAAGACCTTAGCGGAAAAATTGTACAGTATTAAAAAAACAATCTAAATCGGTTCAGTGGTTCTCTCGAACATGCATACATAGTAACATGAACTGCAATAGTTCTAGTGTATATGAATTTGTGAACATTTAAGTTATGCATAATATTGATTCGAAATATTATAGAAATATTAGAATTATGGAGTAAAAAATACACATAAAATAAAATACATCAAGATTTATGGTAAAAAAATCGATTTGGAAAATTAATCGAGTTATGGAAGTTCGACTAACGGGAAGTCCAACTGTAATTTGCATAATTATTATTTTCAAACTGATTTTTTAATTAAAATTCTAAACAACTCTGGCTACTTTATCGTACCCCACTGGATTATGGTCATCGAATTATTTTCATTCTTTTCAAATCATTTTAGCGAGTTACCATAATTTGTGACACTCCCTTTCAATAAAGCGTGCGTGTGTGTGTGTGTGTGTGTGGTGTGTGTTTCTGCTGTCTTAGTTAACTTTTAAGTAGTATTTTTTAAAGCAGAACAGTCGTGACACCGAGAAGTCATCACTCGACAACGGCTATTGATTCCGGTCTCCACCCTTGAGTATGGGTGGAGACCGGAACAGGAACCACTCCACTCACTTGTACTTCGTCTCTAGATTCCTGTCTAAGGTGTAGACACAATACTATAAGAATGACACCGAGACGTCATCACTCGACAACGGCTATTGTTCCGGTCTCTGATAAAAACCATTAGAGAGCAGCAGAGAGGGTAACGGTTGTCAAGCAGACAGTCCGTTGCTAGAGGTTGTCAGTGAGGGCGGTGCTTTGCCGCCAGTAGGGCTGATGACGTCACTGTATCGTTCTAAGAGTAATCGGGTTATAGCAGAATTTGATACGATATACAATTTTTTGTTTCAGCGAGATGCTAGACCTCGCGCGGCGAAAGATGAAGCCACCGCGTTATAGTAACGTGAATGCATTGCGCCCGCCTTCTAGCTTGCTATTGGCTGTTTATTGTCATGAATAGCAGTTTGCCAAAATTGTACCTAATGTCATAAAACCCAATTTGCAGTTTTGTGTACACGGCACTGTCTGCGGGCAAGCAGGCGTTCACTAGCATATTATTAATGACGTGCCTGGCTTCATCTCTCACCGCGGGCACTCTAACATTTTCGAGCAACTTCGATATTTCAATTTTTGAATTGGGAGACATTTTGATCATCGAATTTCTTGGATTGTTACTCTACTGCTGAAATTGTAGAATGAATTCAAAATCTTTCTAAACGGAACATAATCTTTTTCCGAACATCCATACGGTCAGTATGTTTTTAAATTTCGACGAGACCTTTCAGAAACACCCTGTATATTATTACAGTACTCTCTCTTTAACCCACTGATTGATTATCCAACAAAGATTGTGATCAGCCATTTTTTTTAATTATATTCTACAGCACGAACATCCATACGGTCAGTATGTTTTCAAATTTCGACAAGACCTTTCAGAAACACCCTGTATATTATTACAGTACTGTCTCTTTAATCCGCCAGTCGATTATCCAACAAACATTGTAATCCGTCATTTTCTTAACTATATTTTATCCCATGAACTGATACAGCAATAATATTGCGTGATCAGCATCTGATTGGTTGTTTGAGACTCAACACAGCAGAAGACAGTGTAGTGATGTATAAAAACATTTTCAAATTGAGTGCATTTTACAAAGAAAATAAATATCCCAAAGTATAATATAAAAAGAAAAATATAGGTACAATACAAAAAAAAACCAAAGTCAAAACAACATAACCTTAAAACTAAAAACAAAATGAATTCATCAGAGACCTCACACTTAATTGATTTTCAAATAACCAATCAGATACTTTGTGCAACACTAGCCACACAGCAGCTGCACAAAACAGAACATGTGCTGTTCACGTTGATCTAGTAAGCGCACAAAGACGCCGTATTTATAGTCCAGCGGCAGGTAATAAATGAAGGGAGTTATTACCTGGAAAGTATTCCGAAGTTAATGATATTTTGGTGTGTTGTTTGCGGGTACTCTGTGGAGTAGAATCTGAGTTTTCGACCTCGAGGACCCTGTGCTAAGGTGGGGGGAGCCGAAAAACCACAAAATTTTACCACCTTTTATGCTTTTTTCGAAATCTCTCAGGAACGGTTGACTTAAGCAATTCTTTCATTATGTAATGTTTTAAAAAGGATTACTTTTCCTACAATTTCCATTCCCACAACTTTTCTGTGGTATTAAAGGTAAGCGCGCTGCAGCTTCTTGAAAATCACCCGCTCCGCTTTTTGTAACCTTGGTAACCATTGTGTAACATGAACTATTGAAAAGAACATTACATTTTAACCAATGGTTACCAAGGTTACAAAAAGCGGAGCGGGTGATTTTCAAGAAGCTGCAGCGCGCTTACTAGTACCACAGAAAAGTTGTAGGAATGAAAATTGTAGGAAATATAATCCTCTTTAAAACATTACATAATGAAAGAATTGCTTAAGTCGACCGTTTCTGAGAGATTTCGAAAAAAGCAAAAAAGGTGGTAAAATTTCGTGGTTTTTCGGCTCCCCCCACGTTAGCACACAGTCCTCGAGGTCGAAAACTCAGATTCTACTCCACAGAGTACCCACAAACAACATACCAAAATATCATTAACTTCGGAATACTTTCCAGATAAAAAGTACCTGACTGCTGGACTATTAGCCAAAACAATGAAAGGGAGTGTAACGAAAATACGCGCGTACTTTCGAAAACTTTGTAAACGTAACAAAACATATTTCGCGTTTCACTTTTTTGCACTGACAGCAGCTGAGACAATTACGTTACCTACGGAACAATCATGTGAATGATGCTTTTAAATTTAAATTTTGGCTAAAAACATGGCGGATCGAACGAACCAATCAGAAATCGACACCCCTTTGTCTTAACTCTTACTAGAGAAACTCTAGATAACTATATCCCGAGACGACGCTATGCGGGGACCTCGCGTAGTACTTACACAATAATAAAGAGTTTTTCGAAAGGCGTGCGAGGCCCTAATTCAGAAATCCTACTCTAAGCTGTGAGTTCGACGGTTTTTCGGAAAAACTACCCAAACGGGTGAACAGTAAAGGAGTGGGTTTTTCGAAAGAATGAATTGTGGATTATAGACGCTCGACTGGGTTTTTCAAAACATTATTTAGAATGAGTTAAACGCTGACGTTCAAAACTTAACTCGAGCAAAGCCAGGTAAAACAGCTAATTTGTCATATTAGGGGCCTCGCGCAACTTCATTTTGACCACGCCTACTTTTGTGCTTGCCCTGTCACCGACTATATCTGTTGGTGGGAAAGAGTACAGTTGAAAATTCTTTAATCCGCTGGCTCTATGTATACCATTTTCTGTACTCCGCCGCTTACGCCAAAAATATAGGTTACAAAACATATGTGCCTCTTTTCTTTACCATGTTTATTGTGTATAGACACAATACTATAAGAATGACATCGAGACATCATCACTCAATAACGGCTCTTGTTCCGCTCTCCGCCTAATTGAACTCAATACACGCCGTCCATGGTAAAAACCATTAGAGAGCAGCAGAGAGGGTAGAGACACAATATACTATAAGAATAACACCGAGACGTCTTCACTCGACAGCCGCTATTGTTCCAGTCTCCGCCTACTTGAACTCAGTGGCATAGTGTGCAAAGGGTTAAATGGTAAAAGCCATTAGACAGCAGCAGAGAGGGTAACGGCTGTCAAGCAGACAGTCCGTTGCTAGAGGTTGCTAGTGAGGGCGGTGCTTTGCCGTCAATAGGTTGATAACGTCACTGTATCATTCTTAGAGTAATCGGGCTATACACTGTAATCCGTCACTTCTACTAATCAGACACTAGCTTGTTTTTTGTGGGGGCGGATTAAGGCGAGAGTACTGCACAATCAAATTTGTATGTGTGTTTATATTGGAAGCTACTTTTTAGATTTAAGATAAAAGGAAGGATAATCGATAAATTTTAAAATTTTATTATTTCAGTATAGTTTTGAAATACCTTAAAAGACCTACAAGTCGCAAGTCGTGTGACACAAAATTTTTTACAATTTAATTAAACGGCAAGAATGCATCAAGTTCGGAATGGCTGGAATTACAAGCGATATTACCTAAGCATAATATGCGCGCGCAGAGAATTAAAGTCCTTTTTTAAGTGTCTTATTATCAAAAATAATTTTGGTCAAATGTAAACTTGCAGGTACCGTCTAATATGATATAATAAAAGCATAATATATCAACGGAAACAATATAATAACGCTTCAGTAGCTGGCCTCGTGGCCGGCCAATATATACAAGTCATGACCGTCGTCTCCGGTCAAAGTTCCAGTCTTTATCACGTGGCTCTCCAACATCACAATTCTGAAAACAAACGCATCACAAATTGCCAGCAGATCCATAATGCCAACGCATTCAAATAACTGCCATACCATATATTATACCCATATGCGACACTCGAGTGAGAGAATAATAGAAGGGAAAGAGATTATTATTATTGTAGATTATAGACGCGTCGACAATTCAGGTCATTAGCGTCTTCAACACAACAATTAATAATCCATTTGTGTATTAGAATCTGTCAGCCGGCATACACAAACCGACGGGTATGAGCTCAGGCTCCTGGGAACGCCAATTTCCAAAGAACATTGGAATGCAATTGCGAGAACAACTACATTCTAATGTTCCCCTGGGGGAGCGAAAGAGATAGTGACATATCCAATTTAAAGGGACTGGTTCCATTACATGCATAGATGGAACCTACATGGACGTTGTTGTGAGGTTGCGACAAATCTACTTCTATCCGAATCAAACCGAATTTAGTCGAGCAATTCACGTATGTCTCGTTCATAACATCATATGCATTAACCTAACGCAGGGGCCAAGAGCCAAAAGTTACAATTTACAAAATTTCCCAGTTTTTAAAGAGCCACTAACATTTTTATTTCAATATTATGGTATTTGAATAGGATTATAACTAAACAAACAGAACGGTGTTGCCACATTTAAAAAATTTCAGCTGTCCGTATACTCTCTACTCCACCTATTCTCACTGTTCTCTGTTGAGTGTATCCTGTTTAAAGTTTTTTTTTGCAGTATAATATTTTTTGAGTTTTAAAAATAAAATAATATAATTATTAATATTTGCGCATGGAACTGGAGAGTCGCATCTTGACATCATAAGAGTCGCATGCGGCTCGCGAGCCGCAGGTTGCCGACCCCTGACCTAACCTCAAAAGATTCTCATTGTTTCCCAGCAAATGTGTTGTGTGTATAATTCCAATAATACCACATACCCGGCTTAAACTACATATTCTTAAACACACATTTACAGCTAAAATTAGGTTTTTAGTAAAAAAATATTGCAACTGATAAATGGCAACGTTGATATTCACAAGCCTCTGGCAACGCAGCTAATCCAATTTAAATGTCTCAAGGTCATGGCGGCGTTTGCGCGACGTCCAAAGAGTGTCGCATATGGCTATAATATGTGGTCATACTCACTTGTCAGAACCTAACAGCTTATACGTTCGAGATACATCCGTTATCTCTTGAGTGATTTCGCCATTTTTTAATGACCTTCCCTGTACGCCATGTTTATGGAAAGCTAAAACACTATCCGGCAAACACACTACGAGAAAGAATAAAGTTATAGTCGTTATATTAAACAGGGTGTTGCATAACTTACTGTACAAACTTAACGAGCATATTCCTGAGGTCATTTCAAGCAAAAAATGTCTTATGAACAAATGTCCAATGTGCCATTTTCCTGCGAGTAGTTCTTTCAATTATCCACGAGAGGCAGCACTTGTGGTAGGTACAAACATTATTTATTCTCCATTAGTGTCGTGTCACTTTAATGGTAAAACTTAATTATTAAATATTATTATTATTAAATTAATCAAATAATTAAGTTATGCCACTAAAATGACACGACACTAATGAGGAATAAATAATGTTTGTCCCTACCACAAGTGCTGCCTCTCGTGGATAATTGAAAGAACTACTCTCAGGAAAATGGCTCATTTGCCATGAATAAGGAACAACCCGGAGCTATTAAGAGCGGCCACTCAGTCCATTTCTTGATCGCGCTGTACAATGTACACGGCATTAATGCTGAAGGTAGTTATTTTGAACCATATATGTAATACTCCTATATTGCTAGCCGGGGTCTGGAGTCGGACGAAAAGCCTACGGTGTAGACATATATGTCTGTCTCTCTCGCAAGACGTCGAGTCTTATGCGCATCAACAATTTATAAAATTAATTGATTTATGATAATAACAAGGTTAGCAGTGATTATAATATTTCCGAAAATGCTATGGAAACAATGTGAATCGAATGTTGCAAAGCTTGCGCACAACAAGATGGATTTCTCGACGAAGATAGAAACAGTCATTTGCTGTCCCACTTGCGGCCTGATACTTCCACTTACGGGCGCAAGCAATATAGGAGTATTACATATATGTTTTGAACACATAAGATAGTTGTGTTGCTTTTGTTGTTACTGGTTTTTATTTTTTGCAATAAAACCATAGAAATATCATAGATAGAATAGGAAAGCCACCCAAAAAAGTGTGGATGCAAAAGATAGGGAGCAGTTCTTCTATCTTTTTAACCGACTTC
This sequence comes from Mongoloraphidia duomilia, assembly GCA_039654895.1. NCBI lineage: Eukaryota > Metazoa > Arthropoda > Insecta > Raphidioptera > Raphidiidae > Mongoloraphidia > Mongoloraphidia duomilia. The sequence continues at coordinate 7,665,593 of CM077523.1, forward strand.
AAAAAAAGGAGGTGGTTCTCAATTCGGTTGTATTTTTTTTTTTTTATGTTTGTTATAACTCATTTATAAACCGATTTTGAAAATTTTTTTTTATTTGAAAGGATATACTTTCAGATTGGTCCCATAGAAATTTCATCAAAATCGGTTCAGTAGTTCGGCTGATTTTAATAAAAGTAAGAGTAACGGCGTGTGATTCTTTAAGGTAAATGTCACTTTTTGACATATCAGACAGCGTAAAAAAGTCGGTTTAATAAAAGTGAATAACTGCGTGTGATTCTTTTATGGTAAATGTCACATTTTGACACTAAAAAGTAAAAAATAAAAAACTTTTTAACAAAAAAAAAACCTCCTTCAAAAAACCACTAAAAAGAGGAAAATAATGAAATTTTGAGGTCTGTGCCAATTTAATAAAGTATGAAGTTGGTTAAAAAGAAGATATTAATCACTATACTATACTTTTTAACCGACTTCATATTTTATTAAATTGGCACAGACCTCAAAATTTCATTTTTTTTCTCTTTTTAGTGGTTTTTTTGAAGGAGGTTTTTTTTTCCTATCACAAATACATAACCATGGTTACAGATGTAAATTAACAATACCTACCTACCACTACCTACTATAATTTTTTAAATTCTCAAGGCAACACTGTTACTTACAGTTGTGCATATGGCTTCCCTACTCTATCTATGATATCTCTATGAATAAAACCCTGCTAAATATTAAAGCTTGTATCATCTTCGAATATCCGTAGCTCGGTGATCATTGCGGATCAGACATTTGTTAATAGGACATTTTTTGTTTGAAATGACCTCAGCAATATGCTCCTTAAGTTTGTACAGTACGTCATGTAACAGCCTGTATACCTATATCAAATGTTGAAAAACAAACAAAAATTATTTACCGACACTCTCGACATCAAAATCGAACAATAGCTCGGATACTTGTTTCTTCGTAAATTTCAATTTTCCTTGCAACGTCACAATTTTAACAATTTTTTTAAAACAAACTAAAATAGCATCTTTTTCGAGCTGCGTTAAATTAACTACATTAATATTTTCTCTTCGAGGTATAACAGTCGCTGTTCCATCCATGTCTTGAAGTTCATCGGAATGGAACCAGCTTGCGCCTAAAACGGTAGATATCAATAATCAGAAGATACCGATAATCGGCAGATACCGATAATTGGCAAATATCGGTAATCGGTAGATACCAATAATCGGTAGATATCGGAAATCGGCAGATATCAAATTTACGCATTTTATTTAAGCCATTTTACAATAGTTTTTTAATACCCTGTATATTGACTTACAGTCGTTGACTCGTAACTATGTTCAAATATTTTCGCCCGATGTTAGCGTGGGTCAGCCAAATACCCCATCTTGGATGAGTACAGTATATTAATTGCAAAAAGAAATTAGCAATGTGCTCGTATCTTAAGTTTGTAAGTGATGTCTTATCAGGGTCTTCTCATTTCTCTCAGTAACATTGTCAAGATTTATCGGGGCAGTCTATTTGATAAAAATATTAAAAATATAATAATTTTCTTACCTGAATTCATATTAATGAGATCGAGTTTCAATCTGTTCGACTGATATTCCTGTTTAACAGAAACACAAACCATGGGGTATTCTTGTTCGGGCGTAATGATCATTTCAAAAACGTTCAACGGATATGGTAGATTACACTCGAAATGCTAAAATTGAATTAAAATACTTAAATCTAGTGAGCAGATCGTTAAATGAGTTAACTCAATCTTAGTGCGGGTTTACGAGGAGAAATTTTATAACGTGAGTTCGTAAGGCGCTGGTCTCTCTGAACAGCAGTTGCCGATCGTTGACGAACGACGTGGACACGCCGCGTGCGATGTACGAATGACATATAGGAAATACATGTGGCTGGTCTGTCTAGCCGGTCGATGCGTCACCGATTCAGAGAGACCATAGCCTACACGCTCGCGACAACACTTAATGATAAGTGAAGCGCGCGTGGCAGACTGACAAGACTGCCACTTCAGATAGACCATAGGCACGTCACCGGTTCAGAGAGACCATAGCCTAAACGCTCGCGACAACACCTAATGATAAGTGAAGCGCGCGTGGCAGACTGACAAGACTGCCACTTCAGATAGACCATAGGCACGTCACCGGTTCAGAGAGACCATAGCCTAAACGCTTGCGACAACACCTAATAAGTGAAGCGCGCGTGGCAGATTGACAAGACTGCCACTTCAGATAGACCATAGGCACGTCACCGGTTCAGAGAGACCATAGCCTAAACGCTCGCGACAACACCTAATGATAAGTGAAGCGCGCGTGGCAGACTGACAAGACTGCCACTTCAGATAGACCATAGGCACGTCACCGGTTCAGAGAGACCATAGCCTAAACGCTTGCGACAACACCTAATAAGTGAAGCGCGCGTGGCAGATTGACAAGACTGCCACTTCAGATAGACCATAGGCACGTCACCGGTTCAGAGAGACCATAGCCTAAACGCTCGCGACAACACCTAATGATAAGTGAAGCGCGCGTGGCAGACTGACAAGACTGCCACTTCAGATAGACCATAGGCACGTCACCGGTTCAGAGAGACCATAGCCTAAACGTTCGCGACAACACCTAATGATAAGTGAAGCCACTTCAGATAGACCATAGGCACGTCACCGGCGACGTCTAACGCACACGCCGTGACGTCACTGCACGTCGTTGGTCACGTGCGGTGGTTCAGAGAGACCATAGCCAACTACTCTATACTACTTTGTTACACTCATTATTTTGCTGTGTTCTGATTTTATTTCGGACAACTTATATGTATATTATATTACGCACCTTGAGTAGCATAAATTTGTTGAGCGGATCGTACCACTGCATCAAGAATATGCCGGACGCCATCGCGCCGCACAGGTACTTATAACCATTGTAAGGATTACGGCCAACGCAGCACTTTGTGCACCCCTTTGTATCCGGCACTTTTGTAGTCAGTGCAAATTTACGAGGCACCAATTTTTCCGGTATTTTGTTCATGTGTAAACTAAACCTATGTAACTGTTTATTTTGCAACGCTAATAAATCATGCCTATATAATTGGGGTGTTTTTCCTAAAAAACAAAATATAATCGTTTCAGAAAGTTAAACTTTCGAAAGTCGAGATATTCAATTGAATTTAAGCAGTTTCTCCGTATACGTATTTTATTTCTTTTCACAAATGTAAAATAATTTATTTCATTTCAAATTATTGTCATTGCCATTGTTTTAAATGAGTCATATAGAAATTTTATAGATATCTGGGAATCCACATATCTTTTTTACTTGGATTGCGCGCGCATACCGTGTTCACAGATGATCCGGTAACTAGGCAATAGCCTGTCTATATCTGCTGTCACTGACTGCTGCTGGTTAGGTAACAGGACACGGTGTGCGTGCGCAACCACATTTTCTCTCTCTTTTTCTTGCAGAAAAAGCAATAACGATCTCTCGCTCTTATTTCTAGAGATAGGCTCATTACAAACGGAAACCAAAATGGCTGACTCAGGAATTACCATTCGTCAAAGGAAGAGAGTAGAAAATAGTACATTGTGCCACAAGGGAGGAAATGTAGCACTTTCCTCCCGTGTTGCGCATACTATTTTCTCCTGCCAGGCCGAAAGTTCGCAAAATTGAAAAAAAAAATTATTAAAATTATTATTTTTATTTTATTTTATTATTAAAATTATTAAAAAAAAATTTTAAAAGAAATAATTTTAATGTGTAGGAGACAGAAGTAGGTGCGTGAGAGCCGGCATAAGTACTATTGCGCACGCGTAGTTTGTCCGTACCACGGGAATAAAGAGCGACTTTGTTCCCGCTTGGCAGGGACGAAAGTACGAACTTTCGGCCTAGGTAGGAGAAAAAAATTTATAGCTACACATGTCTCGAATGTATGTCTAATGATTTCATCGATGTACTACTTCCTCAATCCAAATGAATTACTATTATAATCCCTAGGTCCGTAAGTAATTATTTATCGGTCCTTTGGCAAAGAAACTGCATTATAAACAAACTTACCAACCTGATAAACTCATAAGAACATCTTTGATCACATACATCCAAACCGTTCTCCGAGGATACAATTGATCGATTGCAGTTTCGTGTAATTCGTTTAAATTTAAATTATAAATACCCTCCTCGGCGCCGAGCAATATGTGCTGATCTCTTGTTTCTGGATGAATCCACGACGCCGTGCAATGGATTCTCAATGGACAGCCGTTAAACACCTATAAAACCCAACAAAAACTGTGTACCTACTGTTCAACTGTATAACAAAATAGTAGATTGCATATCTAATGGCGTAATGAGGATTATTACTGACGAGTTGTGATATGTTAAAACAAGTGATAGCGACACACATGTGAGAAATTTCAAATACGGTATATTAACAATGAGATAAACAATCAATATGATTAATTCCCTAGACCGTAACTAAATACATAAGAATATCAGACATTATCGCCATGAAATTTGGATTCGATATCTGGGTTCGAATCTCGGCGGTGCATTTACATTTTTCCTATACAGCCTTCTATATAAATATTATGACGATAATGTCGTCTGATATTCTTATGCATTTAGTTACGGTCTAGGGAATTAACCATATTGATTGTTTATCTCAAAGTGATAGCGAGTTTTAATAATCACATGTAATAAGGCAGACTAGGCCAGACCTAGGGTCAATCTGCGCCAGCGGCAATAAACGCCCGCTATCTAGCTCACGTATGTGCGGGGCGCGGCGGCGTGCACTGAGAAAACTCTATATGGTCTTATAACTATCAGAAACAGAATTTGTAGTTCCTTTAGCTATTATATAAATATGACTGTCTTACTTTGTCGACAATAAAAAAATATAACTATTACCGTCTCTTAAAATGGCTCTGGGAGAGATTTGTTAATGGTCCCTATTAGAGACCTATAACAAACTATAGTTGTGACCAGTTGACTATAGTAAGTTCACAGAAAGGGGGCGGCCGGTACTGAACGGCCTACGGCGGTCAAGACTGATAGTCCACCTCTGGACTCACATGAATCATAAAATAACTAAACATGAGATATATATACATATTACATACTTATTACTTATAGTACATTTTGCCATACCCACTATGAAATAGATGTTCTTCACTTCATTTTCAGTATTTTCAAAAATTTTTGACTTCATTTTGTGTCGCCAACTTCACTTCTATAGTAGGCCGAGACAGAGCCGTAGCTAAGGGGGGCATTAAGGGGCAATACCCTACCTTAAAACATCCAGTGCCCTACTTTAAGGAATTATAAACAAGCCGCAAAGACTGTCACGACAGAATGACAGACTTGATCTATCTGGCATTTGGAAAAACAAGATTAAATTCGTTGCACTAAATGAAGTTCTTCGGAAATTTGATAACATGGCAAGTTCCGTTTTTTTATTTTTTTTTGAATAAATTGTCATTTACCGTTTTCTTGCTTTTGTAATTTGATATCACCAGATGAGGTGGGCAATCCAATTAAAAAATTGTAGTCTTTTGCTTCAGCCCTACTTTAAACTTTCAGTGCCCTATCTTGAATTCAGCTCTAGCTACGGCCCTGGGCCGAGAGTAGCTGTCAATAGGTAATAGCGGGCAGATCAGGGTCAACAAACATAAATCACTATGGAAATAGTTTGCTTTCCCACACTAGTGTGGGAGAGATAATATATTCCCGCACACCGGCCTGTCAAAAGTCACTTTACATGCATGTAAAGCAGCTATTTTACAGTGGGTATGGCAAAAAAAAAACACAATCACGTACTTTTGAAAAGCATGCACCCATATGCACTTTAGGAGTGGGAGGTAAGCCGTTACTCGGAGGACGCGGCGGAGTATGTCTTCTACGATGTTTACGTGGCGGTACTACGGGACAAGACACTAGATCCGGAGGAGAATCGATTCCGCCATCGCCACTCGTCTCTGTAAGATTGTCACGATGAGTACCTAGATAAAGCCAAACAAAAATTTTCAACATTTCATTGTACTGTTCTATAATACATTTTCGGAGATACGAAGCGCAATTAGGGCGGAAAGTTGCCGATTGCGAACAAGTGTGACCTTCGCTTGCCGAACCGCAGCGAGGGCGGCAATCACACGAGTCGCAATCGCCAATTCCGCCCGAGTCACGTACGGTACTTTCTGCAATAAGTGAATTGAAAGAACATTAAAAACACCGTAAATGGATATTGTAGGTTAAGGCGAACTGTCAGATATAGTTTACAATTATCGCGTAGGATGTCGTCACTTTCGATTACTCTCGACACAAAAAGAACGAAAACACTTTACTTTTGATCTGACATGCAGAAGCCAACTTTCGTCCCCAAAAACAAGTATGTAATGTTACACTGTCAATGCACATATTACAAAAAAAACTTTTTAACAAAAAAAAAAACCTCCTTCAAAAAACCACTAAAAAGAGGAAAATAATGAAATTTTGAGGTCTGTGCCAATTTAATAAAATATGAAGTCGGTTAAAAAGTATAGTTTAGTGATTAATATCTTCTTTTTAACCAACTTCATATTTTATTAAATTGGCACAGACCTCAAAATTTCATTATTTTCTTCTTTTTAGTGGTTTTTTGAGGGAGGTTTTTTGAGAGAGGTTTTTTTTTTGTTAAAAAGTTTTTTATTCTTTACTTTTTAGTGTCAAAAAGTGACATTTACCTTAAAAGAGTCACACGCCGTTACTCACTTTTATTAAAATCAGCCGAACTACTGAACCGATTTTGATGAAATTTCTATGGGACTAATCTGAAAGTATATCCTTTCAAATAAAAAAAATTTTCAAAATCGGTTTATAAATGACTGAGTTATGAAGTAACAAACATAAAAAAAAAATACAACCGAATTGAGAACCACCTCCTTTTCTTGAAGTCGGTTAAAAAGAAAAATTACAGGTGTTCAATCGATAGAAACCCAACTGCTAGAAGCGCTAGTGGCAATCTATACTAATATAATAAAGCTGAAGAGTTTGTTTGTGTTTGAACGCGCTAATCTCAGGAACTACTAATCCGATTTGAAATTGTTTTGTTTTGTTAGATAGCCCGTTTATTGGAGAAGGTTATAGGCTATCCGAGATCTTTTAAATTCAACCCCAAAGAGGGTAAAACGATGGTGTAGAATTTTTTAACTAATCAACGCCCAGGCCAAACCGCTGAAGCTATTATACTAATATGCATCGCAGGGGAAGAATTTCTCGCGGGGTATTAATAAATCATAAATTCTTAGCACCCGGCTGAAGCTGGACGGAATCGCTAGTATTCTTATAAAACTTGTTTAAAAATTAATTTCAAAGTTTTATACTGTGTCAACCAAAGATTGGACATTTTAAAAAATGATTAAAATTGGTTCGTGCTAAGACCAGCTCTGGTCTCACATAGTACTTACTTATGAGCCAACGATTAGTAAATTTCACAAAAAAAAAAGTACCGTTAACGGTTTCCTTTGAGCCTCCGCTGTCGCTTAACGACCGTTGACGTTGTCCGTTGACGTTTAACGAGCTTATCAACCCGAATATTTCGTCTACGGAAGAATGTCGTCTCGGCGAGCTGTTGCAAGCCTGTTCTGTCGGACTTAAGTTGGTAATTTCTTCTTCGGTATGAATATCACATTTAGTTAACGAATTTCGATCGGAATCAGCCATCGGTAGAGTCGCCCTATTAATTCAAAATAGAGCGTTTCATCGATCTTACAGATATAAAAAAAATTATGCACCTGAACCAAAACGTTAAATTAAATTTGTGTTAATTGATTCTTTATTAGTGAACGGTGCAAAGAAAAAAGCGAATCGCAAACATTCGACAGTCACTATTTTCAAAACATCTGCATCAGTATCTACTTTTAGGTAGGCAACTGTCACTTGTTACTTAAAAGAATGCTGATGACCTCAGCTGTTGTGCGTCTATAATTTATAATCTGTTACTTAAAAGTATATCTAAATGTAGATATGAATGCGGATCTAGACATTTTAATTTTCAGACAAGCGTTTTGAATATATTTTTTTATAATTTAACAAAAATTAAGCATATTTGCAATTAAAAATATTTATATATTAAATAGATTTATATGGCTGTTTTGCAATTGAAAATTTTTATTGGAAGAACAGCCAATTACATAATTTACATATATGGAGAATGTTAGATTGGTAATCATGTCACGGTTGAGTAATTGTAAGCTCATTCCGCCGCGATAGTGGAAAGGTTCAGGTTAGAGTCCTGACGGTGACTATGATTGTCAAAATGATTTTTTCCGATATTTGCAGGAATCAATTATGTAATTGGCTGCTCTTGCAATAAAAATTTTCAAAAATATTTATAGCGGGGAAAAAACGTAATTCGACCAATAGACATCCCTGGCTTAGATTTTGCAAATATTCTTATGAATTCAACTCGTCTATGGGAACTATAAAAAATGCCAATTTGGTTTTATTTATTTATGCTTAATTTTTATTAAGGCACTTTACATACGGAATCAGTTTATGGGGTCGTTTCAATATTATTCTTGAAAAAACATAAACAAAAGTGTTATTCAATGAGGGCTACCCCACATTTTTATTCGTCAGATAGCGCTAGTGGCAAGTAAGTTATACGTTAAACTCCTTCATTTTTAATTGTCAGATGGCGCTAGTGGCGAGTAAGGTATACGCTAAACTCCTTCATTTTTTAATCGTCAGATGGCGCTAGTGGCGAGCAAGGTATATGTTAAACTTCTTCATTTTTTAATCGTCAGATGGCGCTAGTGGCGAGTAAGGTATGTCAAACGTTTAGAGATAAACAGTTTGCGTTTAGTGATTCTTCACTTATACATTATTAAAGGAATAAATAATTAAATAAATACAAAACTGCGATTTACCAGTTAAATGATTGAATGGCTAATAACTTTACTTGCTAGTGGAGCCATCAGGTGGGTGGAAAATATAAACAGTACTGACATTTGAATAACATCAAAGTGACGTATACCTCACTTTCCAGTGGCGCTATCAGGTGGTAGAAAAAAGCATGGTAGCCCTCATTTATTCAATTATTTAAAAACGATTTTTACACAAACGTTATTCTATTAATAAAAAATAGTTACATATCGTCGGTTAAGAAGTGACACCTCGTAACTAACAAAATTGGTCAAAATGAGTTACAGATACCATTTTTTTTTCAGAAAAAAATGGCCGGTCATTTCTGGTGTCTCTCCTGTAAAATTAGGTATGGGGTGTCAACTTTTTAACCGACGATATATATTTTGCTGTTTAATTGCAACTTTTTAAAAATTTAAATATGGAACATGCCACAGAAAAAAATGTTAACAGCTTATAAATAATTAGGTACATATTTGAGGTTATGAATTATTATTTTACTTTATTACATTGATATAATAGTACTGCGCCGATTATACCATCATTGTTTTCATGTCCAAGGACTTGAAGAGACAAAGCAAATTTTCGCATAGCATTATTACTAGAGTCCGGCCGATGGCCAGTTTTAACATTGGAAATGTTTATGTTCGTATATGGGGGCAGAGTTACGAGTTTTCGTTCAAGGCCAAAAGACAACGGTGTCGCGATCAAGTGAGAAGCAATCATGCAAAATTGAACAAGTGCAATTTTTTCGAAATGTGTTTTATATCATGTCTAGTTAATTGAGAGGTATTTGCGACGATCTGCGGTGGTATTTTTGAGCAAATGTTAATAAATACTGTAGAAAAATCCATTTAAAAGTTAAGTAATCAAGCAAAAGTGAACGCGTATATAACAGAAGAATAATAGGGTTATTCCTGACAAAACTAAACAGTGCATTGATAAATATTGTGTGTATAATAAACAGTTAATTATGTTTCATATATGCTGTTATCATTTCCAATGTCCTCGATGGTTGCAAGGATTGCGAAATCTGTGAATTTTTTAACCGAAGTTGAATTTCGGCTTCTTTTCAAGCTGAAGGTATTGTATAATGCTAATAGAAGAAGGGAAAATGCTTATTATTTTAAGCTCAACGCATTTGCGTTGACGTCGAGAAGTATTTTTTCACTTCTTGTTTTTTTAGGGTTCCGTACCAAAAAGGAACCCTATTTCCGAGAGCTAGTGACAATTTTTTGGTATTATTTATTAAAGACCTTATTTTTGTGAAGATGTTGAGGGACGCCCTGAGTAAGGGATTTTGCTAGATAGCGGTATGGAAGGGATGCAGACCGCCTACAACATGTAACAAAAAAATGGTCACAATAATTATTGCTTCAAGGCTGAAATTGTTTGTATAGCTTGTCGGTGACCCAATAATGCCATTATAATATTTGCAGATCGATTGGTCAGTATTAAAGGGGTGGCAGATCACCCTAAACGTGTCATGTACCCAACGAAATTTATATTATTAGTTCAAGGTTCAAATTTAATATGTTGTTACGGCGACTATTTTAAGCATATATTTCAAATATCGCTATTAACCCCCTCTCTTAGAGGTAAATCTTGCTCGCCTAGGCGTTTATTTCGTTCTGCAAGGGGGTTAATACCGACATTTTGTTCTGTAAATTGAAACATATCCTTAAAACAGTCGCCGTAACAACATTTTAAAATTTGAACCTTGAACTAATAATATAAATTTCGTCTGGTACATGACACGTTTAGGGTGATCTGTCACCCCTTTAATACTGACCAATCGATCTGCAAATATTATAATGGCATTATTGGGTCACCGACAAGCTATACAAACAATTTCAGCCTTGAAGCAATAATAATTGTGACCATTTTTTTTTTGTTACATGTTGGGGGCGGACGGCGGTCTGCATTCCTCCCATACCGCTGTCTAGCAAAATACCTTACTCAGGGCACTTTAATATGCCTCCCTCAACATCTTCACAAAAATAAGACCTTGATTAAATAACACCAAAAAATTGTCACTAGCTCTCGGCCTTATTGTTGTGCCAACGATGTCCATCTGTCTATAGGTGGAGTTCAGTGAATCTAACCCATTCAAATTTCATTAGAAGAGAGAATTAAGAACATAATAAACAACTCTAGCGCTACATAGCGTTATTTGTGCTAAATCATAAATGGACACGACGTCATAAACGCTCGAGCATTTTGTTGCGGCTAAGAATTTTATAAGCTCAAATTAATTTGACAAATGTCTATCAACTGCCAGATAGTAGTCGTTTAACAAAACAGCCTACCGCTATACAGCGTGGTACATCTTAAACAATGCAGTGAAATATCTCGTAAACGGTACAAATCATAAAAAGATATTTTATACTAAAGAAAACGACTCAAAAGTGGCTTAAGGATCCAATTAAGAAGAAAATACTGTTTTATTTTATACTAAAGTTATAGAGTGTCAAGGGGGACAGAAGACTGTGATATCAGATTTAACATAGGTGGTGCTGTGAAGGTCAGGTGAAGGTCAGCTTCGATTTTTTAATTGTAACAGTGCATTTTTATTCCATATTAAAAATACAGTATTTAATAGTGAACAGCAAATTATTAAGGTACATATCAGATAAAGTTAATAAATATTGAGATATTTAGAAATTAAATAACAGCCAAAATGAACGACAATTAGATAAATTATGGCATAGTAGATAGCCTTGATATTACGCACCGGCCTTCTTGGCTTGAATTCAATTCATGAAAGAACCGAATTGACAAATTAAATTTGCTATTTAATTTGTAAATATCTCAATATTTATATACTTTAATAATTTGTTCACTATTAAATACTGTATCGTATTCTGGAATAAAAATGCACTGTTACAATTAAAAAATCGAAGCTGACCTTCGCCTGACTTTCACAGCACCACCTGTTAAATCTGATATCAGTCTTCTGTCCCTCTTGACACTCTATAACTTTTGTATAAAACATTTTTTTATGGTTTGTACCGTTTACGAGATATTTCACTGCATTGTTTAAGATGTGCCACCCTGTATTTATTAGAGCTAAAATAACTATAATTCACTTTCAAGATAGAGTGATCTGTGGATCAGCTCGTGTCTCTTTGTTTCTTGAGTTGTGATTGGTCAGTCGGGAGAATTTCAAATTTTGATAATGTACTGGACCGCATTTACATATTTATTTTGTTGTAAGCTGTAGGTAAGTGACACTGCTGGAATGTATTTTTTCAAATTACTCTATCTTGGAAATGAATAGACTATAGCACTGTGTCATCATTTATACCGTGTGTTTCTATAAACAAGAAAATATTTTTCAAACAATCAACAACAATGGTATCATCAGTTATCTTTTGTTTTGATTACGATAAACAAGTGAATGTGGAAAAACTTGTATTATACAACAGCGGATGTTTGGATAAGACTTCTGTTTGCAACCAAAATAGCAAAACTCTTAATAATTTATGAAACCGACACCCATTTTATGACAAATTAAAAAAATGTTTTAATTATTGTGATGTTGGACTTACTGTTGGGAATACATCTCTCCAGAGTGATATCGTAGTGTGCTCCTACAATGTTAGACAAACAACTCATTTAAAAAAAATCATGTCAGTTAATGCGCGCGCGCAAGACAGAATGAAAAGAGCGTGTGTGGTGCGCGTGCGCGCGCCTGCGCGTTATGTATTTTGGTGTGTATTCATATGTATATAATGTGAGAGTGTGTTTGATTAACTGGTTAGTAATGTTAGTGCTGACAAAAGCGTAAAATGGCTGACTACGGCTAACTGTTATTATTACCTTAACATTAATTCCTCGTCAATGTACTGCAAGAGACTCCTAAAATACCATCAAACATTATATAAAAATTAAAATAAAATACAATAAAAATATTGTAAAAAATGCAAACAAAAAATAATGAAAACGTCAAAATTAAAAATAAAACGCAACAAAACAAAAACAAGCAAAAAAAACCTTTTAGGTGGTTTCAAATAGAGATACAAGAAAAATAACTATTCGTTACTCGAGTACTTGTTACCCGACGAGATCCGAAGCAACTAATACCAACATGATAAAATAATCGTTACTTTTTACAAACACTTGATACTCGATGTAACTTTTAACTATGTAACTGATTAGATTTTGTATACAGATTGTAACAAATTAAAGCTGTGCATAGGCCGTTCTGTGTGTAAGACAGAGATCGATATATAAAGTATTAAGTAAGAATGAGATAAATAATCACTAAAGGAAGTTACTGTGGTTACTGTAAATAAATAATATTTATACAACCTAATAACGTCATCTTTGTTTTTGCGCTCCTTCTATGCTGTAAAAATGTAAATCTTTTACCAGTTTACCAACTAAAGTAACTAATTAACCACAATGTTAATTCGTAATATTATTTATATCTGGTACAAAAGTTTTAACAATTATTTTATTAATTAATTTATTAAGAGTTCGAAAAGACCTCCACGTTCTGCCAAACAATATCCTAATCGATTACAAAAATTTCCCCTCACATTGGCTAACATTTGATGGTCAACGGACTGACATGCATTAGAAATTTTGAAAGGCAGCTACAAATAATTTTATTATGTCGGCGGTTGAATTACCACCATAATTATTTGGATTTTTTCCCAAACAGTTTAAATTGCCATTTTATCAATAATTTCAGTAGTGACTATTTTTACTGCAGAAAACAACGATGAAGCTATCAGCTTGTTCGGTATTATTTATTTACAGTAACCACAGTAACTTCCTATTAGCGATCATTTATCTCATTCTTACTTATTGCTTTATGTATCAATCTCTGTCTTACACACAGAATGCCCTATGCACAGGTTTAATTTGATACTGTATCTGTATCTAACTACATATCTTACAGTATTGTAACATAGCTGAATAAAATACCGAACATTAAACAATTGACGTATCAAAGCAGGCTCCTGTTGTCCAGTGAAAGTATTGTTATTATTCTGCGGTTCATATAGTTCGTCTGATGGACGACTATTCAGTACCTACCTGTCACCAGGTACCTAAGCAATGACAAATAACATGAACAAGTGTAGGCAGAGCCAGTCTTTCCGTTTTAACACGTAAAATGTCCGAGTACTTATAACAATTAGTAAGTATCGAGTATTGTACCTAAAAGTAATGAATAGTTATAAGTACCGAGAAGTAACGAAAACTTGCATCTCTAGTTTCAAAAGCCGAAGAATTTCCAACAATCAATACGAAGAAAATAGCAGTCGGCAAAATCAAATTTTATTGATATCCGAGTACATCTCAGTTATATAGTTTTATAATAGTATAAAGAATCGATAAAAATAGACTGTTATCTGAAATTTTAATCATTGGATGGGGGCATAGTAAAAGCAGGCACTATCGTTTATTTTATTGATGCAGATTTTAAAAGCATTAAGGATTAAAAAAAAAATAGTAGGTCCTGATTATACGAGTATTCTTTATCAGAGTCCTAGCAGTTACTAAGCGTCAACTAATGAACTGACTCCAAAAGAAAATAAAATTGATAGTAAAAGATCAAGAGAAAAGTATAGTATGATTACGATTAATGTCAAGACATCTTAAAGGGGCTGTGTTGGAACTAAAATATCATATTATGGATTTTTTCTTTAATTATTATAAGTTTCAAATAGTTCTTGAACCCATTTAAATTTAACTAAACAGAACAAAACATTCAAAGACTGTTTCTTAAGGCGGTTTAATCCGCAAACGATAGATGGCGTAGCATACTGCGTCACTAGTGTTTGCTGTCACAAATAAAGGGTTTTCCAATTTGGGCGGGTCGATGTTGAAATGGAATAAAACAAGCTGTGTGTGAGGTATTAACGAAATTCTTTATTTATTTGAAAGGCCCGTGTATGCCATTATGTATGAAATATGACATCGTTCAAATGTCCGCCGCGACTTCGCACGGTGGAACGGATCCGTGAGGTCCAATTTTCAATTACTCTGTCGCATAGATCCGGCTGAATTTGAGCGATGGCCTGAGTTATGTTGACTTTGAGGGCATCGGTCGATTGCGGCTTATTGGCATAAACCTGCGACTTCAGAAAACCCCACAAGAAAAAGTCTAGCAGGGTCAAATCGCACGATCTTGGTGGCCAATTCACGTCACCTCTGCCAGAGATAACCATACCCTCAAATCGTTCATGCAGAATGTCCATCAACGCGGCGGACATTTGAACGATGTCTCATATTTCATACATAATGGCATACATGGGCCTTTCAAATAAATAAAGAATTTCGTTAATACGTCACACACAGCTTGTTTTATTCCATTTCAACATCGACCCGCCCAAAATGGAAAACCCTTTATGTATTCAAAGTCAGTAAACCAACGAAGTTAAAATCGATATTTTCGCTCACTGTTCATCCCCCTTTTGTCGTAGCTTAATAATAATATATTACATCCCATGTTACTCGCCAAGAAATAGGCTTTTACACAGCGAAAGGATTTTTCAAATCGGTTTCGTGCTTCTCGAGTTTTGAGGTATCGGATACAAACTTTTTCTTTTATATTTAGCATAGGGTGATAAGCCATTCTGTCTTAAATGGAGCATGCTGCGCTATCTATCGTTTATGGATGAAGCTACCCTAGAAACTGTTTTTGATGCATACAGCTAGGAAATTTACGATTTACCCATACGAATATAACGAGAGTGAACATGTTCGAATAATGATTTGCATGTTAGGAAATTCATAAACGGACTGATCGGATGTATCAAACGGGTGCCTTGGAAACTATCAGTTCGTTTATAAATTTCTTTTATTTCACTCTAACATACACAAATCATTATTCGAACATGCTCGCTTTCGTTATATTCGTATGGGCAAGTCATAGATTTCCAAGCTGTATGTATTTGTAACAGTATACTGTATGTGGTAAAAGTAATTCTATTTGTTAGTACAGAATATGATGTTCCGATGTTTATCGTATTTCTTGTTAATTTATAAACAAAAAAAAAAAAAGTAAAATATTTTATAGGTTAAGAATTATTTTTTCGAATATAACCCGCCTTTTGGTATACAAATTACAATTCAACATCTACAGTATAAACAAATGACTACAACTCAAAGTTAGTTTTGATGAAAGTCATACGATTATAAATAATAAATACAAATTTTAACACAAGAACAATGACGTAACACAATGCTGTAATCAGGAAAAATTCATTAATTAAAACCTATGGGATTTTAACCCTAAACTATACATGTCAACTCAGTCCGCCGCGATAGTGGAAAGTTTAGGGTTAGAATCCCTACGGTGACATAGGTTTGAATTAATGAATTTTTCCTGATTACAGCATTGTGTTACGTCATTGTTCTTACAATAGGTGTTCATATACTGTTTGCAGTCATTATGCATTCATTTAAAAACAAATAATAAATACTGAATTTGAAAATATTTTTTTCAAAATAATTTATGTTAATCTGGTAAGTTTTTCCAACGCATAAATTTATCCACATCCCATGCAAATTTAATAAATTATTATTATTAAAAAAAATCAATAGTCTATTTCAAAAATAGAGTACCTTAATGGCATTTGAAAAATATCTTCTCCAGTCAATGGAGGTTTTAAACAATGAGTGTAAGATTTTTGTTCTGAGCTACAAAAATATTAAGGCAATATAGAAAATGAATTTTCAAGTACATGAAAAAAATTGTAGTTAACATTATCAACGCACCGTGTCATTGTGAACCAGTCTTTAAATAGATTTTCTTTAAAAGAGGTGTCTGCACTTCAAGTTACCGTTAAAATCCTTTAGAGGCGCTGTCGTCGTTATAAATGTAATATTATTTTTCACAGTTCAATTTTTTTAAATATTTTGAGTAGTTCAAATACTAGCATATAGAGGACTCTGAACAAACAATAAGTCACCCTACGTTTGCACTTTACCGCATCGACGCTTGAAACACAATCAATCACAAAACCTTTCAAAAACACGAACTGAACACGAAATTCAAAACTGACCGATGCCACGAAAACGAAAGTAGCGCCCTCTTTTAGACAATCGCTACACTTTTTTTAGTTATTGATAGCAGCCACAGTTCCAGTATCTGTCATGATTGACTTAAACTTTAGCATATCCATTTGTTGTCTTTCAATTTTTCAAATTTAATCTCAATTCCTACTTTCATTAATTTCAATACATGAACCCAAAAATGTTTAATACCAAGAAAATCATCTATAGAATCTTACTGACCACACAAATTGACAGTACTTTCAATATAAAAGCTGCTATGATGTGAGAAAAATTGAGTTATATTACATATGGTGTCGCCATCTTTTGAAATGGGTGAAGTGCAGGCGGCTTTTAATAGAAGACTCAAAACGATAGTAGCTCCCTCTCTTAGACAATAGCTACACTATTTTAGTTATTGATAGCAGCCACAGTTCCAGTATCTGTCATGAATGACTTACCTTTAGCATATTATGCATTTGTCGTCTTTCAATTTTTCAAATTTTATCTCAATTCCTGCTTTCATTAATTTCAATACATGAACCCAAAAATGTTTAATACCAAGAATACCATCTATATAATCTTACTGATCACACAAATTTACTGTACTTTCAATATAAAAGCTGTTATGTTGTGAGAAAAATTGAGTTAAATTACATATGGTGTCGCCATCTTTTGAAATGGTTGAAGTGCAGGCCCCTTTTAATAAAAGACTAAACACGAAAAGCCTTCTAATACCGAAATCTCGGGGTCCCGACTGATTTTAAGCGTGCTTCAGCATAGTATAAAGAATATTCATAGTAGAAACGCTTGAGACAGCCAATCACAATCGTGTTTGGAGTATGCGACTGTCGTCTGTTCCTTCCACTGATGTGATGTAACAAGGCCGTATTAGAAAAATGTTTTTAAATGCTGTGTTGCGTGGAGTAATAGAATAAAAATGAATGAATTTTGTGGGTTTTATTAAAATTTAAAAATAACACTGACATAATAAAAAATAGGCACAAATAAAGATATTAAACAATATAAACAAAATGAGTATTATGAAACTAAAAAAAAAGAATACAGCACTGTGCGGCTTTGTTCGTCGTCCTACAGCCAAACTGAGTAGTATATAGGTAGCACCAATAAGAAAACAGTATGGGCGTGCCTGATCGCTCTGCAAGCTAACACAACCTGCGCAGCTCGTCTGCGCGATTTAGGTACTGACAGAGCAGCGATTCTACTTTAATAATTCTATACACTATGGCTTCGATATATCTGTAATAGCGAGACTCATATCGAGATTAAGATTAGTATATACATACAGTAATCGGTTCGTCATATTTGAATATGTCCACGTCACATTAAATTTTGTTCCTATGTCTCCAAAGACCTTTTGTTGTGTTCCTATTTTATTTCAAAGAAAATCCCGAGATCGGAGCTACTATCTCTATTCCCGAAAATATCGGGGTTAAAATATCGACGCAATAACAATGGTGGATTACTGCGCAACCAGCGCTTGCCTCAGGATTTGGCAAAGATCTTGGTGGGCCTCAATATCAGTTACCTTGAGGTCCTCAAATATCAAAATCTGCTTCGAATGAATGGAAATGCGAAATATTTCATTTTTACTAGCAAATTGGATTTTTGGTTCTGACGAAACTTCAAACGTTGATAATATTAACCGAAAGACCGCCGTATAAAAAGTGAAAAACAGAATGTTTTTCGTGTCGTGTGTCAGGAATGTGTTTTGTGTCAGTTTATATAAATAAATAAAATGACAGAACTAACTTTTCTCGTCCCTCTCGTCCGATCGTATCGAACGCAGTCCCAAGCCCGCACTGCTGGTGCTGCGAACAATTGTGAACGGTCTTGACATTGTTCATTATGTCGACTATGTCCCAAGGCTGAGACGTGTCCTCATTCAACGTCTGCAAAGTCTCTGCAAGATAAACAAAACATATGAAGATTGGACCGATAATAAGGCACGGACTGCGCATATTCAGGGTCAGTTTTAGGCCCCGCGTTTAGAAGGGCCCTGCATATTAACAATCTTCAAAAACCGCAGTAGACGTGTTAGGATGAACGCTCGCAAATATGAACTATTTCATAACGCGCACAGAAAAATGTGTCCATTGACTACTCTGTAGTGTGAACAGTAAACAGGTGACTACTCTGTAATGTGAACAGTAAACAGTTGACTACTCTCTAATGTTCACATGACAGAGTAGTCAAAAGCAAAATGTGTTCATTGACTACTCTGTAATGTGAACATTAGAGAGTAGTCAACTGTTTACTGTTCACATTACAGAGTAGTTTACTGTTCACATTACAGAGTAGTCAACTGTTTACTGTTCACATTTCAGAGTAGGCAATGGACACATTTTGCTTTTGACTACTCTGTAATGTGAACAATAAACAGTTGACTACTCTCTAATGTTCACATTACAGAGTAGTCAAAAGCAAAATGTGCCCATTGACTACTCTGTAATGTGAACAGTAAACAGTTGACTACTCTCTAATGTTCACATTAAAGAGTAGTCAAAAGCAAAATGTGTCCATTGACTTACTCTGTAATGTGAACAGTAAACAGTTGACTACTCTCTAATGTTCACATTACAGAGTAGTCAGCTGTTCAACAGTGGTAATTTGCCATGATGACAGGGCGGGATATAGTCAATTGTGATTGCTATAGACCTTTTCATTATCAATTTTTTTTCTGCGCATGTGTCCAATTCCGCCATGTTTTCCAGAGACATGTCATATTGACAGATGGCAAGTGATTGATTTTGAAAAAAGTAAATAAAAATTAAATGAGAAATATTATTTAATTAAAGAAGTGATACAACACCCTAGAAAAATATTTAAGTACTTTTGAAGATAAACTTTTTACGATAAACAATTTCCGACAGGTAGTATTCAAACCTTTCAACCAATTTTCGTTTACTTTTACCAGTTTTCCGGCCATGGCACTTCAACCACCGCCCCAATTTAGCACAAGTATGTTCTTCCACTGTTTTATGCACTAATTTAGCACTGTCACTAACATTTTCATCTAAATTAACATTGAAAAACATTTCTGATCTAGTCATGTGCGTCAAAAAGTGTACGAAACTTCTGAAAGCCGCGGTTACAACCATGGCGACGGCGCTTGCGCGTAACTACTCGTGAAAAGGTCTATAGTTCGCGCCACTTACGTAGTGGCAGTATGTCGTGTTTTAAATTACA
This sequence comes from Mongoloraphidia duomilia, assembly GCA_039654895.1. Taxonomy (NCBI): domain Eukaryota; kingdom Metazoa; phylum Arthropoda; class Insecta; order Raphidioptera; family Raphidiidae; genus Mongoloraphidia; species Mongoloraphidia duomilia. The sequence goes on from CM077523.1 coordinate 7,685,695, forward strand.
TTGAAAAACACTCTTCGGAATTTTTTAAATACACAATAAGCTTAAAAAAAAAAGATTTATAGTCTATTTGTAATGTAGATTTCTCAAAAAAAAAAAATCGGAACGATCCCATTTGTATTCTTTCATATAGTTATTTATTATAGTATGTGTCTTATTTTTACAATATTTTTCCACCATGCTAGTGTCCCCGTTTTATGCCTACCTTGTTGTTGTAAAACAACCTCGTCTTCTTCTATGCTCTGATGGGAAGCGCTCGGTATTGGAATGCCTCTGGGTTTCGGTTTAGCTGTCATTCGAGATGCAATTCTGTGCGGAACATTCGGTACGGCCTGAAACACGAGTCGTTTATTTTACATTCAAAAAAACAAAAACAAAAAACACCAAAACTGCAGATCTATAGTTTATTCATTTCCAAATTTATATAAATTGCTTTTTTAAGCCAACCAACAGCTAAGGTTATTTGGGCCTAGCACCAATTTATATTTTCAATGAACTGCGTTTCGATTTCAAATAAGCTCAAAAGTACATTTTGAAATATTTATGTAGGCCTGCCCGCTAAAAGCGTTATTGTATCATTTGGATTTAATTTATCAATGATAAATTAAAAATTTTGGAATTGGAATTTGGCCTGGAAAATACAATGATTATGTAATTCAAAACAAAAGACAAACCCCGTCGTCATCCGGATCGAGATCGGCAAACATATGCGATGGATTGTTCGCCTTTTGCAACAATTCGATTGCGAGTCTCTTACTCATGTCACCTTGGAAAAATTGATGCTGAAATATAAAAAAATATCGAAAATCAAGATAATTAAACAAACTAACATTAATTGTTAAAACAGTGAATTATTTTGAAAATAAGGAAATCAATGACAGAATTTTTCGAATATTTGAAAATTTGCGCAAAACTCAGCGACATATCGGTTGGGAACCGCAGTTCTATAAAACAAAAACATACCTGAAGTAATTTGTCTGCCGTCGGTCTTTTTTTGGGATTTTTTGTAAGTGCCACTTTTACAAAATTATGGAAAGTTGGACTCCTGTCAACAAAATAAATACATTTCAAAAAATAAAATAAAACGTTTTAAATGAGCCATTTTCCTGAGAGTAGTTCTCTCAATTATCCACGATCTGCAGCACTTGTTTGTAGGGACAATTATTTATTCCCCATAGTGTCGTGACATTTTAGTGGTATAATTTAATTATTAAATTAATTAAGTTATACCATTAAAATCACACGACACTAATGGGGAATAAATAATGTTTGTACCTACCACAAGTGCTGCCTCTCGTTGATAATTGAAAGAACTACTCTAAGATAAATGGCTCATTATTTACACTTAAGAATTTTGTTATATGATAATCGTTTCACACAATTAGACGCGTAAGATGTTCCATAATAAATTGTCAATGATCACTTTTTACAACTGTCTTTATTTTTATTTATTGTAGATTATAAACGCGTCGACATCTCAGGTCATTAGCATCTTTCAACTACACTAAATAACAACTTTCTTAAAACTAAATAACATCACAAAACATCCATGAGCGCAAGTGGGATTCGAACCCACGACAGTCTAATCTAGAGGCTGCGGTACCAAATATGCTATCCACTAGGCTATACTGCACTCTTTTACAACTGTCAAATGAGAACTGTCAGACTTATGTAGAATTAAAATGGCAGCCAATCAAAATAGTATCGAAACAATTATGACATACGGTACAAAAACGATTTACTTCAAGTTAAACGGCCGAATCTAGAGCTACAAATTCAAATCTCAGAAACTCACCATCTGTCTTTGTCTTTGAGCGTCGGTGGTTTAAATCCGCTCTTTGACATTAAAAAAAGCGCCCTCATTGGATGCAGGTCGAACATCGGCGGCTGGAGTTCGGCCAGTTCAATAGCGGTTATTCCGCACGCCCAAATATCGCACAGCTGATTATAACCACCTTTTCGTTCAACCGCTGCGACCTTTCAAACGAAGAATTTAAAAATTAATTAACATAAACAATTGAATGAGCCATTTTCCTGAGAGTAGTTCCTTCAATTATTCACGAGAAGCAGCACTTGTGGTACGTACAAACATTATTTTTGACTGTTCATATCTGTATTTTTCAGTTTTTATGAATTAATAAAAATTTATTATTATTATTATTATTTATTCCCCATTAGTGCCGTGTCATTTTAGTGGTATAACTTAATTAATTTAATGATAATAATTTAATAATCAAGTTATACCTACCACTAAAATGACATGAGACTAATGAGGAATAAATAATGTTTGTATCTACCACAAGTGTTGCCTTTCGTGGATAATTGTAAGAACTACTCTCACGAAAATGACTCATTCTATAACATAGACAGCACTATAAGCAGGGCCGAATTAACCACGTCGGGGCCCCTTTTCAGCCGTTTGAAGATGTTCAAGCATTTTAAAACTTTTGTTTATCATACTGTATTTCGACGCATGCTGTCAGTTGATGAAATACTTCATACTTATAGAACAGAACCATCTAGCATCGAGTAGTAGAACTAATAATATGGATGCGTTACATAGCGTATTGTATGAATCATACAATACGCTACGCAACGCATTCATATTATTAGTTCTACTACTCGATACTAGATGGTTCTGCTCTGTAAGTATGAAGTATTTCATCAACTGACAGCATGCGCGTCGAAAAAAAGCAATAATACCTATTGTCATTGAGGATACAAATTTTCCAATTAAATTTTCACTCTATGAAACATGTTCAATTTCTTTTGTACGCGCACGGGGCCCCTAACCGATGCGGGGCCCCTAGACAGTTGCCTACTTTGCCTAATCGTTAAACCGGCCCTGACTATACGGACTTCGGGCCCGCGCACACATGCTACTTTTTGTATCGCGATTGTCGGTTGTAGATCGTCAAACGCAGCTACCAACAGCGTTAAATTTATTTATTGTAGATTATAGGCGCGCGATTACTAAGGTCATTAGAGTCTAATTATCAAATTAAAACGACATCACGAAACGTTCATGAGTGGAGGTGGAATTCAAATCTATGACAGTCTGATCGAGAGACCAGCACGCTAACCATTACACCAAGCTGTTAAATATTTAATGCAAACGTTAAACGGGCCAAATTCGTGTAAGACGTTTCACTTAAATAAACAAAATCGTAGCTTCGTGAAAATCAGTTTCCCGTCTTAACTGTCCGTAGATGTAGTCCAAAACAATTGATAATATCTTAACTGTCCGTAGATGAAGCCCAAAACAATTGATAATACTTTTACCTCTGGCGCCATCCAATACGGAGTGCCGATGAACGATTTTCTTTTATTTATTGTTGCAGTTATTTGTGCCGACACTCCGAAATCAGCTAGTTTAACATCGCCCGATTCGGTTAACAATATATTTGCGCCTTTAATATCCCTGAAAATAATATTTCGTTTTATAGTGCCATGTTATGTGACGTCACACTGAAGTAGTGTTTTATTACCTGTGCATTTTTCCCATACTGTGTAGATAAGATAAGCCCAATAACGTTTCCCGACACATGTAAGCGATCTGGGTCTCTGACAACGGTCCGGTAACTGAAAATAATATTAAAAAAATAGATCGTGCAGTTTACACTACACATTACAGAAGCGATTTATTTTATTGTGTTTTAAAGACCACCAACAGCTAAGGTTATTTGGGCCTAGCACCAATTCATATTTTCAATTCATTATTTTTTTTTTTAATAATAAATTAAAAATTCAATTGACACTTTTACCAGCTCTTGGGCTAGAACCCGGGAACTGGGGACTTGTAATAGAGGAACCATAGCAACGCCGTGTAACTAACAGCACTGCTACACGCTCGGCTATTCTCAAGCCCATTACAGAAGCGAAACTTCTAGACACAACTACAAACAAAATTAACGTAAGCAATCTGGATTTCTATGGTCCGGTAACTGAAAATAATATAAAAAAATAGATCGTGTAGTTTACACTACACATTACAGAAGTCAAAGTTAGTTTAACTAGTGTCAGGCTAAGTATCTAGTTTCACAAAAAAAAAAAGAAAAGAGAGAATGTGTGCTGAAGATCACACGGTAGAAGTGAAACTCTGTCTCCCATTAAACGGTGTCCTTTCACGTTCTTTCTCATTCACGTACACTAAAAACAATACAAACTATGCCACCTAGAACAATTCATTGGAACAAAAACAACGCCTTTACATTTATTTTTTACTGCCATCTATTAATGAGTTAACTAATGGAAACGGGCACTGCCAAACTTGACCGCTAGGGGCGCCAACTATATAACCACCTCTGTCTGCGCAGTTCATAGTAGTGTGTACAAATAAGTTTATTTAAAATAATAAATCATTGAAAATGCCGAAGTGCCGTATTTACCAATGTTCAAATCATAGAGGTATTTCCAAAGGATCCAGAACTGAAAAGAGGTGGTTGCATGCTTTCAGAAGGGAAAAAACTTGATTTCTCGCGCGTTTTTCTATGAAAACCAATGAAACTTAGGTGGCTATATACCGGCTGCCATCTATATTACATTTCGTATGTGCCCATCTCCATTTCTCTATACTAGTACCGCGGTTGTATTATTTTAAGCCCACTACTAATCCGGTCACGCTTTTTCCCTCCTTACATTGACGATCGGAACAGGCCCGGACTTAAAGACCCAGGGCCCCTAGGCACGTGACAGTTGGGCCCCCCAAGCCCAAAAAAATGGGGGGGAAATGGAATTGGTTGGAAATTTAGCAAAAAAAAAAAAAGTCGCCAATTGGGTTATCTTACAACATTTTTGGGCTTTTTTTTTTAATTTCCATCTCCGCCCTGGCCGGGGTCCCCTCGGCGGCTGGGCCCCTACGGCGGTGCCTTGTTGGCCTAGGCAGAAATCCGGGCCTGGATCGGAATCACTCCTACACATCAAACCTAAAGAAGTTTCTCTTCAAAAATCTAAATCAACGATCCTTTATCCCTGGTCTCTCCTTGTCAGCTATTTTAGTGTTTGATTGAATACTCACTGTGATAGATGTCCTGCAAAGAGCCACCTCCACAAAATTCCATGCATATCCAGAGCTTGTCTCGGCGCAAATAACTACCATAATATGCGATTATATTCGGATGCCGACAATCGCGCATCATAAGTATTTCTTGCTGAATTATACCGAAGTCATCTCCCGGTTCTAATTTGATCACCTTAATGGCGGCCAAGTCATTTGTAGACAGCCGTTTAGCCTACAATATTAACAATTGAACATCAATTCACGCACAGTACAAACGCTGATTTCAATAATACATCGATAACCGATTTTTACGAAATTTGCTCGGTTTTTGATACGACTTTCAGCTTTAAATGTTGATTTAAGAATGTCATTTGTTTCCAACTAAATGGAGATCTTCATTTAGTTGAAAACAAATGACATTCTTGAATCTATATTTAAAGTGAAAGTCGTATCAGAAACCGAGCATCTGAGTTTTTTTTAATACAGGGTTCAGCCTGCGACACGAACAAGTTGAACCGAGAAGTACATAAAATCATTCTTGAATGAATTGTAGATTATAAACGCTCGACAACAGATGTCATTAGCGTCAAAATCGTTCTTGTGCGCTTGCGCGAAATGTGTAAATATTAACCGAATTGTATTGTACCGAAAGCACAGTATTCTCTCTACTGTGCCAAAAGTTCTTTATGCCATATTCTGTTTCGAAAATGTAAAGAACACATTTAGAAAGAAAAACAATAGGTTCTATACCTATGTCAAAAAGTATATCTATTTCTTGCCTAAGGGCAAATGCATAGCGCGCTAATAATGATACCGTAGCATGCAAAAAAACCCATTTGTTTAACTATCTTTTTCCTATTTTTCTATTGTATGATCGTCGTAGATGATGGGTTGAAAAATCAGTTCCCCAATAAATATTTTAAATGGACATTAATTTAAAACAAAAAACGTATCGGGATACTTTAGATTTCAAAGTCTATATTGTTTAACTTCGCATATCCCGTGGAAGGTATTTCAAAGAATGTTGTACATTGTACAGTTGGATTACAATTGTGACCAACATGCCCACTGAATGGTTAATAATAAGAATAATAACCAGGGGACTAATATATTACCGAACTAAATGAATTGCATAAATTATTATAATTCTCTTGAGCTGTTACGTCTTGTCATTTAAGATAATGAAATGGATTTAAAACATCAAGTCACAATTAATAACGCAGTTCTGTACAACGGCAACGGGATTATCTAATATATAGAGAAGTTCAGATTTGAACAGATGACATATCTGTATTTTGTTGGCATAAAAATAATCTTAAGCATGTAAAGTACCTTGTACACATCTCCATACGTTCCACTGCCGATTCTTTGGATTAATTCATATTCGTCTTGAGGATTTCTGCGTGAAATATCTGAACTCAACACACCCTGAGCCATAATTGTTTTTGTTTAGTTTATTTGCTTAATTTCCACATCCTAGCTAATAATTATTTTAAGATTTGGTAAAATGACGATAATACGCCTTTAATCAGACATTTTCGCTATAATACCAACTGACAATTGACAATTGTGTACTTTCCTAAATACAACACTACAGTAAAATATGACGTCAACTGTAATTTAATAATTGAAAATTGTCATTTCTATTGTATAAAAAGTAGCGTGTATAGTTTACAATAATAAATTATTGATAACAACAATTATATTTTTGCAATAAATAAAGAATTTTGAATTATTTTTTTTGCATGTCAAAAGTGAATGTCGATTGGAGTTATTCATTTTTGCAAGTTTGTAAGCATACATTGACATAACACATTTTTGCACCATCTCCTAACCATCGAGGTGTACCCAGGGCACTGAGGTAAAAGATATAGAGGAGACATACCGTATACAACTGCTTATACAAAATTGAAGCCAGGTTTGACGTCACAGGGGCGAGTAAACATGGCGGCAAAACACGGGATAGATTGAGAATATAATTCTCTTCTTAGTTCTTCTTCTTCTTACATATAAAATGAGGGCCGAGCTACAATGGCGACTGGCTTCACTTTTAACTTCCTCTATATCTTTTACCTCAGTGACCCAGAATGTCCTCGTCTTTGCCTCCCGTCCTCCTTATCGTAACAAGTCAATGGATTTCTTCACCTAATCTGACGTTTGACGGATACATCGAAACATGACTCTGGCTCCGCGTTATGACAAATAGTTTGAAATAGTGCAAAAATAGTGTCAATAGTCTGACTATAAATTTTTTCTCAGTTCTGTCTTTGCTACTTAAGTATCTATTATTATTATCTTTGGTGAAGGCTTTACAGTGAAACGTTTTAACATCAAAATAGTGCGAAATTCACAAGAAAACATTTTTAAAGCAAGTTTACAATTATTTTTAAGTTACTAAACGAATATTGAAGATGGATATTGGCGAATTGCTATCATATAAGCCACCGCAAGCAGTAAAGCGGCCAGTAGAGCATGAAGAAGATCAAGATTCAGATGATGAAGCTGAAAGGCACAAAAAACTGCGTCGTTTAGCCCGAGCGAAAGCAAACAAAATTGCAAAAGAAATAGCTCCAATCTCGCTACAAACTGACATTTCGGAAATTAAAATTAGTGAACAAGAACGCCTCGAAATACTTAAATATGTTGAAACAGAACAACCAGAAGGTGAAGTTCTAGATGAGGCTGCAATCAAGCGAATGATTTTGGTATTTGAAAAACGATGTTTACGTAACAGAGAAATGCGTATCAAGTTTCCGGATATGCCCGAAAAATTTATGGAAAGTGAGGTTGAATTACACCAGATTTTATTAGAGTTACATGCGGTCGCTACTGTACCTGATTTATATCCCGTTCTTGTCGAACTTCAAGCAATTCCTTCTTTATTGGAATTACTTTCACATGAAAACACTGACATTTCAGTGGCTGTTGTCGATTTATTGCAAGACCTGACCGATGCAGACATATTGAATGAAAGTCCAGATGGAGCAGACGCATTATTGGATGCACTGTTGGCGCAACAAATTTGTGCTTTACTTGTTCAGAATTTAGAAAGATTAGACGAGAGTGTCAAAGAAGAATCAGAAGGGGTGCACAATACTTTAGGAATTTTCGAGAACTTAACTGAAACTCGACCTTCCATTTGTGTGGATGCAGCACGTCAAGGTCTCATGCAATGGCTTATTCGACGACTACGACAACGGGGTCCTTTTGATGCTAATAAATTATATGCAAGTGAATTATTGAGCATATTATTACAGGATACTCCAGATAATCGTACAGTGCTGGGTGAAATGGACGGCATTGATGTTCTTCTTCAACAGTTAGCCTTTTATAAAAGACATGATCCAACAACTCCTGAAGAACAAGAAATGATGGAGAACTTGTTTAATTGCATGTGCAGTTGTTTATTGGAACCAAGCAACCGGGAGAGATTCTTGAAGGGTGAAGGTTTACAATTGATGAATTTAATGCTTAGGGAAAAAAAATTATCTCGTAATGGTTCACTGAAAGTTCTTGATCATGCTATGTCTGGGCCTGATGGGAAGGATAACTGTAACAAGTTTGTCGATATTCTTGGCCTACGAACTATTTTTCCATTGTTTATGAAAACACCGCGAAAAAATCGTAAACGTATACTTTCTGCTGAGGAACATGAAGAACATGTCGTATCGATAATAGCAAGTATGCTTCGTAATTGCCGCGGTGCACAAAGGCAAAGGCTAGTCAGCAAATTCACAGAAAATGATCATGAAAAAGTCGATCGGCTGCTCGAATTACATTTCAAATATCTCGATAAAGTAGAACAAATTGATGTGCAATTAGATAAAGTCCATAAAGATTCTAGCGATGACAGTGAAGATGAGGAAGAAGTTAATTATTTAAAACGTTTAGAAGGTGGCCTTTTTACTTTACAACTTGTAGATTACATTATACTTGAGGTGTCCACAGGTGGACCACCTTCAATAAAACAAAGAGTCACTCAAATTCTGAGCCTTCGAGGTGCATCTCTTAAAACCATTCGTCATGTAATGAGAGAATATGCAGGTAATTTGGGAGATGCAGGAGATACAGAATGGCGTAATCAAGAGCAGCAACATATCTTGCAATTAGTGGATAAATTTTAGTTTCTATTGACTTTTTAACCGAGTTCAAAAAAGAAGGAGGTTGTATATTTGAGACCTGTTTTTTTTATGTATGTATGTTACTGATTTCTTCTGTATTTGTGAACCGATTTGGATGATTATTGTTTTATTTAATAGAACATACCTTCGGAGTAGTCCCATATAAACTTTACTTAGATCGGTTCAGTAGTTCGACTGATTTCAATAAAAAAAAAAAATTAGTAACGGAGTGTAATACCGTTAAGGTAAATGTCATTTCTTTCTAGACATTTTAATTCATCATTGTTAAATGGTCGATGTTGATCGAACTTGTACCCCCCCCCCCCCCAACTGTGCCGCCCGCGTGCAGTGCACAGTCGCTTACGGCGGCCCCTCAGATAAATATTTTAACGTCTTTGGGCGATTCTGATATTTGCACACAAGAATACTAGAGATCAGGAGAGGAAACTTGCTATTCCGAGCTATGTAACGTGCAGTCCGTTATACGTCGCACGCCATGCGACACTCATCTGTCGATGACATAGCGTCGGATGTTTTCGTCTTAATTCATGTGAACCGAAGTGAAGATTATCGTCGGTTAAATTTTATTTTCTATTTCAGAGACAGAGAGAACTATACAACAAACGCATGAGCAGTGTCACATAACGTATTTCGTCCGACCCCCTCCACTTGAGTATCTTCTCCTGGTCTGTGTCTTCTTGCTCGTACATAATCGCACTCGTAAATACTCGCAATGTGTATAGGACTCGGCAACATTTCGGGCGACAAAATTACAAACCTAAATAGATTTACAATTATTTATTATTCCAATAAACATTCAAACATATTAATTACCGTTAAAAATATTTTCACAGTAAAATACATACACGCTAAAACCATTTTGTGCGCAATGTGCCACAATTAAAATATTTAGAAAGACTGGCACTTGAGAAAACTGATTCGATAAACATTAACAATAATTAACACCAAATCGAATCAATATAAAAAGTTACTTATCGATTATTTAGATTGTCTTTAAAATTATTTTAAACATTCAATGATAATGAATATTTTTCATACTTCATTTATTTATTAATTGTTACAAACATTTTAAAATTGTTTGCATTTTTAAACTACTATTCGTCGGTGATATTGCAAAAACTGCTAAGTCACTCTGCAATAGTGATGGGACTCGAGTTGTGTTTCACTCGAGTGGTTTTTATTTTACTCGCACTCGAGTCAAATTTATTTTTACTCGGCTTTCGAGTGACTCGAATCGTCGAGTGATTCGAGTCACTCGAATCGTCAAGTGATTCGAGTCAACTCGAGTGACTCGAATTTGTCGAGTGACCCAAATCAGCTAGATCTACTCGATTGGCGAGTTGACTCGGAACACTCGAATGACCTGTAGTGACTCGAGTGAGAAGTACAAGTTAAGACATGCTTAGCCAATGTATGACATACAATATGCATGCCTTAATCTTTCATTTGAAATTCAGTACATAGTTTGAGTTGTTTTATTTGTTAAATGTTTGTGTAAACTGTAAAGCTGTTTTCTAATAGTTCGTGTTTAAAATGAGTGAGAGCTACACTGAATGTGGTTAGTGGTTACTCATTATTATGGCCTGCCTGCACGTAAAAAAATGACTCGAGTTACATTGTCACTCGAGTGACTCGAATCATATCTTCACTCGAGTTGAAAAATTGTCACTGGAGTCTTATCTTGACTCGAGTAACTAGTTTCGTACAGGCGAGTGACTCGAGTCTTATCTTGACTCGAGTAGCATTTGAGTGACTCGTTTTGTCAAGCGAGTGACTCATTTTGTCAGGCGAGTGACGAGTGAAAAAATTTTCTCTCGAGTCTTATCTTGACTCGAGTAGCATTTGAGTGACTCGTTTTGTCAAGCGAGTGACTCATTTTATCAGGCGAGTGACTCGAGTAAAAAAATGTCACTCGAGTCCCATCACTACTCTGCAATACTGCGTAACATCACTCTGCAGACTACAGTTAGATAGTATGGTGGTAACGTCGCGCTTGAATTTGAATATTAGCGATGTGTTACAACATAACGTTGCGCAGTATCGTAGAATGACGTTTTCTGCGGTTTCATAATATCACCGACGTTTTAGATATGCAAAAAAGATATCGACGCTTTACGACTGAAATAATATAATCATATTTTAAAATCGACCTATTATAATATACATTAAAAATATGATCATGAAATTCAAACGTTAGAAATGTTTAAAATTACATTATAGAAAAATTTATAGAAATGGAATAATAGCACCGTAACAAGAAATATTCATTTCAAACCGTTGATATAAATGGTCATCATACAATAAATAATAATTTATTTTGTTTAAAATTCTTAACTGATTTTTTAGTACCTACGTCACTCCATTAATTAAGTCACATAGCAATTAATTAATCAGAACCAAATAAAGAGCCATGTATTGCTAAAATATTTTTTTTTTTTTTTAATTATAGACGCGTCAGCTGCTATGGCTATTTGCGGCTAAAATATTGTTACAATGGATTAGATTGAATATAAAATATTCATTGTCGAAAAAACAAGCGTAATTTGTTAAAATTCTGAAAAAAATGTTTTTTTAGAACTGATTTATAATGTCAATTGATTTTTGTACCACATAACACCAAAACTGCCATGTTTCGTTCAATTTTTTGTAGTAAATAAATAAAACTTTTTAAATTCCGATTCTTGTGTATTTTCTATACAGTATACATAGGGTGCGTACCACTTGGCGCCCACAACGCCAGCGCCTATGACCTCACATTGTGCCGTTCCACTAGCTTACAAACATTTTTTTTTTGTGATGTTTATTGGCCTGACTCTTGTCTTTGGCCAGTAGCCGGCGGACGAAAATTGTAGTGGAACGACTAGTGGACATAAACAAACATAGCTACCATTATTCCATAAAAAACAGAATATTTTGCATCAAAGTAAGGTTATATTTTTCTCAAAAAAGCTAAATCAATCAAATGTTATAATAGGTATATGTTTTGCATCCTCCACAGACATGTAGAGCTCAAATGAGTTCAATATATTCATCCATTTCACTATTGTAAAATATAACGTACTCTGCTGTCATCTCTGTGACATTAACAAAACAAACATGGCTACCATTATTCCGTCAAAAAACAGAATATTTTCCATCAATGTAAGGTTATATTTTTCTCAAAAAAGCTAAATCGATCAAATGTTATAATAGGTATATGTTTTGCATCCTCCACAGATATGTAGAGCTCAAATGAGTTCAATATATTCATCCATTTCACTATAATAAAAAATGGTGGAACCTTTGGTGTAAAGATACGAAATGTTACAATTACCACAAAACACCAAACCATAACAAACACTCTCGACGTACGTTTCGCCAACCAAGTTGGCATCATCAGGAGATGATTAAAACTTTTAAGTTTTAATCATCTCCTGATGATGCCAACTTGGTTGGCGAAACGTACGTCGAGAGTGTTTGTTATGGTTTGGTGTTTTGTGGTAATTGTAACATTTCGCATTTCACTATAGTTAAATATAACATATATTAATAAAACTCGTATGTAGTGGAAATCAATTGATTCCTTTGAATATATGGAGAATGTTAGATTGGTAATCATGTCACGGTTGAGTATTGTAAGCTCATTCCGCCGCGATAGTGGAAAGGTTCAGGTTAGAGTCCTGTCTGTGACTATGGTTGTCAAAACGATTTTTTCCGATATTGCAGAAATCAATTATGTAATTGGCTGCTCTTCCAATAAAATTTTCAATTGCAAAACAGCCATAGAACATATTCTGCAGTCATTTCTGTGACATTAAAATGCGCGGGAAAATAGTGAACGACCGCGTCGACCCACACAAACGAGAGTGTCATGGCTTGATGCGAACGCTATCTGTGACATTCATGACGTTTTCATCGCGACCAAAGTGATCGCAGTCGCCATATGGAACGACGTACAGGCGTTGCGGTCGCCAAGTGGAATGCACCCAAAGTATGGTCGGGTGGCTGGACCTAGAGATTGGAGCATCAAATCTTTTGTTACTAGAAACACGTAATGACATCTCACTTAAATTAATTTTTGCGGTAGACATCTAAAGTTAAAGACATACCAGAAATGATTGCCACACAAAAACGTCTGACACCATAGAACTCTAACCTATAAAATGTCACTACCATAAATGTTAGTACAAGATGGTGTACATTAGATGTCACTACGTGACTAGCGAAAAATTTGCGTATTACAACTTCATAAAAACAATTGAATTTTATGATACTTTAGGTTATGTATAACTGTTTAACGTCGCGTTACTCACGTATTTTTAAAAGTTTTACCAACAACAAAAAATAAATTATTATTTAAAAAAAAAAAACAACATTTGAATAATATTTTTGAAAATGGAAGAGCGATACATACTATGTTAAAGTCTTATTTAAATTTACAAAATAAACGTTTATCCTCCTCCGCCACCGAGTTCATCTTCATATTGTTTACGGAAACAATCTCCGACCGGGAAGAAGTCCCAACAGCGCTGCTGATACATGTTCCATACATATGTTTCTTGACCAGTATGTTCCGTATCGGGTTTATTGATCAAATGCATCAAGAAGAACCTTAAACATTTGTATAATCGGGTTTCAGAGATTATTGTTTCAATTTAAATGATAAAAACAATTTGCACCACTGACATCTATACAGGGTGTCCAAATGGTGAGTTCTCGGCTGATATATTGATTTTGGGTAAAGATAGAAAAAAAGTAAGAAAAATCGCAGGATAGTGGACAAAATATTTGATTTATTAAATGTACAACGTTTCGTCTATAGATTTTTGAAAAAGTCTAAATCTATAGACGAAACGTTGTACATTTAATTAATCAAATATTTTGTCCACTATCCTGCGATTTTTCTTAATTTTATTATAATCACGATGGACACGATTTCTAATATAAATATAAAAAAGTTTAAATACAAAAGTTGAATGAATAATGGTGTATGTGTATAACCTAAAAATATTTTTTTTATACAGTGTGTTCCAGAAAAGTGATGTTGTGTACAACTTTTTTATTTTAAGTGGAACACTGTATATTATTGATAAGTCTACATCTTTTATTCATGACTTTTTTTCTTTTTTTTTTGAGAACATAATATCTGAAAATGCAATTTTTTAGACAAGGTGTAGATCATGATGTAAAAAAATATGTAAACTTATCAATACAATTCAATAATATACAGGGTGTTCCAATCAAAATAACAAAATTGTACACATCACTTTTCTCTGGAACAAATTGTATAAAAAAAAATTTTTAGGTTATACACCATCAAAATCATACAACTTTTGTATTTTAACTTTTTTTCTATCTTCACCCAAAATGAATATACCAACTGAGAACGCACTATTTGGATATCCCGTATATGGAGAGCCGATGCCATAGTCCCCACACCTGCCTAGACGTCCGCCATCTTGTTAAGGTCATTTTCCGCGCATGCGCCATAGATGTGTTCACGCCGCGGCGAACTTGAACGCATGCGCAAGCAATCAGTTTTTCCACAGCACCGAGGAATTATTGCGCATGCCCCGGAAAAATTCCATACAAGATGTCGGAAATTCTAATGTTCTTCTTCCACTCTGGTATCATCGGCTCTCTATAAATACATATCTGTACACTTACATGTAATTCGCCAGATTATGTTCCTGTTGTACGTGAGTGTCGAATCCGTGCGGCACTTTATCGAAATAATCTTTCCCCGTACCGCAAATGAAACAATTGGACTCCATGTCTTCTTTTACACTCTCTAACTGATCACGAAGCTCACCAAAAGCATCAATGATCAAACCTACAATGTCACGTGAATACTATAAATTAACCAAAAATTAAACTTCTTATGTCTGAATGAATGAATGAATTGTAGATTATAGACGCTCGACAACAGAGGTCATTAGCGTCTACCCTTATGTCGGTAGCACATATTATACAATATGGGACACAGTTTTGATGTCGTGCAAAAGCCGCTATGACCTTGGGACATTTAAATGAGCCATTTTCCTGAGAGTATTTCTTTCAATTATCCACGAGAGGGCACTTGTGGTAGGCAAAAACATTATTTATTCCCCATAGTGTCGTAACATTTTAGTGGTATAACTTAATTATTAAATTATTATTATCATGAAATTAATTAAATAAATAAGTTATACCACTAAAATGACACGACACTAATGGGGAATAAATAACGGTTGTACCTACCACAAGTGTGCTTCTCGTGGATAATTGAAAGAACTTGACTTGTGAATATCAACGTTGCCATTTATATGTTGCGATATTTTTAACATTGGAAATGTTTATGTTCGTATATGGGGGCAGAGTTACGAGTTTTCGTTCAAGGCCAAAAGACAACGGTGTCGCGATCAAGTGAGGAGCAATCATGCAAAATTGAACAAGTGCAATTTTTTCGAAATGTGTTTTATATCATGACTAGTTAATTGAGAGGTATTTGCGACGATCTGCGGTGTTATTTTTGAGCAAATTTTAATAAATACTGTAGAAAAATCCATTTAAAAGTTAAGTAATCAAGCAAAAGTGAACGCGTATATAACAGAAGAATAATAGGGTTATTCCTGACAAAACTAAACAGTGCATTGATAAATATTGTGTGTATAATAAACAGTTAATTATGTTTCATATATGCTGTATCATTTCCAATGTCCTCGATGGTTGCAAGGATTGCGAAATCTGTGAATTTTTTATTAAAAGCGTAATTTTAGTTGTAAATATGTGTTTAGGAATATTAAGCATGCGTTTAAGCTGGGTAGATGTGGTATTATTGTTATTATACACACAGCACATGTTATTTGCCCGGAAACAATGAGAATCTTTTAAGGTTATTATTATTGTAGATTATAGACGCGTCGACAACTCAGGTCACTAGCGTCTTCAACACAACAATTAATAATCCAGTGTATTAGAATCTGCCAGCCGGCATACACAAACCGACTGGTACGAGCTCGGGCTCCTGGGAACGCCAATTCCCAAAGAACAACTACAGTCTAATGTTCCCCCTGGGGGAATCTTTTGAGGTTAGGTCACGTCAGGTTAATGGACATGATGTCGAACAGCACGACATACATGAATTACTCGGCTAAATTCGGTCTCAATCGGATAGGACCAGATTGATCGTAACCTTGCAACGACGTCCACGAAGTTCCCATCTATGCATGAAATGGAACTAGTCTCTTTAAATTGGATACATCATTATCTTTGTCGCTTCTATTCTCACTCGAGTGTTGCATATGGTATAATATGTGACGGTAGTGTAAGTTCACATGTTAAGAAACTGGAGCGTAACAAAAAGTGAAACGTCGTCACTCGGTGCGTCAGTGAGAGACAGGGGAGAAGTGTAAGTTCACATGTTAAGAAACTGGAGCGTAACGAAAAGTGAAAAGTCGTCACTAGGTGCGTCAATGAGAGACAGGGAAGAAGTGTAAGTTCGCATGTTAAGAAATTGGAGCGTAACGAAAAGTGAAACGCCTATACTCGTCACTCGGTGCGTCAGTGAGAGAAAGGGGAGAAAGGAATGTCCCACTCCTTTAATAATAATAATAATAATAATAAAAAACTCGGGTCGCAGTGCCAAACCCTGCCGACAATATAGTGTATTTGCTGATGCAGGCCTTGTGGTTTTATTATGTAAACTTAAGTTTGTTTTTGGACAAAATAAAAAATTTAACCCCTTAATACATCCCTTAAAATAATTTTTTTTTTCTTAATTTCAATATTTTTATCAATGCAACCTCGGTACCAAATTAAATACACCCTTCAGTAAGTAAAGCATTATCCGCAAACTAGTGTTTTCATAAAATTTGTAAGTCCGGTCCTGTCGGGCCGATTTTATTAAAATTTTGGCAGCACATTTTATTGTTACTAAAAGGTTAAATTTCAATTTTGAAACAATTCTGAGAATTTTTTCGGCATTTTCGGGCCCAAAAACATTTTTCAACCCCTAAAAACCACCCTTAAAATGGTCCGATTGGGCCCATTTTAAATAGGCTTCGTGCGGTGATGGATTTCAACGTGCCTACCAAATTTCGTCAAAATCAATTAACTCTTTCGAAAGTTATTGCCCGCACATATATATATATATATATACATATATAAATAGACATTTCCAAAAATGGTGCCAAAATGTTCAGGAGGCTATGAAACGTCGAGAAATTTTGGCCCGACCCCTAGGTCCCGCCATCCGACCGACGCCAATAGTGTATGTGCCATATGGCAAATACACTAATAATAATATTTATTTATTCCTGTGACATAAATGTATGGAATAGGTCATAGAAAGTAAACCGCCAGTGAAGTAAGACCATATATTTAAATATATGAGTAAGACGGACGTGTTCTCAATATTCGTTACGCTCTCAATCGTAGCAAAGCGTCTGTATTTGTGACGTTAAAGCCTCGCTTTACTGACTCAGCTCTGTTGTCGAGCGTTTATAATTTATAATATCTATATTTACTGACTCAGTAAAATGAGTCTTTTTAAGTTTCTTATTCAACGCGCGTGGGGGTCACGCACTCATTTTTTTTTCCGTTTGACCTTGAATTTAAAGCAATTGTCATAAGATACTTAAAACTTACCTTGAATGATAGCCAGTAGAATAACAATAACAAAGAAGAAGAAGGTAATATCGAACAGAATGCGATAAGCTTCATAGTCATCGCCATCTGGTGGTTCTATTTCATCACCGATACCACCTCCGGCTCTCACCCCTTTGTACAAATGGAACACGAAGCACTGCCACAAAAAACATTATTTAATATTAATATATAAAATAGTAACGGAACCTCTGTCTTGCAATTTCGTTTTCTTGCATTTTTTTTGGACTTTCCTGGTATTTTGTGCGATACATAAGGTGCGTTCGTTGGTGTCTACTTTGAAAATTTCCAACAAAATTATGAAAGACGCACGTGCACAGTTGACGCGCAGTCTAAAAAATAGATTGTGCGCATGCGCTATCATTTTTATGAAAATCTTCAAAAATAAGATATAACTAATATTAACTCGAGCGAAGCTGCAGGTAATAGCTTGCATAAATTTATGGACATATTATAATTTATAGGTTACCGACGTTCAGTAACTCAGGTCATTAGCGTCTATTAAGAGCCTGGATTTTCCGACAGCCCATTCATCTCAGAGGAATAATCCCAGATTTTCTCCCCACGGCCCTGAAATATGAAACGAAATCACAAGCTTGCCGAACATATTATTCTTACCGTTAACATGTCGTGACATTTCTTATCGATCGCTTCATCCTCTTCTTGGACATAGAACTTTCTGAAGAAGTTGAAAGCTATTACTGTGTAAATATACACAATGATAGTTAATAGCATGACTGTCAGCACCAACTGCAAACAAACAATTTTTAGGTCGTAAATTAAATCATAAAATTGCATCCAGTGCTTCGATGAAAATACAAGGTATTTCAGAATAAGGTTCCGATACTTGAGGATCTTGTTCCTCCGATGATTTTAAGAAAAAAAGTCTATATAAACTATGGTCCGTAACCACTTTATTTCTGAGATACATGCTGGGTTTATCGTACACTTTTCACAGGCTGTTTTTTTAATCACGCTGTTAAATTTTGATTGCTACGTGTTCATTGGTTGCTGCGTTTTCATTTTGACAAATTGTTGAACGTTACCATAGCAACCGTCATTTAACAGCGCGATTAAAAATTACGATAAACGTAACAGACTGTTAAAATTAAAAAAAAAATCGGTTTTCCCCTAATATTTTTGAAACCACAACAGATATTTTTTTAAGTTTTGGTAAATAGTAAGTAGGTATTGAAACACATTTTTACTTCCCACCTCTACTATGGTAGGGAAATAATGGATTTAGTCCGAAAAAAATATTTCGAGATTTTAACAGATCTTCACGTTTTGAGACCCTAGCAATTGTTTAAGATCATTTTCTGACTGATGCCTGTATGTGTGTGGGTGTGTGGTCAATTTTTCGCCTTCGATATCGTAAAAACGGAACAACATACGGCCATGCCGATTGTTCTATTGTGTTTATCAGCCTTTAACTTAGATCTGATTAGATTTTGAGTCAAATCGGTTCAGTGGATCCTGAGATATTAAAAAAAACGTTTTCAATGTCACGCATTAACATAGGTAAAAAAAAATATAAATGAATTCTAGATTTATATTAGAAATCGTGTCCATCGTGATTATAATAAAATTAAGCAAAATCGCAGGATAGTGGACAAAATAATTTGAAAAAGTCTAAATCTATAGACGAAACGTCGTACATTTAATTTAATAAATCAAATTATTTTGTCCACTATCCTGCGATTTTGCTTAATTTTATTGAATTCTAGATGTTATAATATGAAAAAAATGTAAATATTTTTTTCTCTAAAATGTACAGTTTTCGAGAAAAAAAATATTTTACTAAAAAAAATAAAAATTGTACGTAAATCAAGGTAAGCATGATTTTTGCTATATTAAGCTAGCCATCAGTAGATCACTAAGCAAAAAAGAGGGCCATGCTTTTTTTCAAACAATAAAAAAAGAGTGTTTATTTTTTGCAAATATAAATACTAGGTGGGAAGTATAGGACTGGTCATCAGTCGAATTTTGTTCAACAAAGATATTGGGGAAAGATCGATTTTTTAATTTCAACACCCTGTATCTCAGAAATAAAGCGGTTAAAGGCCATAGTTTATAATTTATATGACCTTTAAAATAATCCGAGGAATAAGGTCGCCAAGTATCGAAACCTTATTCTGAAACATGTGATGCCAATTAAACAAATGAAAGTCGTTGGTAAACAGCCAATTTACGCGGTCCACGTTTGGCCTACGCGAGCGTCTTTAGTACATCTCCCATTGAGAGGCGCTGGTGTACCATTATTTTAGTCCGCTAATTTTGGTGGAATCGACTATCCAGATTTTTAATTACAGTCGAACTTCGATAACTCGAACTATGACTTGCCACAAAAAAAATTCGAGTTATCAAATCATATTAATTTTCACTCTTGACGCTATTGCCAACCAATTTTATTTGAGTTATCAAGAATTCGAGTTACCAAAGTTCGATTGTATATAAAAGAGTTTACAGAAAAAAAAAAATGAATTAGCACTCACTTGTTTGCCGTTATGAGTTACGGATTGCAAGATCGTCCTCAGCGTCTTGAAACCGACGGCCACGTCGAGTAAATGAGCGGCGAAGAAGAAATTATTGAAGTTTCCGAGTACCGAGAATGTGAAATACCACAAAGCGTACAAAAAGGCGTTGTCGGTAATTGTGACACCGGCCTTCCACACTTGATAGCGCCAATCAATATTCAAAATGCTGCCGAAAAAAATATTAAGTTCATTAGAATGCCGCCAGATGTGCTGCAGTCAATAAACCCTATATAAATCTACTGACTGTGTGTGTGTACGTATGTTCGTTCGTACTTTGATGACCTTTATTTGGCTCGCATAACAAATAATGATACTGGCTCTAGACTAATTTTATTCGACACATAATTACATTAAAGAACACCTGATAAAGGGCTTGAAAATGGCCGAGTGTATAGCAGTGCTGTTATTTATATGGCGTTGCTATAGTTCCTTTATTGCAAGTCCCTAGTTCTCGGGTTCTAGCCCGAGAGCTGGTCAAAGTGTCGATTGGATTTTCAATTTATTATTAAAAAAAAAATAATGAATTAAAAATACGAATTGGTGCTAGGTTCAAATAACCTTAGCTGTTGGTGGTCTTTAAAAACACAATTTAACACCTGATAAGCACCCAAAAAATTTGAATTGGCGGTTTTTTTATAACAAAAAAACTACTATAAAATTATTGTAAAATGTTTATTGCAAATAGTTTCTTTACTGTAGACTGGTTTAAGCGGAAAAAAATTTATTTTTTGGCACTTTTACTTACAAATAAATAATGCCTTTTCCTTCCTCTTCTTGCTGAGTGAAAGAAGTTTTTTCCATGCCGAGTAAATTGCTGATCGATTCAAAATCGTATGATTCACTGTACTTTTGACGTACCTTCTTTTTAACAAATTTATCCCAGTAATTAACCGGGAACGATCTGAAAAACAAAATATGTTTTACTATAAATTAAACAAATGCTCACTCACTATCTTTGGCTACTCAAAACCAGTCTCAAAATTTTCAAAAAGAGAATTTACAAATATTTCATTCAAATGTTTCTATATGTATCAAGAATTTTTTTATGTAAACAATGCTCCCTAATTGACTATAATACAGTAGAGTTCGTATATTACGACTTCGTTTGTAACGACTAACCGTTTTTAGCGACGTAAATGCAAACTCAAGTTTCATATACGAGCCCCGTTCCGCTTCAGTTGGCCCACTTACCAAAAAATTCAATTATTAGTCCTCAATTAACAGAAATCGAAACAATAGTGTAATATAGGTATTTTTAATTTTGTACCAAACAGTGGCGGCGCCTGAACATTTTAAATGGGTGTTCTGCAGTCAACCTGGAGATTGGAGTAGCCCCCCCTAATGAGGGAACCTCGGAAAAAATTCAAAAATACATTTGCAATTTTTAAGTGTATTTTTGATCTGAATAATTTGTCTACACATTGATTTCGCTAGCGCTAAAATCGTAAATAAGTGATTTTTATAGCAATATTTATTAATGTATTAAAAAAAATTTTGGAGCATACAAGTAATTCAAGAATTACAAGGCGCGATATTCAAGTAGGTACTGTGTGTAAACGGTTTTATTGAACATAGGGAAATTAACACTGAGAATATTTATAATTTTGTAGTAGGCTATGAGCCATAAGACCTAATATAAATATGTATTGGATTACATAGAAAAAATAGTACAGTGAATTTTTTAAACAATTTTCCATAGCAACGGTTGACTATTAAGCGTTACTCGGAACCGGCTAAATAAAAAAGTCATGATGTGTCGTAAGACACCCGACAGAAGCTATGCTTTTTACGCATTGTATATAAAACCGAATTTATCAAAGATATAAATAATACAATTAAAAAGTTATTATTTGATCGCCATTTTAAAATCTGACGCCATTTTATTTTTTTGTGTCTTATTAAATTCTCAAATATCAATTTTCAAAAGGATCGGATAATTTTTACAAAGAAATATATACCTATGACCGCCATTTTAAAATATGACATCATTTTATTCTTTTGTGTCCTATAAAACTCGCAAATATTAATTTTCAAAAAGATCAGATCATTTTTGCAAAAAAGTACATATGGCCGCCATTTTGAAATCTGACGTCATTTTATTTTTTTGTGTTCTATGAAACTCTCAAATATCAATTTTCAAAAGGATCGGATAATTTTTACAAAAAAGTACATACGGCCGCCATTTTTAAATCTGACATCATTTTATTTTTTTGTGTCCTATGAAACTTTCAAATACCGATTTTCAAAAGGATCGGATAATTTTTACAAAAAAGTATATATGGCCGCCATTTTGAAATCTGACGTCATTTTATTTTTTGTGACCTATGAAACTTTCAAATATCAATTTTCAAAAGGATCGGATAATTTTTACAAAAAAGTACTTACGGCCGCCATTTTGAAATCTGACATCATTTTATTTTTTTGTGTCCTATGAAACTTTCAAATACTAATTTTCAAAAGGATCGGATAATTTTTACAAAAAAGTATATATGGCCGCCATTTTGAAATCTGACATCATTTTATTTTTTTGTGACCTATGAAACTCTCAAATATCAATTTTCAAAAGGATCGGATAATTTTTACAAAAATGTCCATACGGCCGACATTTTTAAATCTGACGTCATTTTATTTTTTTGTGTCTTATGAAACTCTCAAATATCAATTTTCAAAAGGATCGGATAATTTTTACAAAGGAGTACTACATATTTCCGCCATTTTGAAATATGACGTCATTTTATTTTTTTGTGTCCTATAAAACTCGCATATATCAATTTTCAAAGAGATCGGATAATTTTTACAAAAAAGTACATATTATGGCCGCCATTTTGAAATCTGACGCCATTTTATTTTTTTGTGTCCTATGAAACTTTCAAATACCGATTTTCAAAAGGATCGGATAATTTTTACAAAAAAGTATATATGGCCGCCATTTTGAAATCTGACGTCATTTTATTTTTTTGTGTTCTATGAAACTCTCAAATATCAATTTTCAAAATGATCGGATAATTTTTACAAAAAAGTACATACGGCCGCCATTTTGAAATCTGACGTCATTTTATTTTTTTGTGTCCTATGAAGCTCTCAAATATCAATTTTCAAAAGGATCGTATAATTTTTAGAAAGGAGTTCTACATATTTCCGCCATTTTGAAATCTGACATCATTTTATTTTTTTGTGTCCTATAAAACTCGCAAATATCAATTTTCAAAAGGATCGGATAATTTTTACAAAAAAGTATATATGGCCGCCATTTTGAAATCTGACGTCATTTTATTTTTTTGTGTTCTATGAAACTCTCAAATATCAATTTTCAAAAGGATCTGATAATTCTTACAAAAAAGTACATATGGCCGCCATTTTGAAATCTGACATCATTTAATTTTTTTGTGTGCTATAAAACTCTCAAATATTAATTTTCAAAAGAATCGGATAATGTTTACAAAAAAGTACATATGGCCGCCATTTTGAAATCTGACGCCATTTTATTTTTTTGTGTCCTATAAAACTCTCAAATATTAATTTTCAAAAGGATCTAATAATTTTTAGTGTGCTTTATTTCCTTAGTCTGATTTTATTACATTTATCCGAAACGTTACCGGAGAAAGACCTTTTGCCTGTGAAAATTCAAAAGTACGATTTGCACCTGGACGAACTCGGGCTGGTTACCATAATATTGTATTGTCACCGGAGCTACACATGTATGCAAAATTTCAACTCAATCGAATCATGGGAAGTGGGTAAAAATTCAAAAGTACGATTTACACCCGGACGAAAGCCGGGCCGGTCAGCTAGTTACCATAATATTGTATTGTCACCGGAGCTACACATGTGTGCAAAATTTCAACTCAATCGGATCATAGGAAGTGGGTGAAAATTCAAAAGTATGATTTACACCCGGACGAAAGCCGGGCCGGTCAGCTAGTTACCATAATATTGTATTGTCACCGGAGCTACACATGTGTGCAAAATTTCAACTCAATCGATCGCAAGATTTGTAACAAATATACGGGATCAAGCTAAATAAAACCACCGTTTAAAAAACAAAGCATCTACAACCTACTTATTTTTGCGTGATGCCAGAACATAGTTTTTATTTGAGAATCAGTTCGGTTGCTTTTGCGTGATGCCAGAATATTTTAAAACTCGCAGTCGCATAAGAGGTTATTTACTTGAAAAAAATCATGTAAATCGGATCAGTGGTTCTCGAGTTATAAGCGTACAAAGGGACATAGAGACAGAGAAAATCAAATTGTTCGGGAAGGTATGATGAACGTCGAGAAATTTTGGTCCGATCCGATCGACGTCAATAATTAGTTACACGTCATTTTAACTCAGTAGGCCAGGGTTTTTAAACTTAAATTCAAACATCAGCAGTCAAAAAATTGAATAACTATATTTAAATAATGCAATATAAGATAGAGCATACGCTATCTTCCAATATCCATATCACACTGTGCAACAGACAAGGACAACCGAAACAAGTTCGCGATTTATTAGATAAAGTCGCATTTATTTAGTTCAATAATCATAAAAATCTGTATAAAAAAACTGTTTTGACACAATATTATACATGAAATCTATCTAAAATTTTCTGCTCTTTCGTTTAAGAGATTGCGAAATCTGTGAATTTTTTATGTAAACAATGCTCCTAACTAACTAGTAGAGTTTGTCTATTACGACTTTTTTATATTAATCGTCCGGTTAGAACGAAATTACAATACATATTGTCCCTCTGATCTGAAATACACACATATGTGCATTGTTTAATTTTCATTAAAGTTACATAATACATATGTATTTGTAAGTGATAACCTAAGCCTACTAAGATAATTAAATAATTAAATAGAAAAATGAAAACAATATAATCAGAGAAACTAAAACTCCAAAAATATTTCAAAAGTTAGGGTAACATCACCTTTAAAGGTTATAACGGCCATTATTCTTCGAGGCATAGTATTAACTAAGTTGAAATACGTTTCGAGTTTTAGTTTCTCTGATTTTACCTAGATTTTATTCGTTTTTCTATTTAAATTATTATCTTAGTAGGAATACATTATCTTAGAAGGTTAAGGTTATGACAAAAAGTCTGTAAAATGTTTGGTACAAAATAAAAAATACCTATATTACACTATTGTTTCGATTTCTGTTAATTGAGGACTAATAATCGAGTTTTTTGGTAAATGGGCCAACTGAAGTGGGACGGGGCTCGTAGACGTACTATGCGTATTATGCGTCCGCTTTGTGCGTCGTCCGGTTAATACGACATAATGTCGCCGGTCCCTTGAAAGTCGTTCTATCCGAATTCTACTGTATGTTTTAACATGTTTTTAACAATTATTTGTACAACTAAAACCAATAAATCTATCTCTCGGTAAACTTACAAATTATCAGTAAACTTACTTTGCCGATATAACAAGTTTATCCCAATGTGACTTAATATCATCATCTTCCGGTTGTTCAGCAATGTACAGTCCATCGAATTCAAGTCGTCTAGCGATTTCTTTTTCACGTTTGAATATGGCCAACGGTACCTTCAGATGATAGTAGGCAATCAACATCGCAAGTGACGTCAGACTGTGGAGTAAAGCGGCTAGTCGCATAACGTGAACCATGTAGAAGAAATCTTCGTTAACATGAACCAATTCGATCGGATCCTCTTCCTCCTCTTCTCCGCTCCCACCTCCGTCTCCCGAACCGTCACCCGAAGCTCCTCCGTTCAACAAATCAGCTAGGTCTTCACCAGAGCCGCCGCCACCTCCACCACTTCCACTTCCACTGTCGTCATCTTCACCGAGTGTCGTCACTTTGTAGAACAACAAGATAAAGTTGATACCGAAAGCGAGCACAAGGGCGACGTACTTCAGGTTGTAAAAGTTTCGCGCTAGGAATGACACTGCCCTGTGAGCGTACGAATTGAAGTCGATTTGAGACACAGCCGAAGGCTCGCTCACCGTTTGTTGCGATTTAGAGTCGGATTCGATCGCCATCATTACTGCCTGTTGAGCTTGCTGAGCTTCGGCCGCCTCCTGCGCTGCACGTTTAGCGGCTTCACCCCTACAACGAATATATTTTTATAAGCTTTTATTTAACTTGCAATGTATGTTAGTTTGTGTGTTTGTTTAACTTGCAAGTCAATTTTGAACGACTTCCACGCATCGAATCGATTTGAAATTTTGTACACATATGTATTCCCAATGACAATACATGAATAAATCGTTTTTAGAAATAAATTCAACCCCTAAGGGGTTCAAACGGGGATGTAGGGTTTTTTTGACTAATCAACGCCCAGGCCAAATCACTGAAGCTAGAAATTTGAAATTTGGACAGTTGGTTCCTTTTCTGACGTAAGCATCCACTAAGAAAGGATTTCTCGAAATTCAATCCCTACGGGTGTCAAAGGAGGGTAAAATTTTGAAAGACTAAAATGAACAAAATAAAATATTAGTAAAACAAAACTTTTTAGAGACAAGCTTTTATTGAAATGTACTAAAAAGGAAAAAATAATATTTAATAATTTTGGTTCATAATTATTATAAAAGCGGGGGTTGCGACTAATAAACTATCATAGAGATTACAAGCCCCGCTTTTATATTAGATATTATTTTTCCCTTTTTAGTACATTTCAATAAAAGTGTGTCTCTAAAAAGTTTTTTTTAACTAATATTTTATTTTTTAAGTCTCCAGTACTCCCACATTATGTGTAAACATATTAAACAAAACGCCTGCAACTAAATCAACATCTCTCGGGTCTCACATTTAAGAACTTACATATGAGGGCTACCGGGATTTTTTCTGTTACCTGATAACGCCACTGGCAAGCGAGGTGAACGTAACTTTAATGTAATTCAAATATCAGTACAGTATATTTTTCGCCCACGTGATGGCGCCACTATCAGATAAGGTATCTGCATTTAATCCTTTAACGACTAAATCGAAGTTTTGTATTTAATTATTTTTATTCTTTAATAATGGATAAATGAAGAATCACTAAACACAAATCGTTAATCTCTAAACGTTTGACATACCTTACTTGCCAGTTGCTACTAGCGCCATCTGACGAATAAAAAGTGTAAGCGTTTGACGTATACCTTACTTGCTACTAACGTTATCTGACGAATAAAAATATGGTAGTCCTCATTCACTCTATAGCCAGAGATAAACTAAATTTTTTTTGAGGAGAGGGGGGTGGCGCGTAAAGATGTTTACACATCAAAAATTGAATGAATGAATTGTAAATTATAGACGCTCGACAACAGAGGTCATTAGCGTCTGTCGAAAATTGAACAAATAATTGATTGGCAACAATAAGACTAAATATTTGAATTGTACGGCAAAGGTCCGGAACTTGACATTTAAACTTAACCAAGTACTTAGTTCTTTTTTTTTTAATGAGCGCTTAGTGAGCCCCTGGAATAAATTAAAAATTTAAATGACATTCACCAGTTCACCAGGTCTTCAATTCGAACCTGAGAACTGTGGGTTGAACGCTATGTAAACCATGGTATCCCCACAATCTCTTAAAATATTCAAGCCCTGTAGATAACTTATGATTATATAACTGAACATACCCTAAAAGATCAGCAAGAGATGGGGGAGGAGGTCCTTGTATTTGAGGCACTTCGCCCTCTGCGTGCTGCTGTGCACCCTCTTCTTGACTGCCGCCGCTTTCGGCACTTTCTCCTTCGGTCGATGACTGAGGAGTACCGGCTGGTGATTCGTGTGGCGCCATTTTATACCTGAATAAACAGTGGTTTTCAATTAAACGGCAAAATACCGAATACGTCAGGCGTCCAAAAGTTAGAATAAACATCTAATTTTAATCTCGTAACGAGATTTCCACTGAATTTTACGTATCAAAAGAGAAAGCGTTTATTCCGTCGAGTACATTCACGCAAAATAATACAACTTTTTGCTAGTTACAAAATGGACCCCACTGTGGTTAGGTTGCGCTGTTGTTGTATGTGCAAATTTATTTTTAAAGAACACGAGGAATAAACGACGTTGGTTGGTTCATCCAATATTAAGAGACTGTCTATCAACAGGACATTTCCACACAAATTTTTAACCCAGACTGTACATCCGCCGGTGATCCGTCGCCTCGTCTAGTTTGCCCCGCACTAAACAATGTTTTCCGTTTCTAGCGAAAAAACGCGATGTATATTTAGTTCGTCTAGGTTCACTCGTTTGCAGGCATGGTTTTAATTTGGACATGCAATCCGCCGCGTTAAAAACGCCGCGGAAAATCCGCCCGTGTAGTTCCGCTCTTAGTCAAATACTCACTGTCCGTTGTCTTCCTTGGTGATGTCGAGACCAAACGCTTGCATCTGCCCTCCTCCCCCTTCGTCCTGAGCTGCTTGTAAGGCAGGAAGCATCCGACTAGGTTTCTCCTCTTCTTCAGTGACTTCCAGAACGGGTTCCTCGGTCTGAGATCCTCTCATTAAATTCAACAGAACGTTCATTATATACCTGTAAAAATAAATTAGCTCGAAATATTGCTTAAATTCAACAAAAAAAACTAGAGTGCGGTTTTATGAAACCACGGTTCAAGTGAAACTTTTTGCCATAACCTTAAACGTTTTTAACCTGAAATCGCCGAAAGGATATAATTGTCCAAGTGTGCAAGCTTTCACGGAAGGCATTGTTCCAAGTCTTCATGGTTTCCGGGCTTGTAGGCCGTGGTCCGGTGGTATTTCTACCTAACGTTTCGTCTACAACTGCGGTAGACATTCTCAAAGGCTGTGAGCCGCCAATGAGGCCACTTCGACCGCTGCCACATCGCCTTTGAGAATGTCTACCGCAGTTGTAGACGAAACGTCAGGTAGAAATACCACCGGACCACGGCCTACAAGCCCGGAAACCATGAAGACTAGGATATAATTGTGTTTACTTGGGTTAAACTTTGCAAAACTAAAAATGCAAGTTTAACACTGTGAATGATACTAAAAATATTAAAATAGATAAAATATAATCAAAATAGAAAAAATATTAAGTGGAATATGGAATATTTAAAAAGTGAAACTAAAATTAATGGTGCCGCCCGGGTTCGAACCAGCGACCTACTGCGTACAAACCAGCCGCGATACTCCTACACTGTGTTTACTGCTATATTTATGATATACCAAGTTGTCTGTTTGGGATGACGCAGTGTTCTGAATGAATTGTAAATTATAGACGCTCGACAACTGAGGTCATTAGCGTCTAACGCAGTGTTCTGCAATAGTGTTGGGATATATACGCGATTCTTTGATTGGACGTGACATGACCTCAACATGCGTAACCGAACGGAAAAAAACGAAGCTAAAAAGAAAACAATTGAAATTAACCTTATTTACCTTATTACAACCGATACGCCAAATCCAGAATAGTAAAACGCATAGAATATCATTTTAAAGAAACCGACAATCAATTCAGGTACCGTCATTTGTTGCATTTCTGCAATTTTGTTTTTGATGTTGGCTGGACTGAACATGTGCAGGAAGAAGTAAATACCGTCCTTAAACGCTTGTATTCCACGTCGAATTGGATCCTTACCATGCCTAAAAACAAAACGGCAAAGCCGATTGTTAAGGTAATCTTTATTTATTGTAGATTATAGACACGTCGACATCTCAGGTCATTAGCGTCTTTCAACTACACTAAATAACAACTAACTTAAAACCAAATAACACCACAAAACACCCATGAGCGCAGGCGGGATTCGAACCCACGGCAGTCCAGTCTAGAGGCTGTGGCACCAAGCATGCTAACCACTAGGCTATACTGCCCTCGTTAAAGTAATCTTTCGAAACTTGCGTCTGAGACGGGAAACAACGATATTTTCAGAAATCTATCAAAAAAAGAGAGTGTGTGTTTAAAACCACACGATAGAAGTGATACTCAACCATAGATGGCTGTACCAAACATACGCGTTGTCTAGTTCATAAATATCGCTTCTAAACTAGTACCGCGGTTGTATTACGAATTTTTCCCGTTTTTTTAGTGGCACTATCTACAAATATATCGAATTTCAACGCTCCAGTTTATCTGGAAGTGATTAGAATATTCAGACAAAGCCGGGCCAGTCAGTTATGTCCTAAAGCAAAGAACAGTGTAAAACAATTTTTGAAATCGATCTGAGATTACCCCCGATTTTCACCCGGGTGAAGCTGGCCCGGCCAGTTTCAATTATACTAAACCTTCCTCGCGAACCAATCTATCTAATCGTAAAAACCAGAACAAAATCCGTTCAGTAGTTACAAAGAAGCTGGTTTTCTGAGAATACCGGGCGAAGCCGGACCGGCCAGTTTCAAATATACATCTAAACCTTTCTAGTGAATCTATCTAATCGTGAAAATCGGAACAAAATCCGTAGTTACAGATAAAATCGGGCAAGCACAGACAGACAGACATACGCTGCGGGGACTTTGTTTTATAATATGTATTGATAGAGAGAGAGAGAGAGAGATGATAGGGAAAAAGAGATAACTACCTTTCTTCATCATCTTCTGCTATGTAACTGTAACTAGATTCTCTTGTTTTATTCACACCTCCCACTTCTTCAGTTGCCATCAAACCGCTCGCGTGTTGCATTTCAAAAATGGCGTCTTCACAAAAGTTTACAAACGCTTCCAATTTCTCTTTATCACCACCTTCTGTTACGATCGAATAGAAGAAAGCACGCTTTGACTCCTGAAACATGTCATATCGATCATTAGAAAGAAAAAATATTAATTCATTTATTACTTTGTTTTTCTAAATTTCAAAATGGCGTTTTGTTTCACTTTGCTACAACATTATTTTGTAGTTAACTGTCAAGCGTATTCGTTATTAAAAGTGAATGTACATGTCAGCACTTCGGACGTCTATGTGGGGTTTAATCTGCAGTATCACAAAACGAATGTAGATGTCAGCACTTCGGACGAAATGATGGTTTGAATCATGGAGTGATGGTTTGAATCATGGGTTTGAATGGTTTTGTAAGTGAAGTAAACTTTTAAGTTAACGAAGTTAAATTTTTATGTCAACAATGTCAGATTGGGCATACATTGATATTTATAAATACAAATTTTAACACGGACGTCGTGAACAATTACATAATTAAATGAATGCATAATGACTGCAAACAGTATATGAACACCTATTGTAAGAACAATGACGTAACACAATGCTGTAATCAAGAAAAATTCATTAATTCAAACCTAACTCAGTCCGCCGCGATAGTGGAAAGTTTAGGGTTAGAATCCCTATGGTGACATAGGTTTGAATTAATGAATTTTTCCTGATTACAGCATTGTGTTACGTCATTATTCTTACAATAGGTGTTCATATACTGTTTGCAGTCATTATGCATTCATTTAATTGATATTTATGAATACCTTGGTTTCAATAATGAGACATAATGATATTACGGGAGCTGCAATTTTTTTTTTTCATAGACCCCACATACAACGACTTCGGATTCGAACACCAGATGTCAGCCACTTTGCTTTTAATTGCAAATAAAAATCTATGGTAAAAATTACAGTAAAAATAAAATTGTTGATAAATACCTTGATTTGAGGTTTTTCCCACTGTTCGATATTCGATTCCTTTATTTCAAAATAGACTCGTTCAATGCGTTTGCTGCTGCCTAAAATTTCAATACGACCCAAAAACGGTTCGAAATAATTTAAGACCGATCCTGCCGTTTCCAAAAATCTCTGTAACCTACAAAGTGATCACAATTATTATTTCTGCCCAAATAAAACAAATAAAAACAAAACACAACAAATACCTTGGTTCATTTGGCATATGTTCCGATAAATTAGTCAACAGTACAGCCAAATTGAAGCCGATTTCTTTAGATGGTTCATGAAAACGATCCGTAAAGCCAACATAATCAATTTTTCCATCGTGGTTTGTTTCACAGCACATCAACATGAATTCAATTTCCTCTCTGTAAAAAAATAAAATAAACAAATCACTTTTAAGGTTACTTGTAATAAACAAATGATCGTTAAATAAACAATTGACATACGGCGTGTAACTCTTCTGCTGTTCCATTTTTTCCTTGAAGTCCTTGGGGAGCACCCAACCGTCACTGTTCAAGTCAATCTCAAGGAACGCCGGCGAACTGGTCAAATCCTTAAGCTTAAGGAACATGTCGAAGTATTTTAGAATAAGTTCAACATTTGAGGCGCTCTCTACCAACGTATCCACCATCTGTTTACCGATCGTACCTGTAAAATAATCATTTTATTCCTGTAATCTATCCATATATGTATATAAAAATCTCGTGTCACGGTGTTTATGTTCATACTCTTCCGAAACGGCTTGACCGATTATCATGAAATTTTTTGTGTGTATTTGGTAGGTATGAGAATAGGTCGTAAAGTATATTTCATACCGCTAGGTAATGAGGGTGTCCCTATCCAGAATTCTTGATGTGAAACATCTTATGTCGGGCTGTGAACAGGGTTAATTACATCAAATAACAAATTTCTTAAAACTAAATGATATCGCAAAATATCCATGAGCGGAGATGGAATTCGAACCTACGACAGTCTGATCTAGAGGCCGGCACTAGACCACACTGTCCTCTTGATTGATTGTAGATTATAGACGCTCGACAGTTAAGATCATCAGCGTCTATGGAAAGTGTTTTATAATTACCATTAACAACGTTTCCCTCAAGCATGGAGAGCATCATTGTAATCATGTCTTTCTGTAGATTGAGGAGTTCCTTGAGTAAATCCACCTGACTCGAATGCTTCGACAGTTTATCTTGCATGTGAGAAAACAGGAACAAGAAACCTCCAACGGCATCCCACAACCTACAATGCAAAATTAACAGTAATATAATAGCTATGTTCCAACCTACTATAAATGGATTGTTTTGAAACGGTAACGAAACTGTTTTGTGACGGTACAAACGTAGACATTGGTTGGAACGCTTTTGTGACCATTTTGTGTATCAAATCATGGCCTCCATGACCATGCATAATATGATCAAAATATATTAATTGTCAAATGTAAATTCCTAATTTCAGGCTTTTTTTGTTGTTAAAAAAATTTTGAAATTGAATAACTTATTTGATGGCTAGTTGTAAGAATAATATAAATAAATAAACGTACTAAATATTTTAACTGTTAAAAACATTTTTTTGGTAAAATAATATTAAACAGAGACAAACGTAACAAAGTGCTTAAAGCATGTCAGTTTTACAGTTTCATTTTGGTTTCATGTCTAGAGCATGTACCGAAATGATCATTCGGAAACCGTTCACAAACTATCACAAATTCGGTTGGAACGCTTTAAGAATCGTCCACAAGCGATCCAAGTTCGGTTGGCACGCGTTCTATCCACTGCGCATGAGCGTGACGGTAATATTACGGTATTCAGAGTGGTTGGAACAAAACTAATATTACTCAAATGCAAAATAATTATTAAAAATTAAAAATTGGAGCTTGCGTTTAACTACCGATATGTGTATATGGATAGCCGACGCCACAGTCTACGGTTAAACTTCAAATGTATAAAGACAAAAGGTAAACGTAACAAAAATTCAATATTAAAAACGATACATAGATATAAATTTAAAACTGGACCTGGAATGAGCGAGCGCCTGTTGATTCTGCGTACAAGGTCCTTGAATAACTTCAGTGAGCGTGTTAAAGACTTGACTCGCGACACCGATAGCTTTGAAGAAATTGGCTTTTCCGGCCGGATCGATCAGTTCCTTACTTGAATAATGCCAATAGAAGTCCATGATAGATTCCTGCAGACGCAGCAAGTAATCTACAGTGCAAATTACTACATTCACCGTAGTTGTATTACCGGCCTGCGTACGGAGATAGTTCTGCCACTCTGAAAATTTGAAATGTGTCAATCCGGTGAAAGTTAACATAGATAACTGTTCCTCTTTTATTTTTGAAGTTATACTTCTTAAGCGAGGGTAGTGAATTGGAAAAACAAAACATAAACCGACAGATTAAAAACCGACTCAAAAATTAATGAAACGCTGACAGGAATAAAACGGCTCTATCGATTTGGATGAAATTTACTGAAAAGGAGGCAAAAAATCGATCTGGCTAGGTCTCGTCCCAGGAAAAATTCGTTTTATTATAGATTTTACGATTTCTTGACGTTTCGAAATAGTGTTATATTGTAAACAGGCTTTGGATAGGTACTTATGTTTCCATAGCTTAATAAGGGAAATTTGATAAATTATTATCATGATTTGTCAAAAATAAAAATACCTAAGTCAATAGTTAAAATTAAAAACGCCAAAAACTTCAACGGAACGTGTTCTAATGAAAAATGCATGAAGTATAGCTTCGACCGTGCGCTTATGTGGGTGAGACACAGTCCATTTTTTTTTCTTAAGTTAAAGAGTGTTATACCAACCTAAGTTGTGACCTTCACAGGTCAACTGGATGAAACGAAACAGTGCGCATGTGAATTCAGCATCGTGCATATTCTTCTCTCCAGCCGCTCCTAGAATATACGAAAAAGTTATTTTTACTTATCATTACCTTCTTCCAAAAACAAAACCAATATGGAGAACCATAACCGACTTCCATGTTCCAAAATCATTTTTCAAAATACAGTAGAATCCGGATAGAACGACTTTCAAGGGACCGGCGACATTATGTCGTATTAACCGAACGACGCACAAAGCGACCGCATAATTTAAGCTTGCTTTTATATAATACATATAGTGAACAATAAATTAATTTCTATGAAAATAAAACAAAATATATTAACACTTACAAATACTTGCCACTAGCACCATCTGACGAATAAAAAATGTAAGCGTTTGACGTATACCTTACTTGTCAGTAGAGCTATCTGACGAATAAAAATATGGTAGCCCGCATTAAGGTACGTGCAGTACGCAGCTGGGATTCTAGATGGTAGCATGTATGGTAGATGGTGGCTGAAATTATAAGCGCTTATAGGTTTGCACAACGAAGCTTTGATACTAGCATTGATACAAGCTTAAATCGCGTTTGAAATGTCAGATAGCGAAGACGAATATTTGTGTTCTTCTGCTACAAAGTGGTATATTTTAAATACAAATTTGGGTAGGAGCTATCATGTCCACCCTATTAATAGAAAACGATCTAAACATGGCGAATTTCATCATTTATACCAAGAATTAAAATTTTACCCAAGCCTATTTTTTGAATATTTACGTATGGAACCTAACACTTTTAAAGGTACGTCTTAGAAAAAACTCAAAACAAATTAAATAAAACTGGCAAAATTTCACTTATTAAACTAGTCACACCCATTGCGACACTTGTACCGGTCATTTGACAGTTGTCACACGTTGATTGTAGTAGTCAGCGCGCTGAAAGAATGGTGAGATACATTTTTGAATCTAGCAGCTCTTGTAACAGCGCTTATACCTGCTACACTCACTGCTTCGTGGTGTACGCTCGCATATATAACAATGCATTAATTTAAGCAAGCCCTGCTATGATCTACGCTACCATCTAGAATCCCAGCTCCATACTGCACGTACCTTTAGTCGCCGCTCCCTGCTACCGAAAGTTGAACTCGTCCAACTTCACCAGTCGATGACGAATATTCGCCGGCTGGCGACGCCAGCGGCAAATTTTGTGGTCACACCAAGCTGATTGACGGGTGACAGTAGCGGCTACTAAATTCGAGGCTGGCAACCAGCTTAGTGTGACCCGTGCTAAAGCATAAAATAAAATCTATACAAAACCTTCTGAACCAACACCCAATCCTTCAGCTTTGGTGTTCCGTTCAAACGCGTCGAGATCGA
This sequence comes from Mongoloraphidia duomilia, assembly GCA_039654895.1. Taxonomy (NCBI): domain Eukaryota; kingdom Metazoa; phylum Arthropoda; class Insecta; order Raphidioptera; family Raphidiidae; genus Mongoloraphidia; species Mongoloraphidia duomilia. The sequence goes on from CM077523.1 coordinate 7,721,750, forward strand.
GAACGCTACAAGAATTCATGAGACCGGCGATGGACGTGAAGAATCCGACGTCCTTCTTTTCTTTGAGATGATTGAGCATGCCCATTTGAATGTCAAGATTACCACCTCGCAGTATCGATATGCCGAGCTGCAAAGTTCTCATCACCATGTCGGACGGTTGGCCCTTACATGCCGATATATGTAACAAAACCATCTCGGCAACGCCTCGATTCGCTAAGCGCGCTTGATGGAACAGCAGTTTTTGTTTTTCCATTTCTTGCTCCTGCGCAACAAGTCACGATTAAATATCTACAGTGGAACGAATTTCAAGGGACCGTAAAATTTCGTTCCCAAAAACCGTGATAATTTTAGCCGTGAATAAAAAAAGCATTCCAAAATGGAGTCGTCCCACATTACGTTAAAAATAGATTATGAAACAATTTTTAGCTTCCCATTGGAAGTCATTGTAATGGATCGAAATCAAAATGTATAACAAATTTTTATGTTTCAAGGTCCCTACACTATTTTTACACTATTTTTAGAAAGATATCTGTGTGTGTGTGTACTTATGTGTCCATTTATTTCTAAGACGAAATCTCGAGAATGAAAAATGATATCGACTACGTTAGGGTGCCAATCGACGCGTATTAACGTAAATATGATCTGAAAGAAATTTTTTCAAAATCGGAACCGTTCTTTTTTAACTAAATAGACTCCAAAAAAGTAGATTTTACACAATATCTCGCGAATAAAAAATTATATCGACTTCGTAAGGGTGTCGATCAAGGCGTGTTAACGTCACTTTGATCCGACATAAATTTTAAAAAAATCAGTTCAGCCGTTTTTTTTTTTTTTTTTTATTATTAATTATTGTTATTAAATATTTATCAAACTGGGAAGTTCGTCGTGTGGACCTCAAGGGTCGCACTTTAGTCCTAATAAACGACCCACCTCACGGCTTGTTTTGTTACATGTTGGGGGCGGTCTGCATCCCTCCCATACCGCTATCTAGCAACATTCCTTACACAGGGCACTTTAATATGCCTCCCTAAACATCTTCTCAAAAATAAGGCCTTGAATAAATAACACCAAAAAAAAGCCACTACCTCTCAGTCTAAGGTTATTGCCTAGTTAGCAGATCTTCTGTGAACACGGTATGCGCGCGCAATCCAAGTAAAAAAGATACGTGGATTATAAGAACGAAAAAGTTAGTTTACATTATTTATGTAGGAGGAAAAATATGCTCTGTTCAAAATTATCAAATTTTGCTACGTGGGACGACCCTATTATAAGAGTAAGCCAACTAAATACTAAAGAATGAATTGTGGATTATAGACGCTCGACAACAGAGGTCATTAGCGTCACGAATACTAAAAACACACTATTTACTGTATACGTACCATTAGTTTATCCATTGTTATCTTGTGAGGCGTAAAAGTAAACAAATACCAGAGTAAAATATTATAGCATCAGGGTCGGCGTATACAATCAATTTTTAATCGCACAACTATTTAGTTGTTTATCAAAAGGCTATGGGATCAGATGGGACTGCGCATACTACCGACACAATAGTTGTACAACAAAAAAATCATAAAACAGCATCGATTGTCTTTTGACTTTTCAGTCGAACAACTATCGTCGGCAGCTTATGTCTACAGCTGTGTATTGACGCTAGCATACAATCAACTAAATAGTTGTTCGGCGACCCATTAGTTTAATAGTGAAATTATGGCATAACTGATTGATTGTATGCGCACCTCTAACAACTAAACAGTTTAGTCGAGTTGAAATCGCGTCACGTATCAGTGTTATTTATTATTTATATAAATGATCTGTCAAGTAATATAAACGCGACGACTGTTCTCTTTGCTGATGACACATCTTTACTTAAACGCAGTGATGCACCGTGCGACCCGCTGTCGGAAGCGGTATCTTGGTTCAATACCAATAAACTATTTTTGAATATTGATAAAACTGAACACTTCACTTTTTCACGTCAGTCAACAAATAAAAACTCCGTCAAGTTTCTGGGAATCCATTTAGATGCTACTATCAGCTGGAATTGTCATATTCAAACTATCAGTAAAAAATTAAGCGGAATTGTCTACGCTATACGGAGAATCGTGGGGGTTGCTTCCACGGAGGTAGCACTCTCTGTCTACTACGGCATGTTTTATTCTTGCATGCAATATGGCATTTTACTTTGGGGTAATTCATCTAATTCCATAATTATTTTTCGTTTACAGAAAATGGCCATTAGAGTTATTGCAAATGCAAAATTGAAATTTAAGTGAAGCATTTTTGGTGGTAATAGCGTGTGCTAAATTTTAAAATTTTTAATATTTTTTAATATTTGCGTTCAATGGCAATACATAAAATGTAAGCGATTTAAATAATTTTAAAGGAAAATAATAACTATTTATCTATAATTCCAAAAGAGTTTGTTTTTGCTTATGGTGGAGTGTGCTTCCGTACAGCAAAATGTCAAGATGTCACCAATGTGAAAATAAAATTAACAGACAGTACAACGACGTAATTCAATGTTCAAATTGTCAAGGAGTTTTCCATATTGAGTGTGTGAATATCACCATTGTTATTTACAATGAAATGAAGGCGAATAGATCAGCCACAACGTGGCAGTGCGGTAATTGTAATTCCGAAACAGAAAACGGAACTTATGATAATAACATCATGAAGGATAACAATATAAGTAAATTGAATTCTGATAGTCAACAAATACATGAAATTAATTGTAGTGTAAAAAATATAGATGAAAAAATAAATATTGTGCTAACCAATCAGGTTTCGATGCAGAAACTTATCAATGATTTAAATCTAAAAGTTAACACGCTGGAAGCTGACAATAAAAGTAAAGATGAAATGATAAGTATTTTAATCAAACAAGTCAATGATTTGAAATCATTATTAAAGGACAAAAAAGAAAATAATAGCAAAGAAATTACTTCGATCAATAAAGAAAACTTAGAAATTAAAAAGTTACCCTATAAGAATGGAAATTATAATGGGAATAATAAACCCAATAACTCTAAACTTAAAATGCAAGGAAATTCTTCAGTTAATACTAAGCAAGCTGGTGATCATCCTTCAGCTGAAATATCTAATCTACAAACAATTAAGGCTCCGGAAGTGAATAATAAAGAATTATCTACTGACATATCACCAGAAAATAGTGATAGTGCAGATGAGGAATGGGTTGAAGTAAGAAGATCACGAACAAAAAAACCAAAAATAATTTATGGACAAGCGGATTTGGCGGAACATAATGAAACAAATCTTCATTTCGCGGCAGCTATAAGAAAAGTTTGGCTTAGCGTAAGTAAAGTTGCTTTGGGTACTTCTTCAGAAACAATTAAACAACACTTACTGTCACGTTTCCCTGGACACGATTTTACAGTAGATGCTCTACCAAAAAGAGAGAATGCATTTAGTCTAGCGTTTCGCATAGGGGCTGATTTTAGTCTAAAAGAAGAGTTGGAAAAAGGTGAAAATTGGCCAAGAGGAGTCTTTATTAAGAAGTTTGATTTTTTTCGTGAAAAGAGACATCCAAGGACTTTTAAGGAATCACAAAGCACATAATAATGAAAAGCTGCCTTCTAATAACTCTGGTAACTTTAATAATTTTGAAAACTTTTTATTGATTTTTTTGAATTGCCAAGGTGTTTTAAACAATTTAGTACCAATCGAAAATTTCTTACTCCAAAATAATCCTGAGATATTCTGCATCGCAGAGCATTGGATGACCAGCGACTCATTGATTGGAAATATCAATAATTACATAAACGTAGCACACTATTGCAGGAAAAACTACAAACGAGGGGGTGTGGCTATATATATCAGAAATGATCTGAAAATTAAATGTTTTAACTATGCGTATGACAACAATATTGAGAAAATCTTTGAATGTGTTGGCATTAAAATAAAACTTTGTAATAACTCTTTTTGTTTCGTCATTGTTATCTACAGAACACCAGATAGTGACTTTAATCGGTTTATTGAATGTTTGAATGCAGTACTAAATACAATCTCGGCGGAAAAAAACTCTAAAATAATTCTGACTGGCGATTTAAATGTGAATTTCTTACATAACTCAATTGAATTCAGAACATTAAAAGATATCTTTGATTCCTATGAATTGCATATGACTTTGAATGATACACCTACAAGAGAAAAAGCAGGGCTTGATTACATTGTAACTAATATTGCTGCTGAATTTATTATAAAATCGAATATAATTCCATCTCATTTTTCAGATCATCTAGCTATTGGTGTATATATTAAACTGTGTTTTTTTGATGGTGTCAAAACTACTGATTGTGTAACCGAAAATTGTGAATTTATAACACGCTCCTTAAATGATTATAATCTGGCATACTTCTCGTATTTGCTTAAAAATTCGGATTGGAGTGATTTGCTTAATGTAGAGGACATTAATATACTCTTCGGGAATTTTATAAGAACACTTACGTGGTGCTTTGATGTATCATGCCCCAAAATAACAAAAAAACGAAGGAGTAATAATAGCACAGATTGGACTAATGAACGAATAAAATGTGCTCAAAAGGAGTTATATGACCTATATAAATTTAAATTACAGTACAATTGTGACTTCTTTAATAAATTATACACTGATAAAAAAAACGATTTTAAATCTTTGGTAAAATCGGTAAAATCTGATTATATTAGGGACTCGATTATGACTTCCAATAATAAGAGTAAAGGTGTTTGGAAAGCTGTTAATATGATCTCAGGCAAGCCAATGAAAAATTCCAATATATATGAAATAGAAATAAATGATGTAATAACTCAGGATTCACTGAAAATCGCACAAATATTCAGCAATCATTTTGTAAATATAGTACCAAATAAAATACTTGACCATTTTGGCACTAACATAAGTCTGCAGTGTACCACTACTAACGAGTCGTATCCAACCATATTTTTATATCCAATTTCTGACTATGAACTTGATAAGGTTATCATGAATCTAAGTAATAAAAAAAGTTGTGGAATTGATGAAATTCCTGTTAAAGTAATTAAGCAGTGCTATCATCTCATAAAAGATCAGTTGATATATATTATTAACAAATCGTTTGAAACGGGCATATTTCCAGAGTTATTGAAGTTAGCAGTCATTATTCCCGTATTCAAGAAAGGTTCAAAGCTTATTGTTGATAACTATAGACCGATTAGTCTTTTAACTGTTATATCTAAATTATTTGAATGCGCCATGCGCAATAGAATTGTTAATCATCTTAATAAACTTCATATTCTCAGTAATAATCAACACGGTTTCAGAGAAAATAGGTCCACCACCACTGCCTCGGTCGAGCTACTGAATTTTATTCACAAGTCTCTTGACAATGACAACTGCACAGCTGCAATTTTCTTTGATCTATCAAGAGCTTTTGACAGCCTTGATATCATATTTCTATTAAATAAAATCGAAAAGCTTGGTCTAAGAGGAAATTGTGCTAACTGGATAAACTCTTACTTATCCATGAGGAAAGCAGTGGTCAGTGTAAACGGTGTAAAATCTTCACCTGAGTTATACAATGAAGGAGTTCAACAAGGGTCCATTTTGGGTCCGTTGCTCTTTTCTCTGTATGTGAATGATCTAAGCAACTTCGTTAATAATGACTGCATTATACTTTATGCTGATGATATTTCTCTGGGAGTATCTGCTAAATCCTTAGAAGAACTGTTAACCAAAATCAACTCACTCTGTCTTTTAGTATATGATTGGTGCTACAAAAATAAACTTATTTTAAATGCTGAAAAAACTCAAATTATTATTTTCAAAACTAAATCAGTGCCTAAAACTGTATTTAATATAAATATAAATTCTAAAAATATTCGCACTTCTGATGAATGCAAATTTCTCGGTATTATATTGGATACACAGTTGAATTGGACAAGTCAAATAAATTCTTTAATAACTCGTTTAAATAAAGTCTTCTTTATCATTAAGCGTCTCAAAACATGCTGCAGTATTGATGTTCTTCTGAACATATATTACGCGTATGTGTATTCAATTTTAAACTACAACATCATTATTTGGGGTCAATCAATTGAAATTTCTAGAATATTCATTTTACAAAAACGCATCCTTCGTAAAATTTTTAATTTACCTTTTCGAGAATCAGTCAGGCCGTACTTTCTTAAATACAAAATTCTTACTGTCCATGCAATTTTCATTTACAGTAACATTATTTTTCTTAAGCAAAATCTGAATAAATATGAATTTACGCATAATATACATTGCCGAAACACACGCAACAGAGACAATATTTATTTGACTCGTCACAATCACGTGAGGTACGAAAAATGTCCGCACTATACATCTTCTCATTTGTATAATGCACTCCCTGAGTCCATAAAACTTATTGAACCCTTTAATAAATTTAAAAAAAAATTAAAAGAATATTTGTGCGATAAACCATTGTACAAGTTAAATGAATTTTTTAATTGTTAGTACCAAACCATTCTGACTATGTACATACAGCTATGTTTTTAAGTACAATAAATTTATTCTATTCTATTCTATTCTACCCATGCCGTCCTTTATTTAAAAAATTTAAAATATTAACTCTGCCATGTGTCTATATATACAACTGTGTAATATACAGGGTGGACCAAGTTATAGTAGCAATAATTCACCATTCGATAGTCCATCGAAAAATAAGTAGACATGCATAATTTTATTTTTTTCCAAAACGCTTCCTAAGGGAGATACAGCCCTTCAAAGTCCAGTTTTAAAAATCAATACTGACAAGTGTCATAAATTATCTCAAAACCAAGTATCACCTACTTTGTTGGTTATTTTCATAAGTTATTTATTTGTTGTTTTTAATTTAATTAATGATATATTTATTTAAATTCGTCAAACAGTAAAAAGTTTACAATAATATGTTGTACAAGATTCCAGACCTATTATTTTCATAGGTGGCTATTTTAGAAGTGTTCTAAACTTTCAACTAATTATCTCGTAAACGAAGCCTCAAATCGAAATCTTGCAAGAGTGACTCTTTTTTTCTAAATTGAACAGGGAATTCGAAAAAAATGTTATTCTTTAAAAATATCCAATGGCGCAGAAAATAGGGCGGGAAAAGTGAAACAACCCCCCTGTATCTACGCCACTTGACAATTTTGACAAAAGTTACTTACGTCAAGTAATGAGTATCTATTGCATAAATACTTGTACCAAATTTGGTCAAAAACGTATTAATGACCTGAGTTAGGACAAAAAAAAGAATTTTAAAACTGAACTTTGAAGGGGTGTATCTCCCTTAGGAAGCGTTTTGGAAAAAAATAAAATTATGCATGTCGACTTATTTTTCGATGGACCATCGAATGGTGAATTATTGCTACTATAACCTGGTCCACCCTGTATATACATTCGCACAAAAAAAATTTTGAAAGTCATGCTGACTGTCATCATTATTATACCAGAGACAGAAATAAATTTCGTCTTCCGGACCACCGATTGGCGAGATCACGCACCGCCCCGGACTATTATTCCTTAAAATTATATAATAAATTACCATTTTTAATAAAAGAATATAATTTACAAAAATTTAGAAATTATGTTAAAAAATTGCTTACTGATAATTGCTTCTATTCTGTGGAAGAGTTTTTAATTCATACATTTTAATTGTATATATTTAGACTTGCAACTATTGTACTAACTGTACCAAATGTTGTTAAATATATATCTATCTATCTATCTATCCAACGCGACTCAACTGTTTAGTCGTGGAAACAATTGTGTGTATGCGCCCGGCCTTACGGGACATAAAATTATAAACTCACATGAATCGAGGCTCCACTCTCCTCACCCTCTTCACCGCCGCCTTCCTCCTCATCGCCACCTTCCTCTTCTTCTTCTCCGCATGATTTGGCAACGATCTCGGCGTAACTCATGTACAGAGGATCTTCTTGCAGAGCACCCGACCGTTCAGTCATCGCTCCGCGGCAGAATGTAGTGACAAGTTGAGTCAGCGGATCCGGTTTATTCTCATCGGCTTCTTCGGTCGTTTTTCTGAGCTCAGCGTCCTCGAAACTTTGCGTCAAGTCTTCTATCATCACTTCCTGACCTACATTCTCATCTTGCAGCCACAGATCGCAGTATGTTCTTGCGAAAATGTTTATTGCACGATGTCTGAAACGCACATAATATTTCTCGTAAGCTATGAAAATGACAATTTTTATTGATATTTGAAGACTATGACATCTGGTGACAGAATATGAAAGTATCAGGCCACGCCTCCATGTCAAATTCTTACAGGGAAATTACATAATTTTTCAAATAACTCACATTTGGTATGTAAATATACCTGGAAAGGTAAAGATTTTAAATATTTGAATTAAGGGCCCGCGCATACATACAACTTTTAATTGCACAACTAAATTAAATTGTGTTTTAAAGACCAACAACAGCTAAGGTTATTTGGACCTAGCACCAATTCATATTTTCAATTCATTATTTTTTTTTTAATAATAAATTGAAAATTCAATTGGCACTTTTACCAGCTCTCGGGTTAGAGCCCGGGAGCTGGGGACTTTTTAATAGAGGAACCATAGCAACGCCATGTAAACAACAGCACTGTTACACGCTCGGCTATTCTCAAGCCCAACTGTTTAGTTGTTTGTCAAAAGGCTATTGGAGCAGATGGGACTGCGCATACTATCAACACGAGTTTGTCGACTAAAAAATCATAAAACCACATCGATCGCCTTTTGACTAAACTATCGAACAACTATCGTCGGCAGCTTATGTCTACAGCAGTGTATTGACGTCCGCGTACATTGAACTACATAGTTGTTCGACTGTCCATTAGTTTAATATTGAAATTGTGCAACATCTGATTGATTGTATGCGCACATCTAACAACTAAACAGTTTAGCCGAACTGAAATTGTGACACCTACACAACTCGACTAAACTGTTTAGTCGTGAAACAATTGTATGTATGCGTCCGGCCTAAAGGTGAAAAAAAATTATTGAATTGAAAAAAGTCTAGTATATAGTAACCTATATATAAATTTACACATTATTAAATATTATTTTTTGTTATATGTATATTTTTTTTGATCACGAATACTTTTATATCTTTTATATTTTATTATTATTTTTTGTTTTTTTTTTTCATTTATTTAAGAAACTAGTCCAGTAAGCTATGTTTGTAACCAACCTATGTATAGGTAGCTTTGTCTACCTCTATAGGTTACATTTTATGTAATGGTTACTAAATAAATATTATTATTATTAAATTAATTATGAAAAACTACGAAAATCTAGTCATAATTCACGTCACACAAAAACGTTTATAAGTGATGTTAGAACCAACCTGGATAATTTGTAGAGCGGTTTGGTACGAAGACATGCGATGGCCACCCGCTTCCGTGCGGCACACAATACACGCAGCCATCCCGATCTGCGTGGCTTTGGTAAATTGGCATGCTAACACACATACAAACACACACACAACAACAAAAAATTACTTAACGTTAGGTCCTGATTAATCGATCTATCAATGTTCAATATCGATCTCTTAGGTAAATCGTACACGGGCCACAAAAATGTGATCGCGTCTCGGAGAGCTGTGGTTCTTCATGCAAATACTACTACCCGGCAACATGGGCGTTCGCTGCAGTTGAAACGGACGTCTGCAGTCGGTACCCTCCGAGATCGTCACAGTAGTATTTGTATAGGAGAATCACAGCACCCCGAGACGCGACCGTATTCTTGCGGTTGGCCCCAGGCCCGGAGTTAGAGACCTAGGGCCCCTAGGCACTTGGCAGTTGAGGGCCCTAAGTAAAAAAAAATGGGAAAAAAATGAAAAAAATTAACTAGAAAATTTCTGGACTTTTTTTATAATTTCCATCTGCTTTGACCGGGGCCCCCTCGGTGGCTGGGCCCCTAGGCCGGTGCCTTGTTGGCCTAGGCAGAAATCCGGACCCGGTTGGCCCGACTGCAAAACGTGGTCCGTGTACGATCTGCTTTACTAACTGGATTGCTGATTTCTCTCAAATTCATTAACCGAAATGATAGCACATATTATCTCAACGTTTTAAATCATTTTGAACAAATTGGTTGAGGCTTTCGCGGCCAGTTGATGAGCTGGTGTTGTCCTGATTCGGGTTTATAGGCCGTCGTTGGTTGGAATTGCTTCCTAACGTTTCGCTAGCACGAGTGGCGAGCTTCTTCAGAGGTCCTTCCATCTCCGATGCTACATCCAGCATCGGAGATGGAAGGACCTCTGAAGAAGCTCGCCACTCGTGCTAGCGAAACGTTAGGAAGCAATTTCAACCAACGACGGCCTATAGACCCGAATCAGGACAACACCAGCTCATTTTGAACAGCTTGACACCATTTCCGCAAAAATTATGTTTTATAATCTCGTGAAAATAAATCATAAATTCAATATACTGTACTAATAAACCTTTTCATTATCAATTTTCTGCGCATGTACTCAATTCCGCCATGTTTTTCAAAGACTTGTCATATTGACAGATGGCAAATGATTGATTTTGAAAAAAGTAAATAGTAATTAAACAAGAAATATTATTTAAAGAAGTGGTACAACACTCTAGAAAAATATTTGAGTACTTATGAAGATAAACTTTTTACGATAAACAATTTATGACAGGTAGGATTCGAATCTTTCAACCAATTTTCGTTTACTTCCACCAGTTTTCCGGCCGTGGCACTTCAACCACCGTCCAAATTTAGCACAAGTATGTTCTTCCACTGTTTTGTGCAATAATTTAGCACCGTCAGTAACATTTTCATCTGAATTAACATTGAAAAACATTTCTGACCTAGTCATTGCGTCAAAAAGAGTACGAAACTTCTCACAGTCGCCGTTGTAACCATGGCGACGGCGCTTGCGCGTAAACTACTCGTGAAAAGGTCTATAAGGCGACAATGACGCATGCGCATATGACTCACGCATAGTACATAACCTCTCATTTAGCAGCACTGCGTTCATCTTCAATAATGCGGAATGAATAAGATTTTAGCAAACCAGTTAATATATGACCAATAATATTTTATAATAAATAAAGTTTTCTAATTTAGGACCGATTTTACAATGTGAATTTAAATCGAGTTTAAATGAGCTGAGTATTTAACCTTGGTTTATATTATTTTTTTGTATCAATCATACGGCTCAACCGATTTTGAAAAAATTTTTTTGCTCGATTTCTTTCGAAGCTTAGTTGTGCCTGACGTCGCCCGATTTTTTAACTTTGATGCCGAAGGGGAGCAAATTTGAAAACAAAACGAAAAAAAAAAAAAAAACGTGTTTTTTTGCTTATATTTCGCTCATTAAGTCAGATCGGCTTGAAACCTGTCTTAAACGAAAGAGGAGAAATTTCTACATAAATTTCGTATAATAGAATGTGTCAAATTATTTTTTACAAATTTATAAGCAACCTGTTTCGGTTGTCCTTGTCTATTACACAATACTATATTATATTTTATAAGCTTATCAACACTTTTTCATCGACGAACATTTTTTTCTGCGCATGTGCCCGATTCCGCCATGTTTTTCAAAGACTTGTCATATTGACAGATGGCAAGTGATTTACTTTCCACCAGTTTTTTGGCCGTGGCACTTCAACCACCGTCCCAATTTAGCACAAGTATGTTCTTTCACTGTTTTGTGCAATAATTTAGCACATTTTCATCTAAATTAACATTGAAAAACGGTTCTGACCTAGTCATTGCGTCAAAAAGAGTACAAAAAGCGTACGAAACTTTTGAAAGGCGCGATCATAACCATGGCGATGGCGCTTGCGCGTAACTACTGGTGAAAAGGGCTATTAAAACACTATATTTTAAACTACGTTCAACAGTTAAATTGATTTTATGCCAAATATGTAAATTAATTAATTAATTGTAAATTATAGACGCGTCGACAACTCAGATCATTAGCGTCTTCAACACAACAAATAATCCATTTGTGTATTAGAATTCGCCAGCCGGCATACACAAATCGACTGGTACGAGCTCGGGTCCCTAGGAGCGCTAATTTCCAAAGAACATTGGAGTGCAATTTTCGATTGCAACCACATTCCAATGTCCCCCCTGGGGGGGGGGCAAATATGTAAAACCAGCCCTTAGTAAGTGATCTAAGTTACAAATCAATTCATATTTTCATTTTAAAATTTACGTCTGTGGTTATAATTATTCGACGCTATCGAATATTGTAAAAGCGTTATGTCAAAATAAATCACACACAAAACTCAAAAATAACAAAAAAAACTAAAAAAGATAAGAACTACTCTACCTCGGTAAACTGTGCAGAGAGGCTTGTCTGAAACAAGACAGTACTGCCCTTTTACGTTGGGTCGATACAACCGACCGATAAACACCCTTCTGTTGTTGTTGGGGATGGTCAATCTGATTATCAAAATAAATGAAATCAATAAAAAAGAAATGTAAATCAACATAACTAAAATAAATACAACCAAATGAAAAATAAAGAAAATTAAACGTAAAATTATTTTTTCAAAGTAAATACTGCATTATCGATCGATAATCGATAACTTTTTCTAATGATGTTTTTCAGTCTGAACTTGGCGTCTGAAATGTTAATCACTTCACGATTTCTTACTAATTTTATTATTTAGATGCATTACGCAATCTATAGACCAGTTTCGTAAATCCTTAATTTGCATCATATTTCTCAGAGCTAAGCAAAACGTTTTTGGAACAAGATTTATTCGCAATTAAAAGCAAATGTAGATGGCAGCACTCTGAACGTAATGACGGTTTGAATGGTTTTATAAGAAAAGTAAAATTTTAAGTTAATGAGGTTAAATTTTTATGTCAACTATATCAGATCGGGGTTGGTTGAGTCAAATGAGACAATGACATTACGGGAGCTGGCATTTTTTTTCCGTAGGCCCCACATATAACGCTTTCGGATTCGAACACCAGATGTCAGCCACTTCGCTTTTAATTGCGAATGGACAACTTTGTACTACATAACCTCAATTCTTATATTTATTTAATATTCACAGGTTTACAGAGTTGTTTGTGATAAAGAAAATAAATAAATGAATTTGTTTTAAATTCTGACACTTTTAGTACGTTTAGTACGTCATTTAACAAACGTATAAATTATCTATTTATGAAAAATATATAAAAAAAAGTGAGGTTATGCATTATTGTTTGTGACGTCATGTTACTGGTTGATATGTCAACTGTTACTTACCATATGAAGACCGAATAACACTTTACTCATAGCGACAATGCGGTCGACTGTTTCTTCAATCTGTCCTTTGTTTTCAGTATTCTCTTTTTTTCCACCGAGCTGACTGTACAGATAGTGTTGCCAAGACATTTCGTCAGCCGGATCTATCTTATCCGGAAGTGTTAACTGCGTTTTCGCAAAGTCGATGATGTCATATTCTGGCAGTTTCTGTAAAATATAGAAACGGAATTTAAAAATTCGATGTTGTTCATTAATTCAACATAAAAAAATGTTTATAAAGACCTTGAGGAACCTGTCTTTACAGTGCTGCACGAGTTCTTGCTCCCGACCAGCGAATAGATTGAGACCGACGGGCAACAGACGCTTGAGACAAGCTACCATTAAACTGGCCTGGATTTCCTTGTCTTTGTCGCGCTTCTTATCACGGTGCTTCTTCTTTTTCTGTAGGACGGACGTAAAAAAATATATAATACAGCCAACTGTCGGTAAACTACGACTTATTTTACAAATGTTAATTAGTTGTGCTAACAATATTAATTTGTACTTTATTGAATAAAGTTTTATCAAATTTGTTTTAATACTGAAGGTGATTTGGTTACCGCTTGAAACCGAAAATAATCAGTTTAGGTTATGTTTGTGTTATATACTTGTGTTATAACACTTAATTTGAGGTTTTTTTTCACCTGATTCTATCTATAATTAATTTTATAAAACATCGGAAAAACATCGATGTATCGTTCATAAAGATCGATGTTTACGACATCGATGTTTCAAAATTTTTAAATATCGATGTTTTTATGAACGATGTTGCATCCCTATATGTTCACTGGTTATGTTCGTGTTATATACTTATGCCGATATAAGTGGGGAGAAAAGTTTATTGTTTGAAATAGAAAATTGCAGTTTAGGTTATGTTCGCGTTATATACCTACTTGTATAGCGATATAAATAAGGAGTAAATTTTATTGTTAAGAGAATAAACTTTTATATTTTTCTTTCATCTACTCAGACCCTGCGCACAGATTCATATAAATCTCTGCAGGATAGTGGCATAATTTATTGTTCCTACATGAATTATTGTACTATTGTATCTAAAACACCTGAATAAAGTTTTTATTTTTTTATTATGATTAAGTATTAGTTGCATTTATTATAAACCAAGATTAGAAACACTTACGGCCTTTCCACCTGCACCTGGGGGTTGACTACTATCCGAAACTATGGTTCTCCTGGAAGCAGTCGGCATAATCAGCACCATGTTATCGATTTCATTTGCCGATATGAAGTTCTGTTCTTCACGTAAGAAGTACTGCGATTTCGACCAAATATTGAATATCTCAGCGACATGGTTATACAAGTCTTCAGCTTCTGACACATTGTGACGCAACCAATGGTTACGCTGTAAGTCAACATACTTGATCAACAATGGATAAAATGAATAGATATCTCTAACGAGCAGTTGCCAATCTTCTTGAATCTGTGCCTCGATCTGCGACGTATCATCGGCCGAACTCTTAATGAAACCGCGCAAGCTCTCCTCCTTGTGGAACATGGTTTCCGTTCGCTTCTTAACACGTTCGGCCAACGGCAAAAATGGATCTTTCAGCAGTTCTTCAGAACTGTTGATAATGATCTGCTGGGTGTACGCCGCAATTCGCGTCATCCAAGGTGCACTTTCATTGCCGATGTTCTTTTTGATTACTTTCAGTACGTTTTTCAAAAGCTGATTCATGTGTTCTGACGTCACCATAGTTACAAGATTTCTGCAACATTCAAAAAAAATGTGAGCTGTCGCGGGACGCCTGGCAGATGTGAAACATTTTTATAGCTTGAATCTTTTATTTATTGAACTTGACAAATTTATCAAAATAAAATCTAGCCTATATCACTTAGGGATAGTGTAGTTTTCTAATAGTAAAAGAATTTTTTAAATCGGTTCAATAGTTCCAGAGATAATAATTTATGATTTATTACAACGCCGCGAGACATTCTCCCCCTGCGAAGCTGCGAAGATAATAAGTGAAAGAATTGTTACAATCGATTCAGTAGTTCGAGAGATAAGAATTTACAATTTAACACAATTTACCCTAATTTTCCCTCGTTTACCCAAATTTACCCTAATTTCTTGAATTTACCCTAGTTTTCCCTAAATACCCTAATTTACTCTTATTTAGCCCCCTTTGCCGTAAGTTACCCCAATTTACTCTAATTTGCCCTAATTTACCCAAATTTTGGTTTTAAAAAAAAAAAACAAAAAAATTAATTTTTGGTGTCATGAAATTTCAAAAAATTATAATTATTGTCAAAGAAAGAATATAACAAAAATAAAAAATTTTATAAATAAATATGTAGAATTTAGGAAAAAAAACGTCAAAAATTGTACGATGCCATGAGTTTCCGAACCCAAGTCCCCATGCATAGAAGGCTAAAGTGGTACCACTACTCTGCGTATGAACTTGTCTAGACAGCCGTTGTTACTGATATATGTATAACTTAATATACCCGGACAATTAATTTATAAATTATTATCCAGTACAATATAAGTGCCGCAGTGGTGGGGAGAACAGCAGCAAAGGAGAACATTTCACTGCATCGATATTTCGTTGCATATTTCCCCTCACGCGGCTGTTCACAGTCCGACATAAGATGTTTCACATCAAAAATGGATATTTTAAGACATCTTCATGGACTTCGGAGTTAGAGCCTGATTAATTTTAGAATTGGCTTTATTTGTCTTACCCGCCAGTAGGACCGACATTGTCGGGGCCCTGGGCCCACCAGAACGGAAGATAGGAACACAACAAAGGCAGTATAACGTCTATAACGTGAGCAACTTCGGAATATGTTCGCTCGCTGTCAACGAACTGTTCAACTTCTTGAAGAATTGCTTCCAGAGTTGGCATTGATTTCTCCATTTGAGTCATAACATCTATTAGGAAAAATAACATATCTTTTTATTTCTTCAAATAATAAACAACGTCATAGTATAAAGAATATATTATAGTAAAATCGCTCCTCTGTCGACACTGATGTGCACTACAATTTCTTTGACCTTGAGACAGTCAATCACTGTCGTGTTTGGAGCACGCGACTGTCATCTATTCCTTCCACTGCATGTAAGAATATATTATAGTAAAATCGCTCCTCTGTCGACACTGATGTGTACTACAATTTCTTTGACCTTGAAACAGCCAATCACAGTCGTGCTTGGAGCACGCGACTCTCATCTATTCCTTCCACTGCATGTAATTCAACAGAGATGTATTAGAAAAATGTTTTTAAATGCATTGTGTTGCGTAATAGAATAAAAATTATTGCATTTTGCAGGTTCTATTAAAAATAACACTGACATAAAATAGGCACAAATAAACATATTAAACATTACATAAACACAATGATTATTATGAAACTAAAAAAAAAAAAAAACAATACAGCACTGTGCGGCTTTGTTCGTCGTCCTACAGCCAGACTGACTAGTATATAGGTAGCACCAATAAGAAAACAGTATGGGCGTGCCTGATCGCTCTGTAAGCTAACACAACCTGCGCAGCTCGTCTGCGCGATTTAGATACTGACAAAGGAGCGATTCTACTATAATAATATGTTCTTTATACTATTACAAGGTTATGAGAGTCTTTAAAAATTTTATAACCTTGAGCTTCCAGTGAATGATCGGCAATTCTATTCAGGAGTGAATACGGATTATGTTTATTGAGATGCGGTTCCAGAAAAGCGACGGGGAACGTCGAACTGAACGCTCCCAAACACGATCCGAGCGCCGGCCTGTTGCGGTCTATTTCTGTCTTTAAGTATTTCCTGTCGTGCGTCAAAGTCGGATCGATACCCAAAGTGTATAGCGACTGAAGCATTTTGTAAGAAGCCACTTGAATTTCATCCACTAAAAAAGTAAAAGCAAACAGAAAATTAATAATCGTGTCGTAAAACCTAAGAAAGCCATCAAAAGCAACTTGCCTAAATGAATAATATCAAACAGATGTTAATACAGTGGAGTCGCGATAAGGTGAACTAATTCAGACCAGTGGTATTCAGCTTATCGAATTTGTTCACCTTATCAAGGTAAATAAAAAGGGGTAATGAAAAGAAAACTCCATAAATTAAATCTATACTATTTCGCATGTTTAATAACCACTTGTACAAAGCTGCTTTCATTTTTGGGAGTTCTGAAGACTTCATCCTTTTTCGCTTACTTGCGCCAGAAAATGTATTCCCCAGAGCTCTCAAAATGCGTTCTTTATTTTTTCGAATACCACAAGTGGTAGATTTTGCAACACCATATTCACGCGAAAGGGCAGTCACAGTTGCACCTTTGTTATTTTTTTTTTTTATTTCACCTTTATTGGTTAATGTAAGAGCTTTTATTTTTTTTATCAAAGTTCGAACACCAACACCAAACACTATCACCACATCAATGAGATCAGCTTTACTATAAAAGCAGAAATTCGAACCGAATCACAAAGATGTGGAAGAAAAATAAAAATAGTATATATAGATATAGGTACATCTGTTTATCACCAAATCAGCACCGCTGTTTCGGCATTACTACAAATACAAAAATTCGACTGATGACCAGTCCTATACTTCCCACCTAGTAAATATTTGCAAAAAATAAACACTCTTTTTTTTTATTCTTTGACTAGGCCCAAATAACCTTAGCTGTTGGTGGTCTTTAAAACACAATTTAATTTTTATTCTTTGAAAAAAGCATGGCCCTCTTTTTTGTTTGGTGATCTACTGATGGCTAACTTAATATAGCAAAAATCATGGTTACCTTGATTTACGTACAATTTTTATTTTGTTTAGTAAAATATTTTTTTTCTCGAAAACTATACATTTTAGAGAAAAAAAATATTTACATTTTTTTCATATTATAACATCTAGAATTCATTTATATTTTTTTTTACCTATGTTAATACGTGACAATGAGGACGTTTTTTTGAATATCTCAGGATCCACTGAACCGATTTGACTCAAAATCTAATCAGATCTAAGTTAAAGGCTGATAAACACAATAGAACAATCGGCATGCCCGTATGTT
The DNA here is from genome assembly GCA_039654895.1 of Mongoloraphidia duomilia. NCBI lineage: Eukaryota > Metazoa > Arthropoda > Insecta > Raphidioptera > Raphidiidae > Mongoloraphidia > Mongoloraphidia duomilia. The sequence continues at coordinate 7,740,028 of CM077523.1, forward strand.
GTTCCGTTCTTAAGATATCGAAGGCGAAAAATTGACCACATACACACACACACACATACACACACACACATACACACACACACACACACACACACACACATACAGACATCAGTCAGAAAATGATCTTAAACGATTGCTAGGGTCTCAAAACGTGAAAATCTGTTAAAATCTCGAAATATTGTTTTCGGACTGAATCCATTACTTCCCTACCATAGTAGAGGTGGGAAGTAAAAATTAACAGAGATATTGTTGGAAATAAAACGGCCTACCAAGTATTCCGAGAACCAATAACAGTGTCAAATAAATCAAATTAGCTTTGTTCACCTTATCGAGGTTCCAGTTGTTCACCTTATAGAATACACTATACAAAAATTAAGCAAAATCGCAGGATAGTGGACAAAATAATTTGATTTATTAAATTAAATGTACGACGTTTCGTCTATAGATTTAGACTTTTTCAAGTACAATCATAAAAATTAAATCAAATTATTTTGTCCACTATCCTGCGATTTTGCTTAATTTTATTATAATCACGATGGACACGATTTCTAATATACACTATACAAAGTTTTACGTGTTCACCTTATAGAGTTGTTTACCTTACCGGGTGTTCACCATATCGCGACTCCACTGTATTTTAATAAAATACAAAAGTGTTGTAGTCGATAGTTTCTGTGATATAAAGCTAACTTTAAATAAATAACTCAGTGACGTTAATATTTAGTAAAAAGTAAGTGACATATTATCTTTAAGTCGAATGTTACTATGTAAGTTTTTAGTTTAGAACCAGAACTTATGTACAGGTGACATAGTCACCTCTATAGGCAGAGAGTTGTTACTCGATGTATTCCTTTTCTGGTAAATATATTTGATATTTGATGAATTCAGGCTCAAACACTTGGGAACCAAGATTAATTAATTAATTGTAGATTATAGACGCGTCGACAACTCAGGTCAACACAACAAATAATACATTTGTGTATTAGAATCCGCCAGCCGGCATACGCAAACCGACTGGTACGAGCTCGGGTCCCCGGGAGCGCTAATTCCCAAAGTACATTTGAATGCAATTTGCTATAGCAACCACATTCCAATGTCCCCCCTGGGGGGTGGGAACCAAGAGATTTATCAGCTCCATAACGAATGGATTGAGTGCCTTCTCAAAAGGATCCAGGGCTGTTTCTGGACTTAGTTGCTTCCCCGACAATTAAGTTGTAAATTAAGTAAAATTTTGGACATGTTATGAAAAGTAAAAACTTTTCAATTCATCGGCTAATTTTATTTGACAAATCAGTAGGAGTGTACGAGTAGTGGATTTTCCTTTTCGAGTAAAGTTAAAAATTTAATAAATACTCAGTACTCACAGAGCAAATCGCTGCCATATTCACAAGCTGCCAAATGGTCGAACATTGACGTCAAAACCGGCAACACTACTGCGTTCACGTAGAACAAAGAAGTGGATGTTTTCAAATGGGTGCCCCTCAGATGGCTATATTTACCCTGTGAATAAAAATATTAACGACTTTTTAAAAAAAAAATTAATTTTATTTATTGTAGATTATAGACGCGTCGACATCTCAGGTCATTAGCGTCTTTCAACTACACTAAATAACAACTTTCGTAAAACTAAATAACATCACAAAACATCCATGAGCGCAGGGTGGGATTCGAACCCGCGACAGTCTAGTCTCGAGGCAGCGAAACCAAATACGCTATCCACTAGGCTACACTGCCCTCACTTTTTTTTTAATCTAACTTGAATAATGCCTTTGAAGTTTTTTGTGTAGCACTTAAAATGGCTCACAATAAATTTTTAAGGTGGTTAAAATAGACCACACCTCTATTTTTCCTTTCGAGCAGCTGACATCATTTACGGCCAACATCACGGCCCACTACCACAGCCCCATATATTATCTCATTCTGGCCGTGCGAGATCAGTGAAGATAGGCGGCTGGTTATATAGGAGTATAAAATATTTGCAGAGAAACGCGCTTGGCGCAAATGACGTAAGCAGGTATAAAAATTTGCATCTCCGTAAATACTTAATAAGTAAACGCCATTGTGTTTGTGGCAATCATTTCTACTAGGAAGGAGTCATATATTAATTTTTTTTAACCTAAATGTTGGGTCATATTCAGATTTCATTTTAAAGTTTACTTTCTAAGTTCTAACTTATCTTAGAACCAAAATTTAAGGAGTGACGAATGCAAGTATCTATACTTCACTATTTATATAAGCGGCACGGGCTTGAGAATTGCCGTGCGTGTAGTAATGCTGTTGTTTACATGGCGTTGCTATGGTTCATCTATTACAAGTCCCCAGTTCCCGGGTTCTAGCCCGAGAGCTGGTAAAAGTGTCAATTGGATTTTCAATTTATTATTAAAAAAAAAAAATAATGAATTCAAAAAATATGAATTGATGCTAGGCCCAAATAACCTTAGCTGTTGGTGGTCTTTAAAACACAATTTATAAGCGGCACAATTAGTACAATGTAACCATGTGTCCCATGCATAAAAACTGTTCCGCTTCTATAAATAGTGAAGTATACTTGCATGCGTCATTCCTTAAATTTTGGTATCTAAGTATAGATAGAGAGAATTTTTTAATAAAAAACTCAATAACGTCAAAATAAAACAGTATTTTAGCCAAAGTCGATTATTTTGCTGAAGGTACAATTACAGTCGAAGATGGCTGAAACCTATTGTTCACATCTATTATAAACCAAGGAAATAAGTTTTGATAATATAATAAATAGAATTACCTCTTGCAAATTTATGATAGTGTGGCCTAAATCATCGGCGACATTATTGAAAAACGTGAGCATCGATGTTCGAATGAATTCCGGACAGTTCTTGACGAGCGACTTAGCATCGATACCTTTGACGAGTACCTGGAGGCACCTAACCGTTATGCGTACATCGGCGCCGAACGCAGCAAGACGCGAACGCAGCAGACTCGCCAGCTTACAAAACAGCGATGCGACCATTTCTTTTTCTTTCAAACTCGCTGCGCCGACATTGTTTGTGGCCGTCGCGACGGCAATAAAATAATTGCGATGCGTCGAAAAGTATTTCTCCATCAGAGGTAGAACGACCTTCGAGAAGAATTTTATGTCTCTCGTGCAGGTTTTAAATGAGTTCCGTCTACTAAATATGGCCGACGGTTTCAGCAATTTCATATTAATGGTGGCACGATCAACATACTGAATCAGTTTTTCTAATAAGCTGTAAGCGAATCTTAATTCCACTGCTACGGCTACAGCTGTCTGTTCGGACTCGGATTGACCGCCTCGAGAAGGCCTGCAAAAAACATTAGCAAATGATTTATTATCCAGGTGTGCAAGCTTTCACGGCCGGCATTGTTCCAAGTCTTCATGGTTTCCGGACTTGTAAGCCGTGGTCCGGTGGTATTTCTACCTGACGTTTCGTCTACAACTGCGGTAGACATTCTCAAAGGCGATGTGGCAGCGGTCGAAGTGTCCTCCTTGGCGACTCACAGGTCAGTGTGTCAGTGACTGGTGTCCTCCCTTCTTTTATGCTCAGTACCAGTGTGTTCTCTGCTCGGTTGTAGTCCGTCTCTCTGTAATTGGTCAACTGCGCAGTGTGTAGTGGTGGGGGGTCGTATTCCATCCTTGTACAAGGACGGAATACGACCGAGTAGAGAACACACTGGTACTCGGCATAAAAGAAGGGAGGACACCAGTCACTGACACACTGACCTGTGAGTCACCAAGGAGGACACTTCGACCGCTGCCACATCGCCTTTGAGAATGTCTACCGCAGTTGTAGACGAAACGTCAGGTAGAAATACCACCGGACCACGGCCTACAAGCCCGGAAACCATGAAGACTTGGAAATGATTTATTTAAGCAAGCACTGCCCAGAAAATTACACAGCCTAATAAATTACCAGATGCTCCATACTACACTACACACTACAGAAGTGAAACGTCTAGTCACGGTCCCGTCACCTGATTCGGTCGTCTGATCGGTAGCTGGGTAACTAAGGATAAAAAGGTAGCCGGATACACAGGGAAATGTAGCAGGTACCTAGGGCAAAAGTAGCTGAGCATAAGATAGCTGGCACTTAAGGCAAAAGCAGCGGGGTAAAAGGTAGTCGTATAAGCTGCAGCCATGCCTTCTCAGCGTCCCACTCTAGCTCAGCGGTGCAGAGTAGTGGTGATGCAGCGTTTCATCAGGTCTTTTCGGTAGCATTACACGTTTAGCCAGATAAATCCAATTAACTCTACCGTGCGTATAAAGAAAATTATTTTTTCCTTTTTAGTGCATTTAAATAAAAGCTTGTCTCTAAAAAGTTTTTTTTACTAATATTTTTTAAATTTTTTTTCGCTTTCAAAAATGAGTTATGACGGAATCAAGGAATCATTTTTATAGATGTGGTAACTTGATAAAGTTTTTCATTTCCAATTGTCTGCAAACTTCAGGATCATTAAAAAACTGGAAGTATCTTTAATTCCGACGTTTGACGTAATTTACCTGTGTAATTTGTAACCTTGATACTGTAAATACTTCAAAAATTCCTGCGAACGTTCTCTGTCCTTTCTTTTCTCTTTGTCGGTCAATAGATCGTACGGAACTAGCTGCGGATGTATGGCGCCGCCATTGACGGCCAATTCTTCTTTCTTCTTCTTAGCCCAAATATCATGCGAGTTTTCAGCCAATCGTTCAGCCATATTCTGCATTTCTCTTGACAACGTTAAATTTGTCATATCCACAGGATGTGGGTTGTAATTAAATGGAGTCGCTGAGTCCAACTAAACACATACAAAAATATCAATTGTTTTTATACGTACATTGTTTTTGTTTGTCGCATGAATACAGAATACGTACGGCACCGCTCTTCGATTGTCGTCTCATCGATCCGCGGCTTGGAGAAGGTGCGTCGATTTCAGAATGTTCTACCGACCAGTTAAGAGCCAGCAAAGCTTTCAGTGATTCGCGAACGGGTTCTTTGTACCGTTCTTTTTCCTAAAGTTATTTTAATAATTAATACAAACATATAATTAAGGATGCACCATATATTGGAAGTACCTATTCAATTTTAATATCAATATTTTGAAATTCGATACATCGTGTATATCGATATGTAGAAGTTCGATACATCACGTATATCGATATGTAGAAGTTCAATACATCGCGTATATCAATATGTAGAAGTTCGATACATCGCGTATATCGATATGTAGAAGTTCGATACATCGCGTATATCGATATGTAGAAGTTCGATACATCGCGTATATCGATATGTAAACACCGATTATCGAAACCAATTAGTTTAAGTTAAATGATATACAGGAAAACGACAGTCTGTTTAGGCGTTAATATTGTAATGAAATTTTTTGATTTATACGAGAGAAAATTATTATTTTTTTTAAATTTATTGTAGATTATAGACGCGTCGACAACTTAGGTCATTAGCGTCTTAATTACATTAAATAACAACTTCCTTAAAACTAAATGACATCACAAAACATCCATGAGCGGAGGTGGGATTCGAACCCACGACAGTTTGATCTAAAGATAGACTACGTTAACCGTTACACCACACTGTCCTTTCTAATTTGTAATATTGATACTAAAAATTTAAAATATATTTTTTTTTAATTATTTCTTTGAAATTTGATTTCTAACGCTAATAACAAATTTTATGCGATATATCATATATCAATATTTTTTGTGCGATGTATCGATACATCAATCTTTTCTGTGCGATGTATCGATACATCGATATTTTTTGTGCGATGTATCGATACATCGATCTTTTCTGTGCGATATATAGAATGTATCGATATTCTTGTTTCGATGTATCAAATACGCGATGCATCGAATAAATACAGATATTATGCATCCCTACATAATATAATAACTCAGGCGCGTTTGTAAGTCCCTTAAAAGTTCGAGGCAGCCATAGGTGGGGGCCCGAACACTATCATTACTCATTATTATGAAAAAAAACTCTCTTTACTACGACCCAGGCCCCTATGGGCCGAGGCCCGTTGTTACAATGCACTTGTTACACCACCGTTAAAATCACCCCTGCAATAGCCAGTGTGTTTGTAAATGTTACACATAAATAGAGTCATAACAGATTTAACGCACAAAATTACTGGAAAAGTCATCTATAATAATTTATTCCGAACGAAAAGGGAAAATATACAATGAAAAAAATTATAATCATTTCAGAAAACAAAAAAACCTGAATGTACATACGTAATCGTTGAGCATGTTGTAAGGTTTGAGACGCGGATGACATCGACCACTGTCGCTCCACTGTTCGCCGTACGCCCATCCGTTCTCCAATTTACGAGATGCCCAAGCGTCGTGATAGTGTTCGGAAAACTTCTGAACGATAGTGTTCAGGTCGTTGTTCAATGCAACTTGACTCGTGTTGATTGGTTGTGGGTTGTATGGTCCGTCTGGGCCTGACACAGCTAAAAATTGAAAATAGTCAATTTAGAATACTAATGCTGGGTTGCAGAAAGCATTGTCAAAAAAATTGTTTTGACAATGACCTTAAATTGTGATTATACAGGGTGTTCCAAAAAGAATGGGACATAAAGTAACAGCTGATTTCTTACAAAAAAATATTGCGATAGACCCCAACATGTCTATTCCGAAAGTTGATATTAAAAGAGATACAGGGTGTCAAAGTTTAATTTTTATCATTATGACGCGGCATTTTAATAAGAAACATTGGATTTTTAAATAAAACTGTCAAAATTACCATGATAACGCCGCGCCGGCGCCGTTGTTTTCAAAGCCACCTATGTTCATTTTCAAAATTTGCCATTTAAAACCACATTGCATCGATTACTTTAAGTGCAAATATCTTCAAAAAGGTTACTTCTAGCCACTTTAACAAAGTATACCTTTTTTACGAAAAAATGACGTAAAAATTAATTTTTTAATTCAATAAAATAGTACGAGTGCGTATAAAAAAGTTATGACTATTTGAATGAGTGAAAAGGTGTGTAAGTGGCGCCCCCTACAAGTAAGAGCCATACCAAGGTCAGATTTAATTTCTCATGTCAAAAAATCCCCATATACCAAATTTCGTTAAATTGCCTAAATTATTTTAAAAGTTATTTAAGAAAAATTAAAATTTGACACCCTGTATCTCTTTTAATATCAACTTTCGGAATAGACAAGTTGGGGTCTATCGCAATATTTTTTTGTAAGGAATTAGCTGTTACTTTATGTCCCATTCTTTTTGGGACACCCTGTATAATTAGTTTTTATATATGCAGGAACAGTCTAATTAAATGTCGTCGTGAAACTCTGTCATGTAGATTTTGAAATACATTATCATACCATTTTTACTCACCAGATGTTGCTGATGTACGATTTCCATACAACTCATCATCGTAATTCTTAGACAGAGAATAATCAGGTGGCAAAGCACAACCTGTTGACAAAAAATAATTAACAATTTCAATTTTCATCATTCTCCATCAGTTTAACATTATTTTGGTACGTTTCAAATTACCTATCGCAGTTAAACATGGTAAAGCTTTTCCAAAAAGTTCGGGATCATAATCCATTTTTGATAAAGAATCGAAAATGTTCGAGAACAGCATCATCGTAAGCCTTTTTTCTTCATCGGACGAAGCGCCGTACAGACCTTGACCACCGGTCGAACCGTAATATTTAGCGCAACGGTCGTAGTGCAAAGTCAGCAACTAAATAAGCAAATAAACATACGTTTAATTAGTTTTTCCTCTTGACGCTACTGCCAACCAATTTTGTTTGAGTTATCAAAAATTCGAGTAATCAAGTTCGAGTTATCGAAGTTCGACTGTAGTTCCTTTTAACTGGATACATCACTATCTCTGTCGCACCTATTACTCTCTCATTCAAATGTCGCATATGGTATAATATTATGCGGTCAAGAAGTGACTAAATTGCTGTTTTTTTTTATAACTGACAATCAAATGTTTTATATACTTACACGCAAAGCGACAGTCGTATATTCTGAAAGCTTCGATACATCAACAGTCAGCTTCCGGAGCAACTTCAACAACATGGCTGGCTGAAGTTGGCTTGTCAAAGCTACTAAGAAATCTGATACAGCCTCTCTCTGACCTTTGGTTAACATGCGATTCTTGGACAAGCTGTCAAAATACAACACATAATAATACATCGTATGATAAGGGCTATTGAAAAATCAACCAATTACATATTACATTGCAATATAAAAAAAAAATCATTTTTATCAACCAATGTCACAATCGGGACTCAAACCCGAATCTTTATGTGTTTTAAAGACCACCAACAGCTAAGGTTAGTTGGGCCTAGCACCAATTCATTATTTTTTTTACCAGCTCTTGGGCTAGAACCCGAGAACTGGGGACTTGTAATAGAGGAACCATAGCAACGCCATGTAAACAACAGCATTGCTACACGCTCGGCTATTCTCAAGTCTCCCGAATCTTTCACTATCAATTACTCTACTGTGACATGATTAACTAATGAAGGCTACCAGGCTTTTTTCTACCACCTGATAGCGTCACTGGCAAGTGAGGTGTACCTCACTTTGATGCATCTTTGACATATCTTTGATGTCAATCAAATGTCAGTACTGTTTATATTTTCCGCCATTTGGTGACCTGATGGCGCCACTAGCACGTGAAGAATCTGTCATTCAATCATTTAACGGCTAAATTGCTGTTTTGTATTTATTTAATTATTTATTCCTTAACAATGGATAAATAAAGAATGATTAAACTCAAAACAGTTAATTTCTACGCGTTTGAGATACCTTACTTGCCACTAGCACCATCTGACGAATAAAAAAATGTGAAGGGTCTCATAAAGCCACTTGAGCCCCTAAAAAGCCCTCATAAAGCCTCTCGAGTCCCTAAAAAGGTCTCGTAAAGCCTCTCGAGCCCCTAAAAGGGTCTTGTAAAGCCTCTCGAGTCCTTAAAAGGGTCTCGTAAAGCCTCTCGAGCTCCTAAAAGGGTCTCGTAAAGCCTTCCTTGCCACTAGCGCTATCTGACGAATAAAAATATGGTTGCCCTCATTAAATTATATCTATATTAACAATTTACTTAGTATAGAAATAATTCAGACGCTTATGACCTCAGTTGTCGAGCGTCTATAATTTACAATTCATTCACTATTGGGGTCCGTCAAATGAGCATATGACATCTGGTGGCAGAAAATTGTATCAAAACGGGGGAAAATTTTACATGCTAACAGTGCAAATTTATCGTGAAATTGGTTATTACAAGAATAAAACAAGTAAAACAAACAAAAAGTTTATCGAAAATGGAATTCGCGACGTTTTCTAATATCGTGGCATTAAACACTATCAGTTATTGCCTTGTAAAACTTACTTTACAGCGAATTATTTTCTAATGAAACGTGGAAAAACTGTATTTATGAATTAAAAAAATATTTTATATTAATAATAAGATGTACTTGTTATCATACTGCACTAGAATAGTTGAATCCCTGATGATTGACAAATTTACAGGATTAACTTCGTATACAAATATTTTGAGGTTAGTAACTTGACAACTTATTACAATATAACTTATTATGTTGCAGTTATGTGTTTACATTATTCACCTAACCCAGCCTTAAAAGCGCATTGAACGCGGATGATTAATTTCGTTGAGATTTTCTTTTAATTTTGATGTTTTTAAGCAATATGTCGTAAAGATTACTACTTTTGACAGTTCATTTTGCATGGATTTTTCTCGTTATATTTCCGACATTTGATAATATGCCAGGCTTTGAGAATCCGTTCTCCTTCAACGAAATTCCTTTGTTTAGGATTCGTACCGGCCCAATCACAAATTGCACTTATATTTATCATTTCTTATCACTTTGAAAATCATAAAATTACACGCAAAAGTATACCCCGTATATGAAATTTCCCCACGTCTGCGCCATGTTTTTGAAGCTCCACCTATATGACGGATCCCAATAGAAAAAAACTCGGGTCGCAGTGCCAAAACCCTGCCGACAATATAGTGTATTTGCTAATACTGGCATTGTGGCTTTATTATGTGAACTTAAGTTTGTTTTTGGACAAAATAAAAAATTTAACCCCTTAATACATCCCTTAAAATAATTAATTTTTTCTAAATTTCAATATTAGACATGGATTTTATCAGTACACCCAATTAAATACACCCTTCCATAAGTAAATCCGTATCAACAAACTAGTGTTTTCATAAAATTTGAAAGTCCGGTCCTGTCGGGCCGATTTTATTAAAATTTTAGCAGCACATTTTAATCTTTACTAAAGAGTTAAATTTCAATTTTGAAACGATTCTGACAATTTTTTCGGTATTTTTGGGCCCAAAAACTTTTTGGAACCCCTAAATACAACCCTGAAAATGGTCCGATCGGGCCCATTTTAAATAGGCTTCTTGCGGTGATGGGTTCCAATGTGTGTACCAAATTTCGTTTCAATCGATTAAGTCTGTCGAGAGTTATCGTGTACACACACACACACACACACATATATATATATAAATATATATAAATATATATATAAATATATATATACATACATATATACAGTGTGTCCACAGACTCATCCTCAACATGGGGATCTCCGTTGTTATGGGAGATAGAGATTTGGTTAAATTAGACAAAATGTGCAGAATCTCCAGTACTACTACCCTGCGTAGTCAAACTTTCCATATTTTGCTTGGTTCGCGGCCGACAGTTGAAAAACGAGATTTACCCATTTTCGTTTTTTGTTTATAACTCGCTTATTAAGTAAGTTAGAAAAAAAATATTTTCACTTTCTTAAAGCCCTTTTTTATGAAGATTTCAAATCTCTTTTCATATTTTTATTTACTTTTATAGTTTTAGAGATACTTGTATTAACTTTGTTTTTTTAAATACACGTCAAAGATGGCCATGACACCATTCGAAAGAGATTTTTTTTCTCTTTAATTTGATATGAGGGTTGATGGATTTATTTTCTAAAATAACAGAGTTATACGTAAAAAACTGATTTTTTATAGTAGGCTATGCTAAATTAATTGATAAAACAACAGAAGGCATAGCAAACAGTTGAAATTCGCGTTGGCTTAGTAAACGGCTGTTTTTTTTAGCTGTCAAAGTGTAGTTTGTTGCTAATTTGTCAGTTTAGTAAGTGATTTATTAAATTTACTTTTGTTATCATGGAACCATTTTGTAACAATGAAAAATAAACGATTTTCAACAATTGATCGTAAAACAGTACTTTTGTCTTCTTCACTTATTCGCGTTGACTTAGTAAACGGCTTTTTAAATGATCCATAGTTTATTAAATTTACTCGTAAGTTTCTGTAAATAGACGAATGAGGTTGTCTTCGTTCTGGATACTGATCGAAGTACATTTCTGCAGCTCTGGTCGAATTTTTGTGACATAGAATGTAACAAGATAACATTTCAAATTTTTCATTGTTACAAAATGGTGCCATGATAACAAAAGTAAATTTAATAAAATATCACTTAGTAAACTGACAAATTAGCAACAAACTACACTTTACAGCTAAAATAAAACAGTCGTTTACTAAGCCAACGCGAATTTGCTAAGCCTTCTGTTGTTTTATCAATTAATTTAGCATAGCCTACTATTAAAAAACAGTGTTTTACGTATAACTCTGTTATTTTTGAAAATAAATCCATCAACCCTCATATCAAATTAAAGAGAAAAAAAATCTCTTTCGAATGGTATCATGGCCATCTTTGACGTGTATTTAAAAAAACAAAGTTAATACAAGTATCTCTAAAACTATAAAAGTAAATAAAAATATGAAAAGAGATTTGAAATCTTCATAAAAAAGGGCCTTAAGAAAGTGAAAATATTTTTTTTCTAACTTACTTAATAAGCGAGTTATAAACAAAAAACGAAAATGGGTAAATCTCGTTTTTCAACTGTCGGCCGCGAACCAAGCAAAATATGGAAAGTTTGACTACGCAGGGTAGTAGTACTGGAGATTCTGCACATTTTGTCTAATTTAACCAAATCTCTATCTCCCATAACAACGGAGATCCCCATGTTGAGGATGAGTCTGTGGACACACTGTATATAAACATTTTTAAAAATGGTGCCAAAGTGTTCAGGAGGCTATGAAACGTCGAGAAATTTTGGTCCGACCCCTAGGTCCCGCCATCCGACCGACGCCAATAGTGTATGTGCCATATTATGGCAAATACACTAATAATTTAATTAGTTAATCATGTCACAGTAGAGTAACTGATAACTCATCCGTCGCGATAGTGGAAGAATCGGGTTTGAGTCCCAACTGACATTGGTTGATAAAATTTAATTTTTCTATATTGCAATGTAATATTAATGTAATTGGTTGATTTTCCAATAACCCTTATCATCTATTTATTTATTGTAGATTATAGACGCGTCGACATCTAAGGTCATTAGCGTCTTTCAACTACACTAAATAACAACTAACTTAAAACTAAATAACATCACAAAACATACATGAGCGCAGGTGGGATTCGAACCCACGGCAGTCCAGTCTAGAGGTTGCGGCGTCAAGCATGCTAACCACTAGGCTATACTGCCCTCAACCCTTATCATTGTAAAAATGTACAGTCGTACTAAACTTTAACTTACCGGTAAACTGTATGCAGGGTGGCATCAAGTAAACTGGCGTAATTTTCTGCCTCACTGTAAAATTTACTGTGCTGAATAAGAAGCGGCAAAATAGAATTTCCAATGTATCTGTTCATACTTAGCGCCATATCGCTCTCTGAGCCATCATTCTGAAAAATCAAAGTCATCATAAACTATCAAAACAACCGAGTTATACAGAAAACTGAATATCGCTTATCGATTCACTAAAATTAACAATACAAATTTCAAGGTTACATAACTGTCATAAACATAATCAGCAAAACCCATGCGTTCATATATCTTCAATAAAATTGATTATTGTTATTCAATATCATCGATTAACTACCGATAAAATCGATAATTTTACAATCGGCTGACAAATTTCATCGTTATTGATGTTATAAATGTCACTGACATATCAATAAAGTACCTCTGATCAATACATGTTGATATATCGATAACATTAGTATATAAACAAATCGGCCGACAATTCTACAAGTGTCGTCATAATTACCGTTATTGATATAGTCGATGTATCAATATCATCAATAATAGATTGACATTCACTATCAGTATATCAGCAAATCGGTAATACGACATATTGTAGTGACAATGATAATCATCATTATTCGGCATCATCGATGATAACAATATGAAATCGTTGATAGATCTTTTATTATTAATTAAGGCCCGTATTCACCGAGTCTAGTTAGTTATTTATTCTGTTGATTTATTCCCCTGGTAACTATTACTCGGAATAAATAACGATAATTCAATTCACCAAACGTAGTTAAGCTTACTGCAGATATAGATCGTAAAAATAACTATTCTGTCCAATTTCAAGGGTATAAATATTTATTCGCCTAGTAAAATAGGATGGCCACGAAATGCACAAATTACTCTATGACCTGGAGACCTTTTCAGGTAAATATTAATTTCATATCTTTCAGGTAAAGGCTTTTGTAGTAAAATAAAATAAATTTACATTTTCGATCGATGCGCCATCGGTCGAATCTTTGGTAAACATGCTTTAGAATCAAAATATTTGACAAAATGTCCAAGGTGTATGGTATAAAGTAAATTTGTTCCTAAAGTTACTATTCTATCGAATGAATTGCTTGGTGAATTGAAAGTTAATTTTATTCCAAGGAATAAATTTATTCTAAGAATAGTAACTTCAATCTTTAACAGTGTTTGGTGAATACGGGCTTAAGTTCATTGAAAAAATTTAATTGTAGTTTTCAAGTTAGCCTTATGGAGCTATAAAGCTTATATTATTTTAAAGCTATCCCGAGACACATTTTAACGATGAGTATTTTATACAGACCCTGTCCAACATCGTAGCGCATCTGAGATCTGGCAAGAATGCTTCTTCCAACAAACGAAAGAACAATTCTTGCGTTTCGATGCCATAAACACGTTCTAAGAAAAGAACAACGCTTTGTTTGTGGCCTGGTACCAATCCAGATGGCATATCACTCTTAGGTCTTTCCTCGCCGACTGCAGGATTTTGCAGCGTGAATCTTAAACTCAGCACGCCTTGTAAGTCGTCTAATGGAACCAATGATCTCAAAATTGCACGAGCTCGGAGAGATTCGTTTTTACCCTATAAAAAAATTAAAGATTCATAAACTAGTCTGTAAGCTAGATTGTTAGCTAGTTTGTAAGCTTTTTTTGTAACCAACCTATGAACAGGTAGCTTTGTTTACCTCTATAGGTTTACATTTTTTATGTAATGGTTACTAAATAAATAAATAAACAAGCCGTGAGGTGGGTCGTTTATTAGGACTAAAGTGCGACCCTTGAGGTCCACACGACGAACTTCCCAGTTTCATAAATATTTAATAATAATAATTAAATTAGATATTACACAGAAAAGTAATCATTAAAACATAATTATTATTTATTTTTAACAATAATTAAAAAAAAAAAAAAAAAAAAAAACGGCTAAACCGATTTTTATAAAATTTATGTCGGATCAAAATGACGTTAACACGCCTCGATTGACACCCTTACGAAGTCGATATAATTTTTTATTCGCGAGATATTGTGTAAAATCTACTTTTTTGGAGTCTATTTGGTTAAGAAAAAAGAATGGCTGAACCGATTTTGAAAAAATTTCTTTCAGATCATATTTACGTTAATACGCGTCGATTGGCACCCTAACGTAGTCGATATCATTTTTCATTCTCGAGATTTCGTCTTAGAAAGAAATGGACACATACAATAGTGTAAAAATAATGTAGTGACCTTGAAACATAAAAATGTGTTATACATTTTGATTTCGATTTTCGGGCCCATTACAAAAACTTCCAATGGGAAGTTAATAAATATATCCTATCTTTCTACTAGTTAATTACAACTGTGAAGGTTCTTTGGGGCGAAGGCTTAGCTTAGGAATTAGGATGTTTATCTAAACAAATTGTATGCAACTAACCAATGCAATAACACCAGAATCCGGTGCGCAGCGACCTAATAAATCGACGAGTGTACAATAAAAGTTTAAAATCGCAGCTCCCGTATCGATGTAATCTTCATCGTCATCCGATTCTGGGAAAGGATGTGTGAAAACACCCGGCATTAAAGCTGTATCCGCGTTGCCGGCGTCCATCATTTTATTTCTGTCCGCTATTCGTTCTGACATCTGTTGAAAAAATAACAAATCATAAAAAATACTAATAAAAATCCTGTCAATAAAATACTGTATTTATCAATAAATTCATTAATATTGTTATGTCATGTATTATACTATGTATCGATAAATTCTTGTCGTGTATAATATGATGTATCGATAATATTGTCACGTATAATATGATGTATCGATAATATTGTTACGTCATGTATAATACTATGCATCAATAATATTATAATTATTAAATAGACAGTAGCCATTCCACAAGCATATACTTTTTTTAACGTAATCAGTCGGCAACCTTCCATCGTGATCTTAAACGTCAAACAGTTAAAATATACAAGGAAAAAATCAGAAGCCACTGTCAGGACTTGAACCTGAGATTCCCAGTTTCCGGCTGGTTGAGTTACCACTTACTCACACAGTGCCCCAAGAGTGGGATTTGTTCTTTTCCTCTCGGGGCACTGTGTGAGTAAATGGTAACTCAACCAGCCGGAAACTGGGAATTTCGGGTTCAAGTCCTGACAGTGGCTTCTGATTTTTTCCTTGTATATCTTAATTGTTTGACGTTTAACATCACGATGGCAGGTTGCCGACTGATTACGTTAAGAAAAGTATATGCTTGTGGAATGGCTACTGTCTATTTAATAATTATTATATTATAACCACAAAAAACTTAACTCAATGTTGTATCAATAATATTGTTATATCATGTATAATACGATGTATCAATAATATTGTTATGTCATGTATAATAAGATATATCGATAATATTGCTATAGCATGTATAATACATTGTACATTAGCAAATGTAAATGTGAAGTAAATGTACAGACAAATATACTAATTAAAGTTTTATAGGCTTTCATAAAATATTTCTTACCTTGTTGGCATCGATGATTGCTCGTAACAGGCCTTCACCTTCACCACGCAAAGCCGGACCAAGACATTCAGGCCGTCTAATCAATAACCTGATTACCAAGTTAGCATTTTCCTCAACACTTTCGCCATTGACCTGTAAAAAACTGATTTTCAAAACCAAATTCACAATTCACAAAAGATCTTTCGGGTCGCAGTGATTGTGAGGCAAGTTGTCTTATCGCCTCACGTTAAATCTAATCTGATCTCTGTATTAGATAAATGCACGATTCCTATGCAATTATTGCGTTAAAAAAGTTATGAATACAGAGCTTATTCAGCGCTTCAAATAAATGGAAAAAGAACTACACAAATGTTTTGTGCGCTTGTGCGAAATGCACAAACAAAATTGGCTTATACTAAGCGGAAATTACTTCGAATTTAATTTGTTATTGACACATGCGCATAAACGATCTGTTTGGTACTTTATTCACATACAGATTGTATCAAATTAAACCTGTGCATAGGGCATTTTGTGTGTAAGACAGAGAGATTGATACATAAAGCAATAAGTAAGAATGAGATAAATGATCGCTAATAGGATGTTACGTGGTTACTGTAAATTAAACTGATAAAAGATTTACATTTTTACAGCACAGAAGGAGCGAAAAAACAAAGATGATGCTATTAGGTTGTAGTATAAATATTATTTATTTACAGTAACCACGTAACATCCTATTAGTGATCATTTATCTCATTCTTACTTATTGCTTTATGTATCGATCTCTGTCTTACACACAGAATTCCCTATGCACAGGTTTAATTTTATACAATCTGTATAAGAGGCGCTAATGGAATAATGGCGGCCCTACAGACTGATACTAGTATAGATATTGTCAAATAAAATCAATCGATACAGAAACATACCCACACACAGAAACGTAGAAAATCCAAGTAACGTTCTCCTTCTACAGGATCCCATCCGAGATCGGGATAACCTTTCTCAATCAATTCTGAATTTGATTGTAAACCGCATCGAGACAAATATACTGCGATTTTTTCTAAATAATGCTCCCTGAAAATAAAAACGATCCGTATAAATTCTATTCTATATTAGGGTGGGTCAAAAAAATCAATTATTTTTTTTTACAAGTGACACGGAAAAATAGGTTGCTAGACACCTTAAAAAAATTCTCACCAAATATGAGCTCTTAATTTTAATAGGAAGATCCTCCGCATCACAGTTTTTTATTTTTTTCTCAGTCCAATAGAAAAAAATTCATACCTCATCATTAATTGATTGTACAGAAAAATGTTTTAAGAGAATTTTGTAGGAAATTTAACGCTCTACAAAAAAGGTATCTAATATTTTTTCCGCAAACCTCACCATTTGAAAGATATTGAAGATTTGTAATAGTCATTTATTGTCGAGTTATAAAATTCATAAACAAAAATGAAATTTGTCTTAAAATAATCAAACTTAAATCTTCAATATCTTTCAAATGGTGAGGTTTGTGGAAAAAATATAAGATACCTTTTTTGTAGAGCATTAAATTTCCTACAAAATTCTCTTAAAACATTTTTCTGTACAATCAATTAATGATGAGGTATGAATTTTTTTATATTGGACTGAGAAAAAAATAAAAAACTGTGATGCGGAGGATCTTCCTATTAAGATTAAGAGCTCATATTTGGTGAGAATTTTTTTAAAGTGTCTAGCAACCTATTTTTCCGTGTCACTTGTAAAAAAAAAATAATTGATTTTTTTGACCCACCCTATTCTATATCCTATATTGAGTCAAAAAGACCAGATCAACAAAGATCCAATTTCTCTTTGTTATAGAGCTGTCAAAACTAAGCACTTACTGTGGGTGTATTTGGCAGAAAAAAGAGCTTCGGAGCGCTTCTGAGAGGTCGAAAGCAAAATGGCGACCGCTGAGCGATGAGCGGCTATTTTCCGCTAGGACAGCGCTTACTGGGGAACGTAACCTTAACAAACAAAGCTAAGGAAAATGGCGAAATATGTCAGCGCTGCCGAAGTTGGTGAGCGTGTCTAAGACTCTAAGTAAGTTTTTGAGCGCTCTCGAGCGCTTTTTTCTACCAAACACACCCAATAATTTATTGCTAGATTACCTGAGAGCTAGAGCCAGTTCGGTGTTTTCCATTAAACTGGAATAAGCCACATCGAGAGGGGTGGAGCCTCTTAGACTGGGCCGTGCCAACAAGATATTTGAATTTTCCAACAGGAAGTCAAAATGATCAAACATGGCTTTTTGATTTTGTCGACCTGTCCGACAGAAGTAGCAAAGGAAGCGGCAACACGCCACGACCATTTCGTGAGAAGTATCCTGAAATAAAACAATAGCAAACATTAACGACTTCAAACGTTTGGTGTTTATAACTTAAATAAAATCCGCTCTCGCATGAAGTGTGATTTAGTGTTGAAATAGGTATATATAGGGAAAGAACAGATCCCACTCTTGGGGCACTGTGTGAGTAAGTGGTAACTCAACCAGCCAGAAACTGGGAATTTCGGGTTCAAGTTCTGACAGTGGCTTCTGATTTTTTCCTTGCATAACTTAATTGTTTGACGTTTAACATCACGATGGCAGATTGCCGACTGATTACGTTAAGAAAAGTATTGCTTGTGGAATGGCTACTGTCTATTTAATAATTATGATATTATAACCACAAAAAAATTAACTCATTGTTGTAGATATAATTATACCTTTTCTTTGGCTGGTTCTCCTTCCGCAGGCTGCGTTTGTGAGCTTGTATCAGACTGAGCCTGCGACCTACGACCCAACGTATTGATCATGACCGCCATTACGTTCTCGTGAATGCGTAATATTCTGATGAGATCCGGATGTTGAAAGAATGTATGATTATTGACAAGTTTCCTGGAATCATTCGTCGTCATATTAATAATAATATAGGTGTCAGATTAGATTTCTTATTTATATCGTTTCGGTAGGCACAACCATGTAGGTACTCTTTTCCTGTATTTGTTCAAACATTTTTAAATCATTTAATGATCTTTTGAAAAACAACAGGTGAAACTGTCACCCATTGCATTTATCCACCAAATGGCAGTCAAGTCATTCTTTTGGTAATTGTGTTTTAAAGACCGCCAACAGCTAAGGTTATTTGGGCCTAGCACCAATTCATATTTTCAATTCATTATTATTTTTTTTTTTTTAATATTAAATTGAAAATCCAATTGACCCTTTTACCAGCTCTCGGGCTAGAACCCGAGAACTGGGGACTTGTAATAGAGGAACCATAGCAACGCCATGTAAACAACAGCGCCGCTACACTCTCGGCTATTCTCAAGCCCTCAAGTCATTCAAATACAAATAAAACTATTGTACAATCTACCCCCTTTAGTTCTTTGTATAACATTTTTGTTTATGAAGGAAAATTGGTAATAAATAATATTATTATCAGGAATGTACAGCCTTTTTCATTTAAATTCTATTTGAAATAAACAAAAAAGGTTCAATTATGAGTGGATATATAATGAGATCTACCAAACTTTTTTTCTACCACCTGATGGCACCACTAGCAAGCGAGGTATCTGCCATTCAATCATTTAACGGCTAAATCGCAGTTTCGTATTCATTTATTTATTCCTTAATAACGGATAAATGAAGAATAACACAAATCGTTAATCTCTAAATCACTCTAAACATTTGACATATACTCGCCACTAGCGCCATCTGACGGGAAAAAAGTGAAACGTTGGACGTATACCTTAGTTGCCACTGGCGCCATCTGACGAATAAAAAATGTGAAATATTTGACATATACTTTACTTGCCACTAGCGCCATCTGACGAATAAAAAATGTGAAATATTTGACGTATATCTTACTTGCTACTAGCGCTATCTGACGAATAAAAATACAGTAACCCTCATTGAGGTTTTCAAAAACAACGGTTGAAACTGTCTAACTCAATTTTACATCTATCCACCAGATGGTAGGCAAATCATTCGAATATCAACAATAGGAGGTTGTGCAACGAATTAATGAATTAGAGACGCTCGACAACAGAGGTCATTAGCGTCCGATGGTTGTGCAATGTACTCACCACAGTCTTTCTCTCATAAGAGCGCATTCCTCTTGAGACATCTGCACAGGCAGCAGCGCCCGAATCTGACTAAGCCCTACCCACACCAGAGACAGGTCATCTTTAGCTTTATAATTTATCACATATGTCTTCTGTAAGGCGCGAATTAATTCACCGACAGCGTCGTATTGGCGTACTAAAAGACTACACAAAAAGTTTTGGTTAACATAAGATCTCCGAGTCTTGAATCGGTACTAATTTTAATTGATTTGTAATTTACAAAATGTCAGCACATTGTTGTCGATTTCATTACTATGCTCAAAAAGCACGTAAAAACTTTCAAATGTATTTTTGTTTATTCAATGATATTAGTTAGGGCACGAATTAACATAACACGAACATAACCTAAACTATTCTAGTTGCGGTTGTCAAATGGCTGGTGCTTCAGTTCGGCTGATGACTATTGTACTACCGATTTAGGTTCACTGGCGTATAACCATAGACAATAACAACAAGGCGTATGTATTAGCCTAGCGGCACTGGCGAGAACTAATTGTGCCAACACGGCACACGGTGAATGGTCCCCAGGCGGTTGGGGGGAGGTCAGGGGCATTCCGGCGAACGGCGACGCGCGTTCCACACGTGTATAACTACGTAGCTAATAAAAGTGTATTTTTACGGACATAATAAAATGGTATAAATAATTTCCGTAACAATTCTTTAAAACAGAATCATTAAGTTAGCTGCCATTATATAAGTTAATAGATACAAATTGATAGACCGAACGAATCCGCCAAAGGCAGATGAAGTTCGACCACAATTATACGTAAGGCCTCGTTCTCGATGCCACAACTTTTCAGAGTATTAAAATTTACATTTCCGTCTTCGCTCTAGTATTTTAAGTTTAACGGTAACAGAAAAAGTACAAGTTTTCTCACAATATAGGCTAAATAATATGATTTATGACAAGCGCGGATCCACCGTTGTGGGCACGATGGGCATGCCCACAACCCTAATTGAGGTCGATAGGCTGATGTTATATCCAATGCCTTAAAAAATTAAAAAAAGAAATTTAATGTATAGATTGTGAGCGAATCAGTAGTCCGACTAGCACTTAGCCGATTTTCGGAAAGCCGTGACCACAACCTTTTTTGAGGGCTGGATCCGCGCTTGATTTATGAATCAAATGTTGAAACAAACTGATTTACCTAAACATTTCTCTGACGAGTTTCGGCGTTTCAATTTGCGTTTCTTCAGCCCAATTAACAATTGTAGCGATCAACACTTTCCTAAATATTTCCTCGGGCGTCTTTTTCTCAGGTTCCTCCGGTTCTTTTGGTTCCTCTTCGAGTTCTTTGACAGCATTAATGAAATTATACACCTTTTTAAATGCCCCTGGTTTTTGATTCGCATCCTCAGAATCCTAGCGGTAACAACATCGTATTAAATAAAATTCGAATAATGATTGCATTCTTGTCTTACCTCTGAAGCTTCGGGTTCTTGTAAGGCGTTCAGCGATACGTGAGTTAACAATTGCGAATGAAAATCATTCAAACGTTCCCGTAGATCGTCGCCGACTGGGCAATTTTCTTTATCTTCTTCTTCCATATTTTTGAAACCTTAACAAATCATCAAATGATTTAGGAATGACAGACAGAGGTTCCGTTACTACTTTATTCCTATAAGCTGTGTGTAAAGGGCGGAGTTATAATATCGACGCAAGCGCTCGTTGTGAGTTCCATTGTAAACTCGAAACACTAATTATCCGTAATTGTCAGTGAGCATTGTTGTTTAAAAAGTCAAGTAAGTAAAACGATGATTTTACTTCTAACTTATTTGGAAATTATTGCTATAAATCTGATAAATTTGACACTTTTAAACCCAGTCCGCAAGATTACCGGGGCCATGGTTTGAGGTTATACTGTCGCCTATCAATATAAACCATAGACATAGGTCTAGATACACATCCATGTCTGATATAAATTAATCAGTTATTTTTTATTATACGTCAAAATTGAAGAAGAAAAAATTTACAATAAATAATTTTCAAGTACCTTTTATGCTATACTATTTATACTATTTGCACACAGCTAGATAAAATGGTATTCGTTTATTAAAAAATTTCTCGGTATAGACAACAAAAAAAATGAGTTCAATTGTGCACTATTGCCCGCTAGCGGCGCTAGTAGGCTTCGTACACACAACCTATTGGCAATTAAATCGAACTATAGGTGGCAGCATGAAGTGGGATGAATTTGTAATTTTAACAAGTCAACTGAGTTCTCCACTGCTCTGACCTTTGACTATAGAACCATGGACTAGCAACGCTAGCTTCACTCTGGATCCGTGTTTTGACAGAATTAACAAAACACGACAGATTATGAATCGATGTATGGAAATGCATTGGACCAAGTGAAAGTGAGATGCATGAAAAACGTTAAATGAGGTGTATTGAAGAAGGTGCTAGAGTACTTGATTCTAGTTGTCCATTTCTATATCTATGGTCAAGGTTAGTACTATGGTCTAAGGCAGAGATCGGCAACCTTTTGAGACGGAAGAGCCAAAAGTTACAATTTACAAAATTTCCCAGTTTTTAAAGAGCCACTAGCATTTTTATTTCAATATTATGGTATTTGATTAGGATTATAACTAAACAAACAGCAGTGTTGCCACATTTAAAAAATGTCAGCTGTTCGTATACTCTCTACTCCACCTATTCTCACTGTTCTCTGTTGAGTGTTTTTATCCTGTTTAAAGTTTTTTTTGCAGTATAATATTTTTTATGAGTTTTGAAAATAAAATAATATAATTATTAATATTTGCGCATGGAACTGGAGAGCCGCATGCGGCTCGCGAGCCGCAGGTTGCCGACCCCTGGTCTAAGGCTCTGACATTCAGCAGCGATCATATTTGTTTCGAGTTCATCCCGCTTAGAATTAATTTCAGTTAACGACTATAGAGGTCAGCCACTTTGAATTTAATCACGAAAAAACTTACAAATAATCATGTTCATTTGTTCACGAGGAGGACAACGGAATTCGCGCGTCTTCTTAGCAGCGATAGCCGACGGTAAATCCGATTGTTTGATTTCAATGTAACGCCGAATCTGATCCGATTGAATATCGCTTACAAAATCATGACTGAACGCAATGATCGATTCGACTCTGTGTCTCAGCTGTATATCGTTCAAATGTTGTAACAGGTAGCACATCTGCAGCTTCGCACCTTCAGCCATTTTCATGTTGAGTAAACCTTTACGATGTTCGTCCTTACCATCTAAAAATACAAAAGATAAGCTAAGTAGGATGTTCCGATATTACTGATTCGATATGGGCATCGATACTTTTAGATTAGATTGCAGATTATAGACGCTTGACAACTGAGGTTATTATATCAATACTTTTCTTTCAATACCAAGGTATTTTAAAATCGATAACAACCTTTCGATACTGTATTAATATCAGTATCGGTATATTAATATCGGAATATGATACAACGCTTATGACCCGTTGTCGAGCGTCTATAATTTACAATATCTATATATCGGAACCTTTTGTTGAATTGAAAGAATAATTCAAAGATTGTCCCAGCGTTCTGACATTTGCATACTTTCGTTTCCGTAATATCGATACATCAAAATATAATATTTCGACACTTGACAACTGACGTCATTAGCGCCTATATCGATACTTTTCTTTTGATATCAAGGTATTTTAGTATTGATACCAATTTTTCGATACTGTATTCATATCGGAAGATGAATGTGAACTTTTTTGTTGATTTGAGGCAATAATTGGAGAATTTTTCCCAGCGTTTCGATATATTTGCGTAATATCGATACCTCAAATAATTTTGTACGGTACATGTACTATGTGCAACGGAGACATGAATCCGAATGAGAGCAGGTTAGCTTAGACCAAAACCATAATATAAACAAGCCGTGAGCTGGGTCCTTTATTAGGACTAAAGTGCGACCCTTGAGGTTCACACGACAAACTTCCCAAGTTTGATAAAATTTTAATAAAAATAATTAAATTAGATATTGCACAGAAAAGTAGTCATTTTAATCATTAAAACATAATTATTATTTATTTTTAACAATAATTATAAAAAAAAAAAAAAAAACGACTTAACCGATTTTTATAAAATTTATGTCGGATCAAAATGACGTTAACACGCCTCGATTGACACCCTTACGAAGTCGATATAATTTTTTACTCGCGAGATATTGTGTAAAATCTACTTTTTTGGAGTTTATTTGGTTAAGAAAAAAGAACGGCTGAACCGATTTTGAAAAAAATTTCTTTCAGATCATATTTAAGTTAATACGCGTCGATTGGCACCCTAACGTAGTCGATATCATTTTTCATTCTCGAGATTTCGTCTTAGAAATAAATGGACACATACGTACGTACGGACGTACACACACACACACACACACACGCAGACATCTTTCTAAAAATAGTGTAGTGACCTTGAAACATAAAAATTTGTTATACATTTTGATTTCGATTTTCGGACCAATTACAATAACTTCCAATGGGAAGTTAACAATATTATGACCCTGTTATCATATTTCTATTTCCTTATGGAACAGAGAAATAAAATTAAGTACAATTTCCATTTTTTCTTCTCAATAAAATACATTGTTCAATTATACGTACCTTTTTCAAAAGAAGAATCCCAAGTCTCCGGACTGATCATGATTAGTAATTTTTCAACATCACTATCGGTTAGCATCCCGACAAGTAGAAGTTTATCGGTCAATTTTATGAGAGGCCTGCAACAGTATGTTTCATTTATTCTCAGTAACAAAAACATTTTACGGTTCAGAACTTCGGTTGCTTCATTATTTTCTGACGTCATATGATAATTGTTAGACTTTGAATTTTTTTTTCAAAAAAACAAGTTAAAACTACAGACAGTACAGTACAGGTAGCACAGTTTACCTCTATAGGCAGAGAGTTGTACTCCATGTAATTTTTTTTCTGGTAAATATATTATTATTAGACGGCTTAGATAATGTAGCAAAACCCCAGAGTTACGCCGCTGGCGACGATAGAATCATCGAGAACAAGTAACAATGGTGAAGCGTGGCATGATATCAAAGACACAGGAATGTTCTGGAAAGCGTGCGAGGGTGGGGGGGGGTCAATTGTAGATTATAGACGCTCGACAACAGAGGTCATTAGCGTGTGGGGGGGTCAAGCTGCTAGCTCTATATAAACAGGAGCAGTCACCGGAAAAGAACAACGAGAATCGTGTGACAGTGTCGATTTGAAATAAATACAGCATATAAATTGTCTCAGTTCATTTAAAAATTACTGTTCGTGTTATTATTATATAAACAGTGTTGACTGTTAGATTTGAGACATAATTGTTACATCTTATTGTTATCTATTTTTGTTACATTTTTAATTGTTGTAAATAAATAATTTATTCCACCCAGGTAAGAAAACAGTTTTGTTACAATTAGGGCATGCAATTCGAATATTCGAATATAGCGAATATTCGGCTGCATTTATTATTCGAATAGTAATTCCTATTATTCGAATATATTCGAATTATTTGTTAAGAATTAAAATTGTTTAAAAACGGTTTACGGCGGCGCTAAAACATCTTACAAACGCTACACTAGCTCTAAGTTCGCGCTAGGGCGTGGGAGGGGAATGGAAACGGGGCGAGGAAAGTTTTTTTTTGTTAATTATTGCATGTTTATTTGATATAACTATTTACTTACGTTACGTTACGTACGTGTACTTAATTGCTTGATTTGCTCTTCGCACGTGCTAATAGACGTATTATTTATTTGTGAAGTATTTTTTTTATAGGGGAGCAATATCCCATACTTTTGTGGTACTAATTAATAAAAATGCGTCTTAGATGCTCATTTAATATTTTTGTTTGAATAGAAAAAACAGAAAGAAAGAATTTTGAATTTTTTTTGATTACTTAAATATGTTCATTTGATCTATGGTTCTCGGAAGCTATGTGCCCTCTAATATTTAGTTGATTTGATCTGAATTTTTACGTAACTAAGTAAAGTAAAAATGATTATTTGATTTCTTTTTAATTAGAAGCTGCTTTTGTTGTTAAAATATTGATTGGATTTATGGACGTGCAGTAGGCGTGTTGATTTTAAATAATTAAAAGTCATTTATTGAAGTTCCAGTGTTTTTATTATTTTTACCAATTATTCGAATATATTCGAATATTGGCTAAAATTTGAGCGAATATTCGAATACCTGAAACATCTGAATATTTGCATGCCCTAGTTACAATATACTGAAAATGAAGAGTGAGGACTTACAGAAACAAATTTTCATTTGAACCACCGATTGGATCCCTGTTGTGCACCTGGTTGATCTCAACCGCCTCCTCCAACGCCATCATTACGTAATCTCGAACCACATCCAGAGGAAAGAAAGGAGAATATAAATTTCTTATGTTGTCAACTGTTTCTCTAAAAACAAAAACAAAACACATTCAGAAAAAAATCATACTTCCATTTATTGTCTAACAGGGTGGCCACTTTTTCTCTAGAACAAATTTCCCCGACTTTCTAGGTGATTTTTTAGTTTTTTCCCTATTATTTTTTTTTCACGTTTCAGAGAAATTTCCGAGCAACTATGCAGCTATGTGTAAGACTTTGTATGGCACCAGGTACTAAAGTTAAGCTGCTCGACAAAATTTATTCAATGTAGGTACAAAATCTTCGGTGAGCGACTTCGACTAGCATTGATCGTTTTTTTTTTCACAAAAATCCTCGCCATCCACCAAAATTCCATGCCCTGGACAGTAAAATCCCCTGACTTTCCCAGAAAGTGGTCACCAATGCAAATCATGGAACTTGGAAGTAAAAAATGATCTCACTAGTCATTATTGGTTTCTCATTGTTGGCCACACTGGATAACAAATGAAATCGTTACGTTTATTCAGTTGGTCTTCTGAATTAGTAACAATAGCTCTGTTCCAACCTTCTATAAATGGATCGTTCTGAAACGGTAACGAAACTGTTTGTATCGGTTTTGTGCGCATGCGTCGATTTAGCATAGTTCTGTGACGATACAAACATAGACTTGGTTGGAACGCTTTTGTGACCGTTTTGTGCATCAAATATTCAAATCATGGCCTCCATGCATCAATTGATCAAAATATATTATCTATAATGTCATTTGTCAAATGTAAATTCCTCATTTCACGCTTTTTTTGTTGTTAAAAACATCGAGACAAAACAAAAATAAAACAAATTATAAATGAATAAACAACTGTCTCCAGTTGGTATTGAACAGTGACAAACGTAACAAAGTGCTTGATGCGCATGTCAGTTTCATAGTTTCATTTTGGTTTCAAGTCTAGACCATGTACCGAAATGATCGTTTAGAAACCGTTCACAAACGATCTCAAATTCGGTTGGAACGCTTTAAGTATTGTTCACAAACGATCTCAAATTCGGTTGGACCGCTTTAAGTATTGTTCACAAACGATCACAAGTTCGGTTGGAACGCGTTCTATCCACTGCGTATGAGCATGACGGTAATATTACGATTTTCAGAGTGGTTGGAACAAAGCTAATAATTGTATACTTACGAAATATCGGTCATCTTCATTTGCGGTCGCACGGATTCAGTTTTTAAACTACGCAGACTGTGACCCATTTCTGGATCTTCGTATAATCCTTTCAATTCCGGACCAAGAGGAATAATATATTCATTTTGACACGCTTCCCTAGAAATAAGAGAAAAGCGAAATTAGCAATGTTGTCAGATTGTGCGACTTTTCCTTATATTTATTGAAGTGTTATAATCGGGCCGCTTAACAGATGGAGCTATGAAAACGCATGATCACTGTGTAATCACCGCATGCAAAGTACCTGATTGGTTGCTTGAACGTTCGGGAACGAAACTATATGCGAAGGCCACACCTGCGGTGCAAGTTATTCATGTGCTTTTCACGTGATCACTCCAAAGCAGCCCGACTATATGGAAATATCTAGCAAGTTGACAGGATTATGAAATCAACAAGGTGCAATGAAAGATTTTCTCTAGATAATAATTATTAAAATAGACAATATTAGCCAAACCACAAATAAATACTTTTCTTATCTTAACGTAATCAGTCGGCGAACATGCCATCGTGATGTTAATCGTCAAACAATTAAGATATACAAGGAAAAAATCAAAGACCACTGTCAGGACTTGAACCCGAAATTCCCAGTTTCCGGCTGGTTGAGTTACCTTACTCACACAGTGCCCCGAGAGTGGGATCTGTTCTCTTCCTATATATACCTATTTCAACACTAAATCACACTTCATGCGAGAGCGGATTTAATTTTTAAGTTATAAATATAACTAATTAACTCATCAGTCGATACACGACCGTTTTTTCTCTAGATGATCAAAATTAATTACACAATAGAACAACTGTTACAAAATGTGTTGAATGTATTTTATTGTAATTACTTTATAAGAGAATTTGTTTTTAATCTAAGTGAAAATAAGAGCGCTCTTAAGGGAAAAATTGGCAACACTGTGTTGAATCTATCTAAGCGTGGATAAACTTACATCGTAGTGGCGTGTGATTCAAGATGAAGCGCGATCAGTAAATCGTAGAAGCCCTGTCTCAACGGACCCGACATATATTCTGATCGAATGGCGTACAGCAGTTGTTTTTGATCGACGTGTTGACACAACAAATGCGCCGCCCTGTAAAAAATATAGCAGACTCTGAATATAAATATGACATGTATTTGATCGGTACACGGTGTAGCCAATACAAATAAATTTTACATTTACATTTATCATATTATTTCTGTTTACATATGCAGCCAAAACTCAAGGAACTGAGCTATTTCTTTTGTTATAAGGAGCAGCGTCGTAGCTAGGATCTTCGGCGCCCCTGGCAAGATTCTGATTTCGCGCTCTTTGCTTGAAAATTATCATATTCGCATCGCTGATTGCGCCCTCTCGGGGTTAGCGCCCCTGGCGCGGGCCCTGGTTGCCAAGTCCTAGCTACGACGCTGATAAGGAACGAGTATCGGTTGTTATAGAAAACCAGTCAGGTTCAAATAATATTTACTTTATAGAGAGTTCTTCGTTATATAGAGTTTTGATTGTATCTATATGAAAGTTCCAAAGCATTCGAGAAACTTCTCGATATCTTTACAATAATCTTCAGAAGATTTGAGATACTTCTTGAACGTAGAACTTAGAATACAAGAAAATATCTTTAAAGTTCCACTCAAAACCTGCGATCGCGACGGGAGACAACTGTATAGTGTTTCGCGTCACACTCGACGCATGCGCAGACGCCGATGTGTCGCGTGATAAGGTCGCTCATCTCGAACTGATTCATATTCAGTTCCATTTAAATGGTGCTTTAAAACCTGTCACAGTCGCCTGTCATTTTCTCTTGTCACGGTCGCCTGTCGTTTTTTCCTGTCACGGTCGCCAATTTCGAAAAGCTACTTTAAGAATATTTTCCATGCGGCCGATATGGTACCACAACGGAATTTAAATGCTGTATGTTTGAACGTAAAAGGAACACAAAAAAGTATCGTAAAAATTTCCAAACCTGTAGTTTGATTGATAGCAGAGGGCGGCGTAAAGAGTCAAAGTGTGAGCATGGAAGCTGAGAAGTTTGTCCATTTCGATCAGTTCGAGTATATCGATACATCGATCCTCTTCGGGAATATGTAGAGCCAACATCGAAATCGGATCTTCACACAGCATCGACCAACCGCGAATATCAGAAAGTTTCAATGCATGAACTTGAATACTGATATTTGGTACCTGTAAATATTAACCGCGGTCACACAACTGCATTGGAATTACTGATTAGCTATGTTCCAACCTGCTATAAATGGATCGTTTTGAAACGGTAATGAGACTGTTTTTATCGGTTTTGTGCGCATGCGTCAACCTTGCAGTTATGTGACGGTACAAACGTAGACATTGGTTGGAACGCTTTGTGTATCAAATCATGGCCTCCATGACCATGCATTGATCAAAATATAGTAATTGTCATTTGTCAAATGTAAATTCCTAATTTCAGGCTTTTTTTGTTGTTAAAGACATTTTGAAAATGAATAACTTATTTGATGGCTAGTCGTAAGAATAATATAAATAAATAAACGTACTAAATGTTTTAACTGTTATGCGCATGTCAGTTTTACAGTTTCATTTTGGTTTCATGTCTAGACTATGTACCGAAATGATCGTTCGGAAACCGTTCACAAACTATCACAAATCAGGTTGGAACGCTTTAAGAATCGTTCTCAAACGATCACAAGTTCGGTTGGAACGCATTCTATCCACTGCGCATGAGCGTGACGATATTACGGTATTCAGAGTGGTTGGAACAAAGCTACTGATTACATATTACTGTATTGTGATTTGACACGGGGGTGTGGCAACCACATTTTGCTATACTTTTATTTTTTGCCACTAGATATCTTATCTATCGCACTTACTCTCGCCCATTGATGGGGCTTCAAACATTGGACCTTCAGCCTCGGTGGGAACTGCGGAATGACGTGTCGATCACTGTTTTGTAAAACGGCCGCCGATAGCGGTAGCGTTGTGGCAGTGCGACCGAGCTCGATCTGAAGTACTTCTTTAGACGTAGCCTCAACAAAAATTGCAGGGAACAGTTTCGTATCAGGCTCCATCTGTAAACACAGAGAAATCGTTAACCTTGACGATCCAACAAGTTACAGGTAGTTTCCAACTTTAAAAATTAATTCGTTCTTAATTCGCGATTAATCTATTGGGATCCGTCAAATGAGCATATGACATCTGGTTGCACAAAATTGTACTCAAAACGAGGGAAAATTTTACAATTGTATTGTATTTTAAAGACCACCAACAGCTAAGGTTATTTGGGCTTAGCACCAATTCATATTTTCAATTCATTATTATTATTATTATTATTTTTTTTTTTTAATAATAAATTGAAAATCCAATTGACACTTTTACCAGCTCTCGGGCTAGAACCCGAGAACTGGGGACTTGTAATAGAGGAACCATAGCAACGCCATGTAAACAACAGCGCCGCTACACTCGAAAATTTTACATGCTAACAGTGCAAATTTATCGTGAAATTGTTTATTACAAATATAAAACAAGTAAAATAAACAAAAAGTTTATCGAAAATGGAATTCGCGACGTTTTCTAATATCATGGCATTAAACACTGTCAGTTATTGCCTTGTAAAACTTACTTTACAGCGGATTATTTTCTAATGATGTGTAGAAAAACTGTATTTATGAATTAAAAAAATATTTTAAATTAATAATATGATGTACTTATTATCATACTGTACTACAATAGTAAAATCATTTGATGACTGACAAATCTATAGGACTAACTTTGTATACAAATATTTTGAGGTTAGTAACTTACCTACTTATTACAATATAACATATTATGTTGCAATTATGTGTTTACATTATTCACCTAATCCTGCCTTAAAGAAGCATTGAACGAATGAATAATTTCGTGGAGATTTTCTTTTAATTTTGATGTTTTAAGCAATATGCCGTAAAGATTACTACTTTTGACAGCTCAGTTATCTTGTTTTTTTCACACATTTGATAATATGTCCGGCTTTGAGAATCCGTTCTCCTTCAACGAAATTCCTTTGTTTAGGATTCGTACCGACCCAATCGCAAATTGCACTTATATTTATTATTTCTTATCACAAAATTACACGCAAAAGAATACCCCATCTATAAAATTTCCCCCCCTTTGCGCCATGTTTTTTAAGTTCCACCCATTTGACGGATCCCAATAATATAAAATTATTAATAATTACTAAAGTCTACCTTAAATCGATGAGGAGTATCTTTGCCCTCACAAGTAAAAGTAATGTATCCGGTGGCGGCATCGACGAAACATCCAATAAACATGCCTTGACTGGCACCTTTCCCCGTAACATCTTGCATGACTTCATTGTACAGCTCATCCGCTCGTATCATATAGCATGATTGTCGTTCCACGCTTCAATACAAAAATTATCAAATATAAATAAATAGCTTGTTGCCCCGTCCGATTTCGCCCGAGTAATAATTACTAATAAGATGTTTCACAAGTTGTTTTATCTTTAGTAAATCAACCGCTAGGAGTTACTGGTCCATACTGTACTCATAAGATGTGTTTGTTGGCAAGTTCTTGACAGATTATGAGTTGCTAATGTGCGTGTTGGTAATACAGAACTCTTCGGGCACTTGGACTCTTCAGACTGTTTGAATTTGGTTTTATCAGTTCTGGGCCCCTAGAATCAAGTTCAAACAGTTCGAAGAGTCTGAAAATTTGACCAACAAACAATCAGTTGTGTCTGAAGAGTTCTGTATTGCCGCCAAACGCTAGTACGAAGATTCAGTTCTACAACCTAGCTATATTGAATTAACACTCGCATGTAGTGAAAATCTATTGATTCCGAACCATATAAGGAAAATATTAGTTTGGTAATCATGTCACGGTTGAGTACTGCAAGCTCATTCCACCGCGAAAGTGGAAAGGTTCAGGTTAGAATGATTTTTTCCAATATGTTTCGAATCAATTATATAATTGGCTGCTTTCCAACAAAAAATTTTCAATGTCAATTTACTACTTTCAAATTGGTATTATATCTCTCTGCCAATAAACACACTTGTAGTGTATAAACAAAAGAGATAAAACATAAACAGTATATCAAATCTTACAGGCAGTGCCATCTATCGGACAGATTAGGTACTAAGCTAATTTAAAAATTTTCAAGGCGACTTTATTTAATATATGTTTAGTATTTCGTCATATGGTTAAAATCCAATAGTAAAAATGTAACTCATATTTCGATTCCCCCCTTCTTACCTCTCATAAATCCTGTCGTGTTCATCAGCGATAACAACGGATGCTTTTCGCACGCGATTTTGATTAAAATCGGTGCTGTGCAAATGGTACTGCGTTGTAACCCAACCCACGTAGATGTGCGTAGGATCCTGACCGGGGAAAATACGAATACCTATAAACAAACAAAACACGGATTTAAGATAACGTCATATTTAATGACGTTTAATGATCTATCTCTATAGTTACTTACCATAGAAATATTCGTTAATCAATTTCAAGCATTCTATATCAAACATTTCATTGCCGATGGTTTCGATACCGGACGATCCGGGCATATTTGCAGTCAACTGTTTCGGTTGACGATCGGGCACCGATGGAGGTTGTATCTTGAGATCGGTCTAAAGAAAACAAATTGAAATAAGAAGCACAAATTGATATTTTCATTTGTTTTTAATATTGGCTGACTTACATTGGAAATTCTGATTGTTGGAGCGCGGTTGAGAGCCGATTGTTGCAACTTTTTTGATCTATCTGGTGACGTTGGCATCGGTGGTTCTGGAGTCTTGGCTTTTTTACGTTCATCGCTCGTACCTTCTCGGGTTTTTCGAGAGAAAAACCTATCACAAAACAAAATTAGAAATTATCCTTTACTATACAAATCCACACAGTTCAACTCGATCGTCCTTCCCTATTATAGTGTTTCGAGTTGGTCATGACGGGCGAAACGGGAGGAGAAAATTAGCGTGAGTCGAGGTATTAATGTATTTTATTGAATCATTTGGAAGGTTTGGATACAAACCCACTGAACTACATCCATTAAGATCAGATTGGTAACAATTACAATCTGCGCACGGGGCTCACGGACCTGTGTCTTACAAAGTGAAAATGGCGCCAAAATCAAATTTTAGGAGTTTGATATTTTTAGGTTCTGAGTTTTATAGTAATGATTAATAAAGCTACGAAATAAGCTTAGGTATTTATTCTTATACATCATAACACAAATCCAAACAGCCCAACAAACGGGCTTGAGAATGGCCGAGCGTGTAGCAGTGCTGTTGTTTACATGGCGGTTCCTCTATTACAAGTCCCCAGTTCCTGGGTTCTAGCCCGAGAGCTGGTAAAAGTGTCAACTGGATTTTCAATTTATTATTAAAAAAAAATAATGAATTGAAAATATGAATTGGTGCTAGGCCCAAATAACCTTAGCCAGTTGTAAAAACACATTCGTAATAGACTATCGTTTCTCAAATAATAAATTATATTTTCGTTGCATATTAATAACATTTACTATGCATGAGACTTTAACCAATTGTTAAATTCTAACCTGAAAGGTGATCTTCCACGTTTTTTCTTATCATCTTTATCACCGGGATGCAACATATTATTGTCATTATAGCCGTTTAGTGCGAGTTCACTCGTTGATCTATGTAGCTTGCCATCATCCATTCCTACACAAAGAAGAAAACAAAAAATAGAGATGGGCACTGCCAAACTTGACCACTAGGGGCGCCAGCTATATAACCACCTCGGTCTGTGGGCAGTTCATAGTAGTGTGTACAGAAAAAGTTTATTTAAAATAATAAATCATTGACAATGCCGATATGCTGTGTTTACCGATGTTCTAATCATAGAGGTTTTGTATTTCCAAAGGATCCGGAACTGAAAAGAAGTGGTTGCATGCTATTACTTGATTGCTCGCGTGTTTTTTTATGAAAACCAATGAAACTTAGGTGGCTATATACCTGTTGCCATCTATATTACGTTTGTCATGTACCCATCTCAATTAAGTTACTGTTTGATTTGGTTCACGTTGACTATAACCAAGCGTGGATCCACCGTTGTGGGCACGGTGGGCATGCCCACAACCCTAATTGAGGTTGATAGGCTGATGTTATATCTGCAATGCCTTAATAAAATTTAAAAAAAAAACGAACCGTGCGGGTAAAAACGCGAGTGACTTTTTTATTTTGGCTACTAGTCTAGTAGTTTGTACTGTTTGACGTTTCGTGAGCGAGTCCGTAGTTCGACTCGCACTTGGCCGATTTTCGGGTGGCCGTGACCACAACCTTTTTTAAAGGCTGGATCCGCGCCTGACTATAACTTTCTTTATCATTAAAGCTATTTAGATTAGGTTTTCATTAACAAAATTACTTGTTTCAAAACATAGAATTACAAATAAATTTACAACTCACCGTTCATCCCTTCAAAATGAGGAGTTCGAGATAACGAACCTTTGCGAGGTGGCCTCGAAGGCTTATGCTTTAATTTCGATGGAATATTGGCTTCAGATTTCAGCATTTCATCATTTTCGACTGCGTCTTCTGAATAATTTCTTTGTAGACCTAAATTATTACAAAAGATTTTAACGTAAAATTCAATCTTCTTTTAATGTAAAAAGGAACAATACATTATTAGGGCTTGAGAATAGCCGAGCGTGTAGCAATGCTGTTGTTTACATGGCGTTGCTATGGTTCCTCTATTACAAGTCCCCAGTTCCCGGGTTCTAGCCCGAGAGCTGGTAAAAGTGTCAATTGGATTTTCAATTTATTATTAAAAAAAAAATAATGAATTAAAAATATGAATTGGTGCTAGGCCCAAATAACCCTAGCTGTTGTGGTCTTTAAAAACACACATATAATTTTAACAATACATTATTATACTATTATTCTAAATAAAATAAATTTGGAATTCTATTTAGGGGTTTTTGAATGTTGTTCTTAGGGTTTCGGATATTGTTTTGATGGTTTTGGAATATCGTTTTTGAGTTTGGAAGTTTTAAGACATTGTTTTGAGGGTTTCGGAATATTATTCTCGAGATTTTCGTTTTTCGATACTGTTTTGAAGTATTGTCCTGAAGATTATCGAATACTGTTTTAAAGTTTTTGGGATAGTTTTCTAGATTTTTGAGGTATTTTTTAAGGGTTTTGTGATATTGTTTTCAGAGTTTTTGGATATTATTTTTAGGGTCTTGAAGCATTGTTGTCGAGATTTACGAATATTATTTTAAGGGTTCTAAGATACTTTTCAGGATTGCTTCAAGAATTTTGAAATATTGTTTTGAGGGTTTTGAGACATTGTTTAGTTAATTTTGTGATATTGTTTCAAAAGGTTTTCGGATGGTGTTTTGAGGACTTTGGAAAATTGTTCTCAGGGTTTTCCAACATTGTATTACGAGTTTTGAGATATTGTTTTAAAGGTTTTCGGATTTTGAGAACTTCAGAAGATTGTTCTCAGGGTTTTCAAATATTGTATTGCAGGTTTTGGGATAGTTTTCAGGATTATTCTGAGGGCTTTGAGATATTGTTTCAAAGGTTTTCGGATGGTATTGTGTGGGTTTTGAAATACCTATCATAATAATAATAATAGTTTTTATTCCATAATGTCAAGCGTAGAACAAGTCAAAAAATTACATATAGGTAAAATTTACATTGAGGTAAAATCCTTTAAAGAGTAATGACAATTTTCAATCAGTAATAATTTAGATTTGAGGATTTTAGAAAATTATTATGAAAATTCTGTAACAATGGTTTCAGGATTCTCATCACACCCTACCTTAAATATCCGTTAAGCATCGTATCTGCTACATACCTTTAATATCGCTCATCGAAAAGCCACTCTTCATTATCTGTTCGATGTGGGCAGGTGTGGTTTGCTCCGCTTCGGCCAACAGTCTATTCTGTCTCATTCTAATTTCTTGCCAACGACGTCCTTTCTCTTCTTCGCTGAAATTCAAAAAAAAAAAAACGAAATTAGAGTTCATTTGTTTATTTCTAATACGTAAATGAATAACAGAACTGAAACTTACTCAATAAAAGTAGAATGGCAAATGACAGGCAAACTGAGTCTCAAAAACTCCCAGTTCGCCTTTTCCATGGTCTCGAACGTGTTGTGCGATATTTTCAAACATGGCGGTGAATCGGAACCTGCCAATATCCTCGTAACGTCGATTTTACAATCGGACATGTCTTCAGTGTTCTCAAAGATCGGTTGGTCTTTTGTGTACCAATAAGTTACAGGCCTTTTCATGTTTCTATAAAATATGACATAAACTCATCTTAACATACATTCTAGGATTGCATAAAAAACACGGAAAATAAAAAAAATGGGGTGTGCCATGGTCATACTTGCTACAAGTGAAACTTCTTATTAAAGACTATTCAATACTAGATGGCGGTGGAGATTCGTCAGATTACCATAGAGATATCATAGATAGAGTAGGGGAGTCATAGGCACAACTGTAAGTGACAGTGGGTAAGTTCGGATTTACGCTCAGATTGATCGGAGTGCTCTAATACGTTCGAATTTAACATTTAAATGCTCTGAAAGATCTCTATCCTGCGTTCGGTTTTAAGATCTGGAGCAGATCGAGCGCGCTCGATTTGCTCCGAGGAAAGCGAGCGAGCAAGCAGATTCAACCATCTTCAGAGCATTCATTTTAAAAATGAGCGGAAACACTTGTTGTGAGAATGGATAAATTTCGAAGTTTATTTATATGAGGTAATTTTTCAATAGGTAAAAACACACGAATAATATTTATTCAAAGAATAGTAATAATCAATAAGTCTATATCGCACAGAATGATTAAATAAAATATTTATTGTAACTATGGGTCGAAAAAATCAACAACCAGTACTACTATTAATTTTAAAATAAAGGAATAAAACGAAAAAAGTTGTGATTCATGATTTATTATTATAACAATGTTGAATTAAATCAAAATGAGGAGCAATAAAGAATATATTTCGGCTTTAGTAATAAGAATTTAACTTACTGGCGCCATTTTATTCTGACGTTTGGAAAAATCTGCTAGATTACGTTAGGAATTGTTTAGATGGCTCGATTTGCTCGCTTATCACGTGACCAAAAATCTGTTTGCTCGGCTCGATCAATCGAGTGCAAAACCGAACTTACCCCGTGTACGTGGGACTGCTGCCTCATCATTTTTTCATAAATAAAATACATACACGCAGAACGGCTCGTATCCCTCCTGCAAACCGCACGTTGTAAAGAATTTCAGAGTGGTAACATCTTGTCCAAATGTCAATTTCGCTTTTTGACCGACACCCAACGTACAAGCTGGCACAAAATTTTCGCCTTGCACGTCGGCAAAAGTTGTTTCACCACCCAGAGCATCCATCAGAAGTTCGCCGTTCAACGAAAAACCTTTGATAATAAATGAGTGTAGAAATTATTGAGAACAAAATAATAATTAACCTATGCAACATACATAGTTAATTTAACTGCTGCCTTTCTCAAAAGCGATAATTTGTCTATTTTTCTTAATAAATTTTGAAAAAAAGGCTTTATTATCACCTTCTGTTCATGCGGAAATTACTAAAAAATGACAAGTGACACAGTAATTACGACTGTGCCGCAACCGAAGACGTAGAACTACTTCTATAGTTTTATCTTACAATTAATAATTTTTAAAATAATGTAAACAAAGTATTCAATTAATTTGAAATTGAATCAATTTATTGTCATTTATTTCATATTAATTCAGAGATGACCATGATTTTTCCATTTAATCATAAAATAACGTCACGTCTGATTTTATGCGCGATTACGAGATGTTTTAGTCGATTGTTTCGATTGTTCAAACATCTCGATAACTCTCGATGGTTGTCACTTGGACTCGATTGTTGTTTCGTAGTTCACGGAAACCGAGTCGCATAGTACTGAATCGTATACTGTCGAGAGCCACATAATAATCGTTGATCACTCAACAACTGTGGTCGAGTCGATGGTCGATTGTGCAGTAATAGCTTAATACGAATTCAATAGTGAAGATATCACAGAGTAGTGAGTACTGACTGAACAGTGAACAATCGCGTGAACGTCAGTCGATTAGCATATATTCTTTGAATCGCGATTATATGTATTCTCATTCGCTGCTATTGCTATAACCTATGTGGCAAATAATCGACTTGAACAATCGATCATTTCGATTGTAAAATCAAACTCCGAGTTGATTGTGGACTAGATTATTATTATGAACGATTACAATTGTTTCGATTGTAAAAATATCTCGTAATCGCCCATCACTACATCCATGATACAAAACACAAACTATGGCGTAACTATGGTAGTTCGCGTCACACATTTTTTGTAACGCATTTTTCGTCTCGCATCATTTTACCCCCTTATATACCGTCGGGAAAGACGTAGTTCTACGTCAAAATTTTCAATGCTAAACCATTCCGTAACAATTGTGTTACAAAGAACTAACTATATGTTTACAGAAATAATTTATGAAGTTTTAAATTTTGTTTCGATTAAAAAATAAGACATTTTTATACGATTAGACATACATATAGGAATTTGACATTAATAAAACTGGTTTGACAATTAGGCCACGTCACTGTGTCGAATCAGCTTATAGGAATTTGACAATTGACGCTAAGACATCTGGTGGTAGAAAATGAAAGTACATAATATAGCAAAATGTGGTTTCGCAATTAGGCCGCGTCCATGTTAAATCAGCTTATAGAGATTAACATTTGACGCTATGGCATCTGGTGGCAGATAATGAAAGTACAGCAAAATGTGCTTTCACGATTAGGCCACGCCTCCACGCCAAATACCTATATGTAAAGAGTACACTTTTCTATTATCCACACGCTCTATCGGAGTAAGTTGATAACTTAACTTTGTCCGCGATTCGGTCGCGTCGTTGTCTTTTTTAACAAACGCTCAGCAGGCGTGGACTGACCAGGGGCGCTGGAGCGTTCCGAGCTTTCGGAGTTGGAAAAGCCCGGGCCCTCCCATGTCCCAATCCCAACCAATAAATTACTCAAGTCACTCCCTCGGGCTCCTACAAATGTTAACGCCCCTGAACAAATATAGCCAGTCCACACCTGACGCTCAGGCTTTACTAAATATGATTTTAAACTACATTTAATAAACAAATGAAAGACCTCACCGCTCATATATTATTTCTGTATAAAATTTATATTAAGTATTATAAATTAGTAGTAAAACTCTGCAAAACTATATTATTAACTAATGAGTTACTGAAAATGTTTTAAAAATTTATAAATTTATAAGAAAAAGAACTGCATGTAAAGAATTGCACTAAAACAATACATAAGCTGAAGCAATTATGTTAATTTTGTTGTTTCATTTCGCTGTAATTGTTTATCAGTTATGATTATACATTCACTGAAAACAAACGAACGCAAGGTTATCGTTTTTTTTTGTTCTCATTATATGAGGTGATCAAGTAGGTACCTGCCAAATTTTTATTGGAAATGTTTCTCGGGTCAGTTTGAGTCGAAACAACGAAACATACTTCCGTCTGCTGAAGTTTAGCTGTTTAGGCGACGCGGACAAAAGACGTTTAAAAAAAAAAGAAAGAGCTGTTGAAGTTGGCATTTAATTATTCGTTCGTTCAGTTCAGTTCAGTGAATGTAACCTAGGTACATAAAACTAGGACTGGACATACATTGTATTGTTCCTGATGCGATATTATCGATGCATCATAATATAAGTGATACAATGATATTATCAATGTATCGTATTATACGTGATACAATGTTAATATTATCGATACATCACAACATCTCATTGACGCATCATATTATCGATGTATCGTATTAATAATTCATCGTTTCAATATTGCAATTCAACAATATTATTAAGCCATCGCGTTACACATCATCGATATATCGTATTATGAATGAATCGCATTATCGATGTATCATAATATTATCAATTCAATACATCGCACTGCATATCATCGATGTATCGTATTATTGCTTTCTCGTTTCGATATTGTAATACAATGATACATCGCATTACATATCATCGATGTATCGCATTATCGATGTATTATTAATTCAACAATGTATCTATGAAAAAAATGGAGTTATCAGTTTTTGGTATCTCAGCCCTACGGGTAACGTTAGTAACTCGTGCGTCACAGTTGATATAGGTAAATAGGTGGTAAGTGGATAAAGTGGTGTGGTGTAGCAGCGGCAGGCGAGCAAGCAGCACGTGAACGACGGTGTGTCTAGACTAGCTTACTGATCGTGTGGTCGATGAGGTCAAGAAACACTCCGACCACATCGCCGACCTGCCATTGTTTGCCGAACGACTCTGCCGTTCCAAGGTACACTTTTTCTTCCTACGGAATCAATATGGTCAAGTGTAATACATTAAACTGCATTCTTCTGTTTTGACAGTTGACGGTTCGTGTATAAAACAAATGATTATTACTGAAAACGAGCTGTAATTATTTCGACACGACTTTTTAGGCGAGAGCTTTTTATTAATATTTTCAAAAAAAAAATGAAAAGAACGAACGAGTCGGACATGATTGATTATTACAGAACATAGAACATTGGATTAGCAGTCACACTCCCCATCTAACAGTCGAGTGTTGTTTGTGACAAATGAATAACAAAACATATATAAGGCACATATAGGAATCAGACTCACTTATTGTGCCGTCCGTTACATCCAAAAAACAACCTACGATATCGCCAACCTGATATCTGTGCCCGAAAGGCTCAGTGGTTCCCGCGTGATACTTTACGGCCTGACAAACGTTATTATAAATCAGGTCTCAAAAAACAAAAACAACTGACCGAATTAGTTGCGTTCATTTTTAACAGGCAGCTGGAAACCGAAACGTTACAATCGATCCGAATGATAAATTGTTAGCTGCCGTCTTTATATTATTTTACGCACTAATTTAGTCAATAACAAAAATTCATTGATAAAGTTTGGTAAAATAACAATAAATAAACGCATTCATGTCTCAAGGCGTTTACAGAGTGTTGTCAGACTGTCAAAATATTTTTCTAATTTTATAGTCAACCTTAAAGACCTTTAAATATTTCTCAAAAATTACATTTTAAATTAACCCTATTATTCTTAAAACATTATAAATCATTTGTTTTTTGTGGACACTAACGTATTATTGTAAAAGAGCTTTTCATCATTTTCACGCGCAAGCGCCGTCGCCATGGTTATGATCGCGGTATTCAGAAATTTCGTATACTTTTTGACGCAATGACTGGGCCAGCAACGTTTTTCAATGTTAATTTAGATGAAAATGTTACTGACGATGCTAAATTACTGCACAAAACAGTGGAAGAACACACTTCTGCTAAATTGAGATGGTGGTTGAAGTGCCACATCCGGAAAACTGGTGGAAGTAAACGAAAATTGATTGAAAGGTTAGAATCCTACCTGTCATAAATTGTTTATAGTAAAAAGTTTATCTTCAAAAGTACTCAAATATTTTTCTAGAGTGTTGTACCACTTTTTTAAATAATATCTCTCATTTAATTACTAATTACATTTTTCAAAATTAATCAATTGCCATCTATCATTATGAAAAGTGTCCGAAAAACATGGCGGAATCAGGCGCATGCGCAGAAAAAAATGTTCGTCTATGAAAAGGTCTTTAAGAATTTAACAACAATCCAAGGTTGTTATCAACAGTGCCGTATCTAGTAGTCCTGGCGTCTTTGGCGAAAGGTCAACTTAAGGTTCACACTACACACGCACTGAATCGACTCAGAACGGAACGATCAGCACGTCAGCGTATATCGCGCACCAAATCGGAAATTTCCGTGTTTTCAGCAGCTCAGTAGAGACGTTAAACAATTTTAAATATAGGTATAATTAAAAAAAATGGTATACAATATTCCCGCACATTTTCAAATAAAAATTCGTCAGACATAGCGATTATTCTACAATTTTGAGCTTATTACTTGATATATAGTTAAAAATCGTCGAAACATTCGGAATGTTTGCCCCTTCAATCACTCTCTGCGTTGCCGAGCCGATCCGGTCAGTCTAAGCTGGTCGCACCGAAGTCAGTGCGTGGGGATTCATTTAATTTCATGCATACCAAAACGTGCCGACCATACCGTTCCGAGTCGATTCAGTGCGAATGAACCTTTAGTGCCCTTTCGTGTCATAAAATTCACACAAGGCAGAATTAGGATTGATTTTATTGTCACCCGGCGCTTCTTTACTTCGGGTGCCCTTGACGTAGGACATCCCCGCCAACCCCTAGACACGGCGCTGAATATCAATTCCGATTTTCTGACAACGCTTTGCAAAACCCATCATGATTGCATTTAATGTTATATTATATTTATATGTATTACATAATGTAAACAATGACAACAGTTCAATAACATCAATACATCATATTCAACTATAAAACATTTCCCATAAGATCATAACTTACAGAAGGACACTTATCAAGTTAGGTCATGTTGCGTCTCTACCATCATAATATCAACAGGGGTGCACAATATATCGCGATATATCGAAACTCACGACATATCTAAATTATTGATTATTCGATATTTAGCGTATATCGATATGTAAACACCGATTATCGAAACCAATTAATTTAGGTTAAAATATATACAGGAACAAAGCAGTTTGTTTAGCCGTTAATAATACTAGAGGATCTTTTTAACTTGTAATGTTGATACTGAGAATTTAAAATAATTTTTTTTTGTAATAATTTGATTTCTTAGGCTATTAATCAAAATCATAAATTTTATCGATATATCAATACATCGGTATATCGATACATCGGTATATCGATACATCAGTACATTGATACACCGGTATATCGATACATCGGTAATTTCCGTGCGATATTTCGAATGTATCGATATATCACATGCGCGAATATCGTGCATCTCTACT
Organism: Mongoloraphidia duomilia; assembly: GCA_039654895.1. Taxonomy (NCBI): domain Eukaryota; kingdom Metazoa; phylum Arthropoda; class Insecta; order Raphidioptera; family Raphidiidae; genus Mongoloraphidia; species Mongoloraphidia duomilia. The sequence goes on from CM077523.1 coordinate 7,783,699, forward strand.
TGTCAACAGTATTTACACAGACGCTAATAACCTTAGCTGTCGAGCGTCTATAATCTACGATCTATTTATCTAGCAGTATTTACAGACTTAGGGCCGGCGCATACAATCAATTTTTAATCGCTCAACTATTTAGTTGTTTTTCAAAACGCTACGGGATCAGAAGGGACTGCGCATACTAAGTATATCGACTCTGTAGTTGCACGACAAAAAAATCAAAAGACCATATCGAACGTCCTTTGACTTTTCTGTTAAACAACTATCATCGGCAGCTTATGACCACAGCTATGTTTTGACGCCAGCATACGCTCGACTAAATAGTTGTTCAGCGACCCATAAGTTCAATTGTGAAATTATGGCACAACTGAATAATTATATGCGTACCTCTAACAACTAAACAGTTTAGTTGAAATCGCGACACGTACACAACTCGACTAAACTGTTTTGTCGTGGAAACAATTGCGTGTATGCGCCCGGCCTTAACTCACAGTTATACATAATATATACAAAGTACAGCTGATTTTTCAATTTGTGTACTTTTAAGGTAGCCTCTCTAAACTTGCGACCAAGAAATGGTACAGTAACACGTCTCAAAAGTGTCGACTAAATGGAATTGAATATGAATCAATTCGAGATGAGGGACCTTATCGCGCGACCCATCGGAGTCTGCGCATTTGTCAAGTGCGACGCGAGACACTATAGTCTATTCATTTTCAAGATAGAGTAAACCTGTGTGAGTGATCAGCCGGTTTCCCTTTGTTTCTTGAGTTGTGATTTCAAATTTTGCAAATGTAGTGGACCGTATTTACCTATTTATTTTGTTGTAAGCTGTAGGTAAGTGACACTGTTGGAATATATTTTTTCACATTACTCTATCTTGGAAATGAATAGACATTAGGTCAGTGTCTCCCGTCGCGGTCGCAAGTCTTGAAAGTCTTAAAGCGAAGTGAGAGATGACAGGAATATATCATGTTCTTATGGAGACTGTTTTGTTGATTTTAAGGCAAATTCATACGATATTAGCGTCACTCATGCGCAAAACATTTGTGCGCGATTATAGTTCAAATGCGCAGAAATACAAATGGTGTTTCTGGACATAAGCGTCATTTTATCTGGGTTCCACAACATATTTAAAAAAAAAATCGAACCAACCAATCAGAATTCAACACCCCTTTGTCTTAACTCTTACTAGAGAAACTCTAATTTGAACGGGTAATCAGCGCCATACAATATCGGGCCAGTAACTAAAATGTACCTTTTGCCATGGAGATCAGTGCTTAAATTTCTTTAATTTAAATTGTGTGGCGCTGACTACCACATCAATGAGTAATTTTTCTGAGAGTGGTTCTTTCAATTATCCACGAGAGGCAGCACTTGTGGTAGGTACAAACATTATTTATTCCCCATTAGTGTCGTGTCATTTTAGTGGTATAACTTCATTATTAAATTATGATTATTATTAAATTAATTAAATAATTAAGTTATACCACCAAAATGACACGACTCTAATGGGGAATAAATAATGTTTGTACCTAACACAAGTGAAGGAACTACTCTCAGGAAAATGGCTTATTGGTTTCATGTTTTTATTTTTTTTCCATATGTTGATTATATGGTCACAAAGACCATTGTCAATTTAGATTTTCTGACAAAGCATTATCGTCATCGTATAAATTTGCTCTTAACAATAGTATTTCTTTTTTCTTTCAGTGACATGTTTGGAAAAAAAGAGGTGTAAAGCTTATACACCGTGCTTGATATCCAATAAGAATATTTTAATACAACTTACGTTATAACCGTCGAACGCCCACGTATTCTCGTCCTGTCCGAGCATCATGCCGGGCATGCAGTCAGCTTTGGCCCATCCGACGCGCATCGGTCCGGCAGTCAAAACTTCGAATTCAAAATACCACTTTCCGGAACTAACAGCATAATTTTTCTCAGCTCTGTAAGTTCTAAACGCCGACTGTTTTTGTCTGCTTGCTTCGGCTAACATCGCTGTTTAAAAACACAACAAAAATTAATTTTTAAAGTGAAATAAGAGTGATTCCGATCGACAGTGTACAGAAAAATGGGAACGTCTGTATCGCGGGTACAGATAGATGACGTGAATACCGCTAAACACAAATAATTGTATTTGTCATGGAAAGGAACACCCACTTTTATTTTTCTTATAAAATCAATGGTCACAATTATTATTGTTTCAAGACTGAAATTGTTTGTATAGCTTGTTGGTGGCCCAATAATGCCATTATAATATTTGCAGATCGATTGGTCAGTATTAAAGGGATGGCTGATCACCCTAAACGTGTCATGTACCCGACGATATTTATATTATTAGTTCCAAGTTCAAATTTTAAAATGTTGTTTCAGCGACGATTGTAACCATATATTTCAATTTGCAGAACAAAATGTCGGTATTAACCTCCTTGCAGAACGATATAAACACCTAGGCGAGCAAGTTTCCCTCTAAGAGAGGGGGTTAATACCGACATTTTGTTCTGCAAATTGAAATATATGCTTAAAACAGTCGCCGTAACAATATATTAAAATTTGAACCTTTAACTAATAATATAAATTTCGTCGGGTACATGACACATTTAGGGTGATCTGCCACCTCTTTAATACTGACTAATCGATCTGCAAGTATTATAATGACATTATTAGGTCACCGACAAGCTATACAAACAATTTCAGCCTTGAAGCAATAATAATTGTAACAATTTTTTTTTTAAATGTTGGGAGCGGTCTGCATCCCTCTCATACCGCTATCTAGCAAAATCCCTTACTCAGGGCACTTTAATATGCCTCCCTCAACATCTTCACAAAAATAAGGCCTTGAATAAATAACACCAAAAAATTGTCACTAGCTCTCAGAATATTTCCTCTGTTCGAATAAAAAATTCTAGATGGCGTTTACTTCGTATTGTTTTTATTAGTGTATGTGAACGAGAGATGGCGCGAAAGAATACTGGTGAATGTTTCTACATACACACCTTCACTTTTTTTTTGATTCAGCACACATTCTAAAGTTATACACTTACCTTCGTGAGCCTCTCCCGTTGGCGGATCCAAATTGTAACCGTAGACGAGTAAAGTACGGACTGTTTCAGAAGCCGTGTCTCGGTTTGCTTTCTTAATAGCATCGTCTACCTTACTGTACGGAACTAAATGGGGACTGCGGTGCAAATCCGGATCCTACAAAACAATGATGCTTGTCTTTATTTAATATCTCAGAGAAGAGGCGAATCCTATAAACATAGTCACACATACTGCCAAACAAATTATTTTATATAACACATGCACGCTTTTATTGTTTTTTCGTATCTGTTTTGCGAACCTTAAATAGCCGTTTATTGACTAGTGACCATTATGTAACGCTTTTCAGTGAACGGTTCATTATGTAACTAGTTACATAATGATCCATTATGCAACGCTTTTGAGTGCTATAATGAAAAAACAGTTGCATAATGAACCATTATGTAACTGTTTTTTTTTAATTCAATTAAATTCTAAAACCATGCATGTGTTATATAAAGTATAGTGTGCAACGCGTGTGCTAAATCTTTATGCGTCAGGCGCGATGTTTTCAGCACTCGTATTCGGCTTGCGATGCACACTCGCCAAGGCTCGTGTGTGCTCACCTACTACTTGTGCTGCAATGTTGCCAGATTCAAAACAAATGCCCTCTGAAAAAACTTCTAGATCTGTCCCTAATTCTCTGTTACCTCATTCAATCCGTAAGTCCAGCCCTGCTGAATTCGTTCCTTCGCCCACAAGTTGTGAGTGTTTTCAGCGAGTTGATCGACAAGTTCTTCCATTTTCGGATTCAGCGTGATGGCACTCAGGTCTAATGGCGCCGGTTTGTAGCCGTTTCCTTGTAAGAATGGCTCGTTTGGTAAACGAACTTGCTTTATACGCGCTGGAGGCTTATCCATAGTGATATAATAACCCAAAGCCATTATAGTCCTGCAAAAACAATTGAAAACAAATTGTTTTTCAACTGAATATTGTAACTAATAGTATATTGTGTAACTAGTGTGCTAAATACATCTTTATACGTCAGGCGCGATATTTTCAGCACAAGTAGTAGGCGAGCGCACACGAGCCTTGGCGAGTGTGCATCGCGAGCCGCATACAAGTGCTGAAAACATCGCGCCTGACGCATAAAGATTTAACACACGCGTTGCACACTATACTTTATATAACACATGCATGGTTTTAGACTTTAATTGAATTAAAAAAACAGTTACATAATGGTACATTATGTAACTAGTTACATAATTATCCATTATAGTACTGAAAAGCGTTACATAATGGTCACTAGTCAATAAACGGCTATTTAAGGTCCGCAAAACAGATACAAAAAAACACTAAAAGCGTGCATGTGTTATATAAAAATATAAACAGTTACAAAACCTTCCAATCCCGAAATCTCGGGATATCGATTAATTTTAAGTGTGCTTCTGGACCAGGAACACATTTCTGTCATACCGGATGTGAGTCTCGGTATGACAGAAATGTTAACTTGACATGAACATATTCAAATAAGAATGATCAATTATTGATTCCGAGGATCGATAATCGATCAATCGTATTTGAATATAGATAAATTAATGATTTATACGACTGAATTGCAAATGAAAATGTTTTCGTTGGAAAGCAGCCAATTATATAATTGATTCGAAACATATTGGAAAAAATCATTTTACCAACCATAGTCACAGTCAGGACTCTAACCTGAACCTTTCCACTTTTGCGGCGGAATGAGCTTTTCTAATGAATGTGGAAAAACTGTTATCATACTGTACTACAATAGTAAAATCATTTGATGATTGACAAATTTATGGGACTAACTTTGTATACAAATATTTTGAGGTTAGTAACTTACCTACTTATTACAATATAACATATTATGTTGCAGTTATGTGTTTACATTATTCACCTAACCCTGCCTTAAAGATGCATTGAACGGATGATTAATTTCGTGGAGATTTTCTTTTAATTATGATGTTTTTAAGCAATATGCCGTAAAGATTACTACTTTTGACAGCTCAGTTATCTTGTTTTTTTCACACATTTGATAATATGTCCGGCTTTGAGAATCCATTCTCCTTCAACGAAATTCCTTTGTTTAGGATTCGTACCGGCCCAATTGCAAATTGCACTTATATTTATCCTTTCTTATCACTTTGAAAATCACAAAATTACACGCAAAAGTATACCCCGTATATAAAATTTCCCCCCCCTTTGCGCCATGTTTTTTAAGCTCCACTCATTTGACGGATCCCAATTGATACCCAAATTGAATCCCTAATTGAACTAGCCCGGGTAACCACAAATAAAAATATCTTACTTGAGAGTCTGTATGGCGAGCTGCGCATCATATCTTTGTTCGGCTGCTGGCAGCTGGTTAAACGGAACGAGGCATGGATGTGTACGACGGATATCGTCCCGTCTTTCACCCCAACTCCAACCAGCTTCTATCTTATTCATGGCCCACATTTCGTGAATATTTTCAGCCAATTTGTCTCGAATACTTTCCACGTAACTCGCCAACATTATCTAAAAACCCAATATAAATCATTTTAAAAAACATGGGTATGCTTGTATCGCGGGTACAAGATGAGTGACTACTGTTAAACACAAATAATTCGTTGTCATGGAAAGAACTACATCCACTTTTATTTATCTTATAAAATCAAATGTTCGTAAAATAATAATAAAAGAAATTATTGCAATACTATTTTTTTATATTTTAAATTGTTATCCAATACCTATTTTCATTATTAAAAAAAAAAAATATTAAAGGTCTTCGGGATTCGAACCTGGGCTTGGTGTTTGTATCTGTTGTTAGACTAGTACTGTACCACAGAACCACCTGGCTTATCTCTACATAAACCGTAACATGGGTATACATGTTGTGTTTTGTTTTACATGACTACGTTCTTCTATTTCCCCTGCCTATTAAGACTCATTTCGCACCAAACCAGTCCAGTCCAGTCAAGTCGGACGCTACTGGATTGGACATATTAACTTATCGTTGAAATAAAGACAATGTGTAAATCTGGTTTCATATACTAAGTGCGTTACATCCTGTCCGATCGCGTCAAGACTTGTCAAGACTGATTGCGACTCAGTCGGTTGAATTTTTAATGCCAGTCTGCCCAGTCTTGAGACTCAGAATGGACGTAGAAACCTTAATTTTATTATTGCAAGCAAAAGAGGGTCATTTAGTAAGTCCTGGTATGTATGGGATAAACTCAAAACAGATTTCTTCGTTTCTTCATCCTTCTTCTTCTGTGTAGCCGACGTAAAATTATGCCTTGGAGAAGTACGTCCATCTTGACACAAAACTGTGCCGCGGCGACCGCATCGTTGCTGTCGCGAACTTCGATCAGAATTTGCGGGACGGCTGACGCGACGTATTCAGTGCAAAAGGAAATATTGACGTGACTTGACTGGACTGGACTGGTTTGGTGCGAAATGAGCCAACAGTCAATTAGAAGTTGATGTAATTGATAACCTCTTTTTTTATGTTGGTTAAAATTGACGAACCCCAAAAATGATTAAATTTTGTCGTGAAAATCAATTAATTTAAATAAGTGTTTACCGTTTTTGTATCGACTGGCATCGGTACAAACGCTGTGTCATCTTCGACGAGCCACGGACCGGCTAAAACAACTTTGTTCAGGTTGCCAAAATAAAAACACGGATCGATGCTGAGTATTTGCTGAGGAAGAAGACTTTCCACTAACGGCGAAAATTCTACTGGAGGTACAAACTTCAATCGGCCATGATCACCGCCCAGCAAAAACCGGCAACTGAAAATTTACACGCAAAATATTACCAAATCATCTATCTCTTGGTAGCAAATGTTTCCGGGTTAAGTAGCCGTGGTCTAATGGATTTTACTCCGTACGTTTCGCCCAAAGCTCCGTTGGGCATCTTCAGCGGCGATTGGCAATACGATTCGATCTTCTTGCCGGTCGACTGTCACCTAGCCCGGAAACATTTGCTACCAAGATGTCTACCGGCCGTGAAAGCATGAAACTCCAATTCATCTATCTCTTCTCTAAATAGTGTAAAACAAAGTCGCTGTCTGCCTCTGTTTGTTTCTCCGCTTACCTACTTCTTCTAAACCATGCAACGGATTTTGAAACGGTTTTCACTAATAGAAAGAGCGATAAACGAGGAAGGTTTGTGTATATAATTTGTACAAAATGGCTGACCTATGACGATGTTTTGTCAAAAAAAAACTGTTTTCGTACGGTTACACGGCTTAGCTTCACAGGGGGAGGGTTTCTCTCGGAGGAGGGTAATAAATCATAAATTCATGGCGAAGCAGGACCAGGTCGCTAGTTAGCTATATAATAAGACGAATTAGGATAAGATATTGTACATTATAGACGTTCGACAACGTCTGAATAAAACGAATTGATTACCACTTGTTGGCACTGTAAAGTGGCTACTATAGCCTATTCAGTTTCAAGATAGAGTGACCTGTGTGCGTTATCAGCTCGTGTCCATTTGGTTCTTGAGTTGTGATTGGTCGGTCGGGAGAATTTCAAATTTTGCAAATGTTTCCTAGGCTACAGCACAGTTTAAACGTATACAAGCAGTTTCTCCACTTGGCAATATTTCTGTCCCAAGAAATTCAGTGCGGATGCGTCGACCTATACTAAAAACCAAATCTATGTGGAATTTTAGTTACATTTTAGTAACTGATTTATGTTGGCAGCACTAAGTATTTTTAAAAGTTTTTTTAGTTTGTATGTGTGGTAATTAATTAAAAGGGCACTGCACAAAAAGTTGCCGATAATAAACCGTTAGAGGCGCTGTCGTCGCTGTAATTGTAATATTTTTCAAAATATTGTGAGTATTTCGTCTACTAGCGTATAGAGGACACTAATATAACAATAATTTTTATAATTGATCTATGATGACAGCAAAGTTAGTAATGATATAATATTTCTGAAATTGCCATGGAAACAATGTGAATAAAAAATTTAAATATTTGAGAAATGTTGACACAAGTGGACACAAGTCGTGTCATAAATAGTTAATAATGTTGAGTTGAAAGTTGAAAAATTATAATTTCAGAGCAGAAAATTAATAAATAAGGACATTTATGAAATCTTATAGAACATGTGCGAAAAAATGTATAAATAAAATCTATTAAAACGCTTGAATCAATCAAAAAGAAATAAAATCTGAGTCAAGAAGAAAGCATTTATGAAATTTCTCCTATTAGAAAAAAATAACTCTATGACAGATCTTGGAATTAGGCAATACGTCTGAAAAGCCCAAAAGAAGAATAATTGAAGTGTAATAAAGATTTAAAAGTGCCAAGTGAATTTATAATTTTTTATAATAATGTGAATGTAATGTCACTTTTTATTACCTATATAAATTTACTTTGTGCTTTTTTATTTTACATAAAATTTCTGTGGTGTCATTTTTGTAATAAGCGATATGAAAAGTTTCATTAGTTAATTAGTTCATTTCACTATTCTTACTTGTAAAATGAATAAAATAAATAACAAATCGAAGAAAATTCATGCATAACAGTCTATAAAATGATACTAATATTTTTAAAAATTTACGTCGTTTTGGATTTCGATTATTTCTTCCCATTTCCCTGGTTACTGAACTATTTTTTTTCAGAAAAACCTGGAAAATATAAAAAATCTAATCTCAATTTGAAAATTGTGTACGTGGTACCAACTTTACACAATCAAATAAATTTCTCAAGAGGAAAATTTGATAATTTAAGTTGTCATATTTAGAACATCTTTGAATTCGATACTTTTTATGTTTTCATGTTAATTGAAAATTGATTATTCATATTCATAGCAACCCGTTGCCTTGAAGAAAAAATCTATTTAGAAAACAAAATCAATCTCAAAATCTTTGAAAAACACGAACTGAACAAGAAATCGAAAACTGACATTTATACCATAAATCAAGATGTAAACAAAACGTACGTAGCGTCATTTCTTAGACAATAGCTACACTTTTTTAGTTATTGATAACACCGCGGTTGCATTATCTGTCATTAGTGACTTTTTACTAAACGATTTGCTGTTATTATTAACAGTTTCGTATTGAAATTTAGCATATCCATTTTTTGTCCTTCAAAGTATGTTTTAAATGTCTAAAAATCCTTTTTCATTGAAAAAAATATTTCAAGTTCAATCTGAATTCCTACTTTTATTAATTTCAATACATGACCCCAAATATGTTTAATACAAAGAATATCATCTATAGAATCTTACAGATCTCACAAATTGACTGTATTGTTTATATAAAAGCTGATTCTTTGAGTAAAAAATTGGGAAAAATGACATATGGTAGCGCTATCTTTTGAAATTGGTGCCAGGCAGATTCCTATTAATACAAATTTCCGATAGATCTTTTCGTTTAAATTTAAAATTGTTATGGAAACCATTCAAACAGGTAAGGTAAATTTCAGATTTTTATTGTCATTAAAAATATTCGTCAACAAATATTCACAAAAAAAAAATTAAAAAATGCCGAAGAGCAGAAATTTATTAACAAAAAAATTAAAACTGGCTGTTATTGAATGTTTTTCGCAGTTTAAAAATCAATAAGTAAAAAACGGTGAACGCACGGGTGAACTCAAAAAAAAATTGCGAAAATATTTTCTGTATGCACGTATTCTATTTAAACAGTGAATTAGTAATACACAAATTTGTATTGGAAAATCTGATGGAAAAAATGGAAAAAATCAAATGGAAATCTGATTATAATAATACGCAGTATGGACATGCTAAGTTGCGTAAAGATAGAGAGGATATGGTTCCTGGAGCTATACATATTAGAAACTACACAACTCTAGTCTTGCGTACCTCGACTGAGTTCAAGTTGGTTTAAAGCGTTTATAAATAAGTACAGAATATGAAAAGACAAATATGGAATAATAAGTTGATGAAAACGTCATAAAGAGGCTCGAACTTTCGTTACGTTAAAATTCCGTAACTTAAAAACACAACGGGAACGAGTGGTTTCTAATACTGCCTATTTATAACAGTTAATTTTTCATTTGCTTTCCGTAAATTTACAGTGGCTGATATTTTCTTAATCAATGTGCAAGTGCAATAATTAGGTATATTATTTTAAACGGACAGTTCTTATTTTTGTTAATAAACTATATTTGTATATTTTTTTATTAATATTATCATTGTGAATAAGTAATTAAGACATTATGTTAATTTTTTTGACAAAATAAAATTTAAGAAATTATTAAAACAGTTCATTTTTAATTAAAAAAAAATAACAACACTTTTTAGTTTATTATAACTTGCAAGAGTATTTAAAGAAAATCTTGAAAAAGAAATTTAAACTGACAGTTTACACGTCCAGAATTATTAAAATATTTATAGAAATATTTTTGACAGTTAATAATTTTGCTTTCAGTAATCTACAGATTGCTCAAAAAAGATTTATGTGTATTACAGAGTGTATTTTCGTTACTAGGAAAGTCACTAAAATTCCACATAGATTTGGTTTTTAGTATAGTATTGTTTTGAAGGCAGGACCGGCATATTATATTTATGCACAGTGTACCAACTGTGATTTATGTCTATGGCCTATGCACAATCAGGTCCGGATTTTTGCCTAGGCCAACAAGGCACCGGCCTAGGGGCCCAACTGTCGAAGGGGCCCCGGCCAGGGCGGATGGAAATTGTAAAAAAAGCCCAAAAATTTTCTAGTTAATTTTTCCCCATTTTTATTGGTTTAAGGTCCCCCCACTGTCAAGTGCCTAGGGGCTCTGAGTCTCTAAGTGCAGCACAATACACGGGCTAATGTGTCTATGGCACTAAAAATGTCCTGTTCTTTAGAAACACAATCACAGAGCGTTGGCTTCTCATTGGCTGTCTAACGCGCATATTCAACGGTGGTATAGAGTAAAAAACAAAACTTGGTGACAGAATATCAAAGGTGCCAGCAGTAAGTGAAATCACTGTATCTATAAGCTTTACACGGCTAGAATTTCCTACATTTATTTAGAAATATAGTCTGTCCAGATCAGTTGAATAATTATTAATTAATTAAATGAATGCATAATGACTGCAAACAGTATATGAAACACCTGTTGTAAGAACAATGACGTAACACAATGCTGTAATCAGGAAAAATTCATTAATTCAAACCTAAGTCACCGTAGGGATTTTAACCTTAAACTTTCCACTATCGCGGCGAACTGAGTTGACGTTACTCACACAGTGACACATTTTCAAACTTGATGTTATTAAAAATGAATACTTCATCGTTGTATTCGCCTGTTGTGTTTACTTTACATGTTGAGTTGTCTGTAGTCTAGCAGTGGTGTTGGAATATTGACTCTCGCATGTAGTGGTTTTTCAGTGACAGAATGCTTTAAAGGGAGAAAGTCGATCTTTTTGAAAATGTGTCACTGTGTGAGTAACGTCAACTCAGTCCGCCGCCTTAGTGGAGAGTTTAAGGTTAAAATCCCTATGGTGACATAGGTTTGAATTAATGAATTTTTCCTGATTACAGCATTGTGTTACGTCATTGTTCTTACTCAGGTGTTTCATATACTGTTTGCAGTCATTATGCATTCATTTAATTATGTATTTGTTCACGATGTCCGTGTTAAAATTTGTATTTATTATTAATTAAGTTATAAAAACAAAAATTACCTTAGTTTTGACGAACAACTGATGACGGGGAAAAACATTCCATCTAAATTAAACTGACGAAAGCTACCTGGTATTCTAATTCCATTAAATGTAAACGTAATGATAGGAACGGTTAAGTCTAAGGCACATCCGATCACATCACCTGCAATGAAACGTTCATTAATATTGCAATTGTTTTAAATTATTACAGATTAATCCGATGACAAACCTTTCTTAATATAAGGCTCAGTTATATTTTGGACCACTTGCGTACTGCGACCGCCCGTCCACAAATTCGCACCGTCAAAACCATACGAATATAAATCGTCTCCGACACCGTTGCCGCCCCATTTTTCACCACCTCCGGGATAAGGCACGTACCTGCATACCAATAAAAAAAATTATTAGTTCGACGTCTGTGTGAAAAATATTTTTCACGAATTAATAACCAATTAAATAGACAAGAAAATCTGAATGTAATATTATTTTATTTATAATCATAATTTAGTCGTCGTTTCAGCCAATACGGTGGCCCTTTTTAATAAATTCTGAACTTTCAGTATTGCTTGAAAAGGACCACCATATTAGCCAAAACGTCGACTAATTTAGTTTAATATAAGTGCTTATAATTTTTTCTCCTACCTAGACCGAAAGTTCGTACTTTCGTCCCTGCCAAGCGGGAACAAAGTCGCTCTTTATTCCCGTGGTACGGACAAGTGCGCGTGCGCAATAGTACTTATGCCGGCTCTGACGCACCTATTTCTGTCTCCTACACATTAAAATTATTTCCTTTAAAATTATTTTTTAATAATTTTAATAATAAAATAAAATAAAAATTAAAATTTTAATAATTTTTTTTTTTAATTTTGCGAACTTTCGGCCTGGCAGGAGAAAAAATAGTATGCGCAACACGGGAGGAAATTACTACATCTCCTCCCGCGTATTTGCTACCCGAGCCGAAGGCGAGGGTGGCAATTTTATACGCGGGAGGAAATGTAGCACTTTGCTCCCTTGTGGCACAATGTACTATTGTCTGAATAGGTACTTTAGAATCGCATATTTATTATTTACCCGGCAGTATTGGCCCAACCAATTCTAAGATGCGGAGTCATATGTGTCGTTTTCTCAATATGATCCATGGTTACCTCAAAATACCACTTCTGATACACGGCGCTGCCAGCTACACGTCCAACAAAAATATTAGGACGAACGCTAAAAAATAAATATACCCACTGATCAATTTCAAACCATATATAAAATAAAAATACTCTTATACAGTGAGACACACAAATACAATATTTGATACTTTGCTATTCTGCGCAAGCGCAACAATGTCCACACAGCAAGAAAAATGCCGAGCATGCGCATAACACAAAGTATCTACAAGTAGTACGTGCAGTACGCAGCTGGGATTCTAGATGGTAGCATGTATGGTAGATGGTGGCTGAAATTATAAGCGCTTATAGATTTGCACAACGAAGTTTTGATACAAGCTTAAATCGCGTTTGAAATGTCAGATAGCAAAGACGAATATTTGTGTTCTTCTGCTAAAAAGTGGTATATTTTAAATACAAATTTGGGTAGGAGCTACCATGTCCACCCAGTTAATAGAAAACGATCTAAACATGGCGAATTTCATCATTTATACCAAAAATTAAAATTTTACCCAAACCGGTTTTTTGAATATTTACGTATGAAACCTAACACTTTTAAATACGTCTTAAAAAAAACTCAAAACAAATTAAATAAAAACTGGCAAAATTTCACTTATTAAACTAGTCACATCCATTGCGAAACTTGTAACGGCCATTTGACAGTTGTCACACGTTGATTGTAGTAGTCAGCGCGCTGAAAGAATGGTGAGATACATTCTTGTATCTACCAGCTCTTGTAACAGCGCTTATACCTGCTACATTCACTGCTTCGTTGTGTACGCTCGCATATATAACAATGCATTAATTTAAGCAAGCCCTGCTATGATCTACGCTACCATCTAGAATCCCAGCTCCATACTGCACATACCTTTAGACACAGTTAGCGTCTGCACCGTAATAAATTTGGATCTGGTCAGATATTATACCATATTATGCGACACTCAAGTGGAAGAGTAATAGGAGTGACAGAGATGATGTATCCAATTTAAAGGGACTGGTTCCCTTACATGCATAGATGGAAACTTCGTGGACGTCGTTGCGACCAATCTACTCCTATCCGAATCAGACCGAATTTAGCCAAGTAATTCGTGTCTGTCGTGCTGTTCATGACATCACGTGCATTAACCTAACGTGACCTAACCTCAAAAGATTCTCATTGTTTCCCGGCAAATAACATGTATTGTTTGTAATACCAATAATACCACATACCCGGCTTAAACCACATATTCTTAAACACATATTTACGACTAAAATTAGGTTTTTAATAAAAAAATATCGCAACTGATAAATGGCAACGTTGATATTCACAATAGTGATGCGCGATACGAGATGTTTCAGTCGATTGTTCAAGTATCTCGATGACTCTCGATGGTTGTCACTTGGACTCGACTGTTGTTGTTTCATAGTTCACCAAGACCAAGTCGCATAGTACTGAATCGTACACTGTCGAGAGCCACATAATATACAATCGTTAATCACTCAACAACTGTAGTCGAGTCGATGGTCGATTGTGCATTAATCGTGTAATACGAATTCAATAGTGAAGAGATCACAGAGTAGTGAGTACCGACTGAACAGGGTGAACAGTGAACAATTAACGAGTCGCGTGTACGTCAGTCGACTAGTATATAACTTTGAATCGCGATTTTAATAAAAAAAATCGCAACTGATAAATGGCAACGTTGATATTCACAGGTCTGGCAACGCAGCTAATCCAATAATTATTTAAATGTCTCAAGGTCATGGCGGTCATGTTGCATATGGGTATAATATGAGATCTGGTGAAGTATTACATCTATGCAAAAAATTCGACTGATGACCAGTCCTATACTTCCCACCTAGTAAATATTTGCAAAAAATAAACACTCTTTTTTTTATTCTTTGACTAGGCCCAAATAACCTTAGCTGTTGGTGGTCTTTAAAACACAATTTAATTTTTATTCTTTGAAAAAAGCATGGCCCTCTTTTTTGTTTGGTGATCTATTGATGGCTAGCTTAATATAGCAAAAATCATGGTTACCTTGATTTACGTACAATTTTTATTTTTTTTAGTAAAATATTTTTTTTCTCGAAAACTATACATTTTAGAGAAAAAAAATATTTACATTTTTTTCATATTATAACATCTAGAATTCATTTATATTTTTTTTTTACCTATGTTAATACGTGACATTGAGGACGTTTTTTTGAATATCTCAGGATCCACTGAACCGATTTGACTCAAAATCTAATCAGATCTAAGTTAAAGGCTGATAAACACAATAGAACAATCGGCATGCCCGTATGTTGTTCCGTTCTTAAGATATCGAAGGCGAAAAATTGACCACATACACACACACACACATACACACATACACACACACATACAGACATCAGTCAGAAAATGATCTTAAACGATTGCTAGGGTCTCAAAACGTGAAAATCTTTTAAAATCTCGAAATATTGTTTTCGGACCGAATCCATTACTTCCCTACCATAGTAGAGGTGGGAAGTAAAAAGAAGTTAATAAAAAAACTACAGACCTTGCAACGTGATCTACAAGTTGAGTTTGCAGAAGCAAATTTTTGCCAGGTAATAAAAAGTCGCAGATATTATTTTGTGAACTTCGAACTGCTACACCATTACCGACGCAGAGAGAACAAAGTACATCGAGTACTTTCGGATCGCGTCCGTGTTTTTCCAACAACGATATGATTACTTTTATATGTTCGTCCTACAAAACAGAAACAACAAATAATTTATTAAGGCCCGTATTCACAGAGCCTAGTTAGTTATTTATTCCGTTGATTTATTCCCCTGGTAACTATTACTCGGAAAAAATAGTGATAATTCAAATCACCAAACGTAGTTAAGTTAACTGCAGGTATAAATCGTAAGAATAGTTATTCTGTCCAATTTCAAGGGTATAAATATTAATTCGCCTAGTAAAATAGGGTGTGCACGAAATGCATAAATTACTTTATGGCCTGGCACCTATTCAGGTAAATATTAATTTAATATCTTTCAGGTAAAAGGTGCATTTTCATGTGACGCTAGACGCTGGCGTCTAGCGTCAAATGTGGTCACGTGACATAAACGCCATCTTGAAAAACTGTAGCGTCAAGTTCCAGCGTCAAATTTTAGCGTCAACAGACAGCAAGGTTTTGACAGTTGTAAACTTGTAAAGAGAGCGTCAAATAAAGACATCCATAAATCAAAACCCTGGTGAATTTGTTATAATAATTAATAAATAAGCTCTTTGTAAATTTATTAACAGAAAAGACAATGTCTGAATACGATTATCAAAAATGAAATTCCCATATTTTTGACTTAAATAACCGGCGAAAGTATACGAATTATAAGGAATAAAAATTAAAAATATAACTATGCTTACTTTTTTATAGGTAATTATATGCACTACCAGAATATGAGAAAAAAATAAATTGTATCTTGAGAAATTTTAATGTTTTTAGTATTCAATAAAAAAAAATTGTTTTGTTCTAAGTGAGACGGGAATTTTAATTAACCATCGAAAAACCATCAGGTGATAGTATTTTCCTTAATAAATAGGTACTTTCGAAATAATAAAATCAATGGGTTAAATTCGTAGAATCAACCCCCTAGTAGCAACATAAAGCAATTCTTTAGCAAGCCTGTGTGTTGATACTTGATGCACAACTCAGTACCTAGCTGTAGAAAACTCGTATCATTAATGACCAGAGACAACTAATGACGCCAGCGTAAAAGCTAAACAATGTTTAGCTTTGACGCTACATTTTTTTCAATATGGCGTTTATGTCACGTGACCACATTTGACGCTAGAAGCCAGCGTCGAGCGTCACATGAAAATGCACCTAAAGGCTTTTGTCAGTAAAATATGTCAATATTCACCATTATACATTTTCGATCGATGCGCCATCGGTCGGATCTTTGGTAAACGTGCTTTAGAATCAAAATATTTGACAAAATCTCCAAGGTGTCTGGTATATAGTAAATTTTTACCTGAAGTTACTATTCTATCGAATGAATTGCTTGGTGAATAGAAAGTTAATTTTATTCTAAGGAATAAATTTATTCTAAGATTAGTAACTTCTATCTTTAACAATGTTTGGTGAACACGGGCCTAAATGAGTTATTATTTAGTCCATATCAAGGAAGACCCGCATCTAGCCCTAACGTAGCTTTAAATAAAATTCAAGCGAACGAGCGAAGCGAGGGGTTAACGTATTAATTAATCATAAATTCGAATGAACGAACGAAGCGAGGAACATATTAATGAATTATAAACGAACGAGCGAAGCAAGTAAGGTATTAATGCAAGGCTAGTGCTCCCGAGCGAAGCAGGACGGATCATCCAGTATAATATTACATATTAATAATTTGTGGACAGTAATGTCACTAGATATTAAGTGTATTGTTATTAATATACAGTTTTTATTTACCCTCATCATATTTAAAGCTTCGGGAGAGTCAATGAGGACACAATGCAGTACATCCAACATTCCTGTACCTTCACTGGAGGCTTGTGAGCCCAAACGAGAAAATAGCCAATTCAACCGATTCGAGTTGGCAAACTGGGCACAGTTGGTATGATTGCCCTTGATAATGGCGGCTGAAAACAATATGTAAAATAAACTTCATAACACAAAAATATCCCAGGCTATGCAATTACTTTACATAACCTACCAAACATACAGTGTGTCCCACCATAACTGAGACATAGCATTTTAACATGGTGTTACGATAATTTGTTAATATTTGCTCCCCGTTAACTGTTTTTGTTATTTTTATTTTACGATCTGGTTCTGAATGTCCCCAGTAATGATGTTGTAGACTTATTTTTATTTAAATGTTTTTAAAAATTAATACAATCACATTTTTAAAAAATATATCACAATCTTTGCTTTGTATACCAGTTTAATGGACAAGTGTTCAACGTCGCAAATAACCTAGTTGGCTAGCGCGTTGACCAACATCAGTTACCTTCACGCCACGCCCAGGTTCGAATCCCGAGAGCTCATAATTATTTTATTTTTTTAAATAATTAAAATACATTGGAGAACAATTAATAATGCTTATTATTTACAAATAAAAGTATAGCGATTTTATTAATTATTTTCATTAAAACTAACACGTACAACCATCGTACAACTCTGTTTTAATGGAAATAATTAATAAAATCGTTATACTTTTATTTGTAAATAATAAGCATTATTAATTATTGTTCTCCAATGTATTTTCATTATTTAAAAAAAAATTAATTATGAGCTCTCGGGATTCGAACCTGGGCTTGGCGTGAAGGCAATTGATGTTGGTCAACGCGCTAGCCGACTAGGCTATTTGCGACGTTGAGTACTTGTCCACTGAACTGGTATATAAAGCAGAGATTGTGTTTTATTTTTTAAAAATGTGAGTTTATTAATTTTTAAAGAGATTTAAATAAAAATAAGTCTACAAAATCATTACTGAGGACATTTAGAGCCAGATCGTAAAATAAAAATAACAAAAACAGTTAACGGGGAGCAAATATTAACAAAATATGGTAACCCCATGTTAAATGCTATGTCTCAATTACGGTGGGACACATTGTATATAGATAATGGGTGTGTTCTTCGGTTGCTTCTTTTTGAATGAATGAATTGTGAATTATAGACGCTCGACAACAGAGGTCATTAGCGTCTTGCTTCTTTTTGAAGATTTTCATCAAAATGATGGAAGGCGCACGCGCACAGTCTATTTTTAGACCGCGCATGAGCATCCCGTCATTTTGATAGAAATCTTCAGAGAAGAGACAGACGAACACACCTACTAAAATTATAGACGTTCAACAACAGAGATCATAAGCGTCGTTACCTACCCAACAACTGATATAAATAGCCGGTAATGATTTCCCAGCTCTGTCCGCTTTCGTCTCCGGCCAAAGCTACTAAGAAACCTTGAGACGTGATGACATTGATTTTATCGATATTTTCGAGAATCAAATTGAGTATTCCTTCCTCTTGAAACAGATCTTGACGATTGCGTAAAGCACGGAGCCGGTTTTGCTTTTCCTCATGTTCTGAATACAATAAAAACAAAAGTTCAGTAATGGAGATGGGTACTGCCAAACTTGACCGCTAGGAGCGCCAGCTAAGTAACCACCTCTGTCTGTGGGCAGTTGATATCAGTTTGTACAGAATAAGTAATAAATCATTGACAATGCCGATGTGCCGTGTTTATCAATGTTCAAATCATAGATGTTTTGTATTTTCAAAGGATCCAGAACTGAAAGGAACTGGTTGCGTGCTATCAGAAGGGGAAAAACTTAATTTCTCGCGCGTTTTTCTATGAAAATCAATGATAATTTAGGTGGTTATATGCATGCTGCCATCTATATTACGTTTCTCATGTGCCCATCCCATTGATTACAGACAATTTTTTAATGAAATTTGGAACCTATACCAATATTTATTATAGTTGGTCGGGTTTGACTGCAGACAAAATAAATTTTCACAATATTCCCCCACTTAAAATTACACTTTCAACAGTGCTAGCAACTGTCAAATTAGTCCGTCAGAGGTTTAGCACAATACTCAGCGCCCGCTCTAGTAGTTATGTCACCCCGGACAAAAAGACAAATTGCCGCCCCTTAAGAATTCAAATTCAAATTATTTTATTCCTCAGTAAAAAAAAAATAAAATATACAAAATATACAACTGTTTTACAAAAAGAGGATTGCCTGCCCAACTTGGAAGACCAGTGCTAGGGCAGGAGTCCAGAAATACAATTTCATGAGTGTATATATTTTTTAAATAAAGGTACATATTTTTTATTTTCAATAAAAATCATTTAATTTAAATTTTAATGTGTCTTTTTCTAAATTATAAAAATTTACTAGATATTTTAGATTTTTGTAAATTTTGTATTTTCTATTAATTGGGTATTTAACACATCAATATTTTTCTCACACTTACAGCCAAAATGTCGCCCTCAAATTTTGGCGCCCCAAACAAATGTCTGGGTTGCCCGCCTCTAGAGCGGGCGCTGACAATACTATTCTTTGGTGTGCTGCAATCCGGTATAAAGAAATTATACTTACCCATGTCTTCTTCCGGCTGGGCGAAATAATTGATTAAATCTTCCAGACACATGACCATTTCATTTAAGTTGACGGAAGCACAGAACAAAGAATGTCTTCTGGTTTCTTGTAAATTCTCCAGACCACTGAAAAAGCAGGCAACCACAAATTTTATTTATGAGAATGAGCCAGCAGATTTTACACACTATACCACATTATTTTAATTACATAACTTATTAGTGTATTGAATGAGACATTTTCCTGAGAGTAGTTCTTTCAATTATCCACGAGAGGCAGAACTTGTGGTAGGTACAAACATTATTTATTCCCCATTAGTGGTATAACTTAATCATTTAATTAATTTAATAATAATTTAATAATTACTTAAATTATACCAGGCTTGAGAATAGCCGAGTGTGTAGCAGTGCTGTTGTTTACATGGCGTTGCTATGGTTCCTCTATTACAAGTCCCCAGTTCGTGGGTTCTAGCCCGAGAGCTGGTAAAAGTGTCAATTGGATTTTCAATTTATTATTAAAAAAAAAATAATGAATTGAAAATATGAATTGGTGCTAGGCTCAAATAACCTTAGCTGTTGGTGCTCTTTCAAACACAACTTAAGTTATACCATTAAAATGACACGACACTAATGGGGAATAAATAATGTTTGTACCTACCACAAGTGCTGCCTCTCGTGGATAATTGAAATAACTACTCTCAGGAAAATGGCTCATTCAAAACGTGTAAAAACTACTAATAAAAATTTGAAAAATTGATTTCTAATTTATAACTTTTGTCAAAATCTATTTTTAAGTTTTAAATTATAAGTAATGAAAAATTTTAAATTACGTGATAAACTGCGTGAATAACGCAGAGCATTTGCGAATAACCCGAGCAGTACGTGATTCTTCTTCCTGCGATCTACTGAAGTCCAAACCGTCGTCCATTTTGCCTTCCTCGTGAAGCACTGCTTGTTTCTCTTCAACTTTACCGACGCCCTTCTTTTTTGTTTCGTATGACTGAAAAACAAAGTTGACGTTAATAACGATGTCACTATGAACAATAGATTGCGAGTTACCAAAGAAAAGATTACGAGGGCTACCATATTTTTATTCGTCAAATTGCGTTAGCGGCAAGTAAGGTATGTGTCAAACGTTTACATTTTTATTCGTCAGATGGCGCTAGTGGCAAGTAAGGTATGTGTCAAATGTTTACATTTTTATTCGTCAAATTGAGTTAGCGGCAAGTAAGGTATGTGTCAAATGTTTACATTTTTATTCGTCAGATGGCGCTAGTGGCAAGTAAGGTATGTGTCAAATGTTTACATTTTTATTCGTCAGATGGCGCTAGTGGCAAGTAAGGTACGTGTCAAATGTTTACATTTTTATTCGTCAGATGGCGCTAGTGTCAAGTAAGGTATGTGTCAAATGTTTACATTTTTATTCGTCAGATGGCGCTAGTGGCAAACAAGGTATGTATCAAACGTTTAGAGATTAACTGTTTGTGTTTAGTAATTTTTCATTTATCCATTATTAAGGAATAAATAATTAACTGCAAAACTGCGATTAAGCCGTTGAATAATGTACATAAACAGTACTATTTAAATGACAGATACTTCACTGGCTAGTGGCGCCGTCAAGTGGCTGAAAATACAAACAGTAATGACATTTTAATGACATATACCTCACTTGCTAGAGGCGCTATCAGGTGGCAGAAAAAAGTCTGGTAGGCCTCATTGAATATTTACCTTATATGAAACCCACAGTCCAGTTTCAGAATGTTGCATAATTACAGTGGAATCACCGTATTTGATTATAGGAGAACCAATTACTTCGAGATCTTTGTCTTCTAGAACCACTTTCTGGTCATCTTTTTCTTGGCGTAGGCAAAATGCAGACGAAGCAGTAGTGGCCTCCTCTCTAAAATAATAATCAACCAAATTTTGATATTATATTTGATTTGAAAAAGTCGCAACGTGCATATAACTACACTCTTTCCCACCAACAGATATAGTAATCACTATTTTCTTGGACAAGGATAGAGGATCTATTTACGTATTAATGATAACGTAAAAAGATTCTCTATTCTTGTCCTAGAATACATCGATTACTATATCTGTTGATGAGAAAGAGTCTAGTGTAATACCCGAGTCGAAGGCGAGGGTGGCAAATACGCGGGAGGAGATGTAGTAATTTCCTCCCGTGTTGCGCATACTATTTTTTCTCCTGCCAGGCCGAAAGTTCGCAAAATTGAAAAAAAAATTATAAAAATTATTATTTTTATTTTATTTTATTAAAATTATTAAAAAATAATTTTAAAGGAAATTATTTTAATGTGTAGGAGACAGAAGTAGGTGCGTGAGAGCCGGCATAAGTACTATTGCGCACGCGCACTTGTCCGTACCACGGGAATAAAGAGCGACTTTGTTCCCGCTTGGCAGGGACGAAAGTACGAACTTTCGGCCTAGGTAGGAGAAAAAAATATTTTTTATGACAGGATTTTAGATAAATAGTAACCTAATAAATATAGCGGTAGGGTCGTTTTGTTATTGGCTATTACCTCATACCTGACATCTGGTGAAAAATACATTGAATACATATCAGTTACATATTTGCTAAATTAATTTGAGGTTATGGAGATGGGCACATGGGAAACGTAATATAGATGGCAGCAGGTTTATAGTCACCTAGAAAAACGCGCGAGAAATCAAGTTTTTTCCGTTTTAATAGCATGCAACCACTTCTTTTCAGTTCCGGATCCTTTAGAAATACAAAACCTCTATGATTTGAACATTGTTAAACACAGCATATCGGCACTGTCAACAATTTATTATTTTAAATAAACTTATTCTGTACACACTACTATGAACTGTCCACAGGTCGAGGTGGTTACATAGCTGGCGCCTCTAGCGGTTAAGTTTGGCAGCGCCCATCTCTATTCCTAGCACAAAACAAGAAGTGGCTATCTATTCGCCACAAAATGTTACAATAGTTATGACGTTATATCCTTGAACTGTCAATTGTTAAAAAAGGTAACCAATAATAAACAGTTAAAAACGTTATTCTTTCCTTCATCTAACATCCTGTTCAAAAATTGTTGTCAATATTAGATATGAAAATAATTGATAAAATTGGAACTCCTTCAAAACTTGCGTTTAATATATAAGGAAAGATTTGTTTATCCACACAAGATACACAATTTATACACATATTTAAACGTTTCTACTTGTGTGGATAAACAATTCTTTCCTTATCCAGGTGTGCAAGCTTTCACGGCCGGCATTGTTCCAAGTCTTCATGGTTTCCAGGCTTGTAGACTTGTAGGTCCGGTGGTATTTCTACCTGACGTTTTGTCTACAACTGCGGTAGACATTCTCAAAGGCGATGTGGCCTCAATCTCAGTAAAACCTGAACACCAGCACTCCGACATACAAAGCCAATGACCAATCGTACAAGGACGGAATACGACCGAGTAGAGAACTCACCCCCACCACTACACACTGCGCAGTTGACCAATTACAGAGAGACGGACTACGACCGAACAGAGAACACACTGGTACTAGGCACAAAAGAAGGGAGGACACCAGTCACTGACCTGTGAGCCGCCAAGGAGGACACTTCGACCGCTGCCACATCGCCTTTGAGAATGTCTACCGCAGTTGTGGACGAAACGTCAGGTAGAAATACCACCGGACCACGGCCTACAAGCCCGGAAACCATGAAGACTTGGAATTCTTTCCTTATATGAAAATAATTATTTTTTAATCTTCACCCACCTGCATACAAGAACCAATTCATTGTTTTCATTCACTGCCAGATATCGGCCCGTAGTAATATGTCGGATTCGCATCGGATGATACCAATTAATGAAACCGCCGGCCCACTTTGTGCGAGCAAGTTCCAGTCGCCATAGTGAACGCGCTTGAGACATTACACTGCCTCCTTCGTAAACAACGATACTATCGATAAAAAAAAAACGATTAAGTTACTGTTCGTATTTCCAAAAATGTTAGATACATTATGGATGTATGGCACCTATCTCAAATCACAGAGAAACAAGCCGTGAGATGGGTCGTTTATTAGTACTAAAGTGCGACCCTTGAGGTCCACACGACGAACTTCCCAGTTTGATAAATATTTAATAATAATAATTAAATTAGATATTACACAGAAAAGTAATCATTTTAATCATTAAAACATAATTATTATTTATTTTTAACAATTAAAAAAAAAAAAAACGGCTGAACCGATTTTTATAAAATTTATGTCGGATCAAAATGACGTTAACACGCCTCGATTGACACCCTTACGAAGTCGATATAATTTTTTATTCGCAAGATATTGTGTAAAATCTACTTTTGTTTGAGTCTATTTGGTTAAGAAAAAAGAACGGCTGAACCGATTTTGAAAAAAATTCTTTCAGATCATATTTACGTTAATACGCGTTGATTGGTACCCTAACGTAGTCGATATCATTTATCATTCTCGAGATTTCGTCTTAGAAAGAAATGGATACATACGTACACACACACATACACACACACATCTTTCTAAAAATAGTGTAATTTGTTATACATTTTGATTTCGATTTTCGGACCCATTACAATAACTTCCAATGGGAAGTTAATAAATGAAATTTTGTGAACTTACTTCTTAATATATCTGCAATAAGTAAACAAAATTTCAGAACAGCTTACTGAATAGTTTAAAAAAATATATAATAATGAAATTAACATGAGCTCTTATGGAAAAATCGCGCATTCATAGTTTAATACCAGTAGAACACTTTTGTCGGGTTTATCGTACATTTTAATCACGCTGTTATGTTAATTCGCTGTTATTTCTATGGTTACTTCGTATGTTTTATGTGTAAAATTTTAACAACGATTAACAAAACAGCGTGTTAAATTTACGATAAACCCCACAGTAATATCACTGAGAAAAATTTGTCATTTTTAGAACATGTTAGTTACATATCTAACAAGCTCTTTTCAAAATGTCATTTATCAAGAAAAAAAAAATTATTGCTGAAAAGAATTGAACGAATAGCGTACTTTATAAAATGCGTGTTTATACTTGGCAAAAGCGCTCTCATACAGTCGTACATTATAAATATTTTTAACATATTACCGCCTACTTTTGAGACCTAACCAATGAAATTAATGGAATATTTGCCGTTTGATTCATGGTTTGAATGCATTGCCGCCAAGGTCTCTGCTATGTCAGTATGCAATCATAATATGTGTTATAATTTATGCATGTGTGTAACCTATCTCCGCCTATACTGAAGTAAAAGTTTTTGCTATACATCCGATGTGCTTGCTATGGTATAGTATATGTAGCGAGAGACATACTTGTGTGTAAGACTATACGTGCCATACATCCTTAAGAGATGAGACTTGTGTTTTTAGGTTAACCCGTTTCTCTCGAACTTAAAAAAACACATAATAATTACTTGTGCTGTGTCTCAGAAGTCCACGTCGAAGGTATCGTAAGACACTCGTCTCCGCCATGGAAGAATCGAAGAACATCTCCACCGAAAACATACCCCACGTATTTCATACGACTGATACCAGTTCCGTATGGCTGTACGCTCCAGTGAGTTACGTGAAAACTCGCATTTACGACCGAGATATCGTTTTCTTTTGTCGTATGCTGCAAAAACAAAAGTGCGGCGTGTTTCATCTGTTTAATTATTAAAGGGTTTTTCAATTTCGGCGGGTCGATGTTGAAATGGAATAAAACAAGCTGTGTGTGAGGTATTAACGAAATGCTTTATTTATTTGAAAGGCCCATGTATGCCATTATGTATGAAATATGACATCGTTCAAATGTCCGTCGCGGCTTCGCACGGTGGCACTGATCCGAGAGGTCCAATTTTCAATGACTCTGCAGTTTACCGCATAGATCCGGCTGAATTTGAGCGATGGCCTGGGTTATGTTGACTTTGAGGGCATCGGTCGATTGCGGCTTATTGGCATAAACCTGCGACTTCAGAAAACCCCACAAGAAAAAGTCTAGCAGGGTCAAATCGCACGACCTTGGTGGCCAATTCACGTCACCTCTGCCAGAGATAACCATACCCTCAAATCGTTCATGCAGAATGTTCATCGGCGCGGCGGACATTTGAATGATGTCATATTTCATACATAATGGCATACATGGGCCTTTCAAATAAATAAAGAATTTCGTTAAAATTATGACGCATGTAGGTACTAGAATATTTTACAATTGGTGACAGGAACAATTATATATAAGCAAATTGTAAATAAAAATTGTAAATAATTTAAATCAATAAATATTTTTATAAAAAAAAAAAAATACCTCACACACAGCTTGTTTTGTTCCATTTCAACATCGACCCGCCCAAATTGGAAAACCCTATAGGTGTAGACCAGAGCTGGGTAGTGCTGAGAAGTTAGTGCTTGCAATAATGCTTTTAAGCACTTTGCTTAAAGCACGTTGTAAAAGATATGCTCGATGCTTAAACACTTGCATAAAGACTGGCTACTTATTAAACACGTAAAGGCAAGCATTTTAAATTGCTTAATAAGCATTCAACACGCTTATTAAGCATTATGTATACTTAACAAGCATTCAACAAGCTTATTGAACATTAGCAATGCTTAATGAGCGTTTTAAATGTTTACAAAGCATTTTTATAAAACACTAGCGGTCCCGCCCCGCTTATCGGGATAAAAACTGTCCTATCTCTTAAGTTGGAGCAAACAATACACATTTACAAAATTTCATTAAAATCGGATCAGCGGTTTTGGGGATTAGCGTGAACGAACATCGTGAGACGGGATTTTTATATATTAAGATAATAAAACATATTTCGTTTATCAAAGTGCTCGATGCTCAGTGCTTTGCCCAGCTTTGGTATAGACACTAATCTCTAACAAAGATGGCCCTCATCTGATCTAAAGCCCGACACGTTAACCATTACATCACTACAAAAAAAATTGAATGCATGTAACCTTTACACGCGATTGAAGTGAGACTTAATTATTGGCCACAAAACAAAGCTTAAACACAAATCCACTCACGAAAGAGAAATAAATAATATGCAATTCAAATTTAATGAGCCATTTTCCTGAGAGTAGTTCCTTCAATTATCCACGAGAGGCAACACTTGTGATAGGTACAAACATTATTTATTCCCCATTAGTGTCGTGTCATTTTAGTGGTATGACTTAATTATTTAATTAATTTAATAATAATAATAATTTAATATAATTAAGTTATACCACTAAAATGACACGACACTAATGGGGAATAAATAATGTTTGTACCTATCACAAGTGCTGCCTCTCGTGGATAATTGAAAGAACTACTCTCAGGAAAATGGCCCATTGAGAATAGTAAAACAAATCACATCAGAAACAGTTGAAATGTACTCTTAAACACGATTTCAGTTCGAGTTTCGTAATTAATGAAATAATTTGTCATTCATATAAAACAATACATTCGTATTTCCCTTCTACGTTACCGTTAAATATTTAACACAAGCGTTAAACGGCCCAAGCTTCACTTCAAAAAAAAAAAAAAAACTTTTTTCTAGTAAACTTACCAAATATCTTTCAGTGGCGACTGATACAAGAATCAAATCATCACCAACTCTGACCTTTTCACCTTCAGATCTAAAAACAACATAGCTCGGTTATATAATTATTAAAGTTTTTAGGGCAATCCTGAACTTCATGAATCATTTGTTTGTTGGCATGTTCTGAATGGGGGCTACCAGACTTCTTTTCTACCACCTGATGGCACCACTAGCAAGTGAGGTATATATCACGTTGATGTCATTCTAATGTTAGTACTGTTTATTTATTTATTTATTGTAGATTATAGACGCGTCGACATCTCAGGTCATTAGCGTCTTTCAACTACACTAAATAACAACTATCTTAAAACTAAATAACATCACAAAACATCCATGAGCGCAGGTGGGATTCGAACCCACGGCAGTCCAGTCCAGAGGTTGCGGCACTAAGCACGCTAACCACTAGGCTATACTGCCCTCGTTAGTACTGTTAATATTTTTCGCCACCTGATAGCGCCACTAGCAGGTGAAGTGTCTGTCATTCAATCATTAACAACTAAATCGCAGTTTTGTATTTAATTTTTTATTCCTTAATTTTTGTACTTATTTTGTATAAATGAAGAATGATTAAACACACACTGTTAATCTTTAAACGATTGCCGTACCTTACGTGCGACTAGCGCATCTGACAAATAAAAAATAACGTTTACTGTATACCTTACTTACCACTAGCGCTATCTGACGAATAAATTATGAAAATATGGTAGCCCTTATTGGTTCTGAACTGCCAAAGCGTGTGTTGGTAATACAGAACTCTTCGGAAACAACTGCGGGTTTGCTATTCAATTTCCCGACTGTTTATTTACTTATTGATGTGAAACATCGTATGTCGGGCAGTGAACAGCCGCGTGAGGGGAAATATGCAACGAAATTTATGGTCCGCTCCTTCGCTGCTGTTCTCCCCACCACTGCACTCTCTCTCTCTCTCTCTCTCAGCTTCCGCGCGCTCAGGCACAAGAAGAGAGAGAGTATACATACGAACGTACTGTAAAGCAAAAGTATATGTATACACGTTTAGGCATGTAATATAGATACTTCGCTATGTATTTAGTTGCGTTTCTGGCTCAGGCGTGCTCAAACGCCGCAACCGCGTGTGTTACAGTGCAGTATATAGGATTACGTCAGCATAACAGTTAGTTGCTGCTTTTGAAAAAATTCGACTGATGACCAGTCCTATACTTCCCACCTAGTAAATATTTGCAAAAAATAAACACTCTTTTTTTTATTCTTTGACTAGGCCCAAATAACCTTAGCTGTTGGTGGTCTTTAAAACACAATTTAATTTTTATTCTTTGAAAAAAGCATGGCCCTCTTTTTTGTTTGGTGATCTATTGATGGCTAGCTTAATATAGCAAAAATCATGGTTACCTTGATTTACGTACAATTTTTATTTTTTTTAGTAAAATATTTTTTTTCTCGAAAACTATACATTTTAGAGAAAAAAAATATTTACATTTTTTTCATATTATAACATCTAGAATTCATTTATATTTTTTTTTACCTATGTTAATACGTGACATTGAGGACGTTTTTTTGAATATCTCAGGATCCACTGAACCGATTTGACTCAAAATCTAATCAGATCTAAGTTAAAGGCTGATAAACACAATAGAACAATCGGCATGCCCGTATGTTGTTCCGTTCTTAAGATATCGAAGGCGAAAAATTGACCACATACACACACACATACACACATACACACATACACACATACACACACACATACAGACATCAGTCAGAAAATGATCTTAAACGATTGCTAGGGTCTCAAAACGTGAAGATCTTTTAAAATCTCGAAATATTGTTTTCGGACTGAATCCATTACTTCCCTACCATAGTAGAGGTGGGAAGTAAAAATATATACTACTACATAGAGAATACCACCGAGTTCAATAACGTTTTCTTTGATGTTTCACATCTGTCGGGGGTCCCGAGACCCACACCCTTTTTTATTTATAGGTACCCTACAAACAGGCAAGGCCTAATTATGAACTTGGTTCTAGTAGTTCTAGGCTCCTAAAACTGCTAGAAGCCTAAAAATGTTAGAACCAAGTACAAACAGTCCGAAATGTCTAAGAATTTGATCAACAAAAACGCAATTGTGTAACCAAAGAGTTCTGTATTACCGACACAAGCTTTGGCAGTTCCATGCACATATGAAACCTGTACTGCTGATAGTCGATAGATAAAAAAATGAAGCCAACATAGTTGCAGGTATATATTTCTGTCTTATTTTCTGCGGGCTCAGCTGGTCAGTTCCTGATTGGCTACTGTCATAGATAAAGACATTTTGTCCGAAAGAAATAAAGACATATTTTTGTTCAGATGAAACGCCCGTAAATCGACCAATGACATCATGATCGGTATAAATGCAGAATTATTTCGTCAAAAGAGACGCAAATATATTTTTGCACCGTTTGTTGGCTTCACTCACCGCACATTGAGTAAATAGATAAAGTTTGGTATTTATTTTATATGTACAGGGTGTCCCAAAATTGCTGGGACACAGAGCTACCACGTGTAGTAGAGGTCAAAATAAGTCGATTGGACCCAATTTATTTATATACCAAAATGTACCGTTTGCCCGTGAGAAGAGTTCAAAGTTTACATAAAAAAACACATTTTTGTACGCTGCTCAGAAATGAGTGAACAAATTGAATGAAATTTGACAAAAGTGCATTTTAGGGGATTACTCTCCTTTCGGTAATCAAAGAAACCGATAAGAAATTGTAGAAGGGTTATAACCACCCTCACCCCCTGACATTTTTTTCAGAACTTTCTTAGGGGTGGTAATACGGTTCTCAAATTTTTTAGCGAGAAGACTGATTAATTATCTTCATTTTGTTATTCTTGTAAAAATTTCGTATTCCGCATAGTTCCGAAGGAAAAAAATGTTTTCTTAAATAATGTTAACAGATATTCCTAGTACAAGTTTAATAAAATTGTAATACAAAATTTTATATACAAAATTTTATGTAAACTTTGAACTCTTCTCACGGGCAAACGGTACATTTTGGTATATAAATAAATTGGGTCCAATCGACTTATTTTGACCTCTACTACATGTGGCAGCTCTGCGTCCCAGCAATTTTGGGACACCCTGTATATGGGCAGTTCACACCTAATGTATGAGTGGGAAACTTTTCGGAAATTAGGGATAAGGTAGGCTACTTTGTGAGCATAGGACTTCGGCAGGTAATCGGCCAATACTCTGGTACTTGCCAAGTACCGTGTAATGAGTAGCCGGTTTGATATTATAGCGTAAACAACTGACAATCAAACCTTTGTTTACTCGCAGGATGAACGGTCCACCAGCAAGCCTCGCCTTGACTGTGTTCTTGCAAACCCACATCAAAAGCCAGCTTATCGTTACTTGAACTTGTTGACAAACATGCCAAATACTGCAAAAAAAACAATTATTTCGATAAAATAAATACACAAACACTTGAAAAATTCTACATATTTATTAATTTCATTGATCGTTACGGGTTTCTAGTCCATCATCAGAAGAGTTCAAAGCCCAGTGGCGGACTAAGCCCGTCGGAGGCCCGGGGTAGCAGAACTAAATGAGGTCCCCGTTCTCCTTAGAAATTGATGTATTTGTAGTGTAAATTTCGTAAAAAAGGAATAATATAGATGTAATGGCTGACAAAAAAAAATCAAATATTTATGATAAACGTAGGTAGGTAGGTAACCTACCTACGTTTATATTTTGTATACGTATACGGGGCCTCCAACTCCAAACTGCCTCTTTTTATTAATATTGTAGATTATAGACGCGTTGACAACTCAGGTATAAAACTGCCTCTTACTTATTAAACATATTTTGGCCTTGTTTGGGATTTGATTAAGAAGGACTTCTCGAGATAAGGCCCCCCAGGATCATACGCCCGGGCCGAGCCGCCCCCTCCACCACCTTCTTAGTCCGCCACTGATTACACCAAGCTGTCCTCTATTTATTATTAGAATTATTAAAACAGTTTCATGATTATTATTCGCTCAGTTCTAAAAAAATTAAACTGCCAAAACAGCATAAATGAATGAATTGTGAATTATAGACGCTCGACAAGTCAAAACAGCAAAGTAAAAAATGTTAAAGGAACTTACCATATCGCTGTTCAAATGACGAAGTAGAATGGCATTACCGTATAGCAAAGTACGATGTCCGGATCCTGTGCCTTTCCCCTAAACACAGTTAAAAATAAAATAATAAAAAATAAATTATTCATACAATTATTACTTTTTTGTAACACATTATATGAAATGTACCTACAACATTTCGTGTCTCTAGTCGGCTGCTTAAAATAATAAACATAGCACGCGTACAATAACACATATTTTATGTGATACGACAGCATAGCTAAGCGTGCGTAAAATATAGACCGTGACGTCAGCGTGCAATAATACATATTTTATGCCATACGAGAAATATAGGAATATAGTTGCTATGGTAACAAAGTAAATAAATATTGGATTAAGGCCAATATTTTTAGCTGTCAGTGAGATTTCGGTGTTTGAAATTAATTCAATAAGCTCTAAAGTTGAAACTATAGTACATTTCATTTTATAATGTGTTACAAAAAATAGTGTATACAACTCTTAAAATTAAGTAT
This sequence comes from Mongoloraphidia duomilia, assembly GCA_039654895.1. Taxonomy (NCBI): domain Eukaryota; kingdom Metazoa; phylum Arthropoda; class Insecta; order Raphidioptera; family Raphidiidae; genus Mongoloraphidia; species Mongoloraphidia duomilia. Next base: position 7,815,768 of record CM077523.1, read on the forward strand.
AAGACGCGAGGGGTGAAGTTGGTACGCGAGCCACAGGTGAGAGTACCAACTTCACCCCTCGCGTCTTATACTTAATTTTACGAGTTATAAAATATTTTAATAGTAGTGTATACAACTCGTAAAATTAAGTATAAGACGCGAGGGGTGAAGTTGGTACTCTCACCTGTGGCTTGCGTACCAGCTTCACCCCTCACGTCTTATATTTAATTTCACTAGTTGTATAAACTACTATTAAAATATTTTATAACTAGTAAAATTAAGTATAAGACGCGAGGGATGATGGTACGCTCGCCTATGGCTCGCGTATCAACTTCACCCCTCGCGTCTTATACTTAATTTTACTAGTTGTATAAACTGCTTTTGTCACTCTGTGAGCTTCGAAAATTCTGTGACGTCAAAAATAAAAATGTCGTTTATGATTTTTCTGTGGCTCGTCTATTACAAGCCTCCAGTTACCAGTTTCTAGTCTGAGATCTGGCAACGTGTCAATAATTGGATTTATACTTGGTCAATAAAAATAATAAATTGAAGATATGTATAGCCCGAGATAATAATTATCTCGGGCTATTCATATTTTCATCAATTTATTATTTTAAAGTAAAGATCTCTAACAATTACTGTTAGCGAGAGAAATTGTAATTGTAGACGCTCAATAACTGGGGTCATTATTTAAATGGGCTAATAACAAAACAATAGCGCACAATATTCTATTTCAAACATGGCAGCCTAATTTTATACGTGGTGTTAGGAATTACAATTAATATTTTTGTCTCTTATAAAATAATAATGAAATGAAAATGAAAATAATGCATAACTGTTCAGATAAACATGTCCAATAATAATTTCAAACAAAATATCTACATTTCTAATCTACATAATGCACTAAAATAAAAAAATAAAATAATAAATAAGACCATAAATAGGACAAAAATAAATCATAATATAAATACAACACTGGTTAGTCAATACAAAAAATATAATTATGAGGCCGCAAGGCAAAATCGCTTATGACGATTTTTTGCTTTTTTTTATTTTGCCTTATGAATTATATTATAAAAATGGAAATGGGTATTTTTCAAAAACAGTAAGTTTTGTTATTTGTTAATAATAAACACTCGATGTCTGTAACAAGTACAGCCATTTTGTTAAACAAAATTTTTATTTAGATACAGAGCTCAAAATTGTGGGGTTATCTGTAATATAAAGAATTTCAGTTGTCGGGAAAATTAATTAGAACTAAACAAATGAAAAAGAAACAGGAGTGGGGATATTGATACGTTTTTTTTGAAAACCAGTTCCCCAATATTGGATAATTACCTAATGGCTAACAAAAGTATCTCTATCTATACTCTATAGCAGCGCTTCCCAACCTTTTTAGTCGTGCGGACCACCAATTTTGTAAAAAAAATTTTAGAGGCCCACTAACTAAATATACATGTAAAAACCCGTGAACAACAAGCCAATCGAATAATTCGATTGTTGCTAACAATCGAGTGACTCGATTGTTCCCATCTTTACCCCGAAGCTCCGATAATATTTATCTTGACTTAGACTCTCGACCTGTGTCCACGGCCCAATACCACGCTGCCCACAAGTGGGCCGCGGCCCATGGGTTGGGAACCGCTGCTCTATAGTATCAGATTTTCGCAAAAAGTGTCATAAGGCGAGTCCTTATACTATTTTTCCAATAAGGCGGCGCCACCAAAGATACCCTAATATAAGATAATAGTCGAAGTTCGATAACTCGAATTCTTGATAACTCGAGCAAAATTGGTTGGCAATAGTATCAAGAGTGAAAATTAATATTATTTGATAACAAGTCTTGATAACTCGAATTTTTTTTGTGGCAAGTCATTGTTCGAGTTATCAAAGTTCGACTGTAATATGAAAATAGGTATTCCAATCATGCAATGCATCATGGGAATTGTGTTAAGTTGTGGCGCCATCATTGGTGTATAAAGAAAACTAAGCATAGTCAACATGGGGTAAGTTCGGTTTTGAGCTCAGATCGATCTGAGTAATCTAAAGCGTTCGAATTTAACATTTATATGCTTTGAAAGATCTGTATCGTGTGTTCGGATTTAAAATCTGGAGGAGATCGAGCACGCTCTATGAGCTCCGAGGAAAGCGAGCGAGCAAGCAGATTTAACCATCTTCAGAGAATTCATTTTAAAAATGAGCGGAAACACTTGTTGTAAGAATGGATACATTTCGAAGTTTATTTATATGAGATAATTTTTCAATAGGTAAAAATACACGAATAATATTAATTCCAAAGAATAGTAATAACCATTAAGTCTATATCGCACAGAATGATTAAATAAAATATTTATTATATCTATGGGTCGAAAAAATCAACAACCGGTAGTACTATTAATTTTAAAATAACGGATTAAAACGAAAAAAATTGTGAATCATGATTTATTATTATAACAATGTTGAATTAAATCAAAATGAAGAGCAATAAAGAATATATTTCGGCTTTAGTAATAAGAATTTAAATTACTGGCGCCATTTTATTCTGACGTTTGGAAAAATCTGCTAGATTACGTTCGGAATTGTTTAGATGGCTCGATTTGCTCGCTTGTTACGTGCCCAAAAATCTGTTCGCTCGGCTCGATCAATCGAGTGCAAAACCGAACTTACCCATGGACGCCATGCCATGGTAAGTGTATAAATCCATAATAAAGTGGTTACTAAAAATTGATTAATAAATATTTTAGTATTTATCACAAATACATCCGTTCTAATTTTTTAAATATACTTTTTGATGGCGCCACAACCTGTCGCAATTCTCATTGCATTATTGGAAAACCTATTTAAAATCCAAATTTCATTATTTTTTAATATTACACAATACACTGTTTACACCACTAAGCTTTGCTAATTTAACGCTAGAGAGCTCTACTTTCGGCAGTAGTGCTGCCTCTACAGTTCTTGCGCGATCCCTATAGCATATTATAACAAATATAAACTGAATTTTATGTACACGGTACTAAAGCAATTACAGCTTTGTATACATTTTAGTTTTTAAAGAAACATCTGAATAGCAAATAAAAATAAATGAATAAATAATAATAATATAACAGCAAAAGCAATTTAATTTTGAAATAATTACTTACTAATGAATCCTGTTCCTGTAAAAATTCAAAAAACATAAATAAATACCAAAACAAAAAAAAAAACGACAACACAAAAAGCTTTGAAAACCGTTGTAAATAACAAAAAAGAAAAACACACGCAAAATAGACGTATTTATTAATTACAGAAAAGGGAAATTAATCATTAATATGTCGATTAATTGGAAATTATTCATTTAAGTATAAAAAAATATATCTAAATACTTCAATCAAAATTTATTTAAACAAATGGAATCATTGCAGTGTTACCTTAACTTTGTATCGCACTGTAAAATTTTATAATCAGAAACGTTAAAAAATCAATAAATAAATAAAAATATAAATAACAGAATATAATGTAACTTAAGTGAAGTTTACATTTGGAGAGTTTACTGGCAGAAAGTGCTTGCTAAAGTAAAGTGTCTACGTGTAACCTATAATTCACAAACTATCACAAATTCGGTTGGAACCCTTTAAGAATCGTTCACAAACGATCACCAGTTCGGTTGGAACGCATTCTATCCACTGTGCATGAGCGTGACGGTAATATTGGAACAAAGCTAATGTCGTGATATCGGATAGTTTATAGTGGTGGAAAGCACTTTCCGCCAGTAAACTTTCCAAATGGAAACTCCGCTTTAGGTTGCCATTTTCTTGTTCATAACAGCAAGTCTATAGAATGGGAATATTATTATACACTATATTGTAAAATGAAAATGGCGACACGATTCCGAAAATGTTTTTGTCGTAAATACTTAGCAAGTAGCACTATTAATTGTAGATAGATATTATAAATTATAGACGCTCGATAAAAGAGGCTATAAGCGTCTGATAGTACTAATAATTACGTATTAATATCTACAATTGTCTAGTATGAAATATTTCTAATATTACTAACTAATAAGAAAAAAGCTTTAGAAATTCATTTCATCCGAAAAACTTAATTTGTAATCTTTAATGGTGAATGTAATATTCAAAACAAAGAAAAATGCAGTGACTCCATTTTTAATTATACTGTACAAAAGTTGATTTAATTGTTTTTGTAATTTTTATTCTGATATCCTACTTATGGCCTTTCGCTAAAAAGGAACGTATTTCAATGATGAATTAATTTAAATGTCATGTCGGTGCCGTTTTCTATTGGCTAAATCGAGACGAATAAAACAAAATGAATATCAAATAAAAATAACTAAATTAACAGGAATTTTATCTTTGGATAGTTTTCAAAACTGTTAAATCGAAAAAGTAGTGCTTCTAACTTCACTACTGAAAACCATCTGGGATTAAATTTTATATTTACAAGTTTTACAACCGTGATACTGATGTGAGAAACAAAAAAAATTGTTGAAACGCTTATTATATTGTATAAAAATACTGTATTGAAATGAAACTATCACAATACAAATATCCAAGGAGGGTCATAGCCTAATGTATGTGTAATAGTTTCAAGTTCGTTCATAGGAAATGAATGCATGACTAATATCAAAGTTGTTACTGATAAGTGTGTATTCCTACTTTATCGACACACTATAACCTTATGAATTATTGTAATACTTTGTTTTTAACAGTACAAAACAAACATAAGACTGTAACTTAATAGCCACAAAATTATTTTCTTTTGTACAGATTTGAAACAAATGATAGTGTGTCGATTTAAAACAAATGCAAATATTTGACGGTTGATATCTTACAGTTTCTGATCCAGCCGCTGTTACAAGTTCTTGCAGCGCCCTCACCGATAAAGCTTGTTCGATTACAAACACACATTGCGATAAATCAGGTGGGATGTTCTGAAAAAATATTATATTATAAAAAATAGAACAGAATAATCAAAAAAAGCATAAACATATATTATACTTACTTTGTCAGCTATATTCTCCAGGAAGCAATGTCTGTTACCGAAGCCTTCGGCTGCAAGACATACTCTTTCTCCAGTTGCGGTACAGGACAAACAGACCATGTCTTCCTATAAAAACAAAACACAAATTAATTATACCGCAACATAAAGACACCATAGAATTATTAACGCAATTTTAGGGTAAAAATAGGTATGATAATAATTAAAGAACTCATTTTTTTTTAAACACCTGTCGTAAAAAAACACCATAAAAATTCTCACTGTATCTTCACAGTGTCTATAACCCTAAAAAACAGTGTTCAACTATCATACTTTTACCGATATGAATCTACAATAAAGTTATTAAAAGTTAATAACTTTTTTACAAAGTAATGCATTAGGAAAAGTGGAACGCAATCAAACACCAAAAATCATTTATTCAGTAACGTTTCGTTATTGATAATAACTTCTTCTTACTTTGTAAATGTGAATAAATCATGGATAATATAAATCTTAATGTTAATAACTTTGACTCAAACTCGCATCGCCCAAATGCTTAGGTACATATGAGTCAAAAAACGCTTTGACAGTACCAAGTTTCACGTTTGATACTGCTTTAAATGTTTTTAAAAACAACTGACTTCTTTCTGCAAACAGTTTTTTAAAAACCTCATTTTATTCAATTGTTGGAATTCATTGTAACGCATCCGGCATATAAACAAATACCCATCAACAAGACATAACCAACGTGTTTTTTCTCATTTTTTTCACGTTCAAAACGCGGAATTGTATCAAAATACCGACTTGTTCGATATAACAATCTTTTAACATTACGTATAGGTATATTCACGTGTGGATGATCAAAAAACGTCTTGTACAAATTTAAGAAATTTCTTCTAGAACATAAACAATTGAAATTCAAAGATTTTCTATATAAATTTTTTATGTCTTACCGTCCGAAGAAATGAAACGTCATCTTGTTCAGAACCACCTTCGGCTTCTGCCATTTTCCGTGGAAATTTTTAATAAGAAAATAAATAAACTTTGTTATAAAATGCAATTATTCAGTTCTCTACAAGCATTATTCTGACACTGTCAAATCTTACTGCGGTGTGAAGTTAGACAACCACCAATGCAGTATTAAATTTTTTTTAACTTGTTACGGCATACTTTATTGAATAATTATTAATAATATTACGTAAAATATTAAAATAATTATTGAATACGTTCCACCATTTTCACACACTAACAATATATTAACACCTCTTCTTTAAACAAACGCTTTTTTTGTTTAAATATTGTATAACAATCATATAAAACAACGTGACACACAATATATTAAATTTTCACTGAAAATTTATTTAAAAAAATACAAAATTTAGAACAACTAATTTAATATTCGATAAGTAAATCGTTCGAGCCCAGACTAGACGATTTCCGTGTTTTATTTTTGTACACAGCTCAGAAAGTTATTTTTAAAACAGTACTCAGCGCAAAAATATATCAAGCCTCAAACTGTCGCCCAGTTAAATGTTCTATTTTCTTTCTTCTAATTAATAAGCTGGTCTGTTATTTTAAAGTGTGAGCTCTTAAAAAATCATCTTGTATTCTTTAATTCGTTGAAGTCACTAAAATAGTTAGTGACATTTTAGTATTTGTTTTGTTTTGTAAAAGTGTGTTTTGAACTGGCCCGCTTCTAGAAGAATCTAATGTAACTGGCTTCTTATTACCGGTTAAATTTAAAGTGAACGAAAAAAATATTAATTCTGGATTTCCGCTACCAGCTACCACCCAGCATACGAGTTTTATATTTCTTCTAAATGTAGCAAAGAGCAATAATAAAAACAAGCAAATATCTAAACAATAAAAAGTTGTTCAGTTAATAGAAACACCAGTAATTCTGATATTTCCTTATAAAAGAACCAGTTCAAAAAATGTTGAAACCGATTGATCCTGCGGAGTGCGGGCCAACCTGAAAGGCGAAAACTTTCTAGCTATAAACCCTTTCGATCGCCCAAATCAATCGTTTCGTTCCAAAGATATCTTGTATCCATACACACATATCACACACGGACGTCCGTCGTCCATCGCAAAATGGGAGATCTGTTTAAAACTCGATTTTCGAAAATCGGTCTGAAACCAATAACTTCCCGAATTTTATTTATTTGTAATGAATTGTAAATTATAGACGCTCGACAACTGAGTTATTTATTTGTATTAAATATATTGATGTGGTGTGGTTGATAAATCTCGAGTCAAATAATACAATTAACCAAGGGTGAATTCAGGATTCATTCAAGGGGAACTGGGCGCAAAACCATCCAAATTAGCCTATTCTAAAAAAAACAAGAGGCCTTGACATCAACGTTACCCGATGTGCACCTTGAGGAAGTTGTGCGCTCGGATGTTGCTTCTACTTGAGGGGGAGGGGGGCGGCGCCTGAATTCGCCCTTGCAATAAACTTACCTTTCTTTATTCTCATTGGCTCCGTTTCATCAACTCTTCCTGTGGGTTGTTTTCAATCTCAAAATGGAATGTAAAAAAAAGACCTCAGATAATGAAAACGATTTTAAGGACCAAGATAAACCAAATACAGTAGAAACTCAACTCGACCTTCAAAATAAATGCTAAAAATGTCGAATTACGCAGTTTTCGACTTATCAAGAATTTTACTCCGAGTTAGAGAATCTAAATAAACTGACTTACAGACAGACCCGGATTTCTGCCTAGGCCAACAAGGCACCGGCCTAGGGGTCCAGTCGCTGAGGGGACCCCGGCCAGGGCGGAGATGGAAATTAAAGAAAAAAAAGCCCAAAAATTTCGTAAGATAACCCAATTGGCGACTTTTTTTTTTTACTAAATTTCCATCCAATTCCATTCCCCCCTTTTTTGGGCTTGAGGGCCCAACTGTCAAGTGCCTAGGGGCCCTGGGTCTTTAAGTTCGGGCCTGCTTACAGAGGCTGTACAGTGTACACGTCGCTTACTTCGAAATATAGAGTTCTCAAGTCCGGAACTTCGAGTTACAGAGTCTAATATGTATTCACAGTACCTCGTAGGAAAGCATATTTACTTGGAGTTTTAGTAATTCAAGTTCTAGAGACTTTTGGGTTGTAGCGGAAGGGAATAGCTAATGTGTTCGGCTCAAAAGAAGAATTCAAACAATGCGATTCGAGATATAGAGTTTCTACTGAACATTTTTCACATTTATTCGATCGTTAATTATAAAAAATTTTCGTTGGAAAGCAGCCAATTATATAATTGATTTGAAACATACTAGAAAAAATCATTTTACCAACCATAGTCACAGTCAGGACTCTAACCTGAACCTTTCCACTTTCGCGGCGGAATGAGCTTTACATTTACTCAACCGTGACAAGGTTACTAATCTAACATTCCCCTTATATGCTTCGGAATCAATTGATTTTCATTCCGATTGTCACGGTTGAGTAAATGTAAAGCTCATTCCGCCGCGAAAGTGGAAAGGTTCAGGTTAGAGTCCTGACTGTGACTATGGTCGGTAAAATGATTTTTTCTAGTATGTTCCGAATCAATTATATAATTGGCTGCTTTCCAACGAAAAAATTTTCAGTTGCAATTCAGCCGTATAAATATATTAATTTATCGTTAATTATAATTTCCTATAGCTGACATACTCATTTTTCGTCCAGAAGTGCCCCATAATTCCTCCCTCAACCCACACTCTGCTCAATAATGTACAGCTTAAAACCTCTGGAAAAAGGCTACATAATATAAAACATTTTATCAGAATTATTTAGTTATAAGCAAATAGTCATTGAAACTATATGCATAATTTTTACATCGCTTAATATTTTGCACATTAGATCAGCGATTCTCAACCACTCTCTAGTTTGTGTCGTAAGTGGTTAAAAATTCGTTAGGTGTGTCGCAGAGAAATAAAGTTGAGAACCCCTTCATTAGATCATGAGAATTTAATTAGTTCAATACGTCGATATACAGTAACGTAAACAGTTAAGGTGTACATAGGAGTAGGACATTTAGCATCGGGAAAAAATGATTGAATCATGAGACATGACTCATAATTTAGGTATTTATATCGAGTTGCTATGGTAATTTTAGTGTTTTATACCATAGCAACCCTAGATTAATACGTAAATTATGAGTCATGACATTCTGATCCGATCATTTTTTCCCAATGCTAAATGTCCTATGTACACCTTACCTGTTTACATACAGTAAGTATGATAAATTATTTTGCAATATGTACCTATGTTTTCTTCAGGTCTTTGCCCGAGATCCTGTCTAAAAAAAATCAAAAATATAATGTACCACATGGACGTTATTAATTTTTCAAATTAAAAACAGAAAATGTTTCATGATCGTTAGAAAAAATCTGTTTAAATAGGTTTATAAATAATAACTTTTATTAATTTTTTTGAATTGTAAATAAAGTTATGGTGCTGGGGACACAAATCATTAACTATATGTATAGGCATTATCGGTGACAAAGCGTCAGAAAAAAGTAACAAGGCGGAAATAGGCAATTGTTTTTTTAAAATGTCTAGTTGGATATAGTAACGTACTTATACTATTATATTGAATTTGTTTATTTATATTATAATAATTTTGTTTCGGCATCTTTCCTAATAACATCGACCGGAACCAGACCTAATGTCGTCTCGTTACTTTCGCTGAGCATTCACCGTCGGATGTCATTTTAAAACAAATACATCTTTACACTACATACTCATTACAAATATTCTTAACAATATAGTCTAGATCACTGATCTGAATACTGTCTGGATAGCTGATCCTACAGTCGGCCATTGTCTCAACTTGAATGATTATCAGCACCACACAATGTTGGTCCAGGAACTAAAATCTACCTAATTGTGTGTGTTTTAAAGACCACTAACAGCTAAGGTTATTTGGGCCTAGCACCAATTCAAATTTTCAATTCATTATTTTTTGATGTGAAACATCTTATATCGGGCTGTGAACAGCCGCGTGAGGGGAAATATGCAACGAAATAATACAACGAAATGTTCTTCTTCGCTGCTGTTCTCCCCACCACTGCGGCACTAATATTGTATTGGATAAATAATATATAAATTAATTGTCCGGGTATATTTATACATATATCAGTAACAACGGCTGTCTAGACAAGTTCATCCGTAGAGTAGTGGTACGACTTTAGCCTTCTATGCATGGGGGCTTGGGTTCGGAAACTCATGGCATCGTACAATTTTTGACGTTTTTTTTTCTAAATTCTACATGATATTTTTCTATAAAATTTTTTATTTTTGTTATATTCTTTCTTTGACAATAATTATAATTTTTTGAAATTTCACACCAAAAATTAATTTTTTTGTTTTTTTTTTTAATAAAACGAAAATTTGGGTAAATTAGAGTAAATTAGGGTAAATTGGGGTAACTTAAGGCAAAGGGGGTTAAATAAGAGTAAAAGTAGGGGATTTAGGGAAAACTAAGGTAAATTCAAGAAATTAGGGCATACTAGGGTAAATTTGGGTAAACGAGGGAAAATTAGGGTAAATTGTGTTAAATTGTAAATTCTTATTTCTCGAGCTACTGAACCGATTCTAAAAATTCTTTCACTTATTATCTTCGCAGGGGGAGAATGCCTCGCGGCGTTGTAATAAATCATAAATTATTATATCTGGAACTATTGAACCGATTTAAAAAATTCTTTTACTAATAGAAAGCTACACTATCCCTAAGTAATATAGGCTAGATTTTATTTTGATAAATTTATCAAGTTCAATAAATAAAAGATTCAAGCTATAAAAATGTTTCACATCTGCCAGGCGTCCGCGACGGCTCACATTTTTTTTTTAATAATAAATAGAAAATCCAATTGACACTTTTACCAGCTCTCGGGCTAGAACCCGGGAACTGGGGACTTGTAATAGAGGAACCATAGCAACGCCATGTAAACAACAGCACCACTACACGCTCGGGCTATTCTCAAGCCCTATCTATCTAATTGCGCTTAGGCGTCTATATTTTCTAAAATGTCGGATCAAAGTATGTCTTCCATTTGACGCACGCACAATCAAGTTCATTTTAGTTCTCAAACCAACATTGTGTGGCGTTGGTTGCCACATCAATAATTGGTTCAATGTTTCTGAATTTTATCCATAAGTATCAGCTAACCAGATAGTATTCAGATCAGTAGTCCAGATACAGAATTATAATTATTTAATTTCTATAAGTTTCATATAATATAAATATATTCTATCCACCTATAAAACTACACAGTCTTTAAGTTACACACGTAAACGCACTCCTCTGCTGGTCAACACCCATCTGTGTATCTCTGGTTGTCGATAAAATCATTACGGATACTAACAGATCTATTCTGTATCATAACCGGTGCTGTAAAACATGAACTATGGCAGTTCTATGGGCGAACTTAAAAATAAATCAAAAGACTCTTTAACATTATGTATGCTACATTAATTATCTGGACAGCAAAAATCAACCTGACAGAAATGTAGCAGGACGAACGCATTATCCATTTTTTTTCTCCGGAGCGCTTTTTCTCATCCGTCTATCTGTTCAACATCTTCTTCACCAAATTTAATGTTGATAGTTATAAATGTCTTTCGTTTATATATTGTTATTTTTGTAGTTTGTGCTATGGCACTCTAAGCAAATTTTCTTGCCTTTCATTGGAATATTCCCAAACCGAACATACTGGTCAGTTTTGTAATATATTGTGAAGTACTCACGCTCGTTTTACCCACAGCAACATTGCAACTACCCGCCACCAGATGGCAAAAACATGTCCTTTAGTTATGCAATATTGCAAGTGACAGGCATTTGATAGCAGTGTAAATTTTAATGTTTATGATATAGAATAGATTAATTTATTATGTTTAAACATGGTCGAATGTTTAATAAACATAACGGTAATACCTGTAGCTGCACAATAAAATACGTCGCTGCTTAATTAGAACATTATCATTTGTTAATTATATGTTTTGACAGCTGATTTATATTAGTGTATTTAAAATTTTCTGGATGAGCAGCGATTTATTATTTCCATAAAATCCGCCATTTCCATTTCTGTAAATTTCTACATCGATTACTATATAATTTTAATAATTCCATTTCTACAATTTCAACTATAAGGGTGTTCCTTAATGATGTGCGAATATTTAAGGGTATGATTCTACATGAAAAATTAATGACCTGAGTTGTCGACACGTCTATAATCTACAATAATAATAATAAAACAAAAGGTACTATATCAGTCAACATAATTCATACTTATTGACAATATAGTCTTCGTTCATTTATTTATACAATTTTTGTCTTAACATATTTTGAAAATGCACAACAGGGCGAAAAGTCAATTGTAATTATATGACTTTTTCCTCAAAAAACATTTTTCCCCATATATTAACCATAGCTGCTCATCCAGAAAATTTTAATTATCATTTGTTTTCTGCTCACAAACAAAGAAATGTTTCCATCTATTGGACGAACTGACAATGAGACTGTAAAAAATAAAAAATGACTGTTTCCTATTAGAAATCATTGCCACAAACACAATGACGTTTATTTTATTTTATAATGTATTTACGGAGATATAAATTTTAATGTCTGCTTGCGTCACAACACCCGTCGCGTTGGCTTTATAATCTTTATAACAAGGCCGCCTAACACTGATCGCACCGTTGCTATCAATATGGTACATGTATTAAATACAGATTGTATCAAATTAAAGCTGTGCATAGGCCGTTCTGTGTGTAACACAGAGATCGATATATAAAGTATTAAGTAAGAATGAGATTAATAATCGCTAGTAGGAAGTTACTGTGGTTACTTTAAATAAACAATTATCTATACAACCTAATAGCGTCATCTTTGTTTTTTCGCTCATTCTATGCTGTAAAAATGTAAATCTTTTACTAGTTTACCAACTAAAGCAACTAAACCATAATATTAATTCGTAATATTATTTATATCTGGTACAAAAGTTTTAATAATTATTTTATTAATTTAATTTGCACACGAAGCTGTTTTTTATGATTTTTCGGAGATAGGCAACCATTTCATTCAAATTCTGCTATGACATTGCGAATTGTTGTGGCAGATGGAGACGGTCTATTTTCAAAGGCAGCTACAATAATATTATTATGTCGGCGGTTGAATTACCACCATAAAACCATTTAATTATTTGGATTATTTCCCGAACAGTATAAATTGCCATTTTATCAATAATTTCAGTAGTGACTATTTTTACTGTAGAAAACAACGATGACGCTATCAGGTTGTTCAGTATTATTTATTTACAGTAACCACAGTAACTTCCTATTAGCGATCATTTATCTCATTTTTATTTATTGCTTTATGTATCAATCTCTGTCTTACACACAGAATGCCCTATGTACAGGTTTAATTTGATACAATCTGTATATGGGCTATAAAAGTAGCCCGTTGATATTCCGGCCATGTGACGTTAGCCACTCGAAAGGAAAAATAGAGGTGTGGTTTATTTTAACTAAGTTCAAAAATGTATTGTGAAGCCGTTCTAAGTGCTAGACAAAAAAATCCAACGGCATTATTTAAGTTAGACGGAGCTCATTCCAATGATTTAATAAAAAAAAAGTCGTTTATAGGCTCATCACGAGTCATATTTTATGTTTATTAATCATATGACGCAATGCACAAATACGGGCAGTCACGATCGTAATACAAGATGTGGCAGAGAAATGGGACCTTTCTTTTGTCCGTTACGTTAGAAAGAGAGACGTTAGGGTGGGTCGAAAATATCAATTATTTTTTTTTTTTACAAGTGACACGGAAAAATAGGTTGCTAGACACCTTAAAAAAATTCTCACCAAATATGAGCTCTTCATTTTAATAGGAAGATCCTCCGCATCACAGTTTTTTGTTTTTTTCTCAGTCCAATAGAAAAAAATTCATACCTCATCATTAATTGATTGTACAGAAAAATGTTTTAAGAGAATTTTGTAGGAAATTTAATGCTCTACAAAAAAGGTATCTTATATTTTTTCCACAAACCTCACCATTTGAAAAATATTGAAGATTTATAATAGTCATTTATTGTCGAGTTATAAAATTCATAAACAAAAATGAAATTTATCTTAAAATAATCAAACTTAAATCTTCAATATCCTTCAAATGGTGAGGTTTGCGGAAAAAATATAAGATACCTTTTTTGTAGAGCATTAAATTTCCTACAAAATTCTCTTAAAACATTTTTCTGTACAATCAATTAATGATGAGGTATGAATTTTTTTCTATTGGACTGAGAAAAAAACAAAAAACTGTGATGCGGAGGATCTTCCTATTAAAATTAAGAGCTCATATTTGGTGAGAATTTTTTTAAGGTGTCTAGCAACCTATTTTTCCGTGTCACTTGTAAAAAAAAATTGATATTTTTGACCCACCCTAAGAGACACGTGTTACAATATCTACATCATCATAGAACTTAGTAATGATGGAACAGTGTTTCGCTGAACGATATGTGATCGCAATCACTTTATTTGTAGCGGTTCATTTGTCTGCCTCACTCATATTATTACAAGATACTGAGTTTGCTTACGGTAAAAGAAAACAAAAAAAAAACAAGTCTAAAATACACACTATTTTTTTCCTGAAAGAATTAATATCGTCCAAACAATATATGTGCAATGGTTAATAAAATTATTAATTAAGTATATTAAAAATAAATCTTTTGCGAATTAAATACACAACTAAAAATATCACAAGAACGAGTTTAAATTACGAAATCAAATTTCAATTTGTAAACGTATTAAAAACTGGAGAAATTGCAGTAAAAAAAAATAATAGCACACAAGAATTGCAAATGTATAATATAAACGTATTAATTCACAAGCAGGGTATTTCTATACACAGACGAAGTCATTTTTAAAATTGACTTGTCTACTAATTATATCTTGAGACACTCTCTATCAAATCATCTGCGAATCGATGTTGCGTAAAACAAAAAAACAAACTCTGAATTCATTCATTGCGTTTAACCTTAAAAGGCGTGAATATAGATACAGTAAATAAACATTATTTTAAGTACAAACAATCGAATATACCTATTTGAAATTTAGCATTGTTTATTTTACCATCCTTCTACTACTTTATTTAAAAAAACAAAAAGAAAAAAGACCAGTCCAAATATTTGACAGAAAACATAACCACAAACAATTAATGCCACAAACATAGATGGCAACACTTGACAATGATAGAAACTATGACCCAGAACTGTCCAATGGCTTGGCATCTTAACGAACATCAGAAAACTAATAATGCGACGCCATTGGTCCTTTTTTTACATTAACAATTCTGAGACGAAATTCCAGAGCTTTTAGTTGTAATCGAGACGGAGAGTGACTCTTTGTGACTGCCCTGTCACTTAAAATAACTAATAACAATAAAATCGATAAACAGCTCATGCAATTTAAATCAACTTATTAAAAGAAAAAAAAAACACGTACAATTAAACGTCACTCACAGAAACACTTCATATGTATTCGACGAATTAAAAAAAAAATTACAGTAACTAAAAATCAAGTCATCCAAATCAAAAATTGCTATGCTTTTTTGTCGAGAAAGCACAATATTTCACTTATCGGTTTATATAATTATTATTAGTAACGGGACAAGGATAATTTGATACACACAAAGTGTTTGAATATATAATACAATATTTCAGGTTATAAAAATACTCACTGCAAATAAAAAAATAAAATCTACGATACAGATAGATAATAAAAATAATTTAAAAACTATAAAATATATAAGAATCATATTTTACACAGTGATTTTTATAATACACAAATAAATTAAAATCACGCAATACACTTAATAGTAGGAAAACTAGAAGAAATATATAACAATACTGCAAACATAGTTAAAAAAAAATTGCACGTCTGTTTATCAACGTTAGCTTTGGTTTTGTTTTTTTTTTTTAGTTTTTAAAATTCCTCTTATTTGTTTATATATTAATAATTCTTATTAGTTTATGATTATTTAATAACTATTTTTTTCCTGGTAAAATTTTCCGACACAGTTTCTGACCGTATCCGACATATGTGAACGGACAAAATTTTAGTTACGGCTCGATGACAATATTGTTATTAAAATAAAAACTAATCGACATTATCTTGAAAAATAAGGCGAGCGTATCCCGGGGTACCAGAGAGGGGCGAAGCACAGAAAGGACACACGGCATGAAAACCATTAGTGCCATGTGGAATGTCAACATTAGCCCAGTACCTAAAATAATAATACATTTGTTACAGTAATCTAAGTGATTGCTTTGGAAGTATTTTATACGGGAATTTTTTTTTTTGACTTTCTTATTTTAAGCGACTAATTTTTTTTTCTAAATTATATTATTGTAGTGTATATTATGTCACAGGAATATTGTAAAAACCACATTGCATCGATTACTTTAAGTGCAAATATCTTGAAAAAGGTTACTCCTAGCCACTTTTACAAAGTATACCTTTTTTACGTAAAAATGACGGAAAAATCAATTTTTTAATTCAAAAAAATAGAACGAGTGCGTACAAAATAGTTATCACTATTTGAATGAGTGAAAAGGTGTGTAAGTGGCGCCCCCTACAAGTAAGAGCCATACCAAGGTCAGATTTGAATTTCTCATGTCAAAAAATCCCCATATACCAAATTTCATTAAAATGCCTAAATTATTTTAAAAGTTATTTAAGTAAATCAAAAATAAAAATTAAACTTTGACACCCTGTATTTCTTTTAATATCAACTTTCGGAATAGACAAGTTGGGGTCTATCGCAATATTTTTTTGTAAGGAATCAGCTGTTACTTTATGTCCCATTCTTTATGGGACACGCTGTATACGACACAAATTCTTTGTGAAATTAAATGTAAAAATAAATATACGTTGCTTGCTGACCATCCCCATTGGTTCCATGTTTTTATTTTTTTCCATAGATAGATATATTTACACACAAAATTATTAAGTACAGTGTGAAGTCATCAATTAATATAGATACAATATTTAAAATCTAGAATTAAAAAATTCCTCTATGTTATAATAACATTTATTACTAATAAGCATTTTTATTTGTTTGTTAAATTTTTTCGTAGGCAAGTGTTGTAAATGACTAGAAAGCTTATTAAAAAATTTCAGTGCTGAATATGCATCAGCTATCCAGTTAGAGAGAGAGAGAGTATGGAGATAAAAAATAAATGAAACTCAGCTTACTTGACAGTCTTCTCAGTAGCCATGTGTCCACATGGATTAAACGCAAACGTTGGCGGCCCTGAATCCACATAAAATGCTGGTTCAATCCCCATGCAGAGTCTCACGACGGGTCCAACCTACGAAAATGTAATCGATTATAATCATGCAACACTTACGAATGAGGTTCATTGATTTTCCCTGACTCTAAATAACATTCCCTGAAGTTTCAATGATTTCCTGATCTATAAAAAGTTCCATGACTTCTTCAGGTCTGTGTCCACCCTGATATAACAACACATGGTACAATTTGCATCATTTACAAAGAAATTTTTTTTAACAACCTCCAAGCACATCGGACAACGACGTGCACCGGAATCCTTGTCCTGACCCCAATCGTGATGACCTTGAACATGACCGCAGTTTAAATAGACATATGGCTGCTGTTGCTGATTCTCGCTTGAAGTGACCTTGCGCGGAATCACCAGTGTATTCAGGCCGACCGGACATTGCGGTCTTCCGGCGTTTATATCATCGACCAGCTTCTCCAAATCCCGTTTGCTCTAAAAACAAATAAGAGTCGCTCTTGATTGCCATTGACGGATGTATGAATGACAACTGGGATCTGTCGGATCCATTCAGATTGTATGGTAAGGAGTTGTAAGTTTTTAAGTCAGGAATCGGCTTGTGAATTTATAGCACTAGGTTTGGATGGTACCCTGTATATTAGAACTTACCGGTGAAACTGCCAGTCCTTCGGCTGATCTCCAAAGTAAAGTCGCTCCGCAAAGATCAATAAGCGTTCCATCTTGCAGAACGTTACTCTCGTCGCTGACCTGCAACAAAACAATGTTTAATACAGTAAAATCTCGTTTATCTGGCCTTCGATCAACCGAGCCTCCACGTTATCCGAGGCAACTGACTTTTCCGAGCACTCAGCATAAATCGAATTGTAAATTATAGACGCTCGACAACTGAGGTAGCATAAATCGAGGTGTATGATCGGATAATACGGAAAAACTCAGATATGCTTGATAGATAGATAGAATTTATTTGTTTGAGCGCCACAGCTATGTGGCATAACATCGTCAAATAAGAATTACATTATACAAGTACTAAAACTTTAAACTATACATTTTTGCACGCCAATCGACTCCACTTTAAATTTCGCGCTCAAATTAGGACCGCCTACTTCTGTAGTCTATTATTTAACTTTACTTTATGCTTTAGTTATTTACATGGATACTTTTGATGTTTACTTAAATTTAGTTTTGAACATTTACCGAACCACTCATTGTGTTTATATCTTTCTTGTTGCACTCATTAATTTGCTATGTTCAGATTTGGTTTCGGACAATCTGTATATTATACTGGTGACAAGCATAAATTAAATCGATGCGACAGTTATGACGTCATAAGAGCTCTTACTTTGGTCTGTACTTTTTAAATTTTGCAATTATTTTCTTATATTGTTTTTAATAAAATCTCAGAGAAAATGTAATTTTTAAGATTTAGTATGTAGGTTTTTCCGGACCTGCAAACAGGTAATTTATTTATTTCTGCAGGATTACATACATATTATGTAATATACTTTCTGTATTCTGGTTAATAAATTAATAATTTATAATTTCTAAATGCTCTTGTTGCTTACCATCAATCCTTTTTGCTGAGCCGATCTCGATTCACGTAGAGAAAATACACCGCCACCGACTGAAGTTTCCCTCCACAAACCGCATGTAGCTGCCCCTCCACAAAACGAACCCCGAGGATGCATAATCAGCACGCCGTTTGTTGTCAAGCCGTCGATTTCATGATTTTCTTTCCATTTTGTTGCCTTTTCCTACCGATAAAACAAAAACGCACCAATGTCTACCTGAACTGCGCATAGTACTACCTCATAAAATTGTAATTGGTAATTTGAAACTTACCCCTAAAAAAATGTTACGCGACGAGTCGAAACCGGCCGCGTAAATACGAGCTACTTTCGGATTTGATCGATCACACAGAATTCGACATGCAAACCGCGAAATGGTGCTCTGTACTACTTTATTCTCTCCTGTCTTATCTCCAGGAATTGTGTCCATGACAACGAAATCAATAGGCTGCTCCGAAGACCTCCCGATCTATCAAATATACATAAAAAGAATACCGTTATTATCAGCGATGATTCTGAAGGACCTTTTGAATATATGCAAATATTTTAATATCAGAATTGCAAATTTTTTGATGTGAAACATCTTATGTCGGGCAGTGAACAGCCGCGTGAGGGGAAATATGCAACGAAATTTCTGGTCTGTTCCCTCGCTGCTGTTCTCCCCACCACTGCGACACTCTCCCTCGGTGGTATTCTCTATGTAGTAGTATATATTTTTTCAAAAGCAGCAACTAACTGTTATGCTGACGTAATCCTATATACTGCACTGTAACACACGCGGTTGCGGCGTTTGAGCACGTCTGAGCCAGAAACGCAACTAAATACACAGCGAAGTATCTATATTACATACCTAAACGTGTATACATATACTTTTGCTTTACAGTACGTTCGTATGTATACTCTCTCTCTCTCTTTATTCCCGTGCCCGAGCGCGCGGAAGCCGAGAGAGAGAGAGAGAGAGAGTATACATACGAACGTACTGTAAAGCAAAAGTATATGTATACACGTGTAGGTATGTAATATAGATACTTCGCTATGTATTTTGTTGCGTTTCTGGCTCAGGCGTGCTCAAACGCCGCAACCGCGTGTGTTACAGTGTAGTATATAGGATTACGTCAGCATAACAGTTAGTTGCTGCTTTTGAAAAAATATATACTACTACATGGAGAATACCACCGAGTTCAATAACGTTTTCTTTGATGTTTCACATCTGTCGGGGGTCCCGAGATACACACCCTTTTTTTAATTCCTCCTTGGTATCAAGAATGGCAAGACTTTTTACCTGAAACATGTCAGTCTCATCATCCTGTGTATATTCAACGATAACGGCTTGATTACGATTCAACGTGTACGAAATAGAATGCTGACGGGCGTCGAGGATGGCCTGAGACGAGTGCGGGGTCTTGACAACATAGTCTTTAGAACGTTTAACACCGTTGGCAGTTTGCCGTTTGTACAGAACAAACTTGCTTCTCCGCCGGCCGCGGTCCCCTTGAGGTAAAGAGCCATTGTAACTGGAAGAAAAACAACTAATCAAGAGATTGTACATTATAGACGCTCGACAACCGAGGCCATTAGCGATATACAGTCGACTCTCGTTAATTCGAAACTCGAGGGACTCTTAAAATATTACGAATTATCGAGTGTTTGAAATATCAAATGGTTCGAGGATCTTGCTTCAACAAACAAACGTTGATACAAGTTTGAACTTGTCGCAAAATGTATGTATGTACTTACAATTTTTCCGCCTCTTTCTCTCTGCAACTTTGAATTGTCGAGTGTTGGACGCCGATGAGTTCGAATTAACGCGTCGTTTTGTTATATAGCAATGATTTTTTCGTACGAATTACCAAGTGCATAAAAATGTATTGATTTAGTTCGAAATATAAAGAGATTTTGTAGGGAACTCGTGATAACTTTGAATTATAGAGAAGTTCGAATTATCGCAGGTTTGAATTAACAAGAGTCGACTGTATGATTAAACCTCAAGGCTCTCACATACCGAACCATACAATGGTCAGAATAGAACTGGAAATTATTTATGGCTTGTACATCTTTTACCATTTTCACATCATTAGTAGTTATATAGTCAATTTCATTTGTATATAGGCTATTTGGGGAAATCCAGGTCCATTTCTTTGATACTCTTTTTTTAAAAAATGTATTTGCTATTTTCAAATTATTGGGATCCGTCAAATGAGCATATGACATCTGGTGGCAGAAAATTGTACTCAAAACGAGGGAAAATTTTACATGCTAACAGTGCAAATTAATCATGAAATTGTTTATTACAAAAATAAAACAAGTAAAATAAACAAAAAGTTTATTGAAAATGGAATTCGCGACGTTTTCTAATATCATGGCAATAAACACTTTCAGTTATTGCCTTGTAAAACTTACTTTACAGAGAATTATTTTCTAATGAAATGTGGAAAAACTGTATTTATGAATTAAAAAAGTATTTTATATTAATAATAAGATGTACTTATTATCATACTGCACTACAATAGTTGAATCCCTGATGATTGACAAATTTATAGGATTAACTTTGTATACAAATATTTTGAGGTTAGTAACTTACCTACTTATTACAATGTAACTTATTATGTTGCAGTTATGTGTTTACATTATTCACCTAACCCAGCCTTAAAGGCGCATTGAACGCAGATGATTAATTTCGTGGAGATTTTCTTTTAATTTTGATGTTTTAAACAACATGTCGTAAAGATTACTACTTTTGACAGCTCATTTTGCATGCATTTTTCTCGTTATATTCCCGACATTTGATAATATGCCCGGCTTTGAGAATTCGTTCTCCTTCAACGAAATTCCTTTGTTTAGGATTCGTACCGGCCCAATCACAAATTGCACTTATATTTATCATTTATCACTTTGAAAATCATAAAATTATACGCAAAAGTATACCCCGTATATGAAATTCCCCCCCTCTACGCCATGTTTTTTAAGCTCCACCTATCTGACGGATCCCAATAGGTTTCGGCAAATTTTACAAAGCGTTGGCCTCTTTCATTTCTGCTTCCATACCCATGGTTACCTACAACCTTTTCCAGACTGTGATCTTTTTTCCCTACTTGGCTATTCCAGTCACCCATTACTATTTTTAAACTTGATTTATCTTCACTTAACACTCTTTCCAATTTTTCGTAAAAGATATCTACATCTGTGTCTGGGGTATTATTTGTTGGCGCATATACTTGAATAACAGTAATTGATCTTAAAAGACCTTAGCATTAATAACTAGTGACAATTTTTTGGTGTTATGACCTTGAATACATAACACCAAAAAATTGTCACTAGCTATTAATGATAACATATCCCATCATATAATTCCGCGCCACTGCCGCTTCTGTTCCCGCTGTCCCGCGTTGGTCTGTGGAAGTCTTGAAATCTAGATTTAAAGCTGAAAGTCGTATCAGGAACCCAGCATAAATATGATACTCGCTACATACACAAGAACGTGTAAAGACAAGAGCATCTCATCGAATCACATAGTTCCGTTTTGCGAATTGTCTTTTTACGAGTGTGTCGTTAGGATTAATTAATTCGTAAAAAATTAAAAACTGCCTAATAATTCGCAATTAAAAGCAAAATGGCTGACATCTGGTTTTCAAATCCGAAGTCGTAGTATGTTGGGTCTACGAGAAAAAAAATGGCAGCTCCCGTAATGTTATTATGTCTTATTTGACTCAACCAACGTATTTATAGTGTAAGTTCGGTTTTGCACTCAATTGATCGAGCCGAGCGAACAGATTTTTGGTCACGTGACAAGCGAGCAAATCGAGCCATCTAAACAATTCCGAACGTAATCTAGCAGATTTTTCCAAACGTCAGAATAAAATGGCCCCAACAAGTTAAATTCTTATTATCTACTGAAGCCGAAATATATTCTTTATTGCTCCTCATTTTGATTTAATTCAACATTGTTACAATAATAAATCATGATTCACAATTTTTTTCGTTTTATTCCTTTATTTTAAAATTAATAGTACTACCGGTTGTTGATTTTTTCGACCCATAGATATAATAAATATTTTATTTAATCATTCTGTGCGATATAGACTTATTGATTATTACTATTCTTTGAATAAATATTATTCGTGTGTTTTTTACCTATTGAAAAATTACCTCATATAAATAAACTTCGAAATTTATCCATTCTCACAACAAAGGTTTCCGCTCATTTTTAAAATGAATGCTCTGAAGATGGTTGAATCTGCTTGCTCGCTCGCTTTCCTCGGAGCAAATCGAGCGCGCTCGATCTGCTCCAGATCTTAAAACCGAACGCAGGATAGAGATCTTTCAGAGCATATAAATGTTAAATTCGAACGCATTAGAGCACTCAGATCGACCTGAGCTCAAAACCGAACGTACCCATTGTTGACGCAAAAATCTAGCCTCATCAACTTAAAAATTTACTTCACTTACAAAACCATTCAAACTATCATTTACGTATGAACGTGTGTCCACTCATGAGTATTTTACCAATTACGCTACGGCAAAAGGGGAATGAGCAGTAAGTGAAAATGTAAAGCAAGTCGAGGATCTGCACGCGATATCTGAGCTGATAGTGTTTTCAGCAGGTAAGCACTTTTTGACACTAGTAGCACGTAGTTTTGCACGAGTGTAACACTAGCACCGTGCCAGTGCTGAGTAGTGTACACTTGCACTTTCTTTACACAACCTCCCTGATGCGACGGTGGTAAAAGTGCAACACTGAAGGTCGCATTAGCCTCCTACCGACGCCCAGCCGAACAAAATACACTGTAGCACTGCTCCCTACACTGATCAGTCGACACCAGTTCTTGATGAAAGTTTACACCAGTGCGGCCTAGTGTAACAAAGTGTAACCAGCTGAAAACGCTATAAATTGGTGTACACTGGCTAAACTAATGCCCATATTCATAGTTAACCCTTAAGGTAAGTTATAAGGGTCCCTTCGCTGAGGGTCACTTAAGTGCTAAGGGCACCTTATTCAAAGGAGCGTTTTATAGTCATTTCCTTGAGTGAGGGAAGAATTTAAGTAAACCTCCATGATTTTTTCCTTTCGAACAGTGGGTCATACTGCAGACCGACTGTGTTTAGTTGTCATTTTTTATATAAATGAGTGTTTTTAGCCACGATTAACCACGGTTATTAATTTTTGTCAAACGATGGAATACCAACGGTTAACAATACATCTAATACAACTCCTTTGCTGAATCGATATCTTTTCGAAAATTCATTTTCTTTGTAAAATTCAAAAGGATTTTCAAGATCGCGTATATATCTCTTTTTTAAACGTTCTACTTTCATCACTGCTATCGTACAATTCGTCAAAATCCATTTTTATAATCTTTATTTTACGTAATATTACGCTGTTTACACAAAGAATGCAGGTTAGGTTAGCAGAATAATAATAATTATTACCTACGTCTATTTGCTTCTTTGTCTAAATAAATACGCACATACTTTTTCGACACTAAGGGACACACTACCCACCCTTAAGGTAAGAGTGATGTAAGGGCCCTTACAGACGTCAATTTTGACTATGAAACGCATATTCGATTTGAGGGTAGAGTTAAGTGTCCCTTACTACTTAAGGGTTAACTATGAATACGGCCGTAAGAGACGCAGTAAAGTGACATATGAGAAATTTGATGCTCTTATTTAGCGGCCAAATCAAATATTATTATACTATGGAAAGCTTGTTACGAAAAATTATGACAAAAAATCAAATTCTTACCCTAATATAACCAGTTCTCCATATTTGATGAGTGGTTTTGGCTTTTCTGAAAGCCCAGCATCTTGTTCCTCTAGTATCGGAGATTCCGTGCCATCCGTCCTATAAAATTAAACATAACTCAGTTAACTCTTGATTATTAATGAAAAAAAAACAGGCGCGCAGCGCAACGCCGAATACGACTAGTAGACCTCGCGCAGCGAAAGATGAAGCCACCGCGTCATAGTAACGTGAATGCATTAAGCCCGTCTTCTAGCTTGCTATTGGTTGTTTATTGTCATGAATAGCAGTTTGCCAAAATTGTACCTAACGTCATAAAACCCAATGTGCAGTTTTGTGTACACGGCACTGTCTGCGGGCAAGCAGGCGTTCACTAGCATATTATTGATGACGTGCCTGGCTTCATCTCTCACCGCGGGCACTCTAACTGATATACAGATCGATCGAATTCTGAAATCAAATAACATAGTGAGTGCAACAAGGAAGATATAATCAAAATGCGTAGAGCGATAAAGATAGAATGCAATCGCGGGGCTAGGTAAATTTTCAAACTAAATTTAAGTATATGGAAATAACTAAAGATAAAGTTAATTTAAATATGACCTCTTTGTTGCACTAATTAAATATCTATACCTCTTCGTTGCATTCATTAATTTTCTATGTTCAGACATTGACTAAGTAATATGATTACTTGATCTATGGTTCAGATTTGATTTCGGACAATCTGTATACTACTAACTAGATTGTCGATTCTGTGAGACGTCATTGTGGTAAATTGAAAGCTCATCCAACGCCTCGAAATGGTGAAAAAGGTACTAAGTACTATAGTATACCTCCTCACACTCACTATGGCAGCAGTTGCGCATTAACATTGTGCCAGTGCATCTAAGGGTAAGTTCGGTTTTGAGCTCAGATCGATCTGATTGCTCTTATGCGTTCGAATTTAACATTTATATGCTCTGAAAGATCTCTATCCTGCGTTCAGATTTAAAATCTGGAGGAGATCGAGCACGCTCTATGAGCTCCGAGGAAAGCGACCGAGCAAGCAGATTTAACCATCTTCAGAGCATTCATTTTAAAAATGAGCGGAAACACTTGTTGTGAGAATGGATAAATTTCGAAGTTTATTTATATGAGGTAATTTTTCAATAGGTAAAAATACACGAATGATATTTATTCAAAGAATAGTAATAACCAATAAGTCTGTATCGCACAGAATGATTAAATAAAATATTTATTATATCTATGGGTCGAAAAAATCAACAACCGGTAGTACTATTAATTTTAAAATAAAGGAATAAAACGGAAAAAATTGTGAATCATGATTTATTATTATAACAATGTTGAATTAAATCAAAATGAGGAGCAATAAAGAATATATTTCGGCTTTAGTAATAAGAATTTAACTTGCTGGGGCCATTTTATTCTGACGTTTGGAAAAATCTGCTAGATTACGTTCGGAATTGTTTATATGGCTCGATTTGCTCGCTTGTCACGTGACCAAAAATCTGTTCGCTCGGCTCGATCAATCAAGTGCAAAAACCGAACTTACCCTAATTAACAATTGTATTTAATTCCTTTTCCATAATTTTGCGGCGCTGGATGAGCCTTCGTTTCAGAATACTTTTGCAGTATCAGGGCCGGCGGAAAAGGTGGGTACGGTAGGTAGAATTACCCACCTGAAAAGTTGAGCGAAAAATAAAAAAAAATTAAAACGATGTTCGTATTCGATTTTCGATCTTGCGAGAGAAGCTTGTCTGTTTTACGTCGGGTCAAAAATTACTTGCGTTCGACAATGTTGCAAATTCGACTGAATCATATAGCCATCTTACACTCTTAACCCAGATGAAGTTGATAGACTTTGAAGTACTTATGAAAGAATTCATTTCTCGCAATTCAAAACGAATTTCAGTTTTTCAAGTCCACACTTCTAATTTGTTTTCTTTTAATGAATCCCTAAACATAATAATTTCGGAGAGGGGGTCTGGGGATGGAGGTTCCGCACCCCGCTGCACAACAAGGGGACTGAGGCAGCAGTCTCATGTACACGGAAGACGGAACTCGGAAATGCAAATGGCGGAGGTTGACCAATCAAATTCTTTCCGTAAAATTTGAATATTACGGAAAGAATCTGATTGGTCAACCTCCGCCATTTGCATTTCCGAGTTCCGTCTTCCGTACGTTTTCCGTGTACATGGGACTACTGCCTGAACGTTTCGTCGGCACTGTTTCAAAAAGTGAGCGGCTTACGCGATTGTGAGACAAAGAGTGAATTGAAAAAGGACACATATATAAAAATTCGAACATAACCTACAATTCGTGCGAAAAATAGACAACTTTGTTCTTATCATGATAGACAATTGAAGAAATGCAATAAACGATAATACATAAATTTGAAAATAATAATAATGATGCGTATAACGTTCGTTTTCTCGACTTTATGTCATAACAAACGCCATTCGCACCATTACTATTTCCCATTTTACCGCTTCCCGTTGTTTTCTACATTTTTTTAACTTCAACTTTTTATTTTTTTCATAAGTTTGAAAATAAATTTATATTTAATTTTTTAACATAATTATAGGCTAAAGCACATCATGAATATTAATGAGATCGATAAATAAACTACAAAGTTCACTTTATATTTTTTGCCATACCCACTACAAAATAGCTACTTTCGATGTATGTATAGCGGCCATTAATGACCCATTTAACAGGCAGGTGTGCGGAAAATGGTTTACTTTCTGCACTAGTGCAGAAAATAACGGTCGCCATGGCAACTTCTGTTAATTCGCTCTATACGTCTGTGTACACTTGCGTGCGCCTGTCATTACTTACTTCCACGAACTTCGCGGAACACTAGAAGAAAAGATGGCGACGCCAATGAACTGTCAGAATTTTTTGAAAATTACGTGAAAAGTAAGTATTTTGTAGTGGGTAGGGCAAAAAATACCATATATGTCTCGTACGTAATGGTATTACGGCTCGTGTGACTGTAAAAACTCGCTATCGCTCGTTTTTACATACTGTCATCTCTCGCCGTAATATGCCCCATTACGTATCTAGACATACAATCTACTATTATATACATAGTTCACCAATTTTTAGTTCGTAATCGTTAAAAAAATATCTCACTGACATAGCAACTATGGAGTAAAATATACTTGCTATGGTAACGAAGTAAATATTTTTAGCTGTCAGTGAGATATTTCAACTTCGGGGTATTTTTTAATCCTATGTTTACACTTCCAAAACTGTGTGCCTTGCTTATTTGTGTGTTCAAAATTAACTGACAGTTTTTTTCTTATTGTTTATTATATAAAGAATCACCATACCAAGTTTGATGCGGTATGAAATAACTTTAAAATCTATTTTTTTAGCGACTTTGACACCCTCTTACTACTATCCCCACCGCTACTGGCGCAGCTGACGGTCGGACATCGCATCAGGTGAATGAGAATTGAGAACTAACATTGGTATAATTATCAGCCGGTATGAAATAATTGACTCATTTACACCGCTACCTCTCGTAGTATTATTTTATGTATTCTAAATAATTATTACTCATTAATACAGAATAAAAAAAGTGTTGTTAGTTACATCAAAAATTCATATTTTACTTCTGTAATTTCTACCTGCCACCTAAAACGCAAGAGACGTTGCTATGGTTCCTCTATTACAAGTCCCCAGTTCCCGGGTTCTAGCCCGAGTGCTGGTAAAAGTGTCAATTGGATTTTCAATTTATTATTAAAAAAAAAATAATGAATTGAAAATATGAATTGGTGCTAGGTCCAAATAATCTTAGCTGTTGGTGGTCTTTAAAACACACTATAAAACGCAAGGGAGAAAGGCTGCCAGATTCTCAAATGGGGAACACGTATACAGGTATTTTTAATATTATTTCACCTTACGTAGACACTTGAGAAAAAATGGCGCCAGCTCTCCGGCTAAAAGTATAAATTAGGAATTTCCTTACACCCAGGATATACATCCGGGGTGTTAAGGAAATTCCTAATTTCATATTAATAAAAGGAGATGTAAAATAATCATTCATTTAATGTTCTACCGGATTTTTGTAGGCGTCCTGATGGGTCAGATAACCACCGAATTGGTGAATCTAATAGTCCGGGAGTTTGCGTTGCAAATGAAAAAGTCATAGTAAGCCGGCTGATTTTGATATCGATAGTTGATCTGGTACAACTAATCAGTAAACCGACCGTCAGCTGCTCAAGTAGCGGTGGGTTTGAGTGTGAGAGGCTGCGAAAGTGGTAAAAAAATTTTTTTTTTAAGTAATAATACGCCGGCTGAAACTTGTTTTTATAAATAGTTGACATCATTGTGAGTTGAAAAATAATCGTCCGCTGCATCGTGGAAGGGGGATTGTGCGTCAGCTGGTCGCATGAACTTGTAAAAAAACACGTAAAATATTGCGCATTTCACTTTTTTGCACTGACAGAAGCTGAGAAAATTCCGTTACCTAGGATTATGATTATATCGCTATCATAATCCTAGGTAACGAAATTGTCTCAGCTGCTGTCAGTCCAAAAAAGTGAAATACGCAATATTTTACGTATTTTTTTACAAGTTCATGCGACCAGCAGACGCACAATCCCCCTTCCACGATGCAGCTGACGATTATTTTTCAACTCACAATGATGTCAACTATTTATAAAAACAAGTTTCAGCCGGTGTACTATTACTTAAAAACATTTTTTTTTACCACTTTCGCAGCCTCACACCCAAACCCACCGCGGATGCGCCAGCTGACGCTTAGTTTACTTATTAGTCATACCAGATTTATCGAAAAAGATAACAATCAATTGGCGTAAAAACACTACCTAAAATGAAACGCATACTCCCGGGCTATAACAAAATGAAAAGTATTTATTTTATTATAAAATTTGAGCGACCTAAAATAAAATTGGCAACATGGGACAGTCAGGGGCTGCAAGCGAAATGCAGTGAATTGCGAAATGTCTTGGGTTTTGGCCTATAAAATGTTATTATGGTAACCCTAGACAAAATGATAATAAAAGTGAAATTCTTATAGCGTCCTGTTTTTGGACATTGCGTAAAACAAGATTGTATCGATTGCCACGAAACTATTTTAAGGTCGACCAAACTTAGAATTAGGTTATGTGTCACAAGAGAATTTCAACTATATGTGGGCGACGGCGTTTTAGAAGAAAATCACCAGTGTGAAGAACGTAAAAATTGAAAAAATGTAGAGAATATAAATTCGCTAAACTTAAAAATGTAAATCAGACAAAATAGTTTTAAAAATGCTAATCGTCAAACTTTAGAAGAACGTTCTATAGCTTTTTAAACGTGGTTCTAAAGATATTTTTTTGAAAAAATATAATACAAAAAATTAGCTTGACATACAGATATAGAAAAATCAAATGCATATAAATGTCGCGCCTAAAAACTAAAGGAAAACAATAATTTGAAAAGTTACTAAAAATAAAAAATAAACTTTCTGATCACAAATTGAAACAAAAAATAAACAACAGTTATTTAAACAAATACAAAGCAATTAACATTTTAAAATATTGTCCGAATAACCTACACCAATTAGCACCGTTAGATTATGCAAAGTAATGCATTTTGACTGACCATGAATTTTTTCGTTCTTTTTTTGGAGTTCCGAACCTCAGAATGAAACAAACGGAACCATTATAGGATTACTTTGTTGTCCGTCTGTCTGTCCGTCAAGACTACTTTTCTCAGGAAAGGCTAAAGGTATCACGTTGAAATTACTATCAAATACTTACAACCCCACAGTCCTGTAAAAAAATCAAACTTCTTACTCAATGCAATAAAACAATCAAAAAACAAAAAAAAAACGTATTTTTTTAATATCATCAATTAATATACCTATATATAATTTTATTTTATTCGAACCTATAGGGTATCTTCTTCCCGTTATTAATCTATAATCTTGAAACTTGACACCAAGGAAGGTCTCATAGCTCATAGCATAAGTAAAGGAAAAAATCCTAAAATCATTAGTTTCTATTTCTATGGGGAATTGTCACGTCATGACAAACTTAATTTTTACTAAATGGTTGTAACGTTACGGAAACTTGGCGCGAGTCTACTCGCACTTGTCCATCTTTTTTTATTTAATAACTACTGAGTACTGGCCAAAGACAAGGGCCAGGCCATAGCCCATAAGCATTTTAGAGTTTATATAGTTAACTTTCTTATTTCGACCCATTGAACATATTCTCAATTTGAACATAAAAATATGGGACAGCCTATACAGGGTGAGTTCGACCACCCGTATCAGTCGTTTTTTTCGAAAACGGTTAGTCGTAGAGAGTTGTGTCAAAAATTTGTATTATAAAAGCCCTATTAAAGAATCGAATGGTGATAATTTTTTTTTCCGGGAAAGTCGGCTTCCCTATTAGTTTGCTCCAGAATGTCCAGAACTCCGGAATTATAAATGTAACGATAGGTCGAAAGTGGTATTGTTGAAAAGATCTTTAAAAAATAAGCAAGTTTCGTAGGAAAATTTTTTTTATTACTGCCACTCCTGTTAAGTAATATTTGTTTGAAATTACTAAATTAAAATGTCATAAATCATAATAACGAATTTTTTAAAAGTCCGCATTTAAAATCTAGTTACCTATCTATCGATCATTAAATACTGAAGAAGTACACTCACAGCATAACCAGAAGAGCTCAGTAGTATGTATTAAAGAGTAAATGGAAGACAGTTTGAACACTTGTGACAATGTCTAAGGTTGCTAGATTTTTAATGCCGACTTCGATCGTTATTATGAAAATTTGATTTAATAATTTCAAACGATTGTTACTTTACAGGGGTGGCAGTAATTAAATAATTTTTCCTACAAAACTTGCCTATTTTTACTTCCCACCTCTACTATGGTAGGGAAGTAATGGATTCAGTCCGAAAACAATATTTCGAGATTTTAACAGATTTTCACGTTTTGAGACCCTAGCAATCGTTTAAGATCATTTTCTTACTGATGTCTGTATGTGTGTGTGTGTGTATGTGTGTGTGTGTGTATGTGGTCAATTTTTCGCCTTCGATATCTTAAGAACGGAACAACATACGGGCATGCCGATTGTTCTATTGTGTTTATCAGCCTTTAACTTAGATCTGATTAGATTTTGAGTCAAATCGGTTCAGTGGATCCTGAGATATTCAAAAAAACGTCCTCAATGTCACGTATTAACATAGGTAAAAAAAAATATAAATGAATTCTAGATGTTATAATATGAAAAAAATGTAAATATTTTTTTTCTCTAAAATGTATAGTTTTCGAGAAAAAAAATATTTTACTAAAAAAAATAAAAATTGTACGTAAATCAAGGTAACCATGATTTTTGCTATATTAAGCTAGCCATCAATAGATCACCAAACAAAAAAGAGGGCCATGCTTTTTTCAAAGAATAAAAATTAAATTGTGTTTTAAAGACCACCAACAGCTAAGGTTATTTGGGCCTAGTCAAAGAATAAAAAAAAGAGTGTTTATTTTTTGCAAATATTTACTAGGTGGGAAGTATAGGACTGGTCATCAGTCGAATTTTTTAAAGAGCTTTTCAACAGCACCACTTTCAACCTATCGTGCTTTCTAAAATTCCGGAGTTTTGAACATATAATAATTTATATTTATACTTATAGAAATTTACAGGGGTGGCAGTAATAAAAAAAATTTTCCTACAAAACTTGCTTATTTTTTAAAGATCTTTTCAACAATACCACTTTCGACTTATCGTTACATTTATAAATCCGGAGTTCTGGACATTCTGGAGCAAACTAATAGGGAAGCCGACCTTCCCGGAAAAAAAAATTATCACCATTCGATTCTTTAATAGGGCTTTTATAATACAAATTTTTGACACAACTCTCTACGACTAACCGTTTTCGAAAAAAACGACTGATACGGGTGGTCGAACTCACCCTGTATATGCACTCCCTTTAACCGTAGTCGTAAGACCACGTTTATTCATTATTCTAAAGATCCCCTAAACGTAAAATAATTGTTTCATATTACTGGTTTAGAAACTGAATACTTAAGAAGTAATGGTAACAGCACATCTTAGATTAACAGAAACCTTACAAGTTATTCGTGTATGAATTCATGAAGAAAGCGTAGGTACATGCAACCAAAATTAATATTTATTAAGAAATGCAAGATATGCCAGGCAATTGCAGGAAAAATATATAATGTATTTGCGTTGTAATTTCAAGGAATAATATGACTGATAAAAACTGATAGGCCAGTGATAACACAGCAACAGCATTTTTGAGTGTGTCATAATGGAATGAATGCATTTATGTTTATCGCTAATTCTTACCTTTTGACCATAGCTGACGCCGTGCACAACACCTTGGCAGCTATGTTGTTAGCAATATTGTAATCGTATCATGAAAATGTAGTAACCAGTCCTTCACAATATAAAAAACGCTTTCATGTTATCACAAGTAACATAATGAGAATTTGTTTACGCTGTCACAATTATTTCCACTGTTTAAAACTTGCATAGCTGTACTTCTACGTTTACTCGTCGGATTATTTTCAATATTATTTGCATTATATTAATTAAAAGAACACATAATCAACGTCACATATCCATTAAAAGCTGATAAAATATGCACGTAAACATTCATTTCCATACAATAATCTTATTAATCACGCATGCGATCCAGTAGCCAGCGTTCCATTCGTTCGCAATGCAATGCATAGGCCCTCTCGCGACTCGCGTTAAAATTAGACAAAAGGAGAAAAGGACATCTCGCCGCCATATTGTCGAAATTACCATCGATGATATAATTACAAAGATTGGCTATAGGAGAAAAAAAATTACGCCATAAAATTTATGGTTGTGAATAATAGTTATGCTGCAATTTTACGTTTTCAGGGCTCGAAAACTGATGATTTCATTTTTCTTGGAAATGTAAAGTCAAATCATTGAGTAATGAACGTTGGTGGATGTAAATTAAAACATATTTTTAATTTACGCAAGCTATCCGACAATAAAATTATATTTCAAATTTATAAAAATTTAAAGATATAATTCAATTAAGTAATTATACTAAAAATTATATTAAAATTGTTATATTATGTAAAATAAGAAATGAAAATTATTTTTAAGAACAGAACAGTTTTGAAAACACTCATATAAATCGATTATTGCGCCATCAGACAGAAATTTTCAAAAGTTGATTTAAGTCAACAAAGGTTAAGAATTAAAGTTCGAATACAAAACGAAGGCGTCGTGTTCACCAAAATTACGCTTTTATTAATATCGATGCATTAAAGCAATTCTAGGATATTTACGTTTCAGATAAAATTCAAGACCTCAATTCTCAGAAATCAATGTATTAATATTCAGCGTATCGGCAGAATTCTACTAATATTATTATTATAAATACCACCAGCATGACTGCTTCGCAGGGGGAGTTCTCACGGGGGGGATAACAAATCATAAATTCTTAACACCCGTGTGAAGCCGGACGGGACCGCTAGTCCTATTATAAATATGGTTCATTTTTTTAAACAAATGAAATATTGTTCATTATAATCAACTTCCGACTAAAAAACACAACTGAAAACTTCCTCTGCTCAATTTTTCAATTATCAGTGCAATTTTTAAAGGTTTTATCAATTTAGGCCATAAAAAATATATGTCAAATATCTTTATTTAAATACAATTAAGTCAAATATAATATTTAAGTTTATTCGTTTTTCATTTAGTTGATACTATTTTTGTTACAATATTTTTAGGAAAAGTACAAATTTTGAACTTTCAGAGTAATTTTTTAAACAATTGATATCGCTAGTTTGAAACAAGAGAAAACGCCGCCTCTCTTCATTGATTGTGCGTATTCATATGAGTCACTAAACAGTGGCGCTGTATAAATCCCCTACCGCACACCGTACACACATGCGGTCGCTCTCCAGTATGAATTTTTGTGTGGGTAACGAGATGACTCTTACGATTAAACGCTCGATTACAAGTACTACAGACGAAGTTCTTCTCTCCTAAAAATATGTTAACACAACATTTAAAAAATTATACTTTCACAAAACAAAACCAGATGACAGCTTATGTACGTTTGTCTAAACTCTAGTTTGTCTTACCCTACAAATATAACGAAAATGGTACTGTATATAACCTTAAATTTATAAACTGTTTCACCAATTTTAAACATGGTACTTGAAAGAAACCAGCAACTTCATGGTTTGAAATACTTTTTTGTAAAGAAAACGACTATTATTACCTGTATGAATAACGTAATGTTTATCGCACGAACTTTTAGTTGTAAATCGTTTCTCACAAATCGAGCAAGCATAATTACGAACGCCCATGTGTTGGTGTTGTTGGTGCTTGTTTAATGTGTGACTGCGCTTAAACGAAGCCCCGCATGTCTGACAGACATAGCGCCGTTCGTTCGAATGGACCACTTTATGGCTTCGCAATGACGCCCACTGAGCAAAACTCTTATCTAAAAAATTAAATATTTTATATGGCACAGTTCACAACAATTTCTGGCGTTTACTCATTTTTCAATATCGAGAAACAATTACGTTTAATCTAAGATTAAATGAAAAACAAATGATATATTAAATTCAAAACAAAAACAACTTACTGCAGACACTGCATGTATATGGTTTTTCACCATTGTGAATTCGAATATGAGTTTTTAAGTTTCCAGATAAAGCAAATGCTCTACCGCAAGTTGGACATAGGAAAGGTTTTTCACCTGTATGTGTCTGTAACAACCATTACAAATTAATAGACAAATAAGCCGTAATCAGGAGGAAAAAAAATTTACAAACCCGTAAATGTGCTGCCAGATTTTTATACTGCAAGAATCTTTTTCCACATTCCGAACACAAATGCGGTAGAGGATGTTGATGCTCCTCGGTATGTTTGTTTAATTCCTCTAAATCAGCAAAAGTTTTCGGGCAAGTATCACAATGGAAACCCGTTAATGCACCGTGAGTTTTCCGATGTCTTCTTAAATCAGCTTCGTCTCCGTACAGCTTATGACATACTTCACATCCGAAACTTCGATTCTCAGGATGACTCAAAATGTGTCTGTCGTAATTATATTTCAAACCAAAATATTTATCGCATTGACTGCAGTAATATTCACCGATAGTGTTATTGCTTTTCGTATTTATACACATTTGTCTATGAGTTCCGTAATCAATTTTAGAAAATTCCTGGTTACACCTTTCACATTTTATTTTTTTAAAATGATATGCAATATGTCTTTGAATGTTAAACAATTTCTTGAACGATCGTTGACATATATTGCAAACATAAATATTTCTAGTTATTTTTTTTTTATCGTTTCCTTTACTAAGATTCAAATCAAGAACATTTTCCGAGTTTGTAGTTTCGTTCGATTCCGATTCAGTTTTTACACGAATTTCAGAATTATGTTTTGTAATATATTCTGTTTCACCTTTGTGCATCTTAGTTACATGATTTATTAAATTCTCTTTATCAATGAAATACTTTTCACATATTTTACATTTAAATTTCTTTAAGCATGTCTGTAAATGTATATCTAATTTAGACTTCCTTTGAAAAGATTTTTTGCACACTTTACATTGATATTTTATTTTTTCTTCCGGATTTCTCTCATTTTCTTTTATTAAAGAAAATGAAACGTCACAATTTAAATGCATTCTCTTCATATGTCGATTTAATATAGCATTCTTATTAAACACTTTATTGCATATTTTACATTTCGGTCTCCTATTTATTTTGTGGCATTTCATATGAAGTTCTAATTTACTACGTTCTGAGAACAATTTATTGCATTCCTTACATCGACATGGTCTCTCCGTATCATCGGTTAATGCACTGTTCGGTTCCTCAAATTTGACATCATTTGAAGTTTCAATCTCATTGCCAAAACTATAACTATCATCGTAGTCCACATCGGAGTTAATGTGAGCGTCTTCACTAAATAAAACATCATTCGCTTCTAGCTCATCCTTAATATCGACTTCCGGCTCAATCCATAAAGATTCAGATTTTATACTATTTTCATTATTTAACTCACTCTCGCATATAGATTGACCTAAAAGTTTTAGTAGCTCTCTTTCAGTTTGGTGGCATGCAAGTTTAAATTCATAATAATTTTTTAAGCAATCTGCACATTTACGGCAGATTATTTTTGGTAATTTGTCGTCTAACGTGACCTAAAATTAAGAAATAACATTTGTACTGAAGACTTGCACTACAGTCATTAATAATGTATCTACTATTCGTAAAATATAGTAAAAAGTAAATTATTTGTAACTTACCTGCACGGAAGCGCATTCCAATAGCATTTCACTAAATTGCGTAGATTTCAGTGAACATATTTCACTATTAAAAACAGAAATCAACGTATCTTCATTATCGTCTCCTTTCTTCATACATGTGCGACAAATGTTATCAAATTTATCCATTTCACAACGGAATTATTTCTCTTTAACATTTGACACATTTCTACATGGCGTAATTAGTTTAGTTTGTAGAATAACAAATTACACAACTTTTTAATCTATGGTTGGCTTAGGTGGAGTCTTGTCTTGAACGCAACCAAAGAGATAGAATACAAACGTGAAATTTGCTTGACGTTGACTACTGTCAAAAAAGCGATTTAAATTTTGATAAGTTTTATTTAATTTGGTTTAAGTGTAGTTATCATACATTTATTTACATAGAATTATTTAACAATCACATTCACATAATAATGTTTGAATCTATTAGTAAGTTTCTTCATTATTGGTATTTCCGATATTTGATGGTGACAGAATTATATATGGTTGAGAAGTGGGAACGTGCTACAATCAGTATCCTTTCATTCTAAATAATTGTTTATACTAACTTATAGTGCTTAAGTAATTTCCATTCTTATTTAAATTTATTAACTGACGTTTAATATGCTTGTATCAAGAGATACCTAGCGGTATTTAACATAAAAATCACAGATTTGAATATGAATACGAATTTTAAAATTGATAACAGAAAAATTATCAAAACATGATAATGTCAAGAATCTGAATTTAGTGAAGTTTCAATTAAATGAATTTATCAGCGATTCGACGATTGTTATCAGTATTTCCTAAAACTCGGTCATGCATTCTCAACACTTGCAATATAATACCTTAACTATAAAACAGATATATTTTTTATTATATTGTTTTCATGTTTATCGTATTTCAACTATGCAGTAACGCTTCGACTTACCTCTCAGCTATTGGATTACGTTGTCAACACAAGTATTCCAACTCAGTCGCCAGCATCGATATTGGTCAACGCCAATGGCCCATCTTTATTTAAAACAGAATTGTAATAATTAATTTTTAATTATGCATTAGCAATTTCTTGTCAATATTTTTTTCGTTTTTTTTTTGTCTGTATATTTTTATAAAATCACAATAATATAGATACGTTTATAAAAAAATAGCTATATACTTGAAAAATACTGAGTTAATGATTTTTAAGAATTGGGCTTTAGCCAGTAGTCAAATTGATAAAATACTAACAGTCACGGCTGGCTTCGCCCGGGTGCTAAGAAATTTTTGATTTATTACCCCCCTCCCTTGCGAGAAATTCTGTTTCACCCCCTGCGAAGCGAAGCCGGGCTGGTGGTGTTTACAATATTAGTAGGATTCCGCCAATATGCTAAAATGCAAAAGAATTTCAGAGTTATTTTTTGTTACTACCCCACAGGAATTATTCCCCGCGAGAAATTTAACAAAATAAAATATAGCCTGTATCGCAGGGGTAGTCCATGATACGTTGGTGTCGTGAAGATAGTCTACACTCTACTGTCATATAAGTCGATCACAATATTTAGAAACATAACCTCGAAAACTAGAGAAATGAGACATTTTTTTAGTTACATTCCTTTATTATTCAATCCTTTGAAAATACACATTCAGGCCAATATAAACACCCGATATTACCAAATGAGGAATATATTTCTCTCGAAAAGTAAGTTTTTCACTAAATTTCAATATAAATTGCAACTGATGAAATAATAAGTTTTCTATTTTAAGGCTTAGCACACGGTGAATATGAATGGCAGGATCCAAAATCAGAAGACGAAGTGTAAGTTTCTGCAAGAATTTAACATATTGCAATTTTGGTATGTGAAATGAGTTTTTTTTATTTAAGGGTTAACATAACCTACGTTAAACCAAACGGAGACAAAGTCAAAGTTCGTGGAAAAGTAGGAGATAATGTATTATATTTAGCTCACAGACACAATATTGAAATGGAAGGTGCTTGCGAGGCTTCTTTAGCATGTACAACATGCCATATATACGTTGATGAAACTAGCTATTCTAAATTGTCTGAGCCTAGCGAAGAAGAAGAGGATTTATTAGATATTGCTCCATTTCTAAAAGAAAATTCTAGATTAGGTGAATTTAGTTTTGTTGAATATATTCAAGATGCAATTGTCTTAAAATATATTTCATACAAATTTATTTTTAGGGTGTCAAATAATTTTAACAAAAGAAAATGAAGGAATGGAATTATCATTACCACAAGCTACAAGGAACTTTTATGTAGATGGGCATAAACCAAAACCACACTAATCTGAATTACCTATATATAAATCTATATTTTTGTTATTAATATTAATAAATTATGTATATTACAGTATAATAGGTATGTTGTATCTAGAAAAAAATATTAAATTGGTCTTTTTATAGCGTGCAACCAGTAATTACTTAACATTAGTTCCACTAAAGTTTCATTTTCTTTGCCGTGAACCAGTGAGTGACACCTTTTAAAATAATTTTGGATCTAGATCATAATCTAAAAAGTGTCTAGGCGTTGATAAAATATTTAGTTCTCTATAATTTTACCTTTTTATCTATCTAAGAAAGTGATACGTCGTTTTTATTATTTAAATTTAGAAATAAAGCTGAAGTCAAAAATCAAAATTGAATTTGACTGTCAGCAATAAGGAGGATGACAAACAAACAAATCAAGAGTGAATGGAGTGAAACTAGAGGCTAGAGAAGAGCAGTGAAGTCTCTTTTAGAACTGTCAAAAATAGAACTTGTGACCT
Source organism: Mongoloraphidia duomilia (assembly GCA_039654895.1). Lineage (NCBI taxonomy): Eukaryota > Metazoa > Arthropoda > Insecta > Raphidioptera > Raphidiidae > Mongoloraphidia > Mongoloraphidia duomilia. Next base: position 7,855,400 of record CM077523.1, read on the forward strand.
CAATCAAGGGTAAGTTCGGTTTTACGCTCAGATTGATCGGAGTGCTCTAATACGTTCGAATTTAACATTTATATGCTCTGAAAGATCTCTATCCTGCGTTCGGTTTTAAGATTTGGAGCAGATCGAGCGCGCTCGATTTGCTCCGAGGAAAGTGAGCGAGCAAGCAGATTCAACCATCTTCAGAGCATTCATTTTAAAAATGAGCGGAAAAACTTCTAAGAATGGATAAATTTCGAAGTTTATTTATATGAGGTAATTTTTCAATAGCTAAAAACACACGAATAATATTTATTCAAAGAATAGTAATAATCAATAAGTCTATAACGCACAGAATGATTAAATAAAATATTTATTATATCTATGGGCCGAAAAAATCAACAACCAGTACTACTATTAATTTTAAAATAAAGAAATAAAACGAAAAAAATTGTGATTCATGATTTATTATTATAACAATGTTGAATTAAATCAAAATGAGGAGCAATAAAGAATATATTTCGGCTTTAGTAATAAGAATTTAAATTATTGGCGCTATTTTATTCTGACGTTTGGAAAAATCTGCTAGATTACGTTCGGAATTGTTTAGATGACTCGATTTGCTCGGTTGTCACGTGACCAAAAATCTGTTCGCTCGGCTCGATCAATCGAGCGTAAAACCGAACTTACCCCAAGTTGACATCTGACATTTCGTTTGACAGCAAAACTGTCATAATATAGAAACGAAAGTATTTTAAAGTTATGTTATTGTTCATAAATTAAAAGTTTTAGGTATCTAACTAAAACGCTATAAAGTTTCTTAATTTAACTAAATGGAAAGAATTTTTTAAGAATGAAAGCAATTGGGCAAACAGGACGCAAAAAATTGCAGGTTAGTATTTTGATTGAATTTAATTTATGACTAGATATGTGTACCTACCTATTCAAATGGAAAATAAATAAATATTGTTTTTATATTAAATGTTTTGGTAGGTTTCATTTGTCATCCGTGACGCTGAAGAAAAACGACACAGGTCCGGCGTAAGCTCTTTACAGGTTGATCCTGTTTTAAATCGACTGTATACCGCCGGACGTGATGGAATTATTCGTGTCTGGAACAACGGTCGTTACATGCATAGCATGGAACATCATACAGACTGGGTTAACGATATTGTGGTTTGCTGTAATGGAAAGAATTGTAAGTTTTTTTACAATAAAGATTAATATATTATAACGCTACGACAAAAGCGGAATGAGCAGTGAGCGAAAATGTAATGCAAGTCAAGGATTATATTATACACTGTGTTCACAAACTCATTCTCAACATGAGGATCTCCGTTATTATGAGAGATCGAGATTTAGTTTGAGATGAAGTATTCCTTACTTTGTTTATTTTTAAACGTTATAATTTGACTCAAATATATGTATTCTTCTGCATGCTCTATTTCTTTATTATTAAGATCTATTTTATTATGCACTGAGTTAGTCAATCCTAAACTAAGCAAAATACCTAAACTTTATTCATGTGTTTTGATATAACTTTACCTAAGAAATACTTCATCTCATTTAACCAAATCTCTATCTCTCATAAGAACGGAGATCCTCATGTTGAGAATGAGTTTGTGGACACACTTTCATCGCTACTATAACTTCTGGCTAATAAATATAGCTGATACTTGATAGGTATTTTAAATCCAATAAAATTTCGCCCAATTTATCCGGACAATCCGGGCAGAAAGTACAATATATTTCGGAAAATTAGCTTAGTCTAATTACGTGTAAAGCAGATGTCATTTCTGAAATTCAAAAAATTATCGGATAATTTAGTAGTGTCTCCGTTTGCTTTTGTTTTGGACATCAAAAACAAAAAATCAACTAGGTTAGGTTGTCCTACTTTTACAGTTGCATTTCTTTTTATTTAGTGATATCGGCGAGTGCCGATACGACAGTCAAAGTGTGGAATGCACCGCGCGGATTTTGCATGTCAACTTTACGTACTCACAAAGATTACGTAAAAGCGTTGGCTTACGCAAGAGATCGCGAAACGGTGGCATCTGCAGGATTGGACAAGGCTATATTTTTATGGGATATTAACACATTGACAGCGTTGACTGCAAGCAACAATACAGTTACGAGTGAGTGTACAAATATGTTATTATTGTCAATTCATTTTCAAGATAGGGATCTGTGTACGTGATCAGTTCGTGTCCCTTTGTTTCTTGAGTTGTGATTAGTCGGTCGGGAGAATTTCAAATTTTGCAAATGTACTGAACTGTATTTACCTATTTACTTTGTTGTAAACTGTAAGTAAGTGACATTGTAGGAATGTATTTTTACTTTTCATCACCTTTAGTGAAATAAAAGTAATGTAATCGTGCAAAAAATCGAAATTCAGATTTTGATCAATCTTGACTATTTAGACTCTAAAAAACATTTTGCGATAGATTTTTTTGATCCGTACGGTCTGTCCATTGTCGCCATGAAGAATTCATCGATGTGCGAGATCTTCTTAACTACGAAACCGATCAAGTTCAAATTTATAGGACACCTTTCTGCCATGCCTACAATGAAAATGCGTAAATACAATTTTTGAATTTTCAGCCCCAAAGAGCGTTATTTTCAAAAAAACCCTACTTTTCGAAGAGAAGTAAGCTTAAAATGCATTTTAGAGGAAAATTTAAAAGAATAAAAAATATTTGTCATCTTAAAATTAGTTTTGATGAGTGATAAAAAATATAAATTTGTTTTTAAATTACTCTATCTTGGAAATGAATATATTTGTTCTTTGAAGTACTCTTTCGTTAATCCGCCCCCATAAAAATCAAGCTAGCGTCGGATCAGTCAAGAACTGGCCGATTAAAGAATTTTGCATTATGCCTTCAACTAGCTAAAAAAACGACCGATTACAATCGCCGTTGAATAATCGAGCGGTGGATTCAAGAGAGAATACTGTATTATTGTTATAATAAAACGTATAAATTATAAATGAACAATGAGGATGGATTTAAGATTTTATCCAGTGACTATTTTATATCTTTTTCTAATAAAAATAAAAATTCGAAGTTGCTATAATTAAATAGAGCAATTTGATCCTTGAAAACAGTGTAGAACTTGTCGGAAATGCCAAGGAAGTGCTCACTTCCGACAAGTTCTAAAAATAAAAATCACAAATTTTCATGATGTTTCATTATATATTATACAGTGTACAATATACTGAATTTTTGACAGCATTGATGCTCTGAAGATGGTGTAAAGAGCACCGAAAGGTTAGCTAACAATGCAATTTTAATTCATCAGTATTGAAATTTATTTGATCCTTTGCCACTGAGATTTCCTCTCCTAATTTCAATCATCATCTACGGATCATCATTTCTCTATAGTCTATATCATAGAGTTTTTTAACATACTTATTATTGACAGCGTCTAGTTTAAATGGAAACAAAGAGTCAATATACAGTTTGGCAATGGATCCGGCGGCTAGAGTTATAGTAAGCGGTTCGACTGAGAAAATATTAAGGATATGGGATCCAAGGACGTGTCAGAAGAAAATGAAACTCAAAGGTAATCTATGAATAGCTATCTAATTTATCGCCCATATGATTAAAAATTGAGAAATTTCAACTCGTTTTCTATTTAAAGCCGAACTTAAAATTAATAGCCTAAAGGCGCACATTATTTGTGCTCAGTAATATGACGTCCAGCTTTAAATGTAGATTTAAGAGTGTCATTTGTTTTCAACTAAGTGGCCATCCATAAAATACGTGAGGACAGGGTGGTCCAGTGGTTAACGTCGCGGCCTCTGAATCAGACTGTCGTGGGTTCGAATCCCACCTTCGCTCATGGATGTTTTGTGATGTCATTTAGTTTTAAGATTGTTATTTGATGTAATCAAGATGCTAATGACCGAAGTTGTCGACGCGTCTATAATTTACAATAAATAAATAAAAACATAAAATACGTCACGTAAAATTGACGCATTTTTGACCCCTCTCTCCCCCTTTGTCACGCTGCATCGCATTTTTGTCAACCCCCTACCTAATAATACGTCACAAAACCTGACCCCCCCAGTAATGATAGATCCAATGGAAAAGTTCTCTTTCATATCGCGAAGAAAAAATAAAATCTGTAGTTTTTAAAAAAGTAGAAATATAATTACAGTCGAACTTAGATAACTCGAACTGCGATAACTCGAACAAAATTGGTTGGCAGTACCGTCAAGAGTGAAAATTGATATATTCGCCTCAGTTTGATTTAGTCCTCTATAATAATCGATTACTTACAAGGGCGCCGCAACCTCTAGACTAGACTGCTGTGGGTTCGAATCCCACCTGTGCTCATGGATGTTTTGTGATGTTATTTAGTTTTAAGTTAGTTGTTATTTAGTGTAGTTGAAAGACGCTAATGACCTTAGATGTCGACGCGTCTATAATCTACAATAAATAAAAATAAAGATTACTTACAATAGTCTATTTTTGTGTCAGGTCACACAGACAATGTAAAAGCTTTAATTGTATCAAACGACGGAAAACAGTTACTATCCGGAAGTTCAGATGGCACTATTAAACTATGGTGTTTGGGTGAACAAAGGTGCGTAAACAATATTGATAGGTTAATTGCTTACGGTTATGTACTATGTTATAATGAATACTAATGTTGTAGGTTACAGTACAATTTTTATTAATTACAACCTCTTTTTACATGGCGGTCGACGTTTCGACAAATTATATTGTCCTATTCATGACCTAACAAACAAATTAGAAAGAAAATGTTCTACTATCTTATAAAAAACACATATTGTTTGCACCATATTATGTATTTTCTTTCTAATTTGTTTGTTAGGTCATGAATAGGACAATATAATTTGTCGAAACGTCGACCGCCATGTAAAAAGAGGTTGTAATTAATAAAAATTGTACTGTAACCTACAACATTAGTATTCAATTTTGTTACCAAAGACATTAAAATTAATTTTTATAACTCCTGCTTCTAAAGTTCAATATTCGAGCACTGTGAGGCGGGCGTAAACAGGCGTATTTTAGTCATCGCGCGTAAAAGTCCAAAGCGTGCGTAAAAGTACCGTCACAGTGCGTAAAAGTACAATCTCTACATCTTATAAATTCGAAATTTCCTCACTTTGTACAATACAAGCACTTACTGGCTATCGATCGATGTGTTCCTATATATAGTATCGCGCATACAAAGTCCACATCATGAGAGAGTGATGTTTTTAATGATTTATACAGAAGTTAATAACTTTAATAAAAATAAACTAAATCGTAACTTAGTCTGTAATTGTAAAGTTCTAAGGACTAGAAGTGTGAATTTTCCGTTTTCATAATTTATTTTTCTCTCTATTAAACTTAAGAAGCAGTCGTTATAAAAAATTATGTTCGGTACGTCCGCTTAAAGTGAGATATCTAGTAGGCTTAAATTGAGGCACTCGCTAAAGGGACTGACGCATACACAACCATCTCGTTGTGTATGCGTCAGTCCCTTTAGCGAGTGCCTCAATTTAAGCCTACTAGAATAACTTACTTTACGCACACGTATCAAAAATAACTATTATTTCTCGGGTCAGAATTTCAAAAATAAATACAATTCAATATAATAATTATAACAGAAAAGGATTTCCTGACCAACTTGGAAGACCAGTGCTCACAGAGGCACAAGGAGTTGCCTATATGTGAGATTAGTGAAAAACTTAATATAAAATTAGCCATTAAATAGAATTAACAAAACAATAAAATAAGACATATATACATTTTTATTAGAGATGCGCCGAATAGTGGTTTCACCAAATAACCGAATACTATTCGGTTTAACCTTTACCGAACCGGATATTCGGCCGAATTATTCGGTTTACCATTTCATTGAAAATAAATGTTGATTTGAAGTTAAATTGCTTTATTTTATTAGCTTTATTCAACACATTCTTCATAGGATTTCTTTGACTTCTAATATATAACATAAATCTTACATAAGAAGTTTTGTCTTTTAGTTCTATACCGTGTCGTGTAGCCAAGAAAATAGAAATACTCGAACCGAATATATTTGGCACCAAAACCGAATAATTCGGCCAAATACAAATAGTGAAAAAGATGCCGAATACCGAATACCAAACGAATATTCGGCGCATCTCTAATTTTTATTTATTTATTTTTTCCTTTTTATTAACGAATGAGTTTGTGTGTGCGTGTGTTTTATATTTATTTATGACCTTTGTTTGTGATGTTAAGATGCATACAAACAATTCGGGCCCATAGCGGAGCAGTATGGGCAATGTTGAGCACGGACACGTTCAGTCATGTTATATCGGGAGGACGAGACAATCAGGCGAGTGAATATAAAAATAATAGCATTTTTTTAAACCACTGAAACCACCTGCATTTTTTATAGCATCATCAGAGAGTTTGTACTTAGCCTAGAACAGGGGTCGGCAGCCTGCGGCTCGCGAGCCGTATGCGGCTCTTATGATGTCAAAATGCGGCTCTCCAGTTCCATGCGCAAATAATAATAATTATATTATTTTATTTTCAAAACTCATAAAAAATATTATACTGCAAAAAAAACTTCAAACAGGATAAAAACACTCAACAGAGAACAGTGAGAATAGGTGGAGTAGAGAGTATACGGACAGCTGATATTTTTTAAATGTGGCAACACTGTTCTGTTTGTTTAGTTATTGGTGCACTGTGTCGTCAACGGTCGCAGTCAGAACTTTTTTTTATATACCTAATCCTAATCAAATACCATAATATTGAAATAAAAATGTTAGTGGCTCTTTAAAACTGGGAAATTTTGTAAATTGTAATTTTTGGCTCTTCCGTCTCAAAAGGTTGCCGACTCCTGGCCTAGAATAATATAGTAATAGTATATTGTGCAACTAGTGCGCACATATATTCCACACGAGTGTGTAGATGCCTGTACGAGCACATAATACCATATGCGACATTCGAGTGAGAGAGTAATAGAAGCGACGGAGATAGTGATGTATCCAATTTAAAGGGATTAGTTCCGTTACATGCATAAATCGAAATTTTGTGGACGTTGTGGCGAGGCTGCGACCAATCTACTCCAATCGCAAATAAACTGCTTAAAGCCGAGTAATTCATGTATGTTGTGCTGTTCAATGTCACGTGCATTAACCTAACGTGACCTAACCTCAAAAGATTCTTCTTGTTTCCCGGCAAATTATATGTGTTGTGTGTATAATACTAATAATACCACATATACAGGGTGTTCGGGTAAAAGTATTCAGAAATGCATAAGTCAAAAAGTTCATATAAACAAAGGCCCTTAAAGGGGTTTAGATGAAATTGGTTTTTTTCTATTATTTGGAGAACGGTAAAAGATAAATAGACAAATTTCGGGGCATTTACCTAATTTTTCAGGCTAAATAAGATGGGCCAGTTCATTTTTGGTTATCAAAATCTGGGGCGTCTCTTTCGGAAGGGGGGAAGGTCACTTTACCCTGTAACTTTTTTTTGTTCAAATTTTTTTCTATTTTTATTTATTTATTTATTTATTTATTTACTTAATACCAACAGTTACAAAAAAAAACAATTACTGGTACATAGTAATAAGTACAGACATACCAAATATCTGTTTTACAAATAGGAAACAAATACAAAAAAAAAAATGTAAATACAAATTACGCATATTATACAGAGATAAGAGCAAGGAAAAAAAAAATCCAAGTATTAATCACTGAAAAAACAATGATATATCCTCAATATTTTCAATAATTTTATTTTTGAATTCATTAATCTGCAATGTGAAAATATCTATATTTAAACGAGTGGCATAATTAATTAACCTTATCATATTGTTCAAAGGACAATGAAGCATGTAATTCGTTTGAGGGATGTCTGGCATTACTAAAGCCGTATTTACTCTTAGATTAAACTGCGGAACATTGAAAATGAATTTCATTTCTAGATAGGCTTGAACACGTTGTATGAATCGGATATTTACACTTATCACACATAAGTTCCTTCTCTGGATTAATATTCTGAGAACATTCACCACATGTTTTTATCAACGGCATTATAAAGTAATACGAAATCACAAAATTAAATCAAAAATACTATGACTAATTAATTCTTAATATTAATGAAATACAACTTTGATAAAATCAATAATAATTGTTAGAGCGAATTGATGTACGTCTGTACTCGTCGACTGCTGTTATTGACATAAATTGTCAAATATTAGATATTTCTACGTCAAAAAGGTATTTTTTGGTTTTAATCGATATCGGTTGCAGTTTTCGAGTAAATCGAGTTTTAACGTTCGCAGAGAATATTAATAAATTATAATTTGTAAAAGATGGCAATTTTCAAATCCAATTTACTTAAAAACGATTGGCGATATCGATTAAAAAAAATGTCTTTTTTACGTAAAAATGTCCACAAATTTTAAATTTTTAGAAAAAAATGAAAAAAGTTACAAGGTAAAAAGCTTTTGCCCCCCCCCCTTCCTTAAAAGGGCCTATACTTCCCTAAGGGTGCGTTTTAGGCCATACGTTTATATGAACTTTTTGGCTTATTTTGATGAGTATTACATGTATTTGAATTTCTGAATACCTTTACCCAAACACCTGTATATAGCTAAAATTAGATTTTTAATAAAAAAATAACGCAACTGATAAATGGCAACGTTGATATTCACAAGTCTCTTCTGGCAACACAGCTAATCCAATTTAAATGCTTTAAGGTCATAACTGCGTTTGCGCGACATCAAAAGACTGTCGCATATTGTATAATAATGTGGTACGAGCAGAAGGCGAGTGCAGTCAACACATCTTGTGTAATACCCGTTCGGACTCGTTGCACACAATGCTTTTGTATCGAATGCATGAAAATTCGTCTTTTTATGCCAGCAGGAGACGCCACAAGTTAAATACAAATATATTATATAATTTAAAATTTTTAAATAGGTATATATGACGGAACTGAGGAATCCTACTGTGAATACTTTTGTATGCGAAGAAAAAGAACCAATTTTAAAAATGTGTTTTGCAAATGAACAGCAAGGCGGACAACAAGCGATTTGGGTAAATAAGAACAAATTTTATGCACTTACCCCCCACCAAAGGAGTTGTTTACAAACATTGACGAGATAAATGTCAAAATGCCGACGCGATATTCCGAGTGCGTGTATTATTATAATTTACATCCCAACAACGCAAAAAATAATAAAATAAACCAAACGTAACCTAACTTTTTGACGTGAGTGCGTTTTAAAAAATCAGGCTCTGATTGACTACGGCTGAAATAGAAACAGTTATATTTTCCAGCCGTAGCCGTGGTCGTTGACGGCTGTGCTCTGATTGGTCGCAGCCGTCGACGGCTACGACTACGGCTGGCAGCCGGTAGTGTGATACGCGCTTAAAGTTATATCCACATCTTTTAAATCATCCTGTATATATAAAAATATTTTTGTAAGGTTGCCACTTCTTCATCAGACGTAAATTGTTGGAGATTGCCGAAAGCGTCTCTGTCACAAAACAATGAATATTACGAAGGAGATCCCGCGATTCCAGAGGTGATACCACAGCCTCTCATCCACATACAAGGCGGTCCACGATTGGTACGATTCACGGTTCTAAATGACAAACGACATGTTTTAACGAAAGATAGCGATGGCAATGTTACGTTGTATGATGTTTTAAAAGTAAGTCTTAGCTATTTGAGTTACAATTTACAGCAGCTATTCTGTTCTGTGTGAATTTCATTTCTTACGCGGCCATATTTATTTCAGGCCATTAAAGTGCAAGAGCTAGGTCAAGTGGATTTTGACGAAGAAGTGAAAAATCGATTTAAAATGGTTTATGTTCCCAACTGGTTCAATGCGGACCTGAAAACAGGAGTAAGTATTGTTTCTTTCAATAATTCCCGACAGATATCGATATGATTAGGGTCAACCAACACAGTCTATAAATAGACTGCTAGTCTGAGGTGCGGGAGCCAATTTCCATTAGAAAGAAAATTCCGATTCCGAGTAAATGTTCTGTCTTTGTCACGCTCATTAGACCTTACAATCTAGCGATTGATGCGTTTGTTTCACATTCGTGCGCCTGCGCGTGAAGAATACAGCCTCACTGAGTTTAGAGGTTATGGAGACGCTGCAAGCATTTAAAAGTGAAGCCAGTCGCCATATTTATTCAGCTCTAACTCAGTGATCATAATCCATTTCAGCGAGTAGTGTGCGCACTTACGTAACTGGTAGCTGCATCTGACGATCTACAAGCGACTTAATGAACCATTTTCCTGAGAGTAGTTTTTTTAATTATCCACGAGAGGCAGCACTTGTGGTTAGTGGTAGTTACAAACATTATTTATTCCCCGTTAGTGTCGTGTCATTTTAGTGGTATAACTTAATTAGGAAGTTTCCCTTTTTTATTTTTTTGGTCCTAATCATGTTCTAAAAATTATAAAATTAATGGCGGAAGAATTTTTTAATTATCTTTAAAAACAACAAAGTTATGCTACCTCAAAGTTTGAATTGACAGTTCTCCAAGAATTCCGTTTTCAGTCCAGGTGACGTCACGCGGCACGTTCTTTAAGCTCGTAAATTGTTATGGAAACACTAAAAAAAACCAGTTGATGACGGAAAATATTGGCATATTTAAATTTTTGACAGTTAATTTTAATTTAATATAAATAGAAAAGTCTGTATTACAACAAAATAGTTACTAAGTAGCAACTTAGGTTCTAATTACTCACAAAGCTAAAAAACAGCAAACTTGTACCGCGTGACGTCATATTCAAAAATCAGTTTCGTTTGCGACCCCACGTACAAGAAATTGAATATCTCCGTTGAAATTAAAGATATCAAAATAATTCTTTCAGAATTTTTAAAGTTATCTTTATTATAATGATGTGACAGTATCATAATTAGTATTTTCGTCCAATGGAAACTTCCTAATTATTTAAATAATTTAGTAATAATAAAAATTTAATAATTAAGTTGAATACCACTAAAATGACACGACACTAATGAAGAATAAATAATATTTGTACTTACCGCAAGTGCTGTCTCTCGTGGATAATTAAAAGAATTACTCTCAGGAAAATGCCTCATTGCACAATCGTGAAACAAAAAGTAGCATGTGTGCTCTGGCCCTTACTTGTCAAACTTCTATGCTCACAAAGTTGCCTATATTGTGCTAATTTCCAATAATCCCTCTGCTCGTATATTGCTATTAACTAAGTTGAAGTTTGAAAATGTAGAACAGACGCTAATGACCTCAGTTGTCGAGCGTCTATAATTTACAATATCTTTCTAAAAATGTGGAAAATAACATTAGTAATGATGCGAGTGATGTGTGATGACTAGGGAATTCAATCTCGAGCCGAGATTGGCAATTCGAGATCTCGCGAGATCAGTCTGGGTTCGAGATTGGGAATTCGAGATCTCGCGAGATTGTCTGGCGAGATCTCGATAAATCTCGACAATATCGAGATTTCGCCATTTTTCGAGCTCGTGGGCAGGCAATCTCGTTCGAGATCTCGACCTTATATGGTCGAGATCTCGAACAAGATTGCCTGCCCACGAGCTCGAAAAATGGCTCGAGATCTCGCGAGATCGAGATTGCATTCCCTAGTGATGACATAACGGACGTTTACTGTAATTGAAGTTTTATTTTGCCAATAGATGTTGACAATAAATCTGGGTCAAGATGAAACCGATTGTTTTTACGCTTGGGTAAGCGCAAGAGAAGCAGGTCTAGCAAACGATTGTTCGGCTGAACCTGACCAGAAAGTAAACTATGGCCGAATAATGCGTCAAGCGCTTCTGCAGAATTGGAGACATTTTGAACCCGACCAAGACTCGCATTCCAAGCCAGCAGTCACTGTACCACCGCACACACCGGTCGTTATCAGGTTATTAATTAATATTATTTATTATTATTATTTTATTTCCCATAAAATATGCAATAGCTATACAATAAACATATTAATCTTTTTAATTATAAAATTAAAGATAGTTACTTCTTACCACAACAGTTTTATTAATGAATGTACATTTCGAAAGCTATGCTTTCATCTGCAGCAAACACTATAGTATAGTATAGTGTTCGCTGAAGATGAAGGGCTTGAGAATGGCCGAGCGTGTAGCAGTGCTGTTGTTTACATGGCGTTGCTATGGTTCCTCTATTACAAGTCCCCAGTTCACGGGTTCTAGTCCGAGAGCTGGTAAAAGTGTCAATTGGATTTTCAATTTATTATTAAAAAAAAAGAATGAATTGAAAATATGAATTGGTGCTAGGCCCAAATAACCATAGCTGTTGGTGGTTTTTAAAACACACACAATCTGAAGATGAAAGCATAGCTTTCGAAATGTTCATTCATTAATAAAACTGCTTTCATCTTCAGCAAACACTATAATGTATAGTGTTTCGAAAGCTATGCTTTCATCTTCAGCAAACACTATAGTATAGTATAGTGTTTGCTGAAGATGAAATGTACATTCATTAATAAAACTGTTATGGTAAGAAGTAAGTATCTTTAATTTTATTTTTTCCAACCACAGTGCTCATATATTTTATTCCTTTTTAATTATGTTCACAATTATCCATACAGATCGAATACCCACGGACTATACAGTGAAATAGAAAAAAACAATTTTGAGCAGAAAAGTCCAATATTTTAATACACGTGAAGTTAAATTTGATTACTATTATGAGGAAAGATTGAAAAAAAAAATAAAAATGGAGTTTTACTACTTTAAAGCAACGTTTTAAATATGTCTGATAATAAAAGAAAATTGAAAATTCCGGACTCGTAATTTCAAAACTCATTATACCTAAGGCATATCTTGGACCTGATACAGCAGATTGAACTTAAATTAAATTTTTAAATAACGATGTTAAAATTTATTTTAGTGAAGTTGGCGGTCGCACTTTGTATCGAGTATTGGTAAGTGACATGTCGGGTGAAGCTGAAAGTCAACTGTTGAGTGACATGGTGCCGCCATGGCTTGCCGTAAAAGAAGATCCGAATGACCAAGCGCGTTTTATCAAAGTTTCATTTTATTTATTACGATATCCTGGTGTCAATTCGACCTCTCTGAAACAAGAGCCACCCAAAAAGGTATTTTTCTATGCTATGCTCTTCTGAAAATACATAATATTTTTTATTGAATGACATGAACTAATTAATGGATTGATTATTAGGATCGTTTAGCAGCTAACGATTTTATACAGTGTCGAAAAGTAGCGGAACATGTCGTTGAGAAAATACTAGGTGAAGGAGGGACAAATTCACCAACCGGTGAAGGAGAAACAACACCGCCGACAAATAATAATTCTACTTCAAATAGCAGACAAGTTGAACTTTTGTGTAATGATCAGGTGAGTTTTAAGACCTGTAGAAAATGAAAATATCTTTTTCACAACGTCTCTATTGAAAATTCGAATCTCGGTACCTGTTTAGCGGGTTGAAAATCAATATACAGGGTGCTGAATTGTTTTGCGGGTAATAGGGATTTAACCCGTAAAATCAAACTTTTGCGATTTCCTGCTTCCCTAATTATTTTAGGGAACATATCTTCGAATAAAAGTTTTAGAACACAAAATTCTGCATCTAAATCATTAAACAAAATTAATTTTGCATGCTTTGTAACGGCAGAAATTTGATATGAAAATGTCAAAATTACCTCAAAAACAGATAGCGATAGCCATGGAACTTGAACAAAATGATGACGCTTTAGCTGTCAGAATAATTTCTAATCATTTTATTCAAGTTCCATGACTATCGCTATCTGTTTTTGAGGTAATTTTGACATTTTCATATCAAATTTCTGCCGTTACAAAGCATGCAAAATTAATTTTGTTTAATGGTTTAGATGCAGAATTTTATGTTCTAAAACTTTTATTCGAAGATATTTTTTCTAAAATAATTAGGGAAGCAGGAAAATTCATAAACACGATTTTACATGTAAAATCCCTATTACCCGCAAAGCAATTCAGCACCCTGTATATAGAGACGGTACAGTAAGGATACCAGAATGAATAAATGTTTGTTTACAATCTTCTCTGTAGCCTAGTGAAAAACTTACACGAATAGCACGCCTTTTTTAATTTAAAAATTCTGCTAGCAGAGGTTGCATGTCCCCAAACCAAGATAACATAAAATATACAATAAATACAAATTTTAACACGGACGTCGTGAACAAATACATAATTAAATGAATGCATAATGACTGCAAACAGTATATGAAACACCTGTTGTAAAAACAATGACGTAACACAATGCTGTAGTCAGGAAAAATTCATTAATATATGTCACCGTAGGGATTTTAACCCTAAACTTTCCACTATCGCGGCGGACTGAGTTGACATTACTCACACAGTGACACATTTTCTGTTTGCATTCATTTAATAAAATATACTATTGTGAAATTTCGGTTTTATGCAATATTTTAATAAAGTTTTTTCTTGTTAATAATTTTAATTTTCTGTTTCTTAGGTACTTGATCCATCGATGGATTTACGGACAGTGAAACACTTTATTTGGAAATCAACTGCAGATCTGACACTTTATTATCGGACCATAAAGTAGAAAAAAGAAAGAAAAAACTGATTAACCCATATCTTTTATTGCTGTGACTGTATATTGCATGAAATGAATGATATTAAAATGACAAATAATGCCAATGATAAATATTTGATCTGATGTATAAATTGTTTTTCTTAAAAAAAAATTAAGCAAATTTTTTTTTCAAACCCTAGGGCGTTTTTTCACTAGTAGACACAATACCAATATACCATCGCCTGAAGAGGATAGTATGGCTCAGTTGGTAGCGTCGCGGCCTCTGAATCAGACTGTCGTGGGTTCAAGTCCCACCTCTGCTCATGGATGTTTTGTGATGTTATTTAGTTTTAAGTGATATATGTATATTTGTTGTATTTAAGACGCTAATGACCTAAGTTGTCGACGCGTCTATAATCCACAATAAATAAAACCATCGCCTGAACTGATATAACGATATGGAGGATCTTTAAATGTATGGAATGTTTTTACACTTGCTGTTACAATGTCGACACTAAAAAATCAGGATTGTATCGGCATGTGAAAACGCCTTGCACATACTTCTGTATTGCATACATTTGAGACGCCCCGATATCGATATCAGCGACGAAATATCGGTGTCAAATCGGTCAATGAAAAAGCGCTCTAATGCTGACCAAATTTTTAGCAACGCTGGGTTTACTGTTGAAAAAAATCCGAATAAAATATCGTTTATGTTGACAATTGTTGAGGGTCACTGTATTAATTGAGAGTCACTGGTTATTGTTTGGTTAAATTATAATGAAAAAATTAATTTGCTACGCTGTGATAGATTCATACTGACTTTTTTACAATGTATTTTTTCTCGCAATGAGAAAATTCTTACAAAAGAAATGAATATTTCGGCTCAAAATGTGCACATCACTAATAGGGGAAATTCACATTTAACAGTGGTGACGCTGGTAATTCCTAATTTGTTTAATGTGTCACTTCACACTTGACAGTTCAGAAATCAACACGTGAGGAATGGTGTACAATATAACCTAACATTTGTGTTATATTCAAATATCAATCGGTTTTAATATTAAGAAATGGCACTGGCTAAAGGTATTTTTTAAATAGTACATTAATAAACTTTTAATTGAAATGACGCTTCGTTCCTATAAGTCACCTAAAAACCAATTAATTTGGAGTTACGAAACGTAACTTTAGTTCGAAGGCATACCAGTTTGAATAATAATTAAACAATATATTTTTTTGTAGAATTGATTATTCGTCTAAATAATGACGAAGAGCCTCTAAAGAAAAGATTATGCATAGCAAGAAATACATTTGAGGCAAACGAACTGCCAATTCAGAAAAAAGAAGAAATCGTTCTGAATTGGTTTTGTGCACGTATTAATTCGGAGAAACGAAATGCATTCGAAATAGTTCCATATTTAAGAGAATGCCTCTCTACAGAGCAAATGTTACAGCTCAAAAGTAACGATATCAAATCTGAAATTAAAGAAGAATTGCTACATGTAAGTAATTTTATGTATTAAACCACGTATACATTTGTGAAGGTGGCTACAGCATATAGAAGTATTGTCAGCAGTGGAATCACTTTGCTGTTTGTCTGTTAATTTTTAAAAGCTTGAACACAGCTGTGTTAAGCGCGCGATAATCTTACAACACGGTTGACGCTACAGTTTGAAATTGTAAATTGTATTTTAAAGACCACCAACAGCTAAGGTTATTTGGGCCTAGCACCAATTCATATTTTCAATTCATTATTTTTTTTAATAATAAATTGAAAATCCAATTGACACTTTTACCAGCTCTCGGGCTAGAACTCGGGAACTGAGGACTTGTAATAGAGGAACCATAGCAACGCCATGTAAACAACAGCGCCGCTACACTCTCGGCTATTCTCAAGCCCGCTACAGTTTGAGTCAAAACTAACAGCAATGCCTGCTAAGAACATGGCGGCCGCTTGCGCAGCATGTATGCGCGTAGGCACCTTACAGATATGTACGCAACTTAGTTTTTATAGTTCATTATCTAATAATAATAAAATCTTTCAGACATTGCATAATAAATTGAAGAATGACGCCACTACGAATTCTTCAGAAGAGTCATTTATGAACTGTGGCATTATTCTTCTTACCAATCCATCGATGCAATCGTATTATAAAATGCACATAGAAGAATATATGTCATTTGCTGGTTTGTTATTGAAACAAAATACTGATAGCAAATCGTTAGAAGTGTTGCTGAACAGTATCGGTAATTTCAGTAAATACGTGTCGGACCGGAAGGGTTTCAATGAATCGTTTATTACTACTCTTCTGAGTTCTTTTAGTGAGGTGATGATAAAATTCGACAATAAACAAACAGCTGATCAAATATCATTCATCATGCAAAAAGTGAGTATATTGTAGAAAGCTTATAATCAACTCTTTTTAAGAACGAAAGTTTAAATCTGAAATCACTTTCTTAGGGCAGTTGGTCGCTTAAAACGGAGTCGTACTATACGGATACGCTTTCATAGTACGTCTATATGAAGCTTAACTTGACTTTGCATTTGCTCCGCTAAAAACGGTTAGCCGTTATAAACGAAGTCGTAATAGACGGACTCTGTATTGTAAATGAATAGTTGAATTGCTGATTATCGATAATTATTGATAGTTCTCCACCTCTAATAAAGAGTGTATGTAAGTTAGCACAAACTTTTGTATTTAAATTGTTTTATATGCTTATTTTTTAGACGCTGTACCGAAAAATTAATATAAAAATGTTAGATCAGTGGCTATCAGCATTTTTTAATGACGCCTGTGAAAATACGGGAAGCCAACAAAAATACGATACTCTGAAACTTTTGTTCAAAAAACTTAACGAAATGTACGAAAACAGTAACGAAGCGTCATCTGCTTCGATTTATGTTTTGATTTTTAAATCGTTTTGCAACAACTGGAAAAGTCATCATTTATGCATTTATAAATTTTTCGTTCTGTTACTGGCGACAGTTGGTGTCCGAACAAAAGATTTCCAATTTAACACTGATATTGTTGAATTGCAAAGTGAATTCTACAACGAAAAATCATTAAATATAATTTCTAAACTTTTGGAAGTCTTGTGTGATATTCAAATAGATTCCGATACAAAATTTAATAATATTCTTTTTGATGATTACATACAAAACTTAGCGAGGAAAATCATTACTTTAACGAAGAAACCATCCGTAACGAGTTTTAAAGTTTTGCAGATAGTAGTCGAACTAAAACCAATAGTTTTCGAATCGAAATTAAATAAAATTTTAATGTATTCTATGTTTAATCATAAAGAATCCGCCGATCTACAAGAAGAATATTCTCGATTTCTAATATGCATTTTTGATACGTTTTCTAAATTAAACAGAGAAGAGAAATTAATAGCAAAAATGTTAAAATTTTTAAATGAAGTTTTGAGTTTGCAAGAAAGTAAACATAAAAAGACACTGGAAAAGAATGTGGACATTTCATTGGTTTCTTTAAACGATGTGTTACCAGTAACTGTTCGGTCACGTTTTGCAGAGTTTGTTGAAAATTTAAAAAACGGGCCAAAAATTGTGAAACTGCTTCGAACGTTAAAATACGAACTTGAATACGCAGTGGATAATGGTTTAGGCTCACAAGATTACGGTAAGTTATTAAGTCAGGGGTCGGCAACCTTTTGAGACGGAAGAGCCAAAAGTTACAATTTACAAAATTTCCCAGTTTTTAAAGAGCCACTAACATTTTTATTTCAATATTATGGTATTTGATTAGGATTAGGTATATAAAAAAAAAGTTCTGACTGCGACCGTTGACTACACAGTGCACCAATAACTAAACAAACAGAACAGTGTTGCCACATTTAAAAAATGTCAGCTGTCCGTATACTCTCTACTCCACCTATTCTCACTGTTCTCTGTTGAGTGTTTTTATCCTGTTCAAAGTTTTTTTTTGCAGTATAATATTTTTTATGAGTTTTGAAAATAAAATAATATAATTATTAATATTTGCGCATGGAACTGGAGAGCCGCATCTTGACATCATAAGAGCCGCATGCGGCTCGCGAGCCGCAGGTTGCCGACCCCTGTATTAAGTGAAACTTTTTAGCATCGTTTTTTTTCCGTTTGGTTACGCATGTCGAGGCCAGCCACGTCCAATCAAAGAATCGCGTATATATCCCTGCACTATTGCAGAACACCACGTCATCCCAAACAGACAACTTGGTATTTCATAAATATAACAGTAAACACAACGGGATGCGTGGCGTAAGGTTATCTTTATTTTTTGTAGATTATAGACGCGTTCGACAACTTAGGTCATTAGAGTCTTAATTACATAAAATAACAACTTCCTTAAAACTAAATGACATCACAAAATATCCATGAGCGGAGGTGGGATTCGAACCCACGACAGTGTGATCCAAAGGTCGGCTACGCTAACCGTTACACCACACCGTCCTCGTAGGGATATCGCAGTTGATTTATATGCAGTAGGTCGCTGGTTCGAATCAAACCTGGGTGGCGCCATTAACTCGATCAAATTTAAATACAGAATTGTAGGTACCTGACAGAATAATTTGATACTGTATAGTATTAGTACCAGTCTATAGATGGTTCTGCTTACAGCACTCTTGCAAGGGGATGGTACCTAACGTATAAATTTTGTTAATTTTTATTGCTCCATGCTTCGTAATCCGAAACCATGCCGAAACCCCATTGCTATTGCAATTTTTACATGCATCAGTTAATCCAACAATCGCATGAAGTTTACTTCAAATTGTAGTTCAAAATCTGTCTACCATGGACGCAGCTGGGATTCTAGATGGTAGCATGTATGGTAGATGGTGGCTGAAATTATAAGCGCTTATAGGTTTGCACAACGAAGCTTTGATACTAACATTGATACAAACTTAAATCGCGTTTGAAATGCCAGATAGCGAAGACGAATATTTGTGTTCTTCTGCTACAAAGTGGTATATTTTAAATACAAATTTGGGTAGGAGCTATCATGTCCACCCTATTAACAGAAAACGATCTAAACATGGCGAATTTCATCATTTATACCAAGAATTAAAATTTTCACAAACCTATTTTTTGAATATTTACGTATGGAACCTAACACTTTTAAATACGTCTTAGAAAAAACTCAAAACAAATTAAATAAAAACTGGCAAAATTTCATTTATTAAACTAGTCACATCCATTGCGAAACTTGTAACGGCCATTTGACAGTTGTCACACGTTGACTGTAGTAGTCAGCGCGCTGAAAGAATGGTGAGATACATTCTTGAATCTACCAGCTCTTGGAACAGTGCTTATACCTGCTACACTCACTGCTTCGTTGTGCACGCTCGCATATATAACAATGCATTAATTTAAGCAAGCCCTGCTATGATCTACGCTACCATCTAGAATCTCACCTGCGTACTGCACGTACCTTAACGCAAAATAATAGAACTGTTTGTTTTTATGATTGTCGCTAGTAGTGTTTTGTTTATTTGCACCATAATGAAGATGTTTACTGTTGGGGTATAGACCTCAGCTGTTGAGCGTCTATAATTTACAATCTATCTGTCTTGAATATTTTATAAGTGAAATAAATTCGATTTTAATTGCATTGCAGATGAAAATAAAAATGAAAAGTCGTTAATACTTCTGGCACAAATTCAAACCTCATTAATATGCTGTTTTTTCGAATCTGTAAGAATAGGCGATCCCATTTTCTCGCAGATTACGGTGAAGAATTTCATTGCCGATATGAAACAGTTTAAAGGAATTTTTAAAAAAATTGTCGAAGCTTTACTAACTAAAGAATGTGTACGTATTATTCTATTTATATTCGGTTCTATTTTGTTAATCCAAAAAAACTTAACTGAACTTAAAATATTATTATTATTATTATTTAAAGAATCAACAGGCATAAACCCATTATTATACATTTTACAAATGATGATAGACAGTAATTATTATACATTGTAATTGTAATATTCATTAAATGAAAATGTCTTATAATCTTTAGTTCATGTTCTGATATTTTTGTATAAATTAATCTAAGAAAAGTCCTTAAGGTACACATTTTTAGTATATCTTTTAAATATGGCAATCGAAGTTGTAAAGATATTCGGGTCAAGGTTATTCCCTAAAATTGACATTCTTGTTACCGGAGAATTTTGTCCATATGACGTATCGTGGTGAGGTACTTGAAACAAGCCTCGTGGACCGTGGTCGTAGTTGGTAATTTCTTTCCAGGTACTTAAATTTATCTTTTAATTCAGGACAATTCACCCGATCT
The DNA here is from genome assembly GCA_039654895.1 of Mongoloraphidia duomilia. Lineage (NCBI taxonomy): Eukaryota > Metazoa > Arthropoda > Insecta > Raphidioptera > Raphidiidae > Mongoloraphidia > Mongoloraphidia duomilia. The sequence continues at coordinate 7,876,197 of CM077523.1, forward strand.
TTAATTATGCCATATAAAACACACACGTCCATGTATTGCCTGTTTGATTTCAATGAACTGATTTTACATAAGGTCGCTATTTCTTCATAATAGGGTATTTGCCAGTGATCAAAATAAAATATGAAACTTTGTTATAATGAAAGTTTATGCTCTAAAATATTTATTAATTTTTTATTTTTATTAATTAGGTTTTGTAAACATATTTAAATACATAAATAAAATCATGATTTTTAATCTATGTGTCACGTGACTTCAAACACCGCGTGACGTCAATTATAAGTAAAATGTAAATGTATCCATAGCAACGTAGGTCATATTGTTTACATCATGTTTACATAGGTACAAAATGGTATTTTTCAACACTCTGTTTCTGGGTTTTTAGATAATATTATTAGCTAATATAAACGCAAGTTCATAAAATTATGACGTCATATATCAGTAGAGCAAAAACGATTTTTTAGCGGGCGGGGCTAACATAAATATTTCAAAAATTATTTTAGAGCTTATTTGAAATCAGAATGAAGAGATTTAGGCGTCATTTTGTTCAGAATTTATTACTCTATTAATATACCACAAAACAAAATTTTAGTCAAATACCCTATTATGATTCAGAGTTGGATTTTGTATACCAAGTATTGTGACAGTTGTTTTGTTTTTTATTACAGAATCACGAATTGATGGCTTCGTTTTTAAACATCTGTTACTACTGGGCTGAACTTTCAGTTATTCTAACTCAATATTCTCCACTCGCAGAAAATTTATTATCACGAGCTACACTAAACGAGTCCAGTGCTTATAATCCTTTTTATATACATGATTATGTGTCCCACTCAGACTGGGAAACGATAGCACAACGGATTATGAGTTCGGACGACTTCAATTGTAAACGTTTGCTGGTAAGCTAATAGATACTAAATTTTTTATAACCGAGTCCTCGATTATTCGCGATTAAATTCTCTATAGGCCAGCATTTCCCAAACTATGGGTCGCGACCCACAGGTGGCTCGCGAGCAAATATTGGGTGGGTCCTGAAAAATAGGACGATACATCGACCGACCGGCCACGTATTTAATTAAGTATTAAAATTTTCGATTGTAACAGAATATTTTTTTTTGATGTGAAACATCTTATGTCGGGCAGTGAACAGCCGCGTGAGGGGAAATATGCAACGAAATGTTTGGTCCACTCCTTCGCTGCTGTTCTTCCCACCACTGCGGCACTCTCTCTCTCTCTCGGCTTCCGCGCGCTCGGGCAACCGCGTGTGTGCAGTATATAGGATTACGTCAGCATAACAGTTAGTTGCTGCTTTTGAAAAAATATATACTACTACATAGAGAATACCACCGAGTTCAATAACGTTTTCTTTGATGTTTTACATCTGTCGGGGGTCCCAAGACCCACACCCTTTTTTTTTCTTATTTGAACAGTCCTTCATTCATATAGTTATGCCCCTTTTTTCTTCATGACAACCAAGAGGTGAGTCCCGAATTTGGAAGTTATTGTTAGGTGGGTCGCGGTCCAATCAACTTCGGGAAACACTGCAGTATAGGCGGTGACTGAAATTAATCCTAAGCGGGATGAACTCGAAACAAATATATCCGCTGCTGAATATCAGAGCCTTAAAGCATAGATATAAAAATGGACAGCTAGAATCAAGTACTCTACCACCTTCTTCAATACTCCTCGCTCGACGTTTTTCATGCATGCTACTTTTACTTGGTCCAATGTATTTCCATACGTCGATGCATAATCTGTCATGTTTTGTTGATTCTGTCAAAACACGTATCCAGAGTGAAGCTAGCGTTGCTAAATCCATAGTTGTATCGTCAAAGGTCAGAGCAGGATGGAGACTACATTGACGTGTTAAAATTACAAGATCATCCCGCCTAGAACTTTACCCATGCTGCCACCTATAGTTCAATTTATTTGCGAATAGTGCATTGTGTTACTGTTGGCGTTTGCGACGGGACCCACCTGCGCTCATGAATGTTTTGTGATGTTATTTAGTTTTAAGATAGTTGTTATTTAGTGTAGTTGAAAGACGCTAATGACCTGAGATGTCGACGCGTTTATAATCTACAATAAATTAAATAAAGTTTGCGATGGGTGTGAAGTTTGCCACACAAGTGAAGTGAGGGTGGCAATCGCACAAGTCGCAAACGCCAATTTTCCCTAGTAACAAACGGTACTTTTTGTAATAAGTGCATTGAAAGAACAATTTCAAATATTTACTAAAACACGGTCAGATATAGTTTACAATCATCGCGTAGGATGGCGCCATTTTCGCTTATTTTTGATCCGAAAAGAATTTCCCAAAGGACAAAAGCACTTTACTTTTGACCTGCGCATGCACGAATTTTTTTTTATGTCATTGGAATGCTAAAGCCAACTTTCGTCCTTGAAAACAAGTACGTAATGATACACTTTCAATGCACGTATTACAAAAAAGTGTTAAAATAATAAAAATATAATGAAAATTTCTTTGACGTAATTATTTTTAGCAAAAACTTATGATTCAGAAAATTCGAACAATGTTGTTATTCGACGGAAATATCAATGTTAAAATGAAACAATCGATAATCAAAGTGTTTATGTCAAATTTAGATGAAACTGTACACAGCACTTTGGTAAATGACAACGCTGATGATATTTTAACGTTTTTATTGGATCCAGAACAATTGCTATCGCTTTCTGAAGCTTATATTTCTTATAAAATAAAGAACGGTGAATATAATTGTTTGGAAAATGCTGACGCAACTGAAAATAGGAAATTGGTAATGTCTGTAATAGCTGCTAGTTTAAACAAAATTAACAGTTCGTTTAGAATAAAACGTAGGCACAGTGAAAATCAATTTACCGAATATCTTTCAAAAAGCGTCTTTGCAAAGATAAAGTTTACATCGATAATAAATGAAAACGATGAAAAATGTTTAAAAATAATTAAAAAATTAGTACTGTGCTTCGATGATGACAATATTAAAACGAAAAATTTGAAAATCGATGAAGAAATGTGTATCTCTACTTTAAAATTATTGCTAAAGTTACCGATAGAAGACACCACAAAAACTGTAAAGACGATCTTATTTTTATTGTTCGTCACTATTCATAGCGATTTGAAAATGGCGTTGTCGGATAAATCGGAAGCAGTCTTTCTTTGTGAACAGATTTTGTTAGGTAAGTTCAACAAGTCATCTTATATTTGTGATCAAAGCAATGAGGACTACCGCCTACCAGACTTCTTTTTTATCACCCTGGCTAGTATTTATTTTTTATTTATGGTTTTATCTCCACATCACGTTCCCCAGTTCCCGGGTTCTAGCCTGAGAGCTGGTAAAAGTGTCAATTAGATTTTCAATTTATTATTAAAAAAAATAATGAATTGAAAATATGACTTGGTGCTAGGCCCAAATAACCTTAGCAGTTGGTGGTCTTTAAAACACAATTTAACACACAATCCACATCAAGTTCCCAGCGAATTCTGGGCTTCCCCCTCATTTAAAATTCCTAAAGTTGCAAATGTTACCAGTAATATGGTATAGACCTTTTCATCGACAAACATTTTTTCTGCGCATGCGCCCAATTCCGCCATGTTTTTCGGACACTTTCCATATTGACAAATGGCAAGTGATTGATTTTGAAAAAAGTAAATATTAATTTAAACAAATATTATTTAAAGAAGTGGTACAACACCTTAGAAAAATATTTGAGTACTTTTGAAGATAAACTTTTTACGATAAACAATTTATGATAGGTAGGATTCTAACCTTTCAATCAATTTTCTTTTACTTCCACCAGTTTTCCCGTCATGGCACTGCAACCACCGTCTCAATTTAGCACAAGTGTGTTCTTTCATTGTTTTGTGCACTAATTTAGCACCGCCAGTAACATTTTCGTCTAAATTAACATTGAAAAACGTCGCCGTAGAATAAATGATAACTCAGTCGGTAGTGGAAGTTTCGGGTTTGAGTCCCGACGATGACGTAGATTTAAAATGAATTTTTCTACTATTGCATTGTAATGTTACGTCATTCGATGATGTTCCTAACACTGATGCTAACCAAGCATTTTTTTGTGTTACCAGTAATATTACCCGTTTATAAAATACAGGGTAATTTTACGTCACTAGCCCTGTAATTAGTGATGTAAAAATACCTTATTAAGGTAGTTGTCGTGCTACGGGCATAGTGTCAGAAAATTCTAAATTTTCGTATACTCATTAAGGATACTATAATACAAATACCATTAAATTTTGAAGTTGATTGACCATCTCTAACTCGAGATAAACTTAATTATAGTTCAGATAATTAACACGGAGGGCATAGGAAAGGTTGTGTTTTTGACAAGTTTTTTAATTTAAAAAAAAAAAAGTAACAGTCAGAAATTTTCAAAAAACTAACTGTTCATAGATGTTTTTGTTCTGAGTTTAAAAAAGAAAATCCAAAAATTATTGACCTTTTTATTGTTGAGATATAATAACGCAAAGTTCAACAATTTATGAGAAAAGATTGACATTTTTATATAATCGAAGCGAACAAACTAAGTGAAATATGTGTTACTATGTGAACAACAGTTTAGGTACAATCTCTAACAAAATTTGTTTACATTTAACACTATACTTATTTATTGTTTTACAGCGTATTATGAACGAAACTTTTGGATGTTATTGTAGCACGACAACTACCTTAAGCTTTTTTGTGTATTTTTTCAGTATAAAACGGTTTTTTATTTTTTCACACTACGGTTACAGTGTATTATTCAGTATTGCCAATCGCAAAATATGAAAAGTTCCTGTTCTCATTTTGGTATTAAACCGTTTTAAGCGGTGTTAAACGTTTTATACGTGCTGTATAAAATAGTAAAATATGCAGTATTTATACCTAGTACAAAGACCATACGAGCCCCGTCCCACTTCAGTTGGCCCACTTACCAAAAAACTCGATTATTAGTCCTGAATTAACAGAAATCGAAACAATAGTGTAATATAGGTATTTTTTATTTTGTACCAAACATTTTACAGACTTTTTGTCATAACCTAAGCCTACTAAGATAATGTATTCCTACTAAGATAATTTAATAATTAAATAGAAAAACGAAAAAAATATAATCAGAGAAACTAAAACTCCAAAAATATTTCAAAAGTTAGGGTAACATCACCTTTAATGGTTATAACGGCCATTATTCTTCGAGGCATAGTATTAACTAAGTTGAAATACGTTTCGAGTTTTAGTTTCTATGATTTTACCTACATTTTATTCGTTTTTCTATTTATTTTTTATCTTAGTAGGAATACATTATCTTAGTAGGCTTAGGTTATGACAAAAAGTCTGTAAAATGTTTGGTACAAAATAAAAAATACCTATATTACACTATTGTTTCAATTTCTGTTAACTGAGAACTAATAATTGAGTTTTTTGGTAAGTGGGCCAACTGAAGTGGGACGGGGCTCGTATATAGATGGTCTTTGACCTAGTATAAAACTGGGGTATATTATTTTTTTTACATACCGTATAATACCGTTTTATACAAACGTTTTATACCAGAGTATTATACGCATTTACATCAGTATCTGTAATCAGGTTTTTCTTTTTTTTTTTAGGTATTTTGAAAAGTCATAATACACCTGATTTATTTCTTTATATGGATTGCTCGAACTTATTGAAATACATATTAGAGTGTAAAAATTTCGAAAATATCTTCGCGTTAATTTTGGAAAGTGGAGTAAGAAATACGAGTTTTCTGTCTTTAACCAATATGGAAAATACAGTAAAAACACTCATAAAAAATAAAAACGTACCCGAATACAGAAAGCTATTAAAAATCGCCATCAACTGTTTTTATTACAAGGTATGAATACTTCTGTTGTCACGAGGCAAAATGGCTCATGTCGGATTTTTATAAGATGAACTAGCTTTCAGGCCTGGTTTCGCCCGGGTACATTTTGGTTTGGTAGTCAAATAATTTAAAGCAGCGGTTCCCAACCTTTTTAGTTGCGCGGACCACTATTTTTATAAAAAGAAATTGAGGCCCACTAACTAAATATAGGTACAAGTAAAAACTATAAACACACATGGACACTTGTACACTCGATTGTTCCCATCTCTACCCCTGAAGCTCCGATAATATTCATCTTAGCTTAGACTCTCGACCAGCGTCCACGGCCCAGTACCACGCTGCCTGCGGTCACGGAACATGGGTTAGGAACCGCTGATTTAGAGCATTATATCACTTTACTGTATCTCACAGTTTAATCAATTTAGCTCAGTGATTGCGTTCGATCTGCTTTACATTCTTTTTACCTGAAAACAGCTGACATTTGAGATGCAAAAAAAGTAATTATTCGTTACTCGAGTACTTGTTACCCGACGAGAGCCGAAGGAACTAATACCAACATGAAAAAATAATCGTTACTTTTTACAAACAGTTACTCGATACTCGATGTAACTTTTTACTATGTAACGGATTAGATTTTGTATTCGAATCATCTAACGAAAGCTAAGATGTTTACACATAAAAAGTTTGACATATGACATTTAACCTTGCGACTAGATTTTTAACTAAATCACAATTTGATAGAAATTTTCATTTTCAGACGAAATCTTTAAAGTTAACTGTAGACAGCAAAGAGTTAATTAAAAAATATTTGCATAAACTGTGTAAGGCGTACATTTCAATTATTGATTCGAACGATTATAAAATCGATGATGCCGTCGATATTTATGGAACGCTTTTGCACAAATATCTTGCCAAAGATGAAAAAGATTATCTATCACAACTGTTAAAGCACTTGGAACATTTTATTCAAGTTTCGGTAAGTCAAAATCATAATAAAAATTGCAACTAAATCGATACATTAAAACATCGATATATCAGTATTTTTATTGATAAATCAGAAAAACAGCCCTGTCCTCAGAAAACTGGAAGTCGATGCCTTAAAGACAAACAAAAAAGAACAAATTTTTAAATTATCTTTTGTTTTTTTTTTCAGTTAAATGATATCGAAGAAAAAGAGAACATCGCAGAGTACATTAAATTTTTTACGTTGGTAATACGGAATAAAACTAAACTAAGTAATTATATAGAAGAAAATATTATTTTAAGACTGTGGCATGTGTTTAAAAGCAAACTGTCTGAGAAAATTCCGTTTACTGTCGAATTTTTCGAATATGCATCGGATGAGCAATTTTCAGTTATCGTTGATGATTTGTTGATAATGATGGTAAGTTTTTTAACGCTCTTAAATATTTATAATATACAGGTTGTCCGAAATCAAATCTGAACATAGCAAATTAATGAGTGCGACAAGGAAGATATAAACAAATTAATGAGAAGCGCGACATAGATAGAATGCAATTATTAATTAACTAAATATTAAAGTATCCATGGAAATAACTAAAGCATAAAGTAAATTTATATAAATAGTTATCTTTGTTGCACTCATTAAATATCTACATCTCTTTGTTGCACTCGTTAATTTGCTATGTTAAGATTTGATTTTGGTTTTCGGACAATTTGTATACTAATATTATAAAGAGGTAAATCCATAGATATAGAAATTTGGGGATGTAGTATGAAATGCCACTTTAGCCGAGGGGGGAAGCCATTCAGGGGAGGATGCATGCCTGTTCCGCGTTCTATTGGCCGCGTCTTTGCGCATGCTCAATTGCGCAAGATGCAGTCATCTGCGTCTTTGCGCATGCTCAATTGCTCGTACAGCGCTTGTGCAACTGAAGTGACCAATAGAATGTGGGCACACTTGCTTCCTCACCGCCCCCCCCCTCCCCTTAACAGCAACCTCCCCACTCGCTTGTACTACGTCCCTAGATTTCTATGTTTATTGGTAAATCTTGTTTATTTAATAATTAACATATATTTTTGCTCATTCTATATTTTATTATTTTAACAAAGGATTAGATTAGTCATTAGATTGTAGATTATAGACGCTTGACAGCTGAGGTTATTAGCGTCTTTTAACGAAGGAAATTAACTTTTTTAAAAAATTTAGAAAGGACGTTGAACCGTCTTTGGGTTGCTAAAAACTGCTCAGTCACACCTCCTTCAAATTGCGTCCAAGGCACGTATCACGCCTGCCATACCTCAGATATACATGGGCTTGAGAATAGCCGAGCGTGTAGCAATGCTGTTGTTCACATGGCGTTGCTATGGTTCCTCTATAACAAGTCCCCAGTTCCCGGGTTCTAGCCCGAGAGCTGGTAAAAGTGTCAATTGGATTTTCAATTAAAAAAATAAATAATGAATTGAAAATATGAATTGGTGCTAAGACCAAATAACCTTAGCTGTTGGTGGTCTTTAAAACACAATTTAATAATTTTTTCAGATATACATCTGTGTTGCGTTTTAGTCAGCCCGTTAGACGTCAATTACCTTAGTTGTCGAGCGTCTATAATCTACAATAACTAACTAAATTTGTCCATTACGCCAGTCAATGTCACTACCATAGAGATATCATAGTTAGAGTAGGGGAGTCAAAGGCACAATTGTAGGTGACAGTGTCGAGTTGGAAAAGAGAGATAGAAAACGGATAGTTTCTCTTTTCCTTGTCTTCCGACGCATTTGTGAATTTAAAAATGTATAGTAGGTATTGTTAATTTACATCTGTAACCATGGTTGTGTATTTGTGATAGAAAAAGATAAAACAACACTTCTATTCTCCATTTCTATCTTTTGCACCGACACTTTTTTGGGTGGCTTCCCTCCTCTATCTATAATATCTCTATGGTCACTACTTTTCAATATAAATAAAAATATCTTCTACACAACTTTTGTTTTTTTTTTTGTTTTTAGAATAAAGATGACAGTCTGATGAACTGTCTTTACATATGGGAAATAATCTTCAATTCAGGTTTGAATAAAACAAAAAGTATGAAAACACATGAAGCTCTACAAACTGTTTTCGCCATAATTACTGATTATTTACAAAAATCAGATTACACTGCCGTACATCAATCAGTACTAGAATTATGTTCATCGATAATACAGTCAAAAAATGTAAGTTTATCGAAGGATCTTGTTCATAATCTTGGATATTTATTTAATATAGTCACATATTATACGATATTATACCATATGCAACACTTTTGATTTCGCGCAAACGCCACCGTGACCTTGAAGTATTTAAATTGGATTAGCAGCGTTGCCAGACTTGTGAATATCAATGTTGCCATTTATCAGTTACAATATTTTTTATTAAAAACCTAATTTTAGTTGTAAACATGTGTTCAAGAATATTAAGCATTTGTTTCAGTCGGGTATGTGGTATTACTGGTATTATACGCATAACACATGTTATTTTTCGGGAAAAAATGAGAATCTTTTGAGGTTAGGTCACGTTACGTTAATACACGTGACGTCATGAACAGCACGACATACACGAATTACTCAGCTAAATTCGGATAGGAGTAGATTGGTCGCACCGACGTTCATGAAGTTTCCATCTATGCATGTAACGGAACCTGTCCCTTTAAATTGCATACATCACTATCTCTGTTGTTCCTATTACTCTCTCACTTGGTCTCGAGTGTCGCATAATATGGTATATGTCATGTGTTATAGTAGGAATTCGCCGAAATGTGAAATAATGGAGATGCCTGATGAAGTCCTAATAATGAAAAGGGCGAAGCGTCGCTAAATCAGTAATTGTGTTCAAGTCTTTGTCCACTTTTCTGCTAATTCTTATATTAGACTAAATAATATGGACGCTTATAACCGTTTGATTTATTTGGTATCTTTCTTTTTTAGATACTTTTTGACGGAAGCATTGTTGACAATATTTTGGACACAATATCATGCATTAAATTTAAAAATGGCGATAGCTTTTTAACATCGGAAGAATTTTCAAAACTGTTTGCAACGGCATGCTCAGTAATGGAGTCGCTAATAATTGTGAGAAATGTTTTAATCGTTAACAGACTGTCATCGTACCTTTTAAGATACAGACATATGTTACATTTGTTGGCGCACTATAGCAGTACGGACCGATTGATCGACCAGTATAATATTCATTTAATTGCGGACAGTGCCCACTGTTTTGAGAAGTAAGTACTTCAAATGTATTCACCATATTTAAAATTTTAAACAAAATACAGTCAAAACACTATAACGAAACCCAAGGGATTGTGCAATGGAAATAATTATTTCCTTATGAAGCATTCTGTCACTGAAATATCACTACATGCAACATTGTTATATTGTAATAAGTAAGTTTCTAACCTCAAAATATTTGTATACATATCGATAGTGCTAAATTTGTCAGTCATCAGTGATTTAACTATTGTAGTACAGTATGATAATGAGTACATCTTATTAATACAATATATTTTTTTAATTCATAAATATAGTTTCTTCAAATGTAGTGATATTTCAGTGACATAATGCTTCATAAGGAAATAATTGGTTGTCGAAAGGTGTGTCACTGTGTGAGGAATTGTTATCTCAGCCGCCGCGATAGTGGAAGTTTCAGGTTAGCGTCTCGACGGTGACAGGTTTGTAGAATGAATTTTTCCTGTGTTTCAGCATTATGTTACATCACTTTCAATGCATGTTTCTTACACTTATGTATACTGAATGCTTTCATTTATACTTTTTTATTATAGGTTGACTAGTAAAATGATCAAAAATAAAAAAGACTTCACGAGATCAGCACCGTATTTAATTTCAGATATAATTCAGTATTATGAAAAAATCACATTCAGTCCTGCGATAAAGGTAAGCAATTGTTAGAATAATGGATAAGGCCAAGGCATGATTTCGTCCGTATAAAAAAACTAGCTGCCCGGTTCAATTTCGCCCGGATGCAAATCTATTTTCGCCAACTGATCATCCTCCTTTAGTAGCAACGTAATAATATAGCCTATATTACTCCTGAAAGTGAAAGAATTATATAAATCGGTTTAGTAGTTTTTGAGTTTTGGGGTAACGTACATTCTCCGTACCTACAAACATCTTCCTTTATATGTTAGTATAAAAGAAACACTGATGTTATCCGATAATAAAAACGAAATTTATTAACATTAAATTCATGTACTATTTTGCTTGTTTTGTTGTTTTTTTTTGTACGAATGAAACAGTGACCTTGGCCTGTAACTGTAGTACTTTACCGATGAAAATTTTAAATTTGTTTTTTTTATTTTAGTCACATTTAAACAATTGCATATACATATTTTTGGACATTTGTGATGACCACGCGACGTCATTTTTACTGAGGAATCTATCGTCTGCATCGAGTACAATGTTTAGATTGATTTACGAAGATTATAAGAAATATCATAGGTTTGTTGGTAAAGTTTGAAATGGTTTTATATTTTGTCTGTTTGTAAATGGAAAGAAGTGAAGATTTCTGAGAAATGTAAAACATCGTGTAATCATATTATTATATGTTTGTATAATATTTATAAATTATATACATGGTGTCCAAGATAGGCTTGAAATGCATGGGGATTTCCTAAACGGTAAGAGATTGAGATTTGGTTAAATGAGAGAAAATATGCAGATTTGAAATCTTCTTAAAAAAGTGTCTTAATATAGTGAAAATATTTTTTTCTAACTTATTTAATAAGCGAGTTATAAATAAAAAACGAAAATGGGAAAATCTCGTTTTTCAACTGTCTGTCGCAAGCCAAGCAAAATATGGAAAGTTTGACTGTGCAGGGTACTGGAGATTCTGTACATTTTCTCTCATTTAACCAAATCTCTCTTACCGGTTAGGAAATCCTCATGCATTTCACGCTTATCTTGGACACCCAGTATAATAATTGTAAAATTCAGTTGTTTTTATAAAAAAAATTTACTGTTATTTGTAATTTTGTTTTTCATAAACCGACACATCTAGGCTTTATGTAGCCAGACACTCCTAATTCCTATACAATTCAAGTTTTTTTTTTTTATATTTAGACGCTAATGACCTCAGTTGTCGGGCGTCTATAATTTACAATTCATTCATTCATTCAAGTTTTTATATTCATTCAAACTACTGCACAGAATCGAACTGGTTAAACAGTAATAAATAAAACTTGGATAGTTCCAAACCTGTATAATTCCAGGAAGGACTTTTCCTATTTTTCCCTACAACGCACCTTTTTAAATATCCATACAGTCAGGCCCAGACTTAAAGACCCAGAGCCCCTAGGCATTTTATAGTTGGGCCTCCCAAGCCCAAAAAAAAGGGAAACAAGCCGTGAGGTGGGTCGTTTATTAGGACTAAAGTGCGACCCTTGAGGTCCACACGACGAACTTCCCAGTTTGATAAATATTTAATAATAATAATTAAATTAGATATTACACAGAAAAGTAATCATTTCAATCATTAAAACATCAATAATTTAAAAAAAAAAAAAAACGGCTGAACCGATTTTTATAAAATTTATGTCGGATCAAAATGACGTTAACACGCCTCAATTGACACCCTTACGAAGTCGATATAATTTTTTATTCGCGAGATATTGTGTAAAATCTACTTTTTTGGAGGTTATTTGGTTAAGAAAAAAGAACGGCTGAACCGATTTTGAAAAAATTTCTTTCAGATCATATTTACGTTAATACGCGTCGATTGGCACCCTAACGTAGTCGATATCATTTTTCGTTCTCGAGATTTCGTCTTTGAAAGAAATGTACACATACGTACGTACGTACACACACACACACAGACATCTTTGTAAAAATAGTGTAGAGACCTTGAAACATAAAAATTTTTTTTCCTTTTTGATTTCGATTTTCGGACCCATTACAATAACTTCCAGTGGGAAGTTAAAAATGGAATTGGATGGAAATTTAGCAAGAAAAAAGTAGTCAATTGGGTTATCTTACAAAATGTTTGGGCTTTTTTTCTTTAATTTCCATCTCCACCCTGGCCGGGACCCCCTCGGCGGCTGGGCTCCTAGGCCGGTGCCTTGTTGGCCTAGGCAGAAATCCGGACCTGCATACAGTTTCGATTTCATCACACACAATAGTCACTGTGTTCGTTCAACGCCGAGAGAGTACATCGGCGCGTGGCTGGCGCGTTCAGTTAAACTCGCGTTTTAGGAACATCTTAGTGAATTTGTTATGCCTGTGTTTCGACGCAGAGAGATTCAGAAAGATTTAAATAATTTTTCTTCAACAAAAATATGCCAGTGAAACAGAGGATTTACAGATTATAGACGCTCAACAGCTGAAAAAAAAATTGTATTTTAAAGACCACCAACAGCTAAGGTTATTTGGGCCTAGCACCAATTCATCAACAGCTGAGGTCATCAGCGATGAAACAGTAGAGCTAAATAGTCGTTTCCACTAACTAGTTCCGCTCAATAAAGGAAACGTTTCATGAAATCATCGTAAAAAGCAGCATACCGAGGACTGCTTTTAAACAGAAAGAGCATTTAGGTATTAAAATTTTACAAGTTACGAGTGGAATAAGAATCGGCTACTCACTACTGACCAAGCAGACAGGTCATCACTTATAAAAGAAAAATATTTGTTATTGAAGATTGGGCCTATGTCTGAGCAGATGGTACTAAATCGATTGTTTGTTTAAGTTTAAAAAAAGTTAACTTTCAGAACGATCTTAGCATCGATTTTCGTACACGTAAAGTGTAAACGCGCCTTAACATAACTTTTCTTATGTCAGTTATTTTGACGACGCCAATATATAAAAATACTCCCTTTATCCATGTATGAAGCTGTCGAAATCTTGTGATTGTAAAATTAAAGATTTTATGCATATGTAATAAATTAATCGATGAATATGTTTTTTTTTTTTTAATTTACGCCACGTAAGTTGGCAACTTGCACAACTTGACATTACTGATCTTGGATCATGCGCAGTTTGCATTCTGCAAGCGTCTGTCTATGCCGACGTTTTGCAGAAAAATGTTTATTTTTTTACAATATTAAATATTATGTTATGCATTGAAGTATAATATTTGGTGCGTTTTGAATCTACAATTTGGCAGAGTGTAATGAAAATACAAATATATTGGTATTTACTGTAAATAAATATTAAATAAAAACTTGTGCCACTTAACCTATAAATATCTTGAGTATAAAAAGTACAATGGGTTTGAAAAAGCATAAAAGACATAAATCTGATAAAAAAGATCGCCATGAAGGAGGTGAGAAACAACCAACTTTAAAGTTAATTTTAAAAGTGAGTGGAAATAATTCTACACCGGAGCACAGTAATGATTCTCCGGGTCCGGCGCCTTTGTCATCGGTGAGTTCTTCTTTGTACAGTGTTTCGGGGACATTGGATGATGAAAGTAGACAGTCGGCTGCTAGTTTTCTGACAGCTCCGGATGGTCACTACGAGAAACATAAGAAAGCAAAGAAAAAGAAAAGGAAAAAGGATCGAAGTAAAGATAGAGAAAAAAAACACAAACATCATCACAAAGAAAAGAAACGTCGACGCGATGAATCGAGTCCGGACGATATTTCGAACGGAGAAGAATCTTTAGGCGAAATACCGATGCTAAAAAGAATTGCTGGAGATATTCAGACGACACCCGTCGGAGTTTTAACCGGAAGAATTGGCTCCGGTATAGCGCTACCTCGGCCAGTTTTAATGTCTGAGAATTTTGATATTAATGTTCCGTCACAAAATCCCGATGGTACTCCAATAGCCGGTACTTCACCTCGAGAGCCACGTACTTGTGTTCTAAGACAACGGCAAGAACAAACACCATTCGTACGGCTTTTGGAGTCGCTGTTGAAATCGCTTGAAAAACGGGATCCTCAACAATTTTTTGCTTGGCCCGTAACCGACTTAATTGCCCCAGGATATTCACAAATCATTAAAGAACCGATGGATTTTAGTACAATGAAACAAAAAATATCCGAAGGACTGTATAATAATTTGACAGAATTTTATAATGATTTTAAGTTAATGTGCAATAATGCAATGGAATACAATCACGTCGATACTATATACTATAAAGCAGCGAAAAAGTTACTTCATGGCGGTACTAAGCTTATGACGCCGGAAAAAATTCGATCGTTACGATATTTGTTTCCATTCATGAATGAACTTACGACAGAAGAGCTCGGTTTCGAAATGGGTGGAGAGGAAGCGCCTAGTGAAACGATCGAAGAAGATATTACTGAAATGGATACGACTTCGGTTATGACTTGCGATGACTCTGATAGTATTCGTAAAGAACATAAACGTAAGAACCGTATACCGCTTAGACCTTTGTCTAAATTCGAAGCAATTCCTGATGATTTATCACCGGAAGAAATTTTGGCCCAGGCTCAAGAAGCAGCTCATAACGCAAAGACAAAATTGATGTTGTTGCCTCTAGAACAAAAAATGGGTTTTTTGCGGCAAAGAAAAGACGGTACAACTACATTAAATATTTTAATCGGAGGGGATGGTGTGAAAGAAGGTACAAAAGAAAGACCGATTTCTCTCGGAGCGTTAACGGGTAAGTTGGTAAACGGGTCGGGACAAATACAGGGATACAAAGAAGATAAAAGAAATATCGGCAAGCCGGCGAAACCACTTTACTATGGAGCGTTTGGATCTTATGCACCGAGTTACGATTCGACATTTGCAAATTTAACAAAAGAAGAGAGCGATTTGGTTTTCCAAACTTACGGCGATGAAACCGCTGTTCAATACGCTGAAAGTATTTTAGATTTTGCAAAGGACAGTGAATATACATTAAAAATGGTGGATAATTTGCTTGACATTTTGACTGGCGGTGAACACAGTAAAACTAAAGTTGTTTTGGAAGAACGGAAACGTTTACGTGAAGAGGAAGAAGAAGTTCGGAGATTTTTAGAGGGCGATAAAACTGAAAACGACAAATCGAAAGAAAAACAATTGCCAGAAACGATAGATGTTAACAGTTTGAAAACATTGTCAGAATTGGGCATCGATACGAGTTTCCTGGACAATATCGAAGAACAGTTGAAAGTAGCCGAGGAACAGAAACACCTTCAAGACCGGCTAGAAACAACGTCGCAGTTGTTAGAAAAGTTGCAGCAAGTACAAAACAGTCGATTATCGGCACCGCCACCGGCACATTTGGCTAATATTGCGCCACCTTCGGAAACTGAAATCAACCTCGCTGATAAAATTAGTGAAAACTTAACGAATATGGCGAAAAAGGTGACTCCAGCAGATGTAGTAACTGTGCCGGCTGTGCGGAAGGCTTTGGGCATTGATCTGTCCGAAGGGAAAACACGGGACAATGCGGTTAACTCGGAAACAAATGAAGCTGGCTGTGCCACTAGTGCGGCGGATGTTCCCGATCTTGAAAGCGAATTGCGGGAATTTCTTGAAAGTGAACCGGCTTTGTCTAATTCTCCGTTACACGACGATAAGACAATAGAAGAAATTTTGATGGAATAAACTGTGAATCGATTTTATTTTGTTGTGAAATTTGTGAAAAGTTAGTAGTATAAATATAATATTGATTATTACATACATTTAACTGAACTTACAAAATAAAATAATTTTCAGAATAAATTTTCGAAAGATTAGTAGAATAGTATTTTGATTTTTATTTTGTGTTATTAATTTATTGGAAACTATTTGTGACATATTTTTTCCTTTTAAGGATTTCCCTATAAAGTGGATTTTTTAATATACAGTATTTACCATAAAAAATATTTACGTGTTTTTATTAAGACATTAGAATATTTTAAAATAAGATTATATACACAGGGTCGTCCTAAGACATTTATGCATCCTGAACTAACAAAATCAGTCGTTCTGGTGAATCATCTGATGTCAGAATTGATTTTGATGAAATTTTGTGTGCTTATCGGGTAGGGTGGAGAATCGGACAACATCTATTTTTCATCCCCCTAAATGTTAAGGGTGGTCCACCCCAAATTTTTTTTTTTTATTTTTTGGACAAAATTTTTTGTTTTAATTTTTTCATGATTCAGCATTGAAAAATACATACAACTCTAAATTTTCACCCTTATACGATCAACCCCTGATTTTTAATCGCGATTTTTATATTAAGCTTTAAAAAATACATATATGGCGAACGAGCGAAGCGAGTGAGTAGTGTATTTATAATATTCAAGCGAACGAGCGAAGCGAGTGAGTAGGCGAAAATATTCAAGCGAACGAGCGAAGCGAGTGAGTACTGTATTAATAAAATTCAAACGAACGAGCGAAGCGAGTGAGTAATGTAATTATTCCTAGAAATTATTAACAACGTTTGCCGGATCAGCTATACTAAATATACGTGAGCGGAGTAATGGGTGACGGCTATTAAATCATAATTTCATACCACCCGAGCGAAGCCGGGACGGGTCCGCTAGTTTTTATATAGGAATAATACTTAGTACTAATTTTTTTTAGCAGTTACTTGTTTATTATAACTTCGTGTACTCATATCATTCACGGGCTACAATCAGCACCTGGTAACAGGCTCAAACTCTGGAGGGCGTAATCAACGATGCGATTCGTATTGAGTAAGGAGACGCTAATGACCTGAGATGTCGACGCGTCTAGAATTTACAATAAATAAATTGAGTAAGGAATTTTCTTGATAATTAATAAAACGAGGGCGCGAAATCAGAATCTCGGCCTGGACGTCGATGACGCTGCAATAATGGTAGAACTCAAAAAAAAAGGATGTGGGTCTCGGGACCCCCGACAGATGTGAAACATCAAAGAAAACGTTATTGAACTCGGTGGTATTGTCTATGTAGTAGTATATATTTTTTCAAAAGCAGCAACTAACTGTTATGCTGACGTAATCCTATATACTGCACTGTAACACACGCGGTTACGGCGTTTGAGCATACCTGAGCCAGAAACGCAACTAAATACACAGCGAAGTATCTATATTACATACCTAAACGTTCGTATGTATACTCTCTCTCTCTCTTCCCGTGCCCGAGCGCGCGGAAGCCGAGAGAGAGTGTCGCAGTGGTGGGGAGAACAGCAGCGAAGGAGCGGACCATAAATTTCGTTGCATATTTCCCCTCACGCGGCTGTTCACAGCCCGACATAAGATATTTCACATCAAAAATCACTTTTTGAGATAAATGGGTTTAACAGTTTAAAGTTTTCGTTATTATGAAAACTCAGCAGAAAGCCTTAAGGACCATTTTTATTTTTCTTTGATATAAAATCGCGCGACACCTGGCACACCCAATGTAGTTCATGAATATGTTCATGAATTCATCAGGTAGAAATTGTTGTTCAGCAAATATTTATTACGTGTCCTGTTTAGTAACTTTCTAAAAAAATGACCTGCTGAACAGGGACGTCCTAATTACAGGACTAAATGGGCTATAGTACCGAGACGCCAGCCTTTTGGGGCGGCAATTTTGCTTGCACTCAAATCAATTTGATAATGACGGTTCGCGTCAAAAGCTTTGATTAGTAATAGCTTTGTTCCAATTTGCTAGAGGGCAGTGTGGTCCAGTGGTTAGTGTCGCAGTCTCTGGATCAGACTTTCGTGGGCTCGAATCCCGCCTCCGCTCATGGATGTTTTGTGATGTCATTTAGTTTTAAGTTAATTGTTATTTAATGTAATCAAGACGCTATTGACCTAAGTTGTCGACGCGTCTATAATTTACAATAAATAAACACAACTTGCTATAAGCCTATAAATGGATCGTTCTGTGACGACTTTTTGTAGTTCTGAAACTTTTGTAAAACTTCACCGGTCACCCCACTTCCCCTCCCGTGTGTTTTTTATGAAGTGGCGGGGGGGGGGAGGGCGCATTATTGTTAGCAGTCCACGGGCGCCAAATATCTTAGAATGGTCTTGCTGCTGTTAAACACAATTGTTTTGAATATTTCCCTCATGTTTTTTACTAAATGCGTCTGCAAGAAGGCAAGCAACTGTAACAGGTACGTACTTTCGGTTGCCTGCTACATAGGCGATTAAATTGTTCTTTGGACTCGATTTCTTGTGGCTTATTATTATCTTCATGCGACCTTATGATGATGTTAACGTGCTGTTCGAATTGTTTATTTACTAAAATTGATTAGTTACAACACAGAATAATACAAATTAAAAAAAACTTGTTGCGCGTAATTCTGATTTCTGCATTTTCAAAAACGAAAAAAATATTATATTTTGTGTGTTAAATTAAATTTAGCCTGTCGTTTCCTATAAGCATACTGAATTTGAAAAATATTGTTAAGACTTTAAAAAAAATGGAAAAAAGAACTAAGGTATTGCATATTTTTTTGTTTTTTGGGACTAAGTACCTACCTACATTTACAGAACGGGTTTTCAGTAGGTAAAACCGGGTAATAATTTCACAGAAAGGAAAAGAATGTGGATAAATAAAAATTAGGGGTTATTGTAATCGTAGCGTTGTATAAAATAAAGTCTGTTATCTGCAGTTATTTTCTGTAAGAACTCGTCAGGAATTATAGCTTGACAACGACCTTGGATTGTGACCACACATTTTTCTCTATAAGAAAATAATTATAGAATTTTAAATTGATCCGGCTCGAAAAATAATTGATCGATTGAAAATATACTTTTTGATGTGAAACATCTTATGTCGGGCTGTGAACAGTCGCGTGAGGGGAAATATGCAACGAAATTTATGGTCCGCTCCTTCGCTGCTGTTCTCCCCACCACTGCGGCTCTCTCTCTCTCTCTCTCTCTCGACAACAGCGTGTGTTACAGTGCAGTATATAGGATTACGTCAGCATAACAGTTAGTTGCTGCTTTTGAAAAAATATATACTACTACATAGAGAATACCACCGAGTTCAATGACGTTTTCTTTGATGTTTCACATCTGTCAGGGGACCCGAGACCCACACCCTTTTTTTTATACAATGTCCAGTTAGGAACAACATTTTTTAAGCATTTTCTATCTAGATCATAGATCAGTAATTTGTTTTTCTGTGAGTACAATAGTTCTACATAACAAAGACTAAGAGCGACGACACACACAGCGGTTTGTGCTGACTCGGCAGCAGAGGCAGTTGCCGACTCGACGATGACACACACAGCGGTGTCAACTCGGCAGTCAGGCGTTTCTTATGGACAACGATGTGTCGAGACGGCTGAGAGTCGGATTTCAGTTGGCAGACAAACCGTTTTTCCACAATTTTTAATTCTTTGTACCGACATCACTCGAAAGACGAAAATAGACGAACTGATTTTGATAAAACCAGGTAACTAATTACATTATACCTAAACTTAAAGTATAAGGTAGGTATACTTTTGATCCGACTACGCTCGGGTTAAGATAATAGACCGAGAGCTAGTGACAATTTTTTGGTGTTATTTATTCAAGGCCTTATTTTTGTGAATATGTTGAGGTAGGCATATTAATGTGCCCTGAGTAAGGGATTTTGCTAGATAGCGGTATGGGAGGAATGCAGACCGCCCCCAACATGTAACAAAAAAATGGTCACAATTATTATTGCTTCAAGGCTGAAATTGTTTGTATAGCTTGTCGGTGACCCAATAATGTCATTATAATATTTGCAGATCGATAGGTCAGTATTTAAGGGGTGGTAGATCATCCTAAACGTGTCATGTACCCGACGAAATTTATATTATTAGTTCAAGGTTCAAATTTTAATATGTTGTTACGGCGACTGTTTTAAGCATCTATTTCAATTTGCAGAACAACATGTCGGTATTAAGCCTCTCTCTTAGAGGGAAACTTGCTCGCCTAGGTGTTTATATATCGTTCTGCAAGGGCGTTAATACCGACATTTTTTTCTGCAAATTGAAATATATTGCTTAAAACAGTCGCCGTAACAACATATTAAAATTTGAACCTTGAACTAATAATATAAATTTCGTCGGATACATGACACGTTTAGGATGATCTACCACCCCTTTAATACTGACCAATCGATCTGCAAATATTATAATAGCATTATTAGGTCACCGACAAGCTATACAAACAATTTCATCCTTAGAAGCAATAATAATTGTGACCATTTTTTTTGTTACATGTTGGGGGCGGTCTGCATCCCTCCCATACCGCTATCTATAGCAAAATCCCTTACTCAGGGCACTTTAATATGCCTCCCTCAACATCTTCACAAAAATAAGGCCTTGAATAAATAACACCAAAAAATTGTCACTATAGCTCTCGCGATCTATAAGGTTCCTGTCAAAAAACCGACGCTAACGCGGGGGACGCCGCGAACAAAGTCAAAAGGCTAGTAAATCAATATATCATTTCATAACTGTTTACAGTCAGATATATCAAATCAGATTATAGATCGCATAACAACATGGCATATTATAATACGAATGACGCGATGATTTAAATGTATCTTTGATCTTTCTAGTGTCAACCAATCGCGACGCTCTCCACCTTCTGCGTATCTCTTTCCTGCAACGCAGACTCCGCCCGCTCAGTAAGCGCGGACCCCCGTCCTGCTGTGGATTTCAACACAAACATAATCAATAATATTATCGCGACGTTTTTCTATAGATAGTATAATTATGTACCTACTTCATACCATAATAATTAATACTAGAGAATACTCAAAGAATAGTGAAAACGGTCGATTGCCGAATTCAAGATAAATAGATTGATTGCAGATTATAGACGCTCGACAGTCGGTCAAATTCTTTGTCTGAATACTGAATATTCGGCCGAATAGATCACATGGGTGATGGGCGCAAGGTATTATAGTTACAAGCGACTAGGCCCTGCAGTCAGAATCCATTCTGATTGGTCGAATATCTTGATGTCGTTTGACTCACACACACACACCTAAACGAACGTAACAACTAACTAGTGAACTCAGTTTACTAATATAGATAGTTGATAGCGATTAAAAAATGGATTTTGTATGTGGACAATGTTCAGATACATATTCTTTAAGACAGGCATTACTGTTCACAAAATTAGAATGAAAACTTCAGGTAAGGCTTGTAATTCTTTCTATAAAAGTCGATCGATTTTCTGACATTTCAAAATAAAACTTAATTAAAATTTGTTTTTCTATTCCAATTTCTCAAGAACACTGTTATTGTATACTTACATTTTGGACATCCTAAATATCTCAATTAATAATATTAAATTAGGTTTTATTTTGAAATGTCAAAAAATTGATCGACTTTTATAGAAAGAATTAGATTTTATTTATTTATTATATTTTATTAAATTGGCACAGACCTCAAAATTTCATTATTTTCCTCTTTTTGGTGGCTTTTTGAAGGAGTTTTTTTTTGTTAAAAAGTGTTTTATTTTTTACTTTTTAGTGCCTTTACAATACGTAGTTTAGTCGCTTCCCAATAGATTCACTTACTTAACTGACTTCTTTCGCTGTGTGATGTGTCAAAAAGTGACATTTACCTTAAAGGAATCACACGCCGTTACTCACTTTTATTAAACCGACTTTTTATCATCTTATGCTGTGTGATGTATCAAAAAGTGACATTTACCTTAAGGAATCACACGCCGTTACTCACTTTTATTAAAAATCAGCCGCGAACTACTGAACCGATTTAAGTAAAATTTATATGGGATTAGCTTCGAGGTATACCCTATATCCAATAAAAAAGAATTTTCCAAATCAGTTTATAAATGACGGAGTTCTGAGATAACAAACATAAAAAAAATTCGACTGATGATCAGTCCTATACTTCCCACCTAGTAAATATTTGCAAAAAAAAATTCGACTGATGACCAGTCCTATACTTCCCACCTAGTAAATATTTGCAAAAAATAAACACTCTTTTTTTTTATTCTTTGACTAGGCCCAAATAACCTTAGCTGTTGGTGGTCTTTAAAACACAATTTAATTTTTATTCTTTGAAAAAAGCATGGCCCTCTTTTTTGTTTGGTGATCTACTATGATGGCTAACTTAATATAGCAAAAATCATGGTTACCTTGATTTACGTACAATTTTTATTTTTTTTAGTAAAATATTTTTTTTCTCGAAAACTATACATTTTAGAGAAAAAAAATATTTACATTTTTTTCATATTATAACACCTAGAATTCATTTATATTTTTTTTACCTATGTTAATACGTGACATTGAGGACGTTTTTTTTAATATCTCAGGATCCACTGAACCGATTTGACTCAAAATCTAATCAGATCTAAGTTAAAGGCTGATAAACACAATAGAACAATCGGCATTCCCGTATGTTGTTCCGTTCTTAAGATATCGAAGGCGAAAAATTGACCACATACACACACACACACATACACACACACACATACACACACACACACACATACACACACACACACATACACGCACGCGCGCGCACACACACACACACACACACACATACAGACATCAGTCAGAAAATGATCTTAAACGATTGCTAGGGTCTCAAAACGTGAAAATCTGTTAAAATCTCGAAATATTTTTTTCGGACTAAATCCATTACTTCCCTACCATAGTAGAGGTGGGAAGTAATAAACATTCTTTTTTATTCTTTGAAAAAAAGCATGGCCCTCTTTTTTGTTTAGTGATCTACTGATAGCTAGCTTAATACAGCAAAAATCATGGTTACCTTGATTTACGAATCTACAATTTTTATTTTTTTTAGTAAAATATTTTTTTTCTCGAAAACTGTACATTTTAGAGAAAAAAAATATTTACATTTTAGAGAAAAAAAATAATTACATTTTTTTCATATTATAACATCTAGAATTCATTTATATTTTTTTACCTATGTTAATACGTGACATTGAGAACGTTTTTTTTAATATCTCAGGATCCACTGAACCGATTTGACTCAAAATCTAATCAGATCTAAGTTAAAGGCTGATAAACACAATAGAACAATCGCCATGGCCGTATGTTCCGTTTTTACGATATCGAAGGCGAAAAATTGACCACATACACACACACATACAGACATCAGTCAGAAAATGATCTTAAACGATTGCTAGGGTCTCAAAACGTGAAGATCTGTTAAAATCTCGAAATATTTTTTTCGGACCAAATCCATTACTTCCCTACCATAGTAGAGGTGGGACGTAAAAATACAACCGAATTGAGAACCACCTCCTTTATTTTTAAGTCGGTTGAAAATTCGACATGAGCGCTTTCGCCTCTTGCCAGCTAGATTGGCATGTAGTTAGTGCCTTGTTACGGTTGTGCATTGATAGGCATGCAATCCAGTGTCAAACGATGGAAAGACCGAGATTGTAAAGTTCAGGTAATTAGTAATTACACCGATATCTGTGAGTCACGACGACGACCATAATTTATACGGGTGTGTAGATACTTAAAACCGTACCGTATTGATATAATAGGTTTGTACTACACGATAGATCTGGATCGCGTTACAGTTGACCCATCGACCTGCCTGTGTGTCCGCCCTTATTTAAGTTGAAATTATACATCGAACGAAATATAATAAAGGTGCATTTTCATGTGACGCTCGACGCTGGCTTCTAGCGTCAAATGTGGTCACGTGACATAAACGCCATATTGAAAAAAATGTAGCGTCAAAGCTAAACATTGTTTAGCTTTTACGCTGGCGTCATTAGTTGTCTCTGGTCATTAATGATACGAGTTTTCTACAGCTAGGTACTGAGTTGTGCATCAAGTATCAACACACAGGCTTGCTAAAGAATTGCTTTATGTTGCTACTAGGGGGTTGATTCTACGAATTTAACCCATTGATTTTATTACTTCGAAAGTACCTATTTATTAAGGAAAATACTATCACCTGATGGTTTTTCGATGGTTAATTAAAATTCCCGTCTCACTTAGAACAAAACAATTTTTTTTTATTGAATACTAAAAACATTAAAATTTCTCAAGATACAATTTATTTTTTTCTCATATTCTGGTAGTGCATATAATTACCTATAAAAAAGTAAGCATAGTTATATTTTTAATTTTTATTCCTTATAATTCGTATACTTTCGCCGGTTATTTAAGTCAAAAATATGGGAATTTCATTTTTGATAATCGTATTCAGACATTGTCTTTTCTGTTAATAAATTTACAAAGAGCTTATTTATTAATTATTATAACAAATTTACCAGGGTTTTGATTTATGGATGTCTTTATTTGACGCTCTCTTTACAAGTTTACAACTGTCAAAACCTTGCTGTCTGTTGACGCTAAAATTTGACGCTGGAACTTGACGCTACAGTTTTTCAATATGGCGTTTATGTCACGTGACCACATTTGACGCTAGAAGCCAGCGTCGAGCGTCACATGAAAATGCACCTTAAGGGAGATGCAGGTGTGGATTGGCCAGGGGCGCTGAAGCGTTCCGGGCTCCTGGAGTCGGAAAAACCCCGGACCTACAAATACTAATCTATTGTTACAAAACTGTTTTCTGAGTTGGCGAAATAAATATTTATTTACAATACTTATTTACAATAATTATAAACACAATAATAATGAATGCAACAACGAAAAGTCAGTTCTAACAATCAACACAAATAATTAACACTTAACTATATATACAATTAACTACACTAATATTTAATTATAACACTTGCTATATACAATGACTATTAATTTCCAAGTATGTCTATTTATATTTCACAAAATACTGTTTATTTATTTCTATATTTATGTCAACTTATTTAAAGCAGATTTATTTATTTTCGCACTATTATTATCGCCCGTACTTGTCACAGTATAATCTACACTGACTGACTGATCTCCGTTGGCTAATTAATATTTATATCACTGATCCGCTTGGTTGCACGACTCACCATTCAC
Organism: Mongoloraphidia duomilia; assembly: GCA_039654895.1. Taxonomy (NCBI): domain Eukaryota; kingdom Metazoa; phylum Arthropoda; class Insecta; order Raphidioptera; family Raphidiidae; genus Mongoloraphidia; species Mongoloraphidia duomilia. The sequence goes on from CM077523.1 coordinate 7,901,808, forward strand.
TGCCCGATTCCCGTCGACTCGCTGCTTATATACTGGCGCGCGGTGTACGCTCAGTGCGTCCTCGTATTCTCTAGCGCTGTCTAGAATCTTCGCGCAGGCACCAGTGTTCAGCATGCAGACCCCCGTTTCTCGGAACTCTTTGTTTGCCGTTTATATACAGGATGATCCGTAACACTATACTAATATAATAAAGCTGAAGGATTTGTATGTTTGTGTGTATGTTTGTCCGCGCTAATCTCAGGAACTACCAGTCCGATTTGAAAAAATTTTTTTGTTAAATAGCCCGTTTATTGAGGAAGGTTATAGGCACTATAGTTGTACGACAAAAAATCAAAAGACCGCATCGATCGTCTTTTGACTTTTCTGTTGATCAACTATCGTCGGCAGCTTATGTCCACAGCTGTGTATTGACGCTAACATACGCTCGACTAAATAGTTGTTCGGCGACCCATTAGTTTAATAGTGAAATTATGGCACAACTGATTGATTGTATGCGCACCTCTAACAACTAAACAGTTTAGTCGAGTTGAAATCGCGACACGTACACAACTCGACTAAACTGTTTAGTCGTGGAAACAATTGTGTGTATGCGTCAGGCCTTATTCTTTAAAATACATTGAAAATCCAATTAATATTCTTTTATCAGCTCTCAGATTAGAAGTTTGGAACTGGGGGCTTGTAATAGAAGAACCATAGAAATGGTATCGCTACACGCTCGCCTATTCTCAAGCCCTTATTAGCGTTAGTGATGAGCAAAATTGGTCTTGGTCTTGGTCTTGCGAAAAAGCAAGACCAAGACCAAGACTATCATTAGACTAGCAAGACCAAGACCAAGACCGAATGAACAAGAACAAGACCAAGACCAAGACCGAATGAACAAGAACAAGACCAAGACCAAGACCGAATATGCAAGACCAAGACCAAATACACAAGACTAAATTATTTTTAATTTATAACTATGATGATCTTCAGAAGTAAAAAACTAAAAAAAAGACATAAAATGAGCAAGGTTATAAGACTTGTTACGCAAGACCAAGACCAAGACTAAATAAGCAAGACCAAGACCAGACATATTTGAGCAAGACCAAGACCAAGACTGAATCAGCAAGACCAAGACTGTCCAAGTGTTGGTCTTGGGCTTGCTTTGCTCATCACTAATTAGCGTCTATCTTGAGGCGCCAATTAATTACGTGAGGCGTTTAGAAGAGGGAGGGGGTCGAACCAAACCTCACCCAATCTTACCTGGGGGAGAGGCGGGGTCTCGGCAAATATCACGTAATTTTTTTTCCGCAAGAAACAGTGTAAAATTGCGAGAAAACTGCAGGTGACATCAAAATCGGAATATCAAGCGTGCAGTCAGCACATATATTACAAATTAAAATTTCGTTTACTATAAGATTCAGAGCCGTGAGTCTCACTCACGTACGATAATACAGAGATCATCGTTATCGGCCGCGATTATCTATTCACCACATATAAATACCTTGTATACATTATAAACATAAGACCTACACAATGTAAATACTGAATTAGCCGGTGGTTGGACTTGTTGAATGGTTGTTGGATGTGCATCTTTTTTTTATCGACAAAAGAACATCATTACATCTCTGTAGAATTTATCAAAATGTTGTCAAAATTTTAACTTGGAAAACTCGAGTCGCAAAATACACTGTGGTAGGTATACCGGGTCGAAGTGTCCTAGCCTTGGCGGCTCACAGGTCAGTGTGTCAGTGACTGGTGTCCTCCCTTCTTTTATGCCTAGTACCAGTGTGTTCTCTGTTCGGTCGTAGTCCGTCTCTCTGTTATTGGTTAACTGCGCAGTGTGTAGTGGTGGCGGTGAGTTCTCTACTCGGTCGTATTCCGTCCTTGTACGACTGGTCATTGGTTTTGTAGTCGGCTCGGAGTGCTGGTGTCCAGGTTTTACTGAGATTGAGGCCTTCATTTTTTCGGTTGAAATTCTGTGTGTGTGAAATACAAAATCACACACAGAATTTCAACCGAAAAGATGAAGACCTCAATCTTAGTAAAACCTGGACACCAGCACTCCGACATACAAAACCAATGACCAGTCGTACAAGGACGGAATACGACCGAGTAGAGAACTCACCCCCACCACTACACACTGCACAGTTAACCAATTACAGAGAAACGGACTACGACCGAACAGAGAACACATTGGTATTAGGCAAAAAGAAGGGAGGACACCAGTCACTGACACACTGACCTGTGAGCCGCCAAGGAGGACACTTCGACCGCTGCCACATCGCCTTTGAGAATGTCTACCGCATTTGTAGACGAAACGTCAGGTAGAAATACCACCGGACCACGGCCTACAAGCCCGGAAACCATGAAGACTTGGGAGAATGTTTGTTTATGACTAAACTTATAATTTTGTAACGGCCCTCTGAGGCCTGAGCTATGGGGCACCACTTTGCATTATGGTAGCTACGCCACTGAGTAGACATATGTATATATACAGTGATACAGGAATTCAGTGCGGTCGCGGCTGACGGTCCTTCATCTTAATGATACATTTTTTAATATTCTGTGTGCAAAAGTGAACAAAACATCCATGATCTCTGTGGGTTAAGACCAAACGTCAGCTTGCGTCACATATAGCTGCGCAACAACTGTTGCGTACTGCATATTAAATTTAACAGTTCCGTGAATATAAATGTCAACTGAGCAATCAGTTCGTCCCACATTTTTAGTTTCTTTTGAGGGTTAGAAAATTTTATATCACAAATAGGTTATGAAACAATTTTTTGAACGCTTATTATACACTGGTAAAAATGGATGTAAAAATACTTTTAAAGTTAAGGTGGAATTCGCTTGATTTTCTAAGTGATTTTACTTATTTATTTTTACACAGAAAACTTCATAAAAACTTGGACTTTTACTGAAAGGTTAAACAAATTTGTGATTTTTACATAAAGTAAATTAAAATTACCTACATAATTTGTGTAATATTCCAATAAAGTGTGTAAAAATTACAAAATAAAATGTATAGTTACATATATAAAATGAATGAATACAAAACAAATTAATGTAAAATTAGTAACCACGCATGCGCAATGTGTTGTTATGGAATCTACGCGATGTGGTGATACCTGTTTGCGACGCCATTGTCTCTCTATGTGCCTATTACCAGATTAATCGCTGGATATAAATGGACCATCGATAATCTGTGTAATCGGCATTCTCATTTCTTACAGTGTACCTATGAGATACTTTATGCCTTTCAAAAATGCCACTCGGGACGGAATTCTGACTTGTTTCGAATTTTTGAAATTATTGGTAGGTACTTCTTTAGCGAGGGTAATGAATTAGAATGACCCCGACTTAAAAATTAGTAAAACACTGACAGGAATGACACGGCTCTAATAATTTGGTTGAAATTTATTGAAAAGGGGGGGGGGATCGATTTAGCTAAGTCTCAACCCAGGAAAAAATCGTTATCTTATAGGTTTGATAAAGTAATTTTAAAAATCAATTTTCTGACGTTTCGAAATAATGTACTTAATATTGTAAGCAGGTTTTGGATGGTTTTTAAACGGTTTTATTTAGCTTGACCCGGTATATTTGATTGTTTTTTTGTTACTATCTTTGTTTCAAATCTTGCAACAGCTTTTTCAACTACTTCTACTTAACCGATTCTTATGAAACTTTGCACACAAATTGAGTTCCCGTGACAATACAATATTTTGAAACTTGGTAACGAGGGTCGGATGATGGATTCAGGAGGTGGACAGTTGAAAGGATGAGAAGTTTGCATAATGATACGGGCCGGAAGTCAAACTAAAAACTAGCAAATAAAAATAGGTAAAAAAACTTTTAAGTTAAACGGTTTTATTTTAAATCATCAGCTGTACCAAAAACTAGAAAATAATTAGGATACAAACCAAGGGGCACTTTGAGTCGCTGCGTCAGCTGAATAAGTAATAAAAACGTGGGGCGCATAAAAATCTGTATAACGACTGTATAATTATTAAATAAGAACGGCTTGTCTAGAAAAATGTGTTTCCAAGCCCACCAACAGAAATATTTCAAATGCGCCCCACGTTTTTATTACTTATTCCGCTGACGCAGCGACACAAAGTGTCCCTTGGTTTGTGTTCTTATTATTTTCTCGTTTTTGGTATATAGCTGACGATTTAAAATAAAACCGTTTAATACATAACGTATGTACCTACATATTTTATATAGGTAATATAAAAGTAATATCTATTTATTTAAATATTAGTTAAAAAAATAACAACAATAAAATCTAAACATAATTATGTAAGTATAATTATGTTTAGATTTTATTGTTGTTATTTTTTTACTTTTTAAATAATTACTGATTATTTTAATAAGTTAAAGATTGACTGTCAGAGTAATTTGACATAAATAATGAAAATAGTTTGTTTTTTCCAAAGCCTACTCACCATACGACACTGTTTTATAACGTTAAAAAAACTGTTTTTTAAAATGATAAAATCGATAAGAAAACGAATTTTTCCACGGGTGAGACCTAGCTAGATCGATTTTTTGCCCCACGAAACCCTTTTTTGTTAAATTTGATCAAAATCGTTAGAGCCGTTTTCGAGAAAATATTTATATAGGTACATAGGTACATATATACAAGATTTGCTCGTTTAATAATATAAGTAGGGATAATATTATATAATGATAATGAATTTATTGGTTCAGAAGTAGGCAAAGAGCCATTGAATTTTAAAAATGCTGAGGGGAAAAGTAAAATGGTTGGTAGAATGATTTTTTCCTATATGTTTCGAAACAATTATATAATTGGCTGCTCTCCAACGAAAAAACATTTTTCAGTTGCATTTCAGCCGTATAAAACTATTATTTATCTAAAAACGAAAATGTATGAAGTAGATATATGTTGGACCGTGCGTTTATGTGTGTGAGGCACATACCCTTTTTTTCTATGAATATAATTTCCTCGGCCTTCATGTGTTTTTTATTAATCAGTTTATAAACATAATATGCACATAAGTAGATACTTATTACTTATACTTTATAGAACGAGGTTTGGTTCTCACAGCTCTGCAATCGCGAGTGCGTAATAATTGATCATTTGGATCATTAATGGACGCCAAAGCGCGGTTTGTGATCCGTTTTTATTTTCACAACGATCGATCGACCAATAGGTTAAAGTTAGACCGCGTCGAGCAATTGAGTGGGCACGTCGCTTGACTGAACGTTAAAGTCACTCGCGAATGATTAATAGTCGACAGTACTGTAATTAATATGGCTACACGATCGGCGCACTTTTAATTTCTTAATATACGGTTGCAGCCCGCTGCCGTTACATTTACTGGCATCTATTATCTATGTATTGTTGTGCAAGGCGACAATTATTATCAATTGTGTAAGAAAAAGTTCGACTGATGACCAGTCCTATACTTCCCACCTAGTAAATATTTGCAAAAAATAAACACTCTTTTTTATTCTTTGAAAAAAAGCATGGCCCTCTTTTTTGTTTGGTGATCTACTGATGGCTTAATATAGCAAAAATCATGATTTACGTACAATTTTTATTTTTTTTGGTAAAATATTTTTTCATATTATAACATCTAGAATTCATTTATATTTTTTTTTACCTATGTTAATACGTGACATTGAGAACGTTTTTTTTAATATCTCAGGATCCGCTGAACCGATTTGACTCAAAATCTAATCAGATCTAAGTTAAAGACTGATAAACACAATAGAACAATCGGCATGGTTCCGTTTTTAAGATATCGAAGGCGAAAAATTGACCACATACACACACACACACATACATACACACATACACACACATACACACACACACATACACACACACACATACACACATACAGACATCAGTCAGAAAATGATCTTAAACGATTGCTAGGGTCTCAAAACGTGAAGATCTGTTAAAATTTCGAAATGTTTTTTTCGGACTAAATCCATTTCTTCCCTACCATAGTAGAGGTGGGAAGTAAAAATATTAATAGTAAAAAAAAACTTTTTAGAGACAAGCTTTTATTGAAATGTACTAAAAAGGAAAAAATAATGAAACATTTTTTCGTTAGAAAGCAGTCAATTATATAATTGTTTCGAAACATATTGGAAAAAATCATTTTACCAACCAGTGGTCACAGTCAGGATTCTAACCTGAACCTTTCCACTTTCGCGGCGGAATTCCAGAAAATTGATCGACTTTTATAGAAAGAATTAGATTACAAGCCTTATCTGAAGTTTTCATACTAATTTTGTGAACATTAATGCCTGTCTTGAAGAATATGTGTTTGCTCATTCTCCACATACAAAACCCATTTTTTAATCGCTATCATAACCATCCATATTAGTATACAGAGTTCACTAGTTATAGTTGTAACGTTCGTTTAGGTGTGTGCGTGTGTGTCAAACGACATCAAGATGGAGTATTCAACCAATCAGAATGGGTCCTGACTGCAGGGCCTAGTCGCTTGTAAATGTATCTATACAATGCCTAAGTTATACCGAAAAATTTAGCGGTCTTCTTAATTACTGCACGTATCGGCAGCTAATGGAATGATAGTGTTCTGTTTTTGTACAATCAGAATCGGACTTTTTTATCTACACAAAAATAAATATGGTAGTGTTTTAATTAAATAAAAAATAAAATATAGAGACTTTTTGTTATAAGTATACTTAAATGTTGGTATGTTGAATTGTACGTGTGGTCGGGTCCAAACCAGGGTTACCACCAGTCAAACGCATCTGTAGAATTTTTGAAGTGAAAACTTCCCTAAGGTACGTGCAGTACGCAGCTGGGATTCTAGATGGTTAGCATGTATGGTAGCATGGTGGCTGAAATTATAAGCACTTATAGGTTTGCACAACGAAGCTTTGATACTAGCATTGATACAAGCTTAAGTCGCGTTTGAAATGTCAGATAGCGAAGACGAATATTTGTGTTCTTCTGCTACAAAGTGGTATATTTTAAATACAATTTTGGGTAGGAGCTATCATGTCCACCCTATTAATAGAAAACGATCTAAACATGGCGAATTTCATCATTTATACCAAGAATTAAAATTTTACCCAAACCGGTTTTTTGAATATTTACGTATGGAACCTAACACTTTTAAATACGTCTTAGAAAAAACTCAAAACAAATTAAATAAAAACTGGCAAAATTTCACTTATTAAACTAGTCACATCCCTTGCGAAACTTGTAACGGCCATTTGACAGTTGTCACAGGTTGATTGTAGTAGTCAGCGCGCTGAAAGAATGGTGTCGAGATACATTCTTGTATATCTAGCAGCTCTTGTAACAGCGCTTATACCTGCTACACTCACTGCTTCGTTGTGTACGCTCGCATATATAACAATGCATTAATTTAAGCAACCCTGCTATGATCTACGCTACCATCTAGAATCCCAGCTACGTACTGCACGTACCTTTAGGCGCGTTAGGCCAGAGAGAACGTATATAAATGAGAGTGGCAAATGGGATGTGGAAACCGGCAACGCATCGTTACTGTATATCTTTCTTTATCTGACACATTCTAACTCATGCTCTTACTCTGTTGCACACTGACGGGCCAATCAAAGTACAGAAATGTTCTCGGCTGTCAACGAAACCACTATGCGCATGGCAGAGAGAAAACATATCATTTTGAACTTATTTACGAATGTGCATCATTAAGCATTTTATTGAAAAATCAGTATTGAGAATCAGTGCATAGAAAATTAGGTTTGTTGTGTTCATTAGGTCAAAACTATATTTATTTTCATAAAACCTGGTGTTTAATTAAGCGGCTCGAAGCTAATATTTGGTAAGTAACTACATCTATTATAAATTTGTCTTAACCTCAAACTTCAAACAATAATATTGTAGGTTAAAGACGCTCAAGTTATAAACGTCTAGGTATATAAGAAAATATTGCTAATTACAAACAGCGCGCTAAATTTAACAGACTATTGTTTAAAATTTAACTTGATTTTGTTTTAGACTGACTTTTTTTTATTATTATTCTTGTAGATTATAGACGCGTCGACAACTCAGATAATTGTGTATTAGAATCAACCAGCCGGCATACATAAACTGACTGGTACGAGCTCGGGTCCCTGGGAGCACTAATACCCACAATCGATGATAATATTTATTACCTGGTAAGTAAGTAAAGTATAACAAATTTTGCTTAAGGCTAATAAGTTATGTAGAAGTATTCATTACTACGATTAATTAATTATTTTAGATTACTATTTTCTCTCTGAATAACCGTGCAACCCGCCCAATTAGGGTTAGAACTATTATAGTATCGATACCGAGTAGGTATCGATACTCCGGGCTTCGATACCCGATACCATCTACTCAATACTTTGAAAGTACATACTCATTTACTGTTCGGTATACAAAATAATGATTACTCGAAGCAAAAGAACCGATCTACGATTATACTAAAAAATGATCTTATATTTTGACATTGCTAATTAAGACAATACGGATAATCACTAAACTAACTTCCAATAACAAACTATTTGTAAAATTTAGCCGATTGTTTTGTAAAATTAAACTTTATTCTATTTTAGATCCTCGACTGTGGAAGATCCTAAAAAATTTTATGCAGCCAATACGGTGTAGTATACGTACCAGTGTATTAGTATATTATAATATAGTAGTCGAAGCATAGATATAATATTAAAACTTGGAAACCTTTGTTAAGATAATAATAAATACCATTTATTTATTTTCATCAATCTATAGTTTTTTTTGTTAGTAATTTATGTTTGTTTTTTATATGTTTATATGATATTGTTTATTTTTTTATCAATTTATAAAGTTTGTTTCTTTTTTTTGTAGTAATTTTTGTTCGTTTTTTATATATTGTGTTACAATAAATTTCTTTTTAAAATATACTTTCACACAAGTTATTTCAAACCTGTCGTTGACCTTATTTTACCCTTTTTTTTTATTTGGAGCCAATTTTTTTCTAAGTATTTTTAAAATGTTTGATTAAGAAAAATTAACATGTTTTATTAACACAATATTTTTTCTTAACTTAACATTTTAAAAATATTTAGAAAAAACCCATAACACATTTCAAATTTTAGAAAATACCGCTTTTATTACTTCTTTCATTCTCGATTCTATTGGCCCGTCGGTGTGCAACAAAGCAAGAAGAACTATCTCTATCTCAATGCCATTCCAACTTACGGTATATGATACTCTCATTTATATACGTTCTCTCTGCGTTAGGCACTCTTTGCCTGGGTACTGAAATAAAGTGAAGCGTTCGCAACCCGACGGTAAGAATTCGCTGAATCGGGATTACTCGGCTAACACGTATTAGCAGTATGTCCATGGAATCTACACAAGGACTTATATCATAAAAACGGCGAGCTATACAATTGTATCAATAGCTCAGTTAGCAGCGTCTTTGCGTTGTATGCATAGGGACCTCGGTTCGAAACCTGATGGCATCGTAGAATGTTTGACGTATTTTTTTTCTAAATTCTACATGATATTTATTTATATATTTTTTAACTTTTGTCGTATTCTTTCATTGACAATACTTAATTATAATTTTTTTGAAACCAAGGTGGAATTAATTAAAAATACAATTTTAGTAATACTTAAATTATTTTTAGTTCATATAAATGCGCTATAATAGATGACACCAAAAATTAGAAAATCTGAAGTTTTTACTTCTGTCGTGTGGTCATAAGCACACAACCATTTTTTTTAACTAGGGGACAATCGGAAAATATTGTTATCTTTATATTCACTGAACGTGAAAAACCTAGATAAGCGAAAAAAAAATCCCCTTCCTTTGAACTCTCGTTTATACAGGTTTTACTGTAATGATAAGTTCACACACAATGTTAAGCAAAATAGATTTAAAAAAATCTAGAGGTAACTACCTAAGTGATTTCGCTTTGTCGCCGCAGATATAAAATCATGGCCATAAGCAGTTCTGAATTAATCCAGCGTTTGTTAAAAAAACCAAATCAATATTTGAATTATGGTACCTACATAGCTGAAAACGTGTGATTTTCATATTCCGTTGAGTTATAATGTGAGCGGGGCTGCAGGGGGCAGTGCCCTCACCCAGTGATCTCTGACCGTCGATCGAGCAATCATTGCATACCGCGAGGCTTTGCTCTGCTTCGCCTAAAGAGAGAGCGGATATACCGCGCGGCCTCAGGCCTGACCGCGCTATTTTTCGCCTCGGGCGATGGACAAATTACAAATAAACAAGCCGTGAGGTGGGTCGTTTATTAGGACTAAAGTGCGACCCTTGAGGTCCACACGACGAACTTCCCAGTTTAATAAAATATATTTAATAATAATAATTAAATTAGATATTACACAAAAAAGTAATCATTTTAATCATTAAAACACAATTATTATTTATTTTTAACAATAATTTAAAAAAAAGAAAGAAAACGGCTGAACCGATTTTTATAAAATTTATGTCGGATCAAAATGACGTTAACACGCCTCGATTGACACCCTTACGAAGTCGATATAATTTTTTATTCGCGAGATATTGTGTAAAATCTACTTTTTTGGAGTCTATTTGGTTAAGAAAAAAGAACGACTGAACCGATTTTGAAAACATTTCTTTCAGATCATATTTACGTTAATACGCGTCGATTGGCATCCTAACGTAGTCGATATCATTTTTCATTCTCGAGATTTCGTCTTAGAAAGAATTGGACACATACGTACGTACATATACGTACACACAGACATATACACACACAGACATCTTTTTAAAAATAGTGTAAAAATAGTGTAGTGACCTTGAAACATAAAAATTTGTTGTACATTTTGATTTCGATTTTCGGACCCATTACAATAACTTCCAATGGGAAGTTAACAATGGTTCGCATTATTGTCTAGCCCTAGTTTAATTGATAGAAAAAAAAGATAGTGAGAAACAACAGAAAGTGAAGGTCTTAAATATTATTGGACCTTCGTGAAGTTTATCTTAAAGTATTTCTCCATACTTTATTATTTACAAATTAAATGCTATATCTGTGATTATACTTTAAGATGCAATATCCGATTATATCTGCAGCGCAGAACAACAAAGAATTGCTGCAACTAGAAGCCGATTCAATTAAGGTATCTACAACACGGCCCTGAACAATAACCACGAATAAAATTTAGAATCTACTCGACATTTTATAACCATACTTTCAACATGTGACCTACAAGGGCGATTTTAACATAATTAAAGATATTTTTCCAAGCAGAAAACGCTAGTGGCCTCTGTTGTCGAGCGTCTATAATCTACAATTTCTTTCCAAGCTGCAGAACTTAGTAAATTACTGACCTATAAAGTATTTGAAATACTAATATACTGTTACGAAACTGTTTTCTGAGTTGGCGGAATAAATATTTATTTACAATAATTAAAAACACAACAATAATAAATACAACAACCAAAAGTCAGTTCTGACAATCAACACAATTAAACAATAACTATATTTACAAAGATTATTTAATTCTAATTATTTATGTTTGTATATTTATATTCACTCAGATTTATTTCGCACTATATTCGCTGTTCAACACTGTCACAGTATAATCTACACTGACTGACTGATTTATATTTACATCACTGATCCACTTGATTGCACGACTCACCATTGACTACTCGATTCCCGTCGACTCGCTGCTTATATAGGGCGCGCGGTGTACGCTCAGTGCGTCTTCGTATTCTCTAGTGTTGTCTAGAATCTTCGCGTAGGCACCATTGTGTTCAGCAAGCAGACTCCCGTTTCTCAGAATTCTTGCCTGCCGCTTATATACAGGGTGATCCGTAACAATACTTAGGTATAATATGACACTGTCGACACAGAGACGTAGCCAACATTTTTTGCATGGGTGACGGATGGGCCACACTGACGTAGATCTTCAACCCCATATAAGTAACCCAAGACGCATTGAGTTCCATAAAAATTACAATGTAAAACCACAAGCATTTAACTTAATAACCAATTGCGCAACTGAAGCGACCAATAGAATATGGGCACACTTGCTTCCTTACCGCCCCCCCCACTCAACAGCAATCAAACCACTCAGTTGTACTCTGTCCTTAGATTTCTATGTCCATGAGACAGATGGACAGGCAACGGAGGCTCATCATAAAAGTTTTGTTTTTACTGTTTTGGTACGGAACCCTAAAAATTTGAAAAAAAATCAACATAAGCGCTTTTGCCTTAAGGTCACAGCATATTGCTAATATACGTCTTCGAGTAGATTATAGATACATGTAAGCCACCACAAGAAGACACGTTGGGTTTGCCCTCCGGGGGCCAGTGCCCTCGGCTGATGCCGCTATGCATGGCAGCCTCCTTCGCTTTTGCAACAGTGCGTGATATAGTTTCTTCACCATTTGTATACAGGGTCCAGCAGATACTTGTATACAGTGTATAGGTAGTTCAGCTTATTATCTCTCATTCCGAGGTTGACCCCCTTTTTATGCTAAAGTGACTGGACTATAGATACTCTTAACAGTATTGAAGAGTAGGTACAAAAGAGAAGAATAGAGAAGAATAGGTACAAAAAAAATTTTTTTTGCCTCTCGTTTAGATGTATGGGCGCTTTCTTTTTTTCTGTTTTTCTGTTTTTTTCTGTATTGGGATGGGTCGCGGGAATTCTCCAAATGACATTATAAGTAATGGTGAAATTTAATATACAGATTTAAATAGGTTAAGAATCCTTCAAAATTCTTGTGTTCGATTCTCATGTGGACTTAGAAAATTTGATCACATAACACAGTATAGAAAGGTTTGCAATATGATTAGCATACATCATTGTATGGTCATCAACTTTCTATGTCTCTTACACAAGGTCATCATCACAGGTCAACCTGAGTATTTGTTCGAAAAAATAACTTGGCGTGATGATCATTTGTACTCCACCAAACTCCGTGCTAAAGGCATGTTAGAAATCCCGAGACATAGAACAACTAAGTACAAAGGGAGTTTTTCGTATTTGGCTGCCAATCTCTATAATAAAGTACCACCGGAATATAAAGTCCTTAAAATAAATTCATTTCGAAAAAAAATTGAGGGTTGGGTTATCTCAAATATAATATAATTATTGAGCTTATTCAATTTACTTAGGTAGGTATATAATTTGATATGAACTGACACAGTGCAATAATAACTTTGCTGACACATACTTGCAATATTAAAATTTATAACCCATATGTATGTATATGTTGATGTTTTGTTTTGTTATTGTTGTTTTTTTTTCTCTATTTTGTATTTACTTTGTAAATGAAATGAAAAACTTGTTAGGTACAACTTTGCTGTTATATGTATAACTGAGAATTTACAATTTTTGTTAGGTTAAGTTGTAAAACAGCTTTATAAGCTGAACTTTGCCTTTTAGTGTTTAACTAATAAAAAAATATTATTATTATTATTATTTTTAATATCGAATATTTTTAGATCGATCGGTGTCATTTAACTAATAATATCTGGATGACCGAGCTTTGCTCGGATGAGTTCAAAAAATAGTACTTAAAGTTCCCATTTCATCAAAATCGTTAGTCGTTTTTAAGAAAAAAAATTACATATAGTACCTATAAGTAGATAATATTATTATACGTCAGTATACGTCATACTACATAACGTATGTACGAACCTACATATTTTATATAGGTAATATAAAAGTAATATAGGTACCTATTTATTTAAATATTAGTTAAAAAAATAACAACAATAAAATCTAAACATAATTATGTAAGTATAATTATGTTTAGATTTTATTGTTGTTATTTTTTTAGTTTTCAAATAATTACTGATTATTTTAATAAGTTAAAGATTGACTGTCAGAGTAATTTGACATAAATAATGAAAATAGTTTGTTTTTTCCAAAGCCTACTCACCATACGACACTGTTTTATAGCGTTAAAAAACTGTTTTTAAAATGATAAAATCGATGAGAAAACGAATTTTTCCAAGGATGAGACCTAGCTAGATCGATTTTTTGCCCCCCGAAACCCCTTTTCGGTAAATTTGATCAAAATCGTTAGAGTCGTTTTCGAGAAAATATTTATATAGGTACATAGGTACATTATACAAGATTTACTCGTTTAATAATATAGGGATTATTCCCAAGTAACACAATAAAATAAAAGCTTCTTCGATTTATAAGAGTTTTATTCAGTTTTATACGGGCATTTTTCCAGGTTACTAGTTGTATGAAAGTTTTAAATTACAATGAATGGTTTTAATTCTAATGAGATTTATCCGAGGTTTTAAAGTTATCTTTAAGAGCAAATTATAAAACTGTTAACTCCTGAAGGCTGATTGATTTTATAATTGTTTTATTATGACTTTTAATTCCGTTCTTATAAATCTATTCAGATTTTGAATCTATCCAATTCCGTTTTAAAATTTTTTAATTAATTAAAAAAATAAACAAATTTGAGTTTAAAAATATTTTTTAATTGTCATCTAATTAGCTATGAATAACATTATTTAACCCTTTGAGTCACGAATTAATAAGAAATTATGTTTTTTGCCATACCTACTAGAAAATAGCTACTTTCCATGAATGTATACCGGTCTGTATTGGGTCATTTAACAGGCAGACGTGCCGAAAGTGTTTTCATAACATAACTAGTGCGGTAAGTATAAACGGTAATTGACATAGTAACTTATTGTAGGAATTATTGGAAATGCAGAGCAGTTCCGTGGCACAGAGGATCAATAAAAAGCAATACTGATTACTATATCAAATTTTCATTTTACTAACGTTTCGATATTCTTCATACCACACTGTAAAAAATGGATGTAAAAATACTTTGAAAGTTAAGGTAGAATTCGCTCGATTTTCTAAGTGATTTTACATTATTATTTATTTTTACACAGAAAACTTGGACTTTTACTGTAAAGTTAAACAAATTTGTGATTTTTACATAAAGTAAATTAAAATTACATACTTTGTGTGATATTCCAATAAAGTGTGTAAAAATTACAAAATAAAATGTATAGTTACATATATAAAATGAATGAATACAAAACAAATTAATGTAAAATTAGTAACCACGCATGCGCAATGTGTTTTTATGGAATCTACGCGATGTGCAGGCGATATCTGTTTGCGACGCCATTGCCTCTTTGTGTGCCTATTACCAGATTAATCGCTGGCTACAAATGGACCATCGATAATCTATGTAATCGGCCTTCTGATTTCTTACAGTGTAGAAAGTAAAAACAATACTTATAAATATCGATTTAAGCGTCTGTAAACATTTTTCAATTTCATGCACAAAACTTTGGTGACAAAGAGTTAAAGTCTTCTAATCATTTGTTTGTAACAATAAAACTCGGTACATTAAAATCTTAATTAAGTTATTAACGATTGAAATCACCGATGCATAAAATGAATGCGTTGGCGGCTGACTAATTAACTATTTGTTTTCAAAACTTAATTTTCAAATATAATATTACAGTCCATTGTAATAACTGTAGCCCATTTTAGACCCGAGGATCTACGTTGTTCAAATCATAGTTAAAACAATGTCGCTTTGCAACAGTCAGATGTTTATTATTTTTGTCTTGTCTGTGATTTGTGCGTGCGCACAGGTAAATATATTTTCTTAAATTCACTGTAAAAAATGAGAAGACCGATTACAAAGATTATAAATGGTCCATTTGTAGTCAGTGATTAATCTGGTAATAGGCACACAAAGAGACAATGGCGTCGCAAACAGGTATCGCCTGCACATCGCGTAGATTCCATAAAAACACATTGCACATGCGTGGTTACTAATTTTACATTAATTTGTTTTGTATTCATCCATTTTATATATGCAACTATACATTTTATTTTGTAATTTTTACACACTTTATTGGAATATTACACAAATTATGTAATTTTAATTTACTTTATGTAAAAATCACTAACTTTATAGCAAAAGTCCAAGTTTTTATGAAGTTTTCTGTGTAAAAATAAATAATAATGTAAAATCACTTAGAAAATCGAGCGAATTCTACCTTAACTTTCAAAGTATTTTTACATCCATTTTTTACAGTGTTTAACTGTTCTTTTAAACTCGTAAATTAATTATTCAGGTATCTATATTCGCAACTTTTTTCGGACCTAACAGATCAGCTATTAAATGCTTACAAAATTTATGAAAACACTGGTTTGCGGATAGTGAATGAGCCATTTTCCTGAGAGTAGTTCCTTCAATTATCCACGAGAGGCAGCACTTGTGGTATAGGTACAAACATTATTTATTCCCCATTAGTGTCGTTTCATTTTAGTGTTACAACTTAATTATTTAATTAATTGAATAATAATAATTTAATAATTAAGTTATACCGCTAAAATGACACGACACTAATGGGGAATAAATAATGTTTGTACCTACCACAAGTGCTGTCTCTCGTGGATAATTAAAGGAACTTCTCTCAGAAAAAGGGCTCATTACTTCTTGAAGAGTGTGTTAAATTTGGTGCAGATGTCGGATTGATAAAATGCATGTCGAATATTAAAGTTATAAGAAATTTTGGTCCGACCCCTAGGTCCCGCCATCCGACCGACGCCAATAGTATATGTGCCATATGGCAAATACACTAATAAATAAACGGAACTTTGCGATTTAAAAATTTAATTGAGTTTCAATGAACCCACAGTTAATCTCTTATATATAGTAATCTCTTATATATAGTTACGATGAACATGACAACCATAAACTATCTTTTATGATTTGACTGATTTAAAATTTTATTTTTCAGTCTAGAATAATTCTCGATAATCCTGGATATATTCCATATTTACGTAAGTATTTCTTCAAAACTTTAAAATTATTAGATAAGTAGGTAGGTAACTGGGAGTTTCGAGTTCAAGTCCCGACAGTGGTCATTTGATTTTTTCTTAGATATAGCTCAAAAATCATGGCAGCCTAGCTGTCTGAGATATTTATTATTTTCATCTCTAATTGTTATGTGAATAATATGGTGTGGATATAAGGGGTTTTAAATCGATTGATTTTATCATATACCAATTAATTACTGTCCACAGGAACTCAAAACGTTGTTTATCTATAGGTAAAACCTAAAGGCATCCCAGCCTAACGAGTTTATTAAGTTGATAAAACTTATAAATTGTTAACTCTCGCATGTATAGTGATTCGACTGTTTAATAGCTGTACTATGCTTTGCAGTTTATTTGAATAGTCGACTCTCGCATGTAGTGTGTTTTCAACCTGAAATTGCTATATATAAGAAAGGATCGGTTTCCACTCTCGGGCACTGTGGAGAAATCGATAACTCGCCTAGCCGGAAACTGGGAGTTTCGGGTTCAAGTCCCGACAGTGGTCATTTGATTTTTTCTTAGATATAGCTCAAAAATCATGGCAGCCTAGCTGTCTGAGATATTTATTATTTTCACCTCTAATTGTTATGTGAATAATATGGTGTGGATATATAAGGGGTTTTAAATCGATTGATTTTATCATATACCAATTAAGTAGGTACCTACTTTTGGCCAAGGCAAAATAGGTATTTCTATCTCAAAAAATAATGTTGTTTTGATTTTTGGTACAAAAGATGTTCCTTGGTACCTTAGGAATCTTCCCCTCAAAAGTCCCCGCCTTTGGGGCACCGGCGTCATTCTCTTTTGCGCGAAAAGCCATTCCCACACGCAGAAGTCACTTAAGGTGACTGCAGCTCACCAGCTGTTCAATATGCCACATTATTTACCCGCATAGCTCTATCTTACGAGCATTTGAATGTGTGTGTGTGCATACAACTCACGTGAAAAACAGTTTCGCAAATCTCTAATTTCTACAAAAAACCTAATTATTCAATTTTTGATGGTAATGTTTTTTTTTAAATAAACTAGTAGTAGGTATACTCATTCTTCCCATATGACTTTTCAGACGCTAATGACCTCTGTTGTCGAGCATCTATAATCCACAATTTAAATCCCATATGAGTTTGAGTCAGATTTTTATATATTATTTGATCATGATTTAAAATTAAGTAAAAATAACAAAAATAGCATAAGTTTAACACAAATTTAGGTGCAGGAAAAAATAAATTTCAAAAAAATTCTTGAACAAGCGAAATTTTACAGTATTTAAAAAAAAGGGTGTGGGTCTCGGGACCCCCGACAGATGTGAAACATCAAAGACAACGTTATTGAACTCGGTGGTATTCTCTATGTAGTAATATATATTTTTTCAAAAGCAGCAACTAACTGTTATGCTGACGTAATCCTATATACTGCACTGTAACACACGCGGTTGCCCGAGCGCGCGGAAGCCGAGAAAGAGAGAGTGCCGCAGTGGTAGGGAGAACAGCAGCGAAGGAGCGGACCAAACATTTCGTTGCATATTTCCCCTCACGCGGCTGTTCACTGTCCGACATAAGATGTTTCACATCAAAAACTTTAAAATGTCAATTTGACTTCGCGTAATTTGAAATCGCATGTCGGTAAAGAAATATTGACAAATATCCCGTTTTTTGATACAATTTTTAGGACAAAAGCAACAAGCGACATTTTGTGAAGATTAATGATTAATTGTAGCTAATAAAAACAAAATGTCTTTTGCGACCACAATTTGAAATTTTTTATCCTAAAGGTAGGACTACAATGAAAGATTTTCAAACTTTATTATTAGGTATTTTGTATCGTAATGGTTAAGATCCTTCAAAGTGATATGAATGAAAAATTATTTTAGGAGGTTTTTAGGATCCGTAAATGAAAAGTGACACGTTATTGTTGATCGCGACGTTTCGTCGGAATTCCCGACTTCCTCAGGCTCTCAAAATAAATTAGTTTCACATTTGTCTTAATGTTAATGCCTTGCTTTATCTGAGCAATATTACACTCTATAGACATCGATTATTGTTGATTAAATTAAAATTCTTTTGTCTTTGAAATAATCAATTTTTTTTATTTATTTTTTTTAATAGAGCAAAATCCAAAAACTAATTTATTTTGAGAGCCTGAGGAAGTTGGGAATTTCGACGAAACGTCGCGATCAATAATAACGTGTCACTTTTCATTTACGGATCCTAAAAATCTCCTAAAATAATTTTTCATTATTTTGTATATTTTAAGGTCCTTCCATTTACAATAGTAAGGGAGTAGCAAAACTCAATAATGAAGAACTCAACGAACGAATTTTGGATCCTAGAATATATCAACCGCATCTAGTATTCGAGCATTTTCCAGAACGTCGATTCATGTTTCCTGATATAAAAATAGAAGACGTTATAGAAGCAGTTGTTTTAGAGTATTGAAATTTCTTTTCGATACTATAATACAATATGGTTACTATGGTAATGAAGTAAGTATTGCATCAAGGCCAATGTTTTTAGAATGAGATGTACTGCTGTCAGTCAATCTTTTAATCAGTTTGAATCAGTTTAACATTAATTCAATAAAACTCTAAGACAATGCATGTGTTTAAATATAGTGTGCAACGCGTGTGCTAAATCTTTATGCGTCAGGCGCGATATTTTTAGCACGCGTATGTGGCTCGCAAATGCGCACTCGCCAAGGCTTGTGCGCGCTCGCCTGATGCATAAAGATGTATTTAACACACTAGTTGCACAATATATACCTATAATATTGTTACAAAACTGTTTTCTAAGTTGGCGGAATAAATATTTATTTACAATAATTAAAAATACAATAACAATAAATGCAACAACGAAAAGTCAATTCTAACAATAAAAAAAAACTTTTCCGGCAGGTACTCGTTGTTCAGTATCTTCGATACCATTTCACGCTTTACAACTGTGACCTTTCTTTCTCGTGGTTTCTATTGGAGGCAGTGGCGTAACATCTTGGGGTTTGCTACACTATTATTAGAACAAAGAAAACATAAAAAACAACAGGTTTTTAATGAATTGTAGGATTTTATTTCAGCAAATATTTTTTAATTCCTAATTTCGTTGCGTTGCATTTGCGGTTACAAATAAATAGTTGATTTATCGGTATTCTTGTTATTAAATAATTGCAGATGCTCGGTTATTTATGTATTATATTCATTTATTAATTACAAAATCACTATACCTATGGAATCTGGTTTATTTATTGTTTTTATTTCCATGCCTATGTCTTTCATTCAATACAATTAATTAATTTGACGTTTTTTCGCTCGAGTAACGTCGACTTACATTCAAACGTCGCCAAGTAACAGAAAGCTGACAACAACAGACAAAACAACCACATATAGATCACTCAGATCTCATCAATAATTTAGTATAATATACAAGACACAGTAGTTGACTACTTATACTAAAAACCAAATCTATGTGAAATTTTAGTTACCTATATAATAATAACTGATTTATAGGGTTTTTTGGAAGTTTTTTACAGCCAATTTATTTATATTGAAAGAGTTTTATTTATACTAAACATTTCGCCTTTTTAGGCATCATCAGTAATATTCTGAAATGTTATACATATATATGTTGCAGTCAAAACTCTTAACCAGTCAAAATTACTATTGACTAGCAAAATCAGTCAAAAGTACTTTTGACCGTATGCTTTAGTCAATAATACTTTTGACTAAAATAACAGTTAAAAGTACTTTTGCCCAATGGAGCTGGTTAAAAGTACTTTTGACTAAGTGATTCCGTCAAAAGTGGTTTTGACTGGTTGTATCAGTCAAAACTCTTAAAAAGTTAAGGTGGTCGATAAAAATAACGACAAACGCACATATAAACTTTTATATTACTCATTATTAGTGGAGAACGTGCTGATATTAGAACTAAAATGAGTGACTACGAAAAGAAAGAACGCTTTTTACAAAGAATTTTAGCGATAGAAGATATGAAAGAGTCATTTCAATGTGATGCCAAAAGAAAACCTGTGAATTTTCTGATTACCTACTTTAATGACAATTTTTAAGTGTATGTTTTCTTTGTATTGATTGTAATTTATTTATTTATTTATTTATTTATTTATTTATTTATTTATTTATTTATTTCAACAACAGGGTAGACACCCTGTCAAATTTTTCGTAATAAACGATTTCACATTTAATAAATATCTTTTTTATTCACATCTAACGAGTTAATAGTGCTTTTGACTGATGCTTTATTGCAGTTAAAACTACTTTTGACGAAGAGCGTCAGTCAAAAGTACTTTTAACCGCAAATTTGCAGTCAAAAGTACTAATAACCAATAATTTTCAGTCAAAACCACTTTTCACCAACCTGTTCAGTCAAAAGTACTTTTGACTGATTTTGCTAGTCAATAGTACTTTTGACTGGTTAAGAGTTTTGACTGCAACATATACATTAAAATGAACAATTTATAATACAGTATTTGAAAATAAAGATAAATGAATGAATTAGATTCAAAATACTTACATTTTATAGTGAAATTATGATGTATGAACATTATTTGTTCAACACCCGCAAGAAATATGTAATTTCGTGGCTCTACTGAGAGTGGCCGAAATAATGAATTCTCTGACTGTAGACGTAGAGAATGGGCGAAATGCCATTTCGCCCACGCTCATTACGGGGAACGTTTATGCAAGTGTTGATAGTTTCGTCAATCAATCAGGTCACCCATTATTTCGCCCACGCTCAGCAGAGCCACGAAATGACATATTTCTTGCGTTAGTTGAACAAAATATTGTGTGCGACTATTGGTCGAAAGAGGAGATTCCTCGAGTGCGGTAAAACACACGAGTGGAATCTCCTCTTTCTCCCACTAGTCGCACAATATACTATTGAACGATGTTGTTATTAGCATGGATTTTAGACAACTGTTTCTATTTTTAAAATGAAAGAAAGTTATGGAAGCTATTGTAAGTATATTGTTGTATTTGTATGCAAGTGTGTATACTTGTATTCAGGAGTACCAATTGTATAGATAAAGGAATAACTTTAGGAGGTGTAATGTACTAAGTATTGTTTTAGAGGTACTATTGTATAGATGGAGTATTTTTTTTTTATTAATGAGGGGTGTATTTGTTTTATTTTCTTTAATTGGATTTTTTTTCTTTTAGTGTAAGAGGTTGAAGTATATATAGAATTTAAGTTTTTTATATCAGTTTTATAATTAATTGCATTATTGCGTTTTTTAATTTGAAGCATTTCGTGAACTAGTCTTTTTTTGAAATTTTTTTCTGTTATTAAGATTTTAGGTGATTGAAAATTAAAATTTTGCATATTGTTTACTGCGGGGTCACTTAATGCAGTATTCGGGCTATTGGGTGTAAGTTTTTTTTTGTGATGGAATTTTTGTGTTGAACACAAAAATTCCATCACAACGCTGACCATTACACCACACTGTCCTCAACCTTTATTTTTTATTTATAGTAGATTATAGACGCATCGACAACTTAGGTCATTAGCGTCTTAATACTCTTAATTACGTTAAATAATAACTTCCTTAAAAATAAATGACATCACAAAACATCCATGAGCGGAGGTGGGATTCGAATCCACGACAGTCTGATTCAAAGGTCAGCATGCTGACCATTACACCAAACTGTCCTCAACCTTGATTTAAATCAATATAATATTTAGCTTTAATATTACTCTGTGATACTTGAGTTCCGAGATAACCGGGTCACTGACGAGGCTGCAGCAATTGTCCTGAAGAAGCAGAAATTCGTCCGGATAAAAACTGGTTGAGCGTTTCAAGGCAAAGGGAGGAAGATAACGCGTACACACGAATACATCAGAAGGGTAAGAACCTTCACTCCATTCGACAGGTGCGTATTCAGAAGAAATTATTAATTTCGCGAAAAAAATGACAAACAGTGAATATAATAATCGACTCTACTATTGCGGGAACTGACGAACTGAGACATGACATCTGGTGGCAAAAAATTAAACTGTCATAAAATTGCAACTGTCTAGTTAGTAGGTATATGGTGTTAAGTTGTTAACATTGAAATTTAAATTTAATTAATTAATTAATAAATAAAAATTTAAAAATGGAAGTTGAACGTTTTCCAGAACGTAAAAAATCGAAAGCTAGAGTTTGTCGTGTAGTAAACGGTTGTCAAAGTAAATCTGCTAAAGATTTAGATGTTATTTTTCATAAGTTTCCGAAGCATCATACTGTTGGTATTGAAATGTTTTTTGGTAATAACTATATATAATGTAGAAAAATGTATTGAAATTAAAAGAAGAGACTCGAACAATGAAAATATGTTCTTTACATTTTAAAAAATGTGATTATATATACTACCAAGTAAGTTTACCTACAAAGTAAAAAAAATAATGTTTACAATGTTAAAAAAGTGTATAATACTTATACATGTTTTGGGGTTGTAGCATATTGGAACTCCATAGAGTCTTCTTAATGCAGAAAAAAGCTATAACGATTATTTTCAATCTTGGATATCGTGACAGCTGCAAAGATTATTTTATAAGACATAAAATTTTAACTGCTCCGTCTATCTATATTTTTTACTCGCTTTGTCACATTCGGAAATATTTTTGGAAGTACTCCACTCACAGTACACTGCATAGTTATCAAACACGTAATAATTACAACTTGATTTTACTCCCTAAACCGAACTTAAGTCTCTATTGCAATAGCCCAGAATATTCAGTTTTGACATTTTACAATAGTCTTCCTGCTGAGCTGAAGTCACTTCCTTTCCCTAAATTTAAAAGAGTTACTTCTATAATTAAAACATGTTTGTATTCAGTTAATGAATTTTATTCAATTATAATTATTATTAAATATTTTTGTACGACGAATCCTGCTCACTGCTATATTGGACAATAAATATATTCTATTCTATTCTACATGAATTACATTTTTCTCCCAACTTTGCTTTACAAGAACAAATTATTAAAATTATTTTTCCAGCTTAAGATATTTTAGCATTTTTTTCATGGGGTTCTCTTTCATGTTTAATGTTTGTAAACATAGCGCGTTAATAGCTGTCACATCATTAACACTTTTTTCACAATTTATTCCACATTTAATTAAATGTCCGACAGATAAAATTCGTTCTGCATCATATATATTTTCTTGGTTTGAGTTATCACCAACCTAAGATAATAATTCACTCAAATTTAATAACATTTTAATCGTCAACACTACTATCTTATATGTAATTTTTTTAAAACTGCAATTTTTTGTCGGCCATATTTTTGAAGCCACTCCCACATGTCAGTTCCCAATAGCAATAATTAGACTAATTAGATGTTTCAACTTCATCCTAAAATTTGAACTTTCCTAACGCCTCAAAAACGTAAGTATGAGAAAGAGAACAGTCTGGAAGAAAAATATAGACAGCTGTGTTAGAAGGAACCGCCGCAAGAAGTTTTTATAGACACGGTACTTTAATTGTATAATATGTATTAATTAATTATCTAAGAAATCTTCTTTCAATGTCAATTTGAATCGAAATTAGTTTTATCATTTAAAACGTTTTGGTATTAAACTCTCGAATTATTTATTCTAATCAATCATTCAGTACGATGGGTTCAATTGATCGATTTTGAAAAGATAAAAGGTACAACTGTCGATTAAAATTAATAATCAATACATCTGTAAACGTGCGCTACTTTCCTGCGCTCACAACAAATAAAAACAATTAACCGCGGTCAGATGAAATAAAAGGGCGCCGCGAAAATATCGATCAATCAAACGCGGAGATTCCGACAGCCGATCGAGCTACAAAACTTTAAAAGTATAGAACGATTGCGTTAACACGTCTTATATAGGTAACATCTTCCATTTTATATACTTAAAAGGTTAACCAACTCAAACTTTGGTAGTACGTTTTTTATTTTTTGCCATACTCACTATAAAATAGCTGCTTTACATGCATGTATGACATTTAAAGTGACTTTTGACAGGCCGGTCTGCGGGAACATATCTTTCCCGCACATTAGTGTGGGAAAGCAAACCATTTCCACACTGTATGAAATGAGAAGGTTGATTACATAGATTATCGACGGTCCATTTGTAGCCAGCGATTAATCTGGTAATAGGCACACAAAGAGACAATGGCGTCGCAAAGATGTATTGCCACATCGCGTAGATTCCATAAAAACACATTGCGCATGCCTGGTTACTAATTTTACATTAATTTGTTTTGTATTCATCCATTTTATATATGTAACTATACATTTTATTTTGTAATTTTTACACACTTTATTGGAATATTACACAAATTATGTAATTTTAATTTACTTTATGTAAAAGTCCAAATTTGTTTAACTTTACAGTAAAAGTCCAAGTTTTTATGAAGTTTTTCTGTGTAAAAATAAATAATAATGTAAAATCACTTAGAAAATCGAGCGAATTCTACCTTAACTTTCAAAGTATTTTTACATCCATTTTTTACAGTGCATATTGATTCATGCTTATTCGCTCTGATCCGCACGCTATTGTCTACTGACAGCTACTTTCGGCCTACTATAGAAGTGAAGTTGGCGACACAAATGAACTGTCAAAAAATTTTGAAAATACTGAAAATGGAGTGAAAAGCAGCTATTTTATAGTGCGTATGACAAAAAATACCATAATAGGGGAGAGGGGGGCTAGTTGTTACAATTTTCAAATTTTATTTTTTTACACATGTGCAGAATCCTTAATTAAATCCATGTAAACGCTATGTTACAGTTTAATATTTCCTTTGTACACTTGTAAATTTAAATTAGTGAAAAATCAATTATTCATGTGTGTAGGTACATAATTTTTTTTTCAACAATGCAAATTGTAACAACTTACCCCGTGCAGGGGCAAGTTGTTACACCTAATGGGGCAAGCTGTTACTCAAAGATTAAGCTAGGTAAAATTACAATAAATGTCAATATTAATGTTTTAATTGCTTCAAATTAATCACTAACTGACATACAATGGATACTTACAATTAGTGTAGAAATCATCATTATTGCAGATTGCTGTATAAAACATGTGGCCACCTCTTGCACCTTGTGCACCTAATCCATTCTATATTTCTTGATTTAGAAAAAGGCATCAGACAGGCTAGACATAGGGATGTCCTCGTTTTCTGACTCTTCAGGTTGTGATTCTTGTTTTCGAAAATTTTTCTTGACAGTCATTTAGATGTTACTGTAACAACGTGCCCCACAAATCCTGTAACAACTAGCCCCCATGACCACTAGAACGTTATTTTTCTGCGATTACAAGCATTATTTTAATTATCTGGAAAACAACTAATACAAACAAAAGAGTAATGCATGGGCTTTAAAATGCCACAAGGAGTTTAACGTATCACTTACCGTTGGACGAAAATAAATTTCAGAACACGAGCAAACTAATAACAAATTTATGACACAAAACACTTTTTCCATGTCAGGGAACTTCACGCAAATATAGCTAGTTTAGGATTTCACTCATAGGTTGTATGTGAAGAGGCTTATGTAAAACTGTAATTGTGGTTATCTAAGTACTTAGCAAGCATAAAGAAGTTAATGCATTTGTAACAACTAGCCCCCTTCTCCCCTATATATTTCGCGTGTAATGATATTATGACTCGTGTGATACCGTCACTACTCGTCAGTAATATAAATAATTTCGCAATTAGATATACAATCTACGTTTCTTAAGTGCAACTCATATAGAAACTCCTAAAATAAAACAAAGTTGCCTCGGCAATACAGAGTATTAATGTCGTAAAAACCCAAAAATGCCCAAAACTTCCCTAAAAACATTACCGAAATGCTACTAAAGTACGTGAAAATTCAACTAAAATTTCAAAACGGCCCTAAAACGCACAAAAACCTACAAAAAGTATCCAAAATGGGCAGCAATGCGCAAAACGAACCTAAAACGTCCGAAAATCCCCCAAAAATGCCTCTAAACGCGTAAAAAAATAGTTCTGAGTTCAGTTTCGTCTGTTAACAGAAAACCGTTCGTTTATTGTGTGTAGACTTCAACGATCGATCGAAGTACAAACCTGCAGCCGAGCGACGGGCGACATCAGTCCAATGCGGCGCGGTATTTGTATCTATATAATAAGAATGGTGATTGAAATTGAATGTGTGCGTGCGTGTGTGTGCGTGTACGCACGTCGAAATTGCAATGTGCTGGTGCATTTAACTGCAGTTGTCACATAAGTGTGGTGCAGCCGAGTGTGGCGCAGCGTCTCAGGGTTGCGAATTTTTCAACGCGCTGAAAATTTTTATTTATTTATTGTGAATAATATGTGATGTCACTTAATTCAATTTGAGAGGACAGTGTGGTCCAGCGGTTAGCGTCGCGGCCTCTGGATCAGACTGTCGTGGGTTCGAATCCCACCTAGGTGGGATTTGAACCCACGACAGTCTGATCCAGAGGCCGCGACGCTAACCGCTGGACCACACTGTCCTCTCAAATTGAATAGGAAATGAACAGACTGTCGTGGGTTCGAATCTCGCCTAGGTGGGATTCGAACCCACGACAGTCTGTTCATTTCCTATATAGGTATAGCTATTTCAACATCAAATCTCACTGCATGCGAGAGCGGATAATTTTTAAGTTAAAATCTAACTTAAATAGAAACTCATTGGCCGCGGGAAGCCGTATAATATTTTATTGTGTTAATTAAAGGTGTAACCGTTTTTATAGGCGAGGGAAAAGGATTTAAGATGAAGCTTGCACGTGGTAACTTCCGGTAGAGAATACTCTTAAGTACCTACTAAAATACAAAATATGATAAATAATAATAGTTTTATACGGCTGAAATGCAATTGAAAAATTTTTTCGTTGGAGAGCAGCCAATTATAAGTATATAGGTAATTGTTTCGAAACATATGAGAAAAATCATTTTACCAACCAGTGGTCACAGTCAGGATTCTAACCTGAACCTTTCCACTTTCGCGGCGGAATGAGCTTACAATACTTACACTTCATATCATAGCTATTGCATTAGTATATATATGAATTGACACTCGCATGTAGTGAAAATCTATTGATTCTGAAGCATATAAGGAGAATATTAATTTAGCAATCTTGTCACGGTTGAGTATTGTAAGCTCATTCCGCCGCGAAAGTGGAAAGGTTCAGGTTAGAATCCTGACTGTGACCACTGGTTGGTAAAATGATTTTTTCCACCCAGCGATGTAGCTTAGTGGTACAGCACTAGACTCGCATTGGGGAGGTACTGGGTTCGAATCCCGGCGGAGGCAGATGTGGCTAGGACTTTTTTCTACTGCCTCGACACGCCGAGAAACGGTAATTCCTGTACCGGCCATCTTGTTTGAGGTTTTCCATGGTTTCCCTCAATAATTCCAGATGAATATCGAGATGGTTCCTTATTCAAGGCCATGGCCGAATACCTGTCAAACTCCTATGCTCCCAAAGTTGCCTACCTTATCCTAATTTCCTATAATTCCTCCATTCGCACATTGCTATTAAATAAATTGAAGTATAATAAAAATGTATAAAACGGGAAGTGTTAAAAATGGAAAATAGTAATGGTGCGAATGGCGTCTGTTATGACATAATGTTGAGAAACGGACGTTAAACGCATTATTATTATTATTATTAAAATGATTTTTTCCAATATGTTTCGAAACAATTATATAATTGGCTGCTCTCCAACGAAAAAAATTTACAAAATATGATGTTCCGGTGGAATTCTAGAAGAAAATAACTTTTGAGATATTCTATGGTAGCGGCGCGACGTTACGGACGACGATTGCTTAAGAAGATGCGGCAGACGCACTGACCGGAACACAACACACGCTGAACGGCTAACCGCATTGGATGCGCTTTAAAACTTGGTAGATTGAATTGAATTGGATATTATAATATTATGGCGTAAGTACAGGGAATACCCGCTTCGCACAGCGCTGAATCGTTGATTACAAATAATAAGGATGATCCTAGATCGGTCCAAAAAGTGGACCACATCCTATAAAGATTTTTGTACTTCCCCTTTTTAATGGATCTAGGCCCGTATTCACCAAACACTAGAAGTTACTAATCTTAGAATAAATTTATTCCTTGGAAAAAAATTAACTTTCAATTCACCAAGCAATTCATTCGATAGAATAGTAACTTCAGATACATACATCTAAGACATTTTGTCAAATATTTTGATTCTAAATATTTTGATCGAAAATGTAAATTTATTTTATTTTACTACAAAAGTCTTTACCTGAAAGATATATGGAAAAAAAACAAATACAAAATTTGTTCATAATTAAAAACTCTATCTGACACGTATGTTTGCAAATTACCAATATGCAGTTTTTAATTATACAAAATAATTGTTAAGGAACTGCAGTGATTAAGTTTAAATTAAAAATATTTATCCGAATAGCCATGATTTACTAACCACAATCATAAATTGAAACGTTAAAAACACAATGAAAACAATTTGAATTTGTTGAAGTCATGGCTATTCGGATAAAATATTTTTAATTTAAACTTAATCACAGTTCCTTAATAATTATTTTGTAATTTAAAGCTACATATTGGTAATTTGCAAACATACGTGTCGGGTAGAGTTTTTAATTATATGAACAAATTATGTATTTGTTTTTTTTCACCAAAATATATAGGGAAGCAGGAAAATTCATAAACATTATTTTACATGTAAAATCCCTATTACCCGCAAAGCAATTCAGCACCCGGTATATCGCTTTTAATACTGTAGTTATAATAAAATTAAGCAAAATCGCAGGATAGTGGACAAAATAATTTGATTTATTAAATTAAATGTACGACGTTTCGTCTATAGATTTAGACTTTTTCAAGTACAATCATAAAAATAACAATATTTATGAAAATTAATATTAATTACTAACCATAGCAATTAACATAAGATAGGGTACATAAGACAAAAACATGGTAACATGGTAACAAATTATGTTGACTATAAATTTTAACAATCAATAATAATAATAATACAAAAATTAGTATAATTTCATAATATAATTGTACTGACTACTTAAATTTTGAGTGTCTGTTCTATAATTGATTGAATTGTTTTTTCTAATAAAACACATTTCACTGATATTGCGTTTCTTCCAATTTGACTCTTTATCTAATATTTGAACTTCATTGAAAAGAAATTTATGCCCAGTGTCGAAATGATGAGATGACAACGCCGTTTTATTATCACTTAATAAGTTTATGTTTCTACAGTCCATTTTGTGCTGATAAATTCTATTTTTTAATAACTGTTTAGTTTGTCCCACATAACACTTATTACATTCACAAGGTATTTTATAAATAATATTAGATTGATGTGAGATAGGCGTCTTATCTTTAAGTCTTGTGAATAACCTATCCAATTTATTTAAGTTATAAAACACCAACTTAATATTTGTGTTCGAAAATAATCTGTTGATCTTATAAGACAAGTTCTTCACAAATGGAAATCTAACATAAATCTTGGTAGACTTAGTTCTTTCATCCACAGTATCCAACGTGTTATTTAGGTGATTTTGGTCGTCTATAAACCTATTAACGCATTGATGTATAAAGTTGACAGGGTAATTATTAGCTTTTAAGATATTTTCAACTTTCTTAAAATTGTCCTTATGGTAGTCTTGGTGACTTAATTTTGTTACCCTGTGTAACAAGCTTTTTATAACACTAATTTTCTGCTGCACTGGATGGTTAGATCGAAAATTCAGAAGCCTGCCTGAATGGGAAGGTTTCATATACCAATTCGTTTTTAATTCTCCCGAAGCTGAGCGTGTTACTAAGGTGTCCAAAAATGGAATTGATTTATCAACTTGATAAATCAATTCCATTTTTGGACACCTTAGTAACACGCTCAGCTTCGGGAGAATTAAAAACGAATTGGTATATGAAACCTTCCCATTCAGGCAGGCTTCTGAATTTTCGATCTAACCATCCAGTGCAGCAGAAAATTAGTGTTATAAAAAGCTTGTTACACAGGGTAACAAAATTAAGTCACCAAGACTACCATAAGGACAATTTTAAGAAAGTTGAAAATATCTTAAAAGCTAATAATTACCCTGTCAACTTTATACATCAATGCGTTAAGTGATAATAAAACGGCGTTGTCATCTCATCATTTCGACACTGGGCATAAATTTCTTTTCAATGAAGTTCAAATATTAGATAAAGAGTCAAATTGGAAGAAACGCAATATCAGTGAAATGTGTTTTATTAGAAAAAACAATTCAATCAATTATAGAACAGACACTCAAAATTTAAGTAGTCAGTACAATTATATTATGAAATTATACTAATTTTTGTATTATTATTATTATTGATTGTTAAAATTTATAGTCAACATAATTTGTTACCATGTTACCATGTTTTTGTCTTATGTACCCTATCTTATGTTAATTGCTATGGTTAGTAATTAATATTAATTTTCATAAATATTGTTATTTTTATGATTGTACTTGAAAAAGTCTAAATCTATAGACGAAACGTCGTACATTTAATTTAATAAATCAAATTATTTTGTCCACTATCCTGCGATTTTGCTTAATTTTATTATAATCACGATGGACACGATTTCTAATATAAACTGTAGTTATAGTTCTTTAAAATATCTAGATATTGTTTATTTATTTAAGAACAGTTAGAGCAAGCAGCTTATCCAGAACTATCATGGAACAGAATTCAGGTTACATATTGTTACAAACTGTTTTCTGAGTTGGCGAAATAAATATTTATTTACAATAATTAAAAAACACAATAATAATAAATGCAACAACGAAAAGTCAGTTCTAACAATCAACACAATAATAATAACTAAACAGTAATTCATAAACAAAGCGAAACACTTAAATAACACTTAACAAATAGCTATATATACAAGGATTATTTATTTGTAATTATTTATGTCACTGTGTTTATATCAGATTTATTTCTAACGTTTATTTATGTCGGTCATTTACTCAGTTACTTCAGTACTCTTTATTTATATCCACTCCACTATTTATATCACTGTACTGACTGATTCGACCGTTGATTGACTAATATTTATATCACTGATCCTCTTGATGGCACGACTCACCATTCACTGATTGCCCGATTCCAGTCGACTCGCTGCTTATATACTGGCGCGCGGTGTACACTCAGTGCGTCTTCGTATTCTCCAGTGTTGTCTAGAATCTTCGCGTAGGCACCAGTGTGTTCAACGTCACACACCGCTTCTCAGAATTCTTGCTTGACGTTTATATACAGAATGATCATAAACAATATTTTAAAAATAAATAAATTTTCGATTATTTATTTGTTGGTTTTCTAACCAACGCGGTTCCCTTGTCACCTTGTATAACGCTTATTGAGTCAATGCTGCAGAAAAGTTGACCCAAGCATTGAACGGGGTGTGCCTGTGTTGTTACGCGCACACGTATCTTTTATAGCGTTGTTGTGTAACCACGTGATGCAACTGCAAGTGTTACTGTGGCCTGCCCTTCAGTGAATCCAAATTACTGTGGCCCTTGTCATTTTTGAAGTGAAAACTTCTATAGGCGCGTTAGACAATTTCTGAGAGGGGAAAAACTTATGGGTTCGCGTCACCGTCACCGACATGCTCGTGTTAAAAGTATTGTTACGGATCATCCTGTATATAACCGGCAGGCAAGAGTTCTGAGAAACGGGGGTCCGCTTACTGTAACAACTGGTACCTGCACGAAAGTTCTAGAGAAAGCGAGAACGCACTAGGCTTACGGCACGCAGCATATATAAACAGCGCTACCAGTGCGTGAGGGAATCAGTCAATGGAGAATATTGAGCGACAAATAGTGCGTCTGATATAAATACAGTGAATATAAATATTTGAAACATAAATAATTAGAAATAAATAGTCCTGGTAAATAGTTAATTGTTACGAGTTATTATATATTGTTTACTTGTGTTGATTGTTAGAATTGACTTTTCGTTGTTGCGTTCATTATTATTGTGTTTTTAATTATTGTAAATAAATATTTATTCCGCCAACTCAGAAAACAGTTTGGTGACAGTATAGATATCTATAGCTATGAGTATGACGTATTGCGCTTGGCCAGAGGTGAAAGTAATGTACTGGCGCATGCGCAGTGATCTATGTACACGTATATGCACCAACACAACTGTGTGTATCTATACAAGTAAAATTGAATTGATTACGTGAAAATCTCAATGTGTGTGTATTGTTTAAATTGTGTTTTAGTTTGATTATTATTTTAATTGTTTAATTGTAGGACCATTGTGCAGTACACTAGTGAGTACTAAATATGTTAATATTTTTATATATATGTAGAAAAATGAATAATGAAAACAAAGCATTTATTTTCAAAAAGTTTCCACTTCTGTCGGCAATCCCTATGACTGCCAATTTTTTTAGTATGCTAAGACGCATGTAACAAATCACACGGTACATATGAAAAGTCATTCTACACTCTACAACCTGTAGATACATTATGTTTTCTATTACTTATTAGTTATACTTATACTGTTATTTTATTACTAGAAGTATAAAGTTAGATTATGGAACGTGGGAAGGTGTGCAGATCAATCAATATAATAATAAATAATACTTTATTGTTGCCGTTGCAAAAACATATTATTGATTGAAAAATGTGTAAATTATACCGTAATCCGAGCACTCTAGAGAACATCAACAAACAATTTAAAATCTTTAATAAATAAATTATAATTTTAAAAAAACTAAAAAACACGCTTTAATGAACTAAAAAGTAAAAACATAATTAATTTTATTGTAAAAAAGCGTGGGGTAGTATGAAAATATGATACAAAGCACCCTACGCTTTTTTACAATAAAATTAGTTATTTTTTTACTTTTTAGTTCATTAAAGTGTGTTTTTTAGTTTTTTTAAATTATAATTTATTTTTGCTTTTTAGTCCTGGAGATCCTGGTCAGGATAATGGGACAAACTTATGGAATTATTATATTGTAATCGGTCCTTGATAAGTGTGCAAAGTTTCAGTTCAATCTGAAGTTTTTTGCTTTTTTTTAGTCCTGGAGATCCTGGTCAGGATAATGGGACAAACTTATGGAATTATTGTATTGTCATCGGTCCTTGATAAGTGTGCAAAGTTTCAGTTCAATCTGAAGTTTTTTGCTTTTTTTTTTAGTCCTGGAGATCCTGTTCAGGAAAATGGGACAAACTTATTGAATTATTGTATTGTCGTCGGTCCTTGATACGTCGACAACGTTTAAACTAAATCTGACCGTTCAAAGTTGGTCAAAATCAAGTTCAAAGAAGTCGGTTACAAACTGACAAACAAGCAAGCAAGCAAACATACAGGTGAAGCTAATAATAAAAGCGTGTTAAAAAGCGTGTTAAAAAGCGTGTTAATAAAACACACAAAACTGGCTATAGCTGTCCAACTTTATTTTTAATACTACGTTTCGGTCTGTTATAAGAGACCCTTTTCAAGCACTAGTGCTGGAAAAGGGTCTCTTATAAACTATATTCTCAAACTTGTTGTTTGGAAGTTGGAACAGGAAACGCGGTGTTTACAGTGCGAAAAAAAAACGGAGTAGGCTGTGTCGTCTACACGGCCGCGGATGTTTTGGGCGTGACAACGTCTGCATGGTCTGACAGACCTGTAACTTTTAACCGGTTAGTCGTAGGAAGTTGAAATTTGGCATGCAGATAGAGTTATGTGTTCCGCAGACATTCTAGGAGTAATTTTACAATAAGGAAAACGGAGTAGGCTGTGTCGTCTACACGGCCGCGGATGTTTTGGGCGTGACAACGTCTGCATGGTCTGACAGATCTGTAACTTCTAACCGGTTAGTCGTAGGAAGTTGAAATTTGGCATACAGATATAGAGTGATGCTTTACGCAGTTATTGTAGAAGCCTTTTTATGAAAAAACAAACAAACAAGGTAGGTTGTGTCGTCTACACGGGCGTTTTGGGCGTGACAACGTCTGCCTGGAATGACAGAAATAAAAATCAACTGTTTAGTTTTTGCTGACAATGTAGGTACTTACCTACTGTGTTTATTTACAAAAGTATAACAAGGAAAATATATTATGGTCAGTTAAATATAAATAATAAATAGAATATTAAATTCATAAAGGAGAACCAGTTTGTTCATTGTTAATAATTATTTGTTTTAGATTAAAATGTTGGTATTTCTTATTGGCATTGTTTACATTAATCTTGATTTGTTATTATTTATTAACAGCCCTGAAATGAGATATTTCATTGTTGACTTAACATAATTTACGATATAATAATTTGATGCGGAAAATGTAATTTCAAAACATGTGATTATTAAAAAAATGTATGTGGTACTTATATATTATTCAAAATTTATTTTCATTATTTATTACAGTAGAATCTAGATTAGTCGTCTCTCGATTATTCGTCACCTTCTGTTATCCCCGCTCAAGACTGCTCAAGTTAGATTATTGTGCATTATAGACACCGGACAACAATAAATTTTGATAACAAATAATAATAAATAAAAAATAGTTGGCAAAACCAAAAGTGGAAATTCCGCTAAATTTTTCAATGTATGATAAAGATAATCAAAAAAATATTAGGTAAATAAACCATTAAAAAATTTTAAAAAAATTGAAAAATAATAAAATTTTTTTTTTTTAAATATAAATGAAAATATAAATAAATAAATAAATATCAAGTGAAATAAAAATATAAAATAGATGTAAAAAAAATTATGATATAGGTCGGAGTCGAACTGGAGAACTTCTCCGTACCGATGCAGAATTCTAACGATTAGTCTACGATCGCAATGGATGAATAGCTACTTTTATGGTATAGCAGTAGCACTCAGTTTTTCTACGATATTATTTTATACTGTACAATATTATATTATTATAAGCTGTCAAAAATAATAAAATAAAATTGTTTATAAAAATTAAACTAGTGAACGCATTTCAGTAAATTTAAATAGGGTTCTAGTCTGATAGTAAAGAAAACGAATAAAATATAAACGTATATATATAAAAAAAATTCGTCAAGAATTGCGACCTGTAGAGCCCGGACGTACGGTACGTACGTACAGACCAACCGACAACTGCTGTTCGCGATTTTCAGTTTCAATTTTAGAAGTAATTATGAACTCGTATCAATCTAAAAATGGTTCCATTTTATAGAACAGAATCTCCCCTTTTCAAAAAGCTACAATTTGAATGGATTTCGTGCGAAATTAACCTAGATATAACTTCTTGTCTGAACGAAGCTCCGCTCTGACGCGCTAAGCGATAATAGAGCACATCCGCTAGACGTAGTGTAGCGGCATGTGCAATAAGCAATACAATATCAAATATAAAACACAATCGGCAAAATAAACTTTTGTCGGATTTCTTCGTTGTCGGTACAGTTATGTTGAATGTATATATTCTACCTAAGCTATTTATAATTGTGACCATAGATGTGCGTAATTTAGTAATATTTCAATGTCAGACGCGTGTTTTGTTGTTTTTTTAGTTGTTATTTTCGTTTGTCACGGAGCGATGAATCCAGGGTAGCAGGTTGTCTTTAAATCACACTTCAGACACAAAGACAATAGAAGAACAATACCGAAGTATTACAGGGGAGACGCATATTATACAGTGGCGTTATATATTTTTTGCCACACCCACTACAAAATAGCTATTTTCGATGTATGTATAGCGGCTATTAATGACCCATTTAACAGGCAGGTATGCGGAAAATAGTTTACTTTCTGCACTAGCGCAGAAAATAACGGCTGCCATAGTAACTTCTGTTTATTCGCTCTATACGCCTGCGTACGATCGCGTGCGCCTGTCATTACTTACTTGCACGAACTTCGCGGCACACTGTGGAAGAAAAGATGGCGACGCAAATGAACTGTCAGAATTTTTTGAAAATGACGTGAAAAGTAGGAATTTTGTAGTGGGTATGGCAAAAAATACCATATATGTCTCGTACGTAATGGTATTACGGCTCGTGTGACTGTAAAAAAATCGCTCGTTTTTACATATACTGTCATCACTTCTCGTAATATTTGTCCATTACACATCTAGATATACAATCTACTATTTTGTCATGCCCACTATAAAATAGCTGCTTTACATGCATGTAAAGTTACTTTTGACAGGCCGGTGTGCGGGAATGTAGCTTTCACACACTAGTGTGGGAAAGCAAGGAATTTCCGTAGTGATTTATGTTTATTTGCCTGATCCGTCCACTATATTACATACTCCTGTGCATGCATCGGCCTACTATAGGAGTGAAGATTGCGACGCAAATGTAGTGTTGCCGTCTAGAATCTAGATCTAGACTTTCTAGACTCTTGTCTTGTCTTGTCTAGATTTTCAAGACAAGACTTGCAAAAGTCTTGTCTAGAAATTTTCAAGACAAGACAAAACTTGCTTTATCTAGATCAAGACTCTTACCAAAACTCTAGACAATTTTCAAGAGTCTAGATAAACAGGACAGCGCAGGACACCGAGAAGAACACTACGACCATGTCGAACACACCACTGAAGATGCTTGCCGCAGTTGCAAGTGAAACGTCTGGAAGAAGAAGATGCCATTCCAGTAGACCACGGCTCATAAGCCCGGAAGATTCTTATCTTAATTCTATTAACGCCGGCCGTGAAAGCCTACTTTCTTTTATAAGTAGTTATAGGTAAAGTAAACCACTTGGTTAATCTAGACTCTTGAAAATAATCTAGAGTCTTGATATTAGACAAGACAAGTGTTTTTTAATCTAGACTCAGACTTAGTGAAGTCTTGATATTTCAAGACAAGACAAGACTTTGAAAGTCTAGTCTGAGAAAAGATATAGGAAACATCTCTCTGTCAGAGAACATGATTCCTCATGGAGCGAACTACCCAAGTCTACTTTTAATATTGACGTTAGAACGAGGGGCGCCGCCGCCTCTGGCAAGATGACCATGAGTACGATATGGGAATATGTTCACTCGCAATCTCTAAGTTAAACTGTAAGGTTCTGTTCTGTTCCGGTGGCTGGACACGGAGCAGAGCGAAGCGAGCCGATGGTCAGCCAGGAGAGAACCACCCAACCAAGACACTAATTATACGTAATTTGGTCAGTGCATGTGGATGAAGAAACGAGACTGCCGACGTACAATTCACGCGCGTAAACTTGCTGATTTTAAAAATCTGTTATATAACTTTACTTGTAGGTAGGTATTTATGTGTGTCTGCTACAAATCTTGCAATCAAAATTTCGACTAGTTTTAATTAAGCTAGATCTTTGAAATGTTGCACACGTGTATAAGTCCCGTAACAAATATAAGCTTTGTTTCAACCACTCTGAATACCGTAATATTACCGTCACGCTCATGCGCAGTGGATAGAACGCGTTCCAACCGAACTTGTGATCGTTTGTGGACGATTCTTAAAGCGTTCCAACCGAATTTGTGCTAGTTTGTGAACGGTTTCCGAACGACCATTTCGGTGACATGAAACCAAAATGAAACTGTAAAACTGACGTGCGCATTAAGCACTTTGTTACGTTTGTCTCTGTTCAATACCAACTTGAGACAGTTGTTTATTCATTTTTAATTTGTTTTATTTTTTTGTCTCGTCTCTAATCAAATATCTCTTTATTCTTCATTTGAGATTTGTTTTGTTTTTGCAAAATTATTAATTTAAATATTTATATTTGAATTCTTAATTAATAAAATTTAATTATATTTATATTCGTGTAATTCTAAAAATGTTTTTAACTACAAAAAAAGCCTGAAATTAGGAATTTACATTTGACAAATGACAATTGATATATTTTGATCATATGCTTATGCATGGTCATGGAGGCCATGATCTGATGCACAAAATGGTCACAAAAGCGTTCCAACCGATGTCTACGTTTGTACCGTCACAGAACCGTGCAAGGTTGACGCATGCGCACAAAACCGATAAAAACCGTTTCGTTACCGTTTCAAAACGATCCATTTATGGCAGGTTGGAACATAGCTATAGTATATCTAATATCGTTCTAAATCCAATATGGCGGACGGCCCCAAGATGGCGGATTACCTTTTTCTTCACAACCCCCTTGCGATATGGGTTTTTAACTGATTGATTTGCGGGTTAAGGTATCCTTGGCCCTGCAGGTGCCCGGAGCGCCTGCCCCGGTTGCCCCCCTCCTCAAAGTCGGCACTGAACAAAATAGTTCTTAAAGTTTAGTTAAACCGTAACGTTATTTCGTTACAATTTGTCGTTTGAACTGTATTCCAAGCATAAGTTTTTTATAATAAACAGTATTACATATATGCTTTCGAAGCAAGACATCGTTCCCACTGTTTCAGTTGTATGTGAAAGACGCAAATTAAGTTTTATTATGTAGTTATATTTCATATAAAATACTATAAAATGAATGGATCAGAATGAGCCATGACTATATTAATTACTGATTTATTTGACCCAGCGATGTAGCTTAGTGGTACAGCACTAGACTCGCATTGGGAAGGTACTGGGTTCGAATCCCGACGGGGCAGATGTGGCTAGGACTTTTTCCTACTGCCTTCGCCGAGAAACGATAATTCCTGTACCGGCCATCTTGTTTGAGGTTTTCCATGGTTTTCCTCAATAATTCCAGATGAATATCGAGATGGTTCCTTATTAAAGGTCATGGCCGATTACCTGTCAAACTCCTATGCTCTCAAAGTTGCCTATCTTATCCTAATTTTCTATATTTCCTCCATTCGCACATTGCTATAAAAAATGGTGAAGTTTAGAAAATGTAGAAAAAAACGGGAAAGTGGTGAAAATGGAAAATAGTAATGGTGCGAATGGCGTCTGTTATGACATAATGTCGAGAAACGGACGTTAAACGCATTATTATTATTATTATTGATTTATTTCGGGCTGCAGTTATAGTAATTCGTGTCACACCATTTTTGTCACCCATTTTCGTTTCATCGAACCAGCATTTTATCCTTCAAATCGTCGAGGTAATGTCGCCTAAGAAGTTTTACTTCAAAAACAATTGAGAAAAATGAAACCTCTGTTACAAATATTTTCACTACAACTATCGAGTTCCGACTGTAGGGAGAGGCGGATTTAGATTTTTGCCGCCCTTGGGCTAAAGCAGGACTTGCCGTCCCCTTTATTAAATTTCTATCACCCATCCTATATCTTACCCTCCTTAATTTTTTCCCCAATTCCTCTCCCAAACCTCTTTCCATTCCATTAAATAAAACACTCTCCTCTTTTTTCCCGATCCGTACTCGCCGCCCTCTAATCCCCCCTGTAATTACGCCCCTGACTGTAGGTATACTTGTAGTTTCCTATTGTAACAAAACTGTTTTCTTACGTGGGTGGAATAAATTATTTATTTACAACAATTAAAAATGTAACAAAAATAGATAACAATAAGATGTAACAATTATATCTCAATTCTAATAGTCAACACTGTTTATACAATAATAACACGAACAGTAATTCTTAAACGAGCTGAAGCGCTTTAATACCACTACAATTTATATGCTGTATTTATTTCAAGCCGACACTGTCACACGACACTCGTTGTTTTCTCCGGTGACTGTTCTTGCTTATATAGAGCTAGCAGCTTGACCCCCCCACGCTCGTGCGCTTTCCAGAACATTCTGGTGATTACCTGAGTCTTCGATATCATGCCACGCCTCACCATTGTTGCTTGTTCTCGATGATTTCCATTGTCGCCAGTGGCGTTATATCTGGGGTTTCGCTACACTATATTGCCTATGTTGATAGATAGATATTGTAAATTACAGATGCTCGACAACATAGACTATAAGCGTTTGAGCCTACGTTGATGATTCGTTGTTTATGTTTATGCAGGACAATAATATTTACCAATTTAGAAAAAAGTGAGAATAGCGTGTGGTTATTTGAAGACGACAGTTTATCGTATTATTATATTATGGCAATTATTTACCTTTTAATAACAATAATTAATCAGCGAGGACAAACAAGCTACGTGCAACGATGAAGCCATTATGTCGACGCGTCGCCGCTATTTCAGAACTCTGCAGCTCTTCCTGACTATAAAGGTTAGGTTAGGCATTATCCATCCATTTATGATATCAATGTAAAATATATATAGAACCGTCACTTTTTTATATGTCCGATTTTTGAAAGTGAAAAAATCTGTAAGTAGTGTCCGACCGAAGGTCAGTTTTTGGCCGAAGCCGATTATTCGGCTTTTGCCGTAACCTTCGACCAGTGGCGGCTCTAGGATTTTTTGTTAGGGTGGGCCAGAGTTGGAAGGTGGGCCAATTACATTTGTTCCAAAATTTTCGGTGCTCGTTAAAATTTTAACCCAGATTACTTGCTGTAGAATTTACAAGGAAAATTGTTGAAATTTCGAGGGTTAAAAACGTATTTAAAAGATAAACTAGAGATTGGGGATTATTTCAGGGTGAGCCATGGACAACCCGTTCCACTCTCTAACGCCACCACTGCTTCGATCGAAGCCGAAGGTGTTGTACAATCTATAAATCTATACATATAAATAAAATTGACTGCCTGTCTGCCCGGGCTAATCTTTGAAACGGCTGAACCGATTTCGATGGGACTTTACAGACATGAATAAGAGATTGTCAAAATTGATTTAGGCTACTTACATTTAAATAATGAATGAATAATAATAAAATAAATAAAATAATATTTTTGTGACACCGTTAATGCAAACTTTTGTGGCACCGTTAATGCAAACTTTTGTGACACGTTAATGCAAACTTTTGTGACACCGTTAATGCAAATGTCAAAACGTAGGGTTAAACATATAAATAGATTCGGTTGACTGATTATTTTTGTGACACAGTTAATGCAAACTATTTCCAAGGAAAATCAAGTCGTTGCGTAGGTACCAGGTGGTTATAGGTAGGTACTGAACATTCGTCCGTCCGACGAGCTATAATATTACGAACCACAGAACAATAACATATAATAGAACAATAACATATAATATAATGAATGAATGAATTGTAAATTATAGACGATCGACAACAGAGATTATTAGCGTGTGATATAATATTATGAGTGACAGTACACCAGGTTATATACAAAATCTTATCCGTTACATAGTGAAAAGTTACAACGAGTATCTAGTAACTGTTTATAAAAAGTAATGATTATTTTTTCATGGTGGTATTAGTTACTTCGGGTCGGGTAACGAGTACTCGAGTAACGAATAGTTACTTTTCTTGCATCTCTATCGTCGACCGGTTTTGAATTTCGGAAAGAACATACCTATTTTTGCATTTTACGAGAGCATGTGGACTGGACTTTACAAACGTGTATCAATCTGAAGAAGGTAAGGAGGCGGTGAGCAATTGTCGCCTCGCTATATAAAGTGAATTACAATAATTACGGTAATAATATAAATAC
This sequence comes from Mongoloraphidia duomilia, assembly GCA_039654895.1. Taxonomy (NCBI): domain Eukaryota; kingdom Metazoa; phylum Arthropoda; class Insecta; order Raphidioptera; family Raphidiidae; genus Mongoloraphidia; species Mongoloraphidia duomilia. The sequence continues at coordinate 7,943,992 of CM077523.1, forward strand.
GTACACACATTTATATAGATAAAGACCAAGGTAGTCCTTAATATGGTTATTTTCGAATATTAATGCTCCCATATAAGTTCAAAAATTTCTAAATAAATTTAAATAAAAAACTTTTTAACAAAAAAAAGCCTCCTTCAAAAAGGCACTAAAAAGAGGAAAATAATGAAATTTTGAGGTCTGTGCCAATTAAAATATGAAGTTGGTTAAAAAGAGGATATATTAATCACTATACTATACTTTTTAACCGACTTCATATTTTAATTGGCACAGACCTCAAAATTTCATTATTTTCCTCTTTTTAGTGCCTTTTTAAAGGAGGTTTTTTTTTGTTAAAAAGTTTTTTATTTTTTACTTTTTAGTGTCAAAAAGTAACATTTACCTTAAAGAATCACACGCCGTTATTTACTTTTATTAAAATCAGCCGAACTACTGAACCGATTTTTCTATGGGACCAATCTGAAAGTATATCCTTTCAAATAAAAAAAAAATTTTCAAAATCGGTTCATAAATGACGAAGTTATCCGCGAACATACATAAAACATAAATACATAAAAAATACATACGGTCGAATTGAGAAACCTCCTTTTTTTGAAGTCGGTTAAAAATGTACGTAACCAAAATTTCAGGTCCGTATCTCAATTCTAGCCTTTATCCTAAAGCCTTCGAATTTTCTCACGATTTTAGACACTTCGCAAATCGCAGTGTTAACTTTTTTTCTACTGCAAAATTTTGCTTTAAAAAATTTGAAACTTCGCTAATTTGTTAGAGAAAACTTGTTAAAACTTTTCAAATGTTTGCGTGAAAGCGTTTGACTGAGTTACTAAAAATTCGACTGATGACCAGTCCTATACTTCCCACGTAGTAAATATTTGCAAAAAATAAACACTCTTTTTTTATTCTTTGAAAAAAAGCATGGCCCTCTTTTTTGTTTGGTGATCTACTGATGGCTAGCTTAATATAGCAAAAATCATTGTTACCTTGATTTACGTATAATTTTTATTTTTTTTAGTAAAATATTTTTTTCTCGAAAACTGTACAATTTAGAGAAAAAAAATATTTACATTTTTTTCATATTACAACATCTAGAATTCATTTATATTTTTTTTTACCTATGTTACTACGTGACATTGAGAACGTTTTTTTAATATCTCAGGATCTACTGAACCGATTTGACTCAAAATCTAATCAGATCTAAGTTAAAGGCTGTTAAACACAATAGAACAATCGGCATGCCCGTATTTTGTTTCGTTCTTAAGATATCGAAGGCGAAAAATTGACCACACACACACACACACACACACAAATATTTTTTTCGGATTAAATCCATTACTTCCCTACCATAGTAGAGGTGGGAAGTAAAAATCGAGAGTAGGTTTACTTTCCCTTTTAATTAACTTAGATGCTCAGTCGATATACAATTTATTTTATCCCATTTTCCATTAAACATAGTTCACTTTATAATGAAAAAACAAGTAAATCTAATCTATTTATTGCACATCAGGAAGTTTGTTTTACTTTTTTTTTATCCACCATTAAATAATTGTTTGGAACGACTCAACAATCGAGTTTTGTTGAATGTTGTAGCTTCGACGTAAAAACCCTTTTGCATTATCGATGTATTGATGGCGCCAGCCGCCAGTCGATGTTGATAAAAACCTGGCATCGAACCCAACACCGCCTTTATCAGGGCTTGGCGAATTACCAATAAATTATTATTGATGTCGTAACTCGTAAACAATAAACGAACTTGTTTTTGTTGTAATAAAAAATAGACTACTGGATAGGGACCATTGACCAGCACTAGTGAAGAGCAAAATTGGTCTTGCAGTCTTGGTCTTGGTCTTGCGCCAAAGCAAGACCAAGACCAAGACTATCATTAGACTAGCAAGACCAAGACCGAATATGCAAGACCAAGACCAAATACACAAGACTAATAATAATTAAAAAATTATGTAATTTTGATATTTTTTAACATTTTAATAAAATAAAGTATTTTGTTAGTTAATAATAGATTGTGAATTATTTTTAATTTATAACTATGATGATCTTCAGAAGTAAAAAACAAAAAAAGACAGATAAATGAGCAAGACCAAGACCAAGACCAAGACTGTCCAAGCCTTGGTCTTGGTCTTGTTTTGCTCATCACTAACCAGCACTACCCGCTGAATGGTTAAAATAAGCCACCAACGGTCAGAGCAATTTTGACCTAGTGCCTATTCATATTAAATAATTCATTTTTAAATGCAGTTTAAATTTTAAGTAGATGTGAAGATAGGTTTAAATAAAATATTAGTAAAAAAATTTTTTTAGAAACAAGCTTTAATTGAAATGTACTAAAAAGGAAAAAATAATATTTAATAATTTAGGTTCATAATTATTATAAAAGCGTGGGTTGTAAACTCTATGATAGTTTATTAGTCACAATCCCCGCTTTTATAATAATTATGAACCTAAATTATTAAATATTATTTTTTCCTTTTTAGTACATTTCAATAAAAGCTTGTCTCTAAAAAGTTTTTATACTAATATTTTATTTTGTTCATTTTAATTTTTCAAAATTTTACCCTCCTTTGACACCCGTAGGGGTTGAATTTCGAAAAATCCTTTCTTAGTGGATGCTTACGTTAGAAATTCGAAAAGGAACCAACTATCCAAATTTCAAGTTTCTAGCTTCAGCGATTTGGCCTGGGCGTTGATTAGTCAAAAAAAACCCTACATCCCCGTTTGAACCCCTTATAGGGGTTGAATTTATTTCTAAAAACGATTTATTCATGTATTGTCATTGGGAATACATATGTGTACAAAATTTCAAATCGATCGGATACGTGGAAGTCGTTCAAAATTGACTTGCAAGTTTTGACCTAAACAAACACACAAACTAACTAGGTAACTAACTAACTAACATACATTGCATGTTAAATAAAAGCTTGTAAAAAAACTTGATTTTTAAACGGCCGTATCTTTTTATTGCGTTGAGTTAAAAGCTTGAATTTTTTTTACAGGACTGCAAATATTATAATGGCATTATTGGGTCACCGATAAGCAATACAAACAATTTCAGCCTTGAAGCAATAATAGGTAAATGTGACTATTTTTTTTGTTACATGTTGGAGGCGGTCTGCATCCTACCCATACCGCTATCCAACAAAATCCCTTACACAGGCACTTTAATATACCTCCCTCAACATCTTCACAAAAATAAGGCCTTGAATAAATAACACCAAAAAAATGTCACTAGCTCTCGGTCTACTAGTTCAGTCGCGATGAGTGATCAAGATGAGCTGTAGGCGACGTCCGCGCCCCGCGGCGTCAAAGAAATGACGCCTGTATCGATGACGACGCGATAGTAACTGCGCCAAGTAACGCACGCCGTGTTATGTGTCGCGGCAACCGATCGACCGATTACGGAATTCTTTTGAAGTGTGTTTCTTTTTTTCTTTACTTTTTACGGAAATATTTAGCATATTTTCTATACGCACGATTGCTTTGTCTCATACAGAATACATGATGACTGATGGTCTGAGGCGCGAGTTCAGACAGCGCCGTAGGATCATCGGCGCCCAGGGCAAGATTCTGATTTCGCGCTCTTTGCTTGAAAATAATCATATTCGTATCACTGATTGAGCCCTCTCCGGAATTAACGCCCCTGATGGTGCGGGCCCGCGGTTACCAGGCCCTAGCTATGACGCTGAGCACAGAATAGAAGTTTATTTCAGAAAAAAAACTTTTTAACAAAAAAAACCTCCTTCAAAAAGCCACAAAAAAGAAGAAAATAATAAAACTTTGAGGTCTGCGCCATTTTTAATAAAATATGAAGTCTTTATGTTTCAGGAAAGTCGTTTGGGTCAATTAAATTACTATCAATATATTTCAGTAGACCTGATACCCAAAATTTTATTTATTAATAATCAATTATATATTAATTATCAGACGATCGTTTCGGTCAAGTGTGACCATCTTCAGTGATATTAAATTTCATATCTTAATTGTGATAATATAAAATCGTCTGATAATTAATATAGAATTGATTATTAATAAATAAAATTTTGGGTATTAGGTCTACTGAAATATATTGATAGTAGTGAAATATGAAGTCGGTTAAAAAGTGGATATTAATTAAATGGGCACTTTTTAACCGACTTCATATTTTATTAAAAATGGCACAGACCTCAAAGTTTTATTATTTTTCTCTTTTTCGTGGCTTTTTGAAGGAGGTTTTTTTTGTTAAAAAGTTTTTTACTTTTTAGTTAAAGGAATCACACGCCGTTATTCACTTTTATTAAACCGATTTCTTACGCTGTGTGATATGTGTCTTTTTTATTTTATTTATTTATTGTATATTATAGACGCGTCGAAAACTCAGGTCATTAGCGTCTTCAACACAACAAACAATCTATTTGTGCAGTATAAGAATCCGCCAGCCGGCATACACAAACCGACTGGTACGAGCTCGGGTTCCTGGGAGCGCTAATTCCTACAAAACATTGGAATGCAAACTACATTCCAATGTTTCCCCTGAGGGAGATATGTGTCAAAAAGTGACATTTACCTTAAAGGAATCACACGCCGCTACTCACTTTTTAACACGCTAATATTAGCTTCACTTGTATGTTTGCGTGCTTGCGTGCTTGCTTGCTTGCTTGTTTGTCAGTTTGTAACCTACTTCTTTGAACTTGATTTTGACCAACTTTGAACGGTCAGATTTAATTTAAACTTTGTCGACTTATCAAGGACCGACGACAATACAATAATTCCATAAGTTTGTCCCATTATCCTGACCAGGATCTCCAGGACTAAAAAAAAAGCAAAAACTTCAGATTGAACTGAAACTTTGCACACTTATCAAGGACCGATTACAATACAATAATTCCATAAGTTTGTCCCATTATCCTGACCAGGATCTCCAAGACTAAAAAGCAAAAATAAATTATAATTTAAAAAAACTAAAAAACACGCTTTAATGAACTAAAAAGTAAAAAATAATTAATTTTATTGTAAAAAAGCGTGGGGTGCTTTGTATCATATTTTCATACCACCCCACGCTTTTTTAAATAAAATTAATTATTTTTTACATTTTTTAGTTCATTAAAGCGTGTTTTTTAGTTTTTTTAAATTATAATTTATATTAAAATCAGCCGAACTACTGAACCGATTTAAGTAAAATTTATATGGGACCAACTTCGAGGTATACGTCCTACCCAATAAAAAATTTTCTAAATCGGTTTATAAATGGCGGAGTTCTAAGGTAACAAACAAAAAAAAATAAAAAAAAAATTGAGAACCACCTCCTTTTTTTGAAGTCGGTTAAGTTAAGGTATACAAATATCTATTTTGACACATCAATAAATAATATTCAAACATTTGCAATCATACAAAACAATTGCAGATTGTCAAAAAAAAGAACCCTAGAAACAAGACAAATGATAACCATATTTAAAAATGAAGGAAATGCGCATGTCATAATTTCGGGAATTCACATTCATCGACGGCACCTAATTGGTGACTGACTGGTGTTTTGAGAGCGGATCTTTTCATTGTGTCAAATTTCAACGGACAAAGAGATCGCTTTGCTGCAACATAAATAAAATATAATCGTTTACATACACCTCTATCATTTGTCATTGCAGAAGACGTTTCTGGTATTGATTTGTAATTTTATGATAATATACTTGCATAGCTAACCACCTGACAGTTGCGTTGTAATATGAGTGTCAAACTTATTTTTGTGAAGGCCTCCAGGCACCAGCTTCTACACAGTGCATCCTATCAAATGTCAACAAGCCGTGAGGTGGATCGTTTATTAGGACTAAAGTGCGACCCTTGAGGTCCACACGACGAACTTCCCAGTTTGATAAATATTTAATAATAATAATTAAATTAGATATTACACAGAAAAATAATCATTTTAATCATTAAAACATAATTATTATTTATTTTTAACAATAATTAAAAAAAAGATGTCGGTTCAAAATGATGTTAACACGCCTCGATTGACACCCTTACGAAGTCGATATAATTTTTTATTCGCGAAATATTGTGTAAAATCTACTTTTTTGGAGTCTATTTGGCTAAGAAAAAAGAACGGCTGAACCTATTTTGAAAAAATTTCTTTCAGATCATATTTACGTTAATACGCGTCGATTGGCACCCTAACGTAGTCGATATCATTTTTCATTCTCGAGATTTCGTCTTAGAAAGAAATGGACAACATACGTACGTACGTACACACACACAGACATCTTTTTAATATGAAAAAAATGTAAATATTTTTTTCTCTAAAATGTATAAGTATACCTACTTAGTTTTCGAGAAAAAAAATTCGACTGATGACCAGTCCTATACTTCCCACCTAGTAAATATTTGCAAAAAATAAACACTCTTTTTTTATTCTTTGAAAAAAAGCATGGCCCTCTTTTTTGTTTAGTGATCTACTGATGGCTAGCTTAATATAGCAAAAATCATGGTTACCTTGATTTATGTACAATTTTTATTTTTTTTAGTAAAATATTTTTTTTCTCGAAAACTGTACATTTTAGAGAAAAAAAATATTTACATTTTTTTCATATTATAACATCTAGAATTCATTTATATTTTTTTTACCTATGTTAATACGTGACATTGAGAACGTTTTTTATAATATCTCAGGATCCACTGAACCGATTTGACTCAAAATCTAATCAGATCTAAGTTAAAGGCTGATAAACACAATAGAACAATCGGCATGGTCGTATGTTGTTCCGTTCTTAAGATATCGAAGGCGAAAAATTGACCACATACACACACACACACACACAAACAGACATCAGTCAGAAAATGATTTTAAACGATTGCTAGGGTCTTAAAACGTGAAGATCTGTTTAAATCTCGAAATATTATTTTCGGACTAAATCCATTAGGTACTTCCCTACCATAGTAGAGGTGGGAAGTAAAAATATTTTACTAAAAAAAGAAAATTGTACGTAAGTCAAGGTAACCATGATTTTTGCTATATTACTAGCCATCAGTAGATCACCAATCAAAAAAGAGGGCCATGCTTTTTTTAAAGAATAAAAAAAGTGTTTATTTTTTGGGAAGTATAGGACTGGTCATCAGTATAATTTTTTATTGCGAACTTAAGGATTTTTTATAGGACAAAGGGTCGTAATTCATGTAATAATAAAATTAGAGCGAACGAGCGAAGCGAGTGAGTAGTGTATTAATAAAATTCAAGCGAACGAGCGTAGCAAGTGAGAAATGTATTAATAATATTCGAGCGAACGAGCGAAGTGAGTGAGTAACGTATTAATAAAATCAGCCCGGCTATTTATATATAAATTCTTAGCACCCGGGAAATTCTTAGCACCCGGGAAATTCTTAGCACCCGGGCTTTCTTAGCACCCGGGCGAAGCCAGGCCGGGTCCGTTAGTTTTAAATAAGTTTAAGAGACCCTGCTGTAATATAGACAAATACACTAAATTATAATGTTGAACAGACCTGGTGCGGTTTAAGCATGCGTCATAATTGACTTTTGGAGGATTAGTTACCCTTTTGTAATCCTCTTCGAATCTGTTTGTGAAGGCCGAACGTATTGTCGTAATGAGGGGCTCGCGATGGTCAACCGAAGTTAAATAATAATAGGTCCGCTCGTTAGAAATAGTGAGTAGCAAGATTTGTCTGCGTCAAGCTCGTGATTCTATATCCCAAACTGCAAACTGAATTGTAATAAGTATTTGAAATGGTTATATAGACACATTTTATGGGTTTTCCACGTTTCCACTTTCCATAACATTGTTATCAGGTCTGGGCAAAAGAGCGATATATTTTGACTCGAATCAATGAGCCATTTTCCTGAGAGTAGTTCCTTCAATTATCCACGAGAGGCAGCACTTGTGGTAGGTACAAACATTATTTATTCCCCATTAGTGTCGTGTCATTTTAGTGGTATAACTTAATTATTATATTATTATTATTATTAAAAAATTAATTAAATAATTAAGTTATATCTCTAAAATGACACGACACTAATGGAGAATAAATAATGTTTGTACCTACCACAAGTGCTAAGTGCTGCCTCTCGTGGATAATTGAAAGAACTACTCTCAGAAAAATGACTTAATAGCGGTTCAAATGTAAGTTCCCATTGGAAGTTATTGTAATGGGTCCGAAATCGAAATCAGAATGTATAACAAATTTTTATGTTTCAAGGTCACTACACTATTTTTTTTACACTATTTTTAGAAAGATGTCTGTGTGTATGTATGTGTGTGTGTGTGTGTGTGTACGTATGTACGATGTACGTACGTATGTGTACATTTCTTTCTAAGACGAAATCTCGAGAATGAAAAATGATATCGACTACGTTAGGGTGCCAATCGACGCGTATTAACGTAAATGTAATCTGAAAGAAATGTTTTCAAAATCGGTTCAGCCGTTCTTTTTTCTTAACCAAATAGACTCCAAAAAAGTAAATTTTACACAATATCTCACGAATAAAAAATTATATCGACTTCGTAAGGGTGTCAATCGAGGCGTGTTAACGTCATTTTGATCCGACATAAATTTTATTTTTTTTAATTATTGTTAAAAATAAATAATAATTATATTTTAATGATTAAAATGATTACTTTTCGGTGTAATATCTAATTTAATTATTATTATTAAATATTTATCAAACTGGGAAGTTCGTCGTGTGGACCTCAAGGGTCGCACTTTAGTCTTAATAAACGACCCACCTCACGGCTTGTTATAATTCGAATCGATTCGAATATATTTTATTTATTTATTCTACAGATGCAGTTACTTTGATACATCATAGTAGGTTCTGCCCTAACACTGGACATCCAAGTTGGGCAGGAAATTCTTTTTTTTTTACAGTTTATTTGCGGAAATAAATTAATTTAATTTAATTTAATAAGGATTATCCTATCAAACTTGGCAAGGCCAGTTTTACGTATAATTATAATAAAAAATTCGATTAATCGATTTGAATGAATATTTTTGGCGAATCGAAAATCGATTCATTTTTTTTTTTGACAAATCGTACGAGCCTAGTAGAGACGAAACGTTTTTGGATAATATATGGTAGGTATGTACCTATATAAAAGAGAGTAAAAAAATCTAAATATGAATAAAATAATGTATACTCTTTGAAATGTAGCAGTACTTACAACTTCTTACAAGAGCGACGGAGCGACAATTCAGCTCTTCGAAGAGCGTTATGTCGCTCCGCGTCGCGCTTGTAAGTATAGCTGCATTTGAAAACAGGTAAATTTTTTGATACGTTTGTCGTATCGTGTCGCCATGTGAGAATTTGCCTTGTCCGTCTGTCTCGGCTTGCTTGATGTGTGCAGCTAAAATAGATAGAGAATAAAACTGATTATTTTAAAATAATATACAAATTTTTGTTACACTCGTAGAGATTTAACTGTCTGTAACCAAAATTACTTTTAATACGCATGTACAAGTCGTTATTTTACAAATGTTACTTCACTTGCTTACCTCTTCTGATTTATCCTCAGATATGCTGGACCGTTTGGACTCTACTCTAACAAATTATGGGTGCTGAATTGCTTTCCGGGTAATAGAGATTTAACCCGTAAAATCAAACTTTTGCGATTTCCTGCTTCCCTAATTATTTTAGGAAAAATATCTTCGAATAAAAGTTTTAGAACATAAAATTCTGCATCTAAATCATTAAACAAAATTAGTTTTGCATGCTTTGTAACGGCAGAAATTTGATATGAAAATGTCAAAATTACCTCAAAAACAGATAGCGATAGCCATGGAACTTGAACAAAATGATGACGTTTTAGCTGTCAGAATAATTTCTAATCATTTTGTTCTTAAGTTCCATGCGGCTATCGCTATCTGTTTTTGAGGTAATTTTGACATTTTCATATCAAATTTTTGCTGTTACAAAGCATGCAAAATTAATTTTATTTAATTATTTAGATGCAGAATTTTATGTTCTAAAACTTTTATTCGAAGATATTTTTCCTAAAATAATTAGGGAAGCAGGAAATAGCAAAAGTTTGATTTTACGGGTTAAATCTCTATTACCCGGAAAGCAATTCAGCACCCTGTATATGGGCGTTTTTTGGCGATTTTTTTTAATATTCAATGTCTTCACACCCAACCCTCTGCAAGAGATCGACGTTCATTTATTTCTGAACTGAACCAACTATATCAACCAATTGAAACATTGTTCAAGATTGATAAACCTTCAACTGTCAGCTAGCGTGTAATTTTTTCGTCCGGAGTTTCTTGTCTGTGTTAACGTTTTTATTTTATTTTTTTTTGTGCTATTATTATACAAAATTAAATCGTAATCCGTTCAAATAGTTGTGTACAATAAATGAATAATAATAACCGATAATGATTTGATTATTATAATAAGAAAATGCATACCTACTTTTATTATTACAGAAGTCGAATTATATCTGTAACCAAAGGTAACACTGCTTATGTCGATTAAAAAAATAATTTATTTAATTACATTTAAATTAATTCACACAAGAATCCTTCTTAAATATTTTTCTACAAAACAATATGCGTTAACGTAAGATTTTTCATGGCTGTAAAACTATATTATATTTATTTTGTTCAACACCCGCATGAAATATGTAATTTCGTGGCTCTACTGAGGGTGGGCGAAATAATGAATTCCCTGACTGTTGATAGTACAGAGTGGGCGAAATCGCATTTTGCCCCCGCTCATTACGTGGAACGTTTACGCAATCAATCAGGGCAGAGTGGGCGAAATGCCATTTCGCCCACGCTCATTACGGGGAACGTTTACGCAATCAATCAGGTCACCCATTATTTCGCCCACGCTCAGCGGAGCCACGAAATAACATATTTCTTGCGGTAGTTGAACAAAATATTGTGTGCGACTATTGGTCGAAAGAGGAGATTCCTCGAGTGCGGTAAAACACACGAGTGGAATCCATTAGTCGCACAATATACTATTCCCGCTATTTCACGTTTCTTATTGCACGGCATAACTTAACTAGTGCAAATTGTACAGGCGTTCTCCAAAACACTTTGCCAATTAGTCCAAGCTCCCACCGTACAAAAGTCTACTGAACAACACCACTAAAATTTTGTTAGTGAATCAGATTTATTCGATTTTTACAAGCTTTTATTTAACTTGCAATGTTTGTATGTTAGTTAGTTTGTTTGTGTTTGTTTGTTTAGGTCAAATCTTGCAAGTCAATTTTGAACAACTTCCACATATCCGATCGATTTGAAATTTTGCGTATTTCCGATGACAATACATGAATAAATCGTTTTTAGAATTAAATTCAACCCCTAAGGGGTTCAAACGAGGATGTAGGGTTTTTTTGAATAATCAACGCCCAGGCCAAATCGCTGAAGCTAGAAACTTGAAATTTGGACAGTAGATTCCTTTTCTGACGTAAGTATCCATTAAGAAGGTATTTCTCAAAATTCAGCCTCGAGGGGAATCAAAAGGGGGTAAAATTTTGAAAGATTAAAATGGACAAAATAAAATATTTGGAAAAAAAAACTTTTTAGACAAGCTTTTATTGAAATGTAGGTACTTAAAAGGAAAAAATAATATTTAATAATTTTGGTTCATAATTATTATAAAAGCGGGGGTTGTAGTCTCTATGATAGTTAATTAGTCGCAACCCCCGATTTTATAACAATTATATGAACCAAAATTATTAAATATTATTTTTCTCTTTTTATTACATTTCAATAAAAGCGTGTCTCTAAAAAGTGTTTTTTTACTAATATTTTATTTTATGGTCACTGGTCACTGGTCAGTAAAATACTATACTTAATATTTATACAGATTATAGAAAAATAGCAATTATTTACAATAATTTATCGTTGTATGCCTTGCAATTTTTTTTTGCATGTCTGGCAGACCTCTTCCAAAATTGATAAATGTTCAGTATGAGATCTGCCAGGCATGCAAAAAATACATTGATATTTAATTACCCGGCTAAAAAGAGAATAAAAAGTTCTATCCAAATAGCTAAATAAAAAAAACCCAAATCGGTTCATAAATGACGGAGTTCTGAGGTAACAAACATAAAAAAAAAATGCAACCGAATTTTTTGAAGAAAAAAAAATTGAACGGTGACACCCTGTCTCTGGCCTGTTATACAGAGATATCGTCGATATTTTACCAACATCTTGTAGAAAATTACATCCTATTTACGAATATGTAGACTTTGATGGAGGTGATCTTAAAAAATAATCTAGATAGGCCTGGGAGTTGGGGAGTCAAGATTGGGACATCCTGTATAGAAGTGCAGATAGGGAAATTCCCGGCGCGCGATGTAGGGTGCTGAGCGTGTTAACTATATTAGGGATTTGATATTATATACGGCCAGTTTTATTTTTATTAGAACGATACGCTAATATGAATGAAATATAATTAATATTAACATGCTCCGCTGAAGATAGTAATTGAGTTTGTATTTGCTTTGTTCTTCTCTTAATCTCTACTTGAAAGCAAAATATAATATTATAGCATCGAACAAGAAAATAACAGAAGTGCTTACTTATGGAGCTCATATACTTTAATTATATACCGCGGATTGTCCATTTTTCAATGTGCGGTGAGTGAAGTCCACAAAGAGAGCAAAAATATATGTGTGTCTCTTTTGACGAAGTTATTCCGCATTTATTCCGATGATATCATTGGTCGATGTACGAACGTTCCATCTGAACAAAATGTTGATATAAAGATATCTTTCATTTCGAACAAAATGTAAACAAAACGCTTGACAGCTGTTGTCATTATAACGTAACCTAGTTTAATTTTGTTAAAAACAGTTTTTTTACTCATATTCCTTGAAATTCATAGTGATATAAGAAGTAAACACATGTTTCGGATCTTTTTGGGCATAATAATATTAAAAATATAAAGACAAAGAAATATGTCATGGATGCTATTGACGTAAAACATCAGTGCCCCAGTGGTCAATAGTATACCTTCTCTCTTTTAAAAATTCTGTCTTTGTCTATGGAAGTAGCCAATCAGGGACCTGCCAGCTGGGTTCCCATAAAAAAAGACAGAAATATATACCCGCACGTATGTTGGCTTCACGATTTTTGATCTATCAGCAGTACAGGTTTCTTATGTACATGATGGAGCTAAACAGTTATTTTTTTACAAGCTTTTATTTAACTTGCAATGCTTGTATGTTAGTTTGATTAGTTCAAATCTTCCAAGTCAATTTTGAACGACTTTCACGTATCCGATCGATTTGAAATTTTGTACACATATGTATTCCTGATGACAATACATGAATAAATCGTTTTTAAAAAATAAATTCAATCCCTAAGGGGGTCAAACGAGGGAGTAAGGTTTTTTGACTATCCAACGCCCAGGCCAAACCGCTGAAAGCTATAGAAACTTGGAATTTGGACAGTTGGTTCCTTTTCTGACGTAAGCATCCACTAAGAAAGGATTTTTCGAAATTCAACCCCTACGGGTAAAATTTTGAAAGACTAAAATGAACAAAATAAAATATTAGTAAAAAAAACTTTTTAGAGACAAGCTTTTATTGAAATGTAGATACTAAAAAGGAAAAAATAATATTTAATATTTTAGGATCATAATTATTATAAAAGCGGGGGATTGCAACTAATAAACTATCATAGAGTTTACAACCCACGGTTTTATAATAATTATGAACCTAAATTATTAAATATTATTTTTTTCAGATAGAATCTGTTTTGATTAAAAAACAGAAATGTGGTGATCCTGATGAATATTGGAAGAAAACGGCTTAAAAGTGACTTAAGGATCCAAATAAAAAGCTAATACTGTTTTATTGCATTTATTCGCTCTGATGATGAAAATATAATTTTCGAAACGTTAGCGAATAAATGCAATAAAACAGTATTTGCTTCTTATTTGGATCCTTAAGCCACTTTTAAGCCGTTTTCTTCCAATTATTTTTTTCCTTTTTATTAGTACATTTCAATAAAAGCTTGTCTCCAAAAAGTTTCTTTTACTAATATTTTATTTAAGTGAAATTTTTTAGCCTCGTTTTTTCGTTCGGTTACGCATGTCAAGGTCACGTTACGTTTAATCGATGAATCGCGTATACAGGGTTTTCAAAGTTAAGTCGGCACTATTGCTAACTTAACGTTATTTTTGGATCTACAAAATCGGTTAAATTAGCAAACTAGAAGTATTTTTTCCGCTGAATAAAACGATGAAAACAGAAAAACAATTGAACATCGCGTTTTCGAGTTATGTCAAAAATTTCTATTTTTTTAAATGAGACACCCGGTATACAATATTCACAATCGATAGACAGTTGAATTCTGAACAAAAAGTGTCCCATAGTCTTCTATTCTTATGTCAAAAATGACTAAGTTAATAATGATTTTTCAACACTATTGCAGAACACTTACATCCCAAACAGACAACTTGGTATAAGTGTGTCCACAGACTCATCCTCAACATGGGGATCTCCGTTGTTATGGGAGATAGAGATTTGGTTAAATGAGACAAAATGTGCAGAATCTCCAGTACTACTACCCTGCGTAGTCAAACTTTCCATATTTTGCTTGGTTCGCGACCGACAGTTGAAAAACGAGATTTACCCATTTTCGTTTTTTGTTTATAACTCGCTTATTAAGTAAGTTAGAAAAAAAATATTTTCACTTTCTTAAGGCCGTTTTTTATGAAGATTTCAAATCTCTTTTCATATTTTTATTTACTTTTATGGTTTTAGAGATACTTGTATCAACTTTGTTTTTTTAAATACACGTCAAAGATGGCCATGACACCATTGGAAAGAGATTTTTTTTCTCTTTAATTTGATATGAGGGTTGATGGATTTATTTTCAAAAATAACAGAGTTATACGTAAAACACTGATTTTTAATAGTAGGCTATGCTAAATTAATTGATAAAACAACAGAAGGCTTAGCAAACAGTTGAAATTCGCGTTGGCTTAGTAAACGGCTGTTTTGTTTTAGCTATCAAAGTGTAGTTTGTTGCTAATTTGTCAGTTTACTAAGTGATTTATTAAATTTACTTTTGTTATCATGGAACCATTTTGTAACAATGAATAATTTGATATGTTATCTTGTTACATTCTATGTCACAAAAATTCGACCAGATCTGCAGAAATGTACTTTGATCAGTATCCAGAACGAAGACAACAACCTCATTCGTCTATTTACAGAAACTTAAGAGTAAATTTAATAAACTATGGATCATTTAAAAAGCCGTTTACTAAGTCAACGCGAATAAGTGAAGAAGACAAAACTACTGTTTTACGATCAATTGTTGAAAATCGCTTATTTTTTATTGTTACAAAATGGTTCCATGATAACAAAAGTAAATTTAATAAATCACTTAGTAAACTGACAAATTAGCAACAAACTACACTTTGATAGCTAAAACAAAACAGCCGTTTACTAAGCCAACGCGAATTTCAACTGTTTGCTAAGCCTTCTGTTGTTTTATCAATTAATTTAGCATAGCCTACTATTAAAAATCAGTGTTTTACGTATAACTCTGTTATTTTTGAAAATAAATCCATCAACCCTCATATCAAATTAAAGAGAAAAAAAATCTCTTTCCAATGGTGTCATGGCTATCTTTGACGTGTATTTAAAAAAACAAAGTTGATACAAGTATCTCTAAAACCATAAAAGTAAATAAAAATATGAAAAGAGATTTGAAATCTTCATAAAAAAGGGCCTTAAGAAAGTGAAAATATTTTTTTTCTAACTTACTTAATAAGCGAGTTATAAACAAATAACGAAAATGGGTAAATCTCGTTTTTCAACTGTCGGTCGCGAACCAAGCAAAATATGGAAAGTTTGACTACGCAGGGTAGTAGTACTGGAGATTCTGCACATTTTGTCTCATTTAACCAAATCTCTATCTCCCATAACAACGGAGATCCCCATGTTGAGGATGAGTCTGTGGACACACTGTATAGTCCAGTCACGAGAGCTTAAAAAGGTAGGTCCACCTTGCGTTTTGCGCAGCAAATGATTTTATTTTTTTGTGTCCTCAAGCATGTTTAGGAGATGTCAAATCCAAGTTTGCGACCTCTAAAACAGGGTGGGGGAGTTTTGGTGGGCTAAAAACCATGATTTTTTTGCACTTGTTTCGGTTTTTTGCTTATAACATAAAAACGGCTTGTCCTATCGAAAAAATGGTTCTATTCAAAATTGAAGGGCATAAAATTTACTTCAAAATGCACTAGTCAAATATGTTTTTATTCCGATTTTTACCGACTCTACAGAACTTAAAAAAACAAAAAAAAAAAAACACTTTTTTTGTTTGAAGGCGCTAATCTCAGGAACTACCAGTCTGTAAAAGAAGCAAAGTAAGTACTAATCAATGAGACCCTATACGAGTTTTTTAAAAATTCAATCCCAAAGAGTGAAAACGGGAGTGTGGGATTTATTGTAATAACAAAAAATCCTACATCCACGTTTTACTCCCTGTGGGATTGAATTAAAAAAAATAATCGAATAGCCTATAACCTTCCTTAATAAACGGGCTATCTAACAAAAAAATTTTTTTCAAATCGGACTGGTAGTACCTGAGATTAGCGCGTTCAAACAAAAAAAAAATAAACTCTTTTTTTGTTTGAACGCGCTAATCTCAGGAACTACAAGTTCGATTAAAAAAAAATTTGTTTGTTAGATAGCCCGTTTATTGAGAAAGGTTATAGGATATACGAGTTTTTTTTAAATTTAATCCCAAAGGGGGTAAAACGTGGGAGTAAGATTTTTTGTAATAACAAAAAATCTTACACCCCCGTTGTACCCCCTTTGGGACTGAATTTAAAAAAACTCGAATAGCCTAAAACCTTCCTTAATAAACGGACTATCTAACAAAAAAAATTATTTTTAATCGGACTTGTAGTTTCTGACATTAGCGCGTTCAAACAAAAAAAGAGATTATTTTTTTTTGTTTGAATGCGCTAATCACAGGAACTACCAGTCCGATTTGAAAAATTTTTTTTTGTTAGATAGCCCGTTTATTGAGGAAGGTTATAGGCTATTCGAGTTTTTCAATAGTTAAAAGCTTGAAAAAATGCTTTTTTTTCATTTTGGTAAATTTTGGCGATTTTTTAAGTTCTGTAGAGCCGGTAAAAATGGGAACATAAACATATTTGACTAGTGCATTTTGAAGTAAATTTTGTGCCCTTGAATAGGGCCATTTTTTCGATAGGACCAGCCGTTTCCATATTATAAGCAAGAAACCGAAAAAAGTGCAAAAAAATCGTGGTTTTTAGCCCACCAAAACTCCCCCGCCCTGTTTTAGAGGTCGCAAACTTGGATTTGACATCTCCTAAACATGCTTGAGGACACAAAAAAATAAAATCATTTGCTGCACAAAACGCAAGGTGGACTTCCTCTCGTGACTGGACTAATAGTACCTATCATAAATATAGCAGTACACTGTACACAACGGGATGTTTGGCGTAGGGGTATCGCTACTGCTTTATGCGCAGTAGGTCGCCGGTTCGAACCACGTACCCAATAGCTGGAGCTATACACTTTGGTCTCACAAAATTAATACGCAAAATTGTACAGTGGAACTGAGTGACGGTCACATGTCGTTTTTAAATAGCACAGTAGCTTTAATAGATTGTTGTACTTCAACTAAGTAACCGTTCAATGTTTCTTAAATTTTAGTTTTTTCAAATTTACGTGTATTTTCGTTCTGCATAGTAAAAAAAAGTGGGTGTGTGCTTATGACCACACGACAAGTAAAAAATTCTGATTTTTAAAATATATAATATATGTTTTAGTGTGATCTACTAGCGCACCTATGAACTATAAATAACTTATTACCAACATACTACAAAAACCTTTTCAATTAAGTTTTAGCGTCATCTATTAGCGCACCTATGAACTACAAATAACTTATTACCAACACACTACAAATGCTTTTTCAATTAAGTTTTAGTGTCATCTATTAGCGCGCTTATGAACTACAAAAAACTTATTATCAGGATACTACAAATGCATTTTCGTGTTTGAGCCGAGTAAACCCGATTCAGCGTCACCGACCCGAAGCGTGACGGTTCACTTTCGTTCACTACTCAGGCAAAGTGCGCCTAAGGAAGTTTTCACTTCAAAAATTTTGCAAATTATGCCCGGAATTTTTTTTTATTTATCGCGCCGCGCTGCGCACGTAGTGAATACCAATTTTACATTAGCTGAACTTTAATCTTTCTCGCCGCAAAATGAGTGAATTAAAATTTTTAAGACGAATCGCTTTAATTATAATTGTGAATAAATGTTAACAGATTATGTCTTTACGTTTTTGTTTATAATGATATATAATTTGTATGATGTACTGCGCATGCTTCCGCAGAAAACATATCGTTTATATTTTGTTTCCGCGTCACGTTTTTATAAACAATAAACTGTTCGGTTTCTCGGTTGAAATAATTATTATAGCTTATAACTCAATTATTGATCAATCAAATAAATAATTTATTATCGATTATCACCGATCTAAATTTCTTTGTTATTATTATGCAGTGATTTTTTTATCCAGTAGTTTTGTGGATCACGCAGAATAGTCTGATTTATGCTGCATTGAAAAGAAACAATGAGCCATTTTCCTGAGAGTAGTTCTTTCAATTATCCACGAGAGGCAGTACTTGTGGTAGGGACAAACATTATTTATTCCCCATTATAGTGTCGTGTCATTTTAGTGGTATATAACTTAATTTTTAAATTATTATTATTATTAAATTGACATGGACGAAAGCAACTATAATATATTTAATGTTCAATTTATAATTATACTAGTGGTCCCGTCTGGCTACGCCCGGGTGCTCTAGAAATTTATGATTTATTATCCCCCTCGCGAGAAATTCTCCCCCTGCTAAGCGAAGTCGGGCTGGTGGTGTTTATAAGTATTAGCAGGATCCCGCCAATACGCAAAATACAAAAGAATTTTAGAGTTGTATGCGTTTTGTTACTATCCCACAGGAATTATCCCCTCACCCCGCGAAAAATTTATCAAAACGAGCCGTGAGGTGGGTCGTTTATTAGGACTAAAGTGCGACCCTTGAGGTCCATACGACGAACTTCCCAGTTTGATAAAGATTTAATAATAATGATTAAATTAGATATTACACAGAAAAGTAATCATTTTAATCATTAAAACATAATTATTATTTATTTTTGTATCACTAGTCTCGCTAATTAAGAAGTTTCACTTCAAAAATCGAAACGTCTAACAACTCTGGGCGTCGCACACGCCGCCAAACATAAATAAGAGGTTAGGGATACCACTATCCGGTTTCATAAGTCATAACAACACAAAAACGGAGATAGAGCGTTAATGAGTGATGGTTTGATAAACATCCTTCCTTCGATTTTTTTTTCGAGTCCCGATGTAGTCGTTACGATGTCTTATCTACGACATGTCTACGAGATTACAGTCAAACACGTGTGACTATATGATTTCACGTGCAACTTAAATCGCGTCGGCTTCTTTTTGCATTGCATCCCTTGCTTTTTTATCAACACGTGTTTTGTGTCGAATGCACGGACGCGAAAGATATGACAACCGCAATCTGCAGAAATATTTTAGAAATTATAGAAAAAATCTGCAACATCAGTTACATCTGTGATGCCAGATGTTTAAAATACAAAGCGTAATTCCTAATTGCGTCCATACTATATTTTTAGGGTTCCGTATCTCCGAACGGAACCCTATTACTGAGCCTACGATGTCTGTCCGTCCGTTTGTCACAAGGCTCTGTATCATAAACGGTAAGAGGTAGCTATAGTTGAAATTGTCACAGAATCCTGGCAAATAATAATTAGAATTAAATTATCAATTAATTCTAATAAATTATTGTTTTTGAAGTGAAAACTTTCTTAGGCGCGCTTTGCTTGGACTGTTAACAACAGTGATGTGAAACGCACCCGACGGTGACAATCGGGGCTACTCGGCTCAAACACGAACACGTATTAGCAATATGATGGTGATAGTGTGTAGTTCATAAGTGTGCTAATAGATGACACTAAAAACTTAATACGAGTAAAAAGTCATTTGTAGTTCACAAGTGCGCTAACAGATGACACTAAAACTTAATATTAAAGTTACGGTAATATATTTATTAAATTTAATTGTATAGGCCGATTTTAATATATTTATGGATAAACTGTGTGATTAAAAATTATATAGATATATATTTTAAAATAAAATTAGAAAATCTGAAGTTTTCACTTCTGTCGTGTGGTCATAAGCACACACCCATTTTTTATTTTACTACGACACTGACTCCAGCCGTAGTTGCAAATTTTTTAACTTCCCATTGGAAGTTATTGTAATGGGTCCGAAAATCGAAATCAAAAAGGAAAAAAAATTTTTATGTTTCAAGGTCACTACACTATTTTTACACTACTTTTAGAAAGATGTCTGTGTGTGTGTGTGTGTGTGTGTACGTATGTACGTACGTACGTACGTACGTACGTACGTACGTATGTATGTGTCAATTTCTTTCTAAGACGAAATCTCGAGAACGAAAAATGATATCGACTATGTTGGGTGCCAATCGACGCGTATTAACGTAAATATGATCTGAAAGGAATTTTTTACTTCCCACCTCTACTATGGTAGGGAAGTAATGGATTCAGTCCGAAAACAATATTTCGAGATTTTAAAAGATTTTCACGTTTTGAGACCCTAGCAATCGTTTAAGATCATTTTCTGACTGATGTCTGTATGTGTGTGTGTATGTGTGTATGTGTGTATGTGTGTATGTGTGTATGTGTGTGTGTGTGTATGTGGTCAATTTTTCGCCTTCGATATCTTAAGAACGGAACAACATACGGGCATGCCGATTGTTCTATTGTGTTTATCAGCCTTTAACTTAGATCTGATTAGATTTTGAGTCAAATCGGTTCAGTGGATCCTGAGATATTCAAAAAAACGTCCTCAATGTCACGTATTAACATAGGTAAAAAAAAATATAAATGAATTCTAGATGTTATAATATGAAAAAAATGTAAATATTTTTTTTCTCTAAAATGTATAGTTTTCGAGAAAAAAAATATTTTACTAAAAAAAATAAAAATTGTACGTAAATCAAGGTAACCATGATTTTTGCTATATTAAGCTAGTCATCAATAGATCACCAAACAAAAAAGAGGGCCATGCTTTTTTCAAAGAATAAAAATTAAATTGTGTTTTAAAGACCACCAACAGCTAAGGTTATTTGGGCCTAGTCAAAGAATAAAAAAAAGAGTGTTTATTTTTTGCAAATATTTACTAGGTGGGAAGTATAGGACTGGTCATCAGTCGAATTTTTTAAAATCGGTTCAGCCGTTCTTTTTTCTTAACCAAATAACCTCCAAAAAAGTAGATTTTACACAATATCTCGCGAATAAAAAATTATATCGACTTCGTAAGGGTGTCAATCGAGGCGTGTTAACGTCATTTTGATCCGACATAAATTTTATAAAAATCGGTTCAGCCGTTTTTTTTTTTTTTTTTTTTTTTTTTTAATTATTGATGTTTTAATGATTAAAATGATTACTTTTCTGTGTAATATCTAATTTAATTATTATTATTAAATATTTATCAAACTGGGAAGTTCGTCGTGTGGACCTCAAGGGTCGCACTTTAGTCCTAATAAACGACCCACCTCACGGCTTGTTAAATGTGGCATGAATCAGAAAAATAAGCAGAATTCGAATATCTAAAAATCCAAAGTGGCGTCCATAAGAAAAACCAAAGTTCATGCCTTTATCTCAATATGTAGTGGATATAAAAAAATTTAACCTACGCCACTGAAAAGATCTTAAGAAGTTATCAAAAAATGGTTAAAGAAATTTTCAGATATCTTCTTAAATAAAAAAGTTATGGCCAGTTTTCAAAAATGGCAATTTTCACTATATTCTAAATAAAAATAGCGTGTCAAAATTCAATTGTTTTTTCGACGGGACGTTAATGAGCACATAATTCTGCACTACTTTGCCCATTTAACCGACTTTCTATCTCCACTAATAACAAAGATACCCATGTTAGCCAACGTCGCCGTGAACACCCTGTATATGAGGTGACATACTTACTTAAATAAATTTAAAAAAAATACAGTCGAATTGATAACTTCCTCCTTTTTTGAAGTCGGTAATAAAAAAAAACATAATCCAAATCCTTATACAGCGTTTTGCTGGTTCGGTAATTACTTCAAGTAGATAGGTATATATTATCTGTAAATAGGGGTCACGTAGGCTTTGGTTTGGAACCCATTTAGTACAGACGCCATACTGTCCAGAAGCGTTCGACCGCACTTTGACGTTTATAACCCTCAATTTTGAAATTCAAAACTTATCGATTAAATTTTCAAACAAGCCGTGAGGTGGGTCGTTTATTAGAACTAAAGTGCGACCCTTGAGGTCCACACGACGAACTTCCCAGTTTGATAAATATTTAATAATAATAATTAAATTAGATATTACACAGAAAAGGAATCATTTTAATCATTAAAACATCAATAATTAAAAAAAAAAAAAAAAAAAAAAAAAAAAACGGCTGAACCGATTTTTATAAAATTTATGTCGGATCAAAATGACGTTAACACGCCTCGATTGACACCCTTACGAAGTCGATATAATTTTTTATTCGCGAGATATTGCGTAAAATCTACTTTTTTGGAGGTTATTTGGTTAAGAAAAAAGAACGGCTGAACCGATTTTAAAAAAATTCCTTTCAGATCATATTTACGTTAATACGCGTCGATTGGCACCCCAACGTAGTCGATATCATTTTTCGTTCTCGAGATTTCGTCTTAGAAAGAAATGGACACATACGTACGTACGTACGTACGTACGTACGTACACACACACACACACACACACACAGACATCTTTCTAAAAGTAGTGTAAAAATAGTGTAGTGACCTTGAAATATAAAAATTTTTTTTCCTTTTTGATTTCGATTTTCGGACCCATTACAATAACTTCCAGTGGGAAGTTAATTAGTGGCAACTGTTGTAATAATCAGTTTATTTAAGTGTTTTAAATTGTTTTTATATTATAATTAACTGTAGAATTGATCGTTTTATTCTTAAATTGAAATATTGTGTATTGTGCAATAAAATAACTCACGTGGTGTTTGACATTTGGTAAGTTTAATTTTGAGATTTCAGCTTTAATATTTCTCGTTTGACGTATAAATTATATATTAGATTAAAGAAGAAATTTTTCCTTTTAAAAGAAGGTATAGTTTGCCCGGTTCCAATTTTTTTTTTGTGAAGTCAATGCAAGGTTATGTTGGATAATCGCTGGGGCTAGCTTGTGTTTACTCGCAATTGTGTTTATATTTTTTCTGTATAAATAAGTACTTTACTGTGTTTTTTATGCTTTACCTGTTTAACACCGTATATTGTTTGATTTCACCTATTAGACACCATATTTTATTTTTAATATTTTATTAGGTACCTTTCAAGTATTTTGATATTATAATCTAATTAGGCTTTTTTATCGAATTATTAAATGTTTTTACAATAAATTGACGCGAAATTATTGAATATTTTACGTATTTTTAAAAAGATTTTTTTGAAATATGTATACTTAACACAACCATTACTGGCGCTAGGAGGCCGTTCAAGTATTACGTAAGCAGATTTTTTGCAATTATTAAACCCCCCCTCCCTCTCGACAGCAAAAGTAAGCAAAGCTCTTACCCCCCTCCCATGCTTACGTAAACATTGGTACATGCATTTTTCAATGACGTGTTCTATGGTTTCTTTATTGATTCATGAGCAGCAGTTATAAGCCTAGAAATAAGGAATAGGCTTGGAATAGAGGACTTTAACGCACATAATACTTATTTTAGCAAATTTTGTTGACATGGTATTCAGTATATATTAACGAACAAAACAAACGTATCCATTATTTTCGGGAATCCCTGAAAATGCGTTTCGTTTTCAAGCATATAGACAAGTAGGGTTGCTATATGTGTTCAAACCAAAATCGACTAAATTTTGTAGAAAATTCGAAAAAGTACAAAAATAAATGCTGCTGACGTAATCACCAACCCCTCCATCCCCCATGTCCTCAAAAATAAGCAAAGCAAAGACCCCCCCGCCCCCTGTAGTGCTTACGTAATACTTGAATGGCCCCTAGTCTAAGAATTAGTTTTTATTTATTTGAGTTAACTTCCACATCCTTGCTAAAATATAAAAGTGAAACGTTGTATGTTTGTTTGTTTGACGTTCTTTCACGCTTAAACGGCTGAACGGATTTAAATGAAATTTTGAACATAGATATATATCGAAAATTTGCATATACAGGGTGAGTTCGACCATCCGTATCAGTCGTTTTTTTCGAAAACGGTTAGTCGTAGAGAGTTGTGTCAAAAATTTGTATTATAAAAGCCCTAATAAAGAATCGAATGGTGATAATTTTTTTTCCCGGGAAAGTCGGCTTCCCTATTAGTTTGCTCCAGAATGTCCAGAACTCCGGAATTATAAATGTAACGATAGGTCGAAAGTGGTATTGTTGAAAAGATCTTTAAAAAATAAGCAAGTTTTGTAGGAACATTTTTTTTATTACTGCCACCCCTGTAAATTTCTATAAGTATAAATATAAATTATTATGTGTTCAAAACTCCGGAATTTTAGAAAGCACGATAGGTTGAAAGTGGTGCTGTTGAAAAGCTCTTTAAAAAATAGGCAAGTTTTGTAGGAAAAATTATTTAATTACTGCCACCCCTGTTAAGTAACAATCGTTTGAAATTATTTAACCAAAATTTCATAATAACGATCGAAGTCGGCATTAAAAATCTAGCAACCTTAGACATTGTCACAAGTGTTCAAACTGTCTTCCATTTACTCTTTAATACATACTACTGAGTTCTTCTGGTTATACTGTGAGTGTACTTCTTCAGTGTTTAAGGATCGATAGATAGGTAACTAGATTTTAAATGCGGACTTTTAAGAAGTTCGTTATTATGACATTTTAATTTAGTAATTTTAAACAAATATTACTTAACAGGGGTGGCAGTAATAAAAAAAATGTTCCTACAAAACTTGCTTATTTTTTAAAGATCTTTTCAACAATACCACTTTCGACCTATCGTTACATTTATAATTTCGGAGTTCTGGACATTCTGGAGCAAACTAATAGGGAAGCCGACCTTCCCGGAAAAAAAAATTATCACCATTCGATTCTTTATTAGGGCTTTTATAATACAAATTTTTGACACAACTCTCTACGACTAACCGTTTCGAAAAAAACGACTGATACGGGTGGTCGAACTCACCCTGTATAATAAATAATAAATTTATTCAACCACGGAACACTGTATGTACAGGAGGGTGCGTCATTTACATGCCGGATTAGAATATGTATCATTACGTTAACTGGCCCGGCGTCGCCCGAGTGCAGTCAAATTCGATGAAAAATATAATGTAGCTGTTATTTTAATGTTTCTAAATACATTTAGATTATTATCATTACGCTTCTCTACCCGACTTCGTCCGGGTATGAATTCTTCGGCGCGCGAGCCTAACTCGAACTTGTCTGATAGTCCGTTTTTTTATGAAGGCAGAATGATCGTTCATTATCATCGTCCCAGGGCTTGAGAATAGCGTGTAGCAATGCTGTTGTTTACATGGCGTTGCTATGGTTCCTCTATTATAAGTCTCAAGTTCTCGAGTTCTAGCCCGAGAGCTGGTAAAAGTGTCAATTGAATTTTCAATTTATTATTAAAAAAAAAATAATGAATTGAAAATATGAATTGGTGCTAGGCCCAAATAACCTTAGCTGTTGGTGGTCTTCAAAAAAACACAAATCATCATCCCATCCTTAAGATCAGACCGGATCTTATACATCAATGACCAGTGACCCGTCAGTGATCTTTGAGCCATCGCGGTTGATGTGTTGCAGTTTGCACCACAATGGTGACTGCAGCAGCCCCGATATATATATTATATTATATATGACGACAGTGTGTTGTTTTATTCAGTTGGCGCTAGACGACTAACTGTTTTTATTATATTTATACCTATGGTATATCGACCGCGTATATTGTAACACTCTTTATATGGAAAAGATGAACTCTACTGTAATAATGCCTTTTTCATCAAAGGATAGGAAACTGTTCGGGTGTATAATATAGGGATTTAACATGTAAAATCATAAATATGCAGTTTCCTGCTCTTCTGATTTTTTTAGAGCAAAAATTCATAAAATTAACAAGCCGCCTGAGGTGGGTGCCGTTTATTAGGACTAAAGTGCGACGGCCGCGTTGAGGTCCACACGACGAACGTTCGCGCGAGTTTGATAAATATTTAATGAATAATAATTCAAATGTAGATATGTACACAGGAAAAGTAATCATTTTAACTCATTAAGAGGACATAATTAGTTATTTATTTTTAACAAGTAATTTAAAAAACCAAAACGGCTGAACCGATTTTTATGAAACATCTTATGTCGGACTCAAAATGACGTCAACACGCCTCGATTGACATCCTTACGAGGTCGATAGTGACATTTCCTTGTATCCTCGCCGAGACTCACTTGTGTAAAATCTACTTTCTTTGGAGTCTATTTGGTTAAGAAAGAAAGAACGGCTGAACCGATTTTGAAAAAATTTGCTTTCAGACGCTCGATATCATACGTTAATACGGGTCGATTGGCTTCCGTAACGTCCACGTCGATACTCACTTTTCATTCTCGCAGACTCTTCCGTCTTAGAAAGAAATGGACACATACGTACCACACTGACAGCACACACACACACATCACACACACACAGCATCTTTCTAAAAATAGGTGTAAAAGACTAGTGTGAGGTGACCTTGAAACATACAACCGAATTTGTTATACCACCTCCTTTGATTTCGATTTTCGGACCCATCCGTACGAATAACTTCCGGACATGGGAAGTTAATCCGGAAAAATGACCGGACTGTTGGAAATTATCTATACATGATAGGTCACTTAGTTATAACGAAAATAATTTTTATACAGTGTGGGTACAAACTAATATTATATTTTGTTCTTTTTAATCTTCCTAAATTACTTCTCCTGGTTAATGGTTGCGAGAGAAAGGTGCGCTCAGGTTAAGTTTGCATCACAGCAGAGCACACTGTGATCTCTGTTCTGCTGCTGTTGTCAGTGCGCCATTGTTATTCATGTGCAGTTGTGGTTAAGTGGAACACGCCTGTCGTACCACAAACCGATACGTGATTCGAGTTCTAAATGCGATTTAATATTATTATCATTATTATTATTATATACATACCTGCGAACCTGTACGTTGCGTTATTCTTGTGTTTATAATATTATAAAGGCTGTAATGTTGTTGGATTGTTCTAGTGATGGGCCATACGAGATGTTTTTACAATCGAAACAATTGTAATCGTTCATAATAACAATCGAGTCCACAGTCGACTCGGAGTTTGATTTTACAATCGAAATGTTCGATTGTTCAAATCGATTATTTGCCACATAGGTTATGCTAGTCGACTGACGTTCACGCGACACGTTGATTGGTGCACTGTTCACAAGCTGTTCAGTCGGTATACTCACTACTCTGTGATTTCTTCACTATTGAATTCGTATTACACGATTACTGCTACAATCGACCATCGACTCTACCACTGCAGTTGTTGAGTGATGAACGATTGTAGGTACCTATATTATGTGGCTCTCGACAGTGTACGATTCAGTACTATGCGACTCCGCGGTCTCGGTGAACTATGAAACAACAACAATCGGGTCCAAGTGACAACCATCGAGAGTCGTCGAGATGTTTGAACAATCGAGACAATCGACTAAAACATCTCGTATTCGCGCATCACTAAACTGTTCAGTCAAAGCTGACATACGAGACAGCAGGCGATCGATTGTCGATTACATAAAAGCTTTGCAGCAATCAACAGCTTCCTTAGGAGGAGTCTAGCCCACCTCCATCGACATAGAAATCTAGGGACGTAGTACAATCGAGTGGGGTGGTTGCTGTTAAGGGGGAGGGGCGGTGAGGAAGCAAGTGTGCCCACATTCTTTTTGACGCTTCAGTTGCGCATGCGCTGTACGATCAATTGAGCATGCGCAAAGACGCGGACGACTGCATCTGGCGCAATTGAGGATGCGCAAAGACGCGGCTCAATAGAACGTGGGCACATGCATGGCATGGACATATCTCCATAAGACAGGCATGCACTCTCCCCTGAATGGCTCTCCCCCTCGTCTAAAGTAGTACTTTATAATCCGGCCCTATAACACATTCCTTTGTCTATGCTCACCTCCCACCCGATTAATACTTTATTACACGCTCCCGATCGAATTTTTGATACGAGGCAGAATTGTTTAAGTCGAGCGTTTCTGAGTGATTTCAAAAAAAGCAAAAAAGGTAGTAAGATTTCGTGGTTTTTCGGCTCCCCCCACGTTAGTACAGGGTCCTCAAGGTCGAAAACTCAGATTCTACTCCACATGGGTACCCGCAAACAACACACTAAAATATCATTAACTTCGGAATACTTTCCAGGTAACCCCCTTCATTTGTTACCTGCCGCTTGGACTAAAATGATAACATAAAAAACATTTCTAGCCCCAAACGTTTTTAGACGGCAAGCAAAAATTTTCTTATAAACCAGTGCTGTTATAAAGTTGAGGATTTTTTTTGTAAATAAGTGTCTGTTCATTTTAAGGAACAGTATTAGAGACATCTTTTAATAATCTTTTAAAATTTTAAATCTTAAATTATTTGTTTGTTCCACAGACCTGGGTTTGTTCATTGTTTATATTGTATTTTCTGTGTATTGACATATTTCATACTCCATTTTAGTTTCAAGAAATAAATAAATTTTTAACTTCCCATTGGAAGTAATTGTATAATGGGTCCGAAAATCGAAATCAAAATGTATAACAAATTTTTATGTTTCAAGGTCACTACACTATTATTACACTATTTTTAGAATGATGTCTGTGTGTGTGTGTGTGTGTGTGTACGTATGTGTCCATTTCTTTCTAAGACGAAATCTCGAGAATGAAAAATGATATCGACTACGTTAGGGTGCCAATCGACGCGTATTAACGTAAATATGATCTGAAAGAATTTTTCTTAAATCGGTCCAGCCGTTCTTTTTTCTAAACTAAATAGACTCTAAAAAAGTAGATTTTACACAATATCTCGCGAATAAAAAATTATATCGGCTTCGTAAGGGTGTCAGTCGAGGCGTGTTAACGTCATTTTATAAAAATCGGTTCAGCCGTTTTTTTTTCTTTTAATTATTGTTGAAAATAAATAATAATTATCATGTTTTAATTATTAAAATGATTACTTTTCTGTGTAGGTAATGTCTAATTTAATTATTGTTATTAAATGTTTATTAAACTGGGAAGTTCATCGTGTGGACCTCAAGGGTCGCACTTTAGTTCTAATAAACGACCCACCTCACGGCTTGCTGAATTTGAATTTGAACCGACAAATATAGTATAATATTTTGCCCTTGTAGGCTGCATTTAAACCCCATAGAGGTATCTGCACTAACTTATCAAAATAAACCGTAAATTCCCATTAGAACATCCGGGCGAAGTCGGACCTGGCATACATACAACGCACCAAACCACATAACACTCCTCTTGGCTTCGCCGTAGTCGGATAAAATAAGTTAATTTTGAAAATATTCTTTAGAGAGCATTAATTGCTTGAAAATAATATTATGTTTGAAATGGTTAAAGTAAACGATAAATATTCCAACGAAATTAAGGATAGTTAACCACAGGTGACTGACATCAAGTTGTTTGGTAATCAGCTAATAAAAATTCCTTACGCATTCCGTGTCAACGTCAAGAAGAAGAAGACGAAAAAAACTCTTACAAAATTGTGAACCTCGCCGCAGTTGAGCCATTAAATTAAATTATTTGTACTGCGATTTGCAAGAGGCGTCTTCTAAAATAGAAATCGACAGCTTTGTTTATCTGTTTATAGTAATTTAATTAAAATAACGTACCCGCGCTATTTAAATATGGCGTCATTATATTGATTTGTATTGAAAGAGAGAGAGAGAGAGAGAGAAAGAGAGAGAGGATGAGACAAGGGTATTTATCTGTTACAATGTTGCCAGATTACAAAATCGAATATTTTGGAAGTTTGCATTAATATTTATTCAGCTTCTGTTACATAGGTATCTATATTATAAAAGTCCCCTTTTCGCGCCTGTCCGTCTGTATGTTCGTGATTAACTTGAAAACCGCTGCACCAATTTCAATTTGGTTTTCACGATATACAGGATGTATCACAGGAAACCGAACATAGAGAAAAGTACACAGTACAAATTAGTTAAGATCAGAGATTGCTTTGCTCTCTATTCATGTAAAAAACCATGATAATAATAATTTAGTTAAGTTAGCCATGTGTATTCTATCTTTGTCACGCTACTCATTTTGCTTATGTTTTCCTTGTTGCTTGTAACTTTTCTATGTATTCAATCCTGTGATACACCCTGTATAGAGCATTATTCTGGGAGTGCTTTAAGCTATTATATGATCACAGTGAGTTGTGGGAAGTACAGGTGACATGTTTTACGCTACAAACTGCATAGTAGCGACACCGGACGGAACTTTGGAGCTTAGAATTTAACTGTTGTCACTTTATTTTGACATTGACCATTCTAAAATTGGAATTGCGCACATGCTAAGTCGACGGAAGCGCAAACAAAGCCGGGGTTCAAAATTGAAATGTAACTTTTTAGTAGATATCTAAAGTCTAAACATTAAATTGTTCCTAATAAAATGGACCAGACAGGCCCGGATTTAGAAAATGTATGAAAATACTAGACTGCCGATGGTGAATTATTTACCGAAGGGTGTATATAATTTAGTGCAGATGTTGAATTGATAACATACATGCCGATGAATTATGAAATCAAGAAAAAAATTACCATTAAAAAGAGGTTTTAAGAATTTATTGTTTTATATTTTGCCCAAAAATAAATTTTTGTCGACCGTCTACGTTCTACAATCTACTTCAATATCTAGGTGTCTAAAAAAAATTTAAATGGTCATAATAAAAGATTTAAATGTCACAATGCATGTATTAGCAAATACACTATTTATTGGCAGGGTTCGCACTGCGACCCGAGTTTTTTACCCTGTCCTAGAACAAGTAGGTACATCAAATAGACTTATTATTACAATATTCGTAGTGGCGTAGCTAGGGGGGCAAGGGGTACGCCTTTCTCCAGAACGCTTAGTGCCCCCCCCCCCAGAAAAGTACGATCTATTGTACCTACTTAATTAAAAAAAATGTGAGGCGTCGTGGGACGACTGGCAGATGTGAAATATTTTCATAGCTCTCCCCCTGCGACGACACTTAGGGAAAGAATTTTTAGAATCGGTTCAGTAGTTCCAGATATAAGAATTTATGATTTATAACCCTCCCTCCGCGAGAAATACTCCCCTGCAAAGATAATTAGTGAAAGAATTTTTAGAATCGGTTCAGTAGTTCCAGATATAAGAAAATATGATTTATAACCCCCCCTCCGCGAGAAATTCTCCCCCTGCGAAGGTAATTAGTGAAAGAATTTTTAGAATCGGTTCAGTAGTTCCAGAGAGAAGAATTTATGATTTATAACCCCCCTCCGGGAGAAATCCTCCCCTGCGAAGATAATTAGTGAAAGAATTTTTAGAATCGGGTCAGTAGTTCCAGAGATAAGAATTTATGATTTATAACCCCCCTCCGCGAGAAATTCTCCCCTGCGAAGATAATTAGTGAAAGAATTTTTAGAATCGGGTTAGTAGTTCCAGAGATAAGAATTTATGATTTATTACCCCCTCCGCGAGAAATTCTCCCCTGCGAAGATAATTAGTGAAAGAATTTTTAGAATCGAGTCAGTAGTTCCAGAGATAAGAATTTATGATTTATAACCCCCCTCCGCGAGAAATTCTCCCCTGCGAAGATAATTAGTGAAAGAATTTTTAGAATCGGTTCAGTAGTTCCAGAGATAAGAATTTAAGATTTATTACCCCCCTCCCCGCGAGAAACTCTCTTCCTGTGAAAGTATTGAAACAGCAATACACAGATATTTACACAGGCACACCGTACATGTAACATAGCGACTGTGTAACAGTATAGTGCGGGAAGACGCGACGTAACTACGTGCGTTCTGAACGACGTTCCGTTCAAACGATTTTATACCCGTGCCTTAAGATGTTTCACATTAATAATTATAACATAATATAACGACAATATGATTGTGAAATGTAAATTATTGTTTTATAATCTCGGTCGTGTTGACCAACTGCTCCCCCCCAGGTCCTCCCTAGGTCCTTCTCAGGAATATTGCACGCCAATGAATTCTTGTAATACAAAATAATATTTATCAATCATTTTAAAGCACCTCTGACAAAATGGAGTTTGTTTTTACAAATAAATCGAATTCAATACAAATCACTCCATCATAATATAATACTTGCTAAGTCGACAAGACCACAGAGTTTAAATATTATTAAATGATCATGATCTTGTTTTAATAAAAATGTATTTGTAATCACGATGTAAAACTGACTTGTACCACCGCTCCACATAAAATGTTCGCATGAAACAATACTTCTTGCGTTTATGTCTGTCTGTCTGTGTGTGTGTGCCGTGTATATCTCTGCTGAAACATAAAAATGTTAACAACACGCGGATTGCCTCCGTTAACATCATTGTAACAGCGTCTCTACTGCAACACAGGGACGCACTCAGTGAATTGAGCGCGGGAACTTGTTGGTTCATGACTCAGCGATAGGCCACAGTTTAAATAAATTTATTACCTCTTATACTAACATGCCAGAGGCAGGAAGGTTTGTCATAATACATGAACAATGAAACAATACATTTAAAATTGAATTAAAAAATAAAATACATTGATGATATTAACAGTAATAAAATATAATATTGATGTAGATATGTTTGAACAATTTATATATTCTTCAACCGAATAAAAAGTATTATTAATTAATATTTTTTTACCATTCGGCAGAAATTATTGTAAAGCAAGCAGTTTAATCACTTCCCAATATTTCTGTGCTAAGAAATTCAGTACGCATGCGTCTTCCTGGTTAAAATTAAAACGCAATAAGGTCCGTGTGTTTATGGAACCGGCGCAATGGCTGTCTAAATAACCAAAACCAAAAAATATTAAGTCTATATATGTTTAAATACTCGAAAATTTGTTCCATTCTTTAAAAAAAACCTACACATTGTGTGTTGCTTCGAAAAACGCGGTGAATCAGGCCCTGTTATTCAGCCGCAGAGCTCTCGCATCTCATTGGCTTAGCGAACAGTATAACGCGCAAGTCTGCTCGGGATGATGTGCGCACTCGTCTGGCAAAAACAAAACTTGATAACAAGCCGTGAGGTGGGTCGTTTATTAGGACTAAAGTGCGACCCTTGAGGTCCACACGACGAACTTCCCAGTTTGATAAATATTTAATAATAATAATTAAATTAGATATCACACAGAAAAGTAATCATTAAAACATAATTATTATTTATTTTTAACAATAATTAAAAAAAAAACGGCTGAACCGATTTTTATAAAATTTATGTCGGATCAAAATGACGTTAACACGCCTCGATTGACACCCTTACGAAGTCGATATAATTTTTTATTCGCGAGATATTGTGTAAAATCTACTTTTTTGGAGTCTATTTGGTTAAGAAAAAAGAACGGCTGAACCGATTTTGAAAAAATTTCTTTTAGATCATATTTACGTTAATACGCGTCGATTGACACTCTAATGTAGTCGATATCATTTTTCAATTCGAGATTTCGTCTTAGAAAGAAATGGAAACATACGTACGTACGTACATACGTCACACACACACACACACACACACATACACACATACAGACATTTTTCTAAAAATAGTGTAAAAATAGTGTAGTGACCTTGAAACATAAAAATTTGTTATTCATTTTGATTTCGATTTTCGGACCCATTACAATAAGTACCAATGGGAAGTTAAAAATCATATATTTTGATACTGACTCTTCAAAACCTATATAGGGGTACTTTCCGTTCACCTAGAATCTTGAAATTCGGAACGAAGGAATGTCTCATAGCACAAGTAAAGAAAAATATCCGAAAATCATTAATTTCTAATTCTTCGTGGAATTATTACGTGACAAATCTAATTTTTATTAAATTGTTATAACGGTAAGGAACTCTCAGGGCGCGAGTTCTACTAGCACTTGTCCGTCCTTTTAGTTTGAAAGAATCTTTGATGAAAATGTGGAATACGGTCCTGTTCCCGGCAACACAGTAATTCTCGTCCGATGATAATAATAAGCGTGTTTTACACGCAGTGCTTTGTGGATTCTGCGTTGATCACGCGAGGCTCAACTCAATCCTGCTGCCGAACCACTGAAATCTGAATGAAGTACAACAATAGATCAATGATCAATAAATTGCCCAACCGTAGGGTAGGTACTATAAGATCCTAGATCCGATAACTGACTTTGAATATCTTAGGCTCGTATTCAGCGAACTCGCGGTTAAATTTAACTTTCAGTTAAATGTATAACTATTCTCTTTGCATTAATCTGAGACCTTGAAACGCTGCACTGTAAAAAATGGATGTAAAAATACTTTGAAAGTTAAGGTAGAATTCGCTCGTTTTCTAAGTGATTTTACATTATTATTTATTTTTGCACAGAAAACTTCATAAAACATTTGGACTTTTACTGTAAAGTTATACAAATTTGTGATTTTTACATAAAGTAAATTAAAATTACATAATTTGTGTAATATTCCAATAAAGTGTGTAAAAATTACAAAATAAAATGCATAGTTACATATTATATAAAATGGATGAATACAAAACAAATTAATGTAAAATTAATAACCACGCCTGCGCAATGTGTTTTTATGGAATACCGGTTTGCGACGCCATTGTTTCTTTGCGTGCCTATTACCAGATTAATCGCTGGCTACAAATGGACCATCGATAATCTATGTAATCGGCCTTCTCATGTCTTACAGTGTGAGATAACAACAAAGAAAACCTCCTTCAAAGAAGCCACTAAAAAGAGAAAAATAAAAAAATTTTGAGGTCTGCGCCAATTTAATAAATTAATATGAAATCGGTTAAAAAGAATGATATCAACTCCGGACCAATTTCATTCGACGCATAAATGCACAATGAACACCTGATACGGTTTGCAAAAAATTTTTTTGTGGCGCTACTGTAAAATGTTGGTCTCTAATCTCTAAGGGCACCCAATGGGAAGTTAGCAGTGTGGTTTTACCCACACACCAAGCTTCTTTTTTACAAGCTTTTATTTTAACTTGCAATGTATGTTAGTTTGTGGGTTTGTGTGTTTGTTTAGGTCAAATCTTGCAAGTCAATTTTGAACGACTTCCACGTATCCGATCGATTTGAAATTTTGTACACGTATGTATTCCGGATGACAATACATGAATAAATCGTTTTTAGAAATAAATTCAACCCCTAAGGGGGTCAAACGGAGATGTAGGGTTTTTTTGACTAATCAACGCCCAGGCCAAATCGCTGAAGCTAGAAACTTGAAATGTAGACAGTTGGTTCCTTTTCTGACGTAAGCATCCACTAAGAAAGGATTTCTCGAAATTCAACCCCTACAAGGAGGGTAAAATTTTGAAAGACTAAAATGAACAAAATAAATATTAGTAAAAAAAAGTTTTTAGAGACAAGCTTTATTTAAATGTTCTAAAAAGGAAAAAATAATTTTTAACAATTTAGATTCATAATTATAAAAGCGTGAGTCGTGACTAATAATCTATCATAGAGTTCACGATCCACGCTTTTTATAATATTATGAACCTAAATTATTAAAAATTATTTTTTCCTTTTTAGTGCATTTAAATAAAAGCTTGCCTCTAAAAAGTTTTTTTTGCTAATATTTTTTTAAATTTCATTCCTGACTTTTTTCGATGGATTCGAAATGAGAATATTTTTGTGAGTATAGCAATATCAAAAAAGTGACATGTTGAAAAGGAAAGTTTTTGAGATATTTTTATTTTCTAAAACGATTTTACATCCTGTATGAGGCGAACTGTACACCCTGTATACTGTCAGACGCCGTTTCGTCTTTGTCTTATCCTCCTTTCTTGGCATCGCGTTGTGTACAAGAGCTGATGCTGTGGCATTTGTATTACGAGTATCCAACCTGAGGTCATGGTACACAACGACTGAACAAAACTGACCAAAATATTTGGCTTTGTATTTTAATTTTTAAGTAAAACTTTTTAGCCTCATTTTTTTCCGTTCGGTTACGCCTGTCTTTTATTAACTTCCCATTGGAAGTTACTGTAATGGGTCCGAAAATCGAAATCAAAATATATAACAAATTTTTATGTTTCAAGGTCACTACACTATCTTTACACTATTTTTAGAAAAATGTCTGTGTGTGTGTGTGTGTGGTACGTACGTGCCAATCGACGCGTATTAACGTAAATATGATCTGAAAGAAATTTTTTCAAAATCGGTTCAGCCGTTCTTTTTTCTTAACCAAATAGACTCCAAAAAAGTAGATATCTCGCGAATAAAAAATTATATTGACTTCGTAAGGGTGTCAATCGAGGCGTGTTAACGTCATTTTGATCCGACATAAATTTTATAAAAATCGGTTCAGCCGTTTCTTTTTTAATTATTGTTAAAAATAAATAATAATTATGTTTTAATGATTAAAATGATTATTTTTCTGTGTAATATCTAATTTAATTATTATTATTAAATATTTATCAAACTGGGAAGTTCGTCGTGTGGACCTCAAGGGTCTCACTTTAGTCAAAATAAACGACCCACCTCACGGCTTGTTTAATTTATTTATTGTAAATTATAGACGCGTCGACAACTTAGGTCATTAGCGTCTTGATTACATCAAATAACAATCAACTTAAAACATAAATGACATCACAAAATATCCATGAGCGGAGGCAGGATTCGAACCCACGACTGTCTGATTCAGAGGCGGCGACGCTAACCACTGGAGCACACCGTCATCTGGTTACGTATGTCGAGGTCACGTCACGTCACGTCACATTCCAATCCAATCGAAGAATATTAGTCGTATATATCCCAACAGTATTGCAGAACACTATCGTCATCCCAAACAGACAGCTTGGTATATCATTAAATATTATAATTAAATATTATTTTTTAGTACATTTATAAAACCGTTTAACTTAGAAGTTTTTTTACCTATTTTTATTTTTATAACAAAAAAAAATTATAATTATTGTCAAAGAAAGAATACTTATAACAAAAATTAAAAAATATATAAATAAATATCATGTAGAATTTAGAAAAAAAATACGTCAAAAATGCTACGGTGCCATCAGGTTTCGAACCGAGATTCCTATAAACATACAACGCAAAAACGCTGCTTACTACGCTACCGCTGCAACTGTACGGCGTACAGTTTTTATGTCAGCCGCGCACAGTTGTAAGAGAGTGACCAGTCAGTGTCCAGACGTTAGTATTACCGGCATACTGCAAATACGTGTTCGTGTTTGAGCCGAGTAACCTCGATTCAGCGAGCGTCACCTTCGGGTAGGCGAACGGGCGAATGCGATCGGTTCACTTTCTTTCACTACCAAGGCACTTCCACTTCTAAAACATGTTAACCTGTATTGCAAATATAGTTTCTCTACGGTAGACTGGTCTCTAATCTCTATATAAGGGCACCCAATGGAAAGTTAGCAGTGTGATTTTACCCGCACACGAAGCCTCTTTTTCCAAACTTTTGATCAGTGTGTATCCGACTTTAGCACGTCCGTTATCATCCATGCAGTAGTTTTAGTCACGAAATCTCTATAATACGCTACATTAAAACGAATTCATATAATACATATTAAACCGTGCATCGTTCCTCCGTTTTCGTCCCCGCTCCGTCCCTCCCGCAGGCAACTCGCCCGCCCGTCCGGACCGCCTCTGGCGTCCACTGGCAGCACCGTACAAACACAAAACGCATACCTTGTGGCCATCCATCTATTGTTTATTTAATATAAAAGCTGTACACACTATTAACTGTATCTAAACTGATTAAGCCGTTTTATCTTGCTATTAATAAGCCTTGAATCCGCGACCTATTGTTGCCATAATATGTATCGGTTTTTTCATCGGCCTTTTGTAAT
The DNA here is from genome assembly GCA_039654895.1 of Mongoloraphidia duomilia. Lineage (NCBI taxonomy): Eukaryota > Metazoa > Arthropoda > Insecta > Raphidioptera > Raphidiidae > Mongoloraphidia > Mongoloraphidia duomilia. Next base: position 7,982,091 of record CM077523.1, read on the forward strand.
GTTTCTAATTCAACTAATTATTACTTAGTCATGATGTTTTTATTAGTTTTGTTACAAATTCTTAGAGAATATACTTTTTAAAAAAAAGAGGCATGGTGTGTGGGTAAAACCATACTGCTAACTTCCCATTGAGTGCCCTTAGACATTAGAGGTCTATCGTAGAGAAACTATTTGCAATACAGGTTAACATTTTTTACTTCCCACCTCTACTATGGTAGGGAAGTAATGGATTTAGTCCGAAAAAAATATTTCGAGATTTTAACAGATTTTCACGTTTTGAGACCCTAGCAATCGTTTAAGATCATTTTCTGACTGATGTCTGTATGTGTGTGTGTGTGTGTGTGTGTGTGTGTGTGTGTGTGTGTGGTCAATTTTTCGCCTTCGATATCTTAAGAACGGAACAACATACGGGCATGCCGATTGTTCTATTGTGTTTATCAGCCTTTAACTTAGATCTGATTAGATTTTGAGTCAAATAGGTTCAGTGGATCCTGAGATATTCAAAAAAACGTCCTCAATGTCACGTATTAACATAGGTAAAAAAAAATATAAATGAATTCTAGATGTTATAATATGAAAAAAATGTAAATATTTTTTTTCTCTAAAATGTATAGTTTTCGAGAAAAAAAATATTTTACTAAAAAAAATAAAAATTGTACGTAAATCAAGGTAACCATGATTTTTGCTATATTAAGCTAGCCATCAATAGATCACCAAACAAAAAAGAGGGCCATGCTTTTTTCAAAGAATAAAAATTAAATTGTGTTTTAAAGACCACCAACAGCTAAGGTTATTTGGGCCTAGTCAAAGAATAAAAAAAAGAGTGTTTATTTTTTGCAAATATTTACTAGGTGGGAAGTATAGGACTGGTCATCAGTCGAATTTTTTTTCTCTAAAATGTATAGTTTTCGAGAAAAAAAATATTTTACTAAAAAAAATAAAAACTCGGGTCGCAGTGCCAAAACCCTGCCGACAATATAGTGTATTTGCTAATTGGCATTGTGGCTTTATTATGTGAACTTAAGTTTGTTTTTGGACAAAATAAAAAATTTAACCCCTTAATACATCCCTTAAAATAATATTTTTTTTCTTAATTTCAAAATTTTTATCAATGCAACCTCGGTACCAAATTAAATACACCCTTCAGTAAGTAAAGCACTATCCGTAAACTAGTGTTTTCATAAAATTTGTAACTCCGGTCCTGTCGGGCCGATTTTATTAAAATTTTAGCAGAACATTTTAATCGTTACTAAAGGGTTAAATTTCAATTTTGAAACGATTCTGAGAATTTTTTCGGCATTTTTGGGCCCAAAAACATTTTTCAACCCCTAAAAACCACCCTTAAAATAGTCCGATTTGGCCCATTTTAAATAGGCTTCGTGCGATGATGGATTTTAACGTGCCTACCAAATTTCGTCAAAATCAATTAACTCTTTCGAAAGTTATAGCCCGCACACACACACACACACATATATATATATATATATATATATATATATATATATATATATATATATATATATATAAATATATAAATATATATATATATATATATATATATACATATATAAACAGACATTTCCAAAAATGGTGCCAAAGTGTTCAGGAGGCTATGAAACGTCGAGAAATTTTGGTCCGACCCCTAGGTCCCGCCATCCGACCGACGCCAATAGTGTATGTGCCATATGGCAAATACACTAAAAATTGTACGTAAATCAAGGTAACCATGATTTTTGCTATATTAAGTTAGCCATCAGTAGATCACCAAACAAAAAAGAGGGCCATGCTTTTTTCAAAGAATAAAAATTAAATTGTGTTTTAAAGACCCACCAACAGCTAAGATTATTTGGGCCTAGTCAAAGAATAAAAAAAAAAGTGTTTATTTTTTGCAAATATTTACTAGGTGGGAAGTATAGGATTGGTCATCAGTCGAATTTTTTTTTATGTGAAACATCTTATGTCGGGCTGTGAACAGCCGCGTGAGGGGAAATATGCAACGAAATAATACAACGAAATAATGCAACGAAATGTTCTCCTTCGCTGCTGTTCTCCCCACCACTGCGGCACTTATATTGTACTGGATAAATAATATATAAATTAATTGTCCGGGTATATTAAGTTATACATATATCAGTAACAACGGCTGTCTGATATTTATTTATAAAATTTTTTATTTTTGTTAGATTCTTTCTTTGACAATAATTATAATTTTTTGAAATTTCATGACACCAAAAATTAATTTTTTTGTTTTTTTTTAAAAAAACGAAAATTTGGGTAAATTAGGGTATTTAGGGTAAATTATTTGTTATAAAAAAACGTCAATTCAAATTTTTGCAAACCTTATCAGGTGTTCATTATGCAATTATGCGTCGAATGAAAATAGTCCGGAGTCGATATCATTATTGTTCTTGAGATATATGCGAGCGGAAAAAAGTTCACTAACGTACGAACGAGCGAACGAACGTACATTATTGCAAGGTACTGCAAGAGTCTTTATTCAGGCAAGATCAAGACTATCATTATGGTGGTATATTGATCTTACTTTTGCTCATCACTAATTTCGGGGACCTCAAGTAGGGAAAGTACTGTACAATTGCGAAAAGTGATTTTTACCTAAACAATAGTAGATATCTATCATTCGCATCATGCATATTAATGCATTATGCAACACATTTTCATAGAGTAGAGTGTTTTTTGTGGTGCATCTTCTTAAATTGAAACCGGTTTAAAAAAGCCAAATATAATTTCCTCTATAAAGGAAGGGAGCCGTAAACAGTGTTAATTTAATAAAGACATCAATACTTATTTTATTATATAGGTACCCTGGCTATATGACAACTACCTTTACAGATATTGATCTATGCTTGTTGATCACTTATACAGGGTGTAGACCGAGAGCTAGTGACAATTTTTGGTATTATTTATACAAGAATCAAGGCCTTATTTTTGTGAAGATGTTGAGGGAGGTATATTAAAGTGCCCTGAGTAAAGGATTTTGCTAGATCGCGGTATGGGAGGGATACAGACCGCCCCCAAGATGTAATCAAAAAAAAATGGTCACAATTATTATTGCTTCAAGGCTGAAATTGTTCGTATAGCTTGTCGATGACCCAATAATGCCATTGTAATATTTGCAGATCGATTGGTCAGTATTAAAGGGGTGGCAGATCACCCTAAACGTGTCATGTACCCGACGAAATTTATATTATAAGTTCAAGGTTCAAATTTTAAAATGTTGTTACAGCGACGGTTTTAAGCATATATTTCAATTTGCAGAACAAAATGTCGGTATTAACCCCCTTGCCGAACGGTATAAACACCTAGGTACATGACACATTTAGGGTGATCTGTCACCCCTTTAATACTGACCAATCGATCTGCAAATATTATAATGGCATTATCGGGTCAGCGACAAGCTATACAAACAATATCAGCCTTGAAGCAATAATAAATGTGACCATTTTTTTTGTTACATGTTGGGGGCCGTCTGCATCCCTCCCATACCGCTATCTAGCAAAATCCCTTACTCAGGGCACTTTAATATGCCTCCCCCAACAACTTCACAAAAATAAGGCCTTGAATAAATAACACCAAAAAATTGTCCTAAGCTTCTGTAGGTTTCGGCTGCTTTTCATACTGGAAACTTGTTTTGTAATTGTGATATGCGTGGTCGAGTTTTTTTTTTCAAATTTTTTGTTTTCTTAAAATGTTTGACTTACCTGCATTTTATTCTGTTTAGGCCCGTATTCACCAAACACTGTTAAAGATAGAAGTTACTAACCTTAGAATAAATTTATTCCTTGGAATAAAATAAACTTTCTATTCACCAAGCAATTAATTCGATAGAATAGTAATTAGTAACTTCAGATAAAAATTTACTATATACCATACACCTTAGAGATTTTATCAAATATTATGATTCTAAAGCACGTTTACCAAAGATCCGACCGATGGCGCATCGATCGAAAATGTAAAATGGTGAATATTGACATATTTTACTGACAAAAGCCTTTACCTGGAAGATATGAAATTAATATTTACCTGAAAAGGTCGCCAGGCCATAAAGTAATTTATGCATTTCGTACACACCCTATTTAACTAGGCGAATAAATATTTATACCCTTGAAATTGGACAGAATAACTATTCTTACGATTTATATCTGCAGTAAACTTAACTATGTTTGGTCGGATCTTTGGTAAACGTGCTTTAGAATCAAAATATTTGACAAAATCTCCAAGGCGTATGGTATATAGTAAATTTTTACCTGAGGTTACTATTCCATCGAATAAATTGCTTGGTGAATAGAAAGTTTATTTTATTCCAAGGAATAAATTTATTCTAAGGTTAGTAACTTCTATCTTTAACAGTGTTTGGTGAATACGGGCCTTAGTCTTTTGAATCTATTCATAACTAGAGATTAGAGAATGGCCAATTGGATTTTCAATTTTTTTAAACGAATGTGTAGAGACTTGAAATGTCCTTTCAAATGCGGCACAGCATGACCTCCCTTGCTATATCTAAAAATTTTGAGTTGGCGCCATCTTTGAATTTCCAAAATCAATTTTGTCTTCAAAAAATGGTTGTTGCGATAAAATTTTACCTCAATTTGTTCAAAAAAGTTAAGATGGGGGCTCGATCAGTGAGTTCCATGTTTAAATGCAAAAAAAACATGAATATGAAAATTTATGAAAAATATTAAAATATCTAAAAAAATAACTACGAGGTTAAACTTAGGATTTGCATTATTTTGGAATGATTATTTTGTGGGTTAGTCGATTTCATCTCTGCATGGCCCATATTTTATGTTACAGCCGGTATACGACTAGACCGGGTACTTTATAATATAGTGTGTCGTCTGTCCACCAGTGGGCTATGGCACCGTTATCGTTTTTTTTGTCATCTTTGTTTAGTTACTTCATACCTGACCATTTCACGGTGATTTAGACAGACAAACCGATCTGTCGGATTTTGTTATCCGTTGAACCAGAAGGACACCCTTCTACAGTAGACACTAGACATCCGCATCTGTTATCCCGCTTTGTTTTTATTTACGTTATATTTAAATAAACAAGAGAGTGAGAGAGAGAGAGCGAGAGAAAACTTCGATACTACCTTACGAATATCAATCATAAAAAAGCTTTTAATTTATTAATTTATTTGTTTGGTTAAAAACCATTTTATATCCACATTAGTTTTTGCTCGCGGCTTCGCTCGCGTTGTTCTTGGTTTTGACAAGATTTATTTATATATTTATATCCTCAAACTAATGTTTTCATAAAAATCGTAAGTCCGGTCCTATCGGGCCGATTTTATTTAAATTTTAGCACCACATTTTAATCTTTACTAAAGAGTTAAATTTGAATTTTGAAGCGATTCGGACAATTTTTTCGGTATTTTGGGCTCAAAAACATTTTTCAACCCCTAAAAACCACCCTTAAAATGATCCAATAGGGCCCATTTTAAATAGGCTTCGTGCGCTGATGGATTCCAACGTGCCTACCAAATTTCGTCAAAATCAATTAACTCTTTCGAAAGTTATAGCCCGTAGACACACACACACACACACACACACACACACACACACACACACATACATACATACATATATATATATATATATATATATATATATATAGACATTTCCAAAAATGGTGCCAAAGTGTTCAGGAGGCTATGAAACGTCGAGAAATTTTGGTCCGACCCCTAGGTCCCGCCATCCGATTGACGCCAATAGTGTATGTGCCATAATATGACAAATACACTAATAAAAGCTTGTAAAAAATAATATAAGGACGCACTGTATGTTCGGTTGCTTTGCATCGACCGTTCTGGGGAATAATCCTTAATCGCATTAATGTACATCACGCAGATGTCAAATGGTATTCGATATTATCTGCCAATCGGCAAGCGGAAATATCTCTAATAGTTTACGTGGAGACTTCAATGCGTAGTGAAGGCATTTTAATAAACCTTTTGATAAAATAATGTAATCTTAGTCACAAAATACCTCTTAGTTAAATGTTTTCCATATCGAAGAAATTATGTGCAGCTATTTATTATTTTTATATCTATATTTGTGGTCACAAGGTAAAGTGGCTAATGTTAAGTTTTGACGTGTAATACGTCTTACACTTCAGTCGGTACTCGGTAGGTACCTACTACCTACCTATGTTCAGAAAGATTGCAGCGAAATATGCAACGAAAATCATCACGAAGGGTCCCCAGCAATTACTCGTAGAGATTTTGCAGTACGTTAAATGTAAATACACGATAGGGTAGGTGGGTCCTTAGGCTTCATGCCTCACGAAAAAAATTGTCGTTCGGACGTCATTAGCTCGTGGAAGGGGGGTGGGGCAATTAACTGATTTCGAGCATAATGTTTGTTCAGCCATAACTTCTCGGGGGTTGAACGATTTGAAAAATGTTGACGCCGTTAGGTTCAGAATGTGTACGGAATGGTCCCATATAATTTTTTTTCAATCGGTTTCGTAGTTTATTTTTTAAAATTATTTTTAATGTTTGTTCAGACATAACTTTTCGACGAGTTGACCGATTTAAAAAATATCGACGCCGTTGGGTTCAAAATGTTTACGGATTGATATTTGAGAGATTTATAGGCTAGAAAAAATAAAATGGCCTCAGAATTCAAAATGGCGGCCATATGTACTTTTATAAAAATTATCCGATCCTCTTGAAAATTGATATTTGAGAGTTTTATAGGACACAAAAAAATAAAATGGCGTCAGATTTCAAAATGGCGGCTATATGTACTTTCGTAAAAATTATCTGATCCCTTTGAAAATTGATATTTGAGAGTTTTATAGGATACAGAAAAATACAATGGTGTCAGATTTCAAAATGGTGGCCATATGTACTTTTGTAAAAATTATCCGATCTTTTTGAAATTTGATATTTGAGAGTTTTGCTGTGAACTCTATGATAGTTTATTAGTCACGCCCAACGCTTTTATAATTATGGACCTAAATTATTATTAAAAATAATTTTTTCCGTTTTAGTGCATTTAAATAAAAGCTTGTCTCAAAAAAGTTTTTTTTACTAATATTTATTAGTACATTTATTTTACATATAAAAGTGTATGAGTAAATGTTGCAAATGAACACTATATACTTATTTAACAAAAATCAGACATAAGCCACTTGACCTTTAAACCACAGATATATTGCGCGATATGTATATGAATAGTATTTTTAATTGATGGATGTTTAAGTCAAACGGACAGTGATAAAACATCCGGTCGTATTAAATTGTAATGGCGACGGTGACCAAACTTTGACATGACTCTTCTATGGATGCTGTGCTGCGGTCAGTCTGCATTTAATGACTGTTTTCCAATTTGTATAATATACAGGGTGTAACAATAATGATTCGATAAACGGCATTAAGTAATGGATTTTGCAGAAAAATATAGGTAGGTAATGTTATTTATGAAAATATTTTCCTCACCTCCACGCGTTTAAGATATGTTCCAAAATCATTTTTCATTTGAAAAATTTCAATGGAATTTTCCAGAAAGTGTCTGTCTAGCGGCTAATCTCGAGAACTACTGGACGGATTTGAACGCGGTTTTTAGATTTAGGTCTATAATTATTAGGTGCCCGGTCCGGCTTCGTCTTGATACAAATCGGATTAAGATTTCAAGTTGGATTAAATTCAAGTTTATGTAAAAAGCGTTGTGAATATCTATTATATAATATTATTATACCCTCAATAATAAAGTCGCGTGTATAATTTATTATAAATTCGAGCGAACGAGCTAAGCGAGTGAGCTAGTAACGTTTATTAATTAACTATATTCATTAGAGCGAACGTGCGAAGCGAGTGAGTAGCGTATAAATTAATTATAAATTTGAACGAACGAGCGAAGCGACTGAGTAACGTATTAATTACAAATTCGAGCGAACGAGCGAAGCGACTGAGTAACGTATTAATTTTTAATTCGAGCGAACGAGCGAAGCGACAGAGTAACGTATTAATTATAAATACGAGCGAACGAGCGAAGCGAGTGGGTAACGTATTAATTAATTATAAATTCGAGTGAACGAGTAATTCGACTGAGTAACGTATTAATTATAAATTCGAGCGAAGCGAGTGAGTAACGTATTAATTATAAATTTGAGCGAACGAGCGAAGCGACTGAGTAACGTATTAATTAATTAATTATGAATTCGAGCGAACGAGCGAAGCGACTGAGTAACGTATAAATTAATTATAAATTCGAGCGAACGAGCGAAGCGAGTGAGAAACGTATTAATTATAAATTCGAGCAAACGAGTGAAGCGACTGAGAAACGTATTAATTATAAATTCGAACGCACGAGCGAAGCGACTGATAAACGTATTAATTATAAATTCGAGCGAACGAGCGAAGCGAGTGCACCCGGACGAAGCCGGACGGGACATCTACTTATAGTTATTTATAAAAAAAAATAAAAACGAATGGTTCAAATTCTGTTCGATAAATTTTTTTCCGTTCAACTGTCGTGAATATGTCTTTCTAAGTGCAGTTATTTTGTTTATATAGGTATAAAAAAGGTTGATCTGCATCCGTGAATTCCACACATTTTCTCGGTCGACATGTTTCTGTGTCCAATTAACGAAATCCAACCGCAGAACCTTATTGATTTGTTTGTTCGCTCCGCGATTATCGCTTTTGTTTTAAAATAATCTCCACCGATTTTCATTGGCGTTCAGAGAAAAGAAGAACAACACCGTTAAATATCTGCAGAAATGTTGCCAGATTCTTTGTCAAAAGAGAAACTCAAAATATAGGCCGTTTGGAGATACGCAAATTTTTGATTGATTTGTAGTCTAATTTATACCTTACGATCATAAAAAACGCGGCTAAGTGCGTGTCGGACCATGCACTGTAAAAAATGGATGTAAAAATACTTTGAAAGTTAAGGTAGAATTCGCTCGATTTTCTAAATGATTTTACATTATTATTTATTTTTACACAGCTTCATAAAAACTTGAACTTTTACTGTAAAGTTAAACAAATTTGTGATTTTTCCATAAAGTAAATTAAAATTAGATAACTTGTGTAATATTCCAATAAAGTGTGTAAAAATTACAAAATAAAATGTATAGTTACATATATAAAATGTACATATATAATTGTCAAAATCGGAACAAAACCCGTTCAGGCAGTGGCGACGCTAGAATTTTTTGTTAGGGTGGGCCAGAGTTGGACATGGTGTTCTGAAGGTGGGTCAATAACATTTGTTCCCAAATATATCAGTGCTCGTCAAAATTTTAACCCAGATTACTTGCTATAGAATTTACAAGAAAAATTGTTGAAATTTCGAGGGTTAAAAACGTATATTTAAAAGATAAACTAGAAATTAGGGATTATTCCAGGGTGGGCCAAGACAGTTTAAGGTGGGCCCTGATCTCTAAATACACATAATTTAGAGATTTTATTCTCAATCTGGCAACACTGAATACGCCTTAACAATGTCTACAATATCATGTTTTTAAGTTTAATATACCTATTTTTTATTTTATTTTCGGTGCTCGCGGAGTAGGTAATAATAAAATGAAATCGAGTTGTTTCCTAATTAGCTGGCGATTCTTCGAATTCTATTATATTTTTATATAAAACATAAATGCCGGGCAAGAATTTAGAAAGTTTTTTTAAGAAAAAAGTATAATTTTAAAAAGATACTTCGAAAGTATAAAAGAACAAAAGCTCTAATAAGATTATCAATTTATCGGCGCATTTTAAAAGGGCTTATTAATACACTGCTCGGTTGCAGAAAGCATTGTCAGAAAATTGAATTTTATACTGATCTTAGATTATGACCACGCATATTTCTTCATAAGAAAGGCATTGTAGAATTTTAAATCGATCCTGCTCGAAAAATAATTGATCGATTCAAACGATATTTTTTTTTAATTGTGTATAGGTACTTACATGATCTATTTAACATAGTTTTTGATCAATTATTTGTTAAAAAAATTAAATTGTGTTTTAAAGACTACCAACATAAGGTTATTTGGGCCTAGCACCAATTCATATGTTCAATTAATAATTTTTTTTTAATAATAAATTGAAAATCCAATTGACACTTTTACCAGCTCTCGGGCTAGAACCCGAGAACTGGAGACTTGTAATAGAGAAACCATAGCAACGCCATGTAAACAACAGCATTGCTACACTCTCGGCTATTCTCAAGCCCCAATTATTTGTTTTTGTGTGAGTACAATCTGATGCTCTACATGTCAGAGAGAATTGACAACGACATAATAGATTGTTCCTTCATGTATAAAAAATGTAATTATATGATCACAATTTAAGGTCATTGTCAAATCAGATTTTTTGACAACGCTTTCTGCAACCCAGCATACGTGTGTTTGTTTGCAAATGTTATCACCAAAGTAACTATGGAAACGAAAAAAAAGTTATATTATAGTAGGTAAAGTCAAAAGTCAATTTAGTTCATATTTTTTATCACTCAACTTTATTTAAAAAAAAAGGGTATGACCGTATGTGCCTCACCCACATAAGCGCACGGTCGAAGTTATACTTCATACATTTGCATTTTTGCTTTTCCCCTCTCAGCATTTTTAAAATTTATAAATAATTATTAATAAAATTCATGGATATTGTTACAAAACTGATTTCTGAGTTGGCGGAATAAATATTTATTTACAATAATTATTAAAAACACAACAATAATAAATACAACAACCAAAAGTCAGTTCTAATTATCAACACAAGTAATTAACACTTAAGGGGGCATCCATTAATTACGTGAGGTGATTTTGGCGACTTTTCGACCCCCTCTCCCCCCTTGGTGAGATGTCGTGAGATTTTGCTCGACCCTCTCCCCCCTCCCCTAATCTCACGTGAGATTTTTCAAAATGCGTATTTTTAGTTTAAATATGTTAATGTGTGCTTGATTGCGTTGGATTTATTTAAAAAAACATAATTTGCTTAATTATTTTTATTTAAGACTAGTTAAGACTAGTATTTCAGACTTCTAAGAAACATGTTTTACTTAATTTAACCCAGTTTCCCGCAATTTTACACTGTTTCTTGCGGAAAAAAATTACGTGATATTTGCCGTGACCCCCCCTCTGCCCCACGTGAGATTGGGTGAGGTTTGGCTCAACCCTCTCCCTCCTCTAAACGCCTCACGTAATTAATGGACGCACCCTAACTATATACAATTGACTACACTAATATTTATTTTATCAGGTGAATTTATATCACGGAACTATTTATATCACTGTATTTATATCAGATTTATTTCTAACGTTTATTTATGTCGGTAATTTACTCAGTTACTTCAGTACTAGGTATTTATTTAGATCCACTCCACTGTTTATATCACTGTACTGACTGATTCGACCGTTGATTGACTAATATTTTTATCACTGATCCGCTTGGTTGCACGACTCACCATTGACTGTGTATTCGACATTACTCTGACTTCCTCGCACTCGCTTGCTTATATAGGCCGCTTGGCTTAGGCACAGCGCGTTCTAGCGTTCTCTAGAATGTTCGTGCAGTTACTCGTTGTTCAGCAGCAGCCACCGCTTCTCAGAATTCCTGCCTGACGTTTATATACAGGGTGATCCGTAACAATATCATAACATCTACCTACATCTATACATAAGTATCCTGCAAAGCCTGCTTACAATTTTACACTATTTTGAAACGTCAAAAAATTGATTTTTAAAATTATAAAATGTATAAGAAAATGATTTTTTTCTGGGATGACACGTAGCTAGAGCGATTTTTTGCCCCCCAAAAGTCCTTTTCAGTAAATTTCATCCAAATCGTTAGAGCCCTTTTATCCCTGTTACAAGGTTTAATTAAATTTTGAATCGGTAATTTTTGACTCGAGGTCATTCCAAATTCCTATTTACTACTCTCGCTAAAGGAGTATAACTTCAAAAACCGTAAATTTATATCTTCTAAACCTCCTTTAGATTAGGAGGTATTATACAGTGCGTTTGTTGGTTTCAATAAACATATTGACTTTACGTGTTAAATGTCTCCATTTGATATACATTGGATTCAAGTTAAAGAAATAAAAAATTTATTAAAAAAACAAAAAACCCGACTGCGTAAAAATCGAACATAAAAGATGGAAACAAGATCAAATGATAACATGCAGTCGGAAGCATAGTAGTAACAAATTGAACAGAAATACCTCCGACTGCATGTTATCATTTGATCTTGTTTCCATCCTTTATGTTCGATTTTTACGCAGTCGGGTTTTTTGCTTTTTTTATAAATTTTTTATTTCCTTCCTTTTAGTTGAATCTACTCATCAAGCCTTTTCATTTGATACCCCACACACAAGGTTTTACCGATTTTTTGCGTACTGACAAAATGGCGTCTAGCGCCCGCCATATTGAATTTTCCGTGACGTCATGTATCTATTTGAAATGTCAACGAAACCTTTCTTTTGTTTTGATTTTGGTACCTATATCAATGTATTTAGAAGGAAAATTATTTTTGCATTCTGACAAAATGGCGTCTAGCGTCCGCCATATTGAATTTTCCGTGACATCATATACCCTCTGTCACTCTGGGGATTCAGACGCATCTAATGACACCTCATTTTTCAAAATCCGTCAAGCCGTTCAGGCTACAGAGCGTGATAAAGAAATATACATACATAGATACATACATACACTCGAAAAACATTATTCTGGCGCAGTCGGGTAAAAAGTAGGTTAGCTCATATAATATCTCCATTTGATTTACATTACATTCAAGTAAAAGAAAATAGTAGGTTAACTCTGAAATCTACTCAAAAGCATGGTAACGGTTACATCGTTTTAAAATTTTTTTATTCTTGGAAAAATTTTAACTACTAAATCAAAATTTCTTACAGAAAAATATTTTATTACATGTGGGTGTTTATTGTCTAGGAATTTATGTTTTATTTGAAAAGTAAAAACACATGGCTGCAAAACAATTCCACTATTTTCGAAGTGAAAAATACAGATGTTAGAACAAAAGGTACCATCTGCAGACTTTAACAGTTATTGGTGTTGTTTCAAAAATACAAAGGTTGTCAGAACACCTTTGATTCAGTTCGGGAATTATCACCGGGCATCATCTCCATTGAACTGTGAGATGATAGATAAACAATCGACAGCTGGATTTACTATAATCGAGAAAAGGCGTTACCGGTTGATAATTGCCTTCTGGAACAGCAGTTTTATATTTCCAAAAAATAGGTATCAACTTTGAATAAAGAGTACTTGCAATCAAGGGCGCACGCAGAATTTTGTTCAGGGGGTGGCCAAGAGTTATGAAAGTAAACATGGAGTTATCACTTATCATACTGCAATTAGGTCATAAACGATAATCCAAAAGTTCTAAGTGTAATTTGGGGAATTTTTCAGGCGTCAAAGCTCAATAATGGGAAATAAAAGGGACTAGTGTCTATGTCAAAAATGCGACCAAAATTGACTAGTTTGCTAGCCCCTCACGTCAACATCTTGGGCTAAAAAGGAAACTGTGACTACACATATTTCTCCAGAAGGAAAGCATTGTAAAATTTTAATTCGATTCTGCTCGAAAAATAATTGATCGATTGAAAGTTTTTTGTATAATTTCCACTTCGAAACAATATTTTTCTACGCATATTGATCAAAATTTAGCTTGAAAAGCGATCTTTTTACGAGCTTTTATTTAACTTGCAATGTTTGTATGTTAGTTTGTTTGTGTGTTTGTTTGTTTAGGTCAAATCTTGCAAGTCAATTTTGAACGACTTCCACGTATCCGATCGTTTTGAAATTTTGTACACATATGTTTTTCCGATGACAAATACATGAATAATAATAATAATTTATTGTCAATTGAACTGAAAAATACAGTATTTTTGAGTACATATAGGTAGGAACTTAATTAAATTTAAAATAAGAATAAAATTCATCTAGCGAATAAAAAGTGTTTTGACGAGCAATGCTTTATCCGTGGATTGGGAAAGAAGATAAATTTCTGTATTCTGCAGGCAAGTATTGTACAAATTGACTGAAATATTTGAAGGACTATATTTGAAAATGTTATTATTTGTCATTGGTGTTATTAGTCTAGTTTTGGTGCGAGTATTATACGAGTGAACTGTATCAGCAGATGTAAAATTAGCTATATTGCGGCGCTACAAGAATAGATATAGATGCATGGGACGGTTAAAATTTTTTTTATTTTAAAAGTATCAACATGAAGCGTTCCATTTTAAACTATACATTACGCTAATAATTTTTTTTGCAGAATAAAAATGTTCTTACATTGTGGACTATTACCCCACCCAATGATCCCATATTTAAATTGTGGATAGATGTATCCAAAATAAATTGACCTCAGGATAGAAATCGTTTTTAGAATTAAATTCAACCCCTAAGGGGTTCAAACGAAGGTGTAGGGTTTTTTGACTAATCAACGCCCAGGTCAAATCGCTGAAGCTAGAAACTTGGGACAGTATAGATTCCTTTTCTGACGTAAATATCCACTAAGAAGGGATTTCTCGAAATTCAGCTCCGAGGGGGATCAAAAGGGGGTAAAATTTTGAAAGATTATTTTGTACACTCTACTATGAACTGACCACGGTAGTTATATAGCTAACGCCCCTAGCGGTCAAGTTTGGAAGTGTCCATCTCCATTGTTAACTTCCCACTGGAAGTTATTGTAATGGGTCCGAAAATCGAAATCAAAAAGGAAAAAAAATTTTTATATTTCAAGGTCACTACACTATTTTTACACTACTTTTAGAAAGATGTCGGGTGTGTGTGTGTGTGTACGTACGTATGTGTCCATTTCTTTCTAAGACGAAATCTCGAGAATGAAAAATGATATCGACTACGTTAGGGTGCCAATCGACGCGTATTAACGTAAATATGATCTGAAAGAAATTTTTTCAAAATCGGTTCAGCCGTTCTTTTTTCTTAACCAAATAACCTCCAAAAAAGTAGATTTTACACAATATCTCGGGAATAAAAAATTATATCGACTTCGTAAGGGTGTCAATCGAGGCGTGTTAACGTCATTTTGATCCGACATAAATTTTATAAAAATCGGTTCAGCCGTTTTTTTTTTTTTTTAATTATTGATGTTTCAATGATTAAAATGATTACTTTTCTGTGTAATATCTAATTTAATTATTATTATTAAATATTTATCAAACTGGGAAGTTCGTCGTGTGGACCTCAAGGGTCGCACTTTAGTCCTAATAAACGACCCACCTCACGGCTTGTTAACATTGAAATCATCTTTTGTCGTGTCATCGACGGCTACTGAGTATAGGCACAGTCCACATATATAAGAACCTGTAAATTTGTAAAAGTATGAATGTACTTCCCGTGGTTATAGGAATCTACTTTGAACTTTTAAACGTGGCCGTGGTGTTAGTTTATGCATAAAGTAGACAGTCGCTACGGGGCAGCCTTCCAGTGGAGCGAGTTAAGGGCAGTTAGAGCTATCGTTCTTTATACACAGTAAACACGCTCTCATCAGGTAAGGTAGGTACCGTTCGCGCTGTATCGGTTCTGTGCTGTTACCTTGCCATCAGCGCTATATACATAATACACCTGTCCAGCACGCTACTTGGCAGCAATAGCTGCCGCGTCTTCTTGATTCTTCTTCTTTAATATCCAGGGCCGCACTTTTAATTATTGATCAAGCGAAGTGAGTGAGGTCTCGAACTAGTGTTCGGAAATAATAGAAAGTGATTCATGCACTTATACACATAAGTATAGCTACCTACATTATACAATTTAAATAGATAGGTACTTATATAAATAATGAATATAAGTGCACGACATGATGATTCCCCTCTATTATTTTCGAACCGTATATTCCTACTACACTGTAAAAAATGGATATAAAATACTTTTAAAGTTAAGGTAGAATTCGCTCGATTTTCTAAGTGATTTTACATTATTAATTATTTTTACACAGAAAACTTCATAAAAACTTGGACTTTTACTGTAAAGTTAAACAAATTTGTGATTTTTACATAAAGTAAATTAAAATTACATAATTTGTGTAACATTCCAATAAAGTGTGTAAAAATTACAAAATAAAATGTATAGCTACATATATAAAATGGATGAATACAAAACTAATTAATGTAAAATTAGTAACCACGCATGCACAATGTGTTTTTATGGAATCTACGCGATGTGCAGGCGATACCTGTTTGCGATACCATTGTCTCTTTGTGTGCCTATTACCAGATTAATCGCCGGCTACAAATGGACCATCGATAATCTATGTAATCGGCCTTCTCATTTCTTACAGTGTAGGTATATAAAATATATTCACAAATTAATTTTCAAAAGACTTAGATCGATTTATCGTCCATTTTAATCACGGTGTTTTTTTAATCACACTGTTAAATTTTGATTGCTACGTGTTCATTGGCTGCTGCGTTTCGTTACCATAGCAACCCGTTACTTAATCGTGTGATTAAAATAACATCGTAATTAAATTGTACGATAAACCGGCCATTAGTCTTACGGAAAATTCTCTACCGGAAGTTACCCCCTGCACTCTTAATCTTAAATCCTTTCCCCTCGCCTACAAACGGTTACAGCTCTCCCGACGCTATTTTTAAAGCTAAAGATTTCAGGTAAACGCCAAATGAACGACCAATAATCACATTACAGGTCCTACAGGCGAAAAATTGAAAAATATTTTCCTGAAAAACTTACTTCAACTTTTTAAAAATTACGTAATCTTTTACCAAATATTTTTTTCAAAAAATTCGCCTGCATGATCTGTAGTGTGATTCTTGGTCCTTCATTTGGCGTTTACCCGAACCGTTTAGCTTTAAAAATAGCGTCGGGAGAGCTGTAACCATTTGTAGGCGAGGGGAAAGGATTTGTAGATGCAAAGAGTGCAGACTGCAGGGGGTAACTTCCGCGGTAGAGAATACTCTTATAAGTAACTTTTTTATCTTGTGTCATAGGGCCCTTGAATTTTCGCAGAATTCACTTTGGGAAACACTGCTCTACGACTAAGTTATTACGAAATATATTTTTTCACAACGCCGATTTTGAAAATACGATTTTCGGTACCTGTTTAACGGGTTGAAACTGAGCGTTTTCATCCCTGGGGATGAAAATTTTCAGATTGGTTCTCTCTGTTTTTTAATGTTGTTAAGAGGGAGACGGACCGATTGGATCAGCATATAATTTTCGAAAACGTCAAATTAAGAAGGAGATAGAGCGATATTGAATCAGCATATAATGTTCATAAACGTCAAAATGACAGACATAACCCCACATAAATCTGACAGATCTAATATTTTTGCGACTTTTTTGCACGCCCAAATTGTAGGTACCTCAAATCGAATTGTCAATAGAGTTGTTGTGAAAAATAATATGCAATTACTCTGTATGAAACTTGGCGTTTGCAACACGTGTGGTCGCATGTCCTCGTACCTCGGGCAGCAAACTTCACACTGGTTGCAAACACCAAGTTTCTTACCTTGTAATGCAATAATACTATCAAGTACTTATTTCGAATTTCAAAATTGCAAAGATATATGGAATAACCTTTATGAATATGTATAGGCAAAAACACTAACAATTATAATTCCGATGATAGGTCAAATCGAGGAGTTTAGATCAGCCACAGGTTGAGTATAAAAAATTTTAAGAGTATCTGATCTTAAATGGATGTTTGAATATAAAATTTATATGGAATGCCATGTTATTTATAATTCCAGTTCAAGAAAGCGTTGCTGTCGTCTCCGGCCTTGTTTTTTTATCTCTGTCTTTCTTCCTCTAACTTGATAAGATTATTGCTTTACGGTTTGTCCATTTGGAAATGTTACATAATATGACTACAATAATTTAATAAACAAAAAATGTGACTGTATGATCAGAATCTAAGGTTATATGGTCAAATCAGATTTTTGATGTGAAACATCTTATGTCGGGCTGTGAACAGCCGCGTGAGGGGAAATATGCAACGAAATGTTTGGTCCGCTCCTTCGCTGCTGTTCTCCCCACCACTGCGGCACTGGCTAGGCGTGCACTGTAGCACACGCGGTGTTACAGTGCAGTATAGCACACGCGGTGTTACAGAGCTGTATATAGGATTACGTCAGCATAACAATTAGTTGCTGCTTTTGAGAGTGCGTATAAATATGACACGAGGCGAGGCTCTGTCTTAATCTTTCAGTCACATGTAATATATGTTTTTTGATGTGAAACATCTTATGTCGGGCTGTGAACAGCCGAGTGAGGGGAAATATGGAACGAAATTTATGGTCTGCTCCTTCGCTGCTGTTCTCCCCACCACTGCGGCACTCTCTCTCTCTCCCTCTCGACTTCCGCGCGCTCGGGCAACCGCGTGTCCTTACAGTGCAGTATATAGAATTACGTCAGCATACAGTTAGTTGCTGCTTTTGAAAAAATATATACTACTACATAGAGGATACCACCGAATTCAATAACGTTTTCTTTGATGTTTCACATCTGTTGGGGGTCTAGAGACCCACACCCTTTTTTTGACTTTGCCAGCATTAGTTTTATATTATAATGGTTGACTAAAGACGAGTACAGTGTGGTTTAGTGGTTAGCGTCGCGGCCTCTGGATCAGACTGTGATGGGTGCGAATCCCGCGTCCGCTCATGGATGTTTTGTGATGTCATTTAGTTTTAAGTGAGTTGCTATTTAATGTAATGACCTAAGTTGTCGACGCATCTATAATATTTACAATAAATAAAATAAATTGACCGAAGAAACGATTTTTATAAATTTTTGATAGAAATAGTAGATTGCTATTCTAGAGGCGTAATGAGGTACTTTATTATTGATGAGTATTGACTGTATAATGTTAAATCGAGCGATAGTTTTTTTAAATATACGCAAGTTTGGGCATATTTTGTATCGTTTAAGTCAGGGGTTCCCAATCTTTTCTTTACTTCGACTCCCTTTACAGGTTGCATTTTTTTGCGACGCTCTTCTAAAAAAAGATACATGTGTGTAGTTCTAGCAGACAATAAAATTACTTTATTATTCAAAGAAAACTCCAAAGAATATAGAATCTTAATTATTATTTATTAGACTCTAATTCTAATTAGAAAACATAAAAAACTACAAACAAAACAATTAATGAGCAGGATGATTTTGCTTTTTTGAGCATAACTTTTCAAATCGGGATCAAAGTTCTGAAATTGCGACTCCCGTAAGATACCACCACGGCGCCCCAAGGCGTCGCGAGGCACATTTAGGGAATCTCTGGTCTAAGTAATAAGTAGGTATCTTAGCTAATAAGACTTTCTGCCCATTGAAATTTTTTATATTAAAAATTATTATGAGAAATAATTCTGGAATATGGAAGTCATGTATGGTTCCCCATATCGATATCTGTATGCTTTGGTCTTTTTTATTAAGATTTAAGCTGCCTATGCAACATGTCAATACGGACCCCTTGTACTTTATACCTGGTGTTCTACCTGTGTTTATAAGCAACTAATTAGGAATACATAATATTATGTATATCTATTTTTGTTATGCCTCACTAAAAAAGTTCTATACTTGCAAATATAAAAAAATGATTCACCTAACATTAAAATAAATATTATTTAGGCGTTTTATGGGTTTATGATGAATTGAAAATCTGCTGTTAAATTTTTTTATTAGCTTTTAAGATCAGCTTTGCCTGTACCCTTTTCGTATTTGGCTGAAATTTTTTTTATTGAATAAATTAGATAATGCTCTATAGACTATAATAAACAGCCGTGAAAACCAAATTGAAATCGGTCCAGCGGTTCACAAGTTTATCGCAAACATACAAACAGACGCGGTGGGGAAATTTTTTAATTACATTACAATAATATAGATACTCATAATTATATGAATAATGAACATAGAAAATGAGAATACATCTGAAAATAACTAATTACTTTTTTATGTCACTGTAAAATGACTAAGGATGTACCTATATGGCACCTATCTCAAATCACCGAGAAATGAATGAAATTTTACTTCTTAATATATCTGAAATATGTACACAAAATTTCAGAACGGCTTACCGAATAGTTTAAAAAGATATATAATTATATAAAATTAACATGAGCTCTTATGGAAAAATCGCTCTTTCATAGTATAAACCGGTGCCTATATCTCTGCTATATTAGTATATGCAGTCATATGTATTATCTATATTAATATTATAAAGCTGAAGAGTTTGTTTGTTTGGTTGAACGCGCTAATCTCAGGAACTACCAGTCCGATTTGAATTTTTTTTTTGTTAGATAGCCCATTTATTGAGGAAGGCTATATATAGGCTATATATAATATCACGCTACGACCAATAGGAGCGGAGCATCAATGAAAAATGTTGCAAAAACGGGAAAAATTATTCCTTTTGAGAGCTTCCGTAATCTGTTGCGTGCGCTGCGTAAACGGTTAAAGTTACGCAAAATCATGTATGACGGAATTGTTCCCCTTTAAAAGTTCTAAAAAAAAAGTCCGCGACAGCATATGTCTATCTTTTAAGATTGACTCACTATAACTTTCTTATGGTAGGTAATCAAATTTGTTCGTAATTATAATTATATTCAAGCTAACGAGCGAAGCGAGTGAGTAGTGTATTTATAATATTCAAGCGAACGAGCGAAACGAGTGAGTAATGTAATTATAATATTCAAGCGAACGAGCAAAGCGAGTGAGTAGTGTATTTATAATATTCAAGCGAACGAGCGAAGCGAGTGAGTAGTGTATTGCACCCGGGCTTTCTTAGCACCCGGGCGAAGCCGGACGGGTACCGCTAGTAATTTATATCGGTGTGTTGGTGTGACAACCTGTAGCGGGGTAAAAGTTTTAGCTAAAAAATCCAGTATACTGGTATCTTTTAGTATAGTTACTTAGATACATATTAATTGTGCCTGTGACTATACGTGCCATACATCCTTAAAAGCTGCAGGATTGTGCTGGGTTTCATGGTACTACTTTCAGCTTTAAATCTAGTTTTAAGATGTCATTTGCATTTTAACTAAATGCGGAGATCTCCATTTAAGGTTTGAAAGTGAAAGTCGTACCAGAAACCCAGCATTGAAAACGTCTAAAAATTGAAAACTTAATTTTGTTCTTTAGTGTATGAAATAAATGAAGAGCAACATTAATAATTAAAATATACATATTTTTAAAGAAATTTTTTGTTAATTATTTTCTTTTATGTATTTTAAAAACAACGAATTATGTTTTTTCTACAATCTATTTGAATATTAGTTAACTACAGTAAAACGTCTTATTAATTTTAATAATTGATTTATTAAACTAAAGTACCTATACATATATTAGGTAATAAGCTTACAAACGACTTTTTTTTATTACATCCTTGGAATAAATTCCGTCTAACTTAAATAATGCCGTTGGATTTTTTTTAGCTAGCACTTATAGACCGAGAAGCTAGTGACAATTTTTTGGTGTTACTTATTTATTCAAGGTCTTATTTTTGTGGAGATGTTGAGGAAGGCATATTAAAGTGCCCTGAGTAAGGGATTTTGCTAGATAGCGGTATGGGAGGGATGCAGACCGCCCCCAACATGTAACAAAAAAAATGGTCACAATTATTATTGCTTCAAGGCTGAAATTGTTTGTATAGCTTGTCGGTGACCCAATAAAGCCATTATAATATTTGCAGATCGATCGGTCAGTATTAAAAAGGTGGCAGATCACCCTAAACGTGTCATGTACCCGACGAATTTTATATTATTAGTTTAAGGTTCAAATTTTAATATGTTGTTACGGCAACTGTTTTAAGCATATATTTTAATTTGCAGAACAAAATGTCGGTATTAACTCCCTCTCTTAGAGGGAAACTTGCTCGCCTAGGTGTTTATATCGTTCTGCAAGGGAGTTAATACCGACATTTTGTTTTGCATATTGAAATATATGCTTAAAACAGTCGCCGTAACAACATATTAAAATTTGAACCTTAAACTAATAATATAAAATTCGTCGGGTACATGACACGTTTAGGGTGATCTAGTCACCCCTTTAATACTGACCGATCGATCTGCAAATATTATAATGGCATTATTGGGTCACCGACAAGCTATATACAAACAATTTCAGCCTTGAAGCAATAATAATTGTGACCATTTTTTTTGTTACATGTTGGGGGCGGTCTGCATCCCTCCCATACCGCTATCTAATCCCTTACTCAGGGCACTTTAATATGCCTCCCTCAACATCTTCACAAAAATAAGGCCTTGAATAAATAACACTCATAATGCAACTGTTTACGCACGGTCCGTAACCATTTAAAAACACCATTTTACATATTTGTGTTATAAAAATTCTGTTAAAATGAATGTTCCACTGTAGGTGGTTATTATTATTACACATTAATATTATGTGTGTATAGGTTATTTATACATAAAAAAATGTTTAATTAGTATTTTTTCTTTTTGATTTATGGAATTTGTTATGCTCATATGGTTTTTATGCATATTTAGCTAGGTACGCAAACTATGTAGGCATATGTAAATGTAAAAAAAATGTTATATTTTATATAAATTACGGAATTTATAGTGCTTAATGCTTATCGTTTTTTAAGATCTACTTTTATGTATTTGAAACATTTGCATTTTATCATTGTTCAAGAAAAAAAATGACATTATTAAAATTCTTTAATTTTGTAATTGATTTAAATTTTAGATACTTCTGTTTCTTAAATTACCATAATCTATTCTGTCGGTTTGGAAGTATTAAAATTTTAATTATCATGCAGAGACTGCATATTTTTTACCTGACCGCGGCACGCTAATTGAATTGAATTGTGGATTATAGACGCTCGACAACAGAGGTCATTAGCGTCTGAGCGGCACGCCAAGAAAGAGTATTGTGTTTATCAGACTATAATATGTATGTGTGTATGTTACGCTCTAGCTGGAACGGATAAACCGATTTGGACAAAAAAAACTTTTTAACAAAAAAAAACTTCAAAAAAGCCACCAAAAAGAAGAAAATAATAAAATTTTGTATGTCAATTTAATTTTTGTACACTTTAGTTTAGAAGCTACACGACTGTGACAGACGGACTGATAGACAGAATAGTCAGAACAATGGAGTTCCGGAACCCTAAAAAAGCTTTAACCGGTGTTTAAAGGGTTAAACTGAAACACTGGTACCTACCTAACGTCGAAAAGACGTAACCTATAGTCAGTAAATGGAAGGAATTGCGTTTGAATTATTTCAATTTAGTAAAATAAATTTAAAATGATATGATTTCTCAAACATATCGTAGGGGTGTCAAAATTTTGTTAGGAACCCTGTATGGCCGGCCCTGTTTGAGGATTGACATTCCCTTGTTGCATTTTCGCACCTTTTTATTGGTAGGTACATTGTATAACTTATGTAAGTCAAACTGCCTGGGGTAACCGGTGTTGCAGCTTATATAATTGGGCGCGGAGAAAGGGGTTGATTTTGTTCTGGCTGATCAGCTGATATGGTCACACAAACATAACCGTCATTCCAAAGCACTTTTATCCTAAAAATGTTCGATGAAAATAAATAAAATACTTATTAGTAAAAAAACTTTTTAGAGACAAGTTTTTATGAAATGTAGATACTAAAAAGGAAAACATAAATAATAATAAAAAAATAAAAAATATTCAGTACACGAAGGTTTTGCAATTCGAATATAGTAAAAATTAGTTTGTTTTTTTTTTATACATTCTAGTTGACAAATATATAACATAAAATCGTTATAAGTAATTATATTTATATAATTATACTAACAAATAACGATATTATAAATGAATCTACAAAATTAAAAAAGAAGATTCGATTCTAAAAACGAATCACAGTGTGTCCCCTCTATCAAACTTTTCCAACATTCTTTAGCGAAGAACAGACGATGCTATCCGAAAGTATACGAAACAAAAAAAGCATCATCGCTGACGCTTCGCAGTTGTTTCAACGCGGTACGCTTTTCAGTGTCGAAGCGTTCGTCAGTGCGTATTGTGTACTTTGTGTGTATTTCTTGACTTAAAAACCGGCTTTTTGTGTTTATATAGTTTGTACATTGTTTTTTAACTCCTTAATTTTAACGTGTGTCCAATACAATTTGACGATAACATTAATAATGCCTGCATTTTGTGTGTGAATTGTATTAATTTTAAAGTTTTATTTAAACAAATGACAGTGTTTACTGAAAGACAGTATTTTAATTGTGTTTTCAACAATGGAACGGTGCAGACGATAATATTATTGTTGGATATTTTATGTTTTTATTGATTTTTATAAAAAAATAAGTAATACAAAAAGTGCATGGATAACGTTTTGTTGTGTGATCGTTAATGCAGGGGTGTAGTGAAAAATATTGTATTTTTTATTTTTATGTTTATAATGTGTCGTGTTGTGTGGCGTTTTTTGTGTAGAAACATGGCTCATGGATATTTACTGCAAAACTTCTTGCTGCTCCTGCTTTTCATACAGGTTAATTAAGATCATTATTAAATACCTATCTACTTTTATACGCGATTTTTGGTACGACTTCGAAAGTAGATTTAAGATTAAAGCACTTTTTATTAGCACTGAATTTTACCATAGTCTTGCTAATTCATTGCTAAAAGTAAGTAAGGATTTAGCAGTAAACTTTATCATACTTTCCTTGGTAATTTAGTGCTAAGAAGTATTTCAAAATAGATTTAGCACTTAATTTTACCATTGGTTTCCTTGGTAATTCAGTGTTAAAAAGTATAACTTTGAATTTTCAAAGTAGATTCAGCACTAAATTTTACCATGGTTTCCTTGGTAATTCTGTGCTAAAAAGTACTTCGAAATTGATTTAGCACTAAATTTTACCATGATTTCCTTGGTAAATCAGTGTTAAAAAATACTTCGAAATAGATTTAGCACTAAATTTTACCATGGTTTTCTTGGTAATTCAGTGTTAAAAAGTAATTTAAATTTTGAAAGTAGATTCAGCACTAAATTTTACCATGGTTTCCTTGGTAATTCTGTGCTAAAAAGTACTTCGAAATAGATTTAGCACTAAATTTTACCATGGTTTTCTTGGTAATTCAGTGTTAAAAAGTACTTTAAATTTTGAAAGTAGATTCAACAATAAATTTTACCATGGTTTCCTTGGTAATTCAGTGTTAAAAAGTAATTTAAATTTTGAAAGTAGATTCAACAACATATTTTACCATGGTTTCCTTGGTAATTCAGTGTTAAAAAGTAATTTAAATTTTGAAAGTAGATTCAACAATAAATTTTACCATGGTTTCCTTGGTAATTCAGTGTTAAAAAGAAATTTAAATTTTGAAAGTAGATTCAACAATATATTTTACCATGGTTTCCTTGGTATTCAGTGCTAAAAAGTACTTCGAAATAGGTGTAGCACTAAATTTTACCATTGGTTTCCTTGGTAATTCAGTGTTAAAAAGCACTTCAAAAGTAGATTTTACGTTGAAAGTCGTACCAGAAATAGCATTATTCTAAGAAAAAATCCAAAACTTGAGTTTGTTCTAATTTGTAGTATTTTTTTCTTTAAATGTTTGAAATCAAAATGACTCAAAATTATTCAAGAAAAAAAATATGCCCAACTATATTTATCATGTTTCAAAATTATTTTGATGATGTCGAATTGTAAAAATATACAAATTTTCCTTAGTATCGGCTACTGGCCAAAGACAAGAGTCAGGTTTTATTATTAAAAAAAAAAAAAATAATGAATTGAAAATATGAATTGGTGCTAGGCCCAAATAGCCTTAGCTGTTGATGCGGTCTTTAAAACACAATTTTTAACAAGAGTCAGGCCAATTACAATTACCTATAAAAAAATTAATATTGCTGCACGGAGATTCGAACCCGGGACGTATTGCGTATGAAGCGGCCGTTCTAACCACAACGCCACCCAGTCCTTAAAATAAACTGTTATATATTTATGATATAGCGAGTTGGATAGTTTAATACACATCAATAGGGTATTATAAAGGAAGCGATAACGAATGACGGGTTTACTCCCCTGCAGCCATGTTCAGAAAAAGTATAACTTCAAAAATTTTTTTCGTTAATATAGCAAGGTATCTTACTTTAGCTGAAAATCTGAAATTAATGTTCCCGCAGTAGTCGTGTAAAATGCGTGGACCAAGGATTTTTAGTGCGCCAGAGGTTAAATGATGAGACATAAAATTTTGTGATTGCGTAAACCGATTCTAAAGGGTACAGTACACGGTCTGCATACATACATGGTGCTGAATTGCTTTGCGGGTAATAGGGATTTAACCCGTAAAATCAAACTTTCGCGATTTCTTGCTTCCCTGATTATTTTAGGAAAAATATCTTCAAATAAAAGTTTTAGAACATAAAATTCTGCATCTAAATCATTAAACAAAATTAATTTTGCATGCTTTGTAACGGCAGAAATTTGATATGAAAATGTCAAAATTAAGTACCTCAAAAACAGATAGCGATAGCCATGGAACTTGAACAAAATGGTGACGTTTTAGCTGTCAGAATAATTTCTAATCATTTTGTTCAAGTTCCATGGCTGTCGCTATCTGTTTTGGAGGCAATTTTGACATTTTCATATTAAATTTCTGCCGTTACAAAGCATGCAAAATTAATTTTGTTTAATGATTTTGATGCAGAATTTTATGTTCTAAAACTATTATTTGAAGATATTTTTCCTAAAATAATTAGGGAAGCAGGAAATCGCGAAAGTTTGATTTTACGGGTTAAATCCCTATGTGCAGCAGTCACGGTCACCACCCTGTAAAATAATATTTTAATACCGAACATAAATGGAAGGGTGATATTTGCTTTAAATAATCATAATAAAACAGAAATTTTGTTTGCACTGCAGAAAGAAAGAGCTGAACTTATATCAGTGGTGCTTCTAAATTAAAGGAAAGGATTCAAAATTCGCAAACCCAAAGATTGTGAAGTAGGGGTCTAAAGGACCTATACGAGGAACGAGTCTTTTTGCTAATATTGATAGAAAACATTAAAAATTTTCAATTTATATTTATCCATCGCGTAAAAACTATAAAAAAAATATTAATTTAATATGTATATCGATAAAGTTGTGAAGGTCAGTATGATCCTTACTTTGATCGATATAAAGTAATAATTGTTTTATAACATTTTTACGCGATGGATAAATAATTGAAAATATTAATGTCGAAATATAAAGGTCCACAGTTTTATTGGAAATCTCATGGTCGATTTACGACTTTTTTTCGATTTTGATAATTTTTAAAAAATTAATTAGATAACTCTTATAAGTTATCCCGGAAAAGATATACAAACATTTTGAAAATATCTAATTCGCTTTAGGTTATTCTGTTAAGGTAAATGTCAAATATCAAGACAGAAGTTGGTGAATAACGTGCAAACTACGTATTGCATAGCCACTAAAAAGTAACAAAAAATAAATAAAAAACTCTTTAACAAAAAAAAACCTTCAAAAAGCCACTAAAAAGAGGAAAATAATAAAATTTTGCGATCGACGCCAATTTAATAAAATATGAAGTCGGTTAAAAAGTATAGTATACTAGTAATTAATATCTACTTTTTAACCGACTGCATATTTTATCAAATTGGCGCAGACCCCAAAGTTTTATTAATTTCCTCTTTTTAGTGGCTTTTTTGTAGGAGGTTTTTAAAAGTTTTTTGTATAGGTTGAACGTATAGTGTGCGCTTTATATTATTGTAATTTAAAGTTTATAGGAAAATTGCATAACATAAATAATCCATAAATTGAACTCTTGACGTAATCAGTTCAGTAATAAAATATTTGATGTTCCTAGAGCAATTAAATAGAGTCTATAAAAATAATAATATAATTTGGAACTTTTCAGTTTATATAAAAGCTATATAGACGATTATTTTCAATTATCCAGTGAAGTTTTGAAATTGAAAGTGAGGGTGTGCCTCGTTTACAATAATGTCTATTAACGTATAGAGTTAAATGCATTTATAATAAAGCAATTTTATGAAATTATCCAAATATTTAATGCAGTGAAAGTTTTTATATAAAATCGCGTGCAATAAAATATAAATCGATAGAAATAAATAATTAATTTATCAATTATATGTGGATAATTTGAAAAAAAGGGAACGTTGTACGTATGTAACTATTTTATTACAGTGTTTATCAGAAATTTACTTTTAATTTATCTTAAATTTACCTTTAATTTGTCTTAAATTTACTTTTAATTTATCTTAAATTTATTTTTAATTTATCTTAAATTTAATCACAAATTCAGTGCGGAAACAAGGAAAAATTTGATAGATAAATAAAATAGATGGTGGTTAGCGTTTATATGATAGGGAAAATTTGAGTATAGACAAATGATAATGTGCAGGCGTTCCACTACTCCCCACATTAATGCTCTTAATAAATCTGTAGATTTAAGAATTTTATTTTTTATCAACTAAGATGTCCATTTACTTTTTAGTTAAAAACAAATGACTTTTTTAAATCTAGATTTAAGTAAAGCCAAAAGTTGCATCAGAAACCCAGTATAAGTAATTAATTTATGACCTCCGTTGTCGAGCGTCTATAATCTACAATATCAAATATTATAAAGAGAATAGTTATAGTGTTTGTCAGGAAGGGTTATATGTACTGAAATTTCTCGGTTTTTTTTTCAAAATATGCATATTTTATTAAATTAATTTCGGTACGTAGAATACAAATTGCGATAACCATAATATGTTGCTAATAAGAGAAAAAATAATTTTTTATAAAATGGCGAAGATTGCTGGACTGGTTTATTGTGCTCTAAAAATATTAAATATGCGAATTCTTTTTATCTTTTTCCTCAAACTGAAATAATTTGTGAATTTGTTTTGCTAATGTTTTTTTTTAAGAAATTAGGAAGTATCGCATCACTTAATAACGAATTATTAAAAATTAATAATTTATTGTAATAAAATGTGAAAATATTATATTGGAACAAAAATTAGTGAAGTGTTTTGTACCGGCTTTCTATTCTGATTGGTGAATGTTGAATTGAGTTTTTTTGTTGAACATTGATGTGGAACACAAGCTTTACTGTACCCCAATAGATGTAGGACATAATATTATAAAATAAGATATTAACAGCAACAGATATAAAATCAAGTAACAAATAAAACAATAAAAATTCGACTGATGACCAGTCCTATACTTCCCACCTAGTAAATATTTGCAAAAAATAAACACTCTTTTTTTTTTTTATTCTTTGACTAGGCCCAAATAACCTTAGATGTTGGTGGTCTTTAAAACACAATTTAATTTTTATTCTTTGAAAAAAGCATGGCCCTCTTTTTTGTTTGGTGATCTACTGATGGCTAACTTAATATAGCAAAAATCATGGTTACCTTGATTTACGTACAATTTTTATTTTTTTTAGTAAAATATTTTTTTTCTCGAAAACTATACATTTTAGAGAAAAAAAAATATTTACCTTTTTTTCATATTATAACATCTAGAATTCATTTATATTTTTTTTTACCTATGTTAATACGTGACATTGAGGACGTTTTTTTGAATATCTCAGGATCCACTGAACCGATTTGACTCAAAATCTAATCAGATCTAAGTTAAAGGCTGATAAACACAATAGAATAATCGGCATGCCCGTATGTTGTTCCGTTCTTAAGATATCGAAGGCGAAAAATTGACCACACACACACACACACACACACATACAGACATCAGTCAGAAAATGATCTTAAACGATTGCTAGGGTCTCAAAACGTGAAAATCTGTTAAAATCTCGAAATATTTTTTTCGGACTAAATCCATTACTTCCCTACCATAGTAGAGGTGGGAAGTAAAAAATATAAACTACAGTGTCTGCATTTAAAAAATCCGTGAAACAGTGTATAAACGGTTTTACCACGAACAAAGGGCAAATAGCATTGAGAACATTTACAATTTTGTAGTAGGCTATGAGCCATACGACCTAACGTAAATATTATTATGTAGTGGATTACATGATAGAAAAATTCGACTGATGACCAGTCCTATACTTCCCACCTAGTAAATATTTGCAAAAAATAAACACTCTTTTTTTTATTCTTTGACTAGGCCCAAATAACCTTAGCTGTTGGTGGTCTTTAAAACACAATTTAATTTTTATTCTTTGAAAAAAGCATGGCCCTCTTTTTTGTTTGGTGATCTATTGATGGCTAGCTTAATATAGCAAAAATCATGGTTACCTTGATTTACGTACAATTTTTATTTTTTTTAGTAAAATATTTTTTTTCTCGAAAACTATACATTTTAGAGAAAAAAAATATTTACATTTTTTTCATATTATAACATCTAGAATTCATTTATATTTTTTTTTACCTATGTTAATACGTGACATTGAGGACGTTTTTTTGAATATCTCAGGATCCACTGAACCGATTTGACTCAAAATCTAATCAGATCTAAGTTAAAGGCTGATAAACACAATAGAACAATCGGCATGCCCGTATGTTGTTCCGTTCTTAAGATATCGAAGGCGAAAAATTGACCACATACACACACACATACACACATACACACATACACACACACATACAGACATCAGTCAGAAAATGATCTTAAACGATTGCTAGGGTCTCAAAACGTGAAAATCTGTTAAAATCTCGAAATATTGTTTTCGGACTGAATCCATTACTTCCCTACCATAGTAGAGGTGGGAAGTAAAAATAGCACTGAATTTTTTAAACAATTTTCCATATAATTAGCAACGGTTGACAATAATTTAAGACTTTAACTCGGAACCTTCTAAATAAAAAAAAAACAAAATAAAGCAACTGTAACATATTTACATATTTAAAGCTTATAGCCCATTAATTGGTTGTCGAGCGTCTATAATTTACAATTTACCCATTAATTGGGCATTGCGTACTACAAAATTGTAAATGTTCTTAATGTTATTTGCCGTATGTTCGGTAAAACCTTTTACACCCTCTATGCCTTTCTCAGTAACATTTTTTATTGTAGTTAAAAAATCATAAAAATCTTATGGTAATTTATTTATTTTTATTTATTTATTGTAAATTATAGACGCGTCGACAACTTAGGTCATTAGCGTCTTGATTACATTAAATAACGACACACTTAAAACTAAATGGTATCACAAAACTCATGAGCGGAGGCGGGATTCGAACCCACGATTATAGTCTGATCCAGAGGCCGCGACCCTAACCACTGGATCACACTGTCCTCAGGGAATTTATTAAATAGGTCTTTTCATGAAACGTAATTTTATGCACGTGAAAAATATTTTTAAATCTTTTTTAACAAAAAACAATTTTTAATATTTACTTATGTGCAATTAAAACGAATTCTCGTATTTTGCAGAATGCAAAAATAAAACATGTTGTTTAAGAAGGTTGCTAAAGTAATATAAAATGTGTAGTCAATCTTTAGCATCTGCAAACTTAATACCAAACAGATTTTGCAAACTGGCTTTTTTGCACTCTAAACAAAAATATCAGCTGGATAGACCCAACGCGTACCTATTTCTTAAAAAGAAAAAATCTACCTACTTCTTTAAGAGTCTGTGCGAACCAGTAAAGAAATCGTATAAATAAAAACTTAAGCGTGGCAGATGTCAAATTTAAGGAAACCCAAGATCTTTTTACAAAAGGTGATATAGTAGTTGAAAAGGAAAGATTCTTTGACAACACCTTTTATGTTTTTTTCACGGTCTAGGTATATTTCCCGTATTGTGTGACACATGTTAAGAAATTTTATACAAAAGAACGTTACGTGATGATCATGAGTGGTCAAATGTTTATAAAAGAAATTAAACTTCATGGCTTTTCATAAATTTCTTAATTATTTCTTAAATACTTTCTTATAGATATTGCAGAAAATCCTTCTTCTGTTAAGATTGGAGATTGACACATGAGAAATGTAATGTAGATGGCAGCAGGTTTATAGCCACCTAAGTTATCATTGGTTTTCATAGAAAAACGCGCGAAAATTGAATTTTTAACTTCCCACTGGAAGTTATTGTAATGGGTCCGAAAATCGAAATCAAAAAGGAAAAAAAATTTTAATGTTTCAAGGTCACTACACTATTTTTACACTACTTTTAGAAAGATGTCTGTGTGTGTGTGTGTGTGTGTGTGTGTGTGTACGTACGTACGTACGTATGTGTCCATTTCTTTCTAAGACGAAATCTCGAAAACGAAAAATGATATCGACTACGTTGGGGTGCCAATCGACGCGTATTAACGTAAATATGATCTGAAAGGAATTTTTTTAAAATCGGTTCAGCCGTTCTTTTTTCTTAACCAAATAACCTCCAAAAAAGTAGATTTTACACAATATCTCGCGAATAAAAAATTATATCGACTTCGTAAGGGTGTCAATCGAGGCGTGTTAACGTCATTTTGATCCGACATAAATTTTATAAAAATCGGTTCAGCCGTTTTTTTTTTTTTTTTTTTTTTTTTTTTAATTATTGATGTTTTAATGATTAAAATGGTTACTTTTCTGTGTAATATCTAATTTAATTATTATTATTAAATATTTATCAAACTGGGAAGTTCGTCGTGTGGACCTCAAGGGTCGCACTTTAGTCCTAATAAACGACCCACCTCACGGCTTGTTTTATTTTTTATTTATTGTGGATTATAGACGCGTCGACAACTTAGGTCATTAGCACCAAGTGTCAAATAAAATCTCACCGTAATTAAATTTAGAGAAATGCTGTCGTGTTTTGTTTTGGAGTTTGGACGACTGTAATTTTGAATTTGACTTTTAAAAATATTAGTAGGTATAAAAAAAAACTTTAGAGAAGAGCTTTTATTTAAATGCACACTAAAAAGGAAAAAAATAATTTTTAATAACTCTATGATAGTTTATTAATCACGACCCACG
The DNA here is from genome assembly GCA_039654895.1 of Mongoloraphidia duomilia. Lineage (NCBI taxonomy): Eukaryota > Metazoa > Arthropoda > Insecta > Raphidioptera > Raphidiidae > Mongoloraphidia > Mongoloraphidia duomilia. The sequence goes on from CM077523.1 coordinate 8,014,927, forward strand.
CTTTTATTATTATGAACCTAAATTATTTTTTCCTTTTTTTGTGCATTTAAATAAAAGCTCGTCTCTAAAAAGTTTTTTTTACTAATATTTATTGTTTACTTTTTATAGTCTTCTTTTTATCACTGAATGATATATTAAAGATATCGGTCAGAGTATTTTTGAAAAATCCCCATAATACCTTCATATAGTGGGTGCTTACGTTACATAAGAAACTTATCGTCCAAATTCAAAGTTTCTAGCTTTAGCGCTTTGGCCTAGGCGTTGAATAGTCAAAAAACCCTACTCCTTCGTTTGACTCCTTTAGGGATTGAATTTAATTCTAAAAACGATTGATTTATGTATTGTCATCGGGAATGCATATGTGTACCAAATTTTAAATCGATCGGATACCTACGTGGAAGTCGTTCAAAATTGACTTTGCTAGATTTTACCTAAATAAGCAAACAAACATACAAACATTGCAATTGTTAAATAAAAGCTTGTAAAAAGGAATTTATATAGGTATATCCGTCGCAGTGCAGGTACCGAGGTGAGGTGAAGAGGTTAGGTTTTGATGACTGCGAATGGATGATGAGGAGGTTAATGGATGTGTTTATATTTAGCGCGGGACATCAAACATAAATACACTGACGTTATTATTAATGTTCTTTTTATTGGTGATATCACCTCATGTGTATTTACACATCCCGTTATACAATAACGCAAGTACGTTATGTCGTATATTATACTAGCGGTCCCCGTCCGGCTTCACCCGGGTGCTAAGTATTCATGATTTATTATCCCCTCTGCAAGAAATTCTCCTCCTGCGAAGTAAAGTTGCCTGTCGTTCTCGCTTCGAGTACTTGCTTACAGTTTATAATATTAATATAAATAGTCAAAAAATCCTACACCCCCGTTTTACCCCCTTTGGGGTTGAATTTAAAAAAACTCGAATAGTCTATAACCTTCCTCAATAAACGGGCTATCTAACAAATTTTTTTTTTCAAATCGGACCGGTAGTTCCTGAGATTAGCGCGGACAAACATACATACAAATATACAAATTCTTCAGCTTTATATTAGTATAGATGAACAATGTACAGGCTGATTCTTTATTAGAGTTCCGTACCTCAAAAGGAAAAACTCTTATATAGGATCACTCGTTTATCCGTCCGTATGTCTGTCATACTTAGGGTTGCCAACCAAATAACACTGAAACGTATGTTTGAATTAAATTAAATGTCAAAAACTGTTAGTTAACAATTACAAAAACGTATTATTTAATAATTCAACACCAAATAACGTTTTTAAGTAAATTATCAGTAAAACAATTATGCACAATAATTTTGACAGTTCGCATACCTACTTCTTGAAAAAACAATGTTACCAAACTAACATCCAATTTTACTTTATAGTAATATCAAATCCCGTCTGGTGTAGCTAGTGGTACTCCACTATTTTCGCTCCTTGCTAATCCCCCATGAGGAATATCGAGACAATTCTAATTGCAAGATAAAGATCCAGCCTTTGAAGTAAATAAATCTGCAAAGTTTCATTAAAATCTGTCCAGTGGTTTTTGCGTGATGCGCTAACAAAACGTACACCAGTTATCATTTAACATTTTATTATGTGCGTAGGTATACACTATACAGATTGTATCAAATTAAAGCTGTGCATAGGGCGTTCTGTGTGTAAGACAGAGATCGATATATAAAGCAGTAAATAAGAACGAGATCAATGATCGCTAATAGAAAGTTTTTGTAGTTACTGTAAATAAATAATACCCATACTAACCCATACAACCTGATAGCGTCATCTTTGTTTTGTGATTTTATCAATAATTTCTTATTTCAGTAGTCAGTAACTATACAGAAACTTCCTATTAGCGATCATTTATCTCGTTCTTACTTATTGCTTTATATCGATCTCTATCTTACACACAGAACGCCCTATGCACAGCTTTAATTTGATACAATCTGTAGATATTATGTGTATAGTGTTAATCAGAAGGATATTATTATTTGCGGTCATCAGCTAGAGAGACCTCTTAAAACGGAACATTCTGTATATTCTAAATAATATAATATTATGTAGTAATAAAGAGAACAAAGTGGTCATTGTCGAGAGTATGCAACGCATACTTTCATTGCAAGGTCGGCAATATCTCGCCACTGGTAAACTATTGTAAGATACAAATTACAATGGTATCCCCGCGTCTTTTTCTGGTGTGATTATTGGATAACAATGGGACGACGCAGACGTCCGTCGACTTCCTATCACTGGACTCCGGATAGTGGTGTCTCTAACCCCTTGTTTATGGCGAACGGCGGATGTATAGTACAATGCTTTTGTAACTGATTGATCAAATTGTTTAATTATTATAGCAAAAGGCATTTTAGCACCAGCCTTAATTGAGGACAATTTGCTGTAATGGTTTGCGTGCTGGTCTTTCGATCAAATTCTCGTGGGTTCGAATTCAAATAAAATTGTGAAATTGTGTTTTAAAGACCACCAACAGCTAAGGTTATTTGGGACTAGCACCAATTCATATTTTCAGTCATTATTTTTTTTTAATAATAAATTGAAAATCCAATTGACACTTTTACCAGCTCTCGGGCTAGAACCCGGGAACTGGGGACTTGTAATAGAGGAACCATAGTAACGTCATGTAAACAACAGCACTGCTACACGTTTTCGAATTTAACCTCCACTCATGGATGTGTTGTGATGTTTTAATTTGATGTAATTAGACGCTATAATGGCCTAATTAGTTATCGAACGTCTGTAATCTATACAAGAAATAGATAAATAGAAAACAAATAAAATCATAAAAAATACATCAATAAGGACTGTGTATGTCGCTGCAGTCTGGTGTAACTAGACGTTTCATGAAATGTATATGTTTAGTTTGGTAGTATTACTATCGAGGACAGTGTGGTCCAGTGATTAGAGTCGCGGCCTCTGGATCAGACTGTCGTGGGTTCGAATCCCGCCTCCGCTCATGGATGTTTTGTGTTGTCATTTAGTTTTAAGTGAGTTGTTATTTGATGTAATCAAAACGCTAATGACCTAAGTTGTCGACGCGTCTATAATATTTACAATAAACAAAAAAGTATTACTATCTCAGAACAAAGATAGCTATAGAAGTGGCGTATCACAGCTTGTAGGTCGAGACGTGCGGGGAACAAATGAAATAATTAAAAATATAATAAAATATTTTTACTGTGATGATAAGATACCTACAACTTGATTTTTCGTAAGCGCTTTCGAACCTTTATTTATAACATCCAGACAGACAACACGACATAGTAATTAACACTACGAAATACAAGCGATCATAATGTACCTGACAGGTCGTACTTAAGTGTGTAGTTGTGGCTTCACAAGCGACGTGATAATATGCTGTTGCCGGGATGCATATTCGTAAATACCTGACGCGTTATCCACTCGGGAAGTTTCGTCTGCCGCTCGGTCGCTCGTATATACCCGACGTGTCGTGACGACTCGTCTGGTATTTACAATACGTCAATCAGCATTGTTTGCAATTTATTTTATTTTCTTCGTAATGGTTAAGATCCTTCAAAGTGATATGAATGAAAATTACTTTAGGATCCGTATAAATGAAAGTGATACGTTATTATTGATCGCGACGTTTCGTCGGTATTCCCGACTTTCTCAGGCTCTCAAAATTCAGTTTCACATCTGTCTTAATGTTAAGGCCTTGCTTTACCTGAGTAATATTACACTCTATAGACATCCAGTTGATTAAATTAAAATTCTTTTGTCTTTGAAATATAATCAATTTTTTAGACCAAAATCTAAAATGGCCGGTTGTGAGTTGCGGATCCTAAAAACCTCCTAAAGTAATTTTCATTCTTTTATTTTATTTATTGTAATACTATAACAACCATGTATTTTTAACAATAGTCTGATATGTCTGCTGTTTACAAAGAACTGACGTATTAGTCTAACACGTCAGCTATTTACGAAGCAACTTCGGGCATTTACGAATATGCTGCCGGGATTACCGCAAATTGAAATAACCGTCAGACGCAAGCTCTGTGTTTTACGTGGTTGAACAATAAAAATAATAAAAAAGAGGGGTGCACATCACCGTAAACATGCATAATAGATACGTAAATCTGTGTAGGTATATGTATAGAACCCCTTAGGTGCAGAGGATGTTTTGCTTCTGCAGAAGGTTATTAACACAACCCTTCTTCCACTACTTCTTCTTATGCAGAACCTGTGCGGTCGATCGGCATCTGTTCTTTGCCACTTAGCACTGTGTTTTGTCTTCGCTGTATACGCAGTTTTTAACGCATGGTTGTCTATAAACAAAATACTGTCGTTATTTATCTCTGAGTATAGGTTATGTTAGTTTATGTTCAGTTTCATGATTAGGTACCTAACCGTTTTGCTGCGACATTTTTAAAAGGGTCACATTTAAAATCGAAAGTAAATAAAATTACAGTCGACGCAAATCCAGTTTAAAATACGTTGAATATGAATTAAAATAATTTAGTTTTCATTAAACAAAATATTGTACTTATATACAGGGTGTTAAAAAAAGAGTGTAAAATATTTAAAGAGGTAATAGTATGGACCAAAATAAACAAAAAAGTCTTAGTAAACATGGGTCCGCAATGTAACGCTTTCGGAGATAGGGACAAGGATTTTTAACAGCCTTCCAAGATCTATAATCTATCAATAAAAACGTTTTCTTTATTTAAAAAGTCAGTGTTTAATTTTTTGATAGATGCTGAGTTTTACTCGTTAAATGAATATTTTTTATATGTTTAAACTATTATTGTAAATGACTTGTTATATACAGCACTGTCACTTTAACTAATAAATATCTATCTATCTATTCTTTTTTGAAACATTTATTTGCAATTGTTGATTATGTACAAACAAACAAAAGAAGCTTCTAGCAAAACCAAAAAATAAAGTTACATAAGATGTTCAAAGAGCCCTCCTTCCATATTCAAGCAGGCACGACATCTTTGCCAGAAAGATATTAGGACTCTTTCTAAAACCCCCTCATTGGCTCGGATTTGTTGGCATTTTTGATTAATTCGTAGCTGCAGCTCCTCGAGGCTATTTACAGGAGTACCATAGACTAATGTTTTCAAACGTCCCCAAAAAAAGAAATCTAGAGGGTTTAAATCAGGCGATCTTGCAGGCCATAATACAGGTCCGCCCCCTTCCATATCTCCGAAACCGTTATTTTGCGGACCCATGTTTACTAAGACTTTTTTGTTTATTTTGGTCCATACTATTACCTTTTTAAATATGTTACACTCTTTTTTTAACACCCTGTGTATTTCGAAGTAAAAATGAGTTTTTTTTTAACTTTCACTTAAATCTAAAGGAAGCTGTATTTTTTGACACTTAAAAATTGCATAGGCCATACCACGTTGTCATTAAATTGTTTGGGCTTTAATACATGTTGCATCAAATTAACAACATGTAACACTAATGTCTTTTTAAATGGCAAGGTTGTCTCTTAAACCGTTTTTAATATAAAATATAAATAACAGTAGATAATTCATAAATTATATAATCCGCAAATAGCAGCGTGGGAAATGTCCTCATAAATTAAATTATTAGTATAAGTCGAATAATATTGTTGTCATATATTATTTTTGTGGTCACAAAGTAAAATCGCTTAGGTAAAATTTCTCGTGACTTTTTCCTGTACCTTCAGATAATTTTTCATAGATTATATTTCAAAATATAGGTATCGATTACTTTAAGTGCAAATATCTTACAAAAGGTTACTCCTAGCCACTTTTACAAAGTATACCTTTTTTACGTAAAAATGACGGAAAAATCAATTTTTTGATTCAAAAAAATAGTACGAGTGCGTACAAAAAAGTTATGACTATTTGAATGAGTGAAAAAGTGTGTACCCCCCAGGGGGGACATTGGGATGTAGTTGTTATCGCAATTGTATTCCAATGTTCTTTGGGAATTAGCGCTCCTAGGGATCCGAGCTCGTACCAGTCGGTTTGTGTATGCCGGCTGGCGGATTTTAATACACAAATATGCTATATTTTGTTCTGTTGAAGACGCTAATGACGTGAGTTGTCGACGCGTCTCTAATCTACAATAAATAAATAAAATAAATGAAAAGGTGTGTAAGTGGCGCCCCTTACAAGTAAGAGCCATACCAAGGTCAGATTTTAATTTCTCATGTCAAAAAATCCCTATATACCAAATTTCATTAAAATGCCTAAATTATTTTAAAAGTTATTTAACAAAATCAAAAATAAAAATTAAACTTTGACACCCTGTATCTCTTTTAATATCAACTTTCGGAATAGACAAGTTGGGGTCTATCGCAATATTTTTTTGTAAGGAATCAGCTGTTACTCTATGTCCCATTCTTTTTGGAACACCCTGTAGATTCATAAGAAAAAACTGGATGATTAAATCGTCATTCTTATTTTATAAAAAAATTGACATAAGCTATTTTGCCTAATGCCATTAGATATAAAAATATTTATTTTTAGGTGTATATTTTTATATTTTTACTTCCCACCTCTACTATGGTAGGGAAGTAATGGATTCAGTCCGAAAACAATATTTCGAGATTTTAACAGATTTTCACGTTTTGAGACCCTAGCAATCGTTTAAGATCATTTTCTGACTGATGTCTGTATGTGTGTGTGTATGTGTGTATGTGTGTGTGTGTGTATGTGGTCAATTTTTCGCCTTCGATATCTTAAGAACGGAACAACATACGGGCATGCCGATTGTTCTATTGTGTTTATCAGCCTTTAACTTAGATCTGATTAGATTTTGAGTCAAATCGGTTCAGTGGATCCTGAGATATTCAAAAAAACGTCCTCAATGTCACGTATTAACATAGGTAAAAAAAAATATAAATGAATTCTAGATGTTATAATATGAAAAAAATGTAAATATTTTTTTTCTCTAAAATGTATAGTTTTCGAGAAAAAAAATATTTTACTAAAAAAAATAAAAATTGTACGTAAATCGAGGTAACCATGATTTTTGCTATATTATGTTATCCATCAGTAGATCACCAAACAAAAAAGAGGGCCATGCTTTTTTCAAAGAATAAAAATTAAATTGTGTTTTAAAGACCACCAACAGCTAAGGTTATTTGGGCCTAGTCAAAGAATAAAAAACTCGGGTCGCAGTGCCAAAACCCTGCCGACAATATAGTGTATTTGCTAATACAGGCCTTGTGGCTTTATTATGTGAACTTAAGTTTGTTTTTGGACAAAATGAAAAATTTAACCCCTTAATACATACCTTGAAATAATATTTTTTTCCTAATTTCAATATTATTATCAATGCAACCTCTGTACCAAATTAAATACACCCGTTAGCAAATAAATCACTATCCGTAAACTAGTTTTTTCATAAAATTTGTAAGTCCGGTCCTGTCGTGCCGATTTTGTTAAAATTTTAGCAACACATTTTAATCTCTACTAAAGGGTTAAATTTCAATTTTGAAACAATTCTGAGATTTTTTTCGGTATTTTTGGGCCCAAAAACTTTTTTCAACCCCTAAAAACTACCCTTAAAATGGCCCGATTGGGCCCATTTTAAATAGGTTCCGTGCGGTGATGGATTCCAACGTGTCTACCAAATTTCGTTCAAATCAATTAAGTCTTTCGAGAGTTATGCCGCGAACACATATATATATATATATATACATATATATATAAACATTTCTAAAAATGGTGCCAAAGTGTTCAGGAGGCTATAAAACGTCGAGAAATTTTGGTCCGACCCCTAGGTCCCACCATCCGACCGACGCCAATAGTGTATGTGCCATATGGCAAATACACTAAAAAAAGAGTGTTTATTTTTTGCAAATATTTACTAGGTGGGAAGTATAGGACTGGTCATCAGTCGAATTTTTTTTATTGATGATTAGTTGTAGCAACAGGTTCAGTTGTATATTTTATTTTGAATTTATAATAGCCTTTTAAGTGATGTTTTTACACCCACAGATTCTTTTGTTGCACACCTATGCGCTCAGAAGTGTATTTGTTTGATGACGAGTTTATGTGGAAATGTTACCTACTCATACGTATTTTATGAGAGAACGTAATTTAAAGTCGTCAATAATAATAGCGCGTAGAGGCCAAAAACCCGTATCTACATTAAAAAAGAAGATACCTATAAGATAGGCAGGGCTTTAAAAACATGGCGGAATTAGAAAATAATTTGCTGTAAAGTAAGTTTAATTGATAGTGTTTAATGCCATGTATTCGAAACGTCCGGACGGAACCCTATTATTGAGCCTATATACGATGTCTGTCCGTCCGTCTATCTCACAAACGGTAAGATGTAGCTAGTTGAAATTTTCACAGGCTGTGTGTTGTTCTAGCATGAGTCCTAACAAATAATAATTGGAATTAAATAAATAATTAATTTTAATAAATTAATGTTACGCTTTTCTGCTAAATAACTCCAACGTTCTTAATAAATTATTATCTGCCATTAAAAAAAATTTGTAAGTCAACGGTTACAAGCAGTGTGGACCTATTAATTAATTGACCTATAATATGTCATACACCTGATTATTATAGCCAGGTATATTCACTATTCAGTATAGAATTTGTTTTCGCCCACATCATATGCACACACCTTTAGCTTTAACACACCCTGATTGGTTAAAAAATTTTTGTTTTTTGTATGAATGGCAAGTTTTATGCACGTCGCATGAATGGAAGCGAATCTTCTCAGGATTTAAATATCCGGGCGACCTTTTCATAATTTAAACCGGAAAGAGTTTACATTATTTTTGTTGAAAGGAAATCGTTTTGTTTGCACGATAAAAATACTTATGCATTTTGTCGGTTCTTCATGGTTTGGTTCTCAGAGTAATGAATATTATATAACATCTGAATCCGCAGGTACAGATGATTTCTTAAAGTCGCTGGGGTTGTTTTGAGGGAGAAAATCATCATACAAGGAATTTAAATTTTCGTTTCTAAATCTAATACAGGGTGTCCCAAAATTGCTGGGACACAGAGCTACCACGTGTAGTAGAGGTCAAAATAAGTCGATTGGACCCAATTTATTTATATACCAAAATGTACAGTTTGCCCGTGAGAAGAGTTCAAAGTTTACATAAAATTTTGTTTATAAAATTTTGTATTACAATTTTAACTTGTACTAGGAATATCTGTTAACATTATTTAAGAAAACATTTTTTTCCTTCGGAACTCGCTAAAAAAATTTGAGAACCGTATTATCACCCCTAAGAAAGTTCTGAAAAAAATGTCAGGGGGTGAGGGTGGTTTTAACCCTTCTACAATTTCTTTTGGGTTTCTTTGATTACCGAAAGGAGAGTAATCCTCTAAAATGCACTTTTGTCAAATTTCATTCAATTTGTTTCACTTGTTTCTGAACAGCGTACAAAAATGTGTTTTTTTATGTAAATTTTGAACTCTTCTCACGGGCAAACGGTACATTTTGGTATATAAATAAATTGAGTCCAATCGACTTATTTTGACCTCTACTACACGTGGTAGCTCTGTGTCCCAGCAATTTTGGGACACCCTGTATAACTAGGGTTACCAGATGGCCGGGATTTCCGGGAATGTTCCGGAATTTAAGTCTTCTATCCCGGAAATGCATAAGTTCAATGAATTCGTGCTCGCGATCGCAAGAAACGACACTAAGTTACATGCTAAGTAGTACTTATTTATTTAGCACTATCTGCAATTTTTGTACATATTATATATATTTTTACTTGTATTTAATTGTATTCTTCGGACTTACTCTATGTCGGTAAAGACAAATTGGGAACATTAAAATGAATTTAATAGATTCACGCACGAAATTATGTGTGATTTACACTCAGAAGCGCGTCCCACATCTCACCGTGTACTGGTGTGTGATAAATGAATAAAATTAGACAAGTCTAATAAAACATTTTTTTTTCACAATAACTGCCCCCCCTGAAATAAATTGCCTTCGCCTTAGAAATGTCCCGAAAATCTTGGTTTTTGATCTGGCAACCGTAAATATAACCCAGTCATTCTTATTTAACGAAGTTACAGTTTACCATATATGATACGGTTTCGCAGAAGAAAATGACAATATTAATTTTTCTGACGTAGAACTATAACGTCTTTTCCGGCGCTATAGACTGTGTGCAGGGGGGCGGAGTTATATTAATATCGACGCGAGCACTCGTTGTGAGATCCATTGTAAACTCGGAACTCTAATTTTCCGTAATTGTCAGTGAACATTGTTGTTTAAAAAGTCAAGTAAGTAAAACCATGATTTTATTTCTAACTTATTTGGAAATTATTGGTATAAATCTGATAAATTTGACACTTTTAAACCCGGTCCGCAAGATTACAGCCGCCATGGTGTTAGGTTATGTTGTCGTCAAAACAAAAATACATTGTAGGTTAAAAACAAGTCTGCAGAATTCAATTTTTTAAATAGAATATACCAAATATTTTTTAACAAATATTTGTTAGTTACATTTCTAACTAAATAAATTCAGTTTAACTGCTAAATATTTCGTCACGCGACATCTACGCATGCGTTATGCCTTTGATATGTGAAACAAATGCTGGATAATACCGACAATTGGGCGTTACAAATAGCTTCAATAAATATTCTCAAGTTTTCACATTCGGCGAAGTTTTTAACTGTTGCGGATTTGTTCTTTTAAAAACACTTCAAAACAAGCAATAAAAACAAGGAAACGGGCACGTTGCCAACTGTAAACATTAAAATATATTTTAATTTTGGAAAAGATTCAGTCAATTATTGTAGCCATTAACAAAAATAAAATTTTTGCAAAATTAGTCAAAAAATGTTATTATTATAGAATTAGATGTAAAATATTAGACGTTTCGCCATTAAGGCATCATCAGTAATAGTAATCTGTAAGGAGAAATTATTATTTTTATAATTTAGTAATAAGTAGTAATTAAAATTAGATATAGGAAAAAAAGAATTTTTTTTTTCCTATATCTAATTTTAATAATCTAATTTTAATATCTAATTTTAATTACTACTTATTACTAAATTATAAAAATAATAATTTCTCCTTACAGATTACTGATTACTGATTACTATTATAGATATAGATTACTGATGATGCCTTAATGGCGAAACGTCTAATATTTTACATCTAATTCTATAATAATAACATTTTTTGACTAATTTTGCAAAAATTTTATTTTTGTTAATGGCTACAATAATTGACTGAATCTTTTCCAAAATTAAATTATTAATACAGTCGTATTTAAAATCTACATACAATTAAAATATATATAAGTAACTAATCTCTGCGGTCATCGGGCAACGTGGCTTAAGTCAAATTGAGATCTATTACTTACTGTGATAACTTTTACCGCAGACAAAAAATAAAAAATTCGACTGATCACCAGTCCTATACTTCCCACCTAGTAAATATTTGCAAAAAATAAACACTCTTTTTTTATTCTTTGAAAAAAAGCATGGCCCTCTTTTTTGTTTGGTGATCTACTGATGGCTAGCTTAATATAGCAAAAATCATGGTTACCTTGATTTACGTACAATTTTTATTTTTTTAGTAAAATATTTTTTTTAGAGAAAACTACATTTTAGAGAAAAAAAATATTTACATTTTTTTCATATTATAACATCTAGAATTCATTTATATTTTTTTTTACCTATGTTAATACGTGACATTGAGAACGTTTTTTTTTAATATCTCAGGATCCACTGAACCGATTTGACTCAAAATCTAATCAGATCTAAGTTAAAGGCTGATAAACACAAGAGAACAATCGGCGTGGCCGTATTTTGTTCCGTTTTTACGATATCGAAGGCGAAAAATTGACCACATACACACATACAGACATCAGTCAGAGAATGATCTTAAACGATTGCTAGGTCTCAAAACGTGAAGATCTGTTAAAATCTCGAAATATTTTTTTTCGGACTAATGCATTATCTTCCCTACCATAGTAGAGGTGGGAAGTAAAAATTTCGAAAGCTTTCAATAGTTTTTAGGAATATTTTTTCAGTAAAGATGTTTACACTTTACACATCAGAAATTGTTTGAAAGTAAAAAAAAGAAAAATCGACATAAGTAACATAGTTATGTGGTCACAGAAATATTAAAGTTCTTTCATTAAAAATGAAACACTGTTTATTAAAAAGCAGTGTATTAAATTTCTTAAAGTATTTTTTTTTTTTAAATTGCTTCATTTTTCATGTCAAGTTTGTAATTATTGTCTTTATTTACTAAAAAATACAGGAAAACGTAAAAAACCTAATTATTTTATTTGCATGAAATAATATGCTAAATCTATAATACCTATAGTACCTATATATAAAAATGAATGTTTGTTTCTTTCTTTGTTTGTCCCGTATGCGTTCGTATGCCATCCGATTGCGATGAAACTTTGGTGAATTGTTGTGTAGGTTCATAAATTTTTAGCAAAGTTAAACGAATTACCATACTTATAACAGAAAAAAAAATACAAATAAAATCGGAATTTTTTCTAGAACTCTGAGGATGACGCGGAAACACTGTCGAAACGTTGGTAATAAATGCAAATTGTCATCATCATGCTGCTTTTTCTGATCCTTATGCAATTGATGACTTCGTCCTGAAAAACATTAATTTAATTTTTATGCGAGAAATTTTTTAAACATTTTATATTTTATTTTACTATATTTAATATAGCAGCCCCGTCCGGCTTCGCCCGGGTGCTAAGAAAACCCGGGTGCAATACACTACTCACTCGCTTCGCTATTATATTATATAATATTTATAATATTATAAATACACTACTCAGAAGCTTTGCTCGTTCGCTTGAATATTATAATTACATTATACTCACTCGCTTAACTCGTTCGCTATATAATATATAAACCTTCCGTGAAAAATTATCTAACTGATGGTGAAAACCGCATCAAAATCTGTTGCGTGGTTTAGGAATTACATTACTCACTCGCTTCGCTCGTTCGCTATATATATAAACCTTCCGGGAACAATTCCGTCATACATGATTTTTGCGTAACTTTAACCGTTTATGCAGCGCACGCAACGGAAGCTCTCAAAAGGCATCATTTTTCCCGTTTTTGCAACATTTTTCATTGATGCTCCGCTCTTATTGGTCGTAGCGTGATATTATATAGCCTATAGGCTTCCTCGATAAATGGACTATCCAACACCAAAATACTTTTTCAATTCGAACCAGTAGTTCCTGAGATTAGCGCGTTCAACTAAACAAACAAACTCTTCAGCTTTATAATATTAGTATAGATTAGTGGTGAGCGTTAGCGGTTAGTGTTTGTATAATGTGCGCTCTGAACGCTCTGAGATTACACATGTGGTGTAATCGGACAGCTTCCGATTTATATATGGATTTTTTAAAAACGAAATAAAAAGCGTTAATTGTCTTATGTGACCTGGAAATATAAGTCACGACTTTAAACGGGGGAATTTGGTTTTAATTGGATTATCGCGGAGACTTATTATTTTAAATGAATATTTAATAAAAAAAACAGTTTTAATTAAGAATGCATGTGAACAAGATGAGTGCGTTGACTCGTGTTATAAAAGTCGCTGACACCTGTTGTATCTCCACATTTGATATAAAAATAAACTACAAATGTCATATAAATTAGAAAAAAAATATTTCGAGCAAAGAATTAGTTGCTCTAACATGAAAATATATTAAATACTTTACTAGAATAATTTATTGTAACATATTTTGTATAACATTTTTGCACATGTTTAAAATTACCTCACCTGATGGGATTTTTATCGTCATATGCATATTTTTTGTACATAAACGGTCGAGTTTTATGTATTAATTTTTTTTAATTATTGGACGTGATTTAAAATTTTTAATAATTTGGTATTAGTAGGCGAAATATTAAACTCAATTAAAGAGTGAAGTTAGTACTACTGTGAAATATACAGGGTGCTGAATTGCTTTGCGGGTCATAGGGATTTTACATGTAAAATCATGTTTATATGAATTTTCTTGCTTCCCTAATTATTTTAGGAAAAATATCTTCGAATAATAGTTTTAGAACATAAAATTCTGCATCAAAATCATGAAACAAAATTAATTTTGCATGCTTTGTGACGGCAGAAATTTGATATGTTAAAATGTCAAAATTACTTCAAAAACAGATAGCGATAGCCATGGAACTTGAACAAAATGATTAGCAATTATTCTGACAGCTAAAAGTTCATCATTTTGTTCAAGTTCCATGGCTGTCGCTATTTTGAGGTAATTTTGACATTTTCCTATCAAATTTCTGCCGTTACAAAGCACTCAAAATTAATTTTGTCTAATGATTTAGACGCAGAATTTTATGTTCTAAAACTTTTATTCGAAGATATTCTTCCTAAAATAATTAGGGAAGCAGGAAATCGCAAAAGTTTGATTTTATCGAAAATTGGAATATTACCAGATAAATGGGTAATTACGTAATCAGTACATCGATTTTTAGCTTTCGGAGTCAAGTATTCAGTCCAGAATCCATTAGCGCGAGTGAAACCGCAGGTAATGGCTAGTATTATTGTTGAGTGTTTGCGTCGGCTGCGTAAACTATAGTAGTAATTTATGTATTCGAAGGTTGGTATTGCGATCATTATTCCAGAAACAAGTGATCATATTTCTACATACATTGCTGCAGATCATTGTAAGATAGAAATCAATACTGTATTATGTTGGTGTGCGTGTCCACAAGAAACTAGTTTCATGTCGTACAGTTGCCTGTCTGAGGAAAAAAAACTTGAATATTGATAAAAATGCGAATAGAACATTTCAAGCAATTATCTTTTTAACCCTTTAAAGACAAAATGCAAGTATAGGTAATCAGTTTAGCTTATACAGATAGTATCAAATTAAAGCTGTGCATAGGGTGTTCTGTGTGTAAGACAGAGATCGATATATAAAGCAGTAAATAAGAACGAGATAAATGATTGCTAATATAGAAAGTTTCTGTAGTTACTGTAAATAAATAATACCCATACAATCTGATAGCGTCATCTTTGTTTTGTGATTTTATCAATAATTTCTTATTTCAGTAGTCAGTAACTACAGAAACGTCCTATTAGCGACCATTTATCTCATTCTTACTTATTGCTTTATATCGATCTCTATCTTACACACAGAACGCCCTATGCACAGCTTTAATTTGATACAATCTGTATAATATTTCAATGAAAACTAAAAGAAAACTACTGAACCGATTTAAATATTTTAAACGTAAGAACCTTCATTGGGAACAGCTTATTCGATTAGAGAAAACAGCATCGAAATGTGATCAACGGTTCTCGATATAATCGTGGACATACTTACATACATACAGGTCAAACTGAGAACCTCCTTTTTTTGATGTTTGTTAAAAACAGTAGAAGGGGAAAGGCTTGAAGCGTTGAATTAATGGACATTTAGCACCGACTATTAAATTAAATAAAAAATCGAGAGTTAACTGCGGGTAAAATATAAATGTCAACATTTCGAATTTTTGAAATTTTTTTACTTTAAAAATTAGTTTAATTAAATTTAATACGGAAAAATTTTTCCACTAAAAAGAACAAAATAAAAAAAATAAGTACCTAATTATCGTTAAATATGGTACGGAACCCTCTATGCGCGAGTCGCACTTGGCCGGTTTTTTTTTTGTTTAAACTGGTAAACGTACTTGAATGGGTTGCCGACTGTAAAGGGTTAATAAATATAAGTAATCTATAATAAATTGTCATTAATATAATTTTTAATCGAAGAGAAATATTGAAGAATGGTATAGTTGATAATATTTGAAGAATCTCGTTCACGTTGACTCATTACTTTTAAATGATTTTTTATCCTTGGTAAATAATACACTATAATAATATAATGTTGTGAACATTCTTAAATATTATCAAGGAAATATAATTTTATAATTGCATTGAAACATTTATTTTTTATAATCAGCGTAAAAAATCGAAATGCAATCAAATAGAGTTCCTCCAATCCAGATATCAATATTTTAGTCCCATTATTTTCAGGATTAGAGATAAGAGCCCCGATTGCGGCTTTAATTCGAGATCGGAATTTTCGATGAAAATAGTCTGTAATGAAATTAACCCTTTTTAATTGACATTATTTATTGAACAAATGATTATTAGATAGGAACACATTAGAAATTCGAACAAAGTTGTAAGTTATAGAATGGTAAATTCAAATACAAATTGACTTATTTATTACTGTACTACGAATCCCGATGAAAAAAAAAATAATGAATTGAAAATATGAATTGGTGTTAGGCCCAAATAACCTTAGCTGTTGGTGGTATTTAAAACACACACGAATCCCGATCATGATATCTCGGTATTACCGTAATGTAATTCCGATCCTGTGCACGCTTAGAATCAACGGATCAATGGATTGGAAGGCCTAACAGTCCAAGTCTCAAGATTAAAGTTGAAATTCTAAAATTGCTTCTAAATTGAATCAGCTATCTAGCTATTTTTGTGCGATACCCCAATCTTTAAAAATATCAAAATTGAGATTATTTTCAACCTCATAAAAGAACGTGAAAAGTTGCAAATATGGATAACGACTTTACGTTATATGATAAGGATTGCGCTATGAATGCTATGAGATTACACGTCCGGTCTTGACTTTGTTGTGTAATATGACGGCTTCTACAGATTGTATCAAATTAAACCTGTGCATAGGGTATTCTGTGTGTAAGACAGAGATTGATACATATAAAGCAATAAGTAAGAATGAGATAAATGATCGCTAATAGGATGTTACGTGGTTACTGTAAATAAATAATATTTATACAACCTAATAGCGCCATCTTTGTTTTTTCGCTCCTTCTATGCTATTTTAAAAGGCAGCTACAAATAATTTTATTATGTCGGCGGTTGAATTACCACCATGAAACCATTTAATTATTTGAATTTTTCCCCGAACAGTATAAATTGCCATTTTATCAATAATTTCAGTAGTGACTATTTTTACTGTAGAAAACAACGATGACAGTTGTTCGGTATTACATATTTATTTACAGTAACCACGTAACATCCTATTAGCGATCATTTATCTCTTTCTTACTTATTGCTTTATGTATCAATCTCTGTCTTACACACAGAATGCCCTATGCACAGGTTTAATTTGATATAATCTGTATATTACCTATATGTATTATTTTTAAATAGTATAGAAATTTCTCTATTCAGAATTCCATGATATTTGCAGTAATAACGAAAATAAAAATTTGTATCTAAATCTGACTACAAAAATCATATAAAACATAAAATATTTAAAGCCTGGCAAAATACATGGTCCGAAATAAATAATAATAAACTGAGAATTATCAAATCAGACGTCAAAAAATGGATCTCACCTATTAAACTAACCAGGAGACAAGAAGTGATAATTACCCGACTAAGAATAGGACATACGCTGTTAACACACTCTTACATATTTAAAAAAGAAGAACCGTCGAAATGTGCCATCTGCGATACCCGAGAAGACGTCCAACATTTGCTAGTAGACTGTCCTCTATACGACCCCTACAGGATTGCAGCAGACCTAGCACCAGATCTTAAGAACATCTTGGATAACTCTGAAAAAAACATAACAAAATTATTAATATTTCTTGAAACATCCCGTCTACTACAGAAACTCTAATACCAACATAAAATCAATTATTTATTTGTACTTACCTATTATTACTTTCAATAATTACCATATTATAATTCACTTACCAATTGTACAGTGCTAATAACCTTAGGGTTGAAGCACATTTTTTGTTTTTTCTTGTTATAATAAAAAAAAAAAAAAAAAATTTGTAAATTACATAAAAATGTATCAGAAACAATACAACACATAACATGGACGCATTCAGTGCATTGTTGAATGCATTGTTGCAGATCAAGGCACGATTCACGAGGACGTTCATATGCAAAAACAATATAACGTATTAATTTGTTAGCGTCATGCTCCAAATAATTGCATAACATTGCTTTGAATTTCTCCAGGAAAACAATCCAAACATAATTATACATACGTCACATTTTAATAATCATTGAGCTAGTTCAGGGGTCGGCAACCTGCGGCTCGCGAGCCGCATGCGGCTCTTATGATGTCAAGATGCAGCTCTCCAGCTCCATGCGCAAATATTAATAATTATATTATTTTATTTTCAAAACTCATAAAAAATATTATACTGCAAAAAAAACTTTAAACAGGATAAAAACACTCAACAGAGAACAGTGAGAATAGGTGGAGTAGAGAGTATACGGACAGCTGACATTTTTTAAATGTGGCAACACTGTTCTGTTTGTTTAGTTATAATCCTAATCAAATACCATAATAATGAAATAAAAATGTTAGTGGCTCTTTAAAAACTGGGAAATTTTGTAAATTGTAACTTTTGGCTCTTCCGTCTCAAAAGGTTGCCGACCCCTGAGCTAGTTGGTTAAAAATTGTGTTTTAAAGACCACCAACAGCTAAGGTTATTTGAGCCTAGCACCAATTCATATTTCCAATTAATTATTTTTTTAATAATAAATTGAAAAGCCAATTGACACTTTTACCAAGCTCTCGGACTAGAACCCGGGAACTGGGGACTTGTAATAGAGGAACCATGATAGCAACGCCATGTAAACAATATAGCATTGCTACACGCTCAGCTATTCTCAAGCCCTGAGCTAGTTGGTATGTATTACCATTGAGACAGTATGGCAGTATGGACCTCATTCAGGAAAAGTATTCTTATATGATACAAAAAACCCGAATACTCCGAAAAAACCCAAGGACATGCAATTACAAACAGAGGTGCCGTATACAGTATCTATGATTATTTTTTGAAGCTGAATCAATGTTTTAAGAAAAGATTTTTATAAGGTCAATATTGATTGTTTGATCATCTGCTCTTCCCTGCAGTGTAATATTTAAACAGCCGTGTTCACTTTTGCTCCTTTTCCCTTATTCATGCGAACCTAGAGTATAGTTCAGGGGTCACCAACTGGTGGTTCGTATCCGTACTGCAGATACATTTTTTGCGGACCTTATTTCATAAATTTTTTATTGTTAATTTCCTATTGGAAGTTATTGTAATGGGTTCGATTTTGCGAATGAAAAATTTTGACATATCTTTTTGATCTATATAATGTATGTTTTTTCGTATATTACAAGTAAGTAAGAAAGAAATAAAAACATATAGTAAATTTAGGATTAACTTAAAAAAATTTCTACTTAATAAAAACTTTTATTCGGTCAATGAATTGTTCACGTTGTGACAAATTTTGATTAAAGTTTTATATGTACACTAATACTTCATTATGACGTTTTGTAAATTATTGTTATTTACGTATTATTTATAAATAAATATTGAATTGAAATTGAAGTAATATGAATAGATATATCAAATTTTATGACATTTTATTTCTGACAAAGCAGAATAAAAAGATTTGTTTTAATAATTTCATACATTGTTCTGTTTTTTTAGTAAATCAGTAAAATGTCCAAATGGAACGAAAATCACGTTTTTGAATTTTGTAGCGTAGGCCTGTGCGGTTTGACCTTGAATCACTGTTGAAGTTTTCCGGCCCGCGAAAGTCTCAAGTCTAGATTGTTTTAAGTGTTTTAAGGATCAGAACCACTCTTATGTTTTGAATCAACTTTAACTCACACATACTTATTTCAAGCTTTTGAATTCTGCTAACAGATGCGAAAGTGAAATCTGGCCTTCAAAAGGTGGGTCGCTTATCTGTATTATATGTCATCTGTGTTGGTACTAAACGAGGTCTGCCTGTTATGTGATATCAGGCTTCTACGTTTCAAGTCTATGTAAAGCTTGTTACCTACCCTCATTTGTTTACCGACTTCCTGCAGATACACTTTAAACAATAACGCTTCTTGTAGGTACCTTAAAGACCTCGTGTTCAGCCTTTCCTCTTCACGACTGACAAATAAAAATAACCACTTCCTTTTGTCCACTTTTATAATCATCATAAAACTGATAAAACTTTTACCCTATATTTAATAGGCAAGTTATAATTAACACGATCACGTAAATTTTGTTCCGCTGGTTTTTCAAATAATTATTTGATTATTATTTTAATTTTTTAATGAAGTAAGGAATAAGTCAGATGTAAAGCGATATACTTAAAGATAATTAAAAATAAAAAACATAAAAATATATTACGACGTTATAAAAAATATAATAATCACCGCACATTAACGATATAAAAATTCTCCAAATTTTTTCTGTTTTTATTATAATTAAAAAAAATCATTTTGTAATGCAGTAAATTTTACAAAAAATTTATATGGGACCAACTTCGAGGTATACCCTATCCAATAAAACAAGAATCATCAAAATCGGACTACTCTGTAAAAAGTGATGCGTTGTCATACATAAAAAAAGAAATTAAAAAAAAAATATACGTGTCGATTTGAGAGCTCCCTCTTTTTTTGAAGTCGGTTAAAAAAGATATCTTCCATATAGATGAGAGAGAGAGAGAGAGAGAGAGCCGCAGTGGTGAGGAGAACAGCAGCGAAGGAGCTGACCAAACATTTCGTTGCATATTTCCCCTCACGCGGCTGTTTACTGCCCGACATAAGATGTTTCATATCCAAAAGGCGATTTGTACCCGGACGAAGCCGGGCCGGAAAGCTAGTTGTATGTAGTTTTTGGCGAATGCACGAAAGTGAACGAAAAACATTTTAAAGGCGTAGCTAAATAATTTATGTCCTTGGTATATAAAATAATGTAGGTGCTTTGTATATAAATAAATAAATAACATTCTCTTATTGAAAATGAAATGATTCGCGCGACCATCGTTAGCTGACAGGTGTAGTTAATATTGTAAAAAAAATATAACAGCCAGAGCTCATATCATAACGTAACATGTCTGATTTAATGTGGCCAGACACACCTTCTTCTGTTACTAACAATTGCATTGCATTCATAAACTCGTATAACTTAGAGCCGAAGCAGTTGACCTGCAACTCTGACTGTGCCAACAAAATCAGTTCTCACCTTTAAATGCATCCGACAGACGCTAATGACCTCAGTTGTCGAGCGTCTATAATCTACAATAACCTTTTCATGCATCCGGAAAAAATGTCAAGGGGTTTTGCAGGATGTTAGTTAGACCGACAAAGTACGGCAGTTTTTAATAGGATGGCATTATGTAGATCTGTCACTTTGTGCCAAAAGCTTTTTCCACATCTACACGGCGCTTTATTAGATTTCCTATAAAAATGCTCCAAAAAATAAAGAAGGATTGAGCAATAATACAAGAATAATACACATATAAATGTTTAAAAATTCTTCTACAGCTGATTAACAGTTGTTTGTTATTAAAAATGACTTGTGCTTCTGTTTAAATTTCTTTTCGTTGATAATGTCTTTGTCATCGGGCAATGTGTTGTATCCCAGACATGACATTTATTTACCTCCAACTTTGAATATATTCCCACATCGAAGAGTAGATACTAAAAAAGTGGTCAAATGATCATGTTATGCTTGATAGAATTGAACCGACAAAGATTGGAAGGTAATCTTTTGGGGGACCTGTGACTTTGTGCCAAAATCAAATATCAACTCTAAAAGCATTTAAAAAAATTGATCATCGATGGTGAAGTACAGATCTCCGTTTGCCGCAAAAGAATGACCTTCTATGTCAATTTCTGCAGATTTGAAAATTATGAATTAAACGATTTACAAACTAGCTTTCTTTTTTTTCTGGCAAAATCTCCCATGTCGATGAAGAATAAATACGGACTTATACAACAAAACTCCTATGTCAAGCGAAGAACGACAACCTCCTATGTAAGGTTGTTACAACCTCCTGTCAGTGTATTAATTTAATCTAATATGAAAGAAAATGTTAGAGCATCATGGTTCAAAACATTGTTATCTTCTCCCTGAAAAGTGTCTGTTTTTGACATAGAAGCTTGCTGAATTTCTGCAAATCATGAGATGGAAGGTTGCTATTCTTCACCATAGTCATGCTAAATGTTACCAAATAGACTTAGGTTACAGACGCAATTTTTAAAGAAAAATGTCTTCCCTTAGCGTATACAAAAGCGTTTTATTGTATTAAGAATTCCAGGGGCTTCCGAAGTCAACTCGGCACTTCCCAAGAATTCTTGGGAATTCTGAAGAATTACTAAAACTTCCGAAGAATTCTTGAAACTTTCGAAGAGTTCTTAACAAAAATATACACAGAATTCCCAGGTTTTTGATAAAGTTTTTAATGCTATTTATTTATTTTTTAAAGGTTTAGAATAGTTTGTCTATGTACCGTTTTCTAACTCTCAAATTCCAAACTTTTTTATTTGTCTGGTTGTCCACCCCCAGATCCTTGATCGTCATTGCTTCTTCTATAATTCTTCCTTTTTTAAGTTTTCCTACAAATTCCTTGACCACCTCTTCTTATTCATTTTTATACGGCTTCAAAAAAACTTGTAGATGCGTTTCACATGAACCTTGTTTCCTTACTTTAGACGCTAATGACCTCAGTTGTCGAGCGTCTATAATTTACAACTCATTCATTCATTGTTTCCTTACTTTCTTGTACCCTCATAACTCCTGTTCTACGCAACGCAGAACAACAAAATATGTACCAAAAGTTTCAGCTACACCCAAGGAGTGTTTTTTCTTATTGAAATCTTTTTTTCACTCCTCCCAAGATATGCTTATATTAGTATAGGTGCATGATGTACGTATAATAATCAATATTGTTTGTTGTTTGTAGTGCGCGGTCGGTTCCGGAGTGTTCGAACTGCAGATCCTGGCGATAACAAACGATGCGGGCCAATTGGCGAACAGTGAATGTTGTGGTGGTCAAACGCGGTCAGCGTCGGACACCGCGTGTCCGCAACCGTGCAACACCTTCTTCCGCGTCTGCCTTAAGGAATATCAGAGCAATGTCACCTCAACTGGTTCGTGTTCATTCGGCAACACGTCCAGCCCCGTGTTGGGCGCCAACACTTTCACCTTGGCCGAACCGGAGAAGTTCAAACTCGTCCTGCCATTCACCTTCAGATGGACGGTGAGTACCTTCATATATTGTTTTCTTCTTTCATAAAAAATAATAATAAATAATAATTAAGTTCGGGGATATTTCTAAGCAATTCAAGAATTATAAGGCACGAAGAGGTGTAATGGTCAGCGTGTTGGCTTTTGGATCAAACTGTCGTGGGTTTGAAATCCACCTCTGCTGATGTCGAATTTAAATATTCCGATTACGGAATGCAATCTCGAGCCGAGATTGGCAATTCGAGATCTCGCGAGATCAGTCTGGGTTCGAGATTGGCAATTCGAGATCTCGCGAGATTGTCTGGCGAGATCTCGATAAATCTCGACAATATCGAGATTTCGCCTACTTTTAAAAAGAACGTATTATTTTGTATCTAAAATACTTAAACTTAATGAAAACTACTTACTTGGGACAGTGTGACTGTGTCACTGTGTACGTGTGTGATTTATTGCATAGTGCACTGTGCAGATGATTATTATTCATTATTTTCCTTAAATAAACGTTGATTTTTTTGTTTCAAGATTCAATTAGTTTTGTTTTCTTTTCAAAATATAACAGCAATACCCCAACTCACACAGCACACTATATGTCAATTAATTATTTTGGAAATAACTTCTTAGGAGTTATGAAGCATAGGGTAAGTTACTATTAGTAACATTCACGAACATTTGGTTTGAATTGTTCTTAGACATATTCAGTATTCACTTAACTTTGAAATTTGTTAGCCATCTAATGCTTGTTATAAGTTAAATAGCTGTCCATTTTACTCAAGAAAACAATAATTAAAACAATATATGCAGAGAAACAAACAGAATCAATTAGCGCGACTGTCAAAAACTATTACGTATAAGTTTTTTTCAAGCGCGTTCGTTTTTGAAATCTCGTTCGAGATCTCGACCATATTGGGTCGAGATCTCGAACGAGATTTTAAAAACGAGATTGCCTGCCCACGAGATGAAATCTCGAAAAATGGCTCGAGATTTCGCGAGATCGAGATCTCGAGAGATCGAGATTGCATTCCCTAATTCCGATATCATAAGATTTTGAAGTGAAATTTTTAGTCGCGTTAAGAGAAATTTCGTTCAACAGTGAAAATAACGACACCGTCAGGAGTGGGGGAATGAGCTCCTAGTGAGAATAGTGTAGGTACGAATGCGTGGAGGGGTAAACTCGATCGACACGCCCCTTTCTGTTCGCAAAGTAGAAATATTACTCAGGGCTGAATCGGCATCCGTTCTTGTCGCACTCACTGAGTCACTGCTCGGACTCGAGTTTTCTAACTACTCCTAAATTTAAACTGTTTAAACTATGTATTTCAAAACGGCTTTGCGTCTCTTCCGAGACACATTACTTCCGTGGCATTTTACCAAGTCACAAAAATGTTTATACATCAAGAAGTCTATAGCTGGAAAATTGTTAAATTGTGTTTTAAAGACTACCAATAGCTAAGGTTATTTGGGCCTAGCACCAATTCATATTTTCAATTCATTATTTTTTTTAATAATAAATTGAAAATCCAATTGAGACTTTTATCAGCTCTCGGACTAGAACCCGGGAACTGGGGACTTGTAATAGAGGAACCATAGCAACGCCATGTAAACAACAGCATTGCTACACTTTCGGTTATTCTCAAGTCCTTCTATAGCTGGAAGTATAGTAGAAAACGTTATCAAAAAAAATGTGTCAAATTAGTACTCTCATAGTATGTGTAAACATCCCGGTTAGCACTCTCATAGTATGTGTAAACATCCCAGTTAGCACTCTCATAGTATGTGTAAACATCCCAGTTAGCACTCATAGTATGTGTAAACATTCCGGTTAGCACTCTCATAGTATGTGTAAACATCCCGGTTAGCACTCTCATAGTATGTGTAAACATCGTATGTTCAGTTTTTCGTCACATATCGTCGTAACATCAATTTTCTGAGTTTATTGTCTAAAAAAATTGTGGGGGGATCAGGGCGCGAGTTTAGATTACACATAAAAAATACGTTGACTGTGTCGACAAATATTACATGCGCGTAAAAATTAATTTCATTGGTTCGTTAATTTATTTCCCTTTAACATTTCGATTTCCGTGAGAAGAACTTCAAGTCGAATTATTAAACAACATAACTAGTCTGCGATCGCAGTATCTGATGGTTATTTCTTTTTCCTCTGTTTTGGTGAATGCAATTTAAACGAACAAGTTTGGCAAATCTTTTTAAAGATTAAATTAAAACGTTCATTTTTGGAACAACCTAATATCAGTTTTTTTGTTTTGTATTATAATAATTAATGAACGTTATTTATTTCTCACGATTATTAAAATATGCATATCAAGTTATAATATATGAACAGTTATTGACTGGAAGTGCATAACTTGTTAATTATGTCACCTATTGTTTTTGTTATGGTTTTCTTAACCCTTTATGCACAATATTTTTTCTGCCGCGACACACTCGAAGAATATTTAATATTGCGATGATAATTTTTGTGATTTAGGTACTTATAGCGAATCGTGTTGTGGATATTAAAAAAACACGAAAATTTCTCGTGATCCACTTAAAAAATACATAAAAAAAGGGTGTGGATCTCGGGACCCCCGACAGATGTGAAACATCAAAGAAAACGTTATTGAACTCGGTGGTATTCTCTATGTAGTAGTATATATTTTTTCAAAAGCAGCAACTAACTGTTATGCTGACGTAATCCTATATACTGCACAGTAACACCGTGTGTGTTACAGTGCACGCCTGAGCCAAGAGAGAGAGAGAGTGCCGCAGTGGTGGGGAGAACAGCAGCGAAGGAGCGGACCATAAATTTCGTTGCATATTTCCCCTCACGCGGCTGTTCACAGCCCGACATAAGATGTTTCACATCAAAAATAAGTCGAATTGAAGGTCCTCCTTTTGTTTGATTATTTGAAGTCAGTTAAAAAGAAATAAATATTTTTGGTATTTTCGAGGTGAGTCTTTTCCAACGATATGCCGCAAGCAAAAATTATTATTTTAATTTTTACAAAGGACGCAATTTCTATTTCTTTTTTTTGAAAAACGGCCCCTGGAATATCTGCGGAATACATCATTCCATCTCCATGCCAAATTTCAACTTCTATGGCTTTAACCGTTTAGAAGTGACTACAGGTCTGTGACAAACTCGACAGGCGAAGTCTCGCCATAAGGCCGTTGTTACTATTTTGGAGGGCAGTATAGCCTGGTGGTTAGCGTGCTTAGTGCCGCAACCTCTGGACTGGACTGCCGTGGGTTCAAATACCACCTGCGCTCATGGATGTTTTGTGATGTTATTTAGTTTTAAGATAATTGTTATTTAGTGTAGTTGAAAGACGCTAATGACCTGAGATATCGACGCGTCTATAATCTACAATAAATAAAGTTACTATTTTGGTACAGTCCCCTATAAATGGACAATATTATGACCACTCGGTCAATAAAGGGTTAAATGCGAAGAAAATTTCTAAACAAGTTCAATATATTTACGTGTTACTGACGATAATCGGTATTTTTAAAATCTGGTTTATTTGTTTTTGTCGTTTTAAATAATTATTAGTTAGTTATATATTTTTCAGTATACAGTTAGGAGCCAAAACAAAAATTGGTACTTCTTTAGGCGCGGTATAAAAAATGTTCAGGGTAAATTTTTACGATGCGCGCGCACACTGTAACATCAAAATTAACAGGTTGAAGTTGCTCGCTAAGCCATATTCGCATGCGCGTAGCGTCTATTAGCTGTATTTATGCTATTTATTTAGGTGTTTTTCATTGACATCAAAATTAACAGGATGAAGTTGGTCGCTAGACCATGCTTTACTTTTGCCCTAACAAACTGGAAGGAATTTATTATCGTGTGAACGCGACTTTATAACAGTGATCGGTTGCTTCAGTAAGAGTTCATCATGCAAATGTTGTAATTTTCGTAACTTATAACCGTTTGTGTTTCAAAAAAATGCCTGAAATATATAATTACAAATAAGAGACTTTAACGATAGATAAAACTGGAAACCTGAAATGATTTCACATTCAGGTGTTTTTAAGAACTTGTTAAGGGCGATGGCGATGGAATACCTGGTTTCAATGGGTTTCCAAAAGTCCAGATTTATGAATAGGTTTCATCGAGTATACAGGGTGTCCCATTTTGATGTATACGTACGATTTGCGTGTAAATATTTAACGTTGTTTTTCCATAAGAAGAAAGTTTAGGCTACAAGTAGCCTTTGGCAAATAAGAATATCATGGCTTATTCTGATCCATTCATTTTTTTCCAATGCTAAATTCCCTATGTATACATCAATCTGGGATACACTGTGTAATATTGTGTGCTCCTATCGGAGTATAGGAAACTATTTGACCTAAAAACATGAAATATGGTAGATGCAGGAGCGTATCTACATAGGGACTATTTTAGGGCCTTAATTCTGGACCCGCAAGTGTCAAGGGCCCACAAATGTCAAGGGCCCACAAAAATTGAATTATCATAAATTTTGTATTAATCTATTTTTTCATTCATAAAAAGCTGAACTTATCGTATAGTAAAAAATGGGGCCCATTGAACTTCAATAAGCCCTAGGCCCCGAAAAATTTAGATCCGCCCCTTGGTGTATAATAAGTAGTCTTCACGATTAGGGGGCGTACGCAAATTGCGTAACGCAAAAATCTCTAATTTTCGACCCCCCACGCACCAGGACCGTAACGCCTGGCCGGACCCCCCTCCCCCAAATTGCGTTACGTAACTTCCGTACGCCCCCTTACAACTAACGACGAATAAGTCACATGTAGTGATGAGCAAAGCAAGACCAAGACCAAGACTTGGACAGTCTTGGTCTTGGACTTGCGTATCAAGTCTTGGTCTTGCTCATTTTATCTGTCTTTTTTTTAGTTTTTTACTTCTGAAGATCATCATAGTTATAAACTAAAAATAATTCACAATCTATTATTAACTAACAAAATACTTTATTTTATTAAAATGTTAAAAAATATCAAAATTACATCATTTTTAACACGCTTGTTCATTCGGTCTTGGTCTTGGTCTTGCTAGTCTAATGATAGTCTTGGTCTTGGTCTTGCTTTTTCGCAAGACCAAGACCAAGACTGCAAGACCAAGACCAATTTTGCTCATCACTAGTCACATGGTATGGACTATGGATTATAATGAACTCTGTTGTCGAGCGTCTATATAATATCTATCTATCTGAAAGTACGGAACCTTCGTGGATCCAAAAAACTCTCCAAGGTGAAGTTGATAGTGGATATACCTGACCGATTTTTAAAAATTATTACCCTCCTTTTTTCTGTCGGCGCCTGCGTGGACTCGTTTTTGTCACCGACTGTAAACGAACAATTAGCGCAGGTGCACACGGCAATAGCGTTCCAATCTTTCACACTTGTGCACCGTTTGCCTTAGTCACTAATTAGCACCTTTCGAGTTGAGATGCCAGCCGTGATTCTAGCGCTTATGTGGTAAAAGATGTCTTATCTCCACCATTCCTCCTGCACCACAAGTTCAACTCTCTGCACTAAATATTTCAACTTTATACCACTGAGCTCAAAAGTTATGGAGACGCTGCAAGCATTTAAAAGTGAAGCCAGTCGCCATATTTAGAATAGAATAGAAGATATTTATTGTCCAATATTGGCATATGACATCTGGTGGCACAAAATTGTACTCAAAACGAGGGAAAATTTTACATGCTAACAGTGCAAATTTATCGTGAAATTGTTTATTACAAATATAAAACAAGTAAAATAAACAAAAAGTTTATCGAAAATGGAATTTGCGACGTTTTCTAATATCATGGCATTAAACACTGTCAGTTATTGCCTTGTAAAACTTACTTTACAGCGAATTATTTTCTAATGAAATGTGGAAAAACTGTATTTATGAATTAAAAAAATATTTTATATTGTTAATAAGATGTACTTATTATCATACTATACTACAATAGTAAAATCATTTGATGATTGACAAATTTATAGGACTAACTTTGTATACAAAAAACTCTCTGCACTAAATATTTCAACTTTATACCACTGAGCTCAAAAGTTATGGAGACGCTGCAAGCATTTAAAAGTGAAGCCAGTCGCCATATTTAGAATAGAATAGAAGATATTTATTGTCCAATATTGGCATATGACATCTGGTGGCACAAAATTGTACTCAAAACGAGGGAAAATTTTACATGCTAACAGTGCAAATTTATCGTGAAATTGTTTATTACAAATATAAAACAAGTAAAATAAACAAAAAGTTTATCGAAAATGGAATTTGCGACGTTTTCTAATATCATGGCATTAAACACTGTCAGTTATTGCCTTGTAAAACTTGCTTTACAGCGAATTATTTTCTAAGGAAATGTGGAAAAACTGTATTTATGAATTAAAACAATATTTTATATTGTTAATAAGATGTACTTATTATCATACTATACTACAATAGTAAAATCATTTGATGATTGACAAATTTATAGGACTAACTTTGTATACAAATATTTTGAGGTTAGTAACTTACCTACTTATTACAATATAACATATTATGTTGCAGTTATGTGTTTACATTATTCACCTAACCCTGCCTTAAAGAAGCATTGAACGGATGATTAATTTCGTGGAGATTTTCTTTTAATTTTGATGTTTTTAAGCAATATGCCGTAAAGATTACTACTTTTGACAGCTCAGTTATGTTGTTTTTTTCACACATTAGATAATATGTCCGGCTTTGAGAATCCGTTCTCTTTCAACGAAATTTCTTTGTTTAGGATTCGTATCGGCCCAATTGCATATTACACTTATATTTATTATTTCTTATCACTTTGAAAATTACACGCAAAAGTATACCCCGTATATATTACAACCTCCGATTTTATAATAATTATGAACCAAAATTATTAAATATTATTTTTTCCTTTTTAGTATCTACATTTCAATAAAAGCTTGTCTCTAAAAAGTTTTTTTACTAAGATTTTATTATTATATTTATACAGATTTCGATTTTAAAACAAAATCAACTGGACTTACAAATAGTGATTGAAATATCACGAATTTGCTTCATTTTTATTTCGCAAGTTCAAGTAATTTCGATGGGAACTTTTTGTACTACAATAAAAGCGAATTATTAAAAGGTTAAAGACTGTATGTTGTCAGAGGAAAAAAAATGTTAAGAAGTTCAAGGTGCAGAGTGTAGGCATGGACAACATTTTGATAATATGGACCAAATACGAGTACTATTTAATCACAGAACATATTATGATGATGACTGATTACAAGCGTCCAGTTCCCAGGTTCAACTTAAGCAATTCTTTCATTATGTAATGTTTTAAAGAGGATTACATTTCCTACAATTTTCATTCCCACAACTTTTCTGTGGTACTAATGGTAAGCGCGCTGCAGCTTCTTGAAAATCTCCCGCTCCGCTTTTTGTACCCTTGGTAACCAATGTGTAACATGTGTATTTTCAATTTAAAGTTAGATGAAGAAGAAAATAAATAAAACTATTGAAAAAAACATTACATTTTAATCATTGGTTACCAAGGCTACAAAAAGCCGAGCGGGTGATTTTCAAGAAGCTGCAGCTCGCTTACAATTAGTACCACAGAAAAGTTGTGGGAATGAAAATGGTAGAAATTGTAATCATCTTTAAAACATTACATAATGAAAGAATTGCTTAAGTCGACCGTTTCTGCGAGATTTAGAAAAAAGCAAAAAAGGTGGTAAAATTTCGTGGTTTTTCGGCTCCCCCCACGTTAGCACAGGGTCCTCGAGGTCGTTAACTCAGATTCTACTCCACAGAGTATCCGCAAACAACACACCAAAATATCATTAACTTCGGAATACTTTCCAGGTAAAAAGTACCTGACTGCTGGACTTAAATGTCTTATGATGACTTCACGATATGTAAGTCGAAACTTGTGCTTAAAATCGAGACTTTGATATTTTTGAATAACTGCAATGTTATCCACGACTGCGTACAGTGTTTGAACTAAACGGTACAACGATAATATAACGTATTTAACCCTCCAGAGGCTTCGTTCAACTGCACTGTAGCGGGGTCTACTCGTACAATTTGATTTTTAGGGCTCTGTGCAAGGCTCTATCTCACAAACGGTAAGAGAGAGTAGCTATAGTTGAAATTTTCACAGATTGTGTGTTGTGGCATGAATCCTGGCAAATAATTAGAATTAAATAATCAATTAATTTTAATAAATTAATGTTTTTGAAGCTATGCTTCTATAGGCGCGTTAGACGATTTCTGGGAGGGGAAAAACGTGTGGATTCGCGTCACATCACCGACATGCTCATGTTAAAAGTATATCTACTGTCCCATCCTTTTGAAAATTAATATATCTGAGAGTTTTATAGAACACAAAAAAACAAAATGGCGGCAGATTTCAAAATGGCGGCCATATGTACTTTTGTAAAAATTATCCGATCTTTTTGAAAATTGATATTTAAGAGTTTTATAGGACACAAAAAACAAAATGGCGTCAGATTTCAAAATGGCGGTCATATGTACCTTTGTAAAAATTATCCGATCTTTTTGAAAATTGATATTTAAGAGTTTTATAGGACACAAAAAATCAAAATGGCGTCAGATTTCAAAATGGCGGCCATATGTACTTTTGTAAAAATTATCCGATCTTTTTGAAAATTGATATTTAAGAGTTTTATAGGACACAAAAAAATAAAGTGGCGTCAGATTTCAAAATGGCGGCTATATGTACTTTTGTAAAAATTATCCGATCTTTTTGAAAATTGATATTTAAGAGTTTTATAGGACACAAAAAAACAAAATGGCGTCAGATTTCAAAATGGCGGCCATATGTACTTTTGTAAAAATTATCCGATCTTTTTGAAAATTGATATTTAAGAGTTTTATAGGACACAAAAAAATAAAGTGGCGTCAGATTTCAAAATGGCGGCTATATGTACTTTTGTAAAAATTATCCGATCTTTTTGAAAATTGATATTTAAGAGTTTTATAGGACACAAAAAAATAAAATGGCGTCAGATTTTAAAATGGCGACCCAATGTACTTTTGTAAAAATTATCCGATCTTTTTGAAAATTGATATTTAAAAGTTTTATAGGACACAAAAAAATAAAACTGCATCAGATTTCAAAATGACCGTCAAATAATAATTTTTCAATTGTATTGTCTACAGCTTTGATAAATTCGGTTTTATATACAATGCGTAAAAAGCATAGCTTCTGTCGGGTGTCCCATGACACCTCTTGACTTTTTTTATTTTACTACTACACTGACTCCAACTACTTCATACTGTATTATAGAGCGTCTAGCATCATCTTTCGACTGGCTCAGTTGGTAGTTCGACTGAAGATCTAAACGTTCTTAGTTCGATCCCGGGTTTCAGATCGCAATATTTTTGTTTTTTTTTTCTTTAAACATTCTGTTAATATATTTTTTTTATTTTAAAAAGTAATTTAAATAAATTTGATACGGTGCCTGTGTCGGGGTCGATAGATGTGAAAACGCCCATTGAAGGGTTGACAAATGACAATAAATGTACCTACTTGATGAGAAATGACATTTGACTGAACTCACTAATCTAATCGTAATTAATTGTACTCGGTCATTCGGAATAACGTGTGTACGTAATGTACGTATGTAATTACAGCATCTGTGTGCGTTGTGAATTAATTATTGTCCGCTGTTGACAAACGTACTTATATATACTGTGTCCCACAATTGCTCTATTTTATGAAACAAAAAAAAAGTCAAGAGGTGTCATGGAACACCCGACAGAAGCTATATGCTTTTTACGCATTGCATATAAAACCGAATTTATCAAAGCTATAGACAATACAATTGAAAAGTTATTATTTGACCGCCATTTTGAAATCTGATGCAATTTTATTTTTTTGTGTCCCATAAAACTCTTAAATATCAATTTTCAAAAATATCGAATAATTTTTACAAAAGTACGTATGGCCGCCATTTTGAAATCTGACGCCATTTTATGTTTTTGTCAACCGACAGAAGCTATGCTTTTTACGCATTGTATATAAAATCGAATTTATTAAAGCTATAGACAATACAATTGAAAAGTTATTATTTGACCGCCATTTTGAAATCTGATGCAATTTTATTTTTTTGTGTCCCATAAAACTCTTAAATGTCAATTTTTAAAAATATCGGATAATTTTTACAAAAGTACATATGACCGCCATTTTGAAATTTGACGCCATTTTATGTTTTTGTGTCCTATATAAAACTCTCTGATATTAATTTTCAAAAGGATCGGACAGTAGATATATTTTTAACATGAGCATGTCGGTGACGTGACGCGAAACCATTAGTTTTTCCCCTCCCAGAAATCGTCCAACGCGCCTATAGAAGCATAGCTTCAAAAAAAAAAAACAAAAAAAAACAGAATGTGGACCGAGCCTTCCGTTGAAAGCTTTTATATACTAACAGGAAAAGTTTGTTGCGGATAATTTCAGGAACTACTATACCGATTCGAAAAATTCACTGTTCAAAAACCTACTTCTTCCCGAGTAACATCTTGACTATAAAATAGAAAACAATCGTATCTGTCCGTCATATACAAAAACTCTCCAGCGTTGAAATTTGCACATGTTTATTGTGCTGTCCGGATGAATGTGTCTGTTTCTTATAGCTCGCTGCATCGTTCATTTCCCGATTTATGTTAAAATAAGTTAGTCTGAGTAACTAAGGGATATATTATTACGCTCCGGGCGAAGCCAGTTCGGGCAACTAGTAAGCAATATATTTTATAGGGGATTAGCAGTAAGTGAAAATGTAAATAAAGTCTAGAATCCTGCACGCGATATATGAGTTAAACTATAACAGATAAAGTTACATTTGAGAGATTTTTTGTTCTTAGTTATTTCGTTGGCAAAAATCTACGCGGGCGAAGCCTGGCGGAAAAGCTAATCTGTACTCTCTAGTATATTTAATTAAATGTCTACATTTACGACCGTTTAACGTTTAAATTGTGCATTATAAATTTGACATCCGTACTTGAAATGCATTTATCAAATTTAGAAATGCAATGCGAACTTGGAACTCCGACACATTTGGCCGAATTCCAACTCATAAACAGTTACTAAAGACATTTTATGTGATGGGTGTTAGGTGCATCGTTGATTGTTGTGTAGACGTGAGGCTCTGCCCCCCCAGGTGCACCGCGACTTGTACAACAGCACCGGGCTGATGCAGAAGTATTCTCTGGCCATGCGGATCTGCAGACTGACCACAAAACTGTCCGTGCTGGGCTCTTGTCCATAATCAAGGATTGATCAATGAGTAGCTCATAGATAAATGTGATGAAGGAAAATCTGCTATCGGTGCAGTTGACCGAGAAAGTCATTGCGGTGAAGTCGTACCATTTAAGATTTAAATGTTAGGGGCCCGATGGAAGCCACCGCGACCTAAAAGATCTATTGTGTTCCCCTAAGTCGTACCATTTATTTGGTTTTTCGAAGGTGATGATGGTGACTAGATTTCTGACCGCATCTTTATGGTGATTGTGGCAGATACGATTGCGTTTGGTATGAACTATTATCCTAACTACGTTAGTGCAATGATGTGTCAGGAGCCTTTGCTTTTCGTTGAATAGTAACATTAATTTTTCAATCCGTTCCACACCAAATGAAAAAGTCTTGATGAGAAGCGGAAGAATTTTCACCCAAAGAGATATGACGTTTAAGATGCATACGTTTAGGAGACCTTGGTATCCGTTGAATATTGACATTATTGAGCTGGTGTTGTCCTGATTCGGGTCTATAGGCCCTCGTTGGTTGGAATTGCTTCCTAACGTTTCGCTAGCACGAGTGGCGAGCTTCTTCAGAGGTTCTTCCATCTCCGATGCTGGATGTTTCGCTAGCACGAGTGGCGAGCTTCTTCAGAGGTCCTTCCATCTCCGATGCTGGATGTACATCCAGCATCGGGTACATCCAGCATCGGAGATGGAAGGACCTCTAAAGAAGCTCGCCACTCGTGCTAACGAAACGTTAGGAAGCAATTCCAACCAACGACGGCCTATAGACCCGAATCAGGACAACACCAGCTCATCAACTGGCCGCGAAAGCCTCAACCAAAATGACATTATTTTTTCGATTCGTTAATTTATCTTTGGAAATCATATTTATTTAACAACAAATGAGATGAAAGTCTTGGCGAGAAGCGGAAGAATTGTCACCCAAAGAAATACCCATAACATTAAGATGCATACAAGAAACGGAGGATTAGGAGCCCTTGGGTATCCGTTGAATGGTCACATTAATTTTTCATTTCTTTCTCACCAAATGAAATGAAACTCTTGACGAGGAGCAGAAGGATTGTCACCCAAAGAGATGACATTTAACATGCATTTACAAGAAACGGAGGATTAGGAGCCCTTGGTATCCGCTGAATAATGACATTATTTTTTCAATTCGTTAATTTATCTTTGGAAATCATATTTATTTAACAACAACTGAGATGAAAGTCTTGGCGAGAAGCGCGAGAAGCGGAAGAATTGTCACCAAAAGAAATATCCAAAACATTAAGATGCATACAAGAAACGGAGGTTTAGGAGCCCTTGGGCATCCGTTGAATGATCACATTAATTTTTCATTTCTTTCTCACCAAATGAAATGAAACTCTTGACGAGGAGCAGAAGGATTGTCACCCAAAGAGATATGACATTTAACATGAATATACAAGAAACGGAGGATTAGGAGCCCTTGGTATCCGTTGAATAATGACATTATTTTTTCAATTCGTCAATTTATCTTTGGAAATCATATTTATTTAACAACAACTGAGATGAAAGTCTTGGCGAGAAGTGGAGGAATTGTCACCAAAAGAAATATCCAAAACATTAAGATGCATACAAGAAACGGAGGTTTAGGAGCCCTTGGGCATCCGTTGAATGATCACATTAATTTTTCATTTCTTTCTCACCAAATGAAATGAAACTCTTGACGAGGAGCAGAAGGATTGTCACCCAAAGAGATATGACATTTAACATGCATATACAAGAAACGGAGGATTAGGAGCCCTTGGTATCCGTTGAATAATGACATTATTTTTTCAATTCGTTAGTTTATCTTCGAAATCACATGCATTTCACACCAAATTAAATCTCTTGATGAGAAGCGAAATAAGTGATAATAATTTTTCATTTCTTTCACACAAAATGAAATGAAACTCGATAATGAGAAGCGGAAGAATATTATTGTCACCCGAAGAGATATGACATTTCCGATGTCATCAAGGATACTTTGGGTGTGTGTGTATGTGAAAGAGAGAGATGACGATGTCGGCGCATCAAGTGGACTCCATCCTTAGATCTCTCGCGAGAACGTCGTCGCCTAGTGCTTGGCTAGTGCTATGCCCGGTTCCCACGGTCCGGCGAGTTGAGTTGGCCGTTGCAGTGCGCCAACCGCGAACACAGTTTACCTATAGCTATATGCACATATTGTGGACGGGCGCGTTGCGAACCGCGGGTTCTACAGTTAGGGACAAATCGCTGCGACGTGCTCCGTTGCAATAGGCGAAACTGGCCAAATGATGATTCTCTCTGTACCTTTGATGGCCAGGGTCATCTTTAAGTCTTCTTATAAATTTTACCATTTCAACACTTTTAATTATTTTTTTAAATAAAACTCCTTAGGCGGCACTGTCTCGACGCTCTGAAGAGTAAATTGCTGGGATAAAATGAAAGTGTAGTGACGCGAATTACCAAAGCAAATAGCAACCCTAAATAATTCATAAATAAGAATTGTTTTACTTCGGTTATGTGTGCAGCAACACATGCCTTTTTTTGAGTATCTGATAGTTCTTGAGATTTTTGCTGAAATACATTTTTGGGGTAGTTTTACCTCTGCAGAGAGAGTGAAGGGTGGGGGTTTTTAGTATATTTAAAGGGGACCACCCTCAACAATAGGTATTCCCCTAAATCCCACTTTTCTGTCAAGGCTATATGGATGTCTTGTTTTTTTTACATGTGAAATCGTAAATAGATAGCCATGAAAATAAAAAGTAAATATTAATATATCAAAAGAAATGTCCTGACTAACTAACTGACTGACTGACTGAAGTTAAAAACTTGAAATTTGGCAGGTAGGTTCCTTATAGGATGTAAGCATCCGCTAAGAAGGGATTTTTTGAAATACAGCCCCTAAGGGGATCAAAAGGGGTGTAGAGTTTTTTGACAAAATGTTAATATCTCACAGATCGTAATATTACAAATATTTATTACTAGCCGTTACCCGCGGCATTACATGCATTAACAGAAACTTTTTTTATTATATTATGTCAAATTCATTTCGCACACTTAGCTGGATTTGTTTTTTCGCGAGACCCAGATGTTTGAAAGTCGATCGAGAGGGCAGTGTAACCTAGTGGATAGTGTACTTGGTACCAGCCTCTAGACTAGACTGTCGTGGGTAGACTGTCTCATGGATGTTTTGTGATGTTATTTAGTTTTAAGTTAGTTGTTATTTAATGTAATTTAAGACGCTATTGACCTAAATTGTCGACGCGTCTATAATCTACAATAAATAAAAAAAAAATTAAAGTTGATCGAACTTAATCAACTTGTTGTGCCATTATTTCAATAATGAGAGTGGAGGTTCTTTGGGATCATTCAGTAGGCAAATAATAAAAT
Organism: Mongoloraphidia duomilia; assembly: GCA_039654895.1. Lineage (NCBI taxonomy): Eukaryota > Metazoa > Arthropoda > Insecta > Raphidioptera > Raphidiidae > Mongoloraphidia > Mongoloraphidia duomilia. The sequence continues at coordinate 8,052,556 of CM077523.1, forward strand.
AATCGGTTGGTGTTTGCTAAGTCTTTGGCCACGACTGTATCGAGACATGATGTTGTAGGTAAAGAAGGCAGTCGATTTGTGTGTGTGTCTGTGTTGAATATGGCGAACGACCGATGGATTAGAGAACTCTCTGCAGAACCACTATTACTTATTGCAGGCCTCCGTCTCGCTCACTTGTTGGACTTGTTGGCCTGTTCCCTAGCAACGTGCTGCAATAAATAAATGCATTTGTGTTATTATTTTATGTTTGGTAGAGATGTGGATAATTCGTGTCGATACAAATTAGTGGAAATTATTTCTTCAATGCCAATGCTACAGCCTACAATTACTATTTTTTTAAATTTTAACTGTGAATAATTTCGAGTAGAAGAATCGTCTATCTGTATACCGAATTACTTTCTTGAAGTTAGGGAATACCTCAATAACTCCGAAATTTGAGCCCTGAAGAAGTCAAGAACACTTGACGAAACGTTGGCAATAAAATGAAATATTCTACTAATAGCATTCCTTATTTCCTGCTACGTACCGAATACCTCAATATAACGTTTTTGATAATAGTTTGATAGGTAGAGAGGGAGGAATAAGGTGGTTGGCCCGCTCCCTGGATCTCAATCCGCTGGATTTTTTGTACTGGGTTTAGACTTAAGACGCTGATGACCTCAGATATTGAGCGTCTATAATCTACAATCTATCCCTCTAATGCCCATATTCATAGTTAACCCTTAAGGTAAGTGATAAGGGTCCCTTCGCTGAGGGTCACTTAAGTGCTGAGGGCACCTTATTCAAAGGAGCGTTTCATAGTCATTTCCTTGAGTGAGGGAAGAATTATAGTAAACCTCCATGATTTTTTCCTTAATAGAACAGTTGGTCATACTGCAGACCGATTGTGTTCAGTTGTCATTTTTGATATAAATGCGTGTTTTTCATGTGTTTTACTGTTTTTACTTTTTCGACACTTAAGGCACAGACTATCCACCCTTAAGGTGAGGGTGATATAAGGGCCTTTATACAGGCGTCAATTTTGACTAAGAAACGCAAATTCGATTTGACGGTATGAGTAAATGTCCCTTACTACTTAAGGGTTAACTATGAATACGGCCGTAAGATGAAAGTGTTGGTCCTGCATTTAAGAATTTATTGCTTCCCTTGCCCCTCATTCAAAGTCCTTACCATCCATCATTGTGTCCCAGTCTTATATGTTTTTGTAATCTAGGGAATAAGATACATGGATTGAGGTTAAAACTGCAGGGAAAAATAAAATCTGTTGTTTATTTAGATATTATATCTATCACAAATGCTGATGAACTAAATGATAAAATTAGCAGTGCTTCAAGAGCGATAAGACAAGATTAAATAATTTAACACTTTAGTGTTTTACTATTTTCATTCTACTACTTTAAAATGAATTTACCATAGATGACATGCTGTAAAGTGTAAATGGTAGTATTTTTGGAAAATTTGTTGTGAAATAAAATTCTCTTCTTTTTGAATGAAATAAGATTTTAACTTTTTATGACGGACTTGTGAAACCCGACATCAGTGATCAGCGGCTCTGTTGATTTTGTTCTTTAACGTTGAAAATTATTCTCTCGCTCACTGTTTGATTTCAGTAGGGTAAATAATTACTCATCAATTATCTTCAGGGCCGCTTTGCCTTTTTCAAGTGGGTATGTGTTGTGCGTTTATATAGAATGTTGGTGTTTTCAATAAATTATTTTTGAGGTGGTGTTCTGCATGGGATCGGATAGACTTTTTAGGGTTCCGTACCTCCGAACGGAACCCTATTACTGAGCCTACGATGTCCGTCCGTCCGTCTGTCACAAGGCTCTAACTTAAAAACGGTAAGAGATCTAGTTGACATTTTCACAGATTATGTGTTGTGGCATGAATCCTGGCAAATAATAATTGCATTTAAATAATCAATTAATTTTAATAAATTAATGTTTTTTATTTTACTACAATTCTGACTCCAGCCGTACTATACTGTACTATAATAGAGCGGGTAACATCATCGTTCGACTGGCCCAGTTGATAGAGCGTTCGACTGAAGATCTAAAGGTCCTTGGTTCGATTCCGGGTTTCGGACCGCAATATTTGTTTTATTATTCTTCTGGAAGACAAGGAATTTTTTTAATTTAAGTGTTGCTTACGTGTAAAAGATTACGTAATTTTTATTATAAGTTTTTCCAAGAAAAATAAAATAAAATATAGGTAATAAAAATAAATTAAAAAGGAAAAATAAATTTATCGTCTGAAGGATCTTTAGTGTGATTCTTAGTTTTTTATTTGGCGTTTACCCAGACACTTTAGTTTTAAAAATAGCGTCAGAAGAGCCATAATCGTTTTAGGCGAGGGGAAAGGATTTGAGATGAGTGCAGAAGGTATTTGTAATGCATGCTCTTAATAAGCAAATGGATAAAAATATATATAAATACAACAAATAGTAGATTGTATATCTAGATGCGTAATGAGGTATATTACTGACGAGTAGTGACAGTATGTAAAAACGAGCGACAGCGAGTTTTTACAGTCACACGAGTCATAATACGGAATACCATTACGCATGATATATGGTATTTTTTGCCATACCAACTATAAAATACCTACTTTTCACTTCATTTTCAGTATTTTAAAAAAAATTTGACAGTTCAGATAGAGCAAATAAACATAAGTTACTATGGCAACCGTTTACTTACCACACTTAATAATTATGTTATGAAAAAACTTTCGGCACACCTGCCTGTTAAATGACCCAGTACATGCTGGTATACATGCATGGAAAGTAGCTATTTTGTAGTGGGTATGGATATATATATATAATATATATATAAATACAACTATAACAAAAAAAAATGTTAATAAATCACAAATTTATGATAACGAGTTGTGCTTATGAGAACTTCGCAGTTGGGATAAGCTGTTCATAGTTGGTAGAAAGACGAACCAGCGATGGTGTTTTCTATTGTTGTCGTCGTGCTGGAATGCGTCGGCACTTGTCGTCGCGGATGTCGCGTTCGGTTAGACTGTGACTGAACGTGTGACACGCACACTAAAGAAGCTCACAGTCATGTGCGATGATCACACATTGTGGGTGTATTATTGACTACAATATGTGTGCAGTTTGGTTAAGTTGGAGGAGCTGATGACTTACCTTGCCTAAGGACGTTTCATCATAACATTCATAACGTGCATTCGCATACGCTTCGAAACCAGTGTTGCCAAATGCTCTAATAAATTCCCCTGTCAATCTTGTAAAAAAGTCCATAGTATAACTACATTGTACCAACATTATTTATTATTAAATAAATATTAGTAAAAAAAAACTTTTTAGAGACAAGCTTTTATTTAAATACAGTAAAAAGGAAAAAATAATTTTTAATAATTTAGGTTCATAATTATAAAAGCATTGGTCGTGAGTCGTGACTAATAAACTATTATAGAGGTCATGACCCACGCTTTTATAATTATTATTATGAACCTAAATTATTAAAAATTATTTTATCCTTTTTAGTGCATTTAAATAAAAGCTTGTCTCAAAAGTTTTTTTTTACTGATATTTATTTTGTTCATTTTAGTCTTTCAAAATTTTACCCCCCTTCAACACCCAGCATGCCCTTAAATTGCCCCTAAAATGCCCTTAAATTGCCCCTAAAATGCCCTTAAATTGTCCCCAAAATGCCCTTAAATTGCCCCAAAATTCCCTTAAATTGCCCCCAAAATGTTCGCTCATCAAGCCCTTTCATTTCATACCCATATCATAGGGGTTGCTGTGGAAATGATAAATCGCCATTTTGTAACGTCTGCCATATTGGATTAAAAATTGCGGCATTTAAGTAATCGTGCATTGTCACGAGAACCAAACGTGTGTGTCAAATTTCAGCCCGATAGCTTCAGAGGAAGTGGATGAAATGTTGATTACAAAATTCCGGCACATACATGCAAGTGAAGTTAAATAACAGCTTGTAAAATTAATCTTATCAATCGAATTGAATTGAATTGTAGATTATAGACGCTCGACAACAGAGGTCATTAGCGTCTTCTTATGAATCAATCAACAATATTTTTGCATTATAACCATACCTAAACGTTATCCATTTCTGAGGGAAAAGTATTTTTGTTTTTTACCGGTTCTTAAGTGGTCACTTCTCTCACATTTGAAGTGTGACCGTCCTGAACACGCATGCGAAATTTGAACAAATCGATCCAATGGTTGGGATTCTAGGTGCGACGACAGCTAGACAAACGATAGACAGAAATTTTTAAAACGACTTTTTTGAGCTCAGACGACTTGAAAATATGGACATTCTTCAAAATCTGAAAATAATTTGTGCACGATCACAGAACTTTTCTCTATGTACTTATTTCTTATATGGGAAGGTAAAACTGTTAATAAAAGGAAGGTTTTGCTCTGGTTTAAAAAAAATGTATGTCGCCATTTTGTACAGACGAGCGAAGCCTGGTTATACATAGCATGTCAATGATGTAATTTTAGTTTTAGATTCAGTGATTGCATCGATTTTATGGCCTATTCCGTGGTTTAGATTCTGAAACGGTAGTAAATATTTTATCGTTGAGATCACAATCACGTCCGTTTATTGTCGATTGATTTGTAGACGCTGTAAATTCGGGGGAATTCTGGTTACATTAGTAAGTCGACGTTTCATTGAATTCAACTATAAAAATTCGACTGATGACCAGTCCTATACTTCCCACCTAGTAAATATTTGCAAAAAATAAACACTCTTTTTTTTTATTCGTTGACTAGGCCCAAATAACCTTAGCTGTTGGTGGTCTTTAAAACACAATTTAATTTTTATTCTTTGAAAAAAGCATGGCCCTCTTTTTTGTTTGGTGATCTACTGATGGCTAACTTAATATAGCAAAAATCATGGTTACCTTGATTTACGTTAAATTTTTATTTTTTTTTAGTAAAATATTTTTTTTCTCGAAAACTATACATTTTAGAGAAAAAAATATTTACATTTTTTTCATATTATAACATCTAGAATTCATTTATATTTTTTTTTACCTATGTTAATACGTGACTTAGAGGACGTTTTTTTGAATATCTCAGGATCCACTGAACCGATTTGACTCAAAATCTAATCAGATCTAAGTTAAAGGCTGATAAACACAATAGAACAATCGGCATGCCCGTATGTTGTTCCGTTCTTAAGATATCGAAGGCGAAAAATTGACCACATACACACACACATACACACACACACATACACACACACACACATACACACACACACACACACACACACACACACACACACACACACATACAGACATCAGTCAGAAAATGATCTTAAACGATTGCTAGGGTCTCAAAACGTGAAAATCTGTTAAAATCTCGAAATATTGTTTTCGGACTGAATCCATTACTTCCCTACCATAGTAGAGGTGGGAAGTAAAAATGTCACAATTTTAGTTACCTAAATTAAAAAATTAAAAGTACCCATTTTTGAGAGAGAGAGAGAGAGAATAGATTATAGGGGTTCGAACTTATTTTTAAGAGCATTGGATACCTACAAATACCCCCGGCACTCTTAATCTCAAATCCTTTCCCTCGCCTAAAAACGATTGTGGCTCTCCCGACGCTATTTTTAAAGCTAAAGGGTTCTAGTAAACGCCAAATGAAGGACCAAGAATCACACTTGGAAACATAAATATCCCAAACTTACTTACAATATTACACTTATTTTGAACAGTCAAAAAATGGATTTTTAAAATTATAAAATCCGTTAGAAAATGATTTTTTCGGGGGGGTGAGATCATGAGACCTAGCTAGATCGATTTTTTGCCCCCCCCCCCTCAAACCCTTTTTCAGTAATTTTTTTATGTCGGTATTTTTTGACTCGAGGTCATTCCAATTCACTGCCCTCACTAAAGGAGTATAACTTCAATAAAATGAAAACTCGCGACACAAAAAAACTGCATTAAAATAGTTGCACCCACAGACAGACAGACTGAAACACGCAACACTCGTTTTTTTGTCGGGGGTTTAAGATTCCTTTCACAGTTTGTAATGCTTCCCTTAAACTTTTCCGAGAGTGTAGCAATGCTGTTGTTTACATGGCGTTGCTATGGTTACTCTATTACAAGTCCCCAGTTCCCGGGTTCTAGCCCGAGAGCTGGTAAAAGTGTCAATTGGATTTTCAATTTATTATTAAAAAAAAAAATAATGAATTGAAATTATGAATTGGTGCTAGGCCCAAATAACCTTAGCTGTTGGTGGTCTTTAAAACACAAACAAACCCTTCAAACTTTTATATACCTAAACAGAAAAAAAAATTCCCTATTAACGAAATTAGAACATCATTTCTTTCAAACACGCCTTTGGTTTTGATTTTATGAGATGTTGACTTCGTATTCGACGATCAACAAGGCTGGGCAGAGGTACCTCCGAGTACCCAAAACGTACTACTGTATAGGTATTTTTACTTGATATGGTTGCGTGCTTCCAGTAGTTTTGATGGAAAATACAAGCATTTTTGATGGATTTATGTATCCGTTTTTATTACATTATCGCCTTAAATCACGTCATCGATGTACAATCTGAAATTTAGTTAAATACAGTGGATGCTTCTTGAATTTAAAACACTACGAATTATTTTGTCCACAACACGAAGATCTTGAATTAACACTACGAATTATTTTGCCCACAACACGGAAGATCTTGAATTTAGAACACTACGAATTATTTTGCCGGCAACACGAAGAATTATTGCTTTTTTTGTTTAACTGAATTCTATTTAATTCACTCGGATTAAATGACTTAAGGCTTACATCTATAAATGCATCCTTTGTTTTTAATTTGAGGCCAAAACGGACCACCTAAGTTCTTAGTTCTAAGGTCTTTTTTCACTGTTTTTGGCGTTACAAGCAACGCAGTGTATTATTTTTTGCCCTTGTTGACAGTATTCAATCGTCGGTGAGAGAGCCCTTATAATATGCATAATTTTGAGGTGACCTTCTTTTTGATGTGAAACATCTTATGTCGGGCAGTGAACAGCCGCGTGAGGGGAAATATGCAACGACATTTATGGTCCGCTCCTTCGCTACTGTTCTCCCCATCACTGCGGCACTCTCTCGGCTTCGGCGCGCTCGGGCACGGGAAGAGAGAGAGAGAGAGTATACATACGAACGTACTGTAAAGCAAAAGTATATGTATACACGTTTAGGTATGTAATATAGATACTTCGCTGTGTATTTAGTTGCGTTTCTGGCTCAGGCGTGCTCAAACGCCGCAACCACGTGTGTTACAGTGCAGTATATAGGATTACGTCAGCATAACAGTTAGTTGCTGCTTTTTTTTGCCTAAAAAAAGCTTAATAGAATCAGTGCGATTTTTGAATAGCTTTTTTATACATCTATAAGTAATAAAAATGCTTGTGTACCATTTAGTTTGTTTTTAAAACGAAAAAAAAACAGATCTAATTTATCATTAGGGTGCAGACTTCGTCTATAGTTTTCGATACGCAATATGTGAGGGAATTTGTCACGTGGTTTTAATAGACCGTTAATATGTTGTGTTTTGTTATTTTACCAATGGTTTTGATTTGCACTTGCCATCTCACTAGATGACGTTAACCTCCGGGCAAATTATGACACTAGAGTGACTTTACTGGATTTACTTTCAGCTGTTGTTGGTGATGAGTTGCAATACAACCTCTTCCATCCGAATGAAATCTGATCTGAAATATCCGGTCTAACAACAAATAGCTATAAGTATAAGAACGCATTCCCTACCTGTCTTGTAGCACTTAACGCCTTGTCTCGAACTTGCTACAATTTTTTTAAAGACCACCAACTGCCAGGCTTATGTGGGCCTAGAACCAATTAATATTTTAATCTATATATTTAAAACACAATCCTTTTTCTTTCGACACCCCGCCAGCGGTCCCTACTCAACCGATTTATTTTTTTTAACTGAAACTTTTTATCCACATATGGGTCATCACTATTTTTTAAATTATTCTTCATATTATAAAGAAACAATTCTGAACGCTCCTTTTCAACATGCTTGTGTATTAATCGGGTTTCATCGGAACTGCTCGGATAACTTCAAAGAGAATTTTTTACCGTACGGCTATTACATGATAAAAATAATATCTATTTTTTTGCTGTTTTTGATTTGTAACCAGGTCATTCCTTACTTCATAATTTCTTCCTGAACAGTCCTCCAAGATATTTTGGGTCTTCATCGTTCACGATATCCCTGTGGGTTCTATTCTAAGGCTATCCTTGTTATGTCTTCATCTGATTTCCTCAACGTGTCCTATCCAATTCCATTTCCTGCGCATTATGGTCTTCCAAATTTCTTCGTGATGACTTACGCGCCTCCAAAGCTCTTCATTTGAAACATGTACTGCTGATAGATAGATAGATAGATGGATGAAATTGGGGGCAGGAAAAATTCCCTCTGCACTCGAAAATTGGCGATGTGTAGAGGATGTTATTCTTTTTATTATGATTGAAGTATATTTGAATGAATTTTTTTAAAGCGAATTTTAGTTAATATTTGGCCAAATATTTATTTGTAGCAAATAAACATTTATTTCATCATATTTGAACAGTCATGACTCAGCAATGTTTTTTGCTCTGCGTTTGAACAATTCGAAGATTATTTGCCAGCAATTCCGTTGTGACGAACCTTACGTTTACCAAATTCCTTTGCATGTATGATCGATAAAATCAGATCCCATAAAAGAGAATCGTTGATTTGACACTCGGTTGTCCACGAAGACACCCATCGACCATCACCGTCAACTATCCATACATAATATTACCATATTTCACTTACCGACTTGTCCATCGGAGGTACATTGTTGGCAGTCGATGATATTCGTTCATTCGTGTCACGTTAACTTCTTAGAAATACGTCAACCGACAAATACTCCGTGTGTAATATGTATGATTGTATGTACATTAACATTGGCAGGTCCGGATTATGCCTTTGTCGAGGCGCCTATTAATCCTGTGGGAATAAGTTTTCGCATCGATTGAAACTTAATGGTCAACCGATTCTTCCCACTTCAACGAAAGGCATTCTCCATTAACTCCTTCCGCTTCCATCGAGTGCGAGGGGTTTTTCAATTCGAATCCATTTGCAATCGAGAAAGTCCGGACTATGCCTTTGTTCGAGGTGTTTAGATATTCTGTAGGAATAAGTTTTGGTGTGGCAGCAATAGCATTTAAATTAATAATAATAATAATCATCAGCCTGTTCTCTGACTTCAGGGTAAGACGTCCTCCAACTCCTTCCACTTCCATCGCGAGTTCGAGAGGTTATTCAAATTGAAATCATTTGCAATCAGAAGATCCGGCAAATGCCGCTGTCGGGACTTGTGGCATTTGATTTTTTCTTAGATATAGCCAACCAATCAGGGCAGCCGCAGCGCTGACTGATATTATTCACTACTTAATTGTTGTGAATGTCGTGTAGACATAGGGAACAAAAATCGTTATGAAAAAATATTGAAATTAGGAGAGGAAATCTCAGTGGACAAAGGATCAAATAAATTGCAATACTGATGAATTAAAATTGCATTGTTAGCTTACGTTTCGGTGCTCTTCAAATCACAATTTCTCTATATTGGAGTTTCATGCTTTCACGGCCCGTAGACATCTTGGTAGAAAGTGTTTCCGGGGTAGGTAGCCGTGGTCTAATAGATTTTTAATCAGATGCCGCATATCTACCAGCCACCCCTTATAAATACAGACACCGCAAACAGTGCCTCAGTCACCAGTCGACCGGCAAGAAGATCAAATCGTATTGCCAATCGCCGCTGAAGATGCCCAACGGAGTTTTGGGCGAAACGTACGGAGTAAAATCCATTAGACCACGGCTACCTAGTCCGGAAACACTTGCTACCAACATTTCTCTATAGTCTATATCATTGATTTTTTTAAGAACAAAATATTGTTTGTGCTTTTAGAAATTGATTCTAAATAACTGCTTGTTATTCCTTCTCACCTCTGCAGTTGTGAGAAGCTAATATTCATAATTTTTTTTGGTCCGGTCCTGTAGTTATCAAGCACCTTTATGGTTTATATAAGTATGACAACAACACGGCAGGTAGGTGGTAGTGGTGTGGTGGTCGTTGGTTCCCACGATTACGCTGATTATTGTTTTTTGTGACGTATTGATACGTGTTCGACATATGAGCTTCTTTTCACTTGTGTGTCATGGTAATATCAGCACACTGCTGGTATAGCCTTACCTAATGTCAAATATAAATTCAAGTACATATTGCTTAAGAAAGAGATAATGACCTCAGCAGTCGAGCTTTTATAATCTGTAATCTCTGTCTCGCTTAAGAAGGGTTCTGTAGAAAATGCTAGAGTCTAAACCAGGGGTTCCCAAAGTCGGGGTCGCGATCCCAAGTGGGGTCGCCGGCTGATTTTTTAGGGTCACGGCATGTTTCCGTGATTATAGAATTTATAACTCGCGTGATTATACCATTAAATTCGAATAATAGAAAAAAAACTAAATAAGAACACGAAATCAAATAAAAACGGAGTGAAGAGGCGGGACGGGGGTCTCTGGAGTAATAAAGAGAGAGTGAGCTCTCCCAGTTTTCAATTTCTATATTACTTTTACTGTACTTTTTTATACTTAAATTCTTGAATTAACGACTTAAATTTGAATTGCTGCATTTTTTTACTGAAAAATCTTTTTGTACATTGTGGGGAAAAAATGTGTAAGGGTCGCGAAGGCTTTTACAATTTTAAATTAGGGTCATGATCAAAAAAGTTTGAAAACCCCTGGTCTAGACGAAAGAACGATATAGATATTGCAGATTATAGACGCTCGACAACAGAACTCATAACCGTGAATGAACGACGGCAGTCATAGTACGACATTCTGTCCTGTAATGTGATCCTGTTCCAATTTTTTGGACTGCTCTAATTAAAATAAATATCAATACCTGTAACAATATCGTGTAAGAATAAATGCAGTCAGGCAAATTCCATTAAAATTTTTCACATAAAAAATTAGTATATAAACAAGTGGAACTAAATTGAATCACAAATAATATTATAATGAATTCTTATGCGATAGATTTCCTTAAAATACATACAAAAAAGGGTGTGGGTCTCGGGACCCCCGACAGATGTGAAACATCAAAGAAAACGTTATTGAACTCTGTGGTATTCTCTATGTAGTAGTATATATTTTTTCAAAAGCAGCAACTAACTGTTATGCTGACGTAATCCTATATACTGCACTGTAGCACACGCGGTTGCGGCGTTTGAGCACGCCTGAGCCAGAAACGCAACTAAATACACAGCGAAGTATCTATATTACATACCTATACGTGTATACATATATTTTTGCTTTACAGTACGTTTGTATGTATACTCTCTCTCTCTCTCTCTTCCCGTGCCCGAGCGCGCGGAAGCCGAGAGAGAAGTGCCGCAGTGGTGGGGAGAGCAGCAGCGAAGGAGCGGACCATAAATTTCGTTGCATATTTCCCCTCACGCGGCTGTTCACATAGATGTTTCACATCAAAAATTAAAACTTCGATACGAATTTCGTTAATAACGTTAGCATCATCAATAATAAATATTATTCATGATGCTAACTTTATTAGCAAAACGCGCAAAGTGTTTTTAATGTAGGTATCGCGTTGATGTTTTGGGAAAACACTGTTTTAAATTAATATTAATCAATTAGATTTCCCGTGTATTATTTTAATTCATTGTATGTACAAAATAAACAAGAGAGACGAACAGAACACATAGTCCTGTTGAAGTGGCGGTAGTTAGTAGTCTCTAGTCATTGACCCGCCGTAACTGTTTGTGTGCATAAATACATTTTTTATTGCCCAAAGTGAGGTTATAAATAAGTGTATCGGCATGGCATTGTGTGTATTGCATGCGATACGTCGTTATAGTTAGGGATATACAATATTAAGAATGATATCGAATATTGACAGTGCCGTGTTGAGCCCGGTGCGGGTTAACCATTTTACTCCTCTTCCCCCACAAAAAGAAAAACAAGCCGTGAGGTGGGTCGTTTATTAGGACTAAAGTGCGACCCTTGAGGTCCACACGACGAACTTCCCAGTTCGATAAATATTTATTAATAATAATTAAATTAGATATTACATATAGAAAAGTAATCATTTTAATCATTAAAACATAATTATTACTTATTTTTAACAATAATTAAAAAAAAAAAACGGCTGATCCGATTTTTATAACATTTATGTCGGATCAAAATGACGTTAACACGCCTCGATTGACACCCTTACGAAGTCGATATAATTTTTTATTCGCGAGATATTGTGTAAAATCTACTTTTTTGGAGTCTATTTGGTTAAGAAAAAAGAACGGCTGAACCGATTTTGAAAAAATGTCTTTAAGATCATATTTACGTTAATACGCATCGATTGGCACCCTAACGTAGTCCATATCATTTTTCATTCTCGAGATTTCGTCTTAGAAAGAAATGGACACACACGTACGTACGTACACACACAACACACAGACATCTTTTTAAAAATAGTGTAAAAATAGTGTAGTGACCTTGAAACATAAAAATTTGTTATACATTTTGATTTCGATTTTCGGACCCATTACAATAACTTCCAATGGAAAGATAATAATAATTTATATTGCGGGAAATGAATTTTCACCTAAATTAGTACCATTTCTTTACTTGTGGAGTTAGAATGGTAAACGTTCCCTTTACTTTAAGTTTGGGTAAGTACAAGTTGATCGTTTACCAACTCATCAAGAATCAAAATTGATCCTTTTCGAGTTATGCTGCTAATACGAGCTAGAAATATCTCGAAAGCCTCTGCGGATTGCGATGTCCTAAGCTTATTTAACTTATACCTAAATCCGACATTGCTGCGTCTAGGTATCAAATTAAATTTTCAAAAACTCCGGAAAGTTTCCACGAAAACAGTTTCCGGTATAATTATGATATATTCACGTTGTGTTATTCTTTTCATAAAAACCAATGATGACAGAATTTTGACGACATATTGATTAGTTGTTTCACTGTATAATGTGCTTAGTTCGGTTGTCACGTTGTTGTTTTCGGAAGCAATGACATTATAGCCCAGTTGTTGACTACTAAAACAACAGTAAACCGTCGCCTCCGGTGATTGCGAGAGAAGTGGGCGGCAGGAGGAACGCGCAGGTTGCTGTTGTCTCAGAGTGCCCATGGTGACCACCAGAACCAGATTTGGAGGAAGTGTGACCATGCAGTGATTGAAAGAGACATATCGACCATCTAAAGATCGGTCCACAATTATTATTGACTTGGTCACATTCGCAATACTTGTCTCTTTTTCTGTAGAATGGTTGAGCAGAAAACAGCCATTTTAATGTCTGTTTTCTTACATTGGCTGGACAAAATAAAGATTATCTATATTTCTCCAAGTCTTCATGGTTTCCGGGCTTGTAGGCCGTGGTCCGGTGGTATTTCTACCTGACGTTTCGTCTACAAATGCGGTAGACATTCTCAAAGGTGATGTGGCAGCGATCGAAGTGTCCTCCTTGGCGACTCACAAGGCAGTGTGTCAGTGACTGGTGTCCTCCCTTCTTTTATGCCTAGTACCAGTGTGTTCTTTGTTCGGTCGTAGTCCGTCTCTCTTTAATTGGTGATGTGGCAGCGGTCGAAGTGTCCTCCTTGGCGGCTCACAGGTCAGTGTGTCAGTGACTGGTGTCCTCCCTTCTTTTATGCCTAGTACCAGTGTGTTTTCTGTTCGGTTGTAGTCCGTCTCTCTGTAATTGGTGATGTAGCAGCGGTCGAAGTGTCCTCCTTGGCGGCTCACAGGTCAGTGTGTCAGTGACTGGTGTCCTCCCTTCTTTTATGCCTAGTACCAGTGTGTTCTCTGTTCGCCTTTGAGAATGTCTACCGCAGTTGTAGACGAAACGTCAGGTAGAAATACCACCGGACCACGGCCTACAAGCCCGGAAACCATGAAGACTTGGAACAATGCCGGCCGTGAAAGCTTGCACACCTGGATATCTATATTTCTGTTAGGAGCTTTTCCATTTCTAGCAAGATTTTTTCAAGTGAATAGCCCCTCGAGATGATTGATTTATTTGCTAGTCGATTTTAGGCTATCCTGTACGTTACTAACCGATGCCGGTGTGATTTCACGCAGTCGCAGTGGGCGTTGAAACACACCGGTGCTGTTTTAGGCATTTAAACAAATCAAAACGTTCACCGGAATTTATAATTAGATATATTCGCTAATTTATGATATAATTCCCATGCTTTTTACTCAGTTGTCTTGTCTTGTGCTGTGTTGGAGGAAATTTAATTTGGTTACTGACATTAATGCCGTCGAGATACTTATAAGTACATACCTACATTGTTTCTTTGTTTAGTCATATTAAAAAAAAATAAGTGGTATATTTTTATCACAAAAAAATACCTACACTTTATAAAGTTAATAACTCGAATGAATGAATTGTGGATTATAGACGCTCGACAACAAAGGTCATTAGCGTCTGTGTTAATAACTCGATACGTGCTTCCTGATAGCTTTTTAAAAAAGTCTCCTGATACCTTTTAAAAGACTGATACCTTTTTCAAGAAATTTAATAACATTTTAACATTTTCAAAAGTGCTCCTGACTCCTTTTAAAAAGGGTTTCCTAATATATTGATAGAACGTTTACTGATATCTTTATAAAATGGTCTCCTGATACATTTTTAAAATGATCTCTTGATGCCTTTTTAAAATGATCTCCTGATACCTTTTTAAAATTATCTTATATACCTTTTTAAAATAGTCTCCTGATGCCTTTTTAAAATGATCTCCTGATACCTTTTTAAAATGATCTCCTGATACCTTTTTAAAAAATGATTTCCTGATACCTTTTTAAAAAGTTTTGTGGCATCATTTTTTAAAATGTATCTCGACATTTTTGAAAAAGAGCCTCTTGATATCTTTCTAAAGGAGTCATCTGATACATTTTCCAAAGATCCTTTTGATAGCATGTAAACCTTGATAGCCTCCTGTCCTCCTAGTATCCTGTAAAACATTTTCAATATGAAAACACCGAACTCGAATAACCTATACTTACTTATTAATTGTTAATTTTTTACACATGACTAATTCCAGAAATTGATCTCAGAACTTCTCAGACAACTAATTCAAAATCTAGTACAATTTTAAGATGACAATATAATTGATACCGTTGTTGAAATTTTTGACTTTGCAAGTACATAATATTATGATACAGCTGAGCCATCAACCAATATGGTTTCGTAATTATGTTTAAATATAACTAAAGAGTAAAGTGTATTCATGCATCTATCGCTTCAAAACAAAGTAACTTATGTAAATTTTTGGATAATTTATTTAATACCTTCAAATTGAATTATTTTCAATTATGTGTAATCAAAAACGTTTCAGCACTTAATGAATTGCATATAAACAACATAATTACATAACCTAGTCGTTTTTTTTTGTCTGAAATGTAGGATATGTTCGATTTTTGATTTTTTCCCAGGCACAGAAATAGGGGGTTTTTCAAAAAAAAGTGTAAAACAAAAAACAGTAAATAATGAGGTCATTTAAATATTTTAAATAACCATAGCTACAGGCAGGTTTATTTACGAGCCGTTGATATTTTTTTTTTTTTGCTAAAAATCTTACATAAGTCATTCTGCTTTGCCACTATAGATATTTAGAAGATTCTCCGAAAGATGCACTTGACTACAGTCGATAAGTTATGCAGAGTTAATTGCATCGACCGACCACATGGCTACCTGCAGCTTATTGTTGTACAAAACACAGAAAAAGGGATGTCTAACCACGGTGCGTGTATTTATTGACTTCGATGGTATGAGATAGATTGATGCGTAGTGTTTTTTTACCAACTCTTTGTCGAGCGTCTATAATTTACAGTATCTGTTACCAACTCTATAGGTAATACGTCTGCATCTCCCTAGATTTGAGGGCTTGAGAATAGCCGAGAGTGTAGCAATGCTGTTGTTTACATGGCGTTGCTATGGTTCCTCTATTACAAGTCCCCAGTTCCCGGGTTCTAGCCCGAGAGCTGGTAAAAGTGTCAATTGAATTTTCAATTTATTATTAAAAAAAAAATAATGAATTTTATCAAAAAAAAAAAAAACTGTTTTCGTACGGTTACATGGGTAACGCTGGCCAAATCTTTAGAGATACATCAAAACAATGTACGAAAAAATTGTAGGTCTTAAAAACCGCCCTTAAATCATAATTTCATACCACCCGGGTGTAGCCGGGACGGGCCGCTAGTATGCTGCAAACTACAAAGTCATGATGTAGACACCAATAACATATTTAAATAAAAATATAATTCTTTGTTTGATGAAGGCTTTGGGGGCCCTTTTGGGTAAGGGCCCAAGCGGCAACTGTCCACCTTTTTCTGTTAAAGAGTATTCGATACCGGAAATTTCCCCCTGCGTTCTTCATTTCCTTTCCCCTCACCTAAAAAACGCTTATAGTTCCTAGCCACCTGCTTCAAAAATACGCCAAACCTCTAGTTCTGAAAAATCTAAATTTTCTAGCGCACTGTGTTTATTATGAAGTATTAGAAATACCTTGTATTATGTCTATCTTGTGACTTCTTGTGATTTAACACGACGCGTTTCAGCAACGAGTTGCCATCTTCAGGTGTGGTTAATTATTTTTTTAAAAACACACATTGAGTATTCGTGGCACTATATAATATTATGATGCTAAGCACTGTGTATTATATGCCGTAGATTGCCTCTGTCTTTGAAGTCTTTATCTGTTTCATTGAGCATCGATGTTTTTAACCCTTATGGTAGGCATTATAATATACTCTTAAGTCCGCCATTGACTCGAGACATTTTACTATAATCTACACGTTTTTTTTGTGCGGTTTTTTACTTCCCACCTCTACTATGGTAGGGAAGTAATGGATTTAGTCCGAAAAAAATATTTCGAGATTTTAACAGATTTTCAAGTTTTGAGACCCTAGCAATCGTTTAAGATCATTTTCTGATTGATGTCTGTATGTGTGTGTGTGTATGTGGTCAATTTTTCGCCTTCGATATCTTAAGAACGGAACAACATACGGGCATGCCGATTGTTCTATTGTGTTTATCAGCCTTTAACTTAGATCTGATTAGATTTTGAGTCAAATCAGTTCAGTGGATCCTGAGATATTCAAAAAAACGTTCTCAATGTCACGTATTAACATAGATAAAAAAAATATAAATGAATTCTAGATGTTATAATATGAAAAAAATGTAAATATTTTTTTTCTCTAAAATGTATAGTTTTCGAGAAAAAAAATATTTTACTAAAAAAGCTAAAAATTGTACGTAAATCAAGGTAACCATGATTTTTGCTATATTAAGTTAGCCATCAGTAGATCACCAAACAAAAAAGAGGGCCATGCTTTTTTCAAAGAATAAAAATTAAATTGTGTTTTAAAGACCACCAACAGCTAAGGTTATTTGGGCCTAGTCAAAGAATTAAAAAAAAATGTTTATTTTTTGCAAATATTTACTAGGTGGGAAGTATAGGACTGGTCATCAGTCGAATTTTTTTAGACCAAATGAACACTGAACCGTTTTTGAAATTAAGTGTTTGATTAGCTGTTGAATTCGATCGCCGCAACAAATCACTGTCTTCACTTTATGGAACATGGGAACTAATTTAAGTATTGTACCTAAATAAATTTGCGTTTGCCATATGTTATTGTGTATGTCGGTATATGATCTGCACTCGAAAATGAACAGCCATTAAACGGTGTTTTGGAGAGATGTTGATTGTTCTAGTTAATCAGTTGAAGAACTATGCAAACTTTTAACTGACATTGATATAGATTGGAAATGACGACATGTACCCCAAGGTACGCGAGCAGATTTGGGTACCTGCAGGCCCGGATTTCAGCCCAGGCTAAAAAGGCACCGGCCTAGGGGCCCCGCTGCCGAGTGGGTCCCGGCCAGGGGAAAATGTAAATTATAGAAAAAAAAGCCCAAACATGTTTTAAGATAGCCCAATTGTTTCTAAAATAGCTCAATTGGCGACTTATCGTATTTTTTTTGCTACATTTCCGACCAGTCCAGTTTCATTTTTTTTTGGGATTGGGAGGCCCCTAACTGTCAAGTGCCTAGAGGCCCTCGGTTTCTAAGTCCGGGCCTGGGTACCGGTATAAGATTAGAATAGCGTTATAAACTTTCGAAGTCGAGTTCTCTAAAACTTACGAACACAGCTGACAAACTCATTAGATTTTGGACTCCTGCCCTAGCCCTGGTCTTCCAAGTTGGACAGGAAATCCTCTTTTTGTATAATTATTCCAGACAGTTGTATATTTTATATTTTACTGAGGAATAAACAAATTGGAATTTTGAATTGTGTGTTTTAAAAGCCACCAACAGCTATGGTTATTTGGGCACCAATTCATATTTTCAATTCATTATTTTTTTTTTAATAATAAATTGAAAATCCAATTGACACTTTTACCAGCTCTCGGGTTAGAACCCGGGAACTGGAGACTTGTAATAGAGGAACCATAGCAACGCCATGTAAACAACAGCATTGCTACACGCTCGGCCATTCTCACGCATTTAAATTTCAAACTTTTTTGAAGCTTGAAAATACGATCAATAATTAGATGTTTTTCGGTGTTTTTGTGACATTTGTTGAATCTGAACAAAAGAAATTTTTTTTTGTTCTTTTAACGAGTGAATGGGAATGAACTCGACTCAAAAATTAATGTAACGCTGACAGGGATAAAACGGCTCTAACGATGTGGATGAAAAGGGATTTTGGGGAGGGCAATAAATCGATCTAACGAGGTCTCATTGCGGAAAAATTCGTTTTATCATGGATTTTATAATTTTAAAAATCAATTTTTTAACGTTTCAAAATAGTGTAATTGGTTTTATACGCAGGCTTTGGATATTTATATATAGATGTTACGATATTCATGGATTTTATTGATAATTTTTTATTAAATTTAGAAATGTTGAGAGGAGAAAATGCAAATGTATGAAGTATAACTTAGACCGTGCGCTTATGTTGGTGAGGCAATATACATATTAAATAATAACGGGGAAGAAAAAGATTTCTGTTAAAACCGGAATTAATGGGAGTGAATCCGCGGGCGAAGGCTAGTAGTAAATAAACTCGTTTGATATTTCGATTTTAAAACTGCAATTAAATTAAATCCACGACAACAACAGAATAAATATTTTATAATGAAGGAGAAATTGAATCAATTAAGTCCACTCCTTCGATAAATAAGCATTGCAGTAGCTTGAGCTTATAGCGACAGTAGAAGTAGCAAGTGAATCGATAGAAGGAGTAACTTAGATGTCTTTTATATATTTACCAATGATATTTCTGCGACGACACAAAGCCAAGTGGCTTAAAGTTTACTTGAAAAGCGGCCATTTCATTTACAATGAATAGAATAGAATATATTTATTGTCCAATATAATAGCAGTGAACAGGATTCGTCATACAAAATATTTAATAATTAAATGAATGCATAAGACATCTAGAATCCCAGCTCCGTACTGCACGTACCTTAAGGAAGTTTTCACTTCAAAAAATCACTAAACACTCTACTTCAACCACTTTGTTGCGTGGTCACAAATTTAATAGCTGTTATACGTTCAACTGTCTCCTGTTGATTTATTCAACACTTTAACATAAATCACGCTTGCCAATAAAAATACTTCAACGCAAACTGCTGTCAGCTTTGTATATTTCTAATCCAGAGCGCCTGTCCGTCACGCAGATCGACTCTTATAGGACTCGACATACTGGTTTTTTAACCAAACATGTCTTCTTGGAGATAGAGGGCTTGAGAATAGCCGAACGGGTAGCGATGACGTCCATTGCTCCTCTATTACAAGCCCCCAGTTTACAGACGCTATAACGATCTCAGCTGTCGAACGGCACGGCACATTGTGAGTCACAATGTGCCGTGTTGGCACAATTAGTTCTCCATTTCCGCCTGGAGACCTCTCACAATTTGTGAGAGGTCTCCAGGCGGAAATGGAGGGGTTTGGTTTGAGGGCATCCGGCGAGAACTAATTGTGCCAACACGGCACATTGTGAGAGGTCTCCAGGCGGAAATGGAGGGGTTTGGTTTGAGGGCATCCGGCGAGAACAAATTGTGCCAACACGGCACATTGTGAGAGGTCTCCAGGCGGAAATGGAGGAGTTTGGTTTGAGGGCATCCGGCGAGAACTAATTGTGCCAACACGGCACATTGTGAGAGGTCTCCAGGCGGAAATGGAGGGGTTTGGTTTGAGGGCATCCGGCGAGAACTAATTGTGCCAACACGGTACATTGTAAGAGGTCTCCAGGCGGAAATGGAGGGGTTTGGTTTGAGGGCGCGCGTTCTAGACAGTGTATAACTGCGCTGCTAATCGAAGTGTAATTTACGGCCATATTAACAAGGTATAAATAATTTCCGTAACAAAATCATTCAAAAATCGATCATGGACCATGTTTTGATTTTGGTCACTTCTCTGATTAAATATTAGATATCTTATAATGAACTGTTATTGCTAACAATATGAATGACATTCTGTGTGACATAGATTAACTATAATTTTTCTGCTTTGATAGAATCATACATCAATATCGCAAAAAAATGCATACACGTTATGTGAATCGACAGCAATGATTCTAATATTATTGTGAATCATTTTTTTTTTATTAAGAATCTATATCAAGGATGGCGAACCTTCTCACATTTACGTGCCGCAACAAGCAACCAAAGAAATTAATGTGGACAAAAAATGAATCAGAATTATTTTTTCGATTTTGTGCCGCAGTCGAGTACCACCTATGGCACGCCTGCCATAGGTTCGCCATCCCTGATCTATATTAATATATAAAGGTAGAGTTCGTTTGTTCACGCTAAAAATTCTGAACCGATTTTAAAAATTCTTTCACTGATGAAAAGTTTGCTTCCTCCCGAAGGACATAGATTATAATATTACGTGACGGAAAAAAGGACAAACGCGGATTTATCCCTGACAAGTTTCAATACGCATGCGCTAGAAATGATAAATAGGAAACTAGTATCAAACTTGTTTGTTGGAACAGTTGACGCGGTCTTTACAGTACGCCAAAAAGTAAAATATGTAATCTGAAAAACTTTCATCAAATCATCTACATCTAATTTCTTTGGTGGATCTTTGTTCGCATAACTCTTCGGGCTTTTATTCGGATGCTTGCCGATCTTATCCGAACCCGATTAAAGATTTATTATTGGAAGAATCGCGTTACGACGTTAATAATTGAACGAATCAAGTTGCAAATACAATATCAATTCAATTGCATTGATTGAACGCGCTGTGATGGAATGTTGGTTTTCAATCATTATTTTATTCCGATGTAATTCAGATAATGCCATATATGGACTGTGCGCAACAGTATTCCGTTGCCTTAATAATACCCAAGGCATGTCGATCTATCGGCTCTCATGTTGGTGTCAGAATAAATCTTTGTTGCCAAATGATAAAACCGAGTAAGTATATGTCTAATTTTTAGTTATTTCCATGGCTTCAGTTAGATTTTTACTTTCCCAATTTACTGTCCTAATTATTTTCTAGTTTTTGGTACAGCTGATGATTTAAAAAAAAAACGATTAACTTAAAAGTTTGTTTACCTATTTTTAATATATAAAATAAAATGTAGTAAAATTTTATTCTTACATGAGACGGGAATTTTAATTTCCAGAAGGGAAGTGTCTTTCATCTTTCCCTGCCAGCATTCATGATTTTGGCTAAAAATGTCTACTTGTTTGAAAAACGTGATTGCTGCTTTGTTACGATTATAAATTACGTACATATTAATTAGTTGGTCGAGGAAGAGTAAAATAATATTTCTTAATCTGAATGTTCTTCACGTAATGAATTCAAGGTTAAATTTATTAACCCGTGTGCCAGTGAATTCGCTCATTTAAAGGTTAGATGTGAACACTTTGTGCCGACTAATGCAATCAGCATTGTGCTGATGTTATGTGTGTAAGAAGTCATATTTTTTACATCCGGGCTGACATCTAACGGAAAGTCATACCGTATAGATATTATGTGTGTACATTTCACGCTCTTCGATTTTGAATCAATACCCAACATCGCATGTACAGACGATTCTTCAATATTTCTTTTTTGCCATACCCACTATAAAATTGCTGCTTTACAGGCATGCATGTAAAGTGACTTTTGACAGGCCGGTATGCGGGCACGTATTTTTTCCACACTAGTGTGGGAAAGCAAACCATTTCCATAGTGATTTCTGTTTATTCGCTCGGATCCGCCCGCTATTACCTACTGACAGCTACTCTCGGCCAACTATAGAAGTGAAGTTGGCGACACAAAATGAACTGTTAAAATTTGTTGAAAATATTCAAAGTGAAGTGAAAAGCGGCTATTTTATAGTGGGTATGGCAAAAAATACCATATATATCTCGTGCGTTATGATATTACCTATATGACTCGAGTGACTGTCACTACTCTTCAGTAATATATACCACTAGATATACCCCAACTCCACAATTAGGGAATTGTACTAATTTAGGTCAAAATTCACTTGTCACAATTTTACAATACTTTCCCTACTTGAACTTTCCGGAATATAAAAAAGTGTCTTTTTTTTCAAAAAGTCTGTTCGTCTGTCAGCCCGATACCGACCAAACGGCTGAGCGAATCGAAACCAAATATTGGTAGAATTATATTTTGTAAGCGTTATCAGGTCTAAGCCCCCCCCCAGGTGAAATAACGATAAAAGTTCCAATAGTCATTCAGCGCTTTTCTTATGCATAGTTATACTTGGCGCAGTAATACAGCGCTTTATAATTTGTTTAGTTTAGAAACATTAGTATTTATGTCAAAATGTAACTAATTTAAGTAACATAATTCATTTATTGAGGATATTAATTAATACATACCTATATTTCTAAGTAGTTGAACTTACCTAGTTGTGTCAGTTTGATAATTTCCATTCATTTCATTGGAAAACATTTTAAGCTGCATATCGGCATGGCGTTATTTCACGCAGGACCTCCACATTGAGACGTGCCTCCTGGGTCATGGCTACAACATGGGCTACCACGCTATTAAAAGTCGAGTATAGTCATTAAAAAAAAGGGTGTGGGTCTCGGGACCCCCGACAGATGTGAAACATCAAAGAAAACTTTGTCTATGTAGTAGTATATATTTTATCAAAAGCAGCAACTAACTGTTATGCTGACGTGATCCTATATACTGCACTGTAACATACGTGGTTGCTCGAGCGCGCGGAAGCCGAGAGAGAGAGAGAGCCGCAGTGGTGGGGAGAACAGCAGTGAAGGAGCGGACCAAACATTTCGTTGCATATTTCCCCTCACGCGGCTGTTCACAGCCCGACATAAGATGTTTCACATCAAAAATCTGCAGTCTACTGCCATGATTTCTCGTATACGTCGGTAATTTGTGAGTTTTCCGGGTCGTTGATATTGCAGGACAGCCTGTATATGCACCCGACAATATTTATACACAGTTTGTATTATATGTACACAGTTGACGTGCGTCTGCGCGCGTGTGTGTTGGTGTTTGGATGAAGATGAGCAATGGCGAGGTCATTCGCATTCACCTTTCACACACGGACGAGTCGCACTGGGTCAAACTCATGCATCCCATATTATTTACCACGTAGATACGGCTTGGGTACAGCTGGCACGCTTGGAAAAGTCCTTATTTTCGACAATTTTGAAGGCTAAATTATGTTAAGAGGGTACCAAAATAAATTATACGCCTATAAATAAAACGCCGAGAGAATTATCAGAATTGTTTAAAAATCTAAATAGTATAAAGATTTATAAAAGAATGTAGGCTTTCACGGCCGGCGTTAATAGAATTAAGATAAGAATCTTTCAGGCTTATGAGCCGTGGTCTACTGGAATGACTTCTTCTTCTTCCAGACGTTTCGCTTGCAACTGCGGCAAGCATCTTCAGTGGTGTGTTCGACGTGGTCGTAGTGTTCTTCTCGGTGTCCTGCTGTCGAGTGTGACAAAACCGAGAATGAAACATATATCACGTCTACACTATTGACGATGTTTTTTTGTAAACTTGAATTAAGGATTACAGTAGACACACGGTATTCCTATATCTTTTCTGTTGATTAATAAATATCGGACTCGACCTAATACAATGCGAAGTTCTTATTATTATTATTATCTCTCTAAAAACAGTAGATTCGTTCAGATATGTCAAAAATTTTCATTGCAATATCGGACCCATTACTACCTACAATAACTTTCAATCAGAAGTTTGGGCTTGAGAATAGCCGAGCTTGTAGGGATGCGTTGTTTATATGGCGCTTCAAGTTATTCGATATAGCCCCCAGTTCCCAGGTTCTAATCCGAGAACTAGTAAAAATATCAATTGGATTTTGTAATTTGTTATTGTTACTGTGCAAAAATATAATACTTTTTGAGGATGAAGTGAAAGGTGCAGTATACTTATAATATAATTAGGTGCAGGCTTTGGATTGATAAAATGCTTACTAAATATTGAAATTGAGGGAAATCTAATCATTTCAAGGGGTATATTAAGAGGTAACTTTTTTCTGTCCAAAAACAAAAAGTTGAAATTCGATATACCGCAGGGTTCTATACTATGACCGATGTTTTTTTGTAACAATTGCTTGTATTATCGGTAGCATCAGTTTTATAGCTCCTGTTTTAATAAATATGATCACCAAACCATCGAGCTATGTGATTAATCTTATATACAATCAGGTGCAGACGTTGGATTGATAAAATGCTTACTAAATATTGAAATTGAGGGAAATCTAATCATTTCAAGGGGTATATTAAGAGGTAACTTTTTTCTGTCCAAAAACAAAAAGTTGAAATTCGATATACCGCAGGGTTCTATACTATGACCGATGTTTTTTTGTAACAATTGCTTGTATTATCGGTAGCATCAGTTTTATAGCTCCTGTTTTAATAAATATGATCACCAAACCATCGAGCTATGTGATTAATCTTATATACAATCAGGTGCAGACGTTGGATTGATAAAATGCTTACTAAATATTGAAATTGAGGGAAATCTAATCATTTCAAGGGGTATATTAAGAGGTAACTTTTTTCTGTCCAAAAACAAAAAGTTGAAATTCGATATACCGCAGGGTTCTATACTATGACCGATGTTTTTTTGTAACAATTGCTTGTATTATCGGTAGCATCAGTTTTATAGCTCCTGTTTTAATAAATATGATCACCAAACCATCGAGCTATGTGATTAATCTTATATACAATCAGGTGCAGACGTTGGATTGATAAAATGCTTACTAAATATTGAAATTGAGGGAAATCTAATCATTTCAAGGGGTATATTAAGAGGTAACTTTTTTCTGTCCAAAAACAAAAAGTTGAAATTCGATATACCGCAGGGTTCTATACTATGACCGATGTTTTTTTGTAACAATTGCTTGTATTATCGGTAGCATCAGTTTTATAGCTCCTGTTTTAATAAATATGATCACCAAACCATCGAGCTATGTGATTAATCTTATATACAATCAGGTGCAGACGTTGGATTGATAAAATGCTTACTAAATATTGAAATTGAGGGAAATCTAATCATTTCAAGGGGTATATTAAGAGGTAACTTTTTTCTGTCCAAAAACAAAAAGTTGAAATTCGATATACCGCAGGGTTCTATACTATGACCGATGTTTTTTTGTAACAATTGCTTGTATTATCGGTAGCATCAGTTTTATAGCTCCTGTTTTAATAAATATGATCACCAAACCATCGAGCTATGTGATTAATCTTATATACAATCAGGTGCAGACGTTGGATTGATAAAATGCTTACTAAATATTGAAATTGAGGGAAATCTAATCATTTCAAGGGGTATATTAAGAGGTAACTTTTTTCTGTCCAAAAACAAAAAGTTGAAATTCGATATACCGCAGGGTTCTATACTATGACCGATGTTTTTTTGTAACAATTGCTTGTATTATCGGTAGCATCAGTTTTATAGCTCCTGTTTTAATAAATATGATCACCAAACCATCGAGCTATGTGATTAATCTTATATACAATCAGGTGCAGACGTTGGATTGATAAAATGCTTACTAAATATTGAAATTGAGGGAAATCTAATCATTTCAAGGGGTATATTAAGAGGTAACTTTTTTCTGTCCAAAAACAAAAAGTTGAAATTCGATATACCGCAGGGTTCTATACTATGACCGATGTTTTTTTGTAACAATTGCTTGTATTATCGGTAGCATCAGTTTTATAGCTCCTGTTTTAATAAATATGATCACCAAACCATCGAGCTATGTGATTAATCTTATATACAATCAGGTGCAGACGTTGGATTGATAAAATGCTTACTAAATATTGAAATTGAGGGAAATCTAATCATTTCAAGGGGTATATTAAGAGGTAACTTTTTTCTGTCCAAAAACAAAAAGTTGAAATTCGATATACCGCAGGGTTCTATACTATGACCGATGTTTTTTTGTAACAATTGCTTGTATTATCGGTAGCATCAGTTTTATAGCTCCTGTTTTAATAAATATGATCACCAAACCATCGAGCTATGTGATTAATCTTATATACAATCAGGTGCAGACGTTGGATTGATAAAATGCTTACTAAATATTGAAATTGAGGGAAATCTAATCATTTCAAGGGGTATATTAAGAGGTAACTTTTTTCTGTCCAAAAACAAAAAGTTGAAATTCGATATACCGCAGGGTTCTATACTATGACCGATGTTTTTTTGTAACAATTGCTTGTATTATCGGTAGCATCAGTTTTATAGCTCCTGTTTTAATAAATATGATCACCAAACCATCGAGCTATGTGATTAATCTTATATACAATCAGGTGCAGACGTTGGATTGATAAAATGCTTACTAAATATTGAAATTGAGGGAAATCTAATCATTTCAAGGGGTATATTAAGAGGTAACTTTTTTCTGTCCAAAAACAAAAAGTTGAAATTCGATATACCGCAGGGTTCTATACTATGACCGATGTTTTTTTGTAACAATTGCTTGTATTATCGGTAGCATCAGTTTTATAGCTCCTGTTTTAATAAATATGATCACCAAACCATCGAGCTATGTGATTAATCTTATATACAATCAGGTGCAGACGTTGGATTGATAAAATGCTTACTAAATATTGAAATTGAGGGAAATCTAATCATTTCAAGGGGTATATTAAGAGGTAACTTTTTTCTGTCCAAAAACAAAAAGTTGAAATTCGATATACCGCAGGGTTCTATACTATGACCGATGTTTTTTTGTAACAATTGCTTGTATTATCGGTAGCATCAGTTTTATAGCTCCTGTTTTAATAAATATGATCACCAAACCATCGAGCTATGTGATTAATCTTATATACAATCAGGTGCAGACGTTGGATTGATAAAATGCTTACTAAATATTGAAATTGAGGGAAATCTAATCATTTCAAGGGGTATATTAAGAGGTAACTTTTTTCTGTCCAAAAACAAAAAGTTGAAATTCGATATACCGCAGGGTTCTATACTATGACCGATGTTTTTTTGTAACAATTGCTTGTATTATCGGTAGCATCAGTTTTATAGCTCCTGTTTTAATAAATATGATCACCAAACCATCGAGCTATGTGATTAATCTTATATACAATCAGGTGCAGACGTTGGATTGATAAAATGCTTACTAAATATTGAAATTGAGGGAAATCTAATCATTTCAAGGGGTATATTAAGAGGTAACTTTTTTCTGTCCAAAAACAAAAAGTTGAAATTCGATATACCGCAGGGTTCTATACTATGACCGATGTTTTTTTGTAACAATTGCTTGTATTATCGGTAGCATCAGTTTTATAGCTCCTGTTTTAATAAATATGATCACCAAACCATCGAGCTATGTGATTAATCTTATATACAATCAGGTGCAGACGTTGGATTGATAAAATGCTTACTAAATATTGAAATTGAGGGAAATCTAATCATTTCAAGGGGTATATTAAGAGGTAACTTTTTTCTGTCCAAAAACAAAAAGTTGAAATTCGATATACCGCAGGGTTCTATACTATGACCGATGTTTTTTTGTAACAATTGCTTGTATTATCGGTAGCATCAGTTTTATAGCTCCTGTTTTAATAAATATGATCACCAAACCATCGAGCTATGTGATTAATCTTATATACAATCAGGTGCAGACGTTGGATTGATAAAATGCTTACTAAATATTGAAATTGACGGAAATCAAATCATTTCAAGGGGTTAAGAGGTAACTTTTTTCTGTCCAAAAACAAAAAGTTGAAATTCGATGTACCGCAGGGTTCTATACTATGACCTATGTTTTTTTGTAACAATTGCTTGTATTATCGGTAGCATAAGTTTTATAGCTCCTGTTTTAATAAATATGATCACCAAACCATCGAGCTATGTGATTAATTCGTCTCGTAAAATTAAACGGCGCCCGCAGGTTTAAAACTTTGAATACATAAGCGGTTTTCTTACAGATATATCGATTTATTGTTTATTACAGAAATGCAATACGGTCTGATATCTGATCCAATGAGTATAAAGTTAAGATGTTGGGTAAACATTTATAAATGACAATCCTCAAAATGTAATCTCAAATCTAAGGAACGTATAAAAATAATCTAGAACCTATATCGATGCCATCTTTTTGTATGTCTTTAAAAATAATAACTCAGTCACAAATAACAATTGTGTACAATGTCAGGATCGAGACAGCCGTGGCATAAATCAAGATGGAACTGCGCGCTACCCCGTGTTGTTTAGAACAGGTGAACATCGACACAGATTCTCAGTGGGGTTACACTCTCGTAGATCGTTATGCGTTACAGAAATCCTGTTGTGTCATTTATATGTAAGACAAATATTATCTCTGCATGGGTTCCATCTTTAATCAGGGCTGTGAAATACGCATCAAACAAGCCGGCGTTCAATTTAATCAAGGCCGACCAGGCACTGGCCTGGGGCAATAATTCTTGGGGGACGCCAGAAATAAAAAATAAGTAAGTACTGATATTTCGAGAAATTGGAAAAGATGCATTTTTATACGATATATTAAAAATATTCGTAGTGAGTTTAGTACGGCTGAAGATAGGGTTTTTGGAAAAAATGTTTGCAGCCAAAATTATTATATTTAGATTTTTTTCCAGTGGCAATAGGATCAATAGAATGCAACATTATATTATAATATTGTAGATTATAGACGCTTCGACAACTCAGGTCATTAGCGTCTTCAACACAACAATTAATAACATATTTGTGTATTAAAATCCGCCAGCCGACATACACAAACCGACTGGCACGAGCTCGGGTCTCTGGGAGCGCTAATTCCATTGGAATGGAATTGCGATAACAACTACATCCCAATGTTCCCACTGGGGGATAAAATGCAACACTTTGAGGATTGTACAAAGAGTGCCGAAACGTTTGTGAATATATCCAAATATTTTAACATCAGTATTGCATGTTATTGATCCTATTGTCACTGGAAAAAAATTTTAAATTCTTCCTTCAATCATCATCAGTATTGTGGATCGCAATTTTACTCTACACCAACTAGAGTCAACTTGCGGAAACTTTGTTTGGGACTTGGGGCGATGCATTTCTTGGGTTCGACTCGTGATTTTAATTATGGCGTGCAGTTTAAGAAGTGATTTAGATTTGAGAGTGTGATCATAGTGTATTTCATTTTGAGCGTCATCATAATTGAAGGCCCGCTTATTCGAATTGGTTCGATAGAGATTTATGAAATATATCTTCTTCCTGCCTTGATCTTCTCATGATGCGATATATAAATTTCCTCGCGCGTTCGTAGCGTCGTGTCTTATAAAAATTACCTACCATTTGCTATAAAAATCAATAACTTAATATTTGAATAGCAAAATTATCCACGTTCTTCGGTTTTTTTTAAGTAAAATGAAGGTATTAATTGTGTCATCCTCTCAGAAGCTAATGACCTCAGTTGTCGAGCGTCTATAATTTACAATTCATTCATTCATTGTGTCATCCTTAGGTACACAATTACCTCACCTTAAGCGTAACCAAATATTTGCATCATTAGTCGTGATTTTTCACTGCGGTCATCTATTATTAGAGAACTTGTAATATGTTAATAATGCGATATTTTACCGGATATTGTTAACTTATGAATTATGATTTTGAAAACTACCTAAAAATGTTCTTATAATTCACTCGTACTTGACTATTTATTAAATGTTCTAAAAGACAGATAAACATATTTTAGTGTGGTGCAACTCGGTGTTTTTTATATTATGACATGCGTGTAGTATTCTGCAGTTTATATTATGTATATAGTCTCAAATCTTTTCGAGTGAAACGATTTTTATTTATTTATTGTAAATTATAGACGCGTCGACAACTTAGGTCATTAGCGTCTTGATTACATTAAATAAGAATTCACTTAAAACTAAATGACATCACAAAACATCCATGAGCGGAAGCGGGATTCGAACTCACGACAGTCTGATCCAGAGGCCTGCTACGCTAACCGTTACACCACACTGTCCTCGTATTTTATTAATTAATTGGCGCAGACCTCAAAATTTCATTATTTTCCTCTTTTTAGTGGCTTTTTGAAGGAGGTTTTTTTTTGTTAAAAAGTTTTTTATTTTGTTGTTTAGGGGGTTTCAGTTTGATTTTAGGGGAAAAAAATTCAAATGTTGGCAATACTGAGCCAGCGTGTGTCTGTCAAAAACGCTTCAATACGATGACATTTCCGTCTTGTAGATTCGAGATTTTCGATATATAAGTGCATATTATAGTTAAGAGATCATTTGGCTTAGATAAAGCAGGTGACAAATGAGACAGTCACCTCGGCAGAGTCTCGAGTCTACACACAGAAGAGATAGCCGTGACTTGTGGTGTGTCTTCTGTATGTACACCTCCCTTGTTAAGGTGCAGCAACTAGCAAGTAAATACACTTGCGAAACTAAAGCTCGTTTTTTATACGACTAAAATAAAACATATTTTAACACCGCGCCGGCGCGACGATTGTTTGCTTCATCATCTCCGTGTGTACCTGAAATTGATTCATGATATTTTCCCCAAAGTTCGGAAAAAATCGTAGACGGCTCAAGATACTGGAATTGTGGACGCCAGATGCTAGAAGGCGCTCTGGAATTTTTTACAAAGCGAGAGAAGCGATTGATGTCTCGCTTTAGATTTATTTTATTGCTGAGGCAATCCGATCAGATTCAGTCCTGAGATTGGTCTTCCATCTGTCCTTCATACAAATACAGACATCCCCCTTTTGTCTTAGCTGAACTGAATTGTGGATTATAGACGCTCGACAACAGAGGTCATTAGTCGGGAAGCAGTATGTTTTTTAAACAGTGAAATTAATTTTCAAATCGGTTCATTAATTCCCGAGATTACCCGCAATACTTATCCTTATGTCTATTATGTAGTGAATTGTTAAGTACTTCACAATCCACAACATAATAGACATGTGCTTAGCATCATAATATTATAACGTGTTACAAATACTCAATGTGCGTTTTATAATGTTATAAAACTGTTTTCTGAGTTGGCGCAATAAATATTTATTTACAATAATTAAAAACACAACAATAATGAACGCAACAACGAAAAGTCAATTCTAACAATCAACACAATTGAACGATAACTAAACAGTAATTACAAAGCAAAACAAACAACGATATACAATAATTTGTAATTATTAACTATATACAATTAACTACACTAATATTTATTTTATCAGGTATATTTATATCACGGAACTATTTATATTTCACAAAATACTGTTTATTTATTTCTATATTTATGTCAACTTATTTCGCACTATATTCGCTGTTCAACACTGTCACAGTATAATCTACACTGACTGATTCCCGTTGACTGATTAATATTTATATCACTGATCCACTTGATGGCACGACTCACCATTCACTGATTCCCTCAACACGACACACTCGCTGATTATATGCCTGCGTGCGGTGTACGCTCAGTGCGTCCTCGTATTCTCTAGCGTTGTCTAGAATTTTCGCGTAGACACCAGTGTGTTCAACGTCAGACACCGCTTCTCGGAACTCTTTATTTGCCGTTTATATACAGGGTGATTCGTAACAATATAAAAAAATAACAACACTTGAAGATGGCAACTCGTTGCTGAAACGCGTCGTGTTAACAACACATGAGTCACAAGACGGACACAAGGTATTTCTAATACTTCTTATTATTTAGTTTCTACGAAACCCTAAAAATGACCAACTTCAATTACCAATCGTATTACTTTGAAAATGCAAATTTAAAAATAGAAATGTCGTCTTGATTTCATTTTAACGGACGCTAAGAAGTACACATGATGTAATAAGATATAAATTAATTAATTAAATGGACGTTGTCTGCTAATAATTTAATACATAATATAAAATACTCTTCTTGCCATACTTAGTACTGTATATTTCTAGCTCATCTTTGTGACCCGCAACAGATGTGCGAAGAGTTCTGCATTACCGGCCGAGAACATGTCACATACTGCCCACTAGAATCTATATTACATACAGTGTGTGCAATAATACCAGTATATTAGGGTGAATGGGTACTTGCATAGATTTTTTTAATGTGTGAATTTGAACAAAATTTTAAAATTTGACACACATTGAACGATTCGTTGAAGCTCTATCTTTTTTATTGTAGATTATAGAGGTTCAAAAAATTAGGTCATTAGCGTCTTAATTACACCAAATAACATCATCATTTAATTATCGCTAGGCACTTGGTAGAACATGATTGAATAAAAATTAATAAACAAACACTTTAAAAATTCTACACATTTATTCATCTGAACGATCGTTTCGGGTTTCTAACCCATCATCAGGAGTTTAAACTAATTAGTTTAAACTCCTGAACACCCGAAACAAACACTTGAAAAATTCTACACATTTATTCATCTCAACGATCGTTTCGGGAGTTTAAACTAAGTTTTAGTTTAAACTCCTGATGATGGGTTAGAACTTAGAAACCCGAAACGATCGTTGAGATGAATAAATGTGTAGAATTTTTCAAGTGTTTGTTTATTAATTTTTAATCATCATTTAAAACTAAATGACATCACAAGACATCCGTGAGTGAAGTGGGATTCGAACCCATGACAGCTTGTTCCCAAGATCAGCATGCTGACCATTAAACCAAGCTGTTCTTTTTCGGACTTCAATAATTTTTTTGCACTTGAATGTTTCTCAGATTTTAGAGTTTAGTTTAAATTGACGAATATTTTCGTTCTGTGTAATAAAACAAATACTTTATTACTCGAGAAAAGAAAGAACCCCGCGGCCATCTTGATCGAGTTTTTTCGTAGTTCATAGGTTATCTTTGTAAGTCGACAATTTGTAATTGTATTTTAAAGACCACCAACAGCTAAGGTTATTTGGGCCTAGCACCAATTCATATTTTCAATTCATTATTTTTTTTTTTTAATAATAAATTGAAAATCCAATTAGGTATTTAAGTTTAAAAAAAATTATTAATTTTTTAATTTTTTCTAATAATTTAACATAAATAATATTGAAAATCGAAAAGAAAAAATTTTTTAAGGCTATAGATAAATTACTAAAAATTAATTAAAATGTATAAAAATTTAAAAAATATCACGTGACTTCAAAACGCGCCAGGAATGTTTGTGACGTCGTTATGTTAAAATGTGTCTGCATTTGTTGGTATTTGTGTATATGTATTACACATACTATCAAAAATAATAAATTTTTAACTTGGTAACCATGGATACAAAGACCATAGATAACATAATGACGTCACACGCGTTCGGATTCTTTCGGCGCGTTATCGGAACTGAGTTTAAAAATTAATTTTTATTTAAATATAACTTTTTAA
The DNA here is from genome assembly GCA_039654895.1 of Mongoloraphidia duomilia. NCBI lineage: Eukaryota > Metazoa > Arthropoda > Insecta > Raphidioptera > Raphidiidae > Mongoloraphidia > Mongoloraphidia duomilia. Next base: position 8,086,432 of record CM077523.1, read on the forward strand.
TTAGTAAGCAAAAAAATTAAATAAAAACAGTTTTGCTATAAAACTTGTGTGTGGTCTTTCCATTTAAGTAAAAAAAAAAATTCATTTAAAAATCCAATTGACACTTTTACCAGCTCTCGGGCTAGAACTCGGGAACTGGGGACTTGTAATAGAGGAACCATAACAACGCCATGTAAACAACAGCGTCGCTACACTCTCGGCTATTCTCAAGCCCTGTAAGTCGACAAACGCTAAAGACCTCAGAGAATGTAGATTATAGATATCTACATTCTACATTCTCTTTCTCTATGTGAGTCGAAAAAATGATGAACTTTTTGGGTTTGCATTTTGATTATGTTTTTGAAAACATGCGGTTTATTATACTGAATGTAATGTAATCAAGAAACAAAACGAAGACGATGACGCGCTGGTACTTAGTCTAAGGTTACAGTAAAGCTTTATAGACACTAACACACACACAAACATACCTACACACACACGTATGTAAAACGTAAACAAACAGGTGCCGGCAATTTATTCATCTCTCACAATCAATGTCACCTGTGTCAATAATGGGTTAAAAATAAGTCACAAATGTGCAATCACACGACAGAGCTGGAGAATATAATAACGCCATAATAGAGTATAGAGCAATATTTTTAAAATTTTTTTGATGTGAAACATCTTTTGTCGGGCAGTGAACAGCCGCGTGAGGGAAAATATGCAACGAAATTTCTGGTCCGCTCCTTCGCTGCTGTTCTCCCCACCACCGCGGCACTTCTCTCTCGGCTTCCGCGCGCTCGGGCACGGGAAGAGAGAGAGAGTATACATACGAACGTACTGTAAAGCAAAAGTATATGCATACACGTGTAGGTATGTAATATAGATACTTCGCTGTGTATTTAGTTGCGTTTCTGGCTCAGGCGTGCTCAAACGCCGCAACCGCGTGTGTTACAGTGCAGTATATAGGATTACGTCAGCATAACAGTTAGTTGCTGCTTTTGAAAAAATATATACTACTACATAGAGAATACCACCGAGTTCAATAACGTTTTCTTTGATGTTTCACATCTGTCGGGGGTCCTAAGACCCACACCCTTTTTTTTTGAAAACACTTCAATTTTGATCTGCGCATGCGCGACTTTTGAAGTGAAAACTTCTTTAGGCGCACTTTGCGTTCTTTCTGAATAGTGAACGAAAGTGAACCGTCACGCTCGAGTCGGTGACGCTGAATCGGGTTTACTCGGCTCCACTCGACATCAAACACGAAAAGGTATTTGTAGTATGCTGGTAATAAGTTTTTTGTAGTTCATAGGTGCGCTAATAGATGACACTAAAACTTAATTGAAAAGGTATTTGTAGTATGTTGGTAATAAGTTATTTGTAGTTCATCAAGCGCGCTCGGGTCGGTGACCACGTTTACTGTCTAACAAGGAGTGCATCGTTTCAAGAATTACGTATTATAATAATAAAGTAATAATACATTTTGCATATAATCAAGTTTTCACTTCTGTCGTGTGGTCATAAGCACACACCCACATTTTTTTTACGTCGTTGGCGTGAAAAAGCCAACTTTTCTCCCCGAAAACAAGTAGGTTACGTAATTTTTAAACTTCAATTCACATATTACAAAAAAAAAATGGTTGTGAATAATTAAGCACTTTTTAGTTTCCCGGTTTTAATGAAATGTCTTAATACGAATATCTCGATGAAAATAAAAATAAACCGAAATGAAAATAAGAAATGTTAAAGTTCTGAGAGTGAAATTCGTATAAAGCAATTATCAAAACACCGTTTGTTTAAGATTTAGATCTGCTTTAAAATAATTATGCAAATTTTTACGTTTTAAATGAAAGTGATGGTATATTTTAAAGTAGATAATTCATCCATACAAAAAATGTATTTTTTAATAGTAGATTGTATTTCTAGTGTCGTAATGGGGTAATTTATTACTGAGAGTTATGTGACAGTATATGTAAAAACGAACGATAGCGAGTTTTTATCGTCACACGAGTCATGATACCATTATTATTGTGTTTTAAAGACCGCCAGCATCTAAGGTTATTTGGGCCTCACCAATTCATATTTTCAATTCATTATTTTTTTTTAATAATAAATTAAAAATCCAATTGACACTTTTACCAGCTCTCGGGCTAGAACCCGGGAACTGGGGACTTGTAATAGAGGAACCATAGCAACACCATGTATCATGATACCATTAGTCACGAGAAATATGTGGTATTTTTTGCCATAATCACTACAAAACACCTACCTACTTTTTTCACTTCATTTTTAGTTTTTTCAAAAAAATTTGACAGTTCATTTGCGTCGCCATCTTTACATTTACAGCAAGCCGTGAGTATGTAATAGCAGGCGGATAGAGCAAATAAACATAAGTTACTATGGCAACCGTTTACTTACCGCACTAGTTATGTTATTATAGCAAACTCGTTTGTTATAATAACACGCGTTCTCGATATGAATTTGTCAAAATTATATTTTCTTAGTTACGCTATAAAATTGAAGTTTGTTTTGGATAACAACAAAAAAATTGATTCAGAATTAATCAACATTTAATATTGAGAACACTTATTTCATTGATATTTTGTTCAACTGAATTTATTGTGTTTTATTATTTTATTAAAGTAAGAACATAAATTTAGTTGAACAAAATATCAATGAAATAAGTGTAGGGGGGGTGCTATTATAGCAAACTCGTTTGTTATAATAACACGCGTTCTCGATATGAATTTGTCAAAATTATATTTTCTTAGTTACGCTATAAAATTGAAGTTTGTTTTGGATAACAACAAAAAAATTGATTCAGAATTAATCAACATTTAATATTGAGAACACTTATTTCATTGATATTTTGTTCAACTGAATTTATTGTGTTTTATTATTTTATTAAAGTAAGAACATAAATTTGTTCTTACATTATGAAAACACTTTCGTCACGCCTGCTTGTTAATTAAGTAGCTATTTTGTAGTAGGTATGGTAAAAAAAATTTTTTTTAACACGGTTAAAATATTTATGACTGGTCGAAACTGAAACCAATTGCTTTCCGATCCGGCTTCACCCGGGCAGATTTTAGTTTGGCAACAGCGATATATAATCAAGATTAGATTAGATTGTAAATTATAGACGCTCGACAGCTGACGTCATTAGCAGGAAAAATTCTACTCGATATAACTCTGTTGATGTTAAAAATTATAATGGAAATAAATTATTTTTAATTATATATTTGAAATTTTAGTTAGTTGTTGTTTTTTTTTAATACGAGTTCGCCGAAACAATTTAAACGTGATTTAAATTCACGGTAAAAGATTTTTCTGTGGTTCGCGTATGACTTATAGACCAGTGTTTTTCAACCTTTTTGACGCGCGACCCAACATATTTTTTTAAAGTTGTACTGCGATCCAATTGTTTATTATTTTATGATATAAAAAAAATATGTAAAGAAACTTTTAAGTTAAACAATTTTATAAATGTACTATAAAGAAAAAAATAATATTTAATTTAGGTTCATAAGTATAAAAGCGTGGGTCGTAAACTCTATGATAATTTATTACAGTCACGACCAATGCTTTTATACTTATGAATCTAAATTAAATATTACTTTTTTCTTTTTAGTACATTTATAAAACCGTTTAACTTAAAAGTTTTTTACCCATTTTTTTTTTTAATTTTTTAGTGTGCTTTATTTGCTTAGTCTGATTTTATTACATTTATCCGATCCACTGAAACGTTACCGGAGCAAGACCTCTCTTGCCTGTGAAAATTCAAAAATGCGATTTGCACCCGGACGGGAGCCGAGTCGGTCAGCTAGTTACCATAATATTGTTGTCACCGGAGCTACACATGTGTGCAAAATTTCAACTCAATCGGATCACGGGAAATGGGTGAAAATTCGAAAGCACGATTTACACCCGGACGAAAGCCGGGCCGGTCAGCTAGTTATAATAATATTGTACTGTCATCGGAGCTACACATGTGTGCAAAATTTCAACTTAATCGGATAACGGGAACTGGGTGAAAAATCGATCGCAAGATTTGAAACAAATAATATTATATAAACATACAAACAAATATACGGAGTCAAGCTAAATAAAACCGTTTAATAATAAAAAAGGTAGTATATCGTCAGCATGGTACGGAATGTACTACTCGGATCAACTTATGGTACAATAGACTAATAATTTATTTATAATTGATTATTTTTTTTAAATTTAACCTCTTTTGTTAATTTCCGAAGTGTTTTATTATACATCGAAGATGTATATTTCAATTCACTTTTTCCTGTATGTATGTCTGTCTCAATCCTTTGTCGTACCATAACTCGAGTAACTGTAATTTGTTTTTAATGAAATTTTGGACACACATGCGTTCCCATCATGGGCAAGATCTGTTTTGTTTTTCATTTACGTAGCTAAAAAAATAGTGCCCTTTTGGCCATAAAATGTCAAAAAACCTTCCGTATCTTCGATACGGTTCAGCCTAGTTTTCAAATAAGATAATTATATTTTTATTTCGGTGCCTATTTTACCAGTTGCTTCGCGACCAATTAAAAATTTAACGCGGTCCAATGTTGGGTCGCGACCCGAAGGTTGAGAAATGCTGTTAAATATTTGAAAGCTCGTTTTAGACACAAACTATTATTTAAGTGTGATTATTTTGTAAAAGGTCAGTGCAAATGTTTTGAAATTAATTATTGTTTTTCTTTTGTTTCAGGTATGTTGTTTTGTTTTTTTATTCAATGCATCAGCGAAGTAGTAAGTACTTACAAAAGTTAATAGTTCTATTATTCTATGACAACTGCGGAATTCAATACGGAAATGCATTTAAATAAAATCATAATTTCACAGTTTCTTGCAGTTGCAATAAAAATAGAGAAAAAAATATTAGTAAAAAAAACTTTTTAGAGACAAGCTTTTATTTAAATGCACTAAAAAGGAAAAAATAATTTTTAATAATTTAAATTAATAAAAGCGTGGGTCGTGAACTCTGATTTATTAGTCACGACCCACGCTTTTATAATTATTATGAACCTAAATTATTAAAAAATTATTTTTTCCTTTTTAGTACATTTAAATAAAAGCTTGTGGATTTCGCAACGGTATCAAATGTTGTTATCATAGTTTTATTAATGAGCACTATGGTATTACCATCGGTACGTCGAGAAGTTACATGTCCTTTCAGAAAACGGACATAGGTGTTTTAATGATACACATAATATCACTATACTATTACGGATATGATAGCACGGCTAATTAAAAACAAGATACAGTATTCTTTATTTAATGAATGTATAGGTGCAAGCCTACACGGTAACATCTTCATAACGTCATAAAGGTTTGTTAACACATAATTAATGTATATGAGCTCGGGGGAAAGTTTTACCGTGGAAGAGTTTTTTTTTATTAATATGAAATGCATTCACTTCAATGTGCTTACGTCTACATGTTGTACAGTTGAGTACCGAAAATTTGTTCAAATATGTCTTTCGATTCTTTTTCTTGCCATTGGAAATTGGAATTTGTGAAAAACGAATTTTTTTTATGTCGTTTTTTTAACTATTGTTCAACCGCCAAAACTAAACCACTAATAGTCCTTCTTGACGAGTAACATCATAAGTCAGGGATGGCAAACCTACGTGCCAATTTTTTTTCAAAAAATGTTTAATGTAGCCATGAAGTGCTAACAAGCAACCGAAGAAATTTATAGGGGCAAAAAAATATCCGTTAGGTACGCTACGTACATCTTACGTAGCAATGCTATAATATAATTGGTGATATCTAGTATTTACTAAATAATAATGTAAACAGTACGGCTGTTGCAGTACGAACTCATATTTAACGAAAGCGGTATAAACGAGCGTTTGTATAGCAATAGCTTTTATTAATGTTATTCAAAACTGAAAACGCTCTTGTCACATTGAGACTGGTGATAATCATGAACTACCGACTAACTTCATGGTGTTACTTTCGACTAACTTCATGGTGTTAAACGTTAAAAATCACTCTCATCATTTTTCCATAACGCGCCAAAAGAAGTATAACTTTTTTAATTATTAGTAAATATGGACCCAACCTAACCCGCGTTAAAACATATTTCTATTGTAGTAAGTGGGCTTTTTCTGTGCGCCTATATCTTGGGATAAGAAGGCCTTGCCGCCTTAAGGTACGTGCAGTATGGAGCTGGGATTCTAGATGGTAGCGTAGATCATAGCAGGGCTTGCTTAAATTAATGCATTGTTATATATGCGAGCGTACACAACGAAGCAGTGAGTGTAGCAGGTATAAGCGCTGTTACAAGAGCTGCTAGATACATGAATGTATCTCATCATTCTTTCAGCGCGCTGACTACTGCAATCAACGTGTGACAACTGTCAAATGGCCGTTACAAGTTTCGCAATGGATGTGACTAGTTTAATAAGTGAAATTTTGCCAGTTTTTATTTAATTTGTTTTGAGTTTTTTCTAAGACATATTTAAAAGTGTTAGGTTCCATACGTAAATATTCAAAAAACCGGTCTGGGTAAAATTTTAATTCTTGGTATAAATGATGAAATTCGCCATGTTTAGATCGTTTTCTATTAATAGGGTGGACATGATAGCTTCTACCCAAATTTGTATTTAAAATATACCACTTTGTAGCAGAAGAACACAAATATTCGTCTTCGCTATCTGACATTTCAAACGCGACTTAAGCTTGTATCAATGATCAAAGCTTCGTTGTGCAAACCTATAAGCGTTTATAATTTCAGCCACCATCTACCATACATGCTACCATCTAGAATCCCAGCTGCGTACTGCACGTACCTTTAGCCTGTATTAACAAATACACAATTTGGCACTGAGACCGGTGTTTTTTATTATTGAAGAAATCTTCAGACATTGAAAATTGAGTACGCTTATAAATCATATTGTGAATATATGCAGATTTGCGATAACATCTTCAAAGTGTCCAGAGTTGATAATTAATGAATCGTCATATTTATTAATCATGAAGATTAAGCCGTAGCGCAATTAAAGATCTAATCGTTCCTTAAACTCAGTACCGTGCGAACAGATTAAACCAGATCTCTCCACTATTACGTGGGTGTGAAAAATATAGCTAATAGCTGTATATTATTTGCTTTAAGAAAGCGTTTCAGTTGATTTCAAAAATTATAAAATAAAAGAGAGAGGTGTGTCTGTCATTTTTAGGGTTCCGTAATCCGTATGGAATCCTATTACGCTGGCTACGATGTCCGTCCGTCCGTCAGTCGCAGGGATCTCTCTCACAAACGGTAAGAGGTAGCCAGTTGAAATTTGATTAATTTTTTCGACGCCGAATGGTGTATATAATTTGGTGCAGATGTTGGATTGATAAAATCCTCGCTGAAAAATGAAATCGAGAAAAATGTTTTCATTTTAAGTAAGGCTTGAAATGTTTTATTTTGGCCAAAAAACAGATTAAAGTTTACATATTAGTAATTTATGCAACTAGTGGCTTAAGTGACGGATTATATGACAGTCGCGATTTTGCGATACGAGCCTAATGTTATGTTGCATTTATAGCAGAACGAGTGTGTGCTTAGCGCGCGAGCTGAAGGCACACGAGTTCTAGTATAAATGCAACATAACCTTAAGAGAATATTGTAAAATCGCGACTGTCAGATTCGTCACTTTAGACACGCGTTACAGACAATATTTTTTGCAACAACTGCTTCAAAAGTTCAATTTTAAGCAAATAAAACACACTTTGGGTATCTATTTTATTAGTGACATTAAGCAAAGTAAAGTTAGAATTAAATTAAGGTTTTAGATTGTGGCTAAATACACAAAGGTGTAAAGGCCAAAAATAAAAAATAAAAAAAAAGGAAAGTAATCTATAAAGTACTTTATTACGCACGTGTGTTATAAAGTAAAACAAAACAGCATTACTTTATAGAACGGAGTGCGTTAATATTTACTTTAAACACTACCGTTCGAATGCAGTGGAAGCTTCCATAAAGAATCACTTAACAAACTGTACACAGCCATCTAAAATTGTACTTTTGATGCAAGTGTTGCAAAAAGTACATTTAAATTGATAAATTCGCAAAAAGATATAGGTGTACGGTGCGGACTCTAGAAAGCTTTTATCGAGGACACCCAGTAGATACTTTACGCAGTGTCCGATGCAATCAGTATGTGTATAGTCTATTTTGCAAGCATGAAGAAGTGTTACTTTTTGATTGATAGTTTGCGGTTTTATTAATATTTATATGTAAATATTAACGTTTATATAAAAACCCCGACTTGCAATCGTGACTACAGTTTTTGGATTTCTTAAAAAAAAAAAAACTTACATGTGAGAGAAATTTATTTTAAAACTGAGTGTATTTATTTTTACCTCATTAATTTTTAATGTATAAACATAAGCGTGTATTTTTATGGCTGGTTGTTTTGTGAACAAAAAAATTGTAGTTTTTTTGAATGCCCGCAGAAAAGTAAACTGATTTACTCGCATGAACTCCTCAATTACTAGAGACGGCACACATCCCGAGTAATATAAAATTGTGAGAAAAATTGAATTGTTAAACTATTTTGAAAATATTAAGTATCTTCATACTAGAGTTTTTCGTGTAAAGGGTTTTTATATTTGCTCTATTAGAAAAAAAAATTTTTTTTAAAAAGCGGCAATTTTCAAAGGAAAATCTTTTTTATACTCACTATTAGAAACTCAATGCAAAGAAAATTATAACGGTTTTTGATAACTATAGCTAAATTTAATTTTTCGTAATAAGGGTAAGATTCTATCGCCGTGGTATATTGCTTTCATTCGATTCAGCACCCAAAAAAAAAAAAAAACAACAACAGATAACGACACCCCTCTTGACAAAATGTTACAAATTTTGTTTGGGTACCTACTTCCCTCCCAAAAAAACACTTTCCCTCGCCTTGCACTTTTATGATCTCTTCGAATTTTTCATTCCTATATGCGCCATTCATGAGTGTAGACATTTTTTTATTTTTCTGACCCTATTTTACCTGTACTTATACTATTGATAAAATTTCAGATTTCGTGAGGAAAATGTGTTTTTAAAGCTTTAAAAATGCTTATAAACCCTTATCGCTCGAATTATGTGCGATCACTTTTGTTTCTTTGATAAAAATCCAGATTTGCAATTTTAAGGTTAAGAGGAAGTAACTATGAAATCGTGATTACAATCGGATTTTAAAGCATAATTTAAAAACATTTAAACCCTTTTTGCACGAATAACGTGATCACTGTTTGTAGTTCTTGATAAAATTCCTGATTTATAGAATTAGAATTTTGACCCAAATCGGTTCTTTACCTGCAACTATGTTTCGTGATACTGTTTTAAAAATAAAAAATCAATAGATACTATTTGTGTAACGAAGAGTCAAATATAAATAGACATCGATGACATATTGGTTATAGTATGTAAAGGTTAGGCGGGTCAAATCATAGGAAGGATGGAATATAGGATAGCTGTAGGAGGTCACACATACATAATGCATAAAATTACGTACAGTTGAATCTCGATACGTTAAAGTCGAAAGGAAATCTGATTTAGTGAACTAAAGATACTCTATTTGAGTCTAGTCCATGATTCATGAACCAACATAGTGTTACAAAACTGTTTTCTGAGTTGGCGGAATAAATATTTATTTACAATAATTCGTAACAATTAACTATATACAATAATTAAAGACACAACAACGAAAAGTCAATTCTAACAATAAAAAAAACTTAAACGGTAATTATTGAACTAAACGAGCCACTTACATAACACTTGACAAATAACTATATATACAAGGATTATTTATTCGTAATTATATTAGTCACTATATTTATATCAGATTTATTTATTTGTTCAACACTGTCACAGTACAATCTACACTGACTGATTACCGTTGACTGATCAATATTTATTTCATTGCATAACACCTTCGACTGATCCTCTGATTCACTCGTACTTCGCTTATATAGGTCGCGCAACGCCGCCTAGTTCGTTCTCGCGCTCTCCAGAACATTCCGGCAGGTACTCGATGTTCAACAAGCAGACACCGCTTCTCGATTTTTCTATTGTAATCAGTGGCGTAACATCTTGGGGTTTGCTACAATAGCAATAAAAATGCGTAATCAGCATCTGATTAGTCACTTAACACAGCAGAACGACCAATCAGATCCTAGCCAGACAGTAACACAGCATGTGCTGTTCACGTGATAACTATGCATATCTGTTGGTGGAAAAAACTATTGTGAAATATTTTAATTTATTGCCGACATTTCATTAAGTTTTCTTAATTTCTTCAGGGCTCTGTATATTTCCCGCTACTTTTATTAGATATATAATAATATTGTGATGGGCAAAAAAAACAAAAGAATAAAATATAAAGTTAGAGTTAATTAGGAAAGGAAGGCGTGGCGGAGTCGCAACTGTCTCCTTCTAACTAGAATCTGCGTTAAACGTACGTTCACCCATTGACAAGACACAACTGTCAAATTTCATTCATTCTACTGACATAACCTCGTTTTTTTCAACACGTCGTCGTTAATAATTAAAGCAATTTGTTATGGGATGGCGTCTTGTACTTGACTGCAGTTATAATGAAAATTATGACTGCAAAAAATTTAAAATTCCGACTGAGGAAAAAGCTAAAATAATGCTATAGATGTCCAATACACCTAACTGATGAAAATATTTTTTTTTATCCTTTTAGCTTACCCTCCCTTGATCTAGCGTAGCTCAGACGACTTCAGAACACTTTTTCAACTCCAAATGGAAAGAATAAACTCAATTTCTAATTATAATTGCTTAAATTATACCTCGACAAACGTCAACAAAGTTAAGTTAGAATAAACGTCACTGGCTGAATCAAGTTAGGACATTCATTTTTCATAAATTTTTAATTTCAAATAAAAGCCAATAATGATGAGATTTGTCAATTATTTTTATGAAACAGTCATTGTTTTGATAAGAAATGTGTTTTAAGAGAATAGTAACGAATATTCCGTTAAACCGCATACATTTTTGAACGCCAATCAACTCCACTTTAAATTTCGCGCTCAAATTAGGACCGCCTACTTCTGTAGTCTATTCAAAGTGTTCTGGTTTTGGTTTATACTGTGGCTTGCTGGTTTATTGCTTTCGACTTCCTGATGCTTTTTGCTTAAAGAGGCATGAGTTGTCGAGGTTCCACTGTACTGAGAGATACCTATACTACATTTATAAGACACATAGATATTATATTATGTTGTGTGGAACTTAAAAGAGCACGTTCAATACTTTTGTAACCTACTTCCGCCTCACATGCTCTATAGACGAACTCACGTAGCTCCAATAACATGGGACGTATTACCTATTCTAAACATACATGAGAATGTCCGTTTACCGTATTATTAAGGGCGAAACCAGGGATTCAATCCGTAGCTGTCAATACTTTAGTCTCGATATTTTCAGAATTAGAGAGAGAAAGAAAGAGATTGTAGATTATAGACGATCCACAACATTCGAGTCTATTCGGATTTAGTGATTATTCTGTCCCGATCTTCCGATCATGATTTTCTTTGAAAGTGGTATATTTCCAATGAAACTCCTGAACTGAATCTAATCATAAAAATTAATAAACAAACACTTGAAAAATTCTACACATTTATTCATCTCAACGATCGTTTCGGGCTTCTAACCCATCATCAGTTTTAAAGTAAACTCCTGATGATGGGTTAGAAGCCCGAAACGATCGTTGAGATGAATAAATGTGTAGAATTTTTCAAGTGTTTGTTTATTAATTTTTATTCAATCATGTTCTATACTAAGTGCCTAGCAATAATTCTATAGAATTTGAATCTAATCAGATCTAAGTTAAGTGCTGACAAATACAACATGAGTTAATAAGGGCGTCGAATTTCTTTTAGTCGGAAGCCAGATTTGACTGGCATGCCGAAGAGATATTCACATAAACTCTCCGTTGTCCACCACACGTAAATGTCATGCAATATTTTAGGCATGACAGACCACTTTAACTACATTTTTATTATGGTTATTATTTATTCTGTATTTACGTAAACGTTTTCTTTTTTTCATATGTGTAACAATAGTGTCACACGTATTAATAATAACAATACCCATAATGCATATGTCGTGATATAACGTGCGCTTTGTTTTACAGTTAAGATGGCGAATGTTGCATTCTATTATTGGCTTAAGAGGGGCTCGCTGTACTGACGAGGGACGGCCCTAAATGCATCCTGTCTAATTTTGTGTTTTTCTACAACTGCAATATAGGTCGTTAGATTGAGTGAAAAATACGATCCCCAAAATAAACACTTTCTAAAATGGTGGAAACTGGAAAACCAGAGCTCAAAACATGGAACCCTTTATGAGGATAAGGTATAGCGTGGATTATAGATCAAAAAACATCAACACTGTTTTTGATCTAAGTATAAGCCTGCACGCAAGACCTTCCAATGCTAAAATAAACCTATTCACTATCTGTTCATATTAATGATAGGCGGAGATAACAAAATATGGTCAATCCATATGGATCAATTTCATTGACATTGAGTATACTCATAAATGTATTTAATTTCTACGAAGTTGTAGAGTTGTAATCTTGATCTTCGAATTATCCGATGGTATAAGGTACTGCGTGGCTTATAGATCAAAAAACATCAACACTGTTTATAATTGGATAATTCGAAGTTCAAGATTACAAATCTACAACTTCATTGAAAGTATACTCAATGTCAATGAGATTGACCAATGGGATTGACCTTATTTTGTTATCTCAGCCTATCATATTAATATGAACAGATAGTGGAGAGGCTTTACCATTGGAAGTTGTTCCGCAGGATAAATGAATTTGGTGGAATAGAAAAAGTTGGTATTTATGACAAGATCTTTCGATTCCCATTCCCACTCGCTTGTAGTGGATATCAATGAGCCATTTCCCTGATAGTAGTTCTTTCAATTATCCACGAGAGGCAGCACTTGTGGTAGGGACAAACATTATTTTTCCCCCATTAGTGTCGTGTCAATTTAGTGGTACAACTTAATTATTATTATTATTAAATTAATTAAATAATTAAGTTATACCACTAAAATGACACGACAATAATGGGGAATAAATAATGTTTGTCCTTACCACAAGTGCTGCATCTCGTGGATAATTGAAAGAACTTACTCTCAGAAAAATGGCTCATTGATTCCGAAGCATATAAGGAGAATGTCAGTTTGGTAATCACGTCACGGTTGAGTACTGTAAGCTCATTACGCCGCGAAAGTGGAAAAGTTCAAGTTAGATTCCTGACTGTGGGTTGGTAAAATGATTTTTTCCGATATGTCTATCATTTATATAATTGACTGCGCTTATCCAATAAAAAATTTTCAATTCTCATTCATGTTCAGTTTTTACTCCGGGGAACATACAGATTGTATCAAATTAAACCTGTGCATAGGGCGTTCTGTGAGTAAGATAGAGATGATATATAAAGCAATAAGTAAGAAAGAGATAAATGATCCTTAATAGGAAGTTTCTGTAGTTACTGTAGTCTGTAAATAATAATAATATCCGTACAACCTGATAGCGTCATCCTTGTTTTGTGATAAAATGGGCAATGTCCTTTGTGTGACTATATATTATTTGCAATGGAAATGGAAGCATTTCTTGCATGAATAGCAAGGTAAATCGGTTATAATAAGCTGTTATACGTCATAATGTGCGAATAGGCAAGAGAAGTTGTTGAAACACTTTTAATGGCTGCATTAAACAGAATCGGCATGAAACAATTTATATCATGCGTTGCTTTTATTGCTAATTGCTTGTAATAGGCTTTCATTCACGGGTGTACGAGCGTGATGATTGGTGAACGTGTCCGATTCATTCACCTTTTAATTACCCAATAAATGTAATTGAAGGGTTGGAAAGGAGATGTTAAAAGCTGTGAATTGATTGCACTGGTCCGACCGAGTGACGTTTTTTCCACAGCAGTTTAAAATTGCAATGTTGCGGGAGAGATAGATAAGTAGCGGTTCTAGGGTTTTTTTCTAGGGTGGGCAATTGTGGGACTTGGTGATCTGAAGGTGGGCCAATAACATTTATTACTGATTGGTGAACGTGTCGGAGTCATAAAAAGTGGTGGAACCTTTGGTGTAAAGATACGAAATGTTATAATTACCACAAAACACCAAACCGTAACAAACACTCTCGACGTACGTTTCGCCAACCAAGTTGGCATCATCAGGGGATTAATCATCTCCTGATGATGCCAACTTGGTTGGCGAAACGTACGTCGAGAGTGTTTGTTATGGTTTGGTGTTTTGTGGTAATTATAACATTTCGTTTTATTACCCAATAAATGTAATTGAATTGGGTTGGAAAGGAGATGTTAAACGCTGTGAATTATTGCACTGGTCCGACCAAGTGACGTTTTTTCCACAGAAGTTTGAAATTGCAATGTTGCGAGAGAGATTATAGATAGATAACTGTAACGGTGCTAGGGTTTTTTTCTAGGGTGGGCCAGTGTAGGGCATTGTGATATGAAGGTGGGCCAGTAACATTTATTCTCAAAATTTCAGTGCTTGAAGAAATTTTAACGCAGGTTTGCTATAGAATTTGCAAATTACAAGAAAAATTGTTGAAATTTCGAGGGTTAAAAACGTATTTAAAAGATAACTTAGAGATTGGGGATTATGCCAGGGTGGGCCAGGGTTGATAATTGAAAGAACTACTCTCAGGAAAATGGCTCATTATAATAATAATAATAAATCTCTTTATATATATTTTTAGGCAACTTATTGTACACTCGAATCATGGCATTGTGTACTCCTCGACGTGCCACTTCTAAATTTGGTTTATCAATTCTAAGAGAATGTTTGTTCCTGGTGTTATGGATTGGCAAATTTATTTTAAACAGGTCCGGATTTGTTTTTATAAACATGACACTTTTTAAAATGTATATGTCCGTCACTGTTAAAATCTTAAAGTTTTTAAATATGGGTCGACAGTGCGTGCGAGGAGCAACACCTGCCATGATTCGAATGCACAATTTTTGTGCAATAAACACTTTATTCACATATGTTGAGTTTCTCCAAAATTGTATTCCATAATTGAGTATGGAAAAGAAATGTGCATAGTACACACTTAGGAGCATATCCCTATCTACATATTTTTTCAGGGACTTTATTAGATACAGAGCACTGTATAGCTTCGGTAAAATGTATTCAATGTGACTTTTCCAGTTGTTGTTAATATCAAAATGGATTCCCAGAAATTTTACTTTATTCGCTGTTTCAGTGTTTGCATTTGTTATAACATTTGGTAATGTAAAATAGTTACCGAATTTGATTATTATACCAAACTAACAAAAAAATCGTCATAAAGAATTAACGAGTGTTAATAAATTGAAGCCGTTTCACGATTACTATATTAATTAATTGTAGACCGAGATATTTGAATAAAAAGTATCGTATTATTAATTTGCCTTAGAAATTTGTAGACACACAAAATAAAACAAGTTGGGATATCTTTGAATAAAAAAAAAATCAACATACCTCTGACTTTATAATTTTAATTGATTTTGACAAAATGCAATAATTCAGAACAACTCTGTTCCTAATTAGTTGAAGGAATGCAGTAAACTTTTTGATAAAACAGTAGACTGTTGTTTTTTATGCTTATTTTTGTAGGCCAGTTGATAAATTTCTTTGTCTGATCAACGGCAAATGAAAAGTGCGTCCATATTTGTCTTTTTGTTTGTGCAGAGGCGTTCGTTAGACAGGGCCGTGTAAACGGTTTTACCGAACATAGGGCAATAGACTACAGAAGTAGGCGGTCCTAATTTGAGCGCGAAATTTAAAGTGGAGTCGATTGGCGTTCAAAAATGTATGGTTATAATGGAATATTCGTTACTATTTTCTTAAAATACATTTCTTACCAAAACAATGGCTGTTTCATAAAAATAATTATTAAATCCCGTCATTAATGGTTACAAAACTTTGTTATTTCGTGTGAAATATTTTTTTATATGAAATTAAAAAAATTATAAAAAATGAATGTCGTAACTTGATTCAGCTAGTGACGTTTATTCTAACCTAACTTAACTTCGTTGACGTTTGTCGAGGCATAATTTAAATAATTATAATTAGAAATTGAGTTTGTTCTTTCCATTTGGAGTTAGAAAAGTGTTCAGAAGTCGTCTGACTTACGCTAGATCAAGCTAAAAGTATAAAAAAATTGTGTTTACCAATATTAGGTACCTATTGAATATGTAGGTATTATTTTAGCTTTTTCCTCAGTCAGAAATTTAAACTCTTTGCATTCATAATTTTCATTATGACTGCAGTCAGGTACAAAACACTACCCCATAACAAATTGCTTTAATTATTAACGACGATAACGTGTTTAAAAAAAACGAGGTCTAATACTGGGCTAGCATTTTAGAAATATTAGATAAAACAGAAATAATCGGGAGTGGTTGACATATGAAACAGCATGTAATAACTATGTTAAGGTCTTAGACACAGTAAGGCCATGGTGACCGATAGGTACAAAGGAGAAGCCCATTGCAGGTTCGACTCCCGAAGGCTTTTAATATATTGTTACGGATCACCCTGTATATAAGCGGCTGGCAAGAATTCTGAGAAACGGGGGTCTGCTTATCTAACAGCTAGTAACCGCGCGAAGGTTCTAGAGAAATCGAGGAGGCACTGGACTTACGCCGCACGTCCTATATAAGCAGTGAGTCACACGATCAGTCAACGCGAATCAGTCAGTGTAGATTATACTGTGACAGTGTTGAACAGCGAAATAAATCTGATATAAATACAGTGATATAAATCGTGCAGAAATATAAATAGTTCCGTGATATAAATTGATAAAATAAATAACTAGAAATAAATAGTCCTGGTATATAGTCAATTGTATATAGTTAAGTGTTAATTACTGTTTAATTATTGTTTACTTGTGTTGATTGTTGGAACTGACTTTTCGTTGTTGCATTTATTGTTATTGTATTTTTAAATATTGTAAATAAATATGTATTCCGCCAACTCAGAAAACAGTTTTGTAACAATATTATTTTTTTTTTTTTTTTTTAGTATTGAAAATATGGTAGGTATTAGACAACAATTTAAAATATAAAAAACGAATATACAAATTATTATTTGTGTTTAACGCTATTTATGTCATCTGTCTGTATACTCGCGATACAGACATAAAATAGTCTAGGCAGTGCCGCCTAAGAAGTTTTATTTCAAAAAATTGTTATTTCTCGATGATGCCCCACAGTAAACGTTTGTGTCACGCCACAGATCGAATATACTATATTCGGCTAATCCAAGATGAGTGGATCGCGTATTGTGTTCTATTAATTTCTGGTAGAGAACAAACGGCGGTGGCATTCCGTCTGAAGGACGATGGACACCGGGCCGGAATAACTTTTATCCAATTAAGAAGATTTCGTTTTAATGCAGCAACTATAGTATACATATATACAAACATGCATACCTGAATATATATCTACGGTCACATCGCAAAGTGGCTTACGCTAATTTTTTTCCAGAATTTTTTTTTCAAGGATCTGTGGTGTGATTCTTGGTCCTTCATTTGACGTTTACCAGACCCTTTAGCTTTAAAAATTGCGTCGGGAGAGCCATAACCGTTTTTTGGTGAGGGGAAACGATTTGATTTATTTATTTATTTTAGATTAAAGACGCGTCGACATCTAAGGTCATTAGCGTCTTTCAACTACACTAAATAACAACTAACTTAAAACTAAATAACATCACAAAACATCCATGAGCGCAGGTGGGATTCGAACCCATGGCAGTCTAGTCTAGAGGTTGCGGCGCTAAGCATGCTAACCACTAGGCTATGCTGCCCCCGAAACGATTTGAGATTATCACAGCGCCTAGGGAGTATTTGCATAGAGATACCGTAGAGTAGAGAAGCCACCCAAAAAATTGTGGATGCAAAAGATTGAGATAGAGAGAAAATAGGTGTTGTTATATCTTTTTCTAACGCTTTGGTGTACCTATCTATAGAAACAAGAAAAAAACAACTCTTTCGTTTTCTATTTCTCTTTTCCAAGGTGACACTGTCACTTATCATTGTGCCTGTGGCTCCCCTACACTATTTATGGTATCTCTATGGGTATTTGTAGGTATTATAGGTATCCAGTGCTCTTATAAGGTATTAAAAAACCGGTCAAATGCGAGTGGAACTCGCGCCACGAGGGTTCCGTACCGTTACAACAATTTAATTGGTAATAGTGTAAGCTGGAGGGCAGTATAGCCTAGTGGTTAGCGTGCTTAGTGCCGCAACCTCTGTACTGGGCTGCCGTGGGTTCGAATCCCACATGCGCTCATGGATGTATTTTGATGTTATTTAGTTTTAAGATAGTTGTTATTTAGTGTAGTTGAAAGGCGCTAATGACCTGAGATGTCGACACGTCTATAATCTACAATAAATAAATAAATAGTGCAAGCTGTGTCTATGCTATAAAGCACAGTGTAAGTTCGGACCTTACAGTTGTCAGTTATAAATAATATAGTTTATAATGACGCCACTAGTTATATGGTTTGAATCCAATAGAAATAATCTAGTTTCGTGTACGATGACGCCACTTCCACTTGTCAGTATAAAAAAACATTAATTTATTAAAATTAATTTTGATTATTTAATTCTAATTATTATTTGCCAGGATTCATGCCATAACAACACACAATCTGCATGACAATTTCAACCTAGCTACCTCTTACCGTTTGTGACAGAGCCCTGTGACAGACGGACATCGTAGGTAGGACAATAGGGTTCCATACGGAGGTATGAAACTCTAAAAATACCTAAAGTTCGACATAAGCTACTTTGTGATGCGGCCATATTGTATATGGTCCATCGGTCGGGGTTCAGGAGCTACACCTATTCCTCTCTCAGGTATATACGACGAGGTGACTGCCTTCGCGTTCTCAAAGATTTGGATTGCTTATTGATCATGGCTTCTTGATGCAAAGCCAGTCCGACATATACTTAACGCGGTGAGCATTAATAAAGTATTTATCGTGGTGGGAGAGGGCAGTATAGCTTAGTGGTTAGCATGCTTGGTGCCGCAACCTCTAGACTGGACTGCCGTGGGTTCGAATCCCACCTGCGCTCATGGATGTTTTGTGATGTTATTTAGTTTTGAGTTAGTTGCTATTTAGTGTAGTTGAAAGACGCTAATGACCTTAGATGTCGACGCGTCTATAATCTACAATAAATAAATAAAATATCGTGGTGGGGTACTACAACTTATCTAGGACAGGGGGTAACAAATTTGTTTAGGACTATTCAATGCAATGCACTGAATTGAGACGGAGATATGTTCTATTTCTATCTGTATTTAAGTCTGGACTGACGGTTTTCTCTTTTAATATGTTGGTTACAATTTTTAAACAGAATGCCATACGGAAAAAATTCTAGTATCAACGAGGTAAAATATTTTATTTACGAAATTTGAAAAACAGGAAAAAAATTATGAAAACGGAAAATTCGCTCTTCTAATCCGTAGAACTTTACAATTACAGACTAAGTTACGATTTAGTTTATTTTTATTAAAGCTATTAACTTCTGTATAAATCATTAAAAACGGCTCTCTCATGATGTGGACTTTGTAGGCGCGTTACTATGTATACGAACACATCGATCGATACCCAGTAGTGCTTCTATTGTACAAAGTGTAGAATTTACCAATTTTATAATATTAGTTTAGATGATATAATATATCGACACATGATATTTATCCGTGATAAATACCGTTCGGAACCTGAGTTTTATGATTTGATTTTTGAATTTGAATTAAAAGTTTATAGTTTTGTATCCAGTCATTGATATTTCCTTACAACTTTGTGTGTATTTCGTTTGTTTCATAATTTGACCGTAATTTTCGATCATGGCTGTATATGAGAAAGATCAGTATCTAAAGCCTGATCGCTTCTCTGTGTAGATACGTGTTCTCGTGAGTTGGGTTTTTTTTTGAAGACAATTATTATTAACTGCTAGACTGACTGACTTGAACGCTATTAATTATGTTATTGTTTTTTGAATGATAGTGATAGATATACAGATGCTAAGATTAGAAGAACAGAGATCGATGATGTATTATTTTGTACTGAGTAATGGATACACACAAACCTACCAATAAACTGTATATTATAACAGTGCGTTTATTAAAAAGGATTGGAGGAATACTTTCAATTTTATCATTCCAACTAAGTGTGTAGGTTAATATTCACTTTTCAATACCCAGCGATGTAGCTTAGTGGTACAGCACTAGACTCGCATTGGGAAGGTACTGGGTTCGAATCCCGGCGGGGGCAGATGTGGCTAGGACTTTTTCCTACTGCCTCACGCCGAGAAACGGTAATTCCCGTACCGGCCATCTTGTTTGAGGTTTTCCATGGTTTCCCTCAATAATTCCAGATGAATATCGAGCTGGTTTCTTATTCAAGGTCATGGCCGAATACCTGTCAAACTCCTATGCTCTCAAAGTTGCCTACCTTATCCTAATTTCCTATAATTCCTCCATTCGCACATTGCTAATAAAAAAAAAGTTGAAGTTTAAAATATGTAGAAAACAACGGGAAGTGGTAAAATGGAAAATAGTAATGGTGCGAATGGAGAAGGAGAGAAAGAGAGAAGGAGGGAAAGGAAGAGAGAGAGAGAGAGAGGGAGAACGCAGATTATAGACGCTTGATAACTGAGACCATTAGCATATATCATCCTAAAAAAATCTGTTCTTTGTGAATCTATCCAAGAGAAAAGGATTGACTCATCCTTGGTCTAAAGTAAGGGAGGGAGGAGCATACTGTCTACCGTTGTTTTAATACGAACAACCGTGCACACACGTATTATCTACCTAATAATAGGTTTGTACGGTGTTTAGTTGTTTGGTTTTTTTTTTGTACCGGCCGATTTCTGGAACACAAATTGTATAATAGATAAACACGTTTTCTTGGGTAGATTACAAACAAGCAGACCATTGACTTACTCAATAGGTCTGTATAAATTTATTTTAAATTTTCTTTAGGAGAGCGGGACACATACAAGACAAAGAACAAGAATATTTATTTGCTAAATTAAGGATCCTTAAGCCCTTCTCACATGGATCTACTCAAATGAAACTAAACTTTTACTAACTAAAATCACTAACTATAGTTAACCCCCTCTCTTAGCTCTCGGTCTATAAAATATACATATTACCCTATACTGCTGGTAGATCAAAAATCGTGAAGCCAACATACATGCGGGTATATATTTCTGTCTTTTTTATGGGGGCTCAGCTTGCAGGGTCCTGATTCTATTTCCATAGACAAAGACAGAATTTTTAAAAGAGAGCAGGTATACTATTGACCACTGGGGCACTGAGGTTTTACGTCAATGGCATATTTCTTTGTCTTTATATATTACGTTTCAAGTGTTGTTTATACTTCAGTTCATGGAATACTTCAGTTGATAGTGATATTATTATGCCCAAAAAGATCCGAAACCTGTGTTTACTATGAATTTCAAGGAATATGAGTAAAAAACTGTTTTTAACAAAATTAAACTAGGTTACGTTATAATGACAACAGTTGTCAAGCGTTTTGTTTACATTTTGTTCGAAATGAAAGATATCTTTATTTCAACATTTTGTTCAAATGGAACGTCCGTACATCGACCAATGACATCATCGGAATAAATGCGGAATTACTTCGTCAAAAGAGACACAGATATATTTTTGCTCTCTTTGTGGACTGCACTCACCGCACATTGAGTCAATGGACATTGCTTGGTATATAATTTTAATGTATATGGTCTATAAGTTCATCATAAATACAGCTGTGAATAAGACATTGTTATTGCAGTTTAAATTCCGATAAAGGCCATAAAAGTAGGAGAGCACAGTTTGTGCTCGATACTTTCCCAGTTGATCGTTTCTGCGAGCAACGCTGGGTGACTGTACTCTGGCATTTAACCTTTGTGCCGCTCGCATCTTCAGCTGCAGCAGCATCTCGCCATTCGGAGTCGTCAGAAGCAGTCACGGCCGACTTTTCTTTCGTCTATGTTTTAATGGCGTGGCAGATTTATGTGTTAAATGAATTATTGATAGACAACCTTCATCATATCTCGACTTCTAAATATTATTTAATATCCCTTTTGACGTGAATAACGTCTAATGTCTCATAGTGGGTTGGGATTTTAGAAATATTAGAGAGGACAGTGTGGTCCAGTGGTTAGCGTCGCGGCCTCTGGATCAGACTGTCGTGAGTTCGAATCCTGCCTCCGCCCATGGATGTTTTGTGATGTCACTTAGTTTTAAGTTAGTTGTTATTTAATGTGTCTATAATTTACAATAAATAAATCAAAAAAGCCTTTCTCGTTTTTTTTTCACTTTTATTTCTCTCGTCTCGACACTTTATCGATGGTGTCTTTCTCGTCTCGATAACGACGAGATCTCGACAGTTTATTCTTGATGTCTTTTCGAAATAAGAGACGAGAAAAATCTCATATCGATGCACGGTATCTTTCTCTTCCTTTTTTTCTTATATTATTTCTTCCTTTTTTTCTTATATTATTTCTTCCTTTTTTTCTTATATTATTTCTTCCTTTTTTTTTGTATGATTTTGTTTCTGTAATCTTTTTCTTTAAATAAAAAAAAAAAAAAAACTATATCCCTTAATCCTCGTGACTTTCAATTAATAGCAGTCAGATTCTAATACGATGACAGTTCCATATAACCTCAAAAATGTAATTTCATGTCGGAAAATTAATTTGACGTAATATACTGGCATTTAAATTTTCTATTTTTTTGAAAATGAAAAATCTAAATGTAGTCATTGTTGGTGACTTGTCTGCATTTAAATTCACTGGCGTCTTTGGCTAGATTTTACAATAATTGTGACGTCCGATGAATAATTTTGCATGCCTACGGAGTTGAACCCGAAACTGGCTTCACAGAGGTTAACAGTATTTTTGTATTTTAACATCAATTAACTGTAGTTTATTTTTATTGAATTTTAATTTATTTGTGTGTGTGTATGTGTGTATCGACTTATAAATAAAAACATACTTACATACCTGTATTATATCTGTGGCCGAAAAGCATAATCGCTCATGTCGAGTTTATTAGGATTTTTACCCTACTATAAAATATATACATCACTACATATAAATAAATTTAATGTCAATAAATGGTTGGTTTTTATTATAGCTTTGTTCCAACCACTCTGAATACCGTAATATTACCGTCACGCTCATGCGCAGTGGATAGAACGCGTTCCAACCGAACTTGTGATCATTTGTGGACGATTCTTAAAGCGTTCCAACCGAATTTTTGATAGTTTGAACGGTTTCCGAACGATAATTTCGGTACATGCTCTATATAAACCACGCATTGCGCTATATTAATATAGTCATCGGAAATGATTTGTTTCATGTAGGTAAAACATTTTCAAAAATTATTTTGTTTTTTTAATTACGACTTTGACTGGCGGATATCTCGAAAACTATTTGTATAATATGAAGAAATCGAATAGGAACTTTCTTTAGGAAATTTTGTCAGCTTTAATTCTAGATGTAACCACTTTTTAGCTACGGGTCACCGTATTCGAGACATAAGCGAAAACACAAAAAACGGAACCTTCTTTGTGTCCCCCTGCACCCCGCTCACCTCGTAGGTCCATGGACTTTTAGTATGTTTGTTTTGTATGTTTGTTACTCCAAACATAGCCCTGAAGTCAAAAAAACTGTTCCAAACATTTCTGTCTAAACCCCATTTTTGAACGTTCGTTGACAGTACCTGATTGGTTGCTTGAACATTCGGGAACGAAACTATATGCGAAGGCCACGCCTGCGGCGTAAGCTATTCATGTGCTTTTCACATGATCAGTCCATCTGTTAAGCGGCCCGACTTGTATAGATAGATAGATCAATTTATTTGCAAGGCCAAAAATTTGGATACTAAAAACGGCGAAGTCACTAGAAGTAACGTGCTTCACAATAAATCCTGCATATTTGGAGTTAAAAAAAGGGTGTGGGTCTCGGGACCCCCGACAGATGTGAAACATCAAAGAAAACGTCATTGAACTCGGTGGTATTCTCTAAGTAGGTAGTGGTATATATTTTTTCAAAAGCAGCAACTAACTGTTATGCTTACGTAATCCTAAATACTGCACTGTAACACACGCGGTTGCGGCGTTTGAGCACGCCTGAGCCAGAAACGCAACTAAATACACAGCGAAGTATCTATATTACATACCTAAACGTGTATACATATACTTTTGCTTTACAGTACGTTCGTATGTATACACTCTCTCTCTCTTCCCGTGCCCGAGCGCGCGGAAGCCGAGAAAGAGAGAGTGCCGCAGTGGTGGGAGAACAGCAGCGAAGGAGCGGACCATAAATTTCGTTGCATATTTTCCCTCACGCGGCTGTTCACTGCCCGATGTTTCACATCAAAAATGTTTTAAAATCGACAGAATAAGCTTGGTTTGAGGCAATTTTTTCATAATTTTCTCAGAGGAAAATCCCAGGATACGTCTACCTACCAAGTGTCCGATTTTCACTTTTTGCGTAGCTCGAAGAAGCCTTTCAATTGAGCTTAGGTGATTCCATGGTACATTTAATCTTTTTTTACTACATAAGCGATTTTGGCCTCAGATACTACATAATATAAACGGAGATTTAAAAACAAGTCGACGTTGGTATAGCAGTACGTGATCTTTGTATGACTCGACTCGGACAGGTTTTCTTAATCTAGACACCTGAGACACCCGCATATCTTCTGAACCTGCCATACAGACAAACTTTGCTTACACGGTATAAGATATTACAACTTCGGATAATTTTTTTCTCTAAGTATTTAGCGACTGAAATTTGACATTAAATCAAACTGGAGAAGAAAAGTCGTTCTTCGCACGGGTCCCTTTAACATATCTTGGGTAAATTCTATGTTCATTTTTGTTGGGAATTCTTCGGACGTCTTGGGAATTCTCCGGAAGCATCGAAAATTCATCTTATACTTAGGGAATTCTTCAGAAGTCTCGATAATTCTTTGGAAGTCTCGGGAATTCCTTGGACGTCTCGGGAATTCCTTGGACGTCTCGATAATTCTTCGGAAGTCTCGATAATTCTTTGGAAGGCACGGGAATTCTTCAGACATCTCGATAATTCTTTGGAAGTCTCGGGAATTCTTTGGACGTCTCGGGAATTCCTTGGATGTCTCGATAATTCTTCGGAAGCCTCGATAATAATTCTTCGAAAGTCTTGGGAATTCTTCGGACGTCTCGGATTTTTTCGGAAGCCTCGGGAATTCTTTGGAAACGTCATTAATTCTTCAGAAGTCTCGATAATTCTTTGGAAATCTCGGGAATTCTTCGGACGTCTCGATAATTCTTCAGTAGTCTTGCGGGAATTCTTCAGACGTCTCGGGAATTTTCGGACGTCTCTGGATTTTTTCGGAAGTCACGGGAATTCTTCAAAAATTTCATGATTTCTTCGGAAGTCGCGATAATTCTTTCGAAGTCTTGGGAATTCTTCAGACGTCTAGAAAATTCTTTGGACGTCTCGGGAATCTTCGGACGTCGGAAATTTTTCGGAAGACTTGAAAATTCTTCGGAATTCTCAAGAATATTTTCGGATGTATCGGGAATTCTTCGGACGTCTTCGGAATTTTTCGGAAATCTCGGGAGTTCTTGTGTACACTTTTCTTGTATTGTGACTAACAACGGGTGAACGCGATATACTATACGAAAATTCAAAGCATTATAGCAATGTATAATGTCGGTAGATATCTATATGTATATTATTACACATTATGTAGATCTTAAAATCGATATTTCAATTTCATGAACGCGACTCTACGACGGTTGACGCACCTGATACTTACGTCAACAATATCATTTTACATTGTAGAAAAAAAGTATATTTGAATGTTTCCACTTTACGCCAATGTTTTATATTAATAAAGATAATAAAAATTTTCTGGCAATATATTTTGTTACTACTTTTTTTTGCATAATTTAGTTTTAGTAAGACAAAAGCTGGTCTTGTTCAATAACTCTTTGCCTCTTATGTGGCAAAATGGACGCTAATGACATCCGTTGTCAAGCGTCCATAATCTACGTATTCTCTCTTATGCGTGGCAAGTTTCGTAAAAAAAAAATGTCGCGCTTTTTGAACAAACAAACCGAAAAAACAATTTTATTAAAGCGAAACTTTATTAGCCTCGTTTTTTTCCTGTTCGGTTACGCATGTCGAGCGTCACGTCACGTCCACATCCAATTGAAGCGATCGACCAGACCAGTACTCATCGAAAAGCAGCGACGTTGTGTTCATAATTATCGAGAAGAACCGCGAAAACATTTCTGCGGGAGAATTTAAGTGATCGAGAAGAACCGCGCAAACATTTCGGGGAGAATTTAAGTGATCGAGAAGAACCGCGCAAACATTTCGGGGAGAAGTTAAGTGATCGAGAAGAACCACGCAAACATTTCGGGAAGAAGTTAAGTGATCGAGAAGAACCGCGCAAACATTTCGGGGAGAATTTAAGTGATCGAGAAGAACCGCGCAAACATTTCTGCGGGAGAATTTAAGTGATCGAGAAGAACCGCGCAAACATTTCGGGCAGAAGGGTGATCGAGAAGAACCGCGCAAACATTTCGGGGAGAAGTTAAGTGATCGAGAAGAACCACGCAAACATTTCGGGAAGAAGTTAAGTGATCGAGAAGAACCGCGCAAACATTTCGGGAAGAAGTTAAGTGATCGAGAAGAACCGCGCGAACATTTCGGGGAGAAGAGTGATCGAGAAGAACTGCGCAAACATTTCGGGGAGAAGAGTGATCGAGAAGAACTGCGCAAACATTTCGGGGAGAAGTTAAGTGATCGAGAAGAACCGCGCAAACAATTCTGGGAGAAGTTAAGTTTGAAATAAGCTCGTTAAAATGGATCCGTGGACTTTCTTTTTGCACACGCAATAATCCTTGTAATGATCTTTTGACCTGCAGACACCTGAAACAGTGCTTTAATTGACTTTGTAGCGTAACAATCTAACTAAATGAATTCAAAACGCTAATTGATATAGTTCGTTAATTAATTCACATGACCCAGAGTCATTAATTAATATTTTTAATGTAGGTCGAAAAGAGATAGACTTGCGTATGAACGGGTCAAAGGTCGGTACGTTAGGTTCGTGAATCAAACTTTGATCTGCGGGTCCAACAAATGGCGGAAGTGCATAATGTGTGAATATGTAACCGTATTAAAACATGCCAAGTTCATGCAATGTTTTAATTATAGAAAAGTAATTTCTGTAATAGAAGTTCACTAATTGACTGCGCTGACATATTATGGTGGTTATTTCTTTGGTAATCAATTAGTAGAGTCTTTTGCTATAATAGGCCAGCAGCTCAAAAGTATTTTGACGTGAAAACGTCTCACTCCAGAAGACGTTGTCACGCCCAAAACATCCGCGGCCGTGTAGACGACACAAGCAGCCCCGTTTTTTATAGAACCATGGCAAGCGCGAGATAACACGTTCTTTCGCAAAATTATCGAAAGGACTTAAATTACCCAAAATTATACTGCAGCCGAACCTCCACAAATGGCGTCCTTAAGGTGAAAAAATTCGTTTAAAATGTGTTTTTCCAACTCTTACTCCAGATCGTGTGCTATACTCGTAGTTATGTTCCAAAATTTAAGATAGTGAGTCATGCACTTTTACTTTACTATTTATATGTATAAGAGACACAGTTTACTATAGATACTTACAACAAAATTGCATACCAGTAATTTTGTGGAGTGTATAATATTTGGCGACGCCCAAGTTACCATAAAAACGAATCGAGGCCGCGGGTGGAAGCTAGTCTTTTTACCCGACTGCGAAGCAAAGGAGTGATAATGTGTTTAACAGTCTATGTATGTATGTATGTTCCTTTGAAGCACTATACAGACCAAACGCCTGGGCCGATTTTTATGATTCACACCTCAATCGATTCCCCTTAGTCCGGCGAGTGTCACTAAAGACATGACGTTAGTGAAAATTCAATATGGCGACTACAGGACGCCATATTGTGAAAATGAAAAAAATGAAAGTCAACAAACTATGTCAAGTGGGGTATCGTTGAATAGGTATTTAAAAATCATTTTTAGTTTTCCCTTAACATTTTTCGATTCGATTGACCGTTTAGGATCTATATCGATTTATTTTTAACTAAAAACATTTGAAATAAAAAATTTATTTTAAAAAACAAAAAACCCGACTGCGTAAAAATCGAACTTAAAAGATGGAAACAAGATCAAATGATAACATGCAGTCGGAGGCATAGTAGTAACAAATTGAACAGAAATACCTCCGACTGCATGTTATCATTTGATCTTGTTTCCATCTTTTAAGTTCGATTTTTACGCAGTCGGGTTTTTTGTTTTTTAAAATAAATTTTTTATTCTATTTCTTATCCGAGGGCAATGTAGCCTTGTGGATAGCGTACTTGGTACCAGCCTTTAGACTAAACTGTCGTGGGTTCGAATCCCACCTTCGCTCATGGATGTTTTGTGATGTTATTTAGTTTTAAGCTAGTTGTTATTTAATGTAATTTAAGACGCTAATGACCTAAGTTGTCGACTCGTCTACAATCTACAATAAATAAAAATAAATCTATTTCTTATCGAAAAAGTTTTCTATGGTAGACCTACTCTGCAATTATTATAGTTTCAAGGCAGGAATACATATCATGAAATGATTGATTTTCAATATGAAAATTTTTAATTTGCAAATAAGATTGATGTGAGAAATCAAAGCAAAATATCTCTAATTACCTACTAAATTTACATTTCACATAAACTATTAATTCTGAACCATCATTAATATTAGTGTTCTTAAATTTATAAAATGTATAGTTTATTCTTATTTTCTAATTTCTAGATACTTTCGTACAAAAATTGAGATTTTACATGCAGGTAGTATAACATACTTTTTGCCATACCCACTATAAAATAGCTGCTTTACATGTACGTATGCACGCATGTAAAGTTACTTCTGACAGGCTGCTGTCCGGAAACGTAATCTTTCCCACACTAGCTTGGAAAAGTCAACCATATCCATATAGTAATTTATGTTTATTCATTTGATCCGCCCGCTATTACATACACTGTAAAAAATGAATGTAAAGATACTTTGAAAGTTAAGGTAGAATTCGCTCGATTTTCTAAGTGATTTTACATTATTATTTATTTTTACACAGAAAACTTCATAAAAACTTGGACTTTTACTGTAAAGTTAAGCAAATTTGTGATTTTTATATAAAATAAATAAAATTACATAATTTGTGCAAAATTCCAATAAAGTGTGTAAAAATTACAATATAAAATGTATAGTTACATATATAAAATGGATGAATACAAAACAAATTAATGTAAAATTAGTAACCACGCATGCGCAGAGTGTTTTTATGGAATCTACGCGATGTGCAGGCGATACCTGTTTGCGACGCCATTGTATCTTTGTGTGCCTATTACCAGATTAATCGCTGGCTACAAATGAACCATCGATAATCTATGTAATCGGCCTTCTCATTTCTTACAGTGTACGCCTTTGCGGGCCTCGGCCTACTGTATAGAAGTGAAGTTGGCGACACAACATTTTGAAAATACTGAAAATCAAGTAAAAAGCAGCGATTTTATAGTGCGTATAGCAAGAAATATATTATATATCGCGTGCGTAATGATATGACTCGTGTGGCTGTTAAAACTCGTTGTCACTCGTTTTAACATACTGTCACTACTCATTAGCAATATATGCCTCATTACGCAACGAGATATACAATCTACTTTTACAAAATATTTCAAAGGTTCTTCCAGACAAAAATGATTGGGAATCGTTATATATTAGAGTTTCAGTAGGAAATTAGAGTTTTAGGAGAGGACAGTGTGGTCCAGTGGGCGGCACGGTCTCTGGATCAGACTGTCGTGGGTTCGAATCCCGCTTCCGCTCATGGATGTTTTATGATGTCATTTAATTCAATTTTAGAGGACAGTGTGGTCCAGTGGTTAGCGTCGCGGCCTCTGGATAAGACTGTCGTGGGTTCGAATCCCGCCTCCGCTCATGGGTCATTTAATTCAATTTGAGAGGACAGTGTGGTCCAGTGGTTAGCGTCGCGGCCTCTGGATCAGACTGTCTTGGGTTCGAATCCCGCCTCCGCTCATGGATGTTTTGTGATGTCATTTAGTTTTAAGTGTGTTGTTATTTAATGTGATCAAGACGCTAAGTTGTCGACGCGTCTATAATTTACAATAAATAAAATAAAAAGAGTTTTAGGAGAACGCTTTGATATTACATATTCGGTCTCGACTACGTGGAATCTGACAACTTCTACAAAGAGAAATGCTGCACGGAGGCGCATCTTCATTACATATAAATTTTAGAAACATGATTCGTGCGAATACTGCAATTTATAATAGTAATTAAAACGCGGCTTTCTATTTTCTGTCATTAAGATAAAAAAATGGCAGAATTTATTGGTGATCATAAAGAATGGATGATTGGTGACATTTTATACTTAAAATAATTATTAACATAATAATCTTTATACAGCACAGTAGGTTGTAGGTGTTCGTATGTGTGTGTGTGTCTTGTTATATCTGCGACCAAAATGCAAAATCGCCTATGTACAATTTTTTGGTAATATTTTCTATTATGTTAAAATTATTTTGTTGTTATTTAATTTATTTTAAATAACAACAAATATACTATCCAGGGACCAGGAAGGCTGTGAATCATTTATTTATTTTCTATAATATCTTCAAATCTATTTTCTGACTCTATAATATGTTGTCCCATTTCCCAGGTTCTAAACCGAGATCTGGTAAAAGGGTCAATTGGATTTTCAATTTATTATTAACAAAAAAATAATGAATTGGTATATGATAAAATCAATCGATTTAAAACCCCTTATATCCACACCATATTATTCACATAACAATTAGAGGTGAAAATAATAAATATCTCAGACAGCTAGGCTGCCATGATTTTTGAGCTATATCTAAGAAAAAATCAAATGACCACTGTCGGGACTTGAACCCGAAACTCCCAGTTTCCGGCTAGGTGAGCTACCGATTTCTCCAATTTCTCCGATTTATATCTCAAATAATAATGAATTGAAAATATGAATTGGTGCTAGGCCCAAATAACCTTAACTGTTGGTGGTCTTTAAAACACAATTTAACAATTTTTTGTGAGATAGACACATTGTAGGCTCAGTAATAATAATAATAAACTGAAAATATAAATTGGTGCTAGGCCCAAATAGCCTAATAGCTATTGGTGATCTTAAAAGTAATCGAGCTTGGCTTTTGTTATTTTGGTATCCAAATTGGACATACGCGGTTTTGCATTTTGGCCACAATAATGTTGTCTGTAGAAGTTATTCATATATAATAAGTATTATGCATGTAAAAGGTACGTACTTTTATATAATGTAATGATACATTCATCTTAATGCTAATTAAACGTTGTATTTATGGTTTAGTGACGGGCAAACGGTATTTTAATATACTCAATTAAACTTTAAAGCCCATGATATCTGTGAACCTATTCGTTCCTACGTATAGGTACCGAGATCGTTACTGCTCTTGCGCATGCCTAGGGATGATCGCTTTTTGTTTTTTAAAAGTGGGGTTATAGTCAAATCCATGGTGCATTGACTTACACTACCTTTACGTGCCGTAGCGGTTAAAAAGTGTCCCTCCGAAAGAAAATAAATATTAGCAAAAAAAACTTTTTAGAGACAATTAACTTTTATTTAAATGCATATTAAAAAGGAAAAAAATAATTTTTAATAATTTAGGTTCATAATATTATAAAAGCGTGGGTCGTGAACTCAATGATAGTTTATTAGACACAACCCACGCTTTTATAATTATGAACCTAAATTATTAAAAATTATTTTTTCCTTTTTAGTACATTTAAATAAAAGCTTGTCTCTAAAAAGTTTTTTTACTAATCGAAAAATCCTTTCTTAGTGGATGCTTACGTCAGAAAAGGAACCAACTGTCCAAATTTCAAATTTCTAGCTTCAGCGATTTGGCCTGGGCTTTGATTAGTCTAAAAAACCCTACATCCCCGTTTGAACCCCTTAGGGGTTGAATTTATTTCTAAAAACGATTTGTTCATGTATTGTCATCGGGAATACATATGTGTACAAAATTTCGAATCGATCGGATACGTGGAAGTCGTTCAAAATTGACTTGCAAGATTTGACCTAAACAAACCCACAAACTAACACACATTGCAAGTTAAATAAAAGCTTGTAAAAATCAAATAGAATGATGGTGTAGGCTGGGTGAGAAAGTAATTGACAACTCAGCCAGCGCGAATCTGAAAGTTTCGGGTTAGAGTCCCGACGGTGACGGGTTAAATAAATAACATTTTTCTGATAATGCATTGTAATGTGACGTCATTGGGTGTCTCTCTTATAGAAAAGACTGGGTTAAAATATATACTTAGTTCTAATTTTGTGGTATACTTTCTGCTGTTTTGCTCTAAAAAATTATAAAAAGACAAATTAATTTTTAAATTGAAAAAAGCTCGAATATAATGTAACAAAACTGTTTTCTTACGTGGGTGGAATAATTTATTTATTTACGATAATAAAAAAATGTAACAATTCAAATACAATAACTGTATGTCAATGCTTACAATCAAACGATAATAATAACGAACAGTGATTCTTAAACGAACTGAAGCACTTTAATAACACTGAACAATTTATATGCTGTATTTATTTCAAATCGACACTGTCATACGACTCTCTCACTACGGTGACTGCCCCTGCTTATATAGAGCTAGCAGCTTTGACCCCGCCCGCTCGCGCGCTTTCCAGAATATTTTGGTGGTTACCCGTGTCTTCGATATCATGCCACGCCTCACCATTGTTACTTGTTCTCGATGCTTCTATTGTCGCCAGCGGCGTAACATATGAGGTTTTGCTACAATAAGATATCAGAAATTAGAAACCAATTTTTAAATGCACCGTTTACACATCCCTGTAAGTTCTTTACGGATATTAAAATTGGTTGTATGAATGAATAATATTAAAATAACGTCGAATATACATTGAATCGTCTTCTTAGTAGTTGAAAATTTACGGTTTCAAACAATTATTAATTAACATCGTCTAAATTAATTAAATTTAAGTAAATTAACTTATTATTTATTTAGATATTTAAAAAAAATCTTCCTATTATAATTATCCATAGGTATATCGAAAATATTATATATACTTATGTGATAATTTTTGTTCATTTGCTTCAGTAATTTTTACGGCAGAATAATATCTTTAATAGCAGTGACGTTTAACTCCAGGGCCGTCTTTACAACGGGAAAGAGTTTATCTCTCCCGATTTTGAGGTATATGAGAATTGAGCATGCAGCCCTGATTTTATTTATTGTCGAAAACTTAGGTCATTAGCGTCTTTTAATTACATCAAATCAAATAACAAATAACTTAAAACTAAATGATATCACAAAACATCCATGAGCGGAGGTGGGATTCGAACCCGCGACAGTGTGATCCAGAGGCCTGCTACGCTAACCGTTACACCACACTGTCCTCAGCATGCCCTGATATTTCCCAAAAACAATAGGACTCATTCTATTTACGTATCAAACATCCTACCAAAATTTGGCTTCAATCCGCTTAACCGTTTGACCGATATAGTGCTGATAAACCACTGAGTTAAAAGGTATAGAGGCGCTACAAGCATTTAAAAGTGAAGCCAGTCGCCATATTTATTCAACTCTCATATTGTATGTAAGAAGAAGAAGAGAATAATATTCCCGATGAATCCATCCCGTTTGTCCGCCATGTTTGTTGTCCCCTGTGACGTCAAACTTGACTTCAACTTTGTATAAGCAGTTGTTAGGTATATAGCGGCTCTGTATCTTTTAGCTCAGTGTGATAGACAGATAGACATTTTGCAAAAACGTTTTTTGCATTCCGAGGATTTCAAGAAAATATTGTAAAATTGCGAAAAGTGGAATTTTGACCTGAATTATCATTCTCCACTTGTGGAGAATGGTCTAGTCTTATAAGGACTGCTCTTAAACCCAGGGTCGTGCAAGAGAACGAAAGGGGCTTAGGCCCCGGGCGTCGGGTCTAGGAAAGCGCCAGAGCCCAGAATTTACTCTAATAAGTACACATACCTTTGATTTGATATCGTATTTCAGAATTAGGGCGTCAAATAAATGTTATGTCTCGGACGCAATTTTCCCTCCGCACGGGCCTGCTTGAACCCCTCGTAATATTGATTACATCTAATTATATGGCATATGAATTAGTTCATTATTAAATAGTGCGTATTGTGAACGGTATAATTTATTAATTTAAATTTGCATATAGATATCGGTTTGTTATTATGTATAATTAACATTGTTGGTTGCAATTGTTTTCTATTAATAATGCTTAATTAAATTTTAACCATTACACAGTTATTTCTTGTGCTCCGCTAGATCGTATGCCTTTTTGATACTCCATTAGTACTGGTCTACTAAGTTAATATTTGAACGTAAATGGATTATTAATTGTTGTGTTGAAGACGCTAATCACCTGAGTTGTCGACGCGTCTATAATCTACAATAATAATAATATACTGTACCCCGCTACTAAAATTTGAATTTTTGTGGCTATTTTTTTGGTGATCTTTTTATATCTAAAAATTTTATGGAAGTTTTAATTTTAATTGGTTTTTTATATGGTTTGAATTACAGTATACATATTTATATTTTTAGAATATTACAGATTCGAGATAAGATACTACATATAGAAGTTTATTAAAAGAAATAGTAGTTATTTAGTTAGAATAGGTCTAATAAATTGACGGAGATCATTTCGAATCATGAATGTTACTTATTAAAATAATTGTCTTCAACAGTGCACATAAAAAAACGAAAATCATTATAATCTCACATCCATAAAAACAATAAAACATAATCACAGGTAGATACAGCATATACAGTACGATCTTTCAAGATGCAGACCGCCCCCAACATGTAACAAAAAAAATGGTCACAATTATTATTGCTTCAAGGCTGAAATTGTTTGTATAGCTTGTCGGTGACCCAATAATGCCATTATAATATTTGCAAATCGATTGATCGGTATTAAAAGGGTGGCCGATCACCCTAAACGTGTCATGTGCCCGACGAAATTTATATTATTAGTTCAAGGCTCAAATTTTAATATGTTGTTATGGCGACTGTTTTAAGCGTATATTTCAATTTGCAGAACAAAATGTCGGTATTAATCCCCCTTGCAGAACGATATAAACACCTATTTCCCACTAAAAGAGGGGGTTAATATACCGACATTTTCGTCTGCAAATTGAAATATATGCTTAAAATAGTCGCCGTAACAACATATTAAAATTTGAACCTTGAACTAATAATATAAATTTCGTCGGGTACATGGCACGTTTAGGGTGATCTGCCATCCCTTTAATACTGACCAATCAATCTGCAAATATTATAATGGCATTATTGAGTCACCAACAAGTTATACAAACAATTTCAGTCTTGAAGCAATAATAATTGTGACCATTTTTTTTTGTTACATGTTGGGGGCGGTCTGCATCCCTCCCCTTACCGCTGACTAGCAAAATCCCTTACTTGTCGGTCTGCATCCCTCCCATACCGCTGACTAGCAAAATCCCTTACACAGGGCACTTTAATATGCCTCCCTCAACATCTTCACAAAAAAGGCCTTGAATAAATAACACCAAAAAAATGTCACTAGCTCCTCGGTCTAAATCATTTAGTTGGGTCACCCGACCGAATAATTGCGCTATTAAAATTCCTTCTAACCGGCGAGTGTTTTTAGAGGGTGGACTTTAATTAAAAATCACACTGTATTATAAATACATCTATACTTTTAATTTGTATGTAGCAGACAGAAGTATATAAAAACGTGAAATAAAAAGTCTTGTCCGGTGATTGGCGTTTATTAGTTAGCATTTGGCTTTGAAAAACCGCAAAAATGCTACTTTGTCTGGTCGTCGGGTGTTTTTAAAATTTCTGTTCCTAAATATAATACGTAAATATTCGTCTGCTCCAACTTCAATTTTATAAAATTTTAAAATAATAATAGTTTTTTTATACGGCTGTATGCAATTGAAAGATTTTTTCGTTGGAGAGCAGCCAATTATATAATTGTTTCGAAACATATAGGAAAAAATCATTTTACCAACCAGTTTGGAAAGGTTCAGGTTAGAATCCTGACTGTGAGCACTGGTTGGTAAAATGATTTTTTCCTATGTGTTTCGAAACAATTATATAATTGGCTGCTCTCCAACGAAAAAAAAAATAAAACTTTAAAATACTTTTCTTTCATGGAAGTCGACAAAAAAATCTTATGAAATCCTATTCCAGGGATGGCTAACCTATGGCACGCGACAGAATATTGTCGGCACATTGATTGAGGCAGGGGTTCCCCATCTTTTCTTTACTGCGACTCCCCTAGAGGCTGCAATTTTTTGCGACGCCCTTCTAAAAGAAGATATCTGTGTGTAGCTCTAGTAGACAATAAAATTACTTTATTATTCAAATAAAAGTCCAAAGAATATAGAATCTTAATTATTATTTATTAGATTCTAATTCTAATCATTAGAAAACATAAAAAAAAAACAAACAAAACAATTAATGAGCGGGATGAGCTTGCTTTTCTGAGCATAACTTCTCATAGACTGAAATTGCGACTCCCCTAGGGCAGGGGTCGGCAACCAGCGGTTCGCGAGCCGCATGCGGCTCTTATGATGTCAAGATGCGGCTCTCCAGTTCCATGCGCGAATATTAAAAATTATATTATTTTATTTTCAAAACTCATAAAAAATATACTGCAAAAAAAACTTTAAACAGGATAAAAACACTCAACAGAGAACAGTGAGAGGAGTAGAGAGTATACGAACAGCTGACATTTTTTAAATGTGGCAACACTGTTCTGGTTTGTTTAGTGCTTTGTGTCGTCAACGGTCGCAGTCAGAACTTTTTTTTTATATACCTAATCCTAATCAAATATCATAATATTGAAATAAAAATGTTAGTGGCTCTTTAAAAACTGGGAAATTTTGTAAATTGTAACTTTTGGCTCTTCCGTCTCAAAAGGTTGCCGACCTCTGCCCTAGGGCGTTGCGACGCACAGTTAGGGAACCTCTGGATT
This sequence comes from Mongoloraphidia duomilia, assembly GCA_039654895.1. Taxonomy (NCBI): domain Eukaryota; kingdom Metazoa; phylum Arthropoda; class Insecta; order Raphidioptera; family Raphidiidae; genus Mongoloraphidia; species Mongoloraphidia duomilia. The sequence goes on from CM077523.1 coordinate 8,123,630, forward strand.
GAGGTATCAAAATAAAATATGTTACATAGATGTCTAAAAAATGTGTCTATCATTCGAATAACAAATTGAGATTGACACGACAAGTAATGTTTTCAGTAATTTTAATCAAATCGGTTGAGCCGTTTTATCCCTGTCAGCGTTACATTAATTTTTGAGTCGAGGTCATTCCAATTCACTAGTGCCCATATTCATAGTTAACCCTTAAGGTAAGTGATAAGGGTCCCTTCGCTGAGGGTCACTTAAGTGCTGAGGGCACCTTATTCAAAGGAGCGTTTCATAGTCATTTCCTTGAGTGAGGGAACAATTATAGTAAACCTCCATGATTTTTTCCTTTAGAACAATTGGTCATACTGCAGACCGATTGTGTTTAGTTGTCATTTTTGATATAAATGCGTGTTTTACTGTTTTTACTTTTTCGACCCTTAAGGGACATACTATCCACCCTTAAGGTGAGGGTGATGTAAGGGCCCTTACAGACGTCAATTTTGACTATGAAACGCATATTCGATTTGAGGGTATGAGTAAGTGTTCCTTACTACTTAAAGGTTAACTATGAATACGGCCGTGAGTACCTTTGCTAAAGAAGTATAACTTAAAAAATAAAACTTGATCACAAAGAAATAAAACTCGGGTCGCAGTGCCAAACCCTGCCGACAATATAGTGTATTTGCTAATACAGGCATTGTGGCATTATTATGTGAACATAAGTTTGTTTTTTGACAAAATAAAAAATTTAACCCCTTAATACATCCCTTAAAATAATTAAATTTTTCTAAATTTCAATATTAGACATGGATTTTATCACACCCAATTAAATACACCCTTCCATAAGTAAATCCGTACCAACAAACTAGTGTTTTCATAAAATTTGAAAGTCCGGTCCTGTCGGGCCGATTTTATTAAAATTTTAGCAGCACATTTTAATCTTTACTAAAGAGTTAAATTTCAATTTTGAAACGATTCTAACAAATTTTTCGGTATTTTTGGGCCCAAAAACTTTTTGGAACCCCTAAATACAACCCTGAAAATGGTCCGATCGGGCCCACTTTAAATAGGCTTCTTGCGGTGATGGGTTCCAATGTGTGTACCAAATTTCGTTTCAATCGATTAAGTCTGTCGAGAGTTATCGTGTACACACACACACACACACATATATATATATATATATATATATAATATATATATACATACATATATATATAAACATTTCCAAAAATGGTGCCAAAGTGTTCAGGAGGCTATGAAACGTCGAGAAATTTTGGTCCGACCCCTAGGTCCCGCCATCCGACCGACGCCAATAGTGTATGTGCCATATGGCAAATACACTAAAAAGAGATACTCCGATTGTGTCGACTAAAAATCCTTTGCTTGTTTCAACAGTGTGGCGGTATGGGGCTATTAATTATTATTAAGTTGTCTCCCTGCATTGCATTCAGGTAAATACACTATACACAATATTGTACAAGAGTGTCTCACCTCTAGGGTAAAATGACACTGCTGCCACATCACGGACAGCTGAAATAACAATAATTTAATGTTAAATAATACACGGCATTGGTCATTGGTGTATGATTAAGGCGGGGACAATTACTTAACTCGCGTTGTGTTGGTATACCTGCCTATTCAGGTAACGTCCACTTCGTGACAGACCCAGTGGCGGCGAGCGGATTTTTATTGAAAAGTTAATTGACCGCGGTTAATTAAACAACAAATATTTCGCAATACCTCAGTCGAATCTTTATGATCTATAGCTTTCCGGTCCGGATTCGTCTTGGTAGATTTTGATTTGAAAGCGAAATAACGTTTCCATAACTCATTTATTACAAGCCCCAGTTCCAATGGTAGATTGTATATTATGGACGCCTCGACAAGTTCCAATGGTTCTGACCTGAAGTGTTAAAAGTATCAGCTGGATTTTTAATTTATTATCAAAAAATAATAAATTGAAAATATGAATTCGTGTTATAGGTCTAAATATCCCAGGATGCTGGTGGCTTTTAAAAAAAGGGAAAAAGGCAGCGAAATAATCAAAAACAACAAATCTCTTATAATTAGGAAAATGTATATCACTTTACTGTATCCAAATCCAAGAACAGTAAGTACCTGTCTCTTATACCGTGCGAGTTTTTTCAAAACGTACATAGGCTGTTTCACAATTTGAATCGTGGTATAAATCGTGGTATAGATATTGTTAGAAACTATGGAAACGAATGTTTTTATTTACAATATTTATTATTATTGAGTTGAGATAATAAATTTTATAAGTTCAGAGATTTATTTATAATTTTTGCTATAAAAAAATGTACACAGTGGAAGAAAAGGTTCTTATGTACAATTTGTATTCTGGTGGAAATAGTTGTCGGCAAGTCTCTGCGTTATTTAGTGTGCAGTTTCCAGGCAGACCAGATAGACACCAACAATGTCTATACCACGATTTTAAATTGTGAAACAGTCTATGTACGCTTTGAAAAAACTCGCACGGTATATAGTTTGGCCAGCTTACCCCGATTCAGCTCGGAAATCGATTTGTTTTACATTTTTCGCTCACAGTTCATCCCCCTTTTGTCATAGCGTTATACCTAATATAAGTTATAACCTAGGTCACTTTGAAAAAGTGGCTTTTATATTTATTTATTGTATAGATTATAGACGCGTCGACATCTCAGGTCATTAGCGTATTTCAACTACACTAAATAACATCACAAAACATTCATGAGCACAGGTGGGATTCGAACCCATGATCGTCTGATCTAGAGGCCGATGCGCTAACCACTAGACCACACGGAGGATTCTGGTGTGTTTTTATTTATTTATTGTAGATTATAGACGCGTCGACATCTTAGATCATTAGCGTCTTTCAACTACACTAAATAACAACTTTCTTAAAACTAAATAACATCAGAAAACATCCATGGGCGCAGGTGGGATTCGAACCCATGATCGTCTGATCTAGAGATCGACACGCTAACCACTAGACCACACGCTCCCCTCCTTTCTGGTGTGTTTTTATTTATTTATTGTAGATTATAGACGCGTCGACATCTTAGGTCATTAGCGTCTTTCAACTACACTAAATATAACAACTTTCTTAAAACTAAATAACATCACAAAACATCCATGGGCGCAGGTGGGATTCGAACCCATCACAGTCTAGTCTAGAGGCTGCGGAACTAAATACGCTATCGACTAGGCTACACTGCCCTCAAGTGACTTAAACAGTGAAAGAATTTTTCAATTCGGGTTAGTATTTTCTGAGATTAACGTGGACAAACAAATAAACAAAACTGTTCGAACTTTCCGCCACAACCGTCACTTCCATACACTTATGTGACTATTGATTCCTTTGCATATATGGAGAATGTTGAGTAATTGTAAGCTCATTCCGCCGCGAGAGTGGAAAGGTTCAGGTTAGAGTTCTGACTGTTATGGTTGTCAAAATGATTTTTTCCGATATTTGCAGGAATCCATTATGTAATTGGCTGCTTTTCCAATTAGTGATGAGCAAAATTGGTTTTAGTCTTGGTCTTGTGAAAAAGCAAGACCAAGACCAAGACTATCATTAGACTAGCAAGACCAAGACCAAGATCGAATGAAGAAGCGTGTTAAAAATGATGTAATTTTGATATTTTTTAACATTTTAATAAAATAAAGTATTTTGTTAGTTAATAATAGATTGTGAATTATTTTTAATTTATAACTATGATGATCTTCAGAAGTAAAAAACTAAAAAAAGACAGATAAAATGAGCAAGACCAAGACTTGATACGCAAGACCAAGACAAAGACTGAATCAGCAAGACAAAGACCAAGACTGTCCAGGTCTTGGTCTTGGTCTTGCTTTGCTCATCACTACTTCCAATAAAAATTTTCAATTGCAAAACAGCCGTATAAATCTATTCAATATATCAAAAACAATTTTAAATTCTTTGGCGCGGATCGAACTGAATGAGATGTTAATTTGAATGGTTCGTGTTGAACGGATAAAAAAAAAATCCTCACGGCATTTTCACCAGTTGTCCGATTCGAAGCTGTCAATCGCGAGTTAATTCTCGATGCATGGATGCTGAGGTATTATGGCGTCATTTGTTTGATTCACTTGTTTCAACTTTGGAACACGCAGACGCACTTCATTCCACCAGCGTGTGACCAGTCTGGTACCTCCCATGATGCACCTGAACATTCATTATTACACACACATGGACACTTATAATTGTAAGTAGCCTTCGAGTAGAGAACTATGGTTTTTGAAAGAACATATATTAAAAATTACTTCCTAGGATGGACTCACAGAAAACTTCCTCACGGCCGTATTCATAGTTAACCCTTAAGTAGTAAGGGACACTTACTCATACCCTCAAATCGAATATGCGTTTCATAGTAAAAATTGACGTCTGTAAGGGCCCTTACATCACCCTCACCTTAAGGGTGGATAGTTGTCCCTTAAGTGTCGAAAAAGTAAAAACAGTAAAACACACGAAAAACATGCATTTATATAAAAAATGACAACTAAACACAATCGGTCTGCAGTGTCAGTATGACCAACTGTTCTAAAGGAAAAAATCATGGAGGTTTACTATAATTCTTCCCTCACTCAAGGAAATATGACTATGAAACGCTCCTTTGGATAAGGTGCCCTCAGCATTTAAGTGACCCTCAGCGAAGGGACTCTTATCACTTACCTTAAGGGTTAACTATGAATATGGGCATTAGGCGCGCTTTGCCTGAGTAGTGAACGAAAGTGATTCGTCACGCTTCGGGTCGGTGACGCTGAATCGACTTTACTCGGCTCAAACACGAAAACGTTTTTATAGTATGCGCTGGTAATAAGTTTTTTTGTAGTTCATAAGTGCGCTAATAGATGCCACTAAAACTTAATTGAAAAGGTTTTTGTAGTATGTTGGTATAATAAGTTATTTGTAGTTCATAGGTGCGCTAATAGGTGACACTAAAACTTAATTGAAAAGGTATTTGTGGTATGTTGGTAATAAGTTATTTGTAGTTCATAGGTGCGCTAATATGACACTAAAACATGTATATTTTAAAATTAGAAAATCAGAAGTTTTCACTTCTGTCGTGTGGTCATAAGCACACACCCACTTTTTTAACATTGGCTCTTATGGAGTCTTCTCCCCTATCCAATCCTTTTTGCTGTACACTTTTTTTCGGGAAACCCCCTATGGGATTTCACATTCCAGGTTACAAGCTCATTCCGAATAAAAAGTAGGTAATAAATAAGACGAAGGGCTTTTCTACTTTTTTTAGAGTTCCGTACCTCCGAACGGAATCCTATTACTGAGTCTACGATGTCTGTCCGTCCGTCTGTCATAAGACTCTATCTCACAAACGGTAAGAAGTATTTAGTGAGCAGTTGTCAAACTGCTATTAAATAAAATAAATTGCATTTTTTTTGGCCTTTATTCTCCCAATATCTTCAAGTATCCAACCAATAAATATAATATTCTTCCTATGAATTATCTACTCGAATGTGTATAGATGTGCTGCAACTTTGAACCTGTATCGTGTCTTGCCCGTGCGTCTACATCTCCACACACACGTCATGTGTATGGCTCTTTCTTTTCAAGGCCTCCCCAAATCGGAGATGCTGGATAAAATTATGTACATAATATTAATTCGGGAATTTTGTTTTATTATAATTAAAATGTTTCAAAAAAAAAAAAAAATTTCTGTTTTGACTTTTTAAATTTCAGATAATTTTGCTTCTACTATTAAATAGTAAAACGGCGTGCCATAATTATTTGTGTTTAACGATATTCATGTCATCTGTCTGTACCTACGATCACGCGCTCGACTAGTCCCATGATTTTGTAAAATACTAAATTTTGAAAATGGTATAAAAATTTAAACTTTTTTTTCTAATAAAAAGTTTAATTTAAAAATTCATAGAAAGATGTTTACAATCAAGTTTGAATAATTCGAGATATAGAGTAAGCCGAGATTCGAGTTAGAAGACTGTGATCAGATGTAGTCAGTGACTGAAGACATTTTAGAAGCATGTCACTGCGATCGGGCGATATTTGTAGAATAATATTTGTTTGTTAGCTTCTCAAACATATTACGAAACGATTTGTCTCTGATGGACAATGAAGTTGACCACGTGTGCTTGCTGTGTTATTTAACTGCGCACGCGTTTAATATTTGTTTTGTGCATTTCTTTGGTAATGCGACGCTATTTGTTTCTTTTACTATAATATGTATAGTACGATTCGAAAATAATACTCAGTGAGTCGTTTAAATTGAATGGTTAAATTGTGTTTTAAAGACCACCAACAGCTAAGGTTACTTGGGCACCAATTTATATTTTCAATTCATTATTTTTTTTTTAATAATAAATTGAAAATCCAATTGACACTTTTACCAGCTCTCGGGCTAGAACCCGAGAACTGGGGACTTGTAATAGAGGAACTATAGCAACGCCATGTAAACAACAGCACTGCTACACGCTCGGCCATTCTCAAGCCCTTTTATAGTGTACAATATTAATAGCGAAATAAAATAATAATAGTATGAACTACCTTTTTAGGGTTCCGTAGCCAAATGCCAAAAACGGAATCCTTATAATTTCGTCCTGCCCGTCTGTCTGTCCGTAGGTATATGTCATGACTGCAGACTGATAGATCATCATAAATCTAGGGCACTTACTTCCAATCGAGCTAGAGGTTTGAAATTTGGAACATAGATATAGTGTTAAAGGTGATAATTACGCGACTAAAATCAAAAATCATTACAAATCTGCAACATGGCGGATTCTGACACGAAATAAAATATAGGGTACTACACTCGAGGTAGACCTTTTAAATTTGAAACATAGATAGTGTTTAAGGTAATAATTAAGAGAAAAATCAAAAATAAATGAAAATCCAACATGGCGGATAAAAATCCAACATGACGGATTCTGACAGGAAATAAAGTCTAGGGTACGTACAGCTACTATCACTCGAGCTAGACCTTTTAAATTTGAAACATAGATAGTGTTTAAGGTGATAATTAAGAGAAAAATCAAAAATAAATGAAAATCCAACATGGCGGACTAAAAATGCAACATGGCGGATTCTGACACGAAGTAAAATCTAGGGTAGGTACCATACTTCCAATCGAGCTAGAGCATTGAAATTTGGAACATAGATAGTGTTTAAGGTGCTATAATTACGAGAAAAATCTAAAATCATTAAATATCCAACATAGCGGATACGTTCTTCCCGACTACAGAACCCTTTACTGTGCATAGTCGACACGCGTTTGGCCGCTTTTTTTTCCTTCTTGCTATTTCTAAGATGTCAGCGAACGACGCGTTACGGGACTATGCTCCCAGAACTTTAAAAGGAATTAATATTATGTTTTCCAAAATTAGTATTCTTTTCAATCGGCGATCTTCTAGAAACGCGCTCTAGAAACATCGTCTGTCACACTATAGGACCCCCTGCAATGTAACAAAGATTTAAATATTTCTTCTGTCATACTACAGGGGGTCCTCGTTATCCGGTGATAATAATTGGCACCAAAAATTAAAAATTAATGATCAAAAACGAGTTACACTGCAACGTCGAAATTGTAGAAACACTCATGTATTTTGTGTCAAGCGTACAGTCAAAACGGCTGAACTGATTTGAAAACTATTTTTTTAATTAATTTTAAAGATTTTGTGTGCAACGAGTTTTTATTATTGTTAAATGTGAATATACAGGATGACTTAAAAATATGTTGCATTATTACAATTATGTAAACTACCGTGAACCTTACCTATTATATTTGTACAATAATTTGTTGTTGAAGTAATCGTCCGTTGGTAGCCTGGAAACGAAAGAATTTTTTTCTCTCTTTGTTTTAACATTATTAAAGCAAACTTAATAAACAGGTTTAGTAACGAAGGGCCAAGATCTATTCTCGTACGTAAATCAACGGTCACAAATCAAAGTTGCTTGTGTGTACTTTTTAAATAGTAAGCCATGCTTCATCTCACTTCAGGGAAAATGCCCCTTCCTCAATTATGATCACAACTTTCGTGCAATTTTTTCTCTATCGTTCCTTCATTTTCTCTTTTGCGTGGTCTTCTTCCTTTTACGAGAAACCAATCTAGATATTTTGAGCGGCCCTTTCCAAAAATGAAAACAACCAAAAAAAATTTTTTTTAATTAAGTAAGTATATAATTATAATTATCATCCTTTGACAGGATATGTTTTTTATTATAAAAAACCGCTACATATATGTTTCGGTAGCTTATGTTACCATCTTCATGCGGCTTGAGAACGGCCGAGCGTGTAGCAGTGCTGTTGTTTACATGGCGTTGCTATGGTTCCTCTATTACAAGTCCCCAGTTCCCGGGTTCTAACCCGAGAGCTGGTAAAAGTGTCAATTGGATTTTCAATTTATTATTATTAAAAAAAAAATAATGAATTGAAAATATGAATTGGTACTAGGCCCAAATAACCTTAGCTGTTGGTGCTCTTTAAAACACACACACACCATCTTCATGCAATATAATAAAAAATATATCGCTTGTCAAAGGACGATAATTAAAAAGAGCTTTCTATTCAAATAATTTTTACTTTATTGATCGTAGAGGAATATCTGCGGCATACGTACCTCAAATTTACGAAATTTTTTTAGACAATGTAAAATAAACGGCCAAATGCGTGTCGAGCCACGCAAAGAGTAGGGTTCCGTACTATGTAAGCTATGCTAAACCTACAATTTTGATAAAATAAATAAAATAATAACACATTCATAATCTGCTCAAATGGTCCTTTTCAACGATACCCCACAAGAATAGTTAGAACAAAAAAAATTTTTTTTGACCCCCGTTTGCATGTGTGAGCGCCTCCCTTAAATAAACATTTTTAATTTTTTGTTATTCTCTCCGTCTTTGGGCCGCGGTAATACATATTATGTGTGAATTTCAAGTCCCTATTTCATTTCGCTTATAAGTTAGAGGCCCGTGACAGACAGACGGACAGACATCGTTGGCACAACAATAGCAGGTTCTTTTCTGGTACGGAACCAGTGACGGACTAGGGGGGCTGCTCGCCCCGGGCCTTTGATCCTGGGGGGCCTCCAAATATCGAGAAGTCCTTCTTAATCAAATCCCAAACAAGGCCAAAATATGTTAGTCAGTAAGAGGCAGTTTAGAGACCTCGTACGTATACAAAATATAAACGTAGGTATAGGTCGTTTATTATAAATATTTGATTTTTTTGTCAACCATTACAATTATTCATTTTTTACGAAATTTACACTACTGCAGATACATCAATTTTTATAAGCAGACCGGGGGCCTCATTTAGTTCTGCCGCCCCGGGTCTCCGACGGGCTTAGTCCGCCACTGTACGGAACCCTAAAAATGGTCTAAAATTTGACATAAGACACTGTTCCTTGTGACCATGGATATCTCGGCTTCTATAATGAATGGATATTACATACATCAAGCATGAAGAATTCATTATTCATATGTTCTTTTGAGAAATATCAAATTAAACTAACAACTACCACATACTTCATCAGTACTCTCGTAGCTTAAAGTTCGCGTCTATTTTCCTATGGCTACACTTTATTATACTTAAAAAGATACATCTATAATATATGTCTGCTATGTATTTTAATGTGAACGTTTATAAGTAAAAATAACATGCTCATTACCGGAGTTGACCATGTGTATAGTTCTGTCAGTCATAACCGAACGGCGTAAGACGCGTAACATCGGCTAGTTCCTTAATGTCGACTTCGGCTAGTCCGAAGGATGGACGAACTCTGTAAACAAAAACACTGTCCTATTTTTTTTTTCAGAAAAAAAATACGAGGACAGTGTGGTTTAACGGTTAGCGTAGCAGGCCTTTGGATCACACTGTCGTAGGTTCGAATCCCATCTCCGCTCATGGATGTTTTGTGATGTCATTTAGTTTTAAGTTATTTGTTATTTGATTTGATGTAATTAAAAGACGCTAATGATCTAATTTGTTGACGCGTCTATAATCTATACAATAAATAAAGAAAAAAATATGTACAAAAAACAAAACAAAATGTGTATATATTAATATTATATTGATATATACTGTCACTACTTGTCATTAATATACCTCATTACGCAACTAGACATATAATCTATTATAACGCCTTCAGGGTTTCGTACAAGTCCCCAGTTGCCGGGTTCTAGCCCGAGAGCTGGTAAAAGTGTCAATTGGATTTTTAATTTATTATAAAAAAAATAAATAATGAATTAAAAATATGAATTGGTGCTAGGCCCAAATAACCTTAGCTGTTGGTGGTCTTTAAAAACACAATTTAACAATTTTTTCAGATTACTTCGTTGTTTGTTTGTCTGTCCATCCGTCCGTCCGTCTGTCTGTCCAGCAAGACTATTTTTCTCAGGAACGGCTAGAGGTATCAAGTTGAAATTAATACCAAATAGTAAAAGGTTACAACCCCATAGGTTTGTAAAAATTAATCAAGCTTCTGTAATTCAATGCAATTAAGAGATACGGCTTTTCAAAAATCACGTATTGTATCAAAAATACGACCGTGATCAAAACCTACAGAGCATAGGGTACTTCCCGTTGACCTATAATCTTGAAATTTGGCACGAAGGAAGTCATAGCACAAATATAAACGAAAAAATCCGAAAATCAAATTGGTCCACAGGCAGATTATTACACAGTGTTAATTTTCCGAAGAATTATACCTACTCTAATAATAATATCCGAAAAGGACTCGGACATGAGAGGCAGAACGTAGGACCGTACTCGGTACTAGTATAATAATTATATCGTCTTAAATCGATTCCATCCTTGATCCTATCTAATATACCTATATATAGACATACCCAGTGAGTTTGACAGCGGCTGACGACCTGTCAAATATGATGTTCTTTCAACTGGACAACAAATTATCATTTTACATATTCATATATTATATTATAACAAACTTATTATGTACCGTTGAACGTATCTGTAATTATTTTTGTTTTAAAATTTTGTTAAATTCCACGAAATTGTGGATGGACATCAAGATTTGTTGCAAAACGGAAAGCACAAATTGCTTCAAATCAAATAACTGATCTGAAAGGTACAGTACGCATGCCTTCGTTTCTTCTGTAAAAAAATGCGGGATGGCCTTAATTGATCATCTTTTCATTAAATTATTAAACAAGCAACGCTTTCGTGATTTCTTTATATAGGAATGATGGAGTAATAAATAGGAATTATAGAATTGTAGCGGTTCGTATCAACGGGAGGCCTAGACTATTTATTTTACATAAGGTAAATGTCAAAAAAGTGATTGTAAAAACGCAATTATTTAACAATAATTAGTGGGCCACGCCCCGGCTGTAGTTTTGCAACTCTGTGTACTATAATTTTAATAACTTAAATCATACAGTAATTATTAGTTACTACAACCGAAGTATACAATCTTGTACACAAAATACCGCAGCAAAGTACTCGTATATGTTCTTCCGAAAACTAACTGAACACATTTAGACTAAGACACCTAATAATAGTACGATTCGGAAATAAAAGAGAATGAGTCATGCGTATACTTCACTATAGATATAAGCGATACAGTTTTTTATGCGTGGGACGCGTATGCTTTATACCGTTTCATTGCTTTTTCGTCCCATTAACCTTGATAGTAACTGCATGACTCACTCTCAATTATTTTATACATGGTGTAACACCTGTGGGGAAGTTGGGTATAGACTGATCTAAATAACTTTTTTTCAATAGGTATCTACCAATATTGATTATTACTTAAAGCAATCACTCAGAATGAAGCGTCCCGCTCTCTTAACCACCGGCCCCACGTTGGGCGCCAATTGTAACACTTTTTTTTTCTCACTTTAAAATAATAATTTCACTGTTGATCCAGTGGCACTCCACCGCTAGATGATCTATAATCGCGTTCTTATAGTTCAAGAGCTCGTTGACGAAAATTGCAAGAATTTTATAAAGGCTAAGTAACTAGTATTTAGGGTGTAAATAAATATAGGTACCAATCCGCAAGTCAGTGGTCAGGACACGTGGCATCGGGGGTCGGGGCGCTTTAAAAGATGTAAAAAACATATATGTAAAAAATATTAGTAAAAAAACTTTTTAAAGGCACGCTTTTATTTAAATGTACAAAAAAGGAAAAAAATAAGTTTTAATAATTTAGTTTCATAATTATAAAAGCGTGGGTTGTAAACTCTACGATATTTTATTAGTCACGACCCAGTTTTTATAATTATGGAACTAAATTATTAAAACTTATTTTTTTCCTTTTTAGTACATTTAGTCGTTCAAAAGTTTATCCCCTTTTGACTTCCTTAGGAATTGAATTTCTAAAAATCTCTTCATATAATGGGTGCTTACTGCTTACATCACAAAAGAAACCTACTGTCCAAATTCCAAGTTTCTAGCTTAAGCGGTTTGGCCTAGGCGTTGAAAAGTCAAAAAACCCTACTCCCTCATTTGACCCCCTTAGGGATTGAATTTAATTCCAAAAACGATTGATTCATGTATTGTCATCGGGAATGCATATGTGTACCAAATTTTAAATCGATCGGATACGTGGAAGTCGTTCAAAATTGACTTGCCAGATTTGACCTAAACAAACAAACTAATATACAAACATTGTAAGTTAAATAAAAAAAAGCTTGTAAAAATAGGCCAATTTCTCGTCAAGACTGTGTGTTTTGTTATCTGAATATTCATCAAATGTATGAAACAGTATTTTTTGGCGTGACAAAGTCTCACTCGGCAGGCCAGCATGCACGAACAGTTTAAACTTCCCATTCCAGTCAAGAGATGTCGCGTCGAATAGTTTTTTAATTTTTTGTTTCTTTAAATACTCACAGTTGGCTTTGGAAGTTATGGTTGTGCATAATATTGTAACGGTTTGATTGCAGTTAGTCTGTTACAAATGTATACATATTTTGTTGTGTTATTTTCTGTTATGTATTTCGATTTATTGATGTAATGGTTTAATTTTTAAATTACTATGTAATTAAATTTTGATGTTGTTCATTATTAGTGTAATTACATCAAAAAATTGTAAATCTTCCCGATTGACTGCTGGTGGGAAATGCCCTTTACTGCTTTTGGTACTTTACCGGTTTTAGAAAAATAATTGTTTATTGGTTATTAAGTCTTTACTTGAATTTGGGATTGATTAAAATGAAGGCTAGGTAACTACTGTATGGCATCACTAGTGACTCGAATCTGTCAAAAACTTTAAACCAAAATGATTCATTACTCTACACCAGGGGTCGGCAACCTGCGGCTCTCTAGTTCCATGCGCAAATATTAATAATTATATTATTTTATTTTCAAAACTCATAAAAAATATTATACTGCAAATAACAGGATAAAAACACTTAACAGAGAACAGTGAGAATAGGTGGAGTAGAGAGTATACGGACAGCTGACATTTTTTAAATGTGGCAACACTGTTCTGTTTATTTAGTTATTGGTGCACTGTGTCGTCAACGGTCGCAGTCAGAACTTTTTTTTTATATACCTAATCCTAATCAAATACCATAATATTAAAATAAAAATGTTAGTAGCTCTTTAAAAACTGGGAAATTTTGTAAATTGTAACTTTTGGCTCTTCCGTCTCAAAAGGTTGCCGACCCCTGCTCTACACTGTTCAGGATGGACACATCATCTATTAGGTGGTGTTGACTATAATATAGTCAAAGTTGATTCAGAAACGGTTTATCTATAGTATTAAACTGATCCAATTTTTCGTGAGACCAAATTTCACTTCAGTACTTAATAATTATTGATTTGATTTGTTGGTAGCAAGTTCTATATTCAAATGAAAGAATTTGGAGAGCGTCTGTCGATCTATAATTATCATTCTTTCAATAATAAATCGCTTATATTAGTGCATGTAAATTTCACGCGGATACCCATGATTATTTCACAATTAATATTTGACAAACAATAAATAACTAACAAATGGCAGAGTGTTTTTTTATTAATTTGTTGCTAATGTCATAGTAAAAGACATTTATTCTCTCAAATAACTCGTACATATTTTGATTTATGTTTTTTTATTTTTCACAACACCGTATACAAACGGTTAATTACATGTAGGTAATTTGTTTTGAATATTTTGGTATGATATCAAATGTCACGCTTTCTAACCTAAGATTTGTTGAATACGTAAATAAACAGCCATTTGCAATAACTAATTTCGGCATTGTTTTTTAACAAACAAGCTGTACCCGCGGCTCCGCTCACGTACATTTCGAACTGTTGCTGTTATTTTTGATATAATAATTCATAAAATTTCCCGTGGACGACAACCCCTGTAAATAGACCGAGAGCCAGTGGCAATTTTTTGGTGTTATTTATTCAAGGCCTTATTTTTGTGAAGATGTCGAGGGAGGCATATTAAAGTGCCCTGAGTGAGATATTTTGCTAGATAGCGGTATGGGAGGGATGCAGACCGACCCCAACATGTAACCAAAAATGCTCACAATTATTATTGCTTCAAGGCTGAAATTGTTTGTATAGCTTGTCGGTGACCCAATAATGTCATTAAAATATTTGCAGATCGATTGATCGGTATTAAAGGGGTGGCAGATCACCCTAAAAGTGTCATTTACCCGCCGAAATTTATATTATTAGTTCAAGGTTCAAATTTTAATATGTTGTTACGGCGATTGTTTTAAGCATACATTTCAATTTGCAGAACAAAATGTCGGTATTAACCCCCTTGCAGAACGATATAAACACCTAGACGAGCAAGTTTCCCTCTAAGAGATTAGAGAGGGGGTTAATACCGACTTTTTGTTCTGCAAATTTTGAGAGTTCGCATACCTACAAACCATTTATTTTCTTAAAAAAAAACAATGTTATCAAACTAACTTCCAATGATACTGCATAGTAATATCAAATCCCGTCTGATGTCGCTAGTACTACTCAATTCGCTATTTTCGCTCACTGCTAATCTCTCATATTAAGGAATATCATGACAATTATAATGTGAGATAAAACCCAGCCAATAAGGTATATATCGATCTGCAAGTTTCATTAAAATCTGTCCAGTAGTTTTTGCGTGATGGCTAACAACACGTGCACCAGTTATCACTTTATATCTAATCTAAACTAATATTACAAAATTAGTAAATTCTGCACTTTGTACAATAGAAGCACTACTGGGTATCGATCGATGTGTTCGTATATATAGTAACGCACCTACAAAGTCCACATCATGAGAGAGTCATGTTTTTAATGATTTATACAGAAGTTAATAACTTTAATAAAAATAAACTAAATCGTAACTTAGTCTGTAATTGTAAAGTTCTAAGGACTAGAAGAGCGAATTTTCCGTTTTCATAATTTTTTTCTTGTTTTTCAAATTTCAATCTATCTATATCTATTTGTTTGGTTGAACGCGCTAATCTCAGGAACTACCAGTCCGATTTGAAAAAAAAATTTTTGTTGGATAGCCCCTTTATCGAGGAAGGCTATAATAGGCTATATAATATCACGCTACCAATAGGAGCGGAGTATCAATGAAAAAAACGGGAAAAATTATTTCTTTTGAGAGGTTCCGTTGCGTGCGCTGCGTAAACGGTTAAAGTTACGCAAAAATCATATATGACGGAATTGTTCCCGGAAAGTTTACATATATAGCGAACGAACGAAGCGAGTGAGGAGTGTATTGTACCCGGGCTTTCTTCGCACCCAGGCGAAGCTGGACGGGGCCGCTAGTGTAAAGATAAAATAGTAACGGGACAATAGTCCATCCTGAAATAGTGAAAAGTTTAAGCTTGCAACTTCTTCGTTGCTCATCGTAAACATAATTGAAAGTACAAAATTCTACGAAGTGTAAATTTAATTGTAAATCCTGGAAACACAGTTTAACAGCAAAAATCTGTTTTGCATGAAATTTCGATAATGCACGGATGATGAAGATTTGACATTATTGCTTTCCGCGAACAGGAATTTTAATTTATGCAAAATGCAATATTCTCAGAGCTCATGGAAACGTAATTTATAATACATTGTGTTTTTACTGCTTACCGTTTTTCGCTTTATTATCTGTTTACGATCAATTTTCACGATCATTTCAGTACAGAATGTTGTACAATTTGTGTCGTAAACAGTGCAGATGGCTTTGGAAAGTTAAGGTTGAGGAAAACTTAATGGATGCTTGCGCTTCAACAAAATACCTACGTAAATATTGTTATTTGTAACTTTGTTGCGGACTGTTCAATTATTCATTAGTATAAAGAATTATTCCAGGTGCGTATTTTATATACAGACTAGTATCGCCTGTGGTCGAAATTCGACCAATAGGGTACTTGACTAAAATTTTTTTTTGTGTTATATTAATAGAGCAGTAAATTCTGAACAAAATGACACCTAAATCACTTCATTCTGATTTCAAATTAGCTCAAAAATAATTTTTGAGATATTTATGTTAGCCCCGCCCGTTCAAAGTCGTTTTTGCTCTAGGAACCTATGACGTCATATTTTTATGAATGTACGTTTATATCTACTAACTCGATGCTAATTATATCAGAAACAGAGTGTTGAAAAATACCGTTTTGTACCTATGTGAACATGATGTAAACAATTTAAGCTCCGTTGCTATGGATACATTCACAATTGAGAACATTTGACGTCACACTGTGTTTGAAGTCACGTGACACATAGATTAAAAATCATGATTTTATTTATTTATTTAAATATGCTTACGAAACTTAATTGATAAAAATAAAAATTCTAATAACTATTTTAGAGCATAAACTTTCATTATAACAAAGTTTTGTATTTTATTTTGATCACTGTCAACTACCCTATTGTGTCTGTAAAGTAAATTCACATTCATTTGTCACATATAACCTTTTTTTATCCCCCCCCCCCCCCGCTGGCTTCAAGGATTTAATCCCATGTGCCAGACACAAAATGATAAGTATTAAACAAACAAGGATTAAGGGCACATATAACCATATAAACACAAATAAAAAATGCACAGGTGTTTGGATAATTATATGGTTGTAATTACTTAATGTTTTTTTTTTTTTTTAATTTAATTTAATTTATTTATTTCAACAACAGGGTAGACACCCCATTTAATTTTCGTACGATGTTTCGGTTTTTTAGGACTTTTTCAAGTACTTAATTAGTTAAACATTAAAATATTTTATCATTAATTTTATGATTGTTTCATTTGCATATTTATATGATAATTTATTGGGAAAGACATACCTTGTCTTTTTGTATTATATGTCTTAATTTTAATTCGGACAATTCTAATTGAGTATTTGAAAAAGTCCTGAAAAGGATGTAGTGTTGTGCGACTCTGTTTTTATTTCAGTGACTCGTTGGATTATTCATAAGCTCTACAAGAATATTTTTCCAGTTCACTTGAAAGTTGAAAATGGCATAAAATTACAGTGCATTGTTTAAAGTAGTAAAATTAGCTATTCAGATTTATTTTTTTTAACTTAATATGAATAATACTTTTCTGGTTTTAATAACTTAATAACCATCTGACAAAGATAATTTATAAGTAAAAGGAATTCATTACTTTGTATCCTTTGCAATGAGATATTATAAAAGTTAAATAGATGAATATTGTTACAAAACTGTTTTCTGAGTTGGCGGAATAAATATTTATTTACAATAATTAAAAACACAATAATAATGAATGCAACAACGAAAAGTCAGTTCTAACAATCAACACAAGTAAACAATAACTAAACAGTAATTGCAAAGCAAAACAAACAACTATATACAATAATTCGTAATTATTACCACTACACTAGTATTTATTATTTTATCAATTTGGTTATTTATATCACGGCACTATTTATTTTACTGCTCCAACGTAGACTTGAATGCGTGACTCACCGTTGACTGAGTCCCTCACTCACTCGCACTGCTGTTTATATAGGCTGCGTGGCATAAGCCTAGTGTGTTCTCGCTTGCTCTAGAACTTTCGTGCAGGTACCAGTTGTTATAGTAAGCGGACCCCGTTTCTCAGAATTCTTACCCGTCGTTTATACACAGGGTGATCCGTAACAATATACTAAAATTTTATCACTTCTTTATCAAAGTACTAATAAGTAATAAAATTGTGTTATTTTTTTTAAACAAAGATCTTTTTTAGACTTTTTGCATAATACAGTCATAATCGATCATTTTCAGATTTTTTCTGTCTGTGTGTATGTCTGTCTGGTCCGCTATAACTATATAGGGTTGCCATCTTTTTTTAGATTGAAATGTAGTATTTTTTCCATATAATGCTAAAAAATATAGTATATTTAGGAAATTTGCGAAAATAAAAATTTTTATTTAATCTTCCAAGTAGGTACCTATATTAATTGTCATATTTTTTTGCCTTTTCTAATAAGATTTAGCAGATTTTGTGTCCATATTTATATAATTAAAGTAGTAAATTTGCGGAGATGTAGACAGTAAATATAATGAAACAGACAGTTTTTTTAAAAGTACGACGTATCGTTTATTGATTTAATCAAAAAAACTGTCTGGTTTATTTGGTGAAATTTAAGCTAATTTTTTACTAATAATATTTTTTTCCTTGTTTCAGGTACGTACCTTTGAACTTTTAATTAAAGAAACAACTTTATTGGTTTTTTGTAAGTAAAAACATATTAATCTAATCTTAAATATTGAATTTATTACTTTTGTATCTAAATAAATTTTATAACAGTTAATACAATTGCCATAAAATTATAATTTAGCTTTTTATGTTCTGGGAATGTATTATCAAAATTGTTTCGACATTATTACATATTATTTCTATTAAACCTATCTAAATTTATTAGATATACGTGTATTTCATTAATATTATCATTTGTACACATTAAAAACAAATTATTAAATTTGTTTTGATATTTTGTTTCACTTTTCAACTTGTCCACTGCGCTTGCGTTAGTGGAACCATCTTAACATAAAAACGGAAAGTTGATGTATGTGTGTAGGAGAGAGTTAGATAAAACAGGATGGTCTGGTAAAACGGGATACCACGTTTTATTTCAAAACAAGTAGTACGATTTATCGGGTAGGGGCGGAACTAATAACCCTCGATGTCTACCTATGCCCTGCAAGTGATGTATCTACTTTAGATTCACTGTAGATGACGTAACAGGTGAAAGTGTCAAAAAGTTAGGTTAAAGTAAAATGTTTGGCGTGTTTTCAAAAGTCGATTTTTCAGTTTAAAGGCAAAATTAACCGAAAATGAGTAGACTTAGGGAATACCATGTTTGTTTACTATAGTTAGTTATGCACAACAGTTTTTAGGAATTTGCTTTGTTTATTTATTAAAATATCAACAGTTGGGTAAAATCGGACACTGTGTGATTGCTTAAAACGGGATACCTCCCGTTATAATATAATAGCGGGTAATATAATCCCGGGTTATACATGGTTTTTTTTATGAAAAGTGGGTTTTGTACGTTTTTTTTTGTATTTTTCACAATATATTTTAAATTTACCATGTTGTGGAAAGACACCCCCTGGCGAAGAATACATTTTTAGACTAATTGTTAATGGGACTGAACAGTAGTCAAAAACCCGACATTACGAAGGTTAGTTTGTTTATAAAAATTGCAACAATGTTTCCCTATGTGGGTTTTGTCAGGGGCGGATCTAGATATTTCGGGGCCTAGGGCTTATTTAAGTCCAATGGGGCCCCATTTTTTATTACACGATAAGTGCTCATTGTTAATGAAAAATTATTAAAATTTTTTGATGATTCTTCAATGTTTGTGGGCCCTTGACATTTGTGGCCCGTGACTCTTGTGTGCCCTAGACACTTGCGGGCTCTTGACTCTTGTGGGCCCTAGACACTTGTGAGCTCTAGACACTTATGGGCCCTTGACACTTATGGGCCCTTGACACTTGTGGGTCGTGACTCTTGTGTGCCCTAGACACTTGTGGCCCCTAGACACTTGTGAGCCCTAGACACTTGTGGGCCCCTATACACTTGTGGGCCCAGGGCTTAAGCCCTATTAGCCCCTATGTAGATCCGCTCCTGGGTTTTGTTTGGATTTTGTGGTACTTTCTACTAGTATCTGCCAGTACGTAATTATTTTTTTATGTTCTGATATAAATCACATAATTTATGCGATAGCAGATAGCCGTGAAAAAGTTTCTAGAATTAATTAGAATTAGTCAGTTTTTTTGAAGATGATATTTTAAATTTGAAATGATTCAGTATAAAAAACGAGGCAACAAAATGTCAATTTATAAATAATTTGCAAGAGCTACGACTTTTGCACATTATATCAAGATATTTAATCATAGATTCTTAATTTTACTGTACGCGGTAATGAAGCAAATAATTTATCAAGCATTCGAAATAGATTTACGTGTATAAAAAATTATTTAATCTACAAATCAAAGTCAGTGCTATTTGAATTTGTTGTTTCGTGTAAAATACAGCTTTGAAGTTTTGCAGTCTGAGCTAACCTTTCTTATCTTTTTGAAGTGAAAACTTCTTTAGCGAAGTATCTATTTGAAATCTTATGTAACGATAAAGGGGAAATGCTTGAATAGAGGGGACATTTGTATCACTTAAGTAACCTACCCATTTTGACATTTTAATTTATATAATCAGCAGATACAAAGGGGGAGGGCAGTGTAGTCTAGTGGATAGCGTACTTGGTACTAGTCTCTAGACTACACTGTCGTGGGTTCGAATCCCACTCCGCTCGTGGATGTTTTGTGATGTTATTTAGTTTTAAGTTAGTTGTTATTTAATGTAATTTAAGACGCTAATGACTTAAGTTGTCGACGTGTCTATAATCTACAATAAATTTAAAATAAGATATGAAGGGGAAATACTTTAGTATAGAGGGGAAATTTGGATCATCTAGGTAGCCTACCTATTTTGACATTTTAATTTATATAAACAGCCATTAAGTAATGTTTTTTATAATTTTTCTCAGGGCCCTCGTAAGGCCTCACGCCGCTCGCGTGCGGATTCATAATTGACGCCCCTTATTGGGGATAAATTGTCGATTCCTGGCAGGAATCGACAGGAAAATTCGAGATATAAACATACGCGGAAGTCTTTCGATAGGGGCGCCCTGTCTACGCGCTGCTGTGAATTAACGATCGAATCGAAAACTGCGCGTGAAATATTTCGAATTTGAATTTTATTAAAAAAGAATTAACTACTCGTAAGAGTTTTGGCTTGAGTATACAAATAAAATTGATATATCAGTTGTATATTTTTTCTATACAGTACAAAAAACATAACTCAATTAGGCCATTTGCCGCCCCTTGGATGTGCCGCCCGCGTGCATCGCACACATCGCACTCAGGGGCGCGAGGGCCCTGATTTTTCTAAAAAATATTCTAATGAAGTTTTCACTTTCCCAGTGAACTAATTTTATTTAAACTACTAGCTTTTACTCGCGATTTCGCTCGCGCTAATCCTATTCCTTAATTCATAACAAACAT
The DNA here is from genome assembly GCA_039654895.1 of Mongoloraphidia duomilia. Classification (NCBI taxonomy): domain Eukaryota; kingdom Metazoa; phylum Arthropoda; class Insecta; order Raphidioptera; family Raphidiidae; genus Mongoloraphidia; species Mongoloraphidia duomilia. Next base: position 8,145,067 of record CM077523.1, read on the forward strand.
TATATACAATGAAAGTCCAATAAAAATCGATTATCTAGTTTTTGATTTAACTCGGAACAAACAAACTGACAAACTCCCTCGCCATTTGGCGAAAAGATCTTAACATTTGACCTATGATTCAGTTCGGAAATTGTAGGTAGTGACCTACCTACTTACAGTTTCATATTGCAATATAAGCGGCATATTTTTTATATACATGCAAAAATCTAAGAACGGGTATATTTTTTATTGCTTTTATTAGTATTATTATTTGTATTAGTAAACATACAGTTTTTGAACAGAACTATAATTTACTATAAATCATAATCATATCGTTGCCCCCTCTAACAGTAGAGTTTTTTTTTTGTGTAAACGATGACGACTTGTATAATTACTTTTCACGCAACTGTACGTGAATGGTAATAAAAATTCAATTTAAAATGTTCTTTAATTCCTGGTATAATACCAATTTACAGACATTTTATTAGTCTGAAATGCAACATTTTATATCTTCTATTAATAAATACCTCATTTATAGCGAAATGCTATTTTGATAAAAAAAATGTTGAAATAATTAAAATAATATATTTTAGTTTCATGATGATGATATTTTGCTATAGTAGAATACCGCGGATTATTAAAGATAATGGTTAAATTTAGAAAATAAATATATACCTGTATTTACACTCCTTGTCCAAAAAAAGGAGCCGTTTTTTAGTGCAGGGACATTGCACTTCGGAAAAGGGCTTGAAAATAGCCGAGCGTGTAGCAATGCTGTTGTTTACATGGCGTTGCTATGGTTCCTCTATTACAAGTCCTGCAGTTCCCGGGTTCTAGCCCGAGAGCTGGTAAAAGTCAATTGGATTTTCAATTTATTATTAAAAAAAAATAATGAATTGAAAATATGAAATGATGCTAGGCCCAAATAACCTTAGCTGTTGGTGGTCTTTAAAACACAATTTATTTTTTGTAGGAATTTTTGCGCTCTGTAAATTTTTTTTCTTTTTTTCTTTGAAAATGTGAGCAGCACGCTTGAAAGATGTCTTTTGGGAGTTGAGTCTATAAATTGGTTTCGATTTTAGTTACCAGATAGCGTAGCTGTAAAAGCCGGTAGATGCAATGGCAAATTTAAATTTTGGCGCGTCGGTGTAAAAAATAAAAATAGACAGTCTCACCTCTAATCGCGTTGCACGCAGTAAAAAATACCGTTTATAAAAAGTTGTCTGAGCATTGAATTTTTTTTGTGAATACTCCTTCCATATAGTATAAACTTTTGCAAAGATCTTTTTTGATATTATTAAACGTGTTAAGGCGGTCGTTATACGTTTTAATAGTTAGTTATTATTATTATGAAACTGTCAACATAAACAGCTTTGTAATTGCAATGCTTCATGTCATTAAAGGATTATGTTCTTCGTGAAATGTATTGCGTGACACTTTAAGCAATTAAAAATGAAATGTTATTTTGTTTTTTTTAATTGAAATTGTGTAAGTACAGTAATTTTAATCTTCGGGTGTTACAGTGAATGCTCATAAAATACCGTTTGTAGTTCCATGTTCTACTACAAGAAATAAAATTCACAGATTTCGCAATCCTTGCAACCATCGAGGACATTGGAAATGATAACAGCATATATGAAACATAATTAACTGTTTATTATACACACAATATTTATCAATGCACTGTTTAGTTTTGTCAGGAATAACCCTATTATTCTTCTGTTATATACGCGTTCACTTTTGCTTGATTACTTAACTTTTAAATGGATTTTTCTACAGTATTTATTAACATTTGCTCAAAAATAACACCGCAGATCGTCGCAAATACCTCTCAATTAACTAGACATGATATAAAACACATTTCGAAAAAATTGCACTTGTTCAATTTTGCATGATTGCTCCTCACTTGATCGCGACACCGTTGTCTTTTGGCCTTGAACGAAAACTCGTAACTCTGCCCCCATATACGAACATAAACATTTCCAATGTTAATATTGCGGGATCAAATTCACAGATTAAAGCGAAATTGGGAAGGTTTGAGTCTGGACTGTGACACTTGGTCGATTTATTTTATTTATTGTAAATTATAGACGCGTCGACAGCTTAGGTCATTAGCGTCTTGATTACATTAAATAACAATTCATTTAAAACTAAATGACATCACAAAACATCCATGATCAGAGGCTGGATTCGAACCTACGACAGTCTGATACAGAGGCCGCGACGCTAACCACTGGACCACACTCTCCTCTACTTGGTCGATGAAATATTTTTTCACAACGCCGCTATTGAAAATTCGATTTTCGGTACCTGTTTAGCGGGTTGAAACTGAACGTTTTCATCCCTAGGGATGAAAATTTTCAGGTTGGTTCTCTCTGTTTTTTACCGTTGTTAAGAGGGAGACAGAGGCGATTGGATCCGGATATAATTTTCGAAAACGTCAAATTAAGAAGGAGATAGACGATATTGAATCCGCATATATAATATTCATAAACGTCAAAATGACAGACATAACCCCACATAAATCTGACAGATCTAATATTTTTGCGACTTTTTTGCACGCCCAAATTGTAGGTACCTCAAATCGAATTGTCAATAGAGTTGTTGTGAAAAATAATATGCAATTACTCGGTATGAAACTTGGCGTTTGCAACACGTGTGGTTGCATGTCCTCGTACCTCGGGCAGCAAACTTCACACTGGTTGCAAACGCCAAGTTTCTTACCTTATAATGAAATATACTATTCTAAAGCAATGTAAAAAAAATTTGGCTGCCTATCCAATGTTTCTTTTAAAATTAAGAAAAACGCAGGAAGTGGACAAAAATTTGATTATTTTTCTTAAATTATAATACGTGGCCGATCTAATATTTTCTATTAATTTTTGTCTCCTATAGAAAGAGCACGTCCTCTTAACTTCTTCCGGTTGGCGCCAATGTTGGAATCAAATTACATATTAAAGAAAATAATTATTTGTTGTACTGTATTCGCCCTGTGAATTCAACTTTATTTTTTAAACGTCCGTCTTAAGTTTTTGGTCCGCATTTATAATCTTAATGACTTAGATTAGCGGTGGAAAGAGTTCAGAGGGAATGCGTTAGAGGAGTCGAGACGGTCGCTAGTATCATTTACAGGTTGGCACAAAAACACTAATTGTTTCCTATTGCTTCTTGTGTATTAAAGCTTTCTTTAATCTATATATTAGTACGTGAACACCGAAAATTGTGGTACCTTTTTTTACTATTTATTATGAAAGGAAGGGAATGAAACTTATATCATTCCAGAAGTACTGTGCCATAGATGTGCACAAAAAGATCATGATATATGTTGCTGTTAAGGCAGGTAAAGTAAAGTTTCCTGATACGGGAGAATATTACATATTATTATTATTGCAGATTATAGACGCGTCGACAACTAAGGTCATTAGCCTCTTCAACACAACAATTATTAATCCATTTGTGTATTAGAATCTGCCAGCCGGCATAGGTACACAAATCGACTGGTACGAGCTCCTGGGAACGCCAATTCCCAAAATAACATTGGAATGCAATTGCGAGAACAACTAGATTCCAATGTTCCTCCTGGGGGAGATTGTAGATTATATAGATGCTCGGTCCTTCATTTGGCGTTTACGCGAACCATTTAGCTTTAAAAATAGCGTCGGGAGAATGGTAACCGTTTTTAGGCGAGGCAAAAGGATTTGAGATTAAGAGTGGAGGGGGTAACTTCCGAAAGAGAATAATCTCACCTGCCAACAAATTTTGAGGTTATATCTAGCTGCCATCGTATTCGAAACTTCTTTTGAGAGTATCTACCGCGAAAACTCATTGTTTTTGCATAACTTGTTTACTTTATTTAATAACTAGCGACCCGATCCGGCTTCGCCCGGATGCTAAGAAAGCCCGGGTGCTAGGAATTTCCCGCGGGTGCAATACACTACTCACTCGTTTCGCTCGTTCGCTTGAATGTTGTTAATACACTACTCACTCGCTTCTCTCGTTCGCTCGAACTTACTCACTCGCTTCGCTCGTTCGCTCCCGGGTGGTACATTACTCACTCGCTTCGCTCGTTCGCTTGAATATTATGATTACATTACTCACTCGCTTCGCTCGTTCGCTTGAATATTATAATTACATTAGTCAATCGCTTCGCTCGTTCGGTCCCGGGCGGTTCATTACTCACTCGCTTCGCTCGTTTGCTTGAATATTATAATTACATTACTCACTCGCTCGTTCGCTCCCGGATGGATTTTTCCGATGTTTTAATAGTTATTCTGCTAACCAGGGCGGAGACAAATCCAAAAAATCAAAGATCATGAAAATCGGTCCAGCCGTTCTCGAGTTATAAATGGTGTAACTAACACGACTTTCTTTTATATATATAGATTTTACTTTAAACGATTCTTTCCGAGTTGTTTCAAGTTGACGTACATTTTGAAAGGTGAAACCGGTTCTGTCGCAGCCTGTATATTTCGAGTGGTGTGCTTCACGTCAGGAGTATAAAACGAGCCCAGTTCTCTAATGCTAGAACTGGACGATAATTAACGATTAATTTTCCCGACGAACGAATAGAGAATGTGTCATGGCTAATTTAGTCAACAATCGTCGACATATTCATTATAAAGCTAAATGCCCGGCGTAATGAGAATTCCTCGAGGGTGGTCGATATTCATAATCATTATCTTTGTTTTTACAATAATCATATAAGATAACTATTATTTATAATGTTCTTTTTCGATTAATTTAACTTATTTGGGATAAATTATAGTTTTGCCTTAATAATATACCTATTTCCTAGTAATGTAAACTTTTGTAATAGCCAGTTGCACCAACATAACTGGAATTTAATCGCACCTTTGTTTAAACTTATTTCGCTAGGTACTAAAATTGGCGATTTAAAATTAATATGAGTAGGTATCTATTTTGACAACGAATCAAAATTGTTTTTTTTTTTTGTGATACTCAAATACGTTATTTTCTTGTTTTATCGTAGTTGAAACTCTGAAACCGGTAGTCTATACTGCTTCAAAAAGGCGCGTTGTAAAATTGAAAATGTTCTTTATTTTTGTAGCCAGTAACTCTTTAAATAGTTAGGTACCTACTTTAATAAATTAATTACAATGAAGTAAATAAATATTATGAAGTATTGGAAATACTTTGTATTATGTCCGTCTTGTGACTTCTTGTGTTTTAATACGACGCGTTTCAGCAACGAGTTGCCATCTTCAGGTGTGGTTAATTATTTTTTAAAAAACACACATTGAGTATTCGTAACACTATATAATATTATGATGCTAAGCACTGTAGATATATTTCCAATACTTCATAATAAAAAGAAGTTAACCTCACTTAACGATATTTACCCAGACGACGGTTATAGATTCTCTCAACAGATACTCAGAAAGCACTCCTGACGCTTGGTAAATTAGTTCATCATCTTCTTGTTTGACCACAGCAAAAAAGAAGTTAACCTCACTTAACAATACTTCCCAGACGACGGTTATAGATTCGCTCAACAGTAGGGGTATGATTATTAGAATTGATTAGGGAGAGTCGACGGTAAATGAATCGCTCTTCGACCGCCTGAAAAACGATTTGAAAGAGATCACGGAACGCGGAATTGACATTGTCATGCTTAACGATTAATGACAGATCTTAATCTAAACAGATTACTCGTATTTAACTCGCATGAGAATGTAATATGTATGGATTGTGTGTTTACAATAGGTTAAGGGATTGCGAGGAAATTGCCAGTCACGCTATATATTTGTATATATTATAACCTATGTCCTATGGCATGTCCTATATGTCTGCTATGTGCGTTTGACTGAACTCTGAACTGGGGGTTGTTTGAACGCAATACAAAGCTGTTTATAGGTCAGACAATATACCGAATGTTTTGTCGTCTGTCGACCCTATAGATTTACTTGATTTAAACAATGTTATTGAATTTTTGACGTGACGTCTTACTCATAGGCCTATACCAGGGGTCGGCAACCTACGGCTCGCGAGCCGCATGCGGCTCTTATGATGTCAAGATGCGGCTCTCCAGTTCCATGCGCAAATATTAATAATTATATTATTTTATTTTCAAAACTCATAAAAAATATTATACTGCAAAAAAAAACTTTAAACAGGATAAAAACACTCAACAGAGAACAGTGAGAATAGGTGTGAGTAGAGAGTATACGGACAGCTGACATTTTTTAAATGTGGCAACACTGTTCTCTTTGTTTAGTTATTGGTGCACTGTGTCGTCAACGGTCGTAGTCAGAACTTTTTTTTTATATACCTAATCCTAATCAAATACTATAATATTGAAATAAAAATGTTAGTGGCTCTTTAAAAACTGGGAAATTTTGTAAATTGTAACTTTTGGCTCTTCCGTCTCAAAAGGTTGCCGATCCGTGGCCTATACGAAACGCGTTTTCAAATTCTATTTTGTCTCATTGCAATTAGACCGTGGTCAGAAAAATACTATAATAATAAAGAAAAAATCAATAAATTTAATATTTAGTGTCCGAAACGAAGTGTGTAATGAGACGAGTATTTTGGCCACCTTCTGGTTTAGTTAAGCTATAAAAATAATATATATATATTTCATAAATATATGAAAACAGTAAAACCAAAGAACCTTATAGGCCTGAGCACATCAGCGCGGTGGCGATATCGGTGGGGGTAGCGTTTGAACGCAACACTAAAAAACAAATTGACACGCGCATATAATATGTCTCTGCTTGTTAGCGTTAAGAGCGTTCTGGTGCAGCGTTCTATGGCGCGGTGGCGGTAAGGCACAACTTGTTGAGTTTGACCGCGTGTACCGACGTATAGTAAACGTTATTGTATTCATACAGAAATACAATGTAGAAAGTTAAAAACTGCACGAAGTCACCGCAAACACCACCGCAACAGTATGGCCTATTCAAAAAATGCCACCGCCACCGCGCTAATGTGCTCAGGCCTTAAACCGTTACATGTGGCAACGTTGAGCAAAATAAACAATAATATGCTACTCACTCAATAACAGCTGACTACAGACAACAGATTGAAACACGCAACGGTAAAGGATCACTGAGTAATGAGTATATGGTGGCGAAGAGTCAAAACTTCTGGCCATGGATTCATACTTTCGCGCAGAACTGCCGCGGCACAACTATATATAAATCATAAATTGTTTTATCCAGGTGTGTAAGCTTTCACGGCCGGCATTGTTCCAAGTCTTCATGGTTTCCGGGCTTGTAAGCCGTGGTCCGGTGGTATTTCTACCTGACGTACTCCGACATACAAAACCAATGACCAGTATAAGGACGGAATACGACCGAGTAGAGAACTCACCCCCACCACTACACACGGCGCAGTTGACCAATTGCAGAGAGACGGCCTACGACCGAACAGAGAACACACCGGTACTAGGCATAAAAGAAAGGAGGACACCAGTCACTGACACACTGACCTGTGAGCCGCCAAGGAGGACACTTCGACCGCTGCCACATCGCCTTTGAGAATGTCTATCGCAGTTGTAGACGAAACGTCAGGTTATAGAAATACCACCGGACCACGGCCTACAAGCCAGGAAACCATGAAGACTTGGCATAAATTGTTTTATGAATTGACTACATAAGCCAAAACCTACAGCAAATATATTTCTTTTTGATATGAAAGATTGTACTGTAATTTGTGCTTATTCTCAATTTGATTAAACAGCTTGTATAATTGAGGAAAAATGTTATTGCGGTTGGGGACTAAACTGTCTCATGCGGATGTTTATAGAAGTTAAAGTGGACGAGTTTGGAGTTCATTCGTCCCAACTTTTAGCTATATATATAATAAATAAACAAGGTATTTAAACTTGAATCCTGCAAGCATTCTTCAGATGTAATGAAATTATTACACATCTAAAATATAATATGCATGCAGTTTGAGAACGTTTTTCTAGAATTTTGTAGATTATAAAGAGAATAATCTATAAATGATTTTGAATGAGGATACTTTTTTATTGAAATATTTTCATACCGATCTCATCGTCTTCATTTGAATCACTTTGAGGACAGCTTGGTGTATTGGTCTGCGTTTTAGCTTTTGGGGCAAGCTGTCTTTTATTTATTGTAGATTATAGACACGTCGACATCTCAGGTCATTAGCGTCTTTCAACTACACTAAATAACAACTATCTTGAAACTAAAATAACATCACAAAACATCCATGAGCGCAGGCGGGATTCGAACCCACGGCAGTCTAGTCCAGAGGTTGCGGCACTAAGCACGCTAACCACTAGGCTATACTGCCCTCTGGGCAAGCTGTCGCTCATGGATGTTTTGTGATGTCGTTTAGTTTTAATTAATGATGTTATTTGATGTAATTAAGACGCTCGTGACCTATGCTGTCGAGCGCCTATAATTTGACGAGACACGAGCATAAATTTCCGTTCCCGAAATCCAGTCGTTTTCTTTTGATCAAAATAGCGTTGGAATCGTATAAAAAAATAGCCGAGATTGTTGAAGCGCTATTGCGGTTATGTAGTTCATTTAATATTACAAATCCGCAGTTCCCAGAATCTATAAGTCTAAAAACAGATTACCAATTAGATTTTCTGTTCATCTGTTGATAAAATAATTTTAATTTTAAGTAACTATACGTATTTTATTTTACTTCAATAACACATCAATTACCGCATATTATTCTAATCTAACGGTAGAAGTGACACAGCGAGGGGCCAATTTAGTTGTAATTCCCGTTGTAATATTGAATTGTTTTAATGTGACAGAGGCTTTATAAGAGCTACTAATAATAGTAACAAGTTTAACGTAAACGTTGGTACGACATCGGTTATCAATCTTCCCACGATCGTTATGGCGTATCAATCAATCATACCAACGATATATTGTGGGTACATGTTATGAGTGTTGTGTTGGTAACACTTGATGAATCGGTATCTCCGTACAGGTAAATAAAATCACATAAAATTAACGGGGATTCCGTACATATAATCCTGAAACGTCCAAGTTTAACTGAAGTCAGTTGACATTTGGAAAAATGTATCCACTAATCGGGAAAATAAAAGCCGAACTTATGCAAGTATGTATACGCGAAGGGTTCCTAAATTGGAAAAGCTCTGTTGTTTTTGGGAAAAATCGGTGCATGCGCGAAAATGATAACGTCGTTTTTTACTCCCCACCTCTACTTAGGTAGGAAGTATTGAAAAATTTGAGATTTTAACAGATCTTCGCTTTATACCCTAGAAATCGTTTAAGACCATTTTTTGGTTGATGTCTCCATGTGTGGTATGTAAAATTTTTCTCCTTCGATATCGTAAAAATGGAACAAGGATCGTATGTTTTTTTAGGATTACTTACCTCCGAACGGAACCCTATTGATGAGCATACGATGTCTGTCTGTCTGTCTGTCTGTCCGTCCGTCTGTCACAGAGATCTATATCACAAACGGTACGAGGTAGCTAGTTGAAATTTTCACAGATTGTGTATTGTTGTGGCATGAATCCTGGCAAATAATAATTAAATAGAATAAACAAAAAACAGCTTATTGACATTTTCTCCAAACCTAATTAGGTATTCCTTTAATGTAATTATGTGTCGAATGAAATTGGTTCGGAGTCGATATCATTATTAGTGTATTTGCCATATGGCACATACACTATTGGCGTCGGTCGGATGGCGGGACCTAGGAGTCGGACCAAAATTTCTCGACGTTTTATAGCCTCCTGAACACTTTGGCACCATTTTTAGAAATGTTTATATATATATGTATATATATATATATTTATTTATATATATATATATATATGTGTTCGCGGCATAACTCTCGAAAGACTTAATTGATTTGAACGAAATTTGGTAGACACGTTGGAATCCATCACCGCACGGAACCTATTTAAAATGGGCCCAATCGGGCCATTTTAAGGGTAGTTTTTAGGGGTTGAAAAAAGTTTTTGGGCCCAAAAATACCGAAAAAAATCTCAGAATTGTTTCAAAATTGAAATTTAACCCTTTAGTAGAGATTAAAATGTGTTGCTAAAATTTTAACAAAATCGGCACGACAGGACCGGACTTACAAATTTTATGAAAAAACTAGTTTACGGATAGTGATTTATTTGCTAACGGGTGTATTTAATTTGGTACAGAGGTTGCATTGATAATAATATTGAAATTAGGAAAAAAAATATTATTTTAAGGGATGTATTAAGGGGTTAAATTTTTCATTTTGTCCAAAAACAAACTTAAGTTCACATAATAAAGCCACAATGCCTGTATTAGCAAATACACTATATTGTCGGCAGGGTTTTGGCACTGCGACCCGAGTTTTTTTTGTTCTTGAGATACGCGAGCCGAAAAAAAGTTCTCCATGCACAGACATACCTATATCTAAAAACAGTCGATTCCGACTCTAGGGACCTCAAAACGTACAGATGGTGTAACGGTTAGCGTAGCAGGCCTTTGGATCACACTGGTGTGGGTTCGAATCCCACCTCCGCTCATGTATGTTTTGTGATGTGATTTAGTTTTAAGTTATTTGTTATTTGATATGATGTAATTAAAAGACGCTAATGATCTAAGATGTCGACGCGTCTGTAATCTACAATAAATTAAAATTAAATCGAAACGTACAGATGTGTCAAAAATTTTCATTCGCAAAATCGGACCCATAACAGCAACTTCCAAGGGGAAGTTAATGAAATAATCAATCAATTTTGATAATCGTTTTTTTATTTTACTACAACACTGACTAACTGTACACGGCTTGAGAATAGCTGAGAGTGTAGCAATGCTGTTGTTTACATGGCGTTGCTATGGTTCCTCTATTACAAGTTCCCCGGTTCCCGGGTTCTAGCCCGAGAGCTGGTAAAAGTGTCAATTGGATTTTCAATTTATAATTATTAAAAGAAAAATAATGAATTGAAAATATGAATTGGTGCTAGGCTCAAATAACCTTAGCTGTTGGTGGTCTTTAAAACACAATTTAACAATTTAGAGCGTCCAACATCATCTTTCGACTAGCTCAGTTGGTAGAACGTTCGACTGAAAATCTAAAGATCCCTGGATCGTAGATTTTGATGTGTCATAATGAAATCCATAAATAACAAATATAGATATTAATCAATTCGTTTTGTGGATTGATGCATAATAATATGTGAGTGGTAAAACACGATGATCGCTTATTTGAACAAAAATCATTTGTCGAATGACGACAAATTATTTAATGCTGAGTTAATACATTTTAATATGTATATGCAGCGTTAGTTAAATTGGGGGCGTTTAGTCTGTGCCATCGGCGCATTCAACCAAAGGCTCATCGTTTTTATAATGAGATTAATTTGTCGCACACTTCAATGCACGCTTCGCTTACTTCAACTGAATGCTCCCATTGTCCTAAAACATCCATAATATATATTGCGTAGATATATAGTATTTAATTGTTCCATTACTGATGTGAATTCAACCATCTGTTTCATGTCAAAGTTAACCGTTGCTTTTAATTTAAAATGTTTGTGTTACCAAAATCTTTGGATTGAACCATTTTTAAACCGACTTCAAAAAAGGAGGTTTCTCAATTCGACCGTATATATTTTTTATGTGTTTATGTTTTATGTATGTTCGCGGATAACTTCGTCGTTTATGAACCGATTTTGAAATTTTTTTTTTATTTGAAAGGATATACCTACTTTCAGATTGGTCCCATAGAAATTTCATCAAAATCGGTTCAGTAGTTCGGCTGATTTTAATAAAAGTAAGTAACGGCGTGTGATTCTTTAAGGTAAATGTTACTTTTTGACACTAGAAAGTAAAAAATAAAAAACTTTTTAACAAAAAAAAAAAACCTGACCCAGTGGCGTAGTGTTAAAAGGGTTACTGAAAAAAATGAATAAAAAACAATAAAATTAGCTGGTCGCCAATTTCAGACAGTACGTTGCTAAGTGCGGGCGAAGCTTTGACGCCAATGCATTGATGACGTATCGGTATCATTCTAAGATCAATTGGACTCTACCCATCCTCCATTCATCATTTCGGGAAATAGGTAGTAACAATCGATAAAGAACACAATTGTCGAACAAATTATTGACGAACAATTGCCGAACTCGATTGTCGCAAACAATTGCCGGGTAATTAAGTGATAAACAGTGGAACACCGCATCCTAGTGTCATGTGACAGAAACATATGTGAAAACGACGCCGTAGAAACAATGCTACTTATTGTTCTATGTGTTAGAATAATATCAGTGTGTGATTGCAGAAGAGAATGCATTGTATTGGTTGTGAGAAAACTGACAAATGTCGCAGTTTAAATGTTGCATTGTTGCATAAAGCGCGCGCTGCAGCTGTATGTGTCATCTTAATATAATATGTTAAAAAAGATATTAAAATAAATGGTAGGTACTGCTTCATAGCATTGACTTTCGCGCTCAACTGCATCGCGGATTTACGTTCATCGGTAAAAAGGTAAATTGTCCTTATTTGGAGAAGTTGAGAAAAAACTTTTTATAAAAAAAATTTAATCTCCTTCAAAAAAAGCCATTATAAGAAGAGAAAAATAATAAAATTTTGAGGTCAGCGCGAACTTAATAATAGTCTATATAAAGTTTTATTAAGTAAATTGGCGTCGACCTAAAATTTTTTTTTATAAAAAGTTTAATTTTTACAAGCTTTTATTTAACTTGCAATGTATGTTAGTTAATTTGTTTGTTTTTTGTTTGTTTAGAATAATTGATCTAAAGTTTAGATCAAAACTTGCAACTCAATTTTGAACGACTTCCACATATCCGATCGATTTGAAATTTTGTACACATATGTATTCCCGGCGACATATTACATGAATAAATCGTTTTTAGAAGTAAATTCAACCCCTAAGGGGTTCAAACGAGGGTGTAGGGTTTTTTTGACTAATCAACGCCCAGGCCAAATCACTGAAGCTAGAAACTTGAAATTTGGACAGTTAGTTCCTTTTCTGACGTAAGTATCCACTAAGAAAGGATTTTTCGAAATTCAACCCCTATATGGGTGTCAAAGAGGTAAAATTTTGAAAGACTAAAATGAACAAAATAAAATATTAGTAAAAAAAAACTTCTTAGAGACAAGCTTTCATTGAAATGTACTAAAAAGGAAAAAATAATATTTAATAATTTTGGTTCATAATTATTATAAAAGCGGGGGTTGCGACTAATAAACTATCATAGAGATTCAAACCCCCGCTTTTATAATAAATTATTATGAACCAAAATCATTAAATATTATTTTTTCCTTTTTAGTACATTTCAATAAAAGCTTGTCTCTAAAAAGTTTTTTTTTACTTTTTAGTGTGGCTTTGTAATACGTAGTTTGCACGTTATTAACAGACTTCTTTCTTGATATTCGATTTAAGTAAAAATTGTATGAGAACACCTCTACATCTTCCTGGACACAACGGAGTCGAAATCACAGTTAAATCGATTAACCAATCGAGAAGTTAAGACTGAACGAGCATGAAAATATAAATATACGCGTCGATTATTGATAACTTCCTTTTTTTGAAGTCTTAAAAATAAACTAGCTACCTCTATAACCATTTGTGAGCTAAAGCCTTGTGACAGACGGACGAACATACAGACATCGTATGATCAGTAATAGGGTTCCGTTTGGAGATACGAAATTCTAAAAAAAATCAGGTCCGTCGTGGTCACACTCTGTTGAAGTGAAACTTATTAAGTACCTTATTGTAAAAATATGTCTAGATACCTAAATTTTTACTATAGAAAATAAGAAATAAGTTAACATTTTTTGACCGAAATATCCGATCTCCGTTCATAAGAATCGTTAATATGATTCGTTCACTCCTAATAAACGAATCAGTAAATCACAGTAAGCAGCGTATATTATTTTGTATACAAAAAGAAGCGATCAATTCCTATATTGGATAGTCGATCCTCATTGTATTTATAACGAAGAACAGGTGTATCGATGAGTGGAAGAGAGACAACCGTATAGTTTGTTTGAAGAGCTCGACGGAGATAAACCTATACGATATTTTAAATGAATAATGTATGAGATGATATATACGATTTAAAAATTATCTTCGGTTGGTTTTAAGCATTTAAGCTTCATTTACAAGTCTGTCTGTTCATATTATAAATCAGATGGTTAATGGATCAATTGATCCGATTCGTGATTTGTATAGATCAGCCATATATAAGTGATTGCACGGATTATGATCTTATTTGTATTGATAGATAATAATCATATAAATATTAGGGAACGTTTTGACATATTAGTAACAGCTTTTTAAGCTCGGATTCGAACAGTAATTCTTGTTCTGTAGCTATATATAGCAAATAAATGAATGCATTACGTATGCAATAGTATATGAAACACCCATTGGACAATGACGTAAAATGATGCTGTAGTCAGGAAAAATTCATTTTTTCAAACCTGTGTCACCGTAGGGATTCTAACTCTAAACTTTCCACTATCGCGGCGGACTGAGTTAACAATTACTCACACAGTGACACATTTATAGCGGCTAGAAGGTTTATTACTGTGCCCAATAAGGTCTATTTTTGCTCCTTTAATATTCCATCAGTTCTTGAGAATTCCTAGACTATTTAATATCTTAATGCTTAAACTGATGTCTTTAAAATCCTTTGCTAACATTGGTAGCCATAAAGATTCTAACGATTTTTTTGCAAGCACTGTTGTCTGCTTGCGAAAAAAAATGTTGCTTGACATCGACACAGTCTCGTAAAGTGATTTATTAACCTCCTCCTTTTTACTTCCCACCTCTACTATGGTAGGAAAGTAATGGATTTAGTCCGAAAAAAATATTTCGAGATTTTAACAGATCTTCACGTTTTGAGACCCTAGCAATCGTTTAAGATCATTTTCTGACTGATGTCTGTATGTGTGTGTGTATGTGGTCAATTTTTTTTTGAAGTTGGTTAATGAGGAATTTTATATTTGATAAAAATATGCGTACGCTATAAAATTGTCTGTAAGTTAATAAATGTAAATTCGATTATTTTTTACATAACAAAAAATACAGATTTCCAAAGAAAGTCTCAAATTCTTTAGCCACATTGTAAAGTCCAGTTTTTACGACTGTTAAAAAACGTAAAAATGACGGGTAGCGGAGGAGTGGCCTTTCATTTTATTAAACTGAAACGATCAATAAATTAGACTGTATTAAAAAGAGAGAGAGAGAGATTGTGGGGTAATAAAATCTTACATGTAGCGAGCGCAGAGATTAATACGCCATGGTCCTGTTATCAAACTTTTTGACAATGGACTCATACAATAACACCAAACGGCACTTAAGACAAGTTTTGTATATTATCCTCTTTTACCAGCCGATGACTGAATACACCAGGGCTGTCCAACTATAGTACGGTTCGGAAATAATAGAGAGTGAGTCATGCATAGTTGCCAACATCAATATCAGCTGTATTGTCGTCCACAATATACAGAGTGTCCCAAAATTGCTGGGACACAGAGCTACCACGTGTAGTAGAGGTAAAAATAAGTCGATTGGACCCAATTTATTTATATACCAAAATGTACCGTTTGCCCGTGAGAAGAGTTCAAAGTTTACATAAAATTTTGTATATAAAATTTTGTATATAAAATTTTGTATTACAATTTTATTAAACTTGTACTAGGAATATCTGTTAGCATTATTTAAGAAAACATTTTTTTCCTTCGGAACTATGCGGAATACGAAATTTTTACAAGAGTAACAAAATGAAGATAATTAATCAGTCTTCTCGCTAAAAAAAATTGAGAACCGTATTACCACCCCTAAGAAAGTTCAGAAAAAAATGTCAGGGGGTGAGGGTGGTTTTAACCCTTCTACAATAATTTCTTTTGGGTTTCTTTGATTACCGAAAGGAGAGTAATCCTCTAAAATGCACTTTTGTCAATTTTCATTCAATTTGTTTCACTCATTTCTGAACAGCGTACAAAAATGTGTTTTTTTATGTAAACTTTGAACTCTTCTCACGGGCAAACGGTACATTTTGGTATATAAATAAATTGGGTCCAATCGACTTATTTTGACCTCTACTACACGTGGTAGCTCTGTGTTCCAGCAAATTTGAGACATCCAGTATAGGTATCCTCGTCGCTACAGGCCTTTGACTCGTCCCAAAAGACCGCTTCCAACGCGAGCGCTACGAGCGGCGAGACGAGGAAACCGACCACACATTCGCCTTTCGATTCGACTCGCCATTCGTGCGAACGTGTAAACGTACTATTAAACAGAGAAAGAATTTCAAATCGATTCCAGTGGTACTCGAGTTTTAACACAGATAGATATCGACTTGTCGAATTAGATGTTCATTAATATAGAATGAACAGCACTTCTTATACGCGTCGTGTCGGTAGTGTATAGGTAAAAAAAAATTATGATTGCCACCTACCTGTACGCAGTAAGGTTTAAGAAAGGCAGGGGCCTCTGCATGTCACTCATTAGATTTGTCACATATAATTTTATCGCTTTTATATAGCCAGCAAGTGTGACATTACCATCTGACCGATGTATTTAACACTCAACATTTACATATATTCAATTATGAAAAAAGTCATAAAAATACTATAAAATTCTGTTCTCGGTATCAGAAATCTTAACTCTATAATGTATATTATAATAATGTTAGGGCTATCCAAATTATCATACTACATAGGTAGACACAATATACTAAATGACACCGAGACGTAGAGGGCAGTATAGCCTAGTGGTTAGCATGCTTGGTGCCGCAACCTCTAGACTGGACTGCCGTGGGTTCGAATCCCACCTGCGCTCATGGATGTTTTGTGATTATATTTAGTTTTAAGTTAGTTGTTATTTAGTGTAGTTGAAAGACGCTAATGACCTTAGATGTCGACGCGTCTATAATCTACAATAAATAAATAAAAAAAACTCGGGTCGCAGTGCCAAAACCCTGCCGACAATATAGTGTATTTGCTAATACAGGCATTGTGCAGTTATTATGTGAACATAAGTTTGTTTTTGGACAAAATAAAAAATTTAACCCCTTAATACATCCCTTAAAAAATTATTTTTTTTCTTAATTTCAATATTTTTATCAATGCAACCTCGGTACCAAATTAAATACACCCTTCAGTAAGTAAAGCACTTTCCGCAAACTAGTGTTTTCATAAAATTTGTAAGTCCGGTCCTGTCGGGCCTATTTTATTAAAATTTTAGTAGCACATTTTAATCGTTACTAAAAGGTTAAATTCCAATTTTGAAACGATTCTGAGAATTTTTTCGGCATTTTTGGGCTCAAAAACATTTTTCAACCCCTAAAAACCACCCCCATTTTAAATAGGCTTCGTGCGGTGATGGATTCCAACGTGCCTACCAAATTTCGTGAAAATCAATTAACTCTTTCGAAAGTTATAGCCCGTACACATATATATATAAATATATATATATATATACATATATATATATATATACATATATAAATAGACATTTCCAAAAATGGTGCCAAATTGTTCAGGAGGCTATGAAACGTCGAGAAATTTTGGTCCGACCCCTAGGTCCCGCCATCCGACCGACGCCAATAGTGTATGTGCCATATGGCAAATACACTAAAAAATAGACATCGAGACGTTATCACTCGACAACGGCTATTGTTCCGGTCTCCACCCACTTAACCTCATGGTAAAAAACATTAGACAGCAGCAGAGAGGGTAACGGTTGTCCGCTGCTAGAGGTTGCTAGTGAGGGCTATATGCTTTGCCAGTGAAGTCACTGTGTCGTTCTAACTTCTAAGAGTAATTGGGCTATAATATAAATAATGATATTATATGGAGGACCGATTGCATGTTCCAAAATCATTTTTCAAAATATTTTTGAATTATTATTAAAAATTTAAGTGGAATTTGCCAGAAAGTCACGATATTGTGATAGGTTAAGAACAGTCAGCGTTTCCCAAACTTTTTCTATGACGGAGCGTTTACAAATTCTAAAATTTTAACGGAACACCTTGGTTTCCTAGGTGTCAAAACATTTTTCTCTTTGGCGCAGCATTTAGAATCATACGAGGCTTATATATTATAGTTTTCATATTTTTTCACGGGCTTTCCGCGGAACTTAGTTTGAGAAACTTAGCTATAAGTAAAATCTTAGCAAAATTTTGGGCATCCCTAATACAAATCGCTAGTGTTAATATTTACTTAAGAACATTTAAGAATATCTTTTATATTAAAATATTTTCGTCTGCAAAAATTTTCTGTAACTAATTTTTATTGACTGCAAGTGACTACTGCTTTTGTTAACAGTGTATTTTTTTAAACGTGATTTAATGACAATATTTAATAGCAAAAAATATACAGAAGCTGTCTTTAAAACCGAACGTGTATTCTTAGAGCGCAAGACTTAAATAATAAAAAACTCGGGTCGCAGTGCCAAAACCCTGCCGACAATATAGTGTATTTGCTAATACAGGCCTTGTGGCTTTATTATGTGAACTTAAGTTTGTTTTTGGACAAAATGAAAAATTTAACCCCTTAATACATCCCTTAAAATAATATTTTTTTTCCTAATTTCAATATTATTATCAATGTAACCTCTGTACCAAATTAAGTACACCGTCAGCAAATAAATCACTATCCGTAAACTAGTGTTTTCATAAAATTTGTAAGTCCGGTCCTGTCATGCCGATTTTGTTAAAATTTTAGCAACATATTTTAATCTCTACTAAAGGGTTAAATTCCAATTTTGAAACAATTCTGAAATTTTTTTCGGTATTTTCGGGCCCAAAAACTTTTTTCAACCCCTAAAAACTACCCTTAAAATGGTCCGATTGGGCCCATTTTAAATAGGTTCCGTGCGGTGATGGATTCCAACGTGTCTACCAAATTTCGTTCAAATCAATTAAGTCTTTCGAGAGTTATGCCGCGAACACATATATATATATATATATATATATATAAATATATATATACATATATATATAAACATTTCCAAAAATGGTGCCAAATTGTTCAGGAGGCTATGAAACGTCGAGAAATTTTGGTCCGACCCCTAGGTCCCGCCATCCGACCGACGCCAATAGTGTATGTGCCATATGGCAAATACACTAAAAAGGGTATGACTATGTGCCTCCCCACATAGCGTATACGGTCGAGGTTATTTACTTCATACATTTTAATTTTTACTTCTCCCCTCGCAGAATTTTTAAAATTTATTTAAAAAAAGTGTGCGTGTGTCTATGTACGCACGTCAGAAGTTATGCTTCTTTTACGTAACAAAACAAAAATAACTCAAAAATTTTATCCCTCGTGCCAGTACTAAACGTTTGTAAAAAAGATGATAAAATAAAGATATTAAATAAATTAATTTAATTTAATAAATTATTAATTTATTAAATATGTTTATTTAATATATTTATAAGTATCTAATTATTTATTAAAAAAAAAAAAAATTCATGTTTGTGTTGAGTTTTGAACCCGAGACCTATTGCTTATGAAACCACGACGTTACCGGTAGACCACGGAGACGTCTTATACCAGTGCTATATAATAGGATGTTATAATCAAGAAAAATAATACTGTGAAATCAGTACGGTTTGGAGTACGAACTCATATTTAACGAGAGCGGCACACACGAGAATTTGTATGGCAAAAGCTTTTATTAATGTTATTCAAAACCGAAAACGCTCTTGCCACATTAAGACTGTTGTAACGACTAGTTATTACTAACGACTAACTTCATCCTGTTAAATTTTCGTGACGCGAGGCGCGCACATCCTAAAAATTCACTCTCACCATTTTTTCCATAACGCGCCAAAAGAAGTATAACTTCAATAAAATTCATAGATATCATACCATCTACACTTACATAAGTACCTATCCAAAGCCTGCTTACAGTATAGGTGCGCTATTTTGAAACGTCAAAAATTTGATTTTTAAAATTATAAAGTTTATAAGAAAACGAATTTTTCCTGGGACGAGACCTAGGTATGTAAAAAAAAATTTGCAAGGCAGACGATGATAATTCTAGATACTGACAACAAAATACCATATACAGTAAATACTTTCATTTTGAATCCTTCAGCCACGAAGCCATCATATAAAATCAGGATCGATTGTTATTCTACTCGTGGCAGTTGAAGATTAAAGAATGATCCAGTAAACTTTTGTACGGTCAGAGTTTGAACTAAAAGGGCTTTTCGATTCGAAATTTCATATTGAATATGCTATCAAATTCCTAGCCATGACACATCTTGTACAAATCAAAGTTGATCATTTATATGTAATCTATCATTTGTATGTTTTTTTGCGATAATAATTTAGTAACATTATTATAATGGCCGCATCAATAAGTTAATTTTGAAGAAGAGATCGCGTTCCTTGTGCAAAGGTGGAATGCCTCTGCACTCTGCAGGCATTCCGAAAGAGCAATGACTGCTTCATTTGGCCGAATGTCAGATAGTCTCAGAGATGGACGTCCATCTTCTGGAGCGTTTGAAGAGACGAATCTCTATGATTTATAGTTTGAACAATTGACATGCGCACTTGTATATTATACTGCTTAATGTTAGCGTGTAAACAGATGTTTCCGTCAAAATGACCAGACATACCAACCTCTTTCAATATAAATAGTGTTATTGTGAATCATTCATAATAACTATTTGTTCGATCAGTTGGTAATAGTAATAATCGATTGCGATACGTTTGAATAAATGATCGTTGGCCTTCTTTGATTTAAATGATGTCTTCTAAAGGTGACTTGATCAACTATAATAATATAGAATTATATACGTTGCTTGCAAATAAAAAAGATAATTATTCGAAAATAATTTTTTCTTTTTTTTTAATAAATAATTTTCGTAAGTTTTCAAAGTGATTTCGGTACAAACACTACAAACAGACAATAATTCTGGGAACGTATTCTTTCAGATATAAAACTCCCCCGAAAACTCCAAAATTTTCGTCATAATAAATGAAATTGCAGAGATAGGTACTTTTTTACATTCCAAGTTCTAGGTATAA
This sequence comes from Mongoloraphidia duomilia, assembly GCA_039654895.1. Taxonomy (NCBI): domain Eukaryota; kingdom Metazoa; phylum Arthropoda; class Insecta; order Raphidioptera; family Raphidiidae; genus Mongoloraphidia; species Mongoloraphidia duomilia. The sequence goes on from CM077523.1 coordinate 8,166,024, forward strand.
GGACATGGGCATGTAAATGACTTCCAAATGCCAGCCTAGCGTTTGTAGTGACTTGGGGCTTGTGGAAGGCTTGGCAAGCGTGTAAACCCGGCATAATATCTCTTATTAAGCATTATTTTGTAACTCCCACAGAACGATCGCATACTCCATACAATATCTGTTTCTTTAACTTTGCTGGGGGCATGTTGGTGGACGTGGAATCACGTGTATTCGAATCTTTACATGTCTATGAGCCAGAACTAATCGTGGCAAAGCAGAATCGAATTATAGGTTTTAATTTAGCAAAGCGATCACCCGGAAATCTTCTTCTTCATTGCATTAATTCACACATTGTAACAGATTAATAGTTGTTAACAGTTGTTACACGGCTATTGGTTTGTCTGATTGACGACCTGAGTACTACAGTAATAATAGCCAACGGACGTCATGCTGATCATTTTTTTGAAGCGGATAGAGAAATTCATCAATTTATTATTGAACAGAAAATAAATACTCTACAGGCAGACATCCAGAGGTGTCAAATACAAACCATTAAAGAAATGGTGATCGCAAAAACGAATTATACTTAACTCGATACGATTTTGTTTTTCTGTTATACAAGGACTGGTCAAAAATTCACTCTTCAGTTTTTTTGAAGTGAAAACTTCTTTAGACGCGTTAGGCACTTTTTGCCTGGGTACTGAAATAACGTGAAGCGTTCGCAAAAAACCGTAAGAATTCGCAACCTAACTGTTCGCAAGCTGACCTTAAGAATTCGCAACATACTTATATCATAAAAACGGCCGTCTAGACACTTCCATTCATAGCGCAGTTGATTACGTCTTTGCTTTCTATGCATATAGGAACCTGGGTTCGAGACCTGATGGCAGCGTAGGATTTTTGGCGTTTTTTTTTTTCTTCTAAATTCTACATGATATTTATTTATATATTTTTTTATTTTTGTTATATTCTTTCTTTGACAATAATTATAATTTTCTTGAAACCAAGGTGGAATTAATTAAAGATACATATATCTAATTATTTATTAAAAAAAAGCATGTTTGTGTTGAGATTCGAACCCGAGACCTATTGCGTATGACGCGACGCTACGTATATCTTACATAGCAATGCTAATATAATTGGTGATATCTAGTATTTACTAAATAATAATGTAAACAGTACGACTGTTACAGTACGAACTCATTTTTAACGAGAGCGGCATAAACGAGCTTTTGTATAGCAATAGCTTTTATTAATGTTATTCAAAACTGAAAACGCTCTTGTCACATTGTGACTGGTGATAATAAGGTATTATAATCATGAACTTCCGACTAACTTCATGGTGTTACTTTCGACTAACTTCATGGTGTTAAAACGTAAAAATTCACTCTCACCATTTTCCCATAACGCGCCAAAAGAAGTATAACTTCAAAAACAATCAGTAAACAACCTTTACGTCTCCTTATATAATGAATGAATGAATAGTGAATTATAGACGCTCGACAACAGAGGTCATTAGCGTCACGTCTCCTTATACTTATTCCTCGCACTTAGGTACGTCATTAGCTTGGAACGGGCCTTAGTTGTGCGTTCTCTACTTCATCGCTAAATAGCCTAATCAAATCCGGACAGGCCGGACTTGTATATACTCGTATTTGGTCGGCCACGACTGTAAAAATCCGGACATGTCCGACTAATTCCAGACACCTGGCAACCCTATAGGTGGAACCATTTATCGTCCAACTTTTTGACCAGCCCCATACGGAACCAAGTTATCCATTAATTCACCGCATGCTTAAAATTCACCTGACGACGACTAAACATCTTCTATTTATCAAATTAATTAGAATCTATTCATATGAATTTGTAATTAAAAATCGTTCTAAGATTGATTTCTTGTTCAAATGTATTTCATTCATTGTAAATTAACACTTTTCTTAAACGCTGTTAAACCCTAACGTTTTTTTTTTATCTCACTCTTATTCTATGCAAAAGCACGAGAAGATGAAACATTTTTTTAACTATATTAACCTTTTTTTGTATTCTCTTCATTATATCAGGTTATAATGCATGCTTTGCAAAAAGTATGTTAGAAAAAGAATTGCTGTAATCAATTTCCATTGTAATGTGTTGATAGTGATAAATATTGCTTTTGCTATTTTTGATTTAATGTACCTATTGAACATATTGAATATCTATGGCCAAAACGTAAAAACGCTTATGGCGATCTTTTTTTCTGTATTTTTTCCCTTATACGGATTATCTCATAGTGATGTAAAAATACGTTATTAAACTTTTTGTGTATTAAACCCATGGTATAATACCGCATTTTTTCAGTATAAAACGGTTTTTTACTTATTCACACTACGGTTACGGTGCATTATTCAGTAATGCCAATTACATAATAGGGAAAGTTCCTGTTCTCATTTTGGTATTAAACCGTTTTAAACGGCGTTAAACGTTTTATACGTGCTGTATAAAATAGTAAAATACGCAGTATTTATACCTAGTGTAAAACTGGGGTACCATATCGGTGTTGAAAAGTTAGTTCGAGTTATGGCGGACCGTTTCGGTACTCAAACTCGATTCTAGAACCCAACCCTTGGTATGCTATGCGGTCGACATACCGAATCTATCCTTTTTTATACTCTAAGGTTTATATACTTAAACCCGGTTCCAGTTTGTAAGGTTCATATAATAAGTATATAAACTTCAATCGATTCTTTTTAAGGCAATAAATTATTAACTGCAAGCCAAGTGCAGTTAAACTCGACAAATACTTACAATTCCCATCATGTATTGATCATTAGTACTCTGGCAGCGTTGCATTATTGTGTAGTAATATTACCTATGTATTGAGTATTATAGTAACTTCATAAATGCATTTACACAAATATTTTGCATTTTAATAACATCCAGCAAGGTATTTTGCTGTTACAAAGTTGGTAATATATATGATTTGATTAGGGATTGGTAGTGATGTAAAAATACGGTATTAAACTTTTTTGTGTATTAAACCCATGGTATAATACCGTATTTTTTCAGTATAAAACGGTTTTTTACTTTTTCAACACTACGGTTACAGTGCATTATTCAGTATTGCCAATTGAAAAATAGGAAAAGTTCCTGTTCTCATTTTGGTATTTAACCGATTTACACGGTATTAAACCGTTTTAAACGGTGTTAAACGTTTTATACGTGCTGTATAAAATAGCAAAATACGCAGTATTTATACCTAGTATAAAACTGGGGTATATTATTTTTTTACATACCGTATAATACTGTTTTATACAAACGTTTTATACCAGAGTATTATACGCATTTACATCACTAGAAATTGGTTACATCCACGGTGGTATTAGACATTTCTACTCGCATTGTAATATACTTCTAAAATCATGACTTTTTTGGGATTCCGTGGCCAAATGTCAAAAACGGAACCCTTATAATTTGATACTGACTCGCTCTTCAAAACTAATAGGGTATTACCCGTTGGCCTAGAATCTTCACATTTGGCTCGAAACGGTCTAATAGCCCAAGTAAAGGAAATAATCCGAAAATCATTAAATTCTAAGTCTATGTGGAATTATTACGTGACAAAGCTTAATTTTTATTTACAACAATGAGTTAAGTTTTTTGTGGTTATAATATAATAATTATTAAATAGACAGTAGCCATTCCTGCACAAGCAAATACTTTTCTTAATAAAAATATAAGAGCACTGTGGTTGGAATAAAAACAAAAATAAAGATAGTTACTTCTTACCACAACAGTTTTATTGATGGATGTACATTTCGAAAGCTATGCTTTCATCTTCAGCAAACACTATACTTGAATGAAATAATACAAAACGTTTTGTATTATTTCATTCATGTATAGTGTTCGCTGAAGATGGACACATAGCTTTCGAAATGTACATCCATCAATAAAACTGTTGTGGTAAGAAGTAACTATATTTATTTTTGTTTTTACTTTTCTTAACGAATCAGTTCGGCAACCTGCCATCGTGATGTTAAACGTCAAACAATTAAGATATACAAGGAAAAAATCAGAAGCCACTGTCAGGACTTGAACCCGAAATTACCAGTTTCCGGCTGGTTGAGTTACCACTTACTCACACAGTGCCCCGAGAGGAAAAAAACAGATCCCACTCTCGGGGCACTGTGTGAGTAAGTGGTAACTCAACCAGCCGGAAATTGGGAATTTTGAGTTCAGGTCCTGACAGTGGCTTCTGATTTTTTCCTTTTATATCTTGTTTGACGTTTAACATCTCGATGGCAGGTTGCCGACTGATTACGTTGCTACTGTCTATTTAATAATTATTAATTTTTATTCGTTCCATTCTAACGATTTTACGCCCGTGCCTAAAAATGTTTCACATAAAAAAATCGAATACATACTTATTGTTATAACGGTACGGTACCCTCATGGAGCGAGTCCTCCATCACTTTTTTGAAGCGGGAGGCTGAAGTATCTCGTATAGTTTCATCCTTTGGAACTATGTACGACAGGCGGCTATACATCGCGACATAGCGGGCAATGCATATAAAACAATGCAGATATGTAGAACACAATATTATTACAAGAAATCATATTTATGTTTGCTGCTGGATTTTATATTAAACGGCTGGAAATATCATGTACAATGGACGTGTCCCGCATAATTATAGAAATTACTGCACTTTGATTTATTCTTAGATATAACTCTATAATTTACCTGTTTTGTCGTACAATAGCTGTAATTCCATTATACCTACAATATACATGGTGCAAAAAAGAGTGTGTGTACCTACATATGTATACGCACGTCAGAAGTTATACTTCTTTGGCGTACAACAAAACAAAAATAACTCCAAAAATTTTATCCCGCGTGCCAGTACTAAAAGTTTGTAAAAAAGACGATAAAATAATAAAATAAAGATATTAAATAAATTAATTTAATATAATAAATTATTAATAATTTTATTAAATGTATTTATTTATTATATTTATATCTAATTGACCTGTTGCGTATGACGCGGTGGTGCTATCCGTTACGCTACGTACATCTTGCGTAGAAGTGCTATATAATAGGGTATTATAATCATGAACTTCCGACTAAATTTTCGTGATGTGATGCGCGCGCATCGTAAAAATTCACTCTCATCATTTTTCCATAACGCGCCAAAAGGAGTGTAACTTCAAAAACAATATAGTAATATAATATTTATAGGACATACAGAAGTGACCAAAATAAGTCGGAAAATCCTTATAAAGAGGTGTCCTAAAATTAACCGTTTCAGAAATATGATTAAAGATATGTATATAAATTATCTTCATCTGTGATTAAATAGATGTATATAAATTATCTTCCTCGTGATTTGCTTTCAATTTTACAGATCGGTAAGCGTGACACAGTAGATCTAGTGAACCAGTCACAGGCTGAATAATGTCTATTACGTTATTTGGATAGCGGCATAACCTGTTAAAAATTCGATTGAAAAATACACACTTTTGAGATTTTTTAAAACTTTTTAAACTTCTCATAATTCCATAATCTATTTGTAATGTAGATTCCAGCAAAAAGAAATGTGGGGCGATCCCATTGCTAAACCTTTTAATGAACAACGTTTCGCCATAAATCATGTCTTCAAGATTTTAATTAATTAAACGTTATTAAAGCATTTAACAAATAAAAAGATTGTTAATCTTTTACCTCGTATCCCGTTTTTATGTTTAAGTACCTAACATAATAACAGTTTTTATAGTACGGTTCGAAAATAATACTCAGTGAGTCATGCACTTATAGTTCACAATATAATATAAACGGAACAGTTTTTATGTATGGGACGGGTATATATGCATTTAATTATTGTTTCATTGCTTTTCCGTTCCATTAAGCTTGTTAAGTAACTATGCATGACTCACTGCCTATTAGTTTCGAACTGAACTATAGTTAATTAATTTCTTTTGATTGATTCCGAGTAATCATTATAGTTATTGGTTGACTATTTGTATATTTCGAACCCGATTGACGACCGTTTACCATTTAAACGCATACATGCGAATAGTTGAGCATCGACGATGTTCAAATGTTTGCACGTCCACGCACGCGTCCTGCGTTCATTATCGTGACATCGTCTCGTCATGAACTGCACAGAGATCCTTGGTGTACGAGCGAAGAGAGCAAGAAACGGCGCCGGGTCTGCTAAATAAAAACCGGAATTGATCAATGATCTTGTAATTGTAAATTGCGTCAACTGCACTATGGATGGTGTGTCAACTTTGCAAGCAACCTTTGGCGACTCGCTGGAGCCGTTCGTTTGTTATTGATGCTCATTTATTCTGTGAATACTGGATATCTACCTCGTACAATTGCTTATCGAGAAATACAGGGGAAATTAAATTACATCGTTATTGATTAAAGATAAATGTGTCAAAATTATACGTTGCTACCGAAATATTAAGTTTGGTTTTTGACGTGAATAACGTCTAATGTCTCTTGCTGGGGTGGCTTTTTAGAAATATTAGATGTCGAAAGTCAAAGCACACCATGTATATCTAAAGGTACGTGCAGTATCGTGCTGGGATTCTAGATGGTAGCGTAGATCATAGCAGGGCTTGCTTAAATTAATGCATAGTTATATATATATGCGATCGTACACAACGAAGCAGTGAGTGTAGCAGGTATAAGCGCTGTTACAGGAGCTGGTAGATTCAAGAATGTATCTCACCATTCTTTCAGCGCGCTGACTACTACAATCAACGTGTGACAACTGCCAAATGGCCGTTACAAGTTTTGCAATGGATGTGACTAGTTTAATAAGTGAAATTTTGCCAGTTTTTATTTAATTTGTTTTGAGTTTTTTCTAAGACGTATTTAAAAGTTCCATACGTAAATATTAAAAAAACCGGTTTGGGTAAAATTTTAATTCTTGGTATAAATGATGAAATTCGCCATGTTTAGATCGTTTTCTATTAGGGTGGACATGATAGCTCCTACCCAAATTTGTATTTAAAATATACCACTTTGTAGCAGAAGAACACAAATATTCGTCTTCGCTATCTGACATTTCAAACGCGATTTAAGCTTGTATCAAAGCTTCGTTGTGCAAACCTATAAGCGCTTATAATTTCAGCCACCATCTACCATACATGCTATTATTTAGAATCCCAGCTGTGTACTGGACGTACCTTAAGAACACGTTTATTCTCCGTCTCTATATCTTTTGCAGCGACACTTTTTTGGGTGACTCCTCTGTCATGATCTCTGTGTGGGAAATACCCTATAGTTTAGCCCTTGTTACACGCATGCGTTCACTATTAATATTTTCCCAACCTTGTTTAAGGCATGAGATAGGTTGGTAACCCCTATACAAATAAATAAAACATGATAATAAAAACACTTAAATTTTGAATTAAATTGTATTTCATTCATTTCAGATGCGTTCGGTGAGTTTTTCTAGTGGATTTGTTTTTATCCATGTTCGTACAATATTTAATTTTCTGTTTTGAAGTTGGCTTTTGTAATGGCGCCTGCTTGATTTAATAAATGAATAGTAGTATGTGCTACTGATCTCTATATTAACTGGATTGACGATCCTTGTGAAACAAACATGGGAACAATAATGACTATTTCCATGTGCAGTCGCGGACTTAAAAAAGTTTACACCTGTATCATCTAGTTACCGGTTTTTTTAATTTTTGCATATTGTAATTTGGCTTTTGATAGTATTACTAAGGTTACATCCTAAAAATTCAATAAAAAATTATTTTCAAAACATCTCATTTGTTTATTATACAATCCAAATTACTCAATATTATTCAATTAAAACATAAAAAGATTTGATAATGTTTGATATTAGCAAATTCCTTCCTCCAATGTTGCAATGATTATTCATTTTTGTTCATTGTTTTAATAATTTCCAGGCATTTAAACGACAGTTATTTCTTTTAATTTTTGACACTTACATTTACCTATTAAAAACTAAATTTGTTGCTAAGCTACTGACTTTTTGTGACCTCACTGAAAAACTCAAGTGTAAACTTTATTAAGTCCGCGACTGTACATAATAATAATAACTGTATCAAGCTTTGTCTATTTACTCAATGTGCGGTGAGTGAAGCCAACAAAGAGAACAAATATATTTGCATCTCTTTTTTCGACGTTATTCCCTGGTTATTCCGGCAATATGTTAGCATGGCCAATACCTCCCTTTATCAAAAGTTCTATGTCTTTATCTATGACAGTAGCCAATCAGAACCAATGATCTATTACCACAAAAAAGAAAGATTTAATTGTGGCTTCGCGATTTTCGATCTATCATCTGTACTGTAACTTAATACCTATGTACATGACTGTTTCCTATTAAAAATCATTGCCAGAAACACAATGGCGTTTATTTTATTAAACGGTTTTATTTAGCTTGACCCCGTATATTTGTTTGTTACTTTGTTCTAAATCTTGCGACAGCTTTTTCAACTACTTCTACTTAACCGATTCTTATGAAACTTTGCACACACATTGAGTTCCTGTGACAATACAATATTATGATAATTTCAACTTGGTAACGAGGATCTGATGATGGAATGAGGAGATGGACAGTTGAAAGAATGAGGAGTTTGCATAATGATACGGGCCAGAAATCAAACTAAAAACTAGAAAATAAAAATAGGTGAGAAAACTTTTAAGTTAAACGGTTTTATTTTAAATCATCAGCTGTATCAAAAACTAGAAAATAATTAGGACACAAACCAAGGGGCACTTTGTGTCGCTGCGTCAGCGGAATAAGTAATAAAAAATTTAATACGATACCTAAAGCATTTAAGGAGATACAATTTTTTTGATATCTGTATACACTTGATCTCGCACGGCCAGAATGAGATAGATAATGCATTAGATATATGAACTGTGTTAGTGGGCCGTGATGTTTGGCGTAAATGACGCAAGTCGTTCGAAAGGAAAAATAGAGATGTGATCTATTTCGAAACCGAAGAGAGGACAGTGTGGTCCAGTGGTTAGCGTCGCAGCTTCTGGATCAGACTGTCGTGGGTTCGAATCCCGCCTCTGCTCATGGGTCATTTAATTCAATTTGAAAGGACAGTGTGGTCTAGTGGTTAGCGTCGCGGCCTCTGGATCAGACTGTCGTGGGTTCGAATCCCGCCTCCGCTCATGGGTCATTTAATTCAATTTGAGAGGACAGTGTGGTCCAGTGGTTAGCGTCGCAGCTTCTGGATCAGACTGTCGTGGGTTCGAATCCCGCCTCCGCTCATGGATGTTTTGTGATGTCATTTATAGTTTTAAGTGAGTTGTTATTTGATGTAAACAAGACGCTAATGACCTAAGTTGTCGACGCGTCTATAATTTACAATAAAATAAATAAATCGAAACCGAAGTGCTAGACAAAAAAATCCAACGGCATTTTTTAAGTTAGATGAAGCTCATTCCAACGATTTAAAAAAAGGTAGTTTATATGGACTCGTTAACTGTTAGGAGAACATAAAAATATAAGCGGTATAAACTGCAACGACAATATGCAAAGAATTTTATGTTAAAGTATATTTGATTTCGTCGTTGGCTGTGAATGAGTTGAGGAGCAGCCGCAAAGGATTTTTAACAGTCAAACAAATCACATAAATGCAAGTGTGACACAGCGTATGTGGCAATATTAACAAGCATTTTCGTTTCAGCACGTCGTTTATTATTATCTGGTCTGAATGCAAAACCGCATATGTCAAATCGTTTGTATTTATTATGGTTCCATAGCCAAATGGCTAATACGGCAGTTTGAGTTAAGGTACGTGCAATATGGAGCTGGGATTCTAGATGGTAGCGTAGATCATAGCAGGGCTTGCTTAAATTAATGCATTGTTATATATGCGAGCGTACACAACGAAACAGTGAGTGTAGCAGGTACAAGAGCTGGTAGATACAAGAATGTATCTCACCATTCTTTCAGCGCGCTGACTACTACAATCAACGTGTGACAACTGTCAAATGGCCGTTACAAGTTTCGCAATGGATGTGACTAGTTTAATAAGTGAAATTTTGCCAGTTTTTATTTAATTTGTTTTGAGTTTTTTCTAAGACGTATTTAAAAATGTTAGGTTCCATACGTAAATATTCAAAAAACCGGTTTGGGTAAAATTTTAATTCTTGGTATAAATGATGAAATTCGCCATGTTTAGATGGTTTTCTATTAATAGAGTGGACATGATAGCTCTTACCCAAATTTATATTTAAAATATACCACTTCGTAGCAGAAGAATACAAATATTCGTCTTCGCTATCTGACATTTCAAACGCGACTTAAGATTGTATTATCAAAGCTTCGTTGTGCAAGCCTATAAGCGCTTATAATTTCAACCACCACCTACCATACATGCTACCATCTAGAATCCCAGCTGCGTACTGCACGTACCTTTAGAATTGGGAGCCGTGTATGCTGAGAACATGGCGACCGCATGCGCAGCAAGTACTTCTATGGTAATTTAGATGAGATTTCTTTAAGTCGTGACATAAGTGTGTTTGCCTTTCGGCCACATTTTATATTTGTGTCGGTTGGCGTTCAGTCGTCGGTTCAGCCAGTTCGCGGTTCAGCTTTTTTAATCCGTTTCGCAGAGACAACGCATGAATGCATTTTCAATGTCACCATAATTCATGCATTCATTTTACGACGCACCGCGTTGGCCGTACGGAGAGAACTTAAATCAAAATAAATCGTTTAGCGTGTTTCTATCGTGGCCACATAGCAAAGTGGGTTGTCCCATTGTGTCTAAGATCTGAAGGTACTGCTGACAGTATTGTACCTACCATATTTGACTCTATAATTCTCAACTTTGAAATATTGTTTGAAAAAATGGTGTTTGAAATAATTTCACCTACATGAATAGCTCTTGCTACTATGATGATTCACATCTACAACATAGCTATAATTAGTAACTTAATAAGATTTATACGGCTGAATTGCAATTGAAAATTTTTCTTTGGAAAGCAGCCAATTATATAATTGATTCGAAACATATTGATATATCTAGGTACTTATGTATTTAATATATCCCATTTAAGGGTGTTTGAAATAATTTTCACTTTCATGATGAGCTCTCGCTAGAACAAAGATTCACACGTACTACCTAGCTATAATAAATTAACTCTCGCATGTTGTGAAAATCAATTGATTCCGAAGCATATAAGGAGAGTGTTTGATTAGTAATCTTGTCACGGTTGAGTAAATGTAAGCTCATTTCGCTGCGAAAGTGGAAAGGTTCAGGCTAGAATCCTGACTGTAACTATGGTTGGTAAAATGGTTTTTTCCAATATGTTTCGAATAAATTATATAATTGGCTGCTTTCCAACGAAAAATTGTTAGATTGGTAATCATGTCACGGTTGAGTAATTGTAAGCTCATTCCGCCGTGATAGTGGAAAGGTTCAAGTTAGAATCCTGCCTGTGACTATGGTTGTCAAAATGATTGTTTCCGATATTTGTAGGAATCAATTATGTAATGCTCTTCCAATAAAACATTTTCAATTGCAAAACAGCTGCTATAAATGTATTTAATATATTTTAAAATATATGACTGTGCGCTTACCTAAGGTTGTTAGCCCTTACAAGTGTATACGTAATATAGTATATGGCACGGTGTCCGAGTCTAAACGTCAGACGGTCGGAGACAAAACGTTCTGACATAACTATATAAGATCCAAGGACAAAAAATAAATGTTGCTATAATTTAACCATAAGATTAAGTAGGTATCTAAATGTTCGAGATAAGGCGGCCGGAACATAAGATCCAAGGACAAAATAAATTTCGCTATAATTTCGTCATGATCCAAGTTTCTAAACGTCCTGTACAAAATGTCCGAAACATAAGGTCCAAGGACAAAATAAAAAGATCCAAGTATAAGAACTACCTACGTAGATAATATCCAGGACTGGAAAATTTTATTTAAACAGGATTTTTGTCGCAGGGTGCAGGGTCAGAGTTTTTGGCGTAGGGTGCACGGTTAAAGTTTTTGTCGTAGGGATTCAGGGTCAGAGATCAGTGTGTAAATACGCCCCTGATCAAAATAAATAGAAGTTCGTGAACTGTATCATTATTACGCAACAAAGTGTGTTTATTGAACCTTTAGGTACATGATATTATAACAGGTAGCCGTTGAGTGTATTATGTCGATACAAATGGTCATTGATAGTGATTTGATTTCTCATAAGTCAGACCATTAATAATGCCCTGCGTGCGGCATTGTGCTGTTGCTGTTGTTGTTGTCCATAATACTGTTACTGTTGTTATATTATATACAGCCTGTTGCCTCTTTTGACTGCAGCTTCGCCAGTTGTTGCAGACGATCGCCAATGGACGTCGGTTCAGGGCTGGAAGCACCGTTCTCTTTATCCAAAACCCAAATACTGGATGTGTGCTAAACCTAGATACTTACTCGATGTGTGCTAAACCCAGATACTTTATGTGTGCTAAACCCAGATACTCGATGTGTTCTAAACCCAGATACTCGATGTGTGCTAAACCTAGATACTTACTCGATGTGTGCTAAACCCAGATACTCTATGTGTATACTCAACCCATGATACTCGATGTGTGCTAAACCCAGATACTTTATGTGTGCTAAACCCAGATACTCTATGTGTGCTAAACCCAGATACTCGAAGGGCTTGAGAATAGCCGAGCGTGTAGCAGTGCTGTTGTTTACATGGCGTTGCTATGGTTCCTCTATTACAAGTCTCCAGTTCGCGGGTTCTAGCCCGAGAGCTGGTAAAAGTGTCAATTGGATTTTCAATTTATTATTAAAAAAAATAACAATGAATTGAAAATATGAATTGGTGCTAGGCCCAAATAACTTTAGCTGTTGGTGGTCTTTAAAACACAATTTAACAATTTTAACAGATATACTCAATGTGTGATAAACCCAGATACTCGATGTGTGATAAACCCAGATACTCTATGTGTGCTCAACCCAGATACTCGATGTGTGATAAACCCAGATACTTGATGTGTGATAAACCCAGATACTCGATGTGTGCTAAACTCAGATACTCGATGTGTGATAAACCCAGATACTCGATGTGTGCTAAACCCAGATACTCGATGTGTGCTAAACCCAGATACTCGATGTGTGCTAAAATTCGTGTGGACATGTTTTGTTACAATTTTTACCAGGAATAACAATTACTGTTGTGAGAGAGAAATTGTAGATATAGACGCTTGACCCCTCTTGTGACAGACATAGAGTCGATCTAAGTAAATCCCAAAATCATTTGTGGGAATACACAAATGAAGAGAAAAGTATAGGTATTTTGTGTTGGGTGCGTGGCAAAAAATATATATAACTCGTGCGTAATGATATTATGACTTATGACCCGTATGACTGTTAAAACTCATTATCACATATTGTCACTACTGGTCAGTAATATTCCTCATTACGTAACTAGATATACAATCTACGATTTTAATTTTCTCTGTTGATCTCATTTATTCCATCCTTGTTCCAATATAGCCATAAGGTACACGCGTAACACCGTGTTGGACAATTCTCGGCACATTATTGCCGTCTGTAAGAAGATCTGTGTGATTTATATTATGTAATACGTTCGGACTGCAATGTTATACATCGGGAATCATCATTGTCTTGTTAGGTACGTGATAATACACTGAAGAAATCAATCCGTTAGATTATTCTGTCTACTTTTGTCGACGCTTTTCATAAGTTATCCGCTTGATAATAAAAATTGAGTTCACGGTATTCTCTTGAAATGTGTAACATTATGACGTCACTATCCTGTATTATACAGTATGTAAACAGGTAAGGATGTACATATAGGGTATTTAGCATTGGAAAAAATGTTTGGATCAGAATGAACTATGACTCATAATTTACGTATTTATATAGGGTTGCTGTGGTAATTTTAATAAAATAGTAAATTATAGTCAAAGCTCATTCTGATCCAGTCATTTTTTCCCAATGCTAAATCTTCTATGTACACCTTACGTGTTTACATACTGTACATATACCTTGTTCCAGATTGATGTATATGTAGAGAATTTAGCATTGGGATAAAATGAATGGATCAGAATAATCCATGATATTCTTAATGAGAACACCCTGTATAGTAAAATGAAATTCAATCAGTAACGCTCCGAAACGTCCTTCAAGATTTCCATAATAGGTTTGCATTTTGCCAAGAAACCAATAAAAGCCAGTTTGAACACCTCATTTAATTGTTTTTTCCTAAATTGCCATGTTGAAAATTATAGACGCTCAACAGCTGAGGTCATCAGCGTCTGTAAATTGCCATGTTCCTTAAAATAGATCAGCTGTCAAAATTCCATAGTGGGCTCTATTTTCTATTTTTTCGAACGAGATCAAATAAGTATTTCAGAAATACTTTCTTTTTCAACATGTCACTTTTTTGACATTACTAAATTCAAAAATATTCTCTTTTCGAATCAGTCGAAAAAAGTTTGATTGCCGATGACGTCATAGCTCAAAAATAAAACACGATCGAAAAGTGAAATTTATCGGAAAATATGCCTAAAAAATCGGCGTGGCCAAGTATTTTTCTTAGAGTCAGTAATAATTTAAATTTCATCGTGAAAGACGCCACATGGTACATTGTAATAGATTATTTTAGTAAAATTGTAAAAAAATATATTTTTAGTACAATTCTATTCTACTTCTTTCCGATCTTTACTGCAGGGTAGGTTAAAATTTCTAGAGAGAATCACCCTAACACATAAATTGACTTCGCTAATCGTTCGTAACAGTAGGGGAGTAGAATTATAGACGCTCGACAACAGAGGTCATAAGCGTCTGTCTAGTGGGGGACGAAAAGAATCATTAGGAATGCACATTTTCTGTCAACACTTCTTTAATAATGTCTATCGAGCACTGTTCTATTTATAGGACACTTGCTGTTTTTTCTCTATACTCATTTTTTTATGAACCATATCTGAAAACGACCAATAGACCAATTAGGAACAATTAATATTATTTTTCAAACCATATGTTCAAAACGTTTAAACAAATTAGTAAAATAATTATGCACAACAATTTTGACAGTTCGCATATCTACAGATCACTTGTTTTTTTGAAAAAACGATGTTACCAAATTGACTTTTAATGATACTTTATGGTATTATCAAATCCCGTCTGATGTCGCTAGTAGTACTCAATTCACTATTTTTGCTATTTTTCCTCCATGAGGAATATCGTGACAATTTTAATTGGAGATAAGGCATATTAGATCTGCAATTAAAATCGTCCAGTGGTACACTAGTTATCAGTTTATTATATTATAAAGATCTTTTTGACTTGATTTAATAATATCGTAGATCTTTATATAAATTTAATAATAAATAAATAAAACACAACAAAATTCGATTTAATCAAGACGAGTCTAAAATATGTCTGATCACAACGAAATTACAATTTTGAATTACTTGTTTGTTTCAAAAGCGTAGCTAATAGAAACTGCCAAAACAAAACAATGTTGTGTCGACAATGTAGAGTATTATGTTGACTCAAAATGACACAACAATATGTATACTTATAGATGATTTGACATCCATTTCTTGAGTCTTGACAACCCACAACACGCGTCATTCGCAACATTTTTCTTAAGTTTACATACATTTATAAACTTTTACTTTTGTGAATAACTCAATGTGAGAGTAGAGATAAATAATATAGGAAATTATGACAAGAAAATTGTTTATTAGTGTTGTGTCTGTTTGAGTCAACATTAATACTCTACATTGTCGACACAACATTGTTTTGTTTTGGCAGTTTCTCTTAGCTACGCTTTTGAAACAAAAAAGGAATTCAAAATTATAATTTCGTTGTGATCAGACCTATTTTAGACTCGTCTTGATTAAATCAAATTTTGTTGTGTTTTATTTATTTATTATTAATTTTATATGAAGATCTACGATAATATTAAATCAAGTCAAAAAGATCTTTATATTAGTAATGTGAATTAATTCGTAGGAAGCAGAATGAAGTTTTTTAAATGAATTAGATTAAATAAATTAGACGTTTCGTTATTTATTATGACTTCTTCAGTAACTTATTTGTTAATTCAATTGTCAAATTAACAAATAAGTTATTGAAGAAGTCAATATAAATGACGATACGTGTAATTTTTTTTAATAATTCATTTAAAAAACATCCTGCTTCCCACGAATTAATTCAGTATTAAAATGATGGACACGATTGGAGAAACTATAATATTGAGAATTGAGATATTTATTTTTTGGGTCCAATTTAAAGGGTGTATTGCCATTTTTGTAGGGCTTGATAATAGCCGAGAGTGTAGCAATGCTGTTCTTTACGTGGCGTTGCTATGGTTCCTCTATTATACAAGTCCCCAGTTCCCGGGTTCTAGCCCGAGAGCTGGTAAAAGTTTCAATTGGATTTTCAATTTATTATTAAAAAAAAAAAATGAATTGAAAATATGAATTGGCGCTAGGCCCAAATAACCTTAGCTGTTGGTGGTCTTTAAAACAGAACACAACACGCCATTATATTGTACTGGACCCAACACATTAATATCTCAATTGTTTATTAGGTTTGTGTGATGCTTGACATTTGTCGTAAAATAGACGATCTCTGTTGTCGAGAGTCCATAATCTACAATATCTATCATTAGAACTGATTAAAATTGCATTGAACGGCAAACATTTCAGCGGTTTCAGAAGCGATTCAAGTTGAATTGAACTCGGGTAAGTGTGTGTGTGTGTTACTTAACTCGAAATCACTTCAATTAATTCTGCAAAATGAAGACTTCTTGATTCAAAAAGAACACAGGAACACCGCCGTCAAGAAGGTATTCTAGGAAAAAGCCACTCCATTTTTTTTGATGATTAAAAGAAATCCACTTGTCGAGAAAGAAGAGAAATAAGACAGCCAAACGACAATTAATATGTATTTCTTTTACACAGATGGTTGAGCCTGATGAAATGATGAAGATGAATAATTATAATAAATGTGTACAATACGAATGCCTACACACATTTTCATTTATCTGTTGAATGGCTGTATGTAGTTACAGTAGTAATTGTATATTAAGTTTCTAAGAAGAATATATCATAATTCATATTACTAACACAAACGTACATATATATGTGTGGTCCCACAAGTCATAATGGCCCATGTATTTCAATTGTTTAGTTATATTATAGAGTGGGTGCTTACTTGATGTAAAATGAAAAAAATTCGACTGATGACCAGTCCTATACTTCCCACCTAGTAAATATTTTCAAAAAATAAACACTCGTTTTTTTATTCTTTGACTAGGCCCAAATAACCTTAGCTGTTGGTGGTCTTTAAAACACAATTTAATTTTTATTCTTTGAAAAAAGCATGGCCCTCTTTTTTGTTTAGTGATCTACTGATGGCTAGCTTAATATAGCAAAAATTATGGTTACCTTGATTTACGTACAATTTTTATTTTTTTTAGTAAAATATTTTTTTTTCGAAAACTGTACATTTTAGAGAAAAAAAATATTTACATTTTTTTCATATTATAACATCTAGAATTCATTTATATTTATATTTACCTATGTTAATACGTGACATTGAGAACGTTTTTTTTTTAATATCTCAGGATCCACTGAACCGATTTGACTCAATATCTAATCAGATCTAAGTTAAAGGCTGATAAACACAATAGAACAATCGGCATGGCCGTATGTCGTTCCGTTTTTACGATATCGAAGGCGAAAAATTGACCACATATACACACACACACACATACAGACAACAGTCAGAAAATGATCTTAAACGATTGCTAGGGTCTCAAAACGTGAAGATCTGTTAAAATCTCGAAATATTTTTTTCGGACTAAATCCATTACTTCCCTACCATAGTAGAGGTGGGAAGTAAAAATAATAAAGATATAGTGTAAATTTAAAAAACTTAGTGTTTTATTATTATTCAAAATGTTTAATTGTTTAGTTGTTATCGCAATTGCATTCGAATGTTCTTTGGGAATTGGCGTTCCCGGGAGCCCGAGTATACGCACCAGTCGGTTTGTGTATGCCGGCTGGCAGATTTTTAATACACACTCAGGGGGAATATTGGAATGTAGTTGTTATTGTAATTGCATTCCAATGTTCTTTGGGAATTGGCGTTCCCAGGAGTCCGAGCTCATACCAGTCGGTTTGTGTATGCCGGCTGGCAGATTCTAATACACAAATGGATTATTAATTGTTGTGTTGATGACATAAAATAGCGTCGGGAGAGCTGTAACCTTTTTTAGGTGAGGGGAAAGGATTGAGAATCATCTTCCTTATGGTAGCAAATCGTACTGAAATATTGCATTGCTTCGATATGTTAAGATCGGGCAAAAACACCACTATTCGAGGAGTCTATTTTTTTTTATTGTAGATTATAGACGCGTCGACAACTCAGGTCATTAGCGTCTTCAACACAACAAATAACACATTTGTGTATTAAAATCCGCCAGCCGGTATACACAAACTGGTACAAGCTCGAGTCCCTGGGAGCGCTAATTCCCAAAGAACATTGGAATGCAATTGCGATAACAACTACATCCCAATGTCCCCCTTGGGGGGATTCGAGGAGTCATTATCAATATCAATATTATTTCACCAAAAAATTTGACATAAGCCATTTCCCTTGTGGCCACCGGTGTAATCTCCAAGGTATTGGACATACTCAGGTGTGTGTGTGTATGTGTGTCTATGTTTTGCGGTGGGTTTAAATGGTATTTTAATATACGTGGAAGTGTCCGTTAGAATGGAACTACTTATACAATTAGTATCTGTCAAAAAAATGGTACGCCCCTGCGCCTGCGTATTGCCCCAAGCGTCAAATGTAACGTACGTGCAATCATTACCGTTTTGATTTTATATAATTACAAAATATTTTCTGTTGTTTATACAGCGTGTTAAAAAATGAGTGTAACATATTTAAAGAGGTAATAGTATAGACCAAAATAAATGAAAAAGTCTTAATAAACATGAGTCCGCAAAGTAACGGTTTCGGAGATATGGAAGGTTATTCTTTTTTGAAACATTTATTTGCAATTATTTATTATTTATTTATTAGGTGCGTTTGGTATCAAGGTGTAGTGTAAAAAGTGTAAGCACTTTTGACACTATTACGTTTGTTATACAAAAGTGTAAAACAACTGACCTGTTTGTTATTTCAGTGTGGGACTAAAGGTGTAACAACTATTAGTCCCGGTTTTTGAGAAAGTGCACGTAGTGTAGTAGATGTCACGTGATATATGTCTGAATTGACAATCGCTTTGACAGATTTCATACCTTTTTCGTACTCTGTTTTTTACAATTTTTGTCTCTTAAAAATGAATGAGCTTCAAAATGTAATGGTACAAGATAAATACGGCAGTGAGTTTAACATTTTTACGACCAAAAAAAACTGTAAAAACTAGAAATAATGAACTCAGTCAATCTGTCATTTATTTATTTTGTAATGCGCATGTACAATCTACTCAGAATGTACACTAGCCCGTTTGTTACAAGTGTACATTTAGTTTACACTTTTGCTGAACTTTTTACACTTTTCAGTGAAAAGTTATCTACACTACACTACACTACACCTCGATACCAAACACACCTATTATGTACAAACAAACAAAAGAAGCCCCGGATCTGTATTATGACCTGCAAGATCGCCTGATTTAAACCCTCTAGATTTATTTTTTTGGGGATATTTGAAAACATTAATCTATGGTACTCCTGTAAGTAGCCTCGAGGAACTGCAGCTACGAATTAATCAAAAATGCCAACAAATCCGAGCCAATGAGGGCCGGTTTTAGAAAGAGTTCTAATATCTTTCAGACAAAGATGTCGTGCCTGCTAGTGGAAATGGAAGACTTTGAACATCTTATGTAACTTTATTTTTTGGTTTTGCTAGAAGCTTCTTTTGTTTGTTTGTACATAATAAATAAGTAATAAATAATTGCAAATAAATGTTTCCAAAAAGAATAACCTTCCATATCTCCGAAACCGTTACTTTGCGGACCCATGTTTACTAAGACTTTTTTGTTTATTTTGCTCCATACTATTACCTCTTTAAATATTGTACCACTCTTTTTTTAACACCCTGTATGTGGATGTACGCCTAAACTGTTCCTTTATTATTACTTTTTTCGTCGTCATAAATTTCGAGTTTAAAATTTAGTTAGTTCCCAAACATGGTGGCATTAGGCCCAAATAGCCCTAGCTGTTGGTGACCTTAAGAAAAGATATCAAAGAAATAAATCAAATCATTGCAAAACACTTTAAACTGCTCTAAATAATCAGTTTATAACAAAAAGTCGATATTCACAGAGCATGCTTAATTATTGTTGCACAAAAAAGTAAGACAAAAAAGCATCGTATTTAAATCATTTAACAAAAAACGACTCGTGAGAAACCGCTAATGATGTCCACAAGAAAGTATTATATATCATAGAGAAATGAAGCAATAGAGAATAAAATATAATGTTATATTATGTGGGATAATAGTTATCCCGTTGAAATTCGACGGAAAAGTATCTTAGAAATAATTAATAAAAGAAACTATAATAATTGTTATTGATTGTATTGTTATTATTATAAAGATACCCCCCCAGGGGGGCATTGGGATGTAGTTGTTATCGCAATTGCATTCCATGTTCTTTGAGAATTATCGCTCCCAGCGACCCAAGCTCGTACTAGTCGGTTTGTGTATGCAGGCTGGCGGATTTTAATACACAAATATGTTATTTGTTGTGTTGAAGACGCCAATGACCTGAATTGTAGACGCGTCTATAATCTACAATAAATATTAAGACACAATTATTCTGAACGCTCGTGATTTTTACATATCCGAATAAAGTTCGGTATCAGTGAGTTCGCATAATCGATATTCTACTGTAGTCATTTCATAGTGCAATGGTTATATCAACAAAAATTACCCATTGCATAATTACTTTTAGAGATTGCAGTACAAAATGTCATTCGATATTTTTCTATATTTAAAATGATTTGAACAAAGTGTCTCAACGAGTTCGCATAATCGATATTCTACTGTAGTTATTTCATAGTACAATTGTGTAATTACATCAACAAAAATTACCGATTGCATAATTACTTATTAAAGATTACAGTACAAAATGTCATTCGATATTTTTCTATATTTAAAATGGTTTGAACAAAGGGAGTCTGTTCTTGCATTTTATGTGACATTGAAACTGGGTACTCGTTTTTTTTATTAATTTATTTTTTGTTTGACTTGCGTCGAGTTGAAAATTGAAAGTGATTTTAGTTTTGTGATTTAAATAAATTGTTTTGTTCTTTTTTATTGTGGTTAGATCAAAGTGCAATCAATAATTCTTGTTTTAATTTTTAACGGACAGTTAATGACAAAGTGAAAATTTACAATTTGATGTCGGACATCCAACGTGCTTCCATCTGTAACTACGTGATCAAACTAAGGTAAATGTTTTTGTTAAAGCCGCAGACACATAAAATGCAAACATGACCACACAACAAACGCAAATACATAGCATACACGAATATATAAAGGGGATAAAGGCAAAGTTATGTTTTTCGTGTTGTCTATGTAAGTATGTAGGTATGTATGTGGGACTCTTTATTCCTTCTTCCAAACGGCTGGATGAATTTTAATAAATGAGGTATCATTAGATTCTTCTTAATCCCGAGAACATGGGGTATATGACGTCGCGGAAAATTTAATGCGGCGGACTCTAGACGCCATTTTGTCAGAATGTAAAAGTAATTTTTGTTTTTTTTTTATTATATGATTTGTTACGTAGAACAGTTAGCCACGTCCAAACTTTATTTATTATTAAACCACCCATAATTTTTGTTAAAAATAATATTGTAGATTTCGTGTCCATATTTATAGAATATTTTACTGCTAGTATGAAATGCCTGAAAAAGTTTAAATCAATAAACGAAACGTCGTACTTTTGAAAAAACTATCTGTTTTATTATTTACTGTCCACATACCTGCGAATTTACTACGTTAAAAATAATGATTGATAAAATTATGTGGTCACAGGTCATCACAATAAAATATAATAAAATTTAAAATTATTTTTTGTGAAAAATGTTGGTCAAAATTTAGCCACTCTGGGACATTGACCCTGTCTCTAGCCCTTGACAGTTCCCGATCAGCTACTTTTTGTGAAATCTGACTCGGTGATCATTAAACAAAAAGTGTATATATTTATGTGTTTGTGACGAATGATCTTATTAAACATTCAATGGCATCGCATAGAATAGAACGCAGCATCAACGGTCCAAGGATCGTGTTTTTTATCCTCTCTGCGTTGAGCAAGTTTCATCTTGCAATCATTTTAAGTAACACGAGACACGTGGTCTGTGGATTAGACTGTGTTTTGTTTATGAATTATTACATCCTAGACGCTGTAACAAAAAAATCTCGTAAAAAATCCGTGTTTTATTAACGAACGTAATTAAAAAGTTCTCAATAATAAAAATAATAATTTTTTACGTAGAATTTAATACGACTGTATTTAATCTTAGAAATTGAGTTTGGAATTGTTCAGTCATTTAATCAGCCATGTTACCAAAAGAAAATTTTGGTAAAATTTGTCATAAAACGGTTTATTTGATAAAATTGGAAAAATTATACGTTTCGCTACCTGGTAGCATCCTCAGTAATCTGTAATTTTATAAAAAAAAAAATTTCAAAATACTTTTATAATTATAAAATTACAGATTACTGAGGATGCTACCAAGTAGCGAAACGTATAATTTTTCCAATTTTATCAAATAAACCGTTTTATGACAAATTTTACTAAAATTTTCTTTTGGTAATATGGCTGATTAATTCCAAAATTCATTTCTAAAAATAATAATGTTTTCGTATCTGAAATAATTAATTTTCATTTCATTACATTTGATTTTTTTACATAAATAAAACTGAACAGTTTTGATGTACTTAAGGATAAAGCTGTCATAAAGCATATTGGATTTTGAAATTGGAAAAATATAACCGAATTGAGAACCAACTTCTTTTTTTGAAGTCGGTTAAAAAATATAGGTTCTTTAGTTACTTCTTGGGCTTGAGAAAGGCTTGATTTGGAAAAATCGAAAATAGAACCGTTAAATTAGGATCGTGAATCGATATTTTATTAAAGCGTTTATGGTTTATAACACCTATATGTAATGAGTGAGACAGAAGTCACCGCGAACCGTCTCAGTAAAAGCCTTCGCCCCCGGGGTACACACCTGTGCACAACTAGTTTCCTCACCATTCACAATATCAATGCCGTTACGAAATCAATACCAAAAATTTTATGTACAAAACAATATTTTTATTGGATTTGATTTGATTATTAAAAAAAGAAATTACCCGAATTATCGGAATATTAGCACTGAAAAAGTTTCTACAGTTTCCCTACTTTTGATTTTTAAACAATTTGATTTGATTTTTTTACAACATGTAACAAAAAAAACAATTATTATTGCTTCGAGGCTGAAATTGTTTGTATAGCTTGTCGGTGACCCAATAATGCCATTATAATATTTGCAGATAGATTGGTCAGTATTAAAGGGGTGGCAGATCACCCTAAACGCGTCATGTACCGGACGAAATTTATATTATTAGTTCAAGGTTCAAATTTTAATATGTTGTTACGGTGACTGTTTTAAGCATATATTTCAATTTGCAGAACAGAATGTCGGTATACCCCCTTGCAGAACGATATAAACACCTAGGCGAGCAAGTTTCCCTCGAAGAGAGGGTGTTAATACCGACATTTTGTTCTGCAAATTGAAATATATGCTTAAAACAGTGGCCGTAACAACATATCAAAATTTGAACCTTGAATTTCGTCGGGTACATGACACGTTTAGGGTGATCTGCCATCCTTTTAATACCGACCAGTCGACCTGCAAATATTATAATAGCATTATTGGGTCAAGCTATACAAACAATTTCAGCCTTGAAGCAATAATAATTGTGGCAATTTTTGTTGCTACATGTTGGAGGCGGTCTGCATCCCTCCCATACCGCTATCCAGCAAAATCCCTTACTCAGGGCACGTTAATATGCCTTCCTCAACATATCTTCACAAAAGTAAGGCCTTGAATAAATAACGCACCTGAAAATTGTCACTAACTCTCGGTGTAATACATAGATAGCGTGAAAAACATAACCCTGCTCTTTCTGTCGCGCAGTCGGGTAAAAATTAACGTCATCCCTGTGATGCAAGGAGAGAGTGGATGATTGTATTGTGATGAAAATGTTTAGAAGTAAGACGAAAGCCAGTCAGCGAGAGGCGATGGGTTGTTTCTAATATTTATGGTGATTGTGTTTGCGAAGGAATGCATGCATTGCTAATCAGAACAGTTCGAAAATAAATAGGCAATAAATCATAAAATAACCGTGAGATGTGACTTCGTTCATTTCATGCTTTAATATTTTACAGAATCATTGTTGAAACTAGTCGAGAACATTTATAATAATTTTAACGCAATTCACCGAAGAAATAAATATTATTACTCGATGCGAATTGCCGTCGTGTTATTGTAAATTATAGACGCTCGACATCAGAGGCCTTGGCCTGTTTATAGGATATGAATAAATAAATATTAGTAAAAAAAACTTTTTAGAGACAAGCTTTTATTTAAATGCACTAGAAAGGAAAAAATAATTTTTAATAATTTAGGTTCATAATTAATAAAAGCGTGGGTGTGAACTCTGTGATAGTTTATTAGTCATGACTCACGCTTTTATAATTATGAACCTGAATGATTAAAAATTATTTTTTACTTTTTAGTGCATTTAAATAAAAGCTTGTCTCTTAAAAGTTTTTTTTCTAATATTTAGTTTGTTCATTTTAGTCTTTCAAAATTTTACCCCTATTTGACACCCGTAGGGGTTGAATTTCGAAAAATCCTTTCTTAGTGGATGCTTACGTCAGAAAAGGAACTAACTGTCCAAATTTAAAGTTTCTAGCTTCAGCGATTTGTCCTGGGCGTTGATTAGTCAAAAAAATCCTACATCCCCGTTTGAACCCCTTAGGGGTTGAATTTATTTCAAAAAACCGATTTATTCATGTATTGTCATCGGGAATACATATGTGTACAAAATTTCAAATCGATCGGATACGTGGAAGTCGTTCAAAATTGACTTGCAAGATTTGACCTAAACAAACGCACAAACTAACTAACATACATTGCAAGTTAAATAAAAGCTTGTAAAAAAAGGAAAAAGAGGCTTGGTGTATAGGTAAAACCACACTGCTAACTTCCCATTGGGTGCCCTTAGAGATTAGAGACCTGTCTGCCGTAAAGTAACTATTTGCGATACAGGTAAACATTTTACAACCATTTTACAGTAACTTTTTGTTATAAAAAAAACGCCAATTCAAATTTTTTGCAAACCTTATCGTTCATTATGCAATTATGCGTCGAATGAAATTGGTCCGGAGTCAATATCATAATTTGTTCTCGAGATATGCCAGCGGAAAAAAAGTTCACCAACCTACGAACAAACATACGTACGTACACACAGAGAGACATCTCTCTAAAACCCGATCTCGAGATCGGGACTGTTATCTCTAATCCCGAAAATACCGGGACTACAATATTGATACCTGGATTGAAGTTCTACTTTGTAATCGACAAAAAATTAAAAGCGTCTGAGAACTTCTATTGACCCAGGCAATCAAAATTTCCAATCCTATAATTTGAATGACTGCCAGAGAAATTAGATATCTGACAAACCCTGTAAGATACGATAATAAATAAAAATTGATTAGTTAATTAATCATAGTTATAAAACAAGCATATGTTTTTTTCTTCGGACATTTTCAAATTGCATGCAAATGGGGTCATAATTTTAATCCAGCATTGAATAACATTGGGTACCTGTAGCGTTATTCAATGTATATAGGTATTGATAAAAAGTCGCGGACTTCTTGTATGTAGTGACGATCTTCGCATGTTTCACGGCCGTAGATCATCATTCGTGACCTTGCGACAAGTTGCTTTTGCTTCATCTTGATCTGCAGGTCCGCGTTCTGGTCTGTACATTATGATGATATGATCTCATATACAGTATGGTTTAATCATCGCATTTCGACAGCATAGTGCCGGGCATGAGAATAGCCGAGCGTGTAGCAGTGCTGTTGTTTACATGACGTTACCATGGTTCTTCTATTACAAGTCCCCAGTTCCCGGGTTCTAGCCCGAGAGCTGGTAAAAGTGTCAATTGGATTTTCAATTTATTATTAAAAAAAAACAAATAATGATTTGAAAATATGAATTGGTGCTAGGCCCAAATTACCTTAGCTGTTGGTGGTCTTTAAAACACAATTTTTTTTTGACAACATAGTGCCGAGATAAAACGCTTTTAGGGTTCCGTATCCAAAGGGTTCAAACAGAACCGTATTATTGTAACTATTCCCTCCAGGGGTACCTACATTGGAATGTGGTAGCTATCGCAAATTGCATTCCATTCTTTGGGAGTTCGCTCCCAGAGACCCAAGCTCGTACCAGTCGGTTTGATGCCGGTTGACGGATCCTAATACACAAATGGATTATTTGTTGTGTTGAAGATGCTAATGACCTGAGTTGTTGACGCGTCTATAATCTACAATTAATATTTTGTAACTATTGATCACTGTGTATTTATCCGTCTATCAAAGCTCTTAAGTTATTGTTACAAAACTGTTTTCTGAGTTGGCGGAATAAATATTTATTTACAATAATTAAAAACACAACAATAATAAATACAACAACCAAAAGTCAGTTATAACAATCAACACAAGTAATTAACACTTAACTATATACAATTGATCACACTAATATTTATTTTATCAGGTGAATTTATATCACGGAACTATTTATATCACTGTATTTATATCAGATTTATTTCTAACGTTTATTTATGTCGGTCATTTACCTACTCAGTTACTTCAGTCCTATTTATTTATATCCACTCGACTATTTATATCACTGTACTGACTGATTCGACCGTTGATTGACTAATATTTATATCACTGATCCGCTTTGGTTGCACGACTCACCATTGACTGCGTATTCGACACTACATTGAGTGCCTGACTTCCTCCCACTCGCTTGCTTATATAGGCAGCTTGACTTAGGCACAGCGCGTTCTAACGTTCTCTAGAAAGTTCGTGCAGTTACTCGTTGTTCAGCAAGCAGACACCGCTTCTCGATTTCTCTACCTGACGTTTATATACAGGGTGATCCGTAACATTATAAAATAGTCAAGTTTGGTATAATATTTAGAGATTTTTTAAAAACGATTGGCGTATGAATCAAGTGAAGTTTTTTTATATAGATACTGTTTTTGAAATTACATTTATTAGTTAACGTTTCGGATAATCTTGTCTTCATTTTCAGTGCTCTATGCAAAGGAGAAAAAGAAAAAATAAGATGATTTATAAAGTTGTTACAAAAAAATTACCTCTTTGGTATAATATTGTGTCCCATTTTTGTCGTACGATATCTCGTGAACCAATTGACCGATTTTGATGAGTCTTGCGGCAATTGAAAGAGCTATTCACGACTTAAATCTGGTTAAATTTTGAGCTCAATCGCACGAGTAATTTTCAAGTTATTCAAAATACAAAAATAAAAAAAATTATATGTTTACGTTTTTGATGTACCTATACCTATAACTTTCAAACCACTCGTGCGTGGGGCTCAAAATTTAATCAGATCTAAGTCTTGAAAAACCCTCTCGATCGCCGTCCAAATTGATCGTTTCATTCAACAGATATCTTATGTTTACATACATACATACATACATACATACATATTATATTCGGCTAGTCTCAAGCCATATTTTATTAATTCGCCGTTTCGCAGTTTGGCCGCTGTTAAAATGATGCTACTTTACGATCTCTTATACAATTATTTAAGAATGCAAATAATAATCTTTCAAATATGTTATAAAAACCCTAGGGGTTTTTAAAAAAATAAACAGTATTTCGAGCGTTAATTCAAATTCGCTACTGGACATCTATCATAGATTTATTAAACAAAACGCTTCTGTTTTTAAATGAGCAAAAACAGTGCAGTCGTTTTGTGTGAATACTCATGGCTCATGCTGACAATCAGATCCATTTTTGCTCAACGAGTTCAGTGTTTAATTTCTTTTATCCACGCGATGTGTCTTGTTCGTTCATTAAATAGTAGCTCTTTGAGAGATTCTCGTCTCTGCCGTTCCACCGTTAGAACATCTTTTGGTGCCGTTGTATTCTGTACATGAATAAAATATATCTGGTCACAACATATATCGAATGTTTGACGTTAGTAACTTGTAATGTCTCATAGTGGGGTGACATTTGAAAAATATTGGATGTAACGGAAATAGAAGGAATTAGTAGATGTCATGTGAAACAAAACACAACATGTATACCTATGTTAAGGTCTGTACTGAAATAAGCCACGTTGATAAACACAATAGAACAATCGGCATGGCCGTATGTTGTTCCATTTTTACGATATCGAAGGCGAAAAATTGACCACACACACATACACATTCAGACATAAGTCAGAAAATGATCTTAAACGATTGCTAGGGTCTCAAAACGTGAAGATCTGTTAAAATCTCGAAATATTTTTTTCGAGCTAAATCCATTACTTCCCTACCATAGTAGAGGTGGGAAGTAAAAAAAATACAACCGAATTGAGAACGGTTAAAAATGAATGGACTGAATAAATATGGCGACTTGATTCACTTTTAAATGCTTGTAAGTTCTCCATAACCTCTTAGTTCTGTGATTGAAAGTCCTTCTATACGCGATGCCATCAAAACCACCAATCACTTAATAAAATATATGCATTGCATTACTTTAAACGTACAGATGCAAGTGATTTGTAGTATTGCTGTGTACACATGTAAATAAATTTAAATAAATAACGGAAATTAATTAGCATTTCTTATGCAATGTAATTAGTCATTGATGTTTTTGTTAGTAATGTATGTTTATATCCAATCATGTGACTTCAATTGGTTCCCATGATGTCTGGACTAATAATATAAAGACCACAAGTCAAAATGAATTATGTCGATGACCTCAGCTGTTGAGCGTCTACAATCTACAATCTCAATTTTTTGATTATTTTTAAGATTCCATAAATACCGGTACATTTTCATAAATTACAATATTATGACTCTACCGTCAATTTTTAACTTATCATTGGATTTTATTTATTGTGGATTATAGACGCGTCGACAACTTAGGTCATTAGCGTCTTAAATACATTAAACAATAGTTCTCTTAAAACTAAATGACATCACAAAACATCCATGACTATTTTTTTTTATATAAGTATATATACAGTATGTAAACAGGTAAGCTGCCCATAGGGAAATTAGCATTGGGAAAAAATGAATGGATCAGAGTGAGCCAGGGCTCATAATGTACGTATTTATATAGAGTTGCTATGGTTTTTTTAGTGTATTTATTTCAGTTTTATTATTTTTATTTTAATAGTTGTTTAAATCTCAAATAAAATTAAAAAAATGGAAACTAAAATAAAAACACTAAAATAACCATGGCAACCCTATATAAATACGTACATTATGAGTCATGGCTCACTCTGATCCATTCATTTTTTCACAATGCTAATTTCCCTATGTGCAACTTACCTGTTTACATACTGTATTTGTAATTGTATCTTTTCCTATTTGTAATGATTTCTCCTATGCAATTTTCTTTTACCTTTGGAACAATAAAGAATTTGAATTGAACGAAAAAAATGGAACCCTTATAGGATCACTTTGTGGTCCGTCTCTGACAAAAAAAATGTTGAAAAATTTGAAATCTCCAATCGTTAGGTTTTAATCTTATTTTATCAAAAGTGTCACATAAACAGCTATGTTTCGTGGTCACTAATATTAATATATCGTGTTAATTTATTTTGCGACCTCATTAAGGGCCGGTTTTCAATCATCGCTTCTGTGTGACTGTTGTTTGCAGTTAAAATATATATTTTTATAATAAATGCGTAAATATGGAAATATGACTTTTTTATGATAAATTAAAACACATGGCATTTGGTCTCAGCAAATCACAAAATTAATGGAAATAACAGATATTTTGTTAGTCTTAGAGTCACCAATAGCAATTAGGATTCGAGAAATTACTCAAAATGTAGAATTTGGAAAATAGCTAATGATTTTGTTGGCGATGAAAAAAATCCTTTATGTCAGCGGTTCCCAATCCATGGGCCGAGTGGTACTGGTCCGTGGACGCTGGTCGAGAGTCTGAGCCAAGATAAATATTGTTACGAAACTGTTTTCTGAGTTGGCGGAATAAATATTTATTTACAATAATTAAAAACACAATAATAATGAACGCAACAACGAAAAGTCAATTCTATCAATCAACACAAGTAAGCAATAACTAAACAGTAATTACAAAGCAAAACAAAACAACTATATACAATAATTCGTAATTATTACCACTACACTAGTATTTATTTTATCAATTTGGTTATTTATATCACAGCACTATTTATATTAGTGCTCCACCGTAGACTTGAAAGCGTGACTCGCCGTTGACTGATTCCTTTACTCACTCGCACTGCTGTTGCTGCGTGGAATAAGCCTAGTGTGTTCTCGCTTTCTCTAGAACTTTCGCGCAGGTACCAGTTGTTCAGTAAGCAGACCACATTTCTCAGAACTCTTGCCTGCCGTTTATATACAGGGTGATCCGTAACAATACTTACATTTGACATTTGCAGATATTTAATAAATAAATTATTCTAATCATTAATAATTTTTAGGGTTCCGTACCTACGATCGGAACCCTATTAGAGGGCAGTATAGCCTAGTGGATAGCGTATTTGGTACCGCAGCCTCTAGACTAGACTGTCGTGGGTTCGAATCCCACCTGCGCTCATGGATGTTTTCTGATGTTATTAGTTTTAAGAAAATTGTTTTTAGTGTAGTTGAAAGACGCTAATGACCAGAGATGTCGGCGCGTCTATAATCTACAATAAATAAAATAAAAGGAACCCTATTACTGAGTCTACGATGTCTGTCTTTCCGTCTGTCACAAGGCTCTATCTCACAAACGGTAAGAGATAGCTTAGTTGAAATTTTCACAGATTGTGTATTGTTGTGGCATGAATCCTGGCAAACAATAATTAGAATTAAATAATCAATTAATTTCTTTATTTATACATACATGAATAGATATACACTATACAGGGTGATGATCTTTCGGATGCTCACCAATCACCGTTGGAACGGTTAAAGATTATCATTCCTATTAAATTGGAGAAATGTTGCGCTTTTCTATAATATATTTTTCTTTTTGTTTCAGGTACGTACCTCTACTTTTTATAATAATTCTCACGTCTCTTGCGTAAGTAAATAAACAATTTTAAATATTCTTAACATTATTCTATAAACAAAACTGGAAGTTCTTGTTAATTGAATAAAAACACAGTTAGTTTATAAATCGGCGTTTTGCAGACTTTTAAACTTTCAATATTTGCATAAAAACATTTGCATTTCTCCTTTCTACAAAATTTTAATAGAACATTCGTATTCATGTTAATACACCCATAGTGTTTCATATAGACCAGCGTTTCCCAAACTGGGGTCCGTAAATATATCCGATGGGGTCCACGAACTCATCTCTGGTGTAAGTGGACAAAGCACTCACTGATAAGTGATAGGTCATCATAAAGCTAGGGTTCTTCCAAACGAGCTAGAGGTTTGAAATAGAGATAGAGTTTAAGGTGATAATTACGAGTAAAATCAAAAATCAATAAAAATCCAACATGGGGGATTAAAAATACAAAATTATTACGGAATAATATATAATTTGTTTTTTTTTTTTTGTTTCGTTTCAAAAAATTAAATAATTTACTCTGTTTTATATTAATAGGGTTTCGCCACAAGATTAAAGGTACGTGCAGTACGCAGCTGGGATCCTAGATGGTAGCATGTATGGTAGATGGTTTGCACAACGAAGCTTTGATACTAGCATTGATACAAGCTTAAATCGCGTTTGAAATGCCAGATAGCAAAGACGAATATTTGTGTTCTTCTGCTACAAAGTGGTATAATATTTTAAATACAAATTTGGGTAGGAGCTATTATGTCCATCCTATTAATAGAAAACGATCTAAACATGGCGAATTTCATCATTTATACCAAGAATTAAAATTTCACCCAAACCGGTTTTTGAATATTTACGTATGAAACCTAACACTTTTAAATACGTCTTAAAAACTCAAAACAAATTAAATAAAAACTGGCAAAATTTCACTTATTAAACTAGTCACATTCATTGCGAAACTTGTAACGACCATTTGACAGTTGTCACACGTTGATTGTAGTAGTCAGCGCGCTGAAAGAATGGTGAGATACATTTTTGTAACATCGCTTATACCTGCTACACTCACTGCTTCGTTGTGCACGCTCGCAAGCCCTGCTATGATCTATACGCTACCATCTAGAATCCCAGCTCCGTACTGCACGTACCTTAAGGAGTCTGCAGTCGAAAAAGTTTAGGAAGCGCTGATATAGGACTGTTATTGCATTTCGTCGTATAACGTTAATGAATATTGAGTTACCAATTGTGTCAATATTGTTGTTTGTTGGCATTCATTTCCTTGCTTAGACGTTTCGCATTATTAATTAAATGAAATATGAACCGCAATTATATTATACAACAAGTTAACAAACTAGTACCTAGCCAGTTATTTATAGTCCAAGCATCGTACAAAAGTCTACTGGAGAACACTACAAAAATATTATTATTGAATATAAGAGTATTCTTTACCGGAAGTTACACCTCCTGCACTCTTCATCTCAAATCCTTTCCTTAGCGCTCCCAGGGACCCGAGCTCGTACCAGTCGGTTTGTGTATGCCGGCTGGCGGATTCTAATACACAAATGGGTTATTTGTTGTGTTGATGACGCTAATGACCTGAATTGTCGATGCGTCTGTAATCTACAATAAATTAAATCAAATCCTTTCCTCTCGCCCAAAAACGGTTACAGCTCTCCCGACGCTATTTTTAAAGCGAAAGGGTTCGGTTAAACGCCAAATGAAGAACACACACTACAGAACCTATAGGCGAATTAAAAAAAAAAAGTTTTGGCTACGTGTTAAAAATTACGTAATCTTTAAAAAGTTGTAAATTTTTCCAGAATTTTTTTTCTTCAATTTTTCGCCTGAAGGATCTGTAGTGTGATTCTTGGTCTTTCATTTGGCGTTTACCCGAACCCATTATAGCTTTAAAAATAAAAATACACTACCCACTCGCTTCGCTCGTTCGCTTGAATATTATAAATACACTACTCACTCGCTTCGTTCGTTCGCTTGAATATTAGAAATACACAGTTCACTCGCTTCGCTCGTTCGCTTGAATATTGTAATTAGATACGAACAAATTTGATTAGAACCATAAAAAAAGTTATAGTGAGTCGACCCTAAAAAATAGATATATGCTGTCGCGGACTTTTTTTTAGAACTTTTAAAGGGGAACAATTCCGTCATACATGATTTTTGCGTAACTTTAACCGTTTACGCAGCGGAAGCTCTCAAAAGAAATAATTTTTCCCGTTTTTGCAATAGTTTTCATTGATGCTCCGCTCCTATTGGTCGTAGCGTGATAGCCTATAGCCTTCCTCAATAAATGGGCTATCTAACAAAAAAAATTTTTTCAAATCGGACTGGTAGTTACTGAGATTAGTGCGTTCAACCAAACAAATAAACAAACAAACTCTTCAGCTTTATAATATTAGTATAGATTCTTTTTTACTAGAGGACATTGTGGTCCAGTGGTTAGCGTCGCGACCTCTGGATCATTTAGTTTTAAGTGAATTATTATTTAATGTAATCAAGACGCTAATGACAGCTAAGTAGTCGACGCGTCTATAATTTACAATAAAATAAAAAAATACTTTTTACTACTTATAAAGTTATTAATGTCAAATTGACAGTTTAACGAACGATTCAAAATGTATCTTCGATTTTTGAAAGTGACAAAATCATTTGATGATCATTTCTAATCGACATTAGTGCAAACGGCTTACACATTAATATGAAAAAAAAAATAAAAAGTCATAACTTCTTTCACTTCCATCATCATCATCATCAAGTAAGTGCCCACAACAATTACTGGTAGCTCTTAGAAATGTTATTTACACATTGAAACTACGTGGGTTTTCAGATGATCAGCAGTTTCTATTATTCTATTAGTTTTGCAGCATTACACGAGGACAGAGATTTAGGTGTTTTAAACATTCTCCTTGTTTTTATTTCTATGTGAGTGTAGTCGCGAGGCAGCCAGCCAGGTGTTACAGATGTCTTGTCTTTTATACCTACCTGTGTCGTTTTCGACTGTGATTTTTAGCTGCACGCATACAGTGGATCTTCAGTTATCTGTTTCTCGATTATATTTACTACTAGCGGTTGCCTGCAACTTTCTTCGCGTGTGCTAATGACCTCTGTTGTCGAGCGTCTATAATCCACTCCTCGCGTGGTATAGATGATAGCGGCTTGTCCACGATTTCCAAATTGGAACAAAATATTAAAAGTTTTGTCAGCAAGCTCTCCTCTGCACAACCCCAAGCTTTGACCTAGTCAAATTATTTTATATAGAATCCACCCCCTCCCCGTTCGGGTTGATTTTTCTTTAATTTTATTTGTTGTAAATATTGACGCGTCGACATCTTAGGTCATTAGCGTCTTGATTACATTAAATAACAACTCTGCACTTAAAACTAAATTACGTCACAAAACATCCATGAGCGGAGGCGGGATTCGAACCCATGACAGTCTGATCCAGAGGCCGCGACGCTAAACACTAGACCACACTGCCCTCTAGGTAGATTTTCAAAGAAGAGTTAGTATGCTGAATTCAATACCTGCCACATTAACAAAACAAAAAAACGCTACACCCCCTTATGACATCCTAGGGGTTGAATTTCAAAAATCCTTTTTAAGCGGATGCCGACGTCCTATTAGGAACCAACTTGACAAATTTCAAATTTGTAGGCTAGTTATAGTTCCGGAAATTTCGTGATGAATGAGTCAGAGGTATTTCGCTTCTAAGATTAATAAAGTTGTCGAGCGTCTATAATTCACAATTAATTCATTCGAGATTAATAAAACAAGCATGTAAAAAAACGTTCAGAATGGGGTCGTCTCATTTTTAACTTCCCATTGGAAGTTATTGTAATAGGTCCGAAAATCGAAATCAAAAAGGAAAAAAAATTTTTATGTTTCAAGGTCACTACACTATTTTTACACTACTTTTAGAAATATGTCTGTCTGTGTGTGTGTGTGTGTGTGTGTGTACGTATGTACGTACGTACGTACGTACGTACGTATGTATGTGTCCATTTCTTTCTAAGACGA
The DNA here is from genome assembly GCA_039654895.1 of Mongoloraphidia duomilia. Taxonomy (NCBI): domain Eukaryota; kingdom Metazoa; phylum Arthropoda; class Insecta; order Raphidioptera; family Raphidiidae; genus Mongoloraphidia; species Mongoloraphidia duomilia. Next base: position 8,201,368 of record CM077523.1, read on the forward strand.
AATCTCGAGAACGAAAAATGATATCGACTACGTTGGGGTGCCAATCGACGCGTATTAACGTAAATATGATCTGAAAGGAATTTTTTTTAAATCGGTTCAGCCGTTCTTTTTTCTTAACCAAATAACCTCCAAAAAAGTAGATTTTACACAATATCTCGCGAATAAAAAATTATATCGACTTCGTAAGGGTGTCAATCGAGGCGTGTTAATGTCATTTTGATCCGACATAAATTTTATAAAAATCGGTTCAGCCGTTTTTTTTTTTTTTTTTTTTTTTTAATTATTGATGTTTTAATGATTAAAATGATTACTTTTCTGTGTAATATCTAATTTAATTATTATTATTAAATATTTATCAAACTGGGAAGTTCGTCGTGTGGACCTCAAGGGTCGCACTTTAGTCCTAATAAACGACCCACCTCACGGCTTGTTTTTTTCAAATTGAATTTTTATCAATTATTTTTTCATATTTTAGAAACAATATTTTTTCTGATCTCTAGACATTTTTGTAGACCTTAGATCAGCGGTTCACACACTTTTCAGTGTTACATCTTCCTTGTTCCTTGAGAAAAACTACCCTTTCATAACAAGATGGGGGCAATTCGAAAAAGTAGGTAGCTTTTAAAATGAATAAAAATAGTATATTTCACTCGTTTGGGATGATACACCCTAGCCCCTAGGTATATAATAAGTTCGCGCCGAATTGTTTGGGTACCACTGTCTTACACAATTAATAATTATATCAAACGCTTCAAGGCTGACTGAACCATCTGCTCCATATAGTGCGGATAAGCGTGTATCTACTGTGCATGGTGCCTCGAGTATCGTGTTGTAGTGTTTTGTGACCGTGTATCAGTCAGCTGCACGCCATAGGCTAACCCAAAACGTGGGAAACGACCCAAACTCTAAAACAATATCAAGTAACACCTTAAAACTCTTCGCCTGCATCTGCATAGTCTGATTGTAGAACGATTATTATTTATAAATGATCTATAATGTTATTGTATTTCAATATACAACTAATTATAGTTCAAGAGAGTAATATGGTAAGGGGGCGCCACAGAAACCTTAACCATAGGAATCTGTTCGGTGTCTGTTTCGTGTCCGTTCGATGTCTGTTTGGTGTCTGTTCGATGTTTGTTCGATGTCTGTTCGAATTCCTGTGTTTGAGATTCCTTTAGCGCCAGAAGCCCCCTTACCATACTACTCAAGAGATCGCGACCAAAAACTGTAAGAATTTTCTAAACGCTAATATTTTGAGATTAACTATAGAGTATCTAAATATTAGTGCGTTCTCGGCCGATATGTTGATTTTGGGTGAGTTTAAATACAAAAATTGTATGAATTGTAAAAAAATATTTTTTATATGTATCTACAGTGTGTTCCAGAGAAAAGTGATATTGTGTACAATTTTGTTATTTTTTGGAACACTCTGTATATTATTGAATTTTTGGATTGTGTTTATAAGTTTGCATATTTTTATACACCATTATCTACGACTACACCTAAACTTAACATTTTTTCAGATATTTGTCGTTTTGTCTAAAAAATTAATTTTCAGGTATTATGTTTTCAAAAAGAAAAACAAAAAAAAGTCATGAATTAATAATATACATTGTTCCACTTAAAATAACATAACCACTTTTCTGGAACACATTGTATAAACAAACATATTTTTAGGTTATAAACCATTAAAATTCATACAACTTTTGTATATAAACTTTTTTTCTATCTTCACCCAAAATCAATTTATCGGCCGAAAACGCACTATTCGGACACCATGTATAAAACTAGATACCTAATAAAATCATCAACATGATACAAACATTTCGTAATTAATGATTGCTTTAGTTCTTTTTTGAATTTATTTGAAGGGAGATTTTTTAAACAATGCAATTTTAGGTTAAAAAAATATGGACCAGTAGCGGCGCTGGGGTTTTTTTCCAGTGTTGTGCATGGTGATCTGAAGGTGGGCCAATAACATTTATTCCCAAAACTTCAGTGCTTGATCAAATTTTAACCCAGATTACTTGCTACAGAATTTACAAGAAAAATTGTTGAAATTTCGCTAGGCTTAAAAAGGTATTTAAAAGATATAATCTAGAGATTAAGGATTATGCCAGGGTGGGCCATGGCCTACCCTATGGCGCCGCCACTGATCTGGACGTCTGGCAACGCTGCTTTGAGTCTAGGATTATAGATGGCCACCTGCTAAATCGAATTATTCTAATTAATTAACTAAGATTAGTAAATATTATTGCTACAGTATTCGGTATACTTATAAAACGTATTAAGTAGTTTTGTTTCTTCAAGTTGGCATACCATGTCGCTCCACCCAGCAATAATCAGGTGCAGCGTCTTCACACAGTGCAGCCACTACACAAACATAAAACCTGTTCCACTTGATTCTTCTCTTTGGTTTAGTCTTGTTGTTTCTTTTATATAAAGAATTATTAGCATCTCTCTTCTTCAATGTACAATGTTAAGGTATGTGGCATCTTCAATGGGTTTGTTCTTTTCAACATTAAACTGTTTGTTTCAATCGACGACAAAAACTTCACTCTGCGTACTTTGATAATATAAAAAAACGGATGATTTTTAATTGTCTTTGTTGCTTCTTGTTTGTCTAATTATATTACAAAGACAAGTAACTTGTCAAACAGGTAGAGGAGGCCTACCCTTTGTCTGACCAAGACATAACCGATTGCAACTGTTTTTGATTTTACTTCTTTGAGTTGCACAATTTAATTTTATTGTAGATTATAGACGCGTCGACAACTTAGGTCATTATCGTCTTAAATTACATTAATAACAATAAATTAATAGATATATACGGCTGAATTGCAATTGAAAATTTTTGTTGGAAAGCAGCCAATTATATAATTGATTCCAAGCATATTGGAAAAAATCATTTTACCAACCATATAGTCACAGTCAGAAATCTAACCTGAACCTTTCTATTTTCGCGGCGGAATGAGCTTACACTTACTCAACCGTGACATGATTACTAATCTAACATTCTCCTTATATGCTTCGAAATCAATTGATTCCTGACTGTGACTATGGTTGGTAAAATAATTTTTTCCAATATGTTTGGAATCAATAGATTATATATAATTGGCTGCTTTCCAATAAAAATCCATGAGCGTAGGTGGGATTCGAGCCCACGACAGCCTAGTCTAGAGGCTGGTACCAAGTACGCTATCCACTAGGCTATATTGCCCTCTTTGAGTTGCACAAACTCTTTTATTGGTTATCACTAAGTTAGCTAGATATATCTATTAAAATTCCTATTATAGATAGATAGATAGATGTTTATTAATTGTTAGTTATAATCGATAACAATGCGTCATATAATCATAAAACAGTTTAAAAACTAAGGTAATCATATATTAATACACTGATGCTGGGTTGCAGAAAACGTTTTCAAAAAATTTTGAAAATGACCTCAAATTGTGACCAAATAATTACGAATTATAATTACATAGAAAAAGATCGCTTTCAAAGTCAAAACAGGATGCGTGGCGTAGAGATATTGCAGCTTGTATAAGGACAGTGGTTAGCGTCGCGGCCTCTGGATCGTCGTGGGTTCGAATCCCGCTTCCGCTCATGGATGTTTTGTGATGTCATTTAGTTTTAAGTTAATTGTTATTTAATGTGATCAAGACGCTAATGATCTAAGCTGTCGACGCGTCTATAATTTACAATAAATAAATAAATGCAGCTCGTATGCAGTAGGTCACTGGTTCGAACCCAGCCGGCACCATTAATTTTAGTTTCTTCTTTTAATTATTCCATATTTCACTTGATATTTCTTTTTATTTTGATTATAATTTATTTTTTATTTTAATATTTTATTATCATACAGTGTCAAACTTAGCGGGGTGTGAACTTTTAGCTTTGCAGAGTTTAAACCACGTAAACAAAATTAAATACTTTTGGCGATTTTGGGTTAAAAGCGTTTAATTTAGGGTTATGGCAAAAAGTTTCACTTGCGCCGTTTTCATAAAATCGCACCCTAGTTTTTTTTTATAACTAGAATACATTTTAATAGTTATATCTTTCTAATAAACCCTGTATTTAAACGAAAAGAGATATAGATATAATGTCAATTGTCACTATTTTAGTATCCTCCAAATCCGCCATTATTTAAAGAACCACATAAAAAAAGGAAGTTCAGACTGCAGTAAAACTAGCAAATTAATATTTTCGTTGTGCACCATAAATTCTACCGCAGCTTTGTTCTCTTTTAATTTTATGTACAAATGTCAAAACTTTAAAGGAATATTTAAAAGTCAATAAAATGTTTGAAAGTGTATTAAAACATTCGGCGTAGCTGTTAAAAGAATTTTTTGACGTGGGTGTCTTTCGGTTGCCGACACTCGAAAGAAAACGTCAATAAAATTGTAAGCCTTACATCAATAAAACTTCCGTATGTTAATTGAGGAATAACCACAGGCGCATGGAGTGTAAAGGTTATGGAGAGGAAACTCCGTGGCCTGTAAACAGGGGCGGACTGGCGGTAGTTAACAGACCCGGGACTTACGGGCTACCGGCCCCTAATCTCAATGGGGACGTACCCCCTTGAAAAAAATGGCACCGGCGACATTTTTTCAAAAGTTCAATTCAAAGGTCCTTGTGGTTTTTTCAAGGTAATTTTGGTTTTTTAGTTAGGAAAACATAGATTTTTGACAACAGAAATATTTAAATATAGTACCTACCTAGTAAATATCTGGTTACAGTATTTTTGAATGCAAGTCTTTAATGAGCCATTTTCCTGAGAGTAGTTCCTTCAATTATCCACGAGAGGCAGCACTTGTGGTAGGTATACAAACATTATTTATTCCCCATTAGTGTCGTGTCATTTTAGTGGTATAACTTAATTATTTAATTATATTTATTATTAAATTAATTATTTAATTATATTTATTATTAAATAATTAAATTATACCACTAAAAAGACACAAAACTAATGGGGAATAAATAATGTTTATACCTACCACAAGTGCTGCCTCTCGTGGATAATTGAAAGAATTACTCTCAGAAAAATGGCTCATTGAATAAAGAACGGTTGATCCGTATTGAAAACGGAACGGATATTAAAAGGTTCAATCATATGTATGTCAAATCATGATATGTGTGTGTGTGTGTGTGTGTGTGTGTGTTTGTTTGTTTGTTTGTTTATATGACCTGCGACCCGGCTTATTAATATTACCATATGCAAATGTCTGTTTGACATCAACTTGCAACACACAGCTGCAGTGATAATCGAGCTAAACGTCTCTTCTGAAAACGCTTTAATTATTTTGCGATACTTTCTTCTGGTTTCCGCTTAAATAAGTTTTTGAAGTGCACTTCTTTAGGCGCACGTTGCGTTCTTTCTGAATAGTGAACGAAAGTGAACCGTCACGCTCGGGTCGGTGACACCGAATCGGGTTTACTCGGTTTCACTCGACATCAAGCGCGCTCGGGTCGGTGACCACGTTTACTGCCTAACAAGGAGTGCATCGTTTCAAGAATTACGTTTTTATTATTACGTGTTATAATAATAAAATATCTATATGTTTTGCTTATAATCGAGTTTTCACTTCTGTCGTGTGGTCATACAGCATATTATTATTATATGCCTTTATGGGTTTATCCGCAAATTTATAAATGATTATTCGTTTATTAACTTCACATTGGAAGTTGTTGTAATGGGTTCGATTTTGCAAATGAAAAATTTTGATGTAAGTATATCTCAAATCCTTTTCCCTCGCCTAAAAACGGTTGTCGCTCTTCCGACGCTATTTTTAAAACTAAAAGACTCCACTAGAGATTGTACAGGCGAAAAACTTGAAAAACATTTTTTTAAATATAATTACGTAATCTTTCACACGTATCCGAAACTTTTTTTCAAAAAATTCACCTGTGGGATCTGTAGTGTGATTCTCGGTCCTTCATTTGGCGTTTACCCGAACCCTTTAGCTTTAAAAATAGCGTTGGGAGAGCGGTAACCGTTTTTAGGCGAGAGAATGGATTTGAAATGAAGAATACAGGGGGTAACTTCCGATAGAGAATACTATTAAAAAATTCGTTACAGTAATTTGTTTCGGGAATCTGGTGAATCAATCACCGAAAAATTCCATCGAATGCACCACCTGGTGCACTATATAGCACTACGGACAGGCTCTCCGTTGTTTCAACGACGACGGTTCGTTTACATCAGAACAGAAGAAGAAGATGTAGTCTGCGGTTTGCACAATCGTCATCATATCGCATTTGTCAGGGCAGACCTCATTTGCATATTGAAGATACACGTTAACATTCACTTCCTTGTTTGAGCTGTGCAACTCACGTTAGAGCGCAGCGCATCTTCTTATTACTTTTCTCGTGTAGAGATGCAAGTTTTCGTTACTTCTCAGTTCTCGGTACCTGTAACTATACGTTATTTTTAGGTACAATACTCGTTACAAGTACTCGGTCTCCAAGTCACTATATGAATATATTATGAAGTATTAGAAATACCGTGTATTATGTCCGTCTTGTGACTTCTTGTGAATTTACACTACGCGTACTTCACAAACCACGACATAATACACAGTGCTTAGCATCATAATATTATATAGTGTTACGAATACTCAATGTGTGTTTTTAAAAAAATAATTAACCACACCTGAAGATGGCAACTCGTTGCTGAAACGCGTCGTGTTAAATTCACAGGAAGTCACAAGACGGACATAATACAAGGTATTTCTAATACTTCATAATATAGTGATATTATAATATTCTGTATTGAAACGTCAGGTATATACAGCGCTGGATTTACACTAGGGTCACTAGGGGTTCGTGCCCAGGGAAGCAAGTTTTCAGGGGCTGCAAAATTTGGGACGTGAGAACATTAATAAATTAAAATAAATAAAATACTTTTTCTCATTATTAAGAATGTGTGTAAAATTATGAGCACTGCAGTTTTATTTACAAAATTGTGAAAAAAACTTCAGTGTGGGGCGGCACTTAGGGTAAATCCGGTCCTGGGTATAAGGTACTGTAGTTAGATGATTCGAATACAAATATCATGTAACAGTTTGTAAAAAGTAACGATTATATTTTTATCATGTTGGTAGTTACTTCGGATCTGATCGGGTAACGAGTACTCGAACGAATAGTTACTTTTCTAGCATCTCTATTCTCGTGCAATAAATGAACAACATATCTTTTATTGACGTTGTTAAATTCATTTCGCTACGCTGCGCATGTCGGTTCACAGGTACTTTCAGCAACGCAATCATTTTCACGTTACTTTTCCGTAAGACATTTAAATAACGTCTATAATTGTCTCATATTGGGGTGGCATTTTAGAAATTAATAAGATTTATACGGCTGAATTGCAATTGAAAATTTTTCGTTGGAAAGCAGCCAGTTATATAATTGATTCGAAACATATTGGAAAAAATCATTTTACCAACCATAGTCACAGTCAGGATTCCAACCTGAACCTTTCCACTTTCGCGGCGGTTCAGGTTGGAATCCTGACTGTGACTTATGGTTGGTAAAATGATTTTTTCCAATATGTTTCGAATCAATTATATAATTGGCTGCTTTCCAACGAAAAATTTTCAATTTTAGAAATATTGTAACGGAAATAATCGGAAGTGATTGACATGTGAAACAAAACACAACATGTATAACTATTTTAAGGTCTCAGGCACAGTAAGCCAGGTGGCCATGTGGAAAAATACGAGTCTACCGACGGGTACAAACACTAAGCACAGGTTCGAATCCCGAAGTCATTTATTTTTCAAGTGAAAATTTCTTTAGTCGCACTTTGCATTCTCTGTTAATAGTGAACGAAAGTGAACCGTCACGATCGGCTCGGTGACGCTGAATCGGGTTTACTCGGCTCCGATCGACATCAAGCGCGCTCGGGTCGGTGACCACGTTTACTGTCTAACAAGGAGTGCATTGTTTCAAGAATTACGTTTTTATTGAAGTGAAAACTTCTTTAGGCGCACTTTGCGTTCTTTCTGATTAGTGAACGAAAGTGAACAGTCACGCTCGGGTCGGTGACGCTGAATCGGGTTTAGTCGGCTCCGATCGACATCAAGCGCGCTCGGGTCGGTGACCACGTTTACTGTCTAACAAGGAGTGCATTATTTGTTGTGTTGAAGACGCTAATGACCTGAGTTGTCGACGCGTCTATAATCGACAATGAATTAAATTAAATTATTATCGCAAACGTGATTTTATAAGATAAATAAAAGTTGATGCATTTCTTTCCATGACAGCGAATACAAGCCATTGAATATTTGTTAAAAAAAATTAATGAAGTTCATGAAAGAAATGCAATCAATTAAATTGTTCAAATGTAAAATATTATCAATTCACTCTCGTTTTTTAGAACCGTGAGATATAAACTGGCTAAAATGTATTTAAACATTTGTATATGCAGTAATTTATTAACTCATAAAAATAATACATTTTAAGCGTGGGTAAAATTTGAATCGTTAAAATGTGATTGTACTTTTGTATACTTATATCATTTGAATATTTCTCGTTTTTTTGTGTATACAGTGTGTAAACAGTTAACTCGAACAGGGCTTGAGAATGGCTGAGAGTGTATAGCAATGCTGTTGTTTACATGGCGTTGCTATGGTTCCTCTATTACAAGTCCCCAGTTCCCGGGTTCTAGCCCGAGAGCTGGTAAAAGTGTCAATTGGATTTTCAATATATTATAAAAAAAAAATAATGAATTGAAAATGTGAATTGGTGTTAGGCCCAAATAACCTTAGCTGTTGGTGGTCTTTAAAATACAATTTAACCAGAACATAGGAAAATAACATTGAGAATATTTACAATTTTTTAGTAGGCTATGGGCCATAAGATCTAATGTAAATATGCAGTAGATGCTTTGTTTTTGATTTTTTTAGCAGGTTACGAGTTACTCTTAATATAGTCAACCGTTGCTATGGAAAATTGTTTAAAAAATTCATTGTAGGTACTATTTTTTTTGCAATACCCACTACAAAATAGCTACCTATAACTTTCGATGTATATATAGCGGCCATTAATGGCCCATTTAACAGGCAGGTGTGCCGAAAATGGTTTACTTTCTGCACTAGCGCAGAAAATAACGGTTTCCATAGCAACTTCTGTTTATTCGCTCTATACGCCTGCGTACGCTTGTGTGCTCCTGTCATTACTTACTTGCACGAACTTCGCGGCACACTGGAAGAAAAGGTGGCGATGCAAATGAACTGTCAGAATTTTTTGAAAATGACGTGAAAAGTAGGTACCTATGGCAAAAAATACCATGTATGTTTCGTACGTAATGGTTTTACGGCTCGTGTGACTGTAAAAACTCGCTATCGCTCGTTTTTACATACTGTCGTCACTCACCCCATTACGAATCTAGACATTCTACTATTAAAATGTATTACACTGAAGAGAAAATCAAATTAATTCTTTGGTGTAATCAAAAAAATTTAAAATAAACGCGTATTACATTGCTGTCAAAAATCTTATTGTGTAACGCCATGTAAACGGAAATTTGTATGTTCCATGTTAAAATAAATTCATGGTATGTAACCCACTACTACATTATACATAGCTACACACATAGCTACTTACATAGCATACTACAAAGTTATAAATGTTCCCAATGTTATTTTCCCTATGTTCGTGTTAACCATTTTACACACTGTATATAATGCACAAATGTAACATTTCATTTACAGTGCCGAATGAATTATTCGAAAACCTCCGGCAAATCATTACGTTTACGAATCATACATTGTATTTTTGTGGTATGATAGCCGAAAAATTTAAGTCGAATAACCGCATTTATCTTATAGAATGGGCTCACGCCATTGAAGCAAACATGTATTATGCCTGAGTATATGGACATATTATATTTTTATTGTAAATTATAGACGCGTCGACAACTTAGGTCATTAGCGTCTTGATTACATTAAATAACAACTCACTTAAAACTAAATGACATCATAAAACATCCATGAGCGGAGGCGGGATTCGAACCCACGACAGTATGATCCAGAGGCCGCGACGCTAACCAATGGACCCCACTGTCCTTTGGACATATTATAGTAGATTGTATGTCTAGATACGATATTACGGCGAGTAGGACAGTAATAACTAAGGCAAATAACTAAGGCACATAACACGCGAAATAAGGAAGCATTACGATTGCCTAAGTGCAATCTATCTAGCACTCAAAACGATTTTTATTACCTTTCGCAAAAATTTTACAACAGTTTACCTCAAACAATTAAAGATTTACCTGACAATGTTTTTAAAAATAAAATTAAAAAAACTCTGACTGAAGCGTGTCTATACAATATCAAAGATTTTAACATGTAATTTTATTTGTAATCTGACTCGTCATATAGATACTTGTATCTCCAATATGACTAAATAAACTATCTATCTATCTATCTATCTATGTAAAAACGAGCGATACAGACACACGAGCTGTAATACCATTACGTACGAGACATATATGGTATTTTTTGCCATACCCACTATAAAATACCTACTTTCCACGCCATTTTCAAAAAATTCTGACAGATCATTTGCGTCGCCATTTTTCCTTCCACAGTGTGCCGCGAAGTTCGTGCAAATAAGTAATGACAGGCACACGCAGGCGTATAGAGCAAATAGACAGAAGTTGCCATGGCAACCGTTCTTTTCTGCGCTAGTACAGAAAGTAAACCATTTTTCCCACACCTGCCTGTTAAATGGGTCATTAATGAAAGCTATATACATTCATCGAAAGTAACTATTTTGTAGTGGGTATGGCAAAAAGAATTAAAATAGGAATCGTCTCCGACAGAAGACAAAGTCTACTCACGCACAGACAACCGAGGTTCTACTGTATTCGATTTATCAATGAAGTTTAAGCTAATTATATTTATAAACAATTAAACGGTAAAAAATCAGATATATCATATAAAAAAAATGAAATACTATAACAACAGTTATAAATGTGTAACAGTGAATACGTATTATTAAATAAGTAAATAAATAAATGGGCGGAGCTGCTCCGCTTGGGGACATTTGTAAAGCTTAAACACGGTTAATTCTTATTAAATAATGGTTGAGTCACACTCGCATGGCGAGCGAAGCAGCTCTACCCGGTCGTGCGTATGGACTCGAACCTCGTACGCGAGTCTCAACGGTAGCGTGATGTGGGTTCGAGCCTCGGGCAAGAAGATGGAAAACCGTCGATTGCTGTATATCATTAGCATAATATACGCTGGAGCAATTTTTAGTATGATATACTGATACAACCAAAATATACGGACGGTTTCTCTCATTATTTAAAACACAAGGTTCTTTTTTGTCCGAGAACTAATTCAGTAGCTTCCAATTTTGATTTTTGATGTGAAACATCTTATGTTGGGCTGTGAACAGCCGCGTGAGGGGAAATATGCAACGAAATTTATGGTCCGCTTCTTCGCTGCGGCACTCTCTCTCTCTCTCGGCTTCCGCGCGCTCGGGCACGGAAAGAGAGAGAGAGTATACATACGAACGTACTGTAAAGCAAAAGTATATGTATACACGTGTAGGTATGTAATATAGATACTTCGCTGTGTATTTAGTTGCGTTTCTGGCTCGCCGCTCAGGCGTGCTCAAACGCCGCAACCGCATGTGTTACAGTGCAGTATATAGGATTACGTAAGCATAACAGTTAGTTGCTGCTTTTGAAAAAATATAAGTATACTACTACATAGAGAATACCACTAAGTTCAATAACGTTTTCTTTGATGTTTCACATCTGTCGGGGGTCCCGAGACCCACACCCTTTTTTTCAGTTTATCGTGTAACTTTGTAGAGCTGCCAGCTCTACATTGTTTTGTATTTTTTTTTTTTTTTTGTTGAAGGAATAAATAAATAAATAAATAAATTTTTAGGGTTCCGTACCACCGTACGGAACCCTATCCTTCGTCCGTCAATCTGTCACAAGGCTCTATCTTACAAACGATAAGAGGTAGCTATATAGTTGAAATTTTCACCGATATGTGTGTTGTTGTGGCATGAATCTTGACAAATAATTAGAATTAAATAATTAATTAATTTTAATAAATTAATGTTTTTTATACACTGTACAGGTTGTTTTTTTTTTGATGCTCACCATTGGTACAGATGACATATAATAAAGATAAGTTGTGGCTGTACTAACGAGCGACCCACCTTTTGAAGGCCAGATTTGACCGTCGCATCTGTTAGCAGAATTCAAAAGCTTGAAATAAGTATGTGTGAGTTATTGTTGATTCAAAACATGAGAGTGGTTCTGATCCTACACACTTAAAACAATCTCAATTGTATTAAAATGTGTATGTCGCTCTAGACGCGGGATAATATTTAGATAATAATGTATTCTTTTACTGGCATTTATGAAACATTCCCCCTAATTTAAACTTCACTGAATTATAGAACGAGAAAAAATTACCATGCCTATTATACTTACTTAGGTATATTAAAAAATTTTATTGACGCATCATTTCATTAGTTGCCATTTTTGCCACTAGGTGCCAGGAATGGATATTATCTATAAATACCAAAGGTTTAGTACTTTATTTTGTTTATGTTTTTAGTTCCATAAAATGACACAAATCATTCAATAAAGGCGTTCATAAGACGGTCGTTTTCTCCCGTTTAAGGCAAGACCCCCCTGACATTGGTAACTTGGTTAATGTTGGATCCATGTATATAGGTTTGGCCCCACCGCATCGGCGAGTAAGGCACAGCTAGTTTAGTAATTATTTCATTTGTCTAATAGAGAAATGTTTTAGAAACAACAATACAAATAAATTATTGTTAACGAACTAGTCGGTCTATTTAAGGCTTAAGAAGTTAATTCGCTTTCATATCGTAAAAAAAATGATATTTCAAACGCGATGCGAAAGTTCTTTTAGATTGCATTTATCAATTAATTTGCGTCATTGATCAAACATTTCAGACATAAATCAGCGAAAGAAAAACAAAATATCTCCTATATATATTTTATTTGTAGTACATCGTACATTTGGTTGTAATATTGTTACGTAATAATAAATAACGTAAAGTGCATCTAATTAATAATTCACAGAAAGTTAAAAGCAAAATACATCAAAGATTTTAAGGCGAATCTGCACCTTAAGGTTGTATGGCATCTATCTCAAATCACCGAGAAATGAATGAAATTTTGTAAACTTACTTCTTGATATATCCGAAATAAGTACACAAAATTTCAGAACGAATAGTTTAAAAAGATACATAATTATAAAATTAACATGAGCTTTTATGAAAAAATCGCGCTTTCATAGTTTAATACCGGTAAAACACAGTAATATCACCGAGGAAAATTTGTAATTTTTAGAATATGTTCGTTACATATCTAACAAGCTTTGGTCAAAATTTTATCTATGGTCACCGATGTCAATCACGAGAAAAAAATAATTATTGCTGAAAAGTATATTAAACAAATGGCGTACTTTATAAAACGCGTGTTTATACTTGGCAACAGCGCTCTTATACATAAACATTTTTGACATATAAATACAGCCCACTTTTCAGAACTATAACCAATGAAATTGATAGATTTTTACCCTTTCAAATGCGACGGTGCCTATGTCTCTGCTATATTAGTATACAGTCATATGTATTATAATTTCTATCTGTGTGATGGTGTGACAACTTGTACCGGGGTAAAAGTTTTAGCTACGAAATCCAGTATGCTGATATCTTTTAGTATACTTAGTTACTTAGATACATATTTGGGCTTGAGAATGACCGAGCGTGTAGCAGTGCTGTTGTTTATATGGCGTTGCTATGGTTCCTCTATTACAAGTCCCCAGTTCCCGGGTTCTAGCCCGAGAGCTGGTAAAAGTGTCAATTGGATTTTCAATTTATTATTAAAAAAAATAATAATGAATTGAAAATATGAATTGGTGCTAGGCCCAGATAACCTTAGCTGTTGGTGGTCTTTAAAACAATTTCAATAGATACATATTTGTGCCTGTGACTAAGACAAGATGACCAACCAAACTATTTTATACAGATTCTGGCAAGAGCAATAACGGATCATAATTGTTTTCGGAAAGTTCCCAGATTATCCAGGTGTGCAAGCTTTCACGGCCGGCATTGTTCCAAGTCTTCATGGTTTCCGAACTTGTGATATTTCTACCTGACGTTTCGTCACAGGTCAGTGTGTCAGTGACTGGTGTCCTCCCTTCTTTTATGCCTAGTACCAGTGTGTTCTCTGTTCGGTCGTATTCCGTCTCTCTGTAATTGGTCAACTGCGCAGTGTGTAGTGGTGGGGGTGAGTTCTCTACTCGGTCGTATTCCGACCTTGTACGATTGGTCATTGGTTTTGTATGCCGGAGTGCTGGTGTCCAGATTTTACTGAGATTGAGGCCTTCATCTTTTCGGTTGAAATTCTGTGTGTGTTTTTGTATTTCTATGGCCATAAAAATACAAAAACACAAGCCCGGAAACCATGAAGACTTGTTCCCAGCAGGGCCGTAGCTAGGGGGGGCATTAAGGGGCAATGCCCTACCTTAAAACATCCAGTGCCCTACTTTAAGGAATTATAAACAAGCTGCAAAGGCTGTCACGACAGAATGACAGACTTGATCTATCTGGCATTTGGAAAAACAAGATTAAATTCGTTGGACTAAATGAAGCTCTTCGGAAATTTGATAACATGGCAAGTTCTGTATTTTTTTTTTTTTATTAAATTGTCATATACCGTTTTCTTGCTTTTGTAATTTGATATCACCAGATGAGGTGGGCAATCCAATTAAAAAATTGTAGTCTTTTGCTTCAGCCCTACTTTAAACTTTCAGTGCCCTATCTTGAATTCAGCTCTATAGCTATGGCCCTGGTTCCCAGATTGCTTTAAAATTACGTTTTTAGAGGTCAATATTTCAAAAATGTTCTAACCTACGGAGCTACAACTTCGGAACTTGTTTGCGCAAGATATATAGTGTGCAATAAAGTTGAAAAAGATATTGTACAGTCTAACCTTAAAACATAACTTCTCTTCATAGTTGTGTGGACTTTGTATACGGCTTAGTGATGGGCGAGTACGAGATATTTTAGTCGATTGTCTCGATTGTTCAAACATCTCGATGACTCTCGATGGTTTTCACTTGGACTCGATTGTTGTTGTTTCATATTTCACCGAGACTAAGTTTGCTTAGTACTGAATCGTACAGACGACGTACACTGTCGAGAGCCACATAATATATAATCGTTCATCACTCAACAACTGTGGTCGAGTCAATGGATGGTCGATTATGCAGTAATCGAATGCTCTGAGATCGACTGAACAGTGTGAACAGTGAATCAACGATGAACGAGTAGCGTAAACGTCAGACTTCATTCGACCAGCATATAACCTTGAATCGCGATTATATGTATTCTCATTCGCTGGCAAATAATCAACTTGAGCAATCGAACATTGCGATTGTAAAATCAAACTCCGAGTCGATTGTGGACTCGATTGTTATTATGAACGATTGCGATTGTTTCGATTGTAAAAACATCTCGTATTCGCCCAACGCTAATACGGCTGCTATTTGCTAATTAACATGTATGAGCGGGCCGGTGTCATCTCCTAGTACACGATGGCACACACACGAGCATTCATACACACAAGTGGCATTATATTTTATATATACGGTAGCAGGTTATGCCATAATCGGCGGACCAAACTTGCCGCATTCACCGATGAGACAACCGGCTCTAATCGATCGTCACTAGTAATACATTATCATCATCATCATCATCATCAATGATCATCGTCGTCTTGAATCTTGATAACATATTTGGTATGAACTGCTTTCACTATTTCATGTCCCAATTCAAACTGCATTTCGTTTTGGATGATTCTGCTGTTAAATGTAAACACATATTGCCATTTAATTAATTAGTACCAATTCTTCATTTGTTAATCGTTTAATCTTTTTTTTTTGCAATGTATAAAATGTTTTCGATTAGGTAAGAAACGGTCCGAGACAATTCGGATTAACTAATTCCCATAGGCCCATACCTACGATTGGCAATTTTTTTTTTGGCCTCGCCTATAAAATGGTCCCCGCTCTCCCGACGCTATTTTTAACTTCCCATTGGAAATTATTGTAATGGGTCCGAAAATCGAAATCAAAATGTATAACAAATTTTTGTTTCAAGGTCACTACACTAGTTTTACACTATTTTTAGAAAGATGTGTGTGTGTGTACGTAAGTACGTACGTATGTGTCCATTTCTTTCTAAGACGAAATCTCGAGAATGAAAAATGATATCGACTACGTTAGGGTGCCAATCGACGCGTATTAACGTCATTTTGATCCGACATAAATTTTATAAAAAATCGGTTCAGCCGTTTTTTTTTTAATTATTGTTAAACATAAGTAATAATTATGTTTTAATGATTAAAATGATTACTTTTCTGTGTAATATCTAATTTAATTATTATTATTAAATATTTATCAAACTGGGAAATTCGTCGTGTGAACCTCAAGGGTCGCACTTTAGTCCTAATATACGACCCACCTCACGGCCTGTTAAAGCTAAAGGGTTCGGGTGAACGCCAAATGAAGGACCAAGAATCACACTACAGATCCTACCGACGAATTTTTTGAAAAAAAGTTTTGCCTACGTGTGAAAGATTACGTAATTTATATTTTTTTCAATTTCTCGCCTGTAGGATCTAGTGTGATTCCCGGTCCTTCATTTGGCGTTTACCAGAACCCTTTAACTTTAAAAATAGCATCGGGAGAGCGGGAACCTTTTCATAGGCGAGGGTAAAGGAATTGAGATGAAGGGTGCAAGGGGTAACTTCCTGTATCGAATACTCTTAACACAAAAACTCTCGCATGTAGTGGACTCCCAATTATATAGGAACACATATCGATGACTAACAGTTGTAAAGGGGCTTGAGAATGGCCGAGCGTATAGCAATGCTGTTGTTTACATGGCGCTGCTATGGTTCCTCTATTACAAATTCCGGGGTTCTAGCCCGAGAGCTGGTAAAAGTGTCAATTGGATTTTCAATTTATTATTAAAAAAAATAAAAAATAATGAATTGAAAATATGAATTGGTGCTAGGCCCAAATAACCTTAGCTGTTGGTAGTCTTTAAAACCAGAGATGTACAAAATGGTTTTAAAAAAGCATTTAAATACAAAATGCAAAATACTTTTCAGATTTACTATTTCAAATGCAAAATACCAAATAGTTTTGTGTTTTGTATTTCAAA
Organism: Mongoloraphidia duomilia; assembly: GCA_039654895.1. NCBI lineage: Eukaryota > Metazoa > Arthropoda > Insecta > Raphidioptera > Raphidiidae > Mongoloraphidia > Mongoloraphidia duomilia. Next base: position 8,218,612 of record CM077523.1, read on the forward strand.
TGCTAAATGCAAAATAGGTATTTTCAAAATACTTTTTCAAAATAAAATACCTTTTTACCAAATTTCAGATATTTTTATTTATTTTAGGTATTTATCATGAGAAATAGAGACACAATGCCGAGCCGAACAAAAACGTCTAATAACATGGCACCTTATGCATGACATTTTGGTCATATTTATCAGTACGCGTATCAATAAATTCTGTTATGTTTATATTAATAATAATAATAATACTCACTTAAAATAATGTAAAAAACTAGACTAACGAAAAGAGAGCCATGGCTCCATTTTGTGAATTGTGTGGCCATTTATTTCGGTTGATTGTGTATCTAGTTCTTATTTTATTATTATTACACTTTTCTTTGATTAATAACAACTGGACTGGTATTGTTAAAAAGTGAAAAAAATAAACGTTTGACATTGACACTAGTCAGACATAAGGCGCGCACTCTGACCAAAGAAGAAAAAAGGGCGCGCATGCGGCTAGCAGGCGCCTGTATCGGTCAAATTCGGCAATACAAGCGTCATTCGTTCATTTCATTTTGTTTGACTGGTGATGTTGGCTAAACTTAATCACAAAGTATTTTGCATTTTGAAATGAATATTAAAAATGCAAAATACATCTCGAAAGGTATTTCAAATAAAATACAAAATGTTTTTTACTAAAAGGCATTTAAATGCAAAATACAAAATAGGTATTTTGCATTTTGTATTTGCATTTTAAATAGAAGTATTTCAAATAAATCGCATCTCTGTTTAAAACACACAACAGTTGTAAAGTGTAGTAGTAGTGCACGAGTCCCAGGAATATCAATTTTATAAGATGTAGTGATCCTCAGAGCTGAAATGCCGTAAGGAAGAAACAATAAAGTTATTATGAAACACACTGTAAAAAATGGATGTAAAAATATTTTGAAAGTTAAGGTAGAATTCGCTTGATTTTCTAAGTGATTTTACATTATTATTTATTTTTACACAGAAAACTTCTTAAAAACTTGGACTTTTACTGTAAAGTTAAACAAATTTGTGATTTTTACATAAAGTAAATTAAAATTACATAATTTGTGTAATATTCCAATAAAGTGTGTAAAAATTACAAAATAAAATGTATAGTTACATATATAAAATGGATGAATACAAAACAAATTAATGTAAAATTAGTAACCACGCATGCGCAATGTGTTTTTATGGAATCTACGCGATGCGCAGGCGATACCTGTTTGCGACGCCATTGTCTCTTTGTGTGCCTATAATACCAGATTAATCGCTGGCTACAAATGGACCATCGATAATCTATGTAATCGGCCTTCTCATTTCTTACAGTGTGGGGACTTGTAATAGAGGAACCATAGCAACGCCATGTAAACGACATCATTGCTACACGCTCGACTAATCTCAAGCCCATCAATTTTATAAGATGTAGTGATCCTGAGCGCAAATGCCGTTAGGAAGAAACAGTAAAGTTATTAATTGGTATATGATAAAATCAATCGATTTAAAACCCCTTATATCCACACCATATTATTCACATAACAATTAGAGGTGAAAATAATAAATATCTCAGACAGCTAGGCTGCCATGATTTTTTTTTTTTTTGAGCTATATCTAAGAAAAAATCAAATGACCACTGTCGGGACTTAACCCGAAACCGCCAGTTTCTGGCTAGGTGAGTTACCGATTTCTCCACAGTGCCCGAGAGTGGAAACCGATCTCTTCTTATATATATAGCAATTTCACGCTGAAAACTCACTACATGCGAGAGTCGACTATTTAAATAAACTGCAAAGCATAGTACCTACAGCTATTAAACAGTCGAATCATTATACATGCGAGAGTTAACATTTTATAAGTTTTATCAACTTAATAAACTCGTTAGGCCGGGAAGCCTTAGGTTTTACCTATAGATAAACAACGTTTTGAGTTTCTGTGGACAGTAATTAATTGGTATATGATAAAATCATGATTTAAAACCCCTTATATCCATACCACACAATAAAGTTATTATGAAACAATGTAAATATTCGATTCGCTAATGACTTCAGCTGTTGAGCGTCTATATCTCTCTTAAATATTCGACGGCCCTTATGCGGCCGGCATGTGTTTTATTATTCAATGCAGAGCGTTGATTAGGTCGTATTGTTTTCATTGAGCCGTGATCCGGCGCACGCCATATGGACAGAGACTTGCAGTCAAACAGTCGACAATCGATTGTGTATAGGTGGTACAGTGAGAAGGTCCTCGGGGTATACTTGCACTGCTCTGCACTCATAATTCATATTCCTATATTTCATGTCTCTGATGTTCTCATATACCGCCGCCGCGCATGATTATTACGTATACTGCAGGCTCATAAAGTAGCTCTCTACATGTTATTATTGCGTCTGTACCTTAGACTATAGAAACAGTAGACTTGTTGCTCATATTAGATTATTTAATGAAGTGTAACTTCTTACGCGAGTTTGGGCCGTTTAACGCTAACGGTGTAACCATGGCAACGAAAAACAAATCGTATATAATTCTGTGAATGTCATCTTCCCGCCTCCGCTCAGGGATGTTTTGTGATGTCATTTAGTTTTAAGTGTGTTGTTATTTAATGTAATCAAGACGCTAATGACCTAAGTTGTCGACGCGTCTGTAATTTACAATAAATAAATAAATACATTTCTAACATTTAGATGTAGAGTTTGCTTTCATTTTTGTAGGGAGCCGTGTGGTCTAGTGGTTAGATCAGACGATCGTGGGTTCTAATCCAATCTGCGCTCATGGATGTTTTGTGATGTCAGTTAATTTTAAGAAAGTTGTTATTTGATGTATCCCTCAGGGGAAACATTGAAATGTAGTTTACATTCCAATGTTTTGTGGGAATTAACGCTCCCAGGGACACGAGCTCGTACCAGTCGGTTTGTGTATGCCGGCTGGCGGATTCTAATACACAAATGGATTATTTGTTGTGTTGAAGACGCTAATGACCTGAGGTGTCGACGCGTCTATAATCTACAATAAATAAAATATTTGATGTAGTTCAAAGACGCTAATGACCTGCGATTTCAACGCGTCTACAATCTACAATAAAATCATTTCTGTAGTGTGTAGTGTAAACAACGTCAACATACTGTTTGCCGGGCCGAGCTGTACTTATAGCTTTCCCTGTACCAATAGCCTATTGCCTATTCTATTCCTTGATGACAAACACTATTGTTAAAGTACTTTCAAAATCGGTACAGTTAACCCGGAATAAACAGACAGATAGACAAAAAAAATGAAAACGGATCATTTGGTGTTGGCATCTTAAAAACTGTACGAGTGATGACACACACAGCGGTTTGTGCCGACTCAACGATGATACACACAGCGGTGTCTTAACTCGACAGTCAGGCGTTTCTTGTGGAGAACGATGTGTCGAGGCGGCCGAGAGTCTGCTTTCAGTCGGCAGGCAATTCTCGCCGCGGTGTGTGTTTTGCGTCATTGAAAAAAAACATTCGTGTCGCCTCGGCATAAACCGCTGTGTGTGCCATCGCTCTACATCTATGTCGAAATTTCATTAAAAAGAATTACTGATAATGTTACGATTTCATTTAGATATTTATTTAATGAATGGCGGTACATATTTCTTAATGAAAGTACATATTTCCAATAGTGATGAGCAAAGCAAGACCAAGACCAAGACTTGGACAGTCTTGGTCTTGGTCTTGCGTATCAAGTCTTGGTCTTGCTCATTTTATCTGTCTTTTTTTAGTTCTTTACTTCTGAAGATCATCATAGTTATAAATTAAAAATAATTCACAATCTATTATTAACTAACAAAATACTTTATTTTATTAAAATGTTAAAAAATATCAAAATTGCATCATTTTTAACACGCTTGTTCATTCGGTCTTGGTCTTGGTCTTGCTAGTCTAATGATAGTCTTGGTCTTGGTCTTGCTTTTTCGCAAGACCAAGATCAAGACTGCAAGACCAAGAGGGAGAAAAAACTCAAACTAAGTTATTGTCACAGAAATCGAGCTACGTTTAGCTAGTTTTGGATTATGAAGAACTGTCATTAATAACTATAGCTGTGTTCCGGTGTTGTTAACACGTTCCAATTGCGCCCTTTTGGCTGTGTCGCCGATACACTTAACTATTAACACAGGATACGGAAATTAAAATCAGGCCACATGTTGTTTCTTTGTATCGCGCAGAATCTCTCAATGTGTTGTGACTTGTGATGTGTGTCACTTGACACAAATAACCATGTGTTGAAATAATGCCTATTTTCGGTGGCTGCAGCTGAAATTGGAACACGTGTTAAAAAAAACTAACCCAAGGTTTTTGAGAATGCATTTCAAACATTATATGCTCAAGCAGCAAAATCGCTCAAGTCGAATTTTCATTTTTTTTTCGATTTCAAGAGTAAATGCTAGCTGGATGAAACGGGCATTGCGTATACAAAAATGTGTAACGGGAAAGAATATTTAGAATGTATCCCCTCTTCTCAAGGGTTCAGGTTAGTGTTATAAGCAAACCGTAAATTATTAACAATCGTCCTACTAGAATGCGTTACAGACTTGTAAATCAAATATGGACGTGGAATTGAGTTACGTTAATATTGTAATTAAAAAAAAATGAAAAATTACTAAAATTATGTCAAGCTCCTAAAAATAAAAAAACAAGCCGTGAGGTAGGTCGTTTATTAGGACTAAAGTGTGAACCTTGAGGTCCACACGACGAACTTCCCAGTTTGATAAATATTTAATAACAATAATTAAATTAGATATTACACAGAAAAGTAATCATTTTAATCATTAAAACATAATTATTATTTATTTTTAACAATAATTAAAAAAAAAAAAAACGACTGAACCGATTTTTATAAAATTTATGTCGGATCAAAATGACGTTAACACGCCTCGATTGACACCCTTACGAAGTCGATATAATTTTTTATTCGCGAGATATTGTGTAAAATCTTCTTTTTTGGAGGTTATTTGGTTAAGAAAAAAGAACGGCTAAACCGATTTTGAAAAAATTTCTTTCGGATCATATTTACGTGGTGACCTTGAAACATAAAAATTTGATTTCGATTTTCTGACCCATTACAATAACTTCCAATGGGAAGTTAATAAATTGTATACGTTATGCGTCCTCTATAAATTTTACATCAGAGGGTATCGCTAGGTGTAGCGGGTTGGTAGAGGGATATGGCGGAACGGCAATGGCGCAACGTGTATGACGTTTGGTTAGGCGTGAATAGAAACATGTAGAAGTTGATATTCGTAAATATAAAATATATAGAAATAATATCCGTAACAATAAATTATTATGTATCAAATAATCTACTTTAAATTTGAAATGTTAAGACCACCCCATAGTTGAAATATTTTTTTTATTACCTTTTTTAGAAAAACGTGTAAAGACGAAAGATTAATTTATAAAATCCTATTCGAGATTCGCAAAGCCTTTTTGTGAATTAAAGCGCGGATCAAATTACATGTTACATTTATCCACGTACGTGCAATCAACAAAAAAATGAGCGTCTGAAATAATAAAACAGCATCGCATTTTCTGCAGTGTTCTTTTTTTCGACATTATTACATTCGATGTGAACGGTTTTTTTGTACATGCGCGTACGAAGGTGTCAATTTTTGTACATTTTGTTAACTGAATTAAATTTATATTAATTTCACGGCCCACTACTGTTTTCGATGAAGCAGTTGAACATAATATCTTCCGAATGCATGACTTCAATTTGTTTTTTTTTTTACTCGCAACAGAGAACTTGCATGAATTTTATTTTTTTAAGTTTGTCATATTTTTATTATAAACGTATATCATTATAGGAGCTCTTTTTGATCCGCGATCAAAAAGAGGAGTGTTACGTGTTTGGGTCGTATAACATAACTTTTCTATGGGTGGACTGATTTTGGTGCGGTTTTGCAACATTTTTTTACTTTCGACGTCGAGTAATCAAAACAGTTGGACGCAGTTGTTTTTTACTGCAGTCAATTGTTTAAAAAATGGCCCGACTTTCTTTTGTCAGAATAAAGTAGTTATTTTACGGAAAACGTATTTGTTTTGTTAAACTTTTAATATTGTACAATTAAGTGCATTAAATAAAAACATATGCGACACTATAATCTGTGTATTTGATGTATAATTTAGTATTTGAGTATTTTTGACGGACAAAAAACAGCTATACACAAATTCACAGGTATATTAAATGACTAAAATCACAGCTATTAACGTATGATGTAGTTTGTATGATTACAGTTCTTTAGAATAGTCCCTTGGAGCGATTTCTTTTTTCTCTATTTTATAAGGTAAAGGTACCAGTTTAAGACCACCTACCTATACAGCTGTGGTCGACCACATTTATATTAAGATGACCACTTGCCACCGAATATGTAGTGGATTACATTGTAATCCACTACATATTATATTGTAATCCACTACATATATTACATTGTATTCCACTACATATTTACATTAAATCTTGAGGGCTGTATAGCTTAGTGGATAGCTTACCTGGTACCACCGCCTCTAGACTAGACTGTCGTAGGTTCGTGGATGTTTTGTGATGTTATTTAGTTTTAAGAAAGTATAATTTACAACAAATAAATACATTAAATCTTATGGCCCATAGCTTACTATAAAATTGTAAATGTTATTTTCCTTATGTTCGGTAAAACCGTTTACACACAGTATGTTGTCCCAACTAGCGGTCCCGTCCAGTTTTGCCCGGGTGCTAAGAATTAATGATTTATTACCTCCCTCCCCCGCTAGAAATTCTTTCCCTGCGAAGCGAAGTCGGGCTGGTGGTGTTTATAATATTAGTAGGATTCCGCCAATGCGCTAAAATGCAAAAGAATTTCAGAGTTACGTTTTGTCACTATCCTACACGAATTATCCCCCCTCTTCCCGCGAGAAATTTATCAAAATAAAATATAGCCTATTTCACTCATGAGGGATAGTGTAGTTTTCTATCAGTGAAAGAATTTTTAGAATCGGTTCAGTGGTTCTAGACATTACCACCTACATAAAAACAAATTTTACCTCTTCATACTATCCCCTCGTGAGAATTTTATCAAAATAAAATATAGCTTATATCACTCACGGATAGTGTAGCTTTCTGTTAGTGAAAGAATTTTTAGAATCGGTTTAGTAGTTCCAGAGATTACCCACAAAATACAAACAAACTCACAAACTTTTCCTCTTCATAATAGATAAGATAAAATTTATTAACTAAATAAAATTCGTACATATAAAAACAACAAAAAATTATAAAAAGCGTTCCATATAACCTGCTGTCTAAAAGTAAAAAAAATTCGACTGATGACCAGTCCTATACTTCCCACCTAGTAAATATTTGCAAAGAATAAACATTCTTTTTTTATTCTTTGAAAAAACGCATGGCCCTCTTTTTTGTTTGGTGATCTACTGATGGCTAGTAATATAGCAAAAATCATGGTTACCTTGATTTACGTACAATTTTCTTTTTTTAGTAAAATATTTTTTTTCTCGAAAACTATACATTTTAGAGAAAAAAAATATTTACATTTTTTTCATATTATAACATCTAGAATTCATTTATATTTTTTTTTACCTATGTTAATACGTGACATTGAGAACGTTTTTTTTAATATCTCAGGATCCACTGAACCAATTTGACTCAAAATCTAATCAGATCTAAGTTAAAGGCTGATAAACACAATAGAACAATCGGCATGGACGTATGTTGTTCCGTTTTTAAGATATCGAAGGCGAAAAATTGACCACATACACACACACACATACAGACATCAGTCAGAAAATGATCTTAAACGATTGCTAGGGTCTCAAAACGTGAAAATCTGTTAAAATCTCGAAATATTTTTTTCGGACTAAATCCATTACTTCCCTACTATAGTAGAGGTGGGAAGTAAAAAGAAAACGAAATCAATATGAGGCATAATTTTTTTATTAATTGGGAAAAAGTCTAAAAAAAAATAAAAAACCCCAAACAGTCCTCTTCATAATATTAGTATAGATATGTGTTCGTGAACTTGTGCCTTTACCCTATATCGTTTACTGTAATTTCTTCTCTCTAATATATAACTGAATTTAACAATAGTATTGCAAATTATATTATACAGTGCACTGACCGAAACTAAACAGTTGTGCGTATGTTTTATTTTCTTAAAAAATATTTTATCCATTTCTTGTTTAAGTAGGTAGGTACTACAATATTTTATGATCATTTTATGAAGAAAAATGTGGTACTGTTAAAGTTTTATAAGATTCATTTAGGACATTTTTTTTATTTTCACAGCTGCATTTTTTTATGTTCATTAATTGTTCTGTATTTTTATTGGCCACATTTTTTAACTGTATATTTTACGGGTATTACAAAAATATCTATTTAATATAATTTATACTAACAGATAAAAGAAGATTTCGCTTATAACTTGAGAGCCACTGAACCGATTTGTATAGGTTTTTGTAGAATTTTTCGATAAATCATCGAACTGAGCGGAAAAATAATAAAGCAAACAAAGTATAGTAGGCTGAGAGCTAGTGACAATTTTTAGGTGTTATTTTTTTTTTTTTTGTTACATGTTGGGGGCGGTCTGCATCCCTCTCATACCGCTAAAATCCCTTACTCAGGGCACTTTAATATGCCTCCCTCAACGTCTTCACAAAAATAAGGTCTTGAATAAATAACACCTAAAAATTGTCACTAGCTCTCGTTCTATACGAGTTTGGCAGGTACTTAATTGAATGACCTTTTTATGTGGAATTATTGAGGGAAACCATGGAAAATCTCAACAAAATTACTGGTACAGGAATCGCCGTTTTTCGGCGAGAGGCAGTAGAAAAAAGTCCTGCTGCCACCAGAGTTCGAACCCAGTACCTTCCGAATGTCGAGTGCTCTCGCCATTAGGCTCGATACTTTTCCACAGAATATGTGAAGAAGATCAACAAAAACCGTTCATTATCTGGACACATGTTTTTGAAGCCCTTTTTCGTAAAATAACAGCTGGATTATGTGCTTATTTTTTGCACTCGTTAAAAACTCTCCGATAAAATGCATAATAATACGGCAATTAAGTTTGCTTTTAAGTTCCATTAACAAAAAAAAAAACGCTTGTTTCAAAATTGTTAAAGTCGTTAGGCTAATAATGATTATTAATGGTGGTAGCCAGATGTTTTAAGGTTATATTTTTATACGACGAAAGGGTTGTTTAAGAATGCCTAATCAAAGCGTGGATATCACCACGGGAAACTAAACTAAATCTCGAGCGGAACTCATTGCTGACTTCCTTACCAACTGTCTAGTTTTTTTACATCCTAAAAAAAGATTTTTTTACCTCTTGGAAACATCGCCAGTTGTTTTAACTTATGATTATATTTGACGTATGACATACAAAAATAATTTAGAAAAGTGGATTGAAATATAGGTTTTAGTATAGTAATATTTAATTAACTCATCTACCTACAAGAGAAAAACTTGTTTAATTAGTAAGGTTCCGTACTAAAATGGTAAAAACGGAATGCTTATGAGTTATGAGTTATGGAGTCATGTTAAGTTATGGTTAAGGAGTCATTTTACAAAAAAAAAATATTTCCCAGGTTACCCGAGAGCTGGTAAAAGTGTCATTTGAATTTTCATTAAAAATAATAAATTACAGAAATGAATTGGTGCTAGGCTTAAATAACCTTAACTGTTGGTGGCCTTACATTTTTTGATGAATCTTTTTCTATCTGTCTGTCTGGGCTAATCTTCGAAACGGCTGTACCGATTTCTAAAATTCTTTCACTAATAGAAAGCCACACTATCCCTGAGTGAAATAGGCTATATTTTATTTTGATAAATTTCTCGCGCGGGGGGGGGGCTAAAATTATAAACACCACCAGCTCGACTTCGCTTCGCAAGGGAAGAATTTCTCGCGGGGAGATAATAAATCATAAATCGAAATATACGTGGGCGAAGCCACGTGTAACGGCTAGTTATTAATAAAAATGTACCAAAAAAAGTGCCTCTCCCTATTATAGTGTTGGATTAATACTTTTGGAGGCCCCAAACACAGAGATCTCGTGAACCCCACTCCTTGATTACGAAGGTAGAAAGTATAATACAACGTTAATCAAAATCCAAGTCAAAATCAAAATTGGGTAGGATAGGGTCCCTTCAAATGCGTGCTTATCCGTTAGTCCGCCACTGCCCCCTTTCCTTATCTCCGGAATTAGATATTATGTCAAATTTTTTTTTTAAAATATCAGGCATAAAAAGATTAGGTACAGGAAGACTATAGGCACAGAACAGATTTTCAATAGTTTTTTAGATTTAGCGCAAAATTTGATTTTTTTTTAACACGTTTTAATACATACATACATACATAATATGTCACATATACAGTGTTCCATAAATTTGAACATAGTTTGAATTTAGTTGTCGATATTTCAAAAGTTGTTTAAATTCTCTTTTCTTTATTTTTTATGTCCCTCTGTCAAACAGCATAAAAATGCACGTTAAATTGATAAAACTGTACGTCAAGCGTTTTGTCTAAGCCTCCATTGACATTTTTAAATGATTAGGTGTATGTTTTGTAACCCCACGTGTTCAGAAAGCCGTTCTTTTCTCTCTCTCTCTCTTTTTGGATGAGCATGGGCGAACATTTGTCATTATCTATTTCTGAACCATCCGCATATTATGTATATGAAGTACTTTCCAAGGGCACTTCACTGCGCATGCCATTTATACGATACAAGTTTTGTTAGCAATCTATTAAACATGGAAAAGGTGAGATATATAACTAATTACTCCGTAGGTTTATCATAATATACGTTCTCCTAATTAATTATGGTTTAGTTTTTAGTATTTCTTGCTACTTGTGCGTTTGACATTTTATAACCACGTATTTATTTTTGACATGCTTTTGCGAAAAGTGAAATAAATCATTGACATTTATAAATGGTTGCTCCCAAGGTGTGTATATGAACTCTTTTTTTATCTTTATAATTTTTGTGAAGCTAATTTTGTGAAAATTTGTAAAATTAAATCGAATGTGCAATCGAACAAATCGTTCACTGAAACACATTAATCCAAGAGTCGTAACAGTCGCTGTAAACAAGTCATTAAAAATCAACGGCGTCAGGCAGGGCGTTGTGTAGACTGTAGAGAATGGCGGCGGAAGACCAAGCCAACGGCGACATCCTAAGCCCCAGTTAGCAAGAGGGATTCACTGCTTTGGCGTCAGGTGGCAACCGGCCGTAAAACTATAAGATATGTAAATGGCGTCAGGCAGGGCGTCGTGTATAGAGGCTGACGGCGGAAGAGCAAGCCAACGGCGACATCCTAAGCTCCAGTTGGCAAGAGGAGTCACTGTCTTGGCGTCAGGTGACAACCGACCGCAAAACTATAAGACATGTAAACGGCGTCAGGCAGGGCGTCGTGTAGACTGTAGAGAATGGCGGCGGAAGACCAAGCCAACGGCGACATCCTAAGCCCCAGTTAGCAAGAGGGATTCACTGCTTTGGCGTCAGGTGACAACCGGCCGCAAACCTATAAGACAAGTAGACGGCGTCAGGCAGGGCGTCGTGTAGAGGATGGCGGCGGAAGAGCAAGCCAACGGCGACATCCTAAGCCCCAGTTAGCAAGAGGGCTCACTGCCTCACTGCCTTGGCGTCAGATGGCAACCGGTCGTAAAACTATAAGACATGTAAACGGCGTCAGGCAGGGCGTCGTGTAGAGGATGGCGGCGGAAGAGCAAGACAACGGCGACATCCTAAGCCCAAGCTAGCAAGATGGGTCACTGCCTGGGCGTCAGGTGGCAACTGGCCGTGAAACAGGAAACTATAAGCCAAATCAATTACTCCTCATGAAAATGACGAGGAAAACCGACCCCAATTGAAATGGGATAAGGCTAGGGAAAAAAAAGTACTTACTTTATAATTTTCGGTAGTTTTCCTCTCGATCGTTCTCTCAATTCAATTTTATTATCCTCTTTTTTTTTTGGAAAATATTACATATTAATTGTCACCCGAAATATTTTGCTGTTTTGTGTTTTAATGGAGTTTATTAATTATTGTATTTAAAGACTAGATGTCCCGTCCGGCTTCGTCCGGGTAGCTCGAATTTATAATTAAACACGTTACTCGGCCGCTATATTTCATACTGCTTTTGACATATAAACTTGATCTTAATGCGATTTGCTATCGAATGATAAAAACAGCAATAAAATCCGTTCAGTAGTTCTCGAAATTAGCCGCTATACAGATAGACAGACACCGCGACTTTCTTTTTATACTACCTATATATATATATATTGTGTAGATTAGACATGGATATAATATTATCACGATGTAATATTAAATTATAATACATTTTTCTTTTTGTTTCAGGTACGTACCTCTACTTTTATAAATTATTATAAGAGCTCTGACATCGCTTGCGTAAGTAAATAATCAGTACGGTAATTACCAACCATCCATGATTACCCGTCATGGATGGCTCTACATCTCGATAATTTATAATCACACTTTTGGTAGTTTTTCTCGATCAGGACGCTTCGATTTTCTCAGTTAATGTGCTCCCCGAAATATTTTGCCATTCAGATTAGATTTACGTGGAGCGATTAAATTGCATCATTGTTTCGCAATCACTGCGACCTAAAAATCTTTTGTGAATCCCCTAGTATTTATTCCCATTCGAGTAAGGAGGCTTTTGATAAACCTTATTATATACCGTCCCTCATATCAACGTATCTGCCTGCATTTACATCACAGTTACGCCATTCCGTCAGAAAAAAGGCTTTAGGGCGGTTGTTCGGTTGCGTATCTCACTTTTTCAATTTTTGTCAGTTACGCCTTCATCTACATGAGATAAGGGATGAAATATTCCGTCCTTCATTTCACGTAAAGACGTATCTGCCATTTACACCACAGTTACGCCATTCCGTGAGAAAAAAGGCTTAAGGGCGGTTGTTCGGTGGTGTATCTCACTTTTTCAATTTTTGTCAGTTACGCCTTTATCTACATGAGATGAGGGATGAAATATTCCGTCTTTCATTTCACGTAAAGACGTATCTGCCATTTACACCACAGTTACGCCATTCCGTGAGAAGAAAGGCATAAGGGTGGTTGTTCTGTGGCGTATTTCAATTTTTCAATTTTTGTCAATTACATCTTTACGTGAAATGTGAGACTTTTTTAGTACTTATTTCAATGTCTTCACATACCAAAGGTTCCATCTCTCTATTCAAGAGATTGATTTTCTGCAGTGTTTTGATGTGTTGAAATCGTCATTTTTGAATAAATTATTAATAAAAAAAACATTTTTCTGTGAATCTATTAAAATTAAAATAACATTTATTTTAGGAAACTATTATATTTGAAAAATAAGACGTTTAATAAAATCTTGTTGTTTGGCGTATATTTTCTCACGCATTGAAGCATACACAAATAAGTAGTTTTGTTTGACTTTTTGCAGTTGGTAGTGGCGTGCACACCTCTTATACGTATGTATTATGATCATTAAATCTGTATTAAAAAAAAAGAGAAGTTACAAAAACACATTGCGGTTTAAGGAACGGTCTTTAAAGTAAAACCTCCTTTAAATGTTTATTTTTGTTCGTGACTACTGGAAATTATTATGTTATTAAAAAGTAACTAAACAAAAACGCTTTATGAATAGACATACTTACTGGTAGATAGAAACGATTTGCCGTCAAAGGGATGTGAAATTTATAGTGATGCGCGAATACGAGATGTTTTAGCCGATTGTGTTTTAAAGACCATCAACAGCTAAGGGTATTTGGGTCTAGCACCAATTCATATTTTCAATTCATTATTTTTTTTTTAATAATAAATTGAAAATCCAATTGACACTTTTACCAGCTCTCGGCTAGAACCCGGGAACTGGGGACTTGTAATAGAGGAATCATAGCAACGCTATGTAAACACCAGCATTGCTACACGCTCGGCTATTCTCAAGCCCTTTAGTCGATTGTCTCGATTGTTCAAACATCTCGATGACTCTCGATTGTTGTCACTTGGACTCGATTGTTGTTGTTTCATAGTTCGCCGAGACCGAGTCGCATAGTACTGAATCGTACACTGTCGAGAGCCACGTTCATCACTCAACAACTGTGGTCGAGTCGATGGTCGATTGTGCAGTAATCGCGTAATACGAATTCAATAATGAAGAGATCACAGAGTAGTGAGTACCGACTGAACAGTGAACAATCAACGAGTCGCGTGAACGTCAGTCGACTAGCATATTAACCTTAAATCGCGATTATATGTAGGTATTTTCATTCGCTGCGATTGCTATAACCTACGTGGCAAATAATCGACTTGAACAATCGAACATTTCGATTGTAAAATCAAACTCCGAGTCGATTGTGGCTCGATTGTTATTATGAACGATTACAATTGTTTCGATTGTAAAAATATCTCGTAATCGCCCATCACTATATGAATTGTACAACTAGTACGGAAAACGGTCGATTGACCACGAGTGGCAATCGTCCTTTTTGCACGTCCTATTTTTGCCACAAGTGCGTCAACAGTGTAGTTTTTAGGGTACCTCTGCCTACGATGTCTGTCCGTCCCTCTGTCACAGGGCTCGTATCTCACAAACGGTAAGCTAGTTGAAATTTTCACAGATTGTGTGTTGTTGTTATGGCATGAATCCTGGCAAATAATAATTAGAATTAATTTTAATAAATTAATGTTTTTTATATTTATATTATTTTATTGTAGATTATAGACGCGTCGACATCTCAGGTCATTAGCGTCTTTCAACTATACTAAATAACAACTAACTTAAAACTAAATAACATCACAAAACATCCATGAGCGCAGGTGGGATTCGAACCCACGGCAGTCCAGTCTAGAGGTTGCGGCGCCAAGCACGCTACCATCTAGGCTATACTGCCCTCATGTTTTTTATATGTAAAAAGTCAAATGGTACCTATACGAGTACATATCTTTCATATTGTCAAGTGGTACTAAATATTCACCCATCCCTGTCATAGGTTAGCGGTCACACTGACCTCCTCGGTGTTCAACATTATAATAATAACTATAAAGTTATTTTAAATAAGAAATTTGACTTCTTTTTAAAGCGATTTGCTCATACAAGATTAATGACATAAGTTGATAAAAAATATATTAATTTATATTAACTGTAAACCTTTTATTCTTGCATTATAGACAAAATTGTGGTTAGAAAAATGATACTACATAGCTACTGAGTTTATTATGTACTTAAGAATTGTTTAGTATAAAATATTTTTTAAATCGTTAAGCACACGAAAGTTTTGTACTGCAATGTCAGTTGGTCAGCTTATATACTTAAAGGGTACAAGCAAACGAAATGTATTTTGATTGAGTTACTCGATTAACGGAAGCGTGTGTTACGGAAGTGACGCAAATCACCATTCTTGATCAACTGTCAAACATTTTTGAGGTTGTATGTAGCTGTCATCGTTTTTTAATCTGTTTACATTATAGACCGAGAAACGTGTTTTTTGATGTAAAAAACGTCATTGTATTGCAGGTGTGGCATTTTAGAAATATTAGATGTAACGGAAATAGTCGGAAGTGGTTGACATGTGAAACAGAATACCGCATGTATATAACTGTGTTGAGATCTTATGCACAGTGAACCAAGTGGCCGTGTGGAATAGTACGAGTCTACCGACAGGTACAAACTTCAAACCCAGGTTCGATTCCCGAAGGCCTTTAATTTTTTTTTAATAGTGAAAATATATGAGCAATTGGATAACAATTTAAAATAAAAAAAATAAAATTACGATTATTTTATTTATTATATTTTACGAACATTTGATTTTATAAGATATAACAATTATTTGTATTTAACCGTATTAACGTCATATGTCTGTACCCGCGATAAAGACATAAGTTTTTTGTTAATTTCGGCTCAACATATTTTGAAATTTGGAAATGAGGTTTCTGGAAATTTGACATCCTAGCGTCCATATAGCATTAATAATTATTATCAATTGTTGAGTTTCATTCATAATTCTAACCAAACAAGTTTCTATAAGTACTAAATCAACCTGACAACGGTTCCGTTGAGAATTGATGCAACCTCAACAGTAAATACAACCACATGTCGCATAATATTTTATGTCCATTCGAAAACAATAAATAAAAATTTTCAATAAGACCTGCTGTCCGCCAGTGCAAATTTCAAGTGTGCAATCCACACCCCCTTGTGTTGTCAGTGATTGAATGAACAGGGGGTGAACATTGTTATAAATTCTCACCCCCACAATAGCTTTTATACAAAAACCTCCCCTAGTTTAATAGTGGGTTGTCTGTCGCATTGTAGTGGTTACACTTAACAATATACTATATTAACCTCATTTTACGTATCTATTGTTAATATACTATCTTTTGTTGAATTTTAAGTGGTTTCCATTGATAAATCGTGTTATTGTTAATACACACTTCTATATTTTATTAACGGCTTAAATATTTATGGTTTATTTTTCTTTTTTTTTTACTTTTTCGATTGTTAATACCAGGCTTCAATGACCTTTTGACAGTTGGTGGTTTAAAAAATGATTAGCAATTCAGATTACCTAAGAGGCGGTAAAAAATAAAAAAATATAGGACCGTTTCCTTTTAGAAATCATTGCTATAATAACACAATGGCGTTTATTTCATTTCAATACTAAGATACTAATTTTTAAATTTTAATTGCTTATCAGGAGGTGGACAGTTTGAAAGGATGAGGAGTTTGCATAATGATACGGGCCAGAAATCAAACTAAAAACTAGAAAATAAAAATAGGCAAAAAAACTTTTAAGCTAAACGATTTTATTTTAAATCGTCAGCTGTACCAAAAACTAGAAAATAATTAGGACACAAACCAAGGGGCACTTTGTGTCGCTGCGTCAACGGAATAAGTGATAAAAACGTTGGGCGCATAAAAATCTGTATAAATACTGTGTATAAGTAATTATTAAATAAGAACGGCTTGTCTAGAAAAATGTGTTTTCAAGCTCACCAACAGAAATATTTCAAATGCGCGCCACGTTTTTCTTACTTATATTCCACTGACGCAGTGACAAAGTGCCCCTTGGTTTGTGTCCTAATTATTAACTTCCCATTGGAAGTTATTGTAATGGGTCCGAAAATCGAAATCAAAATGTATAACAAATTTTTATGTTTCAAGGTCACTACACTATTTTTAGAAAGATGGATGTGTGTGTGTGTGTGTACGTATGTGTCCATTTCTTTCTAAGACGAAATCTCGAGAATGAAAAATGATATCGACTACGTTAGGGTGCCAATCGACGCGTATTAACTTAAATATGATCTGAAAGAAATTTTTTCAAAATCGGTTCAACCGTTCTTTTTTCTTAACCAAATAGACTTCAAAAAAGTAGATTTTACACAATATCTCGCGAATAAAAAATTGTATCGACTTCGTAAGGGTGTCAATCGAGGCGTGTTAACGTCATTTTGATCCGAAATAAATTTTATAAAAATCGGTTCAGCAGTTTTTTTTTTAAATTATTGTTAAAAATAAATATTAATTATGTTTTAATGATTACTTTTCTGTGTAATATCTACTTTAATTATTATTATTAAACATTTATCAAACTGGGAAGTTCGTCGTGTGGATCTCAAGAGTCGCACTTTAGTCCTAATAAACGACCCACCTCACGGCTTGTTTTCTAGTTTTAACATTGGAAATGTTTATGTTCGTATATGGGGGCAGAGTTACGAGTTTTCGTTCAAGGCCAAAAGACAACGGTGTCGCGATCAAGTGAGGAGCAATCATGCAAAATTGAACAAGTGCAATTTTTTCGAAATGTGTTTTATATCATGTCTAGTTAATTGAGAGGTATTTGCGACGATCTGCGGTGTTATTTTTGAGCAAATGTTAATAAATACTGTAGAAAAATCCATTTAAAAGTTAAGTAATCAAGCAAAAGTGAACGCGTATATAACAGAAGAATAATAGGGTTATTCCTGACAAAACTAAACAGTGCATTGATAAATATTGTGTGTATAATAAACAGTTAATTATGTTTCATATATGCTGTTATCATTTCCAATGTCCTCGATGGTTGCAAGGATTGCGAAATCTGTGAATTTTTGGTACAGCTGATGATTTAAAATAAAACCGTTTAACTTAAAAGTTTTTTTACCTATTTTTTATTGGTTAATACCAAATAAACTTCGTCAAACACGAGTGCTTATTAACAGCAATTACTTATTTAATGAGAGCAAGGCTGCATAGTTGTTATAATATTTAAACTCGTTACAAATTATTTACGATCGAAATAGCGGATTCTCGCAATTTTCCATCAAGTCGCGTACGCTTCATCTTGATCGATCGCAATTATTGAAACAAAATAATAATAATTTCATAATAAAAACGTGATTGTGGTATTAATAGGTGCTACAACAGAGCAACGGAGAGCCTATACTATGCTGTTTTTTTCTATGCTTAGTGGGAAATTACACGATTTAAATTTTATCCAGTGTTAATAGTTTTTCTACTGCGTGAATATCAAAATGAGTTTTGGCACACTTTTGATTTACATCATTTTTAGGGTTCCGTACCTCTGAACGGGACCCTTATACTCTACTTACGATATCTGTCCGTCCGTGTCACAGAGCACAAACGGTAAGAGATAACTTAAGCTATTTAAAATTTTCACAGATTGTGTGGTGTTATGGCATGAATTATTATTAAACAAGCCGTGAGGTGGGTCGTTTATTAGGACTAAGGTGCGACCCTTGAGGTCCACACGACGAACTTCCCTGTTTGATAAATATTTAATAATAATAATTAAATTAGATATTACACAGAAAAGTAATCATTTTAATCATTAAAACATAATTATTATTTATTTTTAACAATAATTAAAAAAAAAAAAACAGCTGAACCGATTTTTATAAAATTTATGTCGGGTCAAAATGACGTTAACACGCCTCGATTGACACCCTTACGAAGTCGATATAATTTTTTATTTGCGAGATATTGTGTAAAATCTACTTTTTTGGAGGTTATTTGGTTAAGAAAAAAGAACGGCTGAACCGATTTTGAAAAAATTTCTTTCAGATCATATTTACGTTAATACGCGTCGCTTGGCACCCTAACGTAGTCGATATCATTTTTCATTCTCGAGATTTCGTCTTAGAAAGAAATGGACACATACGTACGTACGTACGTACACACACATACACACACACTGACATCTTTCTAAAAATAGTGTAGTGACCTTGAAACATACAAATTTTTTCTCCATTTTGATGTCGATTTTCGGATACATTACAATAACTTCCAATGGGAAGTTAAAAATCCATGGTTATATTATCATAACATGTATACACGAGTATCCAAAGCCTGATTACAATATTATACTATTTTGAAACGGAAAATTGATTTTTAAAATTATAAAATCTATAAGAAAACGATTTTTTCCTGGGATGAGACATAGCTAGAGCGATTGTTTGGCCCCTAAGACCCCATTCCAGTAAATGCCATCCAAATCGTTAGATTTTATTTATTGTAAATTATAGACGCGTCGACAGCTTAGGTCATTAGCGTCTTGATTACATTAAATAAGAATTCACTAACTAAATAGTGAATTCTTATTTAATGTAATCAAGACGCTAATGACCTAAGTTGTCGACGCGTCTATAATTTACGATAAATAAAATAAATACAGATCACAATACCCAACACTGACCCACCCTAACAAAAAAAAAACTCGGGTCGCAGTGCCAAAACCCTGCCGACAATATAGTGTATTTGCTAATACAGGCCTTGTGGCTTTAATACGTGAACTTAGTTTGTTTTTGGACAAAATAAAAAATTCAACCCCTTAATACATCCCTTAAAATAATATTTTTTTTCTTAATTTCAATATTTTTATCAATGCAACCTCGGTACCAAACTAAATACACCCTTCAGTAAGTAAATCACTATCCGCAAAACTAGTGTTTTCATAAAATTTGTAAGTCCGGTCCTATCGGGCCGATTTTATTAAAATTGTAGCAGCACATTTTGATCTTTACTAAAAGGTTAAATTTCAATTTTGAAACAATTCTGAAATTTTTTTCGGTATTTTCGGGCCCAAAAACTTTTTTCAACCCCTAAAAACTACCCTTAAAATAGTCCGACTGGGCCCATTTTAAATAGGTTCCGTGCGGTGATGGATTCCAACGTGTGTACCAAATTACGTTCAAATCAATTAAGTCTTTCGAGAGTTATGCCGCGAACACACACACACACACACACACACATATATATATAAAAAAATATATATATACATATATATAAACATTTCCAAAAATGGTGCCAAAGTGTTCAGGAGGCTATGAAACGTCGAGAAATTTTGGTCCGACCCCTAGGTCCCGCCATCCGACCGACGCCAATAGTGTATGTGCCATATGGCAAATACACTAATAAGATTTCGCTAACTAAATAGTGAATTCTTATTTAATGTAATCAAGACGCTAATGACCTAAGTTGTCGACGCGTCTATAATTTACGATAAATAAAATAAATACAGATTACAATACCCAACACTGGCCCACCCTAACAAAAAAAACCCTATAGCGCCGCTACTGCAAATTTCAATGTCGTAACTGTATTCGCTGAAATGTAATAAATTTGATCCCATAATTTCCAAACCAATTGTGAAATTGATTTAATCTCAATGTTGTTATTGATACTGGTAAACTAGCTTGTTAAACAAATTTATTGTTATTTACAAATGTTGTGAGTAAACAGCTTTGTACAGATATTATTATCTTTACACGGTACTGTTCTAAAATCGTGCTTTAAAATTATGATTTATTGTTTTTACGCAATCGGTATTTTTTGTTTTACCGTTGATCTTGTCAGCCTATTGCGTTGAAATTTGCGGACATTATTTACACCGGATGTTGTAATTACTTTCTCAGGAACGGCTTCAGATACAAGAAATAAATGTAGATGATTTAATGTCTGTATGATAATTGTAATATAAGAAATTGACCAAATAAACAGACAATGTATAATAAAATAAAATATTTAATACAACGTTTCGACCAAAGATTTTTGTCCTTTTCAAGGAAAAGGACAAACCCCCTTTACATTAAAGTCGTTTTATCACTGTCAGCGTTACATTAATTTTTGAGTCGCTAATTTTTGGCTCGAGGTCATTCCAATTCACTTACCCTCGTTAAAAAATTAGTATAAAATAGTAGATTGTATATCTAGATGTGTATAATGTAAAAACGAGCGATAGCGAGTTTTTAGTCACACGAGTCGTAATACCATTACGCACGAAATATATATGGTATTTTTTACCATGCCCACTACAAAATACTTACTTTTCACTTCATTTTCAAAAAATTTTGACAGTTCATTTGCGTCGTCATCTTTCCTTCTACAGTATGCCATGATGGTCGTGAGTAAGTAATGGCAGGCGTATTAGAGCGAATAAACAAGTTGCAATGGCAACCGTTTACTTATCGCCCTACTGCGATAAGTAAAACACTTTCCGCACACGTCTGCCTGTTAAATGACTCTTTAAAGGCCGCTATACATACATCGAAAGTAGCTATTTTGTA
Organism: Mongoloraphidia duomilia; assembly: GCA_039654895.1. NCBI lineage: Eukaryota > Metazoa > Arthropoda > Insecta > Raphidioptera > Raphidiidae > Mongoloraphidia > Mongoloraphidia duomilia. The sequence continues at coordinate 8,240,181 of CM077523.1, forward strand.
GTGAGTATGGCAAAAAAACAATAAAAGGGTGAGACGAAAACAACTAAATAATTTGATCAATGCTGTGGATATCCTGCTAATAGCTATAGAGTAGGTATGATTTTGATTGTTTTATAATGGGACGTAGACGGGGTATACGTTGATAGACCTAATAGAATAGAATAGATAGACCTAATCGCGAGCGAATTCGGACAGCCCGGTCGGTATTTAATTCACAATTGAAATTAAATATCTTGCTAATAGCTACAGAGTAGGTATGATTTTGATTGTTTTATAATGCGACGTACGGGGTATACGTTGATAGACCTAATAGAATAGAATAGATAGACCTAATCGCGAGCGAATTCGGACAGCCCGGTCGGTATTTAATTCACAATTGAAATTAAATATCTTGCTAATAGCTACAGAGTAGGTATGATTTTGATTGTTTTATAATGCGACGTACGGGGTATACGTTGATAGACCTAATAGAATAGAATAGATAGACCTAATCGCGAGCGAATTCGGACAGCCCGGTCGGTATTTAATTCACAATTGAAATTAAATATCTTGCTAATAGCTACAGAGTAGGTATGATTTTGATTGTTTTATAATGCGACGTACGGGGTATACGTTGATAGACCTAATAGAATAGAATAGATAGACCTAATCGCGAGCGAATTCGGACAGCCCGGTCGGTATTTAATTCACAATTGAAATTAAATATCTTGCTAATAGCTACAGAGTAGGTATGATTTTGATTGTTTTATAATGCGACGTACGGGGTATACGTTGATAGACCTAATAGAATAGAATAGATAGACCTAATCGCGAGCGAATTCGGACAGCCCGGTCGGTATTTAATTCACAATTGAAATTAAATATCTTGCTAATAGCTACAGAGTAGGTATGATTTTGATTGTTTTATAATGCGACGTACGGGGTATACGTTGATAGACCTAATAGAATAGAATAGATAGACCTAATCGCGAGCGAATTCGGACAGCCCGGTCGGTATTTAATTCACAATTGAAATTAAATATCTTGCTAATAGCTACAGAGTAGGTATGATTTTGATTGTTTTATAATGCGACGTACGGGGTATACGTTGATAGACCTAATAGAATAGAATAGATAGACCTAATCGCGAACGATTCGGACAGCCCAGTCGGTATTTAATCCACAATTGAAATTAAATATCTTGCTAATAGCTACAGAGTAGGTATGATTTTGATTGTTTTATAATGCGACGTACGGGGTATACGTTGATAGACCTAATAGAATAGAATAGATAGACCTAATCGCGAGCGAATTCGGACAGCCCGGTCGGTATTTAATTCACAATTGAAATTAAATATCTTGCTAATAGCTACAGAGTAGGTATGATTTTGATTGTTTTATAATGCGACGTACGGGGTATACGTTGATAGACCTAATAGAATAGAATAGATAGACCTAATCGCGAGCGAATTCGGACAGCCCGGTCGGTATTTAATTCACAATTGAAATTAAATATCTTGCTAATAGCTACAGAGTAGGTATGATTTTGATTGTTTTATAATGCGACGTACGGGGTATACGTTGATAGACCTAATAGAATAGAATAGATAGACCTAATCGCGAGCGAATTCGGACAGCCCGGTCGGTATTTAATTCACAATTGAAATTAAATATCTTGCTAATAGCTACAGAGTAGGTATGATTTTGATTGTTTTATAATGCGACGTACGGGGTATACGTTGATAGACCTAATAGAATAGAATAGATAGACCTAATCGCGAGCGAATTCGGACAGCCCGGTCGGTATTTAATCCACAGTTGAAGTTAACACTCGGCTGCACACGCGCAGAGGTTATATTCTGATGATGTACATATCTGACGTAAGTGATCACTGCCGAAGTCACATAGTACCAACCTTTACAGATTAAACATCCTTTCTCTTTCCGCTTGCTCTAATTAGACGGTTATTAATTGTTATTAGTTATTATTATAATAGCAACGTGTTACGACACCATGGCCATTGTTTAACAAATACTTCGGAATGTTTCAGACAAGTAATTTATAATAATTTATAATAATGGTTGAATTCATGGAATGCTACATAATAATACACAATATTATCTCTATGGACAATTCACGAAGATCGATGTAGATTTTTATAAATGAACAAGTTGAAAAGAAGCAAATGTTTTTGTCGCTTTAGGGACCGTTCAAATAAAACGCAACGTAACGTTTTCGCCCCGTTATTTTTGAATTCCCTTACCCACTCATAACATATCGTGACATTTACATACCCCCCTCATTTGTGTTACGTGACATTATAATTTAGTTTTAAATATGGTTACCTACGCTTTTTTTAATATCTTAAGATAAAAAAATGGGTGTGTGCTTATGACCACACGGTGACACGACAGAGGTGAAAACTTCGGATTTTCTAATTTTTGGTGTCATCTATTATAGCGCATTTATGAACTAAAAATTCACAGATTTCGCAATCCTTGCAACCATCGAGGACATTGGAAATGATAACAGGATATATGAAACATAATTAACTGTTTATTATACACACAACATTTATCAATGCACTGTTTAGTTTTGTCAGGAATAACCATTATTCTTCTGATGTTATATACGCGTTCACTTTTGCTTGATTTCTTAACTTTTAAATGGATTTTTCTACAGTATTTATTAACATTTGCTCAAAAATAACACCGCAGATCGTCGCAAATACCTCTCAATTAACTAGACAATAAAACACATTTCGAAAAAATTGCACTTGTTCAATTTTGCATGATTGCTCCTCACTTGATCGCGACACCGTTGTCTTTTGGCCTTGAACGAAAACTCGTAACTCTGCCCCCATATACGAACATAAACATTTCCAATGTTAAAATAATTTATTACTAAAATACTAAAATTGTATTTTTAATTAGTCAAAGAAAGAATGTAACAGCAATAAAAATGTATATAAATAAATACCATGTAAAATTTATGAAAAAAAAACGCCAAAAATTCTACGCTGCCATCATATCTCGAACCCAGGTTCCTATGCATAGAACGCAAAGATGTAACCAACTGCGCTATGGGTGGAGTGTATATAGACGACTGTTTTTATGGTATAAATATGTTGCGAATTCTTACGGAAGTAGTTGCGAACGCTTCACCTTTCCACTTTCGCGGCGGAATGAGCATTCCAACAAACATTTTCAATTGCAATTCAGCCGTATAAATCTATTAATTTATATTTTACAATGTTAATAATTTTACATGGTTAATATTATTAATTGCCATAAATTCGATGTAATCTTATTTTGGCCACAGATTTATTAAACGTACTTTTTTTTTTGGTACGTCGACATCTGCCTAAAAGTGGTGGCGTAAATAATTTCCAATCGGCCTCATTAACATAAAAGTGAACGTATAAATCTTCGATGAAGACGATCCATGCTTATGTTACGTATTTATTGAAATTAATCATTTTTAAATATGTTTATTTTACAGTTAAAACGGTTAAAAAACCCGTACTTCATTTATCAGTTTGCTATTTATTAACATTAAACTCTCTCCCGGATTTAAAATAACTGAGCTCGTGGAAACCCGTTAATCATATATTGAGATTACGTACATTTCGATTGCGATTATCGATTTTTAGGGTTCAGTACCTTCGAACGGAACCCCATTACTGAGCCTACGATGTTTGTCCGTTCGTATGTCACGAGGCTCTATCTCACAAACTGTAAGAAGTAGGGGAGGGTTAGATAAAACGGGATACTTAGTGTTCTAAGTCTCACAACTTTTTGAATGAAGTAATGCAAAGGAGTATTTTTTGGTTCAATTGGGTTTTTAAACGAATTTTTTTTTTACTTAAATGGAAGGACCACATCAACTTTTATAGCAAAACTGTTTTTATTTAATTTTTTTGCTTACTAATTAAAAAGTTATATTTAAATAAAAATTAATTTTTAAACTCAGTTCCGATAACGCGCCGAAAGAATCCGAACGCGTGTGACGTCATTATGTTATCTATGGTCTTTGTATCCATGGTTACCAAGTTAAAAATTTATTATTTTTGATAGTATGTGTAATACATATACACAAATACCGACAAATGCAGACACATTTTAACATAACGACGTCACAAACATTCCTGGCGCGTTTTGAAGTCACGTGATATTTTTTAAATTTTTATACATTTTAATTAATTTTTAGTAATTTATCTATAGCTTTAAAAAAATGTTTCTTTTCGATTTTCAATATTATTTATGTTAAATTATTAGAAAAAATTAAAAAATCAATAATTTTTTTTAAACTTAAATACCTAATTGTTTCCCTTATAAATGGACTTTTGATTGCCACCATCCTTTATGCTTTATGAGAACATAGAAGTCACATAAGAAAAAAAATTTTTTTTTTTGAAAAAATAGGAAGTATCTCGATACCATTCCACGCTTTACTACTGTGACCATTCTTTCTCGTGGTTTCTATTAGAGGCAGTGGCGTAACATCTTGGGGTCTACTACAATATCATAACAGTCGACGAAGGCAGTACCTTGCGATTTTGAATCTAGTGGTCTCGCCATTAGGCTACTAACTCGGTCGAATTAATTAGTACGATTGAGTGAAAATTCGATACAATTAGAGGCAACAATAAGAAACAACTTCCTTCGCGGTTCAGAAACGTGTTAATTTCATAGTTCATTAACCGCAATCCAATTAGAAGAGTTATAAGCGGTAACAATGAAGAGGTACATTTAAAAGTATAACATTGATATGTTAAATATTTACGTTAACTTGAATACTTGCCATTTGTTTGTTAACATTGTTAACATTTATAATTTTTAGCGAGGGTAGTAAATTAAAATGACCACGACTCAATTAAACAAGCCGTGAGGTGGGTCGTTTATTAGGATTAAAGTGCGACCCTTGAGGTCCACACGACGAACTTCCCAGTTTGATAAATATTTAATAATAATAATTAAATTAGATATTACACAGAAAAGTAATCATTTTTATCATTAAAACATAATTATTATTTATTTTTAACAATAATTTAAAAAAAAAAAAAAAACGGCTAAACCGATTTTTTTAAAATTTATGTCGGATCAAAATGACGTTAACACGCTTCGATTGACACCCTTACGAAGCCGATATAATTTTTTATTCGCGAGATATTGTGTAAAATCTACTTTTTTGGAGACTATTTGGTTAAGGAAAAAGAACGGCTGAACCGATTTTGAAAAAATTTCTTTCAGATCATATTTACGTTAATACGCGTCGATTGGCACCCTAACGTAGTCGATATCATTTTTCATTCTCGAGATTTCGTCTTAGAAAGAAATGGACACATACCTACATACGTATACACACACACAGACATCTTTCTAAAAATAGTGTAGTGACCTTGAAACATAAAAATTTGTTATACATTTTGATTTCGATTTTCGGACCCATTACAATAACTTCCAATGGGAAGTTAATAATGGAACGCTGTAATGTCACGCTGGCAAGGATAAAACGGCTCTAACGATTTGGGAGGACAGTGTGGTGTAACGGTTAGCGCAGCAGGCCTTTGGATCACACTGTCAAATCCCACCTCCACTCATGAATGTTTTGTGATGTCATTTAGTTTTAAGTTATTTGTTATTTGATTTGATGTAATTAAAAGACGCTAATGACCTAAGTTGTCGACGCGTCTATAATCTACAATAAATAAAATCTAAGGATTTTGATGACATTTACTGGAATGGGGTCTTAGGAGCCAAACGATCGCTCTAGCTCTCATCCCAGGAAAAAATCGTTTTCTTATAGATTTTATAATTTTAAAAATCAATTTTCTGACGTTTCGAAATAGTGTAATATTGTAATCAGGCTTTGAATACATGTTATGATATAACCATGGATTTTTTAATAATAATTATTTATTAATTTTAAAAATGCTGAGAGAGGGGAAAAGTAAAAATGTAAATGTATGAAGTATAACTTCGATAGAGAACATAGTTCCTGGAGCTGTTCAGATTCGGAACTATTCAAACGAACACTCAAGCTGCCTGTCTTCAATGACACGTGGACTCGCTTATTGATTTTTCATAAAGTTGTTATCCAACGAAATGTGTTTAAGTCATAAGTCTCTTGGTTGGACGTTTTTAATAAATCTAAACATTTGTCGTTGGACATTAACAACGACTTGTAGTTTCAATCATGATGACCAAACGCTGGTAATACCGCGTACGGTACACGGCACAAAACATCGACTTCGATGTAATATATAGGACCACCGTGAAGTTGGCAACAGTTGAACGTTATCGCTCGTCTCTCCTGTGGATTTTTAAATGCATTGTCGATGGGAAGTTTGATTCTTCGTGAAGATTCGTATACAGTGTGTATAATAGTACATTGTGCCACAAGGGAGGAAAGTGCTACATTTCCTTCCGCGTATAAAATTGCCACCCGAGCCGAAGGCGACGGTGGCAAATACGCGGGAGGAAATTATTATTTTTATTTTATTTTATTATTAAAATTATTAAAAAATAATTTTAAAGGAAATAATTTTAATGTGTAGGAGACAGAAGTAGGTGCGTGAGAGCCGGCATAAGTACTATTGCGCACGGGAATAAAGAGCGATTTTGTTCCCGCTTGGTACGAACTTTCGGCCTAGGTAGGAGAAAAACGGTTGTACCATGTAACATCGAGGACAGTGTGGTCCAGTGGTTAGCGTCGCTGCCTCTGAATCAGACTATCGTGGGTTCGAATCTCGCCTCCGCTCATGGATGTTTTGTGATGTCATTTAGTTTTAAGTGTGTTGTTATTTAATGTAATCAAGACGCTAATGCCCTAAGTTGGCGACGCGTCTATAATTTACAATAAATAAAAAATAAATACCACCTAACATTGAGAACATTTACAATTTTGTAGTAGACTATGGGCCATAATACCTAATGTAAATATGTAGTAGATTACTTACGTACAAAAAATAGTAACGTGAATTTTTAAAACAATATTACGGTTGATTATTAAGAGTAACTCGGAACCTGCACCGAAAAAAAAGAAAACAATTCCACTACTACATATTTACATTTAGTCATGTTATTTGTTCGGTAAATCTGTACACCTTGTATAATGGCATCTTTTACATGGATGACCGAATCTTGTACATATACGACGTATCGTTCATTTAATAATTATGTTTGCGAAGTGATCAAAAATATATGGAGAACCGTACATGACTATTGACTTAAAAAACGGGTGGAGTCGGGAAACGCCCGACAGAAGCGAAACTTTTTCTGCGTAAATATTTTACACACACAGAGAGAGAGGGGGGGCGAGGGAGAGAGAGAGAGAGAGAAGAAAAGTTGTCAAACACAACGAAGTATCGGTACGGTGACGGGTGACTGGTGACGGTCACGATCACATTTTTTCTCGGTTTACTCCCCTGCGGCCAAGCACGCAACGTCGGTAAAAAGCTTCGCTTCAAAAATTATAAGCTGTATTACTAATATTTATGTAGTTCGGCCAATAACGGTCAAACTATATGATGGTAAATGCTTATGATCCCTTTTGTCGAGCGTCTATACAATCTATAATATCAATATATCTATCTCGAACGTCATCCAACCATGCATCCAACAAACTGTGATATTGGAATTTGACATTTGACGCTCATGACATCTGGTGGTAGAAAATAAAAGTATAGCAAAGTGTGGTGGAGGCTGCTTATGGGGATTGAACGATTGCCAGTTCGATTGTTTTGTTCAATATGAACGAATCAATCATGAACGACCCATCGGAATGCATTGTTGAAATGATCACAGAGCGTTTAGCATTTCTTTGCTCCTTGAGATACGATCGATCGATTAATGAATGACTTTTTCTGTACAGATCGTCGATTAACGATAAAAATAATAATTAATGTGACAAGTTTTTATTTTCAAACAAAACAATTTTTTTTATTTATCGTTGTATAGCTTAAACTGTTATACACTGTTTATTTTGGTTAAAAATGATCCAATTAATGGTGCATTTAAAAAACGAGTATTTTGTTAATCGACTGTTTTTTGTACAAGCGACTAGACCCTGCAGTCAGGGTCCATTCTGATTGGTCGAATACCCCATCTAGATGTCGTTTGAGACACACACACACTGCATCTAAACGAACGTAACAACTAACTAGTGAACTCTGTATACTAATATGGATAGTTGATAGCGATTAAAAAATGGGTTTTGTTACTGTATGTGGACAATGTTCAAATACATATTCTTCAAAACAGGCATTAATGTTCACAAATTAGAATGAAAACTTCAGGTAAGGCTTGTAATCTAATTCTTTCTATAAAAGTCGATCAATTTTTTGACATTTCAAAATAAAACCTAATTTAATATTGTTATTTGAGATATTAGAATGTCAAAAATTTATACAGTAACAGTGTTCTTGAGAAATTTGAATATAAAAATAAATTTTAAATAAGTTTTATTTTGAAATGTCAGAAAATTGATCGACTTTTATAGAAAGAGTTAGATTACAAACCTTATCTGAAGTTTTCATTCTAATTTTGTAAATATTAATGCCTGTCTTGAAGAATATATTATGTTTGAACATTCTCCACATACAAAACCCATTTTTTAATCGCTATCAACTATTCATTTTAGTACAGAGTTCACTAGTTAGTTGTTACGTTCGTTTAGGTGTGTGTGTCAAACGACATCAAGATAGGGTCATTCAGAATTGACCCAGATTGCAGGGTCTAATCGCTTGTGTCGTTTGTTATTTGACATTTTTTGATATTTGTCATTATGCATAATATTTTGTTTAAAAATTCAGATCGACCGGGTATAAAAGAACATCGCATCGCTGTAACGAAGATATTTTGTTATTCGGCAATGTTTTCTTTGACATCATGGATGAAACTTGCAGTATAACGGCTTATTGTTGATAATTGTCAGTTTTGATTCTGTTAATTGACAATGCAGACTGATGGCAATCCTGAAACAGCATCGCATCGCTGTAGCGACAGTATTTTGTTAACCGACAGTCTTATGTTAAACAACTTCATTGATGGCCTTCTTCATTAATTTATACTGGTGTAAAATGTAAATTAAATGTCTTCTTGATTAAAGCTCGTGCATGTTAGAATTTAATTAGTTTTAAGTAAGAGACAGTAAATACAAACCGATGTAGATTATACTGTTGCTGTCCTTGTTTTTAAAGTGTCTACGAATATTGATATTATCTGATATCTTCTTTTTTGAATAAGCAATAGAAAAGACAATAGATATGTAATATACATACATGTACAATTTTTACCTAGTCCTTGTCTGCAATTATTTTTCAACGTGAGTTTTTTAAAATAAGAGTTAATGACGTAAAAGACAATAGATATGTAATACATGTAAATTTGTAATGCGTTCTTTGTTTATAAAATATCGTTAATGAGATCTTAAGATAATCACTAAGCTAGTTGAATGCTGTAATAATTGGTTATTTTACACCTGTGAAAATTTAGATACTAAAAGTATATATCGTTAGTAATTTAAAGAGGCCAGTGTAGCGTAGTGGATAGCGTACTTGGTACCAGCCTCTAGACTAGACTGTCGTGGGATCGAATCCCACCTGCGCTCATGGATGTTTTGTGATGTTATTTTAAGTTAGTTGTTATTTAATGTAATTTAAGACGCTAATGACCTAAGTTGTCGACGCGTCTGTTATCTACAATAAATAAAATAAATAGTAATTTAAATCTTATATGTTGAAATTGAAACCAGACACGAAAAATACAAATTTTTAAAGTAAAAATTTAATAGCCACGGTTTTTTTTCGTTTTTTCGTAATTTCGCTTTCTTGCGAGTTTTTCAAATATGATACCTAGACAGGACAGCTGACCAAAGGAGGGTAGAATATAGCTGAACGACACACCACTTCCGTGACATTTCACCGAGTCATCTTAGCAGACATTTTGTGAGAGACGCCACTAAAGATGTTTAAATACATAAAAAAAATATTTTGGTGAAACTAAATTTTCTCAATTTAGACATCTTGTGTTACTTTCAATTACTGAATATGAAAGTTGTGCAAAATTTGCTATTCATCTACGAAATTGAAAACAATTAAAATAGTTAAATAGTTAAATAGTTAAAAACGTGACTATATCAACGGTCCATGAATATCAACAAAAACTGCTTTTGTTTATTAATGATCAGTGAGAACTTTTCAATGTTTTAATTTTTTTTATGTCACTGTTTGAAACTAAGTTAGTCAAATTGTACTGTGAGGTCGTTTTTAAATTTAATTTTGTATTTTATAACCTAAAAAAACGTCGTCATCGATTTCGATCATATTTCATAAATCAATATTAATGACCCCACAATAGGGCTTGATAATAGCCTCCCCCAAGAGGAACATTGTAATGTAGTTGTTCTCGCAATTGCATTCCAATGTTCTTTGGGAATTGGCGTTCCTAGGAGCCCGAGTTCGTACCAGTCGGTTTGTGTATGCCTGCTGGCAGATTCTAATACACAAATGATAATTGTTGTGTTGAAGACGCTAATGACCTGAGTTGACGACGCGTTTATAATCTACAATAATAATAATGATAATAGACAAGCGTATAGTAATGCCATTGTTTCCATGGCTTATCTATTACAAGCCCCCAGTTTCATAGGTTCTAATCCGTGAACTGGTAAAATTACCACTTGGGTTTTCAATTTATTATTAAAAAATAATGGTTTAAAAATATGAATTGATACTACTATAGGTCTAAATAACCCTAGCTGTGGCCTTATATGCCACCATTTATTTGTTTTGATAAAAATTCAAGCGAGAAAGTCAGTGCGATGGTCGGTTTTGGTTGCGGTATGCAAAATTTGAGAAATTGATTTTAAAGCCTTCGCGTAGATCTCAAGAACCACAGTTTAATTACTGACCCAGCATATGTGGAGCCGGATATTGCATCAACCATCTTAAGTGTATGGCAGTTGAACCGTACCGATGATATAACATGGAGTCCGGATAGTAAAGTCTCCTAACCTCTCATTTCTGGTAAGCGCCAGATACAATTACGATAGCAGTTTATATTTAAAGCGTTGAACTGACTATGCCGCTTGCCATAAATAAGAGGTTAGGGATACCACTATCCGGTCTTTAATGATAACGATGTCTTACAAAAAGCAAAAGTTAATGAGATAAGTGATATACATAATATAAATCTGTTGTTCGTCTTTTTTAATTAAAAGTTCGTTTCACATGGCCTGCCTTCGCACAACCCGTACATGTAATCATTTATGTCGATAAAAAGATTAGAATTTTCAATGTTGTGCGAGCTACTTTAAGCTTGTTAGACCACGTTAAGTGCTTTCTTCATTTCCATAAATCTGACCGCGGATCATTATCACATCACCGCATTATCTTTCTCTAAATCTTTACGTGCAGTATGGAGCTGGGATTCTAGATGGTAGCGTAGATCATAGCAGAGCTTGCTTAAATTAATGCATTGTTATATATGCGAGCGTACACAACGAAGCAGTGAGTGTAGCAGGTATAAGCGCTGTTACAAGAGCTGCTAGATACAAGAATGTATCTCACCATTCTTTCAGCGCGCTGACTACTACAATCAACGTGTGACAACTGTCAAATGGTGGTTACATGTTTCGCAATGAATGTGACTAGTTTAATAAGTGAAATTTTGCTAGTTTTTATTTAATTTGTTTTGAGTTTTTAAGACGTATTTAAAAGTGTTAAGTTCCATAAGTAAATATTCAAAAAAACGGTTTGGGTAAAATTTTAATTCTTGGTATAAATGATGAAATTCGCCATGTTTAGGTCGTTTTCTATTAATAGGGTGGACATGATAGCTCCTACCCAAATTTGTATTTAAAATATACCACTTTGTAGCAGAAGAACACAAATATTCGTCTTGTATTTGCCATATGGCACATACACTATTGGCGTCGGTCGGATGGTGGGACCTAGGGGTTGGACCAAAATTTCTCGACGTTTCATAGCCTCCTAAACAATTTGGCACCATTTTTAGAAATTTTATATATATATATATATATATATATATATATATGTTCGCGGCATAACTCTCGAAAGACTTAATTGATTTGAACGAAATTTGGTAGACACGTTGGAATCCATCACCGCACGGAACCTATTTAAAATGGGCCCAATTGGACCATTTTAAGGGTAGTTTTTAGGGGTTGAAAAAAGTTTTTGTGCCCAAAAATACCGAAAAAAATCTCAGAATTGTTTCATAATTGGAATTTAACCTTTTAGTAGAGATTAAAATGTGTTGCTAAAATTTTAACAAAATCGGCACGACAGGACCGGACTTACAAATTTTATGAAAACACTAGTTTACGGATAGTGATTTATTTGCTGACGGGTGTATTTAATTTGGTACAAAGGTAGCATTGATAAAAATATTGAAATTAAGAAAAAAAATAATATTTTAAGGGATGTATTAAGGGGTTAAATTTTTTATTTTGTCCAAAAACAAACTTAAGTTCACATAATAAAGCCACAAGGTCTGTATTAGCAAATACACTATATTGTCGGCAGAGTTTTGGCACTGCGACCCGAGTTTTTATATTTGCAATATCAGAAAAAAATAATATTTTTATCAACCTGTCACAATCGGGATTCAAACCCGAACCTTTCTACGCCGCGAAAGTGGAAAGGTTTGAATGCCGACTATGACATAATTTGTTAAAAAGATGATTTTTTCTAATATTGCAAATATAATTTTGCTGCGTTTTCCAATAAAAATTTCCTATACAAATAACAGCCGTAGTAAACTCAATTTAATGTAGATAGATAGTTTATATTGATGTCTACACATCTTTACTAGCCCCGCCCCAAAATCCCCCAAAACAATCCGTTGTGAAATGTCATAAAGGTTGTGTCTCAGCTATATTCGCCCCTCCTTGTCAGCTGTGTAAATAGTCCAAGGATCATACAAAAGTCTACCGGACTAAAATTTTACTATAAAATTTAACAGATTTAAAATATGATGAAAAACATCAAATCAGTGGCAAACTAATTCAATTGTTTATCATTTTTTGTTGCCAGTATCTCGAATACCGCTGCTCGTACCAGTCGGTTTGTATATGCCTGCTGGCAGATTCTAATACACAAATGGATTATTAATTGTTGTGTTGAAGACGCTAAAGACCTGAGTTGTCGACGCGTCTGTAATCTACAATAATAATAAGAACAATATCTGAAACAAAAAATCAGTTCCAATTTTTAATTTATGTATGACATTAATGTCAAAAGAAAATTTGATCAGAGAAATTTTACGATATCACCTTCTGCATAAATAAATAACTTTTATTGCATAAGCTATGGCTATAAAAAATAAATGAAACAAAACACAACTATAAAACAGTTGAAGAGGCATGATGGCGAGTTGATACAATTTGTAATTAACGGTTGTAATTAACTAATAAACAGTTTCAATCTATACTTTTATAACACACAGAGAACCATTAATAAAATCATTTAATGACACTTTAATTGCTTTTAAAATGGTTATATTAAATCACACTAAATCAGTTTTGCCAACTTATAAGTAATCAAAAAGTTCACTAATTAATATAGTCACGAATCACGATTGACACGGTTGAATTTTATCAGGAACTAATACCATTTAAACTAATCATGGCGGCTGCATTTATATTTGTGGGAAGATAGTTTTAATGGCCACTACTTGAGCACTCCCTCATTTTAAAAACCTACTTGCAAAACATACTTATTGAACTTTGATCTGATATTTTTCAATCTTTTCCTCGTATGTTAGGTGTATGAAAGGCAAATAGTGGGGCATTAAAAATAGACATCGGTTATTTGCCGATAATAATATTTGCCATTATGATTTAGTTTATTTTAAAGGTATGTGCACAATGTAAGTTCAAAGTTAAAGGTAGCTTGGAGCGCGCAGTGAAACCTCGATCGAGTCAAATGTGTGCAGTCAAAGAACGCGCGAATTTAGATAATCGTATTTCGCAGTTCTTTAAACGACCATGGGTTGACAATAAAAATGTTCAGATTTGAAATTAATAGAACAGACTTACCTCTATAATCTAATTGTAGAGTGCCTGCGGTGAGAGATGAAGCCAGGCACGTCATCAATAATATGCTAGTGAACGCCTGCTTGCCCGCAGACAGTGCCGTGTACACAAAACTGCATATTGGGTTTTATGACGTTAGATACAATTTTGGCAAACTGCTATTCATGACAATAAATATGCAATTAAAAATATGTAGGCGGGCGCAATGCATTCACGTTACTATGACGCAGTGGCTTCATCTTTCGCCGCGCGAGGTCTAACAAAGTGAATTTAATGAGAAAAAAACAAATTGATACAATTTTATTGGTTACAAAGAAAAAATATGTAACAGCAGTTTATTTGATTGTTTTAATGGTTGTACGCGGACTGCATTCTTTATAGGCCCTACGTTGGGCGCCAGTGTTGTAACAAAGTGAATTTAGTGAGAAAAAAACAAATTGATACAATTTTATTGGTTACAAAAAAAAAACATGAAAATATGTAACAAAAGTTAATAGGTCTGATTATTTTAATGACCGTACGTGAAATGAATTCTGCTCTTCCTTATAGGCCCCACGTTGGGCGCCAGTTGTAACAAAGTGAATGAGAATAAAAATTATACAATTCCAGTGACATCGCGTTACAATATCTACTTTTTTTTAAATTGTTTATGAACATTTTTACTTGCTTTTTCCTTTTTTTATCGTAATTGTGTATTTCTTGATTTTAAATTTGAGGTTTTTTTGTTTACGGTGTTTTGATTTCACCAGGCAATGAATAGCACACCTGGTATGTGAACAGAAGAAGAAAGAGCAGAAATTAGTAAGATATTTTCTAAGGTCTCTTTTTCGCTTAAATTAGACCAAAAGAAGGCAAATGAAGGAAAAAATGTGTAACTTTGAAAATTTGGATAAGAACTCTCAGTAAGGACACAAGTGAAATCGCGGGTAAAAATCAGTTCATAATCTCTTCACAATGTTACAGTATAAAAAATTAAAAATCAATGATGCTAAATAACTGCAGCAGATATCTACAAAAGTGCGGTATTATTGAACAACTTTAATTTGTATAGGTATCTGCTTTTTAGATATCTTAATTATGTTTACTGTAATATATAACTAGTATATTCTATTGATAGATACAAATATTGATTGTACAGAAATGGTAGTTTTATTGAGTCTATTTATTTACAATAATTGACCTCGATTGTGTAGTAAATGCTACAATTTATTATCATTATGTTTTATTGTTAATAACAACAGAAAAAGAGAAACTTCAATAATAATACAACAAATTTATAGTGCATACCATTCAGCGTGACTTTTACGCAACATAAATACCAACTTCACAATTCACAAACCTCTGAATGAATTTTTCAAATCGGTTCAGTTAGCTTAGCGTAGACAAATAAACAAACTATTTTTTGCCACACCCGCTATATAATAGCGTGTAATAATGCGTGGAATGGGTCAGCTAACACGCAGGTGTGTTGGAAGTGTTTTTAAATCACACTAGTGTGGAAAATGTTAAAAAAGGAAGTTTTGAAAAAAAAAATTAACAGCGCAATAGTCCAGACACTTATGGCCGGTTTATCGTACATTTTAATCACGATGTTTTTTAATCACGCTGTTAAGTTTTGATTGCTACGTGTTCATTGGTTGCTGCGTTTCGTTACCATAGCAACCCGTCATTTAACAGTGTCATTAAAAAACATCGTGATTAAAATGTACGATAAACCGGCCATTAATCACTTTATTTATCATTCGACGCTCTTAATTTTTCTAAAATAATTTTTGTGCTGAAACTACGCTGTCATTTTTTTTGTAATGCGATAAAAATTAATAAAAAATCACTGAAATGATATAGTGTTAATTTTTACAACAGACAAATTGACGGTTTTTGTCCTTAGTTGTCGAGCATCTGTAATCTACAGTCCTCCTACAAGAGGCAACTAGGTACTATTTTTATTTTGTTCGACGAAACTTGTGAAGGGTTAAATATACATATAATAGTGACGCTAATGAAGAGATCGCCCACGCTAAACGATCATCGACTCCAATAAAATCATACAATTTAAAAATAATTATGCGGACATAATAAAAACTAATAAGCTTATTGTACACAATTTGTTATATTCACACAGAGTGCCGTTGACATGGTTACGGCCTCGTGCACATTTTCGACTTTTTTCCAAGAGGATTAAGACTTTTCGAGGTTTCAAGCTCAGAAGTCTTGTGGGCCCCGGCTTCTTGATTTGGAAGGTGGAAAGTAAACTCTAAAACAATAGCTACACTTTTTACTTCCCACCTCTACTATGGTAGGGAAGTAATGGATTCAGTCCGAAAACAATATTTCGAGATTTTAACAGATTTTCACGTTTTGAGACCCTAGCAATCGTTTAAGATCATTTTCTGACTGATGTCTGTATGTGTGTGTGTGTGTATGTGTGTGTGTGTGTATGTGGTCAATTTTTCGCCTTCGATATCTTAAGAACGGAACAACATACGGGCATGCCGATTGTTCTATTGTGTTTATCAGCCTTTAACTTAGATCTGATTAGATTTTGAGTCAAATCGGTTAAGTGGATCCTGAGATATTCAAAAAAACGTCCTCAATGTCACGTATTAACATAGGTAAAAAAAAATATAAATGAATTCTAGATGTTATAATATGAAAAAAATGTAAATATTTTTTTTCTCTAAAATGTATAGTTTTCGAGAAAAAAAATATTTTACTAAAAAAAATAAAAATTGTACGTAAATCAAGGTAACCATGATTTTTGCTATATTAAGCTAGCCATCAATAGATCACCAAACAAAAAAGAGGGCCATGCTTTTTTCAAAGAATAAAAATTAAATTGTGTTTTAAAGACCACCAACAGCTAAGGTTATTTGGGCCTAGTCAAAGAATAAAAAAAAGAGTGTTTATTTTTTGCAAATATTTACTAGGTGGGAAGTATAGGACTGGTCATCAGTCGAATTTTTTAGTTAGTTATTGATAGCAGCCACAGTCACAGTATCTGTCAAGAGTTGACTTATTCAACATTCTGCTGTTATTATTAACAATTTTGTCTTGAACTTCAGCATATCCATTTGTTGTCTTCCAATTTATTTATTAAATGCCTAAAAATGCCTCTTCATTGAAGAAAATATTTCAAATTCAATCTCAATTCCTACTTTTATTAAATTCAATACATAAACCCAAAAATTTTTAATACCAACAATATCATCTATGGAATCTTATCTACTGTTCACGCAAATTGACTGTACTTCTATATTATAAAAATTCGACTGATGACCAGTCCTATACTTCCCACCTAGTAAATATTTGCAAAAAATAAACACTCTTTTTTTTTTTATTCTTTGACTAGGCCCAAATAACCTTAGCTGTTGGTGGTCTTTAAAACACAATTTAATTTTTATTCTTTGAAAAAAGCATGGCCCTCTTTTTTGTTTGGTGATCTACTGATGGCTAGCTTAATATAGCAAAAATCATGGTTACCTTGATTTACGTACAGTTTTTATTTTTTTTAGTAAAATATTTTTTTTCTCGAAAACTATACATTTTAGAGAAAAAAAATATTTACATTTTTTTCATATTATAACATCTAGAATTCATTTATATTTTTTTTACCTATGTTAATACGTGACATTGAGAACGTTTTTTTGAATATCTCAGGATCCACTGAACCGATTTGACTCAAAATCTAATCAGATCTAAGTTAAAGGCTGATAAACACAATAGAACAATCGGCATGCCCGTATGCTGTTCCGTTCTTAAGATATCGAAGGCGAAAAATTGACCACATACACACACACACACATACACACACACATCACACACACACACACACACACACACACACACATACAGACATCAGTCAGAAAATGATCTTAAACGATTACTAGGGTCTCAAAACGTGAAAATCTGTTAAAATCTCGAAATATTGTTTTCGGACTGAATCCATTACTTCCCTACCATAGTAGAGGTGGGAAGTAAAAATATTAGTAAAAAAACTTTTTAAAGACACGCTTTTATTTAAATGTACTAAAAAGAAAAAAAATAAGTTTTAATAATTTAGTTTCATAATTATAAAAACGCTGGTTGTAAACTCTACGATATTTTATTTGTCACGACCCACGCTTTTATAATTATTAAAACTTTTTTTTCCTTTTAAGTACATTTAAATAAAAGCGTGTCTTTAACTTTAAAAAGTTTTTTTTACTAATATTTTATTTTGTTCTTTTTAGTTGTTCAAAAGTTCATCCTCTTTTGACTCCCTTAGGGATTGAATTTCGAAAAGTGGGTGGTTACGTCACAAAAGAAACCTACTGTCCAAATTCCAAGTTTCTAGCTTTAGCGGTTTGGCCTAGGCGTTAAATAGTCAAAAAACCCTACTCCCTCGTTTGACCCCCTTAGGAATTGAATTTAATTTTAAAAACGATTGATTCATGTATTGTCATCGGGAATGCATATGTGTACCAAATTTTAAATCGATCGAATACGCGGAAGTCGTTCAAAATGACTTGCAAGATTTGACCTAAACAAACATAAGTACAAACATTGCAAGTTAAATAATAGCTTGTAAAAAGCTGCTATGTTGTGAGAAAGATTGAACTAAATTACATATGGTGGCGCCATCTTTTGAAATGGGTGAAGTGCAGGCCCCTATTAATATATTACTGTGCCCGCGGCTGATGTGTCCTCAGCCTTAGTCAGAAGTTAGCTCATGGTTTAACAGAAGACAGCCTACCGTTACCGATGACATGTAACCTTATAAGAGAGCACACACATTTATGTATATCGACGTCAATTATTTTATACGAGCGAAGTCGTTTATCATTGTGCAATACTAAATACAAACGCTACGTCCACACATACAGTGTCACCACAAATCCGCGATTAACGGGTCTAATTGTCGACCGGTAGCTATTAGTCAAGTTCCAAAATTTAAGATAGTGAGTCATGCACTTATATTTCTGGACTATTTATATAAGCGGCACAGTTTTTATGTTTATTTTATTTATTGTAGATTATAGAGTCGACAACTTAGAAAAATTATAAAAAACATTACTTGGCTGTTTATATATTAAAATGTTAAAATAGGTAGGTTACCTAGGTGATCCAAATTTCCCCTCAACTAAAGTATTTCTCCTTCATATCTTATTTTATATTTATTGTAGATTAATAGACGCGTCGACAACTTCGGTCATTAGCGTCTTAAATTACATTAAATAACAACTCACTTAAAACTAAATTACATCACAAAACATCCATTAGCGCAGGTGGGATTCGAACCCACGACAGTCTAGTCTAGAGGCTGGTACCAAGTGCACTATCCACAAGGCTACACTGCCCTCACAGTTTTTATGCATTTATATGGTTACATTGTTTCATAAAATGATTTTTTCTTGTTTATAGAGAAGATATTGTGGTTAAGGAATTTAAAGCCGAGGATCCCTTTTTTGGGTTTAACCTGGGGCAGGCCCTGATCTAGGAGGAAGTGTGCGGGTTCACCTGTCCCGGACGGCAAACTTACGGGACGGCAGAGTAGGGTTTTTAATAAATCGAAAAAATACAAAAATCTGTGCAGGCGGTCACAATTATATCTATCTCCGTTTTTGAACCTCGATAGATAATAATATAATGGTTATGGCTCTATGGTCTATATTCTATAACGAAGTACCTACTAAAAATTTTCTTTCCCCCGGGGGGGAACATTGGAATTCCCAAAGAACATTGGAGTGCAATTGCGATTCCAATGTTCTTTGGGAATTGGCCTTCCCAGGAGCACGATTTCGTACCAGTCGGTTTGTGTATGCCGGCTGGCAGATTCTAATACACAAATGGATTATTAATTGTTGTGTTGAAGACGCAAATGACCTGAGTTGTCGACGCGTCTATAATCTACAATAATAAAAAAAAAATCTTTAAAAATCTACTAGGGTAAGGGGTGGCGATCAAGATCATTGTCCCCCTTAGAAAAAAGTCTCGATCCGGGGCTGACCCGAGGCTCTGCTTCTTGTAGTTACGCCAATAATACGCTCGGTTATTCTCAAGCTACTTTTAACAGCTTATCCAAAGCTTTTAGATCACGCTGTATACGTAAAGTATGAGTACACCCGTTATAAATACCCGTATATGTGTGTGATGCAGCAATGTTATTTCCTATATTATTCTAAAATATTACTGAACTATGATGTTAATCGTTTCCAGTTATAAGTAATGAGACGCTTTCGCTAGCTTAAGTCGGGAGGGGGGGTGGTCATAAAGCTATAAACCTAACCGACAATCTATATTAAACTCGTTTGACCGATACATTTTCCTTAAAACTGAAACCAAATACCCATAAAATCGTCAAAAAAAAAACCAAATTGCTGCATTTTCGAAATAAATATTATTAAATATTAAGAAGATAATACAGTGCCAAAATAAAATTAAGAAAAATCGCAGGATAGTGGACAAAATATTTGATTTATTAAATTAAATGTACGACGTTTCGTCTATATATTTAGACTTTTTCGAGTACATACATGTATGTACTTGAAAAAATCTAAATCTATAGACGAAACGTCGTACATTTAATTAAATAAATCAAATATTTTGTCCACTATCCTGCGATTTTTCTTAATTTTATTATAATCACGATGGACACGATTTCTAATATAAACAGTGCCAAAATGTTTTAATATTTTTGATGTTGGTCATTCATTAAGCTTTCCGAAAGCGCTTATGAATGAACAACTTTCAAAATATAAAAAACATTTTGGCACTGCAGTATTATATCTTCTTAATATTTAATATAAATCCAAAAATTATCATCACAACAATACTTACAATAAATAAATACTTATTATTATTAACTTCCCATTGGAAGTTATTGTAATGGGTTCGAAAATCGAAATCAAAATGTATAACAAATTTTTATGTTTCAAGGTCACTACACTAGTTTTACACTATTTTTAGAAAGATGTCTGTGTGTGTGTGTATGTGTAAGTATGTACGTACGTACGCACGCACGTATGTGTCCTTTTCTTTCTAAGACGAAATTTCGAGAATGAAAAATGATATCGACTACGTTAGGGTGCCAATCGACGCGTATTAACATAAATATGATCTGAAAGAAATTTTTTCGAAATCGGTTCAGTCGTTCTTTTTTCTTAACCAAATAGACTCCAAAAAAGTAGATTTTACACAATATCTCGCGATTAAAAAATTATATCGACTTCGTAAGGGTGTCAATCGAGGCGTGTTAACGTCATTTTGATCCGACATAAATTTTATAAAAATCGGTTCAGCCGTTTTTTTGTTTTCTTGTTAAAAATAAACAAAAATAAATAATAATTATGTTTTAATGATTAAAAAATGATTACTTTTCTGTGTAATATCTAATTTAATTATTATTATTAAATATTTATCAAACTGGGAAGTTCGTCGTGTGGACCTCAAGGGTCGCACTTTAGTCCTAATAAACGACCCACCTCACGGCTTGTTTGGATATTGGAGTTGGAGGGGTTAAATACAAGATGGACGGCTTCGGTCCGGTCTCTTATGATGCATTCGAAAAATATTTGTGAATTGTGGTATGGAATTATTTGTTTTGAAGTCTCATAAACTGCATAGTTTTTATTTTTCTCAATAAATTTGTCTCGAAGCTCTGTTATCTCATTGCAGTATGTAATATAATAAGTTATCGGTTGTGTTTAGCTGACATTTTATTGGATCGGACAGGGTAACAACCAAGTAGAGGAGCAACAACGACTGCATGTAGCGTACATACATATCGCACCATGAGTAAAGCTTGCCATCCACCTCGAGCGAAATTCATCAGTTCTGAACTGCAAATTTGCGACTGTGATCCGTCAATTAGTAACAAGTTAAAATGCTGGGTGTAAAATGAATTGTCAGAGAATCTGATTTGACGATGACATTAGATTGTGATAGGCCGATTACATAGATTATCGATGGTCCATTTGTAGCCAGCGATTAATCTGGTAATAGGCACACAAAGAGACAATGGCATCGCAAACAGGTATCGCTTGCACATCGCGTAGATTCCATAAAAACACATTGCGCATCCGTGGTTACTAATTTTACATTAATTTGTTTTGTATTCATCCATTTTATATATGTAACTATACATTTTATTTTGTAATTTTTACACACTTTATTGGAATATTACACAAATTATGTAATTTTAATTTACTTTATGTAAAAATCACAAATTTGTTTAACTTTACAGTAAAAGTCCAAGTTTTTGTGATGTTTTCTGTGTAAAAATAAATAATAATGTAAAATCACTTAGAAAATCGAGCGAATTCTACCTTAACTTTCAAAGTATTTTTACATCCATTTTTTACAGTGCATGATGTATCCAAAGCCTGCTTACAATATTACACTTTTTTGAAACGTCAGAAAATTGACCTGAGTCAATTTTTTGCCTCCCAAAACACATTTTCAGTAAATTTCATCCGAATCGCTAGAGACGTTTTTTCCCTGTCAGCGTTACAGTACAGCGTTTCATTAATTTTTGAGTCGAGGTCATTCCAACTCACTGTACCCTCGCTAAAGCAGTAATTTCAACAATCCCTATATTATTAAACGAGCAAATCTTGTATCTATGTACCTATATAAATATTTTCTCGAAAACAGCTCTAACGATTTTGATCAAATTTACCGAAAAGGGGTTTCGGGGGGGCAAAAAATCGATCTAGCTAGGTCTCATCCCTGGAAAAATTCGTTTTCTTATCGATTTTATCATTTTAAAAAACAGTTTTTTTAACGTTATAAAACAGTGTCGAATGGTGAGTAGGCTTTGGAAAAAACAAACTACTTTCATTATTTATGTCAAAATACTCTGACAGTGAATCGTTTCGGAATAATATTCTGAGAAAATAATACAAAATCAATATCTCACAGTAAGTACTATTTTTTTTTTAACTCATCCGAGCAAAGCTCGGTCATCCAGATATTGTATTGTAAATAGCTGTCCGATTTAATTGACGGCAGCTCAATACAGCTTCGTTCATGGTGGACGGCTAGCTTAATACGTATAAGATCGGTATCGACTGATATCGACACAACGGACAGACATGTGAACTGATAATTTGTTGCTTGTTCGCGCATTTAATACACTCCATATTATAAACCTGTAATGGCTTACCTATTCCTGGCTGAAACAACACCTATGCGGCTGTAGCGTACTCGACGTCGACCTGTCGGTACATAAACTGTAGCTTCAGTGTTTAAACTACGATTAATTAACCTGCTCCGTGCGCAATTTAATCCTTCGCATTAATGTTAACAGTCTATCGGTACCATGAGAGTTAATTTCGTAAGAAAAACACACTTCGTTGATCTTTGCAGGAGTATCGCGCATTAATTTCGGTGATATTTGCAGGAGTATCGCGCATTAATTTCGTTGATCTTTGCAGGAGTATCGCGCATTAATTTCGCTGAAATTTGCAGGAGTATAACGCATTAATTTCGTTGATTTTTGCAGGAGTATCGCGCATTAATTTCGTTGATTTTCGCAGGAGTATCGCGCATTAATTTCGTTGATTTTCGCAGGAGTATCGCGCATTAATTTCGCTGATATTTGCAGGAGTATAGCGTATTAATGCCGGGCTGCAAAACGCATTGTCAGAAAATTTTGTTTGACAATAACCTTAGATTGTGACCACACATATATTTCTTCGTAAGAAAATCGTTGTAGGATTTTAAATCAAGACGTCTATAAAGTTTGTTTAAGATAACACTCTTGTTCGTCGCCTCATTGAACATTGATGTCTCCTAACTTAAATAAGCTGCAGGAAATAGAATAGAAAACAAAAACATATATGAGTATATGCATAGAACTATCTATATTTTTTAAATATTAATTGTTCAAGCTATAACACTTGAACGCAGGGGTTCGTCGTCTTATTAAACGCTGCAATCTTTTAAATTTAATAAGCGGAAATAGGATTGTCGAAAGTTTACAACTGTATTTGTGATTAATGAGCCCAAATAAATACGTACTTCCAACAACAACTTTTTTTTTGTAAACGACATTGCTTTTGAATGTAGAGGTTCGTCGCTTCATTGAACGTTGATATCTCCTGAATTAAACAAGCGTGAAATAGAATTTTAGAAACTTCCCAACTACATGAGGCAAAAAAATATATGAAGCATTTCCAAAAACCTTACAAGATCTTTCCTAGCAAACATTGTTCGGACCTCTTTAACGCTCCTCAAACTCACTTCTATAAAAGTAGATACGTGCGTATCTATAATAGTAACCTAATAGTCGTGGGTTCGAATCCCACCTGCGCTCATGGATGTTTTGTGATGGTTAGTTGTTATTTAATGTAATAAGACGCTAATGACCTAAGTTGTCGACGCGTCTATAATCTACAATAAATAAGTAACCTATAAATAGTCATAACTCAGGGATTGTCAGGTGTACTTTGAACAGGCTTGTTCCTAAACGAAAATTGTATTGCAGTCAGTGGTTACCTCAGGGGGACTTCTGGGGGTTCAAGCCTCCCAAATTAAAAAAACTCGGGTCGCAGTGCCAAACCCTGCCGACAATATAGTGTATTTGCTAATAAAGGCCTTGTGGCTTTAATACGTGAACTTAAGTTTGTTTTTGGACAAAATAAAAAATTTAACCCCTTAATAGATATAGGTACATACCTTAAAATAATATTTTTTTTCTTAATTTCAATATTATTATCAATGCAACCTCTGTACCAAATTAAATACACCCTTCAGTAAGTAAATCACTATCCGCAAACTAGTGTTTTCATAAAATTTGTAAGTCCGGACCTGTCGGGGCGATTTTATTAAAATTTTAGCAGCACATTTTAATCTTCACTAAAGGATTAAATTTCAATTTTGAAACAATTTTGAGAATTTTTTCGTTATTTTTGGGTCCAAAAACATTTTTCAACCCCTAAAAACCACCCTTAAAATGGTGTGATCGGGCTCATTTTAAATAGGCTTCGTGCGGTGATAGATTCCAACGTGCCTACCGAATTTCGTCAAAATCAATTAACGCTTTCGAAAGTTATAGCCTGTACACACACACACACGCACACACACACATACACACACACACACACATATATATATATAAACATTTCCAAAAATGGTGCCAAATTGTTCAGGAGGCTATCAAACGTCGAGAAATTTTGGTCCGACCCCTAGGACCCGCCATCCGACCGACGCCAATAGTGTATGTGCCATACGGCAAATACACTAAAAAATCATCTGCGACGTTAACCACGGGAAATTGCGCGGTTAGCCCTCGTGGGTCCAGACATTCTTCTCCCCCCGTCACTCTATTTTGTCCTACTCAAAATCCTGGCTACGCCTTTGCCTGGCTTCCGCGGACAGTTTTGAATTTAAACCTATTTCAGTATCTAATCAGTGATTGTCAGGTGGTACTTTTAATATCGTACTTGTATCGTACTTGTACACGACAAACGTTTACAAGCTACCGGTCTTATGTTGCTTGTAACTACTTATCAATCCCAACACACACATACACACACGCCAGACGCTTTATGTGGCACGACTTCTCCTATAAGAGATCGCTTACACACTAATACATGTCAAGTGTCTAGGGAATTTTTATTTTGTCGCAATGACGGTGGCAACGATGTTACGGCAAACCACATGTGATTTGTGTGTCGAGAAATATTTCAGTGAATTGCACTCGTATAGAAGTCATGTAAACCATAAATTAACTTGGAAATTATGCATCGATGCAGTTTGCTGAAAATACACTATTTATACAACAGAGTTTCATAAATTTTTTCGCTTACGGCTCCCTTAGCAGAGGCGGACTAGCAATCTTAGCCGCCCTAGGCCGTTCAACGTCCCTTTCTTGGAACTTTTCAGCGTAAAAATATGAAGTTGTACGAAAATTGGCATTGCGTTCGGTTCAACCCGCTAGAAATATTTTATTTTTGAGATTTTTTGAGATTAGCGCGTTTAACCAAACACATAGATATAGATAGATTGAAATTTGAAAAACAGGAAAAAACTATGAAAACAGAAAATTCGCTCTTCTAGTCCTTAGAACTTTACAATTACAGACTAAGTTACGATTTAGTTTATTTTTATTAAAGTTATTAACTTCTGTATAAATCATTAAAAACATGACTCTCTCATGATGTGGACTTTGTAGGCGCGTTACTATATATATATATACGAACACATCGTTCGATACCCAGTAGTGAATTCTATTGTACAAAGACCATAAAAAGTTTTTTCAGTGCACGCCGCCGCGCCCCGTACGTGCCTGAGCTAGATAGCGGGCGCGGGCGTAGATTGGCCGCCCTATAGGCCTGAGCCTAGTCGGCCTTTTGGAAAGTCCGCCACTGCCCCTTAGACTTTCTAGATTAGCAAAGTTGTCGCGGATTTCCATTAATATAAAACAGAGTGTAACGGATCGAAGCGCGTCGTTTGAAGTCAACCAACTTTCTAGATTCTAGAACGTTCGATCGTACACCCTTGGATCAATGGAATTTTCTAACGTGTCAATAATGAAGAAAGCGCCACCCGTGATTGAGGGTGAGTTTAGAAGGTTATATATAGGGGTGACGTGACTGTTGGAGTCATTCTACTCTGGAAAGTCGACGACACGAGAGAGGATCAGCGAACGGTGATAAATAAATATTAGTGATAAATAAATATTAGTGATAAATAAATAACAGTTGTGGACAGAAGTGTAGTTCGGATGAACAGTGACAAATAAATATTGGACATAAGTATTCTTAGCTAGAACTCCGTTGAGAGTGAGTTACTGAACAGTGATAAATGAATAGTGGACATAAGTATTCTTAGCTAGAACTCCGTTGAGCGTGAGTCAGTGAACAGTGATAAATAAATAGTGGACATAAGTATTCTTAGCTATAACTCCGTTGATCGTGAGTCAGTGAACAGTGTTAAATAAATAGTGGACATAAGTATTCTTAGCTAGAACTCCGTTGAGAGTGAGTTAGTGAACAGTGATACATAAATAAGTGACAAATAAATAAGTTACAGATAAATAACAATAACGGTTATAAATAATAGTGACAAATTGATAATTGATGATTGTAAGTTGGCTCGTTAATGTACCGTTGTCCTGAATTTAAAATAAAATGAAGATTTTATTACAACAGTAATTCAGATTTTGCGTAAGTTTCACTTCTGTAGTGTGTACACCTAGTATAAACAACATATCACTGTTTACTTGGACGAGATCGCACTGTGTAACTTAAATTTTATTTAAGACAGCACACACCGCGTTTTAATTCATAATATCTAGAGAGGTGTCTCCACCCACGTCGTTTGCCTTATTGAAACGCGGTGTCGTCGCGTCAGGTGACACTAATGTAAAAGGCGTCGATCAAGTCACTCACGACTTCTGGTTCAAAAACACCGCGACCTTGCGTCCGCACGCGCGTCGTTCAGATGTTTTATAAAAAACAAATTAAATCGGTATTGTCAATCGAAATGCAAAATACCTACTTTACTATATTATTGAAGGGGCCCCGTTGTCTGTTGGGATTTAAAATGTATCTTATAAGGTCCATGAATTTATTTTATTTTTTATAATAATTATTAATTAATTCAACAATGAATTTAATCCACAAGACATCCACTAGGTAGTGAATAGTATTTCTTAACTACCTAGTGGATGCCTTGTGGATTAAATTCATTGTTGAATTAATTAATAATTATTATATTGTTGTCCACAATTACCTAACTCATATATTGTTATTTATTTTTTATGGTGGATTATAGACGCGTCGACAACTTAGGTCATTCGCGTCTTAATTACATTAAATAACAAATCACTTAAATCTAAATGACATCATAAAACATCCATGAGCGGAGGTGGGATTCGAACCCACGACAGTGTGATCCAAAGGCCGTTACGCTAACCGTTACACCACACTGTAATTCGACTCGTTATTTGTAACGCTCGTGTAAATCAAGGTACCTTCCTATTGGTATTTGGTATATTATGTGTCTCATTTTCTGTGAAAGAGATAAGTTGTTAGGGTTCTGTACCTCCGAACGGAACCCTATTACTGAGCTTACGATGTCCGTCCGTCTGTCACAAAGCTCTATCTCACAAATGATAAGAGGTATAGCTAGTTAAAATTTTCACAGATTAGAGGGAAAATTGCTCTCCTAGGTGTTTATATCGTTCTGCAAGGGGTTAATACCGACATTTTGTTCTGCAAATTGAAATGTATGCTTAAAACAGTCGCCGTAACAACATTTGAACCTTGAACTAATAACAAATTTCGTCGGGTATATGACACGTTTAGGGTGATCTGCCACCCCTTTAATACTGACCAATCGATCTGTAAATATTATAATGGCATTATTCGGTCACCGACAAGCTATACAAACAATTTCAGCCTTGAAGCAATAATAATTGTGACAATTTTTTTTGTTACATGTTGGGGGCGGTCTGTAACCCTCCCATACCGCTATCTAGCAAAATCCTTTACTCAGGGCACTTTAATATGCCTCCCTCAACATTTTCACAAAAATAAGGCCTTGAAATAAAAACACCAAAAAATTGTCACTGGCTCACGGTCTATATGTCTTCGGTTGCGGCACAATTGTAATTACTGTGTCCCTTGTCATTTTTTGTCTCAAATAATTAAGGAAGCAGGAAATTACGAAAGTATGATTACTTAGCTCCTATGATCGGCCTGTATATCAGAGTTGTGTACACAATTTGCTCTCTGCATTTTCCGTACGACAGTATCAAAACAATTGGATGCATGTTTGCGGTCGAATTAATTCAGCGGTTTCGATGTATCCATCAAAACCGTGCGACGCGATGGAATAATGTAAATGAGAACAAAACCGCATTTAATCATAAAATAAACATAGCATTTAATAAATGTAGTACAAGAACACGGAAGTTATACCGAATATGCGGTATTGGTTTAGACTTACTTCACCAGGGAATGCGTCAATATCTCCATTTATGCCATAAACAAATCATCCATCGAAAAAGGTAACTCTTCGATTGAATAAAAGTAGGTACGTAGAGTAAAGTGCCCTAATATCGGACATTTGCCTAATTTGGGACACCGCTGTTATAAAAGTTCTAAAAGGAAGATGTCGCAAACAACTATTTAAGGTGTATTCAGCAGTCAAACCTTTACTATAGAATAATCTTTTATTATCATCACTTGCACATAGATATTATTATAGGCATTTGAAGAAAAACCGAACATCCGAAAATTTGACGTCTTACTTTGAAGTGCGTATACATTTTCACAGATCATTTAATTACAAGTTTTAGCTTAAGAAAGTGTAGTTTGTTGATTACTACTATTCAATTTTTTAAAATTACCTTATCAGTGTTATATTTTAGTTTTTAACCTAGAAATGAACTAATTGCTCAATATCGGACAGTGATGACGTAATATCGGGTATCCGGTATTAGGAAATGATCATTTCTGTTACAGCTTTGTTACAGATATTGATAATATTAAAGCATAAAAAATTATATAATCTTGTAAAAATATTTTAAACCTTATAAAAACATTTTCCTAATATATACTATCCGATATTAGGACTACATTTTGACATGACAGAAAAATAAGACTTTTTATAAATTTGAATTTTTTGTTCCCTTAAAACTTTCCATATTTTTGGACGTTGTTAACGACACTATATTGTGTATTGTTTGTCCAAGAAATTTCATTTTATGTAATGAGGTAAAAAAATATGGACACTTTTCAAAAGCTATCCGATATTAGGGCACTTTACTCTACTACGTTATAAAAGTAAATAAAAATTTCATTCGCAAAATCGGACCCATTACAACAACTTATAATCGAAAAAAAAACTATTGTTTTCAGCGTGTGGGTGTGTACTTATGACCACACGACAGAAGTGAAAACTTACATATTTTAAAATTAGAAAATCAAAAGTTTTCACTTCTGTCGTGTGGTCATAAGCACACACCCACTTTTTTTTAATTCACTGAAGAATCGTCTGCTAAGTTTTTTTTGCAAATAACCCATTTCAGCAGCAACTGATAGCGCAACAAAAGCAGGTGTCGTCGATTAGTTTGACAGTGTTTAGTGGTCTGGTTGGTACGTCTTTTTTTTGTTGGTCCTGGCTTAACCTTCAGTCAGTAACTGTTGGTACTACGTCTGAATGAGTAGGTTTCGGTGGTTATTGACCATATTGTATGTAGTTGTCACCACATTCCAAATAGGTACGAGAGATTTACATAAAAAAAATTCGACTGTACATAAGTGTGAAGGTCATGACCATTGTTTTGTTTACAGTCGGCAGTCTGTAATCTGTATTACCGATTTATTTCACTGTCACCGTGTCACGGCTATTTTTGTTTAAACTGAAACGCCCCAATTATATTCTAATATACAGTACGATCAAAAATATCTTCGATCACAAGCACTACAGGTACCTTCCGTGGATTACAGTCAACTCTGTAACAGTCAACCATCGGGAGGTGGAGGGGAATGAGGTACCGAAAATCTTATCCTAAAATATGTTTAGCCAATTAACGTTCATAAATGCGCTAATAGATGACACAAAAAAAGTAGGTGTGTGCTTATGACCACACGACAGAAGTGAAAATTTATATATGTACAAATATTTTAAAATTAGAAAATCAGAAGTTTTCACTTCTGTCGTGTGGTCATAAGCACACACCTACTTTTTTTGGTGTTATCTATTAGCGCATTTATGAACTAAAAATAATTTATTACTAAAATTACAAAAATTACTTTTTTAATTTATTACACCTTGGTTTCAAAAAAATTATAATTATTGTCAAAGAAAGAATTAAAAAATTAAAAAATATATAAATAAATATCATGTAGAATTTAGAGAAAAAATACGTCAAAAATTCTACGGTGTCATCAGGTTTCGAACCGATGTTCCTATGCATACAACGCAAAGACGCTGCCTACTGCGCTATCGGTAAATCATAAAATTTCGAAATTTAAATCAGTACTCCACAATCCACTACATAATACGCATGTGCTTAATATTATAACGTGTTACGGATACTCAATGTGTAATTTTTAAAAAAATTTAACCACACCTGAAGATAGCAGCTCGTTGCTGAAACGCGTCGTGTTAAAACACAGGAAGTCACAAGACGGACATCAAAAAATACAAGGTATTTCTAATACTTCATAATATACATGTAGATGTTTTCTCAGAGAAGCGTGACCGGTCAAAAACCCAATCACCTTCTTGAACGTCGGCCTGCTGAGCAAAGTTCCCTCTAAGCTGCGCGGCCGCGCACTAATTTTTCGCACAATGGGCTTGTTCACCATTTTTTTTATTTCATTTTATAGAAGAATTGCATCTAAAATGGCAAAAATCCAAATTTCACAAAAAAAAAGTTAAATCTAGAGGGTCAAATTTTTTTTTTGAAACGGCCTTTAACATTCAAACGTCAAACGAAATCTCTTGACTTCAGACACAGGCACAGGACCGCCCCCCCACTTGCACACCTTTATATTCGTTTTGAACATTTTTGCTCCCATATACTTTTGTACTGCGCAGTCAGCGAAAAAATTAGAATTGTGTGGAATTGTGTTTTAAAGACCACCAACAGCTAAGGTTATTTGGGCCTAGCGTCAATTCATATTTTCAATTCATTATTATTTTTTTTTTTTTAATAATAAATTGAAAATCCAATTGACACTTTTACCAGCTCTCGGGCTAGAACCCGGAAACTGGGGACTTATAATAGAGGAACCATAGCAACGCCATGTAAACAACAGCGTCGCTACACTCTCGGCTATTCTCAAGCCCTGAAAAAATTAGAGGGAACATTACTGCTGAGTCTGATTATGTCAGCATTTTGTGTCTCTCTCAATAAATTTGCAACTAAAGTGTGCCCTGTTAACAGAACCTGGTGCCGCCATTAAATACTTTGTACCGACGTATAATGGTCAGTTTAATTGCACAAAAGCATGGTACAAAATGCTTACTTACAATACCGTATAATGTTGTGATCTAACGAGTACTTACACAGTACAACCTGTCAATGTTTATAGGTACTCAGGGACTCACCGTATGTACTCGAACACCAATTAGTGTCGAAGCAGACAAACGAGCAGACATCCACTGGACATTTAAGAATCCTCCACACTCTACACCGGACATCTGGCAATCAGGGTTGCCAAGTTAGTAGAATTTCTACTACATCTGATAGATCGCAACGCACTTTTAGTGGGTGAATTTTCGGTCTTGTGAGATAGTAGAAGCTAGTCTACACATTATTAAATTATATAGAACCAAGAAAGATGCTTTAAAATTTTTAATTTATTCGCATCCTTCCTTAACTAGAATCTAGATAGATGTTAAGCCTTACTCGAAATAGTCCTTGTAGACCGAGAGCTAGTGACAATTTTTTGGTGTTATTTATCCAAGGCCTTATTTTTGTGAAGATGTTGAGGCAGGCGTATTAAAATGCCTTGAGTAAGGGATTTTGCTACATATAGCGGTATGAGAGGAATGCAGACGGCTCCCAACATGTAACAAAAAAATGGTCACAATTATTATTGCTTCAAGACTGAAATTGTGTACCTTGTCGGTGACCCAATAATGCCATTTTAATATTTGCAGATCGATTGGTCAGTATTAAAGGGGTGGCAGATCTCTCTAAACGTGTCATGTACCCGACGAAATTTATATTATTAGTTCAAGGTTCAAATGTTAACATGTTGTTACGGCGACTCTTGTTGTATTTCATTTTGCAGAACAAAATGTCGGTATTAACCCCCTTGCAGAGCGATATAAACACCTAGGCGAGCAAGTTCCCTCTAAGAGAGGGGGTTAATACCAACATTTTGTTCTGCAAATTGAACTATACCTATGCTTAAGACAGCCGCCGTAACAATATATTAAAATTTGAATCTTGAACTAATAACATAAATCGTCGGGTACATGACACGTTTAGGGTGATCTGCCACCCGTTTATTACTGACCAATCGATCTGCAAATATTATAGTGGCATTATTGGGTCACCGACAAGCTATACAAACAATTTCAGCCTTGAAGCAATAATAATTGTGACCATTTTTTTGTTACATGTTGGGGGCGGTCTGCATCCCTCCCATACCGCTATCTAGCAAAATCCCTTACTCAGGGCACTTTAATATGCCTCCCTTAACATCTTCACAAAAAACAACATTTTTAGATGGGGACTTAAATATCAGTTTGCTCTTGGGATCCTCCAGATGTGCCAGAATCTTCCATAATATGAACAGATTTTTCAGTTCTATTTATAATTGATTTAACCTGCCAGATTTATTTATAATTGTTTCAAGTAACTCATTTCACACATAATTTTCTCAGCTACTTGCGTGGACCGTTCATACGATTCTCAGAACTTTGATACACAAATGTTATAAAGCCTATGCGTTGGTGTCATAGAAAACTAAACATAATAGAATGCGGACGTTCTTGTTTCAACAATTTCGTTCATTGTGGCATTCGGATATTATTTCGTAATACGATCAGACCAAACCGAGGAGTAAAAGATAAAAGGTTCTCTATTTTAAGTCAAGCTAGACAACTGACTGGATGGCAGTGTAGCGTAGTGGATAGCGTATTTGGTATCGCAGCCTCTATAGACTAGACCCGGTGGGCCTATCCGCCCTTGCCTCCGGATCAGACTGTCGTGAGTTTGAATCCCGCCTGCGCTCATGGATGTTTTGTGATGTTATTTAGTTTTAAAGAAAGTTGTTATTTAGTGTAGTTGAAAGACGCTAATGACCTGAGATGTCGATGCGTCTATACTTAATCTACAATAAATAAATAGACAGTTGACCAAGGAGATTAGAATATAGCTGACGTAGCCCAGGAGCAGTGTTTATTGTGGGAAGGTGAAAGATGTTAGACATCAAAAAGTACAGTAAATAAAATGTATATTAACACAAATTGCACGTTTTCCATGGTGAAAATTCTCCGAAAAAATTTCTCTTGCAATTGGAACATTTGTTTCAAAGAAAATAAATCAAAGAATTTCGCAGAAATTTATCTACCTATTTTTTCTGATTTTCTCTGAAAAATGTCTGAAATATCGTCATGTTTCAGAGAAAATCTGTGAAAAAAAAGTGTTCCGATTGCGAGTTTTCCAGAGAAATATTTTCACCACTCTCGTGGCTGATTGAGATATCACACTTAGGAAAATGGTCGCACATTGCCTAGTAGCTGCGCGTTTTCTTAAATTAAAAAAAAAATCACCCGTTGATTTGATATTAGACCGTCCGCGTGTCGCTCGGTCAACCTGTTATCGAGCCATTAATCTATTGTTATCTGTGCAGAGGACTGAAGTATATAACAATAGTCGAAGCATAACAAGGCATCAATCATCTTCATGTACACGCTGCACCGTTGATGGCCACTAATTATCCAATTAATACTACACCATCGCGTCGCAGCACCTACCTGTACACAACTACTACTACTACTATAACAGCATGGCCTGTTATAATAAACAGACTTAACAACACCCATCGTGCGTACGGTTTGCTGGATTGCTCATTGCACGGAGTGTCACTCAATTCAAAAAAGATGTGAACAATTTTGAGTAATAGTAGGTATATTGTGCGACTAGTAGGAGAAAGAGGAGATTCCTCGAGTGTGGATTTTGCCGCACGAGCGTAGCGAGTGCGGTAAAACACACGAGTGGAATCTCCTCTTTCGACCAATAGTCGCACATAATATTTTGTTCAACTACCGCAAGAAATATGTCATTTCGTGGCTCTGCTGAGCGTGGGCGAAATAATGGGTGACCTGATTGATTGCGTAAACGTTTCCCGTAATGAGCGTGAGCGAAATGCTATTTCACCTACTCAACAGTCAGGGAATTCATTATTTCGCCTACCCTCAGTAGAGCCACGAAATTACATATTTCATGCGGGTGTTGAACAAAATTATATTTTTCAATACATTTACAACCATTTAAATAGACACAATGATTATAAAAATTAGTAAACAAACACTTGAAAAATTCTACACATTTATTTATCTCAACGATCGTTTCGGGTTTCTAACCCATCATCAGGAGTTTACATTAATTAAATTTAATGTAAACTCCTGATGATGGGTTAGAAACCCGAAACGATCGTTGAGATAAATAAATGTGTAGAATTTTTCAAGTGTTTGTTTATTAATTTTTATTCAATCATGTTCTATACCAAGTGCCTAGCGATAATTCTATAGAATTTACAATGATTTTAATTTAAAAAATTCGACGTTTCGGTCAATGTGGTAGTCTTTTTCAAGAATATCTACTATAAAAAATATGATAATCTTCAAATGTCCGATATTGCTAATTTTTTAGTGGATGCTTACGTCAGAAAAGGAACCTACTGTCCAAATTTCAAGTTTCTAGCTTCAGCGATTTGGCCTGAGCGTTGATTAGTCAAATAAAACGTGCACCCTCGTTTGAACTCTTTAGGGGTTAAATTTAATTCTAAAAACGATTTATTCGTGTAATGTCATCGGGAATACATATATGTGTACAAAATTTCAAATCTATCGGATACGTGGAAGTCGTTCAAAATTGACTTGCAAGATTTGACACAAACATCATACTAACTAACAGGTGAAGGTAAATAAAAGCTTGTAAATAGTATACATTGTGCCACAAGGGAGGAAAGTGCTACATCTCCTCCCGTGTTGCGCATACTATTTTTTCTCCTGCCAGGCCGAAAGTTCGCAAAATTGAAAAAAAAAATTATTAAAATTATTATTTTTATTTTATTTAATTATTAAAATTATTAAAAAATAATTTTAAAGGAAATAATTTTAATGTGTAGGAGAGAAGTAGGTGCGTGAGAGCCGGCATAAGTACTATTGCGCACGCGCACTTGTCCGTACCACGGGAATAAAGAGCGACTTTGTTCCCGCTTGGCAGGGACGAAAGTACGAACTTTCGGCATAGGTAGGAGAAAAAATTAATACTAGCAGGCTTATAAGACCTACTAGAAAATGTGAACATCGATGGACGATGACCATGTCATTGCATGGATAAATAAAATCTTGTTACATCCCATATAAAATTTTATATTACATACATCTTGTATTCTTATGTAAAAGCATTATTATGAAGTTGGTACCGTTATTATAATTACCAATTACAACCTTAGTGCTATGATACGGTGCTCTGAGGGAAAGTTGCCACCATTTTACTATACTTTCAGTTGAAAAGCAGGAAAGGATTTTTTTATCTTTTAAAAGATGAGCGTTGTAACACGATTTCTATCATATTTTTAATCCAAGTTTGATTAAATTTTAGTTTAAAGTTTGGATTAAACGGAATGTAAGCAATTCCTCTGTAAATACTAACGGACATTTTTTTTAAACCCCGTTTGGCTTTAAGGATTTAATCCGATGTGTCAGACACAAAATGATAAAGATTAAACATGTTCTATGCTGCAAGGCTTTTCGAATAAATAAAGGATCTTATCTTATCAAACAAAGAATAAAGGAACCAATACCTTTTCTCGCCACAGGCCCTCGTAGACAAAACAAAAAGAATAGACGTTCACGGGTCTCTCAACTAACCCAGTTCCAAAATTTATAAAACACTTTCTCAGACATTTTCTTGCTTTGAATAATCACAATTCAAGGCGTGCAGGCTTTCACGGCCGGCATTGTTTCAAGTCTTCATGGCTTCCGGGCTTGTAGGCCGTGGTCCGGTGGTATTTCTACCTGACGTTTCGTCTACAACTGCGATAGACATTCTCAATGGCGATGTGGCAGCGGTCGAAGTGTCCTCCTTGGCGACTCACAGGTCAGTGTGTCAGTGACTGGTGTCCTCCCTTCTTTTGTACCTAGTACCAGTGTGTTCTCTGTTCGGTCGAAGTCCGTCTCTCTGTAATTGGTCAACTGCGCTGTGTGTAGTGGTGGAGATGAGATCTCTACTCGGTCGTATTCCGTCCTCGTACAAGGACGGAATACGACCGAGTAGAGAACACACTGGTACTAGGCAGTGGCGGCTCCTCTTTAAGTGCGTTCGTGCGCCGCACTACCAGTTGAAATGCAAACGCAACGCAAAATTAAAAAAAATACATCTACACAGAATCAAATATTATAATCGATTATTCATGCTTCGTGAGATCAATAATCAGTATTGAAATATTGAACAAAATATCTCCTGAGTGCGGATCTGTTGTAGGTATTTGAAATTTCATCCCCACCCAAGGCAGTGCACTTTTATAAGCGCACGAAATAAGTAGCATTGTTCAAATGTAAAATTAGACAAGAATAGTAAAACCGTGAGACAGATATATTTACGTACTTTGATATAAGGGCACGTAGCGCGCCGAGCGAAAATAGACGAAATACACCGAAACAGCTTCGTACGTACTACGTACAGTCATCTCATCTCTTTTATAATATCAAGTTAGTGAAGTTCAAGTTAGTATACTAACAACAATAATACAGAGTACATATTTCAGTTTTCAACGCAAATTCCCGGGTTTTTTTTTAATTAATTCAGTAATTTTATTAAATCTTGTGATTTGTAAAAAATTTTTGTGATGAGTGGTAATAAAATAATCATTAATCAAGCTGTATTATAGATATCAATAAAATTGTGATTTGATTTTCTTCGACAATAAACTAACCTTAAAATTTTATAAAAATAATAATTACGTATATTTTCATAAACAAAAATGAGTAGCATTGGAAGTGTAGAATATATAAAAAATAATCGATCGACCTATGAAGACAAAATACGGTTAAAACAATTAGGCCCACCTCGATCAATTATGACAATTAAACAAACATGTAAATAAAAAAAAGGAATTTATGCGTTCATTTAAACAAGAATTGTATGATAAAGCATCGTTGTTCTGTGAATGTGATAAATTTAATGTTTTTTTGAGTTTTCCGTGCTTAATTTTTGACGGTAAAGCAACGTGGACTCAAAAAGGCGTTAACGATTTGATTCATTTATCCGAAAAAATAAAAAAGCACGGTTCTTCTCAAATTCATTTGCATATTGTTATGCAGTTAGTTTGTTGTCGGTTCTATTGATACAAGACAACAATAAAAATCTGACGATGTTCTAAAATAAAGCAACATTTACATAGCCAGCTTTGTTGTAGAAAGTGAGAGGTGTTTTTCTACGCTGCAAAGAATGCTATCCATTGAAAAGTGTTTAATTCATTCAATGCCGGATTTTAATCAACAAGTGATAGAGGTTTTCTCTCATCAGAAGCAACGTAGAATAGATCTTCTTTATAAATAAGGTTTGTTTTTCTCTTAATTACATAATATATATAAGTATAATATGTAAAAATGTTATATTCAATACAATATTAGGTATTAGGCGCACTTCCACAATTATTGATCACCGGCCGCCACTGGTACTAGGCATAAAAGAAGGGAGGACACCAGTCACTCACACACTGACCTGTGAGCCGCCAAGGAGGACACTTTGACCGCTGCCACATCGCCTTTGAGAATGCAGTTGTAGACGAAACGTCAGGTAGAAATACCACCGGACCACGGCCTACAAGCCCGGAAACCATGAAGACTTAGAATCACAATTCAAGTTCTTCGAGTGTTAAAGCTCCTTTACTTGAAGCATTTTATCAAGAAAATGTGTACGTGGAACTGAAATAAAAACCAAATGTCTATGAACGTTGTACACTTTCAGGTTTTCGCTTGTTTAACATCTTAAGTAATGTGTACTTGATCAGATCGATTAGAAGAAAACAAGCATTGAACATTTACAGTATTGCTCTGTACCACATAGAAATATTATCCATAGATTAGATCTAATACAATTGCGTGTAAATAAAAACAGTTAGACCCCGTCACTCTGCAAGAGATGTGTAAAAATTCAGATCCGAATAAGATGACAGCTACGTATAACCTCAAAAAAATTTACAGACGACCGAGTAGGATAGCGGAGGCGCAGTAGCGGATATAGATAATAAAATCAAAAACTTGCTCGCCTAGGTGTTTATATCGTTCTGCAAGGGGATTAATACCGATATGTTCTGCAAATTGAAATATATGCATAAAACAGTCGCCGTAACAACATATTAAAATTTGAACCTTGAACTAATAATATAAATTTCGTCGAGTACATGACACGTTTAGGATGATCTGCCACCCCTTTTAATACCCACCAATCGATCTGCAAATATTATAATGGCATTATTGGGTCACCGACAAGCTATATAAACAATTTCAGCCTTGAAGCAATAATAATTGTGACCATTTTTTTTTTGTTACATGTTGGAGGCGGTCTGCATCCCTCCCATACCGCTATCTAGCAAAATCCTTTACTCAGGGCACTTTAATATGCCTCCCTCAACATCTTCACAAAAAGTAAGGCCTTGAATAAGTAACACCAAAAAATTGTCACTAGCTTTCGGTCTATATATAATAGGAGTTTGGCAGGTACTTAATTGAATGACCTTTTTATGTGGAATTATTGAGGGAAATCATGGAAAATCTCAACAAAATTACTGGTACAGGAATCACCGTTTTTCGGCGAGAGGCAGTAGAAAAAAAGTCCTGCTTCCACCAGGGTTCGAACCTAGTACCTTCCGAATGTATGGAGTGCTCTCGTCATTAGGCTCGGTACTTTTTCACAGAATATTGAAGAAGATCAACCAAAACGGTTCATTATCTGGACACATGTTTTTGAAGCCCTGAGTCAATACAATAAAATTCGGTTGAAGTTTTAAAATGCGCAAAGTAAAGGTTTTTCTGTTATTTAGTACTCGATTGGATGTCGTTCTTTGAATCTATTGATCGGCCAGTTCGGAACATGAATGCAAATCAGGTGTGAAAGATAGATATGGGAACATTAGCCGTGCCTTACTTGTTTTGTATGTATTGCAGACAGTCACCAGTATTCATAGTATGAATTGACCAACACAGACTCTATGTGGCATGTCTTTACTGTTTGACCAACTAAAAAACGTTGGTCTAAAGAATGTACATAACAGCATATACAGGGTGAGTTCGACCACCCGTATCAGTCGTTTTTTTCGAAAACGGTTAGTCGTAGAGAGTTGTGTCAAAAATTGGTATTATAAAAGCCCTAATAAAGAATCGAATGGTGATAATTTTTTTTTCCGGGAAGGTCGGCTTCCCTATTAGTTTGCTCCAGAATGTCCAGAACTCCGGAATTATAAATGTAACGATAGGTCGAAACTCGAAAGTGGTATTGTTGAAAAGATCTTTAAAAAATTAGCAAGTTTTGTACGGATTTTTTTTTTATTACTGCCACCCCTGTTAAGGAATATTTGTTTGAAATTACTAAATTAAAATGTCATAATAACGAACTTTTTAAAAGTCCGCATTTAAAATCTAGTTACCTATCTATCGATCATTAAACACTGAAGAAATAAACTCACAGTATAACCAGAAGAGCTCAGTAGTATGTATTAAAGAGTAAATGGAAGACAGTTTGAACACCTGTGACAATGTCTAAGGTTGCTAGATTTTTAATGCCGACTTCGATCGTTATTATGAAATTTTGATTTAAAAATTTCAAACGATTGTTACTTAACAGGGGTGGCAGTAATTAAATAATTTTTCCTACAAAACTTGCCTACTTTTTAAAGAGCTTTTCAACAGCACCACTTTCAACCTATCGTGCTTTCTAAAATTCCGGAGTTTTGAACATATAATAATTTATATTTATACTTATAGGAATTTACAGGGGTGGCAGTAATAAAAAAAAATTTCCTACAAAACTTACTTATTTTTTAATGATCTTTTTAACAATACCACTTTCGACCTATCGTTACATTTATAATTCCGGAGTTCTGGACATTCTGGAGCAAACTAATAGGGAAGCCGACCTTCCCGGAAAAAAAAATTATCACCATTCGATTCTTTATTAGGGCTTTTATAATACCAATTTTTGACACAACTCTCTACGACTAACCGTTTTCGAAAAAAACGACTGATACGTGTGGTCGAACTCACCCTGTATATAGAGGCTCTTATTTAGGGCGCTTGAGAATAGCCGAGCGTGTAGCAATGCTGTTGTTTACGTGGCGTTGCTATATGGTTCCTCTTGTAGTATGTAAGTATTGCACAATTGCACAAGTGTTAACGAACTCATATAAATGATTGATATTGCAAAGTCAGATAGTTATTGAACAATAATGTACTTAGAACTGTACTGGCTTGAGAACGCAAAGTAATCGATTATTTT
This sequence comes from Mongoloraphidia duomilia, assembly GCA_039654895.1. Classification (NCBI taxonomy): domain Eukaryota; kingdom Metazoa; phylum Arthropoda; class Insecta; order Raphidioptera; family Raphidiidae; genus Mongoloraphidia; species Mongoloraphidia duomilia. The sequence continues at coordinate 8,281,402 of CM077523.1, forward strand.
AATATAAATAACGAATAACAATGACATTTGGGCAGACAGAAGAGAGATGTTAGTAAGACGTCACTATGTCCGTCAACTTAATAAATCGTATCTAAGATTAATAAAATAAAATAATGAATAAATTGATAAAGTTATTTATTTTCTAAATTATATAAAAGAACCTAACCAAAACTATTACACTCTATTACAAGTCCCCAGTTCCCGGGTTCTAGCCCGAGAGCCGGTAAAAGTGTCAATTGGATTTTCAATTTATTATTTAAAAAAAAATAAAGAAATGAAAATATGAATTGGTTCTAGGCCCAAATAACCTTAGCTGTTGGTGTCTTTAAAACACAATTTCTCTTATTTAGGGTAAGCGGCATGAATACAAACGAACGACTTAAGTAAGCTAATTCTGACAATATGTTAAAACGCTCATGTCAGATTGTGAACACCTTCTCCGCCTATTCACTTCCGTACCGGCGTTCTTTCCTTGGTTGGACAGTATGAGTTCCTGGATTTGCAATATCTTTTTGAAATGGAACTTCTTATGCCTCGACAATTTGAAGGGTAAAATGCTAGCTGGATGAAATAAAAAATGCATTACGGGAAAGAATGTTTGGAGTGCATCTTCTCTTCTCCGCGGGGTCTGTGTTATAATAATATATGGTAGTAGATACATTCGAACGGCAGTTGTGAAGATTGTGATTGTTAGTCTAAGAGTGGAATGATTTGAAGTAATTCGACTTGTGGACTTCGCACGACGCACCTAATTGAAGCAAATTACGGGCAGGAAATCTTTCCTCAGGATTTCGTCATATACTCGTTCGCGACCATCTGATGGTTTTTCCCCTGGTTTAAACAAAATAAATTATCAATCCAATAATTCCTTCAACATTAAAAATATAACAGAAAAACTGAATCGTGCATTAATTTCGATCTGATTGTAATTGTAAAAAACTCGGGTCGCAGTGCCAAACCCTGCCGACAATATAGTGTATTTGCTAATACAGGCCTTATGGCTTTAATACGTGAACTTAGGTTTGTTTTTGGACAAAATAAAAAATTTAACCCCTTAATACATCCCTTAAAATAATTTTTTTTTCTTAATTTCAATATTATTATCAATGCAACCTCTGTACCAAATTAAATACACCTTTCAGTAAGTAAAGCACTATCCGCAAACTAGTGTTTTCATAAAATTTGTAAGTTCGGTCCTGTCAGGCCGATTTTATTAAAATTTTAGGAGCACATTTTAATCGTTTCTAAAGGGTTAAATTTCAATTTTGAAACGATTCTTAGAATTTTTTCGGTATTTTTGGGCCCAAAAACCTTTTTCAACCCCTAAAAACTACCCTTAAAATGGTCCGAATGGGCCCATTTTAAATAGGTTCCGTGCGGTGATGGATTCCAACGTGTGTACCAAATTTCGTTAAAATCGATTAAGTCTTTCGAGAGTTATCGTGCTAACACACACACACACACACACACACTATATATATATATAATATATATATATAAACATTTCCAAAAGTTGTTCAGGAGGCTATGAAACGTCGAGAAATGTTGGTCCGACCCCTAGGTCCCGTCATCCGACCGACGCCATATGGCAAATACACTAAAAATTGCAAATCTGGAAATTCGTAAAGCAGAAACTGCCCGCGTGATTGGACCGCCGGTCGATGGTTGTGAATGCGGACATGTTTGTTATGTACCGTGCCGTATTAAGCATTCTTAGTATGTTTTAGAGACGGAACAAGATCGACATGCATATTGCTTTGTCAACATTCAAATAAATTATCCCGCTAATAAATTACTACATTGCAGTTCTGTGAAGTATGAAACGGTTCGATAGATTAAATTGGGTTAGTTTTTTTTTCTAGCAAAACAAGACATCAAACACGCATGCAGCAAATAAATCACTTTAATTGCTATTCGATTTTTGGATTCATGTACATGTTGACGAAATTAGGTTAGAAAATTATTCATGTTAACTGTTTCTGTACAGTTTTAAACTATGAAAATTTTAATCTTAAATACAGGCTTTATGAAAAGTCATTCTTCACTTTTATTTTGCTAAACTATCGAAATCTATACGGATATAGTCTTAGAGCTAGCAGCGTTTGAAATCACCCAATTTCATCAAAGGGAACCGTGAGTGCGTCCTCTCCCCTTCGAGCATCTCGTGGATAATGCAACAGTCTGGTTGGTGGCAGGTGTTGCGGGTCCATGGAATGCTGCTGACGAAGTATAGTATAGGCCAGAGATTCCCAAACTTTTTTTCTCATAGACCACTTTAAAAATTTTGCTGGTTCCGGTGGACCCCCTGCAGTTACATTTCTACCATATTCCCACAGCTGGACAAAAAATGTGAAGATTAGATCTAACTATGGAAATTTGCGTTGCGGCTAAGTTCCAACCACGAATTAACAGTTTTTGAAAAAAAAAAGTGAGAATTGATTGGTTAATTAATTAATCGATTGTGCTGTGAGTGGATGTCAAAAAAGTAAAGTTGGCCAATCAAAAAAGTGATTCCATCTAACTTTACTTTTTTGACATCTACTCACAGCACAAGAAACCAATCAATTCGCACTTATTTTATTTAGAAAACTTCCCATTCGGAGTGGTAAAAATAAAAATAGTATATTTTCTTGTGTTGTATTTATTCAAATATGTAATTATTACACTATTAATTGATAGGTGAAGTCAAGCCAACATTTTAGTTCTTCACTATCGAAACCAGATAAATTTTCGTGGACCCCCGCTTACGAATTGTGAACCTCTTTTTTGTCACGCCAACGTAGACCCTCGTCGAGTCTCTCGTGGACCCCTGGGGGTCCACCTGGACCACTTTGGGAATCAATGGTATAGGCTAAGAGCTAGCAACGTTTGAAATCACCCAATTTTATCAAAGGGAACCGTGAGTGCATCCTCTCCCCTTCGAGCATCTCATGGATAATGCAACAGTCTGGTTGGTGGCAGGTGTTGCGGCTCCATGGAATGCTGCTAACGAAGTATAGTATAGGCTAAGAGTTAACAACGTTTGAAATCACCCAATTTTGTCAAAGGGAACCGCACTCGCAAAGTTGGGTCGAAAACTCTCTCTCTTTATTGCTTAGTTATTGTTGACTCCGAGCGCCAATTTGCATTGCGATGGGCTATGTGCCCTTATACGGATAATTAAAAGATACCTGTCGTCGGTATTGATAAATTTCCGATCACCTGTAGATGGATGCCATATCCTTGTTAATATATTCATAGAGTTGAATAATCATTAATGAGTACGTAGACATAAATCGATAATGTCTAATATATTGATCTTTTAAATGATGTGTTTTTTTTTTGAGAATTCAAACTATAAAATCTATAGAGTGAAAGTTTATTGTTTTCCAATAAATTAATGTTCTTGCAATGCTGAAGAATATTAGTTATTTATGCAAAATTAATCAAAACTGGTTATAAATTAGAGAAATGTTGTGACTTTTTGGATTCTTTTCCTGATTCAAATCTTGCAAATTCCGATGAGAAACCGAATTATTCCTTTCTATTTTCTATGTCTATAAATCAACAACAACTTTTCGAATTGTTAAAATATAATTGATCAGTAAATCACCTTTCGGATTACAATTTTCAAATTTAAAAGAAGATATGACAAATGAATCTTCATGTGTTCCTCGGACAAGCGGACACTTATGTCATTCCTTCAACACAAAACTGCCAGTGAAACCGTGGAATGAGATCGTTCCTCGGACACACTTTAAGAAATGAGAAGGCCGATTACATAGATTATCGATGGTCCATTTGTAGCCAGCGATTAATCTGGTAATAGGCACACAAAGAGACAATGGCGTAGCAAACAAGTATCGCCTGCACATCGCGTAGATTCCATGAAAACGCATTGCGCATGCGTGGCTACTAATTTTACATTAATTTGTTTTGTATTCATCCATTTTATATATGTAACTATACATTTTATTTTGTAATTTTTACACACTTTATTGGAATATTACACAAATTATGTAATTTTAATTTACTTTAAGTAAAAAACACAAATTTGTTTAACTTTACAGTAAAAGTCAAAATTTTTTATGAAGTGTTCTGTGTAAAAATAAATAATAATGTAAAATCACTTAGAAAATCGAGCGAATTCTACCTTAACTTTCAAAGTATTTTTACATCCATTTTTTACAGTGCATGTTTCCGTCCAACAAATGAAACGTTTCATTGTAAACAGAGCCAAACAAATCGCAGTGTAGGGAGGGATTACTGTATAGTTATTTAGTACAAATGAACGCATTTGTAAAAAGACGCCAGACGATACTCCAGACGTCCGTCGGCTTCTAAAAATAATTCCACATAAACGTCGAATATGCAAAAAAATAAACGCATTACGCTAAAAAATTCTATCTACTGCTTTGTGTACAGATGCAGTCTGCAGACGATATTCAGTTTTTAACAAATGCTTGTTATTAATGAGAAATTGTCAATTTTTGTTTGTTTTATTAATGAAAATGTAACTCGGTTTAGAATTTTTATCACATTTTTGATTTATTAATGAGAAATTGTGACGATATTCAGTTTTTATTAAAATTCTTGTTTAATTAATAAGAATTTTTAAGTTGTTTTTCAATTTTTAACAAATGCTTGTTTTATTAATGAAGAGTTACTAACGAAATTATTGATATTTAAGTTTTACTAGCGGCCCCGTCCGGCTTCGCCCGGGTGCTAAAAAAGCCCGGGTGAAATACACTACTCCCTCGCTTCGCTCGCTCGCTTAAATATTATAAATACACTACCCACTCGCTTCGCTCGTTCACTTGAATATTATAATTACATTACTCACTCGCTTCGCTCGTTCGCTATATATATAAATCTTCCATGAAAAATTATCTAACTGATGGTGAAAACCGCATCAAAATCCGTTATATTTTAGTTTCAAAAAAATTATTATTATTGTCAAAGAAAGAATATAACAAAAATAAAAAAATAAATAAATATCATGTCGAATTTAGAAAAAAAAGCCAAAAATTCTACGATGCCATCAGTTTCCGAACCCGGGTCCCTGTGCAAAGAGTGCTGCGACGTAACCTCTACGCTACGAGTGGAACAGTTAAGTACGGTTGTTTTTATGATATAAGTATGTTGCGAATTCTTACAGTCCGGTTAAGAATTTAATTAATTAATTATTATTATTTATTAATAATTTATGCTATAAATATAAATCTTCCGTGAAAAATTATCTAACTGATGGTGAAAACCGCATCAAAATCCGTTGCGTGGTTTAGGAGGAGTTAGCGGTTAAACAGACAGACAGACGCGAAAAGCGACTTCAATTTATACTATGTAGAGATGAATAACTAGCGTATTTTTTATTTCGTAAAATAAAAATGTATCATCTTTAAAAGCTTTCATTTCTTACTGCGGTGATTGAATTGTCAATTTTCTATTTATGAAGTTACCTCTAATATTTTGTTCGTGCGAAGATATTATTTTTTTCATTAAAAACTTTCTAATTCTGTCTCGCATCGAATCTATCGCATTTACCGCAATTGCAGTAATGTAAATTAATATTTACATTAAAATATCACATAGATAAAGTGATTACAGTCACGGAAAAACATATAAAAACAAGAGGCTTGGTGTGTGGGTACAGCCACACTCCTAAGCACCTAACTTCATTGGTAGGTTGTAAATCCTACGATATTTTATTAGTCACGACCCACGCTTTTATAATTATAAAACTAAATTATTAAAACTTATTTTTTTCCTTTTTAGTTTATTTAAATAAAAGGGTGTCTTTAAAAAGTTTTTTTTACTAATACCTATTTTATTTTGTTCCTTTTAGTCGTTCAAAAGTTTATCACCTTTTGACTCCCTTAGGGATTGAATTTCGAAAAATCCCTTCATATAGTGGGTGCGTACGTCACAAAAGAAACCTACTGTCCAAATTCCAAGTTTCTAGCTTAAGCTGTATGGCCTATGCGTTAAATAGTCAAAAAACCGTACTCCCTCGTTTGACCCCCTTAGGGTAGAGTTTAATTCTAAAAACGATTGATCCATGTATTGTCATCGGGAATGCATATGTGTACCAAATTTTAAATCGATCTGATACGTGGAAGTGGTTCAAAATTGACTTGCAAGATTTGACCTAAACAAACAAACTAACATACAAACATTGCAAGTTCAATAAAAGCTTGTAAATTGTAATAAATAAATCTGTTGATTTTTTACCCCTAACGCCGTATTTTTTTTATTGTACGGGACCCTCGATGCGCCAGTCTGACTCGCACTTAGCCGTTTTTTAGTGTATTTGCCATATGGCACATACACTATTGGCGTCGGTCGGATGGCGGGACCTAGGGGTCGGACCAAAATTTCTCGACGTTTCATAGCCTCCTGAACACTTTGCCACCATTTTTGGAAATGTCTGTTTATATATGTATATATATATTTATATATTTATATATATATTTATATATATATATATGTGTACGGGCTATAACTTTCGAAAGAGTTAATTGATTTTGACGAAATTTGGTAGGCACGTTGCAATCCATCACCGCACGAAGCCTATTTAAAATGGGCCCAATCGGACTATTTTAAGGGTAGTTTTTAGGGGTTGAAAAATGTTTTTGGGCCCAAAAATACCGAAAAAATTCTCAGAATCGTTTCAAAATTGAAATTTAACCCTTTAGTGAAGATTGAAATGTGCTGCTAAAATTTTAATAAAATCGGCCCGACAGGACCGGACTTACAAATTTTATGAAAACACTAGGTTTGCGGATAGTGATTTACTTACTGAAGGGTGTATTTAATTTGGTACAGAGGTTGCATTGATAATAATATTGAAATTAAGAAAAAAAATATTATTTTAAGGGATGTATTAAGGGGTTAAATTTTTTATTTTGTCCAAAAACAAACTTAAGTTCACATAATAAAGCCACAATGCCTGTATTAGCAAATACACTATATTGTCGGCAGGGTTTTGGCACTGCGACCCGAGTTTTTTTTTTTTTTTTGTTCACAACTGTAGCGCGCACTTGTTCTGATATTAGCGGTAATTTCGTTCATCGAGGTGTTGCATTCGCCGTTAACATTTGCACGTTTAATGCGTCAAGATTGCCAACATCAAAAATCAATTTAGTTTAACGTGATCGTCGGACCTTACATTTAATATAACTGCAAGCGTCCATCTCTCTTCTGCTCAGTCCATGTTTTATTGCTTATTAATCCATTAGTGCATTATATTATAATAGAGATAATGTAATGGATAGGTAAACGCACTTGTAAACCATTCATTACTCAATCTGTATCTGTACCTACGAGACAAAATGGCTTATGCACTGTAAAAAATGGATATAAAAATACTTTGAAAGTTAAGGTAGAATTCGCTCGATTTTCTAAGTGATTTTACATTATTATTTATTTTTACACAGAAAAGTTCATAAAAACTTGGACTTTTACTGTAAAGTTAAACAAATTTGTGATTTTTACATAAAGTAAATTAAAATTACATAATTTGTGTAATATTCCAATAAAGTGTGTAAAAATTACAAAATAAAATGTATAGTTACATATATAAAATGGATGAATACAAAACAAATTAATGTAAAATTAGTAACCACGCATGCGCAATGTGTTTTTATGGAATCTACGCGATGTGCAGGCGATATCTGTTTGCGACGCCATTGTCTCTTTGTGTGCCTATTACCAGATTAATCGCTGGCTACAAATGGACCATCGATAATCTATGTAATCGGCCTTCTCATTCAGTGTGCCGAGTTTGTTGTAAAATCGTCGGTGATACTGCCAGCGCCGGCCCGAGCAAACTTGGCGCCCCTTTAAATACAAATTTTCGCAACAAAATAAAATAAAGCGCCGCGTCACATATACCATAATAGACCCGAGAGCTAGTGACAATTTTTTGGTGTTATTTATTCAAGGCCTTATTTTTGTGAAGATGTTGAGGGAGGCATATTAAAATGCTCTGGGTAAGGGATTTTGCTAGATAGCGGTATGGGAGGGATGCAGACCGCCCCCAATATGTAACAAAAAAAATGATCACAATTATTATTGCTTCAAGGCTGAAATTGTTTGTATAGCTTACCGGTGACCCAATAATGCCATTATAATATTTGAAGATCGAATGGTCAGTATTATAGGGGTGGCAGATCACCCTAAACGTGTCATGTACCCGACGGAATTTGTATTATTAGTTCAAAGTTCAAATTTTAATATGTTGTTACGGCCACTGTTTTAAGCATATATTTCAATTTTCAGAACAAAATGTAGATCACGCTATTTATGTCCTTAATTTTTTTTTACCAAAAATCTAACATAAACCAATTCGTCTTGTGACACAGATACACATTAAATTTTGTAATTTAATTAATTTGTGCCAATGGTTTTTAGTTGATCAAGTGCATCCCAAATGGATAACAGTTAGACTTATATTACTCTAATATAATTACGAAACTCTTAATTGCAATTTACATTAATTTAGGCGATGTTATCATTTTAAATGATAACTAATAATCATAACAAAATTTTAAATGAGGTTAATAAAAATATATTCACATGTTTTTTTATAATCGTAACTTTTCGGAAACGACTATAAAGACGATTTTATAGAAAATTGATAACGAATCGACATCGTAATAATTACGTCGAGATTTTTAATTATAATTATTTTTTATTAATGTACGCAGTATCTATATGAATGAGAACGTCGTTGATAATAGTTTGTTGCTATTTTTGCAATTGCAGAACAACGAACATATAAATGGAATTTATCTATGACGCTATTTTATTGTACATAATGTATTTATATGTACATTTAGATAAATAATTATACAGCATACAGGATGTTCAGATTCAATGAGCCATTTTCCTGAGAGTAGGTACTTCTTACAATTATCCACGAGAGGCAGCACTTGTGGTAGGAACAAACATTGTTTATTCCCCATTAGTGTCGTGTCATTTTAGTGGTATAACTTAATTATTAAACAAGCCGTTGGGTGGGTCGTTTATTAGGACTAAAGTGCGACCATTGAGGTCCACACGACGAACTTTCCAGTTTGATAAATATTTAATAATAATAATTAAATTAGATATTACACAGAAAAGTTATCATTTTAATCATTAAAACATAATTATTATTTATTTTTAACAATAATTTAAAAAAAACGGCTGAACCGATTTTTATAAAATTTATGTCGGATCAAAATGACGTTAACACGCCTCGATTGACACCCTTACGAAGTCGATATAATTTTTTATTTGCGAGATATTGTGTAAAATGTACTTTTTTGGAGTCTATTTGGTTAGGAAAAAAGAACGGCTGAACCGATTTTGAAAAAATTTCTTTCAGATCATATTTACGTTAATACGCGTCGATTGGCACCCTAACGTAGTCGATATCATTTTTCATTCTCGAGATTTCGTCTTAGAAAGAAATGGACACATACGTACGTACGTACACACACACACGCAGACATCTTTTCAAAAATAGTGTAAAAATTGTGTAGTGACTTTGAAACATAAAAATTTGTTAAAAATTTTGATTTCGATTTTCGGACCCATTACAATAACTTATAACCAATGGGAAGTTAATAACATCACAAAACATCCATGAGCGCGGGTGGGATTCGAACCCACGGCAGTCCAGTCTAGAGGTTGCGGCACCAAGCATGCTAACCACTAGGCTAACCACTTTAATGAGTCATTTAACAGTCAGGTGTGCGGAACGTGTTTTACTTACCGCACTAGGGCGCGCAATGCAGGTAAAAAAGATACGTGGAGTATCGAATAATTACTGAAGAGATTAATCTTAGAAAAATAGTTTTCGAATAATGCAATTTGTTTTGAAACGTCCTCGTGATGAACTTTTGATTAGAATGGTTTAGCAGCGCCATAACGGAAGTATATAAAACACAATTTTATCTAATATGTATTTTTACATAACAGGCATGAACGGCACACGCCAAACGGAACCACCCACGTTCTGTCTCTGTTGTGCCCTTGATCGAAAATAATTACATTTCAAATTTATACCCGCGCTTTTATAAATTTACGTATATTATATTGACGAATAAATTTCCATCGTCACGTCTTGTTTCTTGCTTATAACATCCTTATCTATACTATTATATAAAATTCTTTGTATGTATGTTCCAAATGATTTAACTTAAAATCTCTTTTTCGGATTTTGATGTTTTTTTTTAAATGCTCCTTATATGAATTCATGAAAATCTAATATTATTTTATTATTATTCTTTAATTATTGTATATTTACTAGCTTTGCAGGTCAATAAATGGCTATTATTATTATTATTATTATTATTAATATTAACTATAGAGTATAGGCTATGCTTTATTCAACTTTTTAAATTAAATTTTGAGATAATTACTTAATTAAATTTTTATTGGCACTACTAACAATTAACGTGAAATTCCTTTGCATTTTAGCAATCCTGCTAACACCAGCCCGACTTCGCTTCGCAGGGAGAGAGATTCTCGTTTAACTGATTTTAAAATTCTTTCACCTATAGAAAGTTACATTATCAGCGAATATTTTATTTTCAAAAAAATTAGAGATCGCCACGAAAATTTGCCTATAAAAGTCATTATTTGGCGTGCGCTGCGAAAACTATTGATTAATTATAAATTCAAGCGAATGAACGAAGCGAATGAGAAATGTTTTAATTAATTATAAATTCGAGCGAACGAGCGAAGCGAGTGAGTAATGTTTTAAATAATTATAAATTCGAGCGAACGAGCGAAGCGAGTGAGTAATGTATTAATAAATTATAAATTCGTAGCACCCGGGCGAAGCCGGACCGGGCCGCTAGTAAATCAATTCTTATCTTCTAAAAATTCTTTCACTAATAGAAAGCTACATTCCCTGAGTGATATATTTTGATAATTTTCTCGCGGGGCTATATGCATTGAAATGCAATTTTTGTTAAATTTTTGTATTGTGATTAATTTTTCTTTTTTTGTTACAGGTAAGTCCGAGATTATTCTACTATACTACTAGCCTTGTGTCGTCGTAAGTAAACCGTTTCTATATTATATTTTGTATACGCGCAGGTACACGGGGTGTCACGAAAAGATTTTAAGTTTAAGTATAAGAAAGTACCTACTGGAAAACTTAAAAGGTCATCGATTTTTTGAAGTTATACTTCTTTAGCGAGAGTAGTGAACTGGAATGGCCTCGAGTCAAAAATTACTGACACTAAATTAACGAAACGCTGACAGGGATAAAACGGATCTAACTATTTGGATGAAAATTACTGAAAAGGGGTTTTGGGAGGCAAAAATCGATCTCGTCCCAAGGAAAGTTCGTTTTTTTTATTGATTTTATCAAAAATCAATTTTTTGACGTTTCAAAATAGTGTAATATTGTAAGCAGGCTTTGGATACTTATGTATAGACCTTTTCACGAGTAGTTATACGCGCAAGCGCCATCGCCATGTTTATGATCGCAGCTTTCAGAAGTTTCGTACACTTTTTGACGCAATGACTAGGTTAGAAACGTTTTTCAATGTAAATTTAGATGAAAATGTTACTGACGGTGCTAAATTAGTGCACAAATGGCTGAAGGGAAATTTGATAAATTATCATTTATGTCAAAAATAGAATTAAGTAAATAGTTAAAATTAAAAATGCCAAAAACTTCCACGGAACGTGTTCTAATGAAAAATGTAGAAGTATAACTTCGACCGTGCGCTTATGTGGGTGAGGTTTGCAGTCCATTTTTTTTTCTAGCCCATAAATAAGACACAAACCAAAGGGCAGAATGGTTTGTGACAAATATAAAAAAATAAAAACTTATTAACTCCTCAACTGAGTATCAATTAATATTGTTATTTTTGAAGTGAAAACTTCTTTAGGCGCACTTTGCGTTCTTTCTGAATAGTGAACGAAAGTGAACCGTCACGCTCGAGTCGGTGACGCTGAATCGGGTTTACTCGGGTCCACTCGACATCAAGGGCGCTTGGGTCGGTGACCACGTTTACTGTCTAATAAGGAGTGCATCGTTTTATTATTACGTATTATAATAATAAAGTAATATTATAAAATGATGTATGTTTTGCATTTAATCAAGTTTTCACTTCTGCCGTGTGGTCATAAGCACACACCCACTTTTTTTTTAATAATTTAGCAAAAACCGTTAATTTCCTTATAGGTTATTTACAAAACAAAAAAAATTGATTTCATTAAAAAATAATTATCTCCGAAAAAAAATTTTTCAAATAATTTGAGATGCTATCATTATTTTGGCTTTATATTATGTTACTTAACACCCGTTATGTTTAAATTCATGGACAATGACATTGTATAATATTTGTCTGTTCACTATTCAAGAGATTACAAAATCAACCGCATTTTTTTGGCGCCTGCGTCCACTGCATTTCAAGGCAAAACGCGTAATCAGTTTTGTCTCGTTTCCTCTTTTTTAGTTGTGATAAGAAAGACATTGAAAAAAAAATTTGCAGTTCAACTGTCTGTTTCTAGGGTAATTGTACAAGGCCACCAACAGTCAGGGTTATCTGGACCCAGTACCAATTCATATTTTCAATTTATTTATTATTTTTTAAATGCTATACCATTCATTTGACTTCTGATAGGTAAATATTAAGAGCGAAGACACACACAGCGGTTGACGCCGACTTGCCTTAGTGTTTTTCAATGGTGCAAAACACACACAGCGGCTCCCAGTGGGCAGGCAATTATCGCCGATGTGTGTGTTTCGCACCATTGAAAAACATACTTGTCGCCTCATGAATGATTGAATTGTAGATTATAGACGCTCGACAACAGAGGTCATTAGCGTCACTTGTTGCCTCAGGCGGCGTGTTGGCGCAAACCGCTGTGTGTATCATTGCTCTAAATTTTCGTGAAATTATGTAAAAGAGATCGTAATTTATTATCATTTTTATTAAGAAGATCATTATTTTCCTTACTTAATAATTAAATTTCAGAATTGATTAATTATATTACTTGCTCGCGCAGTCAAATCCTCGATCACTATTTTTAGGGCTTGAGAATAGCCGAGCGTGTAGCAGTGCTGTTGTTTATATGGCGTTGCTATGGTTCCTCTATTACAAGTCCCCAGTTTGCGGGTTCTAGCCCGAGAGCTGGTAAAAGTAACAATTGGATTTTCAATTTATTATTAAAAAAAAAATAATGAATTAAAAATATGAATTGCTGCTAGGCCCAAATAACCTTAGCTGTCGGTGGTCTTTAAAACACAATTTAACAATTTATTTGTTTCGATCACTATATTGGCCAATTACAGCCAAAGAATTCGAGCACGCGTCAAGTACTGCCGAACCCGGTCCCGATGATCTTATAATGACTTGCATCACATTCGCATCCGTTAAAGCTCCGCAACGTTTGTTGCGGATGCGAATGCAGATGTCAAAAATGATGCGAATGATCCGCGATTCGGGATGCAGACGCCTGCAGGCTGCAACATCTCTGATCCAAACATCCAGCATATGTCATCTTGTTTCTTTTCCATAATATCAAATTTCTGTTACATATTTTTTTCTTGATCGGTCGCGATACGGCAGCTTCCTCTTCTCATTTTGTTCATTGATAAAGGACTTACAGAATCGTTATCGTCACAATACCTTGTTATGATTAAATATTGCTGAAGTAATTAATCTTTGCTGTAGTGGGCGGTGACTTGAGTCCAATTGCATTTGTCTCGTCGATAGTTTCAAGATTCTTGATTTCACACACCGATATTTTCACATGAATCCTACGCACTCTGACTGCGGTCTGATTAGACTATAGACGCTCGACAACTAGGGTCACAGACACAAATATGTATATCTAAGTAACTATAATAAAATATACCAGCATACTGGATTTTTTAGCTAAAACTTTGACCCCTGTACAGGTTGTCACATCAACAGATATAAATTTATAATACATATATGACTGTATACTAATATAGCAGAAGACAGTGTGGTCCAGTGGTTAGCGTCGCGGCCTCTGAATCAGACTGTCGTGGGTTCGAGTCCCGCCTCCGCTCATGGATGTTTTGTGATGTCATTTAGTTTTAAGTGTGTTTGTTATTTAATGTAATCAAGACGCTAATGACCTAGGTTGTCGACGCGTCTATAATTTACAATAAATATAAATAAACTAATATAACAGAGAGGGCTTGAGAATAGCCGAGAGTGTAGCAATGCTGTTTACATGGCGTTGCTATGGTTCCTCTATTACAAGTCCCCAGTTCCCGGGATCTAGCCCGAAAGCTGGTAAAAGTGTCAATTAGATTTTCAATTTAATATTAAAAAAAATAATAATGAATTGAAAATATGAATTGGTGCTAGGCCCAAATAACCTTAGCTGTTGGGGTCTTTAAAACACACACAATATAGCAGAGGTCAGAGATATAGGCACCGTCGCATTTGAAAGGGAAAAATCTATCAATTTCATTGGTTAGTTCTCAAAAGTGAGCTGTAATATGTTAAAAATGTTTATGTATGAGAGCGCTGTTGTCAAGCATAAACACGCATTTTATAAAGTACGCCATCTGTTTGATACTTTTCAGCAATGATTATTTTTTTTTCTCGTGATTGACATCGGTGACCATAGATAAAATTTTGACAAAAGCTTGTTAGAGATGTAACGAAGATATTCTAAAAATTGCAAATTTTTCTCGGTGCAGATTTTACCGGTATAATAGTAATTTATGCTACATGTGGGATAAGTAGCAAATAATCTGACAGTCGTGTTTTGCGACATGAGCGTAAGGTTTATGAGGCATTCGTATGAAGACGAGTGTGGTTTGTCGCAACGAGCCGTTAGGCGAGTTGCGACAATCACGCGAGTCTTCATACGAATGCCTCATAAACCTTACAGCGAATGTCGTAATCACGACTGTCATATTTGCTACTTATCCCACCTGTAGCATACAATACTTTTTACAACTACTGCTCTGGAAGTTGACTTTGAGAGAAATAGGGTAGAAGTACCGTTTTTGGCCACCTTTGCACCGTTTTTGGACAGTTTAAATTTGAGTTAATTTATAAAAAATTGCAATATTAAAATGATTTTTTATTGAATTTTCATTTTTTTACACCTAATTTAATTACTATACATGAACGATAAAAAGTAAATTATTATCGCGACATTAGATGGCGTTTCAGTAGTCTCTAGTAAAGTGAAAAAGATAGAGCGAGTTAAGTACAGATTGTGTTCGTGAGGTTATATTTCTATAGTAGTATAGTTTAGGCGGAATCCGTGCAGTTATGTGATATATAACCGAACATGTGCGTTTATGAAACACATATAGTCAAGTATGCGATTATTGTGTATTTCGGAGATGACATACAGCGCTCGAAAAGTCAACTTCCAGAGCAGGCGTTGTAAAAAAACTATAAAATCGCGATTTTTCCATAAGAGCTCATGTTAATTTTATAATTATATGTTTTTTTAAACTATTCGGTAAGCCGTTCCGAAATTTTGTGTATTTATTTCAGATATATTAAGAAGTAAGTTTACAAAATTTCATTCATTTTTCGGTGATTTGAGATCCTTAAGCTGAAAGAAAATAGGCTAACGCTGAAATCTACTGTTTTGTTTCTGTAAACTGTCAAAAATAGCGTTGTCGCCGTTTTTATGGACTAAGCCAACTATTTGATATAACCTGACTCCAGTGTAAATCAAATGGAGACATTTAGCATGTAAAGTCAATTTGTTGGTTGAAATCAAATGCACTGTGCTTATGTAATCTATATAACAATGTGTAGAGATTACATGTTTGGCTGTGACGATATTTTTTTATTTATCAAGACCACAATATTGGTCACTGCAACTGCACAGGTACGACACAATGTAATACAAAAACAGCGGATCTACATCATCAATAATCGCTGTCTGGTTGCATTTTGTAATCAAAATAACCAATCGTATTGCACTTGCGACATGCACCGTACAAAGTTGCTTTTTAAAATATTTATTGAGACATGTAGATAAGAGGAAATATTTTCATTTTTTTTTTTGTATTGTTTGATAACAACAATTAAACAGCCGTATGTCAATAAATTAATACTTAATTGTCGCTTACAAAATGTCTAACCTTGAAATACAATTTAAACGTTATCACAATCAGATGGAATATAAAGGTATTTAGTTACCACATTTTGCTGTAGTTTCGTTTTGTGCCATCAGATGGCATTGCGATTTGCGTCAGATGTCAAATCCCAATAGTGTCTGTGAAAAAACTGTGATATTTTACTCACTCAATACGTGTGCCCATTGGCGTAACTAAGATTATTTTATAGGGGGGCCTGAAGCCCATCCTCTACTTTACTTCGCCCAAACAGGAATCGTGATTTTAAAAATATAGATGAAATAATATAAGTAGGTATTCGTTGTGAGCAGATGCATGGAGGGGATTTCAGAGTGACTGTTAGCGCACAACAACGGATAAATAGAGAAACATTAGGTAGTACCTGCCTTGCCCTTCTCTATGGTAACTGCTAAGCACAAATACGTCATAGTAAATAATAAAATATAAAATGTGCCGTGAAAGTGACGTTTCTTGTTAAAATAAAGTTTGAATTTTATGCAGAAAAAATATAATATGCAAAATGTTAATTTGATTTTAGATTTATTATAACATAACATTTTTTTTTAATTATTTAATAATTATAAGACAATTTTTGGATGTAATTTAACTATACATATTTGACATTAAAGCTCTAATTTGAAAGCCGAGTTTTCGGTTTTGCGCGTAGATTTGATAAAATGTACTTACCGAAATTGCTTTGCGAATTATGAAAAAGAAGGTTTATGATTTATATTGTTCACAGAATTTCACAAAACTCACTTTTCACGTTGCTGTTTTTTTAACCGACTTCAAAAAAAGGAGGTTTCTCAATTCGACCGTATATATTTTTCATGTTTTATGTGTGTTCGCGGACAACTTCGTCATTTATGAACCGATTTTAAAAATTTTTTTTTATTTGATAGGATATACTTTCAGATTGGTCCCATAGAAATTTCATCAAAATCGGTTCAGTAGTTCGGCTGATTTTAATAAAAGTAAGTAATTGAATTCAACATTGTAGGTAACCTTAGCACCGCTGATTTACGCTATCACTCACCAGACGACAGGACCATGCATCTGCTCACAGCGATGTAAATGTAATATGTTCATATAACAAGGTCGCCTCACAAGGACAAAAAACAAATATTCTAATTTTCCATGTAAGTTGAGATTTCTGGGAAGGGTCCCTACTCCCTAATATTCTAGGTGACAGATGGGGCCGTGCCCCCCTAGCTATGTTAATGGGTAGGTCCGAGTGTAGTTCTTGAACCGTGGGGATCAATTTTAACTTGCTGAAAACACTTCTTTTGGTGTGATGCATCGATGCATTACATCCGTGGCAATTCATATAACTGAACATTGTGTCATCTCAACTGCAAAATACAGAAACAGATATACAGCGAGTTCGAGATTCACATGTTGAGAGTGTTTTGTTTCATGACGTGTTTCACTTGTCACTCAAACAGAAATAGAAATAACTCGTGCGTCTTTTATTTTATTTACTATATCAAGAAACAAAAAACCTTACGATGATGACTGCAAATGTTAGATAAGGTCTGTTTGTAAACCCGGAACGGAACCACTTTTGTTACAATTTGCGATATATATTTGTAGAAGTTCAAGTAAGGTGTGAACAAACTATGGATGGCGGGTCGTTTAAAATAAAGTTTTTAATTTAATGACAGTTATCAGTGTAATTTTATACATTTGAAGTAATGGAATACTTGAATCTAATAAATTTATATTTTAATAATATTAAATCATAAATTCTTATCTCTGGAACTACTGAACCGATACTAAAAATTCTTTCACTAATAGAAAGCTACACTATCCCCGAGTGATATAGGCTATATTTTATTGTGATAAATTTATAGCGGGGAGGGGGGGATAATTCCTGTGCGATAGTAACAGAACGTAACCATTGTTTCAAGCTATGAAATTGTTTCACATCTGCCAGGCGTCCCACGACGCCTCACATTTTTTTGAAGCTATGCTTCTATAGGCGCGTTAGACGATTTCTGGCACGAGAAAAAATTATATAGGTTCGCGTCACGGTGAAACCGTCACGCTCATGTTATTAAAAGTATATCTATAGCTATAGCCAGCGGTGAAAGTAATATACTGGCGCACGCGCAGTGGCCTATGTAAAATTAATATCTGAGAGTTTTATAGGACAGAAAATAATAAAATGGCGTCAGAATTCAAAATGACGGCCATATGTACTTTTGTAAAAATTATCCGATCTTTTTGAAAATTTATATTTAAGAGTTTTATAGGGCAAAAAAATAAAATGGCGTCAGATTTCAAAATGGCGACCATATGTACTTTTGTAAAAATTATCCGATCTTTTTGAAAATTGATATTTAAGAGTTTTATAGGACACAAAAAAATAAAATTGCATCAGATTACAAAATGGCATTCAAATAATAACTTTTCAATTGTATTGTCTATACTCTATAGCTTTGATAAATTCGGTTTTATATACAATGCGTAAAAAGCATAGCTTCTGTCGGGTGTCCCATGACACCTCTTGACTTTTTTTTATAAATTAATATCAATTATTACTAAGCCCTAAAACACTGGCAGTTGGTGGCCTTTCGAAAATTAAGAAACAACATACTTATACAAAAAAATGTAAATTTAAGACATAATTTAAAATTGATATATTATTTTACGAACTGCAAACATGTCATAAATTACAGGTTGTTATCTGCGATAATCTTAAATACATAAAGAAGGCGCCTCTAATAGCTTTTAAGTTATATTAGGTTCAGTTTGATTATTTAATTATATGCAAAAGGGCATTGGCACTAGCCCTAAATACGGTAGTCTGCGATCCTCGCCTCGGGCGAACTCCATATCTATATACCTTTGCACCAGAGAAAGACGGTCCACTTCTGGTACCGACTTTTCGTGTGAATTTAACATATATCTTAGCACCGTATTGAATTTCGATATCTTTCAAAGATAAGCGATCACGAACTAGATATATCGATATCGTCAAATTGGTTTGATTTGTTTTTATTTTCTATTCAATATTCTATTATATTCAATTCGTTTTTTATTTTATTTATTGTAGATTATAGACGCGTCGACATCTCAGGTCATTAACGTCTTTCAACTACACTAAATAACAACTTTTTTAAAACTAAATTACATCACAAAACATCCATGGGCGCAGGTGGGATCCGAACCCACGACAGTCTAGTCTAGAGGCTGGTACCAAGTAGGCTATGCACTAGGTTAGGGGTCGGCAACCTGCGGCTCGCGAGCCGCATGCGGCTCTTATGATATCAAGATGCGGCTCTCCAGTTCCATGCGCAAATATTAATAATTATATTATTTTATTTTCAAAACTCATATAAAATATTATACTGCAAAAAAAAACTTAAAACAGGATAAAAACACTCAACAGAGAACAGTGAGAATAAGTGGAGTAGAGAGTATACGGACAGCTGACATTTTTTAAATGTGGCAACACTGTTCTGTTTGTTTAGTTATTGGTGCACTGTGTCGTCAACGGTCGCAGTCAGAACTTTTTTTTTTATATACCTAATCCTAATCAAATACCATAATATTGAAATAAAAATGTTAGTGGCTCTTTAAAAACTGGGAAATTTTGTAAATTGTAACTTTTGGCTCTTCCGTCTCAAAAGGTTGCCGACCCCTGCACTAGGCTACACTGCCCTCGATCGAGGTTTCACTGCGCGTTCCAAGCTACCCTTAACTTTGAACCTACATTGTGCACATACCTTTAAAATAAACTAAATCATTATGGGACATTTTTATGTATAATTTATTTAGGTAGGATTCTAACCCACGACAGTAAACCTAATCGATAAAAAATTACTAAAATACTCGTTTGGGGAAGATTTTAAAATTTAAAACATCCGAACGCAACTCTAGCCAACAATCAGACAGACAAGTGAAGTAATTACTAATGTACTTAATATATTATTATGTGTTTGGTGGATGGAGGCGATATCGCATTTGAATATTACTGAATGAATAAACGTGAACAGATGATAGTGTGACCTCGAAAAAACCGTGTGTGTAAAACCTGCGGGCTCTTAAAAGTTAACTCGCTATGTTTGATTGCTATTTATGCAAATACACACACACACATACATACACTGTACAGGTTTGTACCTGTATCATGCAACATCGACGTTGTCTGTGCTAAAGTATGCATTGTTCTAGTGATCCAACAATTGAATATAAATGACCTTGAAAAATCTTTAGTGTTCTGGAAAACGTATCAAGACAAATAAATAAAATTGTAACTTTGGCTGTAATTCTAAGTTTTTGACGAAATTTCGACATAGATGTAGGTACAGTTTATGGGATACCGATATCAACGTTTTTGTCTTTCAATCTGTTTGTTCCGGGTTTACCCAAAAACTTCTGAACCGATTTTAATCGAACTTTCACTGTATAGTGAAAAATAGGATACGCTTCTAGTAAATTTCACTTATGATCGCAATATAGACAAGCTTTGTTTACCTGGTAGGTAGTTATGGAAAAATTAAAAAAAAAATGAATTACAACACATTTTTTTCATAACTACCAGGTCAACAAATCCCGCCTATATGACGTCTTAAGTGAAATTCATTGTACAGTCGCGGACTTAAAAAAGTTTACACCTGTATCATCTAGTTAAACCGGTTTTTTTAATTTTTGCATATTGGCTTTTGATAGTAATGCATCAATTACTAAGGTTACGTCCTAAAAATTCAATAAAAAATTATTATTAAAACACCTCAGTTGTTTATTATACAATCCAAATTACTCAATATTATTCAATTAAAACATAAAAAGATATGATAATATTTGATACTAGCAAATTCCTTCCTCTAATCTTGTTCATCGTTTTAATAATTTCGAGGCATTTAAACGACAATTAATTCTTTTAATTTTTGACATTTACATTTACCTATTAAAAACTTTTGTTGCTAAACTACTGACTTTTTGTGAGCTACACTGAAAAACTCAAGTGTAAACTTTATTAAGTCCGCGACTGTACATATCATTACGTATGTGTGTGTTTTAGAGACCACCAACAGCTAAGGTTATTTGGGCCTAGCACCAATTCATATTTCCAATTAATTATTTTTTTTTTAATAATTAATTGAAAATCCAATTGACGCTTTTACCAGCTCTCGGGCTAGAACCCGAGAACTGGGGACTTGTAATATAGAGGAACCATAGCAACGCCATGTAAACAATAGCATTGCTACACGCTTGGCCATTAATACCTTAATGTTTATACACATCTCTCGAGAATACCAGTGGCTCACCGGTTTTTTTTTTTGTGTTTTTCATTTATGATTGAGTACCATATCGTTTCCACTATATCGACGATGACACTTGCAAATCGAGCATTCAACACGCCCCATAAACAGTTAAGTTTTGTTACAAAGTTGTTTTGTAACAAAACTGTATTTTCTTTTATAAATTGATGTAGGTAATTAAATTTCATCTAAAATAACACATTTTGTAACTAGAGGCAACGATATTAGATTGCGTCGCTCGGAGCGGTTTTGGTCTGCTGAACAGCGCACACAACGCTTATTGCTCGTTATTTCATTCCAATGTTGCCAACTTGGGAATTAAATCCCCAGATCTTGAAGTCTAAACTTCAAATAGAAGAGTCTTTTTAAAACAAACGAAGAATTCGTGCCCCAACCTCGATCCCACAGCTTATTGTTGCAGTAGAAGAAGATTGGCTTAACATTCCACAAGAAACAATATTGAACTTGATTAGATCTATGCCTAATCGTATGAGAGATGTTATTAGGGCAAGAGGGGTCATCCTAAGAGTTAATTTAGATAATATTGTCAAAAACCATACTTCTTTTAGTAATAAAAAAAGTTATTTTTTTCATGCATTTATAATTTCACAATTTTAAGCCTAATAAGGCGAAATAAATTTTGACTAATATCGAAGCATATTAAATTGTCTTTCAAACAGCATCTCTTTTTTGATCTGATGAATAGTTCCTAAAAAAATATAGTTAAAGTCAAAAGTTAACAGTGGACCGATTTCTATGCACGCAAGTGTAATTATTAATTTTAAAAATGCTGAGAAAGGAAAAGCAACATTACATAATGAAAGAATTGCTTAAGTCGACTGTTTCTGAGAGATTTCGAAAAAAGCAAAAAAGGTGGTAAAATTTCGTGGTTTTTCGGCTCCCACCACGTTAGCACAGGGTCCTCGAGGTCGAAAACTCAGATTCTACTCCACACAGTACCCGCAAACAACACACCAAAATATCAATAACTTCGGAATACTTTCCAGGTAACCCCCTTCATTAGTGTATTTGCCATAGAATATGGCACATAGGTACACTATTGGCGTCGGTCGGATGGCGGGACCTAGGGGACGGACCAAAATTTCTCGACGTTTCATAGCCTCCTGAACACTTTGGCACCATTTTTAAATATATATATATATATATATATATATATATATATGTATGTGTGTGTGTGTGTGTGTGTACACGATAACTCTCGACAGACTTAATCGATTGAAACGAAATTTGGTACACACATTGGAACCCATCACCGTAAGAAGTCTATTTAAAATGGGCCCGATCGGACCATTTTCAGGATTGTATTTAGGGGTTCCAAAAAGTTTTTGGGCCCAAAAATACTGGAAAATTTGTCAGAATCGTTTCAAAATTGAAATTTAACTCTTTAGTAAAGATTAAAATGTGCTGCTAAAATTTTAATAAAATCGGCCCGACAGGACCGGACTTTCAAATTTTATGAAAACACTAGTTTGTTGATACGGATTTACTTATGGAAGGGTGTATTTAATTGGGTGTACTAATAAAATCCATGTCTAATATTGACATTTAGAAAAATTTAATTATTTTAAGTTAAGGGGTTAAATTTTTTATTTTGTCAAAAAACAAACTTAAGTCACATAATAATGCCACAATGCCCTGTATTAGCAAATACACTATTATATTGTCGGCAGGGTTTGGCACTGCGACCCGAGTTTTTTTTATTACTTGCCTGCCGCTTGGACTATAATATTATGTATAATATGATTTAAACATTTGGCAACAATGAACCGTCATCGGTCACCCAGTGGACATACTCTATTTGTTTTGCTAAATATTATATGGTAAAAACTACTTAATCTAATAAATATTACATGCTTTGTATTTTATAACTGTCAATTATAATAATAATGCTTTTATAAAAGGATTCTTAAATGTAATGAGATATTTTATGTTATGACGAAGACACGCCATTGATTGATGGGAACAAAAAATTAAACTGTAAAGAAAAATGCTTTTGTTGTATGTTTCGAAAGAATTTAATATTCCAGAAGACGCGTGGATCTTTGTCACGGCAATGGAAAAAGACTGCACGGTCTTCTAGTTTTCAATTGCAGCAAGAAATTAACAGTTATATTATAGAGTGGGTGCTTACTTGATGTAAATTAATATTAAACATTTTGAATAATAATAAAACACTAAGTTTTTTAAATTTTCTGAAGAAGTCACTGTGTTGACGAAACAATTGTCAAAAAATAAAGATATAGTGTAAATTTTAAAAACTTAGTGTTTTATTATTATTCAAAATGTTTAAATTAACAGTTGGATCAGTATAACCTTCACTGCCTTTGATTTTTTGGTTCTTGAGAAAAACAGATGAATTGTAATCCGCACACCCACTGGAAAAAGATATTGTTGATTATAGACGCTCAGCAACGTAGCTTATTAGCGTTTGAAGATACAAAAATACACTTTTAATGTGTAAAACATCTTTGCTTTTACGTTGATATTTGAGAATTTGTGTTATTTTTAACTTCCCATTGGAAGTTATTGTAATGGGTCCGAAAATTGCAATCAAAATTATAACAAATTTTTATGTTTCAAGGTCACTACAGCATTTTGTTTACACTATTTTTAAAAAGATGTATGTGTGTGTGTACGTACGTACGTATGTGGTCATTTCTTTCTAAGACGAAATCTCGAGAACGAAAAATGATATCGTCTACGTTAGGGTGTCAATCGACGCGTATTAACGTAAATATGATCTGAAAGAATTTTTTTCAAAATCGGTTCAGCCGTTCTTTTTTCTTAGCCAAATAGACTCCAAAAAGTGGATTTTACACAATATCTCGCGAATAAAAAATGATATCGACTTTGTTAGGGTGCAAATAGAAGCATATTAACATCAACAAGACCCGAAAGAAATTTTATCAAAATCGATCAAGCCGCTTTTTTTTGTTTCAATAAAACTGCAAAAAAGTAGATTTTATATGAAATCTCGTCCAAAAAAATGTTATCAACTTCGTTGAGGTGTCTGTCAAAGCATATTAACGTCACTATGATCCGACATAAATTTTATAAAAATCGGTCCAGTCGTTTTTTTAATTTATTGTTAAAAATATTATGTTCTAAAACTTTAATTTGAAGATATTTTTCCTAAAATAATTAGAGAAGCAGGAAATCGCGAAAGTTTGATTTTACGGGTTAAATCCCTATTACCCGCAAAGCAAATCAGCACCCGGTATATGACGACATGCTAGTTATTCAAAAATGCATTAAGACGCATTTACATAGTTGAGGAGGAAGATAATTTCTTGAAAGAAATAAACTTTCTTTCAGAGACGTAAAAGAAAATAGACGAGCTTAACTGATTGTGACAAAACATATACCTTGTGTATTTATAAAGCAAGTAAATATAGTTATACATTATTATAAATAATCTGAGCACCGTTATTATGTATAAAAGTCATACATGATGTATGTGATGTATGTACAGTACATTTCTTGTTTAGACGTTGCATTGAACATGATAAATCATCTTAATCCCCGAAGCACGCAAATGAACGACAGACAGACGACTTTACCTTAGCAACACTAAGGATGGAACGTCATTAAGGTACCATTCTATCCAGAAAAGAAAACCATTTTTCAGATGAACTGGTCCGTATCATTATGCAAACTCCTTTTTTTTTTTTTAAAGACCACCAACAGCTAAGGTTATTTGGGCCTAGCACCAATTCATATTTTCAATTCATTATTTTTTTTTTTTTTTTAATAATAAATTGAAAATCCATTTGACACTTTTACCAGCTCTCGGGTTAGAACCCGAGAACTGGGGACTTGTAATAGAGGAACCATAGCAACGCCATGTAAACAACAGCGCCGCTACACTCTCGGCTATTCTCAAGCCCATGCAAACTCCTCATCCAACTTGATTATTATACCACCTCCTGCCTACATCATCAGACCCTCGTCACCAAGTATAATGTGTGGGACTCGTCAAAACCAACCAAATGAGCCCAAACTCGAAGGAGTTACTATTAACGGTTGA
This sequence comes from Mongoloraphidia duomilia, assembly GCA_039654895.1. Taxonomy (NCBI): domain Eukaryota; kingdom Metazoa; phylum Arthropoda; class Insecta; order Raphidioptera; family Raphidiidae; genus Mongoloraphidia; species Mongoloraphidia duomilia. Next base: position 8,306,795 of record CM077523.1, read on the forward strand.
AGAGTTCCACTGTCCACCTCCTGATTCCATCATCAAACCCTCATTACTAAGTCTAAATTATCATAATATTGTATTGTCACGGGAACTCAATCTGTGTGCAAAGTTTCATAAGAATAGGTTAAGTAGAAGTAGTTGAAAAAGCTGTCGCAAGATTTGAAACAAAGATAGTAACTAACAAACAAATATACGGGGTCAAGCTAAATAAAACCGTTTAATAAAAAATATTTGCTGTTTATAAATAAAATGTCAAAATAGGTGGGTTACCTAGGTGATACAATCGTTTAAAGATTGCAACTTTGACCCAATATAATTAACTATTTGTGACACGACTTGTGCTTGCTTTTAATTGCGAAAGAAAAAAAATTGTTATTTATGGGAAGGTCTTTCGATTCCACACTCATGTTTATTGTTTACTCTGGACAACATTTGGACCAAAATCAGACAATGCACTTTCAAAGATGAACTTTTTACGATAAACAATTTATGACAGGTGGGATTCTAACCTTTCAACCAATTTTCGTTTACTTCCACCAGTTTTCCGGCCGTGGTACTTCAACCACCGTCCCAATTTAGCACAAGTATGTTCTTCCACTGTTTCGTGCATTAATTTAGCACCGTCAGTAACATTCTCATTTAAATTAACATTGAAAAACGGTTCTGACCTAGTCATTGCGTCAAAAAGAGTACGAAACTTTTGAAAGGCGCGATCATAACCATAGCACAAGTATGTTCTTCCACTGTTTTGTGCATTAATTTAGCACCGTCAGTAACATTTTCATCTAAATTAACATTGAAAAACGGTTCTAACCTAGTTATTGCGTCAAAAAGAGTACGAAACTTTTGAAAGGCGCGGTCATAACCATGGCGACGGCGCTTGCGCGTAACTACTGGTGAACTATTGAGTGTATTACGTCTCATCCTTATCGCAGACAGAAACAACTCACGGGCACAACAAAGAGCAGTAGCGACTATAGCGAGTAATGGCGGGGTGGTAGGGTCCGTGAAGTTAGCCGCAGCTTTGTTAGCCGCACGGACCAAAATAGGTGGGCTGGTTTGTGCTTCGTTTGTGCCTTTTCCTGCTTCAAAAATTTTCGTTCCTGCTTTTAGCGTTTCCGAGAAAATCGAAAATTTTATAAATGCGGCCAGGTTCACGCCAGCCGCAACTTTTTGGAATTTGCTAATTTTTTACTTGCGGCTGGTTTGTGCTTCGTTTGTGCCTTTTCCTGCTTCAAGAATTTTCGTTCCTGCTTTTCGCGTTTCCGAGAAAATCGAAAATGTAATATCTGCGGCCAGGTTCACGCCAGCCGCAACTTTTCGGAATTTGTAAATTTTTTACTTGCGGCTGGTTTGTGCTTCGTTTGTGCCTTTTCCTGCTTCAAAAAATTTCGTTCCTGCTTTTCCCGTTTTCGAGAAAATCGAAAATCAAAATTCTGAAAGCGTGAAGTTAGCCGCAACTTTGTTAGCCGCACGAATGAAAATAGGTAGGCTAGATTGCGTTTCGTTTGTGCCTTTTCCTGCTTCAAACATTTTCGTTCCTGCTTTTTGCGTTTCCGTGAAAAACGCATTAAAAGAAAATTCAGTTATTTCGAAATTTATCATGTGTGTCCGGAAAAACAATAAAATTAATTTATTTTTTCTTGCTATCACACAATACAAAAATATTCCCGAGTCCATAATATGTTTGGAAAATTTAACCCTTCTTAGAGAAAATCGACATATTTTGAAAAATCTATGTTTTTACTTATTCTCGACGTGCGGCTAGAAAAACTGTTTAGAACCACTGAAATATTATGGTGCGGCTAGTTAGTGCCTACTATGGGGAGATTCCTGCTTCCATAAATATGCTTGTAAAATTGAATCCATCTTAAAGAAAATCGACATTTTTTGAAAAATCTATGTTTTTACGTACTCTCGAGGTGCGGCTCGGAAAACTGTTTAGAACTGCTGAAGTATTATGGTGCGGCTGATTAGTGCCTACTATGGAGAGATTCCTGCTTCCATAAAATGCTCGGAAAATTGAATCCATCTTAGAGAAAATCGACATTTTTTGAAAAATCTATGTTTTTACGTACTCTCGAGGTGCGGCTCGGAAAACTGTTTAGAACTGCTGAAGTATTATGGTGCGGCTGATTAGTGCCTACTATGGAGAGATTCCTGCTTCCATAATATGCTCGGAAAATTGAATCCATCTTAGAGAAAATCGACATTTTTTGAAAAATCTATGTTTTTACGTATTCTCGAGGTGCGGCTCGGAAAACTGTTTAGAACTGCTGAAGTATTACGATGCGGCTGATTAGTCCCTACTATGGAGAGATTCCTGCTTCCATAATGTGCTCGGAAAATTGAACCCATCTTAGAGAAAATCGACATTTTTTGAAAAATCTATGTTTTTACGTACTCTCAAGGTGCGGCTCGGAAAACTGTTTAGAACTGCTGAGGTACTATGATGCGGCTGATTAGTGCCAACTATGGAGAGATTCCTGCTTCCATAATATGCTTGGAAAATTGAATCCATCTTAGAGAAAATCGACATTTTTTTAATAATCCATGTTTTTACGTACTCTCGAGGTGCGGCTAGGAAAACTGTTTAGAACTGCTGAAGTATTATGATGCGGCTGATTAGTCCCTACTATGGAGAGATTCCTGCTTCCATAAAATGTTCGGAAAATTGAATCCATTTTAGAGAAAATCGACATTTTCTGAAAAATCTATCTTTCTAGGTGTTCTCGAGGTGCGGCTCGGAAAACTGTTTAGAACCGCTGAAGTATTATGATGCGCGTGATTAGTGCCTACTATAGAGAGATTCCTGCTTCCATAATATGCTCGGGAAATTGAATCCATCTTAGAGAAAATCGACATTTTTTTAAAAATCCATGTTTTTACGTACTCTCGACGTGCGGCTAGGAAAACTGTTTAAAACTGCTGAAGTATAATGATGCGGCTGGTTAGTGCCTTCTATGGAGAGATTCCTGCTTCCATAATATGCTCGGAAAATTGAATCCATTTTAGAGAAAATCGACATTTTTTTAAAAATCCATGTTTTTACGTACTCTCGAGGTGCGGCTAGGAAAACTGTTTAGAACTGCTGAAGTATTATAATGCGGCTGATTAGTCCCTACTATGGAGAGATTCCTGCTTCCATAAAATGTTCGGAAAATTGAATCCATTTTAGAGAAAATCGACATTTTCTGAAAAATCTATCTTTCTAGGTGTTCTCGAGGTGCGGCTCGGAAAACTGTTTAGAACCGCTGAAGTATTATGATGCGCGTGATTAGTGCCTACTATAGAGAGATTCCTGCTTCCATAATATGCTCGGGAAATTGAATCCATCTTAGAGAAAATCGACATTTTTTTAAAAATCCATGTTTTTACGTACTCTCGACGTGCGGCTAGGAAAACTGTTTAAAACTGCTGAAGTATAATGATGCGGCTGGTTAGTGCCTTCTATGGAGAGATTCCTGCTTCCATAATATGCTCGGAAAATTGAATCCATTTTAGAGAAAATCGACATTTTTTTAAAAATCCATGTTTTTACGTACTCTCGAGGTGCGGCTAGGAAAACTGTTTAGAACTGCTGAAGTATTATAATGCGGCTGATTAGTCCCTACTATGGAGAGATTCCTGCTTCCATAAAATGTTCGGAAAATTGAATCCATTTTAGAGAAAATCGACATTTTCTGAAAAATCTATCTTTCCAGGTGTTCTCGAGGTGCGGCTCGGAAAACTGTTTAGAACCGCTGAAGTATTATGATGCGCGTGATTAGTGCCTACTATGGAGAGATTCCTGCTTCCATAATATGCTCGGGAAATTGAATCCATCTTAGAGAAAATCGACATTTTTTTAAAAATCCATGTTTTTACGTACTCTCGACGTGCGGCTAGGAAAACTGTTTAAAACTGCTGAAGTATAATGATGCGGCTGGTTAGTGCCTTCTATGGAGAGATTCCTGCTTCCATAATATGCTCGGAAAATTGAATCCATTTTAGAGAAAATCGACATTTTTTTAAAAATCCATGTTTTTACGTACTCTCGACGTGCGGCTAGGAAAACTGTTTAAAACTGCTGGAGTATAATGATGCGGCTGGTTAGTGCCTTCTATGGAGAGATTCCTGCTTCCATAATATGCTCGGAAAATTGAATCCATTTTAGAGAAAATCGACATTTTTTTAAAAATCCATGTTTTTACGTACTCCCGAGGTGCGGCTAGGAAAACTGTTTAAAACTGCTAAAGTATAATGATGCGGCTGTTTAGTGCCTTCTATGGAGAGATTCCTGCTTCCATAATATGCTCGGAAAATTGAATCCATTTTAGAGAAAATCGACATTTTTTTAAAAATCCATGTTTTTACGTACTCTCGAGGTGCGGCTAGGAAAACTGTTTAGAACTGCTGAAGTATTATGATGCGGCTGATTAGTCCCTACTATGGAGAGATTCCTGCTTCCATAAAATGTTCGGAAAATTGAATCCATTTTAGAGAAAATCGACATTTTTTTAAAAATCCATGTTTTTACGTACTCTCGAGGTGCGGCTAGGAAAACTGTTTAGAACTGCTGAAGTATTATGATGCGGCTGATTAGTCCCTACTATGGAGAGATTCCTGCTTCCATAATATGCTCGGGAAATTGAATCCATCTTAGAGAAAATCGACATTTTTTTAAAAATCCATGTTTTTACGTACTCTCGACGTGCGGCTAGGAAAACTGTTTAAAACTGCTGAAGTATAATGATGCGGCTGGTTAGTGCCTTCTATGGAGAGATTCCTGCTTCCATAATATGCTTGGAAAATTGAATCCATCTTAGAGAAAATCGACATTTTTTTAAAAATCCATGTTTTTACGTACTCTCGAGGTGCGGCTAGGAAAACTGTTTAGAACTGCTGAAGTGTTATGATGCGGCTGATTAGTCCCTACTATGGAGAGATTCCTGCTTCCATAAAATGTTCGGAAAATTGAATCCATTTTAGAGAAAATCGACATTTTCTGAAAAATCTATGTTTCTAGGTGTTCTCGAGGTGCGGCTCGGAAAACTGTTTAGAACCGCTGAAGTATTATGATGCGCGTGATTAGTGCCTACTATGGAGAGATTCCTGCTTCCATAATAGGCTCGGAAAATTAAATCCATCTTAGAAAAAATCGACATTTTTTTAAATATCTATGTTTTTACGTACTCTCGAGGTGCGGCTCGGAAAACTGTTTAGAACTGCTGAAGTATTATGGTGCGGCTGATTAGTGCCTACTATGGAGAGATTCCTGCTTCCATAAAATGTTCGGGAAATTGAATCCATCTTAGAGAAAATCGACATTTTTTTAAATATCTATGTTTTTACGTACTCTCGAGGTGCGGCTCGGAAAACTGTTTAGAACTGCTGAAGTATTATGGTGCGGCTGATTAGTGCCTACTATGGAGAGATTCCTGCTTCCATAATATGCTCGGGAAATTGAATCCATCTTAGAGAAAATCGACATTTTTTGAAAAATCCATGTTTTTACGTACTCTCGAAGTGCGGCTAGGAAAACTGTTTAGAACTGCTGAAGTATTATGATGCGGCTGATTAGTGCCTACTATGGAGCGATTTCTGCTTCCATAATATGCTCGGGAAATTGAATCCATCTTAGAGAAAATCGACATTTTTTGAAAAATCCATGTCTTTACGTACTCTCGAGGTGCGGCTAGGAAAACTGTTTAGAACTGCTGAAGTATTATGATGCGGCTGGTTAGTGCCTACTATGGAGCGATTCCTGCTTCCATAATATGCTCGGGAAATTGAATCCATCTTAGAGAAAATCGACATTTTTTGAAAAATCCATGTCTTTACGTACTCTCGAGGTGCGGCTAGGAAAACTGTTTAGAACTGCTGAAGTATTATGATGCAGCTGGTTAGTGCCTACTATGGAGCGATTCCTGCTTCCATAATATGCTCGGGAAATTGAATCTATCTTAGAGAAAATCGACATTTTTTGAAAAATCCATGTCTTTACGTACTCTCGAGGTGCGGCTAGGAAAACTGTTTAGAACTGCTGAAGTATTATGATGCGGCTGGTTGTGCCTACTATGGAGCGATTCCTGCTTCCATAATATGCTCGGGAAATTGAATCCATCCTAGAGAAAATCGACATTTTTTGAAAAATCCATGTCTTTACGTACTCTCGAGGTGCGGCTAGGAAAACTGTTTAGATCTGCTGAAGTATTATGATGCGGCTGGTTAGTGCCTACTATGGAGAGATTCCTGCTTCCATAATATGCTCGGGAAATTGAATCCATCTTAGAGAAAATCGACATTTTTTGAAAAATCCATGTCTTTACGTACTCTCGAGGTGCGCCTTGGAAAACTGTTTAGAAATACTGAAGTATTATGGTGTGGCTGGTTAGTGTCTACTATGAAAAGATTCCTGCTTCCATAATATGCCAGGAAAATTGCATCATCTTTATTAAAAGTGACATCATATAATAATATTTTAAATATGCACCAAGTTTTGAAATGATGGGACTTCTAATTTGTGGGTACAAAAATTATTTATGACTAGCGGTCCCGTCTGGCTTCGTCCGGGTGATAATAATTTCTGATTTATTATACCCCGCTCTGAGAAATTCTCCCCCTGCGAAGCAAAACCGGGCTGGTGGTGTTTATTATATTAGTGCGATGCCGCGAATACGCTAAATTGCAAAGCAATTTTGTTACTCTCCCACAGGAACAATTTTCCGGGACTTAAAGTTACTAAATACCAAATTCCATAAAAATACGTTCAGCCCGCAGTGGTAAAAACGTACACACAGCACAGGCAGACACACACACACACAAAGTTCCTTATTTATAAATATTATTAAGATATCGACTGTTCTGTAATAATACAGATAATGATATATAAATATAAGAACACTGTTATCAGTGCAATTCAATAGTCAGCATTTATGGTCACGTCGTTTTCTAAACGAGTTTTGGCTAATAGGACTCAAAACTAATATTAATTGTCCATAGATTAATAATGCAAGTTATATGAAAAGGTATTTTAGGTTAATGTACATAGTACATTCTGTATAATATTCTAAACATCTGTATGCTGTAAAACCCTTATATTTTGACCTTGGCAATGGCCTCATTTGAGTTATGCTGTTTGGACAATTTTTTTTGACACTGATGACTTTGTTTCATTTTATCTTGAAAGAAATAATATAAGGTATGTTCCTATAGAAATTTAAAACTGTTTATGACCGTCAGTGGTTAAATTTTTAACTTCCTATTGAAAATTATTGTAATGGTTCTGATTTTGCGATTGAAAAATTTTGACATATCTGGACGTTTTGAGGTCCCTAGTGTCCGAATCTACTGTTTTTAGTCAGATATTTGTATGTGTGTGTGCACGTACGTTCGTTCGTTCGTTGGTGAATTTTTTTTTGGGCTCGCATATCTAGAGAACAAATAATGATATCGAGTTCGGACCAATTTCATTCAACACATAATTACATAATAAACATCGGATTGGATATTCAAATTTTTTTTATAAAAAAATTATAAGGGCATCCAATGGGAAGTTACCAGTGTGGTATTACCCACAAGCCAAGCCTCTTTTTATTGTTCAAACAGCGGCGCGCGTCTCACCAAATCCCTGATTACTAGTCATTTCGTTCGTAGACGATTAGAAAACCGTTTACTGAAAGTAAGAAAAGTTTGTGAATAACACGCGAACTTTTAGGCGCTCTTACATCTACGCGATAGCGTTGCCGACTGGACCGGCCCGTCTTTGTAAATTCTATCGCCGACAAATCCCGACAACTATGTGCATAGTCACTTGTTAACTAAATACATTTCCGATCGTTATCGCGATCATGGTCGCAATCGCGTAGATGTATAGAACGCTTTAATCAGAGCGCATGCAATCGTGTCAAACCTACCATTTGTTGCAGTGAAACTTTTTGAGGTTGTCATTTGATTTTTTACGTACGGTAAACACCGCGTTACTTGTTCATTTTTAGCGCATGTGTAATAAAAAAATCAGAACCTAGTTAGGAACAAATTCGTGATCATCTGTAGGAACAAACCTATATAGTCTACTATATTCTTACTGAAGAAATTTAATAAAAAAATTAGAACCTTCTTTAAAAAAAAACACTAAAAAAGGAAAATAATAAAATTTTGACGTAAGCGCTCTAAAACTTTTTCTATATCTATCTACTTTTATTTTATTAGAATGGCACCAACCTCAAAATTTTATTATTTTCCTATCTTTAGTGAATTTTTTTTTAATGAGGTTCTATTTTTTTTTATTTTTTACTATTTAGTGGCTTTTGTAATACGTAGTTTGCACTTTATTAACCGACTACTTTCTTGATATAAGTATTTGATTACTAAACTAAATTAATTTCAGTAAAATTTATGTGGGAGCACGCTGAAATGCCCTACAGAAATTTACAGCCATGTGTAATGAAAAAGTCAGAAACTAGTTGAGAATAAATTCGTGATTATCTGTAAGCACAAACAGATAGTTTACTGTAATATTCTTACTGAAAAATTAGAACCTCCTTCAAAAAAGCCACTAAAAAAAATGTAAATAAAAAAAGTTTTAGGGCACCGGACTCAAACTTTTATTATATTCCTCTCTTTAGTGGCGGTTTTGAATGAGATCCTAATTTTTTTTAAATTTTATTTAGTGGCTTTGCAATACTTACGTAGTTTGCACGTTATTAACCAACTTCGTTCTTGATATAGGTACCTATTTGATTACTAAACTAAAAAAACAACAAAAAGTACTAAACCGAATTAAGTAAAATTTATGTGGGACCACCTTGAAATGCCCTATTTAATAGAGAAAGACTCACCAAAATCTGTTCACACATGCAGGAGATATGAGGAACATACAGACAAAAAATTAATTTGATTAAATGCTAGAAAAAATAAATTGGTACTGAACCGATTTAAATAAAAATTAAATAATAATAATAATAAATGTGATTTATTCCATGAGAAAAAAAATACAGAAACAAAAATAAATAAATAACAAGGTAAATTTCATTGCAACAAAAAGAGAAATTTGAAGTTTCGGAATTTTCCAACCCAACTTGGTAATGCCAGTTCCAGGGTTTCATAATTATTTACTGACCGTGTGCGAGAAAGTAAACTTAAGGAGAGAAAGCGATAAAAATAGAGAAAAAAAGTTTTGTTTTAATATATTCTATAAATAAAGATTACAAAATGCAGGACAACATAATTTCTTGTGTTGTAAATTATGTAGATAAAGGTTAGTGGAGGTTATTATAAATGACCTCAGAGTCTGTGCTGAAACAAAACCACCTGTGCAGATATACAGTCTGTTTTCGGGCTACTTATTTGATTTTTAAGGGATGATAGTAATAATAATAATATTTATTTATCAATACTCAATAATAATAATAGGTATATGAGTTTTGCCAGGAAAATCAGGAAAATAGAAATTATAAATTGAATTCAAACTAAGTTAACAGCATTTATTATACATTCTTTACAATCGAGCGTCGCTATATGAAAGGTTCACAGCGTATACAGTCTCAAAGACTAAACATCAACTCTTTTTTATAAGTAGAGATGCAAGTTTTCGTTACTTCTCGCAACATGTAACTATCCGTAACTTTTAGGTAGGTACCTACAATAGTTGTTAGACCGTTACTACTCGTTGCAAGTACGACTACTCGGGCATTTTACGTAACTCTTCTTTACTTTTAGGTGCAATACGCGTTAGTTAAAACGGAAAGACGGTCCTCTGCCTGTACATGTTCATGTAGTTCGTCGTTGCGTAGGTATCAGGTGGCAGACAAGTGCTGAATATCCGTCCGTCCGACGAACTATAATATGAACCACAGAACAATAACAGAATAATAATATGTTACAATAGGTAGGACTGTAGGTATAGCTGGCAGTTAGATGATTCATAGTAAATAGTAACATTGAGTATCGAGTAACTGTTTGTAAAAAGTAACGATTATTTTTTTCATTCTGGTATTAGTTACTTTGTCGAGTAACGAGTACTCGAGTAACGAATAGTTACTTTCCTTGCATCTCTATTTGTAAGACATACACATATGTACAAATAAGCAATAAACGCAAGAGACAATAATTTATTTATACCTATCGTAGTTATCGTGGTCAGGGAATTGGTAATGTTGACTTGAAAACACCGATGAATGGCCACATGACGTAGATAAGGTAACACTGATTTCAGTACAAAAAAAAATCTTAGCATTAATATTAATTCGATTATAAATGTGCTGATCCGAAACTGCTCGAGGTGGAAAAGAAAAAAGATGCTGGGCCCAATAATTCGAACAGATGAAAACAGTATAAAATAGGATTTATTAAAAACTGTATTTTTTTTAAACTTTGTAAAATAACATTACAATTTTTAAAAACGATATTTTATTATTACGGTTTTTTTACGATATTACACAAAATAGGACTTACGTAACTTGCCAAACTATGTATTAACGGACAGAACCGAACTTAGGTTTTTAATTTATGTATTTATTTTTAACAATGAATTAGCGTAAAGAAGACCTTAATAATAATAACAATAGCAATCAATATTTCATAACGTGCAAGTTATATTAGAAAGGCATTTCGGTTATTGTACACACTGTTATATTATAAACCGGTGCCCTTATAGATAGATAGATAGAATATTTATTTGTCACAGCTATATAAAGATTGACAAAACGTCAAAATACAATGATAATATAAAATATGTCATGTTACATTAATATTCAAAAAATCTTTAAAATTGTATGGACAAATCTCCATTAGTTGCTTTTTGACAACTTTTTTGAAATTATTTTCGGGAAGAGAACGTATTTCCAAACGTAGAGAATTATATAATCTTAGTGACCAATAATTAGATCCATATTTCTGTTTGTTTACAGAATGATAAGGCACTCTTATGTCTCTCGCACCACGTGTATTGTGAGAATCTACTTCCTCAACAATTTGGAATTTAGATAAATTTCGTTTGACGTACATAAACATCTGTACGTAGATATACAGTTGTTAGATCCCTATTTCACCCTGTACTGGCCTGATTTCAGTTATACTGTTTGGGCTAATTCTTTCACACTTCATATTGAGTGTCCTGATTACTGATAGTTTACTATCTTACTATGTTTTATCTAGTTTATGTATTTATATTTTTAACTATGTTAATACGTGGCACTGAAAACATTTTTTTGAATAGCTCAGGAACCACTTAACCGATTTTGCTGAAAATCTAATTAGATGTATGTTAAGTACTGACAAATACAACAAAACAAACCGCATGACTCTATGTCCTTCCGTTTTTTTTACCACATGAGAGAGAGAGAGAAAGAGATCAGTCGGAAAATGGTCTCAAATGATTCCTATAGGGTGTCAAAACGTGAAGATCTATAATATTCCGGAAAAATGTTTCGGACTGAATCTGCAAATTTTCTGTACCATGGTAATGTAGTAGAGGTGGGAAGTAATATTATTATACATGCGATGTATTGTTTAACTAATTATTGTTGGAACAATCTTTCATTTCGTTAAATGTATAGAAAATATTACACTTATGATCAAAAATTAGTTTGACAAGCTTTACAAATACAATTAAAATATTGCTAATATAGATATTTATAGTTCTATGCGATTCACATTAGCTTATTATTAACAATTAGGTATGTGAAACAAAAAATAAATAGATAAGTTGTTGAAAATGCCCTCCACCTCCAAAGATACATGTTTCAGCTCTTCTTCTTATATTATCACTTTGTATATCAAAAATAAAGCGAAAACGGACATATGTTTAAGTACCTATACGTTTTAAAATCATGCACATATTAACCCCCTTCAATATTGACATTTCATTATTATGAAACATCCTTTATATTGTGTTCCCTTAATGCGACAAGAAAGTTTTATGTATCAGCATTTTAAAATAAACAATATTCATAGTTTATTCTAGGGATGCGTAAAAGTTAAAAAAATCGAAGTTAACATCGAACAACACATCGATTTAACAAAATCGATGTTGTAAAAAAATCAAAACAAAAACGTCAGTGTTTTCAAACATCGATATTTTCCAGGAATGGTTGGAAAATATTGCTTTATATACCTATATAATAAATTATATATTTTATTTTAGGAAAATGTCAGGTCAGAAAAAGACTAAATAGTATTTATTGATATTTTGATTTCAAGTACTGAAAATTGAGTTTTTTTTAGTTTACAAAATAGTTAATTAAAAAAATAATACAAACTTTTCATTTTTTAAATTGTTATTGAAAAGAATTATATCGATGTTGATCAATGTATCGGAAAAAAAACATCAATGTAAAACATCGACAATTGAAGGCAGAAAACCGATGCTTTAAATGTAATTAACATCGGTGTATTGTGCGCATCCCTAATTTATTCTCTTTTGGCAGAGACCACGGTCTTATATAGTTAGTAGGTACTTCTAACATTATAGACCTACGGCATCAATGGCACGGAAGTTGAATGGTTACAACTAAAATTGTAAATAAACAAAGTTTGAGTTCTAATGGACAGTAATATTAGGTAAATGATAAAATCAAACGATTTTTTAACCCCTTATATCCACAACAATATTATTCACATAACAATTAGAGGTGAAAATAATATATATCAGACAGCCAAGCTGCCATGATTTATATAAGCTATATCTAAGAAAAAATCAAATGACCACTGTCGGGGCTTGAACCCGAAATTTTATCATTTACCTAATATAAACTAAAATTGTGATACTTATATGTAAATAATACTTATATCTTTTACCTACCTACCAATTGGATGTGTTCAATATGAGCATGTCTGCATTCAGGGTTAAATGCTACAGTTTGTTTGAATCTATAAATAATTAATAATAATTGACATCTACTACTAAAATGTTGCATGCAAATAATGTCTTGTATTTTGTTCTGTCGTTATCTATTTTCTTTATCATTGCCTATGTTATGTAACCATCTGTAATTGGAGCTCTGTTGATTGGTGAAATAAATAAATAATAAGTAGAGTTCGATCAAAGGCTAGTCTTTGGACCGAAGCTGAAGCTGAAGCCGAAGGTGTTGTGAAATGCTCATTTATCGTTTTTTTAAATATTATTTGTTTGCAGAGAAGTGTTTGTGAGTTAAATAAAATAATACTCATTCGATAAATTCAGTAAATTCGACCTTCGGCTTTGGCAAAACCTTCGGCCAGATTTTGGCCGAAGCTTCAGTCAGACTATACTAATAACAATATTACATGACATTAACATATTATTACTATAATATTATAATATACACAGTACACACTAATGCAAGTTTATAGTTTTACTCGTTGTTTTAATTATTGCAAAATCGGAAAAATCATATTTAAGTATTTTAACCATGCACAATGCATGGGGTATCAAGTTTCTACCATATCATTCAACATTTATTTTTTCTTTACATAAGATACACTCTACAGTCTTTTTTTCTATACACTATTTTTAGTTTACATTCACTTACTGCTTAGTTATACACATAATATTATGCAATCGTTATGCTTTATCGCACAGGTTTTAATATGGCTCAAGTCGTAGATTCGCATGTTCTCTATTGTTTTCGTGTCTGTACACACTTTGTTGTGGTATCATTGGTGACATACCTAGGGCTAATGTTCATTTATGATCTTAAATTTTAACTCTCAAAACATCCTAGGCGTTGCATTTTAAAATGGACACTGTATTTATTATAGATATAATATAAACTGTTTAATAACTTTAATATGCGATGTTCTCATACTGTGTACAGCAACAAATGCGGTTCGACTGAAACGTTAAGGATACTTTGTGTAAGATTATAGCATTTGTCTCGCAGATCATCAAATACCTCCCAGTTGCTGTCAATACGCCTGCAGTACGCTACGTAGTGACCTATTGAGTTAACGGAATCACCACCTTGAATAAAATGAACCACCGAACGCAGAGTATAAAGATTATCTTTTATTTTTAAGTGCAAAGGTATATCCCCTAATTTAAATTCTCCACAGCCATTAGTTTCAATCCACAAATGTTGATTTATTAAAACGTTATAATTGACTTCGAATGAACATAACTGTCTATTGCATTTTTGATTTTCATAATTAATAGTATTTAATATCGCGGATTCCAGTAACTGAATACCGGTATTAATTATTATATCGATATTGATTGGTATTAAAAACATATTTCTTTGTATATTTTTAATATCACACGAATCGGATTGACAGTTTTTAAATCTCGCGCCGCAAGGTAAATCTGTAAACATTTTTTCAATTAGTGTTGCCGCGTTACACTCACAACTGATTAACAGTTCACCATTTAATAAAGTTTTTATTGGAAACATGTTTTTTAAAATATTTGTCCTAGCTGTATTCGTGGAAACTTTGATACCACAAGACAAAAGCATTTTTATGAAGTCTATTACTGGCGATTTGAAAGAATCTATATAGTCTTTAAAAGCAAAACTATCACAATATGCTGCAGCCACACATTGACAAATAGCGTCAAACGCGCATGTATTCGCCAGCATTATTTTGTTCTTTTGATTTCGTAATGGCCTAACCTTAGTTAATATGTTACCATTTTTCAACAAAGGAATTTGAATTTTCTTTCCTTCTTTAATATACAAAATTTCTGGACAGGGAGTACCATAGTACGATGTTCGCTTCGGCTTTTCTTCTTTCCGTGCCAAACCACGCCAGTTTTCAAAGGAAATTTCACTATCTCCAGACGATGTATCTATAATTATTTCGGCCGGAGAATCTGCATGCAACGCTTCCATTTGTGATTCCACGCTATCGTGTACGGCTGCAATGTTTTTTTCTTCGTCTGCAGTTTCACTGACATCTTCATGACACAAATTATCTCTCTTATCTGCTGCTTTTGCTAAAATCATACCAGATTTTATGTCATTTAGATGTACAGTCACAAATTTATCAATATTTATCGGCAAAGTAAAATTGTTAAATGTCCGATTTTTTATTTCGTTGAAATAGCTTTCCACGATAGCCGTTGAACACGTTGAATCGCCATATTTATAATACGGAGTCATTACGGCGCTCCATAATGGAAACGTTTTTAGCAGTCGTGAAAAATCATGGACTAATTCTGGAAGGTAATGATAATTCTCATCTTCACTATCTACCTCTGAGAGTTTGGCTGTCTTTTTTATCGCCGTACTTATCCATTCTTGAATATTTAATGGTTCGTCGAAATTTTCTGTGTTGTATATTTCTGTGTCAAAGCAATCAACTGTTTCTTTATGGTCCGCAATTTTAGTTTTTAATCTTCGTTTGGCTACTTCCGACGGTAATTTGGTATAGTTATATTCACCAGAAAATTGACTTTGACACACGGTTAATATGCATTCAATAATATCTGATGCTTCGTCAAAATATATGCATCTTATTAGCAATGAAATGGATCTCATATAAAATTCTTTTAACAGTGTAGGTTTTTTCTTTAATGAGTCCCAGCGGCTCACAATTTTCATAATATGCGCATGGTCAATGCGAATAAAAACTTTAGAAAGTTCCTCACTTCTGCCAGATAAAATGTTAAAAGAATTCTGAAGATATTGTCGTAATTCAACACCAACGAAGCTAACGGAAACTGCTCCAAGTAAAGCGTATGAATGATCGCACGTAATAATATTTGGAGTTCGGGCACCGGCTTTTATCCAGCATTTTAACCAAAAAGAAATATGGTTTATATCATGGCTCTCTGACAGCATTTGAATGACTGGAATTTGCCCCGATTTGGTATTTAAATGAATGACGCCCGAATATAAAAAAATGTGACCTGATACATTATTGTATGGTCTTGCAATTCTTTTCACAAGTGTACCTGTCGCGTCTATTGCCAATATGGATGGAAAAGTTTCCTTACAGTAATCATTGAACATGTGCATTTGTTCAGGAGTCCAGTAATGTATAAAGAATTTATTATATCCAAAGTCATGAATGCTTTGAGAGTATGGCTGCGTATATTTCATAACTTCCAAGTTGTCTAGAATGCTCTTACTTGTAAGTAGAATATCCTCAGTAAATTTTGACTTACATTTTCGCAACACATCTAGTGAATATAACGTACTAGGCTCAGGATCACCAAAATTCATTTTTTGTATCGCTTGATTTTTACGCCAATTAACAGCTAACATACCGGAAGATAACAATTCCCCTACACGTTGTCTGTCGTTAAATGCTAAACGTCTTTTTTTTGTGTATGTATGAAAACTGTGATCGACGCCGCTTAAAGTGCATGTGACGTTAAGTCCTTCTGTCGTGAGTGGCGTCAATAGCGTTTCTCCGCTTAACTGTGCAGGACATTCTTTACAGGATGCATTAAAAGAAAAATATTTGTTCCCATAAGGAGATATACGATGTCTTTTAAAAGACCAACTACAGCGTTTAGTAGAAATTACACTTTCTAAAGCTCTGGTAAATACATTTGTCCAGTCTGAACTCAAAGTTAACTTATTTTTAGATGTGGACTTGATGTTATTAAACTGTTCTTGTGTTAATACAAGAACAAATGTGTCATTCTTTATAACGTTGCTTTCATCATTTGGCGATGAAACTTCAAACGATTTTTCAGAATTTGAATCTGATAATGTTTGTACAACACTTTGAATACCCAATGATATGTGACAATTGTGCCGGTTTTCTTTTACAAATGTATATACTGATTTAGCAGTAACTCTGTTTGATAGTGCGTTACTTATTTTTGTCCAAACTTCGGCTGATGACCGAAACAAATTTTCTGTTACGTCGCTTTTATGCAAAACAAGAGATTCAATTATCTCCGCGTAAGGTACTGCAGATTTTCTAGGCATTTTGAATGATGTGTGCAAAAAATAATCACAAACTTCTAATAATGAAAACTAATGTATAACTTAATATTTAACACTGACACAACACAATAATAGTCACCAACAAACTGAGTAAAAGCAAATACTTATCCTCTGCTTTATGTTTTAGGATATAGGTACCTTTATTTTTTTAACAGCAGACGATAATTATTTTGTTTATAATAAGGTTTATACTAATCGCTTTCGTTTAAACGCACAAATAAAGTAATAATAAATCAATATACTTTATGATTTTTGTTGACATCGTTATGATCTTGCATCCACTTGGTATATGTATACATACTTTAATATTAACACGATTCCTGATTGTTGGACTCTTAAGACATGCTAACAACTTCCAGAAAAATCAAGGAAATCAATGAAAAAGCATTTTGAAGATGAATAAAAAGTCTCAAAAGATAATTTGTGCATGTAGATTATGACTTCGGTTTATAGTTTTACATATATAGGTATAACGTTTTTATCAGATTTTCTTGACTACTGCTCTTACAATTTATATTTAATAATTACATAATGTCAGGTGAAATAACTATTCATAATAAATAAACAGAAATATATTAGCAATTGAAAAGTTGTCAGCGATTTTATGAGAAATCTGTACACAGGAAAACTATAAAAACATACCAATTTGATGTAAGTATTATTTAATGATTTTTTTTCTAAAGGAAATTTCAGCGTGATCCCATATAAATTTTACTTAAATAAATTTAGTAGTTTTTTGTTATTTTTTAAAAAAATTGGAACCTCGTTAAAAAATGCCACTTAAAAGAGGAAAATAATAAAATTTTGAGGTCGACGTCATTCTAATAAAATAAATGTAGATAGATATAGAAAAAGTTTTAGGGCGTCGACGACAAAATTTTATAATTTTTCTCTTTTAAGTGTTTTTTTTTAAGGTTGTTCCAATTTTTTTTATTAAATTTCTTCAGTAAGAATATAGTAGACTATAGGTTTGTTCCTACAGATAATCACGAATTTGTTCCTAACTAGTTTCTGACTTTTTTTCTACAAATGCGCTAAAAATGAACAACTAACACGGTGTTTACCGTACGTAAAAAATCAAAATAGATAACCTCAAAAACTTTCTACTGCAACACATGGTAGGTTTGACACGATAGCATATGCTCTGATCAAAGCGCTCCACACATACTTTTCCACACAAACTTTTCCACACAAACTTTTCTTACTTTCAGTAAACGGTTTTCTAATCTGTCCGAACGAAATGACTAGTAATCAGGGATTTGCTGAGACGCGCGCCGCTGTTTGAACAATACAAAGAGGCTTGGCGTGTGGGTAAAACCACACCGGTAACTTCCCATTGGATGCCCTTATAATTTTTTTATAAAAAAGATTTGAATATCCAATCGGGTGTTTATTATGTAACTATGTGTTGAATGAAATTGATCCGAAGTCGATATCATTATTTGTTCTCTAGATATGCGAGCCAAAAAAAAATTCACCAACGAACGAGCGAACGTACGTACACACACACATACAGATATCTGACTAAAAACAGTTATAGATTCGGACTCTAGGGACCTCAAAACGTCCAGATATGTCAACATTTTTCAATCGCAAAATCAGAACCATTACTATAATTTTCAATAGGAAGTTAAAAATTTAACCACTGACGGTCACGAACAGTTTTAAATTTCTATAGGAACATACCTTATATTATTTCTTTCAAGATAAAATAAAACAAAGTCATCAATGTGAAAAAAATTGTCCAAACAGCATAATTCAAATGAGGCCATTGCCAAGGTCAAAATATAAGGGTTTTACAGCATACAGATGTTTAGAATATTATACAGAATGTACTATGTACATTAACCTAAAATACCTTTGTAACATAACTTGCATTATTAATCGATGGAGAATTAATATTAGTTTTGAGTCCTATTAGCCAAAAGTCGTTTAGAAAACGTTGTGACCATAAAGTTTGAAATTTTGAATTGCACTGATATCAGTGTTCTTATTTATATATTATTATCTGTATTATTACAGAACAGTCGATATCTTAATAATATTTATAAATAAAGAAGTTTGTGTGTGTATGAGTGTGTGTGTGTGTGTATGTCTGCCTGTGCTTTGTGTACGTTTGTACCACTGCGGGCTGAACGGATTTTCATGGAATTTGGTATTTAGTAACTTTAAGTCCCGGAAAATTGTTCCTGTGGGATAGTGACAAAATTGTTTTGCATTTTAGCGTATTCGCGGAATCGTACTAATATAATAAACACCACCAGCCTGGCTTTGCTTCGCGGGCGGGTAATTTCTAAGGGCGGGGTATAATAAATCATAAATTATTATCACCCGGGCGAAGCCAGACGAGACCGCTAGTCATAAATATTTTTTGTACCCACAAATTAGAAGTCTATTCATTTCAAGACTTGGTGCATATTTAAAATATTATGCTATGATGTCACTTTTCCTGGCATATTATGGAAGCAGGAATCTTTTCATAGTAGACACTAACTAGCCGCACGATAATACTTCAGTGGTTCTAAACAGTTTTCCGAGCCGCACCTCTAGAATACGTAAAAACATAGATTTTTCAAAAAATATCGATTTTCTCTAAGATAGATTCAATTTTCCGAGCATATTATGGAAGCAGGAATCTTTTCATAGTAGACACTAACTAGCAGCACAATAATACTTCAGTGGTTCTGAACAGTTTTCCGAGCCGCACCTCGAGAGTACGTAAAAACATAGATTTTATAAAAAATGTCGATTTTCTCTAAGATGGATTCAATTTTCCGAACATTTTATGGAAGCAGGAATCTCTCCATAGTAGGCACTAATCAGCCGCAACATAATACTTCAGCAGTTCTAAACAGTTTTCCGAGCCGCACCTCGAGAAGTACGTAAAAACATAGATTTTTCAAAAAATGTCGATTTTCTCTAAGATGGATTCAATTTTCCAACATTTTATGGAAGCAGGAATCTCTCCATAGTAGGCACTAATCAGCCGCACATAATACTTCAGCAGTTCTAAACAGTTTTCCGAGCCGCACCTCGAGAGTACGTAAAAACATAGATTTTTCAAAAAATGTCGATTTTCTCTAAGATGGATTCAATTTTCCGAGCATTTTATGGAAGCAGGAATCTCTCCATAGTAGGCACTAATCAGCCGCACCATAATACTTCAGCAGTTCTAAACAGTTTTCCGAGCCGCACCTCGAGAGTACGTAAAAACATAGATTTTTCAAAAAATGTCGATTTTCTCTAAGATGGATTCAATTTTCCGAACATTTTATGGAAGCAGGAATCTCTCCATAGTAGGCACTAATCAGCCGCACCATAATACTTCAGCAGTTCTAAACAGTTTTCCGAGCCGCACCTCGAGAGTACGTAAAAACATAGATTTTTCAAAAAATGTCGATTTTCTCTAAGATGGATTCAATTTTCCGAGCATTTTATGGAAGCAGGAATCTCTCCATAGTAGGCACTAATCAGCCGCACCATAATACTTCAGCAGTTCTAAACAGTTTTCCGAGCCGCACCTCGAGAGTACGTAAAAACATAGATTTTTCAAAAAATGTCGATTTTCTCTAAGATGGATTCAATTTTCCGAGCATTTTATGGAAGCAGGAATCTCTCCATAGTAGGCACTAATCAGCCGCACCATAATACTTCAGCAGTTCTAAACAGTTTTCCGAGCCGCACCTCGAGAGTACGTAAAAACATAGATTTTTCAAAAAATGTCGATTTTCTCTAAGATGGATTCAATTTTCCGAGCATTTTATGGAAGCAGGAATCTCTCCATAGTAGGCACTAATCAGCCGCACCATAATACTTCAGCAGTTCTAAACAGTTTTCCGAGCCGCACCTCGAGAGTACGTAAAAACATAGATTTTTCAAAAAATGTCGATTTTCTCTAAGATGGATTCAATTTTCCGAGCATTTTATGGAAGCAGGAATCTCTCCATAGTAGGCACTAATCAGCCGCACCATAATACTTCAGCAGTTCTAAACAGTTTTCCGAGCCGCACCTCGAGAGTACGTAAAAACATAGATTTTTCAAAAAATGTCGATTTTCTCTAAGATGGATTCAATTTTCCGAGCATTTTATGGAAGCAGGAATCTCTCCATAGTAGGCACTAATCAGCCGCACCATAATACTTCAGCAGTTCTAAACAGTTTTCCGAGCCGCACCTCGAGAGTACGTAAAAACATAGATTTTTCAAAAAATGTCGATTTTCTCTAAGATGGATTCAATTTTCCGAGCATTTTATGGAAGCAGGAATCTCTCCATAGTAGGCACTAATCAGCCGCACCATAATACTTCAGCAGTTCTAAACAGTTTTCCGAGCCGCACCTCGAGAGTACGTAAAAACATAGATTTTTCAAAAAATGTCGATTTTCTCTAAGATGGATTCAATTTTCCGAGCATTTTATGGAAGCAGGAATCTCTCCATAGTAGGCACTAATCAGCCGCACCATAATACTTCAGCAGTTCTAAACAGTTTTCCGAGCCGCACCTCGAGAGTACGTAAAAACATAGATTTTTCAAAAAATGTCGATTTTCTCTAAGATGGATTCAATTTTCCGAGCATTTTATGGAAGCAGGAATCTCTCCATAGTAGGCACTAATCAGCCGCACCATAATACTTCAGCAGTTCTAAACAGTTTTCCGAGCCGCACCTCGAGAGTACGTAAAAACATAGATTTTTCAAAAAATGTCGATTTTCTCTAAGATGGATTCAATTTTCCGAGCATTTTATGGAAGCAGGAATCTCTCCATAGTAGGCACTAATCAGCCGCACCATAATACTTCAGCAGTTCTAAACAGTTTTCCGAGCCGCACCTCGAGAGTACGTAAAAACATAGATTTTTCAAAAAATGTCGATTTTCTCTAAGATGGATTCAATTTTCCGAGCATTTTATGGAAGCAGGAATCTCTCCATAGTAGGCACTAATCAGCCGCACCATAATACTTCAGCAGTTCTAAACAGTTTTCCGAGCCGCACCTCGAGAGTACGTAAAAACATAGATTTTTCAAAAAATGTCGATTTTCTCTAAGATGGATTCAATTTTCCGAGCATTTTATGGAAGCAGGAATCTCTCCATAGTAGGCACTAATCAGCCGCACCATAATACTTCAGCAGTTCTAAACAGTTTTCCGAGCCGCACCTCGAGAGTACGTAAAAACATAGATTTTTCAAAAAATGTCGATTTTCTCTAAGATGGATTCAATTTTCCGAGCATTTTATGGAAGCAGGAATCTCTCCATAGTAGGCACTAATCAGCCGCACCATAATACTTCAGCAGTTCTAAACAGTTTTCCGAGCCGCACCTCGAGAGTACGTAAAAACATAGATTTTTCAAAAAATGTCGATTTTCTCTAAGATGGATTCAATTTCCCGAGCATTTTATGGAAGCAGGAATCTCTCCATAGTAGGCACTAATCAGCCGCACCATAATACTTCAGCAGTTCTAAACAGTTTTCCGAGCCGCACCTCGAGAGTACGTAAAAACATAGATTTTTCAAAAAATGTCGATTTTCTCTAAGATGGATTCAATTTTCCGAGCATTTTATGGAAGCAGGAATCTCTCCATAGTAGGCACTAATCAGCCGCACCATAATACTTCAGCAGTTCTAAACAGTTTTCCGAGCCGCACCTCGAGAGTACGTAAAAACATAGATTTTTCAAAAAATGTCGATTTTCTCTAAGATGGATTCAATTTTCCGAGCATTTTATGGAAGCAGGAATCTCTCCATAGTAGGCACTAATCAGCCGCACCATAATACTTCAGCAGTTCTAAACAGTTTTCCGAGCCGCACCTCGAGAGTACGTAAAAACATAGATTTTTCAAAAAATGTCGATTTTCTCTAAGATGGATTCAATTTTCCGAGCATTTTATGGAAGCAGGAATCTCTCCATAGTAGGCACTAATCAGCCGCACCATAATACTTCAGCAGTTCTAAACAGTTTTCCGAGCCGCACCTCGAGAGTACGTAAAAACATAGATTTTTCAAAAAATGTCGATTTTCTCTAAGATGGATTCAATTTTCCGAGCATTTTATGGAAGCAGGAATCTCTCCATAGTAGGCACTAATCAGCCGCACCATAATACTTCAGCAGTTCTAAACAGTTTTCCGAGCCGCACCTCGAGAATACGTAAAAACATAGATTTTTCAAAAAATGTCGATTTTCTCTAAGATGGATTCAATTTTCCGAGCATATTATGGAAGCAGGAATCTCTCCATAGTAGGCACTAATCAGCCGCACCATAATACTTCAGCAGTTCTAAACAGTTTTCCGAGCCGCACCTCGAGAGTACGTAAAAACATAGATTTTTCAAAAAATGTCGATTTTCTCTAAGATGGATTCAATTTTCCGAGCATATTATGGAAGCAGGAATCTCTCCATAGTAGGCACTAATCAGCCGCACCATAATACTTCAGCAGTTCTAAACAGTTTTCCGAGCCGCACCTCGAGAATACGTAAAAACATAGATTTTTCAAAAAATGTCGATTTTCTCTAAGATGGATTCAATTTTCCGAGCATTTTATGGAAGCAGGAATCTCTCCATAGTAGGCACTAATCAGCCGCACCATAATACTTCAGCAGTTATAAACAGTTTTCCGAGCCGCACCTCGAGAGTACGTAAAAACATTGATTTTTCAAAAAATGTCGATTTTCTCGAAGGTGGATTCAATTTTCCGAACATTTTATGGAAGCAGGAATCTCTCCATAGTAGGCACTAATCAGCCGCACCATAATACTTCAGCAGTTCTAAACAGTTTTCCGAGCCGCACCTCGAGAGTACGTAAAAACATAGATTTTTCAAAAAATGTCGATTTTCTTTAAGATGGATTCAATTTTACAAGCATATTATGGAAGCAGGAATCTCCCCATAGTAGGCACTAACTAGCTGCACCATAATATTTCAGTGGTTCTAAACAGTTTTTCTAGCCGCACGTCGAGAATAAGTAAAAACATAGATTTTTCAAAATATGTCGATTTTCTCTAAGAAGGGTTAAATTTTCCAAACATATTATGGACTCGGGAATATTTTTGTATTGTGTGATAGCAAGAAAAAATAAATTAATTTTATTGTTTTTCCGGACACACATGATAAATTTCGAAATAACTGAATTTTCTTTTAATGCGTTTTTCACGGAAACGCAAAAAGCAGGAACGAAAATGTTTGAAGCAGGAAAAGGCACAAACGAAACGCAATCTAGCCTACCTATTTTCATTCGTGCGGCTAACAAAGTTGCGGCTAACTTCACGCTTTCAGAATTTTGATTTTCGATTTTCTCGAAAACGGGAAAAGCAGGAACGAAATTTTTTGAAGCAGGAAAAGGCACAAACGAAGCACAAACCAGCCGCAAGTAAAAAATTTACAAATTCCGAAAAGTTGCGGCTGGCGTGAACCTGGCCGCAGATATTACATTTTCGATTTTCTCGGAAACGCGAAAAGCAGGAACGAAAATTCTTGAAGCAGGAAAAGGCACAAACGAAGCACAAACCAGCCGCAAGTAAAAAATTAGCAAATTCCAAAAAGTTGCGGCTGGCGTGAACCTGGCCGCATTTATAAAATTTTCGATTTTCTCGGAAACGCTAAAAGCAGGAACGAAAATTTTTGAAGCAGGAAAAGGCACAAACGAAGCACAAACCAGCCCACCTATTTTGGTCCGTGCGGCTAACAAAGCTGCGGCTAACTTCACGGACCCGGGGTGGTAGCTTCATCATCATATATAGCCAGGCACAAACTGTGACGATTATACAGTATACTGATCTTTCATAAAGAGCCAACAGGCCCTCGGGCTTCAGGTGTCTCTCTTTGTGTTAAATCACTTTGTTCATTGCCGAGCCACACACTGACATTATGTTATAAACCGATTACTGCACGTTTACTTACTGAAATAATACAATTCTGAAGTGACTCTGATTTATACATTTACTAATTAGTCAACGGAAAAAGTTCGCAGAATAGATATCACAACAAATTTTGATGTAGATAGATAGATATTTATTTGATCACAGTCAACACTGACAAAATGTATATGACAAGTCAAAATAGTTAAATACGTACCTGACAATATGCTCTCCATCTCAGCTCGAGGTATATGGAGTCTATTTTTGGAAGACGCGGCACATAAACGTACCAATTTTAGAACTATATAAATCAGTAAATTTGTTATTTTATGTTGTAAATAAAAATAAAAAATTAGCATCAACTAACCGTTCGTTATGGTTAGTGAAAGATCGAAATTCAATTTTGAAGCGCTTTATTACTGCGCCAGCTTGTATTGCCATGCATAGAAAAAACGATGCATTGCTGCTTGATGTCTAATACAATTTCAAATTTTTTTGCGATGGTTAAAGGAGACGCATCGCTTTATTAATGCGTCGGTTTGTACCTACAACCATGCAGAGAAAAATCGATGCATTATTGCTTGATGCAAGCAGTGATTATTTATTTTTTTTACTTTTAAATCAACTGTAATTTGTTAATGCAAAAAGCTAATCATCATATATTTTGTACGATAGTTAAAGAAGACGCATTGCTTCATTACTGCGCCAGGTTGTATGACTATGCATAGAAAAAGCGATATATTACTGCTTGATTTGAGACAGTGTATTGATTTTATTACTTTTAAATCAACTAATGCTTATGGTAATCATCATTTATTTTGCACGGTACTTGAAGAAGACGCATTGCTTCATTACTGCCCCAGGTTCTATAACCATGCATTGAAAAAGCGATGCATTACTGCTTAAGCTAAAAGAATTTTTAATACGTTTTAATTAATACCCATGAAATATTCGCATTATGTTGAAATCAGTGTGAAACGCTAATCATCATTTATTTTGTACGGTAGTTAAAGAAGATGCATTGCTTCATTACTGCGCCAGCTTGTTTGACCATGCATAGAAAAAGCGATGCATTACTGCTTGATCTGAGACAGTATTTACTTTAAATAACAATATATGAGTTAGGTAATTGTGGACAACAATATAATAATTATTAATTAATTCAAAAATGAATTTTTAATCCACAAGGCATCCACTAGCTAGTGGATGCCTTGTGGATTAAAAATTCATTGTTGAATTAATTAATAATTATTATATTGTTGTCCACAATTACCTAACTCATATATTGTTATTTATTTAAAACGGCTTGTACGAGCCATTTGAGTTATTAATATTTAAGTTTCGATTGTAACTTAAAAAATAAATCGGCTCTCGCATGAGTTGTGATTTAGTATTGAAATAGGTATATATGGGAAGGAACATATTTCACTTTCGGGGCACTGTGTGAGTAAATGGCAACTCAACCAGCCGGAAACTGGGAATTTCAGGTTCAAGTCCTGACAGTGGCTTCTGATTTTTTCCTTATATATCTTATAACAATCGTTTGACGTTTAACAATCATGATGGCATAATATGCTGACTGATGTGTTAAGAAATACTATTCACTACCTAGTGGATGCCTTGTGGATTAAAAATTCATTGTTGAATTAATTAATAATTAGTATTTACTTTATTGGTTTTAAATAAACTAATGATAATCATCATTTATTTAGTATATAGTTAAAGAAAAGACGCATTGCTTCATTACTGCGTCAGCTTGTATAACCATGCATAGAAAAAGCGATGCATTACTGCTTAAGCTAAAACAATTTTTAATACGTTTTAGTCAACAGCCATGATGCATTTACATTATAATTATCGTTTGAAATCAGTGCGAAAATGAAGTAGATATCATATAAATGTTCGGTAATTAGTGAGACACGCGATATAATGATATCCGTTGACATGTGTGTTTGGTATCACATAATAACGATGAGTGATGACTGATGAAGACATTAGTGCGTTACTTCTCACAATAGATGGATGTGCATGTATGGTATATTATATATGATGCCATGCGTGTGCCATATTAAAGTCAAACAATGGAGTCTTGGAGATCAGAACGGTAATTGAGTTGTGAGCGCGTTCAGTGACATTTCAAACAAGCTCCATTCTAATACTAAACCGGATAAATGTTAACATTGTTCTCTGATTATTGTGCAAAACGTATTACTATCGTTTATTTTTTTAAAAACTTCCGTTTGAAAATAATCAGCTGTGTATTTTATTATATGTTAATAATTCGCAAGTATTACAAAAGTTGTATACGGAATGTTCCATAATAGGGTCGTCCCGCGTATCAAAATTTGATATGAACAGTGTGTGTTATTCCTCATACATAAACAAATAATGTAAACTAATTTTTTCGTTCTTATATCATTTCTCTTAATTACAAACAAGAATTTAAATAAATATTAGTAAAAAAAACTTTTTAGAGACAAGCTTTAAATGCACTAAAAAGGAAAAAATAATTTTTAATAATTTAGGTTCATAATTATAAAAGCGTGGGTCGTGAACTCTATGATAGTTTATTAGTCACGACCCACGCTTTTATAATTATAAATCGAAATTATTAAAAAATTATTTTCTCCTTTTTAGTGCATTTAAATAAAAACTTGTCTCTAAAAAGTTTTTTTTACTAATATTTATTTTGTTCATTTTAGTCTTTCAAAATTTTACCCACCTAAAACACCCGTAGGGGTTGAATTTCGAAAAATCAAACTTTTGCGATTTCCTGCTTCCCTAATTATTTTAGGAAAAATATCTTCGAATAAAAGTTTTAGAACATAAAATTCTGCATCTAAATCATTAAACAAAATTAATTTTGCATGCTTTGTAACGGCAGAAATTCGATATGAAAATGTCAAAATTACCTCAAAAACAGATAGCGATACCCATGGAACTAAAACAAAATGATTAGAAATTATTCTGACAGCTAAAACGTCACCATTTTGTTCAAGTTCCATGGCTGTCGCTATCTGTTTTTTAGGTAATTTTGACATTTTCTTATCAAATTTCTGCCGTTACAAAGCATGCAAAATTAATTTTGTTTAATGATTTAGATGCAGAATTTTATGTTCTAAAACTTTTATCCGAAGATATTTTTCCTAAAATAATTAGGGAAGCTGGAAATCCCAAAAGCTTGATTTTACGGGTTAAATCTCTATTACCCGCAAAGCAATTCAGCACCCTGTAGTTATTTTGTAGTGGGTATGGCAAAAAAATAGGAAAAAATGTTCAGTGTCCCAAATTTTTAAATGTTGACCTGTGGGAAGACCACATTGATTATCTTACGAACCTATGCTTTTCTGTCAATTTTTATTACACAATAAATACTTTTGGACCCTATTTCAATTTGTATTGTTAACTAATCGGTGTTAAGTAAATTGTAAAAGACTTTTATGAACCGGTTGCAATCATAACAGACCGGAAAGTGTTGACAACTATTGAATCATTTGTAGTGAAAGCTGCTATTCTTCAACTGACAATAAAACTGACTTATGCATTCGCAGTGCTGTGCAGAGGTACTATTTTCCTGATGCTCAACAAAGATCTCATTCCTGTATATGTGTAGAAGGTACTACATATTGTAGGTACACTACAGTCTATAATATGTAGGTATATATGTATGTATGTTTTATGAATTGAAAATGAAGAAGAGCATAAATGAATAATAAAATCGCGAATATACCTCCTACCTTCAATATCCTAACAGGTGATCGTAAATTAAAATCACTTATTTGTTTATTTAATATTTTTGAAGTAAAAACTTCCTTAAGGTACGTGCAGTATGGAGCTGGGATTCTAGATGGTAGCGTAGATCAAAGCAGGGCTTGCTTAAATTTATCCATTGTTATATATGCGAGCGTAGCAATGTATCTCACCATTCTTTCAGCGCGCTGACTACTACAATCAGCGTGTGACAACTGTCAAATGGCCGTTACAAGTTTCCCATTGGATGTGACTAGTTTAATAAATGAAATTTTGCCAGTTTTTATTTAATTTGTTTTGAGTTTTTTCTAAGACGTATTTAAAAGTGTTAGGTTCCATACGTAAATATTCAAAAAACCGGTTTGGGTAAAATTTTAATTCTTGGAATAAATGATGAAATTCGCCATAATTAGATCGTTTTCTATTAATAGGGTGGACATGATAGCTTCTACTCAAATTTGTATTTAAAATATACCATTTTGTAGCAGAAGAACACTAATATTCGTCTTCGCTATCTGACGTTTCAAACGCGATTTAAGCTTGTATCAATGCTAGTATCAAAGCTTCGTTGTGCAAACTTATAAGCTCTTATAATTTCAGCTACCATCTACCATACATGCTACCATCTAGAATCCCAGCTGCGTACTGCACGTACCTTTAGACGCGTTAGGCACTCTTTGCCTGGGTAGTGAAATAAAGTGAAGCGTTCGCACGTTCGCGTTCGCAACCCGACGGTGAGGTTATCTGAATCGGGGTTACTCGGCTCAAACACGGACACGCATTTACAGTATGCTGATACGCGTCTGGGTACTGACTAGTCACTCTCTTACAACTGTGCCCGGCTGACATACAAAAACGGCACGCCATACAGTTGCACCGATAGCGATGTAAGCAGCGTCTTTGCGTTGAATGCATAGGAACCACGGTTCTAAACCTGATGGCACTAGATCTGTCTTACGTTTTGATTTGCTTGTTTTCTTCATTTACGTAGTCGGGTTTTGGTTTTTTAACTTTTATTTTTATTTCAGTCTTTTTTCGTCTATAGACCGAATTGATCCATGATTTCATATCATGACGTCTAGCGTCCGCCATATTGAATTTCCTGTGACTTTATATAGCCTAGAAAATCGGTTCAGTAGTTTAGACTGTACGAGGTAACAAACTGCTCATCATACATGCTCCCCCAGGGGGAACATTGGAATGTAGTTGTTCTCGCAATTGCATTCCAATGTTCTTTGGAAATTGGCGTTCCCAGGAGCCCGAGCTCGTACCAGTCGGTTTGTGTATACCGGCTGGCAGATTCTAATACACAAATGTATTATTAATTGTTGTGTTGAAGACGCTAATGACCTGAGTTGTCGACGCGTCTGTATAATCTACAATAATAATAATTAATCATCATACATGCGGCCTGATAACCATCCTTTTGGCTTTGCCATAGGCGCGTAAATATGGTCGACTGCAGGTGGGTGGTTGGGAATTGATACCTTTAATTTTTTGGGACACCTGTACGTATTATAAAGACGCAAACGGTAAATCTGCACATATAGTTTAGCAAGAGAAGCGAAGAAGCAAAATATAAGATCGAGCTCTATCTCAAAAAGATCGCTTATGCACAGAACAAAGAAAACACTGGGAGAAGAAGAATACCTCTCGCGCTCTTATGTACACAATATTTGTGTGTGTGTGTATGTGTGTGCCGCGGCCTGATAATATAACGTCGCAGAATCGTCCAAGCGCAAAGAAATTATAACCCATAACACAATGTTCCAACAAGAATTACAACTGTGTAATGTTGAAGCAAGGTGGCCTGCTATAAAAATCACTTATCGCATTTATCTTTCTAAAAATTGTGGACACAGAAATCACGTCTAGTCTTTGATGTCCTAACAACAATTTAGTTGTCTCAACTAAAACTTTTCAACCAAATCATTTAGTTATCGTTATGAAATCATTTTGGTTGTCCCCTAAAGAAGATTTATTTGTAGCAACTAAATTTCATTTCAACTAAATTCATTTAATGAGACAAACAATCAATATTATTAATTCCCTAGACCGTAAGTAAATACATAAGAATATCAGACGACATTATCGCCCTGATATTTGTATAGAAGGCTGTATAGGAAAAATGTAAATGCACCGCCGGGATTCGAACCCAGAACTCCCGATTTCGCATCGGGAAAGTTTCACTTATTACTACACAGTGCCCAATAGTGAACATTTAAGCTGTCCTATATATAGCACGATGTATCGCAAATCCACTAACTGCGAGAGCTATTAATTTTATAACAACATTACAATGAATGCTGCTTTCTCAAATGGCTGGGAGTGCCTTATAAATTTAAATTTATTTAGTTGTCAGGACCAAATTTTTTTCTCAGTGTAACATCTTAGCTCTCGATATGCGACATTTGGTGAGATTAATTTCGTAATTTGCGACGGAAATGTGTAACAGGAAGTAGAGAGAAGCGCGCGGTATTCAATTTGATATTATTCTGCGGTGCGGCCTACAGTTGGCGCTTGTGCTGCAGTGTTTCAGCGAGCGCACACGTTGTCATAGCGTTTGAAAGTTGAGAGAGAAAGGGAGAAAGAGAAAGAAGACACAGCTGTGAACCGTTCGTTCTGCGAGGTTAGACTACTGTAAGACTCGTTCATTTTTTTAATCCCTAACCCCAAAAGACGTACGTTTTGTGTTTGACTTTGAACAACACTGTTACAACGATTCGAAAATAATTGTCAGTGAGTCATACATAAAAAAAGATAAGTGACGTATAAAAAAAAGGACAACAAAAATAACTGTTTTTACTAATGTTTAAAATGTTAATTGTGGTGTCATAAGGTAAGCGTCAGTTACCAAAATTGTTTTTGCAACTGTTGTCTACAACAGTTAATAACTTAATAAAATAATGCATTTGAACTTTAGCCTTTGACCCTTTCTTTCTCAAACGTCTATACGTGTATGAGTACTTCTTTAGATTCATTAATAATATGCTGTGGAACCACTAAAAGTAGGGAAGTTGCATGGATTTTTTTATCGAATTTTGATTACGTAAAACGAAAATATACGTCAATTCGAACACAACTCTAAAATCTGAGAAACATTGAATGATTTGTTTTTTTATTTATTGTAAATTTTAGACGCGTCGACAACTTAGGTCATTAGCGTCTTAAATTACATTAAATAACAACTACCTTAAAAGTAAATAACATCATAAAACATCCAATAGCGCAGATGGGATTCGAACCCACGTCTAGAGGCTGGTACCAAGTACGCTATCCACTAGGCTACACTGCCCTCGAATGATTTGTTGCGGTGCAATTACAATTTATTGACATGAATAACTATGGAGGGTAGAGTTAAGGAGAACACTCTCATATGGGGGAACAGTTGCAAAAGTGTCCAGCTGTAAGCTGTAAATAACAGTTCCAAATCTCTCCCGAGTGGCGCCAAAATAGCAAGAGAGTATGAAATGAACTTAGCAGTTATTGACTGAGTGAAGTGCGCTGAGTTGAAAAATTTAATATTTTTGATGACTAGAGTAGTTATAACAAAACCTCAACTGTTTGCGTAGTCCAAAAGTTCAAAATAATTTTGTAAATATAACCTAAAATAACTACTGTCAGATAACGTGGACGGTGATTTAATTTCCATGATCTGTTTTACATCAGAAATTTCAGTTTTTTAATAATTTTTATTAGAGAATTCTACTTTTGAAGAAATTTCAAAAATTATTATGTGGAACTTTTATAAAAAAAATGAAAAGAATATAATTGATTGACAAATTCAAGTATGTATTTACAGGTGTTTTAAATTTTGCGTTTGTAATTTTTTATAAATAATTTTTCAGGCGTTCATTTATATTGGGATTATCTTTATTTACTATTTTATGCATAATTACAAGTTTACCAATGATATTTGACTGTTTTTCTTTTGAAAAGTGCGACATTTAAAAGCGGAAGTTATGCTTTCCTTCTTTACTTCACTGTCTTACTCTAGTATTATTTGGCGCATCCTTTAAAATTTACACACTTGCTATTGCGGCGCCACCAATTTATCGCCTTTTGACGGACGCTTTTCATATGCAGAGAGAGTTCTCCTTACCTCTACACTCCATATGAATAACTTTCAAAAGAAATCATGTTATCAAAAACAGTGTGTGACTTCAAAGCTTGCCTTGAGTAGTGCCATAGAAACATAGCTTAGATAGTTTACTTCATGTTTACATAAGTACAAAACAGTATTTTTCAACAGTCTGTTTCTTAGTTTTTAGATAGCATTAGTAGATGTTCTCTCAAAATTATTACGTCTCGACTTGACACGAGCAAAAATATTTTTAGCTGCGGGGCTTATCTACATATTTCAAAAATTATTTTGAGCTTGTTTTAAGTCAGAATGAAGTGATTCAGGTGCAATTTTGTTCAGAATTTACTGCTCTATTAGTATAACAAAAAAATAAATTAATTAGAAAAAAAGAACCTCCTTCAAAAAAGTCACTATAAAAAAAGAGGAAAATAATATTTTGAGATCGGCGCCAATTTAATTTTGTTAAATTTTAATATTTTCCTCTTTTCTTAGTAGCTTTTTTGAAGGAGACTATTTTTTTATGTTTTTTATTTTTTACTTTTTAGTGTCTTTACAATACGTAGTTTACACGTTATTAACCGACTTCGCTGTGTCAAAATTGAGATTTACACTCCGTTACTCACATTTCTTTATAAAATCAGTCGAACTACTGAACCGATTAAAGTAAAATATATATGGGACCATCACCAAAGTTTGCCCTATTAAATAAAAAAATAAACATAAAAATCGGTCGTGTAGTTTCTGAAAAAACCGCGCATATACATAACATACATATACTAGGGAAAAACAGAACCTTCCTTTTTTTTTTGAAGTCGGTTAAAAAAAATCCATGCAAACACCTTTGAAATTCGATAAGCTCCATAAACTAGCCTTTTGTGGTCTTAAGAAAAATTAGTTGTGGTTTAATTTTCGAGTGGGACCCAGCGATGTAGCTTAGTGGTACAGCACTAGACTCGCATTGGGGAGGTACTGGGTTCAAATCCCGGCGGGGGCAGATGTGGCTAGGACTTTTTCCTACTGCCTCATGCCGAGAAACGGTAATTCCTGTACCGGCCATCTTGTTTAAGGTTTTCCATGGTTTCCCTCAATAATTCCAGATGAATATCGAGATGGTTCCTTATTCAAGGCCATGGCCGAATACCTGTCAAACTCCTATACTCCCAAAGTTACCTACCTTATCCTAATGTCCTATAATTCCTCCATTCGCACATTGCTATTAAATAAGTTGAAGTATAATAAAAATGTATAAAACGGGAAGTGGTAAAAATGGAAAATAGTAATGGTGCGAATGGCGTCTGTTATGACATAATGTCGAGAAACGGACGTTAAACGCATTATTATTATTATTATTAATTTTCGAGTGGGTTTCATTATTGTTGTTAATAATGTAATACCACCAGCATACCACATACATAAGAACTTGGGGTACTATATCTATTGAATGTTGGTAAACCTGCTCTTGTATGTATAATAGAATCGATTGCTAAAGTTGATAACGGATTTATTCATTGAAATATCGTATATGTGTTATTTGTTTGCAAATCAAATCCTCTAGATTCTTCAACGTCGAGACGCACTGCAAAAGCTACTATTTTATAGCTTTTTTTATAAAATCAAACTAAAACTATATATAATAATACTAATACATACTGTATATTATTATTCTCTATGTACATGCTATAAGTAGTAGAATTTTCCCACCCAGCGTGACAAAATGATAAAATCTAGTAAGAAGACAGTGTGGTCGAGTGGTTAGCGTCGCGAGCTTTCGATCAGACTGTCGTGGGTTCGAATCCCGCCTCCGCTCATAGATGTTTTGTGATGTCATTTAGTTTTAAGTTAAAATGGTCTGATCAAGTAAATTATGTATGCAAAAGAATAAACTCGTCATATTTTGCTCTAAAAGTATTAAAATCTTTTGTTAACAAAGAAGTTTTGCTACAAGTTTACTATTTTCAAATATAAAATACAATATAGTTATCTGGGGTCAGTCTTCTGATATTAAAAGACTCTGCATTGTACAAAAGAGAATAATGTCCGTTTAATATTTAATTTAAAACCAACAGAAACGTGTAGACACTCTTTCATACAAAATAAAATTTTAACAGTTCCTAGTATTTATATGCTTGAATGTATCTTGCAAACAAAGACTAATATTGATGAATATACTAAAGTGAATATCCACAAATATGATATCAGAAACAGTAGGGATATAAGACTGAGGAAATGCAGACTAACAATGTCGCAGAAAAGCCCAAATTATTTTGGTAGTGTCCTCTACAATAAACTGCCAAATTGTTTAACTGACATTAATTGTTTTAAACTGTTTAAGACCAAACTAAAGTTGTTTTTTTATTGAAAACTGTTTTTATGACATTAAGGAATTTTTAAATTTTAATTGTTAATGTAACTGTAATTTGTAAATGAGGATGTATCCAGCTTGGACATTACAAATATATTCTTATCTTAATTGTTATTTAATGGAATCAAGACGCTAATGATCTAAGTTGTCGACGCGTCTATAATTTACAATAAATACATAAAAAAATATGTACAGGCTATTTGATTTCAACTGCTATATTGACTTTCCTTGTAAAGTATATCCATTTGATAGGGCTAAAAGGGGGACTTGGCGTCCTCTCGTTACTCAGGACTCGAACTTATGAAAAAATGGATATGTCTGTATCGCGGGTACCGACAGCTGATGACATGAATACCAAATATTATTAAACACAAATAATTATTGTATTCATTATCATGGAAAGAAATATACATATCCACTTTTATTTATCTTATAAAATTAAATGTTCGTAAAACATATAATTTTGATTCGAACCTGGATAGACTAGTACTTATCCCAAGTCCATCATGGCTATAGTATACATGCTGTTTTGTTTCACATGTCAATCACTTCCGACTATTTCCGTTACATCTAATATTTCTAAAGTACCACCCCAGTATGAGACATTAGACGTTATTCACACCAAAATGACAAAGGCTACAATAATTACGAATGTGCCGCAACTGAAGACGTAGAACTACTTCTGTAGTTTCATCTTAAAATATTAAACAAACTATGACGTAACTATAGTATTTCGCGTCACACATTTTTCGTCGCACATTTTTTGTAACTCATTTTCCGTCTGGCACCTTTTACCCTCCTAGATACACCGCCGAGAAAGACAAAACGGGGTAATTTTGGCAAACGGTTTAAAAATGTTAAAGCGCTGTTTGAAATTTGCATTTTGCAATAATATATATTTTACTGTATCACTCAGCGCCCCTTTGCTTCGGGCGCCCAGGGCCCTCGTAAGGCCTCACGCCGCCCGCGTGCAGAATCATAATTGACGCCCCTTATTGGGGATAAACTCACTAGACGATATGTCAAATTGAAAAACATTAAAAATCCCAAATAACTAATACTGTAAGTGCAAATAAAATTGATATATCAGTTGTACATCAGTTGTACAGTAAAAAAAACATATCTCAATTAGGCCATTTGCCGCCCCTTGGATGTGCCGCCCGCGTGCATCGCACACATCGCACTCAGGGGCGCGAGGGCCCTGCGGGCGCCCCTATAGTACAGGTTATCCTCGCCAACTGCAACCCCAAGATACGGTGCTGTTTGGATAATTTCATCATGGTTTTGTTGAAATATCGTTAACTTAAAAAGGTCGAGGAACGCTGTTAGTTGTATATGAAGGGGGATTCTGATCCTCTCAGGAATCTCAGGAATTTCTAATCCACGCAGGAATCTCAACCACAGGAATTCGAACAGATTCCTGAGTGGATTAGAATCCTCCTATACCATACTACTATTGTTTGAAATGGTCAACGTACGTCTATAGTCAATCAATAATTATAATTTTATCTAAGTATACGATTGCAAATAATAATATAATATAGGGTTTATAAAAAACAGTTGTTTCTTGGCAATAAAATAATGTAGTCGTAACTCAGAACAAACAGCACTGAGAATTAACCAACCGGCTGCAGTTGCGGTATTTAAACGAGTTATTCATGGTAATTAAAATTTTATAATCGATGTTTGAATACGTAAAGAGATGCTGCCTTGTCGACTTATTTCAAGACGCTGTACCTCAGTTCTTATGTCTATAGTTGTTGCTATATAGAGTGTAACAAAAAGGACACCTGCGCTCATGGATGTTTTGTGATGTTATTTAGTTTTAAGTTAGTTGTTATTTAATGTCATTTAAGACGCTAATGACCTAAGTTGTCGACGCGTCTATAATGTAGAATAAATAAATGTAAGGCAAGAGGCAGTCTTAGTTATGGAGGTCCGGACGTG
Organism: Mongoloraphidia duomilia; assembly: GCA_039654895.1. NCBI lineage: Eukaryota > Metazoa > Arthropoda > Insecta > Raphidioptera > Raphidiidae > Mongoloraphidia > Mongoloraphidia duomilia. Next base: position 8,343,638 of record CM077523.1, read on the forward strand.
AAAAATGACTCTCTCATATTGAGGTTTCTATTTTCCGGGGGTAAAAATGACGGGGCACAATAATTAGTCGCGCTTATAGTTTTTTCACTTAACCAGTTCTCTCTTATCCAGGTTCTTGTATGATGACCAATCATTTTGCAAATCTTCAGGAACTGGTTGATCCCAATCTAAAGATTTGCAAAATGATCGGTCATCATACAAGAACCTGGATAAGCGAGAACTGATTAAGTGAGAAATGATTGATCATACAATGATCAACTAGAACTACTCAACAGAGTGAGCATTCCCAGAAAAATAAACGTGACAGTCTCTCACAAAGTCAACACACACTGTGTTCCTGTATGGCTAATCGCGCCGCGATCCCTGAGTCAGGCCCGGTGTAATGACATTAAAATTCGGTTATCAAAGAGACATTTGTTGTGTGAGCGTACCTTTAAAATGTAGAATGAATGTAGAATGAATGAACATTGACTGACAGTTGCTCAGGGAATCGTAATAAAGCGAAGAGTTGCATAAATTAACCCATTAAATGCATAAAGCAATAAATAAGCAATAAACCGCGTATACTACTGCATTCATGTTGCCTATATTATGTTTGTCGATGGTGATTTGTTTGTGTAAGCTCTTTTTATTCATATTAATACTTAATAAACAAAAAAACTGTAAAAATAAAACGTTGCATGCGATAATAATTATTATTTTAATTAAGAAATCAATCCGTTGTAACGGATCATCTCATTAGAAGCTAGTAATGAACGTACAACACGCCGCAGACGCGAATGACCTCTGTAATGTCGAGCGTCTATAATTCACAATTCATTCGTACAACACGCCGCGTACTGCACGCGTCGTTTTTCCTGCCGAAATAAGAAGAAGTGTATTGTAAATTAAAGGAAATATACAAGCGACAAACACGTTCGAATCCACAAGCCGAACGCAACAACTTTGATTTTAATATTTTTTAGGGTAATTACTGAAGTGAAAACTTCTTTAGCGACGTATCTATTTGAAATCTTATGTAACGATAAAGGGGAAATGCTTGAATAGAGGGGAAATTTGTATCACCTAGATGATCTACCTATTTTTAACTTCCCATTGGAATGGGTCCGAAAATCGAAATGTATAACAAATTTTTATGTTTCAAGATCACTACACTATTTTTATACTATTTTTAGAAAGATGTCTGTGTGTGTATGTGTATGTGTGTGTGTACGTATAACGTACGTATGTGTCCATTTCTTTCTAAGACGAAATTTCGAGAATGAAAAATGATATATCGACTACGTTAGGGTGCCGTGCCAATCGACGCGTATTAACGTAAATAAGTATGATCTGAAAGAAATTTTTTCAAAATCGGTTCAGCCGTTCTTTTTTCTTAACCAAATAGACTCCAAAAAAGTAGATTTTACACAATACCTCGCCAATAAAATATTATATCGACTTCGTCAGAGTGCAGTCAATCGAGGCATGTTAACGTCATTTTGATCCGACTTAAATTTTATAAAAATAATTACCTACGGGCAACTGACAGTCGTACGTCAATTATTTTTCATTTAATAGGCTACTCGAATCTGCCGACGTACTGATTGTCGGACCCTTTATAAACAGGAAATATTTTTTATAATTTTTCTAAAAAATATTCACTTCCCCCGTGAGCTTATGTGGCTCACATCTTTTTTATAAATTAGGTACCTATTTTAGGCTTAGCTTGTATATATATTTTTTTTAAAAGCATCTGAATTCTACTTCCATTTTTAAGTCCTGATGTTAAAATGAATTATTGGAAATTGTACAAAGTATCGATTTCAAATACGAATCAAAAATACATAAAACGTTAAATAATCGATTATTATTATAATAACACAGGCATGTGGTATAACTGATGGCTGTGTAAAGTACAGTTTGGTTGACAGTTGCGTTGTTCCGACGACAGCACTTGTCTTGTAAATTACGTTAAACCACAGTTAACCTGATCGTTTTCATATTTTAAATTATCATTTATATCTGTGCCTACAAGTACAAGGCAAAATCGTCAGTGTCGAATTTTCGGTATTTTTATACGTTCTCAAAATCGATGCACCACTCGTTTTTAGTGTTCCGTACCTCTTAACGGAACCCTATTACTGAGCCTATACGATATGTCCGTCTGGAACAAGGCTTTATCTCACAAACTAGAGGTACCTAGTTGAAATTTACACAGAATGTGTGTTGTTGTGCCATGAATCCTGGCAAATAATAATAAGAATCAAATAATTTTAATAAATTAATGTTTTTTATTTTACTACAACACTTACGCGAATCGTATACTTATATATATACTTATCGTCCGAGTGGCTCAGTTGGTATAGCGTTCGACTGAAGATCTAAAGGTCCCTGGTTCGATCTCGGGTTTCGGATCGTAATATTTTTGTTTTTTTTTATTCATCAAATATTCTGTTAATATATGTTTTTACTTTAAAAATTAATTTAATTGAATTTGATTCGGAAAAATTTTGACTCGCACTTGGCCGATTTTTTTGTTATATTTTTAGTTTGAAAGAATAATCGGGAGAAAAATGTGCTACTTGCAATATCTCTGCAAGGACACCATTATGGTATTCCGAGGAGGAATTTGCTTGGAAGCCCTCACAGAGTTAGAGATATTACAGAAAGGTGGAAAGGCCTGGAGAAAGATTTGTTGCTTGCAATATCTCTACAACTCTGTGCGAGCGTCTTGACCCATAATGGCTCTATAATTGCAGAGAGATGACTTGTTATCTGCATATATATCCCTGCAAGAGAACCATTTGATGTTTTGGAGAGGAATTTGCTTCGACGCCCTTGCAGAGATTTTGTAGACAGCCAATCTTTCATCTGGTGATTTAAAGCTCACACTGATATCGTCAGAAATCAAAATAATCCATTTATATTTTACATTTTGTAACTCTTTTCAATTTTAATTGTATCTAATTATTACTATGTTTTATAAATATCTTGTTCCATAGGTCATGATTATGATGACATATTCATCGAAACGTCGACACTAAATAAAAAACGTTTTAAACATTAATAAAAAACGCCTCATTTTCCTGCAAACAAAAAAATATTTCTATATTTATACCTTAAATACTGTAAAAACAATAGAAATCGAGAGGTCCGTTAATTTTAACTAGTATGTACAAAAAATACAGAAAATTAAATGAATGAAAGTTTGTTAGAAAATTAAAATCCTCCGTTAAAATTGGAGGGCGTTTGCTGATTACATGTTGAACGTGTTACTACATAACTATAAAAGCTTATAATTATGACAGCGTTATGAAATTATTTAGTGGCCAAATTATGAGAGATTTTAGTTGTTGATTTTCTTGTGAACATCCAGCATATACCACTTCGGTTGATAGATATCATGTTACCGAAGTAGTTTATCATCGATAGTGCATACAAAAACCAGAACCCTTTAAAATATAGGGCACTTAATTATTTGTTTACTTATATACAGGTTGGTACTAAAATACGGTTCCAAAATCAATTAATTATTTTGCGTGTTGGACAGCAATTTGGGAAATACGTTTTCGTCTAAGTATCATACAAAAAACCCAAAGAAAACAATTATAAGAAAGGATGTTTCGAAAATCTGCCCCTAAGGAGGTGAAAATGTTTGTATAGAAAACTGTATTCCCTGAGTGTATCAACTGAAAAGGGACTTCTGAGTAGATTTTGAATGTGTTTTAATTTTATTTACTATTTTCAAAATTATAGGTTTAGCATAACTTACATAGTATGGAACCCTACTCTTTGCGTGGCCCGACACGCACTTGGCCGTTTATTTTTTGGTATAAATACACTTCAAAACAATAAGATTTTTTAAGACAAACCCTAAAGAAGGATGCTACGGGGTGTTGAAGTTTGTTACTATAGGGAGGACAGTGTAGTCCAGTGGTTAGCGTCGCAGCCGCTGGATCAGACTGTCGTGGGTTCGAATCCCGCCTCCGCTCATAGATGTTTTGTGATATCATTTAGTGTATTGTTATATATTTAATGTAATCAAGACGCTAATGACCGAAGTTGTCGACGCGTCTATAATTTACAATAAAAATAAAAGTTACTATAGGTATAAAAAATCGAAATATACGTTACGTGAGCTAAAATACATACGAATAAGAATGGAATCTGCTGGCAATTATAGCTGTCCACAACTTATTCACTTAACAATTAGCGAATACCAGAAACTTTCAGACAGCATAAAAGCTGCCCTGATTATATTTAGGTTGTATCTAAGAAAAAATGAAATTCTACTGTCGGGACTTGAACCCGAAACACCCAGTTTTCGGCTGATTAAGGTACCAATTGCTCCACAGTGCCCGAAAGTAGAATCTGTTCTTTTCTTTTGTATATAGTGTTACAAAACTGTTTTCTGAGTTGGCGGAATAAATATTTATTTACAATAATTAAAAACACAACAATAATGAACGCAACAAAGAAAAGTCAATTCTAACAATCAACACGGGTAAAAAATAACTACACAGTAATTACAAAGCAAAACAAAACAACTATATACAATAATTCATAATTATTAACTATATACCAGGACTATTTATTTCTAGTTATTTATGTTTCAAATATTTATATTCACTATATATTTATATCAGACGCACTATTTGTTACTCAGTATTCTCCATTAACTGATCCCTCGTAGGCTTGAATGCCTGACTCACCGTTGACTGCTGTTTATATATGCTGCCTGCATAAGCCTAGTGCATGTTCTCGTTTTCTCTAGAACTTTCGTGCAGGTACCAGTTGTTACAGTTAGCGAACCCCCGTTTCTCAGAACTCTTGCCTGCCGGTTATATACAGGGTGATCCGTAACAATAGCAGTCTTAACGACGAAACGCACTAATAATTTTCTAAATTATGGCAATGATAACGACGAAGCCCTCTACATACGAGAGCTAATAATTTTTAAGTTATAATAACTTTAAATGTCAAGAAATATTTTTGAGCCAAATGTCAATAATAATCAGGGCAGCTTTCATGCTGTCTGACAGTTTTCTGGTATTCACTAATTGTTAAGTGAATAAGTTGTGGACAGCTATATTGCCAGCAGATTCCATTGTTATGAATAGCATCGCTGTCAGTCGAGTCTTAATTAATTAACCAGTAGTTAATTTATATAGGTAGGTACATGATTTCTATATTTGTTTCAGGGATGTAGCGTATATTTGAACCTCCCTAAATATACACAATATATTTTGTACACATTCGTCGTTGGGTAGCATTTGTTCACATGCGCAGTTGGCTTATCTTTCATGTGGCGTTTCACTGATAAGCTTCTGACATAACTGTTTAACTACAGACATTCATGTTTTTGAGTGAACTAAATTTCCCACGGTTTATTTGATTAAATATAGGTACCTGTTTTTACCTGCATATTCTTTTGTATTTGATTTATGATAAGTCGCTTCGCCTTATAAATAAAGATTAAATATGCATAAATTGTTATTGTTTTTAATGCTGCAACTTTATTCAATTTATTTATCTACTAGCGGTTACCCGTAGCTCCGCTCACGTATATTTAGTATATTGTTAATTTATTATCCCTCCGTGCAAGAAATGCTCCCCCTGCGAAGCGAAATATGATGATTATAAATTTTATTTTGATTGTTCATAAAATTTTGGTAGCAAAGATTCCTGAATATTTGTTCAATAAATTGATTACAAAAAATGTTAATGATTATAATCTAAGATGCTGTAAACGCCTCGATATTCCTAGATTTCGTACTACTAAATTTACTAAGAGCTTTACCTACATGGCAGCTCATTGGTATAACAAATTACCAAATGAAATCAAATCCTTAAGTATTAGAAATTTTAAAGTAAGGCTCAAAGAATGGATTCAAAACAGCCACAATTGATATCATATGTTTCTACTATCTTATTAAGTATTATTTTTTAAATTAAACAATTATGAGTTGCCACTGTTACCAATATTATTATTTCTATTTTTGTGTATCTTTGTATGTTATTGTATTCTGTTCACAAATGGTTGTTGATTTGTTTTTGTGAGAGGGTGAGTTGAAAAGCAGCATTTTTTGCTGAACTCGTTTAACCCTTTTGATCTTTTTTTTTGGTCAATAAATTATTATTATTATTATTATTTATTGTCCCCCCTCCTCGAGAATCTCTCCCCATGCGAAGCAAAGTTGTGTTTCAAATCACTTGGCAATAGCTTGCATTAACGGTGTCACACAAATAAATTGTTTATATGTTTAACCTTACGTTTTCACATTTGCATTAACTGTGCCATAACGCGCGGGAGACACATTTTAAAATTGACCTCTTTTTTATTTGTCAACTAATTGAAATGAAATAAACACTAAATGTTAACCCAGGCATACATCACTGAAAACCACATCCAAATTGGTTCAACCATTGCGGAGATTAGCGTGGTCAGACATCCAAAGAGAGCGTCTACGATTTTATTATAATATGTATATACTTAGATAAAAATAAGTAAATGCATTTTTATTATATGAGAAATTATGCATTTTTGATGGGGATTAAAAATAATGGAATTTTCCAAGCTTTTGTTCAATTCAGCGTTCTTGCTGTGGTATCAGAAAAAAAAGAATTAATCAAGATATTTATTCTCTTTATTAATTTCATGTATTTATTTATTTATTGTAAATCATATAGATGCGTCGACAACTTAGGTCATTAACGTCTTGATTACATTAAATAACAACTCACTTAAAACTAAATTACCTCACACAACATCCATGAGCGGAGGCGGGATTCGAACCCGCGATAGTCTGATCCAGAGGCCGCGACGCTAACCACTGGATCACACTGTCCTCATTTCATGTATTATACCTGTATACATAGTGAAGCCACATTTATTTCAACAATTAGAGATTTGTTGCTATTGAATTATGGCGCTGCAGGTCAAATCAAAACGTTAAATATGAAAATTTAATTTGACGGTATACCTATTATATAGATATTATCTAAATTTGGAATAATATTACGAAATATGTACAAGAAGACAAAAATTCCATTCAAATGAATTCATATAAAAAGATGTACTTAATTCATTAATTGAACATCTGCTGCCATTCATTTTTTTCCCTGCGGAAACAACAAATTCATCACCATCACAGAACGGTTAATTAGCGGGAGCTTAAAGTCCATAATTAAAACAATTGCAATTAAATTAAAGGTATAAATACGGTTGTAAGGTGTATTTTTACAGAGTGGGGCGGAGGGCGGACAACCGACGTGTGCTCTTGCTTCCTTCTGTCTTGTTTTCTGACTTACTGCGCAGACCTGTATTTTAAAACAACAGTTTAAAAAAAATTTAAAGATGTACCTATTGTATATGTTCACACATAATATCGTCGTCTTACTAATAGGTACAGATATTTTTAATTTTATTTATTGTAGATCATAGACGCTCGGAAACTAAGGTCATTAATAAATTACATATCTACATCAAATTAAAACGACATCACAAAACATCCATGAGCGGAGGTGGGATTCGAACCCACGACAGCTGTCCTCACAGATATTTTCTATTTTTAACGCCATTAGAAGGAAACATGATGAGTTTAGTTCCTATTGCAGTGATTTTACAGTTACCCCTTTCATGGCGCCATATTGATTACGTCACAGGTAAACTCCTCCCATATGTCAGATCTCAATAGTAGACACAGACGCTAATGACGTCAGTTGTCGAGCGTCTATAATTTACAATATATCTCCCCAATAGTTCATGCTAAGGAATTCTTCTTTTCACCTGTGACATAATATTAGATGTGTTTGTTGTTAAGTTCTGAAGTGGTTCTGAACTCCCAAGCGTCTGTCGGCCATACAGAACTCTTCTGATACAACTGCAATATTGTTGGTAAAATTCTTTAATTCCTCGGACTGTCCGAACTTGGTTCTAGAAGTTCTGGGCTTCTAGATTTGCTAACACCAAGTTCAAACAGTGACAATATAGTCCTAGAATTTGATCAGCAACCACGCAGCTGTGTCCGAATAGTTCTGTATTGCCGACAGACGCTTTCGGAGTTCAGAACTATTTCAGAACAACAAACACACCTTTTATTAATCCAAATGCACCCCTGTTAGAGACGTAAAAAACGTGTAAAGTATACAATTGTAAAGAAATAGGTGTAAATGTTTATTTCCACAGCGATTTGTTATCTGCGGTTTTCATTATTAAATTATTTATAACCAGCTCTCGGTAAATTAGTCTGATAAATGGATATCAGATAGAATTATAAAACATTTGCATCTTTTTGCTGCACTTTGTTGTTGTTCTTTTTTCAGGAAGGATGTGTATTTAATTTATGTATCTTCATAAACTTTTTCTTCTTAAATCTTAACACTTGGTAAAAAATGTTGTAAATATTGTAACAAAATTGTTTTCTGCGTGGGCGGAATAAATATCTATTTAATATAATTAACAATTCAATAACAATGAACGCAACAACTATATGTCAATTCTAACAATCAACACAATAATAATAACGAAACAGTAATTCTTAAACAAAGTGAAACACTTAAATAACACTGAACAAATAACTATATTTATATACCAGGATTAAGTACTGTATTTATATTCGCAGTTCAACACGACACTGACTCACGACTGACTGACCACTGACTCACTCGTACTTCGCTTAAATAGGTCGAGCAGCTTGGCCCAGCACGCTCTTGCGCTCTCCAGAACATTCCGGCGGGTACTTGTATTTTCGATACCATTCCACGCCTCACCACTGTGACCTTTCCTTCTCGACGCTTCTATTGCAGGCAGTGGCGTAACATCGTGGGGTTTGCTACAGTATGTTGTCAGATAGTATGTTGGACGATTTCGTAACCTAAAAGGCTAAGTGGTATTGATACTTCAATATATTGATGGGTATAATCCAAACGAAGCTTCGGCAAAACGTTCGGCTTTGGCTAAAATCAGGCTGAAAGTTTTGGCGAAGCTGAATGTTCAACTTACTGAGTATTATTTACTGACTATTTTTTTATTTAAATCATGCACACGTACAATTCTGCAAAAAAGACTGGTATTAAAAAAAAACTTCAACGCAATGGAGATGGGCACATGAGAAATGTAATATAGGTTAATTTTGGGGGCCAAATTGGAAAACTAAAAAAAAAATGTTTCAAGTACATCATGTGACGTATCAAATGAAAGGGCTTGTTATGAGAAATACAAATATATTTTTTTATAATTTTAAAATGCATAGTTTAATAGATATTAAAGAAAATATACGAAAATCGAGCATTCGCCCCCCCCTTATTTTAGTTTCCAGTTGCACCATACGCTGTGTATTATTCTTAAATAATTTGGACGTGTGTGCTTAATTCTGTATGTAAATATATACTTATTAGTTACATAAGAACATTACACGTATTTTGTGGTTTTGAGAGTATAAATTGCAGGTGTGATGCGATGATGTCTTTTCGTCTTGTATAGTCAGATTTTTTTATATAGAAGATTTTGTTCAGTTACAATTTGCTATTGGGATTTGAGGCTAATATCTGGTGGCATAAAATTAAAGTACCTACCTATAGCAAAATAAACATAAATACCGACATTTGTTCTGCAAATTGAAATATATATATGCTTAAAACAGTTGCCGTAACAACATATTAAAATTTGAACCTTGAACTAATAATATAAATTTCGTCGGGTACATGACACGTTTAGGGTGATCTGCCCCTTTAATACTGACCAATCGATCTGCAAATAGTATAATGGCATTATTGGATTCACCGACAAGCTATACAAACAATTTCAGCCTTGAAGCAATAATAATTGTGACCATTTTTTTGTTACATGTTGGGGGCGGTCTGCATCCCTCCCATACCGCTATCTATGAAAATCCCTTACTCAGGGCACTGTAATATGCCTCCCTCAACATCTTCACAAAAATAAGGCCTTGAATAAATAACACCAAGAAAATTGTCACTAGCTCTCGGTCTATATGGAAAATGTTTACTTACCACACTTGTGTTTTGAAAACACTTTCAATACACCTGCCTGTTAACTGACCCATTCCTACATACACGCATGTAAAGTAGATATTTTATAGTGGGTATAGCAAAAAAAAGTATTCTTTTGGGGAAAGTGTGACTATATAATATTATCTCTCGCATACAATGTGTACTTGTATATGGGTGTGTATTTTATACTACATAATTACGTGTGGTGTAGTTTTAAGTATTGTTGTATATATAGGGTTTAATTTCATTCACGTGTTTCGTTTGTTACGGTTTCCGGACAACCACATCCGATTGTGAGACGGCGATAAGATGTGGCGCATTGCGCATGCAGACTTGTGCAAACTATTCGTCAAACAACACTGTTTTATCTTAAGAGAATAACAGATGGAAGAGCAACCAGGATTGAATCTGAATCCTATTGTGAACTGACATGTGGGTGTGGCTTCAAAAACATGGCCGACAAAAAATTGCATTTTTAAAAAAATCACAAATGTGATAGTAGTTTTGACGATTAAAATGCTATTAAATTTAAGTGACTTAATATCTTAGGTTGGTGATAGCCCAAATTAAAACAAGCCGTGAGGTGGGTCGTTTATTAGGACTAAAGTGCGACCCTTGAGGTCCACACGACGAACTTCCCAGTTTGATAAATATTTAATAATAATAATTAAATCAGATATTACACAGAAAAGTAATCATTAATAGTCCTGTTTTTTTTTTTGATAGACGCTAATGACCTTAGCTGCCGAGCGACTATAATGTACAATCAATAAATCGCATCTCTATGTATATTTTGTTAACGTTTTGCATTCTTATTTTTTTTTTTTTGGTCGCTGCAAATAAATTACTATCTATCTATATATTTCACCCGGACAAGATATTCTAATAGTGTAATAGCGGACTGTCCCAGTGAATCCCGAACATCTGGGAACTCCGGGTCCTGAACTATGAGCGGCCGTAAAAAAATAAGTTAAACACGCCTAACGCGTGTTTAGATATAAACAGCAGTTGTGTACCTCTGTTAGTAGAGTTTCCTTCATTTATAAATAATTCCACGGTCAAGTCCACAAACAATGAGCACTTATTGTTTTATCTTTCAGATAAAATTAATTATCTAATTTCCCTCTCCGTTAGTTTATTCTTCGTTGCTTTTAAAACACAATAAGGAAAGTTAAATAATCTAATTTGTCTTCCATCATTGGCTCGTTGATGTTAACTTAAAGAGGGCTTTGACTGTCCTCCAGACTTGAATGAAGGCTGTAGTGAAGTATCATTATATTGTAGATTATAGACGCGTCGACAACTCAGATCATTAGCGTCTTCAACACAACAATTAATAATCCATTTGTGTATTAGAATCTGCCAGCCGGCATACACAAACCGACTGGCACGAGCTCGGGCTCCTGGGAGCGCTAATTCCCAAAGAACATTTGAATGCGATTGCGAGAATTACAACTAGTAATTACATTCCAATGCTCCCCCTGGGGGGATAGTACGTAGTATCGTTTAGAGAAGATAATTTCTGCGCACAAACGAGTTTTGGGTCGAACTGGTCTATATTTTCTAACAAGGGATGGTCCTGTGAATGCCAGTCGAGACGCACCATTGATCACACCTTGTAATGACGCTATACTATCTTCTCTAAGCGATACTACTCTAATTATAAGGAGTACAGTGTGGTCCAGTGGTTAGCGTCGCGGCCTCTGGATCAGATTGTTGTGGGTTCGAATCCCGCCTTCGCTCATTGATGTTTTCTGATGTCATTTAGTTTTAAGTTAATTGTTGTTTAATGTAATCAGAACGCTAATGACAGCTAAGTTGTCGACGCGTCTTATCTTCTCTAAGCAATACTACTCTAATTATAAGGAGTACAGTGTGGTTCAGTGGTTAGCGTCGCGGCTTCTAGATCAGATAGTTGCGGATTCGAACCCCGCCTTTGCTCATGGATGTTTTGTGATGTCATTTAGTTTTAAGTTAATTGTTATTTAATGTAATCAAGACGCTAATGACAGCTAAGTTTTCGACGCGTCTATAATTTACATTAAATAAAATCTAATTATAAGCAAAGTATGAAAAACCTGCATTCCAACTTCCACAAGGCAAAGTATTTTATTTAAAAATATTTTGAACTTTCAAATCATCATGGGCAAATGAGATTGAGAGTACTTTCGTTTTTTCATTCTCAATTTTTTTTAAGTGGAACTTTTTTAGTTGCGATGAGATAAACTTCGTTTAGCAGTGAAACGAAAAAAATCAAAAACGGCGCTGTCAGGAGTGGAGGAAATGGAATGAACTGCTAGTGGGAACCCGATCGGGATTGGCTGTCAAGTAGTGCGTTTTTATTTCTTTATTTAGTAAAGGCTACGAACAACCACAATTACTACATTAATATTTTCATTTTCTTACGTTCGCAATGACTTAAAAAAGAAATTGTTCCCTAATCCACTTATTCTATATGACCTATTCATAAACACCTCCAGGCCTTAAAAATGAAGTGAATAATAAACAAACACTGGGTGCTAACAATCTTTCCTTTTATAACCCGGGGGGGGGGGAAGCAACGCAAAGTGGTCCGGTCGTATACTACCTTGTTAACCGACTTCAAAAAAAGGAGGTTTCTCAATTCGACCGTATATATTTTTTATGTGGTTATGTTTTATGTATGTTCGCGGATAACTTCGTCGTTTATGAACCGATTTTGAAAATTTTTATTTGAAAGGATATACTTCCCCATAGAAATTTCATCAAAATCGGTTCAGTAGTTCGGCTGATTTTTTAATAACAGTAAGTAACGGCGTGTGATTCTTTAAGGTAAGTGTTACTTTTTGACACTAAAAAGTAAAAAATAAAAAACTTTTTAACAAAAAAAAACCTCCTTCAAAAACGCACTAAAAAGAGGAAAATAATGAAATTTTGAGGTCTGTGCCAATTAAAATCGGTTAAATTAAAGTCGGTTAAAAAGTATAGTATAGTGATTAATATCTTCTTTTTTTAACCAACTTCATATTTTAATTGGCACAGACCTCAAAATGTCAATATTTTCCTCTTTTTAGTGTCTTTTTGAAGGAGGTTTTTTTTTGTTAAAAAGTTTTTTTATTGGTAGCAGAGCGTAATTAGTGATACATTGACCCTCCATTTATTTATAAAATATAGAAATGAGAGGTTAATGTGACACTATTTTATTGAAGTTTGAGAAGCACTGATCAACAACATCTCAGACTGTGTCTGCATTCAAAAATCCAGTTTCCACCGGAAGTAAAGACATATTTTAACCCTTTAGTCATGTAGAAAGAATCTAAAAAAACAAACTATTAACTAGATAATACATGTCCCATACGCTGGAATGATTTATATAAAGAAACCAGTATTTTAAACGGCAAAAATATACGCGTAAGCAGGTACTAATACATTTTATTAATGAAATATGTGGGTGAATAATTAGTAAAAATCCCGGTAAATAATTACCTAAACAAGCCGTTCAACATCGACTTAATTAGTTACTTTATTGATTGTAATTTACTCAGACTGTTTTTATTACCAACTGTGATATTTATGCACTAAAACGTACGACCATATTTCATACTTTGCTATACAGCATACCAACTGAGGAAATTATAATCGGTTAATTAATTTGTTTACGGCGCGACTCGCAACATTGAAAAATATCTGTTCGAGATTTATTACGTTTCCATATTTCAACCTGTTTTTTTTATATTTATTTACTGTAGCTTGTTTTTGTAGGTGAAGAAATTGTAAAAATTACTTTTATGAAGTCAGTACAAATACCTAACTTGTATACTTATACAGTCACACAGTGCGTATAAATAAATTCTATCTATCTATCTATAAACTCTAAAATATCCCAGATCATCGGCGGCGAAAACCCTCTTATAGGGGTTAACCTTATTTTTAACGCGTATCTTTATTCATAATCGTTTAGCCCCACCTCTTTCCGGAATACCGTCATCACCTTTTTTTTAAATGTCACATCCCATTTTTTGAAGATTTGTATAGATTATCAAATTTTGATTTTAGGAATATACCGTTATTATTATTAACTGCGTTAAAAGTGAATACAAAAATCCAAATTTACAAAAAAGTGGGTGTGTGCTTATGACCATACGACAGAAGTGAAAACTTGATTATATGCAAAACATACATATAGTATTATAATATTATTTTATTATTTATAATACGTAATAATAAAAATGTAATTCTTGCAACGATGCACTCCTTGTTAGACAGTAAACGTGGCTGATGACGACTGGACCCGAGTATACACGATTCAGCGTCACCGACCCGAGCGTGACGGTTCACTTTCGTTCACTATTCAGAAAGAACGCAAAGTGCGCCTAAAGAAGTTTTCACTTCAAAAATTCTTCTTTTGTTAATGCATTTAAAAAATAATGCCATACCAATACTTATGTTATAGACGCCTCTCGATTACTTTTTATGGGGCTATGTTAAGTCATTGGTTTATGCCAACAAACTAGCAACTCTTGAGGCATTGGAAGCCAATATTCAAGCCACCATTGACGCCATACAGCCAGATTTATTGGAAAAAGTAGTGAAAAATTGGACTGATCGAATGGACTATGTAACTCGTAGCCGCGGCGGACATTTGCCGGAAATCATATTTAAAAAATAAATGCCATGAAATTATCCAGCAGATTGTAATAATAAAAAAATTATTCCAACAATTTTTCTGTCTTGTATTATTATTTAAAGTTCTCAAGCTCTTAAAAAAACACCCTTTATTTATTGTTTTGTTTGTTTGTTTGTTTTTTGTCAAGTGTTCGATGATTTCGTCTGCAGGCATTCTTCTGACCAATGCACATTGAAATAACCATTTCCCCCCCTCTGTCATAATAAACTAATGACTCAATTATAAATGCAAGGAACGTTTTTCGAGACGCATTAATGAATTATTTTAAATTATTAATTATTATTATAAAATGCCAACGTGACCGATGCAATGCTAACTGGTGATTAATTGCGGTCTGTTAAGATTCTTGTCCGATGGCATTCTTCATCTTGGACATAAATTGCAGCCGCTGTTTTTCCATCATTCTGTTTTGTCGAAAAAACACGCCGATACCGATGAAAATTGGGTGTGTCAAGACAAACAATAAAATAACTTGAGATAGGCCTTTGGATGAACTGTATTTGTACTCCCCTAAAATATAGAAAAATGGTTCGAATGATTCAATTTGAAATGCATTTCGTGCGCTGATAAATTTCAAAATGTTTACCAAATTTGGATGATAGACCTTTGGATAGATTGCATTTGCACTCCCCAAAAACATAGTAAAATGGTTTGAATGTAAACCAAATTTGGATGATATTTCAAACTTATAGGCATAAGTGCATCAAAATTTTTAACACTTTTAACGATATTTTCCTTATCTTCTTCGAACCTTGGATGGTGAATTAATTAACGGCGCTTTCCTTATCTTCTGCGAACTTTGGATGTTGACATAATATAAGTTGGAGTCTGTAACTAAAATATTTCACTTCGTAAAAAATTAGTTTTGATTTTAGGGTTTTTTATGGGAATAGCAGCCAATTACGCAATATCATGCAATGACGCTATTATACCTTCTCAGGTTTTCAATAAAGATTCTATTCTATTCTATTCTATTAGAAAAAAATCATTTTTATCAACCTATGTCATCATCGGGACTCAAACCCGATTCTTCCACTTTCGCGACGGATGAGCTATCAATTATTGAACTGTGTCACGATTAACAAATTAATTTATTTCTAACTAAGCAGATTTGGCAATCAAATCCCGACGGCGATATATAACTTGATAAAAAATTATTTTTAATATTATTATGTATATGGCTGCTTTTCCAATAAAAAAACCCAAATTTGTATAAATACAACTCATATTAATTAACATTAGTTTTTGAGTTTTGTTTTTCTTTGCCCAGATACTACTCCATATTTAAGAATAGAAGAATTTATTTATTTATTGTAGAGTATAGACGCGTCGATATCTCAAGACTAATTACCCTTGTTGTCGAGCGTCTATAATTCACAATTCATTCGATATCTCAGGTCATTAGCGTCTTTCAACTACACTAAATAACAACTTTCTTAAAACTAAATAACATCACAAAGCGCAGGTGGGATTCGAACCCACGACAGTCTAGTCTAGAGGCTGCGGTACCAAATACGCTATCCACTAGGCTACACTGCCCTCTGAGAACTGAAGAGAAGACATATTAATCAGAATACAGTTTTTTATAGATAATATAATTAATTATCGTTGAATTTCATTTCAATCAAACAGATGAAATATGATGAATCCCAAGAAGGAGAGAGCATTTAAAAAGGTTTTTTTCCCTCTGCCTTTTTAATACAATGATACACTTATTACAGGCGTATAAATGGATCTGCATGTTGTGTATTAATTGTATATATAGTTATACAGCAATTAACACGGCTATTACACAGTTAATAACGTGTTCTATAACAGACTACACGGAGATGATTAGGCGAAATTTTGACGAGTCAGACCTCCTCGTTTTTATATACCTATCTGTGCTATCTTCATATTTGGATCAAACATGGAATAATTCTTCATCGTCTGCAGTGCCGGGTTGATTTTGAATAGACATACGGAGGTATAGTCGGGCCGCTTAACAGATGGAGTGATCACGTGAAAAGCACATGAATAGCTTGCGCCGCAGGCGTGGCCTTCGCATGTAGTTTCGTTCCCGAAAGTTCAAGCAACTAGTGTTACCGTCTAGATCTAGACTTTCTAGACTCTTGCCTAGATTTTCAAGACAAGACAAGACTTGCTTTATCTAGATCAAGACTCTTTCCAAAACAATTTTCAAGAGTCTAGATAAACTAAGTAGTAGTAGGTAAAGTTAACCACTCGCTTAATCTAGACTCTTGAAAATAATCTAAGTGGCAATTTTAATCAATAACTCCGCTTCAACGAATCGTTTAATTGTTGCTAAAATTTTAGTTTTGTTCAAATTCACGTAAATTTTCGTTTGGCATTATAAAAATGCAATGAAAAATTCCATGCAAGTACCGAAGCCTAAGTGCAAGTTTTTTTCTGTCCGATGAACTGTAAATTTTTATCTGCACCGTAAAAAAAATATGATTGGTTTGACAGTGAATTAAAATATGCAGCAATCGAAGATTAATTAAACTGACAAAATATATGTCACCGCTCATCATCGCCTGGTATGAATTGAAGGTGGAAAAGAAGAAGTAGAGAGACATGCTACGGGCGGTCAAAACCTTAATAGCCTGAGACTGACAGCGGCTTCAACGTGAATAAATTACAACCAATATACTTCTGCATGACGAAAGTGAATTAAAAAAAACATTCGTTATTCTGCTGTATCACTGCGCCACCACAAAATATTCTAGGCTCTGGCATTTTTAATGAGATCCAGTGCTCAATTAAATATGCTTCCATTAAAATATAAATTATTATACAAACTTGAATAGTATATTGCAGGTAAGAAATTTGGCGTTTGCAACCAGTGTGAAGTTTCCTGCCCGAGGTACGAGGGCATGCAACCACACGTGTTTCAAACGCCAAGTTTCATACCGAGTAATTGCATATTACGTTTCACAACAACTCTATTGACAATTCGATTTGAGGTACCTACTATTTGGGCGTCGCAAAAATGTTAGATCTGTCAGATTTATGTGGAGTTATGTCTGTCATTTTGACGCTTATGAATATTATATGCGGAATCAATATCGCTCTATCTCCTTCTCAATTTGACGTTTTCGAAAATTATTTTTGTTTGGGACGACTCCCGCCTTTAAAGGGTCGTCTTATGCGTCGTTATACAGGATATTGGAGGTAAGAAACTTGGCGTTTGCAACCAGTGTGAAGTTTTCTGCCCGAGGTACGAGGGCATGCAACCACACGTGTTTCAAACGCCAAGTTTCATACCGAATAATTGCATATTACTTTTCACAACTCTATTGACAATTCGATTTGAGGTACCTACAATTTGGGCGTCGCAAAAATATTAAATCTGTCAGATTTATGTGGAGTTATGTCTGTCATTTTGCCGTTTATGAATATTATATGCGGATTAAATATCGCTCTATCTCCTTCTCAATTTGACGTTTTCGAAAATTATTTTTGTTTAGGACGACTCCCGCCTTTAAAGGGTCGTGTTTGCCGTCGTTATACAAGGTGTCCAGGAAACCTACCGTAAAGACTTTAATCGGTGATAGGTCTGGAAGTCATGTGCTTATGTACGTTATACATAAAATCAAATTGTGGATCATCTGTATGCATCAAAATCGAAGAGTTTTATCGTCCCATCGTTGCATCCATTATATTATTGTATGTTGAAGAACCGTTGGATGCGGCATACATATCATACTTCAATCATTTGATTGGTTGGAATATTGTTTCAGATAACAGGCCAAACACCTCCCGACTTTGATCAACCGATTATTTGCTGAATCACCACATTTTAAAACCATTTAAAACAAGTGCCTGCGTTTTACCGTCTTGAATATCTGTGGTCTAAAGACAACACCGCTTGTATAGAATTTTTGGCAATTTTTTTATATTTTCAGATAGATTTTTTACACATACACTTTTTATTAACTTCACTTGTCATATCAATGGTAGAAGAATAAATTATAATTTAAAAAAACTAAAAAACACGCTTTAATGAACTAAAAAGTAAAAAATAATTAATTTTATTGTAAAAAAGCGTGGGATTGTATGAAAATATGATACAAAGCACCCCACGCTTTTTTACAATAAAATTAATTATTTTTTACTTTTTAGTTCATTAAAGCGTGTTTTTTAGTTTTTTTAAATTATAATTTATTTTTGCTTTTTAGTCCTGGAGGTCCTGGTCAGGATAATGGGACAAACTTATGGAATTATTGTATTGTAATCGGTCCTTGATAAGTGTGCAAAGTTTCAGTTCAATCTGAAGTTTTTTGCTTTTTTTTTTTTAGTCCTGGAGATCCTGGTCAGGATAATGGGACAAACTTATGGAATTATTGTATTGTCGTCGGTCCTTGATAAGTGTGCAAAGTTTAAACTAAATCTGACCGTTCAAAGTTGGTCAAAATCAAGTTCAAAGAAGTCGGTTACAAACTGACAAACAAGCAAGCACACAAGCAAGCAAGCACGCAAACATACAGGTGAAGCTAATATAAGCGTGTTATATACGGGAACCCTCTACTGCATATATGAGTTCCTTAAAAAAATTGGGTTTGAGCTTTCAAACATAATTTATGTCAAATTCGTTATGGTAACACTTATAGTTCAGGAGTCAAAAGGCTGTGGACAGCTTGGTGTAATGATTAGCGTGCTGGCGACAATCGTGGGTTCGAATGCTACCTCCGCTCATGATTGTTTTGTGATGCTGTTTTAATTTGATGATTAGACGCTAATGAGCTTAGTTGTCGAGCGTCTATAATCTACAATAAATTAAAATAGAAGGCTGTGACAGAATAGTGAGAACGGTTTTATGCTTCAGATACGGAACCCAAAAAGACGAACCGAAGTCATTCTGACTCTATTTGTATGACGTTACCATGACTCCTCAATTTTAAAAGTTCTTAGCTTCTAACTTGAAAATTACCAATTGGATTCTCAATTTATTCTTAAAAAATTGCGACCGTGAATAAGGACCATACAACTCTAGCAGTTGGTGGCTTTTAATTAAAAAAAAGAATGATGATTTATTAAATGGAACATGTCAAATGATTTGATGTATCTATTTTCTTCGGTCAGAAAGATCGACAGTTTCAGAAATTGAAGTGAATGAAATTATTACAGCTGCCAATATCCTGTTTGCCCGAAGCTGGTAGAAGATGAGTTTCGTTTTTCATTAATAAATTAAATAATAAATCATTAACGTTCAATTTTTTCTCGCGTTGCTACTTTGTCTACTGCAAATAGATAATTATAGTTAGTTGGCGGTACGGTGGATGCATTCAGTTTATTCAAGAGTTGATTGCTTGATTGACTATGCCAAGCGTGTCTATAAATCTGCATGTCAACTCGTGTCTTCTTCGTCTTGTGCGCAGAACAAAAACAAAAGCCGAATGACGACGACAGACGTGAAGTTGTTGATGAACGTTTATTGGTCGTTCGTGCTTCACAACAAGTTTAGCCAATCAAAATCGTACTCGTGTAAGTTAAATCTCATTTCGTTAAAGACAATAACTTATTTACACCGCTGTGAAAAATAAAAGCTATTTTTAACACGCTTTTATTAGCTTCACCTGTATGCTTGCTTGCGGGCTTGCGTGCGTGCTTGCTTGTTTGTCAGTTTGTAACCGACTTCTTTGAACTTGATTTTGACCAACTTTGAACGGTCAGATTTAGTTTAAACTTTGCACACTTATCAAGGACCGATGACAATACAATAATTCCATAAGTTTGTCCCATTATCCTGACCAGGATCTCCAGGACTAAAAAGCAAAAATAAATTATAATTTAAAAAAACTAAAAAACACGCTTTAATGAACTAAAAAGTAAAAAATAATTAATTTTATTGTAAAAAAGCGTGGGGTGCTTTGTATCATATTTTCATACTACCCCACGCTTTTTTACAATAAAATTAATTATTTTTTACTTTTTAGTTCATTAAAGCGTGTTTTTTAGTTTTTTTAAATTATAATTTTTATCGAAACAAATAGCTTGAATCAGCAACTTGTGCAGCAACTACGACTACGACAAACCGTTATAGACCGAGAGCTATAGGGACAATTTTTTGGTGTTATTTATTCAAGGCCTTATTTTTGTGAAGATGTTGAGGGAGGCATATTAAAAAGTCCTGAGTAATGGATTTTGCTAGATAGCGGTATGGGAGGGATGCAGACGACCCCCAACATGTAACAAAAAAAATGGTTACAATTATTATTGCTTCAAGGTTGAAATTGTTTGTATAGCTTGTCGGTGACCCAATAATGCCATTATAATATTTGCAGATCGATTGGTCAGTATTAAAGGAGTGGCAGATCACCCTAAACGTGTCATGTGCCCGACGAAATTTATATTATTAGTTCAAGGTTCAAATTTTAAAATAACATTGAAAAATACGCACTTTTGGGAATTTTTTTCTTATAGAAAAAGCTTCCGAAAAATTCTCAAAAAAATTGTTGTATTATATATTTGAAACGATTGCAACCCTCAAAAAAAATGTGGAACTACCCAATTATTTTACACGCTGCTGTAAAATTGACATTGATTTTGTAAATTTCATCCTTTATGTTCTCGCTGAAATAAAAATTAAAATAAATCCGGCAGTAGGCGCGCGTTTATAAAATGGGATATAGCGATTGCAGTGTTTTGTTTCATTTCTTTTGTTTCAGTGTGGTATTCACAGTATCAGATATTTACAGTATATAGTTTGATGTTTATGTTCGGTATTGTAATTGAAAAATACCGCAAACGTTTTGGTCGATTATTGCCGGTTTAATTGGTATATATTTTTATATAACAGGCGTAACGCCTCGCTCTACACGGTTCTTCGACGGACATGCATTCTCCTATATTCCCACGTGTGATACAGAATCGGACTCTTCGTGTTAAACTCGTCGGAAATATCGACTGTGTATTTTCTTGATAAACAGCTGTGGTGATGGACTTCAGTATTTTTCAAGCTTCTTGAATACGCGACCCCTTTACAAGCATAAACAAGCCGTGAGGTGGGTCGTTTATTAGGACTAAAGTGCGACCCTTGAGGTCCACACGACGAACTTCCCAGTTTGATCAATATTTAATAATAATAACTAAATTAGATATTACACAGAAAAGTAATCATTTTTATCATTAAAACATAATTATTATTTATTTTTGACAATAATTTAAAAAAAAAACGGCTGAACCGATTTTTATAAAATTTATTTCGGATCAAAATGACGTTAACACGCCTCGATTGACACCCTTACGATGTCGATATATTTTTTTATTCGCGAGATATTGTGTAAAATCTACTTTTTTGGAGTCTATTTGGTTAAGAAAAAAGAACTGCTGAACCGATTTTGAAAAAATTTCTTTCAGATCATATTTACGTTAATTCGCGTCGATTGGCACCCTAACGTAGTCGAAAATAGTGTAGTGACCTTGAAACATAAAAATTTGTTATACATTTTGATTTCGATTTTCGGACCCATTACAAATAACTGAAATTGCTATATTTTTATTGTAGTGTAGGACCTACAAACCCTTGCTTTTTACTTTTACCTGCCTGCCTCAGTCAAATAAAAAGAACTGATAAATTCTCTACTAAAAGCTCGACTTATAAAAACAGCTGTTTTATTAAATTTATAAATAACACTGAATTAGGTTACGTAATTCGATTTATGATATTTAAATTCAACAAGACAAATCACGGTTGTAAATCACATCTAGTTTAAGAGAAACGTTTAAAGCAATTAAAATAAACCATTAATTACAAATTATTTAGAGGTTTTATAATGTAGACGGATTTACAATTTTACATCCGCTATTAATTTTATAAAATGTAATCTGCGTTCTTTGCGTTGATAAAGATGGTTGACATATCATCTTACATCTACATATAAAATACGTTTATATCTTTGTTTCAGATAAATTTCGTATCTTTTATTTTTATTGACGAGATTTAATTTTGTTGGCATAATGCTCGGTTGCAGAAAGCATTGTCAGAAATTCTGATTTGACAATGACCTTAGATTGTGACCACACATATTTCTCCATAAGAACAGCATTGTAGAATTTTAAATCGATCCTGCTTGTAAAGTAATTGATCAATTGAAACAATTTTTTTTATAACTCCTGCTTCTAAAGTTCAATATACGAGCACTGTGAGGCGGGCGTAAAGAGGCGTATTTTAGTCACCGTGCGTGAAAGTCCAAAGCGTGTGTGAAAGTACCGTCACAGTGCGTAAAAGTCCAAAGCGTGCGTGAAAGTACAAACTCTACATCTTATAAATTCGAAATTTCCGCACTTTATACAATACAAACACTTACTGGCTATCGATCGATGTGTTTCTATATATAGTATCGCGCATACAAAGTCCACATCATGAGAGAGTCATGTTTTTAATGATTTATACAGAAGTTAACAACTTTAATAAAAATAAACTAAATCGTAACTTAGTCTGTAATTGTAAAGTTCTAAGGACTATAGAAGAGCGAATTTTCCGTTTTCATAATTTTTTTTTCTCTATTAAACTTTAGAAGCAGTCGTTATAAAAAATTATGTTCGATACGTCCGCTTAAAGTAAGATATCTAGTAGGCTTAAATTGAGGCACTCGCCACTCGCTAAAGGGACTGACGCATATACAACGAGATCTCGTGCGCTTACCCCCACTCGCCTAACGGCTCGTGGGGGTATACAGCGCACTCGATCTGGTTGTGTATGCGTCAGTCCCTTAGCTCGTATCTCAATTTAAGCCTAGTAGAATACCTCACTTTACGCACACGTATCGAAAATAACTATTTTTAGTTTGTACAATTTCCACTTCAAAACAACATTTTTCTACGCATTTTAGATCAAAATTTAGTTTGAAAAGCGATATTTTTCTATGTATAGATCAATTATTTATTATTGTGTGAACACAATTTAATATTCTACATGTCGACAGGGAATTTCACTATGGTCCTGCATATGCTTAAAAACTGTTATTACATGATCACAATCTAAAGTAATTGTCAAATCAAATTTTCTGACAATGCTTTCTGCAACCGAGCATAAGAGTATTCTTTGCATGGAAAAACTTAACAACTTTTTAATAATTACGTAATTTTTGACACGTAGAATTCCCTTGTGGACAACATTTGAACTAAATATAACAAATTAGGTAATTATATGAACTTGCGGAGAAGGCAGCTTGGTGTATTGGTTAGCGTGCTGGCCAATGAATGTTTTGTGATGGATGTCATGGATGTTTTGTGATGTCGTTTAGTTTTAATTGATGTTGTTATTTGATGTAATTAAAACTCCAGTGACCTTAGTTGTCGAGCATCCATAATCTACTAAAAATATATATGAGCTTGGAACCCATTTATTGAAAACAAGTTTAAATAATGGCCGGTGTACACGCATTTTGTGAATCCACAATTATTATTGTATTTGTTATTATGATTAGATCATGATTATATTTACGATTACATCGAAACCATGTATGCAGTTCAACTACTTAGTACTGTCCCCAGACATAGGGCACACGCTCGAGGAGACTCGAATATCTCCCCACCGTACAATGTTTCCGGTGATTCTCAACCAAGGTACCCGAAAGACTCCTCCGTCACTGGAATGATACAAAATAGTACAGTTGAACTTCCCGAGGTCGAACTTCCATAACGTGAATTATTCTCTATGTCGAATTTTTATCATGAATCTTGATGTTTGGATCCATTTTTTTGTATTTTTTTATGAGTATTTTCTACCGAAAGTTACCCCCTGCACTCTTCGTCTCAACTTCTTTCCCATCGCCTAAAAACTGTTACCGCTCTCCCTACGCCATTAAAGTTAAAGGGTTCGGGTAAACGTCAAATGAAGGACCAAGAATCACACTACAGATCCTACAGGCAAAAAATTGAAGAAAAAAAATTTCCTGGAAAAACTTTACAACTTTTCAAAAATTACGTAAGCTTTCACACGTAGCCAAAACTTTTTCCGAACGCTAATAACCTCAGTTGTCGGACGTCTATAATTTACAATTCAAAACTTTTTCCAAAAAATTCGCTTGTAGGATTTATAGTGTGATTCTTGGTCCTTCATTTGGCGCTTACCCGAACACTTACTTTAAAAATAGCGTCGGGAAAGCGGTAACCATTTTTAGTCGAGGTGAAAGGATTTGAGATGAAGAGTACAGGAGATAACTTTCGGTAGAGAATACTCTTTGTCTAAATATATCTATTACAGTCAGCAAGTCAACGCTCGGGACATCTGGCGTCGGGGCGCTTTAACAGATGTAAAAAAATCTAGTTTTTTGTAAAAACTGAAATTTGGCACAGGGTTAATTTATTGAGTATTATTTATAAAAAATTCGACTGATGACCAGTCCTATACTTCCCACCTATAGTAAATATTTGCAAAAAATAAACACTCTTTTTTTATTCTTTGAAAAAAAGCATAGCCCTCTTTTTTGTTTAGTGGACTACTAATGGCTAGCTTAATATAGCAAAAATCATGGTTACCTTGATTTACGGACAATTTTTATTTTTTTTTTCTCGAAAACTGTACATTTTACAGAAAAAAAATATTTACATTTTTTTCATATTATAACATCTAGAATTCATTTATATTTTTTTTTACCTATGTTAATACGTGACATTGAGAACGTTTTTTTTTAATATCTCAGGATCCACTGAACCGATTTGACTCAAAATCTAATCAGATCTAAGTTAAAGGCTGATAAACACAATAGAACAATCGGCATGGCCGTATGTTGTTTTGATAGAACCGACCTAGTCAGCAGTCGGTAGAAGTTCGAAACTTCTACCGACCGTTGACTAGATCGGTTTTTTAAAATTTAACTAAGTAAGTGCTCATGGAATTTTGTTCTCATGGTATCGTGAGTGTAAAAAGTTTGAGAAGCTCTGATTTATCCGTTTGAACAGGATAATATGTCAGCACGCAACACAAGTTCAACGTATTGAATGATGATACACTTTAAAAACTTGTCGCGTCAGGGGTACCACAACTTTTCAACATTTGATCGTAATTTTTTTATACAGGACGTGCAAGAAACAAACTTTTACTTTATATTTTAAATGTAAACAAATTGGAAAAAATCGAGTTTATTTAGATTTAGATTGCGTATTGATGAACAAATTTCATTCGTCATGTCATTGGCAAAACTCGTGTCATGGAAACCCGACTGCTAGTCTGAGCTGCACGAGCTAATTTCCGTTAGAAAGAAAATTCCAAATCCGAGGAAATGTTCTGTCTTTGTCACGCTCATTATAGGCTCTACAAAGTGTGCCGTGAAAATTTTGAAAACAGAGGCGCTGTCCACGTAGCAGCTTGGATATAACCATAGCGATCAGATAACAACTAACAAGAAAAAGTCAGAGAGAGATAGACGCTTTCCTCGTTATTCATGCCTTCTCTATATCCAGCGCATTTGGATGCGCAGTAACTAAGCACTCCATATTATGTAATAACTCGATGTTGAAAAGGGAGAGAGAGGGAGAGTCCTATACTTCCCACCTAGTAAATATTTGCAAAAAATAAACACTCTTTTTTTATTCTTTGAAAAAAAGCATGGCCCTCTTTTTTGTTTAGTGATCTACTGATGGCCGCTAGTAATATAGCAAAAATCATGGTTACCTTGATTTACGTACAATTTTCTTTTTTTAGTAAAATATTTTTTTTTCTCGAAAACTACATTTTAGAGAAAAATATATTTACATTTTTTTCATATTATAACATCTAGAATTCATTTATATTTTTTTTTACCTATGTTAATACGTGACATTGAGAACGCTTTTTTTAATATCTCAGGATCCACTGAACCGATTTGACTCAAAATCTGATCAGATCTAAGTTAAAGGCTGATAAACACAATATAACAATCGGTATGGTCGTATGTTGTTCCGTTTTTACGATATCGAAGGCGAAAAATTGACCACACACACACACACACATACAGACATCAGTCAGAAAATGATCTTAAACGATTGCTAGGGTCTCAAAACGTGAAGATCTGTTAAAATCTCGAAATATTTTTTTCGGACTAAATCCATTACTTCCCTACCATAGTAGAGGTGGGAAGTAAAAATAGAAGAACTGTTCTCTTCTCCATCTCTATGTTTTGCATCTACACTTTTTTGGTTGGCTTCCCTATTCTATCTATGATATTTCTATGATAAATATACTGTATACTAACCATAAACATTTTGAGTATCGGTGATACATCTCATCCCTCATTTTAGTACCAGGCGGTGCGCGATCAAAAAACATCAATTGAAGTTCTAAAATATTGGATTGTGAATGCAAAAAGACGGTTGTATCACAGAAACAATCACTGCATATGTACGACCTGGTGCAGTGGCGTGCTAGACAGATCAGAAAGGCATCTAACAAACTAATAAATAGTCATATACTTAATAAACATTTTTTCTTACGTTTTTTTACTTTAATGCATATAAATTAATCATAACTACAAATAATATTTAAAATAGTAACGGGAAATCTGTCTGGAATTTAGTTCTCTTGCTCCCCCAGGGGGCACATAGAAATGTAGTTGTTCTCGCAATAATATTGCATTCCAATGTTTTTTGGGAATTGTAGGCGTTCCCAGGAGCCCGAGCTCGTACCAGTCGGTTTGTACGGGAAGTGCTTCAAATTTTTTTCACAATTTCTTAACACTAATGTCGGGTTTATCTTACATTTAACACGCTGTTTTGTTAATCGCTGTTAAATTTTTACACATAAAACATACGAAGTAACCATTTAAATAACAGCGAATTAACAAAACAGCGTGATTAAAATGTATGATAAACCCGACTTAATAATGTTGGAATGTCGGGTTTATCATACATTTAACACGCTGTTTTGTTAATCGCTGTTAAATTTTTACACATAAAACATACGAAGTAACCATTTAAATAACAGCGAATAAACAAAACAGCGTGATTAAAATGTATGATAAACCCGACATAATAATGTCGGGTTTATCATACATTTAACACGCTGTTTTGTTAATCGCTGTTAAATTTTTACACATAAAACATGAAGTAACCATTTAAATAACAGCGAATTAACAAAACAGCGTGATCAAAATGTATGATAAACCCGACATTAGTATTTTATATGTTTAATCGAAATCGGTTGTAAATTTTAGGAGCTATCATGGTGCTGTGACAGATAAAATTATAAGGGTTCCTAGTGGCTACAGAAAACCATCTAAAACTCTATGTATAGAAATAAATAATCGATATCAAAATGCAACTTTGAATTTATTAAACACCGTTTTTTCTCTTTTCATTGGTTTCAAAAATTAAATTGTGTTTTAAAGACCACCAACGGTTAAGGTTATTTGGGCCTAGCGCCAATTCATATTTTTAATTAATTTTTTTTAACAATAAATTGAAAATCCTATTGACACTTTTACCAGCTCTCGGGCTAGAACCCGGGAACTGGGGACTTGTAATAGAGGAACCATAGCAACGCCATGTAAACAACAGCACTGCTACATACTCGGCCATTCTCAAGCCCTTTCATTGGTTTCATTTCAAATGAAATTGGTTAACTTTTCAGAGCGTGAACGCGATTTGAAACTTTTTACAGTATATCATTATTAATGGGTAGTTATAGACCAAAATTTGCATATATATTATTGTGATTTTATTTTACATGCAGGAAATGAGTTTCAAATGAAATGTTCGGGGAAATTGGAAAATGCATATGGAAAGTTAATAGTTTATTACCGTAATTTATATTGTATAATACTATACATTGCGATTACTTTTTATGCAAAATCAATTTATTCATAATATCGTTGTTGATACATAAATACCAATTCTTAATGGATTTAGGGTAGAAGCACCAGTTCCCTACCACTTTAATATTTATAGTTAAGTGAATAAATTATTACATAATGAGCCATTTTATACTGAGCAATCCACGAGAAGCAACATTTGTGGTAGGGACAAACATTATTTATTCCCCATTAGTGTTGTGTCATTTTAGTGGTATAACTTAATAATTTAACAAGCCGTGAGGTGGGTCGTTTATTAGGACTAAAGTGCGACCCTTGAGGTCCACACGACGAACTTCCCAGTTTGATAAATATTTAATAATAATAATTAAATTAGATATTACACAGAAAAGTAATCATTTTAATCATTAAAACATCAATAATTAAAAAAAAAAAAAAAAAAAAAAAAACTGCTGAACCGATTTTTATAAAATTTATGTCGGACCAAAATGACGTTAACACGCCTCGATTGATACCCTTACGAAGTCGATATAATTTTTTATTCGCGAGATATTGTGAAAAATCTACTTTTTTGGAGGTTATTTGGTTAAGAAAAAAGAACGGCTGAACCGATTTTGAAAAAATTTCTTTCAGATCATATTTACGTTAATACGCGTCGATTGGCACCCTAACGTAGTCGATATCATTTTTCATTCTCGAGATTTCGTCTTTGAAAGAAATGGACACATACGTACGTACGTACGTACGTACGTACACACACACACACACACACACACAGACATCTTTCTAAAAGTAGTGTAAAAATAGTGTAGTGACCTTGAAACATTAAAATTTTTTTTTTTTTTGATTTCGATTTTCGGACCCATTACAATAACTTCCAGTGGGAAGTTAATAATTATAATAACTTAACAATTAAGTTATACCACTAAAATGACACGACACTAATGGGGAATAAATAATGTTTGTCCCTACATAGTCCCTAATAGTTAATTTTATACAAAAAAGCTGAGGACCACTGAATTATTCATAACATTTTTGTGTGTATTACGCATTTTACATAACACAGTTTTATTAACTATACTTTGTCCAATATTATTGAAATTTGAAAGTGTTACATAATATTAGACGAAATGAATGTCATTTAGTATTTTATTTCAGTTGTAAAATATTTATTTGATAGAACTGTAGCATTTGTAATACAATTACATTTTGTATAGTGATTATTATTTAAAAGTGTTACTGTGATATTTTTGTTCCTAAAATATTGTAGAAAGTGATTTAATATTCCAAATTTTACGGACACTAAATTAAAATTTGGATAGTAGGACTCTACAAACCTTAATTTCTAGTGCGCGTTGTGTAATTACGTTGGCATCTCGTGCTAAAAACATTATATCGCATTTGCCGCTCACCTTAAATAAGGGACGATACTTTATGAACTCTACCGAATATTATTACATCTGAACTATGTCTAAGCCCACAACTGGAAGTTTTAGAAGGTGTATTTTATATTACAAATTATTTATTACTAAAATACTAAAATTGTATTTTTAATTAATTCCACCTTTGGTTTCAAAAACATTATAATTATTGTCAAAGAAAGAATATAACAAAAAAAAAATATATAAATAAATATCATGTATAGAATTTAGAAAAAAAACGCCAAAAATTCTGCGCTGCCATCAGGTCTCAAACCGAGGTTCCTATGCATAGAACGCAAAGACGTAACCACTGCGCTATGAGTCGAAGTGATGTAAACGGCCGTTTTTATAATATAAGTATGTTGCGAATTCTTAAGGTATAGGGTTGCGAATTCTTACGGAAGTAGTTTGGACGCTTCACATTTTTTCTGTACCCAGGCAAAGAGTGCCTAACGCGCCTAAGGAAGTTTTCACTTCAAAAATTCACGTCGAAAGTAACTTTAGAATTAAAAATTACGCGGTTCAATAAAAAAATGCAGTAACCTTCTGTCCGCACTAAAATTTTAACGATGTATTTCCGACCAAATATGATTATTTTAGTATGAACTCCTTAAACTTCTAGAAGTTTGATGGTATAGAGTTTTTCAGTAGTGTATAAGAAAAATTATGACGTGGCTAATTACGTAAGTAAGCATAGAAGCCAAAAACCACGTATATTGAAACAAAATATATGAAAAACATTGCTAAAGGTGTTAAGAATGCAAGTCCATAAAATATATCTTGTAAATTTTTCTTAATATAATTTCTTTTTTTTTTCAGAGATCCTTCACGCTTATCCTTCAGGCATTGGATCACAACAATTACACGGAACCGGGTAAGTTTTTTAAATATTTTATGTAGCATTAATGTTATAAAACTATAGCTGGAACGGAGTGCGTTTGATAAACTTATTAGGCATTTCTGTATAAATAACTAAAAAAAAATAATTAACAAATAGAGAAGATCGCAAATGTTGGTTCAAATAGCCTTCTTTTGCAGTCTTATCTCTTTTAGTTAATGCGTATAGTGTATACCAGGGGTTCCCTAACTGGGCGTCGCGGCGCTATTTTAGGGGAGTCACAATTTCAAAATTTCAGCCCCGATTTGAGAAGTTATGTTCAGAAAAGCAAACTCATCCTTCTCATTAATTGTATTTTTTGTAGATTTTTATGTTTTCTAATTATTAGAATTAGTATCTAAAAAATAATAATTAAGATTCCATATTCTTTGGAGATTTCTGTGAATAATAAAGTAATTTTATGGTCTGCTAGAGCGACACACAGGTATCTTCTTTTTGAAGAGCATAGCAAAAAATTGCAACCTGTAATAGGGAGTCGCAGTTAACAAAAAATTGGAAACCCCTGATGTATACCATGATGCTATCTTCCTCATTTTTCAGAAAAATTTAACATATTTGTACTTCTGTGAGAGCTTATCGATTTCTGCCATTATGTTGCTTTTGATGGGCTATATTATTTTAAATGAAAGATAAACTTAAAAGTAATTCTCGAAAGGGAAAAGATCAATACTTATTTATGATTTTACAATGCAAATTTGAGTGGATACAAACCGCAGTGACATAAAACCAATAATCGTTAAATTAAAAAAAATGTGAGCCGTCGTGGGACGCCTGGCAGATGTGAAACATTTTCAAAACTCTCCCCCTGCGAAAATATAATTAGTGAAAGAATTTTTAGAATTGGTTCAGTAGATCCAGAGATAAGAATTTATTTTATTTTAATTTGTAAATCTGGCAGAAACCATTTTTTTGTGTTTGACTTCAGCGACAGAAAATCGCTCGTGTTATTTAGAGCCTTGTTCTTTTTTCATGTGAATGACGAAATAATGAGATAATTTAGCCTTAACACAACGCGTTTATTTTAAGTTAACTTGATTGTGTACTGTCCATATTATACAATAATAATAATATATTGGTATGTAAATAATGCAATATGATTGACTGTGGGCGGAACATAAACTGTGTTATGACAGCTTTGTTACAAAGTGTTCGACATTTAACGTCAAACGCCGGTCTTAACAATTATATTTATTTGTTGTTTGTTGACGTTTGTGCTGAGTTTGACAAAAGGTTGTATAAACATTTTTATTGACAATTAGAAATTTCAGCCACTAAAATGAGAGTGTCGGCAAAACCTCATGAGGAGGACAGTTTGGTCTAGTGGTTAGCGTGCCGGCCTCTAGATCAGACTGTCGTGGGTTCGAATCCCACCTCCGCTCATGGATGTTTTGTGATGTCATTTAGTTTTAAGAAATTTCTTATTTGATGTAATTAAAATACGCTATATAATGACCTGAGATGTCCACGCGTCTATAATAATCTACAATAAATAAATTACATTATTATTTATTTTTACACGGAAAACTTCATAAAAACTTAAACTTTTACTGTAAAGTTAAACAAATTTGTGATTTTTACATAAAGTAAATTAAAATTACATAATTTGTGTAATATTCCAATAAAGTGTGTAAAAATTACAAAATAAAATGTATAGTTACATATATAAAATGAATGAATACAAAACAAATTAATGTAAAATTAGTAACCACGCATGCGCAATGTGTTTTTATGGAATCTACGCGATGTGGCGATACCTGTTTGCGACGCCATTGTTTCCTTGTGTGCCTATTACCAGATTAATTGCTGGCTACAAATGGACCATCGATAATCTATGTAATCGGCCTTCTCATTTCTTACAGTGTTAAGCGTGACCGATCAGAAGCTCAATCACCTTCCTGCGGACTAGCCTGCTGAGTCTGATTATGTCCTCAATGAGCCTTTGGGAAGGACCTACCGATCATTTTCTTTATCTAAAACCAGGTTCCATAATCAGAGAGATATTATTCGCACACTGTAAGAAATGAGAAGGCCGATTACATAGATTATCGATGGTCCATTTGTAGCGAGCGATTAATCTGGTAATATAGGCACACAAAGAGACAATGGCGGCGCAAACAGGCATCGCCTGCACATCGCGTAGATTCCATAAAAACACATTGCGCATGCGTGGTTACTAATTTTACATTAATTTGTTTTGTATTCATCCATTTTATATATGTAACTATACATTTTATTTTGTAATTTTTACACACTTTATTGGAATATTACACAAATAATGTAATTTTAATTTACTTTATGTAAAAATCACCAATTTCTTTAACTTTACAGTAAAAGTCCAAGTTTTTGTGAAGTTTTCTGTGTAAAAATAAATAATAATGTAAAATCACTTAGAAAATCAAGCGAATTCTACCTTAACTTTCAAAGTATTTTTACATCCATTTTTTACAGTACAGGTCGTTTCATCTATATAACCAAAGATGATTGTCCTTCTGTATAGGCTATAGAGCCGCACATTACAATACGACGTGGGTGGCTGTTTCATCCTCCATTTGGCAAAATGGAGGATGAATTGAGACCCTTGATGTCAAGCCTTAATTTTCCATTCGCTATACTATAGAAAGTGATCTAAGTATAAACGGCTTTCTTTGACCTTTTATGTCATAGATAAAGTGCTCAATTGAAAGTAAAAAGATCTAAAAAACTGCACAAGTACTAAATGCGATTTCACTTTTGACCCGGGCGCATTGACTCTAACACTGTAACGTTTTTGGGGATCTGTCGTCCGTAGATCACCAGAGCCCGGCCGATCGGTTTCCCCCCCTCGCAGCGCTGTACTCGGAGAGAAGATGACCGCGGCGGCCACTCGATCACTGTCTTACGGCCCGATGAACATGAGGATCGGTTGGCAGCATCGCTCTTTGGCCGTAGCTCGCAATGATGCTGCTGCTGCTGCAATGTGGTCTCCCACCTGCTGCGACCATATCCGTGCATTACTTACATGTTAACTTATTACCACGACAAAACATTGGCGTACTGTGATGACACACTATTTTATGTTTATAACAATCCGCGGCTTCGCCCGAGTGGACATAGGAGCACCTTAAATTCATTATACAGACTGTTTTCGGCTGTTTGCCGTCTAGACAAGACAAGACTTTCAAAGTCTTGTCTTGTCTTGAAATATCAAGACAAGACTTCGCTTAAGTCTTTTCTTGAAATATCAAGACTTCATTAAGTCCAAGTCTAGATTAAAAAATTGGACTGATGACCAGTCCTATACTTCTCACCTAGTAAATATTTTCTAAAAATAAACACTCTTTTTTTTATTCTTTGAAAAAAAGCATGGCCCCCTTTTTTGTATGGTGATCTACTCATGGCTAGTGATATAGCAAAAATTATGGTTATCTTGATTTACGTACAATTTTCTTTTTTTCGTAAAATATTTTTTTTCTCGAAAACTATACATTTTAGAGAAAAAAAATATTTGCATTTTTTTCATATTATAACATTCATTTATATTTTTTTTTACCTATGTTAATACGTGGCATTGAGAACGTTTTTTTTAATACCTCAAGATCCACTGAACCGATTTGACTCAAAATCTAATCAGATCTTAGTTAAAGGCTGATAAACACAATAGAACAATCGGCATGGCCGTATGTTGTTCCGTTTTTACGATATCGAAGACGAAAAATTGATCACACACACACACACACACATACGTACAGACATCAGTCAGAAAATGATCTTAAACGATTGCTAGGGTCTCAAAACGTGAAGATCTGTTAAAATCTCGAAATATTTTTTTCGAACTAAATTCATTAGGTACTTCCCTACCATAGTACAGGTGGGAAGTAAAATCTCTTGTCTTGTCTAAAATGAAGACTCTAGAT
This sequence comes from Mongoloraphidia duomilia, assembly GCA_039654895.1. Taxonomy (NCBI): domain Eukaryota; kingdom Metazoa; phylum Arthropoda; class Insecta; order Raphidioptera; family Raphidiidae; genus Mongoloraphidia; species Mongoloraphidia duomilia. Next base: position 8,378,248 of record CM077523.1, read on the forward strand.
TATTTTCAAGAGTCTAGAATAACCGAGTGGTTTATACTTTACCTATAACTACTTAATTTATCTAGACTCTTGAAAATCGTCTAGAGTTTTGGCAAGACTCTTGATCTAGATAAAGCAAGTCTTGTCTTGTCTTGAAAATTTTTTGACAAGACTTTTGCAAATCTTGTCTTGAAAATCTTAGACACAACAAGAGTCTCGAAAGTCTACATCTAGACGACAAAACACTACTATTTATTGAAGTGAATACTTCTTATATGCGTCTCCGAACGCGTTTGCGCAAAGCGTTAAATGATAACGCACGCGTCCCACTACTTTCCATGAAGGGTAGACGCGGGGTACGGGGAGTTCTGGGCTTGGCGTTTGTACCAGTCGGTATATTCGTACTTTTCCGCACGGCCACATGGCTTACTGTGTCTGATTTATACATGTGCTGTGTATGACATGTCAACCACTTCCGACAATTTCCGTTTCATCTAATATTTCTAAAATGCCACCTCAGTATGACATTAGACGTTACTTATTCACGTCGAAAATGTTTTACATTTTGATTTTAAGAATTTTAAACGAAACCCCGTACAGAAGCACGCTACTGTACTATACATTTAAAAAAAATGTCGATAGATACTCGGGATTTAAGAAATCTCCGCTCACGTGTTCATGATATGTAGATATGCAAGAAGTTCATCTCTCATGTAAATGTGGACATATATACTTCTAGGTATGTCTTTAAATGTACTTAAAATGTACGGCACTGTGGAAATAAAACGGCCAAGTGCGTGTCGAGCCACGCAAAGAGTAGAGTTCCGTACTATGTAAATTATGCGAAACCTACAATTTTAATAAAATAAAAACACATTCATAATTACTCAAAAGACCCTTTTCAACGACACCCCACAAGAATAGGTACACACAAAAAATTTGTTTGCCCCTCGTTTGCAAGTATGGGCGCTTACATACTTTTTTTTCTGTTTTTAGTATTTGTTGATTAACTAGAGGATATGAGTGATACTTGACGTGAATTACAGATTTATAGCTAATGGCGTTGTTAAGATAGACCTAGTAAAAAAATAGGTCAAAAAACTTAAACTTTGACGGCCTAAAACCTACAATTTTGATAAAATAAAACACATTCATAATCTACTGAAAAGACCCTTTTCAACGATACCCCAGAAGCATAGGTAAAAAATGGTTTTTTTGACCCGCGTTTGCATGTATGGGCGTCCCCTTTTATCTTTTGTTATTCTCTCCGTCCTTAGGCCACGGTAATACATAATATTATGTGTGAATTTCAAGTCCCTATCTCATTTCGTTTAGAAGTTAGAGGGCTGATTTGACACACGGCATAGCGATTGCCCGAATGCCAACATTGGTCCACATTTGCCATGTCATCTAGAGCCGGCTTTGCACGATCGAATATTATGCATCGATCAAGACTGAGCGATAGAGGAGTAGAATTCATTTTCAGGCCGCTGTACATCCTAAAACGTTGCGGGTTTATTTTATAACAGCATACCGAATGAATACATGCCTCTCTAAAATATGTCTGTACTCTCAAAATCTTGTTGTTTGGGTCGATACATCATCTTACGGAATTCGAAAAAAGACAATTTAATTTAAAACTCGCTTGTTTCATTATACTGTTTAAAACAATTGATAGACAAAAACAAATTGAAGAGATTAGGAAAGGAAGGCGTGGCAACTGTCTCGTAACTAGAATCTGCTTTAAACGTACGTTAACCAATTTACGACACAACTGTCAAGTTTCATTCATTCTATTGACAGAACCTCGTTTTTTTGAACACGTCGTCGTTAATAATTATAGCAATTTGTTATGGGGTGGCGTTTTGTACTTGAATGCAGTTATAATGAAAATGATTGCAAAAAAATTTAATTTCCGACTGAGGAAAAAGCTAAAATAATACCTAGATATCCCATACCTATAATTGATGAAAACATTTTTTTATCCTTTTAGCTTGTCCTCCCTTGATCTAGCGTAGCTCAGACGACTTCAGAACACTTTTTCAACTCCAAATGGAAAGAACAAACTCAATTTCTAATTATAATTGCTTAAATTATACCTCGACAAACGTCAACGAGGTTAAGTTAGGTTAGAATAAACGTCACTGGATGAATCAAGTTAGGACATTCATTTTTCATAAATTTTTAATTTCAAATAAAAAATTATTTCACACGAAATAATAAAGTTTTGTAGCCAATAATGACGGGATTTATTAATTAACAGTCATTGTTTTGGTATATGATAAAATCAATCGATTTAAAACCCCTTATATCCACACCATATTATTCACATAACAATTAGAGGTGAAAATAATAAATATCTCAGACAGCTAGGCTGCCATGATTTTTGAGCTATATCTAAGAAAAAATCAAATGACCACTGTCGGGACTTGAACCCGAAACCCCCAGTTTCCGGCTAGGTGAGTTACCGATTTCTCCACAGTGCCCGAGAGTGTTTTGATAAGAAATGTGTTTTAAGAGAATAGTAATGAATATTCCGTTAAACCTCATACATTTTTGAACGCCAATCGACTCCAATTTAAATTTCGCGCTCAAATTAGGACCGCCTACTTCTGTAGTCTATTAGTATATTGGATACGACATCTTCAAATTCGCCTATGAGATAATTAGCCACTGTGATGGCACATCCGGTATCAGACTACAGTTTTCTCATTGACAGACAGACAGGCAGACTCTGCTTAGCTTATACAGTATCTATGATCACAAGGCGAGGTTGTTTATGTTAAATTTATGACGATAATGAAAATTTTATACTCCAGTATTATAGCTGTCTAATTTTTACTGCAATAAATTACTCAGTCTGATTCCTCCCGCCCCGAATAAATGAATTGTGGATTATAGACGCTCGACAACAGAGGTCATTAGCGTCTGTCTCCCGCCCCGATTGCCGCTTGAAAAGTGATTAATACATTTACTCACTTGCTTCGCTCGCTCGCTCCAATTATTAAAGCAAAGTATCACCTAACAAACAGTGAAAAAAAAATTGAAATCTGTTCAGTAATTTCCGAGATTACCCCCTATTTTCACCCGGACGAAGCCGGGCCGGCCAGCTATGCCTATGTCCTAAACTCTAAACTTTAGAGATATAGGGTATTGAAATTGAAAAAAAAATTCGTTTTTTACGAATATCTCCGGAACCGTTTATCGTACAGAAAACAGCTTTTGTAAGCATTTTCTACTCATAATAAGCTATGTTTTGTGCGGAATTTTTTTTTTTTTAAGTCATAATTGGTGAAGGTTTTGAAGGGGTAGTGGGTGTTTTTCTCCCCAACTTCTACGCTACTGGAAAAAGTACGGTTTTGAGACGCCCATTTGAACCGTCAATGTTTTCTACACAAAAAAGGTACTCTTGGTCAGCTCTAAAGTCGATCGTTTTCGAGAAAAATCAACTTCTATGTTGAAAAACATGGTCAATTTTTTTAAATAAAATTTTTTTCTCACTAATTAAACAAAATTCATTTAAACGTTAGAACAAGTAACAAAACCGAACGTTAACTTCATAATTGTAGAATTAAAAAAAAATGAAAAAATGATACAAAAGTTGTCTTTTCAAAATTCCCCAAACACCCTGTATCAACACCCTGTATCTTTAAAATGGTGCATTTTAGAGGGTAAGTTAATAGAAACTTTTTTTCATATTTTTGGACGAGCTATCACATCTTGAAGTCCTGCGCATATAATATTATGAAACACCCTGTAAAGGCGGAAGCTACCCGTGTGCAAAATTTCACAGAGATTGGTTGAGTATAACTGAGGCGTGAAAACGGAACAAACAAACAAACTCACTTTCGCATTTGTAATATAATTATATTTAGGAATTAGGATAGTATACAAATTGCCACTTAGGCCGGCCATGGTAACGCGAAATGAAAAAAAAACATCTACCTAACCCTTTCGCCTTGTGACCGCGGTGTGTATAATAACTTTTAATAAGTGAATGATTCAAGTTGAATTGACCGGATGAATGCATTGAACGATTTGAATTCGGCGGCGCCACTTTTTAACTTTCGCAATCCGCTTTGGCACAAGTTCTTTCTCACATCAATTAATTATTAGTTAAGTCGTCTTCTTTATTTATAATTCATTTAATCATCTACATGCATGCATGGATATTGTGTTTGTGCAAAATAAATTATTATCTCTGGAACTACTAAATCGATTCTAAAAATTCTTTCACTAATAGAAAACTACGCAGGGGGGAGATTCTCGCGGGGGGATAACAAATTAACAATATACTAAATATACGTGAGCGGAGCAATGGGTGACCGCTATAATTTCATACCACTTGGGCCGCTATAAATCGTAAATTCATAGCACCGGGCGAAGCCAGACCGGGCCGCTAGTTTAAAACAAAACTTTTATGTTTCTGTTATGGCCGGACGAACTGTAACTTGCGTTCCAGATCGCTGACTGTATGTAAATTTTGCGTAAGTTTCACTTCTGTTATGTGTAGTCTAAAACAGGGTTTTTTGAACGGGCCACCAGCGTACATTGGAGCTATGAAGAGCATTCAAAGTGTCGTACTTAACCCGGGGTTACCCGAGTGTACAGACAACGGGGTCCGTTGCGGCGTCTTCTGTTCGACCACGTACCACTCGATCTCGAAGACAAGGCCAAAAGACTGCTGTGGTTCTATGACTGGCGATGCGCTTCGTTTCGAGTATTTGAACAAAAACACAGTCAAAACATTAATTTGTTTACTTAGCTGGAATAACTTGTCTCTCTTTACCTTTTGTTGACTCTTAGTTCTTTTGAAATGACGACAAATTTGTTTTTCAATATAGTAATATGTTCTTGAATATGTTGTGTTATTTATTATAAAAACAATACACTACTTTCTATATATACCAGGTGTTTCACAAAAATGTGGGTATGTCTGTATCGCGGGTAATATTATGTGCCTAAAGTGTCGAAAAATCACATTTTTATTTTTCACGTTGGTATGTACAGTGCGAATTTTTATTTAGTACACATATAGGACAATATTATGCAACGCAACTTTCTTGAGTTTTTTTTATAAGTTCACATAAGCAATTTTATAAACGATTTTGTTTCCATAGTTACATACCTATTTCCTATGTCAAGAAAAATGCATTGCATAAATATTGTCCTATGTGTACTAAATAAAAACTCGCACTGTATACATTTAGAAATGCTTATTTTCACATATTTAAATATGTAGTTAAATTAGTGCCCTAATAAATTGTAGAAACGGTTTTTGAAAATAACGAGTCGTTTTCAAAATACAAGCGGTTTAGTAAACGCGGGAGGTCGCTTGATGTGAATTTTTCGATGCCAGAACTATACCGGGTGCTGATTTGCTTTGCGGGTAATAGGGATTTTACAAGTAAAATCTTGTTTATGAATTTTCCGGCTTCCCTATATATTTTAGTGAAAAAAAAACATAATCAAAACTTACGTTTGCAAATTACCAATATGCAGCTTTTAAATACAAAATAATTATTAAGAAACTGTGATTACGTTTAAATTAAACATATTTTATCCGAATAGCCATGAGTTTGTTTAAGTCATGACTATTCGGATAAAATATTTTTAATTTAAACTTAATCACAGTTCTTTAATAATTATTTTGTAATTAAAAGCTGCATATTGGTGATTTGCAAACGTACGTGTCAGGTAGAGTTTTTAATTATGAATAAATTTTGTATTTTTTTCACCAAAATAAGTATATAGGGAAGCAGGAAAATTCATAAACATGATTTTACATGTAAAATCTCTATTACCCGCAAAGCAAATCAGCTGCACCTGGCCTTTTTTTGACCTCCTTAATACTTTCTCTTAGGGATGTGACATTGAGTAAAAAAAATCGATTATTTAATAATCGATTTTTCTCTTTTCAATATAAATCGATTATTTAATAATCGATTTTCCTCTTTTCAATATAAATCGATTTGTAAAAAATCGATTTTTGAAGAAATAATCGATTTTTGTGGAAAAATCGATTTTTTCTATTATTCGAAAACAGTCATACAGATGGCGCCGTTTTCCGACTGATTAGTTTACGTGTATTGAACTTATTTTACGTTTTTTCATCCGTCGCACAGATGGCGTTGTTTACAAAAATCGATTAAAACGCGTAATTTGTAAATGTTGGCTGCATTGGTTTTCCCAAAGCCTATATTCTTTCTTAATATTAATATTAATAAAAAAAAAATAAAAATAAATGAAAAAAGTGTAATTTATATAATCGATTTAAAAGTGTAATTTATATAATCGATTTATAAAAAATCGATTATTATTATTAAAAAATTAATCGATTTATAAAAAATCGATTATTATTATTAAAAAAATCGATTGTTAAAAATCGATTATAAGAAAAAAATAATCGATTAATATAAAAATCGATTATTTTTTCACATCCCTGCTTTCTCTAAATATTGTGGTTTCCTCCCCGAACACGCTGTATCAGTTTTTCTTTTTCGTTAGAAGACTACCTTTTTTATACGAATGCTATGAGATTTCGCCTATAAATGAAAAACTGTGTTAACCACTTTTTCTGTTTCCGTAACAGCTAATATTCCTGAAATGCTACCCCAGTATGAGTCATTATTTGGTTATAGACGTTATTCACGTTAAACATGTAATGGAGGCGTCCCACATTTTTCTTTGTATTCGGTCATTTGGGGTATCACTTGAAAGGGTTTTTTACGAATCTCTAAAACTATTTTTTTTTCAGAATTTTATGTTCTAAATTTCAGTGAAATCCGAACGATCCAGTGAGACTTTCTTTTCAATAATGCTTGGAGGGATTCGAACCTCTATACCCACTGATCGTGCACAACGTTGCGTAAAATGCTAATTGGTTTCTTTTGTTTCAGCATCAAATCGGGTGATAGACGAAGCTACTTATTCGGGAATCATCGTGCCAAGCTCCGAATGGCATCCGCTAAGCCACTTAGGACAAACGGCGCATATCAATTACCTGGTGCGCGTTCACTGCGATCCGAATTATTATAATTCGACTTGCACGAAGTTCTGTCGGCCGCGCGATGATAAGTTCGGGCATTATCGGTGTGACGTCAACGGTGATAAGGAATGCATCGACGGATGGAAGGGTACCAACTGTGAAGTCGGTGAGTTCTTAGTTTTTTTTCTTATTTTGTGAAATCCAGCTGCTTTAAGATTATATGAGCCTGGAATTTTTGAAAGATACTTAGGTAACCGATTTGAATTAAAGAACACCCTAATGACTGAGGACTAACAAATAATAAATGGAAAGGTATCTAGTCATAATTGTTTTTAATTGTTTCAGCTAATTTTATAGTAGAAAATATAAATACACAATTTATATTAGAAATCGTGTCCATCGTGATTATAATAAAATTAAGAAAACTCGCAGGATAGTGGACAAAATATTGAATTTATTTAATTAAATGTACGACGTTTCGTCTATATATTTAGACTTTTTCAAGTACATAAAAATAACATAAAATAAAATAAAAATGTTATTTTTATGTACTTGAAAAAGTCTAAATATATAGACGAAACGTCGTACATTTAATTAAATAAATTCAATATTTTGTCCACTATCCTGCGATTTTTCTTAATTTTATAAATACACAATTTATATTAGAAATCGTGTCCATCGTGATTATAATAAAATTAAGAAAACTCGCAGGATAGTGGACAAAATATTGAATTTATTTAATTAAATGTACGACGTTTCGTCTATATATTTAGACTTTTTCAAGTACATAAAAATAACATAAAATAAAATAAAAATGTTATTTTTATGTACTTGAAAAAGTCTAAATATATAGACGAAACGTCGTACATTTAATTAAATAAATTCAATATTTTGTCCACTATCCTGCGATTTTTCTTAATTTTATAAATACACAATTTTTTAATTCATATTACCTTACAAAATACCTTGCAGTAAAGGAAGTTTTAGGGGACAAAAACTTAATACTATATTGTGATCGAAAAAAACGTCGCGGATTCCATTTTCATAAAAACTTTTTGTTTCTTTTGCTTGTTTTATTTTTGTAAATAAACAATTTCACGATGAACTTACACTATTAACATTCCCTTATTCAAGTAAACTTTTCTACCAGCAGATGTCATATGTCCATTTGACCAATCTCAATAAGCAAGTTAAAATTTAAATAAATAACAATATATGAGTTAGGTAATTGTGGACAACAATATAATAATTATTAATTAATTCAACAATGAATTTTTCATCCACAAGGCATCCACTAGGTAGTGAATAGTATTTCTTAACCCCAGCCGGAAACTGGGAATTTAGGGTTCAAGTTCCGATAGTGGCTTCTGATTTTTTCCTTATATATCTTATAACAATCGTTTGACGTTTAACAATCATGATGGCATAATATGCTGACTGATATGTTAAGAAATACTATTCACTACCTAGTGGATGCCTTGTGGATTAAAAATTCATTGTTGAATTAATTAATAATTATTAAATTAAAATTTAATCTAAAATTTTAGAATGAATAGAGGGCGCTGTGTTGTCTCTACCATTAAAGATTTATTACTGTGTGAAAAAAATATTAACTATTCTGGGACTCGAACCGGTTATATATATATATATATATACTGTAGATGTAGAAATTCATTGCATGTAGATAATTCACTATAATTTAATCATTTGTGGCCAATAAGTAGTCTATGAAGGGATTTTAAACTGTTGTCATTTAATTGTTATTGATTTAAATTTAAATAGTGTATGTATTATTTATTTACAACCGCTATAACATAAATATGACAGTCTATATTCTATTGTTATGAAGTACACAGCACTTACATGCTAAAGGTACGTGCAGTATGGAGCTGGGATTCTAGATGGTAGCGTAGATCATAGCAGGGCTTGCTTAAATTAATGCATTGTTATATATGCGAGCGTACACAACGAAGCAGTGAGTGTAGTAGATATAAGCGCTGTTACAAGAGCTGATAGATTCAAGAATGTATCTCACCATTCTTTCAGCGCGCTGACTACTACAAACAATCAACGTGTGACAACTGTCAAATGGTCGTTACAAGTTTCGCACTGGATATGACTAGTTTAATAAGTGAAATTTTGCCAGTTTTTATTTAATTTGTTTTGAGTTTTTTCTAAGACGTATTTAAAAGTGTTAGGTTCCATACGTAAATATTCAAAAAACCGGTTTCTATTAATAGGGTGGACATATGATAGCTCCTACCCAAATTTGTATATAAAATATACCACTTTGAAGCAGAAGAACACAAATATTCGTCTTCGCTATCTGGCATTTCAAACGCGATTTAAGCTTGTATCAATGCTAGTATCAAAGCTTCGTTGTGCAAATCTATAAGCGCTTATAATTTCAGCCACCATCTACCATACATGCTACCATCTAGAATCCCAGCTGCGTACTGCACGTACCTTAAGAAATGTAGTCGGGTTCAGGATTAAATTGAAAATACAATTGATACGTTTTGTGATCTGTAGTTAAAAGTCGAATCAATAAGTTTGTCTCTATATTTATATTAATGTAAATTTTAAAAGGGTAACGAATCACCCCTTCTTTTTTTTAACCCGTATCGCTATTAGTCATACATTTTTAAATCATTTAGAATTTAAAATACCTTTAATCCTTTTTGATTCCCTCGGTGATTGGATAAAAGTTTAAAGCCCTTGCATTTAAAAGTGAAGTGTATAGGGGAACTGACACAGTTAAATGTATTAATAAAAGAGTTCAATGATACAGTAGAAAAGAAGAGGGTATAACTGTTTTTAATTCTTAGTTCTTATAATTTTTCCAATTTTATTTTTTGAAGAAATAAAAAAAATAAGTGCTATTATTTCTTCGAAAATCTAAAGAAGCGTTTAAAGTTTTAATTTTTGTTAAATTGCAATTTGTAAACAGTTGTAATCGATTGTCAGAAAAGTTTTCCATCGTCAGGTACCAGCTGCAAAATTATTACAAAAAAAGTCGACTGATGACCAGTCCTATACTTCCCACCTAGCAAATATTTGCAAAAAATAAACACTCTTTTTTATTCTTTGAAAAAAAGCATGGCCCTCTTTTTTGTTTGGTGATGTACTGATGGCTAGTAATATAGCAAAAATCATGGTTACCTTGATTTACGTACAATAAAATTAATTTTCATAAATATTGTTATTTTTGTGTACTTGAAAAAGTTTAAATATATAAACGAAACGTTGTACATTTAATTTAATAAATCAAATATTTGTCCACTATCCTGCGATTTTTCTTAATTTTATTATAATCACGATGGACACGATTTCTAATATAAATTTACGTACAATTTTCTTTTTTTAGTAAAATTTTTTTTCTCGAAAACTATACATTTTAGAGAAAAAAAATATTTACATTATTTTCATATTATAACATCTAGATTTCATTTATATTTTTTTTTTACCTATATTAATACGTGACATTGAGAACGTTTTTTTTAATATCTCAGGATCCACTGAACCGATTTGACTCAAAATCTAATCAGATCTAAGCTAAAGGCTGATAAACACAATAGAACAATCGGCATGGCCGTATGTTGTTCCGTTTTTACGATATCGAAGGCGAAAAATTGACTACACACACACACATCCCCATACAGACATCAGTCAGAAAATGATCTTAAACTATTGCTAGGGTCTCAAAACGTGAAGATCTGTTAAAATCTCGAAATATTTTTTTCGGACTAAATCCATTACTTCCCTTAGTAAAAACATTAGATACAAAAAAATCATCACCTTCAGATTTCTACAACTATTTTTAAATACCATAAATAATATAATTATTTTTTTTTTCAGCGGCTTGTAAAACAGGTTGTCATCGTGATCATGGCAAGTGCGATCGACCGGGGGAATGCGAGTGAGTAAATTTTGAACTATTAATTTTAAGGTAGTTGTAGCTCTACAGTCCTCTGCGCGAGTTTGTCTTTCGGCGGTATGTATACTCTAGTATCTAGAAATCGAGCGCTAATAGCGTGAACTTCTGACTCTGTACAATCACTTCACCGGGTTATGTATGCTCTCTCAGTTTCAGAAATCGACACCTATACGCATTTAAATCTGTTGTCTGTGGTTAAGTGAGATAACTTCTAAACCTCTGTACGGTCACTTTATCGAGGTGTGAGCTCTCTCAGTCTCAGAAATCGACACCTATACGCGTTTCAATCTGTTGTCTGTGGTTAAGTGAGATAGCTTCTAAACCTCTGTACGGTCACTTTATCGAGGTGTGAGCTCTCTCCCTCTCAGAAATCGTCACCAACGCGTTTTAATCTGTTGTCTGTGGTTAAGTGAGATAGCTTCTAACCTCTGTACGGTCACTTTATGGAGGTGCGAACTTTCTCCGAAATCGTCAACTACGCGTTTCAGTCTGTTGTCTGTAGTTGAGATAACTTCTAATCTTACTCTCTTCCTTGTACAAGTATATCGTTTAACTACGTAAGGTACAATCGACAAATATCGTTCCTTGTTCTATCTCAGCCTTCGAAAAGATACGTCTAGCGGTGAATGTCTGTACTAGTGGCGCTAGTGGTTAGTTTTAAACCTAAGATAATATATAAATAGGTGTTTCAATCATGAAATGCATCATGGGAATTGTGTCAGTTGTGGCGCCATCATTGGTGTGTCAAGAAAACTAAACGTAATCAATAGTGGCGCCGCGCTATGGTTAACATACTAAACTAATGAACTATTATCTATTATTGCTAATTTCTTGAATCAAAATAATACAGAGATCAAATTAATTACTAAAAATATATTTAAAAAATTGGAATGGTTGTGACTGTGTTTCGACTTTTGATTAGACTATAGTTCATTAGTTTAGTATTTTAACCATAGCGCGGCGCCACTATTGACTATGTTTAGTTTTCTTGATACACCAATGATGGCGCCACCGCTTGACACAATACCTATTTTCATATTATCTAAATTCAACCATAAGAGTTTGAGAACACACATGTAATTAGAGAGCCCGTAAAAATAAAATAAATATTTTTTCGACAAAGTTTGCGTTTAAGAAAAAGACTTGATGACAAGGCTATAGTCGCCATCTTTAAGTCAAATAATCAACTTTTTACAATGCAACTTTCTGAGCTACCGCATATAAAACAAGCGTGAGATGTACAGAGCTCACGATCTCGACCTCAGATTTTAGAGTGCTCTGGAATCTGACAAGCGACGACATTAGACTGTGACCGTTCTTAGTACCGGTTTAATGGTAGAAGTTACCGTCTTAGCACCGCGGTACGAACTATGCGCTGCCTATAATATGTGAAGAAGAACGCAGACGGCAGAACAATCCAGTAGCGTTATAGGAAAGATTTTTTTCTTAGACGTTTTATTCAATACGTGATGACTGGATCAAATTCAATTTAAAATAAATGTTAGATTATCTGTTCTTCTTTCAAATGTGTTTCTTGAACTCACAATCATAAAATACGCTTTTTTTAATTGTAGAAATTGCATGCAATCTTGTTCGAATTAGTTTCGTTATGTTTTTTTTTTTAATTTCATATAAAATCTTGAAAAGCCGTGACTTGCAATTTCTTGAAAATTTTTAATCGAATTGATGTCACTAATTTAATTTTGAATGTATTTCCCTTTTTAATCGCGATAAATTTAATTGTGTTAATGTTGTGTCTTTTTGAGTCAACATTAATACTCTACATTGTCGACTACAACATTGTTTTGTTTTGGCAGTTTCTACTAGCTACGCTTTTGAAACAAACAAGTTATTCAAAATTATAATTTCGTTGTGATCAGACGTATTTTAGACTCGTCCTGATTAAATCAAATTTTGTTGTGTTTTATTTATTTATTATTAATTTTATATAAAGATCTACGATATTATTAAATAACGTCAAAAAGATCTTTATAACGTTACGTTTTTTAAGACAAAAAAAATATATCAACTATTTAAGGTTAAGTATTACGCAATTAAATAGATAAATTATTACAGAAGCTCACTAACTTAGGTTGTTAACATTTTCCAATAGGCTTGACCTAACCCCTGAGAGAGGGAGAGATTGTAGAGTACCTATATAGACGCTCGACAACAGAACTATTACAAATCTAGTCAGGGTTTTTAGTCGAAGTAAGACTAAATTATATTATTATTATTAATGTTATTGTTATGCTTCTGTATCTTAAAATGCATTTTAAACATGAGAAACTGCCTCAGGCTTTCAACTAAAGCTCCACCAGTTTGCGCAAATCAACTCTCATGTACGAACAATACTGTGCAAAATAAACAGCTTTGCTTAATATTATCTAATACCTACTTAATTATAAAACATACCAATAATATATTAAACATATTTACTTCGCGTTTCCCGGAAATGACAGTCCCCTGTTATGATATCCTAAATGAGAAACAGCTTAAAATCTTTCTCAAAATTGCCTATTTCAGCATCTCATTCGCTTCGCTCATTCATCGCGTTAATACGAGACATCACTCGCTTCGATGATTCTGTCGGATGAAAACGGGATTCCCTCACTTCGCTCATTCGGTTGGATGAAAACGGGATTCCACTAACTTCGCTCATTCGGTCGGATGAAAACGGGACATCATTCGCTTCGCTCTTTCGGACTGTAGTTAAAGCGGGATCGCACTCGCTTCGTTCATTCGATCGATGCAAAACAAGATGAGAAAAATCTTGTCTTGGCGGCAAAATGAGCGAAAAGTGGGATGATGAAAGGATCTTGTGAGTAATGAAAGTGTCAGTGTACAAACAAGTATTGCGGAATCGCATTCGCTTCGCTCATTCAGTCGAATTAATAAGAGATTCCACTCACTTCGCTCAATCGGTCGGATCAAAACGGGACATCATTTGCTTTGCTCGTTCGGATTATAGTTAAATCGGGATCACACGCGCTTTGCTCGTTCGGTCGATACAAAACAAGATGAGAAAAATCTTGTTCATTCGGTCGAATAATAAGAGGTTCCAGTCACTTCGATCAATCGGTCGGATGAAAACGGGACATCATTCGCTTCGCTCGTTCGAACTATTGTTAAAGCGGGATCACACTCGCTTCGCTCGTTCAGTCGATACAAAACAAGATGAGAAAAATCTTCTTCATTCAGTCGAATTAACAAGAACCACTCCGCTCAATCGGTCGGATGAAAACGGGACATTATTCGCTTCGCTCGTTCGAACTATTCTTAAAGCGGGATCACACTCGCTTCGCTCGTTCGGGGTTGATACAAAGCATGATGAGGAAAATCTTGTTCATTCAGTCGAATTAATAAGAGATTCCCCTCACTTCGCTCAATCGGTCGGATGAAAACGGGATATCATTCGCTCCGCTCGTTCGAATTAGGTATAGTTAAATCGGGATCACACGCGCTTCGCTCGTTCCGTCAATACAAAATAAGATGAGAAATATCTTGTCTTGTCGGTAAAATTACCGAAAGAATAAGAATAAGAAAAATGGGATGATTAAAGGATTTTGTCACTAATGAAAGTGTCGGTTTCGTTTGCACGGTAGTGTACAAACAAGTATATTATTTTAACGCACCGAACAAATTAACATGCTGAATTTTAATACCCAGTGCTTTACCTCCGAAGGTATAAAGTACTAACGCAGTCCCGACTCCCGTGTTTATGCGCAGCTAATAAGTATAATATACTGAGGTTAGTAAAATGTACTGTTTTATATTTTATAATGATGTTCGTGGCTTCATCTGTTTTTATCGTAAATTTTAATTATCTAAATGAATTATTCATTCAACAAAATTGCAAGTAAAGTGATGCGTTCATAAATTGAGTAAAGAATGAAGGGAAGGAGGACAGCATTTTTCTTTACAATATTAATGAAGACTAGTGTACCCGTGCAAAACTTTTTTGCGACGACTTAACACTGTCTTCAAAGAACAATGGTTTAGTAAAGGCTATCGCCAAAAAAAAATGTTTGCCAACACAAACCTTTTTTATATGTAATATGAATCACTTTATTAAGAAAACGATAAGAAATATATATTTCAAGCTTTCTCAATATCATTGTGTATACGAACGCGTGAGTAAAACACATAACCTAGCTTTTAACGATATGTTTTTAATATAATTTTTGATAAATATTTTTGATTACAACATAACTTTAAAGTGTACGTAAAATAGTAGTTTTTTAGAAGCTATAGAACGTATCTATCAGTGTAGTAATACTTACGTACGAATGGTCTTCAGAAAAAAATCGATGAGTTTGTCGGTATTTGAGAAACTAAGTACTATATTTAAAAGAGAAAAAAAATTTGCACGTACATATACATCTTTATTGTTTAATTTTAAATACTTTTGGAAATTTTGTCAATATAACCTTATTAAAATCTGCAGGGCTCTAAAAATTAAAATGTACAATAAACAATGAAACATCTTGACAGTTGTTTCATTGTTTATTGTTTGCAATTTGCATAGCCTATCCACGACATGCGTACATATTTGCATTTCTCTCACACTCATGTATCGTGAACGCCGATGGATTTTCTCTGTTTACGTTTCTCTTCACCCCACTGCCCCCCTCGTCATTTTTACTATTATCGCTTGAAATCACCCCTTTTAAAGAAATTTCACCAAAAAAAAAATAGCGATAACATATCTGTGGACTAAAGGCCTCAGTTTAAAAAAAAAATTATGTCAATCGGTTGAGCAGGGGTTGCTGGCGGATTGTCTAGAGAAATAGGGCTTGTGTTTTAAATATATAGATGGCAGGAGATGAAGAAATAATTCCACCTTCAAAAATGACGTACAAAAAGTCTCATTTAAGCTTTTTTTGTGTAGTAACTGATAAGTAATAGTAGATTGCATATCCAGTTGCGCACTGTAAGAAATGAGAATGCCGATTACACAAATTATCGATGGTCCATTTGTAGCCAGCGATTAATCTGGTAATAGGCACACAAAGAGACAATGGCGTCGCAAACAGGTATCGCCTGCACGTCGCGTATATTCCATAAAAACACATTGCGCATGCGTGGCTACTAATTTTACATTAATTTGTTTTGTATTCATCCATTTTATATATGTAACTATACATTTTATTTTGTAATTTTTACACACTTTATTGGAATATTACACAAATTATGTAATTTTAATTAACTTTATGTAAAAATCACAAATTTGTTTAACTTTACAGTAAAAGTCCAAGTTTTTATGAAGTTTTCTGTGTAAAAATAAATAATAATGTAAAATCACTTAGAAAATCGAGCGAAATCTACCTTAACTTTCAATCCATTTTACTTACGTATATTACTGACGATTAAGTGACATGGTAAAACGAGCGAAATCGAGTTTTCAAAGCCGCACGAGTTAAAATAGCATTACGCACTAGATATATATGGCATTTTTTGCCATACCCACTATAAAATAGCTGCTTGTCACTTCATTTTCAAAATTTTCAAAAAATTTTGACAGTTCATTTGTGTCGCAAACTTCATTTCTATAGTAGGCGAATAGACATAAATTACTTTCCTACAGCAGTGTGGGAAAGATACATTCCCGCACACCAGCCTGTCAAAAGTCACTTTACATGCATATATAGGTACAGGTCTGGCAAAAACATATTTTCGTTGTATTTTTACAAACTTGGGTGAAGTTTACGAAATATCGTAGAATAAAATATATATTTTTAGAAAATTCGTGGAAATGTTGCAAAACACAGTCGCGAGCTTTTCTAAAAAAGAATGACTAATGGAGAGAAAAAATAAATAAAAATGTATTAAATTGGGTAAATTTTTTGGTAACGGGTAGAAATGGTGGAAGTACCGGTACAAAAGAAGTACGAAGAAGAATGTATGTCTACAATTTGTGGTGACATAATATTACATAAGGGTAAAATTGAGCATTAAATTTTAGATACTATTTTAGCAAACTGTAAAACTAGATTGAGCAATAAATCCGAAGCAATAAAAAACTGCGAATTGGCCACTATTTTTATTTCATTAGAAAGTAAACTGACAATAATCGTAGAATAATTACGATTTTTGTTCAGAACAATCCAAGAACTTTATAAAAAGAGCAAGGAGTAATACAGATTTTTTGGATATTGAATAAGACAAAAAATGTACGTCTAGTTTTACAAAACAAAATAACAGTAGTTTTTCGCAATTTTAAATTTATCTTCATATATAATTATTAATTATAAGTTGTAGGGTGTTAAAAATATTTATTTCTGTAATTTTTAAATACATTTGGTATTAATTATAAACACATTTATTAATAATAATTTAAATAATTAAAAGTCATTATGTATACTGTACTTATTAGTTATTACCTAAAGAAAAGTCTAATGTTTAATATAAAAATGGTCGCTACAGGTCGATGGTTGAGCACGTACCTTTGCCTTACGTAAGTAACAATTATATTATTCATTGTTTCCATTGATGACGTTCAGTTGAATTTCTTCGCCACTTTTCCTCTTAAATATGTCCTGAAATTTGAAAACCATTAGAAATAGTGTTGCCGTCTAGATATAGTAGACTTTTTAGACTCTTGTCTTGCAAAAGTCTTGTCTAGAAATTTTCAAGACAAGACAAGACTTGCTTTATCTAGATCAAGACTCTTGCCAAAACTCTAGACAATTTTCAAGAGTCTAGATAAACTAAGTAGTAGTAGTTGGTAAAGTAAATCACTCGGTTAATCTAGACTCTTGAAAATGATCTAGAGTTTTGATATTAGACAAGACAAGAGTTTTTTAATCTAGACTTAGACTTAGTGAAGTCTTGATATTTCAAGACAAGACTTAAGTGAAGTCTTGTCTTGATATTTCAAGACAAGACTTTAAAAATCTTGTCTTGATATTTAGGCCAAACCGCTAAAGCTAGAAACTTGGAATTTGGACAGTAGGTTTCTTTTGTGACGTAAGCACCCACTTTATGAAGGGATTTTTCGAAATTCAATCCCTAGGGAAGTCAAAACGGGATAAAGTTTTAAACGGCTAAAAGGAACAAAATAAGTTTTAATAATTTAGTTTCATAATTATAAAAGCGTGGATTGTAAACTACGATATTTTATTAGTCACGATCCACGCTTTTTTTAATTATGAAACTAAATTATTAAAACTTATTTTTTGCCTTTTTAGTACATTTAAATAAACGCGATCTTTAAAAGTTTTTTTTACTAATATTTTTTGTTTTCCAAGTTAAATAGTGGTAGGTACATTTGCTAGGGTCAATGCGGGAGAGATGCCGCGGTAGGAGAGACGCCGCATGGCTATTAACTTACCTATTTACCATTAATGGATGGTGCTACAAGTACGTATGTTCGTTCATCTTATCTTGTCAAGCACCATCCATTAATGGTAAATAGGTAAGTTAATAGTCATGCGGCGTCTCTCCTACCGCGGCATCTCTCCCGCATTTACCCTATATATTTTTTTAAATATCCTGTACGTATGCTTTTGTTATTACCTTGAAAGCTTGCTGAAATTTACTGGACATTAAGCTGTACAAAATTGGATTTATACAACAAGAAACACACAAGAAAAATCTTAGAACTAAATATAAATGCCGAATTATGGTGTAAAATGTGCCAAAGTCCTCTTCCGCTACGTGTATAAACTTCAATAAAATGTTTATAAAGTAGAAGGGCAGCTCGCAGATGAAAAACGCACTCACAATTGCGACTGTAAAGGAAAAAATTATTATAGAATCTCGAGTCAGAAATCAGAAAGCCTTTAAAAAGGATAAAAAACGTTTTAATAAAAAAAAACTCCTTCAAAAAAGCCACTAAAAAGAGAAAAATAATAAAATTTTGAGGTCGATAAATATTTTTGTTGTGGTTAGTATCTCGTATATCTACTAGTCAACACTCAAAACTTCTTTACGTTAATGACCTCTGTTGTCGAGCGTCTATGATCCACAAAACTACTTTATACAGATTATAGAAAATTATTGACAATTATCATTGTCTGCCTTGCAAGTTTTTTTTTGCATACCTGGCAGGCATGGCAGACATACTGAACATTATTTAGGGAGAAGTGTGCCAGATATGCAAATATACTTATATTTGTAAAACAATCAAATCATCTTTGTAGATAAATAATAGTTTTATGCGGCTGAAATGCAAATTGAAAAATTTTTTTTTCGTTGAAGAGCAGCCAATTATATAATTGTTTCGAAACATATTGGAAAAAATCATTTTACCCAACCACTGGTCACAGTCAGGATTCTAACCTGAACCTTTCTACTTTCGCGGCGGAATAAGCTTACAATACTCAACCTTGACAAGATTGCTAAATTAACATTCTCCTTATATGCTTCGCATGTAGTGAAAATCTATTGATTCTGAAGCATATAAGGAGAATGTTAATTTAGCAATCTTGTCACGGTTGAGTATTGTAGGCTCATTCCGCCGCGAAAGTGGAAAGGTTCAGGTTAGAATCCTGACTGTGACCAGTGGTTGGTAAAATGATTTTTTCCAATATATGTTTCAAACAATTATATAATTGGCTGCTCTCCAACGAAAAAAAATCTTTGTAGATCTTTTGGAAATAAATGATTATTATTATTAAAAAAAAAACTTGCAAGGCAGAGAGTGACAATTGCAAATAACCATGATATTTCTCTATAATCTGTATAAATTTCATCAAGTAGTGTTGATCAGTAGACTTTTGTACGGTGGGAGATGGAACTAAATGATTGTAAAACGAAAAGAAAAATTATGTTATCCATTTTAGAGGCATTCTAATTCCTTTTTTGAAATAGGTTCAATTTTTGGAAGAATTTTTTAAGGAGAATGAAAAAAAATGTCCCACATTAAGTGTATAATGTAAGGTGACCAACAGTGGTAAACTGGAAACCAGGACAGAGCGTTTAGAGTGAAGCGGAGCCCACTAATGGGGGAAGCCCGTCCGGGGAAGGGTATCCCCCGCAGTTTACAAAATTTTTGAAATACATACTGACCTCTAAAAACGCAATTTTA
This sequence comes from Mongoloraphidia duomilia, assembly GCA_039654895.1. Lineage (NCBI taxonomy): Eukaryota > Metazoa > Arthropoda > Insecta > Raphidioptera > Raphidiidae > Mongoloraphidia > Mongoloraphidia duomilia. Next base: position 8,398,183 of record CM077523.1, read on the forward strand.
AAACATTCTGGGATCTTTTCGGAAACAATTCTGTTTTGTTTTTGCCCTTACCAGAACACGTCCCAAAAACCAGTTTTGTGATATCACGAATTACTCGGGACACTGTTGCCAAAAAAGTACCGTCCTGGTTAAAACAGTGCGGTTGGTCATCTTAGTACCTATAATGTATAGTCGCGAACTTAAAAAAGTTTACACCCGTATCATCTAGTTACCGGTTTTTTTAATTTTTGCATAATATTATAATACTCCGGTAATTTTAGATATTAAAATCATCCACCTGCAGAAAAATTCCCAGTTAGCTGATTTTTTTTTATTTACCTTCGTTATGGTGTTTTAAAAAACGTGTAAAAAGTCCCCATCGATATCGTGTCGGCGTTGCCAGATATTCGAGGTTCAAGTTCACGATAGACGGTTTTTTGCGAATTACTTGGTTCCGTTCCATTTTTTGTAAAAAATGGTTATTATCAATCTTGTAGAGGACGACATTATCTACAACTTTTGTATAAACATTTTTTGTCTACGATTTATAGTTTGTCTTATTAAAGTACCCGCGGCTTCCTCCCCCTCGATTTTACATAACGGGATTATGCTGCTTCCCGAGGGCCTAACATAATGATTTGTACCATTATTTTAAGTTGAACTTAAAGCTAACGATTAATTATAATTTTATCGAAATTAATGCAGTAGTTCTCTACTTATAAGCAACCAAACATACAAATCGACAGCGCTCAAACAGACAGACAGACCGACAATTTTTTTCGAAAATACGATATTTATACTTGACATCAATTATAAAGACCATTCGTAAAGTAATTTCGTAAAAAAAATTTACAAGGGTTGAGAGAGTGCGGATATAGTACGAGTATGCATTTGCATACCGTATAACGCACTCTAGTAATAATAGCCACATTTTTAATTTTTTTTACAAAATTTCTTTACGAATAGTCTTTGCACTTATATATTTTATCATTTCTTATCATTTTGAAAATCATAAAATTACACGCAAAAGTATACCCCGTATATGAAATTTCTCCCCCTCTGCGCCATGTTTTTTAAACTCCACCTATCTGACGGATGCCAATAATAAAGTAAATATAATTAATAAAAGTTTACCTAAAAGTTTTATGGTTGTAATATGTTGGTTATTAGCATGTGATGAACAGGTCAGTTGCATCGTAGTTGATTTTCTCAAATGAATTATTATCAATGCATATAGGATAATAAGGACGACGCCTGGCAATCCGTAATAAAGGACAGCAGAAAGCAGCATTGTATTCTCCTGCTGAAATAAACAATGAATTGTTTAATTTCTAATATAATAAATTCGTTTCAACGACACGAAAACACTTTAATTACCGAATTACTATTTCCAGATAGATTGTAAATTATAGACGCTTGACAACAGAATCTCTCTAAGCGTTTGAACAGTTTCAAGATAAACACAAGAATTGAGTTATTTGAACGGCTCTAAATAAATACCAACTGCGGAGTAATTGTTAACTCATCCAGCCGGAAACTGGGAGTTTCGAGTTCAAGTCCCGACAGTGGCATTTAATTTTTTCTTAGATACAGCCAATTAATCAGGACAGTCTGATATATTATTCACTACTTAATTGTTATGTGAATATAAGAAGATAAAATCGTTTGATTTTAATTATTTAGTTTCAAGACAACTACTTTGCCATGCTTTTTGCAACCAGTGTGAAGTTTGCTGCCCAAGGTACGAGGGCATGCAACCACACGTGTTCCAAACACCAAGTTTCATACCGAGTAATTGCATATTATTTTTCACAACAACTCTATTGACAATTCGATTTGAGGTACCTACAATTTGGGCGTGAAAAAAAGTCGCAAAAATATTAGATTTGTCAGATTTATGTGGGGTTATGTCTGTCATTGTGACGTTTATGAATAGTATATGCGGATTCAACATCGCTTTATCTCCTTCTTAACAACGTTAAAAAATAGAGAGAACTGACCTGAAAATTTGTCTGTTTTGTCTCAAGTGGACACTTAGCATTACTCTTAAAAAAACTATACATTTTCATGTAATTTGCATAGCAACATAGTTATTTAGAAATTGTAATTCGCTAATGATTGTAGAAAGGAGTTTATAATTTGACTAGCCTAAAAAATGCCTTACCGACAGATTGTCTTGATAATCAATCCAATAAATATATTCAATATTGATTATCCATATGATAGCAATAGATATAATGGTTATGTCTGGTGATGATATCTTGCGCACTAAGAAAGGATGACAGATGGCTAAGTAACGTTCCACCGTAAACGTCACCATTGTTAGTATCGATACATTTTTTGACGTCAACGCTACAACATCCCATGCGATTATTGTCACTTGCATTATAGGTATTAGGGTGTCCATTTCAAACCAATTTTTACTGTACATAAAAAATATTTCCGCTACTGGACAAACGATAATTGTTATCAAATCTGAAATGGCCAATGCGAACAGATAACAGTTGGTAGTAGTGTGCATTGTTTTGTTTCGACTTATAACAAGGCAAACGCAAATGTTACCAACAACACCAACCACAAGAAGCAGTAAAAAAATTATCGTCACTGGAATTTTGTACCATAATGTGTCTTGTATTTCATTTATCGGTTCATATTCTAAACTTTGCGCAATATATTTAAGTTTCTGAAACAAATGAATAATAATAATACTTAGTATTCAAGGGTAAGTTGCCTTTACTTATATTATGTGGAAAATCGTTTGCAAATATAAACAAGTTCGCGATTTATAAGATAAAGGAGCATTTATATATTTGTATTTGGATATAAATCTGCATAAAAAAAACTGTGTTGACACAATATTATACATAAAATCTATCTAGAATTTTCTCCTCTTTCGTTTAAGACAGGTTTCGAATCGATCTGACTTGAATTGAGCAAACTATAAGCAAAAAAACACCGTTTTTTTCTAATTTGCTCCCCTCTGGGGCCAAAATTCAAAAATCGGGCGACGTTAGGATCAAATAGACCCCTAGAGAAATCGAACAAAAAAAAGTTTTTGAAAATTGGTTCATCCGTGTGGGCTGTACGCGTAGCACACAAAGCGTGACAGATTCACAGACGTACAGACAAAGCGAGTGCATATAGGCGCTTCTAGCTTCGCTTAGATCGCGCCTAATAAGTGGCCCTGATACACTGCCCTGTGAAACTCCATAAGGGATTTGGGTGAGGCAGTTGATTTACAAGAATTAAAAATAGTTTTACCTAAACTAAATGATTAAATAATACTTGTATTCAAGTTTAAGTTGCTGTTACTTATGAGCTATGTTATATGTGAAAGATTACGAATATAAAAAAGTGGACGTGATATAATGCCCTGTGGAACTCCATTAATATATAGAATTTAGATGAGGCAATTGATTTGCAAGAATTAGTTTTGACGTACTGGGAATATCACAAATACCAGATTGTTTAATCATCGATAGCGTCGAATGATTTCGACAATTAAACTCTGTACAGTATAAATTTAAAAATAGAAGTAATCTTTGACTTACGTCTTCTAAAGTTACACCCATGTTGTGCTTCACTCGACGAGTTTTTGGGATACAGCAATTGGACAATGGTTGTTTAATGTGTCTTTCAAACTATTTTTTGTAGCTAGGAACAATAATTCTCGAAGTCTTCAGTCTATCAAGGAACGCACGTCACTGAGTAATGACAAATTAATAATATGAACTACCAGAAAATCCATCATTAATAACTTAAATACAGAGATGTACAAAATGGTTTTAAAAAAGCATTTAAATACAAAATGCAAAATACTTTTCAGATTTACTATTTCAAATGCAAAATACCAAATAGTTTTGCGTTTTGTATTTCAAATGCTAAATGCAAAATAGGTATTTTCAAAATACTTTTTCAAAATAAAATACCTTTTTACCAAATTTCAGATATTTTTATTTATTTGAGAAATAGAGACACAATGCCGAGCCGGACAAAAACGTCTAATAACATGGCACCTTATGCATGACATTTTGGTCATATTTATCAGTACGCGTATCAATAAATTCTGTTATGTTATTAATAATAATAATAATACTCACTTAAAGTCACATAAGGCGCGCACTCTGACCAAAGAAGAAAAAAGGGCGCGCATGGCTAGCAGGCGCCTCTATCGGTCAAATTCGGCATTACAAGCGTCATTCGTTCATTTCATTTTGTTTGACTGGTGATGTTGGCTAAACTTAATCACAAAGTATTTTGCATTTTGAAATGAATATTAAAAATGCAAAATACATCTCGAAAGATATTTCAAATAAAATACAAAATGTTTTTTACTAAAAGGCATTTAAATGCAAAATACAAAATAGGTATTTTGCATTTTGTATTTGCATTTTAGATAGAAGTATTACAAATAAATCGCATCTCTGCTTAAATATGGATATTAAATCAGAAAGCTTTTATGCAAAAATTCTAGGCAATAAAAGAGGGAATGAAGTGGAACCGTTCACATCGAGAAAAAAGTGTTATGCTTGGATATTCTAGATTCAGTGGTTTGGTGTTTTGTGGTTATTTTTAGTGCGTTCTATGCAATTAATTAAAAAAATTTAAAGAAAGGTCAAAGATTTAACATACATTAATAATTTCGTTAATTTTGAATATTGTTAATATTATAAAAAGGCTTACCTTTAATTTATGAACTGATTCATTCAACAAAACGTTATTTAATAAAGTAAGGAAAATTGATCCAACGGAATAATCAGAGCTGTCGGAAAAGATGTAAAAATGTAAAGCGGATTCGTTTGATAACAATTAAAAATGTACAGAGTTTCCGAAACTGTTGATACTAATTTTTGATCTGTACATTATGAAACAAAACGAGATATCTGTCTGTAATTTATTTTTCTGTGAATTTTTCACGTGTGTTTACTCATTTTTCGCAGCTATGAAACACACGGACAAAAAGGATGTCCCAAAAGGTATAGTCATAAATTTATGGGCTTGGTTTTTTGAATCAAAAATCTCAAAATACTTATGTTCTATTATCAACGGTTTCAGAGTTATGAATAAATTCATTTATTTTATTAGACTTACAAATTTTATAAATAAACTTAGCCTTAACACTTTTAAAATACCTAATCTTCAAAAAATCATAATTAACAAGCCCATAAACTTATGATTATACCTTTTGGGACACCCTGTACAGTGTACATACCTACGCATCGAATTGATAACCTCCTTTTTTGAACTGTGTTAGAAATTACTCATCAATCCATCAAATTTTAAATCTTAATCATCTTTCAAAAATGTTTAAGGATCGCTATTTCAATGTTTTTTGTAGATAATTACAAAAATAGATTTAACTAAAATTATTTTAATTAAACTTCCTTAGTGGTTTAGATTATAAGAATAATTAATTGATAATGATTTAAATAAATTTAAATTTCTATTTTCAGATATTAAAATACACGAGTTTTCCCTATAGTAAGAACTTTTTTACAAAGATATTGAGAGGCGTCTAGCCCCTTCCCTTCCTCCTAGAATTTTATTACTCGCTCCCGATCGTGTTTTTAATCCTAGGATAGATTTTTTGCGACAAATTAAAGCTGTTTGGTCTTCTCTTGGTGTTCTACCAGTCACATTTTGAGTTCAGCCCACAACACTCTTCTGAATGTTGAAGAACTCTATATGATATAGAGAAATGGTGATCCGTAGATAATGTAGAAATTATAGGAGAGAAAAACTCGAAACATCGATAATCTATGTAATCGGCCTTCTCATTTCTTACAGTGTAGCAGTGGCGGCTCCTCTATGAGAGCTGCCGCACTGCCAGAAAATTACGCACAATTAAAAAAAAATTGTATTATAAATCTAAAAACATTGTATTATAAATCTGCATAATATGTTTTAATTTCATAATTATGAAGCCATCACATAGCATTATTATAAATGACGACATGCCACGGGGCCTATATCTATAAACCGTCCGCAGCCGTACTAATTTCACGTGTGTGTGTAAACCTCTCATAAATTTTGAACGGCTTGACCGATCGAATCGCGATTTGCGGCATTCAAAAGGGTTCCACTGAACTTAGATTTCCTGAAAATTTGAACCGATTCGGCCCAATAGATTTTGAGAAATTCCAAAAAAAACCGAAAAAAAAAGTTGTTAAAACGATGTTTTTTCAAAATAATTTCTAGAATATTGTATCGATTGATTTCATAATCTAATCAGCTCTTCTCCTCAAAAAACTGCGTCGAATGCCGCTAAGCGGATCAAAATCGGTTAATCCGTTTGAGAGATTAGGTACGTAGTCAACAGATCTCGAAAAAAGTGTTTTTTCAAAATAACTTCAAGATTTCTCAACCAATCGATTTTGTACCTCTTACAATATTTTTAGACCTTAAAAAACTGCGTCGATTGCCGTTTTAAAGATCAAAATCGAAAAACGCGTTCAAAAGTTATATATAGCTTTTCAAAAATTAAAATAGTGTTGTTATCAGAAATTTTCAGATTTTTGAGCTCGAAGAGCTCAATCTACTTTTAGGTATATTATCAAGTGCTTCGAACTCAAAGCGCTTGAAAATAGCGGGAAGTTCCAGGATGGCCTGCAGGGTCAACCGATTTACAGATTTTTTTGTATAGTAACTGATAAGTAATCGTAGATTGTATATCCAGTTGCGTAATTACGTATATAACTGACGATTAAGTGACATGGTAAAACGAGCGAAATAGAGTTTATGGACATTATAGTTTGCTTTCCTACACATAGTGTACATAGGTACAGGTTTACCAAAAACATATTTTCGTTGTATTTTTACAAACTCGGGTGAAGTTTACGAAATATCGTAGAGTAAAATATATATTTTTAGAAAATTCGTGGAAATGTTGCAAAACACAGTCGCAAACTTTCCTAAAAAAGAATGACTAATGGAGAGAAAAAATAAATAAAAATGTATTAAATTGGGTAAATTTTTTGGTAATGGGTAGAAATGGTGGAAGTACCGGTACAAAAGAAGTACGAAGAAAGAATGTATGTCTACAATTAGTGGTGACATAATATTACATAAGGGTAAAATTGAGCATTAAATTTTAGATACTATTTTAGCAAACTGTAAAACTAGATTGAGCAATAAATCCGAAGCAATAGAAAAATGCGAATTGGCCACTATTTTAATTTCATTAGAAAGTAAACTGACAATAATCGTAGAATATTTACGGTTTTTGTTCAGAACAATCCAAAAACTTTTTAAAAAGAGCAAGGAGTAATACAGATTTTTTGGATATTGAATAAGACAAAAAATGTACGTCTAGTTTTACAAAACAAAATAACAGCAGTTTTTCGCAATTTTAAATTTATCTTCATATATAATTATTAATTATAAGTTGTAGGGTGTTAAAAATATATTTATTTCTGTAACATTTGGTATTATTATTATAAATACATTTATTATTAATACCTAATTTAAAAAAATAGGTAAAAAAACTTTTTTAAATTAAACGGTTTTATTTTAAATCATCAGCTGTACCAAAAACTAGAAAATAATTAGGGCACAAACCAAGGGGCACATTGCGTCATTGCGTCAGCGGAATAAGTAATAAAAACGTGGGGCGCATAAAAATCTGTATAACGACTGTATAATTATTAATTAATAAAAACGGCTTGTCTAGAAAAATGTGTTTCCAAGCCCACCAACAGAAAAATTTCAAATGCGCCCCACGTTTTTATTACTTATTCCGCTGACGCAACGACACAAAGTGCCCCAATTGGTTTGTGTCCTAATTATTTTCTAGTTTTTGGTACAGCTGATGATTCAAAATAAAGCCGTTTAATTTAAAAGTTTTTTTACCTATTTTTCTTTTCTAGTTTTTAGTTTGATTTCTGGCCCGTATCATTATGCAAACTCCTCATCCTTTCAACTGTCCACCTTCTGATTCCATCATCATACCTTCGTTACCAAGTTGAAATTATCATTGTCGCGGGAACTCAATGTGTGTGCAAAGTTTCATAAGAATCGGTTAAGAAGAAGTAGTTGAAAAAGCTCTCGCAAGATTTGAAACGAAGATAGTAACAAATGAACAAATATACGGGGTCAAGCTAAATAAAACCGTTTAAAAATAATTAAAAGTCATTATGTATACTATACTAATGACCTAAAGAGAAGTCTAATGTTAAAAATAAAAATGGTCGCTACAGGGCGGTGGTGAAGCACGTGCCTTTGCCTTATGTAAGTAACAATTATATTATTTATTGTTTCCATTGATGACGTTCAGTTGAATTTCTTCGCCACTTTTCTTCTTAAATATGTCCTGAAAGTTGAAAACCATTAGAAATACAGAAAAGAAAAACTTTTCGAACTAAATTTATGACTCGAATATTTTTTGTGCCTTATTTTTTATATGATTTCAATAGAATTATCGCTAGACATTTGTTAGAACGTGATTGAATAAAATAATAGTTTTTTAAAACGCCTGTACGTATATGCTTTTGTTATTACCTTGAAAGCTTGCTGAAATTTACTGGACATTAAGTTGTACAAAATTGGATTTATACAACAAGAAACACATATAAAAAATTCTAATACGAAAGATAAATACAGAAATATGATGTTAAATGTATCCAAGTCCTCTTTCGCTACGTTTAGAAAAATCAATAAAATATATATAATGTTGTAGGGCAGCCAGCAGATGAAAAACGCACTCACAGTTACGACTGTAAAGGAAAAAATTAAATTATTATAGAATCTCGAGTCAGGAATCAGAATGCCTTTAAAAAGGATAAAACGTTTTAACAAAAACGGCGACTGTTTTAAGCAAATATTTCAATTTGCAGAACAAAATGTCGGTATTAACCCCCCTGCAGAACGATATAAACACCTAGGCGAGCAAGTTTCCCTCTAAGAGACGGGATTAATACCGACATTTTGTTCTGCAAATTGAAATATATGCTTAAAACAGTCGCCGTAACAACATATTAAAATTTGAACCTTGAACTAATAATATAAATTTCGTCGGGTACATGACACGTTTAGGGTGATCTGCCACCCCTTTAATACTGACCAATCGATCTGCAAATATTATAATGGCATTATTGGGTCACCGACAAGCTATAATACAAACAATTTCAGCCTTGAAGCAAAATATCTCACTCAGGGCCCTTTAATATGCCTCCCTCAACATCTTCACAAAAATAAAGCCTTGAATAAATAACACCAAAAATTTGTCACTAGCTCTCGCTCTATTAGTAATAATGGACAGTCGCGGACTTAAAAAAGTTTACACCTGCATCATTTAGTTACCGTTTTTTTTAATATTTCATATTATAATTTGACTTTTGATAGTAATGTATCAATTACTAAGGTTACATCTGACAAATTAAAAAAAATATTATCAAAACACCGGCAATTGTTTGTTATACAATCTATTTTTCTCAATATTATTTAAATAAAACATAAAAAGGTATGATAATATTTGATACTATAGCAAATTCCTTCCTTCAATCTTCAATGATTCTTCTTTTTCTGTTCATTTTTTTAATAATTTCGAGCGACAATTACATTTATTTTAATTTTTGACATTTACATTTACCTATTAAAACTAAATTTGTTACAAAACTACTGACTTTTTGTAAGCTTACACTGAAAAACTCAAGTGTAAACTTAATTAAGTACCTATAATAAAGTAAATATAATTAATAAAAGTTTACCTAAAAGTTTTATAGTTCTAATATGTTGGTTATTAGCATGTGATGAAGAGGTAGATCGCATCATAGTTGATTTTCTCAAATGAGTTATTATCAATGCATATAGGATAATAAGGATGACGCCTGGAAATACGTAATAAAGGACAGCATAAATCAGTATTGTGATCTCCTGCTGAAATAAACAATGATTTGTTTAATTTCTAATACAATAAATGCTTCTATTTCGTTTCAACAACTACGAATTCCCCTTAATTAGCGAATTACTATTTCCAGATAGATTATAAATTATAGACGCTCGACAACTATCTCAAGCGTTTGAACATTTTCAAGATAAACACAAGAATTGAGTTACTTGGACGGCTCTAAATAAAAACCAACTGTAGAGTAATTGGTAACTTATCCAGCCGGAAACTGGGAGTTTCGAATTCAAGTCCTGACAGTGGCATTTAATTTTTTCTTAGATATAGCCAACCAATCAGGGCAGCCGCAGCTTTGCTGTCTGATATATTATTCACTACTTAATTGTTATGTGAATATAAGGAGATAAAATCGTTTGATTTTAATTATTTAGTTTCAAGACAACTATGTTGCCATGCTTTTTGCAACCAGTGTGAAGTTTGCTGCCCGAGGTACGAAGGCATGCAACCACACGTGTTGCAAACGCCAAGTTTCATACCGAGTAATTTGTATATTATTTTTCACAACAACTCTATTGACAATTCGATTTGAGGTACCTACAATTTGGGCGTGCAAAAAAGTCGAAAAATATTAGATCTGTCAGATTTATGTGGGGTTATGTCTGTCATTGTGACGTTTATGAATAGTATATGCGGATTCAATATCGCTCAATCTCCTTCTTATTAACGTTAAAAAACAGAGAGAACTGACCTGAAAATTTTTATCCCTAGGGGCCGTTCAAGTATTACGTAAGCAGATTTTTTGCAATTATTAACTCCCCCCCTCCCTCTCGTCAGCAAAAGTAAGCAAAGCTCTTAACCCCCCCTCCTATGCTTACGTAAACATTGGTACATACATTTTTCAATGTGTTCTGGTTTCTTTCTTGATTCATGAGCAGCAGTTATAAGTCTAGAAATAAGAAATAGGCTTACAATAGAGGACTTTAACGTACATAATATTTATTTAAGCAAATTTTATTGACATGGTATTCAGTTATTATAATCTTAATATATTAACGAACAAAACAAACTTATCCATTATTTTCGGGAACCCTGAAAATGCGTTTCGTTTTCAAGCATAGACAAGTAGGGTTGCCATATGTGTTCAAACCAAAATCGACTAAATTTTGTAGAAAATCCGAAAAAGTAAAAAAAAAATACTGCTGACGTAATCACCATCCAGACCCCCTCATCCCCCATGTCATCAAAAGTAAAGACCCCCCGCCCCCCTGTAGTGCTTACGTAATACTTGAATGGCCCCCTGGGGATGAAAACGCTGAGTTTTTCAACCCGCTAAACAGGTACCGAAAATCGAATTTTCAATAGTGGCGTTCTGAAAAAGTCGTTTGCAGACGCATTCGCGTTGGTTGAGTTATCAGTTACTCCACAGTGGTCTTAAAGAAAACTATACATTTTCATGTAATTTGCATAGCAACCTAGTTGTTTGGAAATTGTAATTCGCTAATGATTGTGGAAAGGAGTTAATAATTTGACTGGCCTAAAAAATGCCTTACCGACAGATAGTCTTGAAAATCGATCAAATAAATATATCCAATATTGAATATCCATATGATAACAATAGATATAATGGCTCTTTGTGGTGATGATATTTTGCGCGCTAAGAAAGGGCGACAGATGGCTAAGTAACGTTCCACAGTAAACGTCACCATTGTTAGTATCGATATAATTTGTGACGTCAACGTTACAACATACGATGCGATCATTGTCACTTGCATTATAGGTATTAGGGTGTCCATTTCAAACAAACTTTTACTGTACATAAAAAATATTTCCGCTACTGGACAAACGGTAATTGTTATCAAATCTGAAATGGCCAGTGCGAACAGATAACAGTTGGTAGTAGTGTGCATTGTTTTGTTTCGACTTATAACAAGGCAAACGCAAATGTTACCAACAACACCAACCACAAGAAACAGTAAAAAAATTAAGGTCATTGGAATTTTGTACCATAATGTGTCTTGGATCTCATTTATCGGTCCATATTCTAGGCTTTGCGCAATATTTTTAAGTTTCTGAAACAAATGAATAATTATAATACCTACTTAGTATTCAAGGTTAAGTTGCCTTTACTTATATTATGTGGAAAATCGTTCGCAAATATTAAAAAAAGTGGGCCTGATACACTGCCCTGTGGAACTCCATAAATATTGGATTTGGGCGAGACAGTTGAATTGCAAGAATTAAAAATAGTTTTACTTAAACTAAATGATTAAATAATACTTACTAGTCAAGTTTAAGTTACTGTTACTTATGTTATGTGAAAGATTACGAATATTGAAAAAGTGGACCTGATATACTGCCCTGTGGAACTCCATTAATATGGAATTTAGTTGAAGCAATTGATTTGCAAGAATTAAAAATAGTTTTGACGTACTGGAAATACCACAAATACCAGATTGTTTAATCATCGATAGCGTCGAATGATTTCGACAATTAAACTCTGTACAGTATAAATTTAAAAATAGAAGTAATCTTTGACTTACGTCTTCTAAAGTTACACCCATGTTGTACTTCACTCGACGAGTTTTTGGGATACAGCAATTGGACAATGGTTGTTTAATATGTCTTTCAAACTTTTTTTTGTAGCTAGGAACAATAATTCTCGAAGTCTTCAGTCTATCAAGGAACGCACGTCACTGAGTAATGACAAATTAATAATATGAACTACCAGAAAATCCATCATTAATCAATAACTTAAATATGTATATTAAATCAGAAAGCTTTTATGCGAAAATTCTAGGCAATAGAAGAGGGAATTAAGTGGAATCGTTCACATCGAGAAAAAAGTATTATCCTTGATATTCTAGATTCAGTGGTTTGGTGTTTGGTGGTTACTTTTTTAGTGCGTTCTATGCAATTAATTAAAAAAATTTAAAGAAAGGTCAAAGATTTAACATAGGTACATTAATAATTTCGTTAATTTTGAATATTGTTAATATTATAAAAAGGCTTACCTTTAATTTATGAACTGATTCAATCAACAAAACGTTATTTAATAAAGTAAGGAAAATTGATCCAACGGAATAATCAGAGCTGTCGGAAAAAATGTAAAAATGTAAAGCGGATTCGTTTGACAACAATTAAAAATGTACAGAGTTTCCGAAACTGTTGATGCTAATTGTTGATCTGTACATTTTGAAACAAAACGAGATATCTGTCTGTAATTTATTTTTCTGTGAATTTTTCATGTGTGTCTGTGACTCATTTTTCGCAGGAAACACACGGACAAAAAGGATGTCCCAAAAGGTATAGTCATACATTTATGGGCTTGGTTTTTTTAATCAAATATCTCAAAAAACTTATGTCCTATTATCAACGATTTCAGAGTTATGAATAAATTCATTTATTTTATTAGACTTACAACACTTTTGAATTGTAGATTATAGACACTCGACAACAGAGGTCATTAGCGTCTACAACACTTTTAAAATACCACAGATCTTAGAGTAATTATTGTAAAATATGATTTTTTTGTTAAAAATTTTTGATGTACTCTCTCGCATGTGCGACGGGTTTGGCTGTATTCGAATAGGATAACGCTTACGATATTCGGCCACTGTAGCTACAGAATTACCATCACAAAATTCGTAAATAATACGCATTTCAACATATTCACGTCTAGCAATTCTTTCCATTTTCAGCCTTATACCTACGTTTATTTAATTTGACTGGCAAGTAATCAGCATTTGTTTTTGGCGTTCGACTGTAACTGCCTATATGTTGTGTGCACGAAGCCTACTAGCGCCGCTAGCGGGCAATAGTGCACGATTGAACTCACTTTTTTATTGTTGTTTTTAGACCGCGAAATTTTTTAATAAACGAATACCATTTTATCTAGCTGTGTGCAAATAATATAAATAGCATAGCATAAAAGGTACGTGAAAATTATTTATTTTATGTTTTTTCTTCAATTTTGACGTATTATAAAAAATAACTGATTAATTTATATCAGACATGGAGGTGTACCTACACTTATGTCTATGGTTTATATTGACAGGCGGCTGTATAACCTCAAACCTTGGCGCTGGTAATCTTGCGGACCGGGTTTAAAAGTGTAAATTATCAGATTTATATTAATAATTTCCAAATAAGTTAGAAGTAAAATCATGGTTTTACTTGACTTATTGTTATTTAAAAAGTCAAGTAAAACCATGATTTTACTTCTAACTTATTTGGAAATTATTAATATAAATCTGATAATTTACACTAACAATTACAGAAAATTGGAGTTTCGAGTTTACAATGGAACTCACTACGAACGCTCGCATCGATATTATTATAATTTCGCCCCCTTGCACACAGCCTATACGTATAAAAATAAATTAATGTATCGATCACTCGGTAACTGTTGATAATAGGACATAAGTTTATTAAGATTTTAGATTCAAAAAACCATAATTAACAAGTCCATAAACTTATGATTATACCTTTTGGGACACTCTGTACATACCTACGCGTCGAATTAATAACCTCCTTTTTTGAACTATGTTAAAAATTACTCATCAATACATCAAATTTTAAATCTTAATCATCTTGCAAAAATGTTTGAAAATCACCATTTCAAATTTTTTTGTAGATAATTATAAAAATAGATATATCTAACTAAAATTATTTTAATTAAACTTAATTAATAATTAGTGGTTTAGATTATAAGAATAATTAATTGATAATGATTTAAATAAATTTAGATTTAAATAAATTTAAATTTCTATTTTTAGATATTAAAATACACGAGTTTTCCCTATAGTAAGAACTTTTTTACAAAGATATTGAGAGGCGTCTAGTCCCTTCCCTTCCTCCTAGAATTTTATTACTCGCTCCCGATCGTGTTTTTAATCCTAGGATAGATTTTTTGCGACAAATTAAAGCTTTTTGGTCTTCTCTTGGTGTTCTACAAGCCACATTTTGAGTTCAGCCCACAAAACTCTTCTGAATGTTGAAGAACTCTATGATATAGAGAAATGGCGATCCGTAGATGATGTAGAAATTAGGAGAGAAAAACTCGAATTATCGATAATCTATGTAATCGGCCTTCTCATTTCTTACAGTGTAGTGTAAATAAAAACATAATATATCCATAAATCAGAGTCACTTAAAAACGAAGACTAATAAAAAGTCTATAACGTTACATTTTTGTGTAATAAACATAGATTTAATTTAATTTATTTTTTTTACGTTTCATCTATTCATCATCACTTTTTTTTACCTGATTCATTCATTAAACAACGCACAGTTGGAATAAACGTGATTTAAACTGTAAAGATCGATTACACCTTCCACTGGGCAGTGACGTAGTACATCCGGAACGTTACGTCATAACCATTTGCTTTGTCAGATTTGTAAATAATAATAAATAGTATAGTCATTGTAAATTGTATTTTAAAGACAGCTAAGGTTATTTGGGCCTAGCACCAATTCATATTTTCAATTCATTATTATTTTTTTTTATAATAAATTGAAAATCCAATTTTTTTACCAGCTCTCGGGCTAGAACTCGGGAACTGGGGACTTGTAATAGAAGAACCATAGCAACGCCATGTAAACAACAGCGTCGCTACACTCTCGGCTATTCTCAAGCCCTATGACGTATTTAAAAGTGTTATGTTCCGCATACGTAAATATTCAAAAAACCGGTTTGGGTAAAATTTTAATTCTTGGTATAAATGATGAAATTCGCCATGTTTAAATCGTTTTCCATTAATAGGGTGGACATGATAGCTCCTACCCAAATTTGTATTTAAAATATACTACTTTGTAGCAGAAGAACACAAATATTCGTCTTCGCTATTTGACATTTCAAACGCGATTTAAGCTTGTATCAATGCTAGTATCAAAGCTTCGTTGTGCAAACCTATAACCGCTTATAATCTCAGCCACCATCTACCATACATGCTCCCATCTATAGAATCCCAGCTGCGTACTGCACGTACCTTAAAGGATTTGGAACTGTTTTGATGATGGCTACAGCCCTGCCCATAATATGGATGTATAATATAATAATATATATACACGATGCATTGTACATAATGTGTACCTAACACTTATGTACTTGGTTAATCAACTGTTAAATTGTAACTTACCAAAAATAACGTAGCATCGAAGTTTTTCCATTCACGATGACTGTGCTGTTTTGTTGCGTCAGATTAAAAAAAAAAACTGTAGCCATGATGGCATAGCTTGCGTTGACGCGTGCGTTACGTGGATAAAGCAGCGCCTCTCCGCGACCGAATAATATAACTTATCTTAAAAGATTTTATATTGAACACATCATCTAAATAAATGATTTTATGATGGCAATTTTGGGAATGGTTTCATTAATTTCATCAGTTTTTTCACTTAAAAGATTCTGTTGGCGGGTTTATCGTACAATTTTAACAGGCTGTTTTTTTAATCACGCTGTTAAATTTTGATTTCTGTCATTCAGTCATTTAGCGGCTAAATCGCAATTTTGTATTTATTTAATTATTTATTTTTTAATGGATAAATGAAGAATCACTAAACAGTAAACACAAACCGTTAATCTCTAAACGTTTGGCATACCCATTTGCCACTAGCGCCATCTGACTGATAAATAATATAAGCGTTTGACATATACTTTACTTGCCACTGACGCTATCTGACGAATAAAAATATGGTTGCCCTCATTCAGACACCAATTGTCATTTTAAATTTAAATATAAGCACTCGCAAGAACTTTGAGGTTTTGAGGTCCATAACATAAAAAAAATGAGTGTGTGCTTATGACCACACGACAGAAGTGAAAACTTCAGATTTTCTAATTTTAAAATATATATATAATTTTTTAATCACACAGTTTAATCATAAATATATAAAAATCGGCCTATATACAATCAAATTTAATGGATATAATACCATAACGATAATATTAAGTTTTAGTGTCATCTGTTAGCGCATTTGTAAACTACAAAATATATTTTTTAGTGTCATCTGTTAGCGCACTTGTGAACTACAAATGACTTTTTACTCGTTGTAACGGATCCAAAAGGTTATTTTGGATACGTCACATTTATTAGCACAATTTATAAATTATTAGCTTCAGCCGCCCCTGATTAATTTCAAATTTCAATCGTTATTATATAATTACAAAATAAATTATATAATTGTTCTAAAGATGAAATATTTCTTAAAATGTAAAAATCTTAAAAATGTAGAGTCTGTTTTTTCTGATACTAAAAGCGCAAAGTCGGTCTTTATCGAAGTAAAGTAATATTTATATTTTCAATTTATATCAATTCCAATCATTTAAACTTAATAAGTGAAAAATAAAATCCTAAAGGATTCTAACGACCAACACACGCTTAAAATCAGTTACATTTTACATTTAATTGCGTATATCTAATATCTCGGAGGCTGAGGCTAATAAAGAATTTCTCACCATAATAAAATTCTTCATGTGCAAATTTTAAATAATTATATTCTAATTTCTACATTTAACAAGCCGTGAGGTGGGTCGTTTATTAGGACTAAAGTGCGACCCTTGAGGTCCACACGACGAACTTCCCAGTTTGATAAATATTTAATAATAATAATTAAATTAGATATTACACAGAAAAGTAATCATTTTAATCATTAAAACATCAATAATTAAAAAAAAAAAAAAAAAAAAAAAAACGGCTGAACCGATTTTTATAAAATTTATGTCGGATCAAAATGACGTTAACACGCCTCGATTGACACCCTTACGAAGTCGATATAATTTTTTATTCGCGAGATATTGTGTAAAATCTACTTTTTTGGAGGTTATTTGGTTAAGAAAAAAGAACGGCTGAACCGATTTTAAAAAAATTCCTTTCAGATCATATTTACGTTAATACGCGTCGATTGGCACCCCAACGTAGTCGATATCATTTTTCGTTCTCGAGATTTCGTCTTAGAAAGAAATTGACACATACATACGTACGTACGTACGTACGTACGTACATACGTACACACACACACACACACACACACACACACACACACAGACATCTTTCTAAAAGTAGTGTAAAAATAGTGTAGTGACCTTGAAACATAAAATTTTTTTTTCCTTTTTGATTTCGATTTTCGGACCCATTACAATAACTTCCAATGGGAAGTTAAAAATATATTAATCAATACTAAAGTCTAAATTAAAACACATTTTATTTACAATAATAATTTATAACCTATTCCCTCAATTCCAGTGCGCTAAGAAAGGATAGGGTACATCGTATTGTTTTTAGTGGCATTTATAAACATACTTATGAACTACACACTATTACCAGCATATTGCAAATTTACGTGTTCGTGTTTGAGCCGAGTAGCCCCGATTGTCACCGTCGGGTGCGTTTCACATCACTGTTGTTAACAGCCCAGGCAAAGCGCGCCTAAGGAAGTTTTCACTTCAAAAAACAAATTTTGTAATCAAAGTCTAGTTCGACTCTGGATCTGGACCGACACTAGTTGTAACCGTGTAATAAAGGTCTTAACTCGATAAGTAATGTGAATTAGTAAAACGACCGATGTAAAAACATTAATGAAATAATGTAATTTTTATATATTTCTTTGTCGCATTTTTAACTGTTGCTGTATAAATTTCATTTTTAATTGATGCCATAAAACAAAAAGTTCTTTTCTCAGTAACTTTGACGTCATTCACCTTAGTCGTTTTCGTTTTTCTTTTATTTCATCAGCGATAACATTTTAATTAAATTGAAATGAAAATTATGATCAAGCTTTTGCGAAACGTGTGACGAGGGTTTTTAATTATTTAGAGTTTAAATTATAAATTAATTTGAATTATTGATTGACTATAATTTCAATTAAATATGTCTACGTATTTATAAATTACATTACTAGGCATCGAACTGCTTTTTGCGGCCTCACAAAGCGCATCGCAATCAATCAACATTTTATTGGTTTTATTTCCAATAAAACATATTGGCAAAAATCAACGATGTGCATTGGATTATTTGATACGGACGTCGGACACGTCACGAAATTTTAAATTTAAGGATGAGCAGGCTATGAATAATATCTAAAGTAGCGTATCCACTTGAGTCGCACGCATCAGCTATAGTGAGCTTCCTCATAGACACGACGGAACCCGCGCGTTTAAATATACGCGGTGAGCATGCGGTTATGCAGGAGACATACATCTCATTTCGAAGATGAATGTCGAAGAAGCAAGGTGTTTGTATTTGTTCGCCCGTTCGAAACGCGCGGCCTCCGCAAAGCAACTGAACGCCGTCACGGCACGCCATAGTAATAGAACCGCGCGGACGCCGCACGGTTCTGTTTTCATTTCGAAGATGAAAGTCGAAGAAGCAAGGTGTTTGTATTTGTTCGTACGTTCGAAACGCGCGGCCTCCGCAAAGCAACTGAATGCCGTTACGGCACGCCACAGTAATAGAAACGCGCGGATGCCGCACGCTTCTATTTTCTGGGGGTCTAGAGACGGCATCCGCGTGGGCATGTATGAACGTCCGAAACACGCGGCCTCCGCAAAGCAACTGAACGCCCTCACGGCACGCCATAGTAATAGAACCGCGCGGATGCCGCGTTGTTAATTTTTTTAGGACAGACATTGATTTGTTCGTCTATTATCTAGTGATCATCAAAATTTCAGTTTGATAAAGGTTTCTGTTTTGGCTATGTCGAATTTTAGGTAAAGGTCGGCACGTGTCATAAATTTCTAAAGAACTGGAATAACTCAAAAATTACTGAATTTTCGAGCATGGCTTCCCTTACAATTTCTGTTCACATTTAGGCGCAGAATTGAAAAAACAAATAAAAACAGGGTGCTATAGGTTAAAAAACATAACTTTGGTCTGCCACGCTTAAATGGGACAGGCTGTATAATTGAAAATATTTTTAGGTTATACACAATTAAAATTTATACAACTTTTGTATTTAAATTTTTTTTCTATTTTCACCCAAAATCAATATCTCGGCCGACAACGCAAGTCTTGGACAACCTGTATAATTCACTACTTAATTGTTGTGAATATGGTGTGGACATAAGGGAACAAAAATCGTTATGATTTAATATATTAGTATAGATTTGAAAGTATGAAAAACTTGAAAAACATAAGCAACTGTGGCTTGTGACCATAGATATTACGACCTGACATCTGTCTGTCACTCACTAATTGAAATCCCCATTTTTATGTTAAGAGCTACGCGGCTACCCTTTGACCCCGCTAATGACATTAACATAACGGTTGAATCATGCACCCAACCAAACACACGAACACACACACACGGATATCGTATCTCCCTCTCTCTTCATTTAAAAAATACATCCATATATTTACACGTTATAAAATTTATTAAAACAATTTTATCGCTGGTTCACTAAATAAAAATTTCTCGATGATTGAAGAAAAAATGGAACATTATTAAGATGGAGTTATCCAGTGACTAAAAAACAGTAAATTATTGAAGTACTCGCATGGAATTTTTGAAGTTAAACTTCTTAGGCGGCACTGCCTCGATAATTTGAAGGGTGACAAAAATGATGTGACGCGACTTACCATAACAACCCTAAATAAATATTAATTAACGTAGTCATGGCTTATTCTATTATATTTTTCAAACATAAGAAGTTTTACTTGTACAGCTTAATGACCATATTCATAGGACAACCCATTTTAGAACAATCATAATGTCGGGTTTATCGTTAATTTAACACGCTGTTTTGTTAATCGCTGTTAAATGTTTACACATAAAAATTACGAAGTAACTATTGAAATAACAGATAATTAACATAACAGCGTGATTAAAATGTACGATAAACTCGACATAATAATTTAACACGCTGTTTTGTTAATCACTTTTAAATTTTTACACATAAAACATACGAAGTAACCATAGAAAAACAGCGAATTAACATAACAGCGTGATTAAAATGTACGATAAACCCGACATAATAACGTCGGGTTTATCGTACATTTAACACGCTGTTGTTACAATGTTAACCGCTGTTAAATTTTTACACATAAAACATACAAAGTAACCATAAAAATAACAGCTAATTGACATAACAGCGTGATTAAAATGTACGATAAACCCGACATAATAATGTCGGAATGTCGGGTTTATCGTACATTTCAACACGCTATTTTGTTAATCGCTGTTAAATTTTTACACATAAAACATACGAAGTAACCGTAGAAATAACAGCTAATTGATATAACAGCGTGAATAAAATGTACGATAAACCCGACATAATAATGTTGGAATCGGGTTTATCGTACATTTCAACACGCTATTTTGTTAATCGCTGTTAAATTTTTACACATAAAACATACGAAGTAATCGTAGAAATAACAGCTAATTGACATAACAGCGTGATTAAAGTGCACGATATACCCGACATAAGAATGTCGTAATAACAGCGTGATTAAAATGTACGATAAACCCGACAATAGACTCGTCCGATCCGAAACTAGATTGTGCGCAGAAATGACGCTCCTATTATTATGATTATGATTATTGTAGATTACAGACGCGTTGACAACTCAGGTCATTAGCGTCTTCAACACAACAATTAATAATCCATTTGTGTAATAGAATCTGCCAGCCGGCATACACAAACCGACTGGTACGAGCTCGGGCTCCTGGGAACGCCAATTCCCAAAGAACATTGGAATGCAATTGCGAGAACAACTACATTCCAATGTTCCCCCTGGGGGACCATTGGAATGCAATTGCGAGAACAACTACATTCCAATGTTCCCCCTGGGGGACCATTGGAATGCAATTGCGAGAACAACTACATTCCAATGTTCCCCCTGGGGGATCATTGGAATGCAATTGCGAGAACAACTACGTTCCAATGTTCCCCCTGGGGGAGAAGGACGCTCCTATCTTATCTAAACGATACTTACTCTACTTCAAGGGATGTGATAGCTCGAGTTGAAGTGATAGTTTTTGAAATGAACGCACCGTGACAAATAAAGGGCATTAACACTTGCAACATCACGTAAGAAATTAAAACCTTTTATTTATAAGACACTGTTTTAAAACAACTCGTTCTATCATCATTTCAGGAGATATATCATTTCTTAGTTACGCCACGGTTGGAATGTTCAGCGCGAAGTAAAGGCAACCTAGGTACCTACTTCTTACTATACTCTTTACCTGTTACTGTACTCTGTTCATCGGCGACCGGCGTACGTGAGTCAGGCTTCATCTGTTTAGTGCTTTGCCAACGACAAGACGTGTTTCGTCAATTCCTCCTATCGTCAGTGACGTTCAATTTTTTCAAACTTTTATTTAACAAAAGATTGAAAGAAAAACCTCCGTGGCACAGGATCAATAATTGCAATTTGCAATAGATACTGCAGATATTTAAAATAACTTCATTTATTTACTGGATTTATCGATTTATTGTACTTAGATTATAGACGCGTCGACAACTTAGGTCATTATAGCGTCTTAAATTACATTAAATAACTTAAAACTAAATAACATCACAAAACATCCATGAGCGCAGGTGGGATTCGAACCCACGACAGTCTAGTCTAGAGGCTGGTACCAAATACGCTATCCACTAGGCTATACTGCTCTTTTTATTTACTGGAAGAAAACGGTAGTTGCTGAAGTAGTAACGAGAATTTGACCAAATTCGCGTCGGAGAAGAAATAAGCTACTGCCCTCTTTATTTACTGAAAAAAAAAACGGTAGTTGTTGAAGTAGTAACGAGAATTTGATCAAATTCGCGTCGGAAAAGAAATAAGCTACACCTTCGTATAAATCCATTTTTAATTAAAAATGTAGCGTGTAATGTTTTCGGTGTGTTGTATGCATTTTGTTGACATTTTTAATACGTGATTTTTTATACTTAACACATATTTCATGTCGAATTATCACCACAGCCGGCAACAATGGATTTAAAATATCTTTTGTATATTGTTTAATATATAATTAATATGCATGTGAGAATAATCAATTTGTTTGGACCTAATAAACATTAAACAAGCCTGTTAAAAGTCGTTATTGTATAGTATTTAATAAACAAAAGAAAGCAATTAAAATTGTATTCAGGATAATAATACAACAAGTTAGTTTATTAATTTCAACTTGAACAAATCATTGTTCTATTGAAAATCATTTTTAAAGGTACCTACATCGATATTATTAATTGTTGATATTATACAAATATTCAATAATAAATAGACAATTATGTATGCAGTAGGTAAATTTCTCTTGAGGACCATTGTTGCCAGTCTATTACAATACTTGTAACAGATCTATTAGGTATTATTTACAGAGGTTTATTACCTTTTTAAAAAAATGGGTAAAAAAATTTTTAAGTTAAACGGTTTTATTTTAAATCATCAGCTGTACCAAAAACTAGAAATTAATTAGGACACAAACCAAGTGTGCACTTTGTGTCGCTGCGTCAGCGGAATAAGTAACAAAAACGTGTGGCGCATTTGAAATATTTCTGTTGGTGGGCTTGGAAACACATTTTTCTAGGCAAGTCACAAGCCGTTCTTATTTAATAATTTTAGAGTCGTTATACAGATTTTTATGCGCCCCACGTTTTTTTTTTACTTATTCGGCTGACGCAGCGACACAAAATGTCCTAATTATTTTCTAGTTTTTGGTACAGCTGATGATTTAAAATAAAACCGTTTAACTTAAAAGTTTTTGTAACTATTTTTATTTTCTAGTGTTTAAGCTCATCAAATATTTTATCCACATTTTAATTTAATACAATCTCAGAAATTATCGATAACTGCATATTAAATAAGGTCTAGCAATATAGGTAATTAATCTAAGTTCTAAGGTATGGAGAGGACAGTGTGGTGTAACGGTTAGCGCAGTCGACCTTTGGATCACACTGTCGTGGGTTCGAATCCCAACCCCACTCATGGATGTTTTGTGGTGTCATTTAGTTTTAAGGAAGTTGTTATTTAATTTAATTAAGACGCTAATGACCTAAATTGTCGGCGCGTCTATAATCTACAATAAATTAAAATAAATCTAAGGTATGGTTGCGTCGTAGTTTGAACTACAATACCACAATTTTTAAATATAGGGATAAGATGACAAGGTCGTCGTGATGTAAACCTCAATGGTATAAGTTTTTTTATCGACAAAACCAATTTCGGTTTCGAATTAATGAAATTCAGTTACGGGGTATGGTTTTTATTTGATCGGATTCATGAATGGCCATCGTCCATCGATGTGAATGACATCTGTGAATTGCTGAATGCAAAAAGTCACGATCAAAGATATCGATGACCTGCAGTAGACAAGACACTGTCACTAAGTTTTTAGAGGTGTGCGAAATGTGCCAATAGACTTATCTGTCTGTCGCATTTATGTACGTTGTCTTGTCTGGCCTGTGTTACGAACACGAACCTAATGTGTCGAGTTTAGAATGTGACTTTAGTGTCGGCACGTCTGAATAAAATTATCAACGTTTCTGATTGCACTGGGTTATCTTCTAGTTTTTCGAAATTACGCTCATATAAGATAAAATCGCTCATAAGTACCAGATTTTTTTTTAATTTTTTTTTTTTTCAAAATAGCATGATTAGGTTCAGTTTGTTAATGTTAGTAGAACAGAATAAACAACTAGCCTGAACTCGCGGCTTCGCTCCCGTGAACAATTATAACAACATATTATTTAATAATTCAACACCAAATAACATTTTTAAGTAAATTATCAGTAAAATAATAATTATGCACAACAATTTTGACAGTTTGCATACCTACAGATCACCTGTTTTCTTGAAAAAAACAATGTTACGGAACTAACTTTCAGTGATACTTTATAGTAATATCAAATCCCGACTGATGTCGCTAGTACTACTCAATTAACTATTTTCGCTCACTGCTAGTCCCCCATGAGAATTCTAATTGAAGATGAAGACCCAGCCTATAAAGTATAAATCTGCATAGTTTCATTAAAATATGTCCTGTTTTAAGCATTATATTTCAATTTGCAGAACAAAATGTCGATATTAACCCCCTTGCAGAACTACATTGTTACGGATCACCCTGTATATAACCGGCAGGCAAGAGTTCTGAGAAACGAGGGTTTGCTTACTGTAACAACTGGTATCTGCACGAAAGTTCTAGAGAAAGCGAGAACACATTAGGCTTATGCTACGCAGCCTATATAAACAGCAGTACGAGTTAGTGAGGAATCAGTCAGTCAAATAGTGCGTCTGATAAAAATACAGTGAATATAAATATTTGAAAAATAAATAACTAGAAATAAATAGTCCTGGTATATAGTTAATTGTTACGAGTTATTGTATAGTTGTTTGTTTTGCTTTGTAATTACTGTTTAGTTATTGTTACTTGTGTTGATTATTAGAATTGACTTTTCGTTGTTGCATTCATTATTATTGTGTTTTTAATTATTGTAAATAAATATTTATTCCGCCAACTCAGAAAACAGTTTTGTAACAATATAAACACCTAGGCGAGCAAGTTTCCCTCTAAGAGAGGGGGTTAATACCGACATTTTGTTCTTCAAATTGAAATATATGCTTAAAACAGTCGCCGTAACAACATGTTAAAATTTGAACTTTGAACTAATAATATAAATTTCGTCGGGTACATGACACGTTTAGAAAGATCTGCCACCCCTTTAATACTGACCAATCGATCTGCAAATATTATAATGGCATTATTGAGTCACTGACAAGCTATACAAATAATTTCAGCCTTGAAGCAATAATAATTGTGACCATTTTTTTTGTTACATGTTGGGGGCGGTCTGCATCCCTCCAATACCGCTATCTAGCAAAATTCCTTACTCAGGGCACTTTAATATCTCCCTCAACATCTTCACAAAAATAAGGCCTTGAATAAATAACACCAAAAAAATTGTCACTAGGTCTAGTACACCAGTTATTTTATTACATGTATAGATACAAATTATAACAGCTTCGTTAATTTAACGGTTTTACAGAAATTCAGCATTAAACAATCACAGTCTAACGTGCGTCTCGGTCAGACAGCAGAATCGGGCTGTTTAGTGGAAACAACAAATACTGAGTAAAACCATGAATATATGGACACACTGCAATGCAGCAGAAGAAAAGACAGAACAATCGACCAGAATTCTCACTGTGCCCAACGACTGACTTGAATATCAATGCTCTTCGTAAAGTCACAATCACACGTATAACGTTTTTACTTTACATTCGTGCTACTTCACTCGCGTGAATGTCCATTTTCCCCACTGAACTCCACCCATAACTATATTGCAATTCGGGCTTGAGTATAGCCGAGCGTTTAGCAATGCTGTTGTTTACATGGCGTTGCTATGGTTCCTCTATTACAAGTCCCCAGTTCCCGGGTTCTAGCCCGAGAGCTGGTAAAAGTGTCAATTGGATTTTCAATTCATTATTAAAAAAAAATAATGAATTGAAAATATGAATTGGTGCTAGGCCCAAATAACCTTAGCTGTTGGTGGTCTTTAAAAAACATAATATATTGCAATTCATTAAGATCAGATTGGTAACAATTACAATATGTGCACGGGGTTCGCGGACCTGCGCCAAATTCAAATTTTAGATGTTGTCGTTTATGCTGAATATAGGTGTTAATAATATTATCGTTTACAACGTGGCCACTTTTTTTCCAGAACAAATGTCCCAGACTTGTCCCAGTTTTCTAGGTGATTTTTTAGTTTTTCCCCCGACTTTACAGCAACAACAAATACAGAAATAAAGTTGGCCATCCTGCGTTTATTGTATGTGAAGTGAAGAGATTTGTACGGTGTAATTCCGTCTTTAGAGACTGCACACGTGAACAAAACTGCAGGACAACAAACTGACGACTAAATACTTGCTACAGACAAACATTTAATACGTGATCAAACTGTTTTACACAATTTTCTTCTTATTCCGTTTTATTCGTTTGACCTGACAATACTTACTTTATTTCATTTATGGCTGTACTTTTACCGAAGTTTAAAATAATTACCATAGCTAATCTTTACGGAACATGGAAGTAAAAAGCAAATATAATCGTCCATTTTGAAATAAGTAGGTACCTACAAAATATTTTTACGGAAATTTCTATTTATTTATTTATCAACAAGATACCAAGTATG
This sequence comes from Mongoloraphidia duomilia, assembly GCA_039654895.1. Lineage (NCBI taxonomy): Eukaryota > Metazoa > Arthropoda > Insecta > Raphidioptera > Raphidiidae > Mongoloraphidia > Mongoloraphidia duomilia. The sequence continues at coordinate 8,425,128 of CM077523.1, forward strand.
CCACTCTTAGACCGAGAGCTAGTGACAATTTTTTGGTGTTATTTATTCAAGGCCTTATTTTTGTGAAGACGTTGAGGGAGGCATATTAAAGTGCCCTGAGTAAGGGATTTTGCTAGATAGTGGTATGGGAGGTATGCAGACCGCCCCCAACATGTAACAAAAAAAATGGTCACAATCATTATTGCTTCAAGGCTGAAATATTGTTTGTATAACTTGTCGGTGACCCAATAATGCCATTATAATATTTGCAGATCGATTAAAGTATTAAAGGGGTGGCAGATTACGCTAAACGTGTCATGTATCCGACGAAATTTATATTATTAGTTCAAGGTTCAAATTTTAATATGTTGTTACGGCGACTGTTTTAAGCATAGGTACATTTCAATTTGCAGAACAAAATGACGGTAGTAACCCCCTTGCAGAACGATATAAACACCTAGGCGAGCAAGTTTCCCTCTAAAACAGGGGGTTAATACCAACATTTTGTTCTGCAAATTGAAATGTATATGCTTAAAACAGTCATCGTAACAACATATTAAAATTTGAACCTTGAACTAATAATATAAATTTCGACGGGTACGTGACACGTTTAGGGTGATCTGCCACCCCTTTAATACTGACCAATCGATCTGCAAATATTATAATGGCATTATTGGGTCACCGACAAGCTATACAAACAATTTCAGCCTTGAAGCAATAATAATTGTGACCACTTTTTTTTGTTACATGTTGGGGGCGGTCTGCATCCCTCCCATACCGCTATCTAGCAAAATCCCTTACTGAGGGCACTTTAATATGCCTCCCTCAACGTCTTCACAAAAATAAGGCCTTGAATAAATAACACCAAAAAATTGTCACTAGCTCTCGGTCTATCTGTAGTCTGTACTCATTCCGAAAAGCGGCACCCTTTAATTTGACCAATAAAATATCAAGATCGCAAACTAAGCTCAGAAATAAGAGAGTTAAATTATGTAGCAGAAAATAGGGCAGGTATGTAATTTCGGGGTCACTAGTTATACTTTTACATTTTTAGCGAAAAACGTCTTACCTAATAAAATAATAATAACTAATAATGTTTCTATAGTTAATTATTATTTTAAAATAAATTAACGCATTTCCGGTTAATTAATAATTTTTAAGCCATGGAAACGTCATTTAAAATGACAAATTGGTTGAGGCTTTCGCGGCCAGTTGATGAGCTGGTGTTGTCCTGATTCGGGTCTATAGGCCGTCGTTGGTTGGAATTGCTTCCTAACGTTTCGCTAGCACGAGTGGCGAGCTTCTTCAGAGGTCCTTCCATGTCCGATGCTGGAAGAAGCAATTCCAACCAACGACGGCTTATAGACCCGAATCAGGACAACACCAGGTCATTAAAAATAAATTTACGTATTTCTGTAACAAAAATCGTAACTTCGAATTTCCATCAAAAATTTAGCGGTGCAGGGTTGATTTTCTTAAACATGAAAAATTTGCATTTCGTACAACTGTGTTGTGTCACTACGTTCATGGACCTCAGTTTTTAACACCCTGTATAATCACACGTCTATAATGAATAGTAATGAAATATAAATGCTCGCTTTTAAATATAGTTTTTAAAGGCAGTTCGTAAATTGATTGAACAGTTTGGTCGTTGCCCGTTGGCATTTATTATATTATACAGAAAACCCGTCGATATGGCTTATAGGTATAGTGCAAGTGGTTCATAGTAATAGTGGTTCATATTAATGCTAATGTAGGTACACATAGATATCTGTTACTTAACACACCTGTGCAATGTGAGATGATACAGATTACACTATCAAATGGGATGTCTGCTCCAATAACCGGTATTTTTGATGTAAATAGAATAATATAACCACAGTATATTGTACTTTCTTTCAACTCTATTTTAAAATACCATTTGTTATTCTCGTAAAGTATGAACAGGTTAATTTAACACATCTAGAAAGCTTTGGAAAACCAAGGAATCGTATTGTAACAAAACTGTTTTCTTACGTGGGTGGAATAAATTATTTATTTCAATAATTAAAAATGTAAACAACAATATACAATAATTCGTAACAATGAAAAGTCAATTTCAACAGTCAACAGTGTTTATGATAATTATAAACACTTAACAAATACAATGATTATTTATTTTATATCAAGTATGTCCACAGAATACTGTCCGATCACGACGCTGATTGTAGACTGATCCCTGATTGTCGATTCATCATTGTTTATATACCTGAAGCACAATGTTTCTCGATTTTTCTAGTATTGTCTATATTCTTCGCGCGGTTACCAACAAACAAACACATTTCTCGGAATTCATTTGTGACCTGACTTTCTAGTGGTTTCTGCTCAAGGCAGTGGCGTAACATCTGGGTTTTTGCTACACATTGTTACTTGTTCTCGATGCTCCTATTGTCGCCAGCGGCGTATCATCTGGGGTTTTGCTACAGTATAAACATGAATTTCACTTAACATGCAACATACGCAAGTTTTGTTCAGGTACCTTAAGTCTCGACTACGTACATTTGCCCGCAAGCAAATGTTAATCAACATTTACCCGCAAATAAATGTTTGTCAACATTTGCCCGCAAACACCTGTTTGTCAACATTTGCCCGCAAACACATGTTTGTCAACATTTGCCCGCAAACATCTGTTTGTCAACATTTGCCCGCAAACGCTTGTTTGTCAGCATTTGCCCGCAAACAAATGTCAACATTTGCTCGCAAACAAATGTTTGTCAACATTTGCCCATAAACAAATGTTTGTCAACATTTGCCCACAAACAAATATTTGTCAACATTTGCCTGCAAACACTTGTTTGTCAACATTTGCCCGCAAACAAATGTTTGTCAATATTTGCTCGCAAACACTTGTTTTCCATCATGATACGTAAAATGGATCCTCTATCCTTGTTCAGGAGTGTGGCGATTGCTATGCAAGTTGCTGGGAAAGAGTATAAGTTCCACATTAATTTTTTTACTTTTTTGACCGTGTGCTACATCCATTATCTCAGGTACTTTACCGGTGTGCTAACTTGTACCCACTATTTTATAATAAATTATGAATATAAGTGATATTTGTAATATGATATAAAATCCAATGCGTGGGCCGTGGAGAGGAGAGACACAGAAACAAATGAACGTAGATATACATGAGACATCATATTCTGTGCGAAATAGAAAGTCGTCGCCTCTTCTGCCGCCCGTGGAACGATTAATATGTCGTTTGTTTAATTATACATGCATTTACATACACATAAGTAAGGTTAGGTTAGGCATCTATCTCTAAACTAGCTATATATTGTGTCGTCCGTCCTTTCATTAATTATCTATATGTTGATTGCATTAGCATAATTAAAGTGCATCGCTTAAAATGAGCAAAACGCTTAGAGTAACGATTGGAATCTCATTTTATCTATAGGTATTATTTTCGCAAGTGGTCTCCAATGTCCTCTAGGCCCTAGGGGATATGGAACTATTCATCATCATAAGAATATCGTGGCTAGATACACCACAAAATTAACAGGTGTGGACTTTAATAGTCTGAACTGTCCAGGATAGGACCAAGTGGAAGCAAATGGTCTCCAACGTCCTCTAGGCCCTAGGGGATATGGAACTATTCATCATCATCATAAGAATATCGTGACTAGATACATCACAAAATTAACAGGAATGGACTTTAATAGTCTGAACTGTCCAGGATAGGACCAAGTGGAAGCAAGTGTTCTCCAACATCCTCTAGGCCCTAGGGGATATGGGAGTATTCATCATCATCATCATAAGAATATCGTGACTAGATCACCACAAAATTAACAGGAATGGTCTTTAATAGTCTGAACTGTCCAGGATAGGACCAAGTGGAAGCAAGTGTTCTCCAACATCCTCTAGGCCCTAGGGGATATGGGAGTATTCATCATCATCATCATAAGAATATCGTGACTAGATCACCACAAAATTAACAGGAATGGTCTTTAATAGTCTGAACTGTCCAGGATAGGACCAAGTGGAAGCAAGTGTTCTCCAACGTCCTCTAGGGCCCTAGGGGATATGGAACTATTCAACATCATAAGAATATCGTGACTAGATACACCACAAAATTAACAGGAATGGACTTTAATAGTCTGAACTGTCCAGGATAGGACCAAGTGGAAGCAAGTGTTCTCCAACATCCTCTAGGCCCTAGGGGATATGGGAGTATTCATCATCATCATCATAAGAATATCGTGACTAGATCACCACAAAATTAACAGGAATGGTCTTTAATAGTCTGAACTGTCCAGGATAGGACCAAGTGGAAGCAAGTGTTCTCCAACGTCCTCTAGGGCCCTAGGGGATATGGAACTATTCAACATCATCATAAGAATATCGTGACTAGATACACCACAAAATTAACAGGCATGGACTTTAATAGTTTGATCTGTCCAGGATAGGACCAAGTGGAAGCAAGTGTTCTCCAACGTCCTTTAGACCCTAGGGGATATGGAACTATTTATCATCATCATAAAAATATCGTGACTAAATACACCACAAAATTAACAGGAATGAACTTTAATAGTCTGAACTGTCCAGGATAGGACCAAGTGGAAGCAAGTGGTCTCCAACGTCCTCCAGGCCCTATAGGGGATATGGAACTTTTCATCATCATCGTAACGGGGGAGGTTGTCATTCCCGGACAACTCCGGGTAAATGCGACTAATACTATACGTATTTAAATGTACGGTGCGAGCGGTTAAGCAATAAATAAGGTTTCTCCAATTCATTTGAATAGTGATTTAATTGGAATCATGATTATCAAACAATACGGATGCGTGGGGGGCTGCTGCTTTGGCCGGGTGCGGCACCCCATCGGCTCTCTGCACCGCATGAATAACACGGATGTAACATGATCTTCGACGGAAATATAATCGGTTGATGTGTCATTTAACAGTGAATTTTACAACAAAACACTTCGATTTTTATACTTCTGTTTCATTCTAATTGCATGCACTGAATAGAGACAAAATGTGTGCTAAGCTTGAATTTTGTTTATAGAAATAGGACGTAATTGAAAACTAATGATAGATACGTAATAGTGTATTGTAGTTGCTTAGATTACGTCATTGTCTTTTGCACCTGGCAAAAGTGACACCACCCTTTGTAAGAATTCATAGTTTTTGTATAATTTGTGCTGATTTCAAGATAACGATATTTAAAGTGAAAAAAAAAAATTCTTACGACCTACCCAATGGGTTTTTGTAAAAAATTCACTAAGTTAAGAAAACTTGTAATCCAAGTCTTCATGGTTTCCGGAAATTCTGTGTGTGTTTTTGTATTTCTATAGTTTTGACATTTACATTAACGGTGGCACACACAGAAACACTCGCATTTCAAAATTGACATATCTTTTTTATTTGTCAACCGATTTAAACGAAACAAACACTAAATGTTATCCCAAGCTTATCTCAAACATTACCCCTATCTAAACTCCTTATTTTTATTATTGTACAGAACCCTCGATGCGCGAGTCCAACTCGCACTTGACTGGTTTTTTGGTATAATAATAACTGGAGCTAATAATATAGTCTTCTATAAAATTATTCTCACAAAAAAACTCTTACAAATATCGACTTTTGATTGATTAAAGTTATTCAATAAGAATCGATTCGGTTGTTTTTTTTATTTATGTTCTTATTGTCGGCAGCTGTAAAAAGCAGTGTTATTTTACTACGACGTATATAAGCTAATGCATTCATAAAGAAAGTAAAGAAGAAGCCCTGCGTATATTTGAATGGTGTGAATCCTCAGACATAACTCGTCGTTTTGCGGTCGTTCAGCCGGCCACCGGAAGTTGCAGGTGACCGCAAAAAACAATCGCGCACAAAATAACGCGGGAAGTCGGTGTGTTAGTGTCTGTGGCATGATCTACTCTATTATATAACTTTTGAGAGCGGAATTTGATCTCTCTAACACAAAACTGATTTTTTTTTTGAACACGTGGAAATAATACATTGAATATTTTAGAGCTGACAATACTTACCTACTTAGAAAATTGTAGCGGGACCTCTATCCGTAATCTAATTTTTTGCCATACCCACTACAAAATAGCTACTTTCGATGTATGTATAGCGGCCATTAGTGACCCATTTAACAGACAGGTGTGCGGAAAATGGTTTACTTTCTACACTAGCGCAGAAAATAACGGTTGCCATGGCAACTTCTGTTAATTCGTTCTATACGCCTGCGTATATACGCTTGCGTGCGCCTGTCATTACTTACTTGCACGAGCTTCACGGCACACTGGAAGAAACGATGGCGACGCAAATGAACTGTCAGCATTTTTTGAAAATGACGTAAAAAGTAGGTATTTTGTAGTGGCTATGGCAAAAAATACCATATATGCCTCGTACGTAATGGTATTACGGCTCGTGTGACTGTAAAAACTCGCTATCGCTCGTTTTTGCATAAAGTCATCACTCACCGTAATATGCCCCATTACGTATCTAGACATATTATAATCTACTATTTTGTGGGTTTTTAAGATGTAATGCCTAAACCACGCAACGGATTTTGATGCTGTTTTCACCATCAGTTAGATAATTTTTCAAGGAAGGTTTATATATATAGCGAACGAATGTAGCGAGCGAGTAGTGTATTGCACCCGGGCGAAGCCGGACAAGGCCGCTAGTAATAAAATAAATCAGTCTTCATTATTATACTGAAGTATGTTTTAAAGCAAGAAATGGTTGTCTCAGAATGACGCCGGATATCTCTTTTCCTTTTTGTAGTAATTGTTAAATATATTGATTTTATTTTTACGGTAATTAGAATAGTGTTAACTCATCCGTGAATGAACTTAATTTTATATTGTTTTTAACATATAATTTTTATTATAGTAAATCTTCTTTCAGATTCTTATGTGTTGAACAGTTTTAAAAATTGTGTTTTAAAGACCACAAACAGCTAAGGTTATTTGGGTCTAGCACCAATTCATATTTTCAATTCATTATTTTTTTTTAATAATAATAAAAATCCAATTGACACTTTCACCAGCTTTCGGGTTAGAACCCGGGAGCTGGGGACTTGTAATAGAGGAACCATAGCAACGCCATGTAAACAACAGCATTGCTACACGTTCGGTCATTCTCAAGCCCTGAACTGCAACTTTACTTCTACAAATCACAACAAAGTCGTATTTTGTTATTTGGTATTCGCGTGTAGTTTTTTTATTATGCAGAACGAATATGTACCCTCAATTTGAACAAAACTCTAAAATCAAAGAAACATTGAACGATTTATCAATGTTGCTCTGCTATTTAAATACCCACAAAACGTTAAGAAAATAAATTTAACTCCCCCCCTCTCAAAAAAAAAAACTTAATCTCTTGCGGATAGATCTAGTTTTTTGTGTGAGTTTTTAATTTTTGTTAAAGTAAGATGATCCCAGATACATCGCCGCGACCCATAGGTCAAGATTGATAGATTATTTATATGAATCTGTTTACTATAAGTTAGAATGTTGATCATCATAAAAACAGTATTAATTCAAGACATTAATCGGGGACCGTGAGATCTAGTGGTTAGCGCATCAGCCTCTAGATCAGACGGTTGTGGATGTTTTGTGATGTCATTTAGTTTTAAGAATGTTGTTATTTAGTGTTGTTGAAAGACGCTAAAGACCTGAGATGTCGACGCGTCTATATAATCTACAATAAATAAAATAAAACACATTAATCAACTATGCTTTGTCTCTTTCCTTCATAAAATGTACATTCTTAAAAAAATCTATAATTACCGAAAAAATAAAATAGAAAACATTGCAACGGTTTATATATGAAACTGACTCAATATTTTATTACAAGTCAAATAACAAAACAATAGCAGAACCGTGACTTGTTTTTTAGGGCATGTCGACCTTCGGTTTGCGAATCAATCTCTGGTCGAACATATTTTTCACGATCTTTTGTTGCATCCATTAAATGCAAGTTCTTGCCCGATGATGGTGCATTAACTTCGGATTAATAGTCAACTGTACCTACTCAATGTCTTTGGAATATTGGATCCTGTTGAAAGTATCAGTTTGATTTTCAGTTTATTGTGTGCACCATTTTACGGGCTTGAAAATAGACGAGCCTGTAGTGTTGGCTCCTCGATTACAAACCCCCAGTTCTAATCCAAGAACTGCTAAAGGTATCAATTGGATTTTCAATTCGTTATTAAAAAAAAGTCAAGAGATGTCATGGGACACCCGACAGAAACTATGCTTTTTACGCATTGTATATAAAACCGAATTTATCAAAGCTATAGACAATACAATTGAAAAGTTATTATTTGACCGCCATTTTGAAATCTGATGCAATTTTATTTTTTTGTGTCCTATAAAACTCTTAAATATTAATTTTCAAAAAGATCGGATAATTTTTACAAAAGTACATATGGCCGCCATTTTGAAATCTGAAGCCATTTTATTTTTTTGTGTCCTATAAAACTCTCAGATATTAATTTTCAAAAGGATCGGATAGTAGATATACTTTTAACATGAGCATGTCGGTCACGTGACGCGAAACCATTAGTTTTTCTCCTCCCAGAAATCGTCTAATGCGCCTATAGAAGCATAGCTTCAAAAATAATAAATTGGCACTAGACACAGATAACCTTGACTGTTGATGGCCTTAAAAATATACTGATGTATGCGTTATTTAGTATTTACACATTTAAAAGGAAAATGATAATCAGTTGAAAATCACTCTGCAGTTACTAAAATTTCTAAAAGAAAAGCATCTCAAGAAATGCCGATATTATTACTTCATTAATGTGATTCGACTTGTAAGATTTGCTAACTCCTCATTTCTGGTAATTGTGCTAGAAAATATGATAATGTGTATTCAGTACCAAAAAAATTGCATCGTGTACCCGCTTCAAATAAACAAGGGATTAAGAGAGGACCATTCTAAATTTCATTCATTCTTCAACTTTTAAAGACAGTTATCAAATAATCAAAGCATGTTGACTCGTCATATACATACATTGCTATCTACACTGACGAAGTAAAATCAGTAGATGTATGAATCACTCCCGGATATAGAGTCCGACCGAAGGCCAGTTAGTTCATTAGCCGAAGCCCAACTTTCGCTTTTTTCTCACCTTCGATCGAATCCGAAGGTATTGTAGGATACTAAAAAAGAGCGAGTGAAGTTCAACGCAATTGCGTAATGCATTGAAGTTGAGAAGTATTTTTTCATTTCATGTTTGAGTTGTAATTTGAATAAAATAATACAAACATAAATTATTCAGTAAATTCAATATTCGGCTTCAGCAAAACCTGCATCCTTATTTTGGCCGAAGGTTGAACTTTTGATCGAAGGTGGCCGAAACTTCCGTCGAATTCTAATCCCTGTTGCTATTTTGGCCCATTAGAGTCAGTTGAAAATCACCCTGGAGTTACTTAAATTGCTAATAGATAATAAGCTAACTGTTTATGAAATAGATATTCATTAAAAATCAAGTTCAATCCCTGTTGCTATTTTGGTCTATCTAGAAGAAATATTAGAGTCAGTTGAAAATCACCCTGGAGTTACTCAAATTGCTAATAGATAATGAGCTAACTGTTTATGAAATAGATATTCATTAAAAATCAAGTTCAATTCCTGTTGCTGTTTTGGCCCATCTAGAAGAAACATTAGAGTCAGTTGAAAATCACCCTGGAGTTACTTAAATTACTAATAGATGATGAGCTAACTGTTTATGAAATAGATATTCATTAAAAATCAAGTTCAATCCCTGTTGCTATTTTGGTCTATCTAGAAGAAACATTAGAGTCAGTTGAAAATCATCCTGGAGTTACTTAAATTGCTAATAGATAATGAGCTAACTGTTTATGAAATAGATATTCATTAAAAATCAAGTTCAATCCCTGTTGCTATTTTGGCCCATCTAGAAGAATCATTAGGTTCAGTTGAAAATCACCCTGGAGTTACTTAAATTGCTAATAGGTAAATGTGCTAACTGTTTATGAAATAGATATTCATTAAAAATCAAGTTCGTCGACGACTATTAATACGCGACTGCGTAGAAGTGGTACCAACTTAACAAACTGAACAACCTGCCACGGCGTGCACTGTGTGAACTATGCCACTGGGTTGGAAATTGGTACACTAATGTTAATATAATGTCTTAAAGTCTATATTAACTGAAGCCACTTAATTCTTAGCTTGTTATAAAAATTATAGTTCGTTCGTTAATGTTGGGTTGCAGAACACATTGTCAGAAAATCTGGTTTGACGCCTTAGATTGTGACCACATATCTTCGTCAGAAGAGCATTGCGAAATTTTAAATCGATCCTGCGTCAAAATATAACTGATCGATGGAAGCGATATTTTTTTAAACCCCCTCTAAACATTTTTAAGGTTCCATAGTCAAATGGCAAAAACGGAACCCTACTTCCAATCGAACTAGAGGTTTGCAATTTGAAACATAGTGTTTAAGGTGATAATTATAAGAGAAAAATCGAAAATAAATGAAAATTTTAACTCAGATTATTTACTATAGAATTTACAAGAAAAATTGTTGACATTTCGAAGATTAAGGGGCTTGAGAATAGCCGAGAGTGTAGCAATGCTGTTTACATGGCGTTGCTATGGTTGCTCTATTACAAGTCCCCAGTTCCCGGGTTCTAGCCCGAGAGCTGGTAAAAGTGTCAATTGGATTTTCAATTTACTATTAAAAAAAAAATAATGAATTGAAAATATGAATTGGTGCTAGGCCCAAATAACCTTAGCTATTGGTGATCTTTAAAACACAATTTTTTTTTAAGAAACGGCGAATCCGTTACGTTTTATCACTCATACCAACCTCAAGATCAAGTTAAAAAATCGACTATAGCTCAAATATGGGAAAAGTAGGCCCCTAAAAACTGAAAAATAATTTTTTTCTCTCTTACAATTTTGATTAAATCTTCCTTAGAAGATTATGAGATGGCATTATTAGTTCCTCCTAGAAAATGCAGCGATGTAGTCTGTGGGGTGATGAATATTTTTTCGCAATTGGATTTTCAATTTATTATAAAAAAGAGGGTGTGTGCTTAAAACCTCACTCTCGCTCACTAACTAAATTGACAACTTCTCTGCTATTGTTATTTTTCACTCGTTCCGCATCTCCGTCATTATAGAAACAGCGAAGGACTTGAGAATGACCGAGCGTGTAGCAATGCTGTTGTTTACATGACGTTGCTATGGTTCCTCTATTACAAATCTCCAGTTCCCGGGTTCTAGCTTGAGAGCTGGTAAAAGTGTAAATTGGATTTTCAATTTATTATTAAAAAAAAAATAATGAATTGAAAATATGAATTGGTACTAGGCCCAAATAACCTTAGCTGTTGGTGGTCTTTAAAACACAATTTTTTTTAAAGAAACGGCGACTCTATTACGTTTTATCACTGATACCAAAGAAGTTTTACCTCAAAAATAATAAATTGAAAATATATGTTGACGCTAGGCCCCAATAACCCTGAGTGTTGGTGGCCCTAAAAAAGAATGAAATTAAAGTAACGCAGTGTATAAATCCGTATATATGACAACGTAAAAATTGAGATTTTTGATGTGGACGAGCTGTACGCAGCTCCTTGACTTGTCTAATGTCAGTGCACACTTCTTCTATCGTGTCGTCGTCGTTTAGAAATCGTGTCATTAAATGTGTCTTGTCATCGTAAACTGCATTGCTTAAATGGCGACATTTTTGTGGAATTTTATATATATTTAAATTTGCATTGTAAATGCCATATCTCACGATTAAAACTACTAGTTTAATGGACCTTCGAGCAATCTTCAAATTCTTATACAAACACACATGTAATCTAAATATCTAATTCGTAAAGTTTATATTTTTTGCCATACCCTCTACAAAATAGTTACATTCGATGTATAGCGGCCTTTAATGACCCACCCAGTCGAGCGTCTATAATCTACAATTCAATTCAATTTAATGACCCATTTAACAGGCAGGTGTGCAGAAAATGGTTTACTTTCTGCACTGGTGCAGAGAATAACGGTTGCCATAGCAACTTCTGTTTATTCGCTCTATACGCCTGCGTAAGCTTACGTACGCCTGTCATTACTTACTTGCACGAACTTCGCGGCACACTGGAAGGAAAGATGGCGACGCAAATGAACTGTCAGCATTTTTTGAAAATGACGTGAAAAGTAGATATTCTGTACGTAGAATATGGCAAAAATATCATGTATGCCTCGTACGTAATGGTATTACGGCTCGTGTGACTAAAAACTCACTATCGCTCGTTTTTACATATTGACATCACTCGCCGTAATATGCCCCATTACGTATCTAGACATACAATCTACTATTTATAAAAGATCTAAAAGAAGGCATTTAAAAAACTGGTACTTACATTAAACTTGTTTTAGACGGACAGTGGACACAATTTTGTAACGATACAAATTTATTTTCAAATTTGTGTCGATCCCAATATAGCTGAGATCGCGTGTGCGTGATCTCCAACTTGCTTTACATTTTCGCTTACTGCTCATCCCTTTGTCGTAGCGTAATAATATGCAGTTTATGTAACTCGGGAAGAAGTAGATTTAAACTTTATACGGAGCGAGGCGAGACAGGGCGCTACAAGGCTGGCCGAGCGTTGCCAGTACACTCTCGCGTTCGGGTAGTCTCGGTATCCCTCGGCAAGAGTGTACTGCCGGCATTACGCCAAGCTGTCCTCTCCCAGAAAATAAAATTGAAAAGCACGTGTAACAAGCTATTTGTAAAATAAAACACTCTCGCGTTCGGGTAGTCTCGGTATCTCTCGGCAAGAGTGTTCTGCCGGCATTACGCCAAGCTGTTCTCTCCCAGAATTTCCAGAAAATAAAATTGAAAAGCACGTGTAACAGGCTATTTGTAAAATAAAACATTCTCGCGTTCGGGTAGTCTCGGTATCTCTCGGCAAGAGTGTACTGCCGGCATTACGCCAAGCTGTCCTCTCCCAGAAAATAAAATTGAAAAGCACGTGTAACAGGCTATTTGTAAAATAAAATGGAAACCAAGTTTGGAATCACGTGCGTATAAAAATATATGAGCAAATGACATGTTTCGAATAATTGTTAAATCCTTTTCTCCCGCGTATCTATAATAATAATAAAACGCTACCTTATATTATAGTATAGTTGCGTCTATTATAATAAAATAAATACATGCAAGTATGGTTTCAGTTATTAACGACAGTAAAAATGAATGCTGTGGGAAACTAAATCATCGTATAATAATAAAATGTGGCATTTAAGACTTCAGTTCTACTATATTATAAAATTTTACAGATATGTTTATGTACAATGTGTCACTGAACAAATATATCTTTCTAGAGGTCCTACCTTTAAAAGGTTGTATCAAAAAACCTTTTAACATTGGAAATGTTTATGTTCGTATATGGGGGCAGAGTTACGAGTTTTCGTTCAAGGCCAAAAGACAACGGTGTCGCGATCAAGTGAGGAGCAATCATGCAAAATTGAACAAGTGCAATTTTTTCGAAATGTGTTTTATATCATGTCTAGTTAATTGAGAGGTATTTGCGACGATCTGCGGTGTTATTTTTGAGCAAATGTTAATAAATACTGTAGAAAAATCCATTTAAAAGTTAAGTAATCAAGCAAAAGTGAACGCGTATATAACAGAAGAATAATAGGGTTATTCCTGACAAAACTAAACAGTGCATTGATAAATATTGTGTGTATAATAAACAGTTAATTATGTTTCATATATGCTGTTATCATTTCCAATGTCCTCGATGGTTGCAAGGATTGCGAAATCTGTGAATTTTTTTGTAGTACGGAACCCTCGATGCGCGAGTCTGACACGCACTTGGCCGGTTTTTTATTTTTAATTTGTGTGGCATAGTTTTTGACATTTAAGCTTAAATTTACATGTTTTTATGTTCCTTAAACCCAAAAAGTTGTTTTTCATAAATGTCTGTCGTCTGGCTGTTTCTGGCATCTAAAACCCAAACTATACTGGATCGATTTTTCGTAAAATTCACATGCATGTTCAGGACACTCATATCTCCGAGACGAAATCGCAAAATCGATCTTGCATGACTTGAGAATAGCCGAGCTCATAGAGAACTAGTTTAATTGGCATTTCCGTTGCTCGTTTATTACAAATCGACCAGTTCCCAGGTTCAATTTTATTTTATTTATTTATTATTTATTTACCATTTATTTATTTATTATTTAATGACAACTTAGGTCATTAGCGTCTTAATTACATTAAATAACAATTAACTTAAAACTAAATGACATCACAAAACATCCATGAGCGGAGGCGGGATTCGAACCCACGACAGTCTAATCCAGAGGCTGCGACGCTAACCACTGAACCACACTGTCCTCTCTCAGGTTCATTATTTATTTACCATTTATTTATTATTTATTTTTTATTTTATGACAACTTAGGTCATTAGCGTCTTAATTACATTAAATAACAACTCACTTAAAATTTAATTACATCACCAAACATCCATGAGCGGAGGCGGGATTCGAACCCACGACAGTCTGATCCAGAGGCTGCGACGCTAACCACTGAACCACACTGTCCTCTCCCAGGTTCAAGTCAAAGAGTTGGTGAAAGCAGAAATTTTTATTTTGAGTTTATTCAACGATTATAAATTGATTGTTTGCGATCATCTCTATATTGGTTTATGGAATGCGATAAATTAAACTGAAAGTCTAGTGTTCAGTGGCGGCTTCTCCTATGAGGCAGGTGAGGCAGTGCCTCACCAATAATTCTGCAAATTAAATAAATTACAAATTTATATTATTTTACTATTTGCATAAATATATCCATTAGAATTAATATTTGGCTTCATAGAAATCAGTAAAATATCTTCCATCCCATTTCTGCATGCGGTCGTATATGGTAGAGGCCGGCCTCGCGCTTCCTTGTCTTTCATGGGCGGTTGCCTATTTTTGTTCTTATATCATCCATCTCATTTCTGCATGCGGCCGTATATGGTTAGAGGCTCGCCTCGCGCTTCCTTGTCTAGCGTATTAGTAATGTGACTAATGTGGTGTTTATGATACCGTAATAGTCCAGTCGAATCTAGCTTTAAGTAGCGCATAAAAACATTCTTTTGAGGCAAGCCTCTACGTAAATTTAATGCGACATTTAATGAGTGTTATTATAGTTTTCGGTAAATACTTTTGTGGTTTTTCGTACTGATTTTTGTTTTGCTTTTTTTTCCAAGAGTGGGCAGTAATTTTTTAAAATCTAACCTTATTAAAAAAATTTTTTTTCAACTGTACCTCACCACTTTCAAATATCACGAGCCGCCACTGCTAGTGTTTACTGTTTGATATCCATCAGCATATAAACGACACAATCGCATGTCTTTCAAATCTTGGGTGGGTTACAATGCTATATATTATACACAGTAGATACATAGCTAAGGCAACTATTACACGCATAACAAGGTTAATTAATCCGTCGATAGTTGCGGTTTGATCTTCTTACGTCGGGAAATAAAACGTTAGAAAATAATCAGATTTTGTTCTTTCAGTCTACAAGAATTCAATACTGATAAATATAAAAATAAAAGGTAAAAAAAAGCCCAAAATTTTTCTAAGATAGCCCAATAAATTGGTGACATCGCATTTTTTTGCTAAATTTCCAACCAATCCAATTCTATTTTTTCAATTATTTTTACAATTTTTTTGAGCTTGGGGAGCCTTAACTGTCAAGTGCCTAGGGGATCTGGGTCACCAAGACGAACCGATTGTTTGTCAAAATCGGTTCAGTAGTTCAGAAGCTACGAGAAAACATCCATACCTATACATACATTCATAGACTGTTAAAATCAGACCCTTCCTTTTTCGCAGTCGGGTAAAAAATATATTGTTGTCAAATATCAATAATACTTATTATTATTTAATATACAGAATTTTTATATTTATTTATTGTAGATTATAGACGCGTCGAAATCTAAGGTCATTAGCGTCTTTCAACTACACTAAATAACAACTAACTTAAAACTAAATAACATCACAAAACATCCATGAGCGCAGCTGGGATTCGAACCCACGGCAGTCCAGTCTAGAAGTTACGGCGCCAAGCATGCTAACCACTAGGCTATACTGCCCCCAGAATTTTTATAATGCTTATGTTGTGCATTAGTATATGAAACACCCATTTGGTATGACAACATAATGCTGCACCATGGGAAAAAATTCATTTTTCAAACCTATGTCACCGTAGGGATTCTAACCCTAAACTTTCCACTGTCGCGGCGGACTGAGTTAACAATTACTCGCACAGTGACATATTTCCGAACGACTATTTCCCTTTGAAGCATTCTGTCACTGAAAAACCGCTACATGCGAGAGTCGATTATTAACTAAGATGCTATATAACCGAACCATCTTACATGTGAGAGCTATAATCTCAAACGGATGAATCTAAGATGACAAATTTATTTTTCAATAATATTATTGTTTTGTGAGAAACGTCTTTGTAAAGACGTGTAAATTAAGATAGGGATCCCGTCAAATTCGACGTTCACGCGAGCAAAACTGCAGGCAATAGCCAGTTCTTAAAAAATATGCAATGAATAATTTGTAACTGTATTTTTCTTTTTCATTCGAATGTGAATTTTGAGCGGTAAACAATGACTCAGCGTGGCCAGTAAGCCATTAAATTAATTTGATGATTAAATTTGATATAAAAATAGCGCGTATTTATTAATTATTAATTACGTGTGTAAAGTAGGCGAGTGCTGAATTAAAAACGTATTAAACTCGTCAAATAGCCGATTATATTTTGTAGTATAAACGCATGCGCTGTTTCTAAGAAACAGCGTTAAAGATGTTGAGAAGGTATTTGCCATCCCATCAGGTCAGGTCGGATAATATATAGGCGAAATAACTGAATTGTTAAAAGAAAATTTTTTTTCACATATACGCAAAATAAATGAAATAGATTATAGACGCTGGACAACTAAGGCCATTGGCGTCGAAAAGTGAAACTTTTTAGAGAATTTTCTTTTATTTATTATTTTGTAATTCTGATGGTGCTAGACAAAAAAAACTATAGAGAGCTTGAGAATGGCCGAGCGTGTAGCAATGCTGTTGTTTACATGGCGTTGCTATGGTTCCTCTATTACAAGTTCCCGGGTTCTAACCCGAGAGCTGGTAAAAGTGTCAATTGGATTTTCAATTTATTATTAAAAAAAAAAATAATGAATTGAAAATATGAATTGGTGCTAGGCCCAAATAACCTTAGCTGTTGGTCTTTAAAACACAATTTTTAAAAAACTATAGAGCAAAGAAAGTCTTGTAATGGCGAGAAATATCGAATTCTATATTTCAACAGATTAAGGGCCAAGACAGACACGGCGGTTTTAACCGAAGCGTTTACCAAGTCGGTTTCCAAGTCGATACGTCGTGTAATATAACATACAATAATATTGTGTAGTGAATGGAGGGAATGAAGGTGATACAAGATAATAGAGCTATCAGTTTTTTGTGTTATCTCAGTGTTAGCCTGGCTGTCTTATCGAGGAAGCCACAATATTACATCCATCTCATTAAACAAAAATACATTAATTTAGTTCGTCTGACGACCACATATCGCTGTTATATATCTGATCGAATATTAATACAAAATGGGCTTATTATTATAATACAGATATTTATATGTATATCTGTGGTTATAAGACAAAATTGCTTAAGTCACATTTTTTATTCATTCATCCAATTTATTTACTGTCCCAATTTGCCAGCGCTGCCGATCACATGTCTCGAAACACGTGACTATCTTTCGACAGACAAACGGCTCATGTTAAATCTATTAAAATAAAGATTAATAATCCAGGTTTTTTTAACGATCCTGCAGTTCGCCATTTTTATTGCAATGAAAAAAGTTTATTAAACGATTTTCTTCACGAATTTTACGAACGACTAGTCGAATAAAATTTTATTCTATATACAAGGTGATTCAGAAATAGGTAGAGGTGGAAAAAATTCCACAAATCAAATATAGGCTTAAATTCATCACTATCCGAAAATATGAAAGAAATCGGCAGGTCAATTTTCGAGAAAAAAAAATGAAAAAGTTTAGAAATATTGTACCTGCACACTGGCGCATTAAATTTCATATTATGCACTTACAAACTTTTTTCATTGATTATGTAACTGCTAATTGCTATAAAATTTGGATAAAATGCATAATTTTATAATCAGTTGTTATCGGGTGCTCTGCCGTGATGTTCATTTTACGAATATTGAAAAAACAAACATCGCTTTATTATGCGGTGAAGCTGACGGATATTCAGTAGAAGCACGCATACAGTATGCTAACCGTTTTCCCGAGCATCGTGTCCCTGCCTGTAATAAAACTGTGCAGCATTAGTGAACTTGTAAAGTACGAAATGTTACAATTACCACAAAACACCAAACCATAACAAACACTCTCGACGTACGTTTCGCCAACCAAGTTGGCATCATCAGGAGATGATTAAAACTAAAGACTAAACAAAAATTACTGCCTATTTATAGGCTACCTAATTTTAATTACCTGAAAACTAAACTAATTTACTAAATCAAAAAGCAGGCTACCTGGAATTGGGCCTTTGTCACTGTTCATAATATTATGTTTACACTTATGAATCTCTAGACTCTCTACGGCGTCTAGTTGTCTAATATTAATGACGTTTCTAATTAATTTTAAATTACTATTGTCTATTTTATGGTCATTTTCAAATGCATGTTGGGCAACACTAGATTTATCAAACCTGCCATATTTTAGATGAGCCATATGCTCTTTAAATCTTACTGAAATAGATCTTCTCGTTTGGCCAACATACTTTTTATTACAATTTTGACAACTAATTTCATAAATCCCGGACTTTTCTTTTTCTTCTACTTTTTCTTTAGGGTTCCCTAATTTTTCTTTCAAACTATTACTTGAAGAGTATACAATATTTAACCCTACTTCTTTAAAAATCTTTTTTATAACCCTCTGGTGAAGCGCGATTCAAATGGAATCGATACATATCTAGAAATTTCTGTTTCATTACGAAAAGTCGAGGAATTTTCCAAAGCATTCTTAAAACTACGTTTTCTAATCATTTTATCTATTAAATCTACATTATAACCATTACACAAAGCTATGTCCTTAATTAAAGTTTTTTCTTTCTCAAACCTTTCCTTGTTGAGAGGGAAGCTGAGTAACCGGTGTATTAAAAAGTTGAAACTTGCCATTTTATGTTGAGGGCAATGATGTGAGTCTTTAGGGATATATCTTAGTGTATTGGTGTCCTTTCTGTATATATCAAATGTATATATCGAATTTGATATATACAGAAAGGACACCAATACACTAAGATATATCCCTAAAGACTCACATCATTGCCCTCAACATAAAATGGCAAGTTTCAACTTTTTAATACACCGGTTACTCAGCTTCCCTCTCAACAAGGAAAGGTTTGAGAAAGAAAAAACTTTAATTAAGGACATAGCTTTGTGTAATGGTTATAATGTAGATTTAATAGATAAAATGATTAGAAAACGTAGTTTTAAGAATGCTTTGGAAAATTCCTCGACTTTTCGTAATGAAACAGAAATTTCTAGATATGTATCGATTCCATTTGAATCGCGCTTCACCAGAGGGTTATAAAAAAGATTTTTAAAGAAGTAGGGTTAAATATTGTATACTCTTCAAGTAATAGTTTGAAAGAAAAATTAGGGAACCCTAAAGAAAAAGTAGAAGAAAAAGAAAAGTCCGGGATTTATGAAATTAGTTGTCAAAATTGTAATAAAAAGTATGTTGGCCAAACGAGAAGATCTATTTCAGTAAGATTTAAAGAGCATATGGCTCATCTAAAATATGGCAGGTTTGATAAATCTAGTGTTGCCCAACATGCATTTGAAAATGACCATAAAATAGACAATAGTAATTTAAAATTAATTAGAAACGTCATTAATATTAGACAACTAGACGCCGTAGAGAGTCTAGAGATTCATAAGTGTAAACATAATATTATGAACAGTGACAAAGGCCCAATTCCAGGTAGCCTGCTTTTTGATTTAGTAAATTAGTTTAGTTTTCAGGTAATTAAAATTAGGTAGCCTATAAATAGGCAGTAATTTTTGTTTAGTCTTTAGTTTTAATCATCTCCTGATGATGCCAACTTGGTTGGCGAAACGTACGTCGAGAGTGTTTGTTATGGTTTGGTGTTTTGTGGTAATTGTAACATTTCGTATCTTTACACCAAAGGTTCCACCATTTTTTATTGTTAACTTGTAAAGTGAATTCCTAAAGTTTCTAAAGTTTTGTGTAAGTTTTTTTTCTTTTAATTTTGCGTTAATTTTAAAGGTAAAAATAGATTAAATTACTACGGGTCAAAGCTGCCCGGAGTTTGGAAAATGTTTTTATCTCGCATTTTCGACAATAAGGGCGAGTAATTCAATAAACGTGAACATGCTTTCTTCTTAATACAATAATTAACGATTATCTACCGTTTGAACAAAAAATTATCAGTATTTTTGCGTACAAAAAATATCAATAAATCGGTTCAGTGTTATTTTCCCCGCTATTTCAGTTCTTATTTTCTCGCGTTTTGACAATAAAATAAGAAATTCTTTTGTTATTATAATTAACCACTCATCGATTATTTTGTACTTTGAATTTATGAAACAAATGATACAAATTATTACATAATTTTTAATTTAGTGAATAATAAATAAAACCATTTCATCATTTCTGTTGACGATACAGTTTTCATATGCGTCGAGATAGGGGTGGTTTCGGGTTTTTTTTATTAAAATTTTAAATAATATACGTAAACTTAATTTTTAAATCATGCTAACGTATTCTCTTCGACTTCATTATACCTACGTTTTTCCGTCTCTATTTCTGAATCACCCTGTACACCTCGAAACGGCGTGATCTTTCTAGGGGCCTCACCGTTTTTAAAAGTTTATGTAGATTTAAAATCTACATTTTTTAATGCTGAACGTTCGCGAGGTTCGCGTAGAGAAAAAATACTTCGAGGCGTGCAGTAGACCTCGCGCGGCGAAAGATGAAGCCACCGCGTCATATAGTAACGTGAATGCATTGCGTCCGCCTTCTAGCTTGCTATTGGCTGTTTATTGTCATGAATAGCAGTTTGTCAAAATTGTACCTAACGTCATAAAACCCTATGTGCAGTTTTGTGACGCGGCATTGTCTGCGGGCAAGCAGGCGTTCACTAGCATATTATTGATGACGTGCCTGGCTTCATCTCTCACCGCGGGTACTCTACAGTAAAAAATTGATGGTGCACCGCTTGAAGGGTTATTTAAATAAGCTTTTTTGAATAAATGAATAAATACTTCTGCATAAGCGATTTTATCTTTTGACCATATGAAGATATTAAACAAATGAAATAGCATCCAACTCGGTCTGCTATACTATTATATGATTGTATTTCCGGCTATCGAGAAGCTATTAATTGGTTCCAAGCGAACGGTTTTGTTAATAATATATTGTCTCGAAGCAAATTTGCTATGCTTTTTAATGGGTTATACAATCAGGGCTCGCCAAATTAAGATCAATCTGATTTTACACGTACGCGTGAACGGCCCCCAGAGCATAAAATAACATATAAAGTAGGCGGCACCAGTGCCGCCTAGTGACGAGTTTGTGTCTCCTAGTGAGTCGGTTGTGTCGGCGGCACAAGAGTTATAATTTTAATTTTTCGGAATAATATATTGTTACAAAACTGTTTTCTGAGTTGGCGGAATAAATATTTATTTACAATAATTAAAAACACAATAATAATGAACGCAACAACGAAAAGTCAATTCTAACAATCAACACAAGTAAACAATAACTAAACAGTAATTACAAAACAAAACAACTATATACAATAACTAGTATTTATTTTATCAGTTCATTTATATCACGGCACTATTTATATCACTGATCCACCGATGCTTGACTGCGTGACTCCATGGACTGCTTCCTTCACTCACTCGCACTGATGTTTATATAGGCTGCGTGGCATAAGCCTAGTGTGTTCTCGCTTTCTCTAGAACTTTCGTGCAGGTACCAGTTGTTACAGTAAGCGGACCCCGTTTCTCAGAACTCTTTCCTGTCGTTTATATACAGGGTGTCGGTGATCCGTAACAATATTTTTACAGAATATACTCTCTCTCGGCCGGTTTCGACTTTTGATGTCGAGCGCGCTCTTTTTGATTTAGCAGCGGACGAAATCCGTCCGGGTTTCGTAATTGCATCTGCAGTCTGCACACTGCAGTAAGGGGTAGGCAGGTTAAGATGCAAAAGACAGCACACTATAATTTTTATATTTATTCATTATACAGCTATAATAAAATGTATTGTAACAAAACTGTTTTCTACGTGGGCGGAATAAATTATTTATTTACAAGAATTAAATGTTAACAAAAAAAATAGATAAACAATAAAATGCAACAATAACAACTATATACAATAATAATAACGAACAGTAATTCTTAAACAAAGTGAAGCACTTTAATAACACTGAACAATAACTATTTATATACTGTATTTATGTTCGCAAATTCAACTCGACACTGTTTCACGACTGCTGGCTACGGTGACTGCCCCTGCTTATATAGAGCTACGTGGCTTAAACACAGCACGTTCTAGTACTTTCTAGACGTCTAGCAGGCACTCGCATCTTCGACACCATTCCACGCCTCGCCACTGTGACTTATTCTCGATGCTTCTATTGTCGCCAGCGGCGTAACATTTTAGGGTTTGCTACAGTATTATGCTTTAAAATTGCATATTTTTTATTTATACTTGACGCTTTGCAATATTTTTTTTGTGGACCTAACTCTCGAACTCTAGTGCCGCCCAGTGAAAATTGCTTAAAATATGCTCTGACGGCTCCTTATAAAAATTACCGAGTAGGTATACCTACTATTTGTTATTAAATAAGGTGTTAAGGACATCGCCATCCGATCTTAAGTTATTAGATCACATTTACAATTTCTGTAACGGATACTTGACTTCTTTCAATTCATTTAATGATATATGTAATTGTGCTGTCTAATGTATGTACTTAAAATAAAAAGTTTTTTGTCGTCGTCGTCGTTGAATATAATTGAAAAATTAATTTACTTTTACATTACCTTTTTAATTAATTTTTTTTAGAATTGTAATTAAATCTTGAAATAATTTCGTAATGCTTCCGTTATCAATTATAAACAGATTAATAAAATACATAGAAAAGAAAATAACGGATTTTTTAATTTTATAAATTTTCGATGACAAGTACACTGAAAAACGAGTATGTGGAATAGTGGTGAGAGCACTGTAGTCTTTCCCACCAACAGATATAGTAATCGCTATATTCTTGGACAAGAATAGAAGATATATTTATTCATACGTAAATAGATTCTCTATCATTGTTCAAGAATATAGCGATTACTAAAGCCAGACTCATATTTGAAAGACTGAAGGTTCGAATCCCAGCAGAGGCAGATGTGGCAGACCTAGAACTTTTTTTTTAGTGTCTCTCGTCGAGAAACTAATAGAACGAGAGCTAGTGACAATTTTTTGGTGTTATTTATTCAAGGTCTTATTTTTGTGAAGATGTTGAGGGAGGCATATTAAAGTGCCCTGAGTAAGGGATTTTGCTAGATAGCGCTATCGGAGGGATGCAAACCGCCCCCAACATGTAAAAAAATGATCACAATTATTATTGCTTCAAGGCTGAAAATGTTTGTGTAGCTTGTCGGTGACCCAATAATGCCATTATAATATTTGCAAATCGATTGGTCAGTATTAAAGGGGTGGCAGATCACCTTAAACGTGTCATGCACCCGACGATATTTATATTATTAGTTCAAGGTACCGCTATCCAGCAAAATCCCACTTTAATATGCCTCCTTCACAAAAATAAGGCCTTGAATAAATAACACCAAAAAATTGTCACTATAGTTCTCGGTCTATAACCCCTGTACCGATCATTTTGTTGAGATTTTCGTTCAATAATTTTTAGTTTGTTTTTGGCCGAATCCAATTATTTGTCGAAGGTGCAATTTTTAGCCGAAGTTGGCCGAACTCTAGTTATGGCACAATGTCGAGAAATTGACATAAAATTCATTCCAAGTCTTCATGGTTTCCGGACTTGTAGGCCGTGGTCCGGTGGTATTTCTACCTGACGTTTCGTCTACAACTGCGGTAGACATTCTCAAAGGCGATGTGGCAGCGGTCAAAGTGTCCTCCTTGGCGGCTCACAGGTCAGTGTGAGCCGCCAAGGAGGGCACATCGACCGCTGCCATATCGCCTTTGAGAATGTCTACCGCAGTTGTAGACGAAACGTCAGGTAGAAATACCACCGGACCATGGCCTACAAGTCCGGAAACCATGAAGACTTGGAACAATACCGGCCGTGAAAGCTTGCACAGCTGGATAATAAAATTCATTATTATTATTACAGACAAGAAATCTTATGTGAATTGCGAGATTTTAGTAACAGGTCAGCTGGTTTTAATTTTAATCCAGTTTCCAAGTGTGCAAAAAAGAAACTGACTTAACGTATTCATATAAATTATGAGCCATTAAAGTAAAAATCTCTCATTATTTTTTATTGTTATGAAACAATATCGTCATTTTATAGTCATTTAGACGTGACGAAATTAGGTAAAAAAAGAAATTTCATATAATATGCAGTTGTGCCCCGTAACTATAAACTATACCCATAATTAAAAAATAAATGTTAGTAAAAAAATTTTTTTAGAGACATGCTTTTATTTAAATGCACTAAAAAGGACAAAATAATTTTTAATAATTTAGGTTCATAATTATAAAAGCATGGGTCGTGAATTCTATGATAGTTTATTAGTCACGACCCACAACTTTCTAATTATGAACCTAAATTATTAAAAATTATTTTTTCCTTTTTAGTGCATTTAAATAAAAGCTGACCTCTAAAAAGTTTTTTTTTTAACTAATATTTTATTTTGTTCATTTTAGTCTTTCAAAATTTTACCCCTCTTTGACACCCGTATGGGTTGAATTTCGAGAAATCCTTTCTTAGTGGATGCTTACGTCAGAAAAGGAACCAACTGTCCAAATTTCAAGTTTCTAGCTTCAGCGATTTGGCCTGGGCGTTGATTATAGTCAAAAAACCCCACATCTCCGTTTGACCCCCTTAGGGGCTGATTTTATTTCTAAAAACGATTTATTCATGTATTGTCATCGGGAATACATATGTGTACAAAATTTCAAGTCGATCGGATACGTGGAAGTCGTTCAAAATTGACCTAAACAAAGAAACACACCAATAAACTAACTAACATACATTGCAAGTTAAATAAAAGCTTGTAAAAATAGCTTCCCGCTATTTATAATGAACGCGTACGATGTGATCAAAAAGACCTATTATAATTTTCGAGAAAAAAAAATGCCTGTGACAGACAGACAGACACCGAAGTGATCATAAATGTTACGTTTTGCCGATTTGGCGGGATGAACAAGTACGAGTACGACTTGCGCACTGAGGATTCTATACCGTTATAACAATTTGACAATTACTTTGTTTTATTAATTGATTTAAATTAATTTATTAATTGATTTAAATGAGGAAGATGATGTCTCCGTGGGCTTAAGAATCATTATTAATCATATTTTGTTTGTTTCAGGTGTCGCCCAGGGTGGCAAGGCGAATTCTGTGATCAGTGTATGACTTATCCAGGATGCAAACACGGCTTCTGTAATAACAAAGCCTGGGAATGCATCTGCGATACCAACTGGGGAGGAATTCTCTGCGATCAAGGTAAGCCAATCATTTCGTTTTTTTTATAGCGTTTAATTTTTTCGTTCAAAATAATAGTTAAAAAGTTCCGTTTTTATTTTTCAAGATTTTACTTCCAGGATATTGGAATCGGTTAAAATGATGGTTTAAACATTAGAGTAAATTTTCCTGAACATGTAATTGGAATTATCAATGAAAGATAAACAATCAATATGATTAATTTCCCTAGACCGTAACTAAATACATAAGAATATCAGACGGCATTATCGCCATGATATTTATATAGAAGGCTGTATAGGAAAAATTTTTCCTATACAGCCTTCTATATTATAATATCATGGCGATAATGTCGTCTGATATTCTTATGTATTTAGTTACGGTCTAGGGAAATTAATCATATTGATTGTTTATCTTTCATTGTTAATTATTAATTAGATGCCGTATTTGAAGCTTTCTCACGTGTGTATTTTGATGTAATTGGATTTTTTACGTATTTTTTGGATATTTATGATTGAATCTCTGAGCGCGAGATTTTTTGTTTGTCCGTACCAGCATGATTTTGACAAAACCGATTTTGAATAAAATTTGGTACACTCAGGGTCAGCGACAAAAATTCATAGTGATGTTTTGGAAGCCCCTCCCTAGATAGGTTTAAAGTGGCAATCACATTTCCCCAGTTGGGGGCCCGGTACAATTGCTGCCTTTGTTCCCCCGACCAGTTGTTAGATTAGAAGTAAATTCGGTTTTCCGCTAAGATCGAATTTAACATTTATAACCTTTGAAAAATCTTTATCCTGCGTTCGGATTTAACATCTGGAAGAGATCGAGCAGTGAGCTCCGAGGAAAGCGAGCGAGCAAACAGATTTAACCATCTTCAGAGCATTTATTAAATTATAAATCGGCTTTAGTAATAAGAATTTAATTTACTGGCGCCATTTTATTCCGTCATTTGCAAAATGAATCTGTTTAGATGTCTCGAATTGCTCGCTTGTCACGTGACAAAATTTGCTCGTTAGGTTCGATCAATCGAGTGCAAAATCGAACTTACCTTAGATTAGAGTGTAAATTAAAAACGCTCGATAACTGAGAGTATTAGCAGTTGGTATCTAAACTTTTTACTTGGCTATACTCTCGTGTTAAAAATCGTTTTCCATTAAAACGCGCGCGCTACGGGTAAAAATCCGATAAAATGCATTCGTGGTTTAAATTTTAAACTTCAACAAATACAGCTGTTAGTATGCAAGGCGATCAATAACATCCCAAATAATAGTTTATTTAAAATATAATTTATCTTTCAATATTAAGTAGATCAAAACCCTAAGGCATCCTTAGTCTAATATATTTCATGAAGAATTCAATAGCTTTGATTAACTCCATTCAAAGCTATTGAGTCACTCAGCATCCATATATATACGGTGCTGTTATTCCACCGACCCATATCTTTAGGGAATAACTCCACCCTCTGTTACCATATTTGAGTGTATAATCGACACCCCTTATTTTCAACACATGATACTATTTTTTTACTTTTATTTATTCTATGCATACATAAATTTACACTTGTGTCATTTAGTTTTTTTTTTATTTATCAATGTTCTTTTTCTGGCGAGAGTTGGCTTGGGTAGATTTTGGCAGCAAAATAATCAAGAGCAACAAATCTCTCATTTATTTGCATCTCTTAGAGCAAAGATGGCGAACCTATGACACGCGTTGGGAATA
Organism: Mongoloraphidia duomilia; assembly: GCA_039654895.1. Lineage (NCBI taxonomy): Eukaryota > Metazoa > Arthropoda > Insecta > Raphidioptera > Raphidiidae > Mongoloraphidia > Mongoloraphidia duomilia. The sequence continues at coordinate 8,452,601 of CM077523.1, forward strand.
ATTAAAAATATGTCAGTTGTTGTCGAAAAAATTTTACTATCATTCAAATAACAAATGTGAGATTAATATGACAAGTACACGAAAGTTTCATTGCGATCACTCGAAATAATTCTTTTCATCTGCGTTTTTGAGATCCGCACTAAATTTCTTTGGTTGCGTACGACCATCCATGTACAATAGGGTATTTGACGTAATTTTTCTTTTTTGTGTTATATATTAATAGAGCAGTAAATTCTGAACAAAATGATACCTAAATCACTAATTCATCCTGATTTCAAATAAGCTCGAAAATATTTATTTTTTAATGAATCGGGAACATCTCAGTTACTTGTGTATTTAATTCAATTGTAATTATTTTTTTTTATTTGAAATTGACGTAACGCGATGTTTGTCTCGTAAAAATCATCATTTTATTTATTTACATACCTATTTAAATATGTTTACGAAACTTATTTAACAAAAAAAAATATTTTAGAGCATAAATTTTCATTATAACAAAATTTTATAGTTTATTTTTATGATCACTGGCAAATATCCTATTGAACTTTGTTGTTTAAAATGACACTCTACCAGCTCCCGAAATAGTTTCCTTTCCTCGTGAAACACTCTGTATGCTATTCGTTTGGTACACAGTAATCTAAAATCTTCAGTGCCATAATAATAAATAGATGACCGAATCACGATTTATGGAATGCATTCAGAAAACGGAATTAAAAAATCACCACTCTTCGAAGATAAAAATATACGATTTCTCACGAGTTCTTTCATTAAACAAGCGAAGGCTAAATATAAATACCTATAAATGCAGACGTTTATTGTTTTGATCTAATAAAAATCATACGAACTTTCAAGGTAAAAGATTGTTTTTGTGTACAAACTGGAAAGATGTCTTCTTAGATTACTTCCCTGCCTTGTCTATTTTTTTACTGCAATTTTTTTAAGGCTACAATTGAAGAATCAGCACAGCTTAAAGAAATAAATCTAGTCATAAATTAATATTAATAAACATTTATTTCCCAACAGATATGTATTTCACTTCATTTTCAGTACTTATTTTCAAATTTTTTGACAGTTCATAGCACACATGTATAAACAACTGCACTTGTTATAGGCACGTATAATATGTAACAAGTACCTATAGTCGTCGCTAGTCTTTCGACTCTTTCCGTGGCCGAGTGGTCTGACAATACGATATGCAACTACAAGATTCGAGGCTCGAACCCTAACTTGAAGATTATGAAATATTTGATTTTTTCTTTTTTTACTTCCCACCTCTACTATGGTAGGGAAGTAATGGATTTAGTCCGAAAAAAACATTTCGAGATTTTAACAGATTTTCACGTTTTGAGACCCTAGCAATCGTTTAAGATCATTTTCTGACTGATGTCTGTATGTGTGTGTGTGTGTATGTGTGTGTGTGTGTGTGTGTGGTCAATTTTTCGCCTTCGATATCTTAAGAACGGAACAACATACGGGCATGCCGATTGTTCTATTGTGTTTATCAGCCTTTAACTTAGATCTGATTAGATTTTGAGTCAAATCGGTTCAGTGGATCCTGAGATATTCAAAAAAACGTCCTCAATATCACGTATTAACATAGGTAAAAAAAAAATATAAATGAATTCTAGATGTTATAATATGAAAAAAATGTAAATATTTTTTTTCTCTAAAATGTATAGTTTTCGAGAAAAAAAATATTTTACTAAAAAAAATAAAAATTGTACGTAAATCGAGGTAACCATGATTTTTGCTATATTATGTTATCCATCAGTAGATCACCAAACAAAAAAGAGGGCCATGCTTTTTTCAAAGAATAAAAATTAAATTGTGTTTTAAAGACCACCAACAGCTAAGGTTATTTGGGCCTAGTCAAAGAATAAAAAAAAAGAAAAAGTGTTTATTTTTTGCAAATATTTACTAGGTGGGAAGTATAGGACTGGTCATCAGTCGAATTTTTATTATTAAAATTAATAAATTAAAAAACATTAAATTATACTATTGAATTTTACTTTCTCAGACTAGTGTGGGAAAAACACGTTCCCGCATACCGGAATATTAAGTGACCCATTACAGGCCGATATACATGCATGTAAACTAGCTATTTTAAAGTGGGTAAAAAAATTTAACAAAATCGCTCAAGTGAAAGTCGCCGAAAAGTCTCGGACAAAAAAAACTCGTTTTCTTTTAAATATAAGGTAGAGAATATTTTAGATCTGAAAATATTATGGAAATCTCAAATTTTTCGGACGAATAATATTTACGTAGGTACTACTATTTTTTTATCAAACTTAACTCATTCACAATTTTGGTAGTGATAATTTATGTTGGCGATACCCCAACACAATAGCTCTTTAATCAACATGTAATATAAAAATCCACTTTACATGATTACATTAATCTTTTTTAACCCTTTTTAGCACACATGTTTATATCTCATATAATCCAATGTGAGCTACAACTTAGAGTAAATCATAAACAATCTTTTTATAACGCTTGTGTCAAACCCATTTGCACTTTGCAGTGTTTTATACAGGATGACCCAGTATAATGTACTTGATATTTGCATGAGTATAAACACTGGGTTTTCATAAGAAATTTTTCCAGAAAAACGCAAATAAACACATAATAAAAATCATTGACAAAAATGTAGACAAACGTAGTAAAAAAATTTCGACTGTGTAGCCACTAGCCAGACCTATACTTCCCACCGAGTAAACAATCACTCGTAAAAACAAAATAAAATATAGTTACTTCTTACCACAACAGTTTTATTGATGGATGTACATTTCGAAAGCTAAGCTTTCATCTTCAGCGAACACTACATGTAGTGTTCGCTGAAGATGAAAGCTTAGCTTTCGAAATGTACATCCATCAATAAAACTGTTGTGGTAAGAAGTAACTATATTTTATTTTGTTTTTATTTCAACCACAGTACTCATATATATTTTTAATCACTCGTAACTGAAAATTTTCCCAACAAAACAATTCTATTTTCATATTCTTAATATAATAAAATATTAGTAAAAGAAACTTTTTAAAGACACGCTTTTATTGAAATGTACTAAAAAGGAAAAAATAATATTTAATAATTTTGGTTCATAATTATTATAAAAGCGGGGGTTGCGACTAATATCATAGAAATTACAACCCCCGCTTTTATAATAATTATGAACCAAACACACAAAATGACTACTGTTAGTAGGGCTCATATAGTAATACTTTACTATATGAGCCCTTACGAAGTCGATATAATTTTTTATTCGCGAGATATTGTGTAAAATCTACTGTTTTGGAGTCTATTTGGTTAAGAAAAAAGAACGGCTGAACCGATTTTGAAAAAATTTCTTTCAGATTATATTTACGTTAATACGCGTCGATTGGCACCCTAACGTAGTGGATATCATTTTTCATTCTCGAGATTTCGTCTTAAAAAGAAATGGACACATACGTACACACACACACACACACAGACATCTTTCTAAAAATAGTGCAGTGACCATGAAACATAAAAATTTGTTATACATTTTGATTTCGATTTTCGGACTCATTACAGTAACTTCCAATGGGAAGTTAAAAAATAGTAGAGGTTCCAGTTATAGAGTTTCTACCGTAATTTAAGCGGATTTAGTAAGATATAGTTTTGGTTCCATTTTTAATAGCGACCCTGTATAACAATTCTGTGCTACGAAGCAGAGCATAGTTTTGATGTCTTTTTTAATATAAAGCAGCGTTGCCTGGACATTGAAACGCCTATTTTGCCCTGTTGAGCGGACGTTTAGGTAATTCATGCATAATTCATCGCAGATGCTCCAAACTACATACGTGTACTATTATATTATTTTTTAACAGACGATCAAGTGGCTGTGTGTAATACTATGACATTGTCCCGAACCGGTGGAGCGTGGAACGTTCCGTGTTTTTTATGAATTAACATACCTAATCCCCTTGTCAATGATACAGTTACAAACTTACACCCCTCGCACCGTTTAAATAGTGCAACCCCTCGATACATCGTCGCCGATTTGAAAGCGATATTATCATTTGCAAATAAACACTCCTCAGATTCTCGCACCAGGGCCGGTTTAAAAAATTCGTTTATATTTTTAGGGTTCCGTACCTCAGAATGAAAAAACCCCTTATAGGATCACTCTCGTGTCCATGTCTGTCCGTCCATTAGACATTTTGCATGATGCCAAGTGGTATTGATAATATTAAGATTTTTGATCTGAAACATCTTATGTCGAGCTGTGCACAGCCGCGTGAGGGGAAATATGCAACGAAATGTTTGGTCCGCTCCTTCGCTGCTGTTTCCTCACCACTGCGGCACTGACTAGGCGTGCACTCTAGCACACGCGGTGTTACAGTGCAGTATAGCACACGCGGTGTTACAGAGCTGTATATAGGATTGCGTCAGCATAACAATTGTTGCTGATTTTGAGAGTGCGTATAAATATGACACGAGGCGAGGCTCTGTCTTAATCTTACAGTCACATGTACTATATTATACTACTACATAGAGAATACCACCGAGTTCAATAACGTGTTCTTTGATGTCACATGTAATATATGTTTTTTGATGTAAAACATCTTATGTCGGGCTGTGAACAGCTGCGTGAGGGGAAATATGCAACGAAATTTATGGTCCGCTCCTTCGCTGCTGTTCTCCCCACCACTGCGGCACTCTCTCTGTCTCAGTTTCCGCGCGCTCGGGCACGGGAAGAGAGAGAGAGAGAGAGTATACATACGAACGTACTGTAAAGCAAAAGTATATGTATACACGTGTAGGTATGTATTATAGATACTTCGCTGTGTATATAGTTGCGTTTCTGGCTCAGGCGTGCTCAAACGCCGCAACAGCGTGTGTTACAGTGCAGTATATAGGATTACGTCGGCATAACAGTTAGTTGTTGCTTTTGAAAAAATATATACTACTGCATAGAGAATACCACCGAGTTCAATAACGTTTTCTTTGATGTTTCACATCTGTCGGGGGTCTCAAGACCCACACCCTTTTTTTTTGTTTGTTCGTTCCGCCATAAACTCCTAATCCGATTTCAGTAAAAATGGTACACCCATATAGGGCTCTTCAACTCCAAGGATAGGCTGTTTTTATCCGGCTTCACTCGCCTTGACATAACAGGTTCTTGGTGGTGGCATTCGAACGCGTAGCGCGATACCACTACTCCACGTGTACCACGGCATAAATAATGGTATATTTGATACACTTTGATTCCCGCTGGAATTTAAGGATTTAGGATTTTCGTTTAGGTTTTCCTGTAAACTATGCGTGAGGCCCTATAATCCCTTTTTTTCAAAATTTTAGGCTCAGGTGTTTCGGAGATGGGGGGGGGGAGATCAGACAGACAGACAGACAGACACGAGAGTGATCCTATAAGGGCTCCGTTTTTTCATTCTGAAGTACGGAATCCTAATAAAGGGTCAAGACTCAAGTCGTTTTCGAGTGATACCCGCGGTACAAAGACAAACAGACAAAAATTAGTGATTAGTGATTTTTAAACTTCAACAGTTTTAAAATTTGGAAGTTCATTCTTCGAAATATACCTAAATCAATTTTTACGATGCATCTTTTGCAAATTCAAAAAAAGTAAGTTTAAATGTAAAAATCAACTAACGCCGTCCCTGTGCATTGCTTGCGATCTTTTTTTAACTTTTTAATGAACAGCGGGAGGCTATTCCCGATTCTCTAGAGGGATCTTGAGGCTTATAGAGCATGACCACTATTGAATTGGCTTTGAACAGTTGGGCGACCATTATGTGATCATTTTGTAATATGTAATAACGCACCCCCATAGTTCTTTTTCTACACGTTAAGGGCACACAGATTGCATTCACAAAAAATTTAGTATAATATTTCAAATATTATATATATGACACATTTTATCACCTCTATCTGTCACTTCGTTTCTGATGTGGTGCCCTAATTTAAATGATGGGGTTCTTTTAATCCACCTAAACAGAATAAGAAAAAAATCCCGTTAAAATCGAAATTCGTGAAGCAAAATCTACACTTAAATATGCTTTTTTCTTTTCGCTTATTTTGTAAAACTTTAGGCCCGTATTCACCAAACACTATTAAAGATAGAAGTTACGAATCTTAGAATAAATTTATTCCTTGGAATAAAATTAACTTTCAATTCACCAAACAATTCATTCGATAAAATAGTAACTTCAGGTACACTTTATACCATACACCTTGGACATTTTGTCAAATATTTTGATTCTAAAGCACGTTTACCAAAGATCCGACCGATGGCGCATCGATCGAAAATGTAAATTTATTTTATTTTACTACAAACGCCTTTACCTGAAAGATATGGAATTAATATTTACCTGAAAAGGTTGCCAGGTCATAAAGTAATTTGTGCATTTCGTGTCCATCCTATTTTACTAGGCGAATAAATATTTATACCCTTGAAATTGGACAGAATAGTTATTCTTACGATTTATACCTGCAGTAAACTTAACCACGTTTGATGAATTGAATTATCGCTATTTATTCCGAGTAATAGTTACCAGGGGAATAAATCAACGGAATAAATAACTAACTAGGCTCGGTGAATACGGGCCTCAGTTAAGTAATTCTAAATCTACATGGCTATAATAAAAATTTTAAAAAAGTGAATATGTCCTCTGCACCCACATAAGTGCACGGTCGAAGTTATACTTCATACATTTACATTTTTGCTTTTCTCCCTTCAGCATTTTTAAAATTAATAAATAATTATTATTAATAAAATCCATGAATATCATAACATCTATACATAAGTATCCAAAGCCTGCTTACAATATTACACTATAATTACATAATATGTATGTAATCCTGCAGAGGTAAATAAATTACCTGTTTGCAGGTCCGGAAAAACCTACATAAGTACCTACTAAAACTTAAAAATCACAAAATTACAACAATTTACAAAAGAAAGAAAAAATGTATCATGAATAGAAGTTAAAATACTTATTTTAAATTCACGGTAAAAAATTTAGAGATCCGTGACGATTTTATTTGGCATTCAGGCGGCTAAATTTAGTAACAGCATAATATTTTATTTAAACATGGTGTAAAGTACTAAGTACCTACATAATTATGATTATTACATAGCTGGTGTTAAACAAGCTGTTCGACGTTCGACAACTACACCATATATGTACTGTACACTGTAGGTACACCGTTGAAAAATATGATATGCAATGAATCACAATGCGCATTCGATTCTGCATCATCAGTTGATGAACTGATTTTTACTTCCCACCTCTACTATGGTAGGGAAGTAATGGATTTAGTCCGAAAAAAATATTTCGAGATTTTAACAGATCTTCACGTTTTGAGACCCTAGCAATCGTTTAAGATCATTTTCTGACTGATGTCTGTATGTGTGTGTGTGTATGTGGTCAATTTTTCGCCTTCGATATCTTAAAAACGGAACAACATACGGCCATGCCGATTGTTCTATTGTGTTTATCAGCCTTTAACTTAGATCTGATTAGATTTTGAGTCAAATCGGTTCAGTGGATCCTGAGATATTAAAAAAAAACGTTCTCAACGTATTAACATAGGTAAAAAAAATATAAATGAATTCTAGATGTTATAATATGAAAAAAATTTAAATATTTTTTTTCTCTAAAATGTACAGTTTTCGAGAAAAAAAATATTTTACTAAAAAAAATAAAAATTGTACGTAAATCAAGGTAACCATGATTTTTGCTATATTAAGCTAGCCATCAGTAGATCACTAAACAAAAAAGAGAGCCATGCTTTTTTTCTAAGAATAAAAAAAGAGTGTTTATTTTCTGCAAATATTTACTAGGTGGGAAGTATAGGACTGGTCATCAGTCGAATTTTTTTGCTAATATTTAATGTAACTACGTTTTCACCAAAGCTTTTTTAAAAAGGTAATAAACCTCCGTAAAAAATAATAAGTAGATACTGGAATAGACTGGCACTGTGGTCGATCCTTTCTTGCAGTTTTGCACTGATTTTTGTACAAGAAATCTTTAGAATATTGTTTCGCTGGAGATATTAAGAAACACTTATAGAATGAGCAGGCCTAGTTAAATAATACAGATAATATGTTACGGGATCTCGTGAAAACATATCACGTGGTGTAAACAAATGATGATACAGAATGGCTATTGTTGTGCACGTTTTATGATTGGTTCCACGAAATTTGGCGCATGTGTACGAGAGAATCGTGTAACAATGAACGTACGACGGGATACATGACAGCACGTTTAATTGTTGTTCATTATCTTCACTTATAGGTTACAGATTATGCCTGGCCACAAATACCGAAGCGTATGTATTAATGTGTTATGTAACATCGTCGTGTCTTGTCGTACATTTCCGATTTAATTATATTACATACATAGTTAAATATTACCGCACTTATAAACAGATATAATGTCGCAATAAAAATATGTAGTAATTTTAAAATTCGGTTGAACTTGAATTTGTTAAAATGGAAAAATGAGAAATAGTTTCACCAATAATAATAATAAATAAATTTATTTCAATATACAAAGAAAAAATACATATAGACAACTATAATATGATTTATGAAATTAATCCACCCAACCAATGATTGAAAATGATTTTTCACAACGCCGCTATTGAAAATTCGATTTTCGGTACCTGTTTAGCGGGTTGAAACTGAGCGTTTTCATCCCTAGGGATGAAAATTTTCAGGTCGGTTCTCTCTGTTTTTTAACGTTGCTAAGAGGGAAGCAGAGCGATTGGATCCGGATATAATTTTCGATAACTTCAAATTAAGAAGGAGATAGAGCGATATTGAATCCGCATATAATATTCATAAACGTCGAAATGACAGACATAACCCCACATAAATCTGACAGATCTAATATTTTTAAGACTTTTTTGCACGCTCAAATTGTAGGTACCTCAAAATTCAAATCGAATTGTCAATAGAGTTGTTGTGAAAAATAATATGCATTTACCTGGTATGAAACCTGGCGTTTGCAACACGTATTGTTGCATGCCCTCGTACCTCGGGCAGCAAACTTCACACTGGTTGCAAACGCCAAGTTTCTTACCTTGTATTGCAATATACTATTTCATAAAAATACAAAGAATAGTCTCAAAATATTGTTATCGTGATTTAAACTCCGATAAAAGCAGTTGCTAGTGTACGCGGCCGTTAAAAATGCTGGATATACAATAAATCACACATGATAATTAATAATTAACAATTTTCTTATCTTTTTGGTTGACTATTTTCGAAGTTTTATAATTTTTTTGCATTGTACAAGAAGTCGAACTTCCTTACTGATCTTTGACCCGAAAAGATTAGACATCGCTAAAATAGATAATTAAAAATGTACAAAATGTCTGTCTACTTGCTTACATAATATTTTTAAACGTAAATTTTTTGCATATATGCCTTTAGAGTCCATTAACCTTTTGCATTCCATAGGTGAGGGTGTTGCACAAGTTAAAATTATATAGAGATGTTAATTAACAATCCGCCATTTTCTTTTATATCTACTTAATCATTTATTTGACTTTTTTTGTTTTGTCTTGTTTTTGTTCTTTGAACGTATCTGAACTCATCTCTCTATTTTTATCGAAAATAGAAATCTTATAACTTTTGACCGTGACCTATGCGTTTTCCGCATATACTGTTTATTATTTCTTGTGGGGGAGTAGCTATATTAAGAATATAATAATTAGAAATTTCATCAAGATAATTCATATACTGTTGACCTAAAGCTGCTGTTCACGATTGAAATACGTATCTAGCTGAGACTCAAGAATATCCGAGTGTTTATAATGGCGTTTCCATATGGCTCCTCTATTACAAGCCCCCAGTTCCCAAGTTCTAATCTGAGGACTGGTAAAAGTGTCAATTGGATTTTTAATTTACCTTTAAAGCTTGAATTGAATCCACTTCTTCACTATTATAGTGAAGAAGTGGATTCCTTCGATTCGGATACTATAATAGTATCCGACTCGAAGGACCAAATTGTTGAATAAATGGAAATTCTGTCATTAACCAAATCAATAAAAAAAACCTACATCCCCGTTTGAACCCCTTAGGGGTTGGATTTATTTTTAAAAACGATTTATTCATGTATTGTCATCGGGAATACATATGTGTACAACATTTCAAATCGATCGGATACGTGGAAGTCGTTCAAAATTGACTTGCAAGTTTTGACCTAAACAAACACACAAACAAACTAACTAACTAACATACATTGCAAGTTAAATAAAAGCTTGTAAAAAAAGGGTGTGGGTCTTGGGACCCCCGACAGATGTGAAACATCAAAGAAAACGTTATTGAACTCGGTGGTATTCTCTATGTAGTAGTATATATTTTTTTAAAAGCAGCAACTAACTGTTATGCTGACGTAATCCTATATACTGCACTGTAACACACGCGGTTGCGGCGTTTGAGCACGCCTAAGCCAGAAACGCAACTAAATACACAACGAAGTATCTATATTACATACCTACACGTGTATACATATACTTTTGCTTTATATAGTACGTTCGTATGAATACTCTCTCTCTCTCTTCCCGTGCCCCAGCGCGCGGAAGCCGAGAGAGAGAGAGTGTGCCGCAGTGGTGGGGAGAACAGCAGCGAAGGAGCGGACCATAAATTTCGTTGCATATTTCCCCTCACGCGGCTGTTCACAGCCCGACATACGATGTTTCACATCAAAAAGTCGTTTAAAGACTCATCCTGACGCGGATCGTGATAAGTCGGCTTTACAAATAATATGACCGCGGTTTGAGCTGCCGTACAAGAAGTTATTTTGATTGCATTTACACAGTATTTCACATTTAACACATAAATGACTGCTATAATAGCATATCTGGTATTTAGATGCGGTTATTTTACTTAAAAATTAATTTCGAATTATAATTACATACGTGCGTTTATGTAGGTATATTATAAAGCACGTTTAATGCCGTGTCGAATTTCAGACTTATTTGTAATTATTGTTGTGCGCCATTAAATATTCTTATCGACGTAAAAATACCTCTTTCGAAAGCTTTCAAAATTGATGCCATTATTAATTACCTTTTGTTGTAAGTTATCTTACACCTGTGTTTCCGTAATATTAAAAAAAGTTAAGGTCGTTGTCCAGTTAACAGAACGCAACCTCGACGCTCAGGGGTGGATCTACATTGGGAATAATAGGGCTTAAGCCCTGGACCCCCAAGTGTCAAGGGCCCTAAAAATTGAATTATTAACATACATTTTTTATACTTTTTCATTAACAATGAGCACTTATATTATAAGTAGTAAAAAATAGTTAATACTATTAATAATATAGGTAATAATAATGGTAATTTATATCATTTGTTTTATTTTAAATGAGGCTCAATTGGACTCAGTAGTTTCATAGATAAGGGGGGGAACGCTCGATTTTCGTATTATTTTCCGTTTCCCGTGAGAATTTAAAGACTTAGGATTTTCGTTTAGGTTATCCTGTAAACTATGAGTGAGGCCCTATATTTCCCATTTTTTTCAAAATTTTTGGCTTAGATACTAGTTCCGGAGATATAAGGGGAGAATGCTCGGTTTTAGTATATTTTATTTAATATATCTCTTAAAGTTTAAACTTCGCATTTTAAAATTTATTTGTATTTCTCATAACGAGTCCTTTCATTTTTCCCATGATGCATTTGGAAAAAAAATATTTTTAATTTTCTACTTTGCCCTCCGAAATTAACTCCCAAAATCAGAATTCGTTTATTTACGCTATATGTCCGACGTCTGTGATTGGGTCACCTAACTCTATATATGTACCAAATTTCAACTTTTTTCGTCCTGTAGATTCGGAGAAAATAAGCTGTGACAGATGGACAGATAGATACGAGAGTGATCCTGTAAGAGTTCCGTTTTTTCATCGAATATACGGAACCCTAAAAACATTTATTAACATTTGCTTAATATTTTTATGTTGGTTGGAATAAGAATAGATTAGGAAAGGAAGGCGTGGTGGAGTCGCAACTGTCTCCTTCTGAGTCGCAACTGTCTTCTTCTAACTAGAAACTTACGTTCTGAATTGAATTTGAATTAGTCTTTCCCGTCGCCTGACATAACCTCGTTTTTTTAAACACGTTGTCGTCATTAATATAATTAAAAAAATTTGTTATGGGGTGGTGTTTTGTACCTGACTGCAGTCATAATGAAAATTATGACTGCAAAAAGTTTACATTTCCGACTGAAGAAAAAGCTAAAATAATACCTAGATATCCAATACCTAGCGTAACTCAGACGACTTCAAAACATTTTTCCAACTCCAAATGGAAAGAACAAACGCAATTTCTAATTATAATTGCTTAAATTATACCTCGACAAGCGTCAACGAGGAAGTTCGGTTAGAATTAAACGTCACTGGCTAATCAGTGAATCAAGTTAGCTGTTAGGACATACGTTTTTTATAAATCTTGAATTTCAAATAAAAAATTATTTCACACGAAATAATAAAGTTTTGTAGCCAATAATGACGGGATTTATTAATTATTTTTATGAAACAGCCATTGTTTTGGTAAGAAATGTGTTTTAAGAGAATAGTAACGAATATTCCGTTAAACCCCATACATTTTTGAACGCCTTTCGACTTCATTTTAAATTTCGCGCTCAAATTACTTCTGTAGTTTATTGCGTATAGCTATAATTAACATATTTGTATACGCGGTAACAGTTTGTTTTAATTCGATCATAACTCGATTCACGGTCAAACAATGTTGATACACTGATCCATCAATCAATTATTATAGTATTGTTTTGTTAGATGAATGAATGTCTATTTTAATTAAAGTGCTATTGTCCGGTAGGTCGCAGTTCATTGCGGTCGTGTCGTGTGGTCTGGTCTAGTATAGACCATGAATCATCTTCCAATGATACGTACTCGATACACTGTACATATAATATTATGCAAGCTACAGAGCTGAATAATAAGAGCGCCGTTGATAAGAGGGGTCTAGCCCCTTCCCTCCCGCCTAAATTTTTGTTACACGCTCCCGATCGTAATTCAGAATAGATTTTTTGCGTCAGATTGAAGGTAGTTGTCTCCTCTTGGAGCGCTAAAGACCAAATTTTAAAAATGTCTATCTGAATATTTATAGATGGTTTTACGTCGGCTTATCTAGCCTCTTCCCTCCCGACTAAAACTTTGTTACACGCTCCCGATCGTATTTCTGATCCAATAAAATAAAAGTAGATAATAATATATAAATTGACGCCGATCTCAAAATTTTATTATTTTCCTCTTTTTAGTGGCTTTTTTGACGGAGGTTTTTTTTTGTTAAAAAGTTTTTGTCTGAGAACATTCAGCAACTTCCACTTGATCGATTTTGAATTTTTATCGTATACATTGTTTTTCAATTAATCGTATAATTATTGTACAGGTGCAAAGCTCTGTTTTTTTTGGCCATTTTTAATATTGAATTCATCTACAGACTTTGCTCCGTCAGAGGGCAGTGTAGCCTAGTGAATAGCGTACTTGGTACCAGCCTCTATACTAGACTGTCATGGGTTCGAATCCCACTTGCGCTCCTGGATGTTTTGTGATGTTATTAGTTTTAAGTTAGTTGTTATTTAAAGTAATTTAAGACGCCAATGACCTAAGTTTTCGACGCGTCTATAATCTACAATAAATAAAATAAATAAAAAAGTCAAGAGGTGTCATGGAACACCCGACAGAAACTATGCTCTTTACGTCAACCCATGCGATGGGCCGTATTATTTAAAAACACAATTTAAACAATACACACATTGAGCTTTTCATGTAGGTAATCAATTCAACTTGACTTGTATATAGATACACACAGTACTAATGTTGTACAACATCTTTGTGTTGGTGCATATACGTGTACATAGACCACTGCGCGTGCGCCAGTATATTGCTTTCACAGCCACAGCTGGCCATGCGCAATACATATAAAGTATATCTATAGTTATGAGTGTAGCTATAGATATACTTTTAACATGAGCATGTCGGTGACGTGACAGTGACGTGACGCAAACCCATAAGTTTTTCCCCTGCCAGAAATCGTCTAACGCGCCTATAGAAGCATAGCTAAAAAATTGGTCCGTCATCGACTAGTTTAATTTTATAATGCTTTAACGATAATCATTCGCTCGCAGCTTCTGAAGACGCTAATAACCTAAGTTGTCGACGCGTCTTTAATCTACAATAAATAAATCGCAGCTTTTGACAAATCGAATTCCGCCTTTGAGTGTTCTGTGTAAATCGGCCTTTATTTATAATGTGGGTGGGTTCAAGTTGTGTTAACAGCGAAGACTCTGCTGCCCAGCGTATGATTTATAATAAAGGTATTTTTGTTTGCTATGATGATGAAGTAACATCACCGATCACGTATTTTAATTAAGTTTCCACACAACTCAATGACTGCTGTATCTACATTTCTATATTTATTCTATCGACCACGCTTCTGGCTGCACATTCTACAAAGATAATGTCTATTATTATTAATAAACAACGCGGTGTGGGTGGAACTTTATAAGTATGAGCAATGTTCAATCAATCAGGCGTGGTTAAACTATCTATTTTTTTTTAAATTTTGGAAACCTTTCGGTCAGTCCGTCCGTCCGTCTGTCTGTATGTCACAGCTCTCCCATCCTCTCACCCCTCATTAATATACCTATTAAGATGAAATGTGGTATACGGACTTAGATTGATAGAAGAGTCTAGCCGTCACACCACGAGGAGCAAGATGCATAACAATATCTACAGTTTACAGGTTAATATCACAGTGCAAAGCTAACAGAAACAGTGATTTCACTTACTGTCGGCACCTTTGATGTTCTGTCACCAAGTTTTGTTTTGTTTTACTCTATACCACCGTGGGCTTGAGAATAGCCAAGCGTGTAGCGATGCTGTTGTTTACATGGCGTTGCTATGGTTCCTCTATTACAAGTCTCCAGTTCCCGGGTTCTAGTCCGAGAGCGGTAAAAGTGTCAATTGGATTTTTAATTTAATATTAAAAAAAAAATGAATTGAAAATATGAATTGGTGCTAGACCCAAATAACCTTAGCTGTTGGTGGTCTTTAAAACACAATCTATACCACCGTCAGACATGCGCGTTAGGCAGCCAATGAGAAGCCAGCGCTCTGTGACTGTGTTTTAATAGAACAGTACCTGATTCAGTGCCATACCCACATTAGATCGTGATTTGTGCATATATAGGCCATAGAGATAAATCACAGTTGGTACACTGTGCATAAATATAATATGCCGGTCCTGCCTTCAAAACTATAGTAGGTCGACGCATGCGCACTAAATTTCTTGGGATACCAATATTGCCGACTGGAGAAACTGTTTGTATACGTTTAAACTGTGTTAATATATTAGTTGGTATACCATAAAAACAGTTGTTAATCAAACAGCTTCAATAACAGACCTGGTAGCGCGGCTACTCCGTATGCAGAAGGTCGCTGGTTTGATTCCGGTTGGCACCATTATTAATTTCAATTATTTGCGAGAAAATTACTTACAGTATCTTATTTAGTTAACAATTAGATTAACAATCAATATTGTTATTACTTCCTATACTGTACAAATTCACTATTTTAGTGAAATTAACATAAGGACATCAGACGATATTAATCGACATAACATGCCCTTATTAATTATTGTAGAAAGGCTACATAAGAAAAATTTAAATGCACCGCCGGGAATTGAACCCGGAACACCCAATATCGCGTCGGGCAAGTTTTCCAGTTACTCCACGGTGCCCATGGCGTACACTTAATCTTTTCTTATATATATAGCACAAATACACCGCAAGTCCACAAACTGCGAGAGCTAATATTATTTTTATTTTTATAACAACACTACAATGAATGTTGCTTTTCTCAAAATAGGCCGGATATGCCTAGTAATAATTTCAATTATATAGGAAGTAATAACAATATTGATTGTTAATCTAATTGTTAACCATTATTAATGTTTTTTGTTTGTTTTTTTACAAAAACATGTTGATAGCTTGAATCGATTTTTTGCCTCGCCAGTATAAATTGTCATTGAAATCTCTGAAGCGGGTGTTTTATTTATATTATATTTTGAATTGTTAGATAGGTATATCGTTGGCCTTGCTTGTCATACTTAGGAATGTTTGCGAAATGATACTTTATTAATGATTGGCTCTCACAGCAACTGAATGATTATAATTAACACGAACAAAGTGCGTAGATGTTAAAGATTGTGGGCCGGTACCACTCTGTGCTGTACTGGCTGAAATATCTGCGGTCCAAAGACAAAACGACTTAAATATTCGATGAAAAAGTACTGTGTATGTCGTTGCACACATGTGACTTAACTTAATTTATCAGGAAACGTTATGAGTTGCTTTTTTAATTTTTCCGTGACTATGAAATTGTCGGATTTTACCATTCCGACTCCACAAGTAGTACCATCCTAACTTACTAATTTTGATCAAAATTTTCACAATTTTTACAATACTTTCCCTACTTGAGATTCCCGAAAAAAAAATGTCTGTCTGTCGTGATGACAGACAGACAGACATTACCCTGCCGACAATATAGTGTATTTGCTAATATAGGCCTTGTGGCTTTAATACGTGAACTTAAGTTTGTTTTTGGACAAAATAAAAAATTTAACCCCTTAATACATCCCTTAAAATAATTATTTTTTTCTTAATTTCAATATTATCAATGCAACCTCTGTACCAAATTAAATACCTGTTTCAGTAAGTAAATCACTATCCGCAAACTAGCGTTTTCATAAAATTTTAAGTCCGGATCTGTCGGGCCGATTTTATTAAAATTTTAGCAGTACATTTTAATCTTCACTAAATTGTTAAATTTCAATTTTGGAACAATTCTGAAATTTTTTCGGTATTTTTGGGCCCAAAAACATTTTTCAACCCCTAAAAACCACCCTTAAAATGGTCCGATTGGGCCCATTTTAAATAGGCTTCGTGCGGTGATGGATTCCAACGTACCTACCAAATTTCGTCAAAATCAATTAACTCTTTCGAAAGTTATAGCCCGTACACATATATTATATATACAGTCGACTCTCGTTAATTCGAAACTCGAGGGACTCTTAAAATATTACGAATTATCGAGTGTTTGAAATATCAAATGGTTCGAAACAAAGGCTCAACAAACAAACGTTGATACAAGTTTGGTCGCAAAATGTATGTATGTGCTTACAATCCTTCCGCCTCTTTCTCTCTGTAACTTTGAATTGTCGAGTGTTGGACGCCGATGAGTTCGAATTAACGCGTCGTGTTGTTATATAGCAATGATTTTTTCGTATGAATTACCAAGTGCATAAAAATGTATTGATTTAGTTCGAAATATAAAGAGATTTTGTAGGGAACTCGTGATAACTTTGAATTATAGAGAGGTTCGAATTATCGCAGGTTTGAATTAACAAGAGTCGACTGTACATATATAAACAGACATTTCCAAAAATGGTGCCAAAGTGTTCAGGAGGCTATGAAATGTCGAGAAATTTTGGTCCGACCCCTAGATCCCGCCATCCGACTCAAAACGTTTCCTGATAAATTAGAAACAGGTAGGACAGAAGCACAATTTATCCACATGTCAGTTCCAATACATTTAACTGACAGTCATTGCGGCATTATTAGTTACGGACGTAACTGAGGAAATGTAATAAGGAGTGGTCATTTAAATCACTAATAAGATTCTCATTTCCTAGAACCCGGTGCTAAGCACGTGACATGCGCAGACCGCTAATCCGTCGTCAGCATTCCACGAAACAACGCACCGCGAAATTACGCACGAAGCGTCTTTGAACAAAATGAAAATTATTTCCTGTTATAAATGACATTTTTTAAATGGAAAGACGCTTCTCAATGAGCGATGTTTTAATGAGCCATTTTCGTAAGAGTAGTTTTTTCAATTTATCCACGAGAGGCAACACTTGTGGTAGGTACAAACATTATTTATTAACTTTCCATTGGAAGTTATTGTAATGGGTCTGAAAACCGAAATCAAAATGTATAACAAATTTTTATGTTTCAAGGTCACTACACTATTTTTAGAAAGATGTCTGTGTGTGTGTACGTATATGTGTCCATTTCTTTCTAAGACGAAATCTCGAGAATGAAAAATGATATCGACTACGTTAGGGTGCCAATCGACGCGTATTAACGTAAATATGATCTGAAAGAAATTTTTTCAAAATCGATTCAGACGTTCTCTTTTCTTAACCAAATAGACTCCAAAAAAGTAGATTTTACACAATATCTCGCGAATAAAAAATTATATCGACTTCGTAAGGGTGTCAATCGAGGCGTGTTAACGTCATTTTGACCCGACATAAATTTTATAAAAATCGGTTCAGCCGTTTTTTTTTTTTTTTTAATTATTGTTAAAAATAAATAATAATTATGTTTTAATGATTAAAATGGTTACTTTTCTGTGTAATATCTAATTTAATTATTATTATTAAATATTTAGCAAACTAGGAAGTTCGTCGTGTGGACCTCAAGGGTCGCACTTTAGTCCTAATAAACGACACACCTCATGGCTTGTTCCCTATTAGTGTCGTGTCATTTTAGTGGTTTAAATTAACTATTAAATTTTTATTATTATTAAATTAATTAATAATGATCAAGTTATACCACTAAAATGACACGGCACTAATGGGGAATAAATAATGTTTGTACCTACCACAAGTGCTGCCTCTCGTGGATAATTGAAAGAAGTACTTTCAGGAAAATTACTCATTCACTTATACTCTCGCTAAAGAAGTATAACTTCAATAAAACTTAAAGAATTATGTATATAACTGTGTAGTTAAAATTAATGTGGTAAATCTACTAGCGCAATCCGTTCAAAGTTTATTTTACAAATATTTAATTGTTTGCGTCATCCGCGGTGCGTTTTGTTCGAATCACGTGAAGGGGCTTAGCACGAACGAAATATGTACCTATCTATAATTATTATTGTGCAAGCATTTGTAAAAACCGCGGTTAGGGCGTGGCATCAACGATGTTGAACTGTGTAATGTGTATATAGGTACTGTATATCGCGTAGTAAACCGATCTTCATCTTACTCCAGCTAGTCCACAGTTTCTAAAACCACGAATTAATAAAGTCAGCATTCATTGTAATCCTTAATAAAAGTGTTAGTAAATATACTAAAGAATACAATTCCAGCAAAAAAATAGCCTCGTTGTATTTAACAATCAAAAGTTACACGTGGTTGGAGTTAGGTAAAAAAAGTACATTATTTTGAACACCCTGAATAATAGATTCACTTTTTTAGGACAGACATTGATTTGTCCGTCCATTATCTAGTGATCCTCAAAATTTCAGTTTGATAAAGGTTTCTGTCTTGGCTATGTCGAATTTTAGGTAAAGGTCTGCACTTGTCAAAAATTTCTAAAAAACTTGAATAACTAAAAAATTACTGAATTTTCGAGCATGGCTTCTCTCACAATTTCTATTCACATTTAGATGCAGAATTGAAAAAGCAAATAAAAGCAGGGTGCTGGGTTAAAAAAACAACTTTGATCTGCCACACTTAAATGGGACAGGCTTTATAATTGAAAATATTTTTAGGTTATACTTACACAGTTAAAATTTATACATCTTTTGTATTTAAACTTTTTTTTATCTTCACCCAAAATCAATATATCGGCCGACAACGCAAGTCTTGGACTGCACCCTGGTATAGCGTTTTCAGCTGGTTACACTTTGTCGCACTAGTGTAAACTTTCACCAAGAACCGTGTTCGACTGGTTACTGTAGAGCGCAATGCTACAGTGTATCTTGTTCGGCTGGGCGTCGGTGGGATGCTAGGGTTGATATTCAGTGTTACACTTTTACCACGTCGCAGGGAGGTCGTGTAAAGAAAGTGCAACATGACAGCGGTAATGACACGAAGAGCGTGTACACTACTCAGCACTGACACGGTACTAGTGCAAAACTACGCGCCTTTAGTGTCAAAAAGTGAATACCAGCTGAAAAAACTATCTACCTAAATTATAAGGAGACGCTAATGACCTAAGTTGTCGACGCGTCTATAATTTACAATAAATAAATAAACTTAATTATAAAATATTAAAAAATATAATAAATTGAAATTATGAATTGTAGGCCCAAATAACTCTAGATGTTAGTGGCCTTAAAAAAAATTGAATTGAAAATTGCAGCGCGATTTGAATTATGTGATTTTTATTGTTACAGACTTGAACTATTGCGGCACGCACGAGCCGTGCCAAAACGGTGGCACGTGTGAAAACACGGCACCGGATCAGTACCTGTGCACGTGTCCGGAAGGCTTTTCCGGACTGAACTGCGAGGTGGTGGACAACCCGTGTGCCACCGCGCCGTGTCAACACAACGGCACGTGTCACGAAATTGCAGGCGGACAATTCGCGTGCACGTGTGCCACCGGTTGGACCGGTGCCACGTGTCAAATAGGTAAGCGAAAATATACTGCATTTTTACAAGATTTTATTTAACTTGCAATATAAATAATAGTTTTATACGGCTGAAATGCAATTGAAAAATTTTTTTCGTTGGAAAGCAGCGATTATTTATCTTAAAGAAAAATCAAACTCGTTGGTTGATTTCTATATCGTGTTTTATGTATACAGGGTGAGTTCGACCACCCGTATCAGTCGTTTTTTTCGAAAACGGTTAGTCGTAGAGAATTGTGTCAAAAATTTGTATTATAAAAGCCCTAATAAAGAATTGAATGGTGATAATTTTTTTTCCGGGAAGGTCGGCTTCTCTATTAGTTTGCTCCAGAATGTCCAGAACTCCGGAATTATAAATGTAACGATAGGTCGAAAATGGTATTGTTGAAAAGATCTTTAAAAAATAAGCAAGTTTTGTAGGAAAATTTTTTTTATTACTGCCACCCCTGTAAATTTTTATAAGTATAAATATAAATTATTATATGTTCAAAACTCCGGAATTTTAGAAAGCACGATAGGTTGAGAGTGGTGCTGTTGAAAAGCTCTTTAAAAAATAGGCAAGTTTTGTAAGAAAAATTATTTAATTACTGCCACCCCTGTTAAGTAACAATCGTTTGAAATTATTAAATCAAAATTTCATAATAACGATCGAAGTCGGCATTAAAAATCTAGCAACCTTAGACATTGTCACAAGTGTTCAAACTGTCTTCCATTTATTCTTTAATACATACTACTGAGCTCTTCTGGTTATACTGTGAGTGTACTTCTTCAGTGTTTAATGATCGATAGATAGGTAACTAGATTTTAAATGCGGATTTTTAAAAAGTTCGTTATTATGACATTTTAATTTAGTAATTTCAAACAAATATTACTTAACAGGGGTGGCAGTAATAAAAAAAAATCCGTACAAAACTTGCTAATTTTTTAAAGATCTTTTCAACAATACCACTTTCGACCTATCATTACATTTATAATTCCGGAGTTCTGGACATTCTGGAGCAAACTAATAGAGAAGCCGACCTTCCCGGAAAAAATAATTATCACCATTCGATTCTTTATTAGGGCTTTTATAATACAAATTTTTGACACAACTCTCTACGACTAACCGTTTTCGAAAAAAACGACTGATACGGGTGGTCGAACTCACCCTGTATATCTAACATGTAGATTATCTTACGATGTCTACAAGATATGATTGTTTCTAGAATATTATGTGGTAATACCATTTATAGCATTGATATATCTAGGTATTTATTAATATATCCTATTAAAGGTGTTCGAAATAATTTTCACTTTCATGTTGGGCTCTCGCTGGTACGAGGATTCAATTCATATCATAGCTATTGAATTAGCATATATGAATAGACACTCGCATGTAGTGAAAATCTATTGATTTTGAAGCATGTAAGGAGAATATTAATTTAGCAATCATGTCACGGTTGAGTATTGTAAGCTCATTCCGCCGCGAAAGTGGAAAGGTTCAGGTTAGAATCCTGACTGTGACCACTGGTTGGTAAAATGCTTTTTTCCGATATGTTTGGAATCAAAATAAGTCACTACTGAAATTATAAATTTATACTGTTGAGGAAAAAATGATTTTTTCCAATATGTTTCGAAACAACAATATTGTTGGCTGCTTTCCAACGAAAAAATTTTTTTAACTTGCAATGTTTGTATGTAAGTTTATTTGTTTAGGTCAAATCTTGCAAGTCAATTTTGAACGACTTCCACGTATCCGATCGACTTGAAATTTTGTACACATATGCATTCCCGATGACAATACACAAATCAATCATTTTTAGAATTAAATTCAATCCCTAGGGGTGTCTAACGAGGGAGTAGGGTTTTTTAACTATTCTACGCCTAGGCCAAACCGCTAAAGTTAGAAACTTGGAATTCGGACAGTAGGTTTCTTTAAGCACCCACTATACGAATGGATTATGGGGATTTTTCAAAAATACTCTGACAGATATCTTTAATATATCACTCAGGGATAAAAAGAAGAC
This sequence comes from Mongoloraphidia duomilia, assembly GCA_039654895.1. Lineage (NCBI taxonomy): Eukaryota > Metazoa > Arthropoda > Insecta > Raphidioptera > Raphidiidae > Mongoloraphidia > Mongoloraphidia duomilia. Next base: position 8,475,048 of record CM077523.1, read on the forward strand.
TAAAAAGTAAAAAATAAATATTGGTTAAAAAAACTTCTTAGACACAAGCTTTTATTTAAATGTACTAAAAAGGAAAAAATAATTTTTAATAATTTAGGTTCGTAAATTATCATAAAAGTGTTGGTCGTGGCTAATAAACTATCATAGAGTTCACGACCCACGCTTTTATAATTATGAACCTAAATTATTAAAAATTATTTTTTCATTTTTAATGCATTTAAATAAAAGCTTGTCTCTATAAAAAGTTTTTTTACTAATATTTATTTAAATTCTTGTTTGCAATTAAGATGAAGAATATAAGAACGAAAAAGCTGGTTTACATTATTTGTTTATGTATAAGGATTAATGTTCAAAATTATCAAATTTTGTTGCGCAGAACGACCCCATTGTAGGTACTGTTGTGTCTGTTTGAGTCAACATTAATACTCTACATTGTCGACACAACATTGTTTTGTTTTGGCAGTTTCTATGAGCTACGCTTTTGAAACAAACAAGTAATTCAAAATTATAATTTCGTTGTGATCAGACCTATTTTAGACTCGTCTTGATTAAATCAAATTTTGTTGTGTTTTATTTATTTATTTATTATTAATTTTATATAAGGATCTACAATATTATTAAACCACGTCAAAAAGATCTTTATAGTAGGTACTACGCCAAAAATAATTTTGAAAATTAATTTCGTAGATATCACTGTTCTTTTTTAACAGTTTTTACTTCCAACCTCTACTATGGTAGGGAAGTAATGGATTTAGTCCGAAAAAAATATTTCGAGATTTTAACAGATCTTCACGTTTTGAGACCCTAGCAATCGTTTAAAATCATTTTCTGACTGATGTATGTGTATGTGCGTGTGTCAATTTTTCGCCTTTGATATCGTAAAAACGGAACAACATACGGCCATGCCGATTGTTCTATTGTGTTTATCAGCCATTAACTTGATCTGATTAGATTTTGAGTCAAATCGGTTCAGTGGATCCTGAAATATTCAAAAAAACGTTCTCAATGTCACGTATTAACATAGGTAAAAAAAAATATAAATGAATTCTAGATATTATAATATGAAAAAAATGTAAATATTTTTTTTCTCTTAAATGTATAGTTTTCGAGAAAAAAAATATTTTACTAAGAAAAGAAAATTGTACGTAAATCAAGGTAACCATGATTTTTGCTATATTAAGCTAGCCATCAGTAGATCACCAAACAAAAAAGAGGGCCATGCTTTTTTCAAAGAATAAAAATTAAATTGTGTTTTAAAAACCACCAGCAGCCAAGGTTTTTTGGGCCTAATCAAAGAATAAAAAAAAAGAGTGTTTATTTTTTGTAAATATTTACTAGGTGGGAAGTATAGGACTGGTCATCAGTCGAATTTTTGTATACGGAATACGGATCTCAAATAAGTACTCAAATGTTCATAATATATTAGACATGCGCTTATTCTGTCAACCGACCAATGTTATAAACCTATCAACAGAGACTGCGTTAATGTTTGGGTACTCGTGTTTGGTATGTCAACTTACAGCAGACTTAAATAGTGTTAAATCTGTCAACTATTAACTCCTGTTCCCTTTTAAAACAACAATAAATTAACGCACTTTACTAAACTATATTATGTTAATTCAAATTAGGTTGAATCTCTTTTTAAAAAAACCGGTCAAGTGGTAGTCGGATTCGCGGGGAGAGGGTTCCGTACTAATCCGTTTTCCGTGGGAATTTAAAAACTTATAGAATTTTCGTTTAGGTTTTCCTGTAAACTATGCGTGAGGCCCTATATTCCCTATTTTTTTCAAAATTTTAGGCTCAGTACTTTCGGAGACGGACAGACACGAGAGTGATCCTATAAGGGTTCCGTTTTTTTTCATTCTGAGGCACGGAACCCTAAAAAAAGGGTATGTGCCTCACCCACATGTGGGTGAGGCACATACCCTTAAAACATACTCGTATAAAACACGCTTTTTTTAGTGTTTGCGCCTTTGGAAATGTACGCAATTTTGTCATATTTTCGAAAGAATAAAATATCTTACTATCATACCTAAGGACACCCTGTGTAAAATATTAATACGTGGGTGGCACCCCTTTTTATAACGCGCAAGTTTTTTATTCTGTCCACCGCATCCCTCCACGCATGAAATGAACATCGATGGTGTGTCGTTTAAACAAAAGAATTACGCTCACGCGTCCCGATACGTGATTCCTCAAAATGCGTGATCTTACATAATAGATCGTATATACAATATTGTTTTAAAGTGCATTATTCGGATTACATAAGTATCTGTGGTTTCGCGACGAAGTGGCTTAAGGGTACAAAATATGCATAAAATTGGGTATAGGCAGGGGGTTTTGCCTTACGGGAGAAAACGACCGCCTTATGAGCGCCTTTATAAAATGATTTGTGTCATTTTATGGAACTAAAAACATTAACAAAATAAAGTACTAAACCTTGGTATTTATAGATAATATCTATTCCTGGCACTTATTGGCAAAAATGGTAACTAATAAAATTATACGTCAACAAAAATTTTTTAATATAAGTAATTATAATAGACATGCTAATTTTTTGTCGTTCTATAAATCAGTGAAGTTTAAATTAGGGGGAATGTTTCATAAATGCCATAGCAAAAGAATATATTATTATCTAAATATTATCCCGCGACTATAGCGACATGTACATTTTAATAAGATTGAGATTGTTTTAAATGTGTAGAATCAGAACCACTCTTATGTTTTGAATCAACTATAACTCATACCACCCGCGCGTACCGGAACGGGCCACTAGTAACGTAATAATTATAACACAGACCCCGCTCACCGCTGAGGAGAGTGAATACATTCGAAACATCCTTTCCCGTATCGCATTCTTTGTTTCATCGAGATAGCATTTTACCCTTCAAATCGTCGAGGCAGTAGTGTCGCATAAGAAGTTTCACTCCAAGATTTGTCTTAAGCCACTTTGTATTGTAGTTACAGATAGTACATGCATAAGTAGGTACCTTATAAGTATACTGGTAATGCTTTTGTCTCTGATCGTAGAGGAAAATGAACAACAATTCAAATAAACAATATTCTGCACTTATAAAACAATATAACGTGTTTTGAACGTGTGCTGAGAGATCTCAACTGATTTCCGCTAACTGATTTTTATTTTTTCACTAGCGATCCGATCCGGCTTCGCCCGGGCGCTATGAATTTATGATTTAATAATACTTACATTACGATTTACAATAAATACAAATTTAACACGTAAGTCGTGACCAAATACATAATTAAATGAATGCATAATGACTGCAAACAGTATATGAAGACACCTGTTGTAAGAACAATGACGTAACACAATGCTGTAATCTGGAAAAATTCATTAATTCAAACCTATGTCACCGTAGGGATTTTAACCCTAAACTTTCCTTTATCGCGGTGGACTGAGTTGACATTACTCAAATGATCGACTTTCTCCTTTTAAAGCATTCTGTCACTGAAAAACCACTACATGCGAGAGTTCTAGCAGTGGTGTTGGAATTAAATTACTGACAATAAAAGATCTCATATAATAGTGATTTTCAGTTCTCAGATTGAAAGGGCCATGCCCCCCCCCCCCCGGAAAAAATTCCTAGTTACGCCAATGATACGAGGAGATAAAATTCTTAGTCATATCATATTATGATGCAAGATCCATCTCTATTATAAAACATGAACTGCATCCACGTAGGCGTGTTTAACAATCAGCTGTTCGGACAACGCGTTGGTGTTTATTTGTCAACATTTGTATTGTCTCTGAAACTTGTATATAAGGTGTTTATTAAACATACGGCAAAAATTCAAAGTGTGATTCCTTAGGTAATTTTAAGAATATTTTGTCCTTTCATGATTTTCGGAAAGCCGTTTTTTTTTCTTTTGAAAATGAAGATTTGAGAATTCGAATGATGGATGTAATGCAATAGGAAACAATCCTGGTATTTTTGAAATAGTTCGACAATCATTGAGGAGAAGAATTGAATTGTAAATTATAGACGCTAGACAACTGAGGGCACACTGTAAGAAATGAGAAGGCCGATTACATAGATTATCGATGGTCCATTTGTAGCCAGCGAATAATGTGGTAATAGGCACACAAAGAGACAATGGCGTCGCAAACAGGTATCGCCACATCGCGTAGATTCTGTAAAAACACATTGCGCATGCGTGGTTACTAATTTTACATTAATTTGTTTTGTATTCATCCATTTTATATATGTAACCATACATTTTATTTTGTAATTTTTACAAACTTTATTGGAATATTACACAAGTTATGTAATTTTAATTTACTTTATGTAAAAATCACAAATTTGTTTAACTTTACAGTAAAAGTCCAATTTTTTATGAAGTTTTCTGTGTAAAAATAAATAATAATGTAAAATCACTTAGAAAATCGAGCGAATTCTACCTTAACTTTCAAAGTATTTTTACATCCATTTTTTACAGTGCATTAGCGTCTTTGAGGAGATTCATGCATCCTAGCTGGTGCGAGTCACTTTCAGCTGTTCTTGTATCTAGATTAAGAAGCTTTACTATATTTATGTAATAAAATATTGTTTTTGTAAAAAAACTTTTCTCGCCCTGTATCTTCGAAACAAAGCGGCTTTCCGAAAATCACGAAAGGACAAAATATTCTTATACCCAAGGAATCACCCCATACATATTTGCCGTTTGTTTAGTAAACAGCTTGTATATATTTAGCCAATCATGTCAAATTTTTCGTATTTTTGCTATCAGATCATATTGCTATCATATCAGGAATAAATTGCCATTTTGTGAAATCACCTTCATCCAGCCCAGCCTAGCTTTGTTTTATTGTTTTTGCTTTTCCTTTGTTAACTTTCTTATTTTTAGACGCTAATGACCTCTGTTGTCGAGCGTCTATAATCTACAATTCATGCATTCATTCATCCAACCCAGTCTTCAATTTGTGATCAATAAAATGTAGGTATACTAAAATGCTAATGTTAATAAATTCACTATTAATTGCGTGGAACCGTACAATAATAATGTACAGTCTGTGACACAGATGTTGACGGAATAAAAGAAAAGCTGTTTAAATACAGAGACATTGAAATTTGTTATTATTTGTTAACAGATATCTATATTTGTTTAATGTACAAATATTTACTTATTGTTATTACTACAATAAATTAAAATAAGTTCACATCTCAGGAATTTATATCTACTTCCAGAGACGATATTTGTGTGACAATTAATGAAAACTTATGTGGAATTTTTGATATTTTCTTTTTGTACTGACATATATTTGATACAATGAGGCATTTTCCTGAGAGTAATTCCTTCAATTATCCACGAGAGGCAGCACTTGTGGTAGGTACAAACATTATTTATTCCTCATTAGTGTCGTATAATTTTAGTGGTATAACTTAATTATTAAATTATTATTATTATTAAATTAATTAAATAATTAAGTTATAACACTAAAATGACACGACACTAATGGGGAATAAATAATGTTTGTACCTACCACAAGTGCTGCCTCTCGTGGATAGCTGAAGGAACTACTCTCAGGAATGTGGATTATTAATAAATGCTTAAGTTAGCTTTCCCATCGAATAACTTAACGTTACAATGTAACACTAGAAAAATTCATTTTTAAACCTATTACACCCTCGGGACTCAAACCCGAATTTTCTTCCATTATCGCGGCGGTTGAGTTTTTATTTTCTCTACGGTGATACGATTAAATAATCAATTGTTCCCATTATAAAGCAATTGTAATCCAAGCATGTTGAAATTTTGCACACTCTTTTGGTTCTAAAGACAATACAATATAGTATATTCAATATTATGGTGGATCCAATATGGCGGCCACCACAAAATGGCGGATTACCTTATTCTTTACAACGCCCTCGACATGGGTATCAAATGAAAGGGTATGACAAGTAGAATACTATAAGCTGTGTGACGTCATTCAAAATTTAATATGGCGGCCGACACAAAATGGCGGATTACCTTATTCTTTACAATCCCCCTCGACATGGGTATCAAATGAAAGGGTATGACAAGTAGAATACTATAAGCTGTGTGACGTCATTCAAAATTCAATATGGCGGCCGACACAAAATGGCGGATTACCTTATTCTTTACAATCCCCCTCGACATGGGTATCAAATGAAAGGGTATGACAAGTAGAATACTATAAGCTGTGTGACGTCATTCAAAATTTAATATGGCGGCCGACACAAAATGGCGGATTACCTTATTCTTTACAATCCCCCTCGACATGGGTATCAAATGAAAGGGTATGACAAGTAGAATACTATAAGCTGTGTGACGTCATTCAAAATTCAATATGGCGGCCGACACAATGGCGGATTACCTTATTCTTTACAACCCCCTCGACATGGGTATCAAATGAAAGGGTATGACGAGTAGAACACAATAAACAGTGTAACGTCATTATAAATCCAAAAAGAACAAAATAAAATATTAGTAAAAAAAACTTTTTAAAGGCAAGTTTGAAATGGATTAAAAAAGAAAAAATGATTTTTAATAATTTAAGTTCGTAATTATAAAAGCGTGGGTCGTGACTAATAAACTATCATAGAGTTTACAACCCACGCTTTTATAATTATGAACCTAAATTATTAAAAATTATTTTTTCCTTTTTAGTCCATTTCAATAAAAGTTTGTCTTTAAGAAATTTTCTTTTACTAATATTTTTTTAATATTGCTTAGAATTGATAGGAAAATTAATAGTGGTTTATTATTTCTGGACCACTGTGTTCGGATAATATAAGTATAGAGGCATGTTGTTGAGGTGTATACCTGAGGCAATAGATCCAGTAGAAGGAATGCAAGCGGAGCGGTTGCGGGGCGGGACCCGTTCAGTCGGTGTGCGCGGGTCAGAGGTCAACCAGACGCGCGGATCGGATCCGTCCAATCTCCGCGACCGACATATAAACACGCACACACACACATACAAGTGCGTCCATCAGTAAACTTTCAACTGTATATTTGAAAACTATCAAAATTTTTCCCCGCACGCACGCTTATGTGCACTGCAGGAATTTTTTTTTTCATCCCTAAGTTACATGTATTGAGTGCCACCCTTAATTTTTTGAAGTGAAAACTTCTTTAGGCGCACTTTTTCTTTCTGAATAGTGAACGAAAGTGAACCGTCACGCTCGGGTCGGTGACGCTGAATCGGGTTTACTCGGCTCCACTTGACATCAAGCGCGCTCAGGTCGGTGACCACGTTTAATGTCTAACAAGGAGTGCTTCGTTTAAAGAATTAAGTTTTTATTATTACGTATTATAATAAGCCGTGAGGTGGGTCGTTTATTAGGACTAAAGTGCGACCCTTGAGGTCCACACGACGAATTTCCCAGTTTGATAAATATTTAATAATAATAATTATATTAGATATTACACAGAAAAGTAATCGTTTTAATCATTAAAACATAATTATTATTTATTTTTAACAATAATTAAAAAAAAAACGGCTGAACCGATTTTTATACAATTTATGTCGGATCAAAATGACGTTAACACGCCTCGATAGACACCTTTACGAAGTCGATATAATTTTTTATTCGCGTGATATTGTGTAAAATCTAATTTTTTGGAGTCTATTTGGTTAAGAAAAAAGAACGGCTGAACCGATTTTGAAAAAATTTCTTTCAGATCATATTTACGTTAATACGCGTCGATTGGCACCCTAACGTAGTCGATATCATTTTTCATTCTCGAGATTTCGTCTTAGAAAGAAATGGACATATACGTACGTACGTACATACGTACACATACACACAGAGACATCTTTCTAAAAATAGTGTGGTGACCTTGAAACATAAAAATTTGTTATACATTTTGATTTCGATTTTCGGACCCATTACAATAACTTCCAATGGGAAGTTAATAAAATAATATTATAATATTATATTGTATGCTTTGCATATAATCAAGTTTTCACTTCTGTTGTGTGGTCATAAGCATACACCCACTTTTTTTTCGTAATTTCACTACACCATTGTATAGCGGTTCATAAAAGACACCTACCTTCCAAATTTCATCTATATAGTGCCAATAGTCTCCGAGCAAAATGACTGTGACATATGGACGGACGGACAGGACGAAATTATAAGGGTTCCATTTTTGCCATTTGGCTACTGAACCCTAAAAATTGTACAATCGCTTGTGATTATCTATAAACGGACAGTCAGGGCCGGCTTAAGCTAACTATGCGCCCTAGGCAAGATCGAATTTGCGCCCCCCTTTTTAGCAATTCATATCAAAGTGAAAAGGAATATTGCTAAATAATATAATTAACTAGCGCACTCTGTTGAAGTGATCAGTAAGGTGCAGTTAGAGGGCGCCAACTTTACTATAGAGCTGTCAGCTGGCGCCCTTTACTGAAGTTAGCATTCCTTTTCTTGAAGTACGAAATATGAATTTGACGTGACAGTGAAAAACTGTTGAAACAGTAATACTTATAAATTATTATTTTACTTTATTATGATGTTGTAAACTATTCAAATATGAAGTACTCATATAAATAAATTATCAAAAAAAAATTTTTTTATGTTGAAATAAAACATTGGCAGTTAACATTTTTGCCGTCCTAGGCGGGCGCCTAGTTCGCCTATAGTTTAAGCCGGCCCTGCGGGCAGTTACATGAGTACTACTATATTATTATTAGTCAGTATATCTTGCGGGTGTAGAATATACTTAAGAATGTTGTTTCTAGCTCATTGGCGAAATTTCTATAGCCGCAAGTCATTTCTTAAAAACAACCAAGTACCTAACGTCATTTCCTTTCAGGGTAGACAAAACAACACATCAATAATATCTCATTTTTACACTAAAAATGTTTAAATTGAGTCAAATCAATACTACTATGGTCAAGTTCCAAAATTTATGACAGTGAGTCATGCACTTATATTTCACTATTTATATAAGCGGCAGAATTTTTATGCATTGGACGCGTATGATTACAAATGTAAGCATACGCGTATACAATGCATAAAAATTGTGCCACTTAAATGTAAGCATATACGCGTCCAATGCATAAAAATTGTGCCGCTTATATTAATAGTGAAATATAAGTGCATGACTCACTGTCATAAATTTTGGAACTTGACTAAAAACGGTTTCCAATTTCTCCGAATAATTAAATTTGCGGTTTTTTTTTTTTTTTGAATGAAAGAATATTTATATGTCGGTTACAGGGTCTGTTATTTTTTATTATTACATATACAACATACAATATTTATATCCAATACATATATGATATAATGACAGGTTTAAAAAACAGAGGGGTTCGTCTTTCGATCCGGGTTTTAGAGGGCTGGACATTTAATTTTCTTAAATAATAGTTACAGTTAAGTACTTTTGTGCCAGGGATGGCACAAATCTCTTGAAAACAATTCGGAATTTATTGTAGCAAAAAGTGACCACTTATAAAGAGACGCTTCGAGGCTGGACCCTATAATTAGTGTATTTGCAGTGGCGGACTAAGGGGGTGGGCGGAGGGGGCGGCTCGCCCCGGACCTCTGATCCTGGGGGGCCTCAAAATCACGAGAAGTCCTTCTTAATCAAATCCCAAACAAGGCCAAAATATGTTTAGTAAGTAAGAGGCAGTTTGGAGTTGGAGGCCCCGTACGTATACAAAAAAAAATTTATTATAAATATTTGATTTTTTTTTGTCAGCCATTACATCTATATTATTCATTTTTTACACACTATACAAATACATCAATTTCTAAGCAGACCGGGGGCCTCATTTAGCTCTGCCGCCCCGGATCTCCGACGGACTTAATCTACCACTGTGTATTTTATTGACGTCGGTCAAATGGCAGAACCTAGGGGTCGAATCAAAATTTTCATAGTCTTCTGAATTGACACAATTTTTGCAAATGTTTAATTAAAGAAGACAGCTTTGAAATGGCTTAAGGATCCAAAAATAATAAGCAAATACTGTTAATATTGCATTTATTAAGCTGACGTTTCGAGAATTATATTCTCATCCTCAGAGCTCAAATGCCGTCAAACATGACAGTAAAATTAATTAATTTTGAGTACACTAATTTAGAATGTACAATAGTAAAATGTATTGGGGTCCGTCAAATGAGCATCTGACATCTGGTGGCAGAAAATTGTACTAAAACGAGGGAAAATTTTACATGCTAACAGTGCAAATTAATCATGAAATTGTTTATTACAAAAATAAAACAAGTAAAATAAACAAAAAGTTTATCGAAAATGGAATTAGCGACGTTTTCTAATATTATGGCAATAAACACTGTCAATTATTGCCTTGTAAAACTTACTTTACAGAGAATTATTTTCTAATGAAATGTGGAAAAACTGTATTTATGAATTAAAAAAATATTTTATAGTAATAATAAGATGTACTTGTTATCATACTGCACTAAAATAGTTGAATCCCTGATGATTAACAAATTTATAGGATTAACTTCGTATACAAATATTTTGAGGTTAGTAACTTACCCACTTATTACAATATAACTTATTATGTTGCAGTTATGTGTTTACATTATTCACCTAACCCAGCCTTAAAAGCGCATTGAACGCGGATGATTAATTTCGTGGAGATTTTCTTTTAATTTTGATGTTTTTAAGCAATATGTCGTAAAGATTACTACTTTTGACAGTTCATTTTGCATGTATTTTTCTCGTTATATTTCCGACATTTGATAATATGTTCGGCTTTGAGAATCTGTTTCCTTCAACGAAATTCCTTTGTTTAGGATTCGTACCGGCCCAATCACAAATTGCACTCATATTTATCATTTCTTATCACTTTGAAAATCATAAAATTACACGCAAAAGTGTACCCCGTATATGAAATTTCCCCCCGTCTGCGCCATGTTTTTGAAGCTCCACCTATCTGACGGATCCCAATAGGTATCTATAATGTGTAATGGGCTGTATATTACGCCGAGTGATGACAGTATGTAAAAACGAGCGATAGCGAGTTTTTACCGTCACACGAGTTATAATACCATTACGCACGAGGTACATATGATATTTTTTGCCATACCCACTACAAACACCCACAGTGAAGCCGGTGAGCGATGTATAAATTTAATTTGTTAACGGAACTTATGTCATCCCTGTGCGAAGATGATTATGCTGATAAAGAAAACTTTGTGTGGTATAGTTTTAAAAAGATAAAATAAATTGTAAGGTGCGAGAAATGAGAATATTAAATGGCCTTCAAGAAAATACAAGAGACGTCGGGATCATAAAATTGGTTGTCTTGAGTGACAGGTTGACCAACCTACTTTTCCTACCGATAAAACAGTAGAATAACGCACAGAAAGGCGGGTTTTTTTTGGTTTGATTAATTTACACACGTTTTCTCTTTTGTTTTTTAAACGTAAGTTAAAATGTTCATTTGTAATTATTATTTTAAATGTAGGTAAATGTTTTGAAATATTTCACTCCATTTTTACAGTGAAATACTTTCACGAACCACTGTATAATAAAATATTAGTAAAAAAAACTTTTTAGAAACAAGCTTTTACTGAAATGTACTAAAAAGGAAACAATAATATTTAATAATTTTGGTTTAGGTTTAATAATTTTGGTAATTTGATTATTATAAAAGGGGGGGTTGTAAATTGTAATCTCTATGATAGTTTATTAGTCGCAACCCCCGCTTTTATAATAATTATGAACCAAAAGTATTAAATATTATTTTTTCCTTTTTAGTACATTTCAATAAAAGCTTGTCTCCAAAAAGTTTTTTTTTTTATAAGTACTAATATTATTTTGTTCATTTTAGTCTTTAAAAATGTTATCCCCCTTTGACACCCGTAGGGGTTGAATTTCGAGAAATCCTTTCTTAGTGGATGCTTACGTCAAAAAAGCAACCAACTGTTAAAATTTCAAGTCTCTAACATCAGCGAGTTGGCCAGGGCGTTGATTAGTCAAAAAAACCCTACATCCCCGTTTGAACCCCTTAGGGGTTGAATTTATTTCTAAAAATGGTTTATTCATGTATTGTCATCTGGAATACATATGTGTACAAAATTTCAAATCGATCGGATCCGTGGAAGTCGTTCAAAATTGACTTGCCAGTTAAACAAACACACAAACTAACATACATTGCAAGATAAATAAAAGCTTGTAAAAACAGCTTAATTTTTTGCAGACGGCTTTAAAACGCTTAAGCAATTTTTGAAATATGCATTTTGCAATAATTATATTGATTTTACGGTGACGTTCATTTGCTACGGGCGCCCCTGGAGCGGTCCATCCTCGTCAACCCCTTCTAGATACAGCACTGCCTGTATATCATACAACATCCTGTGCGTTCGAATATACGATTAAACTGTTGAAGTACCTGTGCCGTGTTTATTGTGAGATGTTATAATAATATCGCAGAGTGTTAAAACGCTGTTTTTTTGTTTATTTACAGATGTCGATGAGTGCGCATCCAGCCCGTGTCAGAACGGCGGAAGTTGTGTCGATCTCCAGAACGGGTTCGAGTGCGAATGTCCTTCCGCCTGGGAAGGGAAAGTTTGTGAAGTCGGTAAGTACCTACCTCTCGGGGTAAGTTCGGTTTTACGCTCAGATTGATCGGAGTGCTCTAATACGTTCGAATTTAACATTTATATGCTCTAAAAGATCTCTATCCTGCGTTCGGTTTTAAGATCTGGAGCAGATCGAGCGCGCTCGATTTGCTCCGAGGAAAGCGAGCGAGCAAGCAGATTCAACCATCTTCAGAGCATTCATTTTAAAAATGAGCGGAAACACTTGTTGTGAGAATGGATAAATTTCGAAGTTTATTTATATGAGGTAATTTTTCAATAGGTAAAAACACACGAATAATATTTATTCAAAGAATAGTAATAATCAATAAGTCTATATCGTACAGAATGATTAAATAAAATATTTATTATATCTATGGGTCGAAAAAATCAACAACCAGTACTACTATTAATTTTAATATAAAGGAATAAAACGAAAAAAATTGTGATTCATGATTTATTATTATAACAAAGTTGAATTAAATCAAAATGAGGAGCAATAAAGAATATATTTCGGCTTTAGTAATAAGAATTTAAATTAGTGGCGCCATTTTATTTTGACGTTTGGAAAAATCTGCTAGATTACGTTCGGAATTGTTTAGATGGCTCGATTTACTCGGTTGTCACGTGACCAAAAATCTGTTCGCTCGGCTCGATCAATCGAGCGTAAAACCGAACTTACCCTCGATAACAAATTCATAGCACAGTTTAAATGTATAAAAAAACAAAAAAACATTAATGATGCCAACCGGAATCGAACCAGCGATCTTCTGCATACGGAGTATAGACGCACTACCAGGTCTGCTATGGAAGTTGTTTGATTTACAGCTGTTTTTATGGTATACCAAGTAATATATTAACACAGTTTAAATGTATACAAGCAGTTTCTCCACTCTGCAATATTTCTATCCCAAGAAATTTAGTGCGCATGCGTCGACCTAGTATAGTTTTGAAGGCAGGACCGGCATATTATATTTATGCACGGTGATTTATCTCTATGACCTATGCACAATACACGTGCTTTTGCGTCTATGGCACTGAATCAGGTCCTGTTCTATAGAAACACAGTCACAGAGCGCTGGCTTCTCATTGGCTGCCTAACGCGCATGTTCACGGTGGTATAAAGTAAAAAAAAAACAAAACTTGGTAACAGAACATCAAAAGTGCCGACAGTAAGTGAAATCACTGTATGTGTAAAATTTACATTGTGTCCATAGTATTGTAACAAAATTGTTTTCCGTGTTGGTGGAGTAAATATTTATTTACAAGAATTAACAATTTATAACAATGAACGCAACAATAACAACTATATATGTCAATTCTAATAATCAGCACAATAGTAATTCTTAAACAAAGTGAAACACTTCAATGACACTGAACAAATAACTGTATTTATTTTCGTTGTTCAACACGACACTGATTCACGACTGACTACTTAATTTCCGTCGGCTCCCTACTTATATAGAGCTACGTGGCTTAAACACAGCGCGTTCTAGTACTTTCCAGACGTCTAGCAGGTACTCGTATCTTCAATACCATTCCACGCCTCGCCACTGTGACCTTCCCCTCTCGGCGCTTCTATTGCAGGCTGTGGCATAACATCTTGGACTTTGCTACAGTATATTATGACAAAATCTCTAGCTAGAGTTGCGTTTATATGATTCGTCATTGGTCGATTATCATCGATTATGTATAGACATTGACAAATTATATAAGCTCCTCCTCGCTCCAGAAAAATGGAACTTGCCCTAAATAAATTAAAGTGAGTCAATTTGGAAAATCTCTCGATCGCGAATTAATCCCGATCAAGGAATTTAATTTTTTTTTAAATATATATTTATTTACTCCTTGTTGTTACAGATGCGGACGAATGTACGAAAGCAAATCCATGCATCAATGCCGTGTCATGCACGAACCTTGTGGGCGATTATCTGTGCATCTGCCAGAAGGGCTTCTCGGGCAAGAACTGCAGCGACAATATCAACGACTGCGTTGGTCAATGCCAGCACGGTGCTACGTGTATAGACCTCGTCAACGACTACCATTGCGCTTGTCCTCCAGGATTCACGGGTAAGTCACTTAATTAAATCGTAAGTCGGTTCTTACATAATGTTACAAAACGGTTTTCTGAGTTGGCGGAATAAATATTTATTTACAATAATTAAAAATACAATAACAATAAATGTAACAACGAAAAGTCAGTTCTAACAATTAACACAAGTAACAATAACTAAACAGTGATTAACACTTAACTATGTACAATTGACACCAGGACTATTTATTTCTAGTTATTTATTTTATTAATTTATATCACGGAACTATTTATATTACTGCACGATTTATATCACTGATTCTCCGATGACTGATTGATTCGACCGTTGACTGACTGACTGATCCCGCCCTCACTGTTCACTGATTTATATAGGCTACGTGGACTGGAGCCCAGTGCTTCTCGCGTTCTCTAGAACATTCCAGCAGGTACTCGTTGTTCAGTATGCAGACACCTGACGTTTATATACAGGGTGATCCGTAACAATAATATCATCGATAAATTTTCAAATGACATGACAACATAAAAAGTATAAAACATAGACATGGAGACGAAGAACCAATCACAATTTTTGATTTGAAGTTTGGTGCAGTAACAGTTTTATATTGAATCGATCGTAAGATATGTTGCAAATTTCGTGAAAATCGTTCTAGACCTTCTTTCGTGATGTCTGAGCAAACAGACTGACAGACGTAATACTGCAATTTTATTTATATGTATTACCTATTCGATTGTAATTAGATAATCGCCGTTCCTTAATTAAAATTTGGCATTTATTAGTCATTCATGAATTAATTTTCAAGTTCATGAACCAAACCTACCGAGTGACACGTCATCTTGTGTAAATGAGACATCAGATCGCCCAATCTCCGTAGCCAGACGGGATTGTACAGTTGAAATCATTCAACCTAGGATACTCGATGGAATTTTCACAAGCTTTTATTTAACTTGCAATGTTTGTATGTTAGTTTGTTTGTTTAGGTCAAATCTTGCAAGTCAATTTTGAACCACTTCCACGTATCAGATCGATTTAAAATTTGGTACACATATGCATTCCCGATGACAATACATGAATCAATCGTTTTTAGAATTAGATTCAATCCCTAAAGGTGTCAAACGAGGGAGTAGGGTTTTTTTGACTATTCAACGCCTAGGCCAAACCGCTAAAGCTAGAAACTTGGAATTTGGACAGTAGGTTTCTTTTGTGAAGTAAGCACCCACTATATGAAGGGATTTTTCGAAATTCAATCCCTAAGGGAGTCAAAAGGGGATAAACTTTTGAACAACTAAAAGGAACAAAATAAAATATTAGTAAAAATAACTTTTTAAAGACACGCTTTTATTTAAATGTACTAAAAAGGAAAAAAATAAGTTTTAATAATTTAGTTTCATTATTATAAAAGCGTGGGTTGTGTTTAATAAAATATCGTAAAGTTTACAACCCACGCTTTTTTAATTATGAAACTAAATTATTTAAAACTTATTTTTTCCTTTCTAGTAGATAGATACATTTAAATAAAAGCGTGTCTTTGAAAAGTTTTTTACTAATATTTTTTTATCGTATTTTTATTATGCAGAACAAAAACACATCAATTTGAACAACATTCTAAAATCTGTGAAACATTGAACGAATCGTTGAAGCACAATAATTTATTAAAGTCGGCTAAAGTTGCTTTGCTATTATAGACATACCTACTTTTGTGAGGATATCATTGATGTAAATAGATATTAAAAAAGTATTATACCTAACCGAGAAAGCTGTGTTTAAACGAAGCAGGGGGCAGTATAGCCTAGTGGATAGCGTACTTGGTACCGCAGCCTCTAGACTAGACTGTCGTGGGTTTGAATCCCACCTGCGCTCATGGATGTTTTGTGATGTCATTAAGTTTTAAGAAAGTTGTTATTTGATGTAGTTGAAAAACGCTAATGACCTGAGATGTCGACGCGTCTATAATCCACAATAAATAAATAAAATAAATTTAAACGAAGCACCTTTGACGTCATCGCGACTGTGACGTCACATGTTACTTAAATAGCAGAACTTTAGCCGATTTTAATAAATTATTGCGCTTCAACGAATCGTTAAACGTTTCTCAGATTTTAGAGTTAGGTGCATATATTTTTTTCATTCCATGGTTGAATTAAAAATTTAGTGAGATCGTTGAAAATCACTTAAAACTTTTCAACAATCAAGTAAATTCATGAGTTTTTAAAATGTAACGTTGACTCGACTGAACTGTAGTATATTTTAACTTGATCCAAATTTTTGAAGACCGACCACACACAATGCCTACGTTCATTCATAATACAGGGTTACAGAAAAAAAGTTGCCATTTTATTAAATATTT
This sequence comes from Mongoloraphidia duomilia, assembly GCA_039654895.1. Classification (NCBI taxonomy): domain Eukaryota; kingdom Metazoa; phylum Arthropoda; class Insecta; order Raphidioptera; family Raphidiidae; genus Mongoloraphidia; species Mongoloraphidia duomilia. Next base: position 8,491,985 of record CM077523.1, read on the forward strand.
TACCATTCCAACTCCACAAGTAGTGGGGAATATACCAGGTCGAAACTAAGTCAAAATTTTACTGTATTTTCCCTGCTTGAGGTCCTTGTAGTGCAAAAAAACATGTTTTTGCAAATAAGTTTGTTTGTCTATCAGCACGAATCCAATCGGATCGAAACCAAATAAAGAATTTATTATTATTTAAAATACCTTTTGGATTTCACGGGCGTTAACCCGGTTACCGTGCTGTACGGGCCGAAGCCAAGTATTAGCATGGGATCAATTATTATTATTATTAAATTTTGGTAGGATGTTCGACACAAAGAGACCTATTTGGATCTGTCAAATGAGAGGGGCTTTAAAAACGTGGCGAAGTTAAGGGAAAAATTTCAATAGTTAATGCTTTGATTTTTCTTCACATTTCATTAGAAAATAATTTGCTAGAAAGTAAGTTTTACAGGACAATAATTGATAATATTTTAATTCCATGATATTTTTTGGACTCCTGCTCTAGCACTGGTCTTCCAAGTTTTTGTAAAACATTTGTTTATTTTGTATATTTTTTTTTACTGAGGAAATAAATAATTTGAATTTTGAATTAGAAAACGTCACTGATTCCATTTTTGATAATTTTTTTTGTTTATTTTACTTGTTTTATTTTTGTAATAAATTCAATTTTACGATAAATTAGGACATAGCATATAATTTTTTCCCTTATTCGAGTAAAATTTTCTACCGCCAGATGTCATATGCCTATTTGACAGATCCCAGTTATTTTTGGAGAAAATCGAGGCATGCGCAGAACATATCTTTTGTTTTATTTTACATTTATTGTTTTCAGACGCTAATGACCTCAGTTGTCGAGCGTCTATAATTTACAGTTCATTCAGAACACAATATATGCTATAAATTTTTACAAGAAAGTTTCTAATCCTTGTATAGTCGGGCCGCTTAACAGATGGAGCAATGAAAACGAATGATCACTGCTAGTGATGAGCTAAATTGGTCTTGGTCTAGCAGTCTTGGTCTTGGTCTTGCGAAAAAGCAAGACCGAGACCAAGACTGTCATTAAACTAACAAGACCAAGACCGAATGAACAAGCGTGTTAAAAATGATGTAATTTTGATATTTTTTAGCATTTTAATAAAATAAAGTACATGTTTTGTTAGTTAATTAATTGTAAATTATAGACGCGTCGACAACTCAGGTCATTAGCGTCTTCAACACAACAAATAATTCATTTGTGTATTAGAATCCGCCAGCCGGCATACACAAACCGACTGGTACGAGCTCGGGTCCCTGGGAGCGCTAATTCCCAAAGAACATTGGAGTGCAATTTGCGATTGTAACCACATTCCAATGTCCCCCCTGGGGGGTTTTGTTAGTTAATAATAGATTGTGAATTATTTTTAATTTATAACTATGATGATCTTCAGAAGTAAAAAACTAAAAAAAGACAGATAAAATGAGCAAGACCAAGACTTGATACGCAAGACCAAGACCAAGACCAGACATATTTGAGCAAGACCAAGACTGAATCAACAAGACCAAGACCAAGACTGTCCAAGTCTTGGCCTTGGTCTTGCTTTGCTTATCACTATAATCACTGCGTGATCATCGCGTGCAAAGTACCTGATCGGTTACAATCGACTGAAACATCTCGTAAACGCGCATCACTATGTCCTTGTAAAACGGACTTCTTGTATATACAAACATGAAACGACATCCAATAATTGAATGTCAAAGAGTCTGATAGGATTGGGTATCGAGTAGGCCGTGCACATGGACCATTGGGACAGGACCTGCAATTGTGAGACGACATTGAAAATGACGTTGAACCCGTAGGCGCGCTAATTGTAATTAATTTATTGTTCTGTTTCGAAACCAACTGCTACGGATCCACGCGCTCGTAGCTTGTTAAAAAAATTCAACTGATGACCAGTCCTATACTTCCCACCTAGTAAATATTTGCAAAAATTAAACACTATTTTTTTATTCTTTGAAAAAAAGCATGGCCCTCTTATTTGTTTGGTGATCTACCGATGGCTAGTAATATAGCAGAAATCATGGTTACCTTGATTTACGTACAATTTTCTTTTTTTAGTAAAATATTTTTTTTCTCGAAAACTATACATTTTAGAGAAAAAAAATATTTACATATTTTTTAAATTATAACATCTAGAATTCATTTATATTTTTTTTACCTATGTTAATACGTGGCATTGAGAACGTTTTTTTTAATATCTCAGGATCCACTGAACCGATTTGACTCAAAATCTAATCAGATCTAAGTTAAAGGCTGATAAACACAATGGCTGTATATGTTGTTCCGTTTTTACGATATCGAAGGCGAAAAATTGACCACACACAGCCATCTAAAATTGTACTTTTGATGCAAGTGTTGCAAAAAAACTTATAAATACTAGCAAAGTTACAATTTTATTCATATTTATGTATGGTTCTCTTTTTATAAATATTCCTTTTTTGTTATTATAGGTCGGGATTGCCACACTGACATCAACGACTGCGAAGGCAATCCGTGCAAAAATGGAGGCGAATGCGTCGATCGCGTCAACGGATTTCGGTGCATTTGTCCTGTAGGATTCACAGGACATGAGTGTCAGGTAAGCTTACTTCGTAAATAATTTTTAAATTTTTAGATTAATAGTAATTAAAAAAAATTCGACTGATGACCAGTCCTATACTTCCCACCTAGCAAATATTTGCAAAAAATAAACACTATTTTTTTCTTTGAAAAAAGCATGACCCTCTTTTTTGTTTAATGATCTACTGATAGCTAGATTAATATAGCAAAAATCATGGTTACCTTAGATTTACGTACAATTTTTATTTTTTTTAGTAAAATATTTTTTTTCTCGAAAATTACATTTTAGAGAAAAAAAGTATCTACATTTTTTTCATATTATAACATCTAGAATTCATTTATATTTTTTTTACCTATGTTAATACGTGACATTGAGAAAGTTTTTTTTTTAATATCTCAGGATCCACTGAACCGATTTGACTCAAAATCTAATCAGATCTAAGTTAACACACACATACAGACATCAGTCAGAAAATGATCTTAAACGATTGCTAGGGTCTCAAAACATGAAGATCTCTTAAAATCTCGAAATATTTTTTTCGGACTAAATCTATTACTTCCCTACCATAGTAGAGGTGGGAAGTAATAAGAAAGCTGAACCAAATATTAGTATATTATAGATACGAGTAAATACATGCAACTCTTGACAGGTCGCATATATCTTACGGCAGTGTAAAAAAATATGTTGTTACGGCGACTGTTTTAAACATATATTTCAATTTGCAGAACAAAATGTCGGTAAACCCTCTCTCTTAGAGGGAAACTTGCTCGCCTAGGTGTTTATATCGTTTTGCAAGGGGGTTAATACCGAGATTTTGTTCTGCAAATTGAAATATATGCTTAAAACAGTCGCCGTAACAACATATTAAAATTTGAAACTTGAACTAATAATATAAATTTCGTCTGGTAGGTACATGGCACATTTAGGGTGATCTTCCACCCTTTTAATACCGACCAATCGATCTGCAAATATTATAATGGCATTATTAGGTTCACCGACAAGCTATACAAACAATTTCAACCTTGAGGCAATATTGTGACCATTTTGTTACATGTTGGGGGCGGTCTTCATCCCTCCCATACCGCTATCAAGCAAAATCCCTTACTCAGGGCACTTTAATATGCCTCCCTCAACGTCTTCACAAAAATAAGGCCTTGAATAAATAACACCAAAAAATTGTCACTAGCTCTCCGTCTATATGCAAAACTGTACCCCGACTTACGCGAATTCGACTTACACGGTTATCGCTCGGTCCCACTATCGCGTAAGTTCGGGATATTACTGTTATATTTAAAACTGTATAGTAAGTTTTTAGTAAGTTGAACTATAACAAAAAATTCGACTGATGACCAGTCCTATACTTCCCACCTAGTAAATATTTGCAAAAAATAAACACTCTTTTTTTATTCTTTGAAAAAAAGCATGGCCCTCTTTTTTGTTTGGTGATCTACAGATGGCTAGCTTAATATAGCAAAAATCATGGTAACCTTGATTTACGTACAATTTTTATTTTTTTTAGTAAAATAATTTTTTTCTCGAAAACTGTACATTTTAGAGAAAAAAAATATTTACATTTTTTTCATATTATAACATCTAGAATTCATTTATATTTTTACTTCCCACCTCTACTATGGTAGGGAAGTAATGGATTCAGTCCGAAAACAATATTTCGAGATTTTAACAGATTTTCACGTTTTGAGACCCTAGCAATCGTTTAAGATCATTTTCTGACTGATGTCTGTATGTGTGTGTGTATGTGTGTATGTGTGTGTGTGTGTATGTGGTCAATTTTTCGCCTTCGATATCTTAAGAACGGAACAACATACGGGCATGCCGATTGTTCTATTGTGTTTATCAGCCTTTAACTTAGATCTGATTAGATTTTGAGTCAAATCGGTTCAGTGGATCCTGAGATATTCAAAAAAACGTCCTCAATGTCACGTATTAACATAGGTAAAAAAAAATATAAATGAATTCTAGATGTTATAATATGAAAAAAATGTAAATATTTTTTTTCTCTAAAATGTATAGTTTTCGAGAAAAAAAATATTTTACTAAAAAAAATAAAAATTGTACGTAAATCAAGGTAACCATGATTTTTGCTATATTAAGCTAGCCATCAGTAGACCACCAAACAAAAAAGAGGGCCATGCTTTTTTCAAAGAATAAAAATTAAATTGTGTTTTAAAGACCACCAACAGCTAAGGTTATTTGGGCCTAGTCAAAGAATAAAAAAAAAGAGTGTTTATTTTTTGCAAATATTTACTAGGTGGGAAGTATAGGACTGGTCATCAGTCGAATTTTTTTTTACCTATGTTAATACGTGACATTGAGAACGTTTTCTTTAATATCTCAGGATCCACTGATTCGATTTGACTCAAAATCTAATCAGATCTAAGTTAAAGGCTGATAAACACAATAGAATAATCGGCATGGCCGTATGTTGTTCCGTTTTTAAGATATCGAAGGCGAAAAATTGACCGCACACACACATACAGACATCAGTCAGAAAATGACCTTAAACGATTGCTAGGGTCTCAAAACGTAAAAATCTGTTAAAATCTCGAAATATTTTTTTCGGACTAAATCCATTACTTCCCTACCATAGTAGAGGTGGGAAGTAAAAATTTAAGTGAAAGCGGTCAGAGTTAATTTCTTGAGTTGAAATATCGTTGGCCCGTTTTAACTTGTACCACGTGACAAATAAGTTTTGTGTGTATTTTTGTCTGTTTTGTCGTCATCTTAAGAATGCTAGACGAGGCAACGAATAACGATGCATGTAATTGTAGTATGTATTCTGTCAATATTGGTAATGTCTGATATACGAGATATCCTTTTTACCAAGTTTAATATCTTCAGCGTTTTTAAAACAGATAATTTACCGAGGAATGAAAACATATGGTAAACATTGTTGGAGAGAATTACCGACAAATTATACTTAAATAATATTAATTTACTGTGTTGACATACGAGTGTAATGATACGCTTGTTTGTTGACAGATATATAATAGTAGATTGTATATCTAGTGACTTAATGAGATATATTACTGACAAGTGGTGTCATCATGTTAAAACGAACTATAGCGAGTTTTAAGTCACACGAACCATAATATCATTACAATAGGGTACATGCTAGTGAACAGTGATCAATATAAAACTTTGTTATAATGAAAATTTATGCTCTAAAATATTTATTAGTATTTTTATTTTTATTAAGTTGTCGTAATTTATTTAAATTAATAAATATACTCATGATTTTTAATCTATTTGTTACGTGACTTAAAACACCGCGCGACGTCAATTTTAAGTAAAAAATACATGTATCCATAGCAACGCAGCTTAAGGTACGTGCAGTATGGAGCTGGGATTCTAGATGGTAGGGTAGATCATAGCAGGGCTTGCTTAAATTAATGCATTGTTATATATCCGAGCGTACACAACGAAGCAGTGAGTGTAGCAAGTATAAGCGCTGTTACAAGAGCTGCTAGATACAAGAATGTATCTCATCATTCTTTCAGCGCGCTGACTACTACAATCAACGTGTGACAACTGTCAAATGGCCGTTACAAGTTTCGCAATGGATGTGACTAGCTTAAATTTTGCCAGTTTTTATTTAATTTGTTTTGAGTTTTTTCTAAGACGTATTTAAAAGTGTTAGGTTCCATACGTAAATATTCAAAAAACCGGTTTGGGTAAAATTTTAATTCTTGGTATAAATGATGAAATTCGCCATGTTTAGATCGTTTTCTATTTATAGGGTGGACATGATAGCTCCTACCCAAATTTCTATTTAAAATATACCACTTTGTAGCAGAAAAACACAAATATTCGTCTTCGCTAACTGACATTTCAAACGCGATTTAAGCTTGTATCAATGCTAGTATCAAAGCTTCGTTGTGCAAACCTATAAGCGCTTATAATTTCAGCCACCATCTACCATACATGCTACCATCTAGAATCCCAGCTGCGTACTGCACGTACTTTTAGATTGTTTACATAGGTACAAAACGGTATTTTTCAACACTCTATTTCTGGGTCTTTAAATAATATTTGTAGCTAATATAAATGAACTTTCATAAAATTACGACGTCATATTTGAGCAGACAAACTTTAGAATATTTCTGTCGGTCCCTGTACCCACTTACCGTTGATATTCGAACGAACTGCAATAGCCATAATAACCCATGTATAAAAGAGTATTAATGACAATCAAATATTGATCCATCACTCGAAAAAACTTGTACACGCTCTGACTTACAAATTTGTGTGTAAAACAACTTCAAATTAATAATATCTCACCGAAAAATAACCACTCAAAAGGGTGTTGACCCCGAAAGCGGTAATGCATTGCAGGACCGGCTTCAACGGAAGACCGCGGAATGCTCCGTCTTTTTTTTTACTTCCCACCTCTACTATGGTAGGGAAGTACCTATTGGATTTAATCCGAAAAAACATTTCGAGATTTTAACAGATCTTCACATTTTGATACTCTAGAAATCGTTTAAGATCATTTTCTGACTGATGTCTGTATGTGTGTGTGTGTGTGTGGTCAATTTTTCGCCTTCAATATCGTAAAAAACGGAACAACATATACTGCCATGCACTGTAAGAAATAAGAAGGCCGATTACATAGATTATCGATGGTCCATTTGTAGTCAGCGATTAATCTGGTAATAGACATACAAAGAGACAATGGCGTCGCAAACAGGTATCGCCTGCACATCGCGTAGATTCATTAAAAACACATTGCACATGCGTGGTTACTAATTTTACATTAATTTGTTTTGTATTCATCCATTTTATATATGTAACTATAGTCTATACATTTTATTTTGTAATTTTTACACACTTTATTGGAATATTACACAAATTATGTAAGTTTAATTTACTTTATGTAAAAATCACAAATCTGTTTAACTTTACAGTAAAAGTCCAAGTTTTTATGAAGTTTTCTGTGTAAAAATGAATAATAATGTAAAATCACTTAGAAAATCAAACGAATTCGTTCTTTGGGTGGACGTGATAGCTCCTACCCAAATTTATATTTAAAATATACCACTTTGTAGCAGAAGAATACAAATATTCGTCTTCGCTATCTGACATTTCAAACGCGATTTAAGCTTGTATCAATGCTAGTATCAAAGCTTCGTTGTGCAAACCTATAATCGCTTATAATTTCAGCCACCATCTACCATACATGCTACCATCTAGAATCCCAGCTGCGTACTGCACGTACCTTTACGAGTACTCGACAAACGAATAGTTACTTTTCTTGCATCTCTATAAGTTAGAGTTATCGGTCCGTTTATTATTCAGCCACCTCTGTTGAATAGTTGACTAAAATGAAGGCACTTTTAAATAAAATATTTACTTTATTCTTAAAAAAACATAAAAACATTGAATGATAATGTTTTGAAAGATAAATCATAAGTCAACAAAGGATACATAAATTGGAAATTAATTATTATTTGAATAATTGCAGTAGCCAGACAATTTACTCAAGTGAAGAGAAGTAGAGATATAAGTGCATGTAATTGATTTTTAAAGTTTTCGGTTATTCGATAAAATCAATTGATTTTTTTTTTCATTAGCTAAAACAATTAAAGACCATCATTAACGCCTACACAAGAAAGGATTTGTCGAGTTGAGCAAAGTATTTGCTTAAATATGACGAAATTATTATTTTAAGAATTGTTGGAAATGAGCACTTCCGTGGCACAAAAGATCAATGAAAAGCAATACTGATTTTTTTAAATTTGCATTTTACCATGGAAGTGCTCATTTCCAATAATCCTTAAAACTGTTTTCAAGGATCAAATTGCTCTATTTAAATATAGCAACTTCGAATTCGAAATTATTATTATTATTGTAGATTATAGACGCATCGACAACTCGGGTCATTAGCGTCTTCAACACAAAAATTAATAAGTAATCCATTTGTGTATTAGAATCTGTCAGCCGGCATACACAAACCGACTGGTACGAACTCGGACTCCTGGGAACGCCAATTCCCAAAGAACATTGGAATGCAATTGCGAGAACAACTACATTCCAATGTTCCCCTGGGGGAAAATATGACGAAAGATTTATGCTTGTTTGATACTAAAAATAATTGTTTGGCTATAATAAATAAATATCGATTTATTCCATGAGACATGAGTAGCGTCTGAATGAATTGTAAATTATAGACGCTCGACAACAGGGTCATAAGCGTCTGAGTGGAACATGTCAATACGAAAAAGGGTATGTGCCACACCCGCATAAGCCACGGTTGAAGTGAAACTTCTTTCGTGACATCGTCTTCACTCTTCCACAATCATGCGAAATGAAATACTTAAATATAAATTAATAATTCATTTTTCATTTTTTCAATTTATTATTTTTAATAATAGCTGGTAGATATAGAAAAAAAAATAAATAAATTTAATAAATATTTCAGATTACTCTAAGCGCGTCAAAAATCTGCAATCTTATTCACGGTAGAATAATGCATTTGTCCATGCAGCTGTCTCGTCGTTCTGCAGTGTATACGTAGATACTATGTTATGTTTGATTTTTATGTCGTTTGATTTTTTGTGTCGTTTGATTTTTTGTGTCGAGGTCATTCTGCATCACTAGCCTCACTAAAGAACTTCAAATATATACAGGATGTCCTGAATTTTTTCCCCCAAGCGTTTTTTTTTTGTAGATAACAAACGTTATTCTGATAAAAAAATTATGACCCGTCCTGCATAACAAAATACAAACCTCCAATTGTTAAACTGAGAAAAAGTAGCGACTGAATTTTTAGTTTAATTAAAAATGTGAATTGATACTAGATCCTAGTAATCCTGACAGTAGGTGACCTTATAAAATTTAAAAAAAAGTCGAAGTTGACAGCGAAACGCATTTAGGCGTGTCCTAAATCGAGATATACTCGGTGACTTCAATAGTACCGTAAGTGAGTAACCCGTTTAATTATGGAAACATAAGTAATAAATATGGCGGTTTTTGTCCATTTTCTAAATCAGTGATAAAAAGTTTATTGGGCATGTGGACAATAAAATACCAAAATGATTATTTTTCAATTGCCGACGTTTCGTCCATAAATTCGGACATTCTCAAAGCTCTACAAACTCCGAATTTATGGACGAAACGTAGGCAATAGAAAATATAGTCAAGGTTGGTATTTTATTGTCCACATGCCTATAGTAACCTTTTTAACCGACTTCAAAAAAGGAGGTGGTTCTCAATTCGGTTGTATTTTTTTTTATGTTTGTTACCTCAGAACTCCGTCATTTATAAACCGATTTGGAAAATTATTTTTTTATTTGAAAGGATATAGGTACTTTCAGATTGGTCCCATAGAAATTTCATCAAAATCGGTTCAGTAGTTCGGCTGATTTTAATAAAAGTTAGTAGCGGCGTGTGATTCCTTAAGGTAAATGTCACTTTTTGACACATCAGACAGCGTAAGAAAGTCGGTTTAATAAAAGTGAGTAACGGCGTGTGATTCCTTTAAGGTAAATGTCACTTTTTGATACTAAAAAGTAAAAAAATAGAAAACTTTTTAACAAACAAAAAACCTTCAAAAAGCCACTAAAAAGAGGAAAATAATGAAATTTTGAGGTCTGCGCCAATTTAATAAAATATGAAGTTGGTTAAACAGAAAAGATATTAATCACTATACTATACTTTTTAATCGACTTCATATTTTATTAAATTGGCGCAGACCTCAAAATTTCATTATTTTCCTCTTTTTAGTGACTTTTTAAAGGAGGTTTTTTTTTGTTAAAAAGTTTTTTTTATCAATAAGTTGCAATATCTTTACAAAAAAATAGATTAATTTAATATGAAAATTAATAAGCACTGGACGGAAAGGTTTGTTTTATCTATTGCAATGCCCACAGTTAAAAATAGTGCAGCCTTATGGTCGTCATTATACCTTAATCTAGGATAAAAAAAGACTGATTATTTAAGGTAAAACACGATCACATTGTAATTGATAAACAAAAAACAAGATATGAAACAACAATTACCGACAACAATAACAAAAGCGCAACAACATGATTTGTAACCAAAAATCAGTGGCGTGACAACACGATTTTCATTTGACATATTAACATAAAAATTAAATCAAAAGCTCAATTAAAAAATATCTATTTCTCTCATTGCTTATAAATTCAGACAGATATTGTAGATTATAGACGCTCGGCAATTTATAAATTTAAAGCTTACGTTAAATTACCTTTGCGAGAGAGAGATCTCTAAAGACGGTAGATTCGGATTCTAGGGACCTCAAAACGTGCTGATATGTCCAAATTTTTCGTTCGCAAAATCGGACCCATTATACAATAACTTCCAATGGGAAGTTAATAAATTTATGAATGTAGCAATGCCGTATTGCCATGTTTTATTTATTTATTGTAAATTATAGACGCGTCGACAACTTAAGTCATTAGCGTCTTAATTACATTAAATAATAATTCACTTAAAACTATAAAATGACATCACAAAACATCCATGAGCGGAGGCGGGATTCGTGCCCACGACAGTCTGATCCAGAGGCCGCGACGCTTACCACTGGACCACACTGTCCTCCCGTATTGCCATGGTTCCTCTATTACAAGCCCTCAGCTCGCAGGTTCTAAATAAAAAATTGAAAATATGAATTAGTGCTAGGCCCAAACAGCCTTAGTTGTTGGCGGCCTTTTTAAAAAAAGTACTATAGATTTCCAAAGAAAAAGTGTCAAGAAGAATCTTCTATCTACAACAATGATAAGAAGAAGCTGTGTGACGTTACTGTTGTGTTTATTGTTCGTTGGTGTTTTGTTTGCAGCAACATTATAATAGTTATGTCATGCAGATAATTACATAACTGGCTATCATTATTGTAACAAAACAAAAACACAGCGCCTTTAATATTATTATATACAAAATACCTATCTTCAGTCACTGGTCAAAATGGCTTATGTTTTTAATAAAATAAGGTTAACGAATCAATCTATTGCTTTTTCAGTTTATTTGTAAAGTCTTCCCCACGAGGAGCTCCAGAAGGTTATACATATTTTAACCTTGTTGTGCTGTGTATAAAACAGTCAGCTTTGTGGGTTTACGTCTGATGTCGCTAGCTAGGTAGCTAATTCATTATGGAGGTGATTTTCAAAGCGAAGTCCAAAATAAGATTAAATACTTACATAAATCTCGAAAATTGCGTAACAAAGTTCCGAGAAAAGCGTTTTTAGATCATTAAGAAAAGCCTTTTCCAAATGATACTCCATAAAACTGAATATAAAAATATTTTTTGTTTGGATGTCAAACTTAGTGATGCGCGAATACGAAAAGTCACTAACAGCTAGCGTTATTTGGGCCTAGCTCCAATTCATATTTTCAATTTATATAAGAAGATCCAGATTATTTGCTGACTAGATCCAGTATAAAACGGGGAAGCATAAAAAATCCTTATAGGATGTGGTGCACTTGTGGGACAACTACAATTCTGTTCTTTATTTATATGACTCTTTTATTTAGCTTGACCCACTATTTTTGTTTGCATGTTTGTTTGTTATTATCTTTGTTTCAAATCTTGCGACAGCTTTTTCAACTACTTCTACTTAACCGATTCTTATGAAATTTTGCACACACATTGAGTTCCCGTGACAATATACAATATTATGATAATTTCAACTTGGTAACGCGGGTCTGATGATGGAATCAGGAGGTGGACAGTGGAACTCTTCAACTGTTACCAGTAACCCCCTCGACTTTGGGCTCATTTGGTTGGTTTTCACAAAAACTAGAAAATAAAAATAGGTAAAAACACTTTTAAGTTAAACGGTTTTATTTTAAATCATCAGCTGTACCAAAAACTAGAAAATAATTTGGACACAAACCAAGGAGAACTTTGTGTCGCTGCGTCAGCGGAATAAGTAATAAAAACGTGGGGCGCATAAAAATCTGTATAACGACTGTATAATTATTAAATAAGAACGGCTTGTCTAGAAAAATGTGTTTCCAAGCCCACCAACAGAAATATTTCAAATGCGCCCCATGTTTTTATTACTTATTCCGCTGATGCAGCGACACAAAGTGCCCCTTGGTTTGTGTCCTAATTATTTTCTAGTTTTTGGTACAGCTGATGATTTAAAATAAAACCGTTTAACTTGAAAGTTTTTTATTCTTTTGAGACACAGAACCCTAAAAATGATACCGAAAATTTAACATACGCAGTTTTGATTTGCAACCACAAATATAATATAATATTATAGAGGTAATGCAATATTTATCACGAGCGGCGATCTAAGGCAGCGCCGGTCGCAAGCTATTGTAACCATGAGATAGTGAAGACCCACCATAGTCACCTCATATTGTTATTTGTTGATATATTGTATGGTGAAGTTAACTTTTGAAGTCTCTCCAACCAACTCCTTATAAGTAATGTACTTATATAACCACTCGCGCCAACGTCGATTAAAAAATTAATCGTAAAGATGTCGTTATTCACCTATATGGCATTTTCTATTAAATCGGTTCAGTCGTTTCTGAGATTAGCGTGGACCAACAAACACACAAACTTAACCTTTTTGAATTTATACTTCTTTTGGCGCGTTATGGAGAAATGATGAGAGTGAATTTTTACGTTTTAACACCATGAAGTTAGTCGGAAGTTCATGATTATAATACCCTATTATCACCAGTCCACAATATGACAAGAGCGTTTTCAGTTTTGAATAACATTAATAAAAGCTATTGCTATACAAACGCTCGTTTATGCCGCTTTCGTTAAATCTGAGTTCGTACTCCAACACTTGTACTGTTTACATTATTATTTTTCATGATTATAATAGCCTATTATCACCAGTCATAATGTGACAAGAGCGTTTTCAGTTTTGTATAACATTAATAAAAGCTATTGCTATACAAACGCTCGTTTATGCCGCTTTCGTTAAATCTGAGTTCGTACTCCAACACTTGTACTGTTTACATTATTATTTTTCATGATTATAATAGCCTATTATCACCAGTCATAATGTGACAAGAGCGTTTTCAGTTTTGTATAACATTAATAAAAGCTATTGCTATACAAACGCTCGTTTATGCCGCTTTCGTTAAATATGAGTTCGTACTCCAACACCCGTACTGTTTACATTATTATTTTTCATGATTATAATACCCTATATTATATACCACTGCTATGTAAGATGTGCGTGATGTAACGGATAGCACCGTCGCGTCATACGCAATAGGTCTCGCGTTCGAATCTCAACACAAACATGCTTTTTTTTAATAAATAATTAGATATAAATATAATAAATAAATATATTTAATAATATATTAAATTAAATTAATTTATTTAATATCTTTCGTCTTTTGACTTTTCTGTCTAATTGATTAATTGTGTTTTAAAGACCACCAACAGCTAAGGTTATTTGGGCCTAGCACCAATTCATATTTTCAATTCATTATTTTTTTTTAATAATAAATTGAAAATCCAATTGACACTTTTACCAGCTCTCGAGTTAGAACCCGGGAACTGGGGACTTGTAATAGAGGAACCATAGCAACGCCATGTAAACAACAGCGTCGCTACACTCTCGGCTATTCTCAAGCCCGACTTTTCTGTCAACAACTATAGTCGGCAGCTTAATATGTCTACAGCTGTGCTAGCATACGCTCGACTAAATAGTTGTTCGGCGACCCATTAGTTTAATAGTGAAATTATGGCACAACTGATTGATTTTATGCGCACCTCTAACAACTAAACGGCTTAGTTGCGTTGAAATCGTGACACAAGTATACACAACTCGACTAAACTGTTTAGTCGTGGAAACAATTGGGTTTTTAAACGAATTTTTTTTTTTACTTAAATGGAAGGTCCACATCAAGTTTTATAGCAAAACTGTTTTTATTTAATGTTTTTGCTTACTAATTAAAAAGTTATATTTAAATAAAAATTAATTTTTAAACTCAGTTCCGATAACGCGCCGAAAGAATCCGAACGCGTGTGACGTCATTATATTATCTATGGTCTTTGTATCCATGGTTACCAAGTTAAAAATTTATTATTTTTGATAGTATGTGTAATACATATACACAAATACCAACAAATGCAGACACATTTTAACATAACGACGTCACAAACATTCCTGGCGCGTTTTGAAGTCACGTGATATTTTTTAAATTTTTATACATTTTAATTAATTTTTAGTAATTTATCTATAGCTTTAAAAAAAATTTTCTTTTCGATTTTCAATATTATTTATGTTGAATTATTAGAAAAAATTAAAAAATTAATAATTTTTTTTAAACTTAAATACCTAATTGTGTTTATGCGCCAGGCCTAATCATTTAGTACAACGGGGGTGAAAAGTAACTAATTATGTAACGTTTGATTTCAGGACGACCACGATCATTGCTCACCGAATCCTTGCGACAACGATGCAACTTGTTTCAACACGCAAGCCGATTACTACTGCCATTGCCCCGAGAGTTGGCAGGGCAAGAACTGCAGCATCCCGAGAAGTAATAACGCCGTCGCGCCTCCAGGAGGACATTGTGCGCCCGGAACCCCTGGATGTGATAGTTATGGTAAGTTGTCGATTTATTTTTTTAAACTAGCTAAATTATTCGTTTTTCATATTGGGATCCGTCAAATGAGCATATGACATCTGGTGGCAGAAAATTGTACTCAAAACGAGGGAAAATTTTACATGCTAACAGTGCACATTTATCGTGAAATTGTTTATTACAAAAATAAAACAAGCCGTGAGGTGGGTCGTTTATTAGGACTAAAGTGCGACCCTTGAGGTCCACACGACGAACTTCCCAGTTTGATAAATATTTAATAATAATAATTAAATTAGATATTACACAGAAAAGTAATCATTTCAATCATTAAAACATCAATAATTTAAAAAAAAAAAAAAAAAAAACGGCTGAACCGATTTTTATAAAATTTATGTCGGATCAAAATGACGTTAACACGCCTCGATTGACACCCTTACGAAGTCGATATAATTTTTTATTCGCGAGATATTGTGTAAAATCTACTTTTTTGGAGGTTATTTGGTTAAGAAAAAAGAACGGCTGAACCGATTTTGAAAAAATTTCTTTCAGATCATATTTACGTTAATACGCGTCGATTGGCACCCTAACATAGTCGATATCATTTTTCGTTCTCGAGATTTCGTCTTTGAAAGAAATGTACACATACGTACGTACGTACGTACACACACACACACACACACACAGACATCTTTCTAAAAGTAGTGTAAAAATAGTGTAGTGACCTTGAAACATAAAATTTTTTTTTCCTTTTTGATTTCGATTTTCGGACCCATTACAATAACTTCCAGTGGGAAGTTAACAAGTAAAATAAACAAAAGAGGGCAGTATAGCCTAGATGGTAGCGTATGCTTGGCGCCGCAACCTCTAGACTGGACTGCCGTGGGTTCGAATCCCACCTGCGCTCATGGATGTTTTGTGATGTTATTTAGTTTTAAGTTAGTTGTTATTTAGTGTAGTTGAAAGACGCTAATGACCTTAGATGTCGACGCGTCTATAATCTACAATAAATAAAATAAATAAATAAAATAAACAAAAAGTTTATCGGAAATGGAATTCGCGACGTTTTCTAATATCATGGCATTAAACACTGTTAGTTATTGCCTTGTAAAACTTACTTTACAGCGAATTATTTTCTAATGAAATGTGGAAAAACTGTATTTATTAATTAAAAAAATATTTTATATTAATAATAAGATGTACCTACTCATTATCATACTGTACTAATTAGTCAAAAAAACCATACATCCCCGTTTGAACCGCTTAGGGGTTGAATTTATTTCTAAAAACGATTTATTCATGTATTGTCATCGGGAATACATAATTAGTATGTGTACAAAATTTCAAATCGATCGGATACGTGAAAGTCGTTCAAAATTGACTTGCAAGTTTTGACCTAAACAAACGCACAAACCCACAAACAAACTAACTAACATACATTGCAAGTTAAATAAAAGCTTGTACAATAGTTTCATATCTTGTAAATGCCGCTTTATGTTACATATCTGTCGTTGCCGGAAAGTGTCTCATTCCAAATACTGTAATTTTGTTATCTTACTAATTTCTCGTATTTTAATAATAACGATAAGCTACAGAGAAAAGAAATATTAAGCGACTCGGAGACTTTAACGATAGGTAAAGAACGATGCCCGAAAAAAAGATCGATTTTAAATGATTCGTCTAGTTTCAACATTCCGGGATTTTTAGTAGAAACTACTTTTAACAAAAATTTATCGATCAGTCAAAAAAGTGTTTGGATCATTCCGTTAAAAACACGATTTTATAACATATCGTGTAAACGTGACTTTATTTGAAAAATATTTAATTACCGGAAAGTTTCGCATGTCAAGGACTGTAATTCTGTCAATTTTTCGTATCAATAATAACAACGATTAAGAACAAAATACGAAAACAAATACGACGATTTGGAGACTTTAATGATGGGTAAGAAATGACACCCGAATGGAAAAAAAATTTGTTATCGGAAATTATTTGTAACTCGCATCATCTACTTTCAACTCTTAAAATTGTTTCTTAAAAACAATTTTTTATCAAAAAATTTATACTTACCTGCATTTTCAAAAAATAAAAGAATTATTTTATGTGTACCTATACCTAAAAATATTTATTCGCTGATTATTTACAAGTGCTTCGCTGTTTTTTGATAGTCAACCCTGGTGAAAATATTTCTCTCAAAAACTGCAAAATTACTCTCGCAATCGAGACAGAGAAAATCAGAAAAATTAGAGTTGCAGAGGAATTCTTTGATTTTCTCTGAAAAAAGTGTTCCAATAGCAAGAGAAATTTTGCAGAATTTTTCAGAGAAATATTTTGCACCAATAATGGCTAACTATTAAACACTTATAATAATAAATTGTATTAAATATATTAGTAAATCAGTACTTTTAACAATGATTATCCAGTATTTCATTGTTTTACCTCGAAGCCATGTTAATGTCATCATCATCATTTGTTTTTCAACAAAAGAAGCAAGAACAGCCGACGATCATTGCACTGTATAATATCAGTTTTATGAGTGCACGTGTAATATATTATGCTAGACCTATGTAGGTACGGGGTCCGGCAACAGAATTTAACGATTTTCAGTATCTACTAATTGCACAGACCAGATGTGTGTTATCAGAGCACTATACTTATTATTATACAAGGCCAAATTATCTAACTTTTGCAATCGTGACACACTGACCTGTGAGCCGCCAAGGAGGACTCTTCGACTGCTGCCACATCGCCTTTGAGAATGTCTACCGCAGTTGTAGACGAAACGTCAAGTAGAAATACCACCGGACCACGGCCTACAAGCCCGGAAACCATGAAGACTGGGAATGTTAGATTAGTAATCATGTCACGGTTGAGTAATTATAAGCTCATTCTGCCGCGAAAGTGGAAAGGTTCAGGTTAGAATCCTGACTGTGACTATATGGTTGGTAAAATGCTTTTTTACGATATGTTTGGAATCAAATATACAGGGTGAGTTCGACCACCCGTATCAGTCGTTTTTTTCGAAAACGGTTAGTCGTAGAGAGTTGTGTCAAAAATTTGTATTATAAAAGCCCTATTAAAGAATCGAATGGTGATAATTTTTTTTTCCGGGAAGGTCGGCTTCCCTATTAGTTTGCTCCAGAATGTCCAGAACTCTGGAATTATAAATGTAACGATAGGTCGAAAGTGGTATTGTTGAAAAGATCTTTAAAAAATAAGCAAGTTTTGTAGGAAAATTTTTTTTATTACTGCCACTCCTGTTAAGTAATATTTGTTTGAAATTACTAAATTAAAATGTCATAAATCATAATAACGAATTTTTTAAAAGTCCGCATTTAAAATCTAGTTACCTATCTATCGATCATTAAATACTGAAGAAGTACACTCACAGCATAACCAGAAGAGCTCAGTAGTATGTATTAAAGAATAAATGGAAGACAGTTTGAACAATTGTGACAATGTCTAAGGTTGCTAGATTTTTAATGCCGACTTCGATCGTTATTATGAAAATTTGATTTAATAATTTCAAACGATTGTTACTTTACAGGGGTGGCAGTAATTAAATAATTTTTCCTACAAAACTTGCCTATTTTTTAAAGAGCTTTTCAACAGCACCACTTTTAACCTATCGTGCTTTCTAAAATTCCGGAGCTTTGAACATATAATAATTTATATTTATACTTATAGAAATTTACAGGGGTGGCAGTAATAAAAAAAATTTTCCTACAAAACTTGCTTATTTTTTAAAGATCTTTTCAACAATACCACTTTCGACCTATCGTTACATTTATAATTCCAGAGTTCTGGACATTCTGGAGCAAACTAATAGGGAAGCCGACCTTCCTGGAAAAAAAAATTATCACCATTCGATTCTTTAATAGGGCTTTTATAATACAAATTTTTGACACAACTCTCTACGACTAACCGTTTTCGAAAAAAACGACTGATACGGGTGGTCGAACTCACCCTGTATAATTAGCTGCTTTCCAACAAAAATTTTCAATTCCATATCAACCGTATAATTTTTTTAATTTAACTTTTAGTTTATTTATGTGTATCGACGATACTTTAATTTTGTTGCCAGACCCTGTATGTGTGATTTGGTTCGGAAGCATCAGACATTGCCCCCGGGGCAGATAGGTAGGTCGCCGCAGGGGGCGCAGTTCTCAAGTTTAACAGCCATTTAAAATTTACCGAAACATGTTCTATCTGTATATTATAATGTTCCAACGCCATTCAGATCACTTTATATATTTTGTGCCATACCCACTACAAAATAGCTACTTTCCATGCATGCATCGATATAAATGAATGGAAAGTAAATGACCCAATACAGGCCGATGCCAGTATTGGGTCATATAACAGGAAGGCGTGCAAAAGTACCTTCCATTATGTTACAAAACTGTTTTCTGAGTTGGCGGAATAAATATTTATTTACAATAATTAAGAATACAATAACAATGAATGCAACAACGAAAAGTCAATTTTAACAATAAAAAAACTTAAACGGTAATTATTGAACTAAACGAGCCACTTAAATAACACACAATAAATAAAAAATACTTCTGTCCAACTTGGAAATGTCACGATTTTTGGAAAATATTTTTTGTTGTTCTGAAGTTTTTGCAATGAGAATTAGCGTAATATGTAAATATTAGGTAATACCTAATTAATGGTATTATTACAAACCTGGAAATAATGGAGCAAACAATATTCTTGTCCAGGACATACGCTGTACTTATATGTATATTGGTTACGACTTACGGACGGGCTATGGTCATATAAACAGCATTGGCGTATCATATTAAATTTAAACTTATTTTGGGGCGTTCCTTTTAGACGGGTCAAAATATTCTCTCAAACATCTTGTAATTTTTCGATGGTGGTAAATGTGGGTAACTACGTACAACTCTCCTTATTTATCAGTGGCGGCGCTAGAGGGTGGGCCGGGTGGTCCATGGCCCACCTTAAACTGTCTTGACCCACCCTGAAATAATCCTCAATCTCTAGTTTATCTTTTAAATACGTTTTTAACCCTCGAAATTTCAACAATTTTTTTTGTAAATTCTATAGCAAGTAATCTGGGTTAAAATTTTGACGAGCACTGAAATTTTCAGAACAAATGTTATTGGCCCACCTTCAGAACATCATGCCTAAGTCTGGTCCACCCTAACAAAAAACCCTAGCGCCGCAACTGTTATTTATACCTATTAGCTATGTTCCAACCTGCTATAAATTGATCATTCACAAACTATCACAGATTCGGTTGGAACGCTTTAAGAATCGTTCACAAACGATCACCAGTTCGGTTGGAACGCATTCTATTCACTGCGCATGAGCGTGACGGTAATATTACCGTTTTCAGAGTGGTTGGAACAAAGCTATTATAAGAAATAATTTAGATATGAAAATAATAATAATTAATTTCCAAGATAAGAGCAATTTGAATAAACACATTCCAACAGTGTCACTTAGCTACAGCTTACAACAAAATAAATAGGTAAATACGGTCCAGTACATTTGCAAAATTTAAAATTATCCCGACCGACCAATCACAACTCAACAAACAAAGGTACACTAGCTGATCACGCACACAGGCCACTCTATCTTGAAAATGATTAGACTATAGGTATACTTATTTTTCGAGGAACTATAGTCGAGCCGCTTAACAGATGGAGTGATCACGTGAAAAGCAAATGAATAGCTTACGCCGCAGGCGTGGCCTTCGCATATAGTTTCGTCCCCAAACGTTGAAGCAACCAATCAGGTACTTTGCACGTGGTGATCACACAGTGATCATCCGTTTTCATTGCTCCATCTGTTAAGCGACCCGAGGACAGTATAGCCTAGTGGTTAGCATGCTTGGTGCTGCGCCCGCAACCTCTAGACTGCGCTCATGGATGTTTTGTGATGTTATTTAGTTTTATGTTAGTTGTTATTTAGTGTAGTTGAAAAACGCTAATGACCTTAGATGTCGACGCGTCTATAATTTACAATAAATAAATAAATGTTAAGCGACCCGACTATATAAGTCTATATTTTTGTATCTGTTTCTATTTTTTTTTCTATTCTAAATGTTTTTGAAAAATCTTTTTTCCGCGTGGGGCATTCATTTTTACCTAAAAAAAAATCAGGTCCCGCAAGAATCGTAACGTCTGGCAACGCTGTATGTAGGCTTTTTCACTAGTTTTTAGGTTAGAACATAGGGTCTGAGAGTTTTGGTAACAGATTAGCCATGAACTAACGGCATCCCTACGTTCTCGACTATCATCTTGAGCCTGGAACGCGTTTCTTGTCGATTTGATAGCAATTTTAAAAAGAACAGAATGCCACTGACCTTGGACGGTTATACCGATACAATGTACCTATATTAATGTAAGGATGCGCGGAATCCATTTCTACAGTCAACGGGGGGTCCGCTGTGAGCGCTCTGCCCCCCGCCGGTACCACGATGGCCGCGAACACACGTCGCATTGCACTCAGTCTCGTCGCTCTAGACACCTTCACTATAACATCTCCCCCCCCCCCTCCTCTCATCGTCTTAAATTTTGTTCGCAATGTCTCGAAACTCGTTCAGACAATCTTTCTGTTGACAAATTAGAGTACACTCGCATTCGAATGATACTGGGTTCGAATCCTGGTGAAGATAGATGTAAGATTAGACTTTCTTTAACTCCAGAAAATAGGTAGATATGATCCCAGTGCCGCCAGACCTAAAGGTACGTGCAGTACGCAGCTGGGATTCTAGATGGTAGCGTAGATCATAGCAGGGCTTGCTTAAATTAATGCATTGTTATATATGCGAGCGTACACAACGAAGCAGTGAGTGTAACAGGTATAAGCGCTGTTACAAGAGCTGCTAGATACAAGAATGTATCTCATCATTCTTTCAGCGCGCTGACTACTACAATCAACGTGTGACTTAAGGGTTGAAAACATGTAGCTAACCTATGTTAAAGTATCAAATCTAGTTTTTTGATATGTCTTAAGGAACAGTATAAGCGACAATCACTATTGTCAGACGCTTCCCGCGGATCCTAGCTTTGGCCAGACACTTTTTAGAGCTCGATAAAAAATCGGCGCAACTACGTTATAGTATCAAGGCTGAATTTTATATTTTATTTGTTATTCAGGTGACTATTTTATAATAGCTTTGTTCCAACCACTCTGAAAACGGTAATATTACCGTCACGCTCATGCGCAGTGGATATAATGCGTTCCAACCGAACTGATGATCGTTTGTGGACGATTCTTAAAGCGTTCCAACCGAATTTCTGATAGTTTAATATTTTCAAAGTTGACAGACCGATTCTCTGGGTCCATCATCCTTCCAAACGCGGTGAAAGTCCGCTGTGAGTTCGCGTTCAAATTAATGAGTGCAACAAAGAGGTATAGATATTTTATGAGTGCAACAAAGAGGTATAGATATTTAATGAGTGCAACAAAAAAGTATAGATATTTAATGAGTGCAACAAAGAGGTGTAGATATTTAATGAGTGCAACAAAGAGGTCATATTTTCCATGCTTTAGTTATTTCCAATAGTCTCCGAGTAAAATAGCTGTGACATACGGATGGGCGGACATGACGAATTTATAAGGGTTCCGTTTTTGCCATTTGGCTACGGAACCCTAAAAAATTGCGTTGAAACTTTTGAAATCGTTTTAAAATTGATTTTTCTTCTAATTTCAGGTGTTGACAGTTGTATGGTACCAGTCGGTAATTCAATGGCACCTTCCAACATTTGTGGGGACCACGGCAATTGCGTCAGTCAACCGGGAGGCGGCTTCCATTGCCAATGTGTGCCCGGCTACACCGGCCGCTATTGCCATGAAAGTACGTTATATTTAAAGCTTATCTATACGATTGTCGAGCGTCTATAATCTACAATATTATCCTAGAAATTAGATTGCGCAACGTGGTAAAAATGTCCATTATATTGGGTGAACGAGATAAAATAAGGAGAACAGTGTGGTCCAGTGGTTAGCGTCGCGACTTCTGGATCAGACTGTCGTGGGTTCGAATCCCGCCTCCGATCATGGATGTTTTGTGATGTCATTTAGTTTTAAGTTGATTGTTATTTAATGTAATCAAGACGCTAATGACCTAACGGCCGTATTCATAGTTAACCCTTAAGTAGTAAGGGACACTTAACTCTACCCTCAAATCGAATATGCGTTTCTAAGGGACATACTATCCAACCTTAAGGTGAGGGTGATGTAAGGGCCCTTACAGACATCAATTTTGACTATGAAACGCATATTCGATTTGAGGGTAGAGTTAAGTGTCCCTTACTACTTAAGGGTTAACTATGAATGCGGCCGTAAGTTGTCGACGTGTCTATAAATTACAATAAATAAATAAAATAAGAGATAAAATAACACGGCTTCCAATCTCTGTGAAGGCAATTGGAAAAAGACGTGAATAGGCAGCCACTTCTGCATGTCTCCTTCTACTAATCCGTCACGCAGTCTATTTTCTGTGTTAAAGATTTAACCCTAACTAGAACGAGTTACGAGACCATGAGAGGTGATAATTTTACTACCAGCAACTTCTTTGTCTGGCCCCATTAGTTAAAAAAAAATTTAATACTAATAACTTTTTTCATTTTTTGGCGGCCTCAGTCCCATAAAATATCGGTCTACTCGGCTAATGCCACTTGCCAGGTAGGCCGGTGTCTTATGGAACTGAAGCCTACCGAGCATTTGCTTGGTAGCCCGCTAGTCTTATTCGGACCGATGGCTAAACCGCCATTATCAGTACGCAATAGGGCTTGAGAATAGCCGAGAGTGTAGCAATGCTGTTGTTTACATGGCGTTGCTATGGTTCCTCTGTTACAAGTCCCCAATTCCCGGGCTCTAGCCCGAGAGCTGGTAAAAGTGTCAATTGGATTTTCAATTTATTATTAAAAAAAAAAATAATAATGTGAAAATATGAATTGGTGCTAGGCCCAAATAACCTTAACTGTTGGTGGTCTTTAAAACACAATTTTTTTCAGTACGCAGTACACATATTAATAACAAGCGTTATATATTTAATGATGCCCTAACCGGCTATATTAATAAAATAATTTCAAATTTCTGCTTAGCTCTCACATGCAAGACGATTCAAATCTACACCTAGCTAAAAATTTAACAACTCTCGCATGAAGTGAAATTATAAATGTCTTTCTGCATATATTAGGAAATAAGATTATCAAATCTTGTCACAGTTGAGTAAATGACAGCTCAATCCGCCGCGATAGTGGAAAAATTCGGGTTTGAATCCCGACTGTGACAACGGTTGATAAAAATGATTTTTTCTAATAATGCAGAATCCATTATGTAATTTGGCTGAACCAACAATATAAAATTTACTTACACACACATATTAATGTGAATATAATTCCTAAATTTTTTTTTCAGATATAAACGATTGCAAGAACGATCCATGCCAAAATGGTGGAACGTGTGTTGACAAGATTAATTCGTTTCAGTGTATATGCAAAGACGGTTTTAACGGTGAATTATGTGAAAAAAGTAAGTTTTTGACACGCTTCTTGTATCATTTGTTTTAAACTTGACAAAAACTACACTATCTCTATTCAAACTTCATCGTTGTGTCAAATTTTGCTTCATCAGTAAAATATACTTTTTTTGTGATATGTGTATTGAAAATGCAACATAACCTACTTGTTTTTGGGGATGAAAGTTGGTTTTTTGATGCCAATGACGTAAAATAAAAGTCGCGCATGTGCAGATGAAAAGTAAAGTATTTTTGTCCCTTGGGAAATTAATTTTAGGTCGAAAGCGAAAGTGACGCCATCCTGCGAGATAATTGTAGACTATATCTGACAGTTCGCCTAACCTACAATATTTTGTATATTTTTTATGTTGTTCTTTGAATGCACTTATTACAAATAGTACTGTGTGTAACTTGGGCGGAATCGGCGATTGCGACTCGTGTGATTGCTGCCCTCGCTGCGCTCTGGCGAACAAACGTTACACTCATTTAGGGTTGCCACCTGCCGCTAGTTGATTAAAGGGTTACCAGTATTAAAAATACGGGTTTTAGATATTTTTACGGGAGACAATTAAAACAGCAATGTTTAAGGAAGATAATCTATTTTTTAAATTTATATTTATGGTTAGCAGAAACAGCTTTTAAAAGCTCTTCATTTTGAGAAGCAAATATATAAAAATCTTTGCAAGATAACTTAAAATTACATTTGACTTGTAACTTGGAGCTTTATTTACCCCGTATTTTATTTTCGAAATTATGGGTTTTTGTATTATCTTAGCCTTAAAAACGGGGTAACCCGTAAAATACGGGGCATCTGGCAACCTTACACTCATTCATAATCACCAACTTTCTGCCGTAGTTGCACAATGTTCTATTTACATGGTAGTCAATCATTAAAAAACAAAACGACAAAATTAATTCTCTTCTTCATTTTTGCAGACATCGACGAATGCAATCCAAACCCATGCCAGAACAATGCAAGCTGCAGAGATGGAATTGC
This sequence comes from Mongoloraphidia duomilia, assembly GCA_039654895.1. Taxonomy (NCBI): domain Eukaryota; kingdom Metazoa; phylum Arthropoda; class Insecta; order Raphidioptera; family Raphidiidae; genus Mongoloraphidia; species Mongoloraphidia duomilia. The sequence continues at coordinate 8,517,612 of CM077523.1, forward strand.
CGATTTTGTTTGCGGCTGTCGCGACGGTTGGAAAGGTAAAACATGTGCGTCGCGCTATGGCCACTGCGATCGTAATACGTGTCGTAATGGCGGAACGTGTCAAGATTTAGGTTTAACGTATGTATGTCGATGTCCTTCTGAATGGGAAGGTTCGTCTTGCCAGATAGCGAAGACTCATGCGTGCAAGTCAAACCCTTGCCTGAACGGCGGCACTTGCGTCAATACAGGACGCCACTACAAGTGCGTGTGCAAGGACGGTTACGAAGGACAACGATGCGACAAGGACGTCGACGATTGCAGTCCGCAACCGTGCTATAACGGAGGAAAATGCGTCGACGGTATCAACTGGTTTAGATGTGAATGCGCTCCGGGGTTTACGGGACCTGATTGTAGAATCAACGTTAATGAATGCTCGTCGAATCCATGCGGATACGGAAGCACTTGTGTCGATAAAATTGGAGAATTCCAATGTATTTGTCCGTCCGGAAGAAGGGGTAGACGCTGTGAACATGGTGAGTGGCAAATGTCAATTTTTTTAAGTAAAATTTCTTAAGATACGTGCAGTACGCAGCTGGGATTCTAGATGGTAGCATGTATGGTAGATGGTGGCTGAAATTATAAGCGCTTATAGGTTTGCACAACGAAGCTTTTATACTAGCAATGATACAAGCTTAAGTCGCGTTTGAAATGTCAGATAGCGAAGACGAATATTTGTGTTCTTCTGCTACAAAGAGGTATATTTTAAATACAAATTTGAGTAGGCGCTATCATGTCCACCCTATTAATAGAAAACGATCTAAACATGGCGAATTTCATCATTTATACCAAGAATTAAAATTTTACCCAAACCGGTTTTTTGAATATTTACGTATGGAACCTAACACTTTTAAATACGTCTTAGAAAAAACCAAAACAAATTAAATAAAAACTGGCAAAGTTTCACTTATTAAACTAGTCACATCCATTGCGAAACTTGTAACGGCCATTTGACAGTTGTCACACGTTGATTGTAGTAGTCAGCCCGCTGAAAGAATGGTGAGATACATTCTTGTATCTACCAGCTCTTGTAACAGCGCTTATACCTGCTACACTCACTGCTTCATTGTGTACGCTCGCATATATACGAATGCATTAATTTAAGCAAGCCCTGCTATGATGCTACCATCTAGAATCCCAGCTGCGTACTGCACGTACCTTTAGGCAGCACTGACTCGCTGATTTAGGACATTTCGTTCTTTTTTCATCCGTTCGACCAGCCACGATCCAACTCGCGATTCAAAACTGCGAGTTGAATTGCGGCGAGTCGAACGAATGAGAAAAGAACGAAATTTATGACGGTCTTAAAATGCCTATCTTGCATAACATTAAAACTTTCTTTGTCATTCATTCATCAAGTAATTTCATAATTTATTAATATCAGCTGACCTCAAACATCTAAAAAAAAAATATTTACTTATTGGGTTGTGTAATTATTTAAGGGAAAAGCGTCTTATTTTATTATTAGAGTATATTAACTGCTTATAAAAATATTTTTATTAAATTGTTTAAAAATCACCAAAATTTATTTTTTCATGTCGCGGTACAAAAGCTAAAAATCCAAGTATTGTGATAAATGTGATGAAATTTTGAAAAAAGAATGATTAAAATTGAATTGAACTTATTTTGAAATGCATTAAATATTATTAAAATTGTTCCAGTTGAAGACGTGACATACATCGCTGATGGCTGTATTTGGAAAGGATTGTACTATTCGAATAATTCAACGTGGTTGAGCGATTGCAACACTTGCATGTGCGACGATGCTCAAGTTAGGTGTACTAGAGTTTGGTGTGGACTTGGTAATTGCCTCTCACCTTCCGGACCGAATTCCGTTATTTGTGAAGCCAATCAGGTAAATATATTATCCGATAGTTCAATGTAACCTCACAAAACAAGATATCCATTGTAGAATCCTACATAACCTCAACTATCATGTAATTTTATGTTTGTAAAGTTGACGTTTTATCTGGTTTATTTCCAAAATAAGTACTTTTATAACTAAAATAAATATACAACTTCAAAAAACTGCATTTTGTGTACTTATTGTTAATTAGAATTGTATAAATATAGAATTAAATATGAAATATTGAGGTTATGTTGTGCAGAAATTGTTATTCATGTAATAGAACAAATGCAATCGATTTTTTTCACTGTTTTAAGATAGAAATCAAAGTCATGACCTATCGTAATATGATCAAAATTTGATCCACCGCACTATAAATATCACATTTATTTTTTGTTTCTGTGATAAATTTATTCCATGCTTAAAATTACCAGGTGTGTCTTCGTTCGCCGAGCGAATCTTGCTTAACGCCCGGCTGTGCTCCATGGGGCGAATGTCGAGACATTGATAGCGGCAGACGTGTTGGCCAGAGGTCACTACCTGCTCCGCCATCTTGTTGGCCTAATCAAGCGACTTTGTCTAATTGGTGTGCTCGACTCACATTGCTACTCGATAGGACAAAACTACCAACCGGACTAACAACTGAAAAATTGTGTATTTCGTTAAGAAAATTGCTAGCGTCTCATCAGGCTTCACAAAGACTACAGGATAATCTAGTTCTGTTGTGCGATTTGAAACAAGGATACAATGATACAATCGAAGTCACTTTGGTAAGTATTTCTTTATTGTAACAATCTTTTTTAGCCAATACCGAACGATATCGAAGCACCTCAAATGTGTATGAAGTATCCTTTTTTACTTACCGATCATTCCCAATTTATCATCGCCGATATTATATATTAAAAAACTCAGGTCGCAGTGCCAAAACCCTGCCGACAATATAGTGTATTTGCTAATACAGGCCTTGTGGCTTTAATACGTGAACTTAAGTTTGTTTTTGGACAAAATAAAAAAATTAACCCCTTAATACATCCCTTAAAATTATATTTTTTTTTCTTTATTTCAATATTATTATCAATGCAGCCTCTGTACCAAATTAAATACACCCTTCAGTAAGTAAATCACTATCCGCAAACTAGTGTTTTCATAAAATTTGTAAGTCCGGTTCTGTCGAGCCGATTTTATTAAAATTTTAGCAGCACATTTTGATCTTTACTAAAAGGTTAAATTTCAATTTTGAAACAATGCTGAGAATTTTTTCGCTATTTTTGGGCCCAAAAACATTTTTCTACCCCAAAAAACCACCCTTAAAATGGTCCGATTGGGCCCATTTTAAATAGGCTTCGTGCGGTGATGGATTCCAACGTACCTACCAAATTTCGTCAAAATCAATTAACTCTTTCGAAAGTTATAGCCCGTACACACACACACACACACATATATATAAACATTTCCAAAAATGGTGCCAAATTGTTCAGGAGGCTATGAAACGTCGAGAAATTTTGGTCCGACCTCTAGGTCCCGCCATCCGACCGACGCCAATAGTGTATGTGCCATATGGCAAATACACTAAAAAGCATTCCGTATACTTCTATACATTTCAGGTGTCCCGGTACTGGCGACGACATATCAGTGTCGTGTCGACCAGTGGTGCAAAAAAAATCGCATTGATTAATATAATTTGTTTTTGTTACAGTCGTCTTCAAACGGTCAAGTCGAAAACAAAGCTGTTTTAGACGGAATAAAATATCTGGCCGAAGCAATAAGTCGTAAACAAACGAATCTCGCAGCGTTATCTTCAATAGTCGAGGTCAAAGTGGAAACTGTTCTAGTGAGTGAAGAAAAACAAAACAACGGCTATATGATAGCTTTGATTTGTATTGTTTTAATACTATGCGCTATCCTTTGCGGTGGTCTTTTCTTTTGGAATCAAAATCGGCGCAGTCGGAGTCTCAGCGGCGTGAACTTATCCGGTTCGTCGAACGATCCATGTCACCGACACCACGACGACGAGAAATCAAACAATTTGCAAAACGAGGAAAACTTACGCCGATACGCGAATCCTTTGAAAGACGAAGGCAGCAGTTTGGGCGGCAGCATGGGCAGTTTAAGGGTGGTCAATTCTCCGAGTGGATCTTGCGGTTTGACGACAAAAACGAGTAGTTCAGCCGGTAGCTTAGATTTACAGTTGGCTAAAGTGAGTGTCGTCCGGCCGATGAGCGCGATGCTACCCGGCGATTCGAGTACGGAAATGCTCGAAATGATATCGGAAGCCGATAATACGCATGTCAAAATGGTAATGGCCGGTCCGAGCAACGATTTAGCATTTAATCCGGCTCATAGGAAGAGCCAGATATTATTGTATAAGGCGCAGAACGCCGATGTTAGAAAAAACACGGCGACCGCTTTCGATGACGCTAATAAAGACTTTGCCAAACGAGCCATTAATATGAATGTTTTACCTAATCAGAGGACTACTGTTGTAGATAGTGGTGGTGACAATTTAACAATATTGATGGGTGTTCCATAGTCTAATGCTATATTTTATTTAATAGTGAGTGTTGTGAGTAAAAACTTTTATGTGTAATTTGTATTAATTTAATATCTAAATGACATTCTGTCGTCAACAGCAGTTTAAATGTAAGTGATCGAAAAATCTTTACGTATGAGATTTTTATACTAAAAACCAAATCTATTCGAAATCACCAGATCTGGTTACTTTGGTTACTGTTTTGTTGTTATTGTTACAACAAAACAGTTGAAAAAGTAACCGGATCTATTGATTTCAAATAGATTTGGTTTTTAGTATACTTATTTATTTGTTGTTTTCACCTCTATAATGGCGGTCCTAAAATAAGTCTTATCAATAAGCTCATAGCAAATATAAACAAGAATAATGTCATTTAATTAATTTAGCAGCATTATTTGTTCAAAATTGATAATACATTTATGTTGCAAAATTAATTAAAAAATTCTTTACTCTGATTTATATTTTCTTTGAGCTGCATTTGTTTCAAATAACTTATAAATTTTTGCGTCAAGCGTCTATAATATTTAACCTTGTTTTTAAAGTAAAAACCCACATAAAATTAATAAAAAACAGAATTCAGAATTAAGGTTAAATTAGATGTCCAAGATGGCTTCCACGTACAACTAGCGCCGCCACTAAAGAGGTAATAGAAACAGAATTTGTACCTACCTACAAAATATAGCTGGGAAGTGCTCAGACCTAAATAGCAGTATTTATAAAAAATATTATTTTCTTTTCATCACAATTTTATTCTCATAAGAATTGACAGGAAGTATTTTTGATCACAAAACTGTTTATAAGAAATCAACTGAATTGATCTCGCCAGTCATCATTCATAAATAATTTAAATAAAGACATGTTGAAACGGACTATGTTGTCAACAAAAAGTGTAATATATTAAATTTTTATAAAAAAACAAACAAAACTAGCGCACTAACGAGTTTGTTTGTTTTAAAGTGTGATATTATAATTAAAAAATGATAATAACTTGCGATAAATAATTTTATTTTATAAATATATATATTATATATTGCAATATATAGATAATGGGATTTTTTAAATGTAAATTAACAATAATCTCTCGGTGTTTACTTATCAGTTCTTCTGCATGGGAAAGACAATTTTCAAATATGTGATACATTTTTAGAGTGTTGGGTCTCCAAGTCACTATATGAATATTATGAAGTATTAGAAATACCTTGTATTATGTCCATCTTGTGACTTCTTGTGATTTAACACGACGCGTTTCAGCAACGAGTTGCCATCTTCAGGTGTGGTTAATTATTTTTTAAAAAACACACATTGAGTATTCGTAATCATCATAATATTATATAGTGTTACGAATACTCAATGTGTGTTTTTAAAAAAATAATTAACCACACTTGAAGATGGCAACTCGTTGCTGAAACGCGTCGTGTTAAATCACAAGAAGTCACAAGACGGACATAATACAAGGTATTTCTAATACTTCATAATATTCAAATATGTCTTCGATAACAAATAGGAGCGCACCGAGGACTTAAAAAAACCGAGTTGATCAAATTTAAAAGTCGAGTAGTCGGTACTCTGCCGAGTAATTTTATACTGTGTATTGTTGCCACTAGTTGATAGATGGCACCGTTTACAGCTTATAATTACAGTGACTTTATAGAGACAGTGGCGCCAATAGACTGTCAATTCAAATTTCGACACAACATGGCGGCGTTGTTTACCACGTTGCTATGACATTGCCTGAGTTTTTCGAAAAATTCACGCAATGTCATAGCAACGTGGTAAACAACGCCGCCATGTTGTGTCGAAATTTGAATTGACAGTCTATTGTCGCCACTGTCTCTATAAAGTCGTACTTATAATAACGCTTATCGTTAATAGACTTGGATTTATTAATTAAGTCATTATAAAAAATTAATTTATGAAACGTGTTCATGTTTTTCATTTCGACATTTTTAAAAATTTCAATTTTTTGGGGATTTGTTGAATTACTCGGTAAAACAGCCGAGTCCCCAGTGTGCCCCTGGTAACAAATTTAGGAATTTGAGAATTAACTATGTACATGGCAACATTGTAGTAGACTCGGTAAATTAGTAAAGAAAAGAGTTGACTTGGCACTCCATGTAAATTTGTTTCTAGGTATTTTAAATTTAGATATCGGTGCCAGTTTTAGAAAATGTAAAAATAAGTATTCGCTTTCAAATTATTTACTCTTAATGAACATAATATTCAAAAATGTGTAAATCCGGATATACCTACAGTACTTAATTTCTCGTTACTGTAAACCCTTCAATTTATTTCTTCCATTTCCCTACTGTGCACATACCTTATAGTCGGGACCATGTTGGGATCTTTGGAATGCCAGTCAGACTTTGTCTGAGATGTCATTGTTTATAGTTTTTTAACCTCAATTCACAGATTTTGTTTTGAAAACTAGTAAAATAAATCATTTTACATTTTTAATTTTAATATTGGATTAAAAAAATACTTTTTGAATATAGACCTAGATAATTCCGACAAAAAAATAAACATTCCTTCTTTAATTACATATTTGTAATTTGATTGTAAAAATTTTAATTTTTCAAAGACTAAATTTTTTAAGTATAAATCAAGTAAATGAAAACGGTTTTCGCATTCCTTTGTTTTAACAACTGAACAGCAAGGCTTATCTGATATTATTGTTTAACGATTACCAATTTGTTGTTCAGCATCGATTATTATCGTTTAATTCTTATAAATTTTAGGCCCGTTACACACTTACATGTCGTAAGTAAATGCCATTAAAAACCGCGCATTTGTCGATGTTCATTATGAAAAATTTGTACAGTGTTACCGTCGCACGTGTACGCGCTGACATCTGTCAATGGACAAATTCATTCGTGTACTCATTGTTGAATGCGCAGTTTTAATTGAGGTACTTGTCTTAATTAGGATGGACACTGCCAAACTTGACCGTTAGGAGTGCCACTTACATAACCACCTCGATCTGTGGGCAGTTCATAGTAGTGTGTACAGAATAAGTTTATTTAAAATAATAAATCATTGACAATGCCGTAGTGCTGTATTTACCAATGTTCAAATCATAAAGGTTTTGTATTTCCAAAGGATCCGGAACAGAAGGCCGAAGGGAAAAAACTTGATCTCCCGCATTTTTCTATCTCCATCTATGGTATGTACTTATAGACGCTAATGACCTCAGTTGTCGAACGTCTATAATCTACAATCTCTCGCATCTATGGCGAACGAAAAATTTATGAAAGCCAATATTTAAGGCGCGTTTTATTTTACTTTAGTTCATCGACTGAATTCGTATCGAAGAACGCGCCTTTAGAGACCGGATAGTGGTGTCCTTGAATTAACTTTATTATTAACTAATTTTTCGTCTCAGTTTTAGAATGACCAATAACTATTATTGTGCCTTCTTTATGCCCTCCTCTCCAAAATTTCGTGTACACACATTTATAGGTATATACATGTGCATAATATATACTAGACCCCCCTCCGGAATTAGTCCTGGTTATGGCCCTGTAATAACTGAGAGATTATTATTAATCTTTATGTGTAAATGTTTCTTTTTTTACTTTTCGAGTACTTTGTTTATAAGTGAGATATTTTTTTATTTTTACAATATTTATTTAATATTATTGTTCCTGGTAACGTTTTTTCTTAAAATGGAGGTACTTTGCAAGTAAAAACTATCCTCTTTTTTAAGTCGTACCTATAATTTTATATGTCAATATTTTCAAAATACAACAGCAAATATTTTTGTAAATATGTAAATAGTTAATACAGAACCAGTATTGATAAATAATTAAGAAACAATTAAAGTATTAACAACTTAATAAGTAGTAATGGCACTTTTCCAACTTTTTCAAAATGTAGTCAAAATAACTGTAATAATAATCTTTGATTAACTGAAACTAGATGTGAAATGGATTTTAAATAAAACATTTCTTAGTGAATATTTACATCACGATATATAGAAGCACCAGCAGACTCACTCTGATGACCTTGAGTCACAGTCAGTCAATTCTTAATAGCGTTTTCAGCTGGTTAAAGAAGGCCGCACTAATGTAAACTTTCATCAAGAAGCGTGTTCGACTGGTCAGTGTAGAGAGCAATGCTACAGTATCGTGTTCGGCTGGGCATCGGTGTGATGCTTGTGTGACCTTCACTGTCGCAGGAAGGTTGTGTAAAAAAAGTGTAACATGACCGCAGTAATGGCAGAGTAATGGCTTACACGAAGAGTGTGTACACCACTCACCACTGACACTGTGCTAGTGTTACACTTGTGCAAAACTACGCGCCATTAGTGTTAAAAAGTGCTTACCAGCTGAAAACGCTATAAGACAGTTACACAGCTAAGCGCACGCTATCTTCGCCCTTAATTTTACTACACACATGAGTCTGAACTGGCAGCTGTCCCTGCTAAGAACATGGCGGTCGCTTGCGCAGCATGTATGCGCGAGTTAGATTGTACATTTCAAGTGATTCAGCTGATATTCATTAAGCTGTGATTTACATTATCCTGATAATGTGAATATAAAAAGCGACATTTTTTTTATTTAATTAAAGTAGTAATAATAATTAGTAGTCTATTTTAATTCTGCAATTACTGTTAAAAAATAAAAATAATATTCATAGTACACGAGTAGAATACAGGGTATATAAATTGAAAAATAGATGTCTTTGTAGAAAATTCCTCAGAAGTTATCAAAATTATTAATTCTAAGCAATTGACGCTTATCAAATTTGAAACCGAAATTCTAAATTTTCGATTGTCATTTATTTTAAAAGTTGTCGTTTTTATTGTATAGTATTAGTAGATTGTATGTCTAGATACGTAATGGGGCATATTACGGCGAGTGATGACAGTATGTAAAAACGAGCGATAGCGAGTTTTTACAGTCACACGAGCCATAATACCATTATGTACAAGACATATGGTATTTTTTGCCATACCCACTACAAAATACCGACTTTTTACGTCATTTTCTGACAGTTCATTTGCGTCGCCATCTTTTCTTCTAGTGTGTCGCGAAGTTCGTGCAAGTAAGTAATGACAGGCGCACGCAAGCGTACTCAGGCGTATAGAGCGAATTAACAGAGGTTGCCATGGCAACCGTTATTTTCTGCGCTAATGCAGAAAGTAAACCATTTTCCGCACACCTGCCTGTTAAATGGGTCATTAATGGCCACTATACATACATCGAAAGTAGCTATTTTGTAGTGGGCATGGCGAAAAATATATTATTAAAGGTCAATTTTAAAATTTGTGCTCTCAAGTCAAAATGATGTACGTCAGAATTTCGATAAAGTTAATTACGATTTAAAAAATACTATCAAAAGTACCAAACATATTTTGACTGTGTCACTTTGTCTTGTGGCCACAGACGTGCATTTTAAATTAATTGGAAGTGTCTGTTGCTTGCAGTAAATTATTATATTTTTCTTTGCAATTTGTGCCTTTAAAAGCTGATTTAAATATTTCAGTTATTTTTATTAAAACCAATAATATCGATTTGTCAAAACTGATTTGTTTTTTAGGGACCTTTTCCAGTTACATATTAAATTGCTAAGACAAAATAATGGGATATTTTTTTTTAAGTGAAACTTCTTAACGCACGGCAGACTGTACAGTGAATTGGATTCATTGTAATAAAACATGCTAATGAAAGACCTAGCGTTGTTGACGGATGATGTGTGTTTGATGTATGAATGTGTGTGTTTGCCGTATGGATGGTGTGTGTTTGACGTATGGAAATGTGTGTGTACACACAGTTGACACTTGTTAATGTTTTCTACATGTAAAGACTCATGCGACTAAAAGTTCCACTTCTATAGTGTGTAGTGTAAACTGCACGGGTCAGTTTTTTTTAATATTTTTAAATACATTTTTAATTTATTGATGTTGCACATCTCGGTTTTGGTAAATCGATCAACTTCTGAGCTTTAATGATTAATTATCGCATCAATAGAATTTTAAGTGCCTAATTCTAAATAATTTGTGGAGTACATCAAACAAAATAATCTTAGCATCTATATATGTGGAAAAAAAACAGTAAATTTATGTTTTGTAGCGCTAGCAGGCCCGGATTCAGGATTATGATGCCCCTGAGCAAAAAATCTAGAGAATAAAAATATGTGTGCAGTTTATCATAGCTTAAGACGTTTCGAAATTTGCGACCTTGACGGGTGACAACAGGTCTCAAAACATCAACGATCGACTAAATAGAATTGAATATGAATCAGCTAGAACAACCTTGGGTGCGGTACATCGGCGTCTGCAAATCTGTCGTCTGCCGTTGCGTATCGTCTCCCGTTGCGGTCGCAAATTTCTATCTACCGTGAAGTAATTCTGTTGCATCTATCAATCATCCTTCAGCCACCATAGCTAATTAGATTGTACAAGTGTCGAGAAGGTAATGTAATGAGTAATTTGACATGTATTTTTTTATAATGATATTTATGAGACTTTTAAAATCCGAGGCCTGTTTTCTGTTGTTTCCTGCTGAAAATTCTGCTAGAAATTGCGTTTCTGGTTCAGTCATTTGCAACCGTTTTTGGTTTTACTCCGGCCAGACACGATTATAAACTTTTTCTAAAAACTGTCTTTAGATCTGACTGTCTCTGCTAATATGTCAAATGTACACCAGAATAACTTGGACCGCAACGGTTTGTGCCCGTTTTTATTCAGTAGAATATAACGAATTTTGTTTTTTTATTAGAATGCTTTTATTTTTTTCTCTGTTGTTGTTCGGGAAAGATTTTGTAATCAATATTTCGAGTTTCCGCCACTTCTTGATAAGCTAAAGCTTTGAAATTTTGCATGTGTGTGTAAATCAGGTAACAGTGCGACATAAGCCACACGAAGATAGATAGATTGTAGAATATAGACGCTCAACAGCTGAGGCCACACGAAACGAAGTTTAACCGCAAATATACTGTCGCTAGGGTTTTAGAATAAATTGTGAATTATAGACGCTCGACAACAGAGGTCATTAGCGTCTGTACAAGGGTTTTAGTGTTGTATAAAATAAAATAAAGTCCGTAAAGTGTAGTAATTTACTGAAATGACTCATTCAGTCATTTACTAAGAAATTGGGTTAAAAAATACTTTTCAAAATTTTGATAGTATCGATAATAAACGATGGTTTTATTACTATCGATAATGCCGATTATCAAGTACGAGTAGTTGTCCACCGTATCTTGTAGACAAATTGACATATTTGGAGGCACGTCTGTTTACTGAAAACGTTGTTTTAGAAAATAAACTACCAAAAATGTTTTTGACTGAATTTTCAGCAGGGCAAACTGTAATTAAATATGTAAATTATATGAAATGCAGTAAATACCATGAAGATAATAATAAATAAGCAGATGTTGTTTTATACATGATTGTTTATTTACTGCCAATTGTATATTTTGTATAGGAAATATTATAATTTAAACTTGTGAGATCTTTTAAACACAGAGATGTATGCTAAAAATTATAAATTTTATAGTGTAATATTATTATAATATAAAAGCTTGTGAGATATTTGGTTAAATAAAAACACACAATTAAATTTTTTTGAAGTTTTTCTTATTTTTCCAGTTTTTCTTCTACTCTAAATTTATATCGTACTGACTACATAATAATATGACTGTTTCATTTTACAGTTACTTATACAAAAAGTGGGTGTGTGCTTATGACCACACGACAGAAGTGAAAACTTGATTATTTGCAAAACATACATATACAGCGTGTCCACGAAAGTTCTTTAGAAATGGAATTTTTTTTATTAATTATTGGAGCAAATTTTTTTTTCTGTGGAAAAGTTCTGCTTCGTCCAAAACCTCTAAAACACCAAAGAAAATTTTGGAAGGAGAAACTGTTCTTTGTATGGAGAGAGATGGAGGACATGTTGAATTCTGATTTATAATTCTGAATAAATAATTACTTAGAAGTTAGTTATGTTATAATTTTGAATTAAATTTGATATTGTAACTAATTTTGCGAAAATCTTGAATATCACAGATAATTTTTATTTTTAGTAAAATAAAACTTTTTGATTTTTTTTTTGAAAAAAATTTTCTTTGGTGTTTTAGAGGTTTTGGACGAAGCAGAACTTTTCCACAGAAAAAAATTTTTGCTCTAATAATTAATAAAAAAATTCCATTTGTAAAGAACTTTCGTGGACACGCTGTATATATTATATATATATATATATAGCTCTGCCAGCAAATCCGACAGGGTGAAAGGCGAGTTTCCGGCGCCTCAAAACGGGATCTAGTTGACTAAGGGAAGGTGAACCTTGACAGAAAAACCAACCTGTCTGGGGGTTAAGGAGGCAGCCCCTCCACCAGAATCGGATGCGGCGGGATAATAACCCACCCATCTTAAATTCACTTATTACAGAATATACGTAATAATAAGAACGTAATTCTTGAAACGATGCACTCCTTGTAAGACAGTAAACGTGGTCACCGACCCAAGCGCGCTTGATGTCGAGTGGAGCCGAGTAAACCCGATTCAGCATCACCGACCCAAGCGTGACGGTTCACTTTCATTCACTATTCAGAAAGAGCGCAAAGTGCGCCTAAAGAAGTTTTCAATTCAAAAATTTTAAAAAATGTATTCACAATCGAAAAATTTTAAAAAATGTATTCACATTCGACTGGTCGGCCATCGCAAACAGGCGTATACCTATTTACATAGGGCGGCAAAATTCAACACGAATTTCACAAACACTATTGTCAATGATCGAAAACAATAATAAATATATACAGGGCTTGAGAATGGTCGAGAGTGTAACACGGTGATGTTGTTTACATGGCGTTGCTATGGTTCCTCTGTTACAAGTCCCCAGTTCCCGAGTTCTAACTCGAGAGCTGGTAAAAGTGTCAATTGGATTTTCAATTTATTATTAAAAAATAATGAATTGAAAATATGAATTGGTGCTAGGCCCAAATAACCTTAGCTGTTGGTGGTCTTTAAAACACAATAATAAATATACAAGCAGCGGCAAAATGCCACGCGTTATACAAGAACATTTTTAACGTTTTTTTTTTGACAAAAACTCCTGACTTCCACCAAAATACCCTTTCATTCCTCAGATCAGTAAAATTCTCTGACTTACAGGCTTTCCAAAAAGTCGCTACTCTGATTTTATAACCCGACAGCTTTGACTGTAGCATCGCAAATCTACTTTATTTATCGGTGCTTCTATAGACGCTTATGACCTCAGTTGTCGAGCGTCTATAATCAACACAAATAAATAAAATGGTAACTTTATAAACGTAAGCTTTTTAACGAAATTTCGACTTCGATATACAGTTTATAGGATACCTAGGCCAAATTAAGCATTTTCATATTTTTTGTCAATTTGTCAGTTTCTTTATTAATACTGAACCCATAATGTGATCGGACTTTTACTATTGTGTTTGCATATCACAGCGCTTATACTAAAGGAGGCTAAGAAGTACTAAGTTGCCAATAAAACGATATTAACCAGAATCTGTTCTCTGATATTAACGCGAGTGAAGCCACGGGTAGAGATTATATTCTAAGATAGGCAGGGCCGTAGCTAGGGGGGGCATTAAGGGGCAATGCCCTACCTTAAAACATCCAGTGCCCTACTTTAAGGAATTATAAATAAGCCGCAAAGACTGTCACGACAGAATGACAGACTTGATCTATCTGACATTTGGTTCAATGAAGTTCTTCGGAAATTTGATAACATGGCAAGTTCTGTATTTTTTTTTTATTAAATTGTCATTCACCGTTTTTTTTCTTTTCTAATTTGATATCACCAGATGAGGTGGGCAATCCAATTAATAAATTGTAGTCTTTTGCTTCAGCCCTACTTTAAACTTTCAGTGCCCTATCTTGAATTCAGCTCTAGCTACGGCCCTGAAGATAGGTTCTATAATAATTAACTTTTAAATACCTACTTAATATTAAAATTTTCGACTGATTTTGGTATCAATCCTATAAAGTATAAACTATTGGCATTTAAATTACAAAATTTACAAAAAATATCACAATTCAACGAAAAATATTAAACAATACTACAAACAAAAATAAATATTTGGAAAATTCATTAGTATAAATCTGATCGCCCGTCTGAATCGAATAAAATCTTAAGTCCTTATAATCCAAGGTTATTAGAGTACAGGTTGCCTCATTCCATCTGACCAATCAGCGTAAGCGCGGGAATGACGTCAGCTAGAATTTAGTTTAAATCAAGTACAAAAATTGTTGAAGATTATGCTTATTTATATTAGGTGCTTCGTGCAGATTTTTTCTTAAAATTTGGCAGAAGACATTAAATAGAAGAATAGATGTTAAAAAATAGGATAATTTTTATTTTGATTACAAAATTTAGGTTTTAATATCTATAATATAAACAAACAAAAAATTAAATAATGCTCAAGAAATGGCAGATCTTGTTAATTACCTATTTTTTAAATTTAAGAAACGAATAAAATTAACTAACAAATTGATAAATTAATTATTTTATCTTTTATATTCACAAAATATTAAAAATAACCACAAAATACCATAACACTTAGCAGCTATCGCAAAATTGACAATTTATCATATTTTTTTCACTAACAGAAGAATCATGTTTCTATTAGGTATTGAAAAAACATATCACACTACCATGGTTACTGTGATTTTTATTTCCAAAAATTAGCAGCGTCCATCGTCTGATCTTTTCTATTGAAGTGAGCAAGCATGGTATATTCTGAGTGACGTCATCCCTCCCACTACTATCTATCGGAATGAGGCAACCTATACTCTACTAACCTTGCTTATAATCATTGTCTAAGTTCAAAGTCTTCTTGATTCGAACTAATTTATGTTAATTTTGACATCAAGGAATTGACCGATTCTTAGTGATCTGTTCGAGTTTTTAGCATTTGTGAAAAATCGATAATTTTTCCTTAGTACTTACACCAAGGTACGAATCCACGATGACAAACACACTGGTACAGATAATTTCTCTCTTTTTAAGGGACAAACACGTTATAGAGTGAGATCCCAGTCACCCCAGACTTACGTGATTTTAGGAAAGATAAAATTTTTAGGATTGCTAGTATAACATAAACTTAGAAAGGAATGGATACTCGCTAAGCTGAAAGCGGGGCCGTTTTACAGGTAGCAGGTATCAAAGGTGGAAAAAAATCATGCCAACTTACGTCATTTTAGGAAGGCTGAATTTTATATATATTAATAAGTATAATATTTAAAAATATTTCCCAATGAGCCAGACAAATCTGATGGGCCAAACATCCCCCCAGACTCGTTAAAAGTTCCACTATGCGAGGAAGCATATATGCGAGCGTACACAACGAAGCAGTGAGTGTAGCAGATATAAGCGCCGTTACAAGAGCTGGTAGATACAAGAATGTATCTCACCATTCTTTCAGTGCGCTGACTACTACGACTACTACAATCAACGTGTGACAACTGTCAAATGGCCGTTACAAGTTTCACAATGGATGTGACTAGTTTAATAAATGAAACTTACGTCAAAGTTGGAAGGCTGGTTTTTACATATTTCATATATGATATTGTTATAAACAAACATATACAGTTGCCAGACACTTCCTGTGGGCCATAACTTTTGACAGATACTTTAAAAGTTGTAAAAAAATGTGGCAACTTACGTCATTTTAGGAAGGCTGAATTTTATATATATTTTTAAGTATAATATTTAAAAATATTTCCCAATAAGCCAGACAAATGTGACGGGCCAAACATCCCCCCAGACTCATTAAAAGTTCCACTATGCGAGGAAGCGCGAGAGCATTATTCAAGCGCATAAGTACAAGTGAGATGCACTCTGACGCGTGAATATCTCTCTCTTACAACTCGTGGCTACTCTGAGTTAGTGTGTTGTTAAAAGTTCCGCTGTTCGAGGAAGCGCGAGAGCATTATTCAAGTCAATTTAAAACCGATCAAGTGCGAGTCGGACTCGCGCATTGAGGGTTCCGTACAATAATAAAAATAAAGAGTTAGGTAGGGGTAAAAAAATCAGATTTGTTTTTAAAAAGTTTTTTTACTTATACGAGTAGGTACTAGGTACCTATTTTATTTTGATCTTTTTTCCGTATCAAAAATTAAAATATATTTTTCAAGTAAAAAAAAATATATTAATAGAATATTTCAAGAATAAAAAATAAAGTGAAAAATTCCAAAATGTTTACATTATATTAAAAAAAATCACGTATCGCCAGTTGGATTTGAATCCGGCTCTTCGTGTTGGCATGCGAATGCGTTACCATTACTCCACGTGTAACAAGGCACAAGCAATTATTTGATACACTTAGTACAGCTCTATGCCTAATTTTCCGTTTCCCATGGGAACTTAAGGACTTAGGATTTTCGTTTAGGTTTTCCTGTAAACTATGCGTGAGGACAAATTATATTTCCTATTTTTAAAATTTAGGGCTCATGAGTTTCGGAGATAAGGGGGGGGGGAGATCGGACAGACAGACAGACAGACAGACACAGACACGAGAGTGATCCTATAAGGGTTCAGTTTTTTCATTCTGAAATACGGAACACTAAAAATTGAAGAAAATGTAAAACAAACTGGGGAGCTTGGGTCTACAATTTGAGAAGCAACAGTGGCGTAACTACAAGGTGGCAGGACTGGCAAAAAGCCAAGGGCCACTGGCTGCAAGGGGCCCCGCCGCAGCTAACATGCAGCACACCTCTCGACATAAAGGTACATGCAGTACGCAGCTGGGATTCTAGATGGTAGCATGTATGGTACTTAGATGGTGGCTGAAATTATAAGCGCTTATACTTTATAGGTTTGCACAACGAAGCTTTGATACTAGCATTGCTACAAGCTTAAATCGCGTTTGAAATGTCAGATAGCGAAGACGAATATTTGTGTTCTTCTGCTACAAAGTGGTATATTTTAAATACAAATTTGGGTAGGAGCCTATCATGTCCACCCTATTAATAGAAAACGCTCTAAATATGGCGTATTCCATCATTTATACCAAGAATTAAAATTTTACCCAAACCGATTTTTTGAATATTTACGTATGGAACCTAATACTTCTGAATACGTCTTAGAAAAAACTCAAAACAAATTAAATAAAAACTGGCAAAATTTCATTTATTAAACTAGTCACATCCATTGTGAAACTTGTAACGGCCATTTGACAGTTGTCACACGTTGATTGTAGTAGACGTAGTAGTCAGCGCACTGAAAGAATGGTGAGATACATTCTTGTATCTACCAGCTCTTGTAACGGCGCTTATATCTGCTACACTCACTGCTTCGTTGTGTACGCTCGCATATTATGCTTCTTCGCATAGTGGAACTTTTAACGAGTCTGGGGGGATGTTTGGCCCATCAGATTGGTCTGGCTCATTGGGAAATATTTTTAAATATTATACTTATTAATATATATAAAATTCAGCCTTCCTAAAATGACGTAAGTTGGCATGATTTTTTTCCACCTTTGATACCTGCTACCTGTAAAACGGCCCCGCTTTCAGCTTAGCGACTATCCATTCCTTACTAAGTTTCCGTTATACTAGCAATCCTAAAAATTTCATCTTTCCTAAAATCACGTAAGTCTGGGGTGACTGGGATCTTGGACTATTAGGGGATT
Organism: Mongoloraphidia duomilia; assembly: GCA_039654895.1. NCBI lineage: Eukaryota > Metazoa > Arthropoda > Insecta > Raphidioptera > Raphidiidae > Mongoloraphidia > Mongoloraphidia duomilia. Next base: position 8,535,641 of record CM077523.1, read on the forward strand.
TTAAAAATAATTAATTTTATTCAAATAACAGTATTTTTCGATGGAAATGTGTTTTTATGCATTTATTTTTAAGACAAGTTTTTTAAAATTTGTTAACAGGGGACCAGAAAGACATATCGGTATAGTTGATTTGTTAGTCACGAATGAAATACTTCTGAATCAAGGCTCTGCCGATGTTTTTAACATAGTCTGGAGGCTCTTATTAGACTACCAAAATATAGGCTGTTATGCAATTTCTTAACGCTATTTATACGGAATGGTTCAAAGAGAGATTGTTAGTTCGTATTAATATTATACAGGGTGCTAAATCGTTTTGCGGGTAATAGGGATTTAACCCGTAAAATCGAACTTTAACGATTTCCTGCTTCCCTAATTGTTTTAGGAAAAATATCTTCGAATAAAAGTTTTAGAACATAGAGTTCTGCATCTAAATCATTAAACAAAATTAATTTTGCATGCTTTGTAACGGCAGAAATTTGATATGAAAATGTCAAAATTACTTCAAAAACAGATAAGTAGCGATAGCCATGGAACTTGAACAAAATGATGACGTTTTAGCTGTCAGAATAATTTCTAATCATTTTATAACTTAAAAGTAAATGAAATCACAAAACATCCATGAGCGGAGGTGGGATTCGAACCCACGACAGTGTGATCCAAAGGCCTGCTACGCTAACCGTTACACCACCTGTCCTCCGACAATCGATCTAGAACCTAGATCACTAAGAATCGACCAGATCATATAAAATCGATCAGATCTAGTCGATTCTTGTGATCTGTTCGAGTTTTTATCATTTGTGAAAAATCGATAATTTTCCAGTAGTAGATTAGATTAGATTAGATTAGATTTACACGGGGTGATAAGACATTAGATATCTCACAATCACTGCGACCTATAAGATCTTTTGTGAGTCCCCTAATAGTTTATTCCCAGTCGGGTAAAATGCTTTTTATGAACCTTATAACCTTTCTGGGGGCTTCTCTCCATATGTCTTCAGGCTTTAGAAAAGGCCTGTTAAGATGTTGCAGCCTTTTGGAGAACACTGCTTCACATTCACATAGAATGTGTTCGGCAGTTTCTTTTGCTTCTTTACAGAAGCGACAGTTGTCATCCTGAACTTTACCCATTTTTGAGAGATGGTATCTCAAAGGGCAGTGGCCTGTGAGGAGTCCTGTCATTATTCTCAGTTCTGCTTTGCTGAGAATAAGGAGTTCTTTGGTCCTTGTGGTGCTATGCGAGATAAATCTCTTTGATTGTTTCAGTCCTGGAGTGGACTTCCAACGAGAGATTTTCTTTTCTTTCTCCCATTTGCGAACCTCTAGTTTGATGTGGCTTTTAGTATAGCCACAGAAAGGTTCTGGGCCTATAAAGGTTTTAGTTCCTCCTTCTTTAGCGAGGGAGTCTGCTATTTCATTGCCTTCGATGCCTGTATGCCCTGGAACCCACATTAGGGTTACTCTGTTGTATACACCCAGTTTATCAACAGTATCTAGGCATTCCCAGACCAGTCTTGACTCAATTTTGTGTGAACATAGAGCCATAATAGCTGCTCTGCTATCCGATAGGATGAATATTTTTGCGTTTCTGTAGCCTTTATCCAGACAATTCAGAGCGCAAAGTTGTATGGCATATATTTCTGCCTGGAATACAGTGGCTTTGGAGCCCATGGGAGCTGATATCCTTGTTTTAGGACCAAAAACACCTGCTCCTACTCTATTGTCCATCTTGGATCCGTCTGTATAATATATCAGTGATCCTCTGGGGAATTTTATTTCATCTTCTTTCCAGAATTTGCGAATTTCTATAGTAGCATTGAACCTTCTGTCAAATTTGAATCTGACATCCATCAGATCCACTACTGTACAGGTCATTAGATTAAGATTTCTAAGAATACTTAGGTGGCCTGTTAAGTCTCCAGACTTAAAGTTTTTTGTCCGTTGCAACTGAGTTGCAAAAACTGCTGCTTCTTTTTCCAAATAGAGCGGGAGGGGCGGCAGATCAAGTATCACCTCCAAGGCAGCAGTAGGACATGTGCTGGAAGCACTTCCAGTAGTAACTTACAGCAAAGTACGAATCCACTTTGATGAACCCACTGGTGTCTAGTTCATGACAAATAATTTCTCTCTTTTTAAGGGGTGAATATGTCTTGCGATTTTTAAAATAATTATTTTTATTTTTATTCAAATAAAATTTTTTTCGATGGAAATGAGTTTTGCTTTGAAATATTTTTAACTTTTAAGACAAGTTTTTTTAAAATTTGTTAGCCGGGGACCAGAAAGACAGATCGGTATTGCTAATTTGTTAGTCACGAATGAACTACTTCTGAATCAAGGCTCTGCCGATGTTTATAACATAGTCTGAAGGCTCTACTTGGACTACTAAAATATAGACTGTTATGCAATTCCTTATAACAGCTATTTATACGGAATGGTTCAAAGAAAGTTTGTTAGTGCGTGTTAATAATTAATATACATAAACTTTGTCACATTTTATCTATACCTATAACATATATTTATACCCATAAAAATATTCGAATTAGACATTCTGAGAGAAATCAAATAATTGTTTTTAATATTATAATCAGTTCTTTGTTACTACAATCTGCAAAAGACACTCGAGCAAGATTTTGCAAAAGCTGTTATCATTCGATTAAACGAATTGCATTGGATAATCTAATTCATTAATATTCTCTGCGGGAAAGCAGCTGTGAATTTTTCATTCCCTCAATGTTCTAAATCCCACATGTTTTGAAACAGCCTTTAAATAGAGAATTGTGGTTATCAGGAGAGCAGTCTCTTTGAATTCGTATTATGCAATATTTATTATTTTTAAAAGGCGGGGTTTATTATTATAAAATATGAAACCACCGAACAATAAAAGCTTTCTGGCGTTGTCTTGAATGTCGGCTGAGCCTCGATTCAGAAAAATCTCATTGGTGACCAGTAAATCATCAATACCGATTCATCTGTATGTTTCCCGGATACAAAGTTTTTGAAAAATATGAATCCTTTACACATATTCTACAAATCAGTTTAAAACTTGACTACAAAAAGATTTGACTGTTAAAAAAATTGTTTTTATTGGTTTTAAACTGTATTCTAAACACATTAATCTTTATTATTATATCAAATAATATGTTTAAAAAAAAAGGTTTAAAACAATTCCCCGAACTCAAGCGAGGTCACAATTCTAGAATGATCGACCTCGATCATTAAGAATCAACCTCGATCCTTATAAGAATCGACCTCGATCATTAAGAATCGACCTCGATCATTAAGAATCGATCTCGATCATTAAGAATCGACCTCGGTCATTAAGAATCGACCTCGATCATAAAGAATCGACATCGATTGACCTCGATCATAAAGAATCGACATCGATTGACCTCGATCATTTAGAATCGATCTCGATCATTAAGAATCGATTCTTAATGATCGAGGTAGATTCTTAATGATTGAGATCGATTCTTAATGATTGAGGTCAATTCTTACTGATCGAGGTCGATTCTTAATGATCAAGGTCGATTCTTAATGATCGAAGTCGATTCTTAATGATCGAGGTCGATTCTTAATGATCGAGGTCGATTATCCACTTATCGCAGATTTGCGATAAGTGGATATTTTCGAAATTATTGGCACCGGTCGACTTTTGGCGCCTTATATATTCGTACCAAGCAAGCAAAAAAAAATGTTAAACACATGTTTATGATAGAGAAACTCAAAAGCTACAACTTTTGTTATAACCATTTTTCGCCCCCGATTGACTGTTTTGATGTAAAATCGAAAAAACCGTTTCCACCCCCAACAGTGTCATTTTTGAGAATTTATAACTTTTGAATAAGAGATTTCAAAAAATTTTCCCAACAAAAGATGTTGGATACATCCTTCTTAACAATTTTTGTAATAGTAATTTTTCACGTACAAGCAGTATATACCAAGATACATGATTTCATCCCTTAAATTCAAGATACCGGCCACCCTTTGCGGAATCCGAGGGGCGAAACTTGGCTGGAGTGTTCTAGTGGCACCCCCTATCTACCATTAAAATTTCATCAAACTTCTAATTAACGCAATTTGAGACCTATTTTTTCGACTATTTGATTGAACTAATAAATAGTTTAATTTGTTTTAAAAAAAATTAAAATTCTGACTCATTCCACTCTCTATAATGTCTGGATCTGTTTTTTTAAATTTGTTAACCGGGGACCAGAAAGACATATCGGTATTGCTGATTTGTTAGTCACGAACTGATTCTGAATACTTCTGAATCAAGGCTCCGCCGATGTTTATAACATTACTTGAAGGCTCTTATTAGACTACCAAAATATAGATTGTTATGCAATTCCTTAACGCTATTTATACGGAATGGTTCAAAGAAAGTTTGTTAGTGCGTGTTAATAATTATTATTCATAGACATTGTCACATTTTATCTATATAACATATATATTTTATACCTCTAAAAATATTCGAATTAGACATTCTGAGAGAAATCAACTTGGTAATTGTTTTTAATATTATAATCAGTTCTTTGCTACTACAATCTGCAAAAGACACTCGAGCAAGATTTTGCAAAAGCTCTGTTATCATTCGATAAAACGAATTGCATTAGATAATCTAATTCATTAATATTCTCTGCGGGAAAGCAGCTGTGAATTTTTCATTCCCTCAATTTTCTAAAACCCACATGTTTTGAAACAGCCTTTAAATAGAGAATTGTGGTTATCAGGAGAGCAGTCTCTTTGAATTCGTATTATGCAATATTTATTATTTTCTAAAGGCGGGGTTTATTATTATAAAATAAAACCACCGAACAATAAAAGCTTTCTGGCGTTGTCTTGAATGTCGGCTGAGCCTCGATTCAGAAATATTTCATTGGTGACCAGCAAATCATCAATACCGATTCATCTGTATGTTTCCCGGATACCAAGTTTTTGAAAAATATGAATCCTTTGCACATGTTCTACAAATCAGTTTAAAACTTGATTACGAAAAGACTGTTAAAAAAATTGTTTTTTATTGGTTTTAAACTGTATTCTAAGCACATATTTATCTTTATTATTATATCAAATATGTTTAAAACAAGCCGTGAGGTGGGTCGTTTATTAGGACTAAAGTGCGACCCTTGAGGTCCACACGACGAACTTCCCAGTTTGGTAAATATTTAATAATAATAATTAAATTAGATATTACACAGAAAAAATAATCATTTTAATCATTAAAACATAATTATTATTTATTTTTAACAATAATTAAAAAAAAAAAAAAAAAAACGGCTGAACCGATTTTTATAAAATTTATGTCGGATCAAAATGACGTTAACACGCCTCGATCGACACCCTTACGAAGCCGATATAATTTTTTATTCGCGAGATATTGTATAAAATCTACTTTTTTGGAGGTTATTTGGTTAAGAAAAAAGAACGGCTGAACCGATTTTGAAAAAATTTCTTTCAGATCATATTTACGTTAATACGCGTCGATTGGCACCTCAACGTAGTCGATATCATTTTTCATTCTCGAGATTTCGTCTTAGAAAGAAATGGACACATACGTACGTACGTACGTACGTACACACACACACACACACACACATACATACACACACACAGACATCTTTCTAAAAGTAGTGTAAAAATAGTGTAGTGACCTTGAAATATAAAAATTTTTTTTCCTTTTTGATTTCGATTTTCGGACCCATTACAATAACTTCCAATGGGAAGTTAAAAATGGTTTAAATCAATTCCCCGGACTCAAGCGAGGTCGATTCATATTGATCATTAAGAATCGACCATATTGATCACTAAGAATCGATCATATTGATCACTAATACTCGACCATATTGATCACTAAGAATCGACCATATTGATCACTAAAAATCGACCATATTGATCACTAAGAATCGACCATATTGATCACTAAGAATCGACCATATTGATCACTAAAAATCGACCATATTGATCACTAAAAATCGACTAAGACGTCTGGAACAAGTGGAAGTAATGATATGAGGTCGTTCTTTTTTTCAACTGAAATTTGAATCGGGTTGTCTGTTATGGGCCGGACACAGAGACAGATTATCCCTAAGGCAAACTAGGCACGCGCCTAGGGGCACGAGGTTACAAGGGGGCGCGCGCACGTAAGTTTTTAAACCAAGAAAATAATTAACATAAAATTAACATATAAAAGATTAGTTATTTCTATAGAGATGTACAGCTTCCGAAGCGTGCTCCGCCTTCTTGATTATTCCTACATCGCCTGATTTCATAATAGAAGTTGGTAAGATACAACTACTGAACCGATTGTGATGAAACTTGGTATGTAGACAGCTGGAGATCTAGATTTACATATTTTATACCGAAATTTCCACGGGATGGGGCATCACGCGGGTGAAACCGCGGGGCGCAGCTAATTTTTATATAAGTACTAGTTAAAATTTATAATATATGGCCGCTAGAGGGGCGCCGATGAGGTGCTTGCCCAGGGCGCTCTCGACATTTAATCCGCCTAGGTAGGTAGAAAAGAACTTGTTTATATATTTAAGTGAAAAGGACCATCTTAAGTTTGAATTAAATTAATAAATAGCGTTACGATACCCCAAGATTATTTTTAGAGGAACAATTTATTTATATTTTTAACTGACAATGGAATGCAATTATAACGAATCAGTTAACATCGAACAAATTCATGCTTTTCAAAAACTTTGTATCAGGAAACATGCAGATGAATCGGTATTGATCATTTGCTTGTCACCAATCAAATATTTCTGAATCGAGGCACAGCCGACATTCAAGACAACGCCAGAAGGCTTTCATTGTACAGTTGATTCATTTAATAATAAACCCCGCCTTCAGAAAATAATAAAAATTGTATAATATAAATTTTAAAAGACTGCTCTCCTGATAACAACATTTGACTATTTAAAGGCTGTTTCAAAACATTTGGGATTTTGAACATTGAAAAAATGAAAAACTTCATAACTTATTTCCAGCAGAGTATATTAGTGAATTAGATCACTTAATCCGGTTAATTTGATTTTAATCCAGATAATTACTACAGCAGTTGCAAAATCTTACTTCAGTGTCTTTTTCAAATTGTAGTAATAAAGAGCTGATTATAATATTAAAATAATTTTTACATGTATAAACATTAATGGTTGTTTTCATAAAAATACGTGTTATTTATAAATTAATTGCGATTGGAAGAAAATTTCTATGTATAATATTAACACAAATAATCTCTCTTTGAAACATTGCGTATATAAATAGCTGTTAGGGATTACATAACAGTCTATATTTTTGCAATCTAGTAAGAGCTTTCAGGCGATATTATAAACATCGGTAGAGCCTTGATTCAGAAGTACTGCATTCGTGACTAATAAAACAGCAATCCCCATTCGTCTTTCTGCTACCCGGTTAACAAATTTTAAAAATCTTGTTCTAAAATATTTCAATAAAAACACATTTCCATCGAAAGATAAAAATAAATTTTAAATCGATTTTTGACAAATAGGTAAACCAAAAATTAAGAAACATTCTTTGTGATCTAGGTCGATTCTTGGTGATCTAAGTCGATTCTCAGTGACCTGGATCATTAAAAATCGACCAGATCACTAAGAATCAACAAACAAGGTCGACTCTTATGCTCGATTGCACAATTAATGCGTTGTCAAAAATTTGATTTGACAATGATCTTAGATTGTGACTACACATATTTCTCCATAAGAAAAGCATTGTAGAATTTTAATTCGATCCTGATCGAAAAATAATTGATTGATTGAAACGATATTTTTTTTAAACTGTGTATATAAGTCTTTAATATAATTTTTTGTCCAATTTACACTTCAAAACAACATTTTTCTATGCATTTTTATGAAAATTTAGCTTGAAAAACGATGTTTTTCAATGTAGATTTATCATTTGTTTTTGTGTGAGTACAATCTAATGTTCTACATGACAGGGAGTTTCCCAACGACATTAGACTGCTCCTGCATGTATAAAAAACTAATTATATTGTAATGAATCTAGGCAGGCTGACTGCAGCCTTGATTCGTTGGCTTAAAATGGATCACGCAGCCTTGAGCGCGAAGAAATATTCTGGGTGGCAACAATAGAAAAACCGCCACCATGGATGTAAAATGAACAGGAAAGTTTATATAAGCAAGAGCAAGAATGAAACACCAGAGTCACGTACACATTCTCAACGAGAGCAGACGTGAAAAGTGCAACAAGAAATAAATATACCACCAGCGAGTTAAAAGTTCTTCGAGTGACCTAGTGCAAATAATCTCCCAGTACCAAGTGACAAACGGTGTGGAAGATATTTGCGAGAGACAGACGAGATCTTCGAGTGATTAAGTGCAGATAATCTTCTGGTGCAAAGTGACAGACAGTGTGGAAGATATCTGCAGGTGGTAAATAAATACCACCACCATAGACATATAGTGGACCCAGTGAACAATATACGTACCACAGACATATGGTGGACACATAGTGGTCAAGCAGTGGTCAAGTAGTGACGAAGTGTTGGTCAACAAAAACTGACCAACGGAAAATAGACAAAAAGCGAACAGTGAATAAAGTGAGGAACAATAATTGTCCAAAGAATGTAAACGGTTGTCACTGTTGTGAAAGAATAATTAAAATAAAATATTTACCAAAGTTACCAACCAGTTTTGTTACAATATTATCACAATCTAAGGTCCTTGTCAAATCAAATTTTTGACAACACTTTTGTGCAATCGAGCATTAGTGATCTAGATCATTAAGAATCAACCAGATTACTAAGAATCGACCAGATCACTAAGAATCAATAGATAAGGTCGATTCTTAGTGATTTAGTCGATTCTTAGTTATCTAGATCATTAAGAATCAGCCCGGACAGAAAGAGGGGGGTGTGCCGCGTCTTTGGGTACTTAAAGTCTTGAAAATAGACTCACTCTGCAGATTATTTTTAAAGTAGACTACCTACCTATTTGGTTAGTATATCTAATCCATCTTATTTTTAGCCATTTAATAGGTTCATCGTCCGTATCCTTTTTCCGGAAAACTAACAGATCTTTAAGAAGGGAGGCATAATCTACAAAATCTGTTTGTGTCATTTCTATGACATGAAACCGCTGGCTACAGGATCGTATGAGTTGCATCCAATCGTGTAGACGATAAATTTGTCAGTCTTCATTTTTTTTTTTCAATAAGTCCATAGTCTGTATCTACTTCAAGATGATTTTGTCCAGGAATCATAAACTTATGGTCTATAGTTTCAATAGATGTTTGTTGTAATACAAGTTGGAACATAGCACAGACGTGAGAATTTATGATGGGATATTCCCGACTATACGATTAAATTAATTTACTATTATTAACAACCGAACCGATATAGTTTGAACTTGTTGAATTGATTGTCGTCATACTTCCGCTAGAATAAAACACATAAGATGATAATATGTTTCAGTCAATCTCTACAGTTGTAACGAGATAAAACACATAAGCCGACTTAAGTGCCAGTGAACCTCTAAAGTTGTATCGTGATAAAATACATAAGTCGACTTATATGCTTTAGTCAGACGATAAGTTGAACTTTATGGATTATTTTGGTGATATAAAGAAAAACTCAAAAATCTGACATATGTGCTTCAGTCTGCCGACTCTACACATGTCAAGGAATATTTAAAATAATTATGTTTATTTTTATTCAAATAACGATATTTTTTCGATGCAAATTTGTTTGCATTGAAATATTTTTAAGACAAGTTTTTTAAAATTTGTTAACCGGGGATCAGAAAGACATCTCGGTATAGCTGATTTGTTAGTCACGAACTGAATACTTCTGAATCAAGGCTCTGCCGAAGTTTATAACATTACTTGACGGCTTTTATTAGACTACCAAAATATAGATTGTTATGCAATTCCTTAACGCTATTTATACGGAATGGTTCAAAGAAAGTTTGTTAGTGCGTGTTAATAATTATTATACATAGACATTGTCACATTTTATCTATTTAACATATATTTATACCTATAAAAATATTCGAATTAGACATTCTGAGAGAAATCAATTAATTGTTTTTAATATTAAAATCAGTTCTTTGTTACTACAATCTGCAAAAGACACTCGAGCAAGATTTTGCAAAAGCTCTGTTATCATTCGATTAAATCTAATTCATTAATATTCTTTGCGGGAAAGCAGCTGTGAATTTTTCATTCCCTCAATGTTAAATCCCACATGTTTTGAAACAACCTTTAAATAGAGAATTGTGGTTACCAGGAGAGCAGTCTCTTTGAATTCGTATTATGCAATATTTATTATATTCCAAAGGCGGGGTTTATTATTATAAAATATGAAACCACCGAACAATAAAAGCTTTCTGGCGTTGTTTTGAATGTCGGCTGAGCCTCGATTTAGAAATATTTCATTGGTGACCAGTAAATCATCAATACCGATTCATCTGTATGTTTTCCTGATACAAAGTTTTTGAAAAATATGAATCCTTTGCACATATTCTACAAATCAGTTTTAAAACTTGGTCACTAAGAATCGACCAGATCACTAAGATCACTAAAAATCGACCGGATCACTGAAAATCGACCTAGATCACTAAGAATCGACTTTTTTTACTGCCGTAGGAATACGTGTAAATTGTCAAGAGTTCCACATATTTACTTGTATCTATAGTATTTGATTAAGGCACGTTTCATCAAACTGGAAAAATGTCAAGCGTCTAGGAGATACAGACCCCAGAAAATTGCATATCCTGGCACTCACTCATTAAATTATAGGACACTTCTCCGTGCAAACTTTTGGCACACAGGTAAGTGAAAGAGAATCCGGATCCGTTAAAAAAGAAAACTCATTTTCATTTTACAATCTACATTTACTTATCTTATTATTTACATTACAAATTGAAATTAACCCTTCCGATTAACAATTATAAAAATCTTTAGTTATTTTTTTATTACAAAATAATGTTCTAACATTGATTTTTTATTACAATTATAATTTTTATAGTTAATAATTGGAAAATATTTTGTAAAAAATTAATCTATTATAAATAATGTATAAATGTTTGATACTCACTCGGATACTCATATTTTAAAAAATAACATACTCAAATCAAAAATGTATTTACACAATTTTTTATTTTTATTTAAATAATGTAAAATGTATCCAAAAAATCAAAATTTTAAAACATTAAAATAGTTTTGCCTGCTTTAAGCATATATTAATCCAAAATTCATTTTTTGTGGTAGGTACATACACTGGTAATTTTATAGATAATTATCATTTTCAAAAACTGTAGCCCGCCGGCATTAAATGATTTTGCTACAGAATTACAAGCGTGGAACATATTACAATTTACAAATTCAAGATATTTGCACCGATCAATTAAAAAACTTGGAGTAATTATCCGATCATAAACAATAATAGGTACAAAAATAAAATTGAGTTATTTTACAAAAGTCGACAAACGGCACTGTTTTAGAATTTGACTTCATCCCGATTAAAAATTAAGTCAAGTACGTGATTATAGCATTTCGGTATTTGATTTCCTTTTTATGGTTCCGTACCTCAGAATGAAAAAAAAAATGGAACCCTTATAGCAGTGTTTTTCAAAGTGTGGGTCGCGAAGCCTCAGTAAAAAAAACAAAGTTCAAAAAGATATTTTTATTAAGAAAATGTTAATGAAAGGACATTTATTGTAGGCAAACACAAATTAACAAAATTAAAAAAAAATACCCATGAGTCACATTAATGTGAAGTGTGCGCCTGTTTTGCGTTAACCAATTTCACCCATCGCGGTAGGGGGTCCCAAAATATTTTTTCATACTAAGAGGGTCGCACCATGAAAAAGATTGAAAAACACTGCCTTATAGGATCACTTTGTTGTCCGTCTGTCCGTCAAAACTCTTTTTCTCAGGAGCGGTTAGAGGTATCAAGTTTAAATTAATATTAAATACTAAGGTCTATAACCTCTCAATTCTGTAAAAAATTCAAGCTTCTAACTCAATGTGATAAAAAGATAGGATCTTTCAAAAATCGCGTATTTTGATACTGACTCACACATCAAACTCTATAAAGTACTTGCTGTTAACCTAGAACAGGGGTCGGCAACCTTTTGAGACGGAAGAGCCAAAAGTTACAATATACAAAATTTCCCAGTTTTTAAAGAGCCACTAACATTTTTATTTCAATACTATGGTATTTGATTAGGATTAGGTATATAAAAAAAAGTTCTGACTGCAACCGTTGACGACACAGTGCAATAACTAAACAAACAGAACAGTGTTGCCACATTTAAAAAATGTCAGCTGTCCGTATACTCTCTACTCCACCTATTCTCACTGTTCTCTGTTGAGTGTTGTTTAAAGTTTTTTTTGCAGTATAATATTTTTTATGAGTTTTGAAAATAAAATAATATAATTATTAAAATTTTCGCATGGAACTGGAGAGCCGCATGCGGCTCGCGAGCCATAGGTTGCCGACCCCTGACCTAGAACCTTGAAATTTGGTACGAAAGAAGGTCTCATCAGGGGCGGACTAAGCCCCTTGGAGGCCCGGGGCGGCAGAACCAAATGAGGCCTCCGGTCTGCTTAGAAATTGGTGTATTTGTAGTGTAAATTTCGTAAAAAATGATAATATAGATGTAATGACTGACAAAAAAAATCAAATATTTATAATAAACGACCTACCTACGTTTATAATTTGTATACGCCTCCAACTCCAAACTGCCTCTTACTTACTAAACATAATTTGGCCTTGTTTGGGATTTGATTGAGGACTTCTCGAGATTTGGAGGCCCCAAGGATCAGAGGCCCGGGGCGAGCCGCCTCCTTCTTAGTCCGCCACTGGGTCTCATAGCACAAGTAAAGGAGAAAATCCGAAAATCAATAATTTCTAATTCTATGAGGAATTATTACGAGACAAACTCAATTTTTAATAAATTGTTACAACGGTACGGAATCCTCAGGGCGTGAGGTTCTACTCTCATTTATCCGTATTTTTATATAAAAATATATCTACAATTATTTTAAGGATTTTTTAATCCATTATTTTGTATTCATTATTAATTTATTAAATTCAAGATGTTCCACTCCTGTAAATTGTAATCCTGTAGCGAATTTTGATAGAACTACCCTGCTAAAAGTAAAAAAAACTTATCAAAACCATTTTATTAATATTACAATTACATTATTATTATATTTCCAAATACACAAAAAAACGAGGTCACAGGCAAAATAATTTATTTAAAATTGCTTAAATTCAAAACTTCCGTTCGTTCAATTTTCTTACTGCAATTTTGCGTTTGAACTACAGTTGAAAACCGATATTTCTATCTCGTTCTAATCTGCAAATTTTTATATATTATCTATTTCTAGCATAATGGGGTCGTCCCACATTTTTTTTGTTTTTGTTGGAATCTACATTACAAATAGATTATGAAACAATTTTATTGAAAAATTTTCGGAAGCTTTTTCTATAAAAAAAATCCCAAAAGTGTGTATTTTTTAACAGACTGCAAAAAAAGGAGGTGGTTCTCAATTCGGTCGTATTTTTTTTTCTTTTTTTTTCAATTGAATTTTAAATAGTTATGCCGCTACAGAAATGACGTAGATCACATTCATGACAGTAGATCTAGTCAGCCAGTCACATGACTGGCTGACTAGATCTACTGTCATCTGTCAAATTAAAAGCAAACCCCGAAGAAGATAATTTATATACATCACTTTCCATAGATTAGGAAGTGTGACTGGTTTGTTGCAAATTGAATGAAACTAGTTCTGTTCAGTGAAGTGTAAGTTTTATTTTATTTATTTCACGAACTAAAAATTGAAAAGTGCGAACTTCGTTCGGAACATTTGGAAATTCATTCATTAATAATTGGTTTAAGATCTAAGGATTATTGGGTGGGTGAGAGGCAAGCGGCGCCGAAGCGAGAGGAGCGCTAACGCTGATATTAAGCCACGCACAGCACACAGCCGTGTAGTCAATGCGGTATAACATAAATATTTTGTATTCGACTAATCGGGTTACTGGTCCAGCGATTATTCAAACGCAATTTTTCAATTTTTGCTCTTAATAATTAATAATAATAATAATAAAAACTCGGGTCGCAGTGCCAAAACCCTGCCGACAATATAGTGTATTTGCTAATACAGGCATTGTGGCATTATTATGTAAACTTAAGTTTGTTTTTTGATAAAATAAAAAATTTAACCCCTTAATACAGCCCTTAAAATAATTAAATTTTTCTAAATTTCAATATTAGACATGGATTTCATCAATACACCCAATTAAATACACCCTTCCATATCTAAGTAAATCCGTATCAACAAACTAGTGTTTTCATAAAATTTGAAAGTCCGGTCCTGTCGGGCCGATTTTATTAAAATGTTAGCAGCACATTTTAATCTTTACTAAAGAGTTAAATTTCAATTTTGAAACGATTCTGACAAATTTTTCGGTATTTTTGGGCCCAAAAACTTTTTGGAACCCCTAAATACAACCCTGAAAATGGTCCGATCGGGCCCATTTTAAATAGGCTTCTTGCGGTGATGGGTTCCAATGTGTGTACCAAATTTCGTTTCAATCGATTAAGTCTGTCGAGAGTTATCGTGTACACACATATATATATAGATATATATATAAATATATATATATACATACATATATATATAAACATTTTTAAAAATGGTGCCAAAGTGTTCAGGAGGCTATGAAACGTCGAGAAATTTTGGTCCGACCCCTAGGTCCCACCATCCGACCGACGCCAATAGTGTATGTGCCATATGGCAAATACACTAATAATGCGTTTAACGTCCGTTTCTCGACATTATGTCATAACAGACGCCATTCGCACCATTACTATTTTCCATTTTACCACTTCCCGTTGTTTTTCTACAATTTTTAAGCTTCAACTTTTTTTTTTATTAATAGCAATGTGCGAATGGAGGAATTATAGGAAATTAGGATAAGGTAGGCAATTTGGGAGCGGAGTTTGACAGGTAATCAATCGGCCATGGCCTTGAATAAGGAACCATCTCGATATTCATCTGGAATAATTGTGGGAAACCATGGAAAACCTCAAACAAGATGGCCGGTACAGGAATTACCATTTCTCGACGTGAGACAGTAGGAAAAAGTCCTAGCCACATCTGCCCCCGTCGGGATTCGAACCCAGTACCTTTCCAATGCGAGTCTAGTGCTGTACCACTAAGCTACATCGCTTGCTCTTAATAATTAAATAACAAGTAGATACCATCGGTAATACAATTTGACGATTGCCGTCGACGTCCGGTGTGTTGCCCATGCCGTCTCCTGATGCCGCCCCTGTATGCACGGTTCAAAATTATTAAATTTGATACATGGGAGTTGGGACGACCCTATTATTTCAATAAAAAAAATTAACTTTTTAAAACAAAATATAATCGATTATTGTGATAATATGAATCAGTCGATATAAATCTTAAATTACTATCATTATTTCTAAACCATTTACACACCGTAATAAAGAAAGAGGTAACTTATTTTCATTTACCGATATAAAAATGTTTAGTGCTTCAGTGATTTTAGAACAAAAACAAAAAAATTTCATATTTTTCACAATGATTGTCTTTGGTAATAAAAGAACATAACTTACAGACAGATACTGAGTTAACATATTATTCTGGACAAGCTACGTTAATTAACGTAACGTCACGTTAATTATTGTAGTTACGTGCAAAGTTCAATAACGTGTAGTCACGCTCAACGTTAATTAACGTAATTACGTGTACCGTTAAATAACGTGAAATGAAATCACGCAAATCGCTGGTTAACAGAAACCACGCAAACCGTTAGTTAACGTAAGATCAAGAGCGTCGCTAACAACGAAGTCACGCTCAACGTTAAATAACGTATAGTCACGCGCAACGTTTATTACGTGGTTACGTGTATCGTCAAACAATGTGAAATCACGCAAACTGTTAATTAACGTGGGACCAAGAGCACCGTTAACAGTTAAGTCACGCTTAACGTTAAATAATGTAGATATGTACAACGTCAATAACGTAGTCACCCGCAACGTTATTAACGTGGTTACGTGTAACGTTAAATCACGCAAACTATTAGTTAACGTAGGATCAAGAGCAACAGTTAATGTGGTGCCTTGTACGATATTACTTAACATGAAGGCACGTGCACCGTTATCAACGTTAAGTCACGCGCAAAGTCATTTAACGTCAAGTCGCGCGCGATGTTTATTACTAATGTGAATGCAAGCGCAACGTTAACGGTGTAACAACAAGTCGTTCACAACGTTAACAGTGTGCAGTCACGGGCAACGTTAACGGCGTAATAACGCGCAATTTTCTTATAGAAATTACGAAGTTTCGTTGCACGTAGTTCTTGAAGTATTTTTACCAAGGAATTGTGTTTTGTTTTGACTTCCTGTGTGAAAGAAAAGGTTGCGCGTGACATTGTCACATTACGTAAATTTACGCCGTGCGCCTGCGTTAATTAACGTAGTCCATCTACAATGTATTAATAGCAGTGATACTTACTTTACTATTACATTCCAAAACTGAGAAGTATTAACTTTATCAAGTACCTATTCAAGTAATATAATTCAAGCTCTGACCGTATAAAAGTCTACTGGACAACACTACTAATATTTTATTATTGAATTTAACAGATAACATGATGGAAAAAACATCAAATCGGTGGCAAATTAATTCATTTTTTTATCATTTTTTGTTGTCAGTCCAAATCATAGTTCTAAAAATTACAAAATTAATGGCGGAAGAATTTTTTAAATTCTTTAAAAACAACAAAGTTATGCTACTTCAAGTTTGAATTTGACAATTCTCTAAGAAATTCGGTTTTCAGCCCGGGTGACGCGGGGCCGTAGCTAGGGGGGGGCATTAAGGGGCAATGCCCTACCTTAAAACATCCAGTGCCCTACTTTAAGGAATTATAAATAAGCCGCAAAAACTGTCACGACAGAATGACAGACTTGATCTATCTGGCATTTGGAAAAACAAGATTAAATTCGTTGGATCTAAATGAAGTTCTTCGGAAATTTGATAACATGGCAAGTTCTGTAATTTTTTTTTTGTTTGATTAAATTGTAATTCACCGTTTCTTTGCTTTTGTAATTTGATATCACCAGATGAGGTATTGTAGTCTTTATCTTCAGCCTACTTTAAACTTTCAGTGCCCTATCTTGAATTCAGCTTTAGCTACGGCCTACGGCCCTGGGGTAACGTCACGCGGCACGATATTTTTAAAAGTTATTTTCAGTTTGTAATGTGTGGTAATTTAACATGGTAACTTCCGATAAATCTCTTTCTTTAAACTCGTAAATTATTATGAAAACAAACCAGTTGATGACGCAAAATATTGGCATATCTAAATTTTTGAGTTAATTTTAATTTAACATAAATAGAAAAGTCTGTATTACAACCAAATAATTACTAAGTAACCTCGGTTCTAATTACTCACAAAGCTAAAAAACAGCAAACTGGTACCGCGTAACGTCATATTCATAAATCAGTTTCGTTTGCGACCCCGCGTACAAGAAATATCTCCATTGAAATTAAAGATATCAAAATAATTCTTTCAGAATTTTTAAAGTTATCTTAATGACTTAATTACAATGATGTGACAGTACCATAATTAGTATTTTCGTCCAATGGAAACTTCCTAATTATCATCGTCTGCCTTGCAAATTTTTTTGCATACCTGGCAGACCTCTCTCTAAATGGATGAATGTTCATTATGAGGTTTTCCAGGTGTGCAAAAAAATTTGCAAGGCAGGCGATGATAATTGTAAATAACTGATGCTTCTCTATAAGCTGTATGAATTTCATCAAGTAGCGTTGAGCCATACTCGAGATACTGACCGCAAAAAATTATATTTAATTAGTCTGCCACCGATCTGATGTTTTTTAATAGTGTTGTCCTGTAGACTTTTGTACGGTCACAGCTATACGAAGTAGTCAAGTATACTTGTATTAAGTACATACTTTTAAAAACACCCGTGAAAATGTTGCCTACTCAATACTCATACTCAAGTACATCGAGCACAACAATCAACACCTTATTTAATCCAAATATCACGCAAAAACAGAACAAAAATCACAAAGAAATAGAAAACTATACAAAGAAAACGTGAAATATATCGGTCCCTGGTTATTTAGTAAGTACCACTGGTTTATTAATATTAAAAATATAAATTCACATTCAGTTGATATTGGGATCTAACTTATTCTAACATATCACACCCTGACATTTGGTGATATAATCCTGAACCTTTCCAAAGGTGTACATTTCACTATGTGCCATATCTCTTTGCATAGATATACAGATTGTACCAAATTAAACCTGTGCATAGGGCATTCTGTGTGTAAGACAGAGATTGATACATATAGCAATAAGTAAAAATGAGATAAATGATCGCTAATAGGAAGTTACTGTGGTTACTGTAAATAAATAATACTAAACAACCTGATAGCGTCATCGTTATTTTCTACAGTAAAAATAGTCACTACTGAAATTATTGATAAAATAATCCAACTAATTAAATGGTTTTATGGTGGTAATTCAACCGCCGACATAATAAAATTATTTGTAGCTGCCTTTGAAAATAGACCGTCTCTATCTGTCACAACAATTCGCAATGTCATAGCAGAATTTGAATCAAATGGTTGCTTATCTCCGAAAAATCATAAGAAACAGCTTCGTGTGCAAGATATAAATAATATTACGAATTAATATTATGGTTTAGTTGCTTTAGTTGGTAAACTAGTAAAAGATTTACATTTTTACAGCATAGAAGGAGCGAAAAAACAAAGATGACGCTATTAGGTTGTATAGATATTATTTATTTAAAGTAACCACAGTAACTTCCTATTAGCGATTATTTATCTCATTCTTACTTAATACTTTATATACCGATCTCTGTCTTACACATAGAACGGCCTATGCACAGCTTTAAGTTGATACAATCTGTATGATCGTAATATTGTATTTTTAAACTGAACAATCTTCAGTCGTCTTCATGGTTTTCGGGCTTGTAGGCCGTGGTCCGGTGGTATTTCTAGGTAGAAATACTACCTAGAAATACCACCGGACCACGGCCTACAAGCCCGGAAACCATGAAGACTTGGAACAATGCCGGCCGTGAAAGCTTGTACACTTGGATAATCTTCAGTCGGACACAGTCCGTATTATAGTTGGCCGAAGCCGAAGTTTTATAATGCTAAAAAAGCGAGTGAAAATACTTATTATCGCAAGCTGAACGCAACTGCGTTAAAGTTGAAAATATATTTTTATTTTTAATATTCTTTGTTAGCAGAGTTGTGTGTGTGATTTAAATAAAATAATACTCGCTTGATTATTCAGTAAATTCAACATTCAGCTTCGGCAAACCTTCGGCTTGATTTTGGCTGAAGCCGAACGTTTGGCCGAAGGTCCAATTTTTGGCTGAAGCTTAGGTCGGACTCTAACGAACTCTATTATACATGTAGAGTTATCTCGGCCTAATGCATTTTATATTTTCAACTAATTTCATTGTATCACAATTCGTAATTTTCGTATCTTTACCACATAAAATAATATATTTCACATTCACAATTCTTTCTCCGTCTATGAAATTTCTGTAAGGTTGCTTATTTTCCCACTGACAGATATTGTAAATTATACACGCTCAACATCAGAGGTCATAAGTAGTGATGGGCGATTACGAGATGTTTTAACAATCGAAACAATTGCAATCGTTCATAATAACAATCGAGTTCACAATCGACTCAGAGTTTATGACCAAAATATTACATGGCGATCCTGCCAGAATAAACTATTACATAATAACAATGAAGTCCACAATCGATTCGGAGTTTGATTTTACAATCGAAATGTTCAATTGTTCAAGTCGATTATTTGCCACATAAGTTATAGCAATAGCAGCGAATGAGAATACATATAATCGCGATTCAAGGTTATATACTAATCGACTGACGTTCACTCGACTCATTGATTGTTAACTGTTCACACTGTTCAGTTGATACTCACTACTCTGTGACCTCTTCACTATCCAATTCGTATTTACGCGATTACTGCACAATCGACCATCGACTCGACCACAGTTGTTGAGTGATGAACGATTGTATATTATGTGGCTCTCGACAGTGTATGATTCAGTACTATGCGACTCGGTCTCGGTGAGCTATGAAACAACAACAATCGAGTCCAAGTGACA
Source organism: Mongoloraphidia duomilia (assembly GCA_039654895.1). Taxonomy (NCBI): domain Eukaryota; kingdom Metazoa; phylum Arthropoda; class Insecta; order Raphidioptera; family Raphidiidae; genus Mongoloraphidia; species Mongoloraphidia duomilia. Next base: position 8,555,872 of record CM077523.1, read on the forward strand.
ACCATCGAGAGTCATCGAGACAATCGACTAAAACATTTCGTATCGCGCATCACTAATCATAAGCGTCTGTTCCCTCTTACAGATACTTTCTATTTTTAACACCATTAAAAGGGAAAAATATTTCTATTGCACTTATTTTACAATTAATACCCCTACCATGTCGCCATTTTGATTGCGTTAAAAGTAAACTCCTTCTATATATCAGATCCCAATATCAGATAAAATTAAAGCGACTAAAATGAATAAGAAATAAATATTTAGTACACATCAGTTCCCATTGTGTTAACTTTTGCTACAATTGTATTTTTTTGCCAAATATCAATTATTTTAAATTATTTTTGCCATACCCACTATAAAATAGCTACAGTACATGCGAGTATGTACTGGCTGGCCATTTTTTCACCAGAACAAATTTCCCTGAATTTTTCTGGTTTTCAAGGTGATTTTTTAGTTTTTTCCCTGACTTTACGTGCGTAACAAATATACAGAAATTGTACAATTTACGTTTCAGAAAAATTTTCGACAAACTTTAACTATGCAAAGATTTTGTATAGCGCCAGGTAGATACCAAAATTAAGTTGGTCGACAAAATTTGTTCAATGTAGGTACAGAACCCTGGGTGTACGACACTTGAAAGTTTTTCTCACAAAAATCCCTGACTAGTGACTTCCACCCAAAAAATCCCCGACATTTCCGTGACCAGTAAAATTCTCTGACTTTTCCAGGTTTTCCAGAAATTGGCCACCTTGCATATATGTATGTATGCATGGAATGGGTCAGTTAACAGGCAGGTGTGTTGAAAGTGTTTTCAAAACACACTAGTGCGGAAAATAAACAGTTTCCATAGTGATTTATGATAAATTAATAGATTTATACGGCTGAATTGCAATTGAAAATTTTTGTTGGAAAGAAGCCAATTACATATATAATTGATTCCAAGCATATGGGAATAAATCATTTTACCAACCATAGTCACAGTCAGGATTCTAACCTGAACCTTTCCACTTTCGCGGCGGAATGAGCTTACAATTACTCAACCGTGACATGATTACTAATCTAACATTTTTCTTATATGCTTCAGCTGATAGTGATTTATGTTGATTATTACCTACTCACGGCCTGCTATAAATGTGAAGTTGGCGACGCAAATGAACTGTCAAAATTTGTTTAAAATGTGAAAAGTACCTATTTTATAGTGGGTATGGCAAAAAATATCATATATATATCTCGTGCGTAATGATATTATGACTCCTGTGACTGTTAAAACTCGCTGGCGCTCGTTTTAACATACTGTCACTACTCGTCAGTAATATTATATACATTTCACTACCGAGTAATAGGATTTTGGTTTTATTTGTTATTAAAGCATTAGCTGATATTATAAACGTCAGTTAATTGTCTACTAAATTTAGTTGATATATTTTTATACCATGTTTAAAAATTGTCATGTCATTTTTTATTTTTCTTCGAAACAAAATCTACCAACTAAATACTTAACAGTTTTCCAAGCTCTGCTTAGAACGAACCATTACTATAATAACACAGTCGACTCTCGTTAATTCGAAACTCGAGGGACTCTTAAAATATTACGAATTATCGAGTGTTTGAAATATCAAATGGTTCGAAACAAAGGCTCAACAAACAAACGTTGATACAAGTTTGAACTTGTCCCAAAATGTATGTATGTACTTACAATCTTTCCGCCTCTTTCTCTCTGCAACTTTGAATTGTCGAGTGTTGGACGCCGATGAGTTCGAATTAACGCGTCGTTTTGTTATGTAGCAATGATTTTTTCGTACGAATTACCAAGTGCATAAAAATGTATAGATTTAGTTCGAAATATAAAGAGATTTTGCAGGGAACTCGTGATAACTTTGAATTATAGAGAGGTTCGAATTATCGCAGGTTTGAATTAACAAGAGTCAACTGTATGTCAAATCCAATTACTTTTTATCCGACTTTGGCAAAGCCAAAAGAAGGGCTATGAATAATGGGAGTAAATTGGTTCATTTGCTTCGAGTAATGGCTACTTTGTACCAGTTATTTATCACTGATTTCGGCGGTCACATGTAACGCTACAACAATGAGTAGTCAGTCATCAGTTACATGCCACGCGCCAACAGTGACCTCAGACAGCAACGCTACGTATCGATATCAAGGTCATGTTGGTAATAGTTATAATCCGAATACTCTAAGAATGATACCGCTACGTCATTGACAGAAAACGCCTATTTATCTGTACATCGCCTACCTTACCCAATGGCGTAGTGTGGAAACGGTTACTGAAAAAAAAATATTTTTTTTTCTCTTTTTAGGTGGCCTTTTGATGATTGACGCCAATACATTGATGAAGTATCGGTACCATTTTAAGAGTAATTGGAGTCTAGTGTGAAAATAGAGAACAGATACTACAACTACTCAACTACTAGTAGTCGGAGTAATGAATACTTTTCACTAGGAGTAATCGTGCTTTCAGTTCTTGTCGAGTAACGATTTCCGGATAATGCATACTTAAAATATTAACATTACTATTAATTTATTTTCTATATCGTTTCAACAGAAGTAGCAATTATATTGTTTTAAAAACAGAAAGATGTATCGAACAGATAGATAAATTATTAGACACTTGACGATAGATATTATGTATCCGAATTGTCTGTCATAGCAACGATTTAATTAGGACTACCGGACTTCTTTTTACCACCAGATGGCACCACTAGCAAATAAGGTATATTATGTCATTTTGATGTCATTCAAATGTCAGCACTGTTTACAATTTTCGCCACTACCAGGTAAAGCATCTGTATCGTTTAACGACTTTAATCGCTGTTTTATATTTATTTCTTTATAATTGATAAATAAAGAATGACTAAACACAAACCGTCACTCTGTAAGTGTTTGCCATGCCTTACTTGGTAGACCTCGCGCGGCGAAAGATGAAGCCACCGCGTCATAGTAACGTGAATGCATTGCGCCCGCCTTCTAGCTTGCTATTGGCTGTTTATTGTCATGAATAGCAGTTTGCCAAAATTGTACCTAACGTCATAAAACCCAATGTGCAGTTTTGTGTACACGGCACTGTCTGCGGGCAAGCAGGCGTTCACTAGCATATTATTGATGACGTGCCTGACTTCATCTCTCACCGTGGGCACTCTACTAGCACATCTGACGACTAAAAAATGTACACGTTTGACACATACCTTACTTGTCACTAGTGCTATGTGGCGAATAAAAATATGGTATCCCTCATTGCTATAAAAAAGAAATACTAAACCAATACTTAATTCTTAAGCGAACATCGAAAAACTATTGATCGCTGACATTTATAATATCGGTCTTTAAAGAAATCTGCGAAATTATGCCAACAATTATTGGCATTTTATTAAGGCTTTGACAGACAATTCTTGTTCTGTCATAGAAAACTTGAAATAATATTTTAGTACATCAGAGGACACTAGGCGGCGATACAGTTGCACTAGGTTTAAACAAATGACAGTTCAATGTGACTCGTGTTAACTGTTACGTCTAGTGTCATCTGACGTTCGTTCACGAATCTATAATGGTAAAACATACACATCACTACATATTTTATTATTTCTGGGCCATTAAAAGGATTTAAATTGTTTTTCGTGATGTCAACTTATTTTGTCTGTCAAAGTAGCCAGGGAATTTGCATGTTTTTTTACTTTTCAATAGAAACTTAGTGATTAGAAAAAAAGACTATTTAAATTATTTTTTCTGCCGCATAAACGTCTTTTTAAAAATGGTCGACGTGTGACGTCACCATGTTGTATTGTCAAAGAGTGAGGTTATGTCAATGCCGTTGTAAACAAAACCGCTTAGCTACTGTATTATGTCTATGATAATTTACAGTAATGGTAAAATAGAGAAACGCAGGTCTGGTCCAATAAAATTTACAACACAAACTATTCGGCACGTTGATTTTACTTGAGGTGAAAATTTTGCAAATTCCATTACTATTTATTATTATTCGCGATAAACAGCAAATATTAATTGGTACCAGTATTTGCCACCAGATGTCACACGTTTTCCGTCAAGTCTCAATACCAAATGTAAGCCATTTCAAAAACCTTGCAAATTCCCTGCTAATAACGACTCTTATAGATTGGTTTCCACGGTCAATGATTAAGCTAGTAGCACAGATCGATTTCTATACAATAAATTATACACAAAATACGTTTATCTTCATGAGGAGGATATGACGATGCAGATGACACAAGCCGAGACCGCATCGACGCAACATTCGAGAGGCACCCGTAGCCGCAGAACGTTCGACTTTGCTTGCGACCGTTACTCTGAGACACAACCGTCAGAGCCCTGAAAACACTTTCCGTCAATGGAGACGTCGACTGGGATTGCTCGGGGGAGGCCACTGCACAAGTCGTGGTATTGTCTGTTAGCAAATTACCGTACTGATCAACGCAACATGTTTCCATTTTAGATCAAACATTCACACTACAGCTGGGACTTATTCAATGATATCGATACCGATGAATATTTATCAATTTATCAATATTTTTTGCATACTTGTATTTTCATTTATTCTGAAGTTAATTTGAGTAATATGTAAGTATCGATATTATTTTTTTATAAAAAATTTGAAACATTTGTTTAAGAAATCCTGGGTTTGAATAATTAGCTGCACTTTATAAAAAAAAACAAGTCAAAACTGTAGGTTTACGTATTTGCAACATCGACAAAACACTTATCACAGAAATAAAATTGTTTTTCTGTAAGAATCAGACAAAATATGTTTTGATAAAGCAATTATACCTAATTGTACAACACTTATGGCGGCCATTTTTTGGTAGCATAGGGGTCTGTGCGTTACATCGAGCGGCACGTTATATCCAATATACGACTGCAGGAAAAAATCGTATGATTTGATCGAACTAGTAAGTTCGAAATAACTCGTTCTTTCACAAAATTATCGAAAGTATGTATGTATGTATATATACCCTGGACCAAAATTACCAAAAATAGGTAGATACTGTGTATTATAGACGTTCGACAACACTTACCAAAAATAATTGTGGGAAACTTTTAATGTAGATTATAGACTCGGCGGAAGATGGCTGTTTCTTATAAAATAGTGGTTACTGTGTATCTATTGTTAAATAAAATAAATAAACGTAATATAAAAATTATCACAAGCTTGTCTTGTTAGTTTTACTGAATATTTAAACAAGAATCGAACTCTAGACAGTTTGATTCAAAGGCCAGCACGCTAACCATTACACCACGCTGTCCTCGGAGGTAGTGGTGGTGTTATCAAAACGGCGCCTTTAAAGTGAAATAATTTTGTTTGAAAAAACAGTGTGAATCATGTTAGATAGGGAAAAAATGGCATACCAACAGTTTTGCAGAGTGTAAAACCTATTAAAAAAAGTCCCCAATAATAGATATCCGAAGTTAATAGCTATCTTGAATTTACAAATTGTGTGTTTTTAAAGACCACCAACAGCTAAGGTTATTTGGGCCTAGCACCAATTCATATTTTCAATTCATTATTTTTTTTTTAATAATAAATTAAAAATCCAATTGACAATTTTACCAGCTCTCAAGCTGGAATCCGTTGAATTTACAAGTTATACTAAAAATATATTGCTTATAACTAGTGATGTGCCGGATCGTTAAAAATGTATATCCGCGGATACGGATCTGAATACGGATATTTGGTCTCAAGATCCGCGAATACGGATACGGATCTTAACTTTCTTAGAATACGCGGCGGTAAATACTAAATATTGCACATCGACCTTTGGAAAGAGACTATCTGTTATGGGAAAAAGTTATTGACCACGATATTAAAAAATAAAAAATAATCTGAATGGAATTTAACTGTTTTTCATTATTACCTAATCACCTATATATATAAAATTTTATCTATGAACTGAAAATTGATAAGGTAAAAGATCCGTAAAAGATCCGCCAAAAAACTAACGGATACAGATACGGATCTTTCTTTTCCCTCGGATATCCGCGGATACGGATCGGATACGGATATCCGGCACATCACTACTTATAACGCATGCTACCAAAAAATGGACCTTGAAGATTTTAAATCAGAATTATCCTTGCCGGATATCTAAATTAGGAGCAATGAGGATGCAAATTTTTTCTTACGAAGTTGTTGATATTTTATCCTCAACGTTGCTTCAAAATTACATACCCGGTAGAAATTTAGTGCAATGTGAAAGGTTCGACTGTACCAATTATGTGTAATTCGACAGCTTTGAGCGTCCACATAACATAATTACGAATCTATAAATAATCAATCTGTATTATTGCAGACGATTTCGGACTGCCTCCATTTAATTCTATAGCAGTCTAGCACATACATTAATGCTGGTTTGCTGAACGTATTGTCAAAAAATCTAGTTTGACCATGACCTTAAATCAGAGGCGGATTCAGAAAAGTATTTCGGGGGGGGGGTCAAAATATTTATTTACAAGTACATTATATTAGATTTTGTTATTACATATTCATTCAAACAATCCGCTTTATTTTTTGGTCTATAACATTATAACAATAACATAATAACTAACATAAAGCCCAACGCCCAACGCCGCTAAGATATGAATCGGGTGTCCTTTTTTATGCATTCTATGCGTTGCCAAAAATTTCGGGGGGGGGGTGACCTCCCTAAACACCCCCCCCTGAATCCACCGCTGTCTTAGACTCATAAAAAAAGCATTGCAGAATGTTAAACCAATCCTGCTTAAAAATAACTGATAGATTGAATCAATATTTTTGTGTAGTAAACAGGTATTATACATACTTTTTTGTACAATTTTCCCCATCGAATAACATTTTCATAGACGTTTTGATAAAAAATTCAGCTTGAAAAATGATCTTTTTCTGTGTAAATCAGTCATTTGTTTTTCTGCCTGTAATCCGTAATTCATGGGGACCTCAGAACAGACATAGCTTATAGGAACAGCATATCACGTCGCTTGTGAAGCCACGACTGTATACTAAAGTACGACCTGTCAGGTACATTATGACCAATCGTTGATTATATTCCGTAGTGTTAATTACTCTTTATGTCGTGTTGTGCCTGGATGTTACAATAAAAGTTCCAAAGCGCTTATGAAAAATCAAGGTTTATCTTACCATCAGTAAGTAAAAATATTTTATTATATTTTCAAATGTTTTATCTGAAAGCGCGCTCATACCGTGTTCACAGATGATCCGGTAAGTAGTGTCTATATCGTTTGTTAATGTTTTAAAGACCACCAACAGCTAAGGTTATTTGGGCTATATCGTTTGTTACTGACTGCTACTGGCTAGGTGGCAGAACACGGTATGCGTGTGCAACAATATTTTTTCTCTGTTTCTTTTTTTTTGCAGAACAAGCAATAACGATCTCTCGCTCTTATTACGAGAGACAGGTCCATTGTTCCCCGCACGTCTCAAATGGCTTCAGTTCATAGATTGTGTGTTTCAAAGACCACCAACAGCTAAGGTTATTTGGGCCTAGCACCAATTCATATTTTCAATTCATTATTTTTTTTTAAATAATAAATTGAAAATCCAATTGACATTTTTACCAGCTCTCGGGCTAGAACCCGGGAACTGGGGACTTGTATCAGTTCATAGATATAGATGTAGTATAAAGTGCCACTTTAGACGAATGGGGAAGCCATTCTGGGGAGGGTGCATGCCTGTATTATGGACATGTCCATGCTATGCATGTGCCCACGTTCTATTGGGGCCGCGTCTTTGCGCATGCTAAATTGCGCCAGATGCAGTCGTCCGCGTCTTTGCGCATGCTTAATTGCTCGTACAGCGCTTGCGCAACTGAAGCAACCAATAGAAAATGCGGGCACACTTGCTTCCTCACCGTCCCCCCTCAACAGCAACCTCCCCACTCGATTGTACCACATCCCCATATTTCTATATCTATGTTTCAGTTGTACACAGAGAGAACGTATATAAATGAGAGTGGCAAATGGGATGTGGAAACCGGCAACGCATCGTTACTGTATATCTTTCTTTATCTGACACATTCTAACTCATGCTCTTACTCTGTTGCACACTGACGGGCCAATCAAAGTACAGAAATGAGCTCGCGCATGGCTTGCACATGGCAGAGAGAAAACGTCTGGAAAACGTATCATTTTGAAATTTGAACTTATTTACGAATGTGCATCATTGAGCATTTTATTAAAAAAGTCAGTATTGAGAATCAGTGCACAGAAAATTAGGTTTGTTGTGTCATTAGGTCAAAATTATATTTATTTTAATAAAACCTGGTGTTTAATTAATCAGCTCGAAGCTATTTGGTAAGTAACTACATGTATTATAAATTTATCTTAACCTCAAACTTCAAACGAAAATATTGTAGATTAAAGACGCTCAAGTTATAAACGTCTAGGTATATAAGAAAATATTTCTAATTACAAACAGCGTGCTAAATTTAACAGACTATTGTTTAAAATTCAACTTGATTTTGTTTTAGACTGACTTTTTTTTATTATTATTCTTGTAGATTATAGACGCGTCGACAACTCAGATCATTGTGTATTAGAATCAACCAGCCGGCATACACAAACTGACTGGTACGAGCTCGGGTCCCTGGGAGCACTAATACCCACAGTCGATGATAATACCTGGTAAGTAAGTAAAGTATAAAGGCTAATAAGTTATGTAGAAGTAAATTCATTATTACGATTAATTAATTATTTTAGATTACTATTTTCTCTCTGAATAACCGTGCAACCCGCCCAATTAGGGTTAGAACTATTATAGTATCGATACCGAGTAGGTATCGATACTCCGGGCTTCGATACCCGATACCATCTACTCAATACTTTGAAAGTACATACTCGTTTACTGTTCGGTATACAAAATAATGATTACTCGAAGCAAAAGAACCGATCTACGATTACTAAAAAATAATCTTATTTGACATTGCTAACAATACGAATAATCACTAAACTAACCTCCAATAACAAACTATTTGTAAAATTTAGCCGATTGTTTTAAAATTGAACTTTATTCTTTTTTAGATCCTCGACTGTGGAAGATCCTAAAAGATACTACGGTGTAGTATACGTACCAGTGTATTAGTATATTACATAATAAAGTAGTCGAAGCATAGATATAATATTAAAACTTGCAAACCTTTGTTAAGATAATAATAAATACCATTTATTTATTTTTATCAATCTATAGTTTTTTTTTTGTTAGTAATTTATGTTTGTTTTTTATATGTTTATATGATATTGTTTATTTTTTTATCAATTTATAAAGTTTGTTTCCTTTTTTTTGTACTAATTTATGTTCGTTTTTTATATGTTGTGTTACAATAAATTTATTTTTAAAATATACTTTCACACAAGTTATTTCAAACCTGTCGTTGACCTTATTTTACCCCTTTTTTTATTTGGAGTCAATTTTTTTCTAAATATTTTTAAAATGTTTGATTAAGAAAAATTAACATGTTTTATTAACACAATATTTTTTCTTAAAGGTGCATTTTCATGTGACGCTAGACGCCAGCGTCTAGCGTCAAATGTGGTCACGTGACATAAACGCCATCTTGAAAAACTGTAGCGTCAAAGCTAAACATTGTTTAGCTTTTACGCTGGCGTCATTAGTTGTTTCTGGTCATTAGTGATGCGAGTTTTCTACAGCTAGGTACAGATTAGTGCATCAAGTATCAATAAAGTTTTATTACAAAAAGTGCAGTTCAAATAATGGATGAACCCAAAAACGTTTTTTTCTGATATATTTTTTTTATTCTGTATAGCAATTTCATTAAGTACAAGAGTAGCTATAACCCTATTTCATCTAAGTCGTTTAATTTGCGCTTGCCAAATTATTTTTTTACACTCATATATCCATTTTTGATAATCGTATTCAGACATTGTCTTTTCTGTTAATAAATTTACAAAGAGCTTATTTATTAATTATTATAACAAATTCACCAGGGTTTTGATTTATGGATGTCTTTATTTGACGCTCTCTTTACAAGTTTACAACTGTCAAAACCTTGCTGTCTGCTGACGCTAAAATTTGACGCTGGAACTTGACGCTACAGTTTTTCAAGATGGCGTTTATGTCACGTGACCACATTTGACGCTAGACGCCAGCGTCTAGCGTCACATGAAAATGCACCTTAACTTAACATTTTAAAAATATTTGGAAAAAACCCATAACACATTTTAAATTTTAGAAAATACCGCTTTTATTACTTCTTAGATGTGATTGGTCCGCCTTCATTCTCGATTCTATTGGCCCGTCGGTGTGCAACAAAGCAAGAAGAACTATCTCTATCTCAATGCCATTCCAACTTACGGTATATGATACTCTCATTTATATACGTTCTCTCTGGTTGTACATACCTACAAGCTGTGATATGCCACTTCTATAGGGCTTGAGGTTAGCCGAGCGTGTAGCAATGCTGTCGTTAACATGGCGTTGCTATGGTTCCTCTATTACAAGTCCCCAGTTCCCGGGTTCTAGCCCGAGAGCTGGTAAAAGTGTCAATTGGATTTTCAATTATAAAAAAAAAAATGAATTGAAAATATGAATTGGTACTAGGCCCAAATAACCTTCGCTGTTGGTGGTCTTTAAAACACAATTTCGCCACTTCTATAGCTATCTCTATTCTGAGATGGGGACAAATTAACCATATTTTGTGACAGTGCATTCGGCAACCCAGCATAAATCTCACAAGTAATAATTTTCTAGTACTGTTAAAAACAAATTTACTTCTACAATAAAATTCAATTAATATTGATTAAGCTCCGATTCACAACATATCCACTACATAGTAAAGCAAAATTTAAACAAAGTGTTAGTTCTTACCTCTCAAATAAGTCCATCACGACACTTGTCACGTATTATTTTTAAAAATACCAAAGCTGTGTCCATGTTTTTTTAATACTGTTATCGAGTTTTATTATTTTTGCACGAACTTATTTAATTCCTTTTTTTGTGTTAAAATTTTAGAATAACGTATTGTTATTTTTAAATTAAAATTATGTAAAATCCATGCATTTTAACGCAAGGCCAAACACATTTGAGTTAGATTGAATTGTTTTGATTCTGAATGAAAAAAATACTGTTTTAAAAAACAAACGTCTCATAAAATAGTTTAGTTTTATTATTATTAATTTCTCTTATAAACGATAATACGACATTTTTTTTATCAACAATTTTAACTGCACTGTTTGTAAATACAATCAGTACTGGTAAATAAAAGTATAACGGAACCTGTCAGTAATTTTGTTTTTTATAGGTTTTTCTTTTTGAAGTTATATACTTCTTTAGTAATGAATCGGAAGAACAAAACATACACCGACTCAAAAATTATTGAAACGCTGGCAGGAATAAAACGGCTCTAGCGATTTGTATGAAATTTACAGAAGATGGGGTTTGGGAGGCAAAAAATCGATCTAGCTACGTCTCATCCCAGGAAAAATTCGTTTTCTTATAGATTTTATAATTTAAAAAATCAATTTTTTGACGTTTCAAAACAGTGTCATATTGTAAGCAGGCTTTGGATACATATGTATAGATGTTAGACCTCGCGCGGCGAAAGATGAAGCCACCGCGTCATAGTAACGTGAATGCATTGCGCCCGCCTTCTAGCTTGCTATTGGCTGTTTATTGTCATGAATAGCAGTTTGCCAAAATTGTACCTAACGTCATAAAACCCAATGTGCAGTTTTGTGTACACGGCACTGTCTGCGGGCAAGCAGGCGTTCACTAGCATATTATTGATGACGTGTCTGGCTTCATCTCTCACCTCCGGCACTTTATCACAGTTATCCATGCTTATTTATTATTAAAAATAATGAATTGAAAAAATGATGTCAAAAATAAAAATAAGTAAATAGTTAAAATTAAAAATGCCAATAACTTCAAAGGAACGTGTTTTAATGAAAATATATATGAAGTATAACTTCAACTGTGCGCTTATGTGGGTGAGGCACACAGTCAATTTTTTTTTATATTTTGTATGGCACATAGATGGGTAAACGTATTTCTAAAATTTTCTACAGTAAGTCGCAGTCAGTTCGTATCAACATAATTCGTGAACGGCTGAATCGATTTTACTGAAACTGGGTATACTATCTACTGGTGCCCAAACTTAAAGCATAGGCTATGATCCGGTTAAGATAAGGTTTCTGTCAAAACGCATTAACTGATATTCCGACCTATTTTAGTAATCGAGTGGACGTATGGATTGTCTATTTTCAGTTGCAATGGAAAGAGCCAGTGTCAATGGTCGTATGCTTTTAGGTAAGTACCTTTCCACTACCGAGCATAGTAAACAACACAGTGAATGAAGTACAGTTATTGATGTAGATTTCAAATCTTCATAGATACACCTCGACAGCTATACTGGTTCAAGTTTCAAATTTAAATAACGTTAGTGCAGTGGAAAAGTATCTTTGTACATTTTGAAAATGACACTGTAAATGCCTAATAAATATAATATCTAAAAACATGGCTTCCTTTCCGCTGTAAAATGGACTCCATCATTGATAAATAATTTAACAACAAATTTGTTGAATAAAAAAAGCATTATAATGCTCCAATAGTTGTATTTACTACGAATGTTAAAGCATTATAATGCTTCAATAGTTGTGTTTACACGAATGTTAAATTACCTAACTAATGATAATTATCGACTAAAGCGCCCTCTACACGCAGTAGAATTTTTGTACCATTTGTATGTACGTACATACAAAATGTACAATCAATAGGTGCGTTTGGTATCAAGGTGTAGTGTAAAAAGTGTAAGCACTTTTGACACTATTACGTTTGTTATACAAAAGTGTAAAATAACTGATCTGTTTGTTATTTCAGTGTGGGACTAAAAGTGTAACAACTATTAGTCCTGACTTTTGAGCAGGTGCACGTAGTGTAGTGTAGGTCACGTGATATTTGTCTGAATTGACAATCGCTTTGACAGATTTGATACTTTTCTCGTACTCTGTTTTTTACATTTTTTGTCTCTTAAAAATGAATGAGCTTCAAAATGTAATGGTACAAGATAAATATGGCAGTGAGTTTAACATTTTTACGACCAAAAAAAACTGTAAAAACTAGAAATAATGAACTCAGCCAATGTCATTAATTTATTTTGTAATGCGCATGTACAATCTACTCAAAATGTACACTAGCCCGTTTGTTACAAGTGTACATTTAGTTTACACTTTTGGTGAACTTTTTACACTTTTCAGTGAAAAATTATCTACACTACACTACACCTTGATACCAAACGCACCTATTATGTTTCACCCGACACGCTTATACAAATTTGTACAAACTTTCGGAATTTTATATACACATACATGTAGACAAACTACAAGCAACGGCATAATGTCGCTGCATTTTGATTGTACAAACAGAAGGATGGAAACATAGCATTTTTTTAAATCAACTTCCTGTGATTTCTTTGTTCGATTTGTTTGTACTGTCATGTTTGTCCAAATTTGATGTTGCGTCTAGGGATAAACCATATTTACTATCAGAATAATCTGATAGTAAATACGTTTGAACAAATATGACAGTACAAACAAATCGCTACATGTAGCTGTAATATTTGTAGTACAACCGTGTCAGCACAAACAAAACATACAAACATGATTGCGTGTGTAGGGCGAGCTTAAGAGAGGGATAATTAATTAGAAACAGTTGAATGTATTTGACAGGTGAGGTTATGTTTGGTTTTGAAATCTACTAGTGTTTTGTTTCATGATGCTAAATTGCGTGTTAAATATAAATAAGGGTGAAGAAGACCGTCGCGACTCGCGTCGCGTATTTATTGACAACTTAAAAATTAAATAACGCATTTTCCCTCGTTATAATAAAATCGCGCACAAGTCACAATAAAATCATTTTCCCGCGATTTAAAAAACTAACAGTATTTTCCACTCATTGCACTAATTTTGGTAACTAATTTATTGACGCTTTGTATCTTTGTTGGCTTAACAAATAAATGTTTATTCTATTCTATGCACTGATGCCTACGTTGCAAAACGCACTGTCTGAAAATCTCGTTTAACACTGACCTTAGATTGTGATTATATTATATTTTGTTACAATAATTAAACCAATTAAGCGCGTTAATATTTTGTATCTGTACTCGTTTATTGTTCGAGTTATCCTAATCTTTTATCCACTGAATTCATTCTTATGTACCTTCAATTGTTTTGGCAATACTATTTTCTACATTTTTCCTGTATCTGTTTAGAAGGGAAAATTAAATATTATAATTTACAGTTTAAAAAAAAATATCGTTTCAATCGGTTATTTTTTGGGCTGGATCGATTCAAATTCCACGGTGCTTTTTGTACGAAGAAATGTGCATAGTCACAATCTAAGGTCATTGTCAAGTCAGATTTTCTGACAACACGTTCTGCAACCCAACAATCCCTTGCTATCAGATAATGATATAACAAAGGATCGTGGAAGCGTGGAAACAACATTTCGCTATATTTCCAATTTCTGCCACCAGATGTTATAAAGTCAAATGTCAAATCCCCATAAGAGTTTATGGAGGTGTGGCAACTACATTTCGCTGTATTCCCAATTTCTGCCACCAGATGTCATTGGGTCAAATGTCAAATCGCTATAAGAGAATTTGACTTGGAGGTGTGGCAAGCACATTTTGCTTTACTTTCATTTTCTGCCACCAGATGTCATAAGGTCAAATATCATATCCCAATATTTAGTGCATAAAAATGCAATGAGTAGAAAGTGCTATTTAAGGGATTCTACTACACCTAATTTAACACAAATCACGAATGGCGGCATATGTTTAATTTAAAAATACTTTATTTTATTATTAAAAAAGAAATAGAGTATTCAGACAAAAATTCACACTTACAAAAATTATTGTTGTAATAATAATAACAAACTATTCAATCTAACCCAAAAAATGTACAAATTTTATAATATTATTACGTAACGCATTTCAGCTGCATCGAATAAATAGCCAAAAAAAAAAAAAAACCAAGCAAAGAACAATTAAGTATATTTACAGAAAAATCAACACAAGACATTTTATTCAAAGCACATTATACAATATTTCCAGTCTACAAAAATTTCCATTCAATTAAATTAATGCTTTTTAAAAATTTACGAATACACATTTCAAAAATTCGAATTTGTGCAGGGATGATTGTTTTTTTATTGTCATTTTAGTAACGTTTCAATCAATCAGATTTCAAAACAAATGCACTAAACACATTGACTGAGACTCGTTACCTATTGTTCACTGTTTGAGTCGCGCATTTTGATACCTTCCCACTACGCGAATATACATACGACTCAGCAATCGAAATTTATTTATCAACGTACATTTTTAATTTAAATAAATTGATAAAAACAGAGCGTATTTTTTCTGTTTGAATTTAATTAACAGACTGATCGCGACGCGGGAAGGTACCTAAAAGCGTACGGTCCGCAGTGAAAAATGGACGACCGGGTCACTATTTTATATCACGCGTCTAATGGAGGATTAAAATGAAGTACACTATAAAATCAAATCTAGAGTTAATGTTATTTTGTTGAATTAAACTATAAAAGAGTTCATCATTTTTAATTTGGTTCGGTGAACAATTGACAAAGTGCCAAGTTCATCACTGTAAGGAAACACGATTACAATAAATCAATAATTTAAATTACATTTTAAAAATGTTCTCCGCGCGACATTTGTAGTACAAATTGCGGAGAAAAAGTACAAATAAATTAAAAAAATATATAAAAAAAGCAAAACAAATATACAGAATTGAGAGACGTTTTTTAAAAATAATAAAATAGCTCAAAAAATTTTGATGCAGCTGAGATGCACAAATGTGATGTTAAAAAAAAAAAAAAACTGAACAAATGTGAGAGAGAGGGGGGGGAAGTACGGACCGATGAAACGAAAATGGAAAAAGATATATCACTAAACATGAAAATTGTCAATGGCATACAGGTGGGCACGAGGAATGGATTAGGAGGGGCTGAGAGGCCATTAGTAGTTACACGTTTCGAAGTTGAGACTTACGCTATCGGCTTGATCGGGACACAGCTGTGTGTAAACTGATTCTATGAACGGTCGCCTAAAAACAAAAACAAAACGAAACAATATAATATCGCCGCAATTAACACTTAGAGCGATGACACACACAGCGGTTTGTGCCGACTCGACGATGGCACACAGCGGTGTCAACTCGGCAGTCAGGCGTTTCTTGTGGAGAATGATGTGTCGAGGCGGCTGAGAGTCGACTTTCAGTCGGCAGGTAATTCTCGCCGCGGTGTGTTTTGCATCATTGTTTTATTAACATACGTGTCGACTCGGCAACTGCTTCGGCACAAACCGCTGTGTCATCGCTCTTAAGCTTGCAGTCCGCTGTAGGTGAGTTTGTTGGCCGAGTCCTGGAACGATTCTAAAACTCTTCGGACAATTCGGACTGGACTATTAGAAGATAATCAGAATTGTTAGAATTGTTTTCCAACAAACGGATTTATTAATAAAATTACTCGAGTTATAGTACGACAAAGGTTTTCTACAGGATTTTCCGAACTTATACATTAAATGCTTTGATGCATAAAAATCAGTCCCGGGTGTGCGTTTTGTGCTGAAGTCAAAACATAACGTTTAAGGTAGTTGTCGTGCTACAATAACATCCAAAAGTTTCGTTCATAATACGCTGTAAAACAATAAATAAGTAGTGTTAAATATAAAAAAAATTTGTTAGAGATTGTACCTAAACTGTTGTTCACATAGTAACACATATTTCACTTAGTTTGTTCGCTTGGATTATATAAAAATGTCAATCTTTTCTCATAAATTGTTGAACTTTGCGTTATTATATCTCAACAATAAAAAGGTCAATAATTTTTGGATTTTCTTTTTTAAACTCAGAACAAAAACATCAATGAACAGTTAGTTTTTTGAAAATTTCTGACTGTTACTTTTTTTTTTTAATTAAAAATCTTGTCAAAAACACAACCTTTCCTATGCTCTCCGTGTTAATTATCCGAACTTTAATTAAGTTTATCTCGAGTTAGAGATGGTCAATCAACTTCAAATTTTAATGGTATTTGTATTATAGTATTCTTAATGAGTATACGAAAATTTAGAATTTTCTGACACTATGCCCATAGCACGACAACTACCTTAAAATACACATTTACTTGCGGAGGGAAAAATCAGTACTTAAGACCTGGAACTGCTAGAATCAAGTTCAAACAGTCCAAGAGTTTGATAAACAAACACGTAGTTCTAATACTCCGAGAAGTTCTGTAGTGACAACGTTTTAGAGCTGATAGAACCAGTTCAGAACTGCACGGATAAACACACCTTACATTTAGGGATGCACGATATAGGTATTGAATTGATATATCGAAACAAGAATATCGACACATTTCTACTAATAGTTCGCTGGGAAAATCTCCCGACACTTTCAGGTTTTTCCCTACTACAATCAAAAAGTTCTAAAAAGACCAGGGCAGGCAAAATTTAAGACAAAATATAGATTGTGATTAAATGTCAGCACTGACAAATGCATTCGAAAACAAAAACACAATATGAAAAACAAAAAACAAACAAACAAAACAATACTAACTTCGCTGCAAGGCCACCGCCAGGAGGTAGATCAGGTATCTCTTCATCCTGCAATCTCTGCAAAACGTTAGAGAATACTTCCTGTTGATTTCCCGACTCCACGATTTCTGAAATCAAATATTTTGTTAAAAAAAAAACTGAAAAGAAAAATAATAACTGTCAACGCAAAATTTCAAACGCTACAATTTTTACTTTCATTTATGTTTGAGCGATAGTCAAAGAGACGAGCGTCTATAATCTGCAATTCTTTCGACAGTCAAAGCTGTTGTGTGTTTTAAAGACCACCAACAGCTTAGGTTATTTGGGCCTAGCACCAATTCATATTTTCAATTCATTACTTTTTTTTAATAATCAATTGAAAATCCAGTTGATACTTTTACCAGCTCTCGGGCTAGAACCCGGGAACTGGGGACTTGTAAGTCAAAAGGGCTTGAGAATAGCCGAGAGTGTAGCAATGCTGTTGTTTACATGGCGTCGCTATGGTTCCTCTATTACAAGTCCCCAGTTCCCGGGTTCTAGTCCGAGAGCTGGTAAAAGTATCAACTGGATTTTCAATTCATCATTAAAAAAAAAAATGAATTGAAAATATGAATTGGTGCTAGGCCCAAATAACCTTAGCTGTTGGTGGTCTTTAAAAACACACTGTAAGTCAAAGCTGTTAGGTGTACACAAAATAGTACATTGTATATCTAGTAGCGTAATGAGGCATATCACTGACGAGTGGTGACAGTATGTTGAAACGAGCGCCATACCCACCATGAAATAGCTACTTTTCACTTCATTTTAGTATTTTCAAACAAATTTTGACAGTTCATTTGCGTCGCCAACTTCACATTTATAGCAGGCCATGAGTTGGTAATAGCGAGCGGATCAGAGCGAATAAACATAAATCACTATGTAAACTGTTAATTTTCCACACTAGTGTGTTTAAAAACACTTTCAACACACCTGTCTGTTAACTGATCCATTCCATGCATACATACAGGTATTTTAAGTAGCTATTTTATAGTGGGTATGGCAATTACGACGTAATTTTTTTTTAATACTTTCTATTATTATATTATACTTCGACTTGCAAATGTTTCTGTATTGTTTTTGTTTATTTACTATTGGAAAACTCTTTATAACAAAATAAGTACATCCAAATATGGCGCTTATGGCACTAATATTTCATTTTTATCCTGGCTGTGTGCAAATTACAAGTTTTGATTGTATTCACAAAACAATGGCGATCAGTAAAACAAATGATAATAAGTTTGTCTTGTACTGACGCATCAAACCCGCTTACTGCATTCAATTGTTTTAAAAAGAAGATAAAATACTCAGTATTAAATATTCACATACAAAAAAGGGGGACAAATTAAACAAAATAAATTCACAAATGACAAAACAACGGCAATCAGTGAAACAAATGATTCTTGTAAGTTGTACTGACGCTTTTAAAAATATCAAACCCGTTTACTGTTTTCAATTGTTTTAAAAAGAATTTAAAAAAACTCAGTATTAAATATTCACATACAAAAAAAGGAGGACAAATTAAACAAAATAAGTGACGTAATGATACAAATAAATATTTATTTGAGAACAAACCAAATGATTTACATAAAATATTTAACAAAATAACTGTAACAAATATCATTTAGGAATACTGTATACTTATGAAATATATTTGACTAGAATGATAATTATTACGAATGTTTAATACTGAGCTTGTTATTGGATTTCAGCAGAAGGAAGGTCACTTAAAAACTAAAACTAAATACAAATACTAATGGAGTCAAGTCTTTACAAAGGTTTCCTAGATTATTTCACATACAGAGTGTTTCCGAAAAGACAGTCGATTGCGTTCATCAAAACTCACCAATAATCATTAACGTGTTGACTTTTTGATGCGTAATAGTCATAGACATATGCCGGGTTTATCGTACATTTAACCACGCTGTTTTGTTTGTTGAATGAATGAATGAATTGTGAATTATAGACGCTCGACAACAAGGGTCATTAGCGTCTGTGTTAATTCGCTGTTACTTCTATGGTTACTTCGTATGTTTTATGTGTTATTCGGTGTAAAAATTTAACAGCGATTAACAAACAAAACACTGTTAAATTTTTACACCGAATAACACATAAAACATACGAAGTAACCATAGAAGTAACAGCGAATTAACAAAACCGTGTGTTAAATAATGTACGATAAACCCGACAAAAGTTATATAGACGGAGAGCTGGCGACGTTTTTCCTTAAGTGTCTACGTAGGCAAAATAATCTCAACAATCCCTGTGTAAGTGTTACCCATTTGAGAATCTGTAAGTCTGGCAGTCTTTCTCCCTTGCGTTTTAAGTGGCAGGTAGAAATTAGACAAATTTTTCAAGTAATAATCTAACGCTATTTTGGGGAGCAATTATACAAGGATTGTTGAGATTATTTTGCCTTACGTAGACACTTGAAAAACCGTCGCTGCCTCTTAGAACTAATAGACATAGGTTGGACAGAGCGTTCCCCTATAGTATAGGGGTACGCTCTGTCTAACCTATGTACAATAGCTATTTTTCTCTCGAGGGCCTCGAGAAAAAGATAGCTATTGTAGACGACTACCATTCTCTCTCTCTCTAGAATTGTGATTGGTTCTTCGCCCCGTCGAAACAGTATGCCAGTTTTTTTCTAGACTTTAATAATGATATAGAAAAAGCTGTCCAAAATTCAAGTCTAAAGGTACATGCAATACGCAGCTGGGATTCTAGATGGTAGCATGTATGGTAGATGGTGGATGAAATTATAAGCGCTTATAGGTTTGCTCAACGAAGCTTAAATCGCGTTTGAAATGTCAGATAGCGAAGACGAATATTTGTGTTCTTCTGCTACAAAGAGGTATATTTTAAATACAAATTTGGGTAGGAGCTATCATGTCCACCCTATTAATTGAAAACGATCTAAAAATAGCAAATTTCATTATTTATACCAAGAATTAAAATTTTACCCAAACCGGTTTTTTGAATATTTACGTATGGAACCTAACACTTTTAAATACGCCTTAGAAAAAACTCAAAACAAATTAAATAAAAACTGGCAAAATGTCACTTATTAAACTAACGTCACATCCATTGCGAAACTTGTAACGGCCATTTGACAGTTGTCACACGTTGATTGTAGTAGTCAGCGCACTGAAAGAATGGTGAGATACATTCTTGTATCTAGCAGCTCTTGTAACAGCGCTTATACCTGCTACACTCACTGCTTCGTTGTGTACGCTCGCATATACAAACAATGCATTAATTTAAGCAAGCCCTGCTATGATCTACGCTACCATCTAGAATCCCAGCTCCATACTGCACGTACCTTTATAAACACACGAGTCTTTTTCGCAAGAGTGAATAAAAAAAAAATATGGGGTGGTTTTGCCCCGCGTTTGGACTGACAGACTATTTACCCCTTGTAGATATATAAAAATCATCTTTAAAAAAAAGGGTCCAAGTATGGTCCAAATCTTATAAACACATAAAAAAAGTGTTATCAGCTCTCAGTCTATAGGATAGAAAACGCACTGTCCACCCTCCATATCTATCATAATATTATCATAATATTACATTGTGCAACTAGGACGGAAAGTTGGCGATTGCGAACGAGTGTGACGTTTGCTCGCTTCAATTATTCCGGATACGAAATAAAAAGGATTAAATTATCCGTAGTTTCAGAATCAGAGCTCCGTAACATCCCAACTTTCTACTGGTTTGTGACAAATCAACGACTTATAGGAACTTTGCAATTCTTTTTAATTAGCCTTGTTTTAATCGAATCGAAAACACTTTGTAAAAAAATAGTTATTAAGATTATAAAATATTAAGCAAAATGAAGCTCTAAAATTATTCTATGCTCGTCGCAAATACTTAAAAATATAATTTTTTTAAGGCCAACGTCTTTGGTCATTAACACCATATAAAAAAATTAAAATAATGAAGGTTACCAGGCTTTTTTTGCTTTCTCTACCACCTGATAGCGCCACTAGCAAGTGAAGTATCTTCATTCAATAATTTAACGGCTAAATCGCCATTTTATCAAGTTCCCATTAATCTCTTATATATAGTTACGATGGACATGACAACTAATTACATTTATTATAGTAATGGATAAATGAAGAATCACTAAACACAAACCGTTAATCTCTAAACGTTTGACATACCTTGTTTCTGCCACTAGCGCCATCTGACGAATAAAAAATGTAAGCGTTTGACGTATACTTTACTTGCGACTAGCGCTATCTGACGAATAAAAATATGGCAGCCTTCATTCAAAAATAAGTAGGCAGCCGAAGTTATAATACACCCTGTAATCGCTGTCAAACTACTGTAAATAAATTAATTTACATTTACTTTCATAATAATTATTGTATTGTTGGCACATTAATATAATTATCACGAGATTCTGAATCTTCATTTGGTATATTTACTATTAATTAAACAAATCTTTTTGTCTTAATTTTTGTTCTCTCCAGTTTTTTTAGTCTTATTTTTTGTTCTCTGCAATTTTTCACTAGTTTTATTTTTGGGTCTTAATTTTTGTTCTGCGCAAAAAAACCACGACCGAAAAATTAGTGCATTTTTCGCCCGTTTTTGGATTCTCAAAATAACCGATTTACGTGCCAAATGTTTTAAGTTATGATGAGACAATTTATTATTAACTACAGAAAAATATTTCATCGAACATTTATGATTGGTTTTAGAAATGCAGCGGGTCAAAGTGGTCACCCTTCATTCAGCAAGTATGATTATTAGTAGTGTTCATGTTGCATTTGATCCTTTGTATCCATTCGCCATTTTGAATATTGACTAGATTCATAAATCAGCAACCCAAAAAAACCTTTACATACTAAAAGTCATACTTGCTGAACTAGACCACTTTGACCATCTGTATTTCTAAAACCACTTATATGCTTAACTTAAAATTTGTCTGTAATTATTGTTTCATTATAACTAATCATTTGACATATAATTCGAGACCCCGAAAACGGGTATTTTTTCGATCGTTAATTAGTATACATTCTTTTGTCTTGAAATAGTGTCAACTTCTAACACCTCATGGGTATACGCGTTACTAAAGTTATTTTGAGGTTATACTTTAAAAATACATGGCAAAAATGTAGCCTATCACACATTTCAAGGAAATTAACTAAGAATCTACAATAAACATCTTTTTCTTAAAGATAATAATTTAAATTAAGAATAAATCAAGTTTAGAAGTTTTTCAACTTGCTTCTGGGGTCAGATCTTAAGGATCCTTTCAGCAACTTATCGCAGTTGAATATGTATTTTTTACTCTGAAATTGCTTAACGATGTCTAAAAAATACATCTAATGATCTAATGCTGTACAAAAACCATACTGCCACAATAACAAAAAGTTGACAGTTCGATATGTCACATATGAAGATTAATTTAGCACAGATATGAAATTTGTATATAAAACTTCGATGAAAAATAGTTTAAAATACCTGACATTTACTGATTTATAGTTTAGTCTAAGAATGTATTGCTTTGATATTACGAGTACGTAGACTTATCTATGATTTTATAGCGTTTTCACTAGGGAGCACTTATCTCTATTCTAGGGTAAGTTCGGTTTTGAACTCAGATCGATCCGAGTGCTCCAATGCGTTCGAATTTAACATTTATATGCTCTGAAAGATCTCTATCCTGCGTTCTGATTTAAAATCTGGAGGAGATCGAGCACGCTCTATGAGATCCGAGGAAAGCGAGCGAGCAAGCAGATTTAACCATCTTCAGAGCATTCATTTTAAAAATATCACTTGTTGTGAGAATGGATAAATTTCGAAGTTTATTTATATGAGGTAATTTTTCAATAGGTAAAAATACACGAATAATATTTATTCAAAGAATAGTAATAACCAATAAGTCTGTATCGCACAGAATGATTGAATAAAATATTTATTATATCTATGGGTCGAAAAAATTAACAACCGGTAGTACTATTAATTTTAAAATAAAGGAATAAATCGAAAAAAATTGTAATCATGATTTATTATTATAACAATGTTGAATTAAATCAAAACGAGGAGCAATAAAGAATATATTTCGGCTTTAGTAATAAGAATTTAACTTGCTGGGGCTATTTTATTCTGACGTTTGGAAAAATCTGCTAGATTACGTTCGGAATTGTTTAGATGGCTTGATTTGCTCGCTTGTCACGTGACCAAAAATCTATTCGCTCGGCTCGATCAATCGAGTGCAAAACCGAACTTACCCCTAGTGGACTGACGATTCTGTGTATTGAATATCCAGCGCCTCAAAACGACGTAGAAGGTACTAAATACCTAACGGTGAGTAGTGGGTGGAGGTTACCAGTGTCATATCTACGAGTCCTGGCGTCCCTGACAAAGGGAAGAAGTGGCGCCCAAGAAGGATTTAGCAGGTTTTCAAATTATAGACCCTCGACAGCTGAGGCACTGTATTGCATACGATGTTTATAAATATGAAGTTAACATCACCCCTATGAGTACTTAAGTAGAGAAAGAAGTGAGGTTACATCTACTTATATCTAAAAATCAACACCGATTACCCCTGGCAGTGCAAAAAAATTGCACTGTGTGAACATGGATTGACTTTTTACTACTGGAACATGCTAACTGTTGACCTAGAATTACACTCAGAATACACCAATATTCCAAATTGAGTACAGAAAATTCCGAGTTCGTGTTTCCTGTGGAAAACAAACTGCATTCAGTGTGCATAGGGATGCAAGGTGTTAGAAAATATCGATGTATCGATATCGATATATATCGATTTAAGCTGATATCAATATATCGATATCGGTGGATCTTCGATATCGATAAATATCGATATTTTTAGGCGTAGTTATATCGATATTTATTGATATCGATATATCATTGCATCCCTATTTTTTTTTTATTCTCACTGCACGATCACAATTCACAGAGTAGGTACTTTAAATTTTAAATGTCAACTTTTTTTTAGAGTCAATGTTGCCAATTGGCAGTAACAACATTTTACCCGATTTCGTGGGTATTCGATTTTGGGCGGGCTCTTTCGATATTTCGTTTCGATATTTTGAGTTTTTTCGATATCGATATTGGCAGATCTTCGATATCGATAAAAATATCGATATTTTTGGGCGTCGATATATCGATAATTATCGGTTTTTCGATATATCGTTGCATCCCTAAGTGTGCACCAGTGTTCTTAGTGGAATATCGAACTTGTATTTGGTGTGCAGCAGTGCTCCCAGTGAAAAATGCTATTAGTACATCCAATAATAAGGCAGAAGAAGTGAGATCGCACAAAACTATTAAAGTGAATACTTACGAACTTTCAAGATACGAACAGTTCGTATTTACAAACATCGCTTATAAATTGTGATTTCCGATTAATTTTATGAACACAGAACCCCAAACTTGAGAAAAAAAGTGAGTCCAGTACTCTCAAGTGACGTGCAAACATTCAGATTTGAACATGATGACAGCTACATATACGATATAACCTCAAAATATTTTGACAGCTCCATATATGATATAACCTCAATTTATTTTGATAGCTGACCAAGGAAGGTTAATTAAGCGGCCAGTGGAGCTTCCCATCACTTCCGCGACATTTCACTGAATCTAAAAGAAATTTGGGGCGGCGGCGCAAGTAGATGTTTACACAAAAAAAAATCAACTTATGAATTTATCAAATTCAGACAGCCAGTTGTGGTGCCAAGAGGGAGTCTCACAGGGGCATATTTCCCCCCTGAATTACTCAGTACCCTCGCATTTTTAAAGAGGCAAAGCATATAATATTACGGTTCTGTAGAAGTCACGATCTATGCACGTACACGTTGGGTTTCTTTTTGTTCCAAAATTTAAGATAGTGAGTCATGCACTTATACTTCACTATCTATATAAGCGGCAGTTTTCATGCATGGGAAGCGTATGCCTACATTGTTTCATTAGTTTTATGCTCAAATAATCTCGTTACAAACTATGCATGGCTCACTATCTTAAATTCGGAACTGGACTATAGTTTGCAAATTAAAGCGTGGCTCTCTTAACAAACAGAATCCGATGCATTCAAATGTTTTGACTAGTTACGATTCACTTTAACGGTTCTGTGCAATTATTTGACCTTCGTTAACCAAAAAGTAACCAAGCGACAAATTTTGCGAACATAATCCATTTGTCCCAAATGACTCGTATAGTCTTCTTTACATATCAAAAAATTGTCAAGCGCCAATTATTAGTACAACACACTTATTCCATAGTAAATATATTTTACTTCCACAATGGTCACGGATATTTATCGTTGATTAGTTAAGTTAATTTATTCATAATTGTGCTGTCACTTGGTCACTTAAGTTCTCTTGATTTAGAGGGCAGTATATAGCCTAGTGGTTAGCATGCTTGGCGCCGCAACCTCTAGACTGGACTGCCGTGGGTTCGAATCCCACCTGTGCTCATGGATGTTTTGTGATGTTATTTAGTTTTAAGTTAGTTGTTATTTAGTGTAGTTGAAAGACGCTAATGACCGATGTCGACGCGTCTATAATCTACAATAAATAAATAAAATCTCTTGGTTTACTCATTATCGCTTGATCACTTTTTGGTTAACATGGTCCATAATATTAGGAGTATTTTGGTGAACCCATATTTCAGAAAGAACTGATGTTTGGACTTTGGATCGGTGAGCATTTAAGAAGTATGACTTTTATAACAAAGCAGTGAGCGCAATGGCTGCACCGATTGACAACCTTTGATACGGCGTTCCAACGTTGCCTCTAGCTGTTGCTCAGCTTGAGCAGCCTCCGAAGACGGAGCAGGAGCTCCTGGAAACACTACCAGCACAATGCTCATGTTGTCCCTACTCCCCTGAAACAACGAAATTAAACAATGTCAAAAAAAATGCATTACCTTAAAAATTTGTTTATTAGACATTGAAATAGAAGAATCGTTACAATTTCTGATTAAAAAGTAAATATGATTTTACATAAAAATCGTTATATAAAATTATATAAATTAATTCAACAATCAGCCATTTCCCTGAGAGTAGTTCTTTCAAGTATCCACGAGAGGCAGCACTTGTGGTAGGGACAAATATTATTTATTCCCCATTAGTTTCGTGTCATTTTAGTGGTAAAACTTAATTATTTAATTAATTTAATAATAATAATTATGTTTTACCACTAAAATGACACGACACTAATGGCGAATAAATAATGTTTGTCCCAACCACAAGTGCTACCTCTCGTGGATAATTAAAAGAACTACTCTCAGTGAAATGGCTCATTGTTTTGGCATTTCCTAGCCTTTTCGTTTTGATTGGATGTGTGTAGCATAAAACAAACTAACACTGTAAACAACTTTTTTATTTTACATTCTTTACATAACTTTCAATCTATTTAAAATTGAATAAGTATCTTTATTAGAGAACAAGTCTGAAACTTTAATTATGTCAAGCACCATTATAGTATATTTGCTGAAAGTATTTGACAATAAAAAAATATCTATTTCACGGTCATTTTTTTAAATAGTTTTAAAAAAATGATTATTTTTAGTTATAGATGTTACATACCTTGTACAAACAGGTATCTATAACTTGACTGGTGATTGCTTCTAAGTCATCGGTAAGTTTAAGTCGCGAGTGTATGTAAGCGCATAAATCATCGTTACTCATTACATCCCAAATGCCATCGCAAGCCAAGACGAGAAATTCGTCCGCAACATCGTCCCTGTCTCTAACGAAGATCTCAGGTTCAGGAGAAACAAGCTGTTCACACTGTCCTCTGCCTTCCACGTTCTTGTATTCATAATCACCTTTACACCAATGAATTAATTTAAAACATTTTTAAACTACAATAATCATTTCAAACAAAGTATCCCTACCTAATGCTCTGCTGACAGCGAGACTGCCATTGACTCTTTGTATCATTACGGACCCTCCGGCTTTTTGAATACGTTCTCTTTCGGCGGGCAGTGCCGGTTTATGATCACGCGTTGAAAACACTGGCTCTCCGTCGCGAGACAACACTGCACGAGAATCGCCACAATTAGCAATGAAAATCTGTCTCGGCGAAATGAAAGCACACACGGCAGTAGAGCCAGATTTATCTTCGCCCGAAGACATTTCCGGCAACTCTCGCATGCTGTCGTCTAGTCTCAAAAATCCGCTATGTATTCCCTTGATCACGTCCTCTCGGAACTCCTCCGTCTGCATGATACAGTCGAGTAGATGTTCGCTACAGTGAGCAGACACTCGTGCCCCGGCGTGTCCGTCAAACACTGCGAAGTACGACCAATCCTTCAAGGCTCCGTCGAGACCCATTTGCGCTCTGTGCGCATCTTCCATCTCGACTCGCCATCCTTGCATGCTCGCTACCCCGTAACGCAATCCATTACCCGTACCGTGTTCCTTGTACTTATCTGTCTTTGGTTTGTCAAGAAACGCACCCATTCTGTTACGTTCCTTTAGTCGATTCTGTTCGATCGTTCGAGCGTATTATTTGATTCTTATCTAATTAACATTTTCACTAGAAGATTTGTATCTCTAAAAAGTAATTTGCAGAAACGGTATTATCTCGGAGCAACAAACGCGTTGCCATGTGTGTAAATAAATGAAACGAAACTTTCCACAAAATGTGTAAAAATATATTGTAAAATAGTTTAAATTAAAAGGTTTCATTATCATCTGATAATTTAATCATATTGGTATTATTGGTAACCCTGTGGTTTCTATAATAAGACTCTGATTTGTTCATGAAAAATGAAAAAACAAAAGTGTGGCTGAATGTCATTTAATTAAATTCTGTAAACTGAAAATGCATACCTTTTGAATAAACAGTTCTTGATAAGTAAATATGATATTACGCATTTACATTATGTATTTTTAATAATAATTGAGTATTAAACATAGAATCACGAATAAACTTCTAATGGCGGAAACACAATACACTTCGCATGCGTAGTTTCTAAAAATAGGATAAATGTGACGTAATGTTGCGCCAATCAACACTCAACTTCTAAAATTATCAATGAACTTAGGCAAAGGTCTCTTTGTTAAAGTAACTATATAAATAAACTATATGTTACCAAAATTACTACGGTAATACTAATATCCCCATGGTACAATTTTATCAATGAACTTTAATTCATAAACAATATAATTAATAATGTAATAATTTGATTAATGAAAATGACAGTCATGGATTCGTTAAATAAATTTATTTTACTACAACTGATTGTAATCGCTATTCACAAATTCAAATAATAATTACCTAGTCTGATGTAATTATCAATTAGCCACAAAATAGAACTGTTTACAAATTATAATATTGTGATTCATAATCAATAATATGGTATGTGCAATTAAGTTAAAACATAATTATTTTTAACATTATACAAACGCCATTAATAGAAGTCACGCAAATAACTGCCCTATGTGTAACGTTAATTGCCTACATTACAGATTTTTTTAACGCTTCATCGATTGTGTACTTTATGCACGGAAAAAATTATAATCTTGTGTACGGGGCACACTGGCGGTCATATCAAGCAGCGGCCGGTCCGAGTTGGCGTATAATTAGTAAAAAAGGTTTTTAAATGTTTCACAGAGTATGTTATTCTTTCCATGTCCGCAAAAATTATACTTCCTTACTCTAGCGCACCGATTATTATATATAGATAACTAGCGGACCCGTCCCGGCTTCGCTCGGGTGGTATGAAATTATGATTTAATAGCGGTCACCCATTACTCCGCTCACGTATATTTAGTATAGCTGATCCGGCAAACGTTGTTAACAATTTCTAGGAATAATTACATTATTCACTCGCTTCGCTCGTTCGTTTGAATTTTATTAATACAGTCCTCACTCGCTTCGCTCGTTCGCTTGAATATTATAAATACACTACTCACTCGCTTCGCTCGTTCGCTTGAATATTTTCGCCTACTCACTCGCTTCGCTCATTCGCTTGAATATTTTCGCCTACTCACTCGCTTCGCTCGTTCGCTTGAATATTTTCGCCTACTCACTCGCTTCGCTCGTTCGCTTGAATATTTTCGCCTACTCACTCGCTTCGCTCGTTCGCTTGAATATTTTCGCCTACTCACTCGCTTCGCTCGTTCGCTTGAATATTTTCGCCTACTCACTCGCTTCGCTCGTTCGCTTGAATATTTTCGCCTACTCACTCGCTTCGCTCGTTCGCTTTAATATTATAAATACACTACTCGCTTCGCTCGTTCGCCATATATGTATATATATATATATATATATATATATATATATATATATATATATATGTAAATTAGAAGTAAAAAAAAAATAATTATTAAGACCATTAATTTAAATAATAACTATCCTATCATCTAAGTTGGACCAAATTACGTATATATGCCAATTTTCATGAATATCGGTTGAGTCGTTTTTGAGTTTATTCGGAACATACACAGTGACACGGATTTTTTATATATTAAGATAGAAAAAAAAGATTTAAGAGAGACATTTTGTGCTTTGCGGCTTTTCTCTAAATAAATTTATTATTTACTAACCGCTACGCGAGGCTTCGCTCACGTATATTTCGATTCATGATTTATTATCCCCCCCCCCGCGAGAAATTCTCCCCCAGCGAAGCGAAGTAGGGCTGGTGGTGTTTATAACATTAGTAGGATTCCGTCTATACGCTAAATTTCAAAATAATTTCAGAGTTACTTTTTATTACTATCCCACAGAAACTATCCCACCCCCAAGCGAGATATTTATCAAAATAAAATATAGCCTGTATCACTCAGGGAGTGTAGCTTTCTATTAGTGAAAGAATTTTTAGAATCGGTTCAGTAGTTCCAGAGATAAGAATTTATGATTTATTACCCCCCCGCGAGAACCTCTCCCCCTGCGAAGCGAAGTCGTCTGGATTCCGCCAATACGCTAAAATGCAAAAGAATTTCACGTTTTGTTAGTGGTAGAGAACCAATAAAAATTTAATTATATAATTAACTCAAAAACTTATCTAAAAACTTGAATAAAACATAGCCTATAGCGCTTCTGGAATCATAAGTAACATTTAAAAAAAAATTCATCAAAATCCGTCAAAAAGATTTTAAATTAAATCATTTGGAACATACATACTACATACAGAGAATTTTATATAAGGTACTGGCGGCAAATATGGCCCAGAGGGTAATATGGCCCAACATTTGTCCTGCGCAAACTAAAATATCTGCCGACGATCTGACAACGTCATAAAGTTGCTTATGTTACTCACTATATTGACGGTTTTATTTCCCGCAGCCCTCCGCTAAAAAACTTCCGACAATAGTTCATTCGTTTGTTTTTGCGGGTGTATTGACATGCTGTTGTTATTTGTTTAAGTTTTTTGTCAATTTTTTTATTCGTTGTTACGTCTGAAGTGGAAGCTGTGAAAAGTCAGGGAGAAGTGTCATTTTGTTAGGAATCTGTGCATGAAATATTTAATTGATATTGCACTCGCTCGCCTTATTTATCATGATAATGTTGTTCAGTTATCCTTTCCGATAATATGGCCCAATGCGTTGGCGGGTTATATGGACCGCTGGTCATATAATCCAACAGTGGGTCATAGTACCTAACCAACTCCACTAAATAACATTCATAAAATAGATTTGCGAAATCTTCCCGTTTGTTTTAGGTTTGCGATGGGAAAAATATGCAAAAATTTGATGAGTTTGAGTGCTGTTAATTTTAGACCCTAAAAATGTTCAATGTTATGTTGTTTTTAGTGCCCATGGCAGGATTTGTTTTCGTTTTTATTTTATTTTATGTGAGTTGTGTGCACTGTGGAATTAGTTTATTAAAATTAAAAAAAATAATGTAAAAGCTATATTCATTTTATAGGTTTTAAGATATTTTTTGTTGTGGGCCATATAATCCGAACAGATAGATAATATGGCCCAAGTGTAAGGCTGATTATTTTTACACTTATTTCCGAAAAAAATATTTTTTTACAAAATAAAATTATATCCCCATGACAAGTTCATAGTTACCTGTTATTTTGATATAAAAAATGTTCCATAAAAAATCAGGGTTAAAAGTAAAAATCATTTTAAATTAAGGTGGGCCATATTTGCCGCCAGTACCTTAGGTATATAAATAGTATAGACTATAGATTCAATTGCGCGCGCATACCGTGTTCACAGATGTTCCGGTAACTATATTATGGATGTACTTATCTAATATCTATATCGATTGTCGCTGACTGCTGCTGGCTAGGTGGCAGGACACGGTATCCGTGCGCAACCATATTGTTTCTCTCTTTTTCTTGCAGAACAAGCAATAACGATCTCTCGCTTTTATTTCGAGAGTTAGGTCCATTGGCCACATGTATACCTATAAACTTTTTTGCACAAAATGAACGATACTAAGTAGACCTCGCGCGGCGAAAGATGAAGCCACCGCGTCATAGTAACGTGAATGCAATGCGCCCGCCTTCTAGCTTGCTATTGGCTGTTTATTGTCATGAATAGCAGTTTGCCAAAATTGTATCTAACGTCATAAAACCCAATGTGCAGTTTTGTGTACACGGCACTGTCTGTGGGCAAGCAGGCGTTCACTAGCATATTATTGATGACGTGCCTGGCTTCATCTCTCACCGCGGGCACTCTATAACATACTGAAAAATGTACTTTTCCTCCTGAAACATCCTGTAGATAACAATTTTATGTTGAAATAAGCAGAGCATATAAAATAACATATAAAGTAGGCGGCACTATTGCCGCCTAGTAACGAGTTTGTGCCGCTTAGTGAACGTTGGTTGCATGTCGGTTGTGTCGGAGGCACAAGAGTTAGAATTTTAATTTTTCGGTATACTTATATTGTATCTGCAGTCTGCACACTACAGTATGAGAGGTAGACGTGTTTATAGAGTTACATTACTTATTGCATTCATTCGTATCCTTTTTGTAGTGTCTTGCTTTTTTACTGTTTTGCAGGTTAAGATTCAAAAGACACCACACTATAGTTTTTAGTTTTTTATTCATTAAATACCTATAATAAAATGTACTATGCTTTAAAATTGCGTATTTTTTAATTATCCTTGACGTTTCGCCACATTTTTTAGTAAACCTAACTCTCGAACTCTAGTGCCACCCAGTAAAAATTGCTTAAATATGCTATGTACTTATCTAATATCTATATCGATTGTCGCTGACTGCTGCTGGCTAGGTGGCAGGACACGGTATGCGTGCGCAACTATATTGTTTCTCTCTTTTTCTTGCAGAGCAAGCAATGACGATCTCTCGCTCTTATTTCGAGAGATACGTCTATTGGTCTGCAGTCTGCACATGTTTATATGAACTTTTTTGCTCAAAATGAACAATACTATACAGATTGTATCAAATTAAAGCTGTGCATAGGGAGTTCTGTGTGTAAGGCACAGATCGACATATAAAGCAGTAAATAAGAACGAGATAAATGATCGCTAATAGGAAGTTTCTGTAGTTACTGTAAATAAGTAATACCCATACTAACCCATACAACCTGATAGCGTCATCTTTGTTTTGTGATTTTATCAATAATTTCTTATTTCAGTAGTCAGTAACTAAGTACAGAAACTTCCTATTAGCGATCATTTATCTCGTTCTTACATATTGCTTTATATCGATCTCTATCTTACACACAGAACGCCCTATGCACAGCTTTAATTTGATACAATCTGTATAACATACTGAAATATGTACTTTAACTTTTCCTCTTGAAACACCCTGTAGATAACAATTTCATGTTGAAATAAGGCCGCCTCTGTATTAGTAAATAGTTTCCGCTGTCTTATCATAGCATACTATAGATTACAACAGAATATTTGATAAAACAAAAAGTTTTTAGGATTGATGTATATAGTTTATGTGATGCGCGGAATCGCAGTTGTCCTTGACCCAGAATGACCTTGACCTAGCCGCATTGCAGTACCTTTATCCTGAAAACTGATCTTTTATGATGTGTTATTTCCATATACGCGTTTCTCTATTATAACAAAACACTTCATAACTCTCACAGGCCCCACTGCCACTTTATACACTAAAATTACCATATTAATAAATAAATTAGTAACGGGACCACCGTCACTTATTTCTTTTTCTTACGTTTTTTCGGGGTTTTCAGGTATTCCGTGTGATCAGGGCCGTAGCTAGAATCAAATTTTGGGTAAGGCATCAGAAATATGAAGTAGGGTGCATATTTTGAGTCGGTGAAGTTGAAATAATTACCAGAAAATCAATTGTAGGAGAAAATGTTTTAAAAAATAAGTCGTTGGCGTCCAAATTTAATTTAATTGTAGATTACAGACGCATCGACAACTCAGGTCATTAACGTCTTCAACACAACAAATAATCCTATTTGTGTATTGGAATCCGCCAGCCGGCATACACAAACCGACTGGTACGAGCTCGGGTCCCTGGGAGCGCTAATTCCCAAAGAACATTGGAATGCAATTTGCGATAGCAACCACATTCCGATGTCCCCCCGGGGGGATTCGTTGGCGTCCTATATTTTATATTTTTAATTATTTAAACTTTCAAACAACACAAAAGGCAAGTAAAAATTACAAAAGACGGGATATATTACTGTATACTATTTTTACGGTTTATAATTTCTTTTCTTAAGCAAAAACTAAATATTTTTTTAAATTGATATTACTATTTTCATTTTTAGAGTGTTGGGTCTCCAACTCACTATATGAATATTATGAAGTACCTATTAGAGATACCTTGTATTTTTTGATGTCCGTCTTGTGACTTCCTGTATTTTAACACGACGCGTTTCAGCAACGAGTTGCTATCTTCAGGTGTGGTCAAAAATTTAACCACATCTGAAGATAGCAACTCGTTGCTGAGACTTCGTTGACCCAGGGCCTCCACACCTTTAAATCCGGACCTGGTAAATAGGCCATTCATGGAAAAACAATGATCTCGACTATTCATACACATAACTGTGTAAGTGACAGATCACTAAGATAAAATTCCCAAGTAGAATGACCTTAATTATGGCGTTCGTGACAAATTTGTTTTTCCCTAGAAAGTTCATAGACCTCTTTTGTTTATTTGTATAGTTACGGCTTAGTAGCAACAAAACGTAGATAACAAATATTTATGATAACAATAAAAGAAAATATAGATATATTATGTCTTTAAAAGAAAGAAGGGAAAATATTTTATTATCAAAGCACTTGTCTTGCCAAGTTGAACAAAATAATTCAGTAATTATTTTCTTTCTCATCTGATTATTATAGGAAAACATTTTTGTTTTTTATTATTGTTACACAGGATGTTCAGAAAATAAACTGGCATTATATAGAAAATTCAATGCAGAGTAAAAATATCATTTTTTCGTATCTATATTTCAATTTCAGCACAAGAAAATTAATAATATTAAAAAATACAAACGAAACAGAAAACGGGTAATATATTCACTCTTATTTATCTTAATTATAATATAATAACTAAAATAATTGTAATTTTATTTTTATAAGTATTCTAAATTGTTATCCAATACCTAATAATTAGTCCGGGAGTTTGCGTTGCAAATGAAAAAGTCATAGTAAGCCGGCTGATTTTGATATCGATAGTTGATCTCGTACAACTAATCAGTAAACCGACCGTCAGCTGCTCAAGTAGCGATGGGCTTGGGTGTGAGAGGCTGCGAAAGTGGTAAAAACATTTTTTTAAGTAATAGTACGCCGGCTGAAACTTGTTTTTATGAATAGTTGACATCATTGTGAGTTGAAAAATAATCGTCAGCTGCATCGTGGAATGGGGTTTGTGCGTCAGCTGGTCGCATCAACTTGTAAAAAAGCACGTAAAATGTTGCGCATTTCACTTTTTTGCACTGACAGCAGCTGAAACAATTACGTTACCTATAGGATTATAATAGCGATATGATCATAATCCTATAGGTAATGAAATTGTCTCAGCTGCTGTCAGTGCAAAAAAGTGAAATGCGCAATATTTTACGTGTTTTTTTACAAGTTCATGCGACCAGCTGACGCACAATCCCCCTTCCACGATGCAGCTGACGATTATTTTTCAACTCACAATGATGTCAACTATTCATAAAAACAAGTTTCAGCCGGCGTACTATTACTTAAAAAATTTTTTTTACCACTTTCGCAGCCTCTCACACCCACACCCACCGCGGGTGCGCCAGCTGACGCTTGGTTTACTTATTAGTCATACCAGATTTATCGAAAAAGATAACAATCGATCGGCGTAAAAACACTACCTAAAATGCAACGCAAACTTTCGGGCTATATATATTTTCATAAAAAAAATAAAAGCTTTCGGGATTCGAACCTGGGCTTGAAGTTTGTATACCTGTCTCTAAAGACTTCTATTTTTCCACACGGCCACAATGGTTTATTGCGTCGGAGACCTAGCTATAAATACTGTTTTGTTTCACATGCCAACCACTTCCGTTTATATTGAGGACAGTGTGGTCCAGTGGTTAGCGTCGCGGCCTCTGAATTGCAGACTGTCGTGGGTTCGAATCTCGCCTCCGCTCATGGATGTTTTCTGATGTCATTTAGTGTTAAGTTAATTGTTATTTAATGTAATCAAGACGCTAATGACCTAAGTTGTCGACGCGTCTATAATTTACAATAAATAAAAAAACTTCCGATTATTTCCGTTACATCTAAAATTTCAAAAATGCAACCCCAGTATGAGACATTAGACATTATTCACATCAAAAAAATCGTTTTAAGTCATAAATTTCAAATATAACATTTACATGTATCATGATATACCTACAACTTATATTACCTATATTTATTTTCTTTTGAAATAATATTTATACCTGCTGGCGAAAATATACGCACAAAAGAAATAATTTATTTTATATATAGGTATGTAAAAAATATAAAACGCAAGGTCTTTAAATTTGGGGAAAGTGGAGAAATAACCTATGTACGATTTTATTACATCGATACATAATTCAAAAAGAACGACAGGGTTACAAGAATGACGTCACCAAACTGTCACGTTCATATTGCAACCATCGAAACGGGAAGGTCGCAAAAAGAAACAAAAAGATGCAGTTTATTGACGTAATATGTGGTGGAAGTGCAAGACATGTTATGGTGGAAGTACGGGTTTATGCAGCTTGTTGAAATTATTGCCACTAAATTAATGGTCATTTTCTGGTAGCATACATACCTGTGAGTTACATATAGCAGCACGTTATATTTTTAATATATAGGCCTGTCGCAAAAAACGTATTTGTTGATAGAATCAACAATTTCGAGATAACGGTCAAGAATTACTTAACGTGTTTGAAGTGAATAACGTCTAATGTCTCATACTGGGATGGCATTTTAGAAATATGAGATGTAACGGAAATAGTTGGAAGTTGTTGACATGTGAAACAAAACAATATCTATACTATGTTAAGGTCTCAGAGACAATAAGTGGTAAAGCACGAATCTGACGACAGGTAATAATGCCAATCCCAGGTCCGATTCCCGAAGGTTTGTAAATTATTTTGTCATATTATTTACGAAAATTTGATTATTAGTCCAGCAGTCAGGTACTTTTTACCTGGAAAGTATTCCGAAGTTAATGATATTTTGGTGTGTTGTTTGTGGGTACTCTGTGGAGTAGAATCTGAGTTTTCGACCTCGAGGACCCTGTGCTAACGTGGGGGGAGCCGAAAAACCACGAAATCTTACCACCTTTTTTGTTTTTTTCGAAATCTCTCAGAAAAGGTCGCCTTAGCAATTCTTTCATAATGTAATGTTTTAAAGAGGATTACATTTCCTACAATTTTCATTCCTACAACTTTTCTGTGGTACTAATGGTAAGCGCGCTGCAGCTTCTTGAAAATCACCCGCTCGGCTTTTTGTAACCATTGGTAACCAATGGTTAAAATGTAATGTTCTTTTCAATAGTTTTATTTATTTTGTTCTTCATCGAACTTTAAATTGAAAATACACATGTTACACATTGGTTACCAAGGTTACAAAAAGCGGAGCGGGTGATTTTCAAGAAGCTGCAGCGCGCTTACCATTAGTACCACAGAAAATGAAATTTGTAGGAAATGTAATCCTCTTTAAAACATTACATAATGAAAGAATTGCTTAAGTCGACCGTTTCTGAGAGATTTCGAAAAACGCAAAAAAGCTGGTAAAATTTTGTGGTTTTTCGGCTCCCCCTACGTTAGCACAGGGTCCTCGAGGTCGAAAACTCAGATTCTACTCCACAGAGTACCCGCAAACAACACACCAAAATATCACTAACTTCGGAATACTTTCCAGGTAACCCCCTTCCTTTAATACCTGCCGCTTGGACTATATATTATAAGATAAATAAAAGTGGATGTATTTCTTTTCATGACAACGAATACTCTGTCTGTACTCATACGCATTTTTTTTCGCTATTTTTGAGCCCCCCGTACCCCATCATTACCAAGAGACGTAAAATACTAATGTTTGTTTTTTAATGAAGTTCTCAAGAGAAATAGAATTTAGAGCGTTGTAATTGGTTATTCAATTATTGAAGCATTAAACAGAATCAACGCGCTGGGCAAACGCCTTTACTTGTGTATTATGTAAACTTAGTAAATAAACGCAAGATCAGGACACGCGAACAAAATGGGGTTAGATTCCGGGTTGAGGGGAGGAAGAGAGAGAGAGGTTTCTATATAGTTGTACGTGTGGTTGCTATTTAGCGTGCGAATATAAACACAGATATATTACGGATAAAGTTCGTGTTTGACACAAAAATACATTGAACCAACAAGGTAAGTACGTTATATCAAGGTTCACTAGTAACTGTAAAATTTGGCGACGTACATTTTTGATTTATTTATTTATTGTAGATTATAGATGCGTCGACATCTCAGGTCATTTGCGTCTTTCAACTACACTAAATAACAACTATTTTAAAACTAAATAACATCACAAAACATTCATGAGCGCAGGTGGGATTCGAACCCACGGCAGTCCAGTCCAGAGGTTGCGGCACTAAGCACGCTAACCACTAGGCTATACTGCCCTCGTACATTTTTGAAGTTATACTTTTTTATGGGCTAATAAATCATCCTGTATATTATTACGCCAAGACAAAATGGGACTGAGCAGTGAGCAAAAATTCAAAGCAAGTCGGAGATCCGGCACGTGATTATAATCACACGACAGAAGTGAAAATTTCAGATTTTCTAATTTTAAAATATACGTATAATTTTTTAATCA
The DNA here is from genome assembly GCA_039654895.1 of Mongoloraphidia duomilia. Classification (NCBI taxonomy): domain Eukaryota; kingdom Metazoa; phylum Arthropoda; class Insecta; order Raphidioptera; family Raphidiidae; genus Mongoloraphidia; species Mongoloraphidia duomilia. The sequence continues at coordinate 8,594,682 of CM077523.1, forward strand.
CACAGTTTAATCATAAATATATTAAAATCGGCGTATACAATTAAATTTAATGAATATAATACCTTAACGATAATATTAAGTTTTAGTATCATCTGTTAGCGCACTTGTGGACTACAAAATATGTTTTAGTGTCATCTGTTAGCGCACTTGTGAACTACAAATGACTTTTTACTCGTATTAAGTATTTAGTGTCATCTATTAGCACACTTATGAACTAAACACTATTACCAGCATATTGCAAATACGTGTTCGTGTTTGAGTCGAGTAGCCCCGATTGTCACCGTCGGGTGCGTTTCACATCACTGTTGTGAACAGCCCAAGCAAAGCGCGCCTAAGGAAGTTTCCACTTCAAAAAGTCTATTGTAGCGGATTTTCAATAATTCTGCAAATATTTCTTCTGGCAACATAATTCTTTCGGGCCCATTTAAATCGGGATAATCGAGACGCTACTGTATTAATATTGATAACGATCTACTTATATGAAAATTATAAAAACCGGCCAAGTGTGAGCCAGCCTCGCGCACCGAGGGTTGCGTACAATAATAACAATGAGGAGTTAGGTAGGGGTAAAAAATTAACAGATTTATTTATGTTGAAGAACTGTATGATATAGAGAAATGGTGATCCGTAGATGATGTAGAAATTAGGAGAAAAACTCAGTGGCAAAAGGATCAAATAAAATTTGCAATATTGATGATTAAATTTGCATTTATAAGCTTACGTTTCGGTGCTCTGAGGATGGTGCTATGAGCACCGAAACGTAAGCTTATAAATGCAAATTTAATCATCAGTATTGCAAATTTTATTTGATCCTTTTGCCACTGAGTTTTTCTCTCCTAATTTCTAGATTTATTTATTTAAGCTTATTTTTAAAAAGCTTTTTTTACTTATATTTTATTTTGTTCTTTTTAGTGTTCCAAAATTTTTCCGTATCTTTAATTAAATAAATTTTTAAAGTAAAAAAATATATAAATTCTATAGAATTGTCGCTAGGCTCTTGGTAGAACATGATTGAATAAAAATTAATAAACAAACACTTGAAAAATTCTACACATTTATTAATCTCAACGATCGTTTCGGGTTCCTAGCCCATCATCAGGAGTTTACATAAAACTAGTTTTATGTAAACTCCTGATGATGGGCTAGGAACCCGAAACGATCGTTGAGATTAATAAATGTGTAGAATTTTTAAGTGTTTGTTTATTAATTTAAAAAAAATATATTAACAGAATATTTGATGAATAAAAAAAGAATATTGGGATTGAACCAGGGACCTTCATACCATCAGTTGCGCGGTCTATCAACTGAGTCAGTCCAACGATGATGCTAGACGCTCTATTGAGTCTATAGTACAGTATATAAGTACAGCTGCAGCAGTGGCGTACCTATCAAGGGCCCCAGAGCAAAAAATAAACTGGCACCCTAAGCAATATTAAGTACCTTTATCAAAATTTAAAATATAAAAAATTAATGTAGCTTCAGGGTTGGTCAAAGACCCCCCTGGGCTTTGGGGCCCTGGGGCACTGCCCCACTTTGCCCTATGATAGCTACGCAACTGGACTGCAGTCAGTGTTGTGTAAAATAAGAAACATTCATTTATTAACATCAATTATTTAATTCTAATTATTATTTGCCAGGATTCATGCCACAACAACACACAAATTGTAAAAATTCCAACTATAGTTACTTCTTACCGTTCGTGTGATAGAGCCTTGCGATAGACAGACAGACAGACAGGGCAGACATCGACATCGTAGGCTCAGTGATAGGGTTCCGTTCGGAGGTAAGGAACCCTAAAAAGCTTCGCATCCGTTAAAATTAAGGGTTATAAAAAGAAAGCGAATTCTAACGATTATTTTGAAAGTTAGACGTTGAACACAACATATATAAGTAGAGCACGAACGCTGAGGGGCGGAGCCCGGGAACGGAGGGACGCGTGGCGCCGTGTTACACAGGACGCTCTCGTACTGACCGTTTGTAGTGACGACGCTCTTGTAGCGTCGCGTCGTACGTAGTATCGGAGTAATGCGCGAAGCTCGCGCTTCGAGTTATTAATAAGTAACTCAACTAATTAATTAAACTGGTGTGGTTACGGTCGATTGACAATGTTAAACGTTATACAATAATGATTTTTCAAAAAATTGGATCGATAGATCCGCTGACGATTTATTGTGGAACGAAATGGTCGAGAATTAAAAATTGATTTCATATAAATAATATTTAACAGTTATTTTACGACAATGTGAAAAACAAGATTACCAACTTATTTTATTTTTAAAAGTGAATTGTGAATAGTGTGTGTAAAATATAATTTTGTCAGCAATCCAAGTTTCGCTATTATTTTATTTTCATCCTCCAATCGTGAGTAGAAATATAAAAAACACGGTGTGATCAATGTTTTGAATTGCGTAACGGATTTGCACAGGCAATCTAACATAATATATTATGTTAACGTAGTCTGTACTCAAAATATGTTGGCATTTTGTGCATCAAATTATTAATAATTGAGGAGAGGCTTGGTTGAGGATCAAAATAATGAAGCTTTACCAAAATATCGCTTGTGGCCAACGTTTCGAAATAGTTAATTTCATGAAATTAAATATTTCGAAACGTTGACCATAAGCGATATTTTGGTAAAGCTTCATTATTTTGACCCTCAACCAAACCTTCCCTTAGTTATTAACATTCATTGGGTCAACACTATATACTGAAGACATCAAATTATTATTGTTCATTTTTGAAAATCGTACATATGTCTATATTTTAAACTAACAAAGTTGATAACTTCTAAACAATTTAATAATTACACTGTATCGGTTAATATTTGGGACATATAGGAAATTAGAATGCAAAATTATATATTATTTTGCAAATGTTGGCTCTCCTGTACCTATATTTTAAAACAAAACGGTAAAGAAGTAATTTGTTCAGAATTTTAAAATGCATTTAGTGAAAAATTCTTTCACTTATTAGTTTCTACCGACAGCGAAAAAGATTACTTTAATAAATAAAATACACAAAAACTGGCTATAGCTGTCCAACTTTATTTTTAAGTAGGTACTACGTTTCGGTCTGTTATAAGAGACCCTTTTCAAGCAATTATTGCTTGAAAAGGGTCTCTTATAACAGACCGAAACGTAGAACCTACTTAAAAATAAAGTTGGATAGCTATAGCCAGTTTTTGTGTGTTTTATTTATTAAGGAAAAATTCTTTCATTTCGAATATTTAAATTGGTATCCCTAATGAAATATTCTCCCTAACAGTGCGGTGTGTTTAGTGTCGCTATAAACGCTTATGATCTTTGTTGATGAGCGTCTATAATCTACAATACCTATCTACAATGTTGCTAATTATTTATTTTTAATATATGTAATTAACTGTGAACCAAAGCTTTAAAACTCGGATTAGTAACTCTTACAAATGACCGCAGTGTTGCATGGTGCTAACGATTTCTATTAAACTAAACAATCAACGATATTAAAATATAACAAGCATGTTTTTAATGGAACAATTACGACAAAACAATCCAAACGGTATGTAATATATAATATCTACGTGGTGATCATGGGCGCCGATAGAGAATGGCAAGAGGAAAAAATTACAGTGTCTATATATACTCAGTCCGGCGAACAGATCATGTGAACATTGAACAACATGTTCTAGACTTGGATAGTTCCGGACTTGTATAATTCCAGGATATCTCTGTTGAAGACAGGTCCTAGCACAAGCGACTAGAGGCTCTGTAGTCAGGGTCCATTCTGATTGGTCGAATACTCCATCTTGATGTCGTTTGACACACGTGCACACATGCCTAAATGGACGTAACAACTAACTAGTGAACTCTGTATACTAATATGGATAGTTGATAGCGATTAAAAAATGTGTTTTGTATGTGGAGAATGTTTAAACACATATTTTTCAAGACAGGCATTAATGCTCACAAAATTAGAATGAAAACTGAAAATAATGCTTGTAATCTAATTCTTTCTATAAAAGTCGATCAATTTTTTGACATTTCAAAATAAAACCTAATTTAATATTATTATTTGAGATCCTTGGATGTCCAAAATTTATACAATAACAGTGTTCTTGAAAAACTGGAATAGAAAAATAAATTTTAATTAAGTTTTATTTTGAAATGTCAGAAAATTGATCGACATTTATAAAAAGAATTAGATTACAAGCCTTATCTGAAGTTTTCATTCTAATTTTGTGAACATTAATGCCTGTCTTGAAGAATATGCGTTTGAACATTCTCCACATACAAAACACATTTATTAATCGCTATCAACTATCCATATTAGTACCGAGTTCACTAGTTAGTTGTTATGTTCGTCTAGGTGTGTGACAGCAATATGGAGTATTCGATCAATCAGAATGGACCCTGACTGCAGGGCCTAGTCGCTTGTACACACAATATATTGGAAGCTAGTCTATGCCCTAAAGTTCCATGTCAATTTTTTACCAGTCCGGGTGACTGGTCTGGTTGAAGACGTCCCTAGAACGCACCTTGTTCATGTAGCTCCGATTCTGACCACTTTTAAAAACCTACTTAACTAACAAAACCCATAACTTAAGGCCGGGCGCATACACATAATTGTTTCCACGACTAAAGTTTAGTCAGGCTGTGTACGTGTCGCGATATAACATCAGTCTATCGACCTCAATTAGGATTGTGGGCATGCCCATAGTTCCCACAACGGTGGATCCGCGCTTGCAACATTGAACATCATCTCCTCTCGCACTCTGTTGATTTTCAAGCAACCAATCAGCATGCACTGCAGAGTACACATTTTTATTGTTGCATGTGTTCGTCGGACCGAGTATAGCTTTTGCCTACAGTTTCGTTCACATCAATGTTTACCCGCAGGTCCGTTCGTGTTAGTGGCGATTTTGACGGAAACGCTATCTTAACCCGAGTGTAGCCGGGTAAAAAGTATCCCACACTTATAAGTCTGGGTACCGATTGCTGTACCATGTTTCATCAAAATCGGTTCAACCGTTTTCGAGTGATGCCAACACAAATAAACAAAAATTATGGAAACGTGTTTCCCCGTCGAGACATTATACAAAATATCCGAAAATCTCCAAGGAAACGAAATTACAGACAGATGTCCCGTTACAATGTTATACGTTAGTATTGATGAATATGAGAATTGACATTTTTTTGTACGTTTTTATTCACTATTTTTTTAATGTTTGCATCCCATAGGGAAGTTTTCTTCCGGCGCCCATGATGGCTACAAGTAGGTTTGTTAAGTTTTTTGAAAAAACTCACTATTCAACTTTCCGTGTTATAAGCTGAAATATTTTAAATAAAAAAACTGTGTGCGTGTAAATCACAAGCTACTAAGGCGGTGTAGTCAGGGTCCGTTCTGATTGGTCGAATACTAGCTATCTTGATGTCGTTTGACACACACAGGCACAACTAAACAAACGTAACAACTAGTGAACTCTGTATACTAATATGGATAGTTGATATAGCTATTAAAAAATGGGTTTTGCATGTGAAGAATGTTCAAATACATATTCTTCAAGACAGGCATTAATGTTTACAAAATTAGAATGAAAACTTCAGGTAAGGCTTGTAATCTAATTCTTTTTATACAAGTCGATCAATTTTTTGACATTTTAAAATAAAATCTAATTTATTATTATTATTATTATTTGAGATATTAGGATGTCCAAAATTTATATTAATAAAGTTTTATTTTGTAATGTCAGAAAATTGATCGACTTTTAGAGAAAGAATTAGATTACAAGCCTAGCTTATCTGAAGTTTTCATTCTAATTTTGTGAACATTAATGCCTTGTCTTGAAGAATATGTATTTGAACATTCTCCACATACAAAACCCATTTTTTAATCGCTATCAACTATCCATATTAGTATACAGAGTTCATTAGTTTAGTTGTTACGTTCGTTTAGGTGTGTCTGTGTGTATCAAACTACATCAAGATAGGGTATTTGACCAATCAGAATGGACCCTGACTGCACGGCCTAGTCGCTTGTGTGTAAATTTTATGCGTCTGAAGTGAAACTTTATGCGGGTGAACATTTGTATTATGTGTAAGCACTAATTAAACACTAATATAATTATATAGGTTCTGATCTTAACTACATACTACATAAAGGTACGTGCAGTATGGAGCTGGGATTCTAGATGGTAGCGTAGATCACAGCAGGGCTTGCTTAAATTAATGCATTGTCATATATGCGAGCGTACACAACGAAGCAGTGAGTGTAGCAGGTATAAGCGCTGTTATAAGAGTTGGCAGATTCAAGAATGTATCTCACCATTCTTTCAACGCGCTGACTACTACAATCAACGTGTGACAACTGTCAAATGGCCGTTACAAATTTCGAAATGGATGTGACTAGTTAAATAAATGAAATTTTGCCAGTTTTTATTTAATTTGTTTTGAGTTTTTTCTAAGACGTATTTAAAAGTGTTAGGTTCCATACGTAAATATTCAAAAAACCGGTTTGGGTAAAATTTTAATTCTTGGTATAAATGATGAATTTCGCCATGTTTAGATCGTTTTCTATTAATAGGGTGGACATGATAGCTCCTACCCAAATTTGTATTTAAAATATACCACTTTGTAGCAGAAGAAAACAAATATTCGTCTTCGCTATCTGACATTTCAAACGCGACTTAAGCTTGTATCAAAAGTGAAAACTTCGTTGTGCAAACCCATAAGCGCTTATAATTTCAGCCACCATCTACCATACATGCTACCATCTAGAATCCCAACTGCGTACTGCACGTACCTTTATACGCATATAAGTTAATGGTGAAGTTGACTCTAAAATAGTTATACGAGCTAAATTCGATCCTTAAAATTAATATGAAGATTGAAGGAAAACCACGGTGGCACAGGATCAATAATTGCAATACTGATTACTGATAATTAAAATAAATGCATTTATTTACTCTGAAGATGGCACACAGAGTGACGAAACGTTAGTAAATAAATGCTATTATTGAAGTGAAAACTTCTTTAGGCGCACTTTGCGTTCTTTCTGAATAGTGAACGAAAGTGAACCGTCACGCTCAGGTCGGTGACGCTGAATCGTGTATACTCGGCTCTAGTCATCATCAGCCATGTTTTATACTGTCTAGCAAGGAGTGCATCGTTTCAAGAATTACGTTTTTTTTTTAAATATCAGTAGATATTGATCCTCTGCAATGGAGGTTTTCCTTCAATATTCATATATTATATTTCATATAATTATTATACGAACAGAAAAGGGCGTGTCAATCGAATTTCTCTCTCAACGCACTACCTGCAAGTCAATCCCAATCTTTTCCCCGCTAGCAGCTCAAAGTCATTTCATTTCCCCCACTCGTGATGACGTCGTTTCTGGTTTTTCGTTAGTTTTAAACAAAATTACCTACTTTCATCGGAACTAAAAAAGTTTCACTTCAAAAATATTTTTTGTTTAATGTATTTTACTAACAGATAGCATGTCAAACGTATTAGTATGATGGGAGAATGCGAGATGTTTTTACAATCGAAACAATTGCAATCGCTTGTAACAGTTTGGTTTTAAAGGTTCTTTTATATTTTAGGAAATTAATAACGTTATCAATTTATTCATTATACTTAGTTTTATTTTATCAATATTATATATAAATTATTAGTTACAATAATGTAAGTAAGACGTCTCTATGTCAGTGAACTTAATAATTGTAACTAATAATTATTAATAGTTACAAATATTAAGTTCACTGACATAGAGACGTCTTACTTACATTATCTATATATCCCTTTATGACCAAAATATTACATGGCGATCCTGCCAGGATAAACTATTATATAATAACAATAAAGTCCACAATCGACTCGGAGTTTGATTTTACAATCAAAATGCTCGATTGTTCAAGTCGATTATTTGCCACATAGGTTATAGCAATAGCAGCGAATGAGAATACATATAATCGCGATTCAAGGTTATATGCTAGACGACTGAAGTTTACGCGACTCGTTGATTGTTCACTGTTCACACTGTTCAGTCGGTACTCAGTGATCTCTTCACTATTGAATTCGTATCGGGTATGCAGTACTGTACGATTCAGTCTCGGTGAACTATGAAACAACAACAATCGAGTCCAAGTGACAACCATAGAAATATTTGAACAATCGAGACAATCGACTAAAACATCTCGTATCGCGCATCACTATAAACGTATATGAATCTGTTTTCCATTGCAATGAAAATGGACTGTCAAAATGTACTATTGAGTGATTTTTACCCATAAATAAAAACTCTTTCAAAATATAACATTAAATACTATTTCCAAATTGCAAAATTGCAAAATAATAAACAAGTTTTTTTTGGAATGGCTTGATTTCCGTCGGGTTTGTTTTAATTTTTTCATCTTTTTTTAAACATTACTATTTTATAACCGGTTTAACGTACATTTTAATCACGGTGTTTTTTTGATCACACTGTTAAATAAAGGGTTGCTATGGCAACGAAACGCAGCAACCTATGAACACGTAGCAATCAAAATTAACAGTGTGGTTAAAAAAACACCGTGTTTAAAATGTACGATAAACCGATTATTAGTATCTTAATTTACTTACTTTTTATGTACAGTGTGTAAACGGTAGACCCGAACATAGGGCAAATAACATTGAAAACATTTACAATAATTTTTGTAGTAGGCTATGGGCTAGCTATAAGATCCGCTGTAAATATGTAGTAGACGCTTCGTTTTTTACTTCCCACCTCTACTATGGTAGGGAAGTAATGGATTTAGTCCGAAAAAAATATTTCGAGATTTTAACAGATCTTCACGTTTTGAGACCCTAGCAATCGTTAAAAACCATTTTCTGTATGTGTGTGTGGTCAATTTTTCGCCTTCGATATCATAAAAATGGAACAACATACGGTCATGCCAATTGTTCTATTGTGTTTATCAGCCTTTAACTTAGATCTGATTAGATTTTGAGTCAAATCGGTTCAGTGGATCCTGAGATATTAAAAAAAACGTTTTCAATGTCACGTATTAACATAGGTAAAAAAAAAATATAAATGAATTCTAGATGTTATAATATGAAAAAATGTAAATATTTTTTTTCACTAAAATGTATAGTTTTCTAGAAAAAAATATTTTACTAAAAAAAGAAAATTGTACGTAAATCAAGGTAACCATGATTTTTGCTATATTTGCCATCAGTAGATCACCAAACAAAAAAGAGAGCCATGCTTTTTTTCAAAGAATAAATAAAGAGTGTTTATTTTCTACGAATATTTACTAGGTGGGAAGTATAGGACTAGTCATCAGTCGAATTTTTTTTTGTAGGTTCCGAGTTACTCTTAATAGTTAACCGTTCCTATGAAAAATTGTTTACAAAATTCACTGTACTTACCTACTATTTTTTCTAAGTATGTAATCCACTACATATTTACATTGGATCTTATGCCTCATAGCCTACTACGAAACTGTAAATGTTATTTTCCCTATGTTGGATAAAACCGTTTACACACTGAACAAGACTTTTTATATTATTTTGATTGGCGTTATGTCATAATTTTCAGCCGGTCGAATGATAACAGCTTTAACAGCAGGTGGGATCGGTGGTGCTATGCCCCCAGGTACAGGTCCACCCGTTTCACCAATTCCCGGAACGTCTGCTGCGGGAACTGGTGGTGCAGCTGGTCAGCAGCCCCCAGGTCAACAGGGCCTTGCCGCATTGCTTGTCATGATAGCTGTGTTAGCATTTATCCTCGCCTATTGTTTCTGGGGCGCACCCTGGTGTCGTCGAAGGACGTGTCCATGTCTTACCAATTCGTCAACGTCGTTGTCAGCGAGAGATGACGGCGCTACTGCCTCCAGTGGAGCCGTCACTCCTACATCTCTGACGGGTGCCGCGTATCGTGGCACCGGTGTATCAGGAACGAGGGGCTCCACCCCAACCATCATACTGTTGCCGTACGGAAGGATGCTTGTCGTCGATGGATCGGTCATCGCACAATTTCAAGTATGATTAGAAAAATATCATGGCTCTTACATTTTAAATTAAATAAAAATAGGTAAAAAAACTTTTATATAACACATGCACGCTTTTAGTGTTTTTTCGTATCTGTTTTGCGGACCTTAAATAGCCGTTTATTGACAAGTGACCATTATGTAACGCTTTTCAGTGCTATAATGGTTCATTATGTAGCTAGTTACATAATGATCCATTATGCAACACTTTTCAGTGCTAAATTGAAAAACAGTTGCATAATGAGCCATTATGTAACTAGTTACATAATGAACCATTATGCAACTAGTTACATAATGAACCATTATGCAACTAGTTACATAATGAACCATTATGTAACTGTTTTTTTAATCCAATTAAAGTCTAAAACCATGCATGTGTTATATAAAGTATAGTGTGCAACGCGTGTGCTAAATCTTTATGCGTCAGGCGCGATGTTTTCAGCACTCGTATGCGGCTCGCGATGCACACTCGCCAAGGCTCGTGTGTGCTCGCCTACTACTTGTGCTGAAAATATCGCGCCTAACGTATAAAGATGTATTTAGCAGACTAGTTACACAATATACTATTAAGTTAAACGGTTTTATTTTAAATCATCAGCTGTACCAAAAACTAGAAAATAATTAGGACACAAACCAAGGGGCTCTTTGTGTCGCTGCGTTAGCGGAATAAGTAATAAAAACGTATAAGTATATATTTATTTAACAATTATTTGGCACCGACTACGATAACGGACGCCAAAAATAAAACTAATGTTTATATTTGTTTTCTATGGTTGACAATTTTTTATGACGTTTCATATTTTCATAAACTTGATTATAAGGACATCAGAAATATAAATAAAAATTTACATATTTTTAAACTTCAAAGATACCGCATTTATCAAGGCCAACGTAGACCGTTTGTTTTATTTGTTTCTGAATGCACCATTTTGTATTTTTGCCAAATCGCTTTCAGGGCTGTATAGCCTGTGTCTTAAAACATAGTAATAAAAATCAAAAACACTTTTTTAAGCTAAACAACGTTAAACAACTGAAGGCCAGGGCCGGCGTTAGGGGGGGGGGGGTAAGCATGGCAAAGTTACCCCGGGCCCGGGCCCGGGCTCGGGCCCCCGAAGGAGGCCCGCCGGCTCATGGCTTGTCTATTATATGTGAGCATTAAAACATTTTCCCAACAAAAAAAACGTTATTTGATTTTTTGCATTACAATTTTCTGACTACCTATTTCCAAAAAAAAAAAAAAACAAATTTTGGTGAAAAATTTTTTTTGGAGGGGACAGGGGCCTGAGAAAGCTTACCCTGGGCCCGAAAATCCTAGCGCCGGCCCTGCTGAAGGCTATTGACTACTAGGCACGCTGTGTCGTTATAGCACGGTGTCCAACTTAAAATTAAAGGTAAATATCAGTTATATTAGGTCATCCAGAAGCAGAACAATCCCGTTATGCACGAATCGAAGGGGAGGAAGCCGCGGGTGCTTAAATAAGTAAAACTAGGAATCGTATAGAAAAAAATGTTTATACAAAAGTTGTAGAGAATTTTATTCTCTACAAGATTGATTATATTCATTTTTTACTAAAAATCGAACGGAACCGAGAAATTCGCAACAAACCGTTTTTCGTAATCTTAAACCTCGAATATCTAGCAACTCCAGTACGATATCGATGGGGACTGTTTACACGTTCTTTGAAACACTATAACGAAGGTGTGTACAAAAATTGAGCTATAACTGCGAATTTTTTCCCAGTTGAAACCTAAAATTACTGGACTGTAAAGAGCTTCTAAAAAATATACATAATGGCGCACACAAATGGGGGCTTACATGGCTCTAGTCTGGAACCCAGGATTAGGGGGGCGTGTGTCTAGTTGGCCAGCAATAAGTGAGATGAACAGAAGACAAAAATCGACCTTTTAAAATAAGTATTGACTTTTGTTTTGTTCATTCACATTATTCAACCAAAATTAATTATTTTATTAGGCACATCACATGAAAATATTATCTCATATCGACTTGTTTATGATTTATCGCCATTCATATCTTATTTATGCCTGTTTTGGTACATTTAAAAAGAAAAATAATCGCTTTTTAATTTAAAGCTTAAATAAACGCGACACGCGATACAAAAAGCAGTTACTGCGACTGTCTACGGGCTACATTATTACTTTTTGCCATATACCCACTACAAAATAGCTACTGTCGATGTATGTATAGCGGCCTTTAATGAGTCATTTAACAGGCAGGTGTGCGGAACGTGTTACTTAGCGCACAAGGTAAGTAAGCTGTTGGCATAGCAACTTCTGTTTATTCGCTGTATACGCCTGCGTGCGCCTGCCATTACTTACTCACGATCTTCATGGCATACTGTAGAAGAAAAGATGGCGACGCATATGAACTGTCAAACTTTTTTAAAAATGAAGTGAAAAGTATAAGTATTTTGTAGTGGGTATGGCAAAAAATACCATATATAATCTCGTGCGTAACGGTATTACGACTCGTGTGACTGTCATTACTCGTCGTAATATCCCCCTATATTATTAAACGAGTAAATCTTGTATATATGTTTCTATGTATATATCTATGTTTCTATGTATCTATATAAATATTTTCTCGAAAACGGCTCTAACGATTTTGATCAAATTTACCGAAAAGGGGTTTCGGGGGGCAAAAAATCGATTTAGCTAGGTCTCATCCCTGGAAAAATTCGTTTTCCTATCGATTTTATCATTTTTTAAAACGGTTTTTTGACCTGTCAAAACATTGTAATATCGTGAGTAGGCTTTGGAGAAAACAAACTACTTTCATTATTTATATGTCAAAATACTCTGACAGAATTTTTAACTTATTAAAATAATCCGTGAACTATTTGTATAGTAAAAAATAACAGAAATAAAAACTAAACATAATTATGTAAGTAGTTTTAACTAATATTTAAATAAATAGGTACCTAAGTATGTTATTTTTATATTACCTATACAAAATATGTATATTATGTACGTTAAATATAGTATGACGTATAATCTTACCTAGACTTTTTTTTCTCAAAAACGAATAACGATTTTGATGAAGTTTACAGAATAGGGATTTTTCGGGGCGAGAAATCGATCTAGGTAGGAATTTTGGTCCCAGAGGGGAGCAATTAAAAAAAAGGGTTTTTTTATTTATAACTCGGTCAATTGTCAGATCGATTCGAAACCTATTTCTACATTGATTTTGTATAATATATCACAAGGGTTAAAACTGTAAATGAACACTAATATAAGAAGTGTCTTGCACAATATGTAAATAATGACAAACAGGCGGCCCGAAGGGCCGCACTTCTGGCACCGCGAGTCTGTGTAAAAACACATCGATTTTTGAAAACTATTGTTAAGATACATACAAAAAAGGTTTGTTTAAAAATTTGCACGGCGGCCCGAAGGGCCGCACTTCTAGCGACGCAGGCTTGCAGTATATCAAAACACATCGATTTTTAAAAACTATGGTGAAGATGCATGCAAAAAAGTTTTGCGCTGCAGGTTTATAGTCTGACGTTTGTTATTAAAAGATATAATATGAATTCTATTTCTTCGAAAATCGATTTTTGTGAGTTTTTCAGTAGGTACCTTCTATGCAAAAAAAAATATTTGAAATTTACTGGAAGTTGCTAAGATGACATCACAGAGAAAAAGTACTTCGATAAAGTTGATATTTGGTATCAATGTTTAAAAATGAATTATTGAAACAGCAACGGGCAAGCAGAATTTCATCTGATTCGAACATTTTTACAAGATATTCAATCTATGAAAATCGGTTTTTGCGAGTTCTTCAGTCAACAAAACAATAACGGCGGTAGATTTGAAAATGGCGAGCTAAGTAATATTTACAGGAAAAAATGCTTGATTCAAGTTGATACTTAGTTATTACGCTCAAAAATACACATAGGTATTTAAAATATTTAACAGAAACAATTATTTAAATTATGTTTCAGAAATAAATTCGTTTCGGAATAATATTCTGAGAAAATAATATCTCACAGCATACAAGTACTATTTTTACTTCCCACCTCTACTATGGTAGGGAAGTAATGGATTTAGTCCGAAAAAAACATTTCGAGATTTTAACAGATTTTCACGTTTTGAGACCCTAGCAATCGTTTAAGATCATTTTCTGACTGATGTCTGTATGTGTGTGTGTGTGTGTGTATGTGTGTGTGTGGTCAATTTTTCGCCTTCGATGTCTTAAGAACGGAACAACATACGGGCATGCCGATTGTTCTATTGTGTTTATCAGCCTTTAACTTAGATCTGATTAGATTTTGAGTCAAATCGGTTCAGTGGATCCTGAGATATTCAAAAAAACGTCCTCAATGTCACGTATTAACATAGGTAAAAAAAAATATAAATGAATTCTAGATGTTATAATATGAAAAAAATGTAAATATTTTTTTTCTCTAAAATGTATAGCTTTCGAGAAAAAAAATATTTTACTAAAAAAAATAAAAATTGTACGTAAATCAAGGTAACCATGATTTTTGCTATATTATGTTAGCCATCAGTAGATCACCAAACAAAGAAGAGGGCCATGCTTTTTTCAAAGAATAAAAATTAAATTGTGTTTTAAAGACCACCAACAGCTAAGGTTATTTGGGCCTAATCAAAGAATAAAAAAAAAGTGTTTATTTTTTGCAAATATTTACTAGGTGGGAAGTATAGGACTGGTCATCAGTCGAATTTTTTTGAACTCATCCGAGCAAAGCTCGGCACCCAGATATTAGTCTATTACACATCTAGATATACAATCTACTATTTGTGTCGTATTTTGTTTAAGGCTGATACTCGAGGTCTCGACCTTGTGGAGTTGGGAGAGTCGATAGCGAGAAGTCGTCACCGTCAACGACAGTTCCACCAAAGCGCACTGAGCGTCTTGGACAGCGTCAACCTGGATTCGGATTCGAGTAGCAAGGACGCACTCAGTCCGATCTACTATTCCCCGCCAACTTACGATTCGATATTCGGACCGCAGCCGGACGGTGACATGCCGCCGTCTTACAGCGAAGTGTCCTTCCAGTTGAGACAACTCGCCAGTCAGATAACCAGGGAACTGCGATACAGCGAAGACAATCTTTTGGCCAATAAAAGCCACACACATGCCGCTGTTCAGCCAAATTATCATATGGACCGGAGTGAACTTAATCGAAGTCTTGACAGCACTAGGTATAGTTAATTAATTAATTGTAGATTATAGACGCGCCGACAACTCAGATCATTAGCGTCTTCAACACGACAAATAATTCATTTGTGTATTAGAATCCGCCAGCCGGCATATACAAACCGACTGGTACGAACTCGGGTCACTGGGAGCGCTAATTCCCAAAGAACATTGGAATGCAATTTGCGATAGCAACCACATTCCAATGTCCTATGTCCCCCCTGGGGGATAGCCGGATAGGTATAGTTAGTTAGTTAGTTATTGTAGATTATAGACGCGTGCAAATAGTTATTTTCGATACGTGTGCGTGAAGTGAGGTATTCTAGTAGCTTAAATTGAGACACGAGCTAAGGCATACACAACGAGATCTCGTTGTGTATGCGTCAGTCCCTTTAGCGAGTGCCTCAATTTAAACCTACTAGATATCTCACTTTAAGCGGACGTATCGAACATAATTATTTATAACGACTGCTTCTAAAGTTTAATGGAGAGAAAAAAAAATTATGCAAACGGAAAATTCGCTCTTCGAGTCCTTAAAACTTTACAATTACAGACTAAGTTACGATTTAGTTTATTTTTATTAAAGTTATTAACTTCTGTATAAATCATTAAAAACATGACTCTCTCATGATGTGGACTTTGTACGCGCGATACTATATATAGGAACACATCGATCGATAGCCAGTAAGTGCTTGTATTGTACAAAGTGCGGAAATTTCGAATTTATAAGATATAGAAATTGTACTTTTACTCACGCTTTGGACTTTTACACACCGGTGACGGTACTTTTACGCACGCTTTTGACTTTCACGCACGGTGACAGTACTTTTACGCACGCTTACTAAAATACGCCTCTTCACGCCTGCCTCACAGTGCTCGAGTATTGAACTTTAGAAGCAGGAGTTATAAAAAATTAGTTAATTGATATAAGTATTGCACTAAAATGTAAAGAAAAGTCGATAAAATGGCAAGCCCTAAATAAATGGGCGGTGTTCTGTTGACGCGCATGTTTTATAGTAAAAAAAAACAATATAAAAACAAAACAAAAACACTGCATCGTAACTGGGTAACCTGGAAAAATGCCAAATCTGATGTAAAAAGTCATCGTTTCAGATTTGTCGCATTTATAATTCATCACTTTAATAATAATTGTGTCTTCTAGTATTTTATTACTTAATATATTTTACAGCTTATATATTTCAGCGTTTTTTATAAATATAGATCTCTAGACCCAATGGTGTTAAAAATCCAAAAGTTCTGATTCCCTAATTCCCTATCATATTGACAGGTTAGAATACCTACCAATTGGTCAGTTAGAATTTTAAAGGTCAGTTTTAAGGTGCAACATTTTTGTTTGCCTAGCTAGATCTGAAAATGTTCAACATAATTTCTATTGAAGTTTCGGAAACTAGAAAGCTGCCTTATTTAAGTTAGTTTAAAATTGATTTAACGGTTTATTTTCGTGTTGGCAGATATGGTAGAATAGAAGACGTTCATGCTGCAAACGAATATAGAAGAAATGTAGATAGCGAAGATAATCTACTGGTGAACAATCGACGAAATGTAGTGGAATCATCATCGAGTAGACAAGATCGGCCACATTCGGGTAGAACATCGAGTGATAACGCGGTCGGTCAAACACACGAAGAAACCAATAGAAGAGACACCTTAACTATTAGAGAAAATCCAATTGCTCAAGAAAACCTAGCTGTTAATTGCACACGCACTTCAAGAACAAATGAAAATCATGAAGGCGATAACAACGAAAGAATAACAACAGAAGGTCACAGTGTAAACAATGACGAATCGCAAACAAACGAAGGATCTGCTAGGAGGATTGAATCTACGGAAAGTGTTGGAACTCCAAATTGGAGTATTATTACTGATGATGATATGAGAGAGAGTAGGGTATAAGATTAATTAAAACAAATTAAGATTTGATTACGTTTTAGCGGTTTCCAATATGGCTGATAGCGTGTTCTAAAGAAATGCCATTTAAAAAAATGTTATGTGGTTAAGGAGTGACCAAATTGTTGTTTTATATAAATGACTAATTAAGTTGCTGCGACAATATCTGAATATCTCAATTAGGTTGGGAGCTGCTAGATTAAATGACAACAATATTAATGTAGGTAGATGCGATTATAAATTGAAATCTCGACCAAGCGCTCTTCCCTTTCTTTTATCGATTTACAAAACTCTCAAATGGAAATTTGTTTATTTAGAAAATTTCGTTTTACATTGTTGTAAAACTCGGATGGTTGAAATGAGGTTACAGTAGATTTATGTGTGGAATCCGGATACTCCCAATTGCTGGTTCACGTTTTTATATTACAGTTTTCTGTTACTGACACAAACATTACGCCACATCGGCTCCCATCTAATAATTACCTACATGGAGAAAAAGACAACAAGTATATTTCATTAAATCATGCCATGAATAATTGCAAATTATTCTTCCATTTCTACATTACATTATGCAAGGCATGTTTTACGTATATTTTTAAGTTATAAAAATCTTCAGAGAGTCGGAGACCCTGGGAAATAAAAGATACAATCCCCATTTCTTGGGGAGGACATAAAACAGCAGGGATATGCAAACTCTAGAAAACCTACTTCCAAAAAGAAATGCGATTTGAAATCAAACATTTCTGCTTTCTTAAGCTGAATTAATGTGATTTAATTCGCCTATACTTAAGTATTTTTTTTATAAACTATGTATAAAACAGAATACAAAATGAATGTAGAAAAACAAAGCCTTAAGCATTAATTAAAATTATTCTTATTATTATAGAAGCGATAAATTTTGATAAGAAATGTTTCAAAAGTCATTAGGATTTACTTCTTATGATTAAAAACGTTTATGTATCAAAAATATATAAATAATATATTATTTATAAATTATATTGCAAAAGGACAACACCAATTAACTTATATTACAGCTATTAATTTCATTATTTATATTTTTTCAGTAAGATACGCATTTATTTCTGTGCAGGACAGTGCCCCCAACTTCTAGGATTATCTGCACTTTCGAGTTCTAGTAGGCAATAAGAAACTAAAAACCCAAATACCAGTTTGTAGGTTAGAATTTAATTACTTGCATGTCGTGGCGTTTGCGTCGCCACAGTGTATATAACTAGCCAGGCGCAGTTCTAAGGGGGAGGGGCAATGGGGGCAATTGCCCCCCCCCTGAGCCATAGTTAAATAATGATATTTTACCCAATTTGTGGTTTCATACACGCAAATCACAAAATCAGAACGAATCTCCTGGAAGACAGGTAACTCTCATAAAAATTGCCCCCCCCCCCGAACCATAGTTAAATAATAATATTTTACCTTTTTGGTTTCATACACACAAATCACAAAGTGACAAAATCAGAACGAATCTGCTGGAAGATAGATAATTCTCTCATAAAAATTGTCCCTCCCCTGAACGAAAACTTGAATCCGTGCCTGGATCCACTAGTGTAGATGGTAGAGCTAAGAATTGTCTTAAAGACTAGTTATTTATGATACATAAACGAATCAAAATACTATAAAAGCAATATAAAAGACAAGTTTCTAAACCAAGTACCTTGCTAAATTACTTTACAGAGAAAATAAACGATCTATAGAATCGATAGTTAACAACTAACTTTACAGTTTACTACTTGCATTTTATATTATATTATAATACTATATTTGCAACATTATAAACAAAATATTACTTAATAATAATATTATGAATATGCTATTACAATAAAAAAACTGACACCAAAGATGTCATTAAGATTAGACAGCAGTGTCTATTTCTGCAAAAATAATGTACTACTTTCTTGAAAATGGTAAAAAAATATCGGTAACAAAAACTACGCCTGCCAGTTGCCACTGATTGGATTGTGAATAGCGGCCATTGTCTGTACAGCGCCATAATGGGTCAAGGTTAGTAGAGTATAGGTTGCCTCATTCCGATAGATAGTAGGGGGGGGATGACGTCACTCAGAATATACCATGCTTGCTCACTTCAATAGAAAAGATCAAACCATGGACGCTGCTAATTTTTGAAAATAAAAATCACAGTAACCATGGTAGTGTGATATGTTTTTTCAATACCTAATAGAAACATGATTCTTCTGTTAGTGAAAAAAATATGATAAGTTGTCAATTTTGCGATAGCTGTTAAGCGTTATGGTGTTTTGTGGTTATTTTTAATATTTTGTGAATATAAAAGATAAAATAATTAATTTATCAATTTGTTAGTTAATTCTATTCGTTTCTTAAATTTAAAAAAATAGGTAATTAACAAGATCTGCCATTTCTTGAGCATTATTTAATTTTTTGTTTGTTTATATTATAGATATTAAAACCTAAATTTTGTAATAAAAATAAAAATTATCCTATTTTTTAACATCTATTCTTCTCTTTATTGTCTCCTGCCAATTTTAAGAAAAAATCTGCTTGAAGCACCTAATATAAATAAGCATAATCTTCAACAATTTTTGTACTTGATTTAAACTAAATTCTGGCTGACGTCATTCCCGCGCTTTCGCTGATTGGTCAGATGGAACGAGGCAACCTGTACTCTAATAACCTTGATAATGGGTGACTTTTTTGGCGGGCTGTTCAAAACTTTATTTTCATTGATTTCAATGTCGACTTCTTAGTAACGAATCTACCTACATGGAAATTCAGGACAGGTAAATCCTGTGTTTTCAACAGAGCCGGATTCACGAGCCCGGAGCTTCAACAAATTAAGGGCCTCCACAAACCACGGATTCAAAAATTTTATAACAATAAAAAATTTTAATTTGTGTGAAAAAATGCATAAAATAGTTTTGAAAAAATATTCGCCTGTGTTCACAAAAATTGTACATTAAATTTTGTAATAGCCACTGATGTTTAGTCTTAAAAATACCTACTATAATATGAAAGATTATTATTAAATTGTTATTTATTTTCATCTTAAAAAACTTAAATAAAAACACATATTATTGCTTAATGAAAAATTTATATTATTTAAGGTGTATAAACTTCAAAAATTCTTATGAAAAAATACATATACAAAATTGGGCAATAAAATTATATAATTCTTATTTCTTACGAAATGAAAACCTGTATAATAGTTATTTTCGATACGTGTGCGTGAAATGAGGTATTCTAGTAGGTTTAAATTGAGGCACGAGCTAAGGGACTGACGCATACACAACGAGATCTCGTTGTGTATGCGTCAGTCCCTTTAGCCTTTAAGCCTACTAGATATCTCACTTTAAGCGGACGTATCGAACATAATTTTTTATAACGACTGCTTCTAAAGTTTAATAGAGAGGAAAAAAAATTATGAAAACGGAAAATTCGCTCTTCGAGTCCTTAAAACTTTACAATTACAGACTAAGTTACGATTTAATTTATTTTTATTAAAGTTTTTAACTGCTGTATAAATCATTAAAAACATGACTCTCTCATGATGTGGACTTTGTAGGCGCGTTACTATATATAGTAACACATCGATCGATAGCTAGTAAATAGTGCTTGTAATTTGTATTATACAAAGTGCGGAAATTTCGAATTTATAAGATGTAGAGATTGTACTTTTACGCACGCTTTGGACTTTTACGCACGGTGACGGTACTTTTGCGCACGCTTTGGACTTTCACGCACGGTGACTGTACTTTTACGCACGATTACTAAAATACGCCTCTTCACGCCCGCCTCACAGTGCTCGAATATTGAACTTTAGAAGCAGGTGTTATAAAAAAATTATAAAGCAATTTTCCAAAAAATACTGCAAAAACTATGTCAGTTAAATAATGCTGAAATAAAGTAAGAATATAACAAAGTACGGAATAATTAATGTATCGGGTGTCTAATTTAATACTTAGAAAATATTATTTCTAAAATAAATTAAGCAGCCTGTATATATTTTTAATTTACCTTAACCGGTCGTGGTGGTGGTTTATAATTATTTACACAATATACCTGTTTTTTAAGTTGATAATTTAAAACGGAAATTCCGGGTGATTTTTTAATCTGCAAATAAATTTTTAAATTAGATTCTCTCCTACAGATTGAGCTCTAATTACCAAAAGTATTTAAGTGCAATATGTCGTTTCATCTGTCTATTTTATTTATCAATGGTATTTTCTATCAAAATGTATCGATTCCTTTAACCTTTCAGTATTAATAAACTTTTAAAGTGTTTTATGGCTCGCCACAGACGCATGTCTTAAGATAAATGTTTCATTCAAAAGGCTACATAGCGATTCTGCCCGTTTCATAAGACGCGTTACACCGTACACGAGTAAGTTGAAGTGAGTGGCATATACCCAAGAACATAAACGTAATCCTACCACAAAATGGCGTCGTCCCGCATTTTTTTCTCAGAATATGAATCAACGTTACAAATTATATAACAATTTTTTTGAGAATTTTTCGGAAGTGTGTATTTTTCAATCTAATTTTAAACATCGAATTATACTGCTACGGAAATAAAGTCAATCACAGTCAGCCTTCTCTGATTGGCTGACTGTAGTTGAATGTACTCTCATCTCGCGTCCACTGATCCATAGATAAAGATAGATAGTACACTGATGATCTGATCTGTCATAAATTGACAACAAACCATAGGTTTTTAATATAATAATAATATTAATAATAATATATATATTGTCAAATGTAAGAAAAATACAGGGTTGACTTGCCATTGCATTATCTCTCTTTCCATAGACATGTTTCTCTTTATCTATGCGCGGAAATGTGTCTAAGGTTAGCACTCTGGTCTGGCTTTGACGTCATCATATTATGGCGGCTAAAGTTAGCCGTTTGAAACGAACACATTTTTTTAATTCCTGTTTGCAATTAAGTGGAAGGATATAAGAACGAGGAAGTTTACATTATTTGTTTAGGTATGCGGAATAACAAACATTGTTCAAAATAATCAAAATACACGGGACGACCCTATTGCCGTTTAAATATCCGCATGCGCAGAAAAATGATTAAAGGAAAATTTATAATCACTCACCCTTTGAAGAATGAGAAATCGCATATTCTCACGGCGCCTTTTTCGTCCAGCGAGCCGAGCGCTGCCACATCGTCGGCATCTAATTCAAAATCGAATATTGAAATATTCTGCTTGAGACGAGCAGCATTCGTACTTTTAGGTATGGCCGCTATGTTTCTTTGAACTGTGTACCTCAAAAGAACTTGAGCCGCCGTTTTAGAATGCTTTTCGCCAATCTTTTGAACCACTGGATTACTCAACAAGTCAGGGATATCTCTTCTATAAACAGAAAAAAACAACAAACATAAAACAACTGAAAATCATTAGTGACGGCAGGATTGATTCCAAGGGAGGGTGTGCAGTTTAATTTCTGTACCAAAGTTTTGTTTTTCGATATTATAATATGCTTCCGCAATGGAGATGAACATAGACTATTATAACTAGCCGGCCCGGCTTCGCCCAGGAAAAAATAGGGGGTAATCTCAGAGACCAATTTCTCCGTAACGACCGTAATTTCTGAACGGATTTTGTTCCGGTTTTCATAAGATTGATTCACGAGAAATCTCAGAAATTACTGAACCGATTTCAATTTTTTTCACTGTTCGATAGGTGATATTGAGCGACATAGGCTATATTTTAATTTGATAAATTTGTCGAGGGGGAGGCGGGATAATTCTTCTGGGATAGTAACAAAACGAAACTCTGCAATTTTTTTTCATTTTGGCGTATTGGCGGAATCCTACTAATATTATAAACACCACCAGCCCGACTTCGCTTCGCAGGGGGATAATTTCTCGCGTGGGGGGAGGATAATAAATCATAAATTCTTAGCACCTGGGCGAAGCTGGACGAGCCCACTAGTGAATCAAAAATTCATAACACCCGAGCGAAGCCGAACAGGCCTGCTATAGTATCCTATAATGCAATTCTGACATTATAAAAAAAAACTTACTGTATTCCCATATTCCCAATTTACGGGCGGGGGGGGGGGTAATTCCTGTGGGATAGTAACAAAACGAAAATCTGCCATTTTTTTGCATTTCGGCGTATTGGCGGAATCCTACTAATGTTATAAACACCACCAGCCCGACTTCGCTTCGCAGGGGGATAATTTCTCGCGTGGGGGGAGGATAATAAATCATAAATTCTTAGCACCTGGGCGAAGCCGAACGGGACCGCTAGTATCCTATAATGCAATTCTGACATTATAAAAAAAAACTTACTGAATTCCCATAGCGGCGAGAAGGTTCGAGATACCACGCGACCCCAACGGCGAATAAGCGGTGACGGTGATGTCGTGTTCTTTGCAGAAGTCGACGAGTTCACGTTGCTGCAAATAAACGTGAAGTTCTATTTGCAGATTGCTTATCGGCACTTCGGGTTTGCTGTCGATAAGTCGCTGAAGCTGTCGTTTGTTGAAGTTCGAAACCCCGATCGAACGAGCGCGGCCCGCTTTCACTTGAGCTTCCATTTCCTGTTAAATAACAATAAAATTCCGACATTCATTTGTCACTAATAAAAGTTACTTTTTGAAACTTGCGATTGTACGTAAGAAATAATTTTATTGTTATTTGTCTAAAAAAGATTCAGGCAAATACCGTAATCCTAGTCAAATAGCATTTGCCTATAGTCATTTAGCAAACAATAAAATATTAGTAAAAAAAACTTTTTAGAGACAAGCTTTATTGAAATGTACTAAAAAGGAAAAATAATGTTTAATAATTTTGGTTCACAATTATTATAAGGGCGTGGATTGTAATCTCTTTGATAGTTTATTAGTCGCAACCCCCGCTTTTATAATAATTATGAACCAAAATTATTAAACATTATACTGAAAAACAAAATACTGAAAGAAATTGACAGCATTTTGGTAAGAATAGATTAGAATAGAATAGAATATATTTATTGTCCAATATAGCAGTGAGCAGGATTCGTCGTACAAAAAAATTTAATAATTATAATTAATTGAATAAAATTCATAAACTGAATACAAACATGTATTAATTAGAAGTATCTTTAACTCTCTTTTAAATTTAGGGAAAGGAAGTGACTTCAGCTCAGCAGGAAGACTGTTGAAAAATTTTAAAGCTGAATATTCTGGGCTATTGCAATAGAGACTTAAGTTCGGTTTAGGGAGTAAAATCAAGTTGTAATTATTACGTGTTTGATAACTATGCAGTGTACTGTGAGTGGAGTACTTCCAAAAATATTTCCGAATGTGACAAAGCGAGTAAAAAATATAGATAGACGGAGCAGTTAAAATTTTATGTCTTATAAAATAATCTTTGATTAAGATAAAAACATATTTATTTCTGTTAATTTTAACTTTATTTCCACAAAATAATTGTTTTTCACCATATAAATATTCTCACCTACGTTTACATACAACCATTATATCAACATATAACTATTCTTGTAGACTCTGAAGATGGTATGAAGAATACCGAAACGTTAGTTATTAAATGCAAATTTTGAATTAATCAGTATTGCTTTTATTGATCCTACGTGCCAAGGGAGTGCTCACTTCCAAGTTTCTACACTGTTTTCAAGGATCAAATTGTTCTATTTAATTATAGCAATTTCGAATTCATTATTTTTTCCTTTTAAGTGCATTTAAATAAATAAAAGTTTTTTTTACTAATATTTATTTTGTTCATTTTAGTCTTTCAAAATTTTACTCCTCTTTGACACCCGTAGGGGTTGAATTTCGAAAAATCCTTTCTTAGTGGATGCTTACGTCAGAAAAAGAACCAACTGTCCAAATTTCAAGTTTCTAGCTTCAGCGATTTGACCTGGGCGTTGATTATTCAAAAAAACCCTACATCCCCGTTTGAACCTCTTAGAGGTATGAATTTATTTCTAAAAACGATTTATTCATGTATTGTCATCGGGAATACATATGTGTACAAAATTTCAAAACGATCGGATACGTGGAAGTCGTTCAAAATTGACTTGCAAGATTTGACCTAAACAAACCCACAAACACACAAACTAACATACATTGCAAGTTAAATAAAAGCTTGTAATAAAAATCAACGTTCACGTGGGAGAAACCGCAAATAAATGTTACTTAGTACAGATATGAGGCAGATTTTCTTACCTTCCAAACGGCAAGATGATCAGTAGGGGTGTCCAGCATAATTTCTCCTTTATCGTCAAAGGGATGCAAAATTCCCGGTATGTCCTTGAAAGCGAAGGGCGTGTGAACCAAATACAAGTCAACGTAATCTAGCTGCAGGTCTTCTAAGGACTTCTTCAAGAACTTTTCAACACTTTCGGGTCGAAGTCCTGAAGGTGGTAACTGCAAGAAATACACCGTATAGTAAAATATATAAGTAATGTGTTACATGATAAGGATTAGGCAGAAAAAAACGACAATTTTACGTGACAATAAAATTGCGTTAAGCATTTTAGAACCGAAAAATTAGCACAGGGAAAAGTAACGCACTTATAAAAGCAAGGCCAAAGTCAGGGTGGGATCACCAGGGTTCACCCCTACTCCACAGACATTTTTGAAGGTGTCAAAGTAAAACACATCATCAGTGCCGTCTTTACCATAAGGGCATGTGGGGCACGAGCCCAGGGCCCCCGGCCTGATGGGTGCCCCGAAATGCCGAAACTATTAACCAATAAAGTCACTAAACAAAAGTACATTCTGATGTTTTATTTCACGTTTTTTTTTGGTTTTCTAAAAGGGTCCCCAATCTCATGTGCTCAAGGCCCCTGAATGACCAGATCCCAGGGCCCCCGGCCTGATGGGGGCCCCGAAATGCCGAAACCATTAACCAATAAAGTCACTAAACAAAAGTACATTCTGATGTTTTAATTCACGTTTTTTTTGGCTTTCTAAAAGGGCCCCCAAACTCTATGTGCCCAAGGGCCCCTGCATGGCCAGAGCCCAGGGCCCCCGGTCTGATGGGGGCCCCGAGCTGCCGAAACCAATAACCAATAAAGTCACTAAACAAAAGTACATTCTGATGTTTTGATTCACGTTTTTTTTGGCTTTCTAAAAGGGCCCCCAAACTCTATGTGCCCAAGGGACTCTGCATGGCCAAAGACGGCCCTGCACACCATTTACCTCACAAATTTTTAAAAATTAATGACGAGCCCGGAAAACGGGATAGTAAGAAATGTTGAACCCACAAACACCCCAAAAAATTTTCTGGCTACGGCCTTGCCTAAAAGGGACTGTAGGAGTTCAAATTACTCTGGAGCTAATGGGAAAGCAGGCGATTTTTGGTCCTTACTTTGGTGCAGATGAAGAGGTCGTCCCGTTTAAGGCGACCGTCATTCATCCAACGTGAAAGAATGCGTCCAATCACGTGTTCATTTTCGTAGGCGGCCGCGGTATCGATGTGTCTGTAGCCGGCCGACAAGGCGTTGTCCAAAGCACGTTCGAGTTCTTCATCCGTTGCCTGAAAAAGAAGAAAAAATATTTATAACAGAGCTATCTTTATCTTAGTCCCAGGAAGTGGCGGATTTGATCGCGATGGCACCCTAGGCCCGTATTGATATGTCGCCTTTCTTGTAACATAAAAGTAAAACATCACCAATTTGTACATATTAATGACAAACTCACTTCAATTATAATAAAATAGTATATTGTGCGACTAGTGGGAGAAAGAGGAGATTCCTCGAGTGCGGTAAAACACACGAGTGGAATCTCCTCTTTCGACCAATAGTCGCACACAATATTTTGTTCAACTACCGCAAGAAATATGTCATTTCGTGGCTCTGCTGAGCGTGGGCGAATTGATGGGTGACCTGATTGATTGACGAAACTATCAACACTTGCGTAAACGTTCCCCGTAATGAGCGTGGGCGAAATGCTATTTCGCCCATTCTCTACGTCTACAGGAGCGTGGGCGAAATACGTCTACAGTCAGAGAATTAATTATTTCGCCCACTCTCAGTAGAGCCACGAAATTACATATTTCTTGCGGGTGTTGAACAAAATATATTATAGTTATTAATTATTAAATAGACAGTCATTCTACAAGCAAATACTTTTCTTAACGTAATTAGTTGGCAACCTGCCATCGTGATGTTAAACGTCAAACAATTAAGATATACAAGGAAAAAATCAGAAGTTACTGTCAGGACTAGAACCCGAAATTCTCAGTTTCCGGCTGGTTGAGTTACCGCTTACTCACGCAGTGCCCCGAGAGTGGGATCTGTTCCTTCCTATATATACCTATAACAACACTAAATCACACATCATGCGAGAGCGGATTTTATTTAAGTTATAAACATAACTAAATATTAATATCTCGTAAGTCCAGACAAGACCGTTTTTAAATACAACAATGAGTTAACCACAAACAAAACTTAACTCATTGTTGTATTTAAAAAATATATTAAGTATTCCACAGTGTAACAGTGAGAGAGAAAATAATAAAATTCAATCTCACAGTTGACGGAAATCTTAATCAATTTTGACTTTCCAGTCCGGGAAAAATGTTTAAGTTCAGGCGCCTTCTTAGTTTTGCCGCCCCTTAAATGTTGCCGCCCTAGGCCCGGGCCTCGCGGGCCTAGGCCTAAATCCGCCACTGGTCCCGGAGGCATGTTTATCACATGGTGGAAAAGTTTGGCCGGTCAGGTGTTTAACTGTGACCTTTCACACTATCAGGTTCAGGCTCGGCAACCTATTGCAGCCGGATCGGTCGACTGAAGCATCCGGTTTCCTGACGCCGGATAAGTGACGGGGTATTACAGCAAATGCGCCTTTCACACTTGTCCGGTTTTCGTTTTCAGGTTTGGTTTATTTTTGCTCCAACTTTCTGGCAGAGAAGGTGTGAATGCTAAAGTTTTTTTAATAAATTGTTACGGAAATTGTTTATACCGTTTTATTATGGCCGTAAAATACACTTTTATTAGCTACGTAGTTATACACGTGTGGAACGCGCGTCGCCGTTCGCCGGGATGTCCCAATCCAATCCCCTCCATTCCCGCCTGGAGACCATTCACCGTGTGCCGTGTTGGCACAATTAGTTCTCGCCAGTGCCGCTAGGCTAATACATACGCCTTGTTATTGTCTATGGTTATGGTAATTGTCTATGGTTATAAGCCAGTGAACCTAAATCGGTAAAACAATAGTCATCAGCCGAACTGAAGCGCGTGTAACAAAATATAAAACCGGACTTGATGAAAACCTGATCGCGTCCTGGTATTTAATTTTTTCTTCAGGATACGGTCAGGTTCAAAACCTGACCGGCGAACTTGATACTGTGAAAGGGGTCGGGTACGAATTACGACGATATATTCAAAGTAGTATCTAGAGAAGTTAAACTATACCATGTTTAAATTAAAATTTGTGTCCCTTCTCAAAATTGTTTTGGTCCGTCAATGGGATTCACGATAAGTTTGTCAAACAAGTATGTTTAATCTCACAGTATGGAAATTCTCAAAATTTTTAGGCAGCAAGTTTTTGGTGGACGTCATTTCCTGTATTTTTGTTATGAATGCATTTTTTGATAAATTTATTATTAATTATAATATCAACTTTTTATCTTACATTCACTTAATACAAAGGTAAGGTCATTTTAGAGCGGAAATAATAACAATGAGTAGGTAATATTATATTGTTGTATAACTTTTGTAGTGAATTGTGTTTTCCCATAAATATTTCGTAACTCAAAGAGCCAAAATTCCGCAAAGTCCGAAGATGAAAAATTATAAAGAATGTTTTTCTAATGTTTACCTTTAAACAATTTGCATGATTTTAGAAAGCCATTCATTTTTAATTTCAAAATGTTTGATGTTTTTGTAAAAAAATGTATTTATAGTATATTTACAACTTTCGACGTTATTCGCGTCTGGCATTAAGGTCGAAGCCCTCTATTAAAATAAAATTATATCTTTATCTTTATTTATTGGGCTTAGTCGCGAACTAACCGAGGAGTTCGTAGCAATGGAACAAAGCGTTGAATGAAGGTAAAAGTGCACGAAATATATGTTTTTCACGAATGACAGTTTACAAAGATAAGCATAATGCTAAAAGATATTGTTCAGTTTTCACTTGAAGTTTTGTAATAAATAATTCTGTCGCAATACGACTTTTAACCGTTGCACATAACCGCATTGTTGTTTGTTTACATTAGCTTACATGTGATTTGTATTAAATAGTTTCAGAAATGCCTTACATGTGTTCAATTCCTTGTTGCCGAAATACTTCGACAGCATTTTCCTATCACAAATTTCCTGAAAATAGTGAATTGAGGAAGCTAAAGGGTTTAACTGGAATAAGACTGATAACAGAAAGCACTCGTTTGTGCAGTGATCATTCAGACGCTTATGACCTCTGTTGTCGAGCATCTATAATTTACAATTCATTCATTCATGCAGTGATCATTAACGGAAATGATTTTTTTCCGCGTCGTAAGTTCCTATTGCAAAATGAATGTGCTGACATAACGAAACGTTTTTAGTGAAATTTAATTTCGATATTTTCAGAACTCAATGCAAAACGTGAGCTCTACCTTCCAAGTACTTCATGAAATTCGCTATCAGTTTTATTTACTTCAGTAACTAAAGTTTGACATGATCAAAAAGCTCGAGAAATCTACATATGAAAACCAAAATTACATATTGTAAAACATTCCGCTAATGTAAACTAACAACAATCAGGTTATGTGCAACGGTTAAAAGTCGTATTACGACAGAATTATTTATTACAAAACTTCAAGTGAAAACTGAACAATATCTTTTTGAAATATGCTTACATTTGTCAACTGCCATTCGTGAAAAACATATACTTATTTTGTGCACTTTTACCTTCATTCAACACTTTGTTCCGTTGCTACGACCTCCTCGGGTAGTTCGCGACTAAGCCCAATAGAGGGCTTCGACCTTAATGCCAGACGCGACTCAGTTAAGATAGTAGCACATCGCAATTGGATCGTGCGTTGTTAATAGTGAGGACAGGCTGTATCTACATGTTTTCAATAAATATAATGCAAAAGTGTGAGTGAATATGACGTATATAAAAAATTATGTACACACTCTTAAGTAATACTTTTGTAGAAGAAGAGCTAGCGACGGATTTACTTAAGGTATTTTAACAATCTTAAGAATGAGACTTGAGTAGACAGCAGACCCTTATAAACTCACTAGACAAATAATGGAAGATTTGGCACCCCGACATGGCCGGTGTAACCCCTAATTCGCAAAGGGAATAATAATAATAATAATAATAATATTTATTTATTCCTGTGACATAAATGTATGGAATAGGTCATAAAAGATACAATAAGTTACATTGTTGTGGAAAAAAATTCCTTAATTGAATAAAAGGAGTGCTCAAGTAACAGACTCTTGACGATCCGCTTAAAACGAGTCAAACTATTTATTGACTTTACATTTGTCGGCAAATGGTTATATAATTTCAGAGGCATAATATTAGGACCTTTAGCAATTAAATTTAAGTTATATTTCGGAATAGCCAGTTGGTCTTTATTCCGAAGGTAATGGAATGTGGTGTCGCTAACTTTAGCAAATGAATCAATATTTTTCTTGACATATGTTGTACAATTGTAAATATATAAAGAAACAACTGTTAAGATCTGATAACGTTTAAACAGAGGTCGGCAAGAGTCTGTATAATTTGCGAATGACATCAGTCTAATAATTCGCTTTTGCATAATTAAAATATCGCCAATACGAGTGGAGTTACCCCAACATACAATACCATAACTCAAAGTGGATTGGATACAACCGAAGTAAAATGTTTTTAAAATATCAACACCTAGAGATGTTCGAAGATGGTAAATAATAAAGCAATAGGAGGCCATCTTGTCAGTAATAATACTTATATGTTTATGCCAATTTAGTTTAGAGTCTATGTATATACCCAAGAACTTTTCTTCGGATGATTGTTTGACAGACTTGCCATTAAACTTCAATAAAATATTTTGATCCAGCTCCTTAATGCTAAATTGAAGAAAAGATGACTTGGAGCTATTTAAAACAAGGCCATTATTGTGGCAAAACTTTTGCATGTTAGCTACACAATCATTAAGCTTGAGTGCAAGTTCGGGTATATTATGTGCAAAGGTAGATACGGAAGTGTCATCAGCGAAAAGTGTGGTAAAATTGTTAGCGCCAAGATTGATTACAATATCGTTAATAAATAAAATGAACAGTAGGGGACCGAGATTACTACCTTGGGGAACTCCAGTTGTAGTGGCCAGAGGTTCGGAATAAAAACTACCGCTGTCATTTTTAAGCACCACGCTTTGTGAACGATCTGACAGGTAAGAACTCAGCCAATTAAGAGAAACTCCACGAATACCATATGATTCTAATTTATTAAGTAAAATATCGTGGTTGATAGTGTCAAAAGCTCGACTCAAATCGAAGAAAATACATGCACTGAGTTTTCTCTTTTCTAAGGATTCCATTACATAATTGATCACTGATATAAGGGCATCCTGAGTAGATGAACCCTTAGTGAAGCCGAACTGTCGATTGGATAAAATATTATGAGCGTTGAGGAAATGTAATAATCTGGAATAAAAAGCTTTTTCATAAATTTTTGAAAATGCTGACAGAAGTGACACCGGTCTGTAATTGTTAATGAGTGAGCTATCACCTTTCTTATGAATGGGTACTACAATTGACAGTTTAAGAAGTGAGGGAAACAAACCCTCTTCGAACGACTGGTTTATTAAGTTCGATAAAGGAGGTGCAATAAACTCTGCTACGTGCAAAAGTAGAGAACATGGAATCCCATCCGAACCTGCTGAGTTCTTACCTGCTATTTCGTGAATGTATCTAATAATTTCTAAAGAATCAATAGGTGTTAGAAATAGTGAAAAAACATTTTTTATGTGGAAATTAATTTGATGATTTGAATTACCATTAGCTAATAAGTCAGAAACAGATGATACGAAATAATTGTTAAATTTATCAGCTGCATTATTGAAAATGAAGCGTTCCCCATGACCATCAGAAAAAAACTCTGGATAAGATAAATAAATAAAAAATAAATAATAAATAAATAATAAATAAAAAAATGTTCAAAATATTTAATATACCTACAGGTCTGGCTTTTTAAACGGTTTTATTTAGCTTGACCTCGTATATTTGTTTGTTACTATTTTTGTTTCAAATCTTGCGACAGCTTTTTCAACTACTTCTACTTAACCGATTTTTATGAAACTTTGCACACACATTGAGTTCCCGTGACAATACAATATTATGATAATTTCAACTTGGTAACGAGGGTCTAATGATGGAATCAGGAGGTGAACAGTTGCAAGAATGAGGAGTTGGCATAATGATACGGGCCAGAAATCAAACTAAAAACTAGAAAATAAAAATAGGTAGGTAAAATAGCTTTTAAGTTAAACGGTTTTATTTTAAATCATCAGCTGTACCAAAAACTATAAAATAGCTAGGACACAAACTAAGGGGCACTTTGTGTCGCTGCGTCGGCGGAATAAGTATTAAAAGCGTGGGGCACATAAAAATCTGTAGGTACCTATAACGACTGTAAAATTATTAAATAAGAACGGCTTGTCTAGAAAAATGTGTTTCCATAGCCCACCAACAGAAATATTTCAAATGCGCCCCACGTTTTTATTACTTATTCCGCTGACGCAGCGACACAAAGTGCCGCTTGGTTTGTGTCCTAATTATTTTATAGTTTTTGGTACAGCTGATGATTTAAAATAAAACCGTTTAACTTAAAAGTTTTTTTACCTATATTTCTATTATAATAAATTAAAGAATTACTGTTAAAATACCTAAAGTAAATCCGTCATTAGCTCTCACTTTATCGAAGAAAAGTCCTTGGTGGAATTTCCGACCGGTAAAAAATATGATTCGTGGAATCATGATATTTTACAAATATTTACAAAAATTACTAACAAAATATTCATGAATTAATTTCTTACTTACTTGCCAAGTTCCAAAACCGAGTATCGGCATTTTAAACCCCCCAAGAAGTTTCAAATACGTTCGGCAAGCCATAATAAACAATTGAATAACACCAAACCAGGAAGAGAAGAGTCGTTTGTTTTTTGTTCGACTGACACTAGTCAACTGTTTGTTGTGGAGTTTATTATTAAGCCACGAGTTGTGGTAAATTGACTTTCTCCTCATAATTCGTTAGACAGGGATGAGGAAACATTTATAAATATACTGTTATTAACTTTATCGAATACAGACATGCCTCACTTTAAGAGCTCTTTTTTCAACAAAATAAAAAATTACAACATTAATTGCAATAAATGAAACTATGAGAGATGTATAACGAAATTACAGATTCATTAATTGTAGGTTATAGACGCGTCGACAACTCAGGTCATTAGCGTCTTCAACACAACCAATAATCCATTTGTGTATTAGAATACGCCAGCCGGCATACACAAACCGACTGGTACGAGCTCGGGTCGCTGGGAGCGCTAATTCCCAAAGAACATTGGTATATGCAATTTGTGATAGCAACCACATTCCAATGTCTCCCCTGGGGGGACGAAATTACAGACAGAAATTCTGTTACAATTTTATGTACCTGTCTTCACCAAGCGAAATATTGAAGCGAAAGAATCCAAGATGAGAAAAATCTTAAAAGAGAAAGCAGACGATAAAAAATAAATGAAATTATTAAATTTTATTGCGTATTTGTAAATTCAAATTGTAAATCATAAACTTAAATAATTTCTAGTTGTTGTTATTGTTAATGTTATGTTCGAACCCTCTTCCCCTATTTCCTGGAAAAAAAGAATCAAAAATCCGGCTTCATTAAGTTGTCCCGTGTCCTAGACTATAAGAGTGCGAAGTATTTTTTATGGAAATACTAGTGGACCCGGTCTGGCTTCGCCCGGATGCTAAGAGAGCCCGGGTGCAATACACTACTCACTCGCTTCGCTCGTTCGCTTGAATATTATAAATACACTAATTATATACTAGCGGTGCGGTCCGACTTCGCCCAGGTTCTATCAATTTATGTTTTATTAATACATTACTGCAAAGTATCACCTATATCGAATAGTGAAAAAATTTTGAAATTAGTCTTCTGAGATTACCCTTGATTTTCACTCGGGCGAACCCGGCAGATCAGTTTCAATTATACATCTAAGCCTTCTTCGTGATTCAATCTATCTAATCGTGAAAACCAGAACAAAATCCGTTTAGTAGTTACGGAGAAAATCGGGTACAGACAGACAGACTCGGCGGGGAATATTGTTTTATAATAATACTAGCGGCCCGTCCCGGCTACGCCCGGGTGGTATGTACCATGTAAGCGTACGAAAACAGTTTTTTTTTGACAAAACACCGTCATAGTTCAGCTATTTTGTACAAAATATTTACAAATTATATACACAAACCTTCCTCTTTTATCGCTCTTTCTATTAGTGAAAACCGTTTCAAAATCCGTTGCGTGGTTTAGAAGAAGTAAGCGAAGAAACAGACAGCGACATTGTTAGTGTATTTGCCATAAATGGCGCATACACTATTGGCGTCGGTCGGATGGCGGGACTTGGGGGTCGGACCAAAATTTCTCGACGTTTTTTTATATTATTTAGAGATTAGAGAAGAGATTATGTAATGATAATGTATTGTGACGTCACTATGTATTATTTGATCTAACTCATCCCTACCTAATGGTTCGACCTTCATAGTCATCTGGTACAAAAAAAGTGATACTCATGTATAATAAAATACTAATAATAAAATATACTACATAACCAAGTTGTAAGATTGCATTTATAATTTATAAAGCATTAATGTATGCAAAATTTTAATTGCAAAATAATTTGCGTGTGTCCTTATAAATTGTTTTACGGTTAAATTAACAGAAGTTCGTACATACATATTACATATATTTATTAACAAACAAATCGGTGCTGTAGAGCCTGTATAGATATAAAATAAAATGAGGTTATCTGAAATGTTTATTTTTAAAGATAAACAATGTCTGCAGTCAGAAATCATAACTCATTTAGTCCTTTTTAATGACTTTTTTCAACAAAATGTACTAAAAAGGAAAAAATAAGTTTTAATAATTTAGTTTCATAATTATAAAAGCGTGGGTTGTAAACTCTACGATATTTTATTACTCACGACTCACGCTTTTATAATTATGAAACTAAATTATTAAAATTTATTTTTTCCTTTTTAGTACATTTAAATAAAAGCGTGTCTTTAAAAAGTTTTTTTACTAATATTTTATTTTGTTCCTTTAAATCGTTCAAAAGTTTATCCCCTTTTGACTCCCTTAGTGATTGAATTTCGAAAAATCCCTTCGTATAGTGGGTGCTCATACAGTATATATGTCACAAAAGAAACCAACTGTCCAAATTCCAAGTTTCTAGCTTTAACGGTTTGGCCTAGGCGTTGAATAGTCAAAAAACCCTACTCCCTCGTTTGACCCGCTTAGGAATTGAATTTAATTCTAAAAACGATTGATTCATGTATTGTCATCGGGACGGGAATGCATATGTGTACCAAATTTTAAATCGATCGGATACGTGGAAGTCGTTCAAAATTGACTTGTAAGATTTGACCTAAACAAACATTGCAAGTATAAAAGCTTGTAAAAAATAAAAGCTGGTCAAGTGCGAGTTAGACTCGCGCGCCGAGAGTTTCGTATCATCAGCCAGGGACGTATTTGTGTAATGACGAAAAGGGCATTTGCCCGGTGCGGCAGATTTGAGAGGGTGGCACAATTTAACAAACTATGTTTTAAATATCAGAAGCAATGTGTAGGACGCAAAGATAATTGAACTGAAAGGGGGCGGCAAATCGTCTTTTCCCAGAGCGCAAATTTTACAAATACGTCCCTGCCATCAACCATATTATCTGCCTTTGAATTTCGAAAATAACAGCTGTTAGAAACATCGTAAGAGTCCTTTCACACTATCAGGTTTGGCCGGTCAGGTTGTAAACCTGAATAAAACCGGATAACTAATGCAGCATATTTTTTAATGTGACCTTTCAGACTATCAGATTCAGGCTCGGCGACCGGCGGCAGTCGGATCGGTCGACTGTTTCCCGACGCCGGATAAAGTGGTGATGGGGTATTGCAGCAAACGCGCGCTTTCACAAATTCACAGTTCTCCGATTTTCATCTTCAGGATTGGCAAGGAAGGTGCGAATATTAATGTTTTTTTAATAAATATTGTTACAAAACTGTTTTCTGAGTTGGCGGAATAAATATTTATTTACAATAATTAAAAACACA
Organism: Mongoloraphidia duomilia; assembly: GCA_039654895.1. Taxonomy (NCBI): domain Eukaryota; kingdom Metazoa; phylum Arthropoda; class Insecta; order Raphidioptera; family Raphidiidae; genus Mongoloraphidia; species Mongoloraphidia duomilia. The sequence goes on from CM077523.1 coordinate 8,631,034, forward strand.
ATAATAATGAACGCAACAATGAAAAGTCAATTCTAACAATCAACACAAGTAAACAATAGCTAAACAGTACCTAATTACAAAGCAAAACAAAACAACTCGTAACAAATAACTATATACCAGAACTATTTATTTCTAGTTATTTATGTTTCAAATATTTATATTCACTGTATTTATATCAGACGCACTATTTGTCGCTCAGTATTCTCCATTGACTGATTCACCGTAGGCTTGAATGCCTGACTCACCGTTGACTGCTGTTTATATATGCTGCGTGTATAAGCCTATAGTGTGTTCTCGCTTTCTCTAGAATTTTCGTGCAGGTACCAGTTTTTACAATAAGCGGACCCCCGTTTCTCAGAACTCTTGCCTGCCGGTTATATACAGGGTGATCCGTAACAATATAAAACCGGACTTGCTAAAAACCTGATCGCGCCCGGATATTTAATTTTTACTTCAAGATATCGTCAGGTTTAAAACCTGACCGGCGAACCTGATAGTGTGAAAGGACTAATAGTTTTCCTGTAAAGTATACACTAATTATCTAATATAATATGTTCGCTGGTTCCATGAAAAAATTGTTAACGCAATGGCCCACATAAGAGGTTTCACTGTAATTAAATGTCTTTTAATGTAGAATCAGTGTCAATGTAAACGTTATAAAAGACATTTTTTCAAGGCTATAAATCAAGCGGAATAAAATACTATTTATACATAATTGTTGCAACTCAATTCAAACTAAACAATTGGTTTAATAATAAATTAATCAACCACAACTTTTCAATTCTATACATTTTCTCTCAAATCCTTCTGTAACTACTCACACAAAGATCGTTTTATAACTGTGAGTAATTGTCAACTCAGTCCGCCGCGATATTGGAAAGTTTAGGGTTAGAATCCCTACGGTGACACAGGTTTGAAATAATTAATTTTTCCTGACTACAGCATTATGTTACGTCATTGTCAAAATGGCTGCTTCATATATTATATACTGATGCAGTCATTATGCATTCATTTAATTGTTTATTATTTATGTATTTTATTTCAGATTGATTTTGAGTTCCTTGGAGACGGGGCGTGATTTACGGCACACGCTGTATAATGTAGCGTTAAGAGCTGGTCCATGCGTTACACAAATAATTATTTTGCAATAATCTGCTCATCCGAGCACTGTCACAAACTGATGACAATCTTAAAAACAGTGTTAACGCCCCATTAAACCTTAAAACAGCGCTTGTCAACATTTTAGTAGCTGAAAGTAGGTACACCCATAGCACAGTAGTTTATTATTGTCAGCGTCGTAGTTAGAGCTTGGCAACTGGGGCCTGCGGTAGGGGCGTTAGAGTGCCCGCGGTGAGAGATGAAGCAAGGCACGTCATCAATAATATGTTAGTGAACGCCTGCTTGCCCGCAGACAGTGCCGTGTACACAAAACTGCACACTGGGTTTTATGACGTTAGGTTAGAAAACACTCGACGCTCATGGATCTCCAAAACAACCAATAGCAAGCTAGAAGGCGGGCGCACTGCATTCACGTTACTATGACACGGTGGGTTCATCTTTCGCCGCGCGAGGTCTACCCCGGAGAAGGCGAAATCAGCGATGCGAATAAGATTTTTTTCAAGCAAAGAGCGCGAAATCAGAATTTTTCCCTGGGCGCCGATGATCCCAACTACGACGCTGATTATTATTATTATTTTTTTTTAATTACCAAATTTAAGTATTTATTTACTAGCTTTTTGTAACTGCTAAAGTAACTTTTTATTATACCTAGCTTTCCGGTTCGACTTCGCGACAGACAGTCATTTTTTAAAAACCACTTTTTGAGTTCAGAGGACTTGAGATCCTGTAAATTCTCCAAAAACGCAAAATCGATTTTTTTTCGGTAATTTTTTTTTTTAATCGCTTCATTTCCAATAGCAGTTACTGAATACTAATATCATACGAGTACCAAGTCTTCATGGTTTCCGGGCTTGTAGGCCGTGGTCCGGTGGTATTTCTACCTGACGTTTCGTCTACAACTGCGGTAGACATTCTCAAGGCGAACAGAGAACACACTGGTACTAGGCATAAAAGAAGGGAGGACACCAGTCATTGACACACTGACCTGTGAGCCGCCAAGAGGACACTTCGATCGCTGCCACATCACCAATTACAGAGAGACGTACTACGACCGAACAGAGAACACACTGGTACTAGGCATAAAAGAAGGGAGGACACCAGTCACTGACACACTGACCTGTGAGCCGCCAAGGAGGACACTTCGACCGCTGCCACATCGCCTTTGAGAATGTCTACCGCAGTTGTAGACGAAACGTCAGGTAGAAATACCACCGGACCACGGCCTACAATCCCGGAAACCATGAAGACTTGGAACAATGCCGGCCGTGAAAGCTTGCACACTTGGATCATACGAGTAATTACAAGTAGCTGCATGTCTCACCAGTTGTCCTATCTATATAACCCAACCGCTAGGATCGCTAGTGACAATTTATTCTGCTAGCCCATACTGCAATCTGCACTCCTGAGTCATGGTACCTATATTAAAAAGAGATAAAACTAAACGGGAATTTTGACTTTCAAATTGCATCTCAAATATCGTTATATCTTTATTTTTAGGATTCTGTACCAAAAAGGAATCCTATTGTTGTGCCAACGATGTCTGTCTGCCTGTCACAGGCCTCTAACTTAACGAAATGAGATAGCCGATATAGAGACTTGAAATTCACTCATAATATGTATTACCGCGGCCCAAAGACGAAGAGAATAACAGAAGATTAAAAAGGTTTATTTAAGGGGGGCGCCCACACATGCAAACGGCGATCAGAAAAAAAATGTTGTTGTATCTATTCTTGAGGAGTATCGTTGTAAAGGGCCTTTTGAGTAGATTATGAATGCATTTTTAATTTTATTTATTTTATTAAAATTGTAGGTTTTAGAGACCGTCAAAGTTGCAAATTTTAGATCTATATTGTTACCAGATCTATCTTAACAACGCAATTACCTATAAAGCTGTAATTCACGTAAAGTAGGTATCACTCATATCCTCTAGTTAATCAACAAATACTAAAAACAGAAAAAAATGTGAGCGTCGTGGGACGCCTGGCAGATGTGAAACATTTTCATAGCTCTCCCCCTGTGAAGAATTTTTAGAATCGGTTCAGTAGTTTCAAAGATAAGAATTTATGATTTATAATCCCCCGCCCCGCGAGAAACTCTCACCATGTAAAAGTATTGAAACAGCAATACACAGATATTTACACACACATAACATATCGACTGTGTAACAGTATAGTGCGGGAAGACGCGACGTAACTACGTGCATTCTGAACGACGTTCCATTCAAACGATTTTACACCCGTGATCAAAAAGGAGGCGCCCATACATGCAAACGATGGGAAATTTTTTTTTGTACCTATTCTTGTGGGGTGTCTTTGAAAAGGGCTTTTAAATAGGTTATGAATGTGTTTTTATTTATTTATTTTATCAAAAGTGTAGGTTAAGCATAACTTACATTATGGAACCCTACTTTTTGAGTGGCTCGACATGCACTTGGCCGTTTATTAACTTCCCATTGGAAGTTATTGTTATGGGTCCGAAAATCAAAATCAAAATGTATAACAAATGTTTATGTTTCAAGGTCACTACACCATTTTTACACTATTTTTAGAAAGATGTCTGTGTGTGTATGTGTGTACGTATGTACGTACGTATGTGTCCATTTATTTCTAAGACGAAATCTCGAGAATGAAAAATGATATCGACTACGTTAGGGTGCCAATCGACGCGTATTAACGTAAATGTGATCTGAAAGACATTTTTTCAAAATCGGTTCAGCCGTTCTTTTTTCTTAACCAAATATAGACTCCAAAAAAGTAGATTTTACACAATATCTCGCGAATAAAAAATTATATCGACTTCGTAAGGGTGTCAATCGAGGCGTGTTAACGTCATTTTAATCCGACATAAATTTTATAAAAATCGGTTCAGCCTTTTTTTTTTTTTTTAATTATTGTTAAAAATAAATAATAATTATGTTTTAATGATTAAAATGATTACTTTTCTGTGTAATATCTAATTTAATTATTATTATTAAATATTTATCAAACTGGGAAGTTCGTCGTGTGGTCCTCAAGGGTCGCACTTTAGTCCTAATAAACGACCCACCTCACGGCTTGTTTATTTACAAAGTCGAAGTGACTGAGAGCGTAGACGTATTCCTACGTCAAAAATTAAAGGTACCCTTTTTGAAATGTTTGTTAAACGCTGGCCCATCGTCTTATCTTAGGTCGACATCGCAAAGGGTGCACACGACATGTTGCGGTTTCAAATAACCACTTAGCTGTTCACCTAACCAATAAAACACACATTTATTTATTATAAACAACTCTATTGTTGCTTGAGCTCAGACAAGATGGCGACGATCTATTATTGTGACAAGCAGATGTCTAACAATGATATTAAATAACGATATAATCGTCAAAACCGGATACCGGTCACGTTTTAATCAATAAACGGGCATGACAATAAATAAGTACAGTAATTTTCCAGTAAAAATTGTTTATAAAATGTTGAACCTTAAAAAAAAACACTGTAAAGAGGAAAATAATAAAGTTTTGAGGGTGACGCAATGTTCCCTCTAATTTTTTCGCTGACTGCGCGATACAAAATATATGGTAGCAAAAATGTTCAAAACGCATATAAAAGTGTGCAAGTGGGGGGGGGGGTCCTGTGCCTGTGTTTGAAGTCAACATTTTTTTTAATAAATACTCTTGAAAATTACATTTTATAGCATTTTAATAACACACAAACAAGAAAGGATTTTTACATTATTGTTGTGAAATTTGAATTTTTGCCACTTTTAGATGCAATTCTTCTATAAAATGAAATAAAAAAAATGGTGAACAAGCCCATTGTGCGCAGAATACAAAAACGGCTGCGCAACTTTCAAAAAATTAGTGCGCGGCCGCGCACCCGCGCAGCTTAGAGGGAACTTTGGAGGGTGGCCCCAATTTAAATATTAATCTACTTTTATTAAATTGGAACCGAAGTCAAAATTTTATTATTTTTCTCTTTTTAGTGGCTTTGCCTCCTTCAACAAAAGTCACTATAAAAAGAGAAAAATAATTAAATTTTGAGGTCGACACCAATTTATCTACCAATAACTAAAATTTTTTATAAGTAGGATATTTTTACTAAATTGTTGCCGACTTCAAAATTTAATCTTTTTCTCTTTTTTATAAAAAGTTTTATTTTTCACTTTTTAGTGACTTTTTTGAAAGCGGTTCAATTTTTTTTAACTAATGAACCGATTTAAGTATTTTTCTGAGCACAACGGCGTTGAGAAGTTAAGGCCGAACATACATATAAAAAGGCCGAACATACATATAAAAAAAATATTAAAAAAAAAAACTTTTTAGAGATAAGCTTTTATTTAAATGCACTAAAAAGTAAAAAATAATTTTTAATAATTTATGTTCATAATTATAAAAGTGGGTCGTGAATTCTATGATAGTTTATTAGTTAGGACCCGCGCTTTTATAATTATGAACCTAAATTATTAAAATTTTTTTTTTATTTTTTAGTGCATTTAAATAAAAGCTTCTGTCCTATCACCTATCGAACAGTGAAAAAATTTTGAAATCGATCTTCTGAGATAACCCCCCGATTTTCATCGAGGCGAAGCAGGTCGGCCATGTTCAATTATACATCTAAACAAAATCCGTTCAGTAGTTATGGAGAAAATCGAGCACAAACAGACCAGACAGACAGACAGACGCCGGCGGGTGACTTTGTTTTATAATATGTATATTGATGATGATAAATTACACCTACGTGTCGAATTCTTCAGACGGTTAAAAATGTACTTTTAATAAAAAGTTATAATATTTTGTCTTTCGAAAGCTAAATTAAATAGTTTCCATTTGCGATGAGGAACATTCTTTAAATTGGGATATCTCAGGTTTTTTTTAATAACCATGTGAATATATTTTCGCACTTATTAAAAATAAACTTGTCGTTTTATTAGGATCTTCGTAAAGTTCAATTATCAAATCATAAGTAGCATCGCGTACGGCAAGAGTAAAAAATTAATATTCGAATATTTTTACACTTGATTGAATTTTATGACGAATCTATCAAAAATAGTTTAGAAAAACAAAGGCCACACACATAGCTATGTCATATTTGTAAGTTCTTAAGGATTTATAAATAATTACTGAGAAACAAGTGACAGGCAAACGGCTACTCTCAGTTGTTTAACAAAGGAACCGCGCGGACAGTATGCGATCCATGTCCCCTGTCAGACATACCATAATTGATATCTAATTTAAAATGACTATTGGATATCTGATTTAAAATTCATAACATATTAAAGGGTCCGTATTTAGGGGTTCATAAATTATCTACGTGAACAGCGGCTAAACCGACTGTCACGAAATTTAGACCAGATGCAGCATTGCCAGACGTCCCGATTTTTTAACTAAAATTGAATGTCCGCACGGGGCAGCTATTTTCACGACTTTTTATAAACATTTGTCAACACATTTTAAGGAGCAGAGAAAAACTCTCCAAGAGATTAAATCTTCAGCCAAGTGGCCCAAGTATACAAAAATGTAGACTAGTTCCTCGATAAAAAATTAATATGTCTTGTTTAATATTAGTTATATTATAAATTCGTAAGAAGTACCCTATTATAGGTTTTAATGAGTCAATCACAAAATTTGCGATTTTCTGGGACCTATATATTATAAGAGCTTGAAATTTTTACAAGGTTTTGATGAAACGGATCTAATCTAATAGACCGAGAGCTAGTGACAATTTTTGGTGTTATTTATTCAAGGCCTTATTTTTGTGAAGATGTTGAGGGAGGCATATTAAAGTGCCCTGAGTAAGAGGGAAACTTGCTCGCCTAGGTGTTTATATCGTTCTGAAAGGGGGTTAATACCGACATTTTGTTCTGCAAATTGAAATATATGCTTAAAATAGTCGCCGTAACAACATATTAAAATTTTAACCTTGAACTAATAATATTAATTTCGTCGGGTACGCATGACATGTTTAGGGTGATCTGCCTCCCCTTTAATATTGACCAATCGATCTGAAAATATTATAATGACATTATTGGGTCACCGACAAGCTATACAAACAATTTCAGCCTTGAAGCAATAATAATTGTGACTATTTTTTATATTATGTTGGGGGCGGTCTGCATCTCTCCCATACCACTATCATACAAAATCCCTTACTCAAGGCACTTTAATATGCCTCCCTCAACATCTTCATAAAAATAAGGCCTTGAATAAATAACACCAAAAAATTGTTACTATAGCTCTCGGCTATAAGTCGAAAGTTCATTAACAGTTATAAAGTTACGATTTTATTTATTTGTATTGATACAGTAAAATATTGGATCGTTAAATTAACAGGAGTTCACTCCTGGATTAGTTAACATATTATCTTTTCATCAAAATAGTTTACATAAAAGTTATAATTTTTAAATACATACCTACCTATAGTAAGCAAATACCTAAAAATTGATACGGTAAAATAATATCCAGACATTCCAAGTAGCTACAGTTGAATTTCGATAAAATTTAAGTTAGGATTGAAATATCAAGACAAGACTTCTTGTCTTGAAATATCAAGACTTCACTAAGTCTAAGTCTAGATTAAAAAACTCTTGTCTTGTCTAATATCAAGACTCTAGATTATTTTCAAGAGTCTAGATTAACCGAGTGGTTTACTTTACCTACTACTACTTAGTTTTTCTAGACTCTTGAAAATTGTTCTGGCAAGAGTCTTGATCTAGATAAAGCAAGTCTTGTCTTGTCTTGAAAATCTAGACAAGACAAGACAAAAGTCTAGACCTAAACGGCAACACTAGTCGGGACTCGGGAGAGCCAGAACCGATTTTAGGCGAGGGGAAAGGATGGGAGATGAAGGGTGCAGGGAGAAATTTCCGGTATCGAATACTCTTAAGGATAGTCAATTACTTACTAAAGAATCCAGCATCTTTCACAGAATCCCAAGGGGTTTTGCTCAGCAGCAATTCTATAAAGTCCACTGTACTGTCGGCATGTTAGTTGATTAGGAATCAATCAATGTTGATCGGTGCGGCTTCTATTCTTCCAGTTCTGTAAACATCGGAAGCAATCTTTTATGTTAGAACACCGGAGCCACCTAAAACCAACCATGTATATTGTGTAGTAATCTTACATGATATTAATTTGAAATTATAAAGAATAATATGTATATCGTATGAATCACTTTTATTATAAGCAAACATTTTAAACAGACGCGCGCTCTCTCTCTCTCTATCTTAAAAATGATGTAATATTTCATAAATTCAAGGTACAAAGTACCTAATCGATGAGTGGGTAATTAATAAAAACAAAAGAAGTTCTTATTTTAAAGCCAAAACGCGAGATTATAAAAACTGAAATGGCGGGGGAAATTAAACGGAATCGATTTATTGATATTTAATATCTATAGTTAATGCGACATATAGATTAAATTAAAATTAAATTTTGTTTTAAAGACCACCAACAGCTAAGGTTATTTGGGCCTAGCACCAATTCATAGTTTCAATTCATTATTTTTTTTTAATAATAAATTCAAAATCCAACTGACACTTTTACCAGCTCTCGGGCTAGAACCCGGGAACTGGGGACTTGTAATAGAGGAACCATAGCAACGCCATGTAAACAACAGCATTGCTACACGCTCGGCCATTTTAAAGCCCGTAATGCAACGTAGAACTACTGATATTTTTCATTCAAATGGCAGATAATCGTTTATTAATGTATTAAAAAGAAAACAAACTCACGTTTATTGAATGATTCATTTTCCTGAAAGTAGTTCCTTCAATTATCCACGAGAGGCAGCACTTGTGGTAGGTACAAACATTATTTATTCCCCACGTGTCATTTTAGTGGTATAACTCAATTATTTAATTAATTTATTAATTAAGTTATACCTACCACAAAAATGACACGACACTAATGGAGAATAAATAAAGTCTGTACCCACCACAAGTGCTGCCTCTCGTGGATAATTGAAGGAATTACTCTCAGGAAAATGGCTCATTACTTGCTTTAATGTCGAAAAACCGAGATGAAAACTTTTCCGAACTCTGAACACCTTTGACACGTAGTAATTTAATATATTTTTACCTTCCGTTGTATTATTTTAAAACGAACAAAATTAAAAAAAAAGTAATACACAATAACATGTACTTACACAAAGCTTAGGAAACTTTATTAAACTATGGAATTTACAAACTCACAAATATTGCACAGTTATATTAAAAGTTCGTGCTTCAGGGAAACGACGCCCGGGAAAACTGTTAGATTACCGTCTGCGTGACTCTGCAGAATAACAAAACCATGTCTGTTTTTTCAATATCTATTCGTAAAATGTGCCACACTGTTTTATGAATCAGAATATCACGGCAGAGCAATCGGTAATAACTGATTATAAAATTATGCATTTTATCGAAATTTTATAGCAATTACATAATCAGTGAGAAAGGTTTGTATTTAGAAGTCTAAAGAGTGCATACTAATAATGCTATGAAGGTACAATAATTTTTTCTAACGTTTTGTAACAAATTATTGAGAGAATTAATCAATGTCGACGTTATTTTTAAAATAACCCTGTATAATTAATAATTATATGATGCTTCAAGCCAGTTTCGGCAGTTCCCCACAACCACAAATCCATATGAATGTGTCAGTATCAATAACTTCTGTTGTACCCCTGTAAAAGGTACCGCGGATATCATATTACACCGGTATTTATATCGATTTAATTACGTTCTTCTTTATCAACTGTTAATATGAATTTAAATGCACAGATTGGTGCATAAAACAGGGTGTAACAGAAGATGTGTACGTCAAATAAAACTAAAAATTAAAAAAAGAGTGTGCAGTGTGTACTTATGTACGTATCTCAGAAATTATACTTCTTTGGCGTAACAAAACAAAAATAACTCCAAAAATTTTATCCGGCGTGCCAGTACTAAACGTTTGTAAAATAGACGATAAAATAATAAAATAAAGATATTAAATAAATTAATTTAAGTTAATAAATTATTAATTTATTAAATATATTTATATCTAATTATTAAAAAAAAAGCATGTTTGTGTTGAGATTCGAACCCGAGACTTGTTGCGTATGACGCGGCGGTGCTATCCGTTACGCTACGTACATCTTACTTAGCAGTGCTATATAATTGGTGATATCTAGTATTTACAATAATAATGTAAACAGTACGGGTGTTGGAGTACGAACTCATATTTAACGAAAGCGGCATAAACGAGTGTTTGTATAGCAATAGCTTTTATTAATGTTATTCAAAACTGAAAACGCTCTTGTCACATTGTGACTGGTGATAATTAGGGTATTATAATCATGAACTTCCGACTAACTTCATGGTGTTACTATCGACTAACTTCATGGTGTTATTGTCGACTAACTTCATGGTGTTACTGTCGACTGACTTCATGGTGTTACTGTCGACTAACTTCATGGTGTTACTGTCGACTAACTTCATGGTGTTAAACGTAAAAATTCACTCTCATTTTTCCATAACGCGTCAAAAGAAGTATAATAACTTCAAAAACCAACATGTCTTTTAAAAAGAAAAAGAGACCGTGTAATTTACACCTACTAAGGTTAAAGCTTGTAACTTGAAGTTAGGCAAAACTAGCTCACTTAGCCGGCGCAGGGTCGGGGTCCAAAAGGAGGTCCAGATGAGGGACTTACCTTATAAGTGATCTTAATAGAATAGAAGGAGAGTCTAGCTAACTAAATATTTAGTAGAGATCTAGCTGAGAGGAATAAATGGGCGCCAAACCGATACTCTCCAACTTTGACAATTCTTCCAGATGTCGGTTCCAATCTGAAATAGGCTGATAAGGTAGTACCTAAATAAAACTCGAAATTTAATGATAATGAGTTTACTAAAATTAAATTAGATTCTCTGGAGGAGAGAAATAGGAATAAAATGAATGTTACAAGAACTAACATAACAATCGCAACAGTCAACAAAACTCCGCTACGCGAACATAGTAAAATCGTAACAAGGATCCGCTTACAATATTAACAATAGATTTTCAGTACACTATGACTAACCATGAATATACGTGAATGACAATATAGTATCGATTTCTAAATCCGTAGCTACGGCATCCACTAACAATGACATGAAATAAATCGATATAATTAATAGTTCAACAATACAAAATCTTATGATCTAATTTAACACTTAAGTCAGAGGTCAAGTTACCCAGAACACACTGATGGGCTAACTAAGGCCCCCACAATTTATTAGTAATTATAATAGAAGCGGATAATGGCGTTACCAGGAAAACAAGTGTTCACTCAGAACCTGACCTGAGACCCAACAATACAAAATAATAACAGTTAACAAATTAAATAAATACGGCGGCAATAACCAATTATAAACAACACAATTGTACTATTTTATCACACAAAACTATTTTGAAGCAATTAATGATTCTACCCTGTGTGGCTTATAAGAGTTAGTTCGTGACACAATTAAATTAAATCACAATACGAATTCAAGTATTAAACAAGTTTCTCAAATATAGAATCGCTGATACCACATTAATAACAATTTACACACTAAATAAAAACAGCGGCCAAGTCGCGTGTAAACAAGCAAACATTTGCACGCTTTATCAAATTGAACAATAATTTAACCATGAATTGAATCTGACCGGTGCGGCCTATAGTAGTTCTCGATCAATTAATTCATAATTACAATACTATTTCAAAGTATTTTACATAACTTTTCAAATGTTATATTAGTCAACCAAGATGGATTGAAATTTAAATGGAGCCAAATTGTTACATCACTCGAACAACGCAAATTTATAGAATTTTGAAAATACCTGTTATCGGAGTTTTTTACCACAACCTACGCCCAAGGCGCGGGTTTTAGCGAAATTTTCAGATGCCTAAGACGCAAATGTTGCAACCGACACCACGTGTACGACGAAATTCACCAATTTCACGATATCACCGAAGATAACAACAGGATCGAAACAAAATTGATCTTTCAACACAACTAACAATAGATTCCAACCCGATTACTTGATACCGACCAATATTTTTGACCCAGAAACACTCCAAACCTTTGCGAAAAAACTCTAACCTCCATCTTTTTCTTGATATCACTCGCACGTCTTATCTGTTTGCCGGTCACTGCCGCTCTCCTCACCTTCAAAACCGATCAAAATGTATTCAGAGAAATCAGGCGGATTCACACAAATTTTCCAAAAATCAAACTTAGACAGAATTTAAGATAGCAAAATCTTTTGTAAAGCATCTACGCTAACTGATCCCAGTGCAATAATTCGGGAAGGGGCTAATCCTGTAATTATGGAAGGGTGAAACCGTTACACTCCCCCTCTCCCTGGAGAAAAAAAAATGCGACGAAGACGCACATTTTTTTTTTTTTTTTTTTTTACAGAATGACAAAACATAATAAGGATTAATCCGCATTAGAAGATTCCGAATCTGAGGATTCCGAATCTGAAGATTCCGAGTCTGAAGAATCCGACGCGACCTTGCCTTTAATATCCTTAACGTGCCAACGTCCGACAGCTTTTCCTTCCTCATCAACGAGTTCATAAACGAGATTCGAGATTACTCGACGTACCACGCATGGTACATAACGCGGAGCTAACTTCGCTGAAAAATGCTGGCTTGCATTAGAGATAACGTGATTTCGTTTCCACACATGATCACCTACGCGATATACAGGTGTAGGCTGTTTTCCGGCGTTATAATATCTTGCGTTCTTTCGGTAAGACTGAGCTAACTTGCGCTGAACGTCCGTATATAATGGCGGCAGTGATTCCAATTCCTGCACTAGAAATTCCCTGGCGTTTTCTAATTCGACCTCGTCCATATCTTCCAAACGCCCGTAATAAGTCCCGTCGATCGGCACGTGACGTCCAAAATTTAAAAAGGTCGGAGAGTAGCCAGTAACATCATGTACTGCAGTACGAAGAGCAAAAGCGACCTTCTGAATGTTCTGGTCCCAATGTCTATGATCAACGTCTTTTAAAATTGACCGCAAGGCGGCACCAATAGTCCGGTTGTATCTTTCAACGAAGTTGATTTGAGGGTGATATCTTGCATTTGGCCACACCTTAACACCATACTTTCTTGCCAACGACTGTATCGTATTCGACGTGAATTCCGTACCGTTATCGCACATAAGAATCTGAGGAGCTCCAAAAACCAAGAATACGTCATTCTCCAGGAATTCTGCGATGGCACTAGACACAGCAGAACGTAATGGTTTCAACAAGGTATATTTGGTAAACCAATCAGTCACTACTAACAGATACGAATAACCCTTCAAGGATCTCGGAAGCGGACCCATGATATCACAGGAAATAATTTGCCAAGGAATTGACACACGTTTAGGACGCCCCATATATCCTGGCCGAGCTTGAGTGGGGGCTTTTTGAGCAGCACAAATCCGACAACACCTAACATATCTTTTTATGTCCGATCGCATCTTAGGCCAATAATAAACATCAAAAATTCGATTAAGCGTTTTCATTACTCCCAAATGAGCAGCAGTGGGTTCGTCGTGGCATTGACGCATGACTTCACGTCGGCGGCATTTCGGAACAACAATCTTCCAATCATCAAAATTCACGTGAGGGCCTATCCCCGAACCAACGTGTTTAAATAATAAACCATCTGCTATCCGCCAGTCTGGGAAGTTATCTGGATTTTGATTGACATTTATAAGCATGCGCTGATACCAATTATCGTCATTGATATGTTCTTGACCTATCTCCACCAATGCCAGTTCTAATGGGGCTCTCGATAAGGCATCCGGAATGACGTTCAATGACCCCTTTCTATGTTCCAGGACAAAGTCAAATTGCTGAAGCTTCACAGCCCAGCGGGCTAGCCGACCACAAGGATCCTTCAACTGGTGGAGCCAAAGAAGAGAAGCATGATCTGTAATGATTCTAAACCGAACGCCTTCGACATAGGGTCGAAATTTTTCGACACCGAACAAAACAGCAAGACACTCCTTCTCGGTGGTGCTGTAATTCTGCTCCGCCTTAGATAATTTCCGACTAGCAAAAGCAATCGGGACTTCAACATCGTCATCATTAAGTTGAGTCAGAATGCAACCCAGACCTACTTGTGAAGCATCACATTGTATGGTGAACTCCTTGCAAAAATCCGGGCTGGCCAATATTGGTGCAGAGATTAAAGCCTGCTTTATATCATTAAAGGCGGTCTCAGCTTCAGACGTCCATTGAATTCGCTGAGATTTCCGACGACCCTTTATTAAATCAGTGATTGGAGCTGTGAGAGTAGAGAATTGTGGTATGAATCGCCTATACCAAGAGCACGTGCCTATAAATCTTTTAACCTGTGTGGCCGTTTGTGGACGAGGGAATTCCAGCATAGCTGATACCTTATCCGGATCCGTCCTTAAACCATTTTGATCCACAATAAAACCAAGGTATTTCAAAGAGGGGCGGCAAAACTCACATTTCTCCAAATTAATAGTCAAGTTTGCAGCAGCTAGTCGCTGAAAGACAACATTGAGAACCTCGACATGTTTCTCAAATGAAGGCGTGGCGACAATAATATCGTCTAAGTAAACAAATACAAACGGGTCTAATTCAGGACCTAAGATCATATCCATGAGTCTCTGCTGAGTTTGAGGGGCATTGTTAAGTCCGAACGGCATTACCGCAAATTCAAATAGACCACGACCAGGAACAATAAAAGCAGTTTTTTCCCGAGAACTATCCTCCAAAGGAATCTGCCAAAATGCTGATTTGAGATCTACACTAGATAAAAATTGCACACCAGACAGTTTGTTCAAAATAGCATCTACTCGTGGTAAAGGGTAAGCATCCCGTTTTGTAACCGCGTTTAGCTTTCGCCCATCAAAACAGAATCGTAATGTACCATTTGACTTCTTGACTAACAGAACCGGAGAAGACCACGGACTGGAAGACCGCTGAACCACTCCTAACTGAAGCATCATATCCAACTCTCTATTCAGATGCTCAAGCATATACGGTGACATAGCGTACTGCCTCTGTCTAATAGGGACGGCATTACCAGTATCGATGCAGTGTCGAATTTTATCAGTTCGGCCTAGTTTTGTTCCATCCATCCATGACAAGTTCTCGAACATCTTAATGACAGCATCAATCTGCTTTCGCTGATAATGGTTCAAATCGCAACGACCTTTGAGAGAATTTCCCGAAGCAGGAAATTCAAGAGAATCGAGAGCACGACTATCAACGACTCTAATGTTTTTATCACCAATCAAAAAGGAGTTCATACGAAAATCTATTCTAAGTGAAAACTGTCTACAAAAGTCACTGCCCAAAATAAGAAAATGCGACAACGAGGGAACAACAAGAATCTTTACTAACTTAACAACATCATCAATTGATATTGGCAGCAACACAAATCCAGCTATTCGCTGAGCTGCCCCATCAGCAGTGAAAACGTCAGAATCGGGAGATTTACAAATCTTTAAATTGAAAGCTTCAATTAGTTGCAAACCCTTGTTACCCAGTACGGAGTTATTAGCTCCTGAATCCAGTAAGGCTATGACGGGTTTTTGAAAAATAGAGACGGAGATAAAAGGTCGGTTATCATGCGCGCGAGGTACAAATAATGGATTTGCACTATTAACTGGAGAAGGTTTCATAAATCCAGCAACATGCCGCAACCATAACTTCCAGCTAATAGGATCAAAATTGTGCGTCTTGGCCGTTGGAGAACGAGGAAGGTACCGGCCAATTATTTTCCTCCCTTGGCGTTTCCCGCGCACCGTTCACAGGTGACCCTAGTAACATCCCGTTGTCCGCATCCATAACAAAACTTCCCGGTTATAGGTTTCGTGCACTCCCTGCTAACATGTCCTTGCTCTTGGCAATTCCAGCACACCACATTAGACATCATATTAACGTTTAATTGTCTGCGGCTAATAGTCTGAGGTGTTGATCTCTTATAAGCATAGGCGGGTTCCACCAACTCAGAATTTGGCTGCCCAGTCCGGTTGCGATTTGCGAGATGCTGATTCTCTTCCAGTTGCTTGCACGCAGCAGTTAACTGTTCGACGGTAGTGATAGGGCTTGTGCCTAAATGATTCAGGTAGTAAGGGGACAAGTTTCGCCGAATCACGTTTAAACGTTGTGCCTCCGACGTAGGCGTGGATAATCGTGAGAACAAATTTTTCATAGAAGAAAAATACGTACCTACGCGTTCATCTGATCCTTGAAACCGGTGGAAAATCTCATTCCACAAATCATTTTCGTAGTCCAACGGTTGGAACTCGGCTTTTAACTGTACGACAAAATCATCCCACGAAGAAATTGAATTTCGAACTGAGCGATACCACGATAAAGCCGATCCTTCCAATAAATCAAACACCGACTTATACAAATCCTCTTTCGAGACGCCTCTTGCAATTCTGCATTCCTCGATTCTTTGTAGTATTTCCGCTACACTATTCGCCGAAGACTCACCTGAGTATTTTATTCCCCACTTGAAGACTGGAATTCCAACAGAGTGTCGGCACGGCATACTCGAGTTCACGGCAGAAGTAGCGACCGAAACGTCGGCCGTGTCAGTGGCAGGAGCCATCGTAGAGCTACTATCAAGCTGGAAAGCGACTGTAGTTCGGTCCGACTCAACCGCTCTCTGACCTACATCAGCAGGCGTCACAATTGGCATCTTAAGTAAGAATTCATCCTCCAGGGATATTACAGTTATCAATCGATCGTTTTTAAATGACTTCGTTACTTCATCGTCATCACTTATTCTCAATAATCGACCTTTCAAATGGTTTAACCGGGAGCGAATCTCCACAATGACCGTATCCAAATTTCCAAGATAGGACTCTATTGACTTACTAACTAAAGAAATACTAAAATCAATTCCAGCACCATCAGTATCTTCTTTAAATGGGCCAGAAGCATAATAAGAAATACCAGCGCGTTTAAAATCTGCCAACAATAAACGCCTCAAGCACCTACGGCGTTTTAATTCCTCAGAACCAGGCATAAATCCGCGGATGGACAACTCATAATCAACTTCGGCACTGGTAAGATAATCCACATCGATATCATACGATATTTCCATTCTGAATTACTATCGGCAATCAACAAAACCGAACTAAGTAGAATACAACCGAACGCACAATTTAATAAATAAGGAGTTCACAAAAAGTTCAAAATTTAATTTCGCAGAAATCCAATAATTCACACCAAATCAACTTTCCCAATAATTAAATTTTAAAAATACAATAAATGACACAAGATAAAACTACGAGTCCAAGATCATCGTGCCCCACGTTTGGGCGCCATTTGTGTAACTTGAAGTTAGGCAAAACTAGCTCACTTAGCCGGCGCAGGGTCGGGGTCCAAAAGGAGGTCCAGATGAGGGACTTACCTTATAAGTGATCTTAATAGAATAGAAGGAGAGTCTAGCTAACTAAATATTTAGTAGAGATCTAGCTGAGAGGAATAAATGGGCGCCAAACCGATACTCTCCAACTTTGACAATTCTTCCAGATGTCGGTTCCAATCTGAAATAGGCTGATAAGGTAGTACCTAAATAAAACTCGAAATTTAATGATAATGAGTTTACTAAAATTAAATTAGATTCTCTGGAGGAGAGAAATAGGAATAAAATGAATGTTACAAGAACTAACATAACAATCGCAACAGTCAACAAAACTCCGCTACGCGAACATAGTAAAATCGTAACAAGGATCCGCTTACAATATTAACAATAGATTTTCAGTACACTATGACTAACCATGAATATACGTGAATGACAATATAGTATCGATTTCTAAATCCGTAGCTACGGCATCCACTAACAATGACATGAAATAAATCGATATAATTAATAGTTCAACAATACAAAATCTTATGATCTAATTTAACACTTAAGTCAGAGGTCAAGTTACCCAGAACACACTGATGGGCTAACTAAGGCCCCCACAATTTATTAGTAATTATAATAGAAGCGGATAATGGCGTTACCAGGAAAACAAGTGTTCACTCAGAACCTGACCTGAGACCCAACAATACAAAATAATAACAGTTAACAAATTAAATAAATACGGCGGCAATAACCAATTATAAACAACACAATTGTACTATTTTATCACACAAAACTATTTTGAAGCAATTAATGATTCTACCCTGTGTGGCTTATAAGAGTTAGTTCGTGACACAATTAAATTAAATCACAATACGAATTCAAGTATTAAACAAGTTTCTCAAATATAGAATCGCTGATACCACATTAATAACAATTTACACACTAAATAAAAACAGCGGCCAAGTCGCGTGTAAACAAGCAAACATTTGCACGCTTTATCAAATTGAACAATAATTTAACCATGAATTGAATCTGACCGGTGCGGCCTATAGTAGTTCTCGATCAATTAATTCATAATTACAATACTATTTCAAAGTATTTTACATAACTTTTCAAATGTTATATTAGTCAACCAAGATGGATTGAAATTTAAATGGAGCCAAATTGTTACATCACTCGAACAACGCAAATTTATAGAATTTTGAAAATACCTGTTATCGGAGTTTTTTACCACAACCTACGCCCAAGGCGCGGGTTTTAGCGAAATTTTCAGATGCCTAAGACGCAAATGTTGCAACCGACACCACGTGTACGACGAAATTCACCAATTTCACGATATCACCGAAGATAACAACAGGATCGAAACAAAATTGATCTTTCAACACAACTAACAATAGATTCCAACCCGATTACTTGATACCGACCAATATTTTTGACCCAGAAACACTCCAAACCTTTGCGAAAAAACTCTAACCTCCATCTTTTTCTTGATATCACTCGCACGTCTTATCTGTTTGCCGGTCACTGCCGCTCTCCTCACCTTCAAAACCGATCAAAATGTATTCAGAGAAATCAGGCGGATTCACACAAATTTTCCAAAAATCAAACTTAGACAGAATTTAAGATAGCAAAATCTTTTGTAAAGCATCTACGCTAACTGATCCCAGTGCAATAATTCGGGAAGGGGCTAATCCTGTAATTATGGAAGGGTGAAACCGTTACAAGCTATACAGGAAGTATAAGCATTTAAAAGGGAAGTCAGTCGCCATTGTAATTCGGCCCTCATTTTATATGTGAGGAGAGGAAGACGAAGACGAAGAAGAAGAAGATAATAATATTCGCAATCCATCTTGTGTTTTTCCGCCATGTTTGATCGACCCTGTGACGTCAAACCTGGCGTCAATTTTGTATAAGCAGTTGTATACGGTATGCATCTTTTATAATATAGATTTTACCTCAGTGTTTAGAAAACCAGGATCTACAATAATCGTTGTCAAAATACTTTTAGATCTCCCGTTAATAATAATAGTGATTATTGCTTATTACAATGTATTTAATAAATATGTATTACGCAACGTACAGCAACTGCATTACAGTAAGCTGCAGAAAGCAATTACCCTATAGTAAAGCGGCAAACATAAAGGCAGGTATACATTACATGCTCCCCGTGGCGCGTGCCCTTTAACAAACAGGATACATTACACCGATTCTAAAGGATAATCCCAATATTGGCCAAACAAACAACAGTTGTTTAGAATAAGTAACAAATTAACATGCGTAAGTCGAAATCTACACGATGCACCAATGACAAAAAAATTCGACTGATGACCAGTCCTATACTTCCCACCTAGTAAACAATAATTAACTAAAAATTACCGTCGTAACGAATATAATGACCTTCAAGTACCTCAACGTTCATATTTGTGTATTGTCTATCTCATTCTGGTCGTGCGCGACAGGGAAGGATCACAGCATAATATAAGTATTTGCAAGAAATAAACACTCTTTTTTTATTCTTTGAAAAAAGCATGGCCATCTTATTTGTTTATTGATCTACTGATAGCTAGCTTATATTAAAAATCATGGTTACCTTGATTAACGTACATTTTTTTTTAGTAATAGTATATTGTGTGACTAGTGTGCTAAATACATCTTTATGCGTCAGGCGCGATGTTTTCAGCACGAGTAGTAGGAGAGCGCTCACGAGCCTTGGCGAGTGAGCATCGCGAACCGAATACGAGTGCTGAAAACATCGTGCCTGACGCATAAATATTTAGCACACGTGTTGCACACTATACTTTATATAACACATGCATGGTTTTAGACTTTAATTGAATAATTTTATGTCACTGACAGAAGTGCATCTCATAATAAAAACATTGGGCTCGATACAATATTTAATCACTTCGTTACCATAGTAACCATATTTCAACACCGAAAAGAGGTACAAAATGTTCATTAGATAACGGGTTTTTCAAATGTTTTTCCATTATTCATCGAAAAGCGTTTCATAATGGATCATGACGTCACTTGTCAATAAACGGCCATTTAAAGTCCGCAAAACTGATACGAAAAAACACTAAAAGCGTGCATGTGTTATATAAAATATTTTTTTCTCGAAAACTATACATTTTAGAGAAAAAAATATTGAGATTCTTTTCATATTATAACATCTAGAATTCATTTATATTTTTTTTTTACCTATGTTAATACGTGACATTGAGAACGTTTTTTTTAATATCTCAGGATCCACTGAACCAATTTGGCTCAAAATCTAATCAGATCTAAGTTAAAGGTTAATAAGTACAACAGAACAAACGGTATGACCGTATGTTGTTCCGTTTTTACGATATCGAAGGCCAAAAATTGACCACACACGATCCCCCCAGGGGGGACATTAGAATGTGGTTGCTATCGCAAATTGCATTCCAATGTTCTTTGGGAATTAGCGCTCCTAGGGACCCGAGCTCGTATCAGTCGGTTTGTGTACGCCGGCTGACGGATTCTAATACATAAATGGATTATTTAGTTGTGTTGAGACGCTAATGACCTGAGTTGTCGACGCGTCTATAATCTACAATTAATTAATAAATTAAACTACAATCTACAATTAATTGACCACACACACACATACATTTTTTGTGGCCCGGGTAGTCCGGACAGATTTTGGTTAGGCAGCGAAATAATCAATAGCAACCAATCTCTCATCATTAGTATATTATCACTTCGCGTATCTTTTATAGTTAGTCAGCGTTTTGTGCCACTTTGTATATTTCCGTTAAACAATTTTAATCTTTGGATGTTCTTTTACAGCCCGCTTATTGCATTTATTGTATGTATTTTATTTGAACAGCAGCTGAAATGTGTTGCATAGTATTTAAGAAATTTAATGTTTTTCGTTTTATTTTAAAAATTGGTCATCTACGCAATATTTTAAACGATCTCGGTTTTAATAAGTTAAGCATCTTTAAATTATCACCTGATATTCTTTTGAAAACAAAACTAGTCGTATGTGTTTTTGAATCTGTTTTTAATTAGTATCTATCTTGATTGTGCAAATACTTACAAAAAAAGTAACCATAAACTCACTTTTTCTCTCGTCACATGTTTCGCTAACCGCGTTAACATCTTCACTAATTAAAATTTTATGGTATCTTTGAATTTTTAATTCTCTTTGTTTTACAGCTAAGATAAAATGTAACCATTCTAGTACATAATTTTAATTACAATATGGTGGAAGACGGGTGTTTATGGTGTAATGACGGGTGCATTGAAATCGTGAAGAACGCTATGTACATTTATGTTTTATGCTGTTTCTTGATGAGAAACGATAAAAAATACATACTGATCGATTTGAGAACCTCCTCCTTTTTTGAAGTCTGTTAAAAATCGGGTGGTTGTTACACCGCAGTGTTTTTCGTAGGGATACACCTTTTGAAAAAGAATTTCAATGTACTATATACATTTTTTGATGTTTTTTAAATGAGCCATTTTTCTGAGAGTAGTTCTTTCAATTATCCACGAGAGGCAGCACTTGTGGTAGATACAAACATTATTTATTCTCCATAGTGTCATTTTAGTGGTATAACTTAATTATTAAATTATTATCATTAAATTAATTAAATAATTAAGTTATACCACTAAAATGACACCACACTAATGGGGAATAAATAATGTTTGTACCTACCACAAATGCTGCCTCTCGCCGATAATTGAAGGAACTACTCTCAGGAAAATGGCTTATAATTGTATAAGGTACTAAATAAACTAAGAAATGCACTTTAAGAATTTTTAATTACAATTGAACAGGGCTTCTTTAGCTTTAAAATGGCACCTCAATCACAGTTATAACTTTATTTTCTATAAAGTTATAGCGATTCTACCTGTTTCATAAAAAGTGGGTGCTTACGTCACAAAAGAAACGTACTGTCCTAATTCCAAGTTTGTAGCTTTAGCGATTTGGCCTAGGCGTTGAATAGTTAAAAAACCCTACTCCCTCGTTTGACCACCTTAGGGATTGAATTTAATTCTAAAAACGATTGATTAATGTATTGTCATCGGGAATGCATATATGTGTACCAAATTTTAAGTCGATCGGACACGTGGAAGTCGTTCAAAATTGACTTGCAAGATTTGACCTAAACAAACTAACATACACACATTGCAAGTTAAATAAAAGCTTGTAATGAGTGAGCGCAAAAGATCACAAATCTGGAGATTTTATGACGTAATTGAAGAACTGAACTGAATTGAATTGTGGATTATAGACGCTCGACAACAGAGGTCAATAGCGTCTGTAATTGAAGAAGACAATACTCGGCACGAATACTCGTCACTTAAACTGAGTTATTTGACCGAGTACGAGTACTAAAAAAGTCTCCGAATATGCCGAGTAAATGATCTAATCGATGCCATATTGCACGAGCCACTGTATTCATCGCCTGAATCACATTAATTGCAAATTAAAAGAATGGATGTTGGCTTCAAGTTAACAACTGCTACGTTCTTTCTATATACCGAGATGGTTTAAGCTCTTGCACAGCGTGGTGCTGAAGACTTCATTACGCAACTATCACAACAAGTTAAACGGTTGAATTGTTCAATACAATTATTTCGGTCGCAGCGAAAATATATACCCGATACAGAACTATATTCTATCGTAATAGTCTACAGAGGTAAGCGGTCCTAATTTGAGTGCGAAATTTAAAGTGGAGTCGATTAGCGTTCAAAAATGTATGGAGTTTAACGGAATATTCACATTTCTTACCAAAACAATGGCTGTTTCTTAAAAATAATTAATAAATTTCGTCATTATTGGCTACAAAACTTTATTATTTCGTGTGAAATAATTTTTTATTTGAAATTAAAAATTTATGAAAAATGAATGTCCTAACTTGATTCAGCCACTGACGTTTATTCTAACCTAACTTAGCTTCGTTCACGTTTGTCGAGGTATAATTTAAGCAATTATAATCAGAAATTGAGTTTGTTCTTTCCATTTGGAGTTGAAAAAGTGAAATCGTCTGAGCTACGCTAGATCGAGGGAGGGCAAGCTAAAAGGATAAAAAAAATGTTTTCATCAATTAGGTATTGGATATCTAGGTATTATTTTAGCTTTTTCCTCAGTCGGAAATTTAAATTTTTTGCAGTCATAATTTTCATTATAACTGCATTCAAGTACAAAACGCCACCCCATAACAAATGCTTTAATTATTAACGACGACGTGTTTAGAAAAACGAGGTAATGTCAGTAGAATGAATGAAATTTGACAGTTGTCGTTAATGGGTGAACGTACGTTTAACGTAGATTCTAGTTAGAAGGAGACAGTTGCGACTCCGCCACGCCTTCCTTTCCTAATCTATTTAATATAGTTTTCGGTCACAAATACATACCTAACCACAGATGCAAATTAACAATACCTATACTATAAATTTTTAAATTTCCGAATGCGTCAGAAGCCTATGACTCCCCCTACTCTCTCTATACCTGCAATCCCAAGAATATGTTCTATTGTTTTATTGACAACAAATTTTGTCGACCGTCTATAATCTACAATATCTAGAATTATCTATCGACAACAAATTTATAACCAATGAACTGTCAGATGGTAGATGGTAAGTAGTTCATGTTAAACCCCTCCCCCTCCGCTCATCTTACTTTCGAGATATGGCCACATCCTTACCATAGCCCACCACGGTAAAATCGAGTTAAGAGTATTTTTTACTGGAAGTTACCCCCCGCATTCTTCATCTCAAATCCTTTCCCCTCGCCTAAAAACGGTTACAGCTCTCTCAACGCTATATTTTTAAAGCTAAAGGATTCGGGTAAACGCCAAATGAAGGACCAAGAATCACACTACAGATCCTTCAGGCGACAAACTGAAAAACATTTTTCTGGAAAAACTTACATCTTTTTAAAAATTAGGTACGTAATCTTTCACACGTAGCCAAAAGTTATTTTCAAAAAATTCGCCTGTAGGACCTGTAGTATGATTCTTAGTCCTTCATTTGGCATTTACTCAATCTCTTTAAAAAATAGCGTCGTGGGAGCCGGACAACTGTAACCATTTTTAGGCGAGGAGAAAGGTTTTGAAATGAAAAGTGCAGGGGCCAGGGGGTAACTTAAGAAAACGCGAATTTATAAAATTCCTGCTGCAATAGAAATAATTTGGTTTACTTGTAGTTCCAGAGTTTGCAGCAAAGGCATATCTTTATGCAAAGAGCTTATAGAGTAATTTAATATAATAGATTCATTAATATTTAAATGCACAGCTTGAATTCATAACAGGTAACTTGATTGCAAGCCACTGCGGCATATTATACAACAGTTACTTAGTGCTTAGACGTTTGGTTATTCAGTTATTCATGAGAATCAAATGAATCGTTATTTTCCCCCTATAATATACACTGCTGGTCAAAATTAACTCACCACTAGGCTTTTCTGTTATATTTTTAATGTTGAAGGAATAATTCGAGCAGAGACGTAGTAGCTAGGTAACCTAAGACCCTGGTGCAAAAAAAAACTGGGGCCCTAACTAAACTGTTTTAATTTATTTAACGGATTATTTTTATAGACCGTTTCCTTATTGCCAACCCGCTAAATGTGACGGTGAATCTTTCAAGTTGGCAACACTGCACAAACAACAGAAAGAATACAGGGGAATTCCCCACAAGTTTCGAACAGAAGTCGGAACTTGTTGAGAATTCCCGTGTATTCTTCCAAATGAGTTGTCATGATTAAAGTCGTGTTGCAATCTATTTTATTTACATTCTGAAGATGGGAGAATTTTTTGCTAGTTCAATATGAGGTTTAATGGTCAGTGTCCGAGGGGCCCCTAAGCTTGGGGGCCCTGGTGCACGGCACCGTCTAGCCCTCCGGCAGCTACACCACTGAATTCGACTGGAAGCTTTTTGTTTTCTGATAAAATCTGGGAAAGTTTTAAATCATCAGATGGTCGTGAGCGAGTATTATATGGTGAAAGCCTGGGTACCTATTGTGTAACTCATTTCTAGTGATATCACTAAAGTGAGATTGTTCACGCGAATATGCATTTTTCGCACTAGTGAAATAGAACCATTTAACGTGAATTTATTCGCCATCGAATTTGTCAGTGAAACGTGAAATATTTCACGTTTCACTGACAAATTCGATGGCGAATAAATTCACGTTAAATGGTTCTATTTCACTAGTGCGAAAAATGCATATTCGCGTGAACAATCTCACTTTAGTGATATCACTAGAAATGAGTTACACAATAGGTACCCTGGATAAAGATTTGCGCCGAAGCATAGACATAGAAATCTAGGAACGTCGTACAAGCGAGTGGGATGGTTGCTGTGCTGTTAAGCAAGTGTGCCCATATTCTATATTGGTCGTGTTAGTTGCGCAAGCGCTATACGAGCAATTGAGCATGCGCAAAGACGCGGACGACTCCATCTGGCGCAATTGAGCATGCGCAAAGATGCGGACGACTGCATCTGGTGCAATTGAGCATGCGCAAAGACGCAGACGACTGCATCTGGCGCAATTGAGCAAGCGCAAAGACGCGCACGACTGCATCTGGCGCATATTGAGCACGCGCAAAGACGCGAACGACTGCATCTGGCGCAATTGAGCATGCACAAAGACGCGGACGACTGCATCTGGCGCAATTGAGCATGCGTAAAGACGCGGCCAATAGAACGTGGGCAATACATAGTATAAAGATCTTTTTGATCTGAATTTAATATTATCGTAGATCCTTATATAAAATTATAAATAAATAAATAAAACACAACAAAATTTGATTTAATCGAGACGAGTCTAAAATATGTCTGATCACAACGAAATTATAATTTTGAATTACTTGTTTGTTTCAAAAGCGTAGCTAATAGAAACTGCCAAAACAAAACAATGTTGTGTCGACAATGTAGAGTATTATGTTGACTCAAAATGACACAACATAACACCCCCCTTCGCATGGGAAAATTACAAATGAAAGTGGCCAGTTTTCAAAACTAACTGCAAAACCCACAGGAAGGAACCAAAGAATAGATATATAGTTTATTACGCATTAGTAACTACATACTAGTGTTTGTTATGATAAAAAAAATTAATATATCATGGTGATCTTTGTCTGAGAACCATAGATGGACAGCTAGGCACGTTGTAGAAGGCGTGACAAAAGCAGGAGTCCACTAATGAAGTTCGTGAAGACGTAATATCAATGAAGTAAAATAAGTCTACGAATTGATGAAAAATAATGGTAAATAATAATTAAATCAGCTGAACATCATTCTGCTTTGAGCTTGCGTAAAAAAAAAATTGTTGAACATAATTCTGCTGAAAAGACAAAAAGTATCAATTCGATGCAGATGATCAAACACAGGGAGAACAGGTAATATCCTGGAAGTGTACAAACATATATAGGAGTGTATCGACCTCAGCAGGAGTAACCTGAAAGAATATAACGAATAAGAACTAGTTGTTCACTTCGTAAAAAATGACGGTAGCATGTCGCTAATCCGTTGCACGGAGGAAAATAAGGCAGCAAACCCATGTCTGAATCAAAAAAGTAAATATTTGATAGACAAAATAAAAAATGTTAAATACTGAATAATTATAAATACCAAATATCAAAATTCGTAGTGTTAGTGCAATTAGTGCAAATATAGATTTGAGTTGTTTGATATAATGTTGTGAAATGTAATGTGAATGATTATAAATATATGTTAAAAGAGCATAAAAAGCATAAAATTATTAAAAAATATAAATGTCAAAATGAAAAAATTATCAATAAAGAGTTACCATGGATGATAATCTGAAAAAGTGACTTAGGAAAATAAGTAAATAAATTTATTGTACTTAAAAATAAATGAAGCGTTTGCGAAAAAATAATTAAAAAATGTCACTTTTTATCCGTTTTTCCAATAAAATTCTCCATTTCAATGTATTATTTATGTTTCTTCTAAAGCTTTGTCCATGATACAATATTTTGAAAAAAAATTGTATAAGTAGTGCTCACTTGTCAGGGGTCACCAATTATAAAGATCTTTTTGATCTGAATTTAATATTATCGTAGATCCTTATATAAAATTATAAATAAATAAATAAAACACAACAAAATTTGATTTAATCGAGACGAGTCTAAAATATGTCTGATCACAACGAAATTATAATTTTGAATTACTTGTTTGTTTCAAAAGCGTAGCTAATAGAAACTGCCAAAACAAAACAATGTTGTGTCGACAATGTAGAGTATTATGTTGACTCAAAATGACACAACAATAGCATGGACATGTCCATAAGACAGGCATGCATCATGGACCATGGTCTCTATGTGGTATAAAAATTGATCATTTATATTCAAAGCGACCCGTTGCTATCTTATTTACTTATTTATTATAGATTATAGACGCATCGACAACTTAGGTCATTTACATCATATAACATATCACTTAAAACTAAATGACATCACAAAACAATCATGAGTGAGGTGAGAATCGAACCCACGAGAGCTTGCTCCAAAGGCCAGCACGCTGGCCATTACACCAAGCTGTCCTCTACCAGCCGCAATCAATAAGAAAGCGTAATTTTTTAAACCTAAATGAAAAATAATTTGTCGATTAGTGCGAATAATGGCCGCGTTATGTCACTAGTCTATAGGGTCTAATAAGACTGCTGTGTGATTTTGGGGTTAAAATAATTCTTCACGTGTTAATAAACCAATTTAAAAAAAGATACAACCAATTAGAACACAAAGTAAAAAATAACATTTTTGGTTAAGTTTGGGAGGAGAAAAAACAAGATCTTAATCAAAAAACGTAAATGTAAAATCATGTTTACAAAACTAGAACTAATTTTTGTGTTCATTTTTATCAGATAATTTCGTTAGCGCAAATGTAGAACATAATAGAGACCACAAAACATTATGTAAACACTCTTTAAAAAGCCAGTAGTTGTTAGATGTTTGTTAAAAGATGCGATAATCCTAAGAGATAAGATACTGTACCATTTCACGCCTTATTAACCACTTGAGTACACACAGGCCGAACTGCAACAATTGTTACCATCCACTTATCTCACTCTTACATATGGAAAGGGCACAACCATTGAACAAAGATAGATATATAGTAACACAAACTTTTTCTGTGTAGTAATATACAGAGTGAATCTTTACGAGGCAAAATCATATTGAGCCGCGAACCAACGATCCAACTTAAAACTTATTTACCACCGCCTAACTTCGCTTTTCATTAAGCTAGAATTATTAAAATTGTACTTAATGTTAACATCCGTTTAATCAAGGTTCTGTAAAAATTTTAAGCCCTTATCTTAAAGCATCTAGGAGCTATAGGTCCCATAAAATCGCGTATTTTGGCATTCACTCATCAAAATCTATAGGGTACTTTCTGTGCATTTAGAAACTTAGCGCATAGATAGGGGTTTATGTACAAATAAAGGGGGAAAAAAAGTCAAGAGGTGACCCGACAGAAGCTACATCAACCCATGCGATGGGCTATATTATTTAAAAACACAATTTAAACAATACAAACATTGAGATTTTCACGTAATCAATTCAACTTGACTTGTATAGATACACACAGTACTATTGTACTGATGTTGTACAACACGTTATCTTTGTGTTGGCGCATATACGTGTACATAGGCCACTGCGCGTGCGCCAGTATATTACTTTTACAGCCACAGCTGGCCAAGGGCAATACGTATAAAGTATATCTATAGCTATGAGTGTAGCTATAATAGATATACTTTTAACATGAGCATGTCGGTGACGTGACGCGAACCCATAAGTTTTTCCCCTCCCAGAAATCGTCTAACGCGCCTATAGAAGCATAGCTTCAAAAAATAACCTCAACTCACCATCCTAAACTAGGGAGTGTCTGTAAATTTCTATATGGGGAAAATTATCCTACCAAAATCATAAATGTGAAAAAATGAGTTCTCTTCTACAATTAATTAATTGATTGCGTCGCCTCTTCAGGCTACTAACTTTTCACTCAACCCATTAGGTACCTATGACATTTTTTATCAAAAATAGCTGGTTTTAACTTTTAACCTTTGACATGTAGGTACAGCAATCTTCCATTCTAATGTCCCCAATATATATAGGCATTGTATAGTGTAGATAGGTATGTTTCTGCTAAGCTTTGTAGTTCAACTATAGCTGTGACCGAGCGGTTTAATTTTCGCTATAAGCCATCGATTACAAGATACCAGGTTCGAGCCTGGCTTTGAAGTAATTGTGAAATATTGATTTTTTCATTATTATTATAAAAATAATAAATTGAAAAACATTAAATTACTATTGAATTCTACATTCTCACATGCCTGCTTGTTAAGTGATCTATTACAACTTACAAGCCTACAGACCGGTAGGTATAGGTACATGCATGAAAAGTAGCTATTTTATAGTGGGTATCACAAAAGAGAATTACAGTGACAAACAAAAATTTTCTTTCATGTTACTATTGAAAAATTAGTCTTTAATAAATACATATTATTATTAAAGAAAACACTCTCCGGTATTTATTTGTTAACAACTTAAATACACTAGGGTTGGAGTCACCCTGTATATAACAAGTCCTGTGCTACTACAAATGTTGCACCTAAAAGGGTCTTTGATCCTTATTTTTGACAGAGAAGTGGGGATAAAGTACTACTTCATATATAAACAGTTGAACATCATTATTGTAAATCATTTTTAAAAACCGCATCGTCCGAAAACAAACGAATCTCGTACTACAAACAAAAAAAAAACAGTTGATAAAATGACATCTTCAGATATAAATAATTCGAACGAAAAATCGTACAGCGTTAAACAATCAGATTTCAGTATAGAACACATTTTAAATCGTGCCGGTGCAAAAACAATTGAAAAACGTGAAACAAAACAAGTGAATCCGAGTGTACATGAAATGGTGTCGTTAGGCAGTTTGGAATGGTTAAACTGTACTCGATATAAACCTCCGCGATTAGCGCATAAACGGAAGGATGGAACGCAACGACCTCGGCAGGCCGGAAGACATCCTCGGATTCCTTTCAGCGCAGCTCAAGTCGCCGCTTTGGAAGCACAGTTCAAAAGGGCGCCGTATTTAAGTAGTACAGACGTCACGCGATTAGCACGAGCGTTGCAGTTAGCTGACATAAGGGTAAGTGAATACTTACAATCTTAGTTCCCGGGTTCTAGCCCGAGAGCTGGTAAAAGTGTCAATTGGATTTTCAATTTATTATAAAAAAAAAATAATGAATTGAAAATATGAATTGGTGCTAGGCCCAAATAACCTTAGCTGTTGGTGGTCTTTAAAAACACAATTTAACTTACAATCTTACATAGTCTTGAAAGTTTCATCCCTCCAGGGGGGGACATTTGAATGTGGTTGCTTTTATTTATTGTAAATTATAGACGCGTCGACAACTTAGGTCTCAGCGTCTTGATTACATTAAATAACTATTAACTTAAAACTAAATGACATCACAAAACATCCATGAGCGCAGGTGGGATTCGAACCCACGGCAGTCCAGTCCAGAGGTTGCGGCACTAAGCACGCTAACCACTAGGCTATACTGCCCTCGGTTGCTTTTATTTATTGTAAATTATAGCCGTGTCGACAACTTAGGTCATCAGCGTCTTGATTACATTAAATAACAATTAACTTAAAACTAAATGACATCACAAAACATCCATGAGCGGAGGCGGGATTCGAACCCACGACAGTCTGATACAGAGGCCGCAACGCTAACCACTGGAGCACACTGTCCTCGGAATGTGGTTGCTATCGCAAATTGCATTCCATTATTCTTTCGGAATTAGCGCTCCCAGAGACCCGAGCTCGATTTGTGTACGCCGGCTGGCGGATTCTAATACAATAAATTATAATTTAAAAAAACTAAAAAACACGCTTTAATGAAGTAAAAAATAATTAATTTTATTGTAAAAAAGCGTGGGGTGCTTTGTACCATATTTTCATACTACCCCACGCTTTTTTACAATAAAATTAATTATTTTTTACTTTTTAGTTCATTAAAGCGCGTTTTTTAGTTTTTTTAAATTATAATTTATTTTTATTTTTTTAGTCCCGGAGATCTTGGTAAGGATAATGGGACAAACTTATTGAATTATTGTATTGTCATCGGTCCTTGATAAGTGTGCAAATATTCAGTTCAATCTGAAGTTTTGAAGTGGGTGAAAATCGCGTTCAAAGAATCCGTTACTTTGATACAAACAATCATACATACAGGTGGAACTAATATAAGCGTGTTAAAAATGAATTATTTGTTGTGTTGAAGACGTTAATGACCTGAGTTGTCGACGCGTCTATAATCTACAATTAATTAATTAATTAATTGAAAGTTTCATTAACCAGGGGCGATAGATGTGTCTTTTAATTAATTTTTTTTATACATAGCCAGTGTCCATAAAGAAGCTTTTCAATAATGAAAGAATTTTCGAAATCGGCTCAGTGGATCCAGATATTAGCTTTTTCAAACAAACAAGTCATAAACTACCTTTATAATATTAGTATAGATTTAATAGTCCCTCCTAGGGAAAATAATTTAGACTACGTTACATTAATTAAAGAAATAATGAAGCAAATTAGGTATTTAAATTTAAAAAAAATTATTAATTTTTTCTAATAATTTAACATAAATAATATTGTAAAACGAAAGAAAAATTTTTTTAAGCCATAGATAAATTACTAAAAATTAATTAAAATGTATAAAAATTTAAAAAATATCACGTGACTTCAAAACGCGCCAGGAATGTTTATTGTTTTTGTGACGTCGTATGTTAAAATTTGTGTTTATTTGTTGGTTTAATTTATTTATTGTAAATTATAGACGCGTTGGCAACTTGGGTCATAAGCGTCTTGTCTATTTATTTGTTGGTATTTGTGTATGTGTGTTACACATACTATCAAAAATAATAAATTTTTAATTTATATTAGAAATCGTGTCCATCGTGATTATAATAAAATTAAGCAAATCGCAGGATAGTGGACAATAAATCAAATTATATTGTCCACTATCCTGCGATTTTGCTTAATTTTATAATAAATTTTTAACTTGATAACCATGGATACCAAGACCATAGATAACATAACGACGTCACACGCGTTCAGATCCTTTCGGCGCGTCATCGGAACTCAGTTTAAAAATTAATTTTTATTTAAATATAAACTTTTTAATTATTAAATAAATTAAATAAAAACAGTTTTGCTATAAAACTTGTATGTGATCTTTCCATTTAAGTAAAAAAAATCATTTAAAAACCCAATTGTCGCTACCAATTGTCGAACCAATTTTATTTGTCATGACATATCCTTTATTAACGCTGTACTGGCCTTAAAGGGCCACCTACTTTAAAACTTATTACGTAAAAACTGGGACCTCTTTTACCATTTACCAGTGTGGCCCTTGAGGTCCATGTCCGCCCCTGCTATGAACTGAAGAAATCTGGAATCGACATTAATATTAAAATGGGACTGTTCGGGACCTGGTTTGGGTGCCAGGAATGCACAATGGGCCCTCTGTAGGCCTGAGTGCAGTGGCAATTCTCCTGCCCTCAAATTTATCTATCTATCATAATCAAATATGCAATAACTCCTTGTCTTATTTATTGTAGATTATAGACGCGTCGACATCTAAGGTCATTAGCGTCTTTCAACTACACTAAATAACAACTAACTTAAAACTAAATAACATCACAAAACATCCATGTGCGCAGGTGGGATTCGAACCCACAGCAGTCCAGTCTAGAGGTTGCGGCGCCAAGCATGCTAACCACTAGACTATACTGCCCCCAAAACTCCTTGTCGTATTTTTACAAAAAAAAAAATTGGCGGTGTGGAGTCTCATCCACATAAGCGCACGGTCGAAGTTATACTCCAAACAATTTTCCTTAGAACACGTTCCGTTGAAGTTTTTGGCATTTTTAATTTTAACTACCTACCTATTTACTAGAGATGCGCCGAATAGTGGTTTCACCGAATAACCGAATACTATTCGGTTTAACCTTTACCGAACCGGATATTCGGCCGAATTATTCGGTTTACCATTTCATTGTTTTGCCGCGTAAACAGGTTCTAACATGTATGCTACGTGTCGCTGCTGGCTAGTTGACAATCAAGCCGTACCTCACCGCTCGCCACCCGCGCTATCACTTTGCTTCAAAACATCGCACGATTACGTTAAAAATACGAACAAAGGTGCTTATTATTACAAAAATATTGAACCGAATATATTTGGCACCAAAACCGAATAATTCGGCCGAATACAAATAGTGAAAAAGATGCCGAATACGCCGAATACCAAACGAATATTCGGCGCATCTCTACTATTTACCTACTTATTTTTATTTTTAGCATATTATCATAATTTATAAAATTTCCCTTAAGCCATGGAAACATAAATATCCAAAGCCTGCTTACAATATTACACTATTTTGAAACGTCAAAAAATTGATTTATAAACTTATAAAAATTTGTAAGAAAACGAATTTTTCCTGGAATGAGACCTAGCTAGATCGATTATTTGCACTCCAAGACCCTTTTCAGTAAATTTCATCCATATCGTTAGAACCGTTTTATCCGTCAGCGTTTCATTAATTTTTATATTGGTATTTTTTGACTCGAGATCATTCCAATCTACTATAACTTCAAAAATATTTGAATTTGACTGTTTGCGTAAATTGTACATTAAAAATTTACAATAGAATCAACCATTTTCCTGTAGTTCCTTCAATTATCCGCCAGAGGCAGCAGATGTGGTAGGTACAAACATTATGTATTCCCCATTATTGTCGTGTCATTTTAGTGGTACCTATAACTTAATTATTTAATTAATAATAATATTTTTTAATTAAGTTATACCACTAAAATGACACGACACTAATGGAGAATACATAATGTTTGTACCTACCACATCTGCTGCACCTGGCGGATAATTGAAGGAACTACTCTCAAGAAAATGGTTGATTCTATTGTAAATTTTTAATGTACAATATACGCAAACAGTCAAATTCAAATATTTTAGTGGTATAACTTAATTAATAAATTATTATTACTGTTAAATTAATTAAATAATTAAGTTATACCACTAAAATGTCACAACACTAATGGGGAAATGGGGAATGCATAATGATTGTACCTACCACAACTGCTGCCTCTGGCGGATAATTGAAGGAACTACTCTCAGGAAAATGGCTCATTCTATTGTAAATTTAATTATTAAATTATTATTACTATTAAATTAAATGAATAATTAAGTTATACCAGCAAAATGACACGACACTAATAGAGAATAAATAATGTTTGTACCTACCACAAGTGCAGCCTCTCGTGCTTAATTGAAAGAACTATTGTCAGGAAAATGGCTCATTAAATTTATTTTTACAGGTAAAAATATGGTTTCAAAATCGACGCGCAAGAGAAAGAAGAGAAAAATCAGAATCACTAAACAGTTGCACCGAATCGCAAACTTCTCCGAACAACATTTTTTATCAAAACCAGATAATCGATAGAGGAAGCACGACAATTGATGTTTCGAATTCGAAAACAAATGAGTTTACAGTGCGTATTTCAGAAAAAAATGAACATCGTGAATATGTGGCATCTTTAATTAAAAGTGAGACGTGTTATCAGTTTGGAAATAATAAATGTTTGGAACGAAATTTAGGTTATGTTAGTTCCATACGCGACAAATGACAATGTAATTTAATCATATTATATATTTTGTAAATGTTCAAAACGACTGTCTTTATTTATAACTATAAAATTAAATTTTTCTTTGTAATAATATTTAAATTTACTGCTATTCTATTATAAATTTTATATAGGTACTGGGTAACCGACGGGTGCTGGAAAAAGAACGTCATTTTTAAGGTTCCGTACCTCAGAATGAAAAAAAAAAACGGAGACCCAATAGAATCATTTTGTTTTTCATCTGTCTGTCAAAACAGAAGTATCAAATTAAAATTAATATCATTCAAATACTAAATAATAGACCGAGAGAGCTAGTGACAATTTTTTGGTGTTATTTATTCAAGGCCTTATTTTTATGAAGATGTTGAGGGATGCATATTAAAGTGCCCTGAGTAAGGGATTTTGCTAGATAGCGGTATGGGAGGGATGCAGACCGCCCCCAACATGCAACAAAAAAAATGATCACAATTATTATTGCTTCAAGGCTGAAATTGTTTGTATAGCTTGTCGGTGACCCAATAATGCTATTATTAAACCCCTTGCAGAACAATACAAACACCTAGGCGAGCAAGTTTCCCTCTAAGAGAGGGGGTTAATACCGACATTTTATTCTGCAAATTGAAATGTATGCTTAAAACAGTCGCCGTAACAACATATTAAAATTTGAACCTTGAACTAATAATATACATTTCGTCGGGTACTTGACACGTTTAGGGTGATCTGGCACCTCTTTAATACTGACCAATCGATCTGCAAACATTATAATGGCATTATTGGGTCACCGACAAGCTATACAAACAATTTCAGCCTTGAAGCAATAATAACTGTGATCATTTTTTTTGTTGCATGTTGGGGGCGATCTGCATCCCTCCCATACCGTTATCTAGCAAAATCCCTTACTCAGGGCACTTTAATATGCCTCCCTCAACATCTTCACAAAAATAAGGCCTTGAATAAATAACACCAAAAAATTGTCACTAGCTCTCAGTCTATATTGTCTATAACTCTATAGTCTACGGCGATGGCCTTTCAAAAATCACGTATTTTGATACTGACTCACTCATCAAAATCTATAAGGTACTTCCCGTTGACATAGAATCTTGAAATTTGGCAGGAAGGACGCAAAGGAAAAAATCCGAAAATCATTAATTTTTAATTCGAAGTGGAATTATTCATAAACAAATTTTGATCAGATTTAAATGTACTTAATCAAAGGAAAATAATATGATTGATGGTACGGATTACGGAACTCTCGGCGCGCGAGCCTAACTCGCACTTGTCCGGTTTTTTCAAATACTGACGACGTCCTTTGCCCGTGAATACTTAAATTAAAGTGTGTTTTAAAGACCACCAGCAGCTAAGGTTATTTGGGCCTAGCACCAACTCATATTTTCAATTCATTATTTTTTTTTTTTTTTATAAATTGAAAATCCAATTGACACTTTTACCAGCTCTCGGGGCTAGAACCCGGGAACTGGGGACTTGTAATAGAGGAACCATAGCAACGCCATGTAAACAACAGCATTGCTACACTCTCGGCTATTCTCAAGTCCCCATGAATACTTGAAGTTCTATTGTATTTATATTAGAAATCGTGTCCATCGTGATTATAATAAAATTAAGAAAAATCACAGGATAGTGGACAAAATATTTGATTTATTAAATGTACAACGTTTCGTCTATAGATTTAGACTTTTTCAAGTACATACATAAAAATAACAATATTTATGTATGTACTTGAAAAAGTCTAAATCTATAGACGAAACGTTGTACATTTAATAAATCAAATATTTTGCCCACTATCCTGCGATTTTTCTTAATTTTGTTCTATTGTATATTTTCGCAATAATAAATAAAAAAGGTAGTAATGTATTAGCGGTTTTTATTAAAATATAATAATTATTAATTAAAATAAGCATTTTTGTGCAAATAGTAATTCACATAGAGGTACTTTTTGGTGTTTTCTCAAGAAAAATGAGTTATCTATTATTTTCGAATATATCAATAAAAAAATATTTTTTTAAATCTCATCATAAAAACAAAATGCATCTGAATAATACGAAATAAATATTTTGTTTTTAACGAGTAAATCGTTTTATCTTTAAAATATAGATAAACCACTTTTGATTAAAAAAAAAATTTAGTATAGTTTTGTGATAATTTACGACACATCTTCCACAACAAATAACAATATACTGCTTTCTTAGCACTTAGTTGGATTGTTTATCGACTGTTTCAAAACAACATTGTAAAATTATTTAAAACAAAAAACCTGTCTTCGCCTAACAGTGTTATAATCAAATATTACTTTAATATTAACAGTAGACATAAGTACAGCAGTTACATTCGAGAACGTCAAATGGCAACACTGTGTTAAAAACAAATGACATGCATCACGCGTTGTGTCACACCATCTAACGTAATCTGACGAAACTTTTGCACATATTATTATTTAGTTTATATTATTATTATATCGTTATTTTCTACGATACCAGTTTGAGATTTACATCAAAAAAATGTTTATAACTTTTGCTCTACTCTTATCAATCAACATTTCTGTAGATATTTTATTAACTTTTATCAAATGCAAATAAATTATTTATTTCATCATATTTGATTGTAAGATACTTGCATCATATATGTAATACTCCTATATCGCCAGCGTCCTATCCTCGCCTGTAAGAGGCAAGCGCGCCGAGTGATAGAGACGCTAGATTGGAATTGAGTGCTAACGCGCATGTTCGGCGAGACACCGACGTGTTGTTTACTTGTGTTACTGAATGAATTGTAGATTATAGACGCTCGACAACAGAGGTCATTAGCGTCTAAACTTGTGTTACTGCCCGCATACTATGTTATATGTCCGTAATACATATTTCAAGGCTGTGCGACAGAGAAACGATCGTCTACGCTCTACTGTCGGCGCCGTGCCTCTCTCTCAAGCTGGCGATATAGTAGTATTGCATATATGACTGGCATGAAATTTTCCTTCGCATTTTTATTTTATTTTATTGTAGATTAGGAGCTCAACAGCTAAGATCATCAAATTAAAACGACATCACAAAACATCCATGAGCGCAGGTGGGATTCGAACCCAGGACAGTTTGATCTAAAGGGTCATTACACCAAGCTGTCCTTTGCATTTTTATTACGCAAAACAAAAATATATGTCAATTCGAACAAAATTCTAAAATCTGTGAAACATTGAACGATTCGTTGAAACGGAATCGTTCATTAAAGTTTCTGTGCTATTTAAACATGTGATGCCACTTAGCCGCGCTGACGTCAAAAGTGCCTTGTAAAACCTTTTTTGTGATCACTTTGATGTAAGTATTGAAAAATAGTAAATACATAACCAAGAAATGTAAGTTTTACTACAGCACTCTTGATGTCAGCGAGGCTGTGTGATGTCACATGCTGTTACATAGCACAAAAAGTTTAATAAATTATGGCGCTTCATTAAATCGTTCAAAGTTTCACAGATTTGAGTTTTGTTCAATTTGACGTATTTTCATTCTGCACGATTTTCATGCAAGTACCCTATTCTAGGTTAGGCGAAAAAGTACAATAAAAACTTAGGAAAATTCTAATTTATTTGACGTTAATTTTTATAAATATCCCACTAACTGTTTGACGTTTCTTTCATTTGTTTAGATCGCACTGTCTTTTGTTATTGAACATTTTTTTTTAGATTCTGTCGACAATAAACGCTCGACAACAAAAATCCCGTTTTAAAAAGATCAAGTCACAAAACTACTGTACAGTAAGCTAAATTTTAAAACGGAATTTATTTCCTAATCACTTAACCTGAAAACTAAATTGTAGGCGGCAGCACTGTACAAGCGCATTTTCACAAGCAATTGAGGTTATGTTTCATGGTTTTATCATTTCAATACTGGGAATATTCATTGAACAACAGCGCTTTAGTTTCGTATGCTTGCCATGCCATAATAAATAAAATATTTAAGGAAAAATTTTCTTCCCACTTACTTATGCGATTTAAAAAATAATTTAAATAGATATATTTTTGTATAAGCATTTCTTTCAAGTTTTGACTTAACCTCAAATAGGCAGGTATTTTAAATTTAGTCGTCTTACAGACTGGCGTTATGTCAAAATCAGTAATGCAGGACTTTGGTTTAAAGACATAGTAATTTTTATTTATTTACAAATTGTTTGTAAAAATATTTTTACGATACATTTTACGTCGTTACACACAATAAAATTCGTTGGATAAAAAAAAATGTTTAAGCCCAATGACATGTCGTTACAGACAGATCGAATATACAGATCGACATTACCGACAATTTTCGGACGCCATTATTTCTGATAATTACTAATTTACATAAAAAAAAATGATATTGCCAATGTTAATATTGTTCACGCAAATAAAATAAGAATTGGGTCACCTTCAAAATATTCGATAAAAGTAAACCTCCCAAGTCCCGATGGGCGCATGAATTTCAATAATTATTTGGTGATCGAACTCGCATAAGAAGTTTTACTTCAAAGAATTATTGGATAACTATTGCAATCCACTCGCCCATAAAATAAAAAAATATTATTGATTTGATTGATTACGTAAATAAAAAAACAGACACAAAATTTTATTAAGTACAATTTCTGATGATCCTTAAATCAACAATCTTATCATTTCATGAAACGTGTGATTATATTTTGTTTCACAATCAGAGCCATAAAAATAAATAACAACTAGTGCAGGCGTTTAGTTAATAGAATTGACTGTAGGTTACCAGACGGCCATGTTTATTATTCAACACAAATTAGGTTAGGTTACGTAATTATTTGCGAAGTTGATATTCAAGTTTCCTTTAATTACATTATTCTATTGAACTGCACTTATTTATCTCAATAAAATTTAATTTAGATAAAATTAAAAATAAGAAGATTTTAAATTACATCTCGATATGAATTCTTTAAATCAATCTAGTTAACCTTTAGTTTTCCAATAACTGAAAGCCTTTTCTTATCAAAGTATCGACATAATCGATAGCACTTTGTCGAAGTATTTCATAACTAAGACAGCTAAAATACGATTTATAATAAAATTTCAGAGCTGGCCTGAAGCAATATTCCCCCTCTATTCCTTTAAAATGTTACATCATTTTTTCACTGGTATTTTTTTAATTTAAGTGATAATACATTTTTCGTCTTCTGGTACAAAAAATTAACTCCATAGCTGTATTCATTCTACAACTAGTTTAATTCATTTAATGAACTAAGCAGTCGCTATCTAGTTGGTTTTTCGAAAACTAAATGATAGCTATTCTGATCACAAGTCTGCGCATGCGCCAGTTCAAAATAAACAATTGCCTCGTGATAAATGAGGTTATTTGAAATATCTAAGTAAATCTATAAGAGCCGGTGCTTGAAAATAGGAGTTTTCTTTTAAAACAATGAATACAGCTTAGTTTTATAAAATCCTCTAACAGATTAAGACGGTTATCACAAATTTTCCAACATTAAACTCGTCAGTTCAGCTCTGTACAAAAAAAATTCAAATCACTTTCACCGCAACCACTACAGCCAAATAGGTATTCTTTACCGCAACCCAAAAAATTAAAAGGGTGTACGGGATGCTTTTTCTCCACAAAAAAAAAGCACCGATATATTTAAAAAATGTAAATAAGTAGTAAATTGTGTTTACGATATTGACTATAAAAATTCACGTAGCAGTGACAATATTAAAAATGTTTAACATTCTATGTACAACAATTAAACCTAATAAACCGTTATAATGGATTCTCGCCCTTTGCCAACACCGATCCATTTCACTGCAAGAAAAAAAAACAAAACACATCATCAAAACTACTCATAAAACTACAAACGCCATAATTAAAAAATACGTGTTCTTATGTTCTTGACAGAATACGAATTTATGTAGGTACTGATTCATTTATTTTTCTTGTTTTAAGAACAATTATTGAGTGTAGTTAAAGATAACCTCCAAAAATTAAACTCATTTGTAAAAGGTTTTATGCTTTTGTATTAGCCAAATGAGTCAGTTTTTTTTCGATATAGCCATTAATTCTAATAGCAGTTTAAAAAAATTAAATACAAAATTCCGGAAAAGGCTAGGTTAATTTTCCATCACAATCATTAGGTATGTTTGTTAATTGTTGGTTAGTTCTGAACTAATTCTGAATGATATTGCTAAAGCATGTGTCGGCAATACAGAACTCTTCGGACACAACTGCTTGTTTGTTAGTCAAATGAGCCATTTTCCTAAAAGTAGTTCCTTCAATTATCCACAAGAGGCAGTACTTGCGGTAGGTACAAACATTATTTATTCGTCAATAGTGTCGTGTCATTTTAATGGTATAACTTAATTATTTAATTAATTTAATAATTAAGTTATAACACTACAATGACACGACACTAATGGAGAATAAATAATGTTTGTACCTACCACAAGTGCTGCCTCTCGTGGATAATGGCTCATTGTCAAACTCTTCGAGCTGTTTGAACTTTGTTCGAAGATTTTAGGAGCCTAGAACTGCTAAAATTAATTTCAAACAGCCCGCAGATTCCTAGTATTCTGCCAACAAACAAGCGGTTGTGTCCGAAGAGTTCTGTATTGCCAACACGTTCTTTAGCAGTTCAGAAGTTGCCAACAAACACACCTATAATACAAAGGGGGAGTTTGGTTTTCAGCTCAGATCGATCTGAGTGATCTAATGCGTTCGAATTTAACATCTATATGCTCTGAAAGATCTGTATCCTGTGTTCGGATTTAAAATCTGGAGGAGATCGAGCACGCTCTATGAGCTCCGAGGAAAGCGAGCGAGCAAGCAGATTTAACCATCTTCAGAGCATTCATTTTAAAAATGAGCGGAAACACTTGTGAGAATGGATAAATTTCGAAGTTTATTTATATGAGGTAATTTTTCTACAGGTAAAAATACACGAATAATATTTATTCCAAAGAATAGTAATAACCATTAAGTCTATATCGCACAGAATGATTAAATAAAATATTGATTATATCTATGGGTCGAAAAAATCAACAACTGGTAGTACTATTAATTTTAAAATAAAGGAATAAAACGAAAAAAATTGTGAATCATGATTTATTATTATAACAATGTTGAATTGAATAAAAATGAAGAGCAATAAAGAATATATTTCGGCTTTAGTAATAAGAATTTAAATTACTGGCGCCATTTTATTCTGACGTTTGGAAAAATCTGCTAGATTACGTTCGGAATTGTTTAGATGGCTCGATTTGCTCGCTTGTCACGTGCCCAAAAATCTGTTCGCTCGCCTCGATCAATCGAGTGCAAAACCGAACTTACCCAAAGAGGTTAATGGACAATAAAATTGATTTTTGAAAGTCGGTTTCAAACATAAGAATTCGCATAGAGACAAAATACATCACATTAAATCCAAACAAAGACCAACAATTTTGTTTCATATTATTAGACAATTAGTTTATTAGTGATTTTAACAAAATGTCTAGATTACATAGTTCCCTGTTGTTTCAATGAGGGTTACATTACTTCTTTCTTACCACGTGATGGCACCACTAGCAAGTAACGTATGTATATGTCACTTTGATGTCATTCAAATGTCAGTACTGTTTATATTTTCCGCCACCTGATGGCACTACCAGCAAGCAAAGTATCTGTCATTCCATCATTTAACGGCTAAATCACAGTTTTGTATTTATTTAATTACTCCTTAATAATGAAGAATGACTAAACACAAACCGTTAATCTCTAAACGTTTGACATACTTTATTTGTTACTAGCGTCATCTTATGAATAAAAATGCACACGTTTGACGCATACCTTACTTGCCTGTAGCGCTACCTGACGAATAAAAATATGTTAGCTCTCATTACTCATTACTTATAACGTATTATCTTATTAAAAATTGTTTTTTCTTTTCAAGTTTATGGTTATTTTAACAAAATTCAAAATGTCTGGATTCAATGCAATGTTCAACTGTTAAAAAGCATCTCCCACCATGACCCAACAAAGAAAATAGAAACATTTATTCACACAAAATAAATGAAACACTGACCTGGCACTTGGAGGAGTTCCTCGATTTTCTCAATATATCTTTTGGCCGCATCAGGTAAGTCGTCATATTTCCTTACTGATTCAGTGCTCGTTTCCCATCCCGGTAATTCGATATAATCCACTTCGACTTTAGCTAGCTCAGATGCGTTCGACGGAAACCGATCTAGTTTCTCCCCGTTCAACAAATACGAGACACCAATTCGTATCTGAAACAATTCAACGTAAAAATAAATAATCCATTATGCTTCGGAGACCATTTATAATTAGCTTGAACCCGCGGCTTCGCTTCCGTGATGGCCAGTTTTGTCTGCATTGTGAATTATAGACGCTCGACATCAGATATTGTGTTTTAAAGACCACCAACAGCTAAGGTTATTTGGGCGTAGCACCAACTCATATTTTCAATTCATTATTTTTGTAACAAAATGGCTCACCCTATATATAAATAAGTGTGTCGGGTTACAAGGGGGAGAGGGGCAGCGGCGAGGGAAGCCGGCTGAGTCCCCAAGACGAAGGAAGCGG
Organism: Mongoloraphidia duomilia; assembly: GCA_039654895.1. Classification (NCBI taxonomy): domain Eukaryota; kingdom Metazoa; phylum Arthropoda; class Insecta; order Raphidioptera; family Raphidiidae; genus Mongoloraphidia; species Mongoloraphidia duomilia. The sequence goes on from CM077523.1 coordinate 8,674,728, forward strand.
CTAAATCAGTTGGTGCCCGGTTTTTGACTCAATTAGTTGTGTGTTGTGTGTGTGGCTCGCGCCTCCAGAAATTACCATGAGTAAGTAGATTTTTTTATGTAAATATATTTTTTATTAGTAAGGACATGAACCTTTCTTTTCAAGAGACACCTCGCTAACCTATCTTCCTTATTCGAACAGCAGTTCACGCTTTTACCGCTTGAAGCCACGCGACCTGTTAAAATGGTGGCAGCGGTGGGATGATGTTAGAGGAGGTGGGGATTGTTAAGGGATGCTCTTGTCCTCACATAATTTTTGTTTTTTAATAATAAATTGTAAATCTAATTGACACTTTTACCAGCTCTTGGGCTAGAACCCGGAAACTGGGGACTTGTAATAGAGGAACCATAGCAACGCCATGTAAACAACAGCATTGCTAAACGCTCGGCTATTCTCAAACCCTTCGACATCAGAGGTCATTAGCGAGTTTTGTCTGCAAATTCCAATTTGCTTTCTCTATAAGGAATGTGCAATTTGACTGAAGTGACCTCTTTTGGCCAATTTTAAAACACTTCGGACACAACGGCGTGTTTGTTGGTCAAATTTTCGGACTCTTCGGACTGTTATAATTCACTTCTAGGAGCCTAAAATTGCTAGAACAAACATCAAATAGTCCGAAGAGTTCGAGATTTTGACAAGCAAACACGCAGTTGTGTCCGAAGAGTTCTATATTGCCGACAAGCGCTTTAACAATTCAGAACTTGCTAACAAACACAGTTAGTAACTGTTTACCTATGGTTCCTCTATTACAAGTCCCCAGTTCCCGGGTTCTAACCCGAGAGCTGGTAAAAGTGTCAATTGGATTTTCAATTTATTATTAAAAAAAATAATGAATTGAAAATATGAATTGGTGCTAGGCCCAAATAACCCTAGTTGTTGGTGGTCTTTAGAAACACACACAACTATTTACCATACACTATTGCGATAAACATTTAGGGCTGATAAGTGAAACCCCGAATTTAATTTGTTGCATTTTTATTTTTTTTAGTTATAATTGCACGTATTTAAAAAATTCCACGGGTGCTTGAGAATAGCCGAGCGTGTAGCAATGCTGTTGTTTACATGGCGTTGCTATGGTTTCTCTATTACAAGTCCCCAGTTCCAGGGTTCTAGCCCGAGAGCTGGTAAAAGTGTCAATTGTAGTTTCAATTTATTATTAAAAAAAAAATAAAGAATTGAAAATATGAATTGGTGCTAGGCCCAAATAATCTTAGCTGTTGGTGGTCTTTAAAACACACACAAAAAATCCCATGACTGTTTTGGAATTATTTGATGGTCGCGCGAATAGTGGCCGCGATTTTGGCTGTCACCCTTTATTGTAATTTAATTCATTTAATGTCTTGTCCTTCCTACGATTCATTTTATTATAATTATATAACTATGGACACGAATGGAGAAACAATATTAACAGCAAGGAGCTTTTTTTAAAAGTGATAAAGAAACCTTTTAGAGATATTTACCTTCGGCATGGTATCTAAGATATCTAGTTTAGTAAGGCAGAGTGATGAATAGCCATTTACCATGGCCGCATATTGCAAGACTGGTATATCTAACCAGCCACAACGCCTAACTCGTTTCGTCGTAACGCCAATTTCGTGGCCGCGCTCTTGCAACAAGTCGCCAGTTGCCTGAAAAATACAAACTGCCATTAATTTTACTCCTCTGGAAAAAAAATGTGGGGCGGTTCCATTATGCATCGGTTGATTCATAAATTACTTTTGGGAAGGACGGAAGATATGCACCAGAACTGGGTAGTATCTTATTGTTATCTCTAAGATACGTTTGATTGAAAGTATCTATATCCAAAAATGATGATACTTCTCAAAAGTATCTAGTAGGTATCTACGATACTTTCAAAGTATCTTAGATACTTTTAAAAGTATCTGTAAAAGTATTTAAGATGCATTTGAAATAAATACAGTATATAATGAATGAATTGTAAATTATAGACGCTCGACAACAAAGGTCATTAGCGTCTGAAAAGAAAAAATGTGCAGTATATAAACAAGGTATACATAGGACATGTAGCATTGGGGAAAAATGACTGGATCAGAATGAGCGATGACTCGTAATGTACGTAAGGGTTGCTGTGGTTATTTTAGTGTTTCTCACTGAAATACAGTAACTCTGGAAAGCTTACACCCTATTCGCTGTGAGCAGATGAGGGGAAGGGATTTTAGAGTAGAGTTTTTTCAAAGTGACTGTTAGCGCACAACAACGGACAAATGGAGAAATATTCTAAAAATAGAAACACTAAAATAAACCCTATATAAACACGTACATTATGAGTCATGACTCATTCTGATCCAATCATTTTTCCAGATGCTAAATGTCCCATGTATACCTTACCTGTTTACATACTGTATACTATAATAATATAGTTTTTTTTTTTATGTACATACTTTCATACAAAGTATCTTCTATTTTTTTGTCGAGCGTCTATAATCTACAATTCTTCTATCTTTTGAGGATTTGACTGTTCAGTATCTTGTACCTAGATACTTTTTTAACAATAAGTTTACTTTCCGGAGAAATATGACGATAAATACTGAAAACTCTAGGGATTAGAAGGATACTTATCCAGTGGAACCGTAATTTCGTTGAATGAGCCATTTTCCTGAGAGTAATACTTTCAAATATCCACGAGAGGCAGCACTTGTGGTTGGTACAAACATTATTTATCCCCCATTAGTGTCGTGTCATTTTAGTGTTATAAATTAACTATTAAATTATTATTAAATTAATTAAATAATTTATTAAGTTATACCACAAAAATGACACGACACTAATGGGGAATAAATAATGTTTGTACCTACCACAAGTGCTGCCTCTCGTGGACAATTGAAGAAACTACTCTCAGGAAAATGGCTCATTCACAAGAGCCGCGAATAAAAAAAAACTCGGGTCGCAGTGCCAAAACCCTGCCGACAATATAGTGTATTTGCTAATACTGGCATTGTGGCTTTATTATGTGAACTTAAATTTGTTTTTGGACAAAATAAAAAATTTAACCCCTTAATACATCCCTTAAAATAATATTTTTTTTCTTAATTTCAATATTTTTATCAATGCAACCACGGTACCAAATTAAATACACCCTTCAGTAAGTAAAGCACTATCCCCAAACTAGTGTTTTCATAAAATTTGTAAGTCCGGTCCTGTCGGGCCGATTTTATTAAAATTTTAGCAGTACATTTTAATCGTTACTAAAGGGTTAAACTTCATTTTTGAAACGATTCTGAGAATTTTTTCGGCGTTTTTGGGCCCAAAAACATTTTTCAACCCCTAAAAACCACCCTTAAAATGGTCCGATTGGGCCCATTTTAAATAGGCTTCGTGCGGTGATAGATTTCAACGTGCCTACCAAATTTCGTCAAAATCAATTAACTCTTTCGAAAGTTATAGCCCGCACATATATATATATATATATATAATATATATATATATATATATATAAATATATATATATATACATATATAAACAGACTTTTCCAAAAATGGTGCCAAAGTGTTCAGGAGGTTATGAAACGTCGAGAAATTTTGTTCCGACCCCTAGGTCCCGCCATCCGACCGACGCCAATAGTGTATGTGCCATATGGCAAATACACTAATAAAATACGATTTAATAAATTATATAGTATAAAAATAGTATGCATTATACTTACATCCTCCAATTCTGTCGGAAACGGACCGTCTCCAACACGCGTGGTGTACGCTTTGACAACACCAATGACTTCTCCTATCGTATTCGGCGGAAGCCCTAATCCAGTGCAGACGCCTCCTATACTGCAATTCGACGACGTTACGTACGGATACGTCCCGAAGTCAATGTCGAGCATCGCGGCATTGGCACCTTCAACGAGCACTTTATGTCCGGAGCGCAATTCCTTGTGCAGGTAGCTGACTGTATCCACCACGAGCGGGCGAACTTTTTCGGCATAAATTTTGTATCGGCTCAATTCAGCATCTACGTCCACTTCCAGAGCGGGAAACATGCGCTGATACATGGCTACCAGGCTCTTGAACCTACAATTAATTATTAAAACTAATAACAAAACTGTACAGCGAGGTTATGTGTCTGTCTCTCTGTTCCGTCATAACTCTTAAGGTACGTGCAGTACGCAGTTGGGATTCTAGATGGTAGCATGTATGGTGGCTGAAATTATAAGCGCTTATAGGTTTACACAACGAAGCTTTGATACTAGCATTGATACAAGCTTAAATCGCGTTTGAAATGTCAGATAGCGAAGACTGAAAAAGTATCCTAAAATGTAAATAAATTATTCAAAATATTCTTGTATAAGGAGTTGGGCAAAAACCGAACCTAAGTGCTTAAAGCACCGAGCACTTTCATAAATGCTCGATTTATTCAAGCATCGAGCACTTTCATTTTCAAAAATGCTTAAAAGCATCGAACACTTACTAAAGTGCTTAAAAATATTAAGCATTAGGCATTTTAAAGTAACTTCCTAAATCTTAGCTTCAAACATTACAGTACAAAAGTCCAAAGTTTAAATCACACAAGAAAACTGAAAAGGATCTTTAACATCAAACGAAATACGTCATTCCTAATGCTTAATAAGCTTGTTGAATTGTTATTAAGCAGTTTGTAATGCTTAAAGGTACGTGCAGTACGCAGCTGGGATTCTAGATGGTAGCATGTATGGTAGATGGTGGCTGAAATTATAAGCGCTTATAGGTTTGCACAACGAAGCTTTGATACTAGCATTGATACAAGCTTAAATCGCGTTTGAAATGTCAGATAGCGAAGACGAATATTTGTGTTCTTCTGCTACAAAGTGGTATATTTTAAATACAAATTTGGGTAGGAGCTATCATGTCAACCCTATTAATAGAAAACGATCCGAACATGGCGAATTTCATCATTTATACCAAGAATTAAAATTTTACCCAAACCTGTTTTTTGAATATTTACGTATGGATCCTAACACTTTTAAATACGTCTTTAAAAAAACTCAAAACAAATTAAATAAAAACTGGCAACATTTCACTTATTAAATTAGTCACATCCATTGCGAAACTTGTAACGGCCATTTGACAGTTGTCACACGTTGATTGTAGTAGTCAGCGCGCTGAAAGAATGGTGAGATACATTCTTGAATCTACCAGCTCTTATAACAGCGCTTATACCTGCTACACTCACTGCTTCGTTGTGTACGCTCGCATATATGTATAACAATGCATTAATTTAAGCAAGTCCTGCTATGGTCTTCGCTACCATCTAGAATCCCAGTTCCATACTACTCGTACCTTTAAACCCCTAATCCAATTTCAATGAAAGATACAGGTATACAGATTGTCCGAAAGTTAATCGGAACATAGATAATTAATCAATGAGTGCAACAAAGAGATGTAGATAATGAGGGCTACTCGACTTCTTTTTTACCACCTGATGGCGCCACTAGCAAGTGAGATATATATCACATTTATGTCATTCAAATGTCAGCACTGTTTATACTTTCCGTCAGCTGATAGCGCCACTAGCAAGTGAAGTATCTGTCATTCAATCATTTAACGGCTAAATCGCAGTTTTGTATTTATTTATTTATTCCTTAATAATGAATGAATACAAAATGACGAAACAAGTATTAATCTCTAAACGTTTGACATACCTTACTTGCCACTAGCGCCATTTGACAAATAGAAAATGTACACATTTGACACATATCTTACTTGCTACTAGTCCTATTTGACGAATAAAAATATTAGCTATGTTCCAACCTGCCATAAATAAATCGTTTTGAAACGGTAACGAAACTGTTTTTTATCGGTTTTATGCGCATGCGTCAACCTTGCACGGTTCTGTGACGGTACAAACGTAGACATTGGTTGGACCGCTTTTGTGACCGTTTTGTGCATCAAATCATGGCCTCCATGACCATGAATATGATCAAATATATCAATTTTCATTTGTCAAATTCCTAATTTCAGGCTTTTTTTGTAGTTAAAAACATTTTTAGAATTACACGAATATAAATATAATTAAATTTTATTAACTAAGAATTCAAATATAAATATTTAAATTAATAATTTTGCAAAAACAAACAAAAACAAAACAAATCTCAAATGAAGAATAAAGAGATATTTGATTAGAGACGAGACAAAACAAAAATAAAACAAATTACAAATGAATAAACAACTGTCTCAAGTTGGTATTGAACAGAGACAAACGTAACAAAGTGCTTAATGCGCATGTCAGTTTTACAGTTTCATTTTGGTTTCATGTCTAGAGCATGTACCGAAATGGTTGTTCGGAAACCGTTCACAAACTATCACACATTCGGTTGGAACGCTTTAAGAATCATCCACAAACGATCACAAATTCGGTTGGAACGCGTTCTATCCACTGCGCATGAGCGTGACGGTAATTTTACGATATTCAGAGTGGTTGGAACAAAGCTATGGTAGTCCTCATTATTGAGTGCAACAAAGAGGCCATATTTTCCATGGATACTTTAGTTTTGCTTTCTATCTTTGTCGCGCCACTCACTTTGTTTATGTCTTCCTTGTTACTCATTAATTTGCTATTTGCTTTAAGACAATCTGTTTAGGGTTCCCTAACTCAAAAGGGTAGGCCAGTTTCTCTCGTGCTAAGATAGGGCTCCCATACAAATAATAGTAACTATATTGCATTGCAAGGAACGAAACACAGCGTTTGCAACTAGTGTGTAGTTTGCTGCCCGAGGAACACGCGTTTTGTTCCGAGTAAATGCATATTATTTTTCACAACTCTATTGACAATTCGATTTGAGGTACCTGCAATTTGGGCGCGCAAAAAACCGCAAAAATATTAGATCTATCAGATCCATGCGAAATTTATGTGCGGTTATGTCTGTCATCTTGACGTTTTCGAGTATTATATGCGAATTGAAGTTGACGCGACTCAATCGCTCTATCTCGCTCTTAACAACGTTAAAAAACAGAGAAATCCGACAACTGAAAATTTTCAACCCACTAAACAGGTACCGAAAATCGGATTTTCAATAGTGGCGTTGTGACTAAATACTTTTTCATCTCGGTCGTACGGTTGCAGATTTCTTAAAGATCTAATAAGTACTGGACTTTTAATACTTAGTGTAAGGAGGATCCAACGTAGATAATGGCTAAGGGGTCCGTCTTAGAATATGAGGAACCTGCCTATAGCTTTCCTGTAAAAATGTTGCCGTATAAAGAAAACCTCATCGAAATCGGCCTATCTATTGAAGAGTTATGTTGCCAGAGATAGACATACAAACATTCTATTCAAATAAATTAATAGATTTTTTATACGGCTGATTTGCAATTGAAAATTTTGTTGGAAAGCAGCCAATTATATAACTGATTCCACACATATAGGAAAAAAATTCGACTGATGATCAGTCCTATACTTCCCACCTAGTCAATATATTTGCAAAAAATAAACACTCTTTTTTTATTCTTTGAAAAAAAGCAAAAATAATGAATTGAAAATATGAATTGGTGCTAGGCCCAAATAACCTTAGCTGTTGGTGGTCTTAAAAAAAAAAATGAAAAAAAGCATGGCCCTCTTTTTAGTTTAGTGATCTACTGATGGCTAGCTTAATATAGCAAAAATCATGGTTACCTTGATTTACGTACAATTTTTATTTTTTTTAGTAAAATATTTTTTTTCTCGAAAACTGTACATTTAGAGAAAAAAAATATTTACATTTTTTTCATATTATAACATCTAGAGTTCATTTATATTTTTTTTTACCTATGTTAATACGACATTGAGAACGTTTTTTGTAATATCTCAGGATCCACTGAACCGATTTGACTCAAAATCTAATCAGATCTAAGTTAAAGGCTGATAAACACAATAGAACAATCGGCATGGCCGTATGTTGTTCCGTTCTTAAGATATCGAAGGCGAAAAATTGACCACACACACACACATACATACAGACATCAGTCAGAAAATGATCTTAAACGATTGCTAGGGTCTCAAAACGTGAAGATCTGTTAAAATCTCGAAATATTTTTTTCGGACTAAATCCATTACTTCCCTACCATAGTAGAGGTGGGAAGTAAAAATCATTTTACCAACCATAGTCACAGTCAGGATTCTAACCTGAACCTTTCCACTTTCGCGGCGGAATGAGCTTACAATTACTCAACCGTGACATGATTACTAATCTAACATTCTCCTATATGCTTCGGAATCAATCACACAATACCCATCTTTTTGTGTCAGGGGTTAAAAATAAGAACGGCTAAGGCTAAGAAAGAATGATTTTGGCTTTAATAATTCAAGTTGGCCATTTTTTCTTCAGAACAAACTTTCCTGACTTTCCCCGGTTTTCTGGGTATTTTTTTTAGTTTTTTCCCTGATTTTACGTACGTAACTAATATACAGAAATACACAATTTGTGTACTTCAAAAACATTTCCGACCAATTTAATTATGTAGTTACGTGCAAAGATTTTGTATGGCTCCAGGTACCAAAGTTAAATTGGTCGGCAACATTTATTCAGTGTAGGTACGGAACGTTCATTGTGAGCCTCCAACTCTCACTTGACGGGTTTTTTTCCACAAAAATCCGTGACTATTACCAAAATTCCCTGACTTTTTCAGAAAGTGGCCACCCTGAATTTATTTTATTTAGCCCACCACCTCATCAAAAATATTCTCACTTACTTTTCTGTAAATAGTGTGAAGTCGCCAAGCAGATCGCAAATTCGTAGGCCATTACGTGTGGCTTTACTGCTGTACGCCGGACCGATTCCCTTCTTTGTAGTCCCTAAACTGCGAGAACCTTTCTCTGCTTCCTGAAGACCGTCCACCTGTTGATGCAAGTCAAATACAAGATGCGCGCGGTCAGACAATTTTAGCCGACTGTTCCAGTCCTTTAGGCCTTTCTCCTCGTTCTTTCGCAGTTCATCGAAAAGTCCCGGTAAATGTACGACGACTCCGTTTCCTAGAAATCAAAAGCATGAACATCCTTTATAAAACAATCATAATTTACGACTTCTAAGTGGGATTTCGAAAACAGACCCGGTAATGTAGCCCAGTGAGGAGGCCGGATAAATATATCTATATCTCTACATAGTATAAATTGAAGTCGCTTTTCGCGTCTGTCTGTTTAACCGCTAACTCCTCCTAAACCACGCAACGGATTTTGATACGATTTTCATCATCAGTTAGATAATTGTTCACGGAAGATATATATATATATATATATATATATATATATATATATATATATATATATATATATATATATATATACAGGGTGAGTTCGACCACCCGTATCAGTCGTTTTTTTCGAAAACGGTTAGTCGTAGAGAGTTGTGTCAAAAATTTGTATTATAAAAGCCCTAATAAATAATCGAATGGTGATAATTTTTTTTTCCGGGAAGGTCGGCTTCCCTATTAGTTTGCTCCAGAATGTCCAGAACTCCGGAATTATAAATGTAACGATAGGTCGAAAGTGGTATTGCTGAAAAGATCTTTAAAAAATAAGCAAGTTTTGTAGGAAATTTTTTTTATTACTGCCACCCCTGTTAAGTAATATTTATTTGAAATTACTAAATTAAAATGTCATAATAACGAACTTTTTAAAAGTTCGCATTTAAAATCTAGTTACCTATCTATCGATCATTAAACACTGAAGAAGTACACTCACAGTATAACCAGAAGAGCTCAGTAGTATGTATTAAAGAGTAAATGGAAGACAGTTTGAACACTTGTGACAATGTCTAAGGTTGCTAGATTTTTAATGCCGACTTCGATCGTTATTATGAAATTTTGATTTAATAATTTCAAACGATTGTTACTTAACAGGGGTGGCAGTAATTAAATAATTTTTCCTACAAAACTTGCCTATTTTTTAAAGAGCTATTCAACAGCACCACTTTCAACCTATCGTGCTTTCTAAAATTCCGGAGTTTTGAACATATAATAGTTTATATTTATACTTATAGAAATTTACAGGGGTGGCAGTAATAAAAAAAAATTTCCTACAAAACTTGCTTATTTTTTAAAGATCTTTTCAGCAATACCACTTTCGACCTATCGTTACATTTATAATTCCGGAGTTCTGGACATTCTGGAGCAAACTAATAGGGAAGCCGACCTTCCCGGAAAAAAAAATTATCACCATTCGATTCTTTATTAGGGATTTTATGATACAAATTTTTGACACAACTCTCTACGACTAACTGTTTTCGAAAAAAATGACTGATACGGGTGGTCGAACTCACCCTGTATATAGCATAATTAATAAATAATAATAATAATTAATTAATTAAATTCGTAACCCAACCGTAAGAATTCGCAACATACTTATATCATAAAAACGACCGTACATAAATGTTCCACCCGTAGCGTAGAGGTAACGTCGCAGCACTCTATGCACAAGGACCCGGGTTCGGAAACTGATAGCATCGTAGAATTTTTAGCTTTTTTTCTAAATTCTACATGATATTTATTTATATATTTTTTTATTTTTGTTATATTCTTTCTTTGACAATAATTATAATTTTTTTGAAACTAAAAATTATATATAAAAGCAAACGAGCGAAGCGAGTGAGTAGTGTATTGCACTCGGGCTTTCTTAGCACCCGGGCGAAGCCGGAAGGGGCCGCTAGTTCTTTATAAAACAATCGTAATTTACGACTTCTAAGTGGAATTTAGAAAACAGACCCGGTGATGTAGCCAGTGGGAAGGCCGGATAATTATATCTATATAAATATTATAAAGAGGCAAAATGTATACATTTGTCGCCGGTTATTTGAGGAACTGCTGAACCGATCAATTTTTGACGACGACCTCTTGGACTAAGTACATTGTATTATGTTTAAACCACATGCAAATGCGACACAAATTATCCGAGATTATTTAATCTAAAAGGTTGAACGAACTTAATTGATACGTGGTTGACACATGCACGTTTTTACTTCCCACCTCTACTATGGTAGGGAAGTAATGGATTCAGTCCGAAAACAATATTTCGAGATTTTAACAGATTTTCACGTTTTGAGACCCTAGCAATCGTTTAAGATCATTTTCTGACTGATGTCTGTAGGGTGTGTGTGTGTATGTGTGTATGTGTGTATGTGTGTGTGTATGTGGTCAATTTTTCGCCTTCGATATCTTAAGAACGGAACAACATACGGGCATGCCGATTGTTCTATTGTGTTTATCAGCCTTTAACTTAGATCTGATTAGATTTTGAGTCAAATCGGTTCAGTGGATCCTGAGATATTCAAAAAAACGTCCTCAATGTCACGTATTAACATAGGTAAAAAAAAATATAAATGAATTCTAGATGTTATAATATGAAAAAAATGTAAATATTTTTTTTCTCTAAAATGTATAGTTTTCGAGAAAAAAAATATTTTACTAAAAAAAATAAAAATTGTACGTAAATCAAGGTAACCATGATTTTTGCTATATTAAGCTAGCCATCAATAGATCACCAAACAAAAAAGAGGGCCATGCTTTTTTCAAAGAATAAAAATTAAATTGTGTTTTAAAGACCACCAACAGCTAAGGTTATTTGGGCCTAGTCAAAGAATAAAAAAAAGAGTGTTTATTTTTTGCAAATATTTACTAGGTGGGAAGTATAGGACTGGTCATCAGTCGAATTTTTGTTTATCATTTCAATTGTTTTTAATTTTTTTTTTTCAATTTTATTTATCATCGAACTTTAAACCTTCGACGACGATCAACGATCCGAAAGTAATTCCAGACCACTGAGTTAGGAGGTAAATAGAGACGCTGTACGTATACAACTGCTTATACAAAGTTTAAGCGAAGTCTGACGTCCTTACTAAAGGTCGATTTATATTATCCGGTCAGACACGGCGCGGGAACGTAGCGTTTCCGGCATTTCAAATACGAACATTTATATTTAGCGGATCCCGTCCGTTCAGACACGTATCAATACTCGTAGGTACTTGAAATTCATGTAAAAATGATTGTCTTGCCGGAAACGCTACGTTCCCGCGCCGTGTCTGACCGGATAATACATGTACATATGAAACATGTACTGCTGATAGATCAAAAATCATGAAGCCAACATAGGTGCAGGCAGCAGGTATATATTTCTGTCTTTTTTTATGCGGACTCTGCTGGCTGGTTCCTGATTACCTGCTGTTATAGATAAAGACATTTTGTCCGAATGAAATAAAGAGATATCTTTAATTTCAACATTTTGTTCAGATGGAACGCCCGTACATCAACCAATAACATCATCGGAATAAATGCGGAATTACTTCGTCAAAAGAGCGCAGATATATTTTTTCTCTCTTTGTTGGCTTCTGCACTCGCCGCACATTGAGTAAACAGACAAAGCTTGATATACATTTTATAAGTATATGCGACAATATAAATCGAGCTAAACATGGCGGCCAAACAGAGGACTGATCAAGGAATATTACTCTTTTCTTCTTATACATAGAAAATGAATGAGCTGGCCAAATAGACCTTTTCGTCGACGAACATTTTTTTCTGCGCATGTGCCCAATTCCGCCATGTTTTTCAAAGACTTGTCATATTGACAAATGGCAAGTGATTGATTTTGAAAAAAGTAAATAGTAATTAAATAAGATATATTATTTAAAGAAGTGGTACAACACCCTAGAAAAATATTTGAGTACTTTTAATGATAAACTTTTTACGATAAACAATTTATGACAGGTAGGATTCTAACCTTTCAACCAATTTTCGTTTACTTCCACCAGTTTTTCGGTCGTGGAACTTCAACCACCATCCCAATTTAGCACAAGTATGTTCTTCCACAGTTTTGTGCACAAATTTAGCACAGTCAGTAAATATTTTCATCTAAATTAATATTGAAAAACGGTTCTGACCTAGTCATTGCGTTAAAAAGTGTACGAAACTTCTGAAAGCAGCGATCATAAACATGGCGCTGGCGCTTGCGCGTAACTACTCGTGAAAAGGTCTATACATAAGTATCCAAAGTCTGCTTACAATATTGTCAAAAAGTGTACAAAACTTCTGAAAGCTGCGATCATATTCATGGCGATGGCGCTTGCGCGTAACTACTGGTGAAACACTGAAAAGGTCTATATGACGACTGGTTTCCATTTTAAATGCGTGTAGCGTCTCTATAACCTCCTTGCTCAGTGTTCCAGACAACGGAATATACTTCGATAATAATTATCGAGAGGGTCAAATCTTTGACTTTTAATAATACGTCACGTTTGAACGTGAATATCACATTATTAATGTCACTGTTACATTTTCTCTGATAAAAAAGCAAATTGGAAAGGTCGTTACATTACTCATTATATCAATAAAATAAAAATTACTGCGTATTTTGTGCATGTCATGCTTCGTCCTTGACTGTAATATGGTCAAGGTTTACGCCTCAGCAGTCCCGTCTTTACCATAAGGGCACGCACTTAACTTTTAAATGGATTTTTCTACAGTACTTATTAACATTTGCTCAAAAATAACACCGCAGATCGTCGCAAATACCTCTCAATTAACTAGACATGATATAAAACACATTTCGAAAAAATTGCACTTGTTCAATTTTGCATGATTGCTCCTCACCTGATCGCGACACCGTTGTCTTTTGGCCTTGAACGAAAACTCGTAACTCTGCCCCCATATACGAACATAAACATTTCCAATGTTAAAATCACTTTAGTCCTAATAAACGACCGCCTCACGGCTTGTTTTATGAAGATTTCAAATCTTTGCACATTTTCTTTCATTTAACTAAATCTCTATCTCTTACCGTTTAGGAAATCCCCAAGCATTTTACGCTTTTATTGGATACCGTGTATATTGTCACACATACAACGGCGATCCAAATATGATCTCGGCTTTCTCAAGCAAATAACACAATACGAGGACATATAAAATAAATTTTATAAGTTCAATTATTTATGAACACGGTGTATACGACCCCGTTTCGGACCGATACAAGCCTTGAATTTGTTTTATATTTAATTTATTTAACAAATGAATATCGGTATAGGTACCAACGCGTGTTCTGATCAACCTTTCAGATGGCACAGGGTAGCACACCCAATACGGAAATATTGCATGACGTTTTTAATTTTTCCGCATTTAGTAACAATAAAATAATGAAAAGCAAATATTGAATACATTATAAACTTATTAAATATTCCGTGCCAGAGAGAAAATTCCATTGCAATTATTGATGAGAAATAAATGTTTGCATAATTTGCAACTGTAACGATCTAGATTCTAGTCGATCGAAATCGCACAGGAACTATACATTTTTTTCGTGATGAAAAGTAGCCTATTCCATGACCTAAACTAACTATATACCAAATTTCATGAAAATCCGTTCAGCCGTTACGGAGCTGAGTGGTGACAAACATACACACACACAAACTTTTGCATTTATAATATTAGTAGAGATAATAAATCATTGACATCTCGATGTGCTGTGTTTACCAATGTTCAAATCATACAGGTTTTGCATTTCCAAAGGATCCGGAACTGGGAAAGAAATGGTTGCATGCTATTAGAAGGGAAAAAACTTTATTTCTCGCGCGTTTTTCTATGATAAATATTACGTTTCTTATGTGCCCATTTTCATTGTGACCGTGCAAAAATTTCATTGTAAGTTTTTAGTGAATTTATACGTTTTCAAGTTCTCTAAGCCCCAAAAAGTAGTTTTAAAAAATGTCTGTCTGTGGTGACGTGGTCGTACCCAGAGGCTAAACCAGAGATACCATTATTACAATTAAGTATAAGAGGCGAGGAGTGACGTCGATACGCGCGCCACAGGTCAGAGTACCAAACCAGAGATACCATTATTACAATTAAGTATAAGACGCGAGGGGTGACGTCGATACGCGAGCCACAGGCCAGAGTACCAACACCCCGAGCATCTTATACTTAATTTTACGAGTTGTACACACTATTTTTTGTAACACATATAACATGAAATGTACAACATTATCGACGCTAATGACCTCTGTTGTCGAGCGTCTATAATCTACAATTCAATACAACATTATCAACTTAAGAGCTTTATTGAATAAATTTCAAACACCGAAATCTTATTGACAGTAGCAGCTAAAGATATTGGCCTTGATCCAATATTCATTTACCTCGTTACCATAGCAACTATGCTCCTATATTTCTCGTATGGCATAAAATATATATTATTGCACGGTGACGTCACAGTCTATATTGTACAACCGCCTCTACGCACGCCTAGCTATGCTGTCATAACTCGGTATGACATAAAATATTGCATTATTTTATTATTTTAAGTAGTCGACTAGACACAAAATGTACTTATTTTTCATATATTATGTCTTATACAAAAAAAATGTATTCATATTTATCATTAATATTATGTACAGCTGTTTTCAGAAAAAAATGACGTAGGTACTGATTTTTTGTCCACTTATTTGTGAGTCATTCTGTCATCAGTTGATGCAAGAATTGAGACGATTTAATAAATTAGCGCTGTCATTTTTCATTAAAAATGATGAAATGCAGACACACACTTATTTGCATAATTTATACCTTTTAATGAAGTCACTATGCAAACTGCAAACATTATAATCAGTACCATTTTTTTTCATTATCTAATCTCAATTTATATAATATTTATTAGTGTCTATATCAAGGTGTGATATTACAAAATAAAATACCGCCCCGTTAACTGAAAGTATTGCATTCATAAGAAAAATATTTTTTTTAAAATTTACTCGACTAAGTGAAACTAAAGGCATAATTCTTTTTTTGCCATACCCACTATAAAATAGCTGCTTTACATTCATGCATGTAAAATGACTGTTGATAGGCCCGTGTGCGGGAACGTATCTTTACCACACTAGTGTGGGAAAGCAAACCATTTCCATAGTGATTTATGTTTATTCGCTATGATCCATCCGCCATTACCTACTGACAGCTCCTCTCGGTCTACTTTAAAAGTGAAGTTGGCGACACAAATGAACTGTTAAAAATGTTTTAAAATACTGAAAATGAAGTGAAAAGAAGCTATTTTATAGTGAGTATGTACAATATATATCTCGTGCGTAATGATATGACTCGTGTGACTGTTAAAACTCGCTATGCTCGTTTTAACATAATGTCACTACTCGTTAGTAATATACCTCATTATGTTACGTAACTAGATATCTCTGATCAAATACAGTAATTTATCTACCTATCTATCTATACACTCTACTATATTTTAAATAGATTTATACGGCTGTTTTGCAATTGAAAATTTTTATTGGAAGAACAGCCAATTATATAATTTATTGATTCCTTCAAATATCGGAAAAAATCATTTGAAATTATTTCACATACATGAATAGCTCTCGCTACTACGATGATTCACATCTACAACCTAGCTATAATTAATAACACTCGCATGTAGTTGAAATCAATTGATTCCTTTGCATATATGGTGAATGTTAGATTGGTAATCATGTCACGGTTGAGTAATTGTAAGCTCATTGCGCCGCGATAGTTGAAAGGTTCAATTTGGAGTCCTGACTGTGACTATGATTGTCAAAATAATTTTTTTCAATAAAAATTTTCAATTTAGATATTACATTCTTTTTCGAGGCAATATTCCCGCCATTGGTCAACACAAGCACATGTCTACATGCCGAGATTAAAGTCTAACGACTGGCGTACCTACGTCAGACGCGCGGGCCAGGCGTGAGCCCGCGCCGTAAATTTTGCACGCGCTGAGAGAATCCCGCTTCACGCCCGCATCTGAAAGGTTACGTTTGTTCAGTGCCAATCGAGGCTCAAGCGTAGGACGTAGAACGCATCGTACGCCTCATGTGAAACGAGACTAATTCTCACCTGGCAGCGACGCGACGCGACAAAATGCTGCTTCCAATAATTTACTTGTTTTCAAACAGGGCCGTAGCTAGGGGGGGCATTAAGGGGCAATGCCCTACCTTAAAACATCCAGTGCCCTACTTTAAGGAATTATAAACAAGCCGCAAAGACTGTCACGACAGAATGACAGACTTGATCTATCTGGCATTTGGAAAAACAAGATTAAATTCATTGGACTAAATGAAGTTCTTCGGAAATTTGATAACATGGCAAGTTCTGTATTTTTTTTTTATTAAATTGTCATTCACCGTTTTTTTGCTTTTCTAATTTGATATCACCAGATGAGGTGGGCAGTCCAATTAAAAAATTGTAGTCTTTTGCTTCAGCCCTACTTTAAACTTTCAGTGCCCTATCTTGAATTCAGCTCTAGCTACGGCCCTGTTTTCAAATGCAACTATTCCCATTAGAGCGACGCGACATGGCAGCGAAACGTCAAAACTCAACGTTTCGGAATGCTAACATATCCCAACAATTTAATCCCTCGCGTTAGCTTACGTTCCCGCTCTCCCACGTTGATTAGTGGAAGCTTTGAAATTGTCGCGTCGCTGTGCGATGTGTGAATTGGCCTTAAAGCGTGCAAAACTGTTCCGCGAAAAGCCAAGAAGAATAGTTTGCATTAACTTTGATATTAGTTTAACTATAATGGCATTTTATTAGCAATAAAGACGACATATTATAACATTATCTATTGGCACAGCCACAGGGTGGCACGGCATGGCAGGACGTAACGCAAATTCGTAGAGTTGTTTTATTTGTTGTACGAAAAACAAGATAAACTAACAAAGAGTTATATTTAGACGCATTATTAACAATTAATATTCATGTAAACTTACGAATTATGACGTAAATATATTCATGATAATAACACGTTGAGTTAATTAAACTTTTCTGATGAATAAACTCCCGGTCAAAATTAGCGCACCGCTCGATTGTTCTGCTATATTTTTAGTGTTAAAAGAGTAATTGGACTGAAAGCATGCTTTTGTTTTCTCCAAGTTGGACAGGAAATCCTTGTATATTTATATGTAACATTGTATCTAATACATAATTAAATGAATGCATAATGACTGCAAACAGTATATGAAACACCTCAGTAAGAACAATGACGTAATACAATGCTGTAATCAGGAAAAACTCATTAATTCAAACCTATGTCACCGTAGGGATTTTAACCCTAAACTTTCCACTATCGCGGCGGACTGAGTTGACATTACTCACACAGTGACACATTTTCAAACGATCGACTTTCGAGTTTAGGGTTAAAATCCCTACGGTGACAAATGTTTGAATTAATGAATTTTTCTTGATTACTGCATTGTGTTACGTCATTGTTTTTACTCAGGTATTTCATATACTGTTTGCAGTCATTATGCATTCATTTAATTATGTATTTGTTCACGACGTCCGTGTTAAAATTTGTATTTATTGTATCTAATGTGATTATGAAGGAATAAAAAAATATTATCATTACCAGATGGTCGTGAAGAAGTATAGCGAATGCCTTGAGAAAGATTTGTTGCCTGCATTATCTCTGCAACTCTGTTCGAAACAAATTCCTTCCCAGAGAACACCAAATGATTAACCTTTGCAGAAATATTGCAGTTAGAAAATGTATCTCCAGGTCTTCATCATACACGTTCACGAGCATCTGGTGATTTCGAAGCTTATCCTGGTTTTATCAGAAAACAAAATGTGCTTCCTCCAGTTCAACGTAATACTGGAGTTTTGTTTTCTGATAAAAGCAGGGTAAGCTCTGAACTCACCTGATGTTCGTGAACGTGTATGATGAAGCCCTGGCGATACATTTCTTAACTGCAATATCTCTGCAAATATTAACCATTTGGTGTTCTGTTCAATATTAAAAATATAACAGAAAAAAATAGTGGTGCGTTAATTTGCACCAGGAGTGTATGTAACAGCACAAAACCTCTGGGACCGATAATTCAAATGTGATGACAGTAATTAAACTTTACATCCACTAGCTATCCTAGCGAACTATTTACCAGTAGTTGAACTTTTCACATAATACCAGGGTGGTCACTTTTTTCCTGAACAAATTTCTCTGACTTTTCCCACTTTTCCATGTGATTTTTTTTAGTTTTTTCCCTGACTACGTATGTATAGCTAGCAACGGTTTATTTTCACAAAAATCCCTCACTTCCACCAAAATTCCCTAACTTTTCCAGGTTTTCCAGAAAGTGGTCACCCTGTACTCAATTCCTACTGGGCATGTAATTTTCGAGCACCATAAGCGTAGCAATGAGGAATAAAATATTGAGTAACAGCTTTCTAAGAAAAAAAAATGCGTTGCTATGGTTCCTCTATTACAAGTCCCCAGTTCTCAGGTTCTAGCCCGAGAGCTGGTAAAAGTGTCAATTGAATTTTCAATTTATTATTAAAAAAAAAAATAAATAAATAAATAATGAATTGAAAATATGAATTGGTGCTAGGCCCAAATAGCGTAATATCGTAATAATAAGTAGCTCGAGGTTGGAGTGAACTTTTGCATGGCAAAGTTTCATTTAAATAAAATATTAGAAAAAAAAAACTTTTTGGAGACAAGCTTTTATTGAAATGTACTGAAAAGGATAAAATAATATTTAATAATTTTGGTTCATAATTATTATAAAAGCGGGGGTTGTAATCTCTATGATAGTTTAGTAGTCGTAACCCCCGCTTTTATAATAATTATGAACTAAAATTATTAAATATTATTTTTCCTTTTTAGTACATTTCAATAAAAGCTTGTCTCTAAAAAGTTTTTTTAATAATATTTTGTTCATTTTAGTCTTTCAAAATTTTACCCCGCTTTGACACCCGTAGGTGTTGAATTTCGAAAAATCCTTTCTCAGTGGATGCTTACGTCAGAAAAGGAACCAACTGTCCAAATTTCAAATTTCTAGCTTCAGCGATTTGGCCTGGGCGTTGATTAGTAAAAAAAAAACCTACATCCCCGTTTGAACCTCTTAGGGGTTGAATTTATTTCTAAAAACGATTTATTCATGTATTGTCATCGGGAATACATATGTGTACAAAATTTCAAAACTATCGCATACGTGGAAGTCGTTCAAAATTGACTTGCAAGTTTTGACCTAAACAAACAAACCAACACACAAACTAACATACTGTAGCAAACCCTAAGATGTTACGCCACTGCCTCCAATAGAAACCACGAGAAAGAAAGGGTCACAGTAGTAAAGCGTGGAATGGTATCGAAAATTCTAGACAACGCTAGAGAATACGAGCACAGGTATATAAACGAGTGAGTGAAGCGATCAGGCAGGCAGTCAACGGTGTCACGCAATGGTAGGCAGTGAATGGTGAATCGTGCCATCAGTCAGTACAGTGAAATAAATATTGATCAGTCAACGGGAATCAGGCAGTGTAGATTGTACTGTGACAGTGTTGAACAGCGAAATAAATCTGATATAAATACAGTGACGTAAATAATTACAAATAAATAATCCTTGTATATATAGTTATTTGTTAAGTGTTATTTAAGTGGCTCGTTTAGTTCAATAATTACCGTTTAAGTTTTTTTATTGTTAGAATTGACTTTTCGTTGTTGCATTTATTGTTATTGTATTTTTAATTATTGTAAATAAATATTTATTCCGCCAACTCAAAAAACAGTTTTGTAACAATACATTGCAAGTTAAATAAAAACTTGTAAAAATAATTTAAACAATTAACCTTTTGAAGCTTTCTCACGTGTGTATTTTGAATAAACCTTTTATTAACCGAGCATCAAAATGCCTACACAAACAAACGCGATTGCTGTTGACGAGAGGCAAGCTGTAAACGTGATCTTGGAAACGCCCGCTATTATAATATTGGCGCGAATTCAAACGTGCAGCCATGTCTAATATTAGAGTTGCTATGTACTTTGTAATTTGTATAGAGACAGTACTGATGTACATTTTATGCAATTGTTTTTGTCTTGTTTTTTGTACTGCTAGGGTTTTCAACTGAAATAACATCAGAGTGAGAGTAGCCGAGATCGTAGGGATTTTTTAAATATCTACGGTTATTTGAGTCTAGCAACAATTTATATTTTCCATTTATAATGGCCGCCAAGACCACCAAAAGCTAAGGTTATTTGGGCCTAGCACCAATTCATATTTTTAATTCATTATTTTTTTTTAATAATAAATTTAAAATCCAATTGACACTTTTACCAGCTCTCGAGCTAGAACCCGAGAACCGGGGACTTGTAAAGAGCAACCATAGCACCGCCATGTAAATAACAGCATTGCTACACGCTCGGCCATTCTCAAGTCCTGTTAAGTATTTTTCACTTCATTTTCTGAATTTTCCAAAATGTTTGACAGTTCACTTGCGTCGCCAACTTCACATTTATAGCAGGCCACGATTAGGTAATAGCGGGTCGATCAGAGCGAATAAATATAAATCACCATGGAAACTACTTACGTACTTACCACACTAGTGTGTTTTGAAAACGCTTTCAACACACCTGCCTGTTAACTGACCCATTCCATGAATACATGCACGCATGTAAAATAGCTATTTTATAGTGGGTATAAATTGGATTTTCAATTTATTATTAAAAAAAAATAATGAATTGAAAATATGAATCGGTGCTAGGCCCAAATAACCTTAGCTGTTGGTGGTCTTTAAAACACAAAAAAAATATAGTGGGTATATGGAAAAAAGTGTGTTTAAGATAACAGCATTATCATGACGATTAAAAAATCACTTAAATTTTTATTGTAGTCATTAATGGAAGTACTACTGTTACAATTTTTTTACCAACCGTTAAAATCATTAATCAATATCAGCGGATATCCTTTATAATATAATTTATATAAATAAACATATATACATCTGTACTCATTTAGATATCGCAACGATAAACTCACCGATAAGCGATGTGCATTTCGGATTTATAATCCCGCTGGGTAACAAATGAAAGTCGAACTCAGCTCCGTCCACGACAACCGTATGGCCAGCATTGTTGCCGCCCTGAAACAAAGACGTCATTTGTTTAAAATTAAATATGCACTTCAATGATTTATTTACGAGGAGTGAGGGGACAAACCCGCGAGACAAAACATTAAACATATTTATTTTATTTATTGTAAATTATAGACGCGTCGACAACTTACGTCATAAGCGTTTCGAATAAATTACATAACAATTAAAATAAAACTAAATGACATCACAAAACATCCATATAACAAAAAAAAACTACTGTAAAATTGTTGTAAAATGTTTTTCGTCTCGCATATCTCGAGAACAAAGAATAATATCGACTCCGAGCCAATTTCATTCGACGCATAATTAAAAATGTTTATTGCAAATAGTTTCTCTAGGGTAGACTGGTTTCTAATCTCTAAGGGCACTCAATTGGTAAAAATTTAGGTTCATAATTATATAAAAGCGTGGGTCCTGAACTCTGATAGTTTATTAGTCACGACCCACGCTTTTATAATATGAACCTAAAATATTAAAAACTAATTTTTCCTTTTTAGTGCATTTAAATAGAATAAAAGCTTGTCTCTAAAAAGTTTTTTTACTAATATTTATTTTTTACTTTTTAGTCTTCTTTTTATCCCTGAGTGTTATATTAAAGAGTATTAAATAACTTATTTTTGAAAAATCTCCATAATTCCTTCATATATGGTGGGTGCTTACGTCACAAAAGAAACCTACTGTCCACATTCCAAGTTTCTAACTTTAGCGGTTTGGCTTAGGCGTTGAATTTAGTCAAAAAAACCCTACTCCCTCGTTTGATCCCCTTAGGGATTGAATTTAATTCTAAAAACGATTGATTCAAGTATTGTCATCGGGAATGCATATGTGTACCAAATTTTAAAACGATCGGATACGTGGAAGTCGTTAAAAATTGACTTGCAAGATTTGACCTAAACAAACATACTAAAACATTGCAAGTTAAATAAAAGTTTGTAATTATTTTAATCAGGCCCTGAATTAACATTTTTAGTCGGTTCTGTGACGTCAAACTTGGCATCAAAAAAGTGTTTGGCGTATTACTGATATGACATCTTTACACCCTTCTATTCTCTGATAAAAATAGACGAGAATATACAAACATATTTATCTTTACAAAAAGTAAATAAAACATATTACAATAAAACTATGAGCGTAGCTCCGGAACTAAAACGAACTGCTGTGACTGACCACAAATCTTTTATTAGAAAAAGTAAATAAAACATTTTCAAAATTTGATTAGGTACACCAGGTGACCAGACAATCAAAATTGCACCATGATCACAACGAAATCTAGAGCGTAGATTGCCTACTGTTTTCCTGAAAGAAAAGGTGATCACAATCTCAAAAAAAGTAAAAAAAAAACAACTGGGTGCGTGTAAATCTCATTCTCACTCATCTGAAGTGAATTTTCACGGGTAAACATTTGTGTAGCCACGTAAACACTTCACAGAAAGGGTCGTGTCGATCGAGCTTCCCCCTTAACGCATTCATATCTACACACTATCCGCCAGCCAATGGGTTGAACGAAATTACTCCAATCGCGGATGAAGAACTTTCACTTCAAAAACACACAACTTTATTTAACCTAAACAACAATACCACTTAGAAGAAGAGAAGACAGAAGAAGATTTATTCACAAAATATTTACAGGTTTTATAATACAAATTTACTCAGTTAGTCCAGCAGTCAGGTACTTTTTACCTGGAAAGTATTCCGAAGTTAATGATATTTTGGTATGTTGTTTGAGGGTACACTGTGGAGTAGAATCTGAATTTTCGACCTCGAGGACCCTGTGATAACGTGGTGGGAGCCGAAAAACCACGAAATTTTACCACCTTTTTTGCTTTTTTCGAAATCTCTCAGAAACGGTCGATTTAAGCAATTCTTTCATTATGTAATGTTTTAAAGAGGATTACATTTCCTACAATTTTCATTCCCACAACTTTTCTCTGGTACTAATGGTAAGCGCGTTACAGCTTCTTGAAAATCACCCGCTCCGCTTTTTGTAACCTTGGTAACCAATTGTTAAAATATAATGTTCTTTTCAATAGTTTTATTTATTTTGTTCTTCATCGAACTTTAAATTGAAAATACACACGCGGAGCGGGTGATTTTCAAGAAGCTTCAGCGCGCTTACCATTAGTACCACAGAACAGTTGTAGGAATGAAAATTGTAGGAAATGTAATCCTCTTTAAAATATTACATAATGAAAGAATTGCGTAAGTCGACCGTTTCTGAGAGATTTCGAAAAAAGCAAAAAAAGTGGTAAAATTTCGTGGTTTTTCGACTCCCCCCACGTTAGCACAGGGTCCTCGAGGTCGAAAACTCAGATTCTACTCCATAGAGTACCCGCAAACAACACACCAAAATATCATTAACTTCGGAATACTTTCCAGGTAACCCCCTTCATTTATTACCTGCCGCTTGGACTAAGTGTATAACTTATAGAAATTTTCCCACTGATTGTATGTTACAAATAAGTATTAATTACATACTAACAGAGTTTCAACTTTTTATAAAAATCATTGAAAAAAAAAAAAAACGGGGAAAAAACAGTACTTGTTAAAGAATACCACTTAATACAGTAATACTGTGTATGATTTAGGTACCGGTTCATAGCAGTGGAAGACTAAGCCCGTCGGAGGCCCGGGGCGACAGAACTAAATGAGGCCCCCGGTCTGCTTAGAAATTGATGTATTTGTAGTGATGTAAAAATACGGTATTAAACTTTTTTGTGTATTAAACCCATGGTATAATACCGTATTTTTTCAGTATAAAACGGCTTTTTCTTTTTCACACTACGGTTACGGTGCATTTTTCAGTATTGCCAACTGCATAATAGGAAAATTTCCTGTTCTCATTCTGGTATTAAACCGTTTTAAACGGTCTTAAATGTTTTATACGTGCTATATAAAATAGCAAAATACGCAGTATTTATACCTATTATAAAACTGGGGTATATTATTTTTTTACATGTCGTATAATACCGTTTTATACGAGAGTATTATACACATTTACATCACTATGTATTTGTAGTGTAAATTTTGTAAAAAATGAATTATATAAATGTAATGGCTGATAAAAAAAATCAAATATTTATAATAAACGTTGGTAGGTAGGTATTACCTACCTACGTTTATATTTCGCATATGTATGGGGCCTCCAACTAACTGCCTCTTACTTACTGAATATATTTTGGCCTTGTTTGGAATTTGATTAAGGAGACTTCTCGAGATTTGGAGCCCCCAGGATAAGAAACCCAGGGCGATCCGCCCCCTCCCCTTGTCCACTGGTTGTTTGTGTATCAAGTTTCATCAAAAAACAAAATTACAGACTGAAATCTCGTTTCAATATTATAATATAGTTTATATCGATTTGTTATGATCGAGAGTAGATATTCAAAAGAAATGTTTTTTTTACGATGACAAAAATTCCTTGGTACGTCCCTGCGTTACATTTTAATGTTACAATGCTGGGAATCGTGCCCAAAACAAACCTTGATCGTCTTACTTGTGTTGTGACAGCAGCGAGTGATGGGTGCTCTACGTAGAGATCTGGGGGCCCGACACTGGTCGCTTATTTTTAATTAGAACAAAATATAAGAACGAGTCACATGTTTCACCAGCATTGCTATATTATATAATCAGTGACTGCTCGTCAAAATGGGAATAAAGCACGTTCAATAAGTAAAGGTGAAATTCTCACATTGCGTCGCGTCGCTGCTTCAAAAAATTTACGTGCTTTCAAATGCAGCAATTCTCACAAGATCGCCGCGACACGGGCAACAGCAGCGTGACACGACAAAATTCTACGGCTATGTGAGAACTGGCCTTTGCCTTGACCAGTGGTTTTGTCGCCGCAACATCTCAGCGCTCAAACGGATGCTTGGTTTCTGGGTCGACTTTCAGCCTTAAAAGAGGCCTGCACTTCACCAATTTCAAAAGATGGCGCCACCATAATATGTAATTTACCCAATCTTTCTCACAACATAACGGCTTTTATATTGAAAGTACAGTAAATTTGTGTGAACAGTAAGATTCTATAGATCATATTCTTGGTATTAAACATTTTTGGGTTCATGTATTGAAATTAACAAAAGTAGGAATTGAAATTGAATTTGAAATATTTAAGACCTAAATTGGAAGACAACAAATGGATATTCTGAAGTTAACGACGAAACTGTTAATAATAACTGCACAATGTTGAATAATAAGTCACTCGTGGCAGATACTGTAACATTGTGGCTGCTATCAATCACTAAGAAGTGTACCTATTGTCTTAAGAGAGGGCGCTACTAAATGGAACTGCTAGAATCAGGTTCAAACACTTCGAGATTTTGACCAATAAACACGCAGTTCTAACAGTCCGAAGAGTTCTGTAATGCCAATAAACGCTTTAGAACTGACAAAACCCTGAACCAGTTCAGAACCGAATCAACAAACACACCTGATACTGAAAAGCAGACACAATTCTACAATGAATATCAAACAATTAGTCTTATATTTTCGTCATTATGAATGATGATTGCGCAAGTTTGTTTGAAGTGCGTTACAGTGTTTGTACACAGTACAAAACGCTCAGCCCAGTAAATGCATCAATGGCGACCTGCCAGAGGCCAACAATTTTGGCAATTTTTATAGGCGACGTATTAATAGCCTTTTTAAAAGGTTCTCATACAAAAACGGGTAATTTTTTTCTTTTTCATTTTAATTCTCGTCACCTTTATTTCAAGGGCAAGAATAATTATTGTTATACAAAGACATCAAGATAAATTACAGTTTGTGTAAAATGTTTGTACTGTCGTCTGTCTGTCTACTCATTCATAGTTAAGGGTCGACTACACAAGGCGAGTTTACTAGCTACTCGTCAGCGAGTAAAGTCGTGCGCGAGTGAGCGTGTAGCGACTGCAAGTTGCGAGAAAAGTAGGTCGGTCTTCAACTTTAATCGCGAGCGACAAGCGTGCGATCCACACGCTGCGAGTGGATCAGACAGCCTATTTACATTGGCATAGCATGATGATAGCAGCGAGTAAATTCTCGAGCTAGTAGCTAGTAAACTCGCCTAGTGTAATCGATCCTTAAAGCGTGCTTGATAATTATTGTGATTGCACAAGCATCTAGGCAATGCAAGCATCTTCATTTTGTGCCATTGACGACTAGGAACTCACTTGTCGAGCGTCTGCAATCTACAATCTCTCATTTTGTTCCAGTGTTTCGAGGGCGTAAAATAACTGAAGATGCAATAAAAATCACGCCAAAATTGTTGTTTGACCCAATAATGCCATTATAATATTTGCAGATCGAATGGTCAGTATTAAAGGGGTGGCAGATCACCCTAAACGTGTCATGTACCCGACGAAATTTATATTATTAGTTCAAGGTTCAAATTTTAATATGTTGTTACGGCGACTGTTTTAAACATATATTTACAATTTGCAGAACAAAATGTCGCTATTAACCACCTCTCTTAGAGGGAAGCTTGCTCGCCTAGGTGTTTATATTGTTCTGCAAGGGGGTTAATACCGACATTTTGTTCTGCAAATTGAAATATATGCTTAAAACAGTCGCCGTAACAACATATTAAAATTTGAACCTTGAACTAATAATATAAATTTCGTTGGGTACATGACACGTTTAGGGTGATCTGCCACCCCTTTAATACTGACCATTCGATCTGCAAATATTATAATGGCATTATTGGGTCACCGACAAGCTATACAAACAATTTCAGCCTTGAAGCAATAATAATTGTGACCATTTTTTTTGTTACAAGTTGGGGGTGATCTACATCGCTCCGATACCGCTATCTAGCAAAATCCCTCACATCTTGGCACTTTTATATGCGTCCCTCAACATCTTCACAAAAATAAGGCCTTGAATAAATAACACCAAAAAATTGTCACTAGCTCTCGGTCTATATTCTTTTAATGTCTATGGGCCGCTTAAAAAGAAGTCCCGGGGCCTGAGAGTGGTGCAATGATGTTGCTTATAATATGGCGTTTCCATGGCTCTTCTATTAGAAGCCCTTAGTTCCCAGGGACTTGTCCAAGATCTGGTTAAAGTATCAATCAATTTATTAAATATTTTATTTATTTATTGTAGATTATAGACGCGTCGACATCTAAGGTCATTAGCGTCTTTCAACTACACTAAATAACAACTAACTTAAAACTAAATAACATCACAAAACATCCATGAGCGCAGGTGGGATTCGAACCCACGTCTAGAGGTTGCGGCGCCAAGCACGCTAACATCTAGGCTATACTGCCCTCTATTAAATATTAATTTCCAATTAGTGCTAGGCTCAAATAACTTTGGTTGTAAAAGCAATGGTTGTCAAGCAAGCTTGACTCTTTATAATCCCCTTTAAATGTTCCTGTTGTCAATTAGCACATGCAAAGTGTGAACTTGTCCTATTAGCTATTAATATTACAACGGTCAGATCTTTAAAAAACAAAAAAAAAATATACAATAACAATACCTATTTCTGAAAGCATTGACACGAATCTGTACACGATCATATTCCACAAAAATAAAAAAAGTCTAGCCAACTAGATGACGGGATTATTCCAACTTAAAAAAAATTCAGTGGACTTAAGAACCCCCCATGAGCCTCCTCCTTTTTTGAAGTGGTTAAAAATATTGAAATTTGAATGAATGAATTGTAGATTATAGACGCTCGACAACAGAGGTCATTAGCGTCTAATTGAAATTTGACATAATGTAATCTGACAAGCAAATTTTTTTTGCAAAAACGTGTATTTTTGTACTCCGATCTCAAGTAGGGGAAATATTGCAAAATTGTGAAAAGTGAATTTTGACCTACCGTTTCCCACTTGTAGAGTTGGAATGGTAAAATTGCGTTTGGAATTTTTTTAAATGGTTATTTTTGTTTGTTTTAACATATTTTACTAAGAATATCATGCAAAAAAAGATAAGCTGCATACAGAAAGTACCATTTTTGTTCCACGCTTTTGTTTACACCTATTTAGATTTTAAAATTTCAACATTTTCTAAGCATGGCACAGCCCAAAACGGATGAACCGATTCCAATGCGTTTTCTTTTGTTTGTTTGATAGCTGATATTTGCGAGATGGTTCAGCCGTTTCTTCAGCTCTCATCACAGTTTGTATAGAAATCTCGGCCAGTAATACAGCTAGAAACTAGAAGTTTGAACTCAAATATTCAGTTTTTGACTAGTTAATTTAAAAAGTATGAAATAAATTGAATTAAAATTTTTAATCCGATATATATAAGATGCAACTTGAAATGACAACCTTGTGAGGGGTTGGAGTGGCGCAAAGATTCAACATCTATGACAAGTTGTCTTCTGTCGATTACCCAATCCCTCAAAGTTTCAAATTTCTAACTCAAAAGGCAAAAAATGCGTGGAAAATTTTCGCACGAACATGTATAATAAATTTGACCTTGCAAAAATAAAATGAATTTTTTGACGAATGATTACTACTACCGTAAATTGTAGAGTTAAGTAATAGACCTTTGGACTAAATATATCGTATTTCAATAATTGCATCTATAAACGAAATGCTAATTATACAAGAAACCATTTATTATACGTCAATCAACAAAATAAATATAAATATAAGAAATTAAAGGATTCAATTTAGGCACCTAAAAAAGTGTCATTTCTCAATTGGATAGATTATAGAGCATGATTGAGCTCGTGGAACGGTATACTCATTAATAAGAGAACCGTAAATAATTAATTTTATTGTAAAAAAGCGTGGGGTGGTATGAAAATATGATACAAAGCACCCCACGCTTTTTTACAATAAAATTAATTATTTTTTACTTTTTAGTTCATTAAAGCGTGTTTTTTACTTTTTTAAATTATAATTTATTTTTGCTTTTTAGTCCTGGAGATCCTGGTCAGGATAATGGGACAAACTTATGGAATTATT
Source organism: Mongoloraphidia duomilia (assembly GCA_039654895.1). Taxonomy (NCBI): domain Eukaryota; kingdom Metazoa; phylum Arthropoda; class Insecta; order Raphidioptera; family Raphidiidae; genus Mongoloraphidia; species Mongoloraphidia duomilia. Next base: position 8,704,508 of record CM077523.1, read on the forward strand.
GTATTGTAATCGGTCCTTGATAAGTGTGCAAAGTTTCAGTTCAATCTGAAGTTTTTTGCTTTTTTTTAGTCCTGGAGATCCTGATCAGGATAATGGGACAAACTTATGGAATTATTGTATCGTCATCGGTCCTTGATAAGTGTGCAAAGTTTCAGTTCAATCTGAAGTTTTTTGCTTTTTTTTTTTTAGTCCTGGAGATCCTGGTCAGGATAATGGGACAAACTTATGGAATTATTGTATTGTCATCGGTCCTTAATAAGTGTGCAAAGTTTAAACTAAATCTGACCGTTCAAAGTTGGTCAAAATCAAGTTCAAAGAAGTCGGTTACAAACTGACAAACAAGCAAGCAAGCAAACATACAGGTATCAAAATCATTATTACGGAGACTTTATGGCTTGACCTGAGACGATGGCATTTCCTCGAAAAATTGGTGAAGAAAATTCTAGTAATTTAACTAGTGTAAACTCTGTATTAGCACCAATCCTTATCTTTAAAGTGGTTGAGGAAGACGTTAAAACGACCATAGATAACTTATCAGTAGACACTAGACCGAGACGAACTCGTAGGTCAGGTCAGATTTTATAGCTTTACCTGGGAGTTGGGACCTCTCTTTATCTACATCTAGGACGGTCATATTTTTTCGAAAAATTGATGAAGAAAATCCTATACTTTCTATTGCTTTTGGAGTAGGACTATAGGCGAACTCTTCCGTTATTAGTGTATTTGCCATGTGGCACATACACTATTGGCGTCGGTCGGATGGCGGGACCTAGGGGTCGGACCAAAATTTCTCGACGTTTCATTGCCTCCTGAACATTTTGGCACCATTTTTGGAAATGTCTATTTATATATGTATATATATATATATATACGTGCGGGCAATAACTTTCGAAAGAGTTAATTGATTTTGACGAAATTTGGTAGGCACGTTCAAATCCATCACCGCACGAAGCCTATTTAAAATGGGCCCAATCGGACCATTTTAAGGGTGGTTTTTAGGGGTTGAAAAATGTTTTTGGGCCCGAAAATGCCGAAAAAATTCTCAGAATCGTTTCAAAATTGAAATTTAACCTTTTAGTAACGATTAAAATGTACTGCTAAAATTTTAATAAAATCGGCCCGACAGGACCGGACTTACAAATTTTATGAAAACACTAGTTTGCGGATAGTGCTTTACTTACTGAAGGGTGTATTTAATTTGGTACCGAGGTTGCATTGATAAAAATATTGAAATTAAGAAAAAAAATATTATTTTAAGGGATGTATTAAGGGGTTAAATTTTATATTTTGTTCAAAAACAAACTTAAGTTCACATAATAAAGCCACAATGCCAGTATTAGCAAATACACTATATTGTCGGCAGGGTTTTGGCACTGCGACCCGAGTTTTTTAGTGTTTCAGTTGCTCCTTTATTACAAATTCCAGTTTTCGGGTTCAAATGTGAAAGTTTCAATTTATTTAAAAAATGAATTGGTATACAAAGCCTCTAAGATAACCCTGGCAGTTCGAGGCCTTAAAAAGTTCTATGCAGGAATGGAATGCTACGGCAAAAATGTTTGGCGCCGTAGCGACCTGGCGCCTGGAGTTTATCATGTCCCTAGTATGTTTGATTTTTTTAGACATAATTATGTACTTAATTTATAGATTTTTGATCTGTAGATACTTAAAAATACACAATAAATTTATGCTAATGAACTGAGAGAGAAGTCAATGATAATTATGTAAAAACACGTGCCATCAATTGCATGGATTTTAATTATAAAAAATTCGACTGATGACCAGTCCTATACTTCCCACCTAGTAAATATTTGCAAAAAATAAACACTCTTTTTTTTATTCTTTGACTAGGCCCAAATAACCTTAGCTGTTGGTGGTCTTTAAAACACAATTTAATTTTTATTCTTTGAAAAAAGCATGGCCCTCTTTTTTGTTTGGTGATCTATTGATGGCTAGCTTAATATAGCAAAAATCATGGTTACCTTGATTTACGTACAATTTTTATTTTTTTTAGTAAAATATTTTTTTTCTCGAAAACTATACATTTTAGAGAAAAAAAATATTTACATTTTTTTCATATTATAACATCTAGAATTCATTTATATTTTTTTTTACCTATGTTAATACGTGACATTGAGGACGTTTTTTTGAATATCTCAGGATCCACTGAACCGATTTGACTCAAAATCTAATCAGATCTAAGTTAAAGGCTGATAAACACAATAGAACAATCGGCATGCCCGTATGTTGTTCCGTTCTTAAGATATCGAAGGCGAAAAATTGACCACATACACACACACACACATACACACACACATACAGACATCAGTCAGAAAATGATCTTAAACGATTGCTAGGGTCTCAAAACGTGAAAATCTGTTAAAATCTCGAAATATTGTTTTCGGACTGAATCCATTACTTCCCTACCATAGTAGAGGTGGGAAGTAAAAATCTACTATTGATTACCGAAAATAGATACATCAATCAATACTGATCATGTGAACAGAACAAACATTTTATGTACATTTATATAATATTATAGATCGAATGTGGTTATGTTCTCGTAATCCTTTCCTGCTGCTTATACTGCAGACAAATGAGAAAATATACAGATACTAAATTTAAAAAAAAAAACTTACTTGACATCTACAAACGACGTCGGCGTCCGTGGCTAGCATATCCACGACTTTTCCTTTGCCCTCATCGCCCCATTGTGCCCCCAATATAACTGTCACTTTTCCTACATTGTCAGTTCTTGGCCTTTTTCTAGGAGATGAACATGATGAATGGGAACCTCCATTCATTTGACCTCGATTCAAACAATTTGTTGCCATATTTTAGGTTAGATAAAATTAATACAAATTACGGCACCGTCTCAAAACTACACAGCCACTCAACAGTTATAAACTAACAAAATTGCACTGCATCAGCGTTTCACTACCACGCACTCTTTCGACTCCCAAAATGAGAATGAGGGAAAACGAAGCCGAGCGTGCGGCTTTCCGCTTTACGGTCCCACACGATTTGCGAACGAAAGATAAACTAATCTCAGACCATGCGCACAAAACGTTCTAAAGTGTTCAAAAATTTCCATTGTCAAACATAAAAATTAAATATTGAAATTTATGCTAGCACTAACAATAATTTAATGTCAAAGTTTTGACAGAAATAAAAAAAATGACTATCGTATTTCACATATAATTGTATTTTATACTTATATTAGTATTTCCTTTTCAAAATACGGATTATTTATTTTGTGAATTAGTACTATTTTATTATTTTTCTTCTGTTAAAAATAAAAACAGACACATTTATTTATTTTTGTTTTATACGTACTCCCATTACAATTATATAAAATATTTTAATTACAAAACTAAAACTTCAACAATGAATAAAAATTGTCAATTTAAAATAAGAAAATTGTCAGCTTCAGATATTTTTTTAAATCGAATTTCTACGAAGAAAGGAAGAATTAATCTTCTAATTAATGATAATACTGAGGAAGCGCAACCAATAAAGACAATTTTATCAACTTCAAACGTAAAAATAAATGAAAACATTCAGCACAAAAATGAAAATATATCTCAAGAATATGATTCATTGAAAGAAAAGCAAAAACCGTTACGAATTAGTAAAAATAAAAATATTTATCAAAATAAAAATACTAAAGAAAATTTTCGACAGAATTCAATTACAAATACAACCAATTCAAAACGCAATCAAAAGAGAAAGATTTTATCTAAAAACAAATACGTTTTAATGAAACAATGGATTCCTGATTGTTCATCTTCAAGTTGGTTCCCAAATTCGGAATGTCTGAATTTTCAGAACATAGAACTTCCTCCAAAATTTGATTCTTTAAAAGCAGAAAATGATAGACGGGACATAACATTACAACATTCAGAAAGTATACTAAAAACAGCAAAGAAAGCTATAATAAAAAAAGATAACCAATTCGACGCTCTAAATAGAATTACTGATATTATTTCGACTAATATTACAGGTCTGCATAGTAAAAATGTTATGTTTATTTTTATTTGATTTATCAATTTAAATAATTTCTCTTTCATCTAGGAGGAAATCGGAGTTCCGCTTTGTATTCTGAATATACTGATGTAGGTTCTAAACAATAATTATAAACGCAAACATAGCTTTCTAACATTATTGCAACATCGCGCATAATTTCTCATCAGCTATGGCCTACAGATCGATATTTTACAATTCACGAATAAGTTATTTTACAAAAATATAATACTGCTAGAAAGTTATGTTCCGAAATGAACTAACGGTTACATAATACTAAACTATAATTAATTTGTTACCAGGATATTATCGAATATTTATTTACATCTGAAACATTGATGAACAAAATATATGAAACAAAGCAATACAATATTAAAAGTCGAAAATCACTAATTAACTACTTAATACAGGTTCAGGTATTTATCGATGAATCAGAATCTATATTAATATAATCGTTTTGTTATCGTAATAGCTGTTTTCTTTTTTTATTTAAGGAATATTTTAATTCAGACTGCACTACGTTTTTCTCAGCTGTCCAAATATTTGACTATTATACAAAAATGATGTCAATCCATTGTACTAAACTTCAAATAACTATCCTAGCTGCATTTTGGATAGCGTCAAAATATAGCGACATAATATCACCACTGACGGTAAAATTAATTAAAGTACCTAAACTAACTGTAGGCGCCAGCACTGTGCTTATTCAAAACTATTCAGCATGTGAGGCATATAATTATTACGTACACTTTCAGCAGGTGTTATTTCCTTTCAAAAGGTTTAATTTCTTGTTTTTTGACTGGGTTTTGTTGAGTGGAATTTCCTCCTAAACGCTAAAAAATACCCTATATAAAATATAGTACACTGTTTACAATGTCACACCGTATTTTCACCAAATTTTTTAGACCACGGCATTGTCGCTTCATATGTTTGCTGTCGGTTGTTTCCAATGCAATTACTCGCGCATTGTTAAAGTATTATTTTTTTTAGGGTTCGGAGATATTAGATATCGCTGATGGAATATACCAATTATCCGATTTGAAAATAAGTGAAAGAGAAATATTATTACGACTAAATTTCAGCGTTAATTTTCCAGAACCACTGACGTTTAGTCGCTGCTATCTTTATCATTTAAAGTTTTCCAACTCAGCGGTAAAATTTTATTTCTTTTATCCACTCGCTTTAAAGTTGGCTATGGAAATGACTAGCGTTTATTTTACAGATCCTTGCACACTGCGTCAATTATATGCTTCATTGTTTTGTGTTCAGCGATTCCTATCCAAAATATAAATCGTCAAAAATTGCAGCGGCCGCTGTACGATTAACGCTACTTTATTTCGAAAATATGGATATTGAAGTTGTAAATGAACATTGGGAAAAATTACAATGGATGTCACTTTATTACGATATACGGGAACTTGTTGAAGTTGAAGAAGAAATTATGCTCGCTGTACATGCAATACAAGATCCAAATTGTGAATACAGAGAAGCTTTTAAAAAATTTGCAAAAGCCGAACACTTCTCGGTCAGCGAACGTTTACTCAAGATTATTGTTGCTACATAATTATAATACTTTTAACATGACTACTGTCAACTGTTTTATTTTTCATTATTATTGCTTAGAGCAACTGTTTACATTCAAATGTGAAAAGCACTAATCTCTAGGTCTAGATTAACTGCATTGACGGTCCTTGGGCAGAATACGGTGTTTTAACTACGTTGGTTACGCGTGTTTCTATTAGACGAAATAAGGCTTGACCAGTCCAGTGTATAGTCGAAAACCACATCGATTTTTAATTTCTATCTTACCTACTTTTTCTTAACGTTAACATATTAGGTGATATAATATTGTAAAGGGTGTCTCAGCAAGAACTTGAATTTTAAATCGCGCGCCATTTTCGACTGTTAATTGTTGAGTCAGCCATATTTGGTATTTGTTTAATTAAAACATTGACATTTACGAAAATGGTGAGTTACAGGTCAGAAGAATGTTTGTTAATAGTGAAAACCCATTACAAAGAAATTGCACGCCAAATTCGTGAAATCCAGCAGCCCTTACTGCAAAGTTTCGTCAAAAGAGTATATTCCTACCATCGGAGCAATGGTGGTCAATTAACCGATATTTTGTTTCAGCAAGAAATTGAATTTTAAAAACTTAAAAAATATTATGTTAATTTAATGATTTATTTACATTTTTTCTTCATATGTAGATACATTTACACATGAAACAAAATATCGGTTAAATGACCATCATTGCTCCGATGGTAGGAATATACTCTTTTGACAAAACTTTGCAGTACATTTTGCAGTAAGGGCTGCTGGATTTCACGAATTTGGCGTGCAATTTCTTTGTAATGGGTTTTCACTATTAACAAACGTTCTTCTGACCTGTAACTCACCATTTTCGTAAATGTCAATGTTTTAATTAAACAAATACCAAATATGGCTGACTCAACAATTAACAGTCGAAAATGGTGCGCGATTCAAAATTCAAGTTCTTGCTGAGACACCCTTTATATCTATTTCAATACATTTCACTGTAATAATTTAATTTTATATTAGTTTTAAAAATTAGAACTCATTATCTTAAAACTGATTTCTTTTATTGAAAAAAACAAATTTGTTTTACACATATTATTGACACTATGCTTATGGACTAATAAACAGGGATGTTACGGAAATCTGATTGCAAAATTACGGATAACCCGATACTTTTTCATATCCGGTTCCGTACCTAAAATAATTATAAAGGTTGTCAACGGATGCTAGACGTTAATCGTTGCTCGCACTGAATCCCGACCGCTGCGCGTATTTTCCTCTTTTTGAATAAATATATAATTTGATTTGGAAAAATAAATACGTAAAAAAGTTAAAAAACTACTATCATTTAGTTACAATTTTACCTGTATAAAAAGATAGCAAAAAAAGTACATATGCCTTTTCAAATCCGATTCCGATATAATCCATTAAAAAAACCCGATTCCGATATCAGACATCTGCAACATCTCTGCTAATAAATTAAAGTGATAGTTCTACACTAAATCAATTATTGTTAAACTTGAAAAAGAATAAAATATCACAATTAAAAATAAACAATACAAATTAGAAAACCTATTTCAAAATTTAATCTTAACCTAAAATTTAGCTTGAGTCAAAATTTGTATCCAAATTACTGGTAAACAGTAAATCAACTGTCTTTTTTTTCTATGTGCAACATATTTATTTATAATAATCATTAAAGTGAATCAGGTTTAAAAGTATGATCGTTTTTCTTTCATTCGAAAGAAACTAGCCATAATCGAACAACAAATAATACATGGAATATGTTACACCACACGAATATTTTGTACAGATTCAACAAGGCAATGACTTCTTAAGACATGACCACACAAGTACCGAATGTAAGTATAAAAGACACCTTTCTATGAATTTTCATCAAAATCGGTTGTAAATTTTAGACAGATGGATGGACATGACGAAATTATAAGGATTCCCAGTGGCTACAGAGCCCTAAAAATGTGATAATTGATTAACAATAATTTCCGCAAAACCGGTAAATCTTCAAAATCATTTTAAAAGAATAATTTAAAACTACTTAAATACATACAGTAAAGTTGTTCAGTTGTTTGATCAACGACGTGGTCATGTAATTACAGTCCAAAAACGGAATGATCGAATGGAAAAAATATTATACTTATAAAATATTTTAAAAATGTAGAAAGCATATATAGTCGCGTCAATGAATACATAAAACAGGCAATCTTCGGAAGTCCTCAAGAACAGCTCCGATTTTGATGATTTTTTTTTTGAAAATTTTGTTTTTTTATATTATTTAAAATCAGAAACCTTTTGGAGCGGGGACGGAATTATTTCTATTATTTAAACAATATTTATACTATTTATGCAGGAAAGAAATTTTTTTACAATACAATATCCATTGAAAACTTGGATAAAAGAGATATTTATGTTATTTTTAAATTATATCTCAATATACCAACAAATTTTATAAACAATTTTAAGTTTTTAAGTTTTTTTTTATGTAATAATGACATAAAATTAATTTGTGGAACAAAATTAAAAAATCTTTATTAACTGAAATTTATTATTTTATATACAAAAAAAGCAAATTTAATTTTCATTTGTATGTACTTTGCGTTTCGGAGATTTCATCTTCTTCAAGTGTTGGGTGGTTATCACAGTCACTTCTACTGCAAACATGTTTTTACCTTTTGACATAAAATTGAAACACTTGTTGCGAAGTGCTCTGTAGAGTGACCACTTTCAAATTTTTTAAATTTTTTTACTCACTTAGATACCCCATGAATAGGTCTACAGTTTCTATATGTAAACTTAATATTTCTCGAACACTCTTTTTAGTAGAGCACTTCGCGTCAAGTGTTTTAATTTTATGTCAAAAAGTAAAAACATGAACATTAATGCTTATAACTTGAAAATTTTTCAAGTTAGTGAGATTGAACCTTAAATTTTTTATAGGTTACTAGACGGACATTTTTTTATTCGGTATGGAAAGTACTCGTAACACGTGTCAAAAAAAAAAAAAAGTAAGGCTCTATGATGATTTCAACTTTGACTGGCTATAGCTTCTAAATTTTTAACGATATCGATATGGAACAAAAATCACGATTTAGAGCGTTCCTTGCTTTATGAACATGTGTATTTTCAATTTAAAATTCGATAAAGAACACAATAAATAAAGCTATTTAAAAGGACATTACGTTTTAACAATTGGTTTCCAAGGCTACAAAAAGCGCGTCCGATTTTCAAGAAGCTCTAGCGCGCTTACTATTTGTACCACAGAAAATTTGTAGGGACCAAAATTGTAGGAAATGTAATCCTATTTCAAATGACAGAATCTTTTTTGAGATATTTCGAAACAGGCTCATCAAAAAGTTATATGAAAATATTTTGTGAAATATTCTTTTAAAAACTGATATTTTCTCTTTATTAATAAATTGCAAAGCATATATTGATTTTATCGCAAAATTAAAGAGGGGAAATTTTTTAGAGTAAACAATTAGGAACAAAACAAAAAAAAAGTCGTCTGATTTCAGACATTGGTTAAGGAGATATTAGCGTTTTCCGTAAGACTTACAAAATTATATTCAAAAGGGGGTGGCGGAGGAAGCACAAGGGAGATAACCGGGGACTTTTGTAAAAATACATGTCTAAAGGTGTTCTACCATCTGTGAAAAATCCAGCTCCTTGGGAATTATTTGCGACCTAAAACCTTTATTTCCCTGGCTACACGTAATGCATACGTTTTTCTTGACCCATACAGCGAATTTTTATGATGTAAATATTGAATTATTGTTCAAAACTTTTTTTTATCATCTACTTTTTATACTGAAATTAATATATGAAGAATTTTTAGGAAAAAATAGAGACAAAAGTAAATTTTTTATATAAATATCATAGATATTTTTTAAATAATATAAATAATTCTTTCCCCGCTCCAAAAGGTTTCTGATTTTAAATAATATAAAAAAACAAAATTTTCAAAAAAAAAATCATCAAAATCGGAGCTGTTCTTGAGGACTTCCGAGGAAAAGGCTTCATTGACGCGACTAATACAGATTGTATCAAATTAAACCTGTGCATAGGGCATTCTGTGTGTAAGACAGAGATTGATACATAAAGAAATAAGTAAGAATGAGATAAATGATCGCTAATAGAATGTTACGTGGTTACTGTAAATAAATAATATTTATACAACCTAATGACGTCATCTTTGTTTTTTCGCTCCTTCTATGCTATTTTCAAAGGCAGCTACAAATAATTTTATTATGTCGGCGGTTGAATTACTAGACTAGAGCTGAAGCCTTTGAAAATGGTAAAAAGTGAAAAAAAATTATAGTAGGATGAAACCCATTGGAAAATTAAGAGAATAGAATAAAAATGAAAGGAAAAATAATTTACGGGCGATCTGAGGCCGAGAAGTGGTAGGGGGTGGGTTTTTAAGGGTAAAAAACGGTTTATCTCGATTTCCGGCAAAACTACAAGTCCTATGGAAAAAGTTTAATCGCAAAGTTGTAGGTAATAAAAAGATCTACAACTTTTGTATCACACTTTTTTCACATAAACTCAAAATTTATGTAAAAAATTTAAATAACCAAGTTTTTGGTTTTTTATTTTTATCTTTTACAAAAAACATTTTTTTTCACGAAATTTGGTGAAAACTTACCTTTTTATGTCCCAAACACATTGTAATTTTTTTGATTTAAAATATTTATTTTTTCACCTTATTTTGACTTAATATCGAAAAAGCACCCTAATTTTCAATCGAAAATTCTCACGTCAAAATATCTGCTTTTTTAAAAAAGTCGGTGGGCTTTTTGTTCGTTGAAATATCTACTTTATGGTGGTGTAAAAAAAAATATACATTACTACGGTAAATGTTCTCAGAAAATGCAAAGAAACGAGAAAAAAACTCGTATCCGAAATTTTTTTTTTAATCAGTATGTACAATTTTGATGTATTTATTAAAATTTACACTTTAATTACTCGTTTCTTTGCATTTTCTGAGAACATTTACCGTAGTAATGTATATTTTTTTTTACACCATCATAAAGTAGATATTTCAACGAACAAAAAGCCCACCGACTTTTTTAAAAAAGCAGATATTTTGACGTGAGAATTTTCGATTGAAAATTTGGGTGCTTTTTCGATATTAAGTCAAAATAAGGTGAGAAAATAAATATTTTAAATCAAAAAAATTACAGTGTGTTTGGGACATAAAAAGGTAAGTTTTCACCAAATTTCGTGAAAAAAAAATGTTTTTTGTAAAAGATAAAAATAAAAAACCAAAAACTTGGTTATTTGAATTTTTTACATAAATTTTGAGGTTATGTGAAAAAAGTGTGATAAAAAAGTTGCAGATCTTTTTATTACCTACAACTTTGCACTTAAACTTTTTTCCATAGGACTTGTAGTTTTGCCGGAAATCGAGATAAACCGTTTTTTACCCTTAAAAACCCACCCCCTACCACTTCCCGACCTCAGATCGCCCGTAAATTATTTTTCCAATCATTTTTGTTCTATTCTCTTCCTTTTCCAATGGGTTTCATCCTACTATAATTTTTTTTGGTTTAAAAAATTATCGACTCTGGTCTATACCACCATAAAACCATTTAATTATTTGAATTTTTTCCCGAACAGTATAAATTGCCATTTTATCAATAATTTCACTAGTGACTATTTTTACTGTACAAAACAATGATGACAGTTGTTCGGTATTACATATTTATTTACAGTAACCACGTAACATCTTATTAGCGATCATTTATCTCATTCTTACTTATTGCTTTATGTATCAATATCTGTCTTACACACAGAATGCCCTATGCACAGGTTTAATTTGATACAATCTGTATTTTAAAAGTAGTTACTTCTTCAACATGTTAATTATTTAAATTAAAATTATATTAATCTTACAACTTATACTTTTCTTGTGCTGTCGAATATCGATCATAATAGGCGAAAAGCGCCATATTGCTATTGTAGCGCTTAGGTCACCTAATAATGATCGAAGTGAAAAAGTTAGTGGTTTAATGGTGATGGTGGTGACCCGGACAACAATGTGTGTACATGGCAAGGGGATTTGCCGGTTGCTGGTGTGCAGATTTAGTCGGAGCAGGAGGTGTTTCTTGGACAAGTTTCTTATTATATTTACTTAGAATTTCGTATGGATGTTCAGTTTCATAATCATCTTCTGGTGATGTATCATCTGTTCTATAACTGTTAAATAAAATTAATATTTGTAGGTTACTGACATAATATTCTATTGTTACTTTGTTTCAACTTAAAATTAAAACACAAACGCATCACTGACAATTTTCTCTTGTTTCGTCATTGAATAACAAACAACATTTGATGTTACGATAGCTGTGCGCATTCAACAAACTTAGCGCTAGCTTACTGAACGATAAATAAATAATTTAGTGCTGACACAATAACGATATTTCGTCGCTGATACCGATATCGAGGCTTTTTCATTTGCCGATACAATGTTAACGTTGATAAATTGGGATCGTATCGGTGAATGATACTTCTACACATATGAGGAGCCCCGATATCATTATATCGGTATCAGCGATAATGTATCGTTATTTGAACGCACATGTAATTGTAATTTTCCTGAACAAATAGTGCTAACAATTAAGCGAGTAAGTACTTACTTGAGGGCATGGAAAAATGCACGAGCGGGAGGATTGTTCTTAAGTGTTGTTAAAACAACTTTCCTCATATTATTAGTAAATGCAACTAATTCAAGCACCTGCATCATAAACTTTCCCAATCCTTTACGATGAACTTGAGATTCTAACTGTAATTCGTAGCTAAAAAGTAGACCGAATACAATTATCAGAAGAATTTCGTGAATTTCTTTTCACAATGACAAAAAGTTTCTACTAGTTAGCTACCAAACTTAATTTGGAATCTTTGAAAAGCATTAAGCAACAACGTCAATAACATATATGCCATACACTATGTACAAGGTTGCCAGATGTCCGGTATTCATCAGGACAGTCCGGTATTAGAATGTCTTGTCCGGGTGAAAAATAAAAAAAGATCCGGATTATGAAGCGACCGCTATTTGTGAATCTTAACATATTACACTTAGTAATTTCTGCAGAATCACACCTTTCGTGTTTCTGTATTTCGGAATGTTTCAATGCGTAGTTTGATGAAGACAACACCCAGCCCTCCCTTCCAATCTACATATAGAGTGCCCGCGGTGAGATGAAGCCAGGCACGTCATCAATAATATGCTAGTGAACGCCTGCACATTGGGTTTTATGACGTTAGGTACAATTTTGGAAAACTGCTATTCATGACAATAAACAGCCAATAGCAAGCTAGAAGGCGGGCGCAATGTATTCACGTTACTATGACGCGGTGGCTTCATCTTTCGCCGCGCAAGGTCTACATCCCTTGTCACTATGGTCGCGGTTATGGAGTGTAGAGGTAAGGAGAACTCTCTCTGCATATGAAAAAGCGTCCGTCAAAAGGCGATAAATTGGTGGCGCCACAATAGCAAGAGTGTAAATTTTAAAGGATGCGCCAAATAATACTAGAGTAGGACAGTGAAGTAAAGAAGGAAAGCATAACTTCCGCTTTTCAAAAGAAAAACAGTCAAATATCATTGGTAAACTTGTAATTATGCATAAAATAGTAAATAAAGATAATCCCAATATAAATGAACGCCTGAAAAATTATTTAATTTTTTAACAATGATTGCTTTTATAAAAAATTACAAACGCAAAATTTAAAACACCTGCAAATACATACTTGAATTTGTCAATCAATTATATTCTTTTCATTTTTTACTTCCCACCTCTACTATGGTAGGGAAGTAATGGATTCAGTCCGAAAACAATATTTCGAGATTTTAACAGATTTTCACGTTTTGAGACCCTAGCAATCGTTTAAGATCATTTTCTGACTGATGTCTGTATGTGTGTGTGTATGTGTGTGTGTGTGTATGTGGTCAATTTTTCGCCTTCGATATCTTAAGAACGGAACAACATACGGGCATGCCGATTGTTCTATTGTGTTTATCAGCCTTTAACTTAGATCTGATTAGATTTTGAGTCAAATCGGTTCAGTGGATCCTGAGATATTCAAAAAAACGTCCTCAATGTTACGTATTAACATAGGTAAAAAAAAATATAAATGAATTCTAGATGTTATAATATGAAAAAAATGTAAATATTTTTTTTCTCTAAAATGTATAGTTTTCGAGAAAAAAAATATTTTACTAAAAAAAATAAAAATTGTACGCAAATCAAGGTAACCATGATTTTTGCTATATTAAGTTAGCCATCAGTAGATCACCAAACAAAAAAGAGGGCCATGCTTTTTTCAAAGAATAAAAATTAAATTGTGTTTTAAAGACCACCAACAGCTAAGGTTATTTGGGCCTAGTCAAAGAATAAAAAAAAAGTGTTTATTTTTTGCAAATATTTACTAGGTGGGAAGTATAGGACTGGTCATCAGTCGAATTTTTTTATAAAAGTTCCACATAATAATTTTTGAAATTTCTTCAAAAGTAGAATTCTCTAATAAAAATTATTAAAAAACTGAAATTTCTGATGTAAAACAGATCATGGAAATTAAATCACCGTCCACGTTATCTGACAGTAGTTATTTTAGGTTATATTTACAAAATTATTTTGAACTTTTGGACTACGCAAACAGTTGAGGTTTTGTATACTGCAGTTTTGTTATAACTACTCTAGTCATCAAAAATATTAAATTTTTCAACTCAGCGCACTTCACTCAGTCAATAACTGCTAAGTTCATTTCATACTCTCTTGCTATTTTGGCGCCACTCTGGAGAGATTTGGAACTGTTATTTACAGCTTACAGCCTGTTCCCCCATATGAGAGTGTTCTCCTTAACTCTACCCTCCATAGTCGCGGTGTCCGATATTTTTAATGAACTTATCTAGCAACTCTGACCATGTATAGGCAAATACATTAAAATAACAAAAACTTACCAATATAATACTTCATCTCCGTAATCCAAATCAAATCTAAAATGTGAAAACCCGAGCAGTTTTCCATCCATAGTTTTTGCTATTAAGTACCATGCTGCTTCTTCGGTCATTTCCTCACGTTTCTTTTTATCACTCCAGCCCCAAGAGCATGCATTGTATCTAAAAAGAATGGGAGTCCGAGTGTTAGTTTAAAATAACAAAATAAAGATGCATGATATATAGAAAACTATCGCTATATTAGAAGTGCTTGATATTACTATTGATATTTTGAAATTCGATATATCGCATATATTGATATGTAAACACTGATTATTGAAACCGATTAATTTCAGTTAAAAAATATTCAGGGACAGCAGTTTACTTAGCTGTTAATATTCTAACAAAACTCTGAGAGGATTTTTTTAACATCTAATGTTGATACTGAGAATTTAAAATAAAGTTTTTTGGAACAATTTTTTTTTATTTGATTTCTAACAATATTAATTAAAATCATAAATTTTATGCGATATATCGATATTTTCTGTGATATATCGAATGTATCGATATTCTTATTTCGATATGGCAAATACGTGATATATCGAACCAATATACATAATATAGTGCATTCCTAGTCACGATCAACTTACTTCGCTTCCATATTTCGTTTCGTTAAATCTAGTATCCATTTTACAACTTCTGGTTCAAGGTCTCCTACTCGTTTTACACTTAAATGAACTTCGATATTATTTTTGCAAAACTTTCTAAAAACAGGGAAAGGTTCTAAAGGATCCTGTAGTTTGTTGGCTTTATCTACAACAGCTTTCGCTGCACTTAACCTTAACTGTTCCTCTTTCCTTTGCAAACGTTTTTCTTTGCCTTTTGAGTTTGGTTTTCTCTAAAATACAAACAGTACAACCATTTAAATTATTTTTCAGAAATTTTATCGAAAAAAAATGGGAAACAAACTGAATTATTTGTGTTGAACATAACCTAAAATTCATTTGATTATAAATAAGAACTTACCCCCATTTCGTTCCAAATAAATTCCAACTACACTTTCACAAATTTCCTAATTTTGTATTTCAGATTTTATATATTTATATTTTCTTGTTTATTTTAGCAAATAAATTAATAACTGGTAGTGAAGTCAAAGCTTTTTGGCGCATTTTTATTGACATAACACAATCATAGTTTTATTTAAGTGGGGTTAAAAATAATAAAATGAAATAAGTCAACAATTAATTACAAATCAAACAAAACTGTATTATTGATCAAGATATTATTTATGAATCATACAAAGCCCAAAAATTTAATCAATTTGAAACAGTACAAAAATTAGTTTATTAAATTGTGCTAATTAAAAACATTTTGACAAATACTGGTTCATAACCCACCATTTAAATTAAACAAACACTTCTTATATTTTTAACTCAAAACGTACAAATATAAGTAATAATTAAAAAAAATAGCGCACATTATAATATATTTAAAGAATTCAATATTTTTAATACAATATGCATTATGTAACTAAAATTCATTTCTTTCTGAAGAATTACCTAACGAACACGACGACGATGTCGAAGTTGAATCTGTTGATTCAGTTGAAACTTGAGCCCTCGCTATTCGTAATCGTTCGATTTGCGGTGTCGGGAACTGATTAAAATTTTGCATAGCATTATAAACCATATCCGGACAAATATTATATACTGGATGTGTTGGAGCCTGCAAATCATTAACAATAAAGTATAAATTTGAATAAAACTTCAAATACTGGAATCATGTATATATTAATACTAAAATCTCTACATAGTATAAAATAAAGTGTCCGCTTGGCTAATTTCGAGACCTACTTGATGTATTTTGATTGTGAATTGAATTGTGTTTTAATGACCACCAACAGCTAAGGTTATTTGGGCCTAGCACCAATTCATATTTTCAATTCATTATTATTATTTTTTTTTTTAATAATAAATTGAAAATTCAATTGATACTTTTACCAGCTCTCGGGCTAGAACCCGGGAACTGGGGACTTGTAATAGAGGAACCATAGCAACACCATGTAAACAACAGCATTGCTAAACGCTCGGCTATTCTCAAGCCCGATGTATTTTGATGCGTTTTCACTATTATAATAAAAAAAAAAAATAGAACCTTTCAAAAAAAGCCACTAAAAAGAGGAAAATAACAAAATTTTGAGATCGGCGCCAATTTGATTAGGTACTAAAACTTTTTGGGTAAGTTCGGTTTTACGCTCGATTGATCGAGCCGAGCGAACAGATTTTTGGTCACGTGACAACCGAGCAAATCGAGTCATCTAAACAATTCCGAACGTAATCTAGCAGATTTTTCCAAACGTCAGAATAAAATGGCGCCAATAATTTAAATTCTTATTACTAAAGCCGAAATATATTCTTTATTGCTCCTCATTTTGATTTAATTCAATATTGTTATAATAATAAATCATGAATCACAATTTTTTTCGTTTTATTCCTTTATTTTAAAATTAATAGTAGTACTGGTTGTTGATTTTTTCGACCCATAGATATAATAAATATTTTATTTAATCATTCTGTGCGATATAGACTTATTGATTATTACTATTCTTTAAATAAATATTATTCGTGTGTTTTTACCTATTGAAAATTTGCCTCATATAAATAAACTTCGAAATTTATCCATTCTCACAACAAGTGTTTCCGCTCATTTTTAAAATGAATGCTCTGAAGATGGTTGAATCTGCTTGCTCGCTCGCTTTCCTCGGAGCAAATCGAGCGCGCTCGATCTGCTCCAGATCTTAAAACCGAACGCAGGATAGAGATCTTTCAGAGCATATAAATGTTAAATTCGAACGTATTAGAGCACTCCGATCAATCTGAGCGTAAAACCGAAATTACCCTTTATATGGGTATCTACTTTTATTTTATTAAATTGGTGCAGACCTCAAAATTTTATTATTTTCCTGTTTTTAGTTTTTTTTTTAGGAGGTTCTATTTTTTTTATAATTTTGTTTTATTTTTTACTTTTCAGTGACTGCAATATGTAGTGTGCACATTATTAAGCGACTTCTTTTTTGATATTTGACTACTAAAATTTAGAAAAACTACTGAACCGATTTAAGTAAAAATTAAATGGGACCATTCCGTAAACATTCTGAACCCAACGGCGTCGAAATTATTCAAATCGGTCAACCCCTCGAGAAGTTATGGCTGAACAAACATTAAAAACAATAATTAAAGAAAAAAAAGTATTATATTATACAGGTACATGTCGAATTGATAACCTCTGTTTTTTTGAAGTCGGTTAAAAAGCATCTCTCGAAAAGGGTTTAAGTGCTTGATCTTGTTAAAAAATAGCTACAATGACGATTTTTTTAAGCACTTTCGGGCAGGTCGCTAGTTACTTAAAATCGAAGATGTTCAATACACTGACAATACATACGATTTCATTGTCAGGCGGTCCTATTACATATGGATCTTCTGGAGCGGATTCAATAGGCTGCTGAGCTACTGCTAATCCACTCAGCGTATAGCATGTATGATAAACATCAACTCGTTTGCCAGGTTTATCAACTAGACCGCCACTTGGATGCTGACAGCAAACTAATATATATTCTTGTAGCGCTTCTTGATCAAATAGCATTTCCCCGTTCCATTTTGATTCTACAATGTGAGGGTATTTTTTAAATATCCATTGTAAAACAAAATTAAAACCAATATATAGCAGGTTACATACAGTTGGAGACAGAGGGAGAGCCAAGAAAGACAAAAAATTTGGCCACCCGTCTTTGTCGTACAGTCTATTACAACTGTACATCACGTTATTTTAAAGGTAATGCGCATGCGCAGAAGAGTGAAACGAAGACAATTGGCCCCATTAACTAGGTCTGTCTTTACCCGTTTTCCCCGCAGAGAGTGGTATAGGGAGTAAGCTTTCCAGCATTACTGAACTGTATGTAAATTACCAATGCTGGATACACTAAGGAAGTTGTAAAAACAGTTGATTTTGCGTTTATCAAATGTTTTGCAACTACCTAGGTTCTATAATAATATTGCAGACTTATTCCACACCTTCTTTTCGTAATAAATTATTAATTAATGGAAATGCACCAGCTTGCCAAAATGAATAGCAGCCATCGACTAGTTTATTGGTGCGACCTTGAAAGCCACCTTCGAGCTTCATTTGTCTATTTACCGTCCACCTCTGCATACAGAAAAAAAAACAATCAATAAGCAATTATTATATTAACTGCTATTTTTTTTTGTGAATATTTTATTTACCATGAGAGATTTTGTATCACATAAATGGCCTTTTCCGAGTATTATTAACCCGGCTAACCCGCAGAATGCATATCCACCATGTGCTTCCATTCCGGGGCACCCAGAGAAACCACCTTCATACGTTTGGCAACTATAGAAATAAATTTACTGAAGTAAAGTTTCAGAGAAATTGTGACTGTACTTCAAATTATTTAACAGACCTAATAATCCATTCGGCTGACTTATCAAATAATTCCTTGGTGAAAACATTTGTTAGTGTTGCAACCGCAAGCGCACAATATACACCTCGAATATCTTCTTCACCATCTACATGCATTCTAAAAGCTCCATTTGGACATCGAACCGACCATAAGAACCGTTGTAAACCTTCTCTGTGTAAAAAAAAATCGTATTTTTTTTTCAATTTTTTTTTTTTAAACAAATTAGCATCAACACAATCATTTTGATTTTATTTCTGACAAGAATCAATTTAACAAGCTTGATTTAAAAAAATTAGAAAGAAAAATACCTATCTATAGCTTTATAGGCTTCTTCGGACCCTATGATACACAAGGCATTTACAGCCGAATAAGTCGGTGCCAGATGCGGATACTGTCCGGGTCCACCTCCGAAACCGCCGTTTGGACTTTGGCATTTTGATAAAAATTGAATAACTCCCGACTGTAATTCTGAATCAATAGGAATATCTAATAATGCTAGACTATGTAGAATCCAGTAGCACAGCCAAGTTCGACTTGCATCTAAAGCCTAAAAAATATTCTGTACTTTATCAGTGTCAGCTATTTAATAATTAAAATTAATACTTACTTCGTAGCCAGATGGAAGTGATATTAAACTCTTTTTTAAGAAAACCCCATGTTCATGTCTCAACAGTCTTGGTACATCTGGAACTCTTTCGGCTCGTCTAGCACATAATTGATACAATTTTTCGACGCTTTTTTCAACCTTTATCTGGAAAATATAAATTAATCAAATTATAGTCATAGTTCATAAATAACAATCCCCACGATTGTCTATATATAACCTCAAATATAAAGCAATTTAAATAAAGCCATATCTATAAAAGAACCACTTAAGCAACGTAGATTGAAATAATTTCAATCTTACCTGCTCTTCTGAAGTTTTTGTTGAAATATTTTCGTCCTTGTATCTAAATTTCGATAAATTCTTAAAACACCTGAGATTTAAGTCCATGACGTTTCTTGCCGCTATTTATCTTGATTCTTGGCCTTAAAAATTTACCCATCATTCAAACCATGTGTAGGTTTCGTTGCAAAGTTCGAAAAAAAAAATAAAATTGATAAGCAATCGCATAAAAATATATCAAAATCAAATCCTTGCATATTGACCAGATAATATTTCCAGGTGGCTATTTATGAAATAAATAGCCATATTGCATTTTTTAGATAATTAATAATATTCTGTTGCTGATCTTATTGGAGAACAATATTAATATTTCTCTGTTCAATTTAAGAGTTTAGATCACATATCAAAAGAAAGACTATGTCAATAACAAAATTAATAAAGCAATTGTAAAAACCCGACAAATAGTTCATAGGTCAATTGATAAGGTGATAGGGTAAAACTTATGACCAAGTCTGCACTGTTTACCGCTTAAATCAAGTATTGCTCATATCAAGTGTGTTATATTTTTAAACTCCGAAAAATGGAATATATCGAAGATTATGACAATAGCAGTGTAAGTAATCATAAATTTCAATAAGTAATTATATAAAGCAAAATTTGTGTTTGAACAATTTTTAAACATACACATTTTTTCGAGTAGTTTTTATATATCGATATAACATGGATGTAAACATTATAGTTCTGTAAAAAATATATATGTAACTGACCCAATAAGTAATCAATGTCTTAAGATGATTTTTTAACATCCTTATAAATTATTTCAACATACACTATATTAATCTAGTACATGGTCATGTTATCAATAGTTCAACAACAAAATGGAATATTTATGTTTATAATACATGGTTAAAGATCACAATAAAATAAAATTTCATTTATAATATTATTTTAATATCAATAATGGGTTTCGATCGAGCGGATGGTTTTAACTCCGACTCAACTAAGGTAAAATGTATAATTATTAAATTGGCAATTGTAATTTATATTTTTTAATTAGATTCTTTTAATTTCAAAAATATTATTGTTTACGCACATTGTTTATTGTAATTTATTATAAGTCATCGAACTTGTTTGTGTTCATTTAAATTAAAAGTTATACTTAACTTTTAAAACGATTTTTCTATTTAGCTAAAATGAATAAAAATAATTAAAAAATGATTTCTTTTTACGGTAACTCAAAACATACAAAGCAAATTTTAATTAAACGCTAGCAAATAAACTATCTTCAATAATAATTTAACAATTAACTTACTAATAGTGTGACAGTGTCGAGGTACTGGGTTCGAATCCTGACAAAGATACATAAGATTTTGATGTTATATAAGATTTTTTAAAAGTAGATTATCACTAATACGACTCCTCCAGTTCCGGGACACCGCCGGATTACTGGAAACATACAAGAAAATAAACTAAATACGTCGTCTTACAGCAGGTGTCGGACGAATTATTGACACTGGGAGTATTGTAAACGCCAGGTTAAACAGTAGATAGAGAAATTGTAGATTATAGACGCTCGACAACAGTGGTTGTACAGTAGCTAATGCATTTAGAAAAACGCCGGTTTACTGGTAGTACCGAACTATTTATTTATTATAAATTATAGACGCGTCGACAGCTTTGGTCATTAGCGTCTTGATGAATGAATGAATTGTAAATTATAGATGCTCAACAATTAGCGTCTTGATTACATTACATAACAACTCGCTTAAAACTAAATGACATCACAAAACATCCATGAGCGTAGGCGGGATTCGAACCCACGACAGCTTGATTCAGAGGCCGCGACGCTAACCACTGGACCATATGTCCTCGCCGGACTTTTGAATGGTCAAATTAATCATAATATCCTACTGTGTACACAGTACATACTTTCTTCTAGAAACGATTATTAAGTTTCCTACCTTATCTGACTCCTTTACCCGCGCTGTGTCACCTGTAGACAAGAGGTGTTCTTGAAGAGCATTTCAAAATATACATCAGGAAAATTGCTGTTTGAAATTAATAACACCCCTAGTTAGTGCGATAAGTGATAGAATTTTTATTTTTTATTGTAGATTATAGACGCGTCGACAACTTAGGTCATTAGCGTCTTAAATTACATTAAATAACAACTAACTTAAAACTAAATAACATCACAAAATATCCATGAGCGCAGATGGGATTCGAACCCACGACAGTCTAGTCTAGAGGCTGGTACCAAGTACGCTGTCCACTAGGCTACACTGCCCTCTAGTGATAGAATAATGTTAAAGTTTAAACAAATGATAATACATAATAAGGTATAATAGATATTTATGTAACGTGTTCGCAAAGTGACGATTAAGAGCGATGACACACACAGCGGTTTGTGTCGAGGCGGTTGCCGAGTCGGCGCGTATGTTAATGTTTTTCAATGATGCAAAACATACACCGCGGCGAGAATTTTTTTTTATTCATTCGTTTATTGGTCATGCTTATTTGTCACACAATATTTCTTATAATGCTGCATTATTAGCCTGTTAGGGCTTTAATTTCTGAATCATATAATTGGTACAGGTCTAGTTCAGCGCCAAGTACGGTTGTTCCCTTTGCTCCTTTCGTCTCGGTAAGTCAGGTAGTGCTTCTACTCCTGATATATATTGTTTTCACTGGCCCCACTTCTGCGTGCCACTATCCATTCTCTCTAAACATTACCTGACACTAGCACAGTAACCTAGTTTGCATATTGTGGAATTGTAATTGTTTAGATGTCGGGGATGCAGCAGGAACGTCTCCCATCAAGTGAGTCTAAAATCTTTTAACATTGGAAATGTTTATGTTCGTATATGGGGGCAGAGTTACGAGTTTTCGTTCAAGGCAAAAAGACAACGGTGTCGCGATCAAGTGAGGAGCAATCATGCAAAATTGAACAAGTGCAATTTTTCCGAAATGTGTTTTATATCATGTCTAGTTAATTGAGAGGTATTTGCGACGATCTGCCGTGTTATTTTTGAGCAAATGTTAATAAATACTGTAGAAAAATCCATTTAAAAGTTAAGTAATCAAGCAAAAGTGAACGCGTATATAACAGAAGAATAATAGGGTTATTCCTGACAAAACTAAACAGTGCATTGATAAATATTGTGTGTATAATAAACAGTTAATTATGTTTCATATATGCTGTTATCATTTCCAATGTCCTCGATGGTTGCAAGGATTGCGAAATCTGTGAATTTTTTTTAACAGGGTGTCATGAGTAGCGATCTGGTAGACCCTTGGTGCAATGAAAAGAATCCAATCAAAATTACATTTGAAGATGTCAAATCTGCCGCAGAAAGAATTCAAGAAGGAATTATTAACACTCCTTGCATAGTAAGAAATAAAACACACATTATGTCGACTCTATTGTTTCGCATTGCCATTTTCCTGAGAGAAGTTCCTTCAATTATCCACGAGAGGCAGCACTTGTGGTAGGTACAAACATTATTTATTCCCCATTCGTATCATTTTAGTGTTATAACTAATTATTTAATTAATTTCATAATAATAATAATTTAATAATAAAGTTATACCTCTAAAATGACACGACACTAATGGGAATAAATAATGTTTATACCTACCACAAGTGCTGCCTCTCGTGGATAATTGAAAGAATTACTCTCAGGAAAATAGCTCTTTAAAGTCCCATGAATTAAAATTTGAATTTTTAACAGTGCGTGTTATTCCTCATACATAAACAAATAATGTAAACCAACTTTTTCGTTCTTGTATCCTTCCTCTTAATTGCAAACAAGAATTAAAAAAATATATATATTTTAAAATTTTAAACGCTGAACATAAACCGCCATATTATGGTGACGTAGAAGACTAGTCACACTTCTTTATAGAAACAGATACATAAATTAAAAAAATTATGTTCCTTCTGGTTCGCACAGATCTGCGCACGTGTCACAGTAGATCTAGTGACTAGTCAGCCAATCACAGGCTGACAATTATCTACGTCATTTCGGTAGCGGCACAATTCTATGTTTAAAATTCCATTGAAATTAAATACTTGAGAAGTTTTTTATTACAGAAAAAGCTTCAATATTCCCGAAAAAAATGTTTCATAATCTATTTGTAATGTAATTAAAAAAAGTGGGATGATTCCATTATTTAAAAACAGTTTTCTGAAAACTTATGGTAAAATAAAGACAAAATTTTCGAAAAATTATTATTCGAACACCTACAGTAAAAAAATTGGAGAAGGAGTCTATGTATACTGTATATGTTTGCTCTGAAATTACATATCCGATGCGAAATGTCAGAGTCGACTATAGTTAAAACAGTTGTTATTTGATTAAACTCATTTAAAACTGAACAAATATTTACAGAAATCTCATTTATCCGAAGTCACCGGAATGGACATATATTTGAAAAAAGATTTTCTACAATACACAGGAAGGTATAAAACACTACTTTTTTAAACACATCCCGTTTAAACGGAGAAAATAATAGCTTATAGATATTATCTTTGAATACTTTAAAGTATCTGTCCAGTGAAAAGTATCTTAGATACTGAAGTATCTTTAATTTAGAGACTCATGCAAAATTACCTTGTATCTTTTATTTAGATACTTTCATACAGAATATCCTATATACAGATACTTTTTTCAAGTACCTTCTGTAGCTCTGCACATGCGGAATAATCAATAATTAATCTTTTTATTACTGAGTCTACGATGTCTGTCCGTCCGTCACAAGGCTCTATCTCACAAACGGAAAGAGGTAGCTAGTTGAAATTTTCAGATTGTGTTGTCGTGGCATAAATCCTTGCAAATAATAATTAGAATTAAATAATTAATTAATTTTAATAAATTAATATTTTAAATAAATAAATCTGTTAATTTTGATAATTTACGTCCATTTTGAAATTATTGAAACTAATTCACAGGTATGTGGACAAGTACAATGAAAATAACAAATAACAACAAAAAAAAATGTTCATTTTTTCAGTACCTGAAGGAGCTGCAACAAGCAGCTAAACGTTGTACATAACTTAATATTTGTTATTTTTATTGTATTTGCCCACATACCTGTGAATTAGTTTCAATAAGTCTGTTAATTTTTGACCCCTACTTAACTCCTTATTTTTATTATTGTACAGAAGCGTCGGTGCTCGAGTCTGACTCGAACTTGGCCAGTTTTTTTAAATACATAATTTGCTGTAATTTCAGTTTTAAGGAGCGCGGTGCGCGAAACGCTCTGCTTATGTTAAATGAGGAGCAGCGCAGAAAAGGTGTCATATCGGCTTCACTTGGAAATCATGCGCTAGCACTATGCTACCACGGTCATAAACTGGGAATCCCGGTCACCGTCGTCATGCCCATTTTGGCTCCGATCATGAAAATACAAAAATGCCGGCAATACTTCGCCAATGTTATCGTAAAAGGCAGAGACATGGGTGAAGCTAAACAAATTGCGCTAAACCTTGGCAAACAAAATAATCTGACTTACGTTAACGGGTATGCAACATTATTTACATTCAACTGTTCTAAAAAGGAAATATCCAGGGACGGATTTAAGAGCCTTGCTTGGAGGGCGCGCCCATGTTTCGGGGCTAACGGAAAGGGTTAAGAGGAGAAAAATAATTCATAGATTAAATGAATGCATAATGACCGCAATCGGTAAATATGAAGCACCTATTGAAAGAATAATAACGCAACATAATGCTGTAATCAGGAAAAATTCATTAATTCAAACCTATGTCACCGTAGGGGTTCTAACCCTAAACTTTCCACAATCTCGGCGGACTGAGTTGACAATTACTCACACAGTGACACATTTTCAAACGATCGACATCTTCCCTTTAAAGCATTCTGTCACAGAAAAATCACTGCATGCGAGAGTCGATACTCAACACCACTGCTATAGTACAGAACCAACTCACATGCAGAGAAAGCACAACAGGTGAACAAAGATGAAGTATCCATATGCATTCATTTAATTATGTATTTAGTCACGACGTGCGTGTTATCCCTGTATTATAATTCATAGAGTTTGTTTCCCGGTTTATCAATAAATCGTCCGCAACCCCCTGAATCCGCCACTGAAAGTGTCTAGTCTTACACTTGTATTACAGTAATATTATACTAAATATATCTCTGGTGAATTGAGTATAAATAATAAATTTCTATTTAATCAGCTATGACCACCCACATATAATGGCCGGTCAAGGAACAATAGGGTTAGAAATAATCGAAGAAGTTCCCAACATCGATGCAATTATCATACCTGTCGGAGGCGCAGGCTTATTTGCTGGAGTCGGTGTAGCTGTTAAACAATTATCACCACGTACTAAGCTAATTGTGAGTATTTGATATCGATAGATCGATATTGTAGATTATATATGCTCGACAAGAGATGTTATAACCGTCTAAGTATATTACAAGTCTCTAAAAATTTAAACGTAATAATTATCAATTTAAAAAAAAGGCAATTATTGCCTTTTTTATATTGATATTGTACTTTGTATTGTATGTTTTTATTATTACTGACTTTTTATATCCAAATTTATCCAAATTTTGGCTATGCAAATAAACTTATTTATCTATCTATCCTGCCGGAGCAGGGCCGGATTAACCATTAGGCAGAGTAGGCAACTGCCTAGGGGCCCCGCGCGCGCACAAAAGAAATTGAAATGTTTCATAGAGTGAAATTTTAATTGGAAAATTTGTATCCTCAATGCTGTCAATTGATGAAATACTTCATACTTACAGAACAGAACCATCTAGTATCGAGTAGTAGAACTAATAATATGGATGCGTTACGTAGCGGATTGTATGAATCATACAATACGCTACGTAACGCATCCATATTATTAGTTCTACTACTCGATACTAGATGGTTCTGTTCTGTAAGTATGAAGTATTTCATCAACTGACAATGCGTCGAAATACAGTATGATAAACAAAAATTTTGAACTGCTTGATCTGTAATTGCGATTTGTTAGTTTTGAAAAGGGGTCCCGAGAATTGCATTGCCTAGGACCCCGACATGGTTAATCCGGCCCTGTGCCGGAGATTATATCTCATTCAAAGTGTAAAACTTAATTCGCGCATACATGCTGCGCAAGCGACAGCCATGTTCTTAGCAAGCACATCTGTCAATTCTACTATTATCACTGATCTCTATACTTACTAACTAGATAGCTGATGCATATGGAAAAAATTAAAAACATTGAACCAACTGATGTAGCCAGCGACACACAATATTGGGCCAGAACTAAAATGAATTTAAGTGCGCGTGCAATAAGCACTAATCTCCATGGCAATAAGGTACATTTTAGTTACTGGCCGATATTTTGTGGCGCTGATTACCCGTTCAAATTACAGTGACTTTATAGAGACAGTGGCGACACAACATGGCGGCGTTGTTTACATGGCGTACGCCGCCATGTTGTGTCGAAATTTGAATTGACAGTGGCGACAATAAGCGGGAAACTCCGCCCATTCGCCATGTTGTGTCGAAATTAATTCAAAAAAGTGTAATATAAAACAAAATGACATATTTCCAAAACATTGGTAACCCGGGAACTGAGGACTTGTAATAGAGGATCCATAGCAACACCATGTAAACAACAGCATTGCTACACGTTCTCAAAAATTCTCGACACATAATGGCGGATGATACCATGTGACTACAATAGCTAATTAAAAATGGGGCAGCCATTGTCGCCACTATCTAAAATAAAGTCACTGTAATTTAAACGGAACAATGGCGTACTAAAGAATCAGCTATCCAGCTAGTAAGTATAGATCAGTGACTATATAAGTTGTGTAATGATTAGCGCACGCTTAACACGGTTGTATTCAAGAACTTCGAAATTTGTTGACAAACATCAAAGTGCCGACAGTCGAGTGAATCTGCTGGTGTTTATTTATGTTGTGTAGAAATTTTAACAGTTTTTTTTTTTTCAAACTAGGCGGTGGAGTCCGAAAGATGTGCGAGCTTCTCTCAGGCACTTAAATGTGGAAAACCGAATTCCGTTCAAATACAGTCTACATTAGCAGACGGCTTAGCTGTTCCGATGGTAGGATACAACGCATATGAAACTGCCGTTTCGTTAGTAGACAAAGTTGTAAGTTATATTAAAAATATACGTATGTACTAAGTATGTACTGCTGTTATGAAAAAATATCACACATTAAATTATAATTTAGGCAGTAGTAAAAGAAGAATGGATCGCTATTGCAATACTTCGGTTGATAGAATTAGAAAAATGTGTGGTTGAAGGCGCAGGCGCTGCTGGACTTGCAGCTATTTTGGCGGGACAGTTAGATGAACTTAAAGGAAAAAGGTATTATATTTCAATACTAAATTTCACAAAGTTAAATATAGTATATTGTGCGACTAGTGGGAGAAAGAGGAGATTCCTCGAGTGTGTGTTTTACCGCACTCGCTACGCTCGTGCGGCAAAATCCACACTCGAGGAATCTCCTCTTTCGACCAATAGTCGCACACAATATTTTGTTCAACTACCGCAATAAATATGTCATTTCGTGGCTCTGCTGAGCGTGGGCGAAATAATGCGTGACCTGATTGATTGACGAAACTATCAACACTTGCGTACACGTCTACAGGAGCGTGGGCGAAATACATCTATACAGTCAGAGAATTCATTATTTCGCCCACTCTCAGTAGAGCCACGAAATTACTTATTTCTTGCGGGTGTTGAACAAAAAATATTATTATTAATTCTAATGAAATATTCCATAGGGTAGTTTTATTGTTATGCGGTGGTAACATTGACACAACAATTCTCGGCCGATGTTTGGAGAGAGGTTTAGCTGCCGATGGTCGACTGTTACGATTTACGGCAACGGTTAGTGATCGACCTGGTGGTATAGCAGAGCTGTGCAGACATATAGCGAGTATCGGTGTTTCGATAAAAGATATAGCTCATGAAAGAGCTTGGGTGATGTCGGATGTCTTTAGTGTACAAGTAAAAGTTGTTTGTGAAACTCGAGATAAAGAACACATTCAAGAATTGCTTCAACTGCTTCGAGAACTTTATACTAATGTTCAAATCATGGATTTTCCAAACGATTCGCCACATAGAATAAGAGTTTAATTCCAAATTTATCAACTAGGTTACTAGATGAAAACAAAAATTATATTAATTTATTCTCGGTACTTATAATTAACGAAAAGGTTACAAAAATATGACACATTTTGAAAATGCAATGTAATTAATTAATACTAAGCCAAAAAGCTTTCATTACTATTACTGATATATTTTTAGTAAAAATAAAATGGAAATAGATAATTTCGTCGAATTTTTCATTTTTTTGAAGCTACCACATTTTTTAGTCTTGTATAACACGGTTTCCGTACTACGGGAGATTTTACAGGAACCTATAACTAAAGATACGTGCAGTACGCAGCTGGAATTCTAGATGTATGTGTGGTAGATGGTGGCTGAAATTATAAGCGCTTATAGGTTTGCACAACGAAGCTTTGATACATTGATGCAAGCTTAAATCGCGTTTGAAATGTCAGATAGCGAAGACGAATATTTGTGTTCTTCTGCTACAAAGTGGTATATTTTAAACAAAAATTTGGGTAGGAGCTATCATGTCCACCCAATTAATAGAAAACGATCTAAACATGGCGAATTTCATCATTTATACCAAGAATTAAAATTTTACCCAAACCGATTTTTTTAATATTTACGTATGGAACCTAATACTTTTAAATACATCTTAGAAAAAACTCAAAACAAATTAAATAAAAACTGGCAAAATTTCATTTATTAAACTAGTCACATCCATTGCGAAACTTGTAACGGCCATTTGACAGTTGTCACACGTTGATTGTAGTAGTCAGCGCGCTGAAAGGATGTGAGATACATTCTTGTATCTAGCAGCTCTTGTAACAGCGCTTATACCTGCTACATTCACTGCTTCGTTGTGTACGCTCGCATATATATCAATGCATTAATTTAAGCAAGCCCTGCTATGATCTACGCCTACCATCTAGAATCCCAGCTCCATACTGCACATACCTTTACTCGTGGGTTTATTGTAAGTGATTCTGTTTATATTTAGATTTTTCTCTCTAGTAGTAGAGTCCGAACACTGTAAGTTGAACACCGCTACGTCACTGCTCGACAACAGTAGTTGTTCTCGGTTTCCGCCTAATTGAACGTGGCGTAGTGTGCTATATTAATATTATTTATTTAAATATTTATCATTGGTCAGTCAACATAGCCAAGCAGACAGTCCAT
Source organism: Mongoloraphidia duomilia (assembly GCA_039654895.1). Lineage (NCBI taxonomy): Eukaryota > Metazoa > Arthropoda > Insecta > Raphidioptera > Raphidiidae > Mongoloraphidia > Mongoloraphidia duomilia. The sequence goes on from CM077523.1 coordinate 8,734,671, forward strand.
TGCTAATTGAGAGCGGCGCTTGGCTGCACAGATACTTGGCTGCCATTAGGCTGGGCGTAGCCAGTGTTTAATAAGCAACGCCTGAGTTTTCGTGATGTTGTTTTGATGCAAAATACAGTTAAAAAATATATGCTAACATATTTTATATTTCAATAAAAAAATTATATAAAAAATATTAAATAAGGATAACATACCACAATGAAAAAAATAAAATCACTAAATAACATTAATTATTTGTCTCCAGCAGCAAGGGAAGAAGCAGCGTTTTCAATGAAGTTAGCGAGTTTCACATCCCTTTGTGACAGACCGTTTACATCGTGGCTGCTCAGTGTAATCTGGACTTTGTTGTAGACATTGAACCATTCCGGATGGTGATCCATTTTTTCAGCGGTCAGTGCCACTCGTGTCATAAAACCAAAAGCCTAAAAAAAAAGTGTGATCAATATTTTTTTTGAATTTATGTCAGTGTCTGAAGAAACCGCTATGCTGAATTTTTCGTGATTTTTTGACGTAAATAACGCTAATGTCTCCTACTGGGGTGGCACTTTAGAAATATTAGATGCAACGGAAATACTCGGAAGTGGTTGACATGTGAAACAAAACAGCATGTAAAATATGTTAAGCTCTCAGACACAGTAAGCCATGGTAGCCGTGTGGCAAAGTATGAGTCTACCAACAGGTACCAACGCCAAGCCTAGGTTCGAATCCCGAAAACTTTTAATATATTTTTATTTATTTTTTTATAATAAAAATATTTAGGTATTGGATAACAATTTAAAATATTGTTACGGATCACCCTGTATATAAACGTCAGAAGCGGTGTCCGCTTCCTGTAACAACTGGTAATTACGCGAAGTTTTTAGAGAACGCTAGAACGCGCTGTGCCTAAGCCAAGCGGCCTATATAAACGAGTGAGTGAAGCGATCAGGAATCAGTCGACGGTGTCACACAATCGGTAAGCAGTCAGTCAGTGTAGATTATATTGTGACAAGTGCTTTAAATAAGTTGACATAAATATAGAAATAAATAAACAGTATTTTGTGAAATATAAATAGACATACTTGGAAATAAATAGTCATTGCATATAGCAAGTGTTATAATTATATAGTCAATTGTATATAGTTAAGTGTTAATTATTTGTGTTGATTGTTAGAACTGACTTTTCATTGTTGCATTCGTTATTATTGTGTTTTTAATTATTGTAAATAAATATTTATTCCGCCAACTCAGAAAACAGTTTTGTAACAATATAAAAAAATAAAATGACAATTTTATTTATTATATTTTGAACAATGAACATTTGATTTTATAAGATAAATAAAAGTGGATGTATTTCTTTCCATGACAACGAATACAATTATTTGTGTCGATAGTCACGTAATTTGTCTGTACCCGCGATACAAACACACCCATTTTTCACCAATAATTTTTTTAACTTTATATGAAGTTATCTAAAAATGTTTCATCTCTAATAAATATCAAATTTAAACTGCAACAATGGTTTATTAACTCTTCAATATATTGTGTGAGAATCACCCAACGTCTACTTTTTGCAGCAATGAGAAGAAAAAGCACCACTGATCTAGGGTTGCCACCTGCCGCTAGTTGATTAAAGGGTTACCAGTATAAAAAATACGGGTTTTAGATATTTTTGCGGGAGACAATTAAAAAAGCAATGTTTAATGAAGATAATCTATTTTTTAAATTTATATTTATGGTTAGAAGAAACAGCTTTTAAAAGCTCTTCATTTTGAGAAGCAAGTATTTAAAAATCTTTGCAAGATACCTTAAAATTACATTTGACTAGTAACTTGGAGCTTTATTTACCCCGTATTTTACTTTAGAAATTATAGGTTTTTGTATTACCTTAGCCTGAAAAACGGGGTAACCCGTAAAATACGGGGCATCTAGCAACCCTACGCTGATCCCTACTTTACGAACACTGTAAGCGTCGAGGCGAATTAATTTTTAAGGAGTTTATAACGGTTAAAAAAGTGTACCTGATTAAAATTCTTAAATAAGAATTCCTTATAAATGGCATCGCGATTCTCAACGATTGACCATCCTTTGCTCAAAAGTGGATCGATTTGTTGTGTCCGATCTTCAGCAGTTAGCTTTCCAGCCTATAAAAATTAAACAATTGTCTTATAAATATGAATACAAACAAAATCCAACTACACGTGAAAAAACAGGCATTAAAAACGTTTTTTACAACTATGATCACTATAGCTAAATTATAGCGGGGAATAACCGTCAAATTTTTAATTAAAAAATTCTAGAAGTTAAAGTGAAAATATCCAAAGAACAACTTATCATAGAATGGAACCTGTAAGGTTGATTCACAGCCATACAACAACTATCGACATATTCACTCATTTCTGATCAAAATAATTGTAAAACACGTATAACTTTTTCTTTTAATAAATTACGTAAATCGTTAACAAAATTACTTGAGATATAAGTGTCTTATCCAAATTAACCTTTCACATGACACGATATGTGAACCGGACTTAATTTATTGATCAACCTGTTGAAGTGGCTTCAAACGGTGAAAAAAATTACAAATAACTGAATTTTTGAATGGAAATTAAATAAAATTTCAGTTTACGTACCATTTTTTTAGTTTTCTTCTCGGAAACGCCGGTAGACAAATTACGCCTGAAATTATCAAAGTGACTGATCAATGTGAAAGTGCAAAAAGAGAATTGATAATTTTCGAGGCCAACCACAACCGGCGGTCGAAGTATTTTGTACATTCTCTAGTTATTTTCTCTCTACCAGTCACGGTTCAGAAAATAAGATCAACAAATTTGCGTTTGACAGATGAATATCGACATAAGATGTTTCCAAATTTATCGACTTGAGTTGTGTTTTGTTTTTAAAATTCCCTCTGAAAATTTCTTTAAAATAAAATATTCCCCAGCATTCGCGTTTTTGTAGAAATAATATGAGTAAATTAAAACGTGTTTCCAAATCTTGTTTGGTAATCTGTACCTAATTAATATGCATTTACTAAATGACCTTGATTATGCAACTAGTGAACTAGCAGGCATTTGTTTTTAACAGAATTCATCAGTTAAATGTATTCATTCATTTGTTTATACAGAAAGAAAATAAGACCCCCCATCTGAAGAAACCCTTAAAAACCTTAGTTTTAAAATTTGGATTCCTTCGATCCATTGAACGGTGTCAGCTACAACCAAAATTATTGTTTTCAGTAGGTATGTAGGGACCATGAAATGTCTAAATTACTAATTTGATTTTTTCGCGATGACAAGGCTTTCTTCACTCCTATGGGTGTTCGAAAGTAAAAAAAAGGGTGTGGGTCTCGGGACCCCCGACAGATGTGAAACATCAAAGAAAACGTTATTGAAATCGGTAATTGTGTGTTTTAAAGACCACCAACAGCTAAGGTTATTTGGGCCTAGCATCAATTCATATTTTCAATATTGAAATCGGTGGTGTTCTCTATGTAGTAGTATATATTTTTTCAAAAGCAGCAACTAACTGTTATGCTGACGTAATCTTATGTTATGCTGATGTAATCTTATATTATACTGCACTGTAACACACGCGGTTGCCCGAGCGCGCGGAAGCCGAGAGAGAGTGCCGCAGTGGTGGGGAGAACAGCAGCGAAGGAGCGGACCAAACATTTCGTTGCGTATTTCCCCTCACGCGGCTGTTCACAGCCCGACATAAGATGTTTCACATCAAAAAAATGCATGTCACGTCACAGACAGACGTCATTAAACGTATTTTGTAATTTAGTGAGATAAACAGGGTGTGGCTTAGAAAAGGTAAAATAGGGTAAATAACACTGACAATTTTGTAGTAAGCTATGGGCCATAAGACCTAATGTAAATATGTAAATAGTACAGTGAAATTTTTAAACAATTTTTCATAACAACGGTTGACTATGAAGCTCAACTTGGAACCTCCTATATAATAAAAAAAATCAAAGCATCTGTACTACATAATATTTACATTAGGTCTTATGGCACATAGCTTACCACAAAATTGTAATGTTCTCCATGTTAAATCAAAATACAGAATATCTGTAGGTTTTTTTTACGGTATTATAATTAATCAAGAAATTATTAGTAGTAAAAAAACCTACAGATATTCTGTATTTTGATTTAATAATGCGTTCAGCCATTAATAAAAATAGCTCTCGCAGTATGTGCTTTTCTGCGGTACACTGTGCATATATAAGAGAAATTAAAATTGTCTACTGTTGGCACTGTGGAGTAAATGGAAACTTGCCTGACGCGTAATCGGGAGTTTCGGATTCAAGTCCCGACAGTGGCATTTACATTTTTCTTATATTATAGCCTTCTATTAAATATCATGGCGATAATATTATGTCGTCTGATATATTGTGTTATTCACTAATATGTGAATTTATTTACGGATAGGACTAATAATTTCTTGATTAGTTCTCCATGTTATTTTCCCTATGTTACCTTTTCTAAGCCACACCCTGTATATTAAGGTATATACCAATAACCAAAATCGATATTTATAATAAATCTGAGCAATTTATTATACATTTTTACATTTATACACAGGTAATACTTTTTTCCAAAATTTCTACCAACATTATTAACATACAATATTTCTGTGTTTTCATTTCTAGAAAAGTATCAAAAGATGATAAAATAGAAAACACATTTTACAATATTGTGCAGTAATAATTCCGTTTAAAATTTGTTTCTTTTCGAAAACTTTATTGCCAAAGGACATGGCCGACTTTTAGACCGGGAGCTGGTGACAATTTTTTGGTGTTATTTATTCAAGGCCTTATTTTTGTGTAGATGTTGAGGGAGGCATATTAAAGTGCCCTCAGTAAGAGATTTTGCTAGATAGCGGTATGGGAGGGATGCAGACCGCCCCCAAGATGTAACAAAAAAAATGGTCACAATTATTATTATTATTGATTCAAGGCTGAAATTGTTTGTATAGCTTGCCGGTGACCCAATAATGCCATTATAATATTTGCAGATTGATTGGTCAGTATTAAAAGGGTGGCAGATCACCCTAAACGTGTCATGTTCCTGACGAAATTTATATTAATAGTTCAAGGTTCAAATTTCAGTATGTTGTTACGGCGACTGTTTTAAGCATATATTTCAATTTTCAGAGCAAAACGTCGGCATTAACCCCCTCTCTTAGAGGGAAACAAGTTCGCCTACGTGTTTATATCGTTCTGCAAGGGGGTTAATACCGACGTTTTGTTCTGCAAATTGAAATTCATGCTTAAAACAGTCGCCGTAACAACATATTAAAATTTGAACCTTGAACTAATAATATAAATTTCGTCGGGTACATGACACGTTTAGGATGATCTGCCACCCCTTTAATACTGACCAATCAATCTGCAAATATTATAATGGCATTATTGGGTCACTGACAACCTATACAAACAATTTCAGCCTTGAAGCAATAACAATTGTGACCATTTTTTTTTGTTACATGTTGGGGGCGGTCTGCATCCCTCCCATACCGCTATCTAGCAAAATCCCTTACTCAGGCCACTTTAATATGCCTCCCTCAACATCTTCACAATTTTTTGGTGTTATTTATTCAAGGCCTTATGCCTTGAATAAATAACACCAAAAAAATGTCACTAGCTCTCGATCTATTTCTTCTTTACAGCTCAATAGTATTAAAAATAATTTTAATTTACCTAGATAACCCCCTAGAACTCATAATTGTTAAATATTCTTGTCAAATTTATTTGTTGCAAAATGATGTATGTGTTGTGATATCTGTTTAATTTACTATGAAATTTATTAAGTATCTGTTATTTTCGTTAGGCAAAAACCACAAGTTATTTACGTACTTGTTTTATGAATACCTATATTATATAGAAAACAAAAGCTATAATTAGTAACCATAAATATCGCCAAATTGTGTAGGAAACACTGAAATACAGTAATGCTTGAATGTGCACTGCCTATACCGCTCTGTGTGTAGAAACCGAGTAAAGACAGACATAGTTAAAAAGGCCACCTGTCCTTGTTCCACTACAGTCTTAATATACACCTCCCAGGGGGGACATTGGAATGTGGTTGCTATCGTAAATTGCATTCCAATGTTCTTTGGGAATTAGCGCTTCCAGGGACCCGAGCTCATACCAGTCAGTTTGTGTATGTCGGTTGGCGGATTCTAATACACAAATTAATTATTTGTTGTGTTGAAGACGCCAATGACCTGAGTTGTCAACGCGTCTATAATCTACAATAGAGCTGTAGCAAACCGTATGTATTCGTTACCGAGTAACGGGCACATCGCCTGACTCGAAGTACCGAATCGTTACTCACAAATTTATTTCGTTACTCTCATTTATCATATGTCACTGTTTGATTCACAGAGCTGAGGTTTGATTCGTTATACGAACGAATACGAATCATACATGTAACACTAAAACGTGAACTGGAATGCATCGAGCGTCGTACGTATGCGTGTGCCTACTGTCTATGTACTTTGTAATGTGTATGCTTATTTTTGATGTATTTTGAATTCGTTTGTTACATTACAAAGGAAAATAATATTTATTGTTGCGCGTACCGCCGTACATTGTAACATTATTTGTTTATGATAATTTGATAAACCCATTCTTAAAATCATTTTTACAATTACGCGAGTACGACTCGATGCAATGCTTCATGCTAGACACTGCTACTTGACTAGTATACTAGTACTCGATTGTATCAAAAGGAACGAGTAACGTAACGATACGAAAGTAACGGGTGCTGATTGTTTTAGTAACGAATACATGCGGGTACACAATTTCTCGTTACTTTTACAGCTCTATTATCTACAATTAATTAATTAACTTAATATACAATATGACAGAGACAGGTGGCCCACTTAGATCTGTCTGTCTCGACTCGCTAGCAACGCGTCAGTGCACATTTTATCTATTTATTTTAATCTATTTCAGTGGGCGACAAAGGCATATTATTGCTTTCATAAAATAATTTAGATGGAAAAAAGCACGTTATAAAAATTAGTGTTGATTATTTTAAATTTTTGCCTAAAAATTAAATTATTGGAACACATATATATTTGTAAACTGAAATAAATTATGAAAAATAATATTATTAAAATATTTATAGAAGTTTGTAACAAAATATACATTAGAATCGATATTGTACACACTATCTGTAGTTTGTACAAATTAATCAACTTTAAATTTTTACGGAACTGCACATTTTTTTTTTTCAAAATACATAATTTATTAATACTTTTCATTATTACGAACATGGAGGATAGAAAGAAAGGAGACTGATCTCTGCAGGCAACAATGAGAAGCGCGTGTCCCGAAAATCGATAACAGTGTTTGTAAAAGCTATACGGCCAGTTATTCTCTACTTGGGGTCTTGTAACTTCAGCGCCTCGACAGCCGGAATAGGAACTCTTATTTTCTTCACTTTGTAGACAACAGCAATTGCTTGGACACAAGTCTCCTTTCGCTCTACCCGCCATGATAACAAATATTAAGGGTAAGTTCGGTTTTGAGCTCAGATCAATTTGAGTACTCTAAAGGTGCGGCCTCATGCAGTCGCTCGACGCTCGTTTAGAGCGTCAAATTAAGTCACGTGGTGCAATTTTAAATTTTCCGCGACATGAAAAAGTGTAGCGTCAAATTGCAGCTTCAACATGGCTGCTTGCATAAATAAACGTCAACATAAATCGATATTTATATTGCTTGTCCCTAACCTCATTTACGCTAATGACCTCAGTTATCGGGCGTCTATAATTTACAATTCATTCTAACCTCATTTAGTAGTATATATAATAATATACAAACAGAAATATAAAATCGTTGTAAAGCTGTTATAATAAATAATTACATATTAATAATTTATACCGAAATTTCCTATAAAATACGTTTTGAAGAAAAATCGTAATAGAAAATAATTTCATATTGTTTAATTTATTATACATAGGTTATCAACATAATAGAGCGATGTCTGATATCAATAAATATCTATCAAATGTGGGTTTATTATTATTATTTATTACTATTATTAATGAAATTTTCCGGCCATCAAATGAAAAAGCGTAATAAAAACGTTTTTGGATTCATCCATTATTAAAAATCCTAGGAACTCATCGGCTTTTTGAAGCAGATTACAAACGTCAGAAGTGTCAGAACTGCACTAGAATCGCGCTGCAAAACTAAACTGTGTTTAGTTTTATCGCTGCGATTTTTCATGTGGTGGGAGCTGGTGGGAGATTTAAAATTTCATCACGTGACTGAATTTGTCGCTCGAAACGAGCGTCGAGCGACTGCATGAGGCCGCACCTTAATGCGTTCGAATTTAACATTTATATGCTCTGAAAGATCTCGATTCTGCGTTCGGATTTCAAATCTGGAGGAGATCGAGCACGCTCTATGAGCTCCGAGGAAAGCGAGCGAGCAAGCAGATTTAACCATCTTCAGAGCATTCGTTTTAAAAATGAGCGGAAACACTTGTTGTGAGAATGGATAAATTTCGAAGTTTATTTATATGAGGTAATTTTTCAATAGGTAAAAATACACAAATAATATTTATTCAAAGAATAGTAATAACCAATAAGTTTATATCGCAAAGAATGATAAAATAAAATATTTATTATATCTATGGGTCGAAAAAATCAACAACCTGTAGTACTATTAATTTTAAAATAAAGGATTAAAACGAAAATAATTTTGAATAATGATTTATTATTATAACAATGTTGAATTAAATCAACATGAGAAGCAATAAAGAATATATTTCGGCTTTAGTAATAAGAATTTAACTTACTGGCGCCATTTTATTCTGACGTTTGGAAAAATCTGCTAGATTACGTTCGGCATTGTTTAGATGGCTCGATTTGCTCGCTTGTCACGTGCCCAAAAATCTGTTCGCTCGGCTCGATCAATCGAGTGCAAAACCGAACTTACCCTAAGTTGGAAAGCAAACACTGATCTCTGCTTAATGGATAGCAGATAGATGTCTAGTCTTTACACAACGCTTGAAACTTCTCACAGGGTTGGTACAGATCATGAGATTTAAAAATCTTTGATTTTTCCAGGTTTTTCAAGATTAATGTAGAAATTTTCAAATTGACAAAAGTCCTACAATTATAAAAATCAATACTCGTGTTTCATATTTATTAATGTTTATTTTTATTGTCAAAGATTGCCTATTTCATTCCCTTCACCAAACAATTTTTTGACTTGCACGAACTAAATAAAAAAGCACTGTACGTGATTTGACAATAAATTGACGATTTTAATACAGTAATGACAGACATCAGACAATCGGAAGCTTCATTCAACAGACTTTCTTCTGCCACCTGATGGCGTCACAGCAAGTGAGGTATTTGTTATTCAAATGTCAGTACTGTTTATATACATCACTGAACGGCTAAATCGCAGTTTTGTATTTATTTAAAGATGCAAAAAAAATTACTTTATCGAATAGAAAAATGACTAAACACATTAACCATTAATCTCTAAACATTTGACACATACCTTACTTGTCACTAGTGCCATCTGACGAATAAAAAAACTGTAGCCTTTATTCGAATAAAAATAAACTCACACACACACGCCTAGCAAAATAATCGCGTTCCGAAAAGTTTTCGACCGAAGCTCGACCTTACGCACTTTTTCCGAACCACGAATACCAAACCTCGGATACCGAATACGCAGATACTGAGGGCCTACTGTATTTATTACAAATCTATTTACTTCAACGAAACCAATCGACTCTGGGTCATAATCACTGTTAAAAAATAGGTTAAAAAACTTTTAAGTCGAACGGTTTTATTTTAAATCATCAGCTGTACCAAAAACTAGAAAATAATTAGGACACAAACCAAGGGGCACCTTGTGTCACTGCGTCAGCCGAATAAGTAATAAAAACGTAGGGCGCATTTGAATTATTTCTGTTGGTGGGCTTGGAAACACATTTTTCTAGACAAGCCGTTCTTATTTAATAATTATACAGTCGTTATACAGATTTTTATGCGCCCCACGTTTTTATTACTTATTCCGCTGACGCAGCGACACAAAGTATCCCTTGGTTTGTATCCTAATTATTTTCTAGTTTTTGGTACAGCTGATGATTAAAAATAAAACCGTTTAACTTGAAAATTATTTTACCTATTTTTATTTTCTAGTTTTTAGTTTGATTTCTGGCCCGTATCATTATGCAAACTCCTCATCCTTGCAACTGTTCACCTCCTGATTCCATCATTAGCTCCTCGTTACCAAGTTGAAATTATCATAATATTGTATTGTGACGGGAACTCAATGTGTGTGCAAAGTTTCATAAGAATCGGTTAAGTAGAAGTAGTTGAAAAAGCTGTCGCAAGATTTGAAACAAAGATAGTAACAAACAAATATACGGGGTCAAATTAAATAAAACCGTTTAAAAGGGCAACACTAATATGAAATTGATAATCAATTAAAAAAAAAATTCTAATAAAAAAAAAGGGTGTGGATCTCGGAACTCCCGACAGATGTGAAACATCAAAGAAAACGTTATTGAACTCGGTGGTATTCTCTATGTAGTAGTATATATTTTTTCAAAAGCAGCAACTAACTGTTATGCTGACGTAATCCTATATACTGCACTGTAACACACGCGGTTGCGGCGTTTAAGCACGCCTGAGCCAGAAACGCAACTAAATACACAGCGAAGTATCTATATTACATACCTATAAACGTGTATACATATACTTTTGCTTTACAGTACGTTCGTATGTATACTCTCTCTCTCTCTTCCCGTGCCCGAGCGCGCGGAAGCCGAGAGAGAGAGAGAGAGTGCCGCAGTGGTGGGGAGAACAGCAGCGAAGGAGCGGACCAGAAATTTCGTTGCATATTTCCCCTCAAGCGGCTGTTCACAGCCCGGCATAAGATGTTTCACATCAAAAATCACTTCAAAACTATAATATAGACAAAAATACATTGAAATCGATCAAGTTAATTTTTAAATGCACAGTTCTGTTGAAAATTTCATCAAAAAAATTAAAAAAACAATTAAATCTAGAATATCATTACATAATTTTAAATAAGTATAATAATAAAAATACCTATAATTGATTTCTTCATTAATTGTGACTGTTTGATTGGTTCTATAATTTTAAATAGTAATTTTAAAATTCATATGCATACTATAGATACAAATTTACCTAAGTTAAATAATGCTAATCGATAATTGGCTTCTAGGATTGTGTAATTACTCGGGATGTACAACTGCCACATAACATCATTGAATACTAGCATATAAAACTCATTAGCGAGTTTGCATACGCCATTGGTTTTACGTTAGGGTGTGGCTGAAAAACAACAAAAAAACAATTAAACAATTTTTTTAAGATAAAACTAGGTGTACACTTAGAATTATTATATTATTACTAGCGGACCCGTCCCGGCTTCGATCGGGTGGTATGAAATTATGATTTAATAGCGGTCACCCTGCATTACTCCGCTCACGTATATTTAGTATAGCTGATCCGGCAAACGTTGTTAATAATTTCTAGGAATAATTACATTACTCACTCGCTTCGCTCGTTCGTTTGAATTTTATTAATACAGTACTCACTCGCTTCGCTCGTTCGCTTGAATATTATAAATACACTACTCACTCGCTTCGCTCGTTCGCTTGAATATTATAATTACAATACTCACTCGCTTCGCTCGTTCGTTTGAATTTTATTAATACACTACTCACTCGCTTCGCTCGTTCGCTTGAATATTTTCGCCTACTCACTCGCTTCGCTCGTTCGCCATATATGTATTTTTTAAAGCTTAATATAAAAATCGCGATTAAAAATCAGGGGTTGATCGTATAAGGGTGAAAATTTAGAGTTGTATGTATTTTTCAATGCTGAATCATGAAAAAATTAAAACAAAAAATTTTGTCAAAAAAATAAAAAAAAATTTTTTGGGGTGGACCACCCTTAACATTTAGGGGGATGAAAAATAGATGTTGTCCGATTCTCCACCCTACCCGATAAGCACACAAAATTTCATCAAAATCGGTCCAGCCGTTTCGGAGGAGTTCAATAACGTACACCGCGACACGAGAATTTTATATATAAGATATAGGTTATTACTAGAATCCGATCAAAGCTTTGACTACGGTCACCTGTGATAATTTTTTTTACTTCCCACCTCTACTATGGTAGGGAAGTAATGAATTTAGTCCGAAAAAAATATTTCGAGATTTTAACAGATCTTCAAGTTTTGAGACCCTAGCAATCGTTTAAGATCATTTTCTGACTGATGTCTGTATGTGTGTGTGTATGTGGTCAACATACGGCCATGCCGATTGTTCTATTGTGTTTATCAGCCTTTAACTTAGATCTGATTAGATTTTGAGTCAAATCGGTTTAGTGGGTCCTGAGATATTAAAAAAAACGTTCTCAATGTCACGTATTAACATAGGTAAAAAAAAAATATAAATGAATTCTAGATGTTATAATATGAAAAAAATGTAAATATTTTTTTTTTCTAAAATGTATAGTTTCGAGAAAAAAATATTTTACTAAAAAAAGAAAATTGTACGTAAATCAAGGTAACCATGATTTTTGCTATATTAAGCTAGCCATCAGTAGATCACCAAACAAAAAAGAGAGCCATGCTTTTTCAAAGAATAAAAAAAGAGTGTTTATTTTTTGCAAATATTTACTAGGTGGGAAGTATAGGACTGGTCAACAGTCGAATTTTTTTTTATTATCCAAAATCGAGTGCCACATTTGCTAAGGCCGATCAATGATCATGCTTAAGTATTGCGGAGTTTTTCCTGTTCCTTATTGTCATCACCAACAGAATAAATAGTCGAATCAAAACGCAATTATTAGTTTAATTGAATTAAAAAACAAGCGAATTTATAACCGTCTTGAAGGTGGCAAAATTATGAATTAAAAATAGACTATAATTATCTTATGTTGGCTGTACTGGTTGGTGAATCACACACACACACAACAATAAAGCAGTGAGAGTATTTTTCTCTCGTTTCGCTTTGTTTTTTTCTTTTATTTTGGGCATATTCAACAAAAGATTATTATGAATTTAAGGATTATGTACTTTATTAGCAATTTGACACAGTAAGAAAAACAGATGAGCTACTTACCACTGCCTCATACGTAGTAAATTTTGGAATCATATCTTTTCCCTTTAAATTTATAAATGCACCTTTATTACCCATTGTATCACTGAAATAAAATACCACACTTTGTTAATAACAAAAAAATCTTTTATATAACCCATGCACGGTTTTAGTGTTTTTTCATATCTGTTTTGCGAACCTTAAATAGCCGTTTATTGACTAGTGACCATTATGTAACGCTTCTCAGTGCTATAATAGTTCATTATGTAACTAGTTACATAATGAACCATTATGTAACTGTTTTTTTTTAAATTCAATTAAATTCTAAAACCATGCATGTGTGCTAAATCTTTATGCGTCAGGCGCGATGTTTTCAGCACTCGTATTCGGTCACGATGCACACTCGCCAAGGCTCGTGTGTTCTCGCCTACTACTTGTGCTGAAAATATCGCGCCTGACGTATAAAGATGTATTTAGCACACTAGTTACACAATATACTATTATTCAACACATGGCACAAGCACGCTTTTAGTGTATTTTCGTGTCTGTAAAGGGGATCTTAGATGGCCATTTATCGACTTGTCACGTCATGATCCATTATGAAACGCTTTGCGATGCTGTATTAAAAAACACTTGAAAAATCCGTTACATTATGAACCAGTATGCAACTCTTTTCGAAATAAATTGTTAAATTGTGTTTTAAAGACCACCAACAGCTAAGGTTATTTGGGCCTAGCACCAATTCATATTTTCAATTCATTATTTTTTTTTTAATAATAAATTGAAAATCCAGTAGACACTTTTACCAGCTCTCGGGCTAGAGCCCGGGAGCTGGGGACTTGTAATAGAGGAACCATAGCAACGCCATGTAAACAACAGCATTGCTACACGCTCGGCTATTCTCAAGCCCAACTCTTTTTGATGGTTACTATGGTAATGAAGTAAATAAATATTGTTACAAGGATTAAGGAAAATCGCAGGATAGTGGACAAATATTTGATTTATTAAATTAAATGTACGACGTTTCGTTTATATATTTAAACTTTTTCAAGTACACAAAAATAACAATATTTATGAAAATTAATATTAATTACTAACCATAGCAATTAACATAAGATAGGGTACATAAGACAAAAACATGGTAACATGGTAACAAATTATGTTGACTAAAACTTTTTAACAATCAATAATAATAATACAAATTTTAGTATAATTTCATAACATAATTGTACTGACTACTTAAATTTTGAGTGTCTGTTCTATAATTGATTGAATTGTTTTTTCTAATAAAACACATTTCACTGATATTGCGTTTCTTCCAATTAGACTCTTTATCTAATATTTTAACTTCATTGAAAAGAAATTTATGCCCAGTGTCGAAATGATGAGATGACAACGCCGTCTTATTATCACTTAATAAGTTTATGTTTCTACAGTCCATTTTGTGCTGATAAATTCTATTTTTTAATAACTGTTTGGTTTGTCCCACATAACACTTATTACATTCACAAGGTATTTTATAAATAATATTAGATTGATGTGAGTTAGGCGTCTTATCTTTAAGTCTTGTGAATAACTTATTCAATTTATTTAAGTTATAAAACACCAACTTAATATTTGTGTTAGAAAATAATCTGTTGATCTTATAGGACAAGTTCTTCACAAATGGAAATCTAACGTAAAACTTGGTAGACTTAGTTCTTTCATCCACAGTATCCAACGTGTTATTTAGGTGATTTTGGTCCTCTATAAACTTATCAACGCATTGATGTATAAAGTTGACAGGGTAATTATTAGCTTTTAAGATATTTTCAACTTTCTTAAAATTGTCCTTATGGTAGTCTTGGTGACTTAATTTTGTTACCCTGTGTAACAAGCTTTTTATAACACTAATTTTCTGCTGTACTGGATGGTTTGATCGAAAATTCAGAAGCCTGCCTGAATGGGAAGGTTTCATATACCAATTCGTTTTTAATTCTCCCGAAGCTGAGCGTGTTACTAAGGTGTCCAAAAATGGAATTGATTTATCAACTTCTTTCTCCATAGTGAATTGAATCTTTTCATTAAACTGATTGAACCTTTGTAATAAATCATCAATTTTATTTTCGGGAACTGCAATGAAAGTATCATCCACGTAAACTTTTAGTATCGGAATTTTATATGGTAAAGTTTCCAGTACTTTGGAAACAACGTAATCCATCACGATGTTAGCTAAAACTGGACTTGCTGGGTTTCCCATTGCGCTGCCGTCAAGTTGAAGGTAGAAATTATTATTGTAGCTAAAATAACTTGTGTCAAAACAAAAACAAATAAGTTCAACGAGCAAATCAAAAGTTATGTTGACTTTCTTTGACCACGTGAGCCAATTTTCTTTAACAATTTTTAAGACCAATTCTTTAGGTATATTAGTGAAAAGGGAGGTTACATCTAATGACACCAGATTGTAATTCGAATCCAACTTAATTCCTTTTAAAGACTCTACAAAGCAATATGAGTTCTTCACGTTATGTTTAAAGTCTATAATTAACGGACTTAATAATTGATGTAAACATTTCGCTAATTTATAACAAGGAGATCCAATGCAATTCACTACAGGTCTTAGTTTACAACCTTGTTTATGAACTTTTCTCAAGCCATAAAGTTTTGGTGGAACTGCATTATGTGTTTTTAATTGTTTCTCGGTATCTTTGTCAATTGCTGAAAAAAGATCCTACTACTCAATTCCAAAATAGAAGTAATGTTTTAGTATCCAAGATGAAGGAGAAAAATCTCATTGACAAAGATACCGAGAAACAATTAAAAACACATAATGCAGTTCCACCAAAACTTTATGGCTTGAGAAAAGTTCATAAACAAGGTTGTAAACTAAGACCTGTAGTGAATTGCATTGGATCTCCTTGTTATAAATTAGCGAAATGTTTACATCAATTATTAAGTCCGTTAATTATAGACTTTAAACATAACGTGAAGAACTCATATTGCTTTGTAGAGTCTTTAAAAGGAATTAAGTTGGATTCGAATTACAATCTGGTGTCATTAGATGTAACCTCCCTTTTCACTAATATACCTAAAGAATTGGTCTTAAAAATTGTTAAAGAAAATTGGCTCACGTGGTCAAAGAAAGTCAACATAACTTTTGATTTGCTCGTTGAACTTATTTGTTTTTGTTTTGACACAAGTTATTTTAGCTACAATAATAATTTCTACCTTCAACTTGACGGCAGCGCAATGGGAAACCCAGCAAGTCCAGTTTTAGCTAACATCGTGATGGATTACGTTGTTTCCAAAGTACTGGAAACTTTACCATATAAAATTCCGATACTAAAAGTTTACGTGGATGATACTTTCATTGCAGTTCCCGAAAATAAAATTGATGATTTATTACAAAGGTTCAATCAGTTTAATGAAAAGATTCAATTCACTATGGAGAAAGAAGTTGATAAATCAATTCCATTTTTGGACACCTTAGTAACACGCTCAGCTTCGGGAGAATTAAAAACGAATTGGTATATGAAACCTTCCCATTCAGGCAGGCTTCTGAATTTTCGATCAAACCATCCAGTACAGCAGAAAATTAGTGTTATAAAAAGCTTGTTACACAGGGTAACAAAATTAAGTCACCAAGACTACCATAAGGACAATTTTAAGAAAGTTGAAAATATCTTAAAAGCTAATAATTACCCTGTCAACTTTATACATCAATGCGTTGATAAGTTTATAGAGGACCAAAATCACCTAAATAACACGTTGGATACTGTGGATGAAAGAACTAAGTCTACCAAGTTTTACGTTAGATTTCCATTTGTGAAGAACTTGTCCTATAAGATCAACAGATTATTTTCTAACACAAATATTAAGTTGGTGTTTTATAACTTAAATAAATTGAATAAGTTATTCACAAGACTTAAAGATAAGACGCCTAACTCACATCAATCTAATATTATTTATAAAATACCTTGTGAATGTAATAAGTGTTATGTGGGACAAACCAAACAGTTATTAAAAAATAGAATTTATCAGCACAAAATGGACTGTAGAAACATAAACTTATTAAGTGATAATAAGACGGCGTTGTCATCTCATCATTTCGACACTGGGCATAAATTTCTTTTCAATGAAGTTAAAATATTAGATAAAGAGTCTAATTGGAAGAAACGCAATATCAGTGAAATGTGTTTTATTAGAAAAAACAATTCAATCAATTATAGAACAGACACTCAAAATTTAAGTAGTCAGTACAATTATGTTATGAAATTATACTAAAATTTGTATTATTATTATTGATTGTTAAAAAGTTTTAGTCAACATAATTTGTTACCATGTTACCATGTTTTTGTCTTATGTACCCTATCTTATGTTAATTGCTATGGTTAGTAATTAATATTAATTTTCATAAATATTGTTATTTTTGTGTACTTGAAAAAGTTTAAATATATAAACGAAACGTCGTACATTTAATTTAATAAATCAAATATTTGTCCACTATCCTGCGATTTTCCTTAATTTTATTATAATCACGATGGACACGATTTCTAATATAAATTGTTACAAGGCCAATGTTTTTAGAATGAGATGTACTGCTGTCAGTGAATCTACAGTATCTTGACATTAATTCAATAAAAAAAAGGACCGCCAACAGCTAAGGTTATTTGGGCCTAGCACCAATTCATATTTTCAATTCATTATTTTTTTTTTTAATAATAAATTGAAAATCCAGTAGACACTTTTACCAGCTCTCGGGCTAGAGCCCGGGAACTGGGGAACCATAGCAACGCCATGTAAACAACAGCATGGCTACACGCTCGGCTATTCTCAAACCCAACTCTTTTTGATGGTTACTATGGTAATGAAGTAAATAAATATTGTTACAAGGCCAATGTTTTTAGAACGAGATGTACTGCTGTCAGTGAATCTACAGTATCTTGACATTAATTCAATAAAAAAAAGGACCGCCAACAGCTAAGGTTATTTGGGCCTAGCACCAATTCATATTTTCAATTCATTATTTTTTTTTTTAATAATAAATTGAAAATCCAATTGACACTTTTACCAGCTCTCGGGCTAGAACCCGGAAACTGGGGACTTGTAATAGAGGAACCATAGCAACGCTATGTAAACAACAGCATTGCTAAACGCTCGGCCATTCTCAAGCCCATATTAATTCAATTAAGTATAGCGTGCAACGCGTGTGCTAAATCTTTATGCGTCACGCGCGATGTTTCCTGCACTCGTATGTGGCTCGCAGATGCGCACTCGCTAACTACTCATGCTGAAAACATCGTGCCTGACGCATAAAGATACGTTTAGCACACTAGTTGCAAAATATTTTATTATAAGCTCGTTAATCCGACTTCTAGGGGCGTATAATAACAATAATAATTACAAACACTAACCAATAATTTGGTGCGCTGAACACCGTAATGCACTTGCCGTCATGTGCGATTTCATAACCCTCACTTTTAACTTCGTGACTACGAACGATGTAGTCAAGTTTGTTGAGTGTTAGAAACTTTTGCGTTACATCCGGTCCGAACTGGCATCCAACACCACGCTTGCTGGCCGATCTGCCGGGTTGCGGTTGCGGGTCACTCCAAAGAAGTTCACACATCGGTCCTTCTTCGGGAGGTTGTCGATTGCGATCTATTTTACGGATTTCGTCGATTGTTACGTCATCTCTTGTAAACAATCCACCATGCATTATCTATAGATTTTAACGAAGTTCTGAGACGTTTTTAACTGGTTAAGCGTTTATTATAGCTTGATGCAGCGTTTCCTAAGCTGTATCGACCTTTAACTTATATAGATCTTTGATTTCGACACATCGGCATAGTATAAAGACATTAGAATTAGAATTATTGCAAATGCAAAATTTCGGGACCCATGTCGTCCTTTATTTAAAAATTTAAAATATTAACTCTGTCATGTGCCTATATATATAAAACTGTGTAATATATATACATTCGCACAAAAAAAATTTTGAAAGTCATGCTGACTGTCATCACTATTATACCAGAGATAGAAATAAATTTCGTCTTCCGGACCACCGATTGGCGAGATCAAGCACCGTCCCGGACTATTATGCCTTAAAATTGTATAACAAACTACCATTTTTAATAAAAGAATATAATTTACAAAAATTTAAAAACTATGTTAAAAAATTGCTGACTGATAATTGCTTCTATTCTGCGGAAGAGTTTTTAATTCATACATTTTAATTGCATATTTTGTATTGACTTGCAACTATTATACTAACTGTACCAAATGTTGTTAAATATATATCTATCTATCTATTTATAGTAGAATCGCCCCTCTGTTGGCACGTTGATGTCTGCACTACAATTTCTCTGACCTGACAGCCAATCACAGTCGTGTTTGGAGCACGCGACTGTCGTCTGTTCCTTCCACTGCATGTAGTGTAACAGGCCGTATTAGAAAAATGTTTTTAAATGCTACTATTGTGTTGCGCTGGGTTATAGAATAAAAATTATTGCATTTTGCGGGTTTTATTAAAAATAACACTGACATAAAATAGGCACAAATAAACATATTAAACAATACAGATTGTATCAAATTAAACCTGTGCATAGGGCATTCTATGTGTAAGACAGAGATTGACACATAAAGCAATAAGTAAAAATGAGATAAATGATCGTTAATAGGAAGTTACTGTGGTTACTGTAAATAAATAATACTGAACAACCTGATAGCGTCATCGTTGTTTTCTACAGTAAAAATAGTCACTACTGAAATTATTGATAAAATGGCAATTTATACTGTTCGGGGAAATAATCCAAATAATTAAATGGTTTTATGGTGATAATTTAACCGCCGATATAATAAAATTATTTGTAGCTGCCTTTGAAAATAGACCGTCTCCATCTGCCACAACAATTCGCAATGTCATAGCAGAATTTGAATCAAATGGTTGCCTATCTCCGAAAAATCATAAAAAAACAGCTTCGTGTGCAAATTAAATTAATAAAATAATTGTTAAAACTTTTTTACCAGATTTAAATAATATTACGAATTAATATTATGGTTTAGTTGCTTTAGTTGGTAAACTAGTAAAAGATTTACATTTTTACAGCATAGAAGGAGCGAAAAAACAAAGATGACGCTATTAGGTTGTATAGATATTATTTATTTAAAGTAACCACAGTAACTTCCTATTAGCGATTATTTATCTCATTCTTACTTAGTACTTTATATATCGATCTCTGTTTTACACACAGAACGGCCTATGCACAGCTTTAATTTGATACAATCTATATACAGGGTGTATCACAGGAAACCGAACATAGGGAAAAGTACACAGTACAAATTAGTTAAGATCAGAGATTGCTTTGCCCTCTATTCAGAGGTCGTTACCATGGTTACCATGGTGTACGTATACAGTAACAAATGTATTTTGCTGTTCATTTGACAAAATTTGGCAAAATCTGAATGAACTTAAAGACAAAGTCGTCGAAGTATGTTTCAATATGACTCCTGTAATGTTAGATAAAGTGAGACAAAGTTTTTGTAACCGATTAAGCCACTGCTTAATTCAAAATGGAGGTTTATTTGAACATTTGCTTTAATTTTTTATTTTAACTGTTTGTTTTGTTTAATTATTAGTTAAAAAAATATTTTCTTAATAAAAAATTGTTTCATTAATAAAAATAAATTCATTTAATATTGAAGAATTTATTTTAACTGGTTTTTCTAATTATTCATTACTAGCTATTATTGTTATTAAATAATGGTTAGTCAGCGTTACCATGGTACCCATTCTCATATGTGGCCAAAGTAATCGTTGATCCTAACTAATTTGCACAATGGAGTTTTCCCTATGTTCGGTTTTCTGTGATACACCCTGTATAAACACAATGTGCGGCCTTGTTAATTGTCCTACAGCCACATTGACTAGTATGTAGGTAGCAGTAATAAGAAAACAGTATGGGCGTGCCTGATCGCTCTGCAAGCTAACACAACCTGCGCAGCTCGTCTGGGCGATTTAGGTACTAACAGAAGAGCAATTCTACTATAGTATTTTTTTATATTATGACATCGGTGTCGGAAGTAAATATGCAAACACATCAAAAACATGTAATTGAATACTTACTAATACGCGACTGTTGAGGCAATGAGCTAATGGAAGCCAATTATAAACTTCTGTGAAGAGTTCCGCCATTTGCGCAGTATATTTAGCTTTGACTTCGCCGTCAAAACCATACATTTGATTCATTGTCGCGGTCTCGTGATTGCCTACACATAAAACAAAAAGTAAAACAACCGATGAACAATCCTTAAAACAAAAGAAAATAAATTGATTTACCTCTCGACATAAAGAAATGATTCGGATACAGCAACTTAAAGCCGAATAACGTAAATATACATTCTACAGAAAACGAACCTCGATCAACAAAGTCGCCATTAAATAACTGTTACAAGTTAAGAAAATTTATTTGAAAGTGGTCAATGCATTACTATTCAGAAGGTTCAACAATAATTTCTAGCGCGCTACACAATTTTGTATTTATCCAGGTGTGCAAGCTTTCACGGTCGGCATTGTTCCAAGTCTTTATGGTTTCCGGACTTGTAGGCCGTGGTCCGATGGTATTTCTACCTAACGTTTCGTCTACAACTGCGGTAGACATTCTCAAAGGCGATGTGGCAGCGGTCGAAGTGTCCTCCTTGGCGGCTCACACCGATCTGTGAGCCGCCAAGGAGGACACTTTGACCGCTGCCACATCGCCTTTGAGAATGTCTACCGCAGTTGTAGACGAAACGTCAGGTAGAAATACCACCGGACCACGGCCTACAAACCCAGAAACCATAAAGACTTGGAATTCTGTATTTACTGAACGACGTACTAAGCGGACAAATTGCTCGAGAATTTTGTAGCGACAAGTTCATGTTTGGTGCTACAAATTTTATAACCTCAAATTAATTTGACACATGCAAGTTAAACAGACAAATGAATTACCGACATTTTTAAGTCTTTATTTTCTAGGTTAAGATTGGATATCAAAAGTTTAATCACTAATACTCCATGGGTTTAGTTGTCAAGAAATGGCATCATAGCTTAAAACATACTGGCTCTCCAGCTGTAGCTAAAATCTACCTGTCTCTCGATTGTTTAGGTTTCGAATGCATACGTCTGAACTGTCTCAGACGTATTCACATGAGGGATCTGAGTAACTTGTTTATTCTTTTCTGATTTCTCACATATGTTGGTTAAACTATGGGAATGTATAGGCACTTTCTTTCAAGTCGTAAGTTCAATTTGGTCGTTCCGTTCCGATGAGAAAAAAATATGTTAAAGGATACATAAGGATTAGTCGGTGACGGCAGTCCGTTTAATTTGAAAATATTCATTAAATCATAAAACTGTCCGTGTATATCACCGCAAATTGTAAATTTTTGGTCATTTTCTATTGGAACTTCGATTAACGACGATTGTTCCATGAACAAAGCCTTAGCGTCTAATAACATCTGCAAACAAATGAAAAACATATAATATGGTTCAGTCAGTTCTATACTGAACGTTCAAAGCGCCAATTCGTCATCCTAAAAAACTAATGTTGAGTTGCACCAGAGGGGTGCTTCTACCACCTGATAGCGTCACTGTCAAGTGAGGTATACGTCACTTCCATGTCATTCAAATGTCAGTACTGTTTATATTTTCCGCCACCTGATGGCGCCA
Source organism: Mongoloraphidia duomilia (assembly GCA_039654895.1). NCBI lineage: Eukaryota > Metazoa > Arthropoda > Insecta > Raphidioptera > Raphidiidae > Mongoloraphidia > Mongoloraphidia duomilia. The sequence goes on from CM077523.1 coordinate 8,757,456, forward strand.
CCATCTATCATTCAATCATTTAACGGCTATATCGCAGTTTTGTATTTATTTAATTATTTATTCCATAATAATGGATAAATGAAGAATGACTAAACTTATTCTCTAAACGTTTGACACACCTTACTTGCCATTAGCGCCATCTGATAAAAAATGTAAGCGTTTGACGTATACCTTACTTGCCACTAGCGCAATTTGACGAATAAAAATATGGTATCTCTCAATGTGTTAGATAGCGCTTATTTAAATGTTTGCATTGTTTTTAGAGATATATTCGACTTGGAGAGCCAATTCGAAATGACTTGGCGGTATTACGTAATTATAAAAAAAATTAGAATACATGCCTTATAAGCAAATTTCCTATGAAGTTTTCCTTGTTTTTTATACGTTTCCATAAGTTCTTCCATAAACTTAAGCGTAACTTTACCGTCTTCTAATTCGGGTCCTTTATATTCATCTTCAATGGCTAAACAATACATTAATATAAATTATATATTTACTTTTTCAAAATGTCACAAAAAAGTTCTGTGTTACATTCATTTCCGTAATAACACAAAAGCACTTTCGCCGATTGATTTATGTCTTTTAGATTAGGTAAACAAATAATTTATGTTCTCAAAGGTAAGAAGTAGAGATGGGCCGACTAGCCGGCGCTCAAATGTTCGATTAGTCGGCAATGCCGATCATTGGTTTCAGTTAAGTTCGAGCGCGTTCGAAAACTTTTGTTTTGCTTCGTTCATCGCGCCACTTGACACGCGTTCGTGTCCTGACAAGTGCTGATTTCATTTAAACTTAAAAGTGTTTTGTTGGTTCCTATTTTACAAATATATTTTGTATTTTCATTTCATAATTAAAGAAATTATTTTATTATTAAATAAATAAAGGCGTCGGTTTAAAATTAATCGTAGTACATTTGATATAAAAGATTTATAATTATTAATTATTTGTGTTTGTTTTGTTTTTTATGTTTTAGAAGAAACGCTAATTATTTTTGTTTTTAATTTTAAAACCTTTCCTGTAGCTCATTAAGTGCCGACTAGTCGGCATCTTTTGCTGACTAGTCGCCGACTACAAATATGGCCGGATAGTCGGCTTTCCCGACTAGTCGGTCCATCTCTAGTAAGATCACCAGCAGCTAAGGTTACTTGGGCCTAGTACCAATTCTTATTTTCAATTCATTATTTTCTTTTAATATAATAAATTGAAAATCTAATTATAGAACCTGGGAACTGGGGACTTGTAATAGAGGAATCACAGCAGCGCCATGTAAACAACAGCACTGCTACAAGCTCGGCTATTCTCAAGTCCTTTATTGAAATAGATTATAGACGCCGACAGCTAGCGTGTATGTATTCAACTGTTTCAAACACATGTATAGTACAACACTTGCGGAAAATGTTTCTACATGTTCAGAAGACCTCAGTTGTCGAACGTCTATAATTTACAATTCATTCATTCGTTTCTACGTGTGCGAAAGTTCCTAGCGCCACGCCATGTGCAACTATCAAAGCTGCTGTTAATAAAATGGCAGATACATAACCTAAAATATACAGTGTAAAAAAATATTAAGATTTAATTTATTTGTGATTTCAAAAATCCCGAAGATTCTTGACAGTTCTCGTCTTTGATGAAATTATATGCCGCCATATTGTGTTATTTTATCGGAACGCAGTGTGGTCCGGCAAGCTGTAACTTATACGAAGCTGACTCTCGATTGGCCAACACAGAATGATTGTACGGTAACAAAACGCAAACATGGAGCTTAATTAATAAGTTTAACTTACTCATCGCATCTAAGTTGATATTGTCAGCTATGCTTTTCTTAGTTTCTTCTACAGATATCGCTTTTTCAAAAGCCATTTTCTTTACTATTTTATTGCATTCTGCATATTTTTGTTTAGCGTCCGGATCATTCGGTTTCACTTTAACAACCTATAAAAAAAAATTTGTAAATCGGTTGACCCTGCAGGCCATCCCTGGAACTTCCCGCTATTTTCAAGCGCTTTGAGTTCGAAGCACTTGATAATATATCCAAATGTAGATTTTTGAGCTCTTCGAACTCAAAAATCTGAAAATTGCTGATAACAACACTATTTTAATTATTGAAAAGCTGTATAACTTTTGAACGCATCGTTTGATTTTGATTTTTCAAACGTTATTCAATGCTGCTTTTTTAACACAAAAACTGATAAATAAAAAAAAATCGCGCAGTTGAAAAATGTTGCAGTTATCTTCAAAAAACATTTTTTTTTGAATTTTTAAACGGCTATAACTTTTGAACGCGTTGTTCGATTTTAATCTTTAAAACGGTATTCGACGCAGTTTTTTAATCTCTAAAAATATTGTAAGAGGTACAAAATCGATTGGTTGAGAAATCTCGAAGTTGTTTTGAACACTTTTTTCGAAATCTGATGACTACGATATCTCTCGAACGGATTAACCGATTTTGATCAGCTTAGCGGCATTAAACGCAGTTTTCTAAGGAGAAGAGCTGATTAGATTATGAAATAAATCGGTAAATATTCTAGAAGTTATTTTGAAAAAACATCGTTTTAACAACATTTTTTTCTCGGTTTTATTGGAATTTCTCAAAATCTACTGGGCAGAATCAGTTCAAATTTTCAGGAAATCTAAGTTCAGTGGAACCCTTTCGAATGCCGCAAATCACGATTTGATCAATCAAGCCGTTCAAAAGTTATGAGAGGTTTACATACACACACACATACATACAGACATCATCGTAAAAATAGTCAGAATAGCTTCCTAGGATCACAAAACGCCGAAACCTGATGAAAACTCGATTTTCGAAAATCGGAGTGAAATTAATAACTTCCCTATTTTTGAAAACTTTCATTTTTCTTAGCGGGATGTTAAAAAGTTAAAAATCAAGAATTATTACATATTTTTCAGTTGCAACAAATATTGCATTCGTCACTATGGCTTCAATCCGGGGATCAATATTTGTCCCAATATTTTCTGCGCAATTTTTGGTGGCCGAGGCCAATTATTCGGTTGGATTCTAGGTTTAACAATTCAGAGAATGCCGTAATCACAACAGCCAGACTGGTTTGAGGTGCCTTTCATTAGTAATCGTAAATATTTAAAAATCACTTACGTATTCAAAGTTTTTTAAGGCTTCTTTGAATTTTCCGAGGGACATATGTGCAGCGGCTCGTCTATAGTAACCTTTGATATAGGCTTTATCGAGTTGAATGGCTTTCGTAGCATCACTGAGCGCATAACCAAAGCATTCGGTTCTGAGGTATGCAAAACTACGGTTCCCATAGTATACAGCTACGTTAGGATTTTCTTCTATTGCTTTTGTATAGAGTTCAATAGCTTTGTTAAAGTCTTGTTCTGAAATTAATTTACATATTTTTGTAATTGCAAAACATAATTTAATTGATTACACAAGCAGAGCTCTTCAGTCCTAACTAATTGAGGTTAGAACAACCTAATTTAGCAAAATTAATTTCTGGCTAGGGAAAATAAGGAAAAAATACATAAAAACGATTTCTTTATGACATATTATTAAATAAATCACTAAAGAACAAGAAAAACGCTAAAATGTCATGTGATATCTTAGTATAATAGATGTAAATATTCAAAACCCATACTTTTAAAATAGTCATTGGCTTCCAATTTGAATTTTTCTGCTTTCTCCTTACTTTCCAGCGAAACATTTGTCACGTTTTCCGTATCAGAACTCATTTTAATTAGTTAAAAATCAAAATAAAACAGCAAAATACTAATTGAATTGGTCATTACCTAATATAGAATATTTACTACTTTATTATTAACGATTGCACAAGACCATGGTTGAAAATACAAAAGTCGATTCGGAATAAACATATGCGGAATAATTTACTTCAGCGTTTCTAAACACTTAACGCACTTGAAATTACCATGGTTATTAATTTATTTTGTTGTAACTAGGATTTTGAAAATATTTTCAGATATCTATATTTCAACAAATAAAAATCGGTTTAGTTTATTTCAATAAAAGATATTTTTTAGTAATAATTGCTGATGTTTATAATCATCAAAATAGCATTAATAATAATACACCCCGTGGCGGATCTAGATTTTTCGGAGCCTGGGGTCTATTGAAGTCCAATGGGATTTTTAATGAAAAAGTATTAAAAATTTATAATTCAATTTTTGTGGGTCCTTGACACTTGGGGGCCCAGGTCTTGTAATTGTAATTGTGTTTTAAAGACCACCAACAGCTAAGGTTATTTGGGCCTAGCACCAATTAATATTTTCAATTCATTATTTTTTTTTTTAATAATAAATTGAAAATCCAATTGACACTTTTACCAGCTCTCGGGCTAGAACCCGAGAACTGGGGACTTGTAATAGAGGAACCATAGCAACGCCATGTAAACAACAGCGCCGCTACACTCTCGGCTATTCTCAAGCCCGGCCCAGGTCTTAAGCCGTATTAGTCCCTATATGTAGATTCGCCCCTGAATACACCCTCCCCAGCAGTTTTTTACAAAGACGATTCTTTCTGAAGAAAGGAACAGTAGGTCTAGGGACCATAATTCGTCTTGCATTGCTCTATAGTAGCGCCAACTCTGGCAGGAAAGTTCTACCCGGGCGTTAGAATTAACGAAACACCGCGCGCTAGCGAATTGATCAGTTAAGAAAAGCAAAATGTTAGTTAACAATAAGAAATAAAGGGAGCTGAAGAATATCTCGCTCGGATGGTCAAGACCGGTGCCGTCGATGGAAAAAGTGGAGCTAACTGGCTGTCAATTTCTATATCGTCAAAGGTTTGCGTATTTTGTGTGCTCTGAATTCAGCAGTGCAGTACTTTTTGTAAGCATACTAAATTTGAAGATCTAAAAAATTTCTCAAATTTGAGAAATAAATTGCACCAAATACAATAATGTTATAAAGTCGATAGTTTCAGGAGCTAGGTAGAGATATACACCAAATTACAGAACACATGATAAGGCGCGGCTTAAAAAAATAATTTTTGCAAATTCAGCAAAAAGGGCGGTGAGTTCCGAAGTCTACGGCGATTAAAACCATTCTTAATCTTAAAAACTTGAATTCTTATTATATTAGATCTTTAGACATTAAATAAATCAAATAGTAGAGGTTTTTAAAATTGCGAAGAAGTTGCATTAAGGTCCTTCTCACACGGAGCTACTCAAACGAAACCAATTACTAACTCAAGTTTACATAATCAGCCACTAGCACTAGTATATTTTAATGGAGGTTCGCACACGGCGCTATCGGTTAGTAATCAGTTTCAAGCGACGCGGCGTGCTGGTCGCCGCGCTACCAATTACTAACGAAACTCAACCAAAATGGCTGATCCAACATTAATTGTAGTATTCTCTTTGTGAATAAAAGGAGACATTTCCACAAAATTTAAAAATGCTTCTTTAGACATTCTATAGAATGCCAAATATTTTGTATCATTTTCATGCAACTCTTCGGCAGCAACGAATGCCCTGCATTCTACAATATAAATTTTTTTAACATAAGGATGAATTCAAAATTGGCGTTTTTTCATTCGCCGTTGCCTTTTTTGATTATAATAATATAATATCCTCATCACTTGAATCAGAAGACATCATCAGCTCAAATTAAACAAGTGATTAAACAATGATTTGAGTAGCATCGTGTGCAGTTTGGTTACTAACTAGTTAGTGATTTTAGTTAAAAATAAGTTTAGTTTCATTTGAGTAGCTCCGTATAAGAAGGGCCTAACAGTAAAACAATTTTTTAAATGTATAGATTATTATTTTATGTACATTATACAATACATATTGTCTTACAAACCAGAACTGGAGTGAAACATTAAGGCGCCGACAAACAATTTTTAGTTGACCGACTGTTTAATACCATGAGTGACTACAAAGCGTTCTTACGAACATGCGTTCACCTGTAACTGTTAAATCAGTCAATTATTATTTAGTCGGATCTGTGTGCGCGGACAGTCGAACGGTCAACTGAATAATTGCGCAATTAAAAATTGCCTGTCAGTGTCAGGTCTAAATGTTCATATTGATTTATGGGATGTTAATGAATAAATTGTGAATTATAGACGCTCGACATCAGAGGTCATTAGCGTCTGTTATGGGATGTTAAGGTAGTTGTGCCACGACAGTCCTGCGCAAAAATAAGTTCCCCATCGCATGTTACTTACAGAAATCTGGTGGTTGCGGCCAGAACTTATGACTTTGTACAGTCACTAACGGGGTATATACTCTCTCTGCCTCGGAGATCGTGGCAACGCTGCGCGTTTTAATCTATTGTCTGTAATCAGCTGTAAGTGAGCGAGTAGCATTTTTTGATTTCTATAGCTATGTCCAGTACTGCATATGACGAAATTCTCAAACTTCCAGCAACTGTATCGTCATAAATAAATCGTAGTGTTTTGAAATTTTCACAGATGTTTTGTACAATGCATTTTTACTATTAATGTCGGGTTTATTGTATTTATTTATTGTAAATTATAGACGCGTCGACAACTTAGGTCATTAGCGTCTTGATTATACATTAAAGAACAACACACTTAAAACTAAATGACATCACAGAACATCCATGAGCGGAGGTGGGATTCGAACCCACGACAGTCTGATTCAGAGGCAGCGACGTTAACCACTGGACCACGACTGTACTCTGGGTTTATTGTACATTTTTAACACGCTGTTACGTTAATTCGCTGTTATTTCTATGGTTACTTCGTATGTTTTACGCGTAAAAATTTAACAGAGATTGATAAAAAACAGCGTGTTAAATGTATGATAAACCCAACATAAGCCGTTTTTCGTTAATACCGTGTAAATCCGATGGTAAAAAATGTGTATCTGGCATTTAATTAACATGAGGGACGTGACTTTGATGGGCGAATGCCTTGACATTGGGCGTGTTTGGCCAAACTAAGTTCTTAGTTAACTTTCTTAGTTTTCGGCCGGGACACAAATACTTTACTAAGACACTGTATAACTTAGTATCGTGACGCCATTTTGCTTAGTATGAATATGACCTCGGCATGTTATGAATATTTACTTAGTCAGTAAGCCTGTCCAGGCGGAAAAGCACTGTACTCAGTCGCTAAGATATTATTTTTTTTAGGCTGAGTGACTTAAGTTGACTAAGAACTTAGTTCGGCCAAACACGCCCATTGAAATGAACAATGTAATTGTAATTTCAGAGATGTATGCACAATATTGTAGTGATGCGTGATGTTTTAGTTAATTGTCTCGATTGTTCAAACATCTCGATGACTCTCGATGGTTGTCACTTAGGCTGGATTGTTGTTGTTTCATAGTTCACCGAGACCAAGTCGCATAGTACTGAATCGTACACTGTCGAGAGCCACATAATATACAATTAGGTATTTAAGTTTAAAAAAAATTATTAATTTTTTAATTTTTTCTAATAATTTAACATAAATAATATTGAAAATCGAAAAGAAAAAAATTTTTAAAGCTATAGATAAATTACTAAAAATTAATTAAAATGTATAAAAATTTAAAAAATATCACGTGACTTCAAACGCGCCAGGAATGTTTGTGACGTCGTTATGTTAAAATGTGTCTGCATTTGTTGGTATTTGTGTATATGTATTACACATACTATCAAAAATAATAAATTTTTAACTTAGTAACCATGGATACACAGACTATAGATAACATAATGACGTCACACGCGTTCGGATTCTTTCGGCGCGTTATCGGAACTGAGTTTAAAAATTAATTTTTATTTAAATATAACTTTTTAATTAGTAAGCAAAAAAATTAAATAAAAACAGTTTTGCTATAAAACTTGTATGGGTCCTTCCATTTAAGTAAAAAAAAAAATTCACTTAAAAACCCAATTGTTCATCACTCAGCAAGTGTGGTCGAGTCGATGATCGATTGTGCAATAATCGCGTAATACGAATTCAATAGTGAAGAGATCACAGAGTACCGACTGAACAGTGAATAATCAACGAGTTGCGTGAACGTCAGTCGACTAGCATATAAGCTTGAATCGCGATTATATGTATTCTCATTCGCTACTATTGCTATAACCTATGTGGCAAATAATCGACTTGAATAATCGAACATTTCGATTGTATAATCAAACTCCGAGTCGATTGTGGACTCGATTGTTATTATGAACGATTACAATTGTTTCTTGTAAAAATATCTCGTAAACGCCTATCACTACAATATTGTCATTAACAATCTGTGAAAATTTCAACAATTTCTTGTAAATTTAACTTCGCGACACAACTAGGTACCTTAAAAAATAAACATCGAAATATTTATAGACATAGCTTACCAGTTGGTTTTAAGTAAAACGATAATACTCAATATTAAGACTAGAAATACTGATTAAATGTTAAGATTAGATGTTGTTCTTTCTTGCCATTTAGTTCAAAATATGTGAAGAAAATATTAATGTTTCATTACCAATATTTTCATTTTGACATCTCGAGTGACATTACTAATTTTTAAAGGCATCAAATAGCTTCATCTAAATTATAAATACATAAAAAAAGTATCAAATAAAAAATTGTATGCATTATTTTTGAGCAATCAAATTTATGATTTTTTTCGTTGCAACTCGACTTCTTAAAGTTTAGCGGCGCCAACTTGGACATCGTAATTTGATCTTTTAAAATCTTGTTCTTCGTATTTTAAGAATTGTTGTAAATTTTCTTAAATAAAAATAAATATATAAATTAAGCATGCGATTTACTTTCAAATTTCAATTATAATTCTTACCTAATTTTTTGACTAGATCATTCAATACCGGTATATTCGGTTTATAAATCATGTTTCCATTCCTGTAAAACAATTGCATTATGAAAATCAACACAGTTGTTTGTTTACAGATGTTACCGTTTTCACATTCAACTGTTTTTTAATGGGTTCGTCTCGCAAAATATAAGGCGGCTTCCATTTGCATTTATACTATTTACTTACTGTTTCAATTTTTCGAGTGCATTTATTGCTGTTAAACCTTGCAAAGACGCTGAAATACTATCCAAAGATAGCGCATAGGGATGTACAAAATAATCTGATTTCCACATGCACTCTTCCACTTTCTGTTGAACAGCAGACCAAATTTGTTTGTCAGTTGTTTCTTCACATACTTTCTGAAATCGTATTTATATTTTTCAGTAAATAAATCAGAAAAAACATTCTAATGTGAAAAAACTAGGGTGCGGTTTTATAAAACCACGGTGCAAGTGCAATTTTTTGCCATAACCCTAAACGCTTTTAACCCGAAATCGCCGAGAAAGTATATAATTTTGTTTACGTGGTTTAAACTCTGCAAAGCTAAAAGTGCACACGTCGCTAAGTTTGACACTGTATGATAATAAAATATTACAATAAAAAATAAAAAGAGAAATTATAATTAAAATAGAAAAAGAAATAAATATCAAGTGAAATATGAAATAATTAAAAAAAAAATTAAAATTAATGGTGCTGCCTGGGTTTAAACGAGCCACCTATTGCATATAAAGCAGCTGCGATACCCCTATGCCACATATCGCGTTGTGTTTACTGCTATATTTATGGTGTACCAAGTTGTCTGTTTGATTTATTGTAAATTATAGACGCGTCGACAGCTTAGGTCATTAGCGTCTTGATTACATTACATAACAACTCGCTTAAAACTAAATGACATCACAAAACATCCATGAGCGGAGGCGGGATTCGAACCCACGACAGTCTGATCCAGAGGCCGCGACGCTAACCACTGGACCACACTGTCCTCTTGTCTGTTTGAGATGAGGCAGTGTTCTGCAATAGTGTTGGGATATACGCGATTCTTCGATTGGACGTGACGTGACCTCAATATGCGTAACCGAACGAGAAAAAACGAGGATAAAAAATTTCACTTAAAAACTTACCTTGGTAAATACTTCACAAACTGTACTGTAAGTTATTAAAAATGGCAACAGCATGTTGCATAAAATAATTTGTAATTTTCGATGATTACCGAGTATCAATGTTTCATTTCTGTTTGAAAATTCCACAATATTCAGCAGATCCAAATGTTGTAAAGATAAATCGAATTCCTAGATTAAAAAGGTAACTGTTTTAGTAAATTGTATTTCTAATGTCGTAAAACAAACATTAAATGGAAACTGATAAGGGCCAACGCACACATGCTACTTTTTGTATCACGATTTTGCGATTAAGTCGCTTAGAGATCGTCAGGTGTAGGCTACCAGCAGCTTGGTGATCGTCAGATGCAGCTACCAACAGCTTTGAGATCGTCAGATGTAGCTACCAACAGCTTGGAGATAGTCAGATATAGCTACCGGCAGCTTGGAGATCGTCAGATGTAGCTACCAACAGCTTGGAGATCGTCAGATGTAGCTACCAACAGCTTGGAGATAGTCAGATATAGCTACCGACAGCTTGGGGATCGTTAGATGTAGCTACCAACAGCTTAGAGATCGTCAGATGTAGCTACCAACAGCGTAAAGCCACACACTCTTCGCTACACGATGTATCACGAGGAATTTTGATAAGCTGAGCAATCAGTCCTGGATTATTCATATAGGCAATGTAGGCAACTGCCTATGGGCCCCTAACCCGTTAGAAAACGCTAATGACCTCAGATGTCGGGCGTCTATAATTTACAATTTATTCCCGTTAGAAAAATAAGTGATAGTTAATAAAAAATAGACAAAATAGAAAAAAATATAAATAAATATCAAGTGGAATACAGAATACTGAGTTAAAAACAAAAAAACAAAAATTAATGGTGCTGCACGAGATTCGATCCCGTGACGTATTGCGTTTGAAGCAGCCGTTACAGTAAGCTTCTATATTTATACTACACCACGTTAGATAGTACATAAGGGGAAAGGGACCCCAGACTTGCATTGCCTAGGGGCCTCTATATGGCTTAATCCGGCCCTGCGAGTAATTGACCAATCGTTGTTTAGTATCCTAAACCGCGCATTTTCGATAAAAGTAGCATGTGTGCGCTGGCCCTTAAAGATAATCAAACATAAGCGTTTTTGTCTTGTTATCACACTTCACAGAATTACTATCTACAAATTTCGCAGCTTGACTGGATACAATTCGCATAGACACCCAGTATATACAAGATTATGAAGTACACACACCGTTCGTTCCCGTTTTTTGTCCACAACAAATTCATGCGCCAACAACCGTCTCAAGTAGCGATACCTGGTCCACAGTTCATCTGTACATAAAGAAGAGGAAAGATGAGAAAAATGAAGAGTAGGTTCCATAAAGTCTTTATTTTTTGAAATTGGACAAGCAGTTACTTATAGCTTGAGGCGTTTTTTAGGAAACACCCTGTATGATGCAATAAATATGACGTCTATTAAAATGTGTCTCAGCAAGAACTTGAATTTTGAATCGCGCGCCATTTTCGACTGTTAATTGTTGAGTCAGCCATATTTGGTATTTATTTAATTAAAACATTGACAAATACGAAAATGGTGAGTTACAGGTCAGAAGAATGTTTGTTAATAGTGAAAACCCATTACAAAGAAATTGCACGCCAAATCCGTGAAATCCAGCAGCTCTTACTGCAAAATTTCGTCAAAAGAGTATATTCCTACCATCGGAGCAACGGTGGTCATTTAACCGATATTTTGTTTCATGTGTAAATGTATCTACATATGAAGAAAAAAATGTAAATAAATCATTAAATTAACATAATATTTTTTAAGTTTTTAAAATTCAATTTCTTGCTGAAACAAAATATCGGTTAAATGACCACCGTTGCTCCGATGGTAGGAATATACTCTTTTGACGAAACTTTGCAGTACATTTTGTAGTAAGGGCTGCTGGATTTCACGACTTTTGGCGTGCAATTTCTTTGTTTTGACCTGTAACTCATTATTTTCGTAAATGTCAATGTTTTAATTAAACAAATACCAAATATGGCTGACTCAACAATTAACAGTCGAAAATGGCGCGCGATTCAAAATTCAAGTTCTTGCTGAGACACCCTTTACAAAAAAAAAAAAACTCTGACCTTGAGTTATTTCTTCACTTGCACCGGCTTCTTTAATTATCAAAGTAATTAAAGCAGGTCCAATGAGATAATGCATACATGGATTTATATACAATTGTAACTGAATCATAGAAACAGCTGTAGTCATTGTCTCATCCGATAGTTCATAACCTTTAAGTTTTCTCTTATCGAAACTACCCATTACGATGGATTGCTGAATTAATTTGATTGTATTATCAGTCGATACTGTTATCAAGTTTTTGTGAACTTGAAGAGATTCGGTAACGGCTTTTTTAATATCATCCACAGCAACTGTTGCACCAAGAACTTCCATTATCGATTTAAGCCAACTAACTTCTTTAATAAGACAATCGTATTGCAAAGATTCATTTCCAAGAACGATATTATTGTTAATTATTATTGAAATCAAATTAAAAGCTGTCAAAATAGCACTCTTTTGTTGACTATGAACAATATCATAACCCAATTCAAAAATATGAGAGGTTTCATTCGGTGATAATATTTGAGATGATATTGGTCCGAGTGCATGTTTACTTCGATCTATTCTTCCTTCAAAATATTTTTTAGCCGACATTGGTGACGCAAAATCAACAAATATATGACCATAATTTTCCTTTATTATATTAAGTGATTTGAAAAATCCCTACAAAACAAAAAGTTGTGAAATGTTTGCTTTTGTTTTGTTTACATAGCATGGATTTGTTTTGACATTGTTTTATAACGGTTATTAGAAAAATGTCTTTTAGCCTTGGATTTTTTTTTATAAATATACATTAAAACAATATTTTACGTATTTAGCCTTGGATTTTTTTTATAAATATACATTAAAACAATATTTTACGTATTTGTGTATATTTAGCAAAGACAATTAAGAAAAATTACACATTTATAAAATGTACGTAAATATTAAACAAAACGGACACTTACAGAAGTACTTTCTTTAGGTTTAGGAACTCCAAGAATTTCAAAGGCAAATAATTTTTCTTCCATAACACGATCATAGCTTATATTTATGGGCACTATCGTAATGTCGGGAACTTCCCCAAAAATAAATGGTTTCAGTACCATTGACAAAAAACCTGTACAAAATATTCAATTAATAAAAGTTCATATTTTTTGTGAACATCATTTTTGCCTCCTAGTGGCTAACTTATAGCCATTTTTAAAATAAAATTACACAAACATAAAAAATAGGTAAAAAAACTTTTAAGTTAAACGGTTTTATTTTAAATCATTAGCTGTACCAAAAACTAGAAAATAATTACGACACAAACCAAGGGACACTTTGTGTCGCTGCGTCAGCGGAATAAGTAATAAAAACGTTCTGTTGGTGGGCTTAGAAACACATTTTTCTAGACAAGTCGTTCTTATTTAAGAATTATACAGCCGTTATACAAATTTTTATGCGCCCCACGTTTTAATTACTTATTCCGCTAACGCAGCGATACAAAGTGCCCCTTGGTTTGTGTCCTAATTATTTTCCAGTTTTTGGTACAGCTGATGATTTAAAATAAAACCGTTTGACTTAAAAGTTTTTTTACCTATTTTTATTTTCTAGTTTTTAGTTTGATTTCTGGCCCGTATCATTATGCAAACTCCTCATCCTTACAACTGTCCACCTCCTGATTCCAACATCAGATCCTTGTTACCAAGTTGAAATTATCATAATACTGTATTGTCACGGGAACTCAATGTGTGTACAAAGTTTCATACGAATCGAATCGAAGTAGTTGAAAAAGCTGTCGCAAGATTTGAAACAAAGATAGTAACAAACAAATATACGGGGTCAAGCTAAATAAAACCGTTTAAAAACGAATCGTCACTACAAAAATTGACCAATCTAAACTTACCAAATTTAGGTGGTAATGATTTGCAACTGCGAGATCGAGTGCCTTCGATAAAAAATTCAACTGCTAAATCTCCAGCCGTTATCAATTCACGAACATACAAATCAAACACTGAAGAATATAGTCGATCGTTGGAAAATGCACGTCGCATGAAAAAGGCGCCCGTATCCCGGAGTACGCTTCCCATTCCCCACATCCCGTGGAAATCTGATAGATAAAAATTAAAAGTTTTGTAAGTTCTCAAGCATAGACTTTTTTCAACTTTATTTTATATCGGAATGTGACATGGAGGCGAGGCAAGCCAATTTTGCTACAGGATCCGCTAGTGAAACCTGACGGTTTTATAAACATACTAGGCTTATGCCACGCAGCCTGTATATACAGCAGTGCGAGTGAGTGAAGGGATCAGTCAACGGTGAGTCACGCATTCAAGTCTACGTTGGAGCAGTAAAATAAATAGTGCCGTGATATAAATAACCAAATTGATAAATAAATACGAGTGTAGTGGTAATAATTACGAATTATTGTATATAGTTCTTTCGTTTTCCTTTGTAATTACTGTTTAGTTATTGTTTACTTGTGTTGATTGTTAGAATTGACTTTTCGTTGTTGCGTTCATTATTATTGTGTTTTTAATTATTGTAAATAAATATTTATTCCGCCAACTCAGAAAACAGTTTTGTAACAATATGAATTTTTAAAACTTAGAAAAAATTTTAAAAATTATATACCGTATTTGAAATTTCTCACGTGTATTTTGATTATAAATAAATGAGTTTTTGAAATTTTTTCATAATTTTTTCTTTATTGTAAAGAGGAAGATCCGAAGAGTGGAAATTTACATTCAGGAAAAAAATAGAAAAAAAACATCATGAAGCAAAAATTATGTCGCTCAAATGTTGACCACCATGGCCCAACTCTTAAGGTTTTTCTCCAGTAAGCTGATCTTGCTCTGAGGTGACTAGGGCATCGAACCGGATTTTCCCGGTTCCAAAAGAACCGGTTTTTCCCGGTTCCGAGAAGCAAAATAAAAACCGGTTCCTAAATATAAAAGCCCGGGTAATTCGGTTCTTACGGTTCTAGCAAAAAACTGATTATTTGATAAGTATGTAATTAAAATACTTAAAAAGACTATTGTTCTTAAAATAAATAATTCTTTGATATGAAATTTATTGTTTAATTTACGATCTTTCCCTTGTATCATGTTCGTAATGAACAAAACTCTAAAATAAATAATATTAAAAATAATCTGCTTACTGTTTTATAGCTAAGAACCAATAAAACCGAAAGAACCGGGTACCCGGTTCTGGTATAAGTTCAGAACCGAAAGAACCGGTTCTCAAAATATGGCCGGTTCTCGATGCACTAGAGGTGACATTGAATGGCCGGCCATTATCGCCCTGTGATTTTTATCTGTGGGGTTATCTCAAGGGAACAGTTTATCTCGACAAACCAAGAAATTTGGATCAACTGAAGGAGAACATTCGGCGAGAAATTCGTGAGATTCCACGCCAAACATTGGAGAGAGCCGTGACGAACTTTTCCCAGAGACTGGTACACTGTAGAGAAATTGGTGGTCAACATTTGAGCGACATAATTTTTGCATCATACTTTTTTGATACTGAATGTAAATTTCCACTCTTCCTCTTTACAATAAAAATAAAATTATGAAAAAATTTCAAAAACTCATTTATTTTATCCTATTTACAAAACCGTTAGGTTTCATTGGCGGACCCTGTATATTTTTATTTTTTACCACCAGATGCCATGACGTCAAATGCCAAATCCCAATGAGCCATTTTCCTGAGAGTACTTCTTTCAGTTATCCACGAGAGGCAGCACTTGTGGTAGGTACAAACATTATTTATTCCTCATTAGTGTCGTGTCATTTTAGTCGTATAACTTAATTATTTAATTAATTTAATAATAATAATAATTTAATAATTAAGTTATACTACTAAAATGACACGACACTAATGGGGAATAAATAATGTTTGTACCTACCACAAGTGCTGCCTCTCGTGGATAATTGAAAGAAGTACTTTCAGGAAAATGGCTCATTGGATGCATGTTTACCAGGTATGCAGGTATAAAACATTCGCAATAAATTTCGGGTACTAAATGCTCGTTCTTAAAAGTATTTGATTAGTTATTCACTGTATTTGTTGTAAGTTCTGAACTAATTTGTTGATAATACAAAACTCCTCGGACACAACTGCGTGTTTGTTGGTCAAATTCTCTGACTGCTTCGACCTGGTTCAAGCAATTCTAGGCTTTTAGCAGTTCTAAGAACCTAGAATTACTAGAATCAAGTTCAATCAATTTGAAGAGTCCACGAATTTGCCCAATAAACAGGCAGTTGTCTCCGAAAAGTTCTGTATTGCCGACAAGCGCTTTAGCAGTTCAGAATGTCAACAAACACACCTAGTAAGCATTTGTTTCAGTACTTTTTAAAGACTTACCCATGCCTGCGGCTATGGCCGGAATTTCAATATCATATGTAAAACACACGTATGACATAAGAATGAAGTCGGCATAGCTTCGATGGCTCGGGACAAATATAACAGGATTCGAACCCATGTTTGCTTTCATCTATAAAAAATAAATATCTTCTATTGAACTGATTATAGCCTTTCTGTTAACATTGTTGTGAATATTTAAACAACTCTAAGGGGAATACGAATATTGAAGTAACTCTGCTAGGAATGGGGATTGACTGAAAAAGTATCCTAAAAAGTAAATAAATTATTCAAAATAATCTTGTATAAGAAGCTGGGCAAAAACCGAACCTAAGTGCTTAAAGCACCGAGCACTTTCATAAATGCTCGATTTATTCAAGCATCGAGCACTTTCATTTTCAAAAATGCTTAAAAGCATCGAACACTTACTAAAGTGCTTAAAAATATTAAGCATTAGGCATTTTAAAGTAACTTCCTAAATCTTAGCTTCAAACATTACAGTACAAAAGTCCAAAATTTAAATCACATAAGAAAACTGAAAAGGATCTTTCACATTAAACGAAATACGCCATTCCTAATGCTTAATCAGCTTGTTGAATGCTTATTAAGCAGTTTGTAATGCTTAAAGGTACGTGCAGTATGCAGCTGGGATTCTAGATGGTAGCATGTATGGTAGATGGTGGCTGAAATTATAAGCGCTTATAGGTTTGCACAACGAAGCTTTGATACTAGCATTGATACAAGCTTAAGTCGCGTTTGAAATGTCAGATAGCGAAGACGAATATCTGTGTTCTTCTGCTAAAAAGTGGTATATCTTAAATTCAAATTTGGGTAGGAGCTATTATGTCCACCCTATTCATAGAAAACGATCTAAACACGGCGAATTTCATCACTTATACCAAGAATTAAAATTTTACCCAAACCGGTTTTTTTAATATTTACGTATGGAACCTAACACTTTTAAATACGTCTTAGAAAAAACTCAAAACAAATTAAATAAAAACTGGTAAAATTTCACTTATTAAACTAGTCACATCAATTGCGAAACTTGTAACGGCCATTTGACAGTTGTCACACGTTGATTGTAGTAGTCAGCGCGCTGAAAGAATGGTGAGATACATTCTTGTATCTACCAGCTGTTGTAACAGCGCTTATACCTGCTACACTCACTGCTTCGTTGTGTACGCTCGCATATATAACAATGCATTAATTTAAGCAAGCCCTGCTATGATCTACGCTACCATCTAGAATCCCAGCTGCATACTGCACGTACCTTAAGTCATTAGTGCTTATTAAGTAGCAAGTCTTTATGCAAGTACTCTAAGCATCAAGAATCTGTTTTACAAAGTGCTTATTATAAGTGCTTTAAAGCATTATTGCGAGCAATTAGTTCTCAGCTCTGTAGTGGATATATAAATTAATTAACATGATTTTCAGTCGTTTATTCGTAAGTAACGCGCAGGAATGGAAAAGCTACGTATTTGCAAAGTGCAAACATAAAATTAATTGTCTGGAGAAATATATTTTTCATTTGTTTTTTGATGAATGATGCTAAAAAACAAACAACGAGGCATATTACCACTGATTAACATATTGTATAATAAATTTCCCAAAACAATTATCGTAAACTTATATTAGAAATCCTGTCCATCGTGATTATAATAGAATTAAGAAAAATCGCAGGATAGTGGACAAAATATTTGATTTATTAAATTAAATGTACGACGTTTCGTCTATAGATTTAGACTTTTTCAAGTACATACATAAAAATAACAATATTTATGAAAATTGATATTAATTACTAACCATAATTACTAATCTAATGTTAATTGCTATGGTTAGTAATTAATATTAATTTTCATAAATATTGTTATTTTTATGTATGTACTTGAAAAAGTCTAAATCTATAGACGAAACGTCGTACATTTAATTTAATAAATCAAATATTTTGTCCACTATCCCGCGATTTTTCTTAATTTTATTTTTAATTATCGTAAACATTTTTTGAATACATTTTGACGTAAAAGTTGATCCCTTAATAATTGATTTGAGAAATTTATAATATATTAATGATATTACTTTATCAGTAACTGTTTATTATATCTCTTATTACCAGGTAGGTATTACTGATAAGGAACGATAAAAATTGACTAAGTTGCTACTGAATGACTGGCAGAAAATATGAAAATATGCTTACTGTAAAATTATATATTCAAATTATACGTATATTATACAAATTGAATGCGATTTTTAAATGAAAAGAAAAATGTATGTACTACACATATAATTTGAATTTGAAATATAAACATGTTTTTGTTTTTCAGTTTAAAAAATCGATTTCAAAAATGCCTGAATAATATTAAATAAATTCCTCTAAAATAAACCATGCGGTTGAAGTGGAATTTGAATCCATAATACAATAGAATCCGGATTAAATGAACCAGTTTTATCAGAGTTCGCGATTTCCCGACGTTACATCGGATTGTTACTCCCCGTATTAACCGAGCCTTCGCGCGTAAGAGCCTGGCTTTATCCAAGCAATTCGATTATTTCTGAATGATTGACACTGAAATATTTTAATGAGTAAATATTGATTTTGTTATCAAAATCAGAGTTGTGCCAATTACACAAAAAAAGTAATTGTTTTAAAGTAATTACAGTTACTTTACAACAAAATGTAATTAAATACAATTACAGTTACATTCGTTTTCAAAAGTAATTAATTACAGTTATGATTACTAAGAAAAGTAATTGGTAACTGTAATTAATTACTTTTGCGCAATTACAGGCCTAGCTCTGATCGAAATAATATGCAGTCTTTTTTTTAATCCTTGAAAAGTCCGTATTATCCAAGTTTTCGATTACTCGAGGTAGGTTCGGTCCACAATAGCTTGTATAATTAAGGTTCTACTGTAATTTGATTTCA
Organism: Mongoloraphidia duomilia; assembly: GCA_039654895.1. Lineage (NCBI taxonomy): Eukaryota > Metazoa > Arthropoda > Insecta > Raphidioptera > Raphidiidae > Mongoloraphidia > Mongoloraphidia duomilia. Next base: position 8,776,673 of record CM077523.1, read on the forward strand.
ACAGGCCAACACGCAAATCATTAAGTTATACTGTTCTCCATAATTTTAATCCATCATTGTTTTCAGATCGATTTTTATATAATTTCACCTTGTAAATAATTGAATAATAAATTTATAAGATTGGCATAAATAAATTATTGTTTATAGGCATGACTGGACGGAGTATTTCTGTTTGCACTAAAGAGACAAGAGCTCTGCCTCACTAGGATGGCAGCGCAATTGGTTGCGCTACTGTGGTTTCTCTATGCTGCCAACAAAACTACCAAAAGAGACGGACGCAGTTTCAAAAAATCAATTTTGCGGCAAACATTAGCTAATATTTTTTATAAATTATGTTAAAATTCGCCAAAATGAATATTTTTATGTTGAAAACATCTATTTTATAGTAAATTTTTTGTATTAAATAACAGTAGATTTTTTCTTGAAACATTTTATTTCTTATTTCAATTTCTTTTTTTTTTCGGTCAAATTACTTGTATTTCGTAATTAGTTAATTTGAAATAAAAAAAAAAAAAAACACTTTTGCGGGGATCGTGCGACGAGAGGAAAGGTTAAAATGATTGACAGCGCAACTGGTAGCTGAGTGAGTAAGGCAACACAGTTCAGCTGCCAGTAATAAATATTTGGCGTGTCGATGCTGGCAGCGTAACCAAGCTGCTAGTCCAACCGACTAGAAGCCGGGTGAACTACACTTTATTAAACTAAATTCATTTTTCTGGCAGCTCGGTGAGGTAGGGCTCTAAGGAGGCTAAAGAGCTTTCAGTAAATTGATATTTATTATCAATATTATTGAAGGTTTGACGACAAATACTGAAGAATTGGAATAATCGATTAACAATAAATAGGTACTGATCATCAGAGAATTTCTTTACCTATGCAAGCTATCTCAGGGGACCTACAACTGCAGTTAAAACTATTTTGTATATTGCATGTTAATTTTTTTTTCTTTTCTACTGTTTAGTTAACGCGATACTCAGTAAGCCTGGCATAAGTTTAACGAAAAGCACTAATTAATATTAAAAATAATTAACATACTTGCAGTACATTGCACTCGTTGACATGTAGACCCATACATGTTCTCTGTAAGATTTTCGTAAGCGCCAGACCTAACGTACGTATGATGGTTAGTTGCTTTGAATAACCGATTTCATCGAGCATTCCTCGTATTTCTTTCTTGATATCTTCCTCAGACACGTTTCGTTCTTCACTGATCTAAATAAATCCATGAAAAAATTGCATTACTTTAATAAATAATGCCAAATAATGTTCTTATACATAAGTTCACTACGATACATTTATGTAAATAAAATACTATACTATTCAAAATGTTAAACAAGTAATTCAAAGCATTCGTACCTTCTGAATAATATCTTTAACGCGCTCACTATTAAAAACATTTCTTTTAATATCATTCGGATCAACTCTTTTCGAACGTGCATAGGATAACAAAGGACACCAAGTCCGAGATATCCACTTTAAATTGCTGAATTCATTTCTTCTAGGTTCCAAAATATCTTTGAACTTTTCTAATGATTGCTCATTCATTGTTATTTTTTAAATTTTACAAAAAACACTATTTAAATTAAAATAGGTTAGGTTTCCGTTAAAAATTTATAAAAAAAAACAAATTCACATACGATTAAACTTTTAAAATAAAAGATAAAAATACTGACGTTATAAAGCTTCTGACAAACTGCTGATCAAATGATTGTCACACTACTGCATGTCTCTCAAAGACAGCTGTCCAGAAGACCCCACTACCTTAGAGTTGATGGATCATACCATGGTTAAATTGGTAATTAATGATATAAATACATTTTTATTACGTGAGTTTCACCGGCCTTGAGGTTCACCTTCCAGACATAGCAAAGAAATTATTATTGTTAAAAACCTGCGACGTAAGTAACAATTTTTAAATAAACATTTAAATAACCTCACTTTTCTAGTAATATTTATTACAGGAACATGGGTCGACGATATTACTGTGATTTTTGTGAAAAATCATTTATTGATGATTTGGATGCTAGAAAAAGACATTTAAATGGTATTACTCATCAAACTGCAAAAACAGAACATTATGCGGCGTATCGCGACTTCAAAACGATATACGAAGAAGAGTCCCAGAAAACAGAATGTATGAAATTCATGAAAACAGGTTATTGTATGTATGGAAATCGATGCAGATTTACGCATTTTACTAAACAGCAATTATGTGAAATACAGCAACACATTTGCAATGAAGAATATGAGAAAGAACGGAGAAAACATGAAGAATATCAGTCACTACCATCCGTAAGTTCGTGGCTTGAAAAGAATAATGCAGAGAAATTTATAAAGAAATCGACTGGTGAATCCGTTATTCCTTGGACATATCCTGAGTATTTACACCAAAGAAATGATCTGCCACCATCGTTGTTTGATTTAAGAACTCAAGAATTCACCGATAGCAATTTTGAAAGTTGGGGATAGTGTGATTGTGAAATATATGAGCAAATTAAACTTGTGATAAGTTGGTTAATTTATTGTGATTTTTATGTATTTTTTTATTGTTTTTATAAAAAGGGCTGATATGCTAATTTGAGCTACCACTCTTGAAGTTTTAATTCTCAAATCTAAAATATCACTGCATGTCATTAGAGCCTGACCGAAGTTTTGGCTAAAATCGATGTTGTATTTATCGAATATTATTTTCTTTAATTCACACACACAATTCTTCAATTTAAGAATTAAAAAAAAATACAAGAAATGGGAAAAATACTACTTAACTTTAAAGCAATTACGTGCAGCTTACAATAATATGTATTTTCCCTTGCGTATTTAGCATTAGGTATACGTTCGGCTTCGGCCGAATGTGAGAAAAAATCGAAGTTCGGCTTCGGCTAAAAAACTGGCATTCGGTTCGACTCTACTTCTCACTTAAAACATAGACTAGTGTACACTAGTTTCCTCAGCTCGATACTAGTTTTAGAAAAAAATAATATTGATTTATAAAACCTTTAATTATTGTTTCTATAATATAAAAATATCTATCATTATAATATAAATTAAAATATTTTAATTTTTTAAATACGATAAAATCTAAATCACTTCGTTAATCTATAACCCACACGATTGCCCTATATAATGCGAAAAATGTATATCAAAAACAAATGCATCCTGCACATATGTAAATCGTTTGTTCTGGTTGATAGTTCTCAGTGTAGGTGGAGTAACTAATAGCGTTTTCAGCTGCTTATACTTAGTAGTTACACTAGGCCGCACTAGTGTAAACTTTCACCAAAAACCGTGTCCGATTGGTCAGTGTAGAGAGCAGTGTTACAGTGTATCGTGTTTGGTTGGGCGTCGGTGAGATGCTAGTGTGACCTTCAGTGTTACACTTTTATCACCGTTGCAGGGAGGTCGTGTAAATAAAGTGCAACATGACAGAAGTAATGACTGGCCTACACGAAGAGCGTGTACACTACACAACACTGACACTGTGCTAGTGTTACACTCATGTGAAACTACGCGCCATTAGTGTTAAAAATGCATACCAACTGAAAACGCTATAAGTCGCAAGTGTAATATTTGTTCAAGAATTAGTGTAATAATATGAACTAGGGATTTGACATGGAAGCAAGGCTTAATCGCGAAACCACATTTTACTATACTTTCATTTTCTGCCACTAAAATATATAGTGTCAAACGTTAAGTCCCTATAAGCATAAAAACTTTTATTTGGACTTGAAAATAACAAATTTACTAGTGATGGGAATATCTTGAAATAAAATACAGAATCATTCGATTATTAAAATATCTCGAGAGGTTATTCAAAATCACTTGAATGATATTTATAGTCATACGTATTGCGAAGCGGGAGCCGAGAAATGACAATGTGTGCCAGACGAATGCAAACTTCATTCAGAATGTGTTTATACTGCGAATGGATTTTGTGTGTTTATAAGATAACGTTATAATTCAATCGAAGTAATATTTTAGGTCGAATGAAGTTTCATTTTGTATTCACTGCTCACGGCTAGCTTGTAGTAACATTGTTCGAGTACCTAAACCGCTCGAAATATACCTTTCGAGATATTATACAATGAGTGAATTTTGTCCGCGAGAGAATTTTGTCCAATCTCTCATTGATTTTATTGCAGTGTTGAGCGACTGTAGTATAGACTGTAAGCATAACTTCATGTAGTGTAGTGATACGTCATCATTAAAAGGAATTATTTCAAATGAATCACTTGGCTATCAAAATCGTTCGAATAGCAACCTTTCAATTTATATTTACTCAATAGTCAATATAATAAAACATCTCGAATGAATCATTCGATTGGCAAAATCATTCGAGTAGCAACCTTTCGATTGTTAAAATCATTCAATTATTCCCATCACTAAAATTTACCAAAGACTGGGTTTATTTATTCTTTGACCTTGCCATGACTCGTCTAACGCAAACACCTGGTACAAAAATTGGTGGACATTTTCATTGTTTAATTATTAAGAATAATAAGTAGACCCCCCGATCACTTTTAAACGACATTGGAAACCTTTAAATATTAGAGTCCAAATATCACAAATTTGCGACAATTATATTTACATATAATGATAAAATACTACGCTCCGATAATCCAAGCAAAAGTAGGTTGCTTTAAAAAAAGTTTCAAGACGTCCGGAGCTTCATAACCAAAAGTACCCTTATAAATTAAGAATTGTAAAAATTATTTGAGCAGACTAAACATTTTTTTTACTCGACTATTCAGTGGGGCCTTAGCTGACTGATCTGACTGTTTTAATTTCTTTAACATTGCGGGAGTTGAGGTTAATTCAGCTAAAGCCTTTCTTTTATTATTAGCTTTTGGTGTACTGTCAATCGTCACATCATTATTTACGATTTCTTCTTCCTTATTTACAGAAGCGAACACAAAATTATTCGAATTCTTTGCACCGCCTACAATTAAATCTGAACTTCTTACTACAGCAGCTAAACGAGCAAGTTCCGTTTCACCTCGTGCCAAAAATGAGCCTCGCTGTTTCTAAAAATTAAATAAAAATACTGTTACATAGTGACAGATCCGGAAGCAAATCATTTTAGAGCATCAGAGAGAAGCACAAGGGTGTGTCAACATAATTTTAAAAAAAATGGACCGTGTAGTTTATTATACTACACAATACAGAAGTGAAACTTCTAGTAGCATGAGTCATTACAAACACGAATATTATACGAGTATAGTATGCACAAAATATTAACAAGCATTGAACATTTTTCGTTGGAAAGCAGCCAATTATATAATTGATTCGAAACATATTGGAAAAAATCATTTTACCAACCATAGTCACAGTCAGGATTCTAACCTGAACCTTTCCACTTTCGCGGCGGAATGAGCTTACAGTACTCAGCCGTGGCATGATTACCAAACTAATATTTTCCTTATATGCTTCGGAATCAATAGATTTTCACTACATGGAAGTGTTAATTCAATATACCTAGGTTGTAGAAGTGAATCTTCGTACTAGCGAGAGCTCATCATGAAAGTGAAAATTATTTTAAATACCCTTAATAGGGATGCACTATAAATCTTATTAATTTAATTAACAAGCATGGTGGCATCTAGTCGCGTCGTCTGTACACACACACATCCATATTCCATACATCAGACACACACACATCCATACATCAAACACACATACATCCATGTCAAACACATACACATCCATACGTCAAACACACACACATCCATACGTCAAACACACATACATCCATACATCAAACACACAGTATCCATACGTTAAATATACACACATCATGCGTCATTAGTGCAGAAGAGTGGTTGGAATCGTCAAGTCTTTTCGTTAGCATGTTCCGTTACGATGAATCCAATTTGCTGTACAGTCGACCGTTTGTAAAGAAGTTGCATTAAAAAAAAGAGAAGGGAATTATTTGACAGTTTATACTTACTACTTTCCCATAAGGATTTTTTGCATCGGGCGTTGTAGGTTCAGCCGGTTTAGAAACCGTTTCCGTTATTTGCACGGAAGCGGTTTTTGTGACGATAGTCGTTCCGAAACTTTTTCTAAATTGCACTTTATTGACAGTGTTTTGTAAAACACTATGTTGAAATCCAGAGTCTTGATCTTTAGACTCATCTACAGAAAGATTGTCTTGATCACCGTGCTTTTCCTTGTACTAAAATGAGTTAACATTTATAAATTAGAAACATGTTACAAGATAAAAATAAATTTTTTATTACCTCGCGAAGAAATTTTTCTCTTTCATATCTTTGTCGACGCCATTCTTCTTCATTTTCTTCATCTTCTTCATAATTTGCCCCGTCTTCGTCATTTTTAGGCCCTGTTTCATCACCATCTTCATCATCTGGAAAACGTCAACAAATAATTAGAAATCTACATAAAAACGCGATGGCTAAATTATAAGTTACAGTAATTAGTTGAGAATAGCCGAGAGTGTAGCAATGTTGTTGTTTACATGTCGTTGCTATGGTTCCTCTATTACAAGTCCCCAGTTCCCGGGTTCTAGCCCGAGAGCTGGTAAAAGTGTCAATTGGATTTTCAATTTATTATTAAAAAAAAAAAATAATAATGAATTGAAAATATGAATTGGTGCTAGGCCCAAATAACCTTAGCTGTTGGTGGTCTTTAAAACACAATTTAATTTTTTACAGTAAAGTTAGAGTTTCTCTAGTAAGAGTTAAGATAAAGGGGTGTCGAATTCTGATTGGTTCGTTCGATCCGTCAAGTTTTTTAAAGTACGCGCGTATTTTCAAGGTATTTTTATCACTACACTCCCTTCCATTGTTTTAGCTAAATATGGCGTCTTTGTTCTAACTCTTACTAGAGCAACTCTAAGTAAAGTGATATGTGAGAGATCTGTTGGCTGTTGCTGAGTTGCTCTTGATTATTTCCTTCCAAAACCTACCCGGACGAAGCCGGACCAGAAAGCTAAGAAATATGATCAAAGGATTATATCATTTCAATTTGTAATTTCAGGGCCGCGCCGCCCCTGTGTACAAAGTGTGCGGCGCACACAGGCGCCAAGACAATAGGGGCGCCGCTATCGAAATTATTTTTGTTACACTTACACAACAACATATTTCTTTGTAGTGGAGTATCGATAAGTAAGTAGGTATAATAGACGCAACAAATGCCTCGTAAACAACAAAACATAATATTGCGCTTATTGTACAAGTCTCCCAAGATAATATTCACGTTTGTGGTTTAATTTTACGCTTTGCGTTTTAGTTTACAATAATTATGAGCTCAGCGTTAAAATCAAAAGAGCCGCCATGAGTTTGTTTGAATGAGTTTATGAACGCAATCCGACCGATGCGATGCCTGCGACGCAAGCGGGGTGGGATCACGGGGATTCCCCGACAACCCGACTTTATATAAAACTAGAGAACATTTATTTCGGTCAAAATTAACAAATAATAAATAAAAATAAGTTGAAACATTAAGATTCGTGAAAAAAAGAGGCGCTTCATAGGTTTCGCACACAGGCGCTGTGGGGGGTCGGCGCGGCCCTGTGTAATTTGTATTGATAATAGACAACTTAAGCAATTTTACTTACTCAGATTATTCCAGCGAAATTGTCTTTGTCGTTTCGCGCCATCTGAATGTAGTTCTCCGTCTTGAAGTAACAATTCTTGCAACATTCTCACTTCTTTTTTATCATCGTCTAACATTCGTCGTCTAAATAAAATAAAGAAATATTAGAAATTGATTATTTAAAAATTATGCGCCATTACAAGGTTTTCAAATTTCACTCTAAAAACAGATAAAAAGTATAATTTAAATACACTTATTAGCTTCTACCGACAGCGAAAAAGATAACTTTAATAAATAAAACACACAAAACTGGCTATAGCTGTCCAACTCTATTTTTAAGTACTGCGTTTCAATTGCTTGAAAAGGGTCTCTTTATAACAGACCGAAACGTAGTACTTAAAAATAGAGTTGGACAGCTATAGCCAGTTTTGTGTGTTTTATTTATTAAAGTTATAATTTAAATATTTACTTCACCATTCGAAACAACCGAATCGTTTTCTAAGAAGGCACAGAACTTTTCAATGGCCAAGGTTAATAATTATTGGAATATGTACTAAATTTTCAAAAGCCCAAAAAGGGTCTGTTGTACACCCTTTTTGAGTGTCATCTAATATATTACAAAAAAAATAATAATAATTTGAAAATATGAACACTAATTACTAGACCTAGCTAAGCCTAGTAGACACAAAAAAAAAACATACAGATGTATTTTTTCCAAATTTTGTTGAACTTTTCTTTCATCAATATTTTCATTGTCGCCATCTTCCCATTCTAACTGATCCAAGTCTCGTTCATCTTCATCGGCGCTTCCCCATTCCGATTCACTCAATTCTGCTTCGGCTTCGAAAAAGTCGGAAGCTTTCAGTTTGTTTTTTGATACGACCATTTCATTTTCTTCTGAATCATAATCAATTACGACTTCTTCGTCTTCTTCTTCTTCTTCTGAATTAAAACCTTCTTCTTTATCACTTTCAATATTATCTGCATTTGTATTTTCATCTTCAGATTCTTCATCTGTAAACAAAGTATTTATTTAAATGAATGCATAATAACTGCCAACAGTATATGAAACACCTGTTGTAAGAACAATGACGTAATACAATGCTGTCATCAGGAAAAATTCATTAATTCAAACCTATGTCACCGTAGGGATTTTAACTCTAAACTTTCCACTATAAATAGGTTTGAATTAATGAATTTTTCCTGATTACAGCATTGTGTTACGTCATTGTTCTTACTCAAGTGTTTCATATACTGTTTGAAACAGTCATTATGCATTCATTTAGTTATGTATTTGTTCACGACGTCCGTGTTAAAATTTGTATTTAAAGTATGTATTTATATTGAACTTATTTTGTCACAACTGAAAAAAGGGTGTGTGTGCTTAAGACCGCGCGGTAGAAGTGAAACTTCTTGACTAGTTTGCCTTCCCAACCATAGATGGCAGTGTCAATCAAATGCGTTGTGTAGTCCATAAATACTGCGTCAGTTGATGATTGTGCTCTGTCTTTCTCAATCTATCTATATTTCTATCATGTTACTTTTTCGTTTTATCGTCTCATGAACTTGGAAGTTTCACTTCAAAAATAATTTTAAAAGTACCTGAAAAATTGAGTCTTTTCTTTCTGATGGGTAATCTTGGTTTTTTAATTGCAACTTTTTTATTTTCTTCATCTTCAGACGACACGATTTCAAATTCTTCGAATGTATTCAACGATTTTGTGGGTTCCGTTTCATCATTTTTAAAACTTGAATTCGAATCACCAGACCAAGTTAATTTGAAATCTTGCGAACTTTCATCCACCTTAAAAACAAAATATAATTTTATTTTTAATTTTAATGGATTGAATTACCTAGCTATGTTAAAAATGAGAGAAACAAACAACTTAGAAGCATTACTTTTCTTTTTTTTGGGTAAAAAGATAGAAATAGGGCCTAACATATTATTTGTCATCAGCGAAATTTTTGAAGTTATGGGCTTGAGAATAGCCGAGCGTGTAGCAATGCTGTTGTTTACATGGCGTTCCTATGGTTCCTCTATAAGTCCCCAGTTTCCGGGTTCTAGCCCGAGAGCTGGTAAAAATGTCAATTGGATTTTCAATTTATTATTTAAAAAATAATAATAATGAATTGGTGCTAGGTCCAAATAACCTTAGTTGTTGGTGGTCTTTAAAACACAATTTTTTTTAAGTTGTACCTCTTTAGCGAGGGTAGTGAATCGGAAAAACAAAACATAAACCGACATATTAAATAAAACACTGAGAGGGAGAAAGAGTTTCCATGGCAACGTATGTCAAAACTTCAACGGAACGTGTTCTAATAAAAAAATGTATGAAGTATAACTTCGACGATGTGCTTATGTGAGTGAGGCACACTGTCAATTTCTTTTAATGGTCACCTAACAAAATTAATTGTCGATCACTGATTTAGAACAATATTACCTGTGCAGATGGATTCTCTAAATTCGATATAAGACTCGGTTCTCTGGTCAGTCTTAACTGTTTGGTAAACGAATCGTCTGCATTCTCATCTTTAGCAGTTGCAGTAAACCACTGCGAGTCAAGAAACGGATTCTCTTTTTGAGACTGCGATTCTTTATTTGTTATTCCTTCTACTGTGTTAGTGAAGTTTCCGGAACACAAATCCTCCAAAGCAACTATATTTTCCTAAAACACAAACGAGCGACAGATTTTAGTTTCATCTCGAATTTCAGAAAAACAAACGAAAAAAATGGCATTCTATTGTTAGGCAATCATTTATTATACCACTGATCTTTAGCGTTGGGCGAATACGAGATGTTTTTACAATCGAAACAATCGCAATCGTTCATAATAACAATCGAGTCCACAATCGACTCGGAGTTTGATTTTACAATCGAAATGTTCGATTGCTCAAGTCGATTATTTGCCAGCGAATGAGAATACATATAATCGAGATTCAAGGTTATATGCTGGTCGAATGAAGTCTGACGTTTACGCTACTCGTTCATCGTTGATTCACTGTTCACACTGTTCAGTCGGTCAGCATTCGATTACTGCACAATCGACCATCTATTGACTCGACCACAGTTGTTGAGTGATGAACGATTATATATTATGTGGCTCTCGACAGTGTACGTCGTCTGTACGATTCAGTACTATGCAACTTAGTCTCGGTGAAATATGAAACAACAACAATCGAGTCCAAGTGAAAACCATCGAGATGTTTGAACAATCGAGACAATCGACTAAAATATCTCGTAATCGCCCATCACTACTGATCTTTATATACTAACTGGATCGACGATTCTGTGAGACATGGCGTCTTACAATAACATCAATCCAGCCATTGTGGAGAATTGAAAGCTCATTCAGCGCCTCTAAATGGTGTAAAAGGTACTAAATACCATAGTAATGCGCTTGCGTTGTAACCTCCACTCATTACTAACAAAAGGGGCCAGGGCATTATTATGATATTTAGTACCTTTTACACTATTTTAAAGAGCTGGATGAGCTTTTAATTCAGAACATCTTCGCCACATTCAGCCCATAAAGACCGCCAATTAAATTTTATAGTTTATTAGACATATAATGCTTAGTACAGTGCTGCTATCTAGTTAGTTCCATGAGATTGTGCAATACAATTTTAAATTTTATACCTGTGTATTAACAATTTCAGGCTCTGTAAATAATTTCTTTTGGACAATTCCAATATCTTTTTCACCGCGTAACGGAGAAGGCTGTGAATCCAGCAACAAAGTAGGTTCCGGTGGATAATCTTGAAGAAACTAAAAATAAAGAATAAATTAAATTTCTGAAAAAAAAAGGGTGTGGGTCTCGGGACCCCCGACAGATGTGAAACATCAAAGAAAACGTTATTGAACTCGGTGGTATTCTCTATGTAGTAGTATATATTTTTTCAAAAGCAGCAACTAACTGTTATGCTGACGTAATCCTATATACTGCACTGTAACACACGCGGTTGTCTTCCCGTGCCCGAGCGCGCGGAAGCCGAGAGAGAGTGTCGCAGTGGTGGGGAGAACAGCAGCGAAGGAGCGGACCATAAATTTCGTTGCATATTTCCCCTCACGCGGCTGTTCACAGACCGACATAAGATGTTTCACATCAAAAACAATTACTACACGATTTACTTACCTTATTTGCAGAAGGCATACTTTGCAATGCCGTGAGATGCAAAACTGGTGAAACAAAACTAAAATCCGATGCTGAATTGTTAATTTTTTTCGAATACGGAGTACGCTCTAAATTTTTTTTTGGCTGATGGGCAGGAATTTCTTTATCTACGTCACTGGCTAAAATAATAAATTTTAACGTATTATTTTAAAAATAAAAATAATTATCTTTATTGTAAAAAATATTTATATTACATAAATCTAATTTCTCGGATTTCTTTCGAGTTGAATCATTCAGAGTTTGGAACGATTCAGATTCATCTTCTGAAGAATCGTCCGCAAAACCAACTTTAATTCGTTTCAGTGTTTTAGATTTGTTTTTTGTTTTCCTTGTGTCATTTGTTTCTGTGTCATTTTCAATATCTTCTTCTTGTTCTTCACATCCGTCGCTCACTTCATCATCGGCATCTGTTTCAACACCATTATCGTCCATTTCATCATTATCATCATTATCATCTACTTCAGCCTATGAAAAATTTATAAATATTTTTGACGTAAATAACGTTTAATTGGAAGAAAACGACTCAAAAGTGGCTTAAGGATCCAATTAAAAAGCAAATACTGTTTTATTGCATTTATTCGCTAACGTTTCGAAAAATATTTTTTCATCATTAGCGAATAAATGCAATAAAACAGTATTTGCTTCTTAATTGGATCCTTAAGCCACTTTTGAGTCGTTTTCTTCCAATTTCATCAGGATCACCACATATTCTGTTTTTTAATCAAAAACAGATTCTTATCATCTATAACGTTTAATGTCTCATACTGGGGTGTCATTTTAAAAATATTGGATGTAACGAAAATAGTTTGAAGTGGTTGACATGTGAAACAAAACAGCATGTATAACTATGTTAAGGTTTCAGATACAGTAAGCCATGGTAGCCATACGGAAAAATACGGGTCTATCGATAGCCTTGATTGTCATATTCAATAATGGAAATATATTTATTGGATAACAATTTAAAATATAAAAAAATAAAATGACAATTTTTAACTTCCCGCTAGGAAAACTGAAAATTTTCAAAAATAGGGAAGTTATTGATTTCACCCCGATTTTCGAAAATCGAGTTTTCATCAGATCTCGACATTTTGTGATCCTAGGAAGTTATTCTGACTATTTTTACGATGATGTCAGTATGTCTGTATGTATGTATGTAAACCTCTCATAACTTTTGAACGGCTTGACCGATCGAAGCGCGATTTGCGGCATTCGAAAGGGTTCCACTTAACTTAGATTTCCTGAAAATTTGAACCGATTCGGCCCAATGGATTTTGAGAAATTCCAAAAAAACCGAAAAAAAAGTTGTTAAAACGATGTTTTTTTCAAAATAACTTCTAGAATATTGTACCGATTGATTTCATAATCTAATCAGCTCTTCTCCTCAGAAAACTGCGTCGAATGCCGCAAAGCGGATCAAAATCGGTTAATCCGTTCGAGAGATATCGTAGTCAACAGATTTCGAAAAAAGTGTTTTTTCAAAATAACTTCGAGATTTCTCAACCAATCGATTTTGTACCTCTTACAATATTTTTAGAGCTTAAAAAACTGCGTCGAATGCCGTTTTAAAGATCAAAATCGAACAACGCGTTCAAAAGTTATAACTTTTCAAAAATTAAAATAGTGTTGCTATCATTCGAGCTCAACTCAAAAATCTACTTTTGGGTGTATTAAAGTGCTTCGAACTCAAAGCGCTTGAAAATAGCGGGAAGTTCCAGGGATGGCCTGCAGGGTCAACCGATTTACAGATTTTTTTATTTATTATATTTTACCAACATTTGATTTTAAAGATAAAAAACTCGGGTCGCAGTGCCAAAACCCTGCCGACAATATAGTGTATTTGCTAATACTGGCATTGTGGCTTTATTATATGAACTTAAGTTTGTTTTTGGACAAAATAAAAAATTTAACCCCTTAATACATCCCTTAAAAAATATTTTTTTTCTTAATTTCAATATTTTTATCAATGCAACCTCGGTACCAAATTAAATACACCCTTCAGTAAGTAAAGCACTATGCGCAAACTAGTGTTTTCATAAAATTTGTAAGTCCGGTCCTGTCGGGCCGATTTTATTAAAATTTTGGCAGCACATTTTAATTGTAACTAAAAGGTTAAATTTCAATTTTGAAACGATTCTGAGAATTTTTTCGGCATTTTCGGGCCCAAAAACATTTTTCAACCCCTAAAAACTACCCTTAAAATGGTCCGATTGGGCCCATTTTAAATAGGCTTCGTGCGGTGATGGATTTCAACGTGCCTACCAAATTTCGTCAAAATCAATTAACTCTTTCGAAAGTTATTGCCCGCACACATATATATATATATAAATATATATATAAATATATATATATATACATATATAAATAGACATTTCCAAAAATGGTGCCAAAATGTTCAGGAGGCTATGAAACGTCGAGAAATTTTGGTCCGACCCCTAGGTCCCGCCATCCGACCGACGCCAATAGTGTATGTGCCATATGGCAAATACACTAATAAAAGTGGATGTATTTCTTTCCGTAACAACGAATATAATTATTTGTGTATTCACCACTTATCTGTCTGTACCCGCGATACAGACATATCCGTTTTTTTAACTACAAAATCAACATCCTATAAAAAGAAATCACTAACCTCGTCATCGAAAAATGCAGATGTCGTTTTTGGTTTCTTTTCTTCAAATTCTTCTACTTCTTCATCGTCTTCCTCATCTTCTTCTTCTTCCTCATCTACTTCCTCTATTTCATCATCATCTAAAATAGCTTCTTCCTCGTTTTTGTTTGCTTGTTCGTCTATAAAAAATGAAATTAAAAAAAATGCGTTACACACAGAATAATCAATCTATGGCATGAGCGCTAGCACTACATCTGAAAACAATACACTAATTAAATTCTCTTCTGTCTGCGTTATTTTGATTTTCAAGTCCTTTTTAATTTTCGAGCGATCATAGGAGAGAAGAAAGTTTCGTCATGACGAAAAAGATCTAATCCTTTATCTATACAATTGGTACGCCTGAATACAAGTATACACACTTGCATACAAATACAACAATACACTTACAATAGCTTCCATAACTTTCCTTCATTTTGAAAATAGAAACAGACAACAGTTGTCTAAAATCCTTGCTAGTAACAACATCGTTCAATTGTTCAAATAATGTTCAGAAATCATAATTTCACTATAAAATGTAAGTATTTTGAATCTAATTCATTCATTTATCTTTATTTACAAATACTGTATTATAACTTGTTCATTTTAATGTATATATGTATAACATTTCAGAATATTACTGATGATGCCTAAAAAGGCGAAACGATTAATATAAATATAACTCGTTCAAATAAATAAATTGGCTGCAAAAAATTTTCCAGAAAAACCCTATCTAATTTGATATTTCGGCGGTTTTCAACGCTTGGTGGTCTACCGAAAAAAGCGAGTTTCATATGTGTCTGTATTCCTGTTTTACACACTGTTCAACGGATCGAAACTAAATTTTAAATTGAAGAATTTCAGGGGAAATTTCCCCCTACTTTTCCAAATAAGTTACGTTAATTAATATAGATTATCTATAAGCTCGACCACTAAGGTCATTAGTTACAACATTAAATTAGCTACAACATTAAAATACAAAAACTCAAACTTACCTTCAAAAGCTGTGTCTTCATAATTTTCTTTTTTAAATGCCTCTACTTCTTCATCTTCTTTTGTCCATTCTTCTAAACGTTTCTGAAGTATTTGCTGTTTAAGTGTTTTTTTAAGCTTTGTTAATTTTTCTCCAGGTTTTTCTACAAGTTTTCTCGCATCTTCATCATTGTTAGGTGATTCCAAAGACAGCAAAATTTTATCTTCATGAAGACACCCGTTTTCTGTAGTTATTATCCTTAAAAAAAACAAAACAAATAAATTAATAGTTTTATAAAATAGTTAGACATATCTGTTATTTTGGTTTATTACTGGCACTTTTGATATTTTGTATGATACTTAATAGCGTTTTTAGTTGGTTACACTTTGTTACACCAGGCCGCACTAGTGTAAACTTCCACCAAGAACCGTCTTTGACTGGTCAGTGTAGAGCGCAATGCTACAGTGTATCGTGTTCGGCTGGGCAGCGGTAGGATGCTAGTGTGACCTCCAGTGCTACACTTTTACCACCGTCGCAGAGAAGTCATGTAAATGCAACACGACAGCGGTAATGACAAAGTAATGGCTTACACGAAGAGCGTGTAAACTACTCAGCACTGACACGGTGCTAGTGCTACACTCATGCAAAACTACGCGCCACTATTGTCGAAAAGTGCATACCAGCTGAAAACGTTATTAGATGGGAAAACGTGTTTCCAGAATTCTTGTTAATCTGGACCGATTTCAATTAAATTTGGTACACTAAAAAAAAAATTATGACTTACCCCAGTTCAACTTTCTTTTTCGCGTTGCGATCTTTAGTCGAATGCATTATAAAACGATTCATCAATTTACTAACTCTGGAACGTCTTTCCGTATCCTCCTCTAAGACGATAATACGATCTGATTCTCCCGTTAATTTTGGAGTAATATTAGCAAACGCAGGTATTTTGCCCTGCTTACCATCAGTTAATGAAATTTCTGTTTCTTCATTATCACTGTCCAAAATTTCATCAAAACATTTGCCATTATCCCATTTCTTATTGGTTACATCGTTGAATTCCGAATCTTCATTTTTACTGCTGTTCGATTGATCTTCGTCAATTTTTTCGTCTACAAAAATATTTTTATTCGCCAAATCAGTTGTAGATTCTGAATTCAGATTAAAATTGGTATTGCCTTCTAGCGATTGTTTTGTGTCATTTTCGTTTTCATTTGTTTTGACAATATTCAATTGTTTAGAAGATGTAGCAATTGTTTCATTGTTTTGTAACTGTTCTTCACTACAGAATAAACTGTCACTAAATCTATTTTCACCTGCGGAATTGTTTTTGTCATTGAAATATTCTCCATTTAATTTATTTTCATTGGCTAAATTCTTGGAAACGTTTTCATCTGTATTTGTTTCGTTGTTTTCTTCAGAAATATTCGTATCGATTTCAGAATTGTTTACTTCTGTGGCATTCTGAATATTATTTTGTTCAGTAAGAGAGCTATCGCACTTAGAAAAATCATCGAATAAATTTCTCGTTGCGTTTTCTAATACATCGTTTTTATGTACAAATTCCATCTGATTTACCACAGGAAAATTAATATTAGATACATCAATTTTATCGCCGGTTCTCAGCATTTCATCAGATATAATTTCAATCGGTGAAGGTTTGTCATTATTTTCTGCTGTTTCCGTATTTCCTTTTTCAATATTAGTTTTTAAATCCGATGTTGGCGTACTGAGTTGCTGTGTTGGCGTTTCAGTTGGCTCTTCCGGTAATGGAGAATCATTTTTAGTATCTAAATTATCAGATTCTGGCTCCGATTCGCTTTCAGACTTATAAAATTCTTCCATTTCTTTCTCTCTTTCTTTGAGTTTTTGCCTGTAAATACATTGAATTTGTTTTAACCTGTTTTTTTTTATGATTTCAAATAAAACTTTTAACTTACGAAATAGTTGTCAGTCGTTCCTTCGCCATTTTTATAGCAAGTGAAGCGGGTAACCGATGTAATTCGGAAGGAAGAGGTGCAGCGATACAAGTTCGTTTTTGCAAAAACTCTTTCAGCGTTCTTGGTTTCGGTTTATGGTAAGGCAAACTCACAGAAGACTCTCGGAGCATACGTTGACTCTCCGATGCTATTTCATGACGTTGAAGTTTTGCTTCCTTTCCGGTCATCTAAAATAAAAACAATTTACAACATTGCTGATCCCAAATAAATTCTAAAACAAACAAAATTTACAAAATATTTGATTTATTAAATGTACAACGTTTCGTCTATAGATTTAGACTTTTTCAAGTACATACATAACAAGCCGTGAGGTGGGTCGTTTATTAGGACTAAAGTGCGACCCTTGAGGTCCACACGACGAACTTCCCAGTTTGATAAATATTTAATAATAATAATTAAATTAGATATTACACTGAAAAGTAACCATTTTAATTAAAACATCAATAATTAAAAAAAAAAAAAAAAAAAAAAAACGGCTGAACCGATTTTTATAAAATTTATATCGGATCAAAATGACGTTAACACGCCTCGATTGACACCCTTACGAAGTCGATATAATTTTTTATTCGCGAGATATTGTGTAAAATCTACTTTTTTGGAGGTTATTTGGTTAAGAAAAAAGAACGGCTGAACCGATTTTAAAAAAATTCCTTTCAGATCATATTTACGTTAATACGCGTCGATTGGCACCCCAACGTAGTCGATATCATTTTTCGTTCTCGAGATTTCGTCTTAGAAAGAAATGGACACATACATACGTACGTACGTACGTACACACACACACACACACACACACACAGACATCTTTCTAAAAGTAGTGTAAAAATAGTGTAGTGACCTTGAAACATAAAAATTTTTTTTCCTTTTTGATTTCGATTTTCGGACCCATTACAATAACTTCCAATGGGAAGTTAAAAATAACAATATTTATGAAAATTAATAATGGGGTCTATTACGGAGCGTTCTCGCTATCCTGATATCGCTAAAATTTTTTTTTTTATTATAATCACGATGGACAAGATTTCTAATATAAACAAAATTTACCTTTTTAATTGACTTCTTCACATTATTTTTTTTATTTGTAAAAGATGTTTCTTCTGAGAAGTCAACTGGCGTAGTTGGTCTGACTTCATCTTCAGAGCTGTCTTCATCGATCAAATCCTTAAAGTTTGATTTCTACAAAATGACCACAAAATTATAACATGACAATTGTTAAAATACAGTTAACGTAAATATAAAAAAAATATTATCTTACAAAATGTTTCATAGGTTGATCCTCTCGTTCACTTGGTGTTTCCGATATCTGATCATTTCTAGTTGATTTAACCGTATCAAAATTAACATCTCTACTTAATTCATCTTCATTTGATGAAGAATCGCTACTTTTTTTGGCAGTGTTTTGTTTGTTATCCAAATCGATACTTTCATTATCAGAATCACTATCGACGGGACAAATTCGTCTTTTGTTAGAAATTTGACTTTTGCCAGGTTCATCATTGATTTTTATGTTTTCTAATGGTTTTTTTCCTGTTACACTAATTTCTTCTTCGGAATCACTTTTCAATGAATTAGACACATTGCTATCAGTTTTTTTATTTTTTTTGGCAGTGTTTTGTTTATTATCCAAATCTATACTCTCATTATCTGAATCACTATCGACGGGACAAATTATACGTCTTTTGCTAGAAACTTGACTTTTGCCAGGGATTTTTATGTTTTCTAATGATTCTTTTCTTGTTGCATTAATATCTTCTTCCGAATCACTTTTCAACGACACATCGTTAACAGTTTTTTTATTGGTGAATTCTTGTGAACCGATTGGTAATTTTCTATTCGATTGAGGTCCTTCGGATTCTGAATCACTGCTTAATACATAACGGTGTCTTTTATTTTGATTTATTTTATTTTCAGCGTCTTCTTCAGACTCAGAATTGTTATCTTTTGTATGTTTTAAGGATTCACTAAAAGGACTACATTCATTCTCCGGCATATTATTAAAAACAGGAATATCTTCTGATTCGTCAGATATACTTTCTTGATCGATACTTCCAACTAATTCATTATTTGTATCTGAGCTAACAGTAGTTATTGAAATACTTGCCGATGCTGTTAAAATGACTTGATCGACTGTATTCTTCGTTAAAGTACCCATTTTTTATTAAAAATATCTTAAAATATTTAGGTATTCTAACCAAAAATGTTTAAGAACAAAATGTAAAATTAAAGGTAAAATAATAGTTTAATTACCATTCTAACTTAGTTATTAAAAAAAATACTCAAATTTAAACAGGTTTAAATAAATTCACTAACCGTGGCATATTTCATCTTCTTTTAAAGACACAAAACACTTCTTTCTGACAGGGATAAGAGGGATTTAACAATTTTCCCGCTATTTTGGTAAAGTGGTAAATAAAGTTTGGTACAGCGCTAAGTGTCGAAATTCTGAACTATAAATTATTTAGGTGTGTCAAACTTATTCGAGCTGAGGGCCATTCCTCGGTAACGAATGCCGTACGCAACAATGGTGTAAAGAAAGCATTCTGTTTTATTCATGCAAATCAAACAATCCAATTTTTGAAACAATTTGGGGGCCACAATTCCCAGACCGAGAAATACAAAAATTAAAATACTCTTGCGTAGTGCGGCTTAGGTATTCTTTTACTAGTTTTTAAAATTCAGTTCTGCTGTAAAAAGTTCTACCCCCTACAGCACACTATATTCCAGAAATATTGCTACAATGTTTTAATCTTGCTTTCCATTGCTAATATTGCTGGAATATTATTTGATTATTTCAATTTCAATATTTCCAAAAAATATTGTATGATATTCCATATATATTGAAAAATTTAAGGAAATTATTTTTTTACGAAATGGTAAACTGAAACTTTAAATTTTTGATTGATGAAATAAAATTGAACTGCATTTCAGAAATCGGTCCTGAGAGTCAATAAACATTAGGTATATACTTATTATTATATATATAATAAATATTTTTGATCTGGAAAGATTGGTTATATAATAGGAATATTAATTGAAACACATTAGTTATAATTATGAATATTTATTAATATTTTTTTAAATTATTTGCATTCGTGCCTTAAAGGCATGACATAAAATGTATTTTGAGATTTTGCAGGAATCATTAACATTTTAGACGAGATTTGTTCTCTGTTAAATAACTTGGGTACCCAATGGGTACAGTAAATACCAAATCTATGTGTGTGTAAATTTGGTTTTTACTAAACTCAAGTTATTTAGTAGGGTTCACATAGATTTGGTTTTGAGTATAAAATATTTAGTAGTAATTAATATTACAGAAATATTTCACATATATATGTGCAATATATAATATCATTATTGCATTACATTGCAGCAATATTGTATGCAATGTAAAAACGCGGACATAGGAGTATTGCAGGAATCTTGTGGGAATATTTCATGAAATATTCCAGCATTGCAAAATATGATTCCTGCAACATTTCTGGAATATAGTGTGCTGTAGGGGACAAGAAATAGACAAGTTTTCCAGAAGTGTAATCAATAAACATAATATATTTTCATTCACTAAAAAAATCTTTTTTCTGTTATAAAAATCATTTAAGTACACATTTTCTCTTACTTTAAAATGTAATAAATAATACATTCAGTTTTATTTAAGAGAAATTGTTTAAATGTATTGGTTTAGAAACATCACGACAGAAAAAACTATATTATAATATAAGTATGTATATATTTAATCAGCGCATCTTTTTTGGACCGAAAATAAGATCAGCGTCCGGTGCACCTTTCGGATGTTGATATTTGCGTCTTTCTCTGTTTAAACTGGCGGTTTGTGGTCTTTGCTGAGCTGCCATCATTTCTTGATAATCTTCCTCTTCTAAACGTTCAGTTATATTCAACGTTAACCTATAAAAAAATTATATTTATTATTGAAAGGTTTATGATACTACAGTTATAACTCGCCAATGACAGTTAGCTTTTTTGTCTTTTAAACGTGTTAATATCTGGATGACCCAGCTTTGCTCGGATGAGTTCAAAAAAAATAGTACTTAAAGTTCCCATTTCATCAAAATCGTTAGTCGTTTTTAAGAAACAAAGTTAAATACCTATAAGTAGATAATATTATTATACGTCAGTATACGTCATACTACATAACGTATGTACCTACATATTTTATATAGGTGTAATATAAAAGTAATATACCTATTTATTTAAATATTAGTTAAAAAAATAACAACAATAAAATCTAAACATAATTATGTAAGTATAATTATGTTTAGATTTTATTGTTGTTATTTTTTTACTTTTCAAATAATTACTGATTATTTTAATAAGTTAAAGATTGACTGTGAGAGTAATTTGACATAAATAATGAAAATAGTTTGTTTTTTCCAAAGCCTACTCACTATACGACACTGTTTTATAACGTTAAAAAACTGTTTTTTAAAATGATAAAATCGATAAGAAAACGAATTTTTCCAGGGATGAGACCTAGCTAGATCGATTTTTTGCCCCCCGAAACCCCTTTTCGGTAAATTTGATCAAAATCGTTAGAGCCGTTTTCGAGAAAATATATATATAGGTACATATACAGGGTGTATCACAGAATTGAGAACATAGAAAATAAATGAGTGCAACAGGGAAGACATAAACAAAATGGGTAGCGTGACAAAGATAGAATACACATGGCTAACTCAACTAAATTAATTATCATGATTTTAAGCATGAAAAAGGGCACAGCAATCACTGATCCTAACTAATTTGCACAATGGAGTTTTCCCTATGTTCGATTTTCCGTGGTACACCCTGTATACAAGGTTTGCTCGTTTAATAATATAGGGATAGGGATATTGGATTTACCTTTTTACTCTTTCCTTTTCTTCACGCAAAGCCAGTTCTTGATTTTTCAAATTCTGAGCTAATTCACTGGTAACAGGCGCTTCGAAACTCTTATATTGCTGTTTATTTCCTTTTCTCAGCATAAGAACAAAAGCTGTTGTTCCTTTATCTTTTTCGGTAGTGTCTACTTGCAATTGTTCGTAAGTTTTTTTTAAACCAGATTTTATATGCATCGGCACTGAAATGTCAACTTGAGGTGGCTTGATACTTTCTCTCATTCTATCTTGAATATTATCCGACACCATTTTATCCAAAGCAGATAAAAATTCTTCATCTTCCGGACAATCAACTTTTTTAGGCGCAGCAGGCAATACTTTATCTGCTTCGTCTACAATTTCAGCTAAATCATTTTCGTCGACTTTATCCGAATCAAAATCTGATTCAGGATAACCTGATTCATCTTCTGTTGTTGTAGTTATGTCATCGTGGTGTTCTGTTGCATCCGAAATATCATATTCTTCCTGTTCTTGAATCGTTCCCAAGTCGCCTTCCCGATCTTCTGTACTATCGTCATATAATTTTAACTGAGGTGCGAAATTCTTTCTTAATTCTTCGACGGCTTTTTGCGCTTGTTTGTAATCTTCATAAAAATGTATCTTTGGGCGTAAATTTCTCAAACAATCTTTATACATATATTCAATTTCAACCGGAAACAAATTTTCTGGTGTCCATATTGGGTCACATCGTTTAAATAAATAGTAATTTTGGAAAAAGATCAAAAAGTAATCTAATTTCTTTTTACTACTGCCGCCATTAAAATACTGTCCACAGGTTTCGAGTAAAACGCAAGTCAAACGTATTCTGAATAAATGATCGGGAGGATCCAAAGGCGATGCCACATTGTAGTCTAGTATCACTCCGAAAGAAATCAACGAATATAAAACTTTAAAAATATCCCCCGATTCAATCATTCTATAATTGTATAACTCACCGATATACTTAACCATTGCGACACGTCTTTGATTGAATTTCGGTTGATTCACTTCCATGCCGAGACGAATGTCTTCGAGAACACCGTCGATGACATGGGTCCCGACGCTTTCTTGATACTGAACAAGTCCCGCGAGGAGGCTGGCCAAACATCGTATATTGAAATATTTAACGTTGTGAGCGCACGTCAAACATTTGATTGTATAACATGCGACCTGTTCGTTTTCCCAATCGAGTTTTCGCATTAACCTTAATATTTTATCCGTATTTGATTTCATTAAATCTTGATATAACAACTTTCTAATGTACTGATGTAATGGCGGTCGAACTTTTTGTGATACATATATGTTTTCCGGAGGACTTACAAAATAATAAGCGTTTTCAATTTGAGTAACGTATCGTGAATCTAAAGCCATGACACTTTTCTTGCGCATCATTTGTTCGAGGTACACTTTAGTGCGCTGATGTGACTCGGAATGACAAAATAAGTATCTTCCACACACTTCTAATAAATTGCATGCCATTTCGATATGATGATGACTAAAATCGTGCAATAAAACTTTCAAACAGTAGAGAGCTTCAATTTTTGAATACAAACTGAATTTAACTAGTTCCCCGATATATCTGACAACTTTTATTTTACTTTCTATGTTTATCTGATCTTTCTTACGAACGTGATATTTGAAGTCCTGTTTCAGCATAGTACACAGTTCTGAACCGATTTCCGGTATGACCGGATAAAGGGTCGCAGCAAAACGAGCATAAAACGGTAACAGATCTAATCGAGTTCTGTTTACTCCGAATAATGTGCGAATCAATTTTCTACGGTTATGTTTCATATTCAAATTCATCAAAAACTCAACAGCCGAACTATCGATCATTTCACGATTAACACTGTTAGGTAAACTGTTCAAAAATGCATCCAAAACAATTTTATTACTGACGTTTACAGTAACAGGATCGGCTTCCTCTGTTTCTTCTTCAGGATTTTTCATATCGTCTTCATCGATATCGATAATATCGGAATCTAACTGTTCTTCAGTTATAGTTTCTGCAGCGACCGCCGGTTGTTTAATGCTATAATTTGGCAAGAATACATGTAAATCTGGTAAATCTGTATAAAAGCGTTTAGTTTCATCATCGTCCCAAATATCTGTTGGACAATTGGTTTCGTCAGTTTCGTTGATACTTAAAGCGATATTATTTTCTTCAGACTTCTGATTATTATCTTCAGGTAAATCTGGTAAACTCTCATCTAATATTTCTGAAAAGTTTTGAGTGGCTGTAAGTAACTTATCAAACGCATTTTGCAAATTCTCTAATTTCTCACGTCGTTCTTGACTCAACTCTCCTTTAGTTTGCAAAATCTTACGATTTCTATTTTCGAATTCTTGAATTTCTTTATGATCGCTACGTAAATGTTTACACAGTGATTGATAATAATCACGCAATAAACTACGAACGTTTGCTTGTTTTTCAGGTGTCAATAAATCACTTCTAGGAATAGTCAGATCGAATTCTTCGCTCAATTCCCTTATATTGCGTGGAACTAAGCCAGCATAATCCTCACCGCAATGGCGACAGAAACTTAAAATGATTGAAATGTTGTGATGTTCTTCTTTATCCATATTTATTAAAAACGTTAACGCATTTCCCAACAAAGGTAGTCCCATTTTATTTGAAAAAATACCTGAAAAATACACAAATAGTTTAATTATTTGAACGACTGCCAGCTACATAGTACTTAGCCAGACTATGTTAATTTACTGTGTACTGTCGAAGTAGTAAAGTCTTTGAACGGTATTACCAGGCGTCATTGTAGGAGGGGCTCGACAACGAAGGCATTAGCATTCAATTGTCATTTTTACGGAATATTTAGAAAGGATATTTGATGACAAAACACAATCACACCACAAGTAAATATTTCTCTGTAAGAACGATTTCTTCCTAAGTGAGAGTGATATTAGTTCCATATCATTGTTCATAGAGAGATACGACGACTGTAATCAGCGCTGTATATAGGGGTTGGCAGGGATGATCCACGCTAGGAGTGCCCGAAGCAAAAGGGCCTCGGGTGACAATAAAATCTATATTATTGCAAAATGCAAATTTCAAACAGCACTTAAAAATTTTAAAGCCGTTTGTCATAATTACGGTTTTATCTTTTTAACTTCCCATTGGAAGTTATTGTAATGGGTCCGAAAATCGAAATCAAAATGTATAACAAATTTTTATGTTTCAAGGTCACTACACTATTTTTAGAAAGATGTCTGTGTGTGTGTGTACGTATGTGTCCATTTCTTTCTAAGACGAAATCTCGAGAATGAAAAATGATATCGACTACGTTAGGGTGCCAATCGACGCGTATTAACGTAAATATGATCTGAAAGAAATTTTTTCAAAATCGGTTCAGCCGTTTTTTTTTCTTAACCAAATAGACTCCAAAAAAGTAGATTTTACACAATATCTCGCGAATAAAAAATTATATCGACTTCGTAAAGGTGTCAATCGAGGCATGTTAACGCCATTTTGATCCGACATAAATTTTATAAAAATCGGACCAGCCGTTTTTTTTTTTTAATTATTGTTAAAAATAAATAATAATTATGTTTTAATGATTAAAATGATTACTTTTCTGTGTAATATCTAATTTAATTATTATTATTAAATATTTATCAAACTGGGAAGTTCGTCGTGTGGACATCAAGGGTCGTACTTTAGTCCTAATAAACGACCCACCTCATGGCTTGTTTTAAATAGTTCTAGTCTTAGCTCAGCTTGGTGTGAATTTTAAGATACGAGAGGGTGCCAAGTCCTTCTTTTGCCAGGGGCGTCAGGAACCCTAGATATGGCACTGACAGTAATTAACTAAAAATACAAATTATACTTTTCGCAGTTCTCTGGAAACTGACATGCACCCTAAATATAAAATAATAAAAATAGCAATTACCCGAACTGACAAGTTCAGCATAAAATCTTAAGTCGACACGTAATTTACTCGGATTCACAACTTTATCGCCAGGTTTGAATGTCAGTATTTTAGACCAGTTTTCGTAGAAATGTTGTGAGAAATCAGGATACATCTGATGAAGTACACTGCACAATTTGATAGCACTGCTGATATCTGTCATTTTCAATTTCGCTTCGACAAGAGCAGCTGCAACTTCTGAAATGTATTTTGTCAAATTCAAACCATTCAAGTCTTTTAATAAAGCATCTAATTGGGTCGCTGAGAATATTTTTAACTTCTTAACGAATGTTGTATTTTTTTTCAAACTGGAATCGAGTTTACTGAAATGGCTATCGGGTAAGTATTTATTCTGTGCATTCAAATTTTGTATACGAAGTTCTGATTTCAATGATAGCTTCTGACGTATTTCATCGATGTGAGCAAATAGCATGTGTTTTTTTGATGCCTCAGAAGTAATTGGCACTTCAGTATTCGCGGTTTGATCTTGATCCTCCATTTCTAGAAATTAAAGTATTCGTGGATTAAAATTAAAAAATCTCTTCTAAAATAACTATCAAATATTATAAAACGTTCAAAATAATTTTGTATGTAGTACTTACTTTTTATTATATACAATAAGGTTAAGAGACAACTAATACACCAAATTGCTGAGTCTGCATAAAAAAAATAATATTTTTTCAACCTGCACTTAGATAAATTTAATGAAGTGATTATTTAAATAAAATAGATAAACAAATTATTTTTTTGACATTTCACCAAACCAACTTTTGGGAAATCAATGATATAAAGTATAAACATTTAGATTGGGTTCACATGGTTCACACTTCAGGTGGGCCACTCCATAGATTACATCCTGATTACATCTATGGGTATATCAGCGTATCAACAGCAACCAAAGTGAGTGTGAGCGTCAGTCGTCGCACCCGTGGTGGGTGTAGTAGCTAGAGGGTATCGAAGTCGCTAAAAAATTGGATTTTAAAATTATTTCATACCGCACCAAATTTGGTAGGGTGATTCTTTAAATAATAAACAATAAGAAAATAACCGTCAGCTGCGTAGATAGTGGGGGAAAGGACGTCAGTTTCGCCCTAGAACATACGTGTCGGTAGATAATTTGGACGCCATTATAGATAGACGTCACGATGTGTTCATTTTGAAACATAGATGTCGCTCATTATCAAACTGACGTCCTTTCCCCCACTATCTACGCAGCTGACGGTTATTTTCTTATTGTTTATTATATAAAGAATCACCATACCAAATTTGGTGCGGTATGAAATAATTTTAAAATCCAATTTTTCTAGCGACTTTGACACCCTCTAGCTACCACCCCCACCGCTACTGGCGCAGCTGACGGTCGGATATCTCATCATGGAGATGAGAACTAACATTGGTATAATTATCAGCCGGTATGAAATAATTTACTCATTTACAACGCTGCTCCCGTACTAAAAACTGTGTTTAGTTTTGTCGCTACAACTTTTCATGTGGTGGGAGATTTAAAATTGCACCACGTGACTTAATTTGACGCTCTAAAGCGCCTTAAATAAAGGATAATATTGTTGGAAATACTTTATTTTTTTTATTTAAGACAATAATAAAATCACTTTTACTTAAAATATACATAAATATATTATAATATATAAAATCTTTTACTCGTTCGTTTACACTTGAAAAACATAAATTCTTGACATAATAATTAAGAATCAATGCTGATAATTAATCATGTTACGGCTTTTCAAAACCAACGTACAGTTTTCAATATTTGACGCCATACGATTTAAAACTTCAGCTAATGAAACAAAAGAACTGTTTATGTCACGTAATATTTGCAATGGTTCCTCGTTATTTGTCGTTTCTGGTTGGACTTCTGAATTCAAATCTGATTCGATGCTCGAATTGAACGTGTCATTTTCTATATTATTTTGTTGTCCTTCATATGTCAACGAACAATGTTTTTTATTCAAAGGCTCATACTGTCCTTCTGAAACTATATTCGTTGTCGGATCTGATATCTGCGCGTTATTTGTTTGAGAAGAATTTTCTGGTAAATTATAATTATAGATAAAAGCAAAATTCGGCCGATTTGAGTTGATTATTGATTTTCCCGTAGATGAATCGCATCTAATTTGTTGAACGGACGGATGCAACGACTACAATCATATTTTTACATTAAAATTCATATTGTAAATTAAAAAAATTAATAACATTATTACACGCTTATTGCGCATCTATGACAGGCGACGAAAGCGCTGTATCATGGAAAAAATTAGCAATACTGAGTTATTTCGTATTAATGGATACAATCAATTGTAATATTATTTGGGACATGCGTAAGATTGTAAATGATTATTAATAATTTGTAACGTTGAGCAATAATTACTTTTCTAATATTTTTTTTACATAATTATTATTGATAAATCTTATAAAGTGGTCACAAGGCAAAGAGGCTTGTTATATTTTTGGTGCAATTTTTTTGTTGTCACCAACTGATAGGTTTATTTGCGCGTATATACAATGGAGATAGACACATGAAAAACGTAATATAGATGGCAACAGGTATATAAGCACCTAAGTTATCATTGGTTTTCATAGAAAAACGCCCGAGAGATCAAGTTTTTTCCCTTCTGATAGCATGCAACCACTTCTTTTTCAGTTCCGGATCCTTTGGAAATAAAAAATCTCTATGATTTGAACATTGGTAAACACATCACATCTGCATAGTCAATGATTCATTATTTTAAATAAACTTATTTTGTAAACACTACTATGAACTGCCCACGGTATCCATCTCCATTTACACATTATTTTTATTTATAGAAAATTCAATTGTTCTTTCATCAGTTCTCAGATTAGAACCTATCAACAGGGGGTTTGCATTAGTCATATGTCAAGTCATGTGGAAAAGCCATATAAACAACGACATGTCTATGACGGCTATTTTCAGGCCCATGATAATCGGTGCGGTACCATTTCAAATATAAATGAATAGGTAATCATTTTTGCAAAAATGTAGGTAGTAAGAAATACATACAGGATTACGAAACCCTATTTCTCTTGTAGAACCGTCTCCATCAACTGAACTCCATCCAACAATATTCATTAATCTTTTTTCTAAATCGGTTAACGAAGAAGCCGTGTTTTGATCAACATCACCCGATGGATAATTCATTTTATCCGATGCTGCTTTCAATCTTGTTTTCTTTATCCAATCTAATAGTGACTGAAAAATATTATGATAATTGTTTTATCAAGCAATAAACAAGTAATATTGAACAATCTTAGAAATTTATAAACAAATACAACGTACGTTTTGCCAAAACTCAACGGATTTTTTATTATACAGTTGCGCATTAAGTGAGGCTGTCAATTTCCCCCATAGTTTTCGATACTTTCGGATTTTGGGATCCGGTACATTATCGAGTCGTTTCTTAACCACCAGCACCAATATTTTATGAGTCTCCATGAAATTCACAATTTCAGTCATATGTGCTAGGCCAAAAATTTCTTCAGGTGGATGATAATAATGCCTAGTTGTTAAAAGCTGATATTCCATAATCTTCTAATTTTTATTCAATTTTAGGTTAGGAAATTCTTAAATGGTTGTTACAAAAAAAAATTAAAAAGCTCATGATCTTCGTTGAATTTAAATGTTTTTCATTTTATAAAGAAAACGTTTAAAAAATACATTGTAGTTAAAACTTAACATTTTTTTGACATTTCGACATCGGCCTTCTGTCAGATCGTGTCAGTGCTTCTCAACTAGTGGAGCGTGGGTCCCGACCTCGTCGCCACATTTTAAGGCGGTGGTCTCCAAAAAGTGTGCACAGCGTCGTGTGATGTCGATGGGACATACGAGTCCCCATCTATTGAAATAATATTAATTAATCCCGCAAATAATGATAGGCGGAGAAATTTAATGTTATTATTATTGACGACATATATTATTGATCTTGTTATATTTTTATTCTTCTTAGGAATAATTTCTTTTATGAAACTATATATCATATTGTAATAGAAGTGTCATGAAATATTATTCTTTCTTTGATTGTAGTACGAAATGTCCTTGTGCAACAAAACTATGCACTATTATATTTTATGATTCATAATATAATATCCATATTATTATTGTTGGGAAATACCAAGGGCAAAGACCATCTAAACATATGGTCTTTGACCAAAGGGTGCATCTGCAAAGTTTTATGTAGTGTGCCTGGACAGTAAACACTTAAAATACACCGCCGCAGAGTTGCACAAGACACAAATAAAATAAACTTAAAAAAAGACGAAATTATTTTATTAGAATATATTTCCTTGGCATTGTAAACTGTACATAGAGTTGGGTATCAAAGTGAATGTATACATGCATTAATAAATAATACTTTACCTAGTTATTTATATTCACATTATTCCCGCGTATTGAGTCCATGCATTAAGCCGGATTGACACGATAAGAGTCAGCTCTGACCGAGTCACATGTGAGTACACTCGTACGAGTCAGCGTCATACGAGTGTACTCCTATAATGGTTTACACGCTCGTAGAGTACTCTTATCAAAGTTCATTCAATTTTGTGTCAACTCACGGAACACACTGATCTGCTCAACATGGAACAGACTGATCTCACGTTCCACAACACTTCTTCTTCTTCATACAGTTCCACAAACTTGACAGTATCACGTTCCGACCACTTTTTCCTTGACGCCGCCATTATTTTTAATTAAAATGATCCGAGTTCAGATCCGAGTGAATGAAAAAATAGAGCAAAATCCGAGTCCACTTGGATTAGATGCCGGCGTTCGAGTACGCTCGGATTACATGTTTACACGATACGAGTAGCGTCCGAGTAGTAATCCGAGTGCACTCGGTTCGAGCCAACTCTTATCGTGTCAACCCGGCTTTAGCGTCGCCTAGTGGTGAAACGGCCCCCCAAAGATGTAACACCAGATAGGAAACCACAGCCTTAATGGTCAGCAGACTTTGGATCAATGATGACAAAATTTATGATTATAATAAACGAAACAACTAATTTGATAATTAATGAAATATTTAATATAAAAATCAATTACAATTTTAATTTTAAAAATTAATGAACAGATTATGCAATGGTTTCTCTCATTGAAAGTATTGATTTTAATGTTTCGGATAAATAGTTCAATTGCATCAGCTGTCTGTTTAACTTATTTTTAATGTTTATATTTTGCTTAAATATGTTATAATTCGTTATTTAAATAACAAAACAATGAATAGAACATGTTTGTTCAAATACGTTTGCAATTTATAATTGTGTTTGGGGAAGAAAATAAACAAACGATTTCTTTTATTTTAAAGAAAATATACAGATTATCGCCTTTACCTTAATATATCGAAAATTTCAACAGATTTTAGAACACGTAGTTCTTAACTTCTTACAGTAATTTTTTAACGGTACATCCAATCGAATAAGGAAATATCCTTTGTGCTGGTTTTGGACCACTGTTGGATAATCTTCAGCCAATTTTAACTATGTACCACAGGTGCAAAGTACATGGGGGCACCCACTGAAATTTTCCCATGGAGGCAGTTAAAAATGAACTATAGATGGCAGCAGTATGAATGTTGTATGTAGGATGAACTTGTGCGTATTACATTTCTTCGATTCTATATAACTTAATCCAGAGTTTGTATTTTTCCACAAACTTTAGGAAGTTTATGCATAGCAATATTGTTGTTTTTTTCATATTTTTTATACCAATTAGGCACTGCACAATAAAAATTTGTTAAACACCCACTCTTTCTACTGATGTCATGTGCAACATCAGCAATCTTTTTGGAATAATTTCAAATTCGAACCCTAGATGCCAGCCACTTTTATTTCGAGAATAATTTCGTTTTTTGAGAAACATTTGAGAGACATGGCCTATGCTGTGAACATTATATAATAAATAAAATACGAAACAGTTGAAGCATGCGTACTTTGCGTAAAGGTGACACAAACCAATTCCAGTTTGATACAAACTTGTTTAAAAAATAGCGAATTTATTATTTCAATAACGTTTAAGAAACAAGTATATTTTATCTTAGTTTTTTTTCAGTGTATTACGTCGGTACGCCATTATGATTATTCAAAACAAAATAGTCTCAATTCAATTGTTTTTTTTTAAGTAACTTCCATTTGAAGTGTTGCATTCCTTTCAGTGATTTGATATAAACAAATTTTCAAAAAACGAATACACGGTATTGAAACTACAAAATTTAAACATAATTCGGTAAACTTGTTTAACAAAAAAATTTAGAAAAGAACAATACTATAAATTAATACTGCTGGCACAACAGCATTTGGAGTCAAAAACGTTTTTTTTTTGTTTTATTGACGTCCATTGTTATGTCTCTCAGATCTATGTCTTTTGGGTTTGGGAATGTTGAATGCACGCGTTCTACGAACCCGTGCGTTAGGATTCAAATTACGACTTATACTTGAAGTATTCGAGCTTGGACCTGCTTCTGGTCTGGAAACAATCGTTGAAGTCGGTCTGGCAACCAATGAATTCGAAGTTATAGTTGCTGGAGCTGAACTTGTAGTCCGTGCGTTGTTAGCAACTTCACCTCTAACCTTAAAATACAAAAACTAATTTATTAGCAAAAGAAATTTCAAGATACATTTTAATATCATTATCAACCGAATTTGCTGGTAATAACAGAGTGTCAATGATTTACATAGCGTTAATA
This sequence comes from Mongoloraphidia duomilia, assembly GCA_039654895.1. Classification (NCBI taxonomy): domain Eukaryota; kingdom Metazoa; phylum Arthropoda; class Insecta; order Raphidioptera; family Raphidiidae; genus Mongoloraphidia; species Mongoloraphidia duomilia. The sequence goes on from CM077523.1 coordinate 8,809,520, forward strand.
TACAGCGTGTCCACGAAAGTTCTTTACAAATGGATTTTTTTTTTATTAATTATTGGAGCAAAAATTTTTTTCTGTGGAAAAGTTCTGCTTCGTCCAAAACCTCTAAAGCACCAAAGAAAATTTTTTTTCGGCCTAAAGTTATACGAGGGAAATCAAAAAGTTTTATTTTACTAAAAATAAAAATTATCTGTGATATTCAAGATTTTCGCTAAATTAATTACATAATCAAATTTAATTCAAATGTATAACATAACTAACTTCTAAGTAGTTATTTATTCAGAATTATAAATCAGAATTCAACGTGTCTTCCATCTCTCTCCATACAAAGAACAGTATAACTTTAGGCCGAAAAAAATTTTCTTTGGTGTTTTAGAGGTTTTGGACGAAGCAGAACTTTTCCACAGAAAAAAATTTTTGCTCCAATAATTAATAAAAAAAAAATTCCATTTGTAAAGAGCTTTCGTGGACACGCTGTATATCACTACACAGAGGTGGAGTTTGTTTATCCACGGTAATCTCAGAAATTACTGAATCGATTTGAAAAATTCTTTCACTATTTAAAAGCCTACTTCTTCCCGAGTGACATAGGTTATATTATGCTACTAAAAGGGGAAAGAGCAGTGAGTGAAAATGTAAAGCGAGCCAGGAACCCGGCACACGATTTCCGAACTAAATTGCTGTACGTTGGCTAAACAGAGAGATACAGTAAAGTGATGTATGAAAATGTATTCGAGCGAATCCACGCTGGAATTCTACTTATTTATATGTCAAATGTAGTGTCAATTATCAAACGATATTTACTATAGATATGTTAATATTATGTGATTATAAAAACAACATTATCATTAACACAATGCTGTACTCCATTATTAACAATAAATTCCATTTGATGTTAATTTTAGATTGATAATGGAGACCCCTCAGGGGGGACATTGGAATGTGATTGCTATCGCAAATTGCATTCCAATGTTCTTTGGGAATTAACGCTCCCACGGACCCGAGCTCGTACCAGTCGGTTTGTGTATGCCGGCTGGCGGATTCTAATACACAAATGGATTATGTGCTGTGTTGAAGACGCTAATGACCCGAGTTGTCGACGCGTCTATAATCTACAATCGTCGTCGATAATGGAGAACGTGGAAAGAAAATGTAGACAAAAAAGTGTATTAAAATTTACAATGAAACGACAAAAGAAACACATGTTGCTTCTCAATCCCCCTGCTATTTGCGAATTATCCCGTTATAGCTATACACTTTGACCATACACTAACGAACTGCTCTACCCAGCCGTGAGCGTATAACCAACATATCAATACATCGGTCCTGATTAGGTGCGCAGCCGCGTACATGCGCAGCTACTTTTTTTTCAATCACCATATGGCTTCAGGGGGGTTCCCCATGTACCAAACACGAAACTCTTTTTAAGGAATAAGAAAGGCTGGGACTAAGGATACCACCAACTACTTATTTGGACATTTTAATTTATAAATATTGTAGTGGTACTGTGGTCGTCAATAATTCATGGCTACTTTTGAATCTACCTGCTTAAAGCATCCTTAACATTTCACGTATTGACTAAGTTACAATATACAAAATCGTAAAATAATCGCGATATTAAATTAAAAAAAAAAAAAAACGACTAAACCGATTTAAATATTGAAATATTTTATACATAGGAATAGCTTTTTCGATTAGTGAAAACCGTATTCAAATATGATCAACGGTTGTTGATGTTCCTAATCGTGGACATACATACAGGCCAAACTAAGAACCTCCATTTTATATTTTTGAAGTCGGTTAATGAATTAGAACATTGGAGTCCCCACCTCTAATATTTATTGTCAATAAAAAAGAGAATAATATAAAAATCACCATTTGAATAAGTTACAATTCTATATAAGCACTTACCTCTGTTGTTGAGGGTCTATAATCTACAATATTTATCTATAATTATGTAATTATTATATTGAGTTATACCGGTAGCTCGCGATTGACGGTTTGGCAACTGTTGATCTATCGAACCGATTTGTACTGATACGTTGGTCATGTATGTTTCAATGAAATTAGATACCACTTGGGTGTATGGTCAAAGGTATAAACAATATGAATGAAATATTTTAAGAACATAATATAGAAGAGGCTTTGGCATCAGAAACTGAATAAACGGGTTACTTAAATAAATTACAAGGACAATGAGTTTCGGCAACTGGACAAAGACGAGTCAGGCCATCACCCATTGTTGAAAAAAAGACAATGGGAGTCAGTGTTACGAATCTTCGCGGAGGGGTGTTGGCGCATAGGTGTTTTTCTGGCGGGTGAAAAGGGGGTGGTTCCCCAAAAAACGTTCGCACGGGGAGAATATGTATGAACGTGTGTCCATTCATGAGAATTTTACTACAAGTTTTACAATGTAATTAGTTAACACTACATACACGCATGATGACTCGTTCATGCGACATTTTAATACGCTGCATGAGAAGATGCTGTTGTTCCAGTCGCTCAATACAGCTTCGGCAAACTGTCTTCGGGAGAGGATCCTGCACAGTTACCTAGAGAAAAAAAACATTTTTTTATATTGTCAACTTTATCTGAGTTTGTACGTTAAATATGTACCGTCACTGGCAAATACTCGTGGATTCTTTCCGCTAGTTTCAATTTTCTTCCAACATCGCTATAAATATGTATAACAACTTTGTTCATTTCTGAACACAATCGGCAAATAAAACCAGTTTTTATTGCTTTTTCTAAACTTCCCATGGCGAACAATTTGTAGAAACAACTTTCTTGATACAAAATAACTGTCACTAAAATGCACCATACGTTTTAATAACAAAATTATAAATATCAAAGAATTTATAAAATGTCAAGTCAAATGGCCGATGAAAATTGTCACAACTTTACAAGGAGGATTGTGAAATGTGAATTTGTGAAAATGTAAGTAACCTCCTTAAAAAAACGTAACTCCAGTTACTACCAACATAGCAGCGTTGACGTTATGTCAAAAATACTGGGAAAGTGCGTTTGAAATTTTGTGTACAGTGAAAGCGTGTGTTTTAAATGAATTTTAGTGTTTTATTGCAAGACATTAAAGTATTTTTTACCATATACATTTTTCCGAGTAATGGATCGTATAGTATTAGGCAATAAGTCATGTAGTCGTGAAAGCAATAACCTAACACAAAATAATCGGCGTCCATTCGTTGACAAAACAAACCGTATTATGGAAGAATCTAAATTAGAAGTAAAAACTCGTTTTGGACGTATTGCAACCAGATTTTCTCCTAAACCTAATAAATTAAGAAGTAAGAACACTTCATTTACTAACACTGACAGTTCAGAAAATGAAAAATTAATTGAAACAAAAAAACGCAAATTACAAGTAAGTGGGCAGAAAATACCAGAAAAGGTAAATGTACGAAAACAGGGTAATGTAAAAGCTATTGGAAAGGAGAATACAGATTTTAAAAATGCGACAAACACTTCACACAGTTCAGAAAATGAAGATTTTTTTGAATCAAAAAAACTTAAATTACAAAAAGAAACTATTGGATTAGGGAGACAGAAAATATCAGAAAAGAAAAATGTACAAGAACAGGGTAACTTCAATGTAAAAGCTATTGGAAAGGAGAATACAGATTCGAAAAATGCTACAGTTAGTAAACCAGTCACAAATGCTGTAACGGAAGAATTGAAACAAAACAAATTAGGTATATTCAAGAGGTCACCAGTAAAAGGATTAAGTGAAGATGAAGTAAGGCGTATATTGGAAATTGACGATCAACCGGTATCACCGCGCAAGAGGCAGCTGGACAATTGCTCATCACATACAAATGTACTTAAATCAAAAACTGAAAACCTTAAAGAAACTCAAACTTCTAAATCGGAAGAAAAAAGATCTGAAAATAAACATTTTTTACGAAATCGTAAAATTCCAAACTATGCCCTTTTGGAATCTAGTTATCTGAACAATCCGGAATTGGATCCAAAATTTAAGAATTGTTATGTTGCAGTCGAACAAATAACAAAAAGTTTACTCACTAGTAAATGTTCGAATGCAGATAATATTTGGCAAAAAGTTCATGTTCCCATTTGGAGAAAACATGTACCAATTATTCCAGATATTGATATGAAAGATCAGTTAAGACCATCACAAAAACTCACTCTCTATGAGTTCGATTGTGATTCCCCAGAAGAAACAGGCACAGCACCAAAACGAAAAAAAAAAGTAAAACAGAAAATGAAGCAAATTAAACGTAAGAGGACAGTGAAGAAAGTACAGGGTTTTAAATATGTAATTGGAAGCAATGATCGATTAGGTAATACTGGAAAAAGATGGCAACCAATTCAAGTTCCAACAAGTTCTGTTGATAATCAACCGAGCAATAATGCAAAAAATTTCACAAGACCAATTCCAATTGCAACGACTTCTACCGATGATCAATTAGGTAATAATGTAGTAAAGACAAGGCGACCTATTCAAATTTCAAGTTCTGTCAATAATCGATCAGGCGATAATGCAAGAAAATTAAGACAACTGGTTCAAAATACAAGTTCTACTGATGATCGATTAGATAACAGTGCAGTAAAGATGAAGCAACCTGTTCAGATTTCAAGTTCTACCGATTATCGATCAGGCGACAGTGCAGCAAACTGTTTCGCAAAACCTGTATCTGTATCAAATTCGTATATTCCTTTAAATGAACCATTCGAGATGGAAAGTCGCTCATATTCACCAGAAATGGATTATGACGATAGAGCTTCGAGTCGGTGTAGCAGTGTAACTTCATTTTTAAATCACGTCGATGGATTGGGAAAGAAGCCGTTACAGACTGGTTCCCCTTGGCGATCTTCTCTACCTCTGAGACCGTCTCTTGGTTTCGAAGTGAAATCATCAAATTTGTTACCGTCTTATAACCAGGATGTTTCTAAAAGTTTGTTTACAAGCAGTTCAGAAAGTTTTGGCACAGCGGCAATCGATACAAGCACTTCAGTATGTTCTAATACAGTGACCATCGATGAACCGAATTCACAATCTGTTGCGCAAAATATAGATTTATACAATCAACAATCTACACCGAAAAAACGTTTGCAGCAACCGTCTCTTCTTAAGCATGTAACGTTAAGTCGAAGAAGTATTAAAAAAGATAATCTTTCGAAGGTTTCGGAGAATAGATTGAGTAGTCATAAGTCACCTCGTACTCCGTTTAGAAATATAACACAGAATATGTGCTCGACACCGAATTCTGTTGGGGTAGTAAACAGCGATCATAATTTACGTAATAATTTTTCGATAAATCGGAATGAAAATACTTCACGTGTCCGAAACGCAAATACTTTAAATTTTCAAAATAAACAAAATATTCCTAGTGATAATATTTCAGAAAAAGAGAATGTAACTTATTCTGACGATAGTGACTTTTTTGTTGAGAAAAATAATAGTAATTTATACAAAAATACAGAAAATGTCCAAAATAAACAGAATATCCAGAGTGATAATATTTCAGAAAAAGAGTATGTGAATGATTCTGACGAAAGTGACTTTTTTGTTGAGGAAGATAACGGTAATTTAAACAAAAATACAGAAAATTGTAAACCGACACGAATTTCGTACAGTGACATAAGGAAATTAAAAGAAGGCGTAGAAAACAATGAAGACGATTTTGAAAATGAATATATCGCATCAGAAAATGTAACTCTGCCTTCTCCAGTCCCTGACACAGTTGAGACGAATGACGATAGAAATGTCGGTCTTTTTGAGGACATCGGATTGAAAGTAAAGAAAGTGGTAAATAATTTTTTTTTTTTTTATTATTATTGTAGATTATAGACGCGTCGACAACTCAGGTCATTAGCGTCTTCAAACACAAATAATAATCCATTTGCAAACACAAATAATAATCCATTTGTGTATTAGAATCTGCCAGCCAGCATACACAAATCGATTGGTACGAGCTCGGGCTTCTGGGAACGCCAATTCCCAAAGAACAGTGGAATGCAATTGCGAGAACAACTTCATTCCAATGTTCCCCCTGGGGGATAAATAATTCTTCCATTTATTTGATCGCATAATAGTATATTGTGCAACTAGTATGCTAAATACATCTTTAGGCGTTAGGCAAGATGTTTTCAGCACGTGCCTTGGCAAGTGCGCATTTGCGAGCCGCATACGAGTGCTGAAAACACCGCGCCTGACGCATAAAGATTTAGCACACGCGTTGCATACTATACTTCATTCAACACATGCATGGTTTTACAGCTTTATTAACACCGTTGATTCACCGACAGCAGTACATCTCATACTAAAAAAATTGGCCTTGATACATTTATTTACTTCGTTACCATAGTAATCATATTTCATTATAGCATTGAAGAGGTAGTACATAATGATTCATTATAGATGCGTTCCACTTGGCGACTGCAATGCCTACAACGACCAAACGGAATAAGCGCGGTCGTAAGGCGTGGGCGCAATAGTCGCCAAGTGGAACGCACCTTATGTAATGGGGTTTTCAATTGTCTCATTATAGCATCGAAAAGCGTTTTATAATGGGTCATGCCATCACCAGTTAATAAACGGCCATTTAAGATCTGCTCTACAGGCACGAAAAACCACTAAAAACGTGCATGTGTTGAATAAAAACTTATTTGTAATCCAAATAGATTATTCGAATTATTCTTTAATTTACTTTTTTGAAATTTTTAGAATCGAACCTACAACGCCACACGTTTGGAATCGAATCGAACCCACAAGGCTGTACGTTTTGACACTAGTGTTTCATCTGATGAAGATTGTAGTGAGGAGAAAAAACCCAAGAAAAAGAGGAAAAAGAACACCCGCAGTAGAAAAGAGGTGAGTTTTTTTTTTAGTAGTTGCGTTAGGCAAGAGTATTATAAAGAAAAAGAATTGTGTCGTAACTCGTATGTCTTTTCAAATTTTATCAAAATCGGACTGAAAACTACTTGACAGATAGTGCATTACTTACGGAAACGTGTAATTTAGGGTAAGTTCGGTTTTGCGCTCAGATCGATCTGGGTGCTCTAATGCGTTCGAATTTAACATTTATATGCTCTGAAAGATCTCTATCCTGCGTTCGGTTTTAAGATCTGGAGGAGATCGAGCACGCTCTATGAGCTCTGAGGAAAGCGAGCAAGCAAGCAGATTTAACCATTTTCAGAGCATTTATTTTAAAAATGAGCGGAAACACGAGTTGTGAGAAAGGATAAATTTCGAAGTTTATTTGTACAAGATAATTTTTTAATAAGTAATAATACGCCTATAATATTTATTCAAAGAATAGTATTAACCAGTAAGTCTATATTGCATAGAATGATTAAATAAAATATTAAATTGTTATATCTATGGGTCGAAAAAAATCAACAGCTGGTAGTACTATTAATTCTAAATTAAAATTAAATTAAATTAAAACGAAAAAAATTATAAATCATGGCGTATTATTATAACAATGTTGTATTAAATCAAAAATGAGGAACAATAAAGAATGTGCATCGGCTTTAGTAATAAGAATTTGATTTTATGGCGCCGTTTTATTCTGACGTTTGGAAAAATTGCTAGATTACATTCGGAATTGTTTAGATGGCTTGAATTGCTCACTTGTCACGTGACCAAAAATCGGCTCGATCAATCGAGTGCAAAACCGAACTTAGCCTTGATGGCTTACCAAATATTAAAATTAAGAAAAATGTTATCATTTTACGTATTAAGGGGTTAAATTTGTCAAAAAATAAATTTATAAGCACATAATAACGCATGTATTAATACGCTATTTTATGGGATCTGAGTTTTTATATAATTTTTTTTTTTTTAAGATAATGGAAGCCGCCAAATGGACTCGAGAGTTTAATTCCATGTGCAAAGAAGTTGATGAATTTGAACTTGTGATAGAATGATATTTCTAAGTTGCCTTATGCAGTGTGTCATTTGATTGGAATATGGAAATCTATTTATTTTCGCAATTAACATCAAAATGGCTGACATCTGGGGTTTAAATTTGGAATTATTCCAATGTTGGACGACTAAAAAGATGGCTGCTGTAGTACATGACAGCAGTAGAAAAAGTGGTGTTTACAATTATTGTTCTGATAAAAAATATTTAAAAAAAACAATATTTTCATGCATGAACTTATAAAAATATGAATTGTGGATCAGGTTATGTAGAATCTAAGAAATGTCATGCTACATAGATGCTGCCATCTATAGTTAATTTTAATTGGGAATGAGTTAATTTTTGATTTTAATTTCAAAGCATAACTTTTGTCAATTATTTCTTTAATTTATTTGATTTGAATGTAAAAATATGGTTATATGAGTTGTCTATGCTTTAATTTTTTCTTTCTAATTTCAAAGCATGTAAACCTTTGTAAATTATTCTTTTTAAGTTTAGTAACCTTTCACTTAGCGCTTCATGCATGAAGGCGTGGCAACCACATCTTACTGTAGATATTTACTTTTATTTTCTGCCACCAGATGTGCAGTAAATAATGTAACCGGAGATACGGATGTCATGTCGGATTCGGAGTTTTTTAATGTATTATACCGGAATCTCATTTAAAATGGTATATGTACTATTTTTTGTACTCGTTAAGTTCTAACTGTTTAATAGTAATTTTTAACTTTTTACACTTTTTTCAAAAAAAAAAAAAAGTAATCATATGTGATTGTTTATAAGTAGTATAGACGGTATAGTCATGCGTGGAAGGGAAGTATGCACAGCGAGCGGGATTCACCACAAGCAGCGCTCGACGAAATCGCCGTTTACGTTTGGATATGGAATAAAAAGTATCGGATTATCCGTAGTTTCAAAATCAGAACTCCGTAACATCCCTGATTTTAACCCTGTTGTAAGTTATTATTTTTGTGTGATCTGCCACTAATAATTGAGGAGCTGGGTGGAAAAACATCTTAAGTCCAAAAACATCATTTCGAGATAAATGGCATCAAAGTTTTAAAATAATATAAATGTTGTTTATGAATGTTGCACATTTTTCAAACTTTTAAGATGGATTGTTATTACATTTGAAACTACAAATTTAATTATATTATAATAGTATTTAATCGAAAATGTCACTAAATTTATAAATATTTCAGCTCAAAGTTAAGACGTTTTTTAATAAAACGAGTATTTTGACTTAAGTGATATTAATTTTCGTATAGATTGTAACAAAATCACTTGAAAAGTGAACATGAAAACAAGAAAAAATCAAAAAATTTGAGATTTATTATAAAAAAAAGAAAACAGTACAAATTTCACTGCTAAAGTTTTCACTTAATATCGTACTCGACGCCATTTTAAAACTGTGCTGTCATAGCTAGCAACGTGACCAAACGTTTGATGGAAAAACAGCTTTGAACATGAGTATACATATAAGACATTTAATGCCATCTAGCGGCAACATAGAAAATTAAAAATTTGCCAACATATAAAACAAACATCAATGATTCTAAATATATAGTTTCCGCAAAAACGACTTCAGTCGACTTAAGACGTTTTTCCACCCAGCTCCTCAATTACTGTATATAATTTTAATAAAACGTAAATTGCATGTTTTACGATATTTATACTGCGTTTCCTATAAGAATGCAATCATTGCGACTAAACCAGGTCATTGGACAGTGCGTTTCATGCTCTCATTACTCTCTAAATATTTGTAAGTGTTGGGTTTGAGAATGGCCGAGAGTGTAGCAATGCTGTTGTTTATATGGCATTGCTATGGTTCCTCTATTACAAGTTCCCAGGTTCTAGCCCGAGAGCTGGTAAAAGTGTCAATTGGATTTTCAATTTATTATTAAAAAAATGATGAATTGGTGCTAGGCCCAAATAACCTTAGCTGTTGGTGGTCTTTAAAACACATTTTTTTTTTTAATTTGTAAGTGTTAATATATTTTCAATTTGTTATTTTAACAGCAAATGTGAGCTTGAAAATAGTCGAGCGTGTAGCAATGCTATTGTTTACACGGCTGCTCTATTACAAGTCTATTTTATTTATTGTAAATTATAGACGCGTCGACAACTTAGGTCATTAGCGTCTTGATTACCTACATTAAATAACTCATTTAAAACTATGTGACATCACAAAACATCTATAAGCGGAGATGGGATTCACACCCACGACAGCCTGATCCAGAAGCCACGACGCTAACCACTAGACCACACTGTCCTCATTACAAGTCTAGTTCCCAGGTTCTAATCCAAGAACTGGTGAAAGTGTAAATTAAACGTTCAATGATGGCTACCATTTTTTTTTCGTCAGATGGCGCTAGTGGCTAGTAAGGTGTGTCAAACGTTTAAAGTGGTTTAGAGATTAACAGTTTGTAGTTTGTGTTTAGTGATTCTTCATTTATCCATTATTAAGAAATAAATAATTAAATAAATACAAAACTGCGAATTAGCTATTAACTGATTTAATGCAGATACTTTTGCTAGTGGCGTCATCAGATGGCGGAAAATATAAACAGTACTGACATTTGGATGACATCAAAATGACATATCCATACATATAAAAATCTGGGATGTTGTATAAAGTACCACTTTAGACCAGGGGGGAAGTCAGTGGAGGGTGCATGCCTGTCTTATGGACATGTCCATGCTATGCATGTGCTCACGTTCTGTTGGCCGCGTCTTTGCGCATTCTCAATTGCGCTAGATGCAGTCGTCCGCGTCTCTGCGCATGCTCAATTGCTCGTACAGCGCTTTCGCAACTGAAGCGACCAATAGAATGTGGGCACACTTGCTTCCTCACTGCTCCCCCTTAACAGCAACCACCCCACTCGCTAGTACTACGTCCCTAGATTTCTATGTCTATATGTGTATACCTCACTTGTCAGTGGCGCTATCAGGTGTAGAAAAAAGCCTTGATGCTCGATCCAAAATAACCGTGGCTGCCGGTGGCCAAAAAAAATTTGCATGGCAATAAAGACGAAATATAACTAAACTTAGCCAATGTTTCTTCAGGATGATTTTATGGGAAATGCAGTATATTATAAAGATTTAAGATGATTTAATATGTTTGACATTAGAATAAACCAGTTCTACTTTTTTTAGAATTTTATAATTTTTTTAACAGATGCACTATATTATTGCTTTTGATTAGTTTACCTAAATAAATTTTTTTTTGCTTTTATCTAATAAAATATGTAATATGTGAAAAATTTTTATTTTTATGTATTAACGTACTATTAAGTCCAAATTTTGCAATAAAATTTACTGAATCTACCAATTGTTTTATTTTGTTAAACAAACCATGTCCTTTTTAGGGTTCCGTAGCCAAATGACAAAAACGGTACCCTTATAATTTCGTCCTGTCCGTATGTCACAGCCATTTTACTCTGAGACTATTAGCACTTTATAGATGAAATTTGGAAGGTAGCTGTTTTCTATGAACCGCTATACAGTGGTGTAGTGAAATTACGAAAAAAAATTAGGGGGGGCACTCCATACATGTAACTGAGGGATGAAAAAAAAATTCCAGTACACAAGTGTGTGGGGTATCGCTACATAGGTCTTGAAAAATGATATAAAAGTTTCAAAATAACTTATTGAAGTCAATAGTTGGTGAGATGTGCGCTTCTAAAGTCGTAAAAAATGTGCCCCCCGCCCCTTTAACTTTTCAACTATGGGGTGAAAAATTCTGAAAAAATTTAACGTGGTAGAACTTATTTCCAACGGATAATTGGTTTGAATTAGATATGTTGTGTAGTTTTTGAGATATGGGATATTTTCGGTTACACGCTATTTTTTTGAGTTTAGCGACTTTGTTTTTCACGTCTAAAACAATAAATTATTATGAAATTTATTGTTAACTTTGAATTTTAGCCGTGAACGTTCTTCCAGACTAACAGAACCCTTCACCATGCGTGGTCCAACACGCAGTTGGTCGCTTTTTTTCACTTTTTTGAAAAATACCTCCCACTTTTTTTACAAATTTGGCATTTCAGAATCTCTAATGGTTGAAATACATAAGTCTACATTCTTAATAATTTTTTTCACTTTTTTTGGAAAATAGATTTTTTGGAATTTAAAATGCTTATAGAAAATGAAGAGGATAGAACCTTTGGTGTGAAGACATTGAATATTAAAAAACCTCCTTCAAAAAGAGGAAAATAATGAAATTTTGAGGTCTGTGCCAATTTAATAAAATATGAAGTCGGTTAATAATCACTATATTATACTTTTTAACCGACTTCATATTTTATTAAATTTCATTATTTTCCCCGTTTTGAAGGTTTTTTTTTTGTTAAAAAGTTTTTTACTTTTTAGGGGCTTTACAATACGTAGTTTAGTTGCTTGCCAATAGATTCACTTACTTAACTGACTTCTTTCGCTGTGTGATGTGTCAAAAAGTGACATTTACCTTAAGGAATCACACGCCGTTACTCACTTTTATTAAAAATCAGCCGAACTACTGAAGCGATTTATGTAAAATTTATACGGGACCAACTTCGAGGTATACCCTATCCAATAAAAAAAGAATTTTTCAAATCGGTTTATAAATGACGGAGTTCTGATGTAACAAACATTGAGAACCACCTCGTTTTTTTGAAGTCGGTTAAAAAATAGCCACGCACGTTACGCTAACCATGATCATTAAGAGACGATTAAAAAGTTTTAATAGTCTCTTGATGCGAAACGTGCGTCAACAAAAAAGTGTTAGTTGTTTGGTATTTTGTGATTATTTTTGATGAAAGGTTTATGTAGAAAGGAATACATCAAATAGTAATTTATTATTAAAAATATTTTATTCTTAAGTAATCTTAAATTATATTGCAACAGCCACAAAGAAACCCAATGGCCTTATAATTAAAATATACAAAAACTTAACTCAAACATTATTACTTCATAAGCAATAATTTATAATGAAAAATAATAATAACAATGAATTTACATGTAAAAAACACGTAACATTTTATTTAATAAATAGTAATTTGTTAATCATGATGGTCATATGAAAATTGAACGAAAGTTATATTTACAAAGTTAATAACAAAATGAAAATCTGGATAGATATAATATAAAATCACAGTACAAACTTTAGCATTGTGTCATTGTATGAAAAATACGAACTTGATGACTTTTTTATGAAATAAAAAATGATTTACATGATTATTGTTGTTAATCATAATTCATAAGACTTCGCCAAACATTTACGTAAAAGTAATCAACTGAAAAAACGAAGAAATATACACATAACCTCAAAAAGTGTGACAGACAAGCTTAGCCTTCTGCGCAAGCGTAATAAGAAACAATTGCGTTTTCAGTGGAAACTAGATCACATTAACGCAAATGTTTATTTAAATTGCAAAGAAAATATAACAATGACTTCAGAAAATTAAATACTGTTGAAAAAAGAAAAAAAAAACAAAGTAACCTGAAAAATCGATGTGGATATTTATCGATAACATTGTTTTCTAGTTTTCTTTGCAATGTTAACAACGATCATCGGAATAGAGATTTTGTCGTATAAAATACAATAATTAAATTAGAAACTAACTTTAACAGATCCATTTTCTCCTCACTAACGATTACATGTCCTCATCGCTCTCTAAGAGGTCTGGTTTGAATTCGATGCCGCGGTGATGTGTTTCGCTCCAATCACGGTGAATCTCTGTGAAACAACTCGAGCAGTATAAGTCTCCGTCACAATCGAGACAACGTTTCGCAGCCGTTCCGAAACAAATAACGCAGAACGACAATTCCGGAGTCGAAGCGTGTAGCGGAGTGCCTCTGTCTTCTGATTTCAAGAATCTCGGGTGTCTTGGATGTTTTGTGGTTGATGGTGTTTTTACGCCTATATCTATTCCGGCAATGGCGCATGCTTTGTCTATTTTCACTTCTTCCATTATCTATAACAAATATTATAAAATTAATTCAATTGTTAAAATAAAAATAAAATCGGGTTGGTTCAGCTCTAATTGTACTGCAGTGTTTTCTATAATTTTTTTAGATACTTTTCTAAACTTATTACTAAATAAACTAACAAAAGCACATTAAAAATTTTAAATTATAATTGAACAGGGCTTCTTTGGCTTTCAAATGACATCTCAAACACCGTTATATTATTATTTTTTACCAAGTTATACCTACGGCGATTTTGCTGTTAAATTTTAATGTTATACAGGACGATTGCAATAAAAACACTGGTGTTTATTTTCTCTTGACAAAACTGGCATAGGAAACGCCAAAAAATTATAAGTTACTTATTACAGATTAAAAAATTCCATTAAGGCGGTGTTATACATGTGGCATTTGTCAAATATCATATGTTTGCTATTTGCCAAACATGTTTGTCGTTTCACAACTACGTTGGCAAAACAGTACATCAAATATCAAACATTTGATATTTGTCACAATGCCACATGTGTAACGCCGCCTTTACATTACGAACTGTTTTAGATAAAATAAATATCTTTTTAAAGTCGGCAAAATTTTAACATTTTCTGATACGTAATCTATTTAGTTTAATAATTCGACTCAGAAGAAAAAACTGAATTTCGTACTTTTTCAATAATTCTTTCGGTTGAACCTTCTTCGTCACTGCTGGTGGTAGGTGTTTCGATTTGAGTCTCTTTAACGTACTGCTCCAATAGGTCATCAACCTTTTGGGCGTCTGTACGGAGGTCTGGTGTTGTTAAAGTCTGCAACAAAACAAAGCAAAATTAATAAACGAAGACACATTACTCTTTATTTATAATACAATTAATTTTATATTTTAGTAGCTAACCGGCCCGGTTTTCCTCGGAGCGTGATAATACCTATATAGCCTTAATCAGTTACTCTGGTTAATTTACTCTAACATAAATCGGGAAAGTCCCCAGTTCTCGTGTTCTAGCCCGTGAGCTGGTAAAAGTATCAATTGGATTTTCAATTTATTATTAAAAAATAATGAATTGAAAATATGAATTGGTACTAGGCCCAAATAACCTTAGCTGTCGGTGGTCTTTAAAAACACACACACCATAAACTCATCGTTCGCGTTGGAGAGATTTTGTGTGACGGACAGACACGAGTATTTCTATTTCATAAGCGCATAACTTTATAAAGTATTTTTATGCAAACCGAAAAATATATTTCCCGTAGTTATCCACTACAGTTACAATAAAAAATTACGGAAGTACAATTAAAGGGAAAATATCAGAAATTTGAGGATTCGGGTTCAAATCCCGACAGTGGCATAGTTTTTTTTTAATACACCCTTTTTCGGTTTGAGCCGAAGCGGTTGCCGAGTCGGCACGAATGTTAGTGTTTTTCAATGATGCAAAACACACACCGTGGTAAAAATTGCCTGCCGACTGAAAGCCGACTCTCAGCCGTCTCGACACATTGTTCTTCACAAGAAACGCCTGACGCTCTTAAAGTTATTGCGCTTACGTATACAGATTGTATCAAATTAAACCTGTGCATAGGGCATTCTGTGTGTAAGACAGAGATTGATACATAAAGCAATAAGTAAGAATGAGATAAATGCTCGCTAATAGGATGTTACGTGGTTACTGTAAATAAATAATATTTATACAACCTAATAGCGTCATCTTTGTTTTTTCGCTCCTTCTATGCTATTTTCAAAGGCAGCTACAAATAATTTTATTATGTCGGCGGTTGAATTACCACCATAAAACCATTTAATTATTTGAATTTTTTCCCGAACAGTATAAATTGCCATTTTATCAATAATTTCAGTAGTGACTATTTTTACTGTAGAAAACAACGATGACAGTTGTTCGGTATTACATATTTATTTACAGTAACCACGTAACATCCTATCAGCGAGCATTTATCTCATTCTTACTTACTGATTTATGTATCAATCTCTGTCTTACACACAGAATGCCCTATGCACAGGTTTAATTTGATATAATCTGTATGTAGGTAAAGGGCATAAGATAACTTTTTGTGCAGAACTTGAAAATAAACAATAAAATATGCTGCCGTTATGGGTAATTGTCGAAACGTGATAAATAAATTTCATAAAATACTTCTTTATATGAATAAATTCATTAATAGTACCGTCAGATTATTTTGGTTAGAACAAGATGTTTTGCTTTTACACTCTAAAATTTTTATCTCAGTTGTACCAATTTTTAAGCCAAGATTTTGTGAACTTGTAATGCTCTTGCCGCTGTCATTGTCCATTTTGAATGTCTAAATTACCTAGCTATAGCAACATTTTTTTGACACAAAAGTTATTGAAAAAAAGTAAAAAAAAAATAGTTTTTTCTTATGAAAAACTGGATTAATTTTGAACACAAAATAATTTCTATAAACTAAATTTTTGAAGCTAAAATTTCACAAATTACAAAAGATTTAACTGGACAATATTGTTGTCTTGGATTCACAAAACATTTTGTTGAAGCATTGCTAAATGTCCGAAATTCCAATAGTAGGCACATTTTCCAAAATTTTCTTTTATTATAACACAACAGAAAACTCATTCCCTAGTTATAAAGCAAATGAAATAAATCCTATGTGTTTTGACGGTTGCGTTTTGAATACATCTGTAAGTCCAAAGTTAATCAGTGGCCATGTTTCTATTACAGAGTTAAATGTTAGGTTATGTTGGGCTGTTTGGCTATAGATCACTAAACCCAATATAAATAGGTTGGGCGTTACATTGTTGAAAAGTAATGCTAGGTGAGACAGAAGAGAGGGGCGGGACTGTGACGTCATCACGATACGCAGTTTTTTTTGTCACCCTTTTAATTACATTTTTATTAATTTATAATAGTTTCACTTTTAAGTTAATTTTTCATAGGTCAATAATTGTTTACTTAGTCCTTAGTTAGCTTTAAAAAATGTTTTATAATATTTATTATTTATAATAATGTAATTTACGTGATAACTGGTAATAGAACAATAACTGACTATGTATGGCGTAGATATCCGATTCAACCAATCACAGACGTGCCACTAATCTTGGCCCATGGACCAACCTATAGTATTCTATACTAATCTTGAACATCAGAGGCCATGTTTCTATTATAGAGTTAAATGTTAGGTTATGGTGGGTTGTTTAAGCTATTATCATCAAACCTGGATGCAGTTTTTCTATCGCAAAATTTTCGTTACTTAACCCTAATTTTACAACAATGGCCAGTTTCTTGAAAAATATTAAAGATAGGGTTAATTTAAATTTTTATTTCACTTGACTAGATATAATTAAATATACAAATTAAATAAATAAACAAAATAAAGTAATAAAAATGTAAAAATATTCAAATAAAATTTCTGATTTCAAGTCCATTGTTGAGACCTTAATTAATGCTTACATATTCATTTATTTTAATGTCAATGTCAACACAACAAGGTTCTACCGTTGTTCTACTGTATTTCAATCAAAAAACAATTGCCGCCGTACAAGTGTATACAAAATTTCTTATCAATTCAACAATAAAAATTCACACATAATTAAGAATGCAAATAATATGCTTGTACATACCATTGTTGAGTAATTTATTTGAAGTAATTAAGTAAGGTAAAAGGAATCGCAAAAATTGCAAAACAATCACAGTTTAAACAAAATGTCTACTACAATATAACGTGTATATAGTTGTCATGTAACTAATGGTATACAGGGTTTGGCTCCGTACTATATATATGGAAGTAAGAAAATACGTTCGTGGAGGGGGACGGAGAGGATCTTGATATCTGGACATCATCACCTCTGCTATAGCAAAAACAAATGTTTGACAACAACAAACAACTGAAACATCATGAACTGTGATATTGCATCTGTATGTAATGTAATATGTGATGTCAGAGGTCACATTCACAATCCTAATAATTTTAATATTATTGTGATATCACATTATTATATTATAATTATTGTAAACTGTCGTTTACATCGAAATATTTCATATTTATTACGGTTGTGCAGAGAAAGCGACGTGTGAAAACCGATTTAGAGTACTTGCCCAAAACCTCTTTCCGTTTTATTCCGAGACAGAATACTATTAAATAAATTATAATTTAAAAAAACTAAAAAACACGCTTTAATGAACTAAAAAGTAAAAAATAATTAATTTTATTGTAACAAAGCGTGGGGTGCTTTGTATCATATTTTCATTCTACCCCACGCTTTTTTACAATAAAATTAATTATTTTTTACTTTTTAGTTCATTAAAGCGTGTTTTTTAGTTTTTTTAAATTATAATTTATTTTTGCTTTTTAGTCCTGGAGATCCTGGTCAGGATAATGGGACAAACTTATGGAATTATTGTATTGTAATCGGTCCTTGATAAGTGTGCAAAGTTTCAGTTCAATCTGAAGTTTTTTGCTTTTTTTTAGTCCTGGAGATCCTGGTCAGGATAATGGGACAAACTTATGGAATTATTGTATTGTCATCGGTCCTTGATAAGTGTGCAAAGTTTCAGTTCAATCTGAAGTTTTTTGCTTTTTTTTAGTCCTGGAGATCCTGGTCAGGATAATGGGACAAACTTATGGAATTATTGTATTGTCATCGGTCCTTGATAAGTGTGCAAAGTTTCAGTTCAATCTGAAGTTTTTTGCTTTTTTTTTAGTCCTGGAGATCCTGGTCAGGATCATGGGACAAACTTATTGAATTATTGTATTGTCGTCGGTCCTTGATAAGTGTGCAAAGTTTAAACTAAATCTGACCGTTCAAAGTTGGTCAAAATCAAGTTCAAAGAAGTCGGTTACAAACTGACAAACACACAAACCCGCAAGCAAGCCCGCAAACATACAGGTGAAGCTAATATAAGCGTGTTAAAAAAAATGGTATGTGCCTCACCCACATAAGCGCACGGTCGAAGTCATACTTCATACATTTGCATTTTAATAATTATTAATTAATTCAACAATGAATTTTTAATCCACAAGGCATCCACTAGGTAGTGAATAGTATTTCTTAACATTTCAGTCAGCATATTATGCCATCATGATTGTTAAACGTCAAACTATTGTTATAAGATATATAAGGAAAAAATCAGAAGCTACTGTCGGGACTTGAACCCGAAATTCCCAGTTTCCGGCTGGTTGAGTTGTCACTTACTCACACAGTGCCCCGAAAGTAAAATCTGTTCCTTCCCATATATACCTATTTCAATATTAAATCACATCTCATGCGAGAGCCGATTTATTTTTAAGTTAATCGAAACGTAAATATTAATAACTCAAATGGCTCGAACAAACCGTTTTAAATAAATAACAATATATGAGTTAGGTAATTGTGTGTGGATTAAAAATTCATTATTGAATTAATTAATAATTATTATATTGTTGTCCACAATTACCTAACTCATATATTGTTATTCATTTGCATTTTTGCCAATTTTTACTTTGGGGCGTCCTAATATTACGTGGGCATTTAGGGGAGGGAGGGGGTCGAGCCGAACCTCACCCAATGATCATGTTGGGGAGAGGGGGGTCTCGGCAAATATCACGTAATTTTTTTCCGCAAGAAACTGTAAAATTGCGAGAAAACTGGGTTAACTTAAGTAAAACACGTTTCTCCACTAAAATATGGCTAAATCCTACACAATAATATTTATCGCGGTTATGCGAACGCCACAAAGTATTCTAGACTACGTTCTTAGAAGTCTTAAATACTAATCTTAAATAAAAATAATTAAGTAAATTATGTTTTTTTAAATAAATCCAACGCAATCAAGCACAGATTAACGTATTTACACTAAAAATACGCATTTTGAAAAATCTCACGTGAGATTAGAGGAGGGGGTCGAGCAACATCTCACATCTCACCAAGGGGAGTCGATATATCGCCAAAATCACCTCACGTAATTAATGGACGCCCCCTTTTCCACTCTCTGCATTTTTAATATTAATAAATAATTAATAATCCATGGATATCATAACATCTATACATAAGTATCCAAAGTCTGATTACAATATTACACTATTTTGAAACGCCAGAAAATTGATTTTTAAAATTATAAAATCTATAAGAAAACGAATATTTCCTGGAATGAAACCTAGCTAGATCGATTTGCCCCCCCCTTCCCAACCTCTTTTCAGTAAATTTCCTTCAAATTGTTAAAGCCGTTTTATCCGTGTCAGAGTTATAATTTTTGAGTCGAGATCATTCCAACCTAAGTTGTTGACGCGTCTATAATCTACATAAATAAAATAAATGAGATCATTCCAATTCACTACCCTTTCCAAAGAAATAACTTCAAAAACGTTTCCACTGTTTTTTCGATACACGTTTAGCTAACCGAGTTAGCATCTTCAGGAGATGATTAGTTTAAACCATTTCTTGATGATTCTAACTTTTTGTATAGTGTCTTTACACCAGAAGTTCCATCCACATTCAAGACATTCGTTGTTATCTACTGCTACACTGTGGTTTACATCGAATTATTTCTGATTCATTGTACTATCGTAGAAAAAGAAATGTATGAAAATCGATTCAGTTACGACCGGTTTAATCTGCTCTGGGTAGATACTAGATCAACTCTGAAGTTACCCTGTCGTTTACATCGAAATATTTCTGATTCAACACAACTGCGTAGAGGAAGTGGCGTGTGAAAGCCGATTTAGATTTAACTGAAGTGTTGATTTATTCTGAGATCAGCTGTGCGATTTGCGAAATGGAATGATTTTTGTTGAGTACAGCCGAGACACTGTTTATTACTCTTTTTGAAAAGCATGTACTTCCGGGAGCAGAGGAAAATAAAAATGGATTAGTAAAAAAACGACGACTAAAAAATTGGCTGGTCCTAGGACATAAGAGTTTTGCCGCCCCCTCGTCTGCCTTACAAATAACTGTTTATAAAACAACAAAATTCACGAAAGAAATCGTAATGAAACATTTGGAATGAAACTGTTTTTATTATTTGGATTATCCTAGGCCATGGTCCTAGGTTGGCCTATCAGCAGTCCTGGATTTATAAATAGGCCGTATAGGCCGCGGCCTAGGGGCGGCAGATTTCAGAGGACGGTCACTTGATTTCAGAGAATAAAAGTCAAACACGTCCACTGGTTTTCTCATGGTTTTTTATACTTTCAATAAATCCCTACAAATTGTTCTGGGGAAAGGAGTTTTTCCTGTTTAAAACGCGTGAAAAATTATCAAAGGTCTTCATTGTCTCAAGAAAAAATGAATTCTCTGGCTCTTCTCTACATAGAAGCAGAGATAATGAACAACATAAACTATTATGATATTATAGATGATTTTGCTATTAAAAAGGCCCGTAAAAAATTGTATATTTTGTTTCTTTTTTACGCTCTCTTTCTTAATGACTAATTCATTCGTTTATTTAACTTTCATTCGTTTATTTAAATAATAATTTTCCATTTGTAGTAAAGGAGGCCCCTTTACTACAAATGGAAAATTATTATTTTAGAAAGGTATGTACATGGGGCGGCGGAAATAAAGCGGCCTACACTCATAAAAAATATAAATCCGGCACTGCCTATCAGCTAATTCTGAGAAAGATAAATTTATTGTAGATTATAGACGCTTGCAAACTGAGTCCATTAGCGTCTATTTGGTTAATTCTGATTTGGTAACGAAGCAAGTTTTATAAAAAGTACACCTCGTTTATTCAATTTAATTTAACTTTAATTTAACGGAATATCAAGTCTCGCGTCATTTTTGTCAACTTATTATTCCAATTTGTTGACCCCAAAATGAAATAAAACAACACAATAAAGGTTATCGACTTGTTTTCTCACCATTTTCTGCACCTTTGGCCTAATGAGCATTTGGATCATCCCCAAACCACGAGGAATGCTGTCATCACAAAACCTTCTATACGTAGGTATGTCGTTCGGATTAGATTTTAAAAATATCCTTGTCAAAATTCGTTAAAATCGATTTACATATTACGTCGTAATCGCGGAACAAATCGGACAGACAACCAGAACCAAAATGTCTAGCGCTCGAGTAACGCGACATCACTCACTTCGGCCAACAAACGGAACGCAATATAGGTGTGTTTGTTGATCTAGAACTCTTCAGACAAAACTATTAGAACCTAATTAGAATTGCTAGCTGTATTTAGAATTTTGTTTTCCAACAAACGGATTTATTACTAAAATTAGTCCCAAGTGTGAGCTCTGTACCGTTGTAAAAATGTTTAAAATACCTATTTACTTGTAGAGGGAGTAATCAGCTCTGATTGTACTGAGAACTGACTCTAGAATAGGAACTGCTAGAACCAAGTTTAAACAGTCCGAAGAGTTCGAGAATTTGATCGACAAACGCGCGGCTATTACAATTCTAGGAGTTTTGTAGTGCCAGCAAACTCTTTAGAACTAACAGACCCGTCAGAACTGTAGCAACAAAAACACCTTAAGCCAAGGCCACATTCGTGTCCAGCCAATACGTTCCAAGGTTGATCATGGGCGAGTAGTGTAGCCGCTCTACCATTGTCAATAATCGTCAAATGTTAGGGGCTGGAAGGTATTGAAAGGCTGGTCGAAGAGAACGACCAGAACTTTCCAGCCCCCACCCCAAGTCAAAGGAACATTGAGTCACTGTTGCCCATATTCATAGTTAACCCTTAAGGTAAGTGATAAGGGTCCCTTCGTTGAGGGTCGTTGAGGGCAGCTTATTCAAAGGAACGTTTCATAGTCAATTCCTTGAGTGAGGGAAGAATTATAGTAAACCTCCATGATTTTTTCCTTTAGAACAGTTGGTCATACAGCAGACCGATTGTGTTTAGTTGTCATTTTTGATATAAATGCGTGTTTCTCATGTGTTTTACTGTTTTTGCTTTTTCGACACTTAAGGGACATACTATCCACCCTTAAGGTGAGGGTGATGTAACGTATATTCGATTTAAGGGTATGAGTAAGTGTCCCTTACTACTTAAGGGTTAACTATGAATACGGCCGTGTGTAGCCAGCCTTTGACACTGGTGCTTCATTGCACCAGGGGAAAGCAAATATTTGCGAAAGACTATTTGACCAGGCTGGACATGACTGTGGCCCTAACTTGACGGCAGAACTTTTTTCGACACACAAAAATTACTTTGTACTGCTCGAGGTTATTGGTTCAGTATAATCGAAATTGTCGAGCGTCTATAATCTACAATCAAACAATCTTTTAAATGAAGATGTCAGGTGTCCACATTTAAATGATCGAGTTCTCCGAGTTGGTTCTTTTAATCAGAATCTCTGCCTCTGAAGGCACTAGCTACAAGTTTATCTTCAAGACATTACGCTAATAATTTCAGCTGTCGAGCGTTTATAATCTACAATAATTCTCTCTCTTTTAAGACACAGAGGCGGATTTAAGTTTCTGTCTTCCTTGGGCTTCAACGCGGTGCCCTTTATGTGAGTTATATTTTCTAATCGGACTCTATTTCTTATAATTAAAAGCTTTTATTTAACTTGCGTACCTATGTTAGTTTGTGTTTGTTTAGGTTAAATCTTGCAAGTCAATTTTGAACGACTTCCACGCATCCGATCGATTTGAAATTTTGTACACATATGTATTCCCGATGACAAGACATGAATTAATCGTTTTTAAAATTAAATTCAACCCCTAAGGGGTTCAAACGGGGATGTAGGTGGTTTTTTTGACTAATCAACGCCCAGGCCAAATCGCTGAAGCTAGAAACTTGAAATTTGGACAGTTGGTTCCTTTTCTGACGTAAGCATCCACTAAGAAAGGATTTTTCGAAATTCAACCCCTACGGGTGTCAAAGAAGGGTAAAGTTTTGAAAGACTAAAATGAACAAAATAAAATATTATTAAAAAAAACTTTTTAGAGACAAGCTTTTATTTAAATGCACTAAAAAGGAAAAAATAATTTTTAATAATTTAGGTTCATAATTAATAAAAGCGTGGGTCGTAACTAATAAACTATCATAGAGTTCACGACCCACGCTTTTATTAATTATGAACCTAAATTATTAAAAATTATTTTTTTCCTTTTTAGTGCATTTAAATAAAAGCTTGTCTCTAAAAAGTTTTTTTTTACTAATATTTTATTTTTAACAAATATTACAAAAACCATAAATGGATCTGAGAATTTTACATTACAAGTTTGCGCCACATTCTTTTTTACTTTGATCCAAAACTTTCGTCCTCTGAAGCGTGCCGCCCTAGGTTCTAGTTTACTTAGCCTAATTTTGTAAATTCGTCCGAGAAACACAAGTGTAGCTCACAATTAACCTACACCGGAAATTAGACAAATAAACGGAAAGAGGTTCTCTATCTAGTAACGTTCTAAATTTCCCTTTCTACATGGTTAATGAATTAAACACCTGTTGGCGATCGCCATTGATACAAAAAGTAACGGCTCGCCGAAGGTACTTTACAAGATTATTCACAGTAAATTATGTCGTAAAACGAGACATCGATTAGTTCGACTTCGACCGCAACTACGTCATATCACCACACTGTTTAACAGGTATAATAATTTTAATAACTAGCCGCGGCTAATTAATGTGTGTCAATAAAAACAATTTTATATAACTGAAATACCGGCGTTGTCATTCGGTGGCTGCGTGATGTACACCAGATCTGTCCAACATTTCGACAAGTTGAGCCGCATTCAGTAGACCTCGCGCGGCGAAAGATGAAGCCACCGCGTCATAGTAACGTGAATGCATTGTGCCCGCCTTCTAGCTTGCTATTGGCATATTTATTGTCATGAATAGCAGTTTGCCAAAATTGTACCTAACGTCATAAAACCCAATGTGCAGTTTTGTGTACACGGCACTGTCTGCGGGCAAGCAGGCGTTCACTAGCATATTATTGATGACGTGCCTGGCTTCATCTCTCACCGCTGGCACTTTAATTTATTGTCGATTATTGGCGCTCAACAACTTAGGTCATTATAGCGTCTTAATTACATCGAATAACCAGGCCCGGGATTTCTGTCTAGGCCAACAAGACACTGGCCTAGGGGCCCAGCTGCCGAGAGGGCCCCGGCCATGATGGAACTTAAAGAAAAGAAAGTCCAAAAATTTTGTAAGATAACCCAATTGGCAACTTTTTTTTTGCTAAATTTTCATCAAATTCCATTTTTTCCTCTTTTTTTGGGCTTGGGGGGCCTAGCTGTCAAGTGCCTAGGGGCCCTGGGTCTTTAAGTCCGGGCCTGCGAATAACATCATAAATTAAGAGTCTTCTCTACCGAAAGTTAGTTATAGAAGTTATGTTAAGAGATACTTCCTACACTCTTATGTCAAATCCTCTCCCCTTGCCTAAAAACGGTTAGCGTTCTCCCGATGCTATTTTTAAAGCTAAAGGGTTCGGATAAACTCCAAATGTAGGACCAAGAATCACACTATAGAACCTTTAGGCGAATTTTTTGAAAAAAGTTTTGGCTATGTATGAAAGAAAGTAATTTTTAAAAAGTTGTAAGTTTTTCCGGGAAATTTGTTTCTATTTTTGCGCCTGTAGGATCTGTAGTGTGATTCTCGGTTCTTCATTTGACGTTTACCCGAAACTTTTAGCTTTAAAAATCGCGTTGGGAGAGCAGTAAATGTTTTTAGGCGAGAGGAAAGGGTGGGGGGTAACTTCCGGTAGAGAATATTCCGAAGAATATTCTTAATGTTTTAAAATTAAACAACATTACAAAGCGAGGTGGGATCTGAACCAACGACAGCTTGATCCAAAGGCCAGCACGCTGACTATTACACCAAGCTGTGTCATCGGGATTTAGTAGATTTGAGTAGTTCCGGACCTGTATAGTTCCAGGAACTATAAATCTCTGAAGGAGACGTTTCCCATCTTTCCCTAGAACGCGCCTTAATATGTTCATATTTTTATTTTATTTTATTGTAGATTATAGACGCGTCGACAACTTAGGTCATCAGTGTCTTAAATTACATTAAATAACAACTAACTTAAAACTAAATAACATCACAAAACATCCATGAGCGCGGGTGGAAATCGAAACCACGACAGTCTAGTGTAGAGGCTGGTACCAAGTACGCTATCCACTAGGCTACACTGCCCTCAAAACACACATGTTCATATAGTTCCGATTTCATCACGAGATTTAAATGTCGCCAACGGTTACTGTGTTCGTTCACTTCCGAGTGAATGGCTGGCGCGTTCGGTTAAACTAAGCAATAAAAGTTAAGTTTGTCACGAAATAATTTCACATAGAATTAGAAATTAATGATTTCCTTTACTTATGCTATGAGACCTTCCTTCGTGCCAAATTTCAAGATTGTAAGTCAACGGGAAGTATCCTATAAGTTTTGATGAGTCAGTCTGTATCGAAATACGTGATTTTTAAAAGGCCGTATCTTTTTGGTGCGTTGAGTTAGAAGCTTAAATTTTTTACAGCACTATGTGGTTGTAGGCCTTAGTATTTGGTATTAATTTCAACTTGATACCTCTAGCCGTTCCTGAGAAAACGGGTCTTGACGGACAGACAGACGCATGGATGGATGGATGGACGGACGGACAACAGTGATCTTTATAAGGGTTCGGTTTCTTTCAATCTGAGATATGGAATCCTAAAAACAACAACAAATTGCCAACCATGTTAAGTTGAAAAGGTGCAGTAAAATTACATGGGTTTAATTTGACTGGAATAGTTTGACCAGTTCTAGTACAAAGTTAAACACCAAGGTGAAAATAATATTATTGTTCTTTAAAACACGATCGTCTTAAAACAGGTTGTCGTGAATATTAAAATCGTTGATCCCGTGTTTACCCATACTGCAACGCGGTTCTATTTTTGCCATTAATGAGTAATTGCTTCAAGCTTAACTCTACGACGCAACCCTCAATACACATCATTGAGTACCTACTTATGTATTCTGTTATTTTCGTTATAGTGTTTAAAATCCCAGAAGTGTGTATTTTTCAACGTAATTTTAAACATAGATATAATGCCGCGCCGCCACGGAAGTGACACTAACTATGCTCAGCCAATCATATTTGACTATTCCCAACCTCGCGCTGCACTAAAGACAAGAGCGTTTTTTTAACAAGCTTTTATTTTAACTTTCTTTCCTGTCTGTCTATCTGCCCGGGACAAATCTGGCAATCGAATTTTTGACCACTTCTCGATATCCAATCATACTGAAATTTTGCACACACCTTTGGTTCTGAAGATAATACAATATAGCATATTTAAAATTATGGTAGATCCAATATGGCGGCCACCACAAAATGGCGGATTACCTTATTTTTTACAACCCCCTCAACATGGGTATCAAATAAAAGGGTAAGACAAGTAAAATACAATAAGCTGTATGACGTAATTCAAAATTCAAGATGGCGGCCGACACAAAATGGCGGATTACCTATTTCTTTACAACCCCCATGATATGGGTATCAAATGAAAGGGTATGACGAGTAGAATACAATAAGCAATGTAACGTTATTATAAATCCAAAATGGCGGCCTAAAATTTTGGAAGACTAAAAAGAACAAAATAAAATATTAGTAAAAAAAACTTGTACCAATATTTTTTTCTATCTTGCTCTGTTGCAAGGGGGATTCCCAATGACTCCAGTTTAGTGCGTAGCACGCCGAATTATAAATCACATACTGCCTAGATTTGTATGTATTTGTGTTAGGTTTTACGTTGAAGTGTCAAAACAATATAATGCGCAAGTGGGGACGATCATTCCCCGCGTTTAAGCGAAACTGTTTCAAATGTGTTCAATTATAAAATTCTTGTTTGCAATTAAAAGAGAAAGGACACAAGAATGAATAATTTGGTTTACATTATTTGTTTACGAATGAGAAATATTGCGCAATGTTCCAAATTATCAAATTCTGACATATGGGACGACCCTATTCCTGTAATCAGTTGGTATTTTTGAAATCTGTAAAATGTTAAATCAAAAATACAGTTTCTTCACATTTCATTAAAAAATAATTTGCTGTAAAGTAAGTTTTACAAGGCAATAACTGATTGTGTTTAATACCATGATAATAGAAAACGTCGCGGATTCCATTTTCGATAAACTTTTTGTTTATTTTACTTGTTTTATTTTTATAATAAACAATTCCACAATAAATTTACACTATTAGCATGTAATTTTTTGCCTTATTCGAGTAAAATTTTCTACCACCAGATGTCATATACCCATTTGACAGATCATAATAAATCCACCTTAAATATTGCCACAAGAGACAAGAGACACATCTTAAATGCTAATTAGATTGAAGCTGATAGTCGATCAATCTCAAATGTCGTAAATTTATACAATAAATAGAATTTGCACAGCCGAGTCATTATTATACAATGACTAATAAGTAATAATGCATAAATTATTTTAATTTATTACCTACTAGACTGAAGTAAACTGGTTTTTACCCTGCGGCTTCGTTAGTTTTATTGCCGATTTTGACGGCAATTAGGTATTTAAGTTTAAAAAAAATTATTAATTTTTTAATTTTTTCTAATAATTTAACATAAATAATATTGAAAATCGAAAAGAAAAAAGTTTTTAAAGCTATAGATAAATTACTAAAAATTAATTAAAATGTATAAAAATTTAAAAAATATCACGTGACTTCAAAACGCGCCAGGAATGTTTGTGACGTCGTTATGTTAAAATGTGTCTGCATTTGTTGGTATTTGTGTATATGTATTACACATACTATCAAAAATAATAAATTTTTAACTTGGTAACCATGGATACAAAGACCACAGATAACATAATGACGTCACACGCGTTCGGATTCTTTCGGCGCGTTATCGGAACTGAGTTTAAAAATTAATTTTTATTTAAATATAACTTTTTAATTAGTAAGCAAAAAAAATAAAAAAAAAAGTTTTGCTATAAAACTTGTATGTGGTCCTTCCATTTAAGTAAAAAAAAATTCATTTAAAAACCCAATTCTTAGTTTAGTACCAACTGATAGTAGAACCGTTTTATAATCCTCGTGCGCCCTGCCAACATCGGAAGCTCTTTATTTGGCTCCCGAGTATAGTTCCGGACACGTATAGCCCCTGGAACCATGTCCTCCATTCATGATATATGATAGTACGATTTCATCATGAGGTGTATTGTAACAATTTAGAAAATCTGCAAGGAGCCACCCTACAGAAGCAATTCTTTTGAGATAAAGACTTTTACAAATTATTGATTTATACAGGGCCCTCGTAAGGCCTCACGCCGCCCGCGCGCGGAATCATAATTGACGCCCCTTATTGGGGATAACCTCAAGATATAAACATACGCGGGAGTCTCTCGTAAGAGTTTTCACGTAGGCTTGAGTATACAAATAAAATTGATATAATATCAATTGTATATTTTTTCTATACAGTACAAAAAACATAACTCAACTAGGCCATTTGCCGCCCCTTGGATGTGCCGCCCGCGTGCATCGCACACATCGCACTCAGAGGCGCGAGGACCCTGGATTTATACATATACAGGTTGGTGAACGTAACTGCTGCACATAGGGATTGAACCCGTAAAATCAAACTTTCGCGATTTCCTGCTTCCCTAATTATTTTACGAAAAATATCTGAAAGTTTTAGAACATAAATTTCTGCATCCAAATTATTAAAAAAAAAAAATTTTGCATGTTTTGTAACGGCAGAAATTTGATATGAAAATGTCAAAATTACCGCAAAAACAGATAGCGATAGCCATGGAACTTAAACAAAATGATGACGTTTTAGCTGTCAGAATAATTTCTAAATAATCATTTTGTTCAAGTTCCATGGCTATCGCCATCTGTTTTTGAGGTAATTTTGAAATTTTCATATCAAATTTCTGCCGTTACAAAACATGCAAAATTAATTTTGTTTAATGATTTAGATGCAGAATTTTATGTTCTAAAACTATAATTTGAAGATATTTTTCCTAAAATAATTAGGGAAGCAGAAAATCGCGAAAGTTTGAATTTACGGGTTAGATCCCTATGTGCAACATTTTGTCATGTCACTGTAGAGTAACTCAGCAAGCGCGAATATGGAAGTTTCGGGTTTTGAATTGAATTGAATTGTAGATTATAGACGCACGACAACAGAGGTCATTAGCGTCTAAGTTTCGGGTTTTGAGTTCCGACGGTTACTGGTGTAAAGTTTTGAAGTGAAAACTTTCTTAGGCGCGTTAGGCACTCTTTGCCTGGGTAGTGAAATAAAGTGAAGCATTCGCGTTGGCAACCCGACGGTGAGATTTGCTGAATAGGGGTTACTCGGCTCAAACACGAACACGTATTTGCAGTATGCTGTTAATACACGCCTGGGTACGGTCTGGTCACTCTCTTACAACTGTGAATCATAAAAACGGAATGCTACACAGTTGCACCGATAGCTAAGTAAGCAGCGCCTTTGCGTTGTATGCATAGGAACCTCGTTTCGAAACCTGATGGCACCATAGAATTTTTGACGATTTTTTTATCTAAATTCTAATGATAGTTATGTATATATATATTTTTTAATTTTTGTTGCATTCTTTCTTTGACAATAATTATAATTTTTTTGAAACAAAGGTGGAATAAATTAAAAATATAATTTTAGTAATAAATTATTTTTAGTTCATAAATGCGCTAACAGATGACACCAAAGAAAGTGGGTGTGTGCTTATGACCACACGGTAGAAGTGAAAACTTCTGATTTTCTAATTTTAAAATATATATAGGTATATAAGTTTTCACTTCTGCCGTGTGGTCATAAGCACACACCCACTTTTTTTTGGTGTTGCATTGGCACGGAGTCCTAAAAAGAACTCGTGAAGTAAAACGTCGCAAGGCGAAAACTCGTAGTGCGAGAATTTCGATTTAGAACTTTCTATAAGCGATAAAGCATGTTGGGGCTTGAGAATAGCCGAGAGTGTAGCAATGCTGTTGTTTACATGGCGTTGCTATGGTCCCTCTATTACAAGTCCCCAGTTCCCGGGTTCTAGCCCGAGAGCTGGGTAAAAGTGTTAATTGGATTTTCAGTTTATTATTAAAAAAAATAATGAATTGAAAATATGAACTGGTACTAGGCCTAAATAACCTTAGCTGTTGGTGGTCTTTAAAAGCACACACGATAAAGCATGTTATTATAAACAAAGGGAAATATTTACCCATTTATTCGTGACCGATAATGTTTTCAATGTATACGTGTTTACATAGCTAAGTAACTATTATTCATTGTCAAATATCTTAGCGAACGCAACGATAAATTATTGTAAAATCGCCTAAAAAATGTTTTCAAATAACAAACATAAACTGATAAGTTTACCACAAAATTCACACACACAAACATTGATCAGGACCTTATGACCACGTATTCCTAGCAAGGGCGTCCGCAGAATTTTGTTCAGAGAGGCAAGAGTTACGAGAATAAACACGGACACCCAGTTATCATAAGATTAAAAAGATCAAAACAATTAAGGGTGATCCTAGATTGGCCCAAAAGTTGCACCACATCCTATAAGGATTTTTGTGCTTCTCTTTTTTACTGGATCTAATCAACAAATAGTCCGAATCTTCTTATGAGCTTCATTAGATTGGCAACTGGATAATCCTGTGGAATAATTCCGTCCTCATCTATGTAACCAAAGAAACCTTGTCATCGTGTAGGCTAGTGTCCCACATTCGAACACGATATGGGTAGCTGTTTCATCCTCAATTTCGCAGAATCTGCATAGTGTTGATTCCTTATGTATCTCCATCACATGTAGGTGTTCTCTCAGAGAAGCGTGATTGGTCAGAAGCCCAATCATTTTCCTGAGCGTCGGCCTGCTGAGTCTGATTATGTACTCAGTGAGCCTTGGGGAGGGACCTACGATCAATTTCTTCCCATGTTTGTTACCTGAAGCCAGGTTCCAATCAGAGAGATGTTATGCGCAGGTCCATCTCCTAACAGTCTGTTGGACATTTCTGTCGGGAACCAGGTTATCTTACTGCAATCAGGTCGTAAACGATAGTCCAAAAGTTCTAAGTGCAATTCGGAAAATTTTCAGGCGTCAAAGTTCCA
Organism: Mongoloraphidia duomilia; assembly: GCA_039654895.1. Taxonomy (NCBI): domain Eukaryota; kingdom Metazoa; phylum Arthropoda; class Insecta; order Raphidioptera; family Raphidiidae; genus Mongoloraphidia; species Mongoloraphidia duomilia. The sequence goes on from CM077523.1 coordinate 8,841,356, forward strand.
TTACGGAAAATAAAATGGATTATGAATTTTCACACTTTATTCCCTTATTCCAAATCTAGGGGGGAGCTGCTCCCCTTGCGTACGTCCATAATTCCAGGCAGACGTATTTCTGCACGTAGACCCGGTCTTCTCTAGGATACTGGGAGACACCCCAGAAATTCCAACTTACAAATAGTCCTATGTGTTACTCGTCGGGGGAAATTGGCGATTGCAACTCGGGTGATTGCCGCCCTTGCTGCGCTCTAGCGATCAAACGCCACCCCGGTTCGCAATCGCCAATGTTCTGTCCTTGTAACACAATTTACTAATACATCTTCTACATTGGGGGTGTAGTTCCCCAAATGTGTCGCCCTATGCCCGAGCCTACTCGGCCTATAGATAATTCTGCCACTGGTCTGGTGATTGAAATTATGTTTTTTCAACAATAATTCCTATTAATTACTTTCATGGTATTTGGAAACATAAAAATTCATATCCTAATCAAAAAGGATGACAATTTTTTTTTACGTGGAAATAAACCTTCAAAAGATATTTTTTTTTACATCATGTAAAGATTAGCTACATGGCATGTATGTAAAAAATTCATGTAATTAAAAAGGATGACAATTTTTCTACATGGAAATAAACCTTTAGATTATTTTTTTTTACATCATGTAAAGATTACTTACATGGTAAGTATTTGTGTAATTAAAATAAAAGAACTTCATATAATCAAAAAGGATGAATCAGACGCTAATGACCTCAGTTGTCGAGCGTCTATAATTTACAATTCATTCAAAAAGGATGAAAATATTTTACGTGGAAATAAACCTTTGAAAGATAATTTTTTTACATCATGTAAAGATTACTTACATGGTATTTGTGTAATTAAAATAAAAGAACTTCATATAATCAAAAAGGATGAATCAGACGCTAATGACCTCAGTTGTCGAGTGTCTATAATTTACATTTCATTCAAAAAGGATGAGAATATTTTTCGTGGAAATAAACCTTTAAAAGATAATTTTTTTTTTACATCATATAAAGATTACTTACATGGTATTTGTGTATGTACTTAAACAAAAAAAAATCATATAAACACAAACTAAAGGATGACAATTATTTTCCTACGTGGAAATAAAACTTTAGAGTATTTTTTATGCATCATGTAAAGATTTATTGCATGATATTTGTGTGTATGTCGTGGGCAAACTGGAAAATCCATCGTTTTATAAAACGTTCAAACGTTTTATAAAAGGCGGTCACGTGGTAAAATCTTCGTTGACTTTACGTTATTTTCCAATTTAGCTAACCATTTTATTGAACGGCTGGGCGTTTTATAAAACGACGGATTTTCCAATCTGGCTACGACATATACAGTGTGTAAACGGTTTTATCGAACATAGGAGAAATAACATTGAGAACATTTACAATTTTGGCCATAAAATGTATGTAAATATGTAGATTACATAGAAAAAATAGTACAGTAAATTTCTAAACAATTTTCCACAGCAACGGTTGACTGTTGAGTAACTCGGAACCTGCTAAATACAAAAAAACAAAGCATTACAACATATTTACATTAAATCTTATAGGACATAGCCTATTACAAAATTGTAAATGTTTTCAATGTAATTTGCCCTATGGTCGGCAAAACCGTTTACACCCTGTATAATATAAAAAATTCCTACAATCAAAAAGGATGACTATTTTTCTACGTGGTAATAAACCTTTAGGAGATTATTTTTTTTTATATCATGTAAACTTGTAAAGAATATTATGGCGGGTCAAGCGGTCAAATCCAGTGCAAACTGCTTAGTATTTTATTGTTTTTATTTGTTTTTTATCAGATGATGGGCATTGAACAAGGTTCGCTATGTAATTTTTTTTTTATAGAATGGATAAAAACGGGACACTATCACAATTTTCAGAAATCTGCTTAATCACCATAAAAGATATTTTAACAAAAAAAATTCAAATGGGTTTTTTATCTACAAAATTAAACAATGTCAAAAATAATAATTGAACTAAACAAAAAATAAAAGACAACTTAAACAAAAAACAAACTGGCATAATAAAATTAAAAAAAAAATATTTTATCCATAACACAACTTTAAAAACTTTTCCAAAATTACTTTATTGCCTCTTTACAGCCAAATATTTTCTTACTGATAACATTTCTTTTTTTTTTCAATTTAAAAATCGTATTTAATTTTCTTCGATACGAATCATCCGTACGCAATAACAAAGAAATAAAACAAGCCTGAGAAATTTGCATTTTACTAAATTCTACGATAAAGTTCCTTTTTCGTGTCTGTCTGTTTGTGTGTATGTATGTATGTTCGTGATTAACCTGAAAACCGCTGGACCGATTTCACTTTGGTTTTCACGGCAGCTAGTGTTTTTATATAGTTAGAAAAACATTCTATCTATCGAATAGATCACAAGAATACATAAAAAACTTTTTAACAAAAAAAAAACCTCCTTCAAAAAGCCACTGAAAAGAGGAAAATGATTAAATTTTGAGGTCGGCGCCAATTTAATAAAATATCAAGTCGGTTAAAAAGTATAGTATAGCGATTAGGGTGGGTCAAAAAAATCAATTATTTTTTTTTACAAGTGACACGGAAAAATGGGTTGCTAGACACCTTAAAAAAATTCTCACCAAATATGAGCTCTTAATTTTAATAGGAAAATCCTCCGCATCACAGTTTTTTATTTTTTTCTCAGTCCAATAGAAAAAAATTCATACCTCATTATTAATTTGATTGTATAGAAAAATGTTTTAAGAGAATTTTGTAGGAAATTTAATGCTCTACAAAAAAGGTATCTTATATTTTTTCCGCAAGCCTCACCATTTGAAAGATATTGAAGATTTATAATAGTCATTTATTGTCGAGTTATAAAATTCATAAACAAAAATGAAATTTGTCTTAAAATAATCAAACTTAAATCTTCAATATCTTTCAAATGGTGAGGTTTGCGGAAAAAATATGATACCTTTTTTGTAGAGCATTAAATTTCCTACAAAATTCTCATAAAAATTTTTCTGTACAATCAATTAATGATGAGGTATGAATTTTTTTCTATTGGACTGAGAAAAAAATTAAAAACTGTGATGCGGAGGATCTTCCTATTAAAATTAAGAGCTCATATTTGGTGAGAATTTTTTTAAGGTGTCTAGCAACCTATTTTTCCGTGTCACTTGTAAAAAAACAAATAACTGATATTTTTGACCCACCCTAATAGTGATTAATATCTTCTTTTTAAGCGACTACATATTTTATTAAATTGGCGCAGACCTCAAAATTTCATTACTTTCCTCTTTTTGGTGGCTTTTTGAAGGAGATTTTTTTTCGTTAAAAAGTTTTTTATTTTTTACTTTTTAGTGTCAAAAAGTGACATTTACTTTAAAGGAATCACACGCCGTTACTCACTTTTATTAAAATCAGTCGAACTACTGATCCCATTTTGATGAAATTTCTATGGGACCAATCTGAAAGTATTTCCTTTCAAATAAAAAAAGAATTTTCCAAATCGGTTTATAAATGATGGAGTTCTGAGGTAACAAATTATATAAAAAAAAATTAAAAAAAAAAAAATACAACCGAATTAAGAACCACCTCTTTTTTTTGAAGTCTGTTAAAAATATATTGTGTGCATATCATTATTTTCGCTCACTCTTCATCTCCCTTTAGTCGTAGTCTTTTAAAAAGAAAGTCAAATTGGTTCAGTGGTTGTCCAGTGTGTAAACGGTAGTTTGAACATAGGGAAAACACAATGGGATTTTTTTTATGGATCGATGAGACCTGTGGGCTGTGAGGCTAAAAAAGCAAACTTTCCCTGTGAATTCTTAATGTTGGAAAGGGTAACTAATACCCACAATTATTCTTATTTCTTTTATGTTACTGTAAGGTTCTATTTTTTATTCAGCGACGGTAAGATTTCTGTTAAAAGCGACATCAACGCGACGAAGCCACGGGTGCGTTAGCAGAATAGTATTGTTTAGAGAAGACACCAGCAAGATGGCCGATTTGCGCGGTAGAAATAGTGGGGAGAACTATCAGTGGTAGAATATGGACTCATCCGGCACGAAAGACGCGTGTCAAGTTTGCTGTGTGACACGCTCGACCCCTTAAAACAGAATATGGACTCGCCCGCCACTAAATTCGTTTCTGCGCATGTATGGCGCTGGCGTCTTCTTTAAACAATACTACTCCAACAAATAAGGTAGCGTAATGAGACATAACCTATATTCTAATACAGGATGTATATTCAAAATTTCATTGGAATTCGTTGTCGTTTAGGCGTGAAAAAATGACAAACAAACAAACATACATCGCTTTATTACATTAGTAAGGATGTAAATAAATAAAAAAACCATTGTCATAAATAATACATCATTGTTACACTTCATCTATATAGGCTAGTCAAAATAGGTGGTTGAGGTAGAAAAAATTAGTAACAAAGTTATCTCTGCGGAAATGAGTACTCAATAGGATCCTTATTAACCCCTCAAAAGTCGCACTTTGTCGCATTAGTGGAACTTGGAAAAAATGGCCGCCATCTTGAATTTTTTCGAATTTATTGAATATCTCGTAAAGTATGCATTTTATCAAAAAAACTCAAGAGATCATTTTTATAAAGAATCAAAAGCTACTTATAACGGAGATATTTTCAAGACTATTGGCCAAAAAACAAAAAAGTTATTGACATTTATATGAATTGGCGATATGGGACTTTTGAAAATTTGGTTAATATCTGGAATAGTATGCATTTTATGAAAAAAGCTTAAAGAACCTTTTATGTGCAGAATGGTTTTTTATTCTGCACAAAAGGTTTTTTGAGCTTTTTTCATAAAATGCATACTATTCCAGATATTAACCAAACATGTCCATCGATAGTCCGGATATTAAAGTCCGCATTGTCAAACACAAATTGTATAAAACTATCTTCTGGCACATTATCTTTGTTGTTAGTTATTGCCGAATTCTCAAACGCTAAGCATTCAGAATATGTCACAGACATACCAATTTTTGATAAAAGATCTATTAAGTATCTGGATGCGTATTTCCGCTGTAGCTGAATCCCCAAGCTAAGCATAAGCGGTGAAATAAATGACTTGATCTGCACTGATGATGTAACAAACATTTTTAATGCGTTGATTTAGATATCCCTATTTTTGCCTTTAGTTATTAATTCATTAAAAAAACGTCCAAAGAATTTGGAAATTGGTTCTCTCCTCCCAATCTTACATCGTCAACCGCAGGATAAGTATCAACGTCGCAAACCATGGTCCTTATATCTTCTTTTAAAATTTGTGCTTTTATTACCTTAAGTCGTTTTTCTTCAGTATTTTTATTGTTTTTAAACCACTCATCACTAATTAATTCATCACACTTATTTTTTAAACATAAAACGGCTGGCTTTCCTGGGACTTCTGTAATTATTACAGTGTTTTTGAGTTTTCCTATTACTTAATCTAAGTTTCAAATTTTTTTCGAACCAAGGTGTTACATTTTCAGGTATGACACTAACTTTTCCTGTAGTTCTTTAAAAGAAAATTGACACTTTTCGTTATCGTTTTGAATGTCCTAGCATAATTTTTCAAATGCTTCTTCACATTCAACATCTAAAGGCCTCCCAAATTTTTCATGGCTCATTTGCTTCAAAAATCTGCTGAAACAGTTTGCGTGATACTTAGCCTCTGCAGCTACAAGATCTATTTCACTACATATCTTTTTTTTAACTTCTGAACCCCATCGTTTCGTTTCCTGCAGTGTGTAAGAATTGTATCCCTTAATAATTCTATTGTTGACGCATTACGAATTTTTGACGTTTGGGATTTTGCCTGCATTACATTTAAGTTAATGTTCGTCCCACAAAATAAACAGTGGCCTTTTAAATCAAAAATATCGCTTCCTGACCTCAACGTGTTTTTTGAGGGCGAGGGTTCTTCATTTTGAGGTACTTTCCCAGCCTTTAAAATTTCACGAGGGTGTGTATATACTTTTCTACAACTTTGATGTACATGCAACGTAGAATCTTTCAGATTGAATCGCTCTTCAAATTTGGTATATTTTTCATCTTCGCGAGCACGACTTGCTTTAACTAAAGATATTAACCCTTTTTTGGTACCGGTAATAGTTTTTTCACTCGTGTCTTTATCACAAATAGCACAATTTGATATCGAACACCCGGGAATGGCAGCTGAAGGTCGTTTCCTTTATGTACCATACCAGAGCTAACATGTAGGTAAGAATCATCCTTGGTACTATTGGTCACTAAAATGTGTCGCTGACTCTTGGACTATTAGGTATTGTAAAAACATATCACACTGCCATGGTTACTGTGGTTTTTATTTCCAAAAGTTAGCAGCGTCCATGGTCTGACCTTTTCTATTGAAGTGAGCAAGCATGGTGCATTCCGAGTGACGTCATCCCCCCACTACTATCTATCGGAACGAGGCAACCTATACTCTACTAACCTTGCAATCACGCCTAAATTGCAGCACGTGTTATATTATTCGTTTACGAATCGCGCGGAAACTAAAACAATAAATCGCATAGTAACAAGGTCTTGAGTCGCCGTCGCACCAGTGCAGGTGTTGGTGGCAGTGTTGCCAATCTGTGGATAATTACCCAATTATTGAGTATTTTTTCCCTTAAAAACCTTATTTGGGAAATTGGGTATACAAATAGTTTTAACTATTTCAGATATTACCTAATTTTTAAAAAACCCATATTGCCAAATCATATAAATTTCAATAACTTCTTTGTTTCTTGATCAATAGACTTGAAATTTTTTTCATTACAGGTAACTTTTAATTCTCCATAAAAAAAGTCTCTTGAGTTTTTTTGATATAATGCTTACTTTACGAAATATTTAATAAATTCAAAGAAAATCAAGATGGCGGCCATTTTTTTCCAAGTTCCACCAATGCGACAAAGTGCGATTTTTGAGGGATTAATAAGGACCCTATTGACTACTCATTTCCGCAGAGATAACTTTGTTACTAATTTTTTCTACCTCACCTGTATAAACCTGCCTAGATTGACCAGCCTAATAACAGACTTTACTTAGTTGAACAATACGGGATTCTAAGGTCGAAGGTTATAGTATATGGTATATTATTTTTCACGATAAATAATAAAATATTATTTAATTTTTAGCGATATATTATTTTATAAAAAAATATTTACTTTTCCAGTGGCACACAAATTACAACAAACACTGGGAAGAAAAATAAAAGCAAAAATGAACAATTGACACTAGAATAAAAAAAAGATAGTCATATTCAGAATGCCTTTTTTTTTATATTTAACACAACAACATGTGCATCGGCATTTGAAGATAACTTAGATTTTGGAAATTTATACATTTGTAAATTAAGGTAAGTATGTTAAGAAGGTATTGGTAAGTATATATTCTATATTATATTATATGGTTTGTTTAATTTATTTTTTCCCGTTATTTATTTTCAATTATTTGTTTATTATTTATTAATTTGTTGATTTTAGAATGCCTTTTTGTTTTTGTATTTTATATGTTAAGGCCAACAACAGCTAAACTTATTTGGGCCTATCACCAATTCATAATTTCAATTTACTATTTTTCAATACTTAATAAATTGTTTTATTTATTGTAAATTATAGAGACACGACAACGTAGGTCATTAGTGTCAATTATATCGAATTATATCATTAATTATAACTACACGACATCACAAAACATCCATAAGCTAGGTGGGATTCGAACCCACGACAGCTTTATAAAAAGGCCAGCACGCTGACCAATAAATTGAAAATCCAATTGACACTTTTACCGGCTCTCGGGTTAGAACATAAAAACTGGGGGCTTGTAATAGAGGAGCTTAGTCGCATGTATGTTTACAAATTACGACATGCCAGGATAATATTTTATCATATTTTATTTGTCAAATTTTTATTCAAAAATTTCCCAGATAGCAGCTTAAGGCAGAACCTATAACGACAGATAATGTAACGTCATCTAATGTATTCTAGTCACCACTCCTGCCTAGTCACTTACAATTGAGTGTCCGACATTTTGTTGGGACCATTTCCCGGACATGCGCCGTAGATGTCTTCGCGCCGAGGAACTATTTTTGACCTACGTGAATGAACGCGCGCATATGCGCATGTCCCGGAAAAGGTCCATACAAGATGTCGGGTGTTCTAATGTTTTTCCCCCACTCTGGTACTATCAACTGTCTATATAGATATATATTTTTGATTCTACATGAAATAAAAAAGTGCATATTGCAAATTACAGGCCCTCAGAGTGACTATACTGTAATTATTATGATACTTCAAGTTCCTTGTACTCAAATAAAGCTTCGAACTATTTTGTTTAGATGTCTCTGAATCATGTCTTTCAATAATTTACAAGAAAACATGTTTTTCTGGCATCGATAAAACTGCTAAACCAGCAAAAATGCTTTATCTAATATTGTTTTCACACAATTAATAGAAATTCTACGAATATTTTGAAATTATTTTCATGGGTAATTTGGAAAAATTTTCCACATAATTTTACTTCGAATGAAGATTCAATACAATGAAATCAAACTCGAAAAAACTGATTCAAAATGTAGGTCGAGTTATTTAGTCACCTATTAAAGCAAAGTTTTCTATGTGACATTGTATCCGTTTTGGCCGATGCAATTAATTCTTTAACAACAAATGAACCGCGACTGATTAGGTACTCAGTGTCAACATCAACACGGCATTAACGTCATTCGGTTAGTCCGATATGTCAAATAAAACTATTAAGAATCCCTGTCACAAACGCCGTTAGTGTTATCGATAGCAATGTCAATAGGAAGCCAGCTTGGGGTCAAAACGATTAAATATCGATGAACATTGCGCGCCCACATGATCAATGACGACGAAAACACACATTCTATTAAAAAAATATAAGCGTGTTCTCCGCGTTTTTTTCAATTCCAAAAATAATTGCACTTCGACATTCATTTGTCTACATGTACTACTCGCTTATCGAAGCATCTTCGACGTTTACCTTTTGATTAGATCAGAGCTGGGCAAAGCACCGAACTTAAGCACCGAGCACTTTCAATTTATTCAAGCATCGAGTACTTTCATTTTCAAAAATGCTTAAAATGCTTTCAAAACATATAAGAAAACTGAACAGGATCTCTAAAATCAAACGAAGTAAGCAATATAAAGGATAAACAAAATATGTTTTATTAACCAAAAACAAAAATACTATACATTTAAAGTGCTTATTAAGCATTTAAAGCTTGTTGAATGCTTATTAAGCAGTTTATAATGCTTAAGTGGTAATTAAGTAGCATGTCATTATGTGCTGTAAGCATCAAGCATCTGTTTTAGAAAGAAAAATGCTTTATAAACACCTTTAAACAGTAGGAGTGGTCCCAAATTTCAATAGTGTATCATTATCACCAATTACCACCATTCACAAAAAAAAATGTTTATTTCGTTTTTTTGCACATGTAGTTAACATGTTAAAATATAACGACTTGTTAACTAGTCAACGTATTTTTAGTTCATTCACTTCTCCAACAGATGTCACTAAAATACTGTAAAAATCAATGTTTGGTTTGAATACAGAGACTAGTTAGGGTAAGTTCGGTTTTACGCTCAGATTGATCGGAGTGCTCTAATACGTTCGAATTTAACATTTATATGCTCTGAAAGATCTCTATCCTGCGTTCGGTTTTAAGATCTGGAGCAGATCGAGCGCGCTCTATTTGCTCCGAGGAAAGCGAGCGAGCAAGCAGATTCAACCATCTTCAGAGCATTCATTTTAAAAATGAGCGGAAACACTTGTTGTAAGAATGGATAAATTTCGAAGTTTATTTATATGAGGTAATTTTTCAGTAGGTAAAAACACACGAATAATATTTATTCAAAGAATAGTAATAATAAATAAGTCATAATCGCACAGAATGATTAAATAAAATATTTATTATATCTATGGGTCGAAAAAATCAACAACCAGTACTACTATTAATTTTAAAATAAAGGAATAAAACGAAAAAAATTGTGATTCACGATTTATTATTATAACAATGTTGAATTAAATCAAAATGAGGAGCAATAAAGAATATATTTCGGCTTTAGTAATAAGAATTTAAATTATTGGCGCCATTTTATTCTGATGTTTGGAAAAATCTGCTAGATTACGTTCGGAATTGTTTAGATGGCTCGATTTGCTCGGTTGTCACGTGACCAAAAATCTGTTCGCTCGGCTCGATCAATCGAGCGTAAAACCGAACTTACCCTTAACTAGACGTCGGTATTAACTGTAATTTTCTTGCGTCTAGTTTACAAGTCAGATGTAATAAGAAAAACGTATGTAAGCACAAACTGGGATTAGGAAGAAATTATGTTTTATTGTTCCGGTACGCAAAGTGTTAAGAAGCATTATTGCGAGCACTAAGCTTTCAGCACTGCCCAGCTCTGATTTAGATACCCATTTGTTTAGGCATTCATTTGTTTCTAGGCACAAATTTTAAATGAGTGCCTTAAAAAGTTAATACCTAAATACATGCGAGTATAAACAAATTAATACTCGAAAAATGAGTATAAAATAAATGAGTCGTCGGTTCAGGTTTTCGTTTTTTAGGTATATAGTTTTTTCATTCCGCGTTTGCTAATGTAGCGTACTCATTTGTTTGGGAACTCTATTGTTTTGTTTACTTATTTGTTTGGTTATATATCGTGTTTTGTTTTTTACTTGTTTATTATCAACAATTTTTAATTTCTATTATTTTCTGTGTACGTATTACAATAATAAAATAAAAACATGTAATCAAACTCTTCGTTTTATATTGTTTAGTAACAAAAACGTTGTTAGCATCTAGTTCATATAAATATGAAAAAATGTGTTGCTTTAAGAAAAAAATTACAAAAAAGTGTAGACTCACTGTCGGGTCATCAGGAAGTAAGTGGAATTGACAATTGGCAGGAACTCAGCACGTGTGATACTGGGAATTTTGTCGTAATTTTTTTTATCGGGACCTTACAGTAAGACATACAGTATTTTTTCAGTATAAAAAGGTTTTTTACTTTTTCGCACTACGGTTATGGTGCATTATTCAGTATTGCCAACTGCATAATAGGAAAAATTCCTGTTCTCATTTTGATATTCAACCGTTTTAAACGGTGTTAAATATTTTATACGTGCTGTATAAAACAGTAAAATACGCAGTATTTATATCTAGTATAAAACTGGGATATATTATTTTTTTTACATACCTACCACATAATACCGTTTTAGACAAACGTTTTATACCAGAGTATTATACGCATTTACATCACTATTTGCCACAAAAAAAATCGAGTTATCAAGATTTCAGTTATCAAATAATATTAATTTTCACACTTGACGCTACGGCCAGCCAATTTTGTTCGAGTTATCGCAGTTTGAGTTATCGCAGTTCGAGTTATCACAGTTCGATACTAACAGTTTGATCCTAACTAATATTAATAATGCGAAAGTGAGTTTGTTTGTTTGTTCCGCTTTCTCTGTAAAATTTTGCGCTCGGGTAGCTTCCGCAATGGAGATGAACATAGGCTATAACAACTAGTCGACCCGGCTTCGTCCGGGTGAAAATCGGGAGTGATTTCTCCGTAACTACTGAATGGATTCTGTTCCGATTTTCACGATTAGATAGATTGATTCACGAGGAAGGTTTAGATGTCAAATTGAAATCGGTCCAGTAGTTTTTAGATCTATCACAAACTTACATATTGTGATTTATTCGGTACGCAAAAACCGTTAGTTTCGATTTCATTCGGTTTATCATTTAACGAGAAATAGTAAGTACCTGTAAAGAAAGATCCACAATTTATAGATGTCCCGTTCGGCCTCGCCCGGTTGCACTCGCCCGCAACTCATTTTAATGGGTATAATATTATATTTCACACTGCTTTGGACATAAACTTGTTTTAAATCTAACTTGAAATCAAATCGATTTGCACGTGAGCGAAGCCAAGCAGGGCAGCTAGTATAGATCTAAACCTTCCCCAAGAAATAAGTTATCTAATGGTAAAAACCGCATTCAAATCCGTTCAGTGCTTCCCGAGATTAGACACCTACCGAGACTTACTTTTATACTACGTATAGATTATTAATAGCAAATAAATATGATTGAAAAAAAAAAAGATTTAAAGCCAGTTGCAAAATTTTATCTAAAAATACTAATAGAGAAAATTGATTCCATTTGGTACCATACGATCTAGGTTGTCGAGCGTCTATAATCTAAGATCTCTCTTTCGATAGCATAGGTCATAACCCCAATACTCAACACGGAACTATTATTTCGTCTTTGCAATTCTCTAGCTGAATTTTATTAAATAATGATGGAATATGTAACGAACCATTCAGTATAAAGTACAAATCGTACACTGTGTATACAGTCCGTTTGATTTCAAAGGACATATTGCATTTACATGTTAAATATTTCTATTTGATTTACACTGGATTCAGGTAATACCGTTACTCCAAATAAAAACCGTGGCAACGTTATTTTTGACAGTAAATAATATTACAGAAACAATTTTTTTTTCAATGGGAACTGACATGTGGGTGTGGCTTCAAAAACATGGCCGACAAAAAATTGCAGTTTTAATAAAAATACATAATATGTGATAGTAGTGTTGACGATTAAAATTCTATTAAATTTGAGTGAATTAATATCTTAGGTTGGTGATAACCCAAACCAAGAAAATATATATGATGGAGAACGAAATTTATCTGTCGGGCATTTAATTAAATGTGGAATAAATTATTGTGAAAAAAGTGATAATCATTTGACGGCTATTAAACGCGCTATGTTTACAAATGTCAAACATGAAAGAAAAACCCCATGAAATAAATGCTATAATATCTTTTTTATACTAACTAGTCTGTTGCAATTTTATGATAGTTTAATTTTTTGTCACCAGATGTCATGTCTCAGTTCGTCAGTTCCCAAGAACAACTTTAAACCGTTACCATGCTTTTGGGTAGATTTCAGGGGTAGCCTACTATTTTTAACCAACTTTAAAAAAATGAGGTTATCAATTCCACGCGTAATTTATAAATTTGTTTTTATGTTTGTTCAGCGTTAACTTCTCAAGGGATTAACCGATTTGAATAATTTCGACTTAGTTGTGTTCAGGAAGATGTCGGGGTGGTTTTATATAATTTTTACTTAAATTGATTCACTAGTTTTTTTTTGTATTCAAATATCAAAAGTCGGTTAATAACGTGCAAACTATGTATTGCAAAGCTTCTGTGTTTTAAAGACCACCAACAGCTAAGATTATTTGAGCCTAGCACCAATTTATACTTTCAATTCATTATTTTTTTTTTTTAATAATAAATTGAAAATCCAATTGACACTTTTACCGGCTCTCGAGTTAGAACCCGGGAACTGGAGACTTGTAATAGAGGAACCATAGAAACGCCATGTAAACAACAGCACTGCTACATGCTCGGCCATTCTCAAGCCCTGCAAAGCTTCTAAAAAGTACAAAATAAAAAACCTTTTATAATAAAATTGAACTTTTAAAAAAGTCACTAAAAAGAGAAAAATATTAAAATTTTGAGGTCACCGTCAATTTAATAAAAGTATATAAAAAGTTCTTCAATAATTAAATTGGCGCTGATCTCTAAATTTTATTATTTTTCTCTATTTGGTGGCTTTTTTTTAGAAGGAGGTTCAATTTTTTTATAATTTTTTTTTCTTTAGTTTGAATCCAATGCTAATCAAATAGACATATGAGTTAGACTACTATTTGATACAACTTGAATGCAATGTAAATCAAATGGGAGATATTTAATATGTAAAGTCAATATGTCGGTTGAAATCAAACGCACTGTATGTATGATTATTGATTATAAAACAAACGCAAATCTATTGTCAGTATACTAAAAATTGACATACCAAAATAATTGTGAAACGACAGTAAATAAAATACAAACAAATCACAGCAAATATACTGCTCCATTTGAAAAAACAAGTGATAAACAAGTGTTAGTATGGTCAAATAACATATGAGGTCAAGTAGGCCATGACTCGTACATTATAAAATGTCCAACAAGATCATCTTAAATAATATTTTATTTTTCGTGGCGTCGTTAAGTCTAGTTATTATTTATTCATTAATGTTTCTTTTTTATTATTTCTATTTGATAATTACAATAAATTCTCTGAAATTTTCATTATCATTCTTACTAAATAATAAGCTATCTTATCAATATAAAATTTAAAGGTACTTTATGTAATATATCGCTGGTTTTCATAAGCAAACGTTTTCTGTTTCAATATTCTTACAATGCTTTTGTTTTACAATCAACAATTTCTTTTCAGTTACGTTCGCAATAAGATTATCTCCGTTAAGATTTTTTAGGACTCTCGTGTCAGTGTTGGTCCTGCATTGCTTTCCTTGCCCCTCATTACAAGTCCTATCAATCCATCCATCATTGTATCCCTATATTTTTGTAGTCTAGGGAATAAGATGCTGGCATATGGGTTGAGGTTTAAAAAAAAGACTTTTTAGTAATCGTGTCGTAACTATTTGATATGAAAAATGGTGTCGAATATACAAACAATTGTTTCAAAAATATTCTCACATTATGGTCTTTTTGATTCATATTCGTCACATAACCTTAAATTGTTATCCGTCACATAATATATTAAAATTCGGTATTGGTATAGTGCTGCCATCTACACTCTACAGTTACTTATTCTCTCCTGTTCTAACTGTAATAATGTTTTTATACAATGTCTAGTAACTAACCTCTTATTTAAAGTCCTGTTAAAGAATAGTAGCTGCCCGGTCCGGCTTCGCCCAGAGCGTAATAACAGTCTTAGTTACTCGGGTTAACTTAGGCTAGGCGCGCATGAATGATAAATCAATCGGCCAATCAGATAGTAATGACAACAGTGTTATATGAAAAAGCGCGCATAAAATCTGCCGATTTCGTGTTGGTTTATAAGCGCTTTTTAATATAACAGAGTTGTCACTACTCCGATAGTTCGATCAGCCGATCGATTTATCATTCATGCGCGTTTAGCCTTACTCTAACATAAATCAAGAAGGGAACGACGCGACGTAGCAAGCTGAAAATAGTCACATTTATCCGGATTTGCCAAGCTCAATAAACTGAGTAAATTTCAAGACGCCAGAACTCACCGCTACACAATTAATAAATGGTGGCAGCGGTGGGATACACTGCTGAGCCGGTAACGGTAATAATATATAAGCCTTAGTTATTCTGACTAACTTATTCTAACATGAATCAGGAAGGGAACGACGTTGCAAGCTAAAAACAGTCACATTCATCCAGATTTGTCAAGCACAATAAACTGAGTAAATTTCAAGACGCCATGACTCACTGCCACACAATTAATAAATGGTGGCAGCGGTGGGATACACTGCTGGACCGGTAACGATAATAATGTATAAGCTTTAGTTATTCTGACTAACTTATTCTAACATGAATCGGGAAGGGAACGACGTTGCGAGCTGAAAATAGTCACATTTTTCCGAATTTGCCAAGTACAATAAATTGAGTAAACTTCAAGACGTCAGGACTCACCGCTACACAATTAATAAATGGTGGCAGCGGTGGGATACACTGCTGAGCCGCTAACGGTAATAATGTATAAGCCTTAGTTATTCTGACTAACTTATTCTAACATGAATCGGGAAGGGAACGACGTTGCGAGCTGAAAATAGTCACATTTTTCCGGACTTGCCAAGCACAATAAACTGAGTAAATTTCAAGACGCCAGGACTCACCGCTACACAATTAACAAATGGTGTCAGCGAAGGGATACACTGCGGGACCGGTAACGGTAATAATGTATAAGCCTTAGTTATTCTGACTAACTTATTCTAACATGAATCGGGAAGGGAACGACGTTGCGAGCTGAAAATAGTCACATTTATCCGGATTTGCCAAGCACAATAAACTGTGTAAACTACAAAACGCCAGAACTCACCGTTGAAGAGTTTTTTTGTAACGGACAGATATATTATTTTCTATTTTATAGTTTTGTCTATTTTTGATAGTTGCTCAAATGTTTCTGGGTTCAATATCATTTTATTAGGTTAACTGTTAAATCATTTTCAACATAAAAGTGCTGTTTACTCAAAACAAAATTATCAAAAATCAATTTGTAAACAACACGTTTTTAATCATGTGTACTGAAAAAATCTGATAACCTACTTTTTCTATTATACTTAATAGTTTTTAAAGTCAAAATAGCATAAAAAAAACAAAAAAAGGCTATCAGATATTCAGATCCTTGATAACTTTATAAATAATGTTTCAACATTAATGTAGTTTCTTTTAAACATTTGAACTCGATCGCTTACGCAAGTTTTTCACTTGTTACTTTGAATACAGTTGTGTTTTTTGTCTACAATGAAGAGTGAGGAAGTTGCAGGGTGCCAGAAGAATCTCCAGATTACCTCAAGTGATTTATAATAAATATTTTTGGAATCGACATTTTTAAAACTAGAAAAATATAGAATATAAAAATATAATTATTTTATTGGCTGTTCAGTCTGGCTTCGCACGGGTCAAATCGCTATTTTCGTTCTCTGCACATCTCCTTTTTGTTGTCGCGTACCTAATAATAAATAGCATATGTTACTCGCCAAGAAGTAGGCTTTCGAAAAGGCGAGTTTTAAGTCTGTATGTGGCTGGCATACCGCTCAACGGATCAAAACGTAGGGTTTTTAGGGGATTCCTCAGGGTTTTTTTATTTCCCCCTACTAGGGTAGTTTATTGATTGAAGTAAAATCCACGGTCGGTGCAGTCGAACGAGAAAGTCAGTGCGGTGGAGCCGTATCGTTTATTTAAAAGACAGTCAATTAGAAATTAATACCTATAATTTTAAAATACATATCCTTCAAAAAAAATTATATACTTATCTGCTATAATACCTTTTTTGAGCAAACATTTTGTTCAAAAACTTTTCGACGTATAACGATGAACAAAAAAAAAAAAAAAAACAATTTGCATAGTGAACCATGTCCGTTGATTTTAATTCTTCAAAAATTGTAAAACTGCGGCCGGGACAATCGTTTATATTTAGAAAAAAATAAAAAATAAATAAATAAAAATAAAAAAACCGTGCATGCGCCACTACTATTTATAAATGTTTTTCAGTACAGCCTTGACATTTTTCCTGACCTATTTTTAACATACTTTAATTATTTAAGAACTTTCCGATTGTTTACAATTTCTAACGCTATTTATTTTAAAAATTATGACTTAAACGAACGACCTTGCAAAGCATTTATGAAATACTCCGTGTTCTAAAAAGGTATAATTATGAAAAGCGCAAAAATATTTTTCAGTTCGTTGCATTATTATGCTTTAGAAGTTTAGAGAACAAGCATTTTTACAGTGAAGCTGTATTAGCCTCGTTTTTTTTTCGTTCAGTCACGTCACGTCCTATATTGTACGAGTGCATACAAGTGCGATGGTAGTCGACCAGACCACTACTCATCGAAAACTAGCGACGTTTATAACTATATTGTACATCTACATAACTAATATCGTACGAATATCAGTTGGGCAGCACATCAAATGCCCCTTGACCACCAACGAAAGAATCTGGATTCTTACGTTCATCGCCATACTGATCAGGGTTCAAATTACATTCCCAAAAACCACGTAAAAAAATTATATACTTTCGGCGATTTCGGGTTAAAAGCATTTAGGGTTATGGCAATAGTTTCACTTGCACCGTGGTTTCATAAAACCGCACTCTAGTTTTTTGAAGTGAAAACTTCCTTAGGCGCACTTTGCGTTCTTTCTGAATAGTGAACGAAAATGAACCGTCACGCTCGGGTCGGTGACGATGAATCGCGTTTACTCGGCTCCACTCGACATCAAAGGCGCTCGGGTCGATGTCCACGTTTACTGTCTAACAAGGAGTGCATCGTTTCAAGAATTACGTTTTTATTATTACAGATTATAATAATAAAATAATATTATGTATGTCTTGCATATAATCAAGTTTTCACTTGTCGTGTGGTCATAAGCACACACCCACTTTTTTTTGGTACACTGATATTTTGTACGGTCACCGCTTGGACCAAAAATTATAGCGATTCTGCCTGTTTCATAAAACGTGTTGCATGAGTAAGTCAAAGTGAGTGGCGTATACCCGAAAACATTGACGTAGTCCTACGTCAAAAACTAAATTTAAATTCTATTAATGTAGCGTTCGGTATTCTGGCATTAAAATTGAATTTGAAGTCCATTTGTGTGATGCTTTTGACTCAGCCAACAGAGAAGTAAGATATTTTTAAGTAGTTCATTATGTCACCATTTTCTTATCTGTATATTATAAACTGAGCGAGGATGATATAGAGACGCTACAAGCATTTAAAAGTGAATTCTGTTGCCATATTTAGTCGACTCATTCATTTTATATGTAAGAATAAGAAGAAAATATTATTCCCTAATCCAGGGAATCCATCCTCTATTTGGCCGCCATGTTTGTTATGGCCTGTGAAGTCAGACTTGGCTTCACCTTTGCATAAGCAGTTGTATACGTGCAGCGTCTCTATACCCTCCTTGTTCAATGGAATTATATAATAGTGTACATTGGTGTAATATCATTCAGATGACAATCCGTTAGTTCATTATTGTAACACTATAGTGCGCAGTTGTAGGATAACATGTTGAACATTGCTTTTGTTTTGAGCCAAGTTCATTGATCTTCTTGGTAAACAAATTGCCTTTTGCGTTAAGATATTTTATAATATTTATCAAATTAGATTCAACAAAAATCTTAAATCGTCATCAGTCAAAGACACTACGGTTTAGAAAATTCAACATTAAAAAAATGAATATGTTTGTATCGTTGTTACAGACAGATGGTGAATACTGTTAAAAACAAATAATTGTATTCGTTGTCATGGAAAGGAATACATTCACTTTTATTTATAAAAAAATACCTTAAAAATCAAATGTTCGTAAAATATATCTATTAAAAAATAAAATTACGCCAGGTACCAAAATTAAGTTGTCGACCAAAATTTGTTCAATGTAGGTACAGAACCTTCAGTCCGCGACTCCGATTCGCACGTGACCGTTTTCTTTCCATAAAAATCCGACTTCTATCAAAATTCCCTGACATTTCCCTGACTAGTAAAATTCCTTGACTTTTCCAGATTTTCCAGAAAGTGGCCACCCCGTGTTATAATTAATATAAAAAATTAAATACCGAAGTATATAATTAATTAGTGCCAATTATTATATTGTATTGCGTTGCAATTTCTGCAAAATTGATTGCGCTATCGTCTATGGCTAAAAATAGATAAAAATATTACAAAAGGCAACCAAGAAAATAGAAATAAACGAATTTGAGATAATTTCGCATTAAAATTGACAATTGATAAAATCTTATGATGGTTGAATTTTTTAACTTCCCGCTAAGAAAATTGAAAATTTTCAAAAATAGGGAAGTTATTGATTTCACCCCGATTTTCGAAAATCGAGTTTTCATCAGATCTCGACGTTTTGTGATCCTAGGAAGCTATTCTGACTATTTTTACGATGATGTCAGTATGTCTGTATGTATGTGTGTGTGTGTGTGTATGTAAACCTCTCACAACTTTTGAACGGCTTAACCGATCGAATCGCGATTTACGGCATTCGAAAGAGTTCCATTGAACATAGATTTCCTGAAAATTTGAACCGATTCGGCGCAATAAATTTTGAGAAATTCCAAAAAAACCGAAAAAAAAAGTTCTTAAAACGACGTTTTTTCAAAATAACTTCTAGAATATTGTACCGATTGATTTCATAATCTAATCAGCTCTTCTCCTCAGAAAACTGCGTCAAATGCCGCTAAGCGGATCAAAATCGGTTAATCCGTTCGAGAGATTACGTAGTCAACAGATTTTGAAAAAAGACTTGACGGGAAAAAACTATCTCGTGTAAACACCAGTGCAAGCACTTGCTGGAGAGTGCAAAATATGGCTATCTGGATAGCAGTTACAGAGAGAGCTTGCTCAAATTAAGTACTTGTGTGTAAACGCTTCCGCAATTTACTCTACGAAGTACTCTAGCAATTTACTTGATTGTGTACACGGGCCTTTAGGGTGTGGCAAAACGTGCTGTAGTCAAGGGTCTGAACACGAGAGGAGGCCCGGTACCCGGTCGCCGATTTTGTAAGAACTGACGAAGAGCCAATAGTAGACGGTTATGATTACAAATCACGTGATTTTTTTATTTTTTTAAATGCGTACACAGATTGTAATATATTAATAGTTATATTGTATCAACAATGTTGTTTTTGAATTGTACATCTTTTAACAAAATATGGCCTTTCAATTTGTTTATGAAGATAACAAATATAACAAACAATGATACAGCCTGGTCATAAATAAATTCAATTGTTTTTGTGTCATGTGAATGTCATTTGTTTACTTTCGTTTGACATTAACTTCAGAGTTAATGTTTATGATGATACTAGTGGGGGCCGCTAGTATCATAAACAATAACGGGCTTCGCCCGGGTGCTAAAAATATATAATTTATTATCCCCACCCCCGGAAGAAATTCTTCCCCTGTGAAGTAAAGTCGCCTGTTGTTCTCGCTTCGCGTACTTGTCTAGTTTATAATATTAGTATAGTATATTATTAAATCCTGCACTCCCATTACATTAGTATAGAAGTATAGATTTATTATTGACCAAAGATGTTGTAACAATACGTGACTCATAAAGGTACTAATTGAATTCATTTAACACTTTCTTGTCAGATGCTCTATCTCACAAACGATACGAGGTAGCTAGTTGAAATTTTCACAGATCGTTTGTTGTGGCATGAATCCTGGCAAATAATAATTAGAATTAAATAATCAATTCATTTTAATAAATTAATGTTTTCATTTTACTATGATACTGACTTCAGCCCGTACTTCTATACTGTACTATAATAGGTATAGAGCTGTACCAAGTGAGTCGATTGAACGACGGTGTCAAACGTCGTCGGCCTAGCTTAGTGGTAGAATTGCAGACTGCTGATCTAAAGCTACCCAATTCGATCCCGGGTTTCGGATTGCAATATTTTTATTTTTTTATTCGTCAAATATTCTGTTAATATATTTTTTTTACTTTAAAAATTAATTTAATTAAACTTGATACGGAAAAATTTTGAAACAGTAAAAAGAACAAAATAAAACATAAGTAAAAAAAAAACTTTCTAAAAACAAGCTTAAATAAAAAATCTGTTAATCTTTTACCCCTACCTAACTCATTATTTTTATTATTGTACGGAACTCTCGGTGCGCGAGTCCTCGCATTTAGCCGGGTTTTTTTTTTTTCTGACCAAGGCGTTGTGCAATTTGAGTACAGCTTTGGTGCCAAAACTATTTAAATTCGAAAAAATTATAATTTATGTTATTTTCATTTAAAAATGATTAGTCATTTCTAGATGTGCTAAATTTGGCAAATATGCCACGAGTTGAGCACCACTTTCCTGAATGTTCACTAAGAACCGACAGAATTCATCGATGATGATCTTGTTCCAAAGTTCATTTGTGCCTCCGTAGAGAATATTTTTAACGAAGTTTCAGTATGAAATCAGCAAATAAAATTAGTTTTGTTCGACTGATAACGGAGCTTAAAATAAAAACGGATTTACGTCAGAGACAACACGCTGCACAAACTCCAGACATGAGTAATGGTGATTTAGTCTAATTGTTCATACGTGATAACCTTTCAATGTAAATAGAATGTTTATTTGTGCACGCAGTGTTCATGTGAACACTTCGACTGAAGAGATGGATCCCGGATTGCAAAAAAATGTTATACAATTTTCTTTTTTTTTTTTTTTAAGTCAATTTAATCTTTGTGTTATTAATTATTAAGCCTGAATCACAATTTCGTTTTACGTGAAATGTAAGTTAATGCTATAGGCGAGTAATCAGCCACAATTTTTTGCCTTCACCGACTAATCAATTAGCGAATTTTAATAGATAAATTCTAATCGATAAATTATAATATTATTCTAAACATAACTACATGTTTTTTTTTTAATTTTCAAGCAGTGATTTTGATGTTTTTAAAACAATGACAGTTTTTTTAATAATTTAACATAACATAAAGATAATCCGAAAACTGGTAAAAAGTATCAACAGGTTTTTCATTATTTAGGTATTATTAACTTCCCATTGGAAGTTATTGTAATGGGTCCGAAAATCGAAATCAAAATGTATGACAAATTTTTATGTTTCAAGGTCACTACACTATTTTTACACTATTTTTAGAAAGATGTCTGTGTGTGTGTGTGTGTACATACGTACGTATGTGTCTATTTCTTTCTAAGACGAAATCTCGAGAATGAAAAATGATATCGACTACGTTAGGGTGCCAATGGACGCGTATTAACATAAATATGATCTGAAAGAAATTTTTTCAAAATCGGTGCAGCCGTTCTTTTTTCTTAACCAAATAGACTCCAAAAAAGTAGATTTTACACAATATCTCGCGAATAAAAAATTATATCGACTTCGTAAGGGTGTCAATCGAGGCGTGTTAACGTCATTTTAATCCGACATAAATTTTATAAAAATCGGTTCAGCCGTTTTTTTTTTTATTATTGATAAAAATAAATAATAATTATGTTTTAATGATTAAAATGATTACTTTTCTGTGTAATATCTAATTTAATTATTATTATTAAATATTTATCAAACTGGGAAGTTCGTCGTGTGGACCTCAAGGGTCGCACTTTAGACCTAATAAACGACCCTCCTCACGGCTTGTTTTTTAGGGTTCCGTACCTCAATAAGAAAAAAAACGGAACCCTTATAGGATCACTCGTTTGTCCGTCTGGCTGGCTGGGTATCCGTCTGTCAAGACCCATTTTCTCAGGAACGGTTAGAGATATCAAGTTGAAATTAATATGAAATACTAAGGTCTATGGTTCCTTGGAGGTGTAAAAATTCAAGCTTCTAAGTCAACGCAATCAAAAGAAACGGCCATTTTGTTACCTATTTTGATACTGGCAAACTCACTTATCAAAACCTATAGGGTACTTCCCGTTGACCTAAAATCATGAAATTTGGCAAAAAGCAAGGTCTCGCAGTACAAGTAAAGGGAAAAATCCGAAAATCACAAAAAGTAAAAATTAAAAGGGGTCCCCACACAAAAGACGGAAAAACTTTTTAAAGCCTTTGGAACCACATGTAGCCGGTTGAAATTATCACAGAATATGTCTACCTAATTTAATTGCCGTAACGGTACGGAACCCTCGTAGCGCGAGTTCTACACGCACTTGACCGCTTTTTTAATAATAAATTGAAAATCCAATTGACTTTTACCAGCACTCGGATTAGAACCTGGAAACTGGGGACGAATTAATTAATAATCTTTTAAAATAACTTTGAGCATGTTGGCAATACTTATTTATTTTATTTATTGTAAATTATAGACGCGTCGACAACTTAGGTCATTAGTGTCTTGATTACATTAAATAGCAACACACTTAAAACTAAATGACATCACAAAATATCTATGAGCGGAGACGGGATTCGAACCCACGACAGCTTGATTCAGAGTCCGCGACGCTAACCACTTGACCACACTTCTTGTTGACAATATGACTCCTGTAGTGTATGTTATGCCATTTATTATAGGTGATAAATAAATAATCATAAGAATTGTGTGAACAATTTTACACTTGTAAGGTCAAAGTTGATATTATAATAATTATTACGGAATATCACATTTGCATTTCATCATTAAAAATTATTCAAGATACGGAAAAAATATTTTTGAGCATGTCGGCGTTATTTGAACTTTTAATTTCAAAGAACCTATTTAAAATATCCAATATATTTATTTTCTGATTTCTGGCAACCCTGTGGCATGATCTAAAGCGAACGCCCTTCAACAGTCAGGAGTTACATATAATCAATAATATTATTTTTTTATGATCAAAGTCCAAACATTTCGCTTATTTGTAATCAAAGTAGTGTGGCTATCAAACTAAACCGCTTTTGTTTCGAAGATTTTTAAAATGGCTTCATAGACTTATAGACCGAGAGCTAGTGACAATTTTTTGGTGTTATTTATTTTTGTGAAGATGTTGAGAGAGGCATATTAAACCGACATTTTGTTCTGCAATTTGAAATATATGCTTAAAACAGTCGCCGGAAAAACATATTAAAATTTGAACCGTGAACTAATAATATAAATTTCGTCGGGTACATGACACGTTCAGGGTGATCTGCCACGCCTTTAATACTGATCAATCGATCTGCAAATATTATAATGGCATTATTGGGTCACCGACAAGCTATACAAACAATTTCAGCCTTGAAGCAATAATAACTGTGACCATTTTTTTTTGTTACATGTTGGGGGCGGTCTGCATCCCTCCCTTACAGCTATTTATATTAGGAAAATTCCTTACACAGGGCACTTTAATATGCCTCCCTCAACATTTTCACAAAAATAAGGCCTTGAATAAATAACACCAAAAAAATGTCACTAGCTCTCGATCTATTAGGAAAATAAACAGGAACAACAGGACGATATTGTTGCATAATTACCTTATTCATATTTCATAACGAATACAATGTCTTGTTGAAATATTATTTAAGAAAAGCAAATCTAAACCGATTAAAAAAAAAATTATATGGAATCAGTCCGACATCTTCATGGAGTCAAAACTTTCCAAATCGACGCAACCATTCCTGAGTAATTGGTGGACATACGTTAAAAAAAAAATACATACTGATCGGATTGAGAACCTCCTCCTCAGTGGCGTATCTACCACAGGTGTTCCAGGTGGCAATCACCGGGGCCCCCTAACCTCGAGGGGACCCCAATTTTTGGGTCAACTACTGATTGATTAATCCTTACACTCGATTTTTTTCTCAGTCCAATTATATATGATCTAAGCGCGATGATGTCATGAATAATTGGAAATTTTTCTTAGTTGGGTAAAGTGGGGGGGTCCCAAAAAAAATTTTACACCTGGGCCCCGCGAAGTGAAGCTACGCCACTGCTCCTCCTTTTTTGAAGTCAGTTAAAAAAATAGTCAATGGCATGAAAACTGTTTATTTAAAACTAGCGGCCCGTCCCGGCTTCGCCCGGGTGGTATGTAATTATGATTTAATAGCGGTCACCCATTGCTCCGCTCACGTATATTTAGTATATTGTTAATTTGTTATCCCCCCGCGAGAATCTCCCCCCGCCCCTGCGTAGCTTTCTATTAGTGAAAGGATTTTTAGAATCGGCTTAGTAGTTCCAGAGATAGAATTTATTATTTATTACCCCCCCCCCCTCGCGAGAATCTCTCCCCCTGCGTAACTTTCTATCAGTGAAAGAATGTTTAGAATCTGTTTAGTAGTTCCAGAGATAAGAATTTATGATTTATTACCCCCCCACGAGTACCCCCTCGCGAGAATCTCACCCCCTGCGTAGCTTTCTATTAGTGAAAGAATTTTTAGAATCGGTTTAGTAGTTGCAGAGATAGAATTTATGATTTATTACCCCCACCCCCTCTAATTTTATTGAAAATAAAATACAGCCCCTGTTACTCGCTGATAATGGGTAAGTTCGGTTTTACGCTCAGATTGATCGGAGTGCTCTAATACGTTCGAATTTAACATTTATATGCTCTGAAAGATCTCTATCCTGCGTTCGGTTTTAAGATCTGGAGCAGATCGAGCGCGCTCGATTTGCTCCGAGGAAAGCGAGCGAGCAAGCAGATTCAACCATCTTCAGAGCATTCATTTTAAAAATGAGCGGAAACACTTGTTGTGAGAATGGATAAATTTCGAAGTTTATTTATATGAGGTAATTTTTCAATAGGTAAAAACACACTAATAATATTTATTCAAAGAATAGTAATAATCAATAAGTCTATATCGCACAGAATGATTAAATAAAATATTTATTATATCTATGGGTCGAAAAAATCAACAACCAGTACTACTAGTACTACTATTAATTTTAAAATAAAGGAATAAAACGAAAAAAATTGTGATTCATGATTTATTATTATAACAATGTTGAATTAAATCAAAATGAGGAGCAATAAAGAATATATTTCGGCTTTAGTAATAAAAATTTTAATTATTGGCGCCATTTTATTCTGACGTTTGGAAAAATCTGCTAGATTACGTTCGGAATTGTTTAGATGGCTCGATTTGCTCGGTTGTCACGTGACCAAAAATCTGTTCGCTCGGCTCGATCAATCGAGCGTAAAACCGAACTTACCCAATGTAGCTTTCTATAGGTGAAAGAATTTTTGAAATCGGCACAGTAGTTTTTGAGTTTATTCATTACAAACATACACACACACACAAAAATACAAATCTTTCCTCTTTATAATATTAGTATAGACGTTTCGTCTAAATTTAAGGTTAGAATTTTAAACAGAGCATTAAACAACTGACAAAATAGAACCTTTAGCTGTTATTTATTCCATTATTAAGTTTCTAATCTCCCAAAATATCCACGTTTCTTAGCTATATGTAGTTTTTCCCGGTTGCTCAAAGAATCTAATTAATACGTGAACACCAAAAATTGTGATACCTTTTTTTACTATTTATTATGAAAGGAGAGGAATGAAACTTATATCATTCGAAAGTTATTGTGCCATAAATGTGCACAAAAAAAAACCATGTGTGTATGTTGCCGTTAACGCAGGTAAAATAAAGTTTCATACATAGCGTTGTTTCTCTAACTGTTTGGTGTAATTTGAGATCTCTGGTGACACATCACGGAGACTCTATGAACTATTAATATGTAGAGGGTTTTAATGTTATAAATTCCAATTAGAATTTCGTTATTTTACAGACACAGAATTTCGACTACAGGCGATACTAGTTAATAATAAAATTGTCTCCATAAATGGAAATCTTTTAGAACATTTTGACGCACGCGAAATTCAAAGTTTATATGTTTGATAACTTTTTAGCACCTCAATTCATCATCTACTGATAATTATCATGAAAATCGCACTCTCATATTTAAGGAGCCTGCATGCAAAACCGAACAAATCAATTTTTTAAACTTCTCTTTCTTGTAGACCAGCATTTCTCTACCTTTTTGACGTGCGACCCAACATATTTTTACTTCCCACCTCTACTATGGTAGGGAAGTAATGAATTCAGTCCGAAAACAATATTTCGAGATTTTAACAGATTTTCACGTTTTGAGACCCTAGTAATCGTTTAAGATCATTTTCTGACTGATGTCTGTATGTGTGTGTGTGTGTGTGTGTATGTGTGTGTGTATGTGGTCAATTTTTCGCCTTCGATATCTTAAGAACGGAACAACATACGGGCATGCCGATTGTTCTATTGTGTTTATCAGCCTTTAACTTAGATCTGATTAGATTTTGAGTCAAATCGGTTCAGTGGATCCTGAGATATTCAAAAAAACGTCCTCAATGTCACGTATTAACATAGGTAAAAAAAAATATAAATGAATTCTAGATGTTATAATATGAAAAAAATGTAAATATTTTTTTTCTCTAAAATGTATAGTTTTCGAGAAAAAAAATATTTTACTAAAAAAAATAAAAACTGTACGTAAATCAAGGTAACCATGATTTTTGCTATATTAAGTTAAGATCATCAAACAAAAAAGAGGGCCATGCTTTTTTCAAAGAATAAAAATTAAATTGTGTTTTAAAGACCACCAACAGCTAAGGTTATTTGGGCCTAGTCAAAGAATAAAAAAAAAAGAGTGTTTATTTTTTGCAAATATTTACTAGGTGGGAAGTATAGGACTGGTCATCAGTCGAATTTTTTTGAACTCGTACTGCGATCCAATTGTTTAGTTTATAATATAAAATAAAAACGGTAGTAAAAAAAAATCTATGCACAGGTAGCTTTATCTACCTCTATAGGATACATTTTATGTAATGGTTACTAAATAATTAATATTATTATTATATCGTCAGCATGATACTTTGAGTTATTATTTCGATAATTTTCTTTCAATACTAACGATACTTAATATCGATACTTTACTTCCGATACATTTATAAAATTAATACGAAAAAAATGGATATATCTGATTTTGCACACAAGCTCCTCATTGTATTACAGCATTGCACACGCCTTGTAAGAATGCTTATTTGATGATCTAAAAAAAATTTAACGTTCAATGTTCATGGATATTTCATTTTTAGATAATTGGGTATGTCTGACACTATTTATTTCCCTAGACATATCGTTTTAATCTAGTTTATCAATTGTTTAATAAACAAATTCATTTTAAATTTCTCCAAGATGAATAGATAATATCTATAAAAAGATTAACAAAATACATACATTAAATGATTAAAGATTATATTACTAATCCTATTTATTTTATAAGAGTTCTTGTTATCAGTAATTGTTTGCATTTTATTGTATTTGTTTATTTTTTTCCAAATTTGAGAAATAAATAAAAAAAACACTGGTATGCACGGCGTCATTGACATAATTGTGCATTTTTATATGGACTTTAAAATAATGATTGTCGTTAAGAATTTAAGCATTAAGAAACGAGGGTTACCCGGCTTTTTTGCCACTTGATAACGCCACTGGCAAGTGAGGTATACGTCACTTTGTTTGATGTCATTAAAATGTCAGCACTGTTTATATTTTCCGCCCACCTGACGGCGCCACTAGCAAGTGAAATATCTGCATTCAAACACTAAACGGCCCAATCGCATTTTTGTATTTATTTAATTATTTATTCCTTAATAATGGATAAATGAAGAATCATTAAACACAAACCGTTAATCTCTCAGCTTTGATATGTACTTTACTTGCCACTAGCGCCATCTAATGAATAAAAAATGTGAGCGTTTGACGTATATCTTACTTGCCACTAGCGCTATCTGACGAATAAAAATATGCTAGCTCTCATTAGTCAAATAAAAAAATTTTAACCTCTATTAAATTAATTTAAACAATAATATTGAAAAAATGAGGAAACTCTGCAACGGAAAAATCCTTACATTTTCACGGCAACTTTTTTGGACTCAAAAACAGTGAAAAATTTAACGGAATTGTTTCAAAATCGTCACTTGAGAAAAAATTTAAATGTGCTTCTAAAATTTTAACAAAATCGGCCAGTCAAAGTCAGACATATAAAAATGGGTACTCTATACAATCTTCCCGCGTTTTATTTTCACTGAGTCTCAAAAGATGATTTATTTGAAATAAAACACTATAATTACTAAATTGAAACACTATAATTCTTGTAAAAACAATAAAAACAATGGTGATGTATGGTTAGGTGATAAAACAAAACTAGTTTTCTTAGAATATCGACAAAGTACAAAATTATTACGTCACAAGACATGTGTTCCAATTGTACAAATATTTTTTCAAAAACTATACACCTTTTGTTACGCTAATTGCAAAATACACCATAGCAACATTTTTTCACCTTATTATTTTATCAATTATCACGGAGAACCAATAAGTACAAGGTACACCGCAAATGTTTAAATAAAACATTTGAAAAAAAAACAAAACAAAAACAATTGATTCACCAATACAAAAAAGAAAAAAAAGGCACGTTTTCATTGATAGAAAATTTCTGTTTGTCGTAGAATTTTTTATTTATTATTCAACCATGATGAGTAATAGTATCGTGGTGGGTTGCGTCATACCCAGTCTCTGCTCTAAGTAAATAACGAATTGTCTAGGAAATTTATGTTTACGATGAAAACATATTTTTCTCAGAAATTTGTTGCCACACAGAAAAAAAAATATTTATCAATAAATATTATAAAAAATTTGGTTCATTCCCATACTGCAATTTAGTGGAAAAATATTTACAATAGGGTACATGCCAATGGACAGTGATCAATAAAACTTTGTTATAATGAAAGTTTATGCTCTAAAATATTTATTAGAATTTTTATTTTTATTAATTAAGTTTCGTAAACATATTTAAATTAATAAATAAAATCATGATTTTTAATCTATTCGTCACGTGACTTAAAACACCGCGTGACGTCAATTTTAAGTAAAAAATATATGTATTCATAGCAACACAGCTTAGATTGTTTACATAGGTACAAAACGGTATTTTTCAACACTCTGTTTCTGGGTCTTTAAATAATATTTGTAGCTTATAAACCAAGGTTAGTAGAGTATAGGTTGCCTCATTCCGATAGATAGTAGTGGGGGGATGACGTCACTCAGAATATACCATGCTTGCTCACTTCAATAGAAAAGATCATACCATGGACGTTGCTAATTTTTGGAAATAAAAATCACAGTAACCATGGTAGTGTGATATGTTTTTTCAATACCTAATAGAAACATGATTCTTCTGTTAGTGAAAAAAATATGATAAGTTGTCAATTTTGCGATAGCTGTGAAGTGTTATGGTGTTTTGTGGTTATTTTTAATATTTTGTGAATATAAAAGATAAAATAATTAATTTATCAATTTGTTAGTTAATTCTATTCGTTTCTTAAATTTAAAAAAATAGGTAATTAACAAGATCTGCCATTTCTTGAGCATTATTTAATTTTTTGTTTGTTTATATTATAGATATTAAAACCTAAATTTTGTAATAAAAATAAAAATTATCCTATTTTTTAACATCTATTCTTCTATTTATTGTCTCCTGCCAATTTTAAGAAAAAATCTGTACGAAGCACCTAATATAAATAAGCATAATCTTCAACAATTTTTGTACTTGATTTAAACTAAATTCTAGCTGACGTCATTCCCGCGCTTACGCTGATTGGTCAGATGGAACGAGGCAACCTGTACTCTAATAACCTTGCTTATAAACGAACTTTCATAAAATTATGATGTCATATTTGAGTAGAGCAAAAACGATTTTTAGCGGGCGGGGCTAACATAAATATTTCAAAAATTATTTTTGAGCTTCTTTGAAATCAGAATGAAGTGATTTAGGTGTCATTTTGTTTATAATTTACTGCTCTATTAATATAACACAAAACAAATTTTAGTCATCTCCCCCCTATTGCTATTTATATGGGAAGGAAATGAATGTCTATTTTAGAACACTGGAATAACTGATAACGCGACAAGCGCGAATCTGGGAGTTTCGGGTTCGAGTCCCGCCAGTGGCATTTAAATTTTTTCTTATATAGAGCCTTGTAACGCTAATGGCAACATAGTTGTCTGGAAACTGGAATTCGCAATGAATGTGAATCCGTATTGTGGATACGGTGTTTTATATAATCATTTTTACTTCTCACCTCTACAATGGTACGGAAGTATTGGATTCAGTCCAAAAACTTTTTTTCGAGATATTAATATACGTATATTCATGTTTTGACCCCCTAGGACTCATTTTAGACAATTTTCTGACAGACGTATGTGTGTGCGTGTGGTGAAATTTTTTCTCCTTATCTCAAAAACGGCACGACGTAGAATCATGCAGTTTTTTTAACTTCCCATTGGAAGTTATTGTAATGGGTCCGAAAATCGAAATCAAAATGTATAACAAATTTTTATGTTACACTATTTTTAGAAAGAATACTGTGTGTGTGTATATGTGTGCGTGTACGTATGTGTCCATTTCTTTCTAAGACGAAATCTCGAGAATGAAAAATGATATCGACTATGTTAGGGTGCCAATCGACGCGTATTAACGTAAATATGATCTGAAATTTTTTTTTTCAAAATCGGTTCAGCCGTTATTTTTTCTTAACCAAATAGACTCCAAAAAAGTAGATTTTACACAATATTTCGCGAATAAAAAATTATATCGACTTTGTAAGGGTGTCAATCGAGGCGTGTTAACGTCATTTTGATCAGACATAAATTTTAGCCGTTTTTTTTTTTTAATTATTGTTAAAAATAAATAATAATTATGTTTTAATGATTAAAATGATTACTTTTCTGTGTAACATCTAATTTAATTATTATTATTAAATATTTATCAAACTGGGAAGTTCGTCGTGTGGACCTCAAGGGTCGCACTTTAGTCCTAATAAACGACCCACCTCACGGCTTGTTTTTGTTGTATTTGTCAGCACTTATCTTAGATCTGATCAGATTTTGCACCAAATCGGTTCAATGCTTTCTGAGATTTTTAAAAAAATGTTTGTAGTGTCACATATTAATATACGTAAAAAAAATATTTAATGCAATCTAGTGGTTAAATTAAAATATAAATAAAATCTTAATGATTGTTTTTCTTCTAAAATGTTTCGAGAAAAAAAAAATTTCTAGAAAAACTGCAAAGAAATTATTTTTTATTTGCCTAATCAAGGTGTCTATGAATTTAGTTGGCCTTCAGTAGATCAACAAACACGTAAGTGAGCCATGCTTTTTATATTAAGAATATGAAAAGGGAATTGTTTTGTTGGGAAAATTTTCAGTTACAACCGATTGTTTACTTGATGGGAAGTATAGGACTGGCTATCCGAAAACTTCCTTAGGCGCGCTTTGCCTGCGCTGTTAACAACAGTGATGTGAAACGCACCCGACGGTGACAATCGGGGCTACTCGACTCAAACACGAACATGTATTTGCAATATACTGGTAATAGTGTGTAGTTCATAAGTGTGCTAACAGATGACACTAAAACTTAATATTATCGTTAAGGTATTATATTCATTAAATTTAATTGTATAGACCAATTTTAATATATTTATGATTAAACTGTGCGATTAAAAAATTACATATATTTTTAAAATTAGAAAATCTGAAGTTTTCACTTCTGTCGTGTGGTCACAAGCACACACCCATTTTTTTTTATAACATTTAATAATATATTAGACAAATAAAAACAGTTTTTACAGCATTTAAAGATATGCAGCAACTATCGTTTCTCATCTGCAACTATAGAAAATCACGATCCCGAAATCAGGACAGTTATCTCTAGTCCCGAAAAGTTCGATACTACAATATTGATACCCGGATTAAAGCCCTACATTTATCGATTTACTTGTTTCAATAAATGACATTTAAAAATATATAATACCTAAACTTAAAAAAAAAACTAATATTCGTTAATAACAATAAAATAAAAATAGAACATACCACTACTTTCTTCTTTTGTTCTTCCACATTATAATTTTCATCCTTCAGTTTGGCCAACCTTATCCGTATCTCATCTTCAGATGGTGGACTATTAATCGAATCATCACGAAGTCGTTCTAGCCGATCTGCTATTTTCTGGTCCTCAGGGCTTAAGCCAATCTTCAGTTTAGCAATTTTTTGATCAGTACGATACACCGTAATCGGTGGTGCCGATGGATTCGATAAATTTTCTAGTCTCCTGAAATTTGTTCTTATTTTAGTTACTTCATTTATATTAAAATTATTTTTAAAATGACATACAACTTGGAAAATTATGTACACAAAAGCATGGTAAATGGTTTAAGAGCCTATCCCAAATTCTTTTACGAGTGTCGAATCTAATTCGGCTGCTTCTAGTCCAACGAATGTCGTAATAACAATATGGATACATCGCTTACAATAACCAGACAAAACAATTGAAAATTACGTCAAGGTAAGCAGTCGGTCAAATTAACTGAAGTCATTCGGTCATTCTAAGCTAACTAAGGTTCATACCAAACATTAAAATTAAGAAAGGATAATTTTCTTCGGGTTGAATTTAGGATTTCTAGTTGGGAGTTACCTTAACAGGAAATACATTAGGAGATCAGGACTCTTAATATGGAAATCATCTTCACCGGGACTATTTTCATATTTTACATCTCTGCAATATAACACACTTCAATAATTTGTTGATGCTACACAGATAATAATTATCTTTATATCTTATTGCTAACGATAACTATCGATAGTCATCCACCTCTAAGTACGCACCGAATGTATTTCCATTGTTTGCTATCAGATAGTGATAAGAAAGGATAGAGGTATATTCAGTGCATATTTCGAGGTGGAGGACTATCGATAGTCAGCAGTATAGATTGTTAGTGATAGTCAGTAGCCAAACTATCAATTATTATCGATAGTTCCAAAATGTTCGTAAAGAATTACTTGTTTTTTTTTTTATTTTCTTAGAACTCGCGTTTTTCTGTCTCAAAAATAAAATGTTAAACTAACTTTAAAAATGCATCGGGCGGAAGAATATTTTCCGTTATATCCTTCGTCAATTTTAGATGACAGGATTCGCATACGTGGCGTTCCCGATATCCTTTACCCGGAACAATAGCTTTCGGTTTCAAACATTTGCTACAAAATCCAAAACCACAAGATGCGCATGCAATCTGAAAGAATGCAAAAACGGAATTCAATAATACATTAATGAGTTTCATAAAGTTCAAAAAAAACTTGCTGGATTTTGTCCTCTTTTCTTCAAATAATATTGTAGTCATCATCGTTCCGATGGTTGCGTTTAATGTTAGAGCAAGAAAGAAAATAATTTATCGTTGGTTAACACAACATAAAACAACATAAGTACATACATAAGGAAAGTGTGAGAAAAAAAATCGGTATACCAAAAAATTAAATCCTACACTTTTCCTGCAACAACTTTCTGTCTACAAAGACGAGATACCTATTTTATGGTAGAGGTAGGTACTATACCTAAATCCTCAATGCATTTTTTAATAATTTATACAAGGCAGGAAGCATGCAGGGAGTTTGTTTAATGATGCCAAACAAATTTATTTTGCAATTTTAACTTCGTTTTTTATTTTTTTTCATGTCATGTCGTTCCGACTGACGAAATAAAAACTTTGATGAGCAATAATTAATTTGAAACTTGAAGGTTGATCTACAATAATGGCCGTTGTAAAAAGTAGACACTATTATTGCTTATAATAAACTATTACGTAGAATGATTTTGTTTTTTTATTACCTCTTTTGTTAGTAAACCAAATTTCTTCGTACATCCGTAACATGCCATAATTAAAAATCTTTTCTAATATGAGTAATTAAATAAATTATTTACTGATTTATTTATCACAAATTTTCTACAGATGACAAGTTTAATGACTAAAGGTGCGTGTACACAACACATGCAATAGAATTTCGTAACGTAACTTCGCTGTGCACCGTCCCATCAGTTCATCGAATTTTTCCCAACATTTTCTTGCAGTCTTCAACTGTGGTGTGTAATTCCTCGGCAATTTCTTCCCAGGCTGCCAGGCACTATTTTTTTTACTTTATTATGATATTTGAAATGCTTGGTATCCCACAAAATCTCTTTCCCTCTGTAGATTTCCATAAAATTAAGACCGACAAGTTACGATTTACGATCTATATTCTATTCGCCTTTATTTATTACGATGTTGTTACGCTGTTACGGAGTGGCATCCAGGTATCTGGCCAATACCTATCATTAAATATCAAAGCTAGATCGAAACGACATCACACATTATCCATGAGCAGAGGTGGGAATGTGGGATTCGAACCCACAACAGTCTGATCCAGAGGCCTACCACGCTGACCATTCCACCACATGTCCTCGCACACACACTTGATATGCGACGTTACGTTACTGTTACCATGCTGTTACCACTGTTACTGCAGCTTAAGATTTCGTAGGGAATTTTGCTTTTTAACTATGAAATGTCGTGTTGACAGTCCATACTTTAACCTTAAATTTTTGACAGATAAGATATTTGGAATTTTACCTTATAAAACTGAAAATTGGTATATAAAAAAAAATGAGAATACGTCGAACTGCGGCGCTTACAGGAACATGTTTAATTCTGTTTGGTTGTTTTTTATTATATTTAATGACTGACCTGACTTTTCCTCAACGCCGAGGAACAGCTAATCAAGAATTCGAAGATGTAAGCATTAAGCAAATTCTTTTTAAATATGCCCTCATGTCTACGTTTCCAGCTGTTAGAAATTTTTATATTGATTCTTTTTTGTGTAGAATAAATGGATACACTTTGAAGATCGCTTAAAGCGCCTAGAAAGCGATTTAAATAAACATCATGAAGTGGTGGGTGAAATAAAGCGTGCAATAAAACAATTGAAACCCGGTCCACATACCTTGTTGGGACCCAGTAGTGAAGTTCATAAGGCAATACAGTCACCGATTATAGAAAATGTTCATAGAAATGGGACGCCTGTTACAGAAGTCTTGTACGGCACCGAATGTCCCCTAGAGGTGAATTATGTACCTCAAACAAATATACAGGTTTGTCAAAACTTTTTTGGTACCTAATTAAAACTACTTGAAGCGTGAAGCATGTTGAGACGTAAAGCATTACGCAAAACGCTGTTCTTTGTCATAAATTATTATGATACTTAGTTTTTGATTTGTAAACATCTTAGCTCTCGGTACACGGTAGGGGCTACTTAAAACTTCTAAGTGTCAGACCTTAATTCTCGATGTACCTGCGTAAGTGGGTGTGTGGAGCGTTCTCGCGCACACTGCTAGCGCATGCTGCTTGCGCACACTGCTTGCGAATGCTGCTTGCGCATGCTGCTCGCGCACACTGCTTGCGCATGCTGCTCGCGCACACAATCAAAGCACTTGTATTTTCGGGTGACATTTCCACATTTGTGAAACCGAACTGATACGAGCTAACATATTTACACAGCAAATCTCGTGAGTACCTGGTCATTCACATTTTTTTTTAATTTTAGATGCTCGATGTGTATAAAGAACTCAAATTTGATAATATCGATGGAGGTGTTTGGAAGCAAGGCTTTCGTATTGATTACAATGTACAACAATGGAATAAGCATCGCAAACTCAAAGTATTCGTCGTGCCTCATTCTCATAATGATCCAGGTGACAATCGTTTTCGTAAAAATTCTATGCTTCATATATTTTTGTATGCAATTAATAATAATGTAACTTTATTAGGTTGGATAAAAACACTCGAACAGTATTTTGAACAACAAACTAGGAATATATTAGATAACATGGTTATAAAATTAGCTGAAGACCATCGTAGGAAATTTATTTGGGCTGAAATTTCGTACTTATCCATGTGGTGGTCTGAAATTGAGTCAGAAAAACAGAAGAAAGTAAAAGAGTAAATATCAAACTTTCAACTTTTTAAAATTGAATCGATGAATGCACTATTTTTCTCATATACAATTAAAATAAAGTACAGTCAAACTTCGATAACTCGAATTCTTGATAACTCGAACAAAATTGGTTGGCAATAGCGTCAAGAGTGAAAATTAAAATTATTTGATAACCCGAAGTCTTGATAACTCGAATTTTTTTTGTGGCAAGTCATGGTTCAAGTTATCGAAGTTCGACTGTATTTGTTGATTTTATATTTAAAATTTTAATCTCAAATAACTCAGATTAACACTTATTTATTTCCGCGTTTTTTCTACTCATCGATTGAATTTCAAGAACATTCGAATGTTGAATTTAAATCAACATTTTTAGTTTCTGCAAGTTTAAGTAACATTTTGTAGGTTTGTAGCCAACGGTCAGTTGGAAATTGTAACGGGAGGTTGGGTAATGAACGATGAAGCAAATACTCACTGGATTGGTATAGTTCAACAAATGACCGAAGGACACCAATGGCTCGCTAAACATCTGAATTATACACCTCACAACAGTTGGGCCATCGATCCATTCGGACAAACGGCTACTATGCCATTTTTGTTGAAACGGATGGGATTAGAAAATCTCGTCATACAGAGGGTGCACTATGCAATTAAAAAACAACTTG
This sequence comes from Mongoloraphidia duomilia, assembly GCA_039654895.1. Classification (NCBI taxonomy): domain Eukaryota; kingdom Metazoa; phylum Arthropoda; class Insecta; order Raphidioptera; family Raphidiidae; genus Mongoloraphidia; species Mongoloraphidia duomilia. The sequence goes on from CM077523.1 coordinate 8,878,947, forward strand.
CTAGTCACAGCCAGCTCGAGTTCCGTTGGAGACAATTATGGGGTAAATTATTACTTTGTGCCATCCTCAGAACAAAGATAGCTATAGAAGTGCCATATCACAGCTTGTAGGTATGCACAATTGAAGCCAGTCGAGACGTGCGGGAGACAATTGAAAATATAATAAAAAATATTTTTACTTACCGATGATAAGAAACATCTTGATTTTTGATAAGCGTTTGGAACTTTTATTGTAACATCCAGGCACACTACACGACAAAGAGTAATTTACACTACGGAATACTAGCTTCAAATGATCATAATGTTCCCGACAGGGTGTACTTTAGAGTTTAGTGTATCGTTATTCGTTGTGGCTTCACAAATGACGTGATATGCTGTTTCTATAGCTATCTCTGTTCTGAGGTGCCATCCCATCTTTTTTATTATAAATTTTCAATTTTTTCGTCATAATATTCAAATATACCGCACATCAGAGCTGCAGAAGATACTTTTAAAAAGTATCTAGATACAAGATACTAAACAGTCAATTCCTCAAAAAATACTAGATACTCTGTATGAAAGTATCTAAAAGAAGATACTCTATACTTTAAAAGTATCTTGAATACTCAAGTTTCAAAATTTAAGATGGTGAGTCATGCACTTATACTTCACTATTTATATAAGCGGCACAGTTTTTATGCATGGGACGCGTATGCTTACATTGTTTCATTGTTTTTTCGCTCCATTAACCTTGTTACGAACTATGCATGACTCACGATTTTAAAAGTATCTTAAGATACTTTAAAAGTATATGCCACCAAAAGTCCTTTTTTTTCTAAATTAATTTTGAAAGTATCTTAGGTACTTTTAAAAGGTATCTAAGATTCTTAAATACTCCTCAGCACATTATTAGAATTGTGAGAAATGACCCTGTTGCATAGAAAAATATAAAATAGGTAGTACATTCAACAGTTCATAGATAGCGCGCAGCTAATATTAAAATATGTTCATAGATGGATCTGGGCGAACTGAGCTTTTTACTCACTTGATGCCGTTCTACAGCTACGATGTGCCGCATACATGCGGCCCGGACCCGAAAATATGTTGTCAGTTCGATTTTAAAAGACTTCCAGGTTATGGACCAAGTTGTCCGTGGCGTATTCCACCTAAAACAATAACAGAACGCAATGTTGCTCACAGGTAATTCAACGAACAATGGGAATTTCATCGATCTTATAGCTATTTAAAAACAGTGTTTCATAACAAGTAGATCACTCTAATTTTGTGATAGCAGTAGCACATAATATAGCATATGCGACACTCGAGTGAGAGAGTAATAGAAGTGACAGAGATAGTGATGTATCCAATTTAAAGAGACTCATCCATGCATAGATGGAAACTTCATGGGCGTCGTTACGAGGCTGCGACCAATCTATTCGTATCCGAATCAAACCGAATTTACCCGAGTAATTTATGTATGTAGTGCTGTTCATGACATCGCGTGCATTAAGGGGACAGCTGTGGTCCAGTGGTTAGCGTCGTGGCCTCTGGATCCGACTGTCGCGGGTTCGAATCCCGCCTCTGCTCATGGATATTTTGTGATGTCCTTTAGTTTTAAGGAAGTTGTTATTTAATGTATTTAAGACGCTAATGACCTATGTTGTCGACGCGTCTATAATCTACAATAAATAAATAAAAATCGCGTGCATTAACCTAACCTCAAAAGACTCTCATTGTTTCCCGGCAAATAATCTGTGCTGTGCGTATAATATCAATAATATCACATACCTGGCTAAAATACGTGCTTAAACCACGTATTCTTAAACACATATTTACAACTAAAATTAGGTTTTTAATAAAAAAATATCGCAATTGATAAATGGCACAAATCTGGCAACGCAGCTATTAATTTAAGGTGATGGCGGCGTTTGCGCGACATCAAAACTCAAAAGAGTGTTGCGTATAGGTGATGGTATCGGTGATAGTAAAGTAGTATAGTGAACTCAAAAAAAAAAGGTATTGAGCTATCACTATTGCAATAGTGTCACCATCTAGTGACCTGTTTTGTTATTGAGTTTTTGTTTTTAAACTGCAGAGCGGAAATGTTGCTGGATCAATATAGGAAAAAATCTCAATTGTATCGTACGAATGTTGTGTTGGCACCACTGGGTGACGATTTCCGATATGATCATTCTACCGAATGGGACGTGCAATATTCGAATTATCAACGGCTTTTCGATTATATGAATTCACAACCCACGCTTAATGTCGAGGCTAGTATCTTAAAAGTTCAGGCTGATTTATTAGCTCACCAACAAACTTGCTCATCTAATTAAAAAAAAACTAATGTTTTGTTGTTAACAAGTAAAAACAACGAATGTTTAAATGTTTAATTCTTTAAATAAGTGAAAATACGTTCATAAACAATTTTTTTCCAAAAATTAGATGAGCTTTCATCTGTCTAAGTTTGTCGGTGAGCTAAAAATCACCTGTATAGAGAATTTTTTTCTGGTCAAAATTCTGAATCATCAGAGAAAGATTTTATTACTAATTTGATTCACTTGTATTTTTAGGCACAATTTGGAACACTAAGTGACTATTTCAACGCAGTTCGTGAAGAAAAGGAACAAGAAGATTTTCCAACCTTGTCAGGCGATTTCTTTACATATGCTGACAGGGCAGATCACTATTGGAGCGGATATTTTACTTCACGACCATTTTATAAACGTATGGATCGTACCCTTTTATCATACGTAAGGTGAGTGACTTTTGTTTCATATTTCGTATAATGAGTGCTACCTGACTTCTTTTTTACCACCTGATGGCACCACTAGTAAGTGAGGTATAATATGTCACTTTAATGCATAGAGAAATCTGGGGATGTAGTACAAGCGAGTGGGAGGTTGTTGTTGAGGGGGGGGGGCGATGAGGAAGCAAGTGTGCCTGCATTCTATTGGTGTCTTCAGTTGCGCAAGTGCTGTACGAGCAATTGAGCATGCGCAAAGACGCGGCCAATAGAACGTGGACACATGCATAACATGGACATGTCCATAAGACAGGCATGCACCTTCCCCTGAATAGCTTCCCCCCTCGTCTAAAGTGGCACTTTATATTACATCTCTTCTCTCTCTCAAATGTTTGAGTATTTGATTTATTTTGTTTAGGGATATAATTCATGCCAATTTCCTGTAATAGATTTATTTCTGAAATTCAGTATTTTTTCTATCTTCTATCTATCTATATTACATCTCCGTATTTCTATATCTATGCTTTGATGTAATTCAAATGTCAGTACTGTTTATATTTTCCGCTCACCTGATGGCGTCACTAGCAAGTTAAGTCTGTCAATCAATCATTTAACGGCTAAATCGCAGTTTTGTATTTATTTAAGTAATTATTTATTCCTTAATAATGAAAAAAACTCGGGTCGCAGTGCCAAACCCTGCCGACAATATAGTGTATTTGCTAATGCAGGCCTTGTGGCTTTATTATGTAAACATAAGTCTGTTTTTGGACAAAATAAAAAATTTAACCCCTTAATACATCCCTTAAAATAATATTTTTTTCTTAATTTCAATAATATTATCAATGCAACCTTTGTACCAAATTAAATACACCCTTCGGTAAGTAAATCACTATCCGCAAACCAGTGTTTTCATAAAATTTTTGTAAGTCCGGTCCTGTCGGGCCGATTTTATTAAAATTTTAACAGCACATTTTAATCTTTACTAAAGGATTAAATTTCAATTTTGAAACGATTCTGAGAATTTTTTCGGTATTTTTGGGCCCAAAAACTTTTTTCAACCCCTAAATACAACCCTTAAAATGGTCCGATCGGGCCCATTTTAAATAGGCTTCGTGCGGTAATGGGTTCCAATGTGTGTACCAAATTTCGTTTAAATCGATTAAGTCTGTCGAGAGTTATCGTGTACACACATATATATATAAAATATATATATATATATAATATATATATATATATATATATATATTATAATATACATATATTCATAAACATTTTTAAAAATGGTGGCAAACTGTTCAGGAGGCTATGAAACGTCGAGAAATTTTGGTCCGACCCCTAGGTCCCACCATCCGACCGACGCCAATAGTGTATGTGCCATATGGCAAATACACTAATAAATGAAGAATGACTAATTACAAACCGTTAATCTATAAACGTTTGACATACCTTACTTGACACTAACGCCACCTGGCGAAAAAAATATGTGGTACACGTTGGACACATGTACCATACTTTGCTACTGGCGCTATCTGACGAATAAAAATATGCTAGCCCTCATTCGGTTAGAAATACTTCTCAGATGTTTTAAAAATTTTGATTGATGGTCATTCCTAATTTTAACAAAGTATTTTTAGTCCCATTGCAATGCAAAAAAAACAGTGTCTTATGAATGACAGAAGAAGGCATTTGTTTTGACCATTTCACTCTGCGAGATGTATGAATGGTGTTTTGTTTTTAATAGAACTTTTGTTTAATTAATTATGGTTCATTGTTTTGTGCAGAGCGGCAGATCAAATTATAACTTTGGCGTGGGGCAGCGGTCACTCGGGATCTTCATGGCTATTAAATCCAGCTAGTGGACTTGAACCGTTATTGCAAGATGCTCGTCAGAGTCTCAGTCTTTTCCAGCATCACGATGCGGTCGCAGGCACTGCTCGAGATCACGTCGTCATTGATTATGGACAAAAGTTAGTTCAAATATATTAAAAGAAACTGTTTGGTCAATGATTTGTATAACAGCGGAGAAACTCTCGCTGTACTTTATTGATGTGCAAACATCTTTACTAAAAAAATATAGCTCTCAGGCTGGAGTGAATTTTTGGTTTCATTTTTAAACGACTTAAACAAAAGAAGTTCTTAAGGTAGTTGTCGTGCTATGGGCATAGTGTCAGAAAATTCTAAATTTTCATATACTCATTAAAGATATTATAATACAAATACCATTAAAATTTGAAGTTGATTGACCATCTCTAACTCGAGATAAACTTAATTAAAGTTCGGATAATTAATACGGAGAGCATAGGAAAGGTTGTGTTTTTGACAAGTTTTTTAATTAAAAAAAAAAAGTAACAGTCAGAAATTTTCAAAAAACTAACTGTTCATTGATGTTTTTGTTCTGAGTTTAAAAAAGAAAATCCAAAAATTATTGACCTTTTTGTTGTTGAGGTATAATAACGCAAAGTTCAACAATTTATGAGAAAAGATTGACATTTTTATATAATATTTTTAATAATAATAATAATATTTTTTTATTAGTTAACACTAAAAGCATAGGTGGGCACAGTTAATCCAAAAGTTAACTTCGTTAATCGTTAATTCGTTAGATAAAAAGTTAACTTTGATAATAGGTAGAGCGTTAAATTTTCGAAAATTTAACGCAAGTTAAAGTTAACCGTTAAAAGTTAACCATTTAAAACTTATACTGCTTTTGGGCTGAGAGAAATAGGTAAATAAAACAAAAACAAGTAGAAAGAAGAATTAAACACACATTTATTTATGTCGATAATAAAGTAGGTAGGAATAAGGCTATTATTCATCGTTATTTTGCATTAGGTAATTTAGATGCATGTTCCCCTTCATAAAAATTAGCATATTAAAATTGACATCCGACAGCGATGATCGTTTAGCCCGTAAAATATCTTTGCCCGTAGAAAAAAGACGTTCTACTGCAGCACTAGATGGGATAGCAGTAATGTAACGGACTAAAGTTAACGTAAGTTCAATTTAACGGAAGTTAACAAGAGCGTTAACATTTTTTGAAGTTAACTTAAAAGTTAATCCGTTCAGCAGATTGTAACTTCGTTAATTAACGGATTAACGAGTTAATGCCCACCTTTGACTGAAAGGCAAAGTTCAGCTTATAAAGTTGTTTTACAACTTAACCTAACAAATATAATATAATATAATCCAAGCGAACAAACTAAGTGAAATATGTGTTACTGTGTGAACAACAGTTTAGGTACAATCTCTAACAAAATTTTTTTACATTTAAGACTATACTTATTTATTGTTTTACAGCGTATTATGAACGAAACTTTTGGATGTTATTGTAGCACGACAACTACCTTAATTTGTTGTATATGTTTGTATGTATGGCTGCGATTATCTCAGAAACTACTGAATCGATTGAATGATACCATAGCATATAGTATAAGATTATACAAGAAAGAACCTTAAGCCATAGTCGTAGCCGTCGACGGCTGCGGCTAGGAACCTTCTGTAGTTCTCGATCAATCAGCGCACAGCCATCAACGATCACGGCTACGGCTGGAAAATAGAAATGTTTCTATTTCATTGGCTATGGCTCACAGCTGTAGCCAATCAGAGCACGATAAGATGACAGCGGATGTTTTAAGACGCATTCACGTCAAAAAGTTAGGTTATGCTTGGTTTATTTTATTATTTTTTGCGGCATTCGCGTGTTGTTGGGATGTAAATTATAATAATACACGCACTCGGAATATCGCGTCGACATTTTGACATTTATCTCGTCAATGTTTGTAAACAACTCCTTTGGTGGGGGATAAGCAGTCGTTCTGCATCAAACTACAGTGTGATTGAGAATCGTACGGCTGGCAGCCGGTAGTGTGATTCCTGCTTTAGACTAGCCACTAGCAAAAGTGTCTGTCATTCAGTAATTTAATGGCTAAATCGCATTTTTATATTTATTTGTTTATTCCTTAATAATGGATAAATGAAGAATGACTAAACATAGACCGTTAATGTATACAAGTTTAACACGGACATCGTGACTAAATACACAATTAAATGAATGCATAATGACTGTAATCAGTATATATGAAACACCTATTGTAAGAACAAGGGGAGAGAGTCGGTCGTTTGAAAATGTGTCACTGTGTGAGTAATTGTCAACTCAGTCCGCCGCGATAGTGGAAAGTTTAGGGTTAGAATCCCTACGGTGACATAGGTTTGAATTAATGAATTTTTCCTGATTACAGCATTGTGTTACGTCATTGTTCTTACAATAGGTGTTTCATATATACTGATTGCAGTCATTATGCATTCATTTAATAGACCGTTAATCTCTAAACATTTGGCATACCTTACTTGCCACTAGCGTCACCTGATTAATAAAAAAATATAAACGTTTGACGTATACCTTACTTGCCACTAACGTTATCTGGCGAATAAAAATATGGTAACTAACGACAAATAATTTCATCAAAATTGGTCCAGTGATATCTGAGATAAGTGCCACATAATAACTGCAAATACAGAACTCGCTGTGTACAGAGTTGGTACTTGATCGATTTTTATTTGTTTTATCTACAATATGCTTTTGTTATAGAATGTTAACTGCTATACGCAATGCACAGCATGTCATTCAACAAGCTGCAAATGTGTTGCTAGCATCGCAGGATGAACCTGTAAGTCCAGATCCGGAAACAACTTATTACGAAGTCGATGATGTACGTTCTTCACACGATGCATTATCGCAAAGACAAACAATTACGATTGGTCCAGGTGTTCCGGCTAGAAGAATCGTTTTATATAATACTTTGCTAACTACAAGACACGAAACTGTAACTTTCATAGTTTCGACACCATTTTTCGAAGTGAGTTTTTAATTAATTGTTTTTTTATAACTGAAATGTATTTTCAGTCAATAATAGCTGTTACCCGCGGCGTTGCACCTGTTAACAAAAACATAATTTTCTTTATTATACCAATAGCTTTACAGATGTGGCCCCACTCTCCGTGCCAATATGGTCGTCGCATGTATCAAAATTTGATAATTTTGAACAGTCAATCTTTTTCGTTCTTATATCCTTCCTTTTAATTGCAAACAAGAATTAAAGAAATATAAGTAATATATATTTTAAACGCTGAATATAAATCGCCATATGATGACGTAGACAACACTCACACTTCTTTATAGATTTGTTTAATTGCTCAGCTTTCTCGAGTCACAGCGTGGTGATATATGTATTGTTGTTAATTGGTTTCATTTTAGTTGACAGATTTACGTGGAAAGCCTGTTCAATGTCAAGTGAGCCCTATATTTGAACATGGTGCCTCTATGTCTGAGAATCGTTACGAATTATCATTTGTGGCTAATATACCTGCTTTGGGTCTCGTAACATACACCATTACGACGTCACCAAATCAACAGTTGACAAAGTAAAGATCGCTTTTTTTCTTATATAATTTAATATTAATGTACAAATTAGAGGTGCATTGAGAACTCATCTTTCAAAAAACCGGGCATCAGGCCGAGTAATTTGATATTGTGTAATATTGTTGCCATTCTATAGATGGCATTGCATACAGTACCTTTGGGTAAGATAATATATGAAAATAAATATTCTAATCATGCAATGCATTTTGGGAATTGCGTTATGTTGTGGACTGTGGCGCCGTCATAAGTGTGTCAAGAAAATTAAACCTAGTCAATAGTGGCGCCGCGCCATAGTTAACATACGAAACTAATGAACTATGGTATATTATTGCTAATTTCTTGAATCAAAAATATACATTCATTCTAATTTTTTAAATATATTTTTAGTAATTAATTAGAACTCTGTATTATTTGGATTCAAGAAATTAGCAACAATAGACCATAGTTCATTAGTTTAGTATGTTAACCATGGCGCGGCGCCACTATTGACTATGTTTAGTTTTCTTGATACACTAATGATGGCGCCACAACTTGACACAATTTCCATGAGGTTTGCATAATTGGAATACTCCCTGAAAATACCTGCTATATATTATCTTACTTTTAGGGAATAAGGGACCTCACATATTAATTTTTATTGCTTTGTAGTCCAAAACCTTATTTTTTTTGCTCCGATGTCAATCTGTCTGTTTATCGCGGGCTTCTATTTCCAAAACTGTTTAAAAATGCGTTTAAATAAACACGTGGTAGTTATTTTTGTTGCCCAAAGCCGATTTTGGCATTAGTTTTAAATATTTTCAATTTTTTGGGGACTTTTTGAATTTTCCTATGACTTGGCCTGGTAATCCTTAGTAAAATGGCCGAGCATCGGGTAATAATCGAATCTTCGGTAAACCTTTTGTACAAATGTAGCTGATACAATAACTCTTGTTTGTTTTAAATGGTAGACTAATTTATTTCGATACTGTTTTTCAGAGAAACAAATTTAGCAAAAGTGAAAATTTTCAACTTCTTCGGTGATACACCGACGCCACCCGGTTTTAATAACATAGAAATTTCTGCAACGGGAAGTGATTTTTCGATACAAAATCATCGTGTCATGGCTGCTTTTAACAACCACGGGCTTTTAAAAGCTCTTAGAGTGGGAACCACAACACTTCCAGTTCATTTGGATTTTGCTAAGTAAGCGTTTATAATGTTTTAACTACGGTTTCACTTGCGTGAATGTCGGTTTTAACAGAAACCTTGTCTTATGTCAATAGGGGTGCTCGATATATCGCGTATTTGATATATCGAAACAAGAATTTCAATACTTTCGATATATCACACAGAACATATCGATTATCGCATAAAATTTATGATTTTGATTAGTAGCGCTAGAAATCAAATTTAAAAAAATCAAGTATAAAAATATTTATTTTAAATTCCCAGTATCGACTATCAACAATACAAGTTAAAAAAAATTTTAAAATCTTCTATTATAAATCAAAGAGTTTTGTTGGAATATTAACTGCTAAACCAACTGGTGTGTTCTTGTATATCTCTTAGCTTAAATTAATGGGTTTTGATAATCGGGTGTTTACGTATCGATATACTTGATATATAGAATTTTAAAATATCGATATTAATATCGTTAGGCACATCCGATTATCAATAGTTTCGATGTATCGTGAATCCCTCTATAGGTCAATTGTAGCAAGATAAAAAGTATCCTGCATTTAAAGTTTGGGTATCAAGTTTCATCAAATTCAGCCCAGCTGTTCTTGAGCAATACAGAGTGTATTTTTTCGTTCATTTTGGTTACCACATTTCCGTATAGATTTTGAATTTACTATTGCTTGTTACTTAAATAGAAAAAATGTAACACAAAAAATAGTTCCGGATATTCATTGCAGCTTCGCTAGCATAGAACTAGTGTCGCTTTTTTAACGTTTGCATGGCGCTCAGAACAAAGATAGCTATAGAAACAGCATATCACGTCACTTGTGAAGTCACAACTATACTAAAGTACGATCTGTCAAGTACATTATGATCATTCGTTGCTTGTATTCCATAGTGTTAATTACTCTTTATTTGATAAATTTGCGCCTTATGGAAAAAAATGGCGTCGTGTTGTGTGCCTGGATGTTACAATAAAGATTCCAAAGCGCTTATGAAAAATCAAAGTGTTTAAAATTGAGTTGAAATCATGTGACCTCAATGTGACTTATTGTTCTCGACTGGCTTCAGTTGTACATACTTACAAGTTGTGATATGCTCCTTCTATAGCTATCTCTGTTCTGAGGCACGGCACTATAATAGATATTCAGCTTGTAAAATTAAAACAAAAACCAAACAAATGCGTGTTAATAATAATAAACAAATGAAGCTCATACACAATTTCTTGTAGGTATGGTGTGCGTTTATCATCGGAAAGAAGCGGTGCTTACCTGTTTTTACCTGACGATGATGCTTTACCTGTTAATATCGAAATGGTTATTGTTAAAGTGATTGAAGGACCTATTTATTCATCTGTGATAGTTCAGCTTCCTCACGTTCACCATACCGTTAAGCTGTTTAATTCTCCTGGTAAATAGTAATATAATAACATTGGGTCGACGTCTACTCCGGCATGCTCGAATTTTGGATTCTTTGTTGATAGATAGATTCTAAATTATAAATGCTGCAATGGACAGTGTACACTGCCGGATTAGCACGACCCCACTGCAGTTACGAACGTCATTTTGATTTCTAAGATTTTTATATTTGTTCTAATTTTTAGGTGCTGATAGTTTAGGATTAGAAATTCATAATATTGTCGATATTAGTAAAATGAACAATTTTGAACTCGTAATGAGATTATCGACAAATATCAATAATACCGATGAGTTCTTCACTGATTTGAACGGTTATCAGGTAACTTTTATTGAAGTTATACTTCTTTAGTGAAGGTAGTGAATTGGAATGACCTCGAGTCAAAAAATATCGACTTTAAAATTAATGAAACGCTGACAGGAATAAAACGGCTCTAACGATTTGGATGAAATTTACTGAAAAGTGGTTTTGGGGGGCGAAAAATCAATCTAGCTAGGTCTCACTTTCATCCCAGGAAAGATTCGTTTTCTTATAAATTTTATAATTTTAAAAATCAATTTTTGACGTTTCAAAACAGCGTCAAATTGTAAACAGGCTTTGCATACTTATGTATAGATGTTATGATATCCATGAATTTTATTAATAATAATTATTTATTAATTTTGAAAATGCTGAGAGGGGAAAAGCAAAAATGTAAATGTATGAAGTATAAGTTCGAGCGTGTGCTTATGTGGATGAGGCACACACCCTTTTTTTTTGTATATCTATTTTTAGACGCTTTTCAATTTTCATATGTATCGTTCAATTATACATAAAATATCTAAGATCCAAAACAGCATCTGTAATTAACAAATTTTTAGATGATTCGTCGTAAAAGATTTCCTAAATTGCCGTTGCAAGCAAATTATTATCCTATTCCAACGATGGCGTATATTGAAGATGAGGGAACAAGACTTACATTATTGACGGCTGGACCTCTCGGAGTTGCATCGATGAGACACGGACAGCTTGAAGTGATGCAAGATCGTCGGTTAGCTCAGGATGACAATCGTGGCTTAGGTCAAGGAGTTATGGACAATCATCCTACCCGGCATATATTCAGATTACTTTTGGAACGGAAAACGCATAAGTGTTCGGTAAGAAATATTTTATTTGAATATCAATGTTCTTTGTGTTGGTATCTGACACACGTCGCCACATCTGGTGACAAAATGGTATATTTCTTAAATGTGCTAGATTGTTGTGTACACTGTATGACCGCGATGTTGTGTGTTTAAAAAAAATTCAAAATGAAAAACTCCATCTTCCAGGGTTATTTTGGCCAATTCATATTTTTAATTTTTTACCCCTTTCATGTCGCCATCAGTGAACATAACGTGCGTTCCACTTGGCGACCATTGCTCCCACTACGCCTACGCCTTACGACCGCGCTTATTACTTTTTACGTTTGGTCGTTGTAGGTGTTGCGATCGCCAAGTGGAACGCACTTATAGGGTAAGTTTGGTTTTGCACTCGATTGGTCGAGCCGAGCGAACAGATTATTGGTCATGTGATAAGCGAGTAAATCGAGCCATCTAAACAATTCCGAACATAATCTAGCAGATTTTTCCAAACGTCAGAATAAAATGGCGCCAATAAATTAAATTCTTATTACTAAAGCCGAAATATATTCTTATTGCTCCTCATTTTGATTTAATTCAATATTGTTATAATAATAAATCATGATTCACAATTTTTTTCGTTTTATTCCTTTATTTTAAAATTAATAGTGCTACTGGTTGTTGATTTTTTCGACCCATAGATATAATAAATATTTTATTTAATCATTCTGTGCAATATAGACTTAATGGTTATTACTATTCTTTGAAATAGATATTATTCGTGTATTTTTACCTATTGAAAAATTACCTCATATAAATAGACTTCGAAATGTATCCGTTCTTACAACAAGTGTTTCCGCTCATTTTTAAAATGAATGCTCTGAAGATGGGTTAATCTGCTTGCACACTCGCTCTCCTCGGAGCTCATAGAGCGTGCTCGATCTCCTCCAGATTTTAAATTCGAACGCAGGATACAGATCTTTCAGAGCATATAAATGTTAATTTCGAACGCATTAGATCACTCAGATCGATCTGAGCTCAAAGCCGAACTTACCCATAATGGGTAAGTTCGGTTTTACGCTCAGATTGATCGGAGTGCTCTAATACGTTCGAATTTAACATTTATATGCTCTGAAAGATCTCTATCCTGCGTTCGGTTTTAAGATCTGGAGCAGATCGAGCGCGCTCGATTTGCTCCGAGAAAAGCGAGCGAGCAAGCAGATTTAACCAACTTCAGAGCATTCATTTTAAAAATGAGCGGAAACCCTTGTTGTGAAAATGGATAAATTTCGAAGTTTATTTATATGAGGTAATTTTTCAATAGGTAAAAATACACGAATAATATTTATTCAAAGAATAGGTAGTAATAACCAATAAGTCTATATCGCACAGAATGATTAAATAAAATATTTATTATATCTATGGGTCGAAAAAATCAACAACCGGTAGTACTATTAATTTTAAAATAAAGGAATAAAAACGAAAAAAATTGTGAATCATGATTTATTATTATAACAATGTTGAATTAAATCAAAATGAGGAGCAATAAAGAATGTATTTCGGCTTTAGTAATAAGAATTTAACTTGCTGGGGCCATTTTATTTTGACGTTTGGAAAAATCTGCTAGATTACGTTCGGAATTGTTTAGATGGCTCGATTTGCTCGCTTGTCACGTGACCAAAAATCTGTTCGCTCGGCTCGATCTATCGAGCGTAAAACCGAACTTACCCACACTGGGCGCCATATTGATTACATTACAAGTTAGCTCCTCTCATATGTCAGATTTCAGTGAATAGAACAGGCAGTTAGATAACACAGAAAGAGCGTATGCAGGATGAAAGAAATTCGTTTTTATTAAGAATCAGAAATTTGTGCTCAAATTCGGAGCTGTTTATGAAAAGAACAAATAAATCTCAAAGTTGATTTGAATGATACATAACCTCAAATTTACAAAGAGCGCTACACCAATTTAAAACATGGCGATTGAAGAATTTAAAACAAAAAAAGGCGTGTTAGTAATAAACAAATCAATTAATCTTATATACAATTTCGTATTGTAGATAATATGGTGTATGAGGGGATAAAGTTAGTATTTTTCAAATTTCATGTTGTTTTCTATTGTTGAATTTTTTACATAGGGACCTGCTGAAAGCCATCCAGCTGGTTTTCTTTCCTTATCTGCGCACGTCGCGTCGGAGTCTTTGTTGTATCCAATACTCCCGCTAATTTGGACCGGCACAATGGATACTCCGACAGCGCCTGGATATTCACCGGTTCATCAAGAACCCGGAGTTGACATAACATTACCTGTTATGCGCACCAGCATATTGGCCGATGATAAAGATGACACAGTCGGACTCGTGTTTCACAGACAGTTCGTAAATTTGTGCTATGTTGACCGACTTCTGTTGGATCAGTTCCCACTAAGCAGTGGAAAGGTATGTCATAATTAGACATTGAGTATTTTTATAAGACTCCAAGTAAAGTGGGTAACCGCGCAGGCGCGGATCCAGCCCTCAAAAAAGGTTGTGGTCACGGCCACCCAAAAATCGGCCAAGTGCGAGTCGAACTACGGACTCGCTCACAAAACGTCAAACAGTACAAACTACTAGACTAGTAGCCAGAATAAAAAAGTCAGTCGCGTTCTTACCCGCACGGTTCGTTTTTTTTTTAAATTTTATTAAGGCATTGCAGATATAACATCAGCCTATCGACCTCAATTAGGGTTGTGGGCATGCCTACCGTGCCCACAACGGTGGATCCGCGCTTGTAACCGCGCGATTTCAATATTGCTTTTTTTTAAACATAGAAATAAATTGAATTAAAAAAATAATCGATCAGATTAACTAACAGTAAACAATACCATGTTGTCGTGAATTCGTTCATAGAATCATGAAGACTGGCTCCATCACTGATCTCTATGCTTACTAACTGGATGAGATGAATTAATTATTAAAAGCATAGAACCAATTGATGTGGTAGCCAGCGCCATACAATTCGGTCCTAGAACTAAAATGAATTTAAGCATGCGTGCAATAAGGTACATTTTAGTTACTTGACCGATATTGTGTGGCGCTGATTACCCGTTAAAATTGGGACAATGGCGGGCTACAGGATCAGCTATCCAGCTAGTAAGTATAGAGATTAGTGGGCTCCACGCATAAGGATGCAACAATGCACGAAATTCTGGGCCTTATAGCCAAACGCGGATCCACCGTTGTGGGCATGTCCACAACCCTAATTGAGGTCGATAGGCTGATGTTATATCCAGTGCTTTATTAAAATTTATTTATTGTAAATTATAGACGCGTCGACAACTTAGGTCATTAGCGTCTTATTGAAATTAAAAAAAAAAAAAACGAACAGTAGTTTGCCCGAGTGAACCTATAACACTGTACAAGGTCTTGGCCGGACGTCATACATTTTGTAAATGTCTCCTTTGTAAAGCTCGATTTATATTATCCGGTCAGACACGGTGCGGGAACGTAGCGTTTCCGGCAAGACAAATATTTTTTCATGCATTTCAAATACGAGTATTGATACGTGTCTAAACGGACCGGATCCGCTAAGTATAAATATTCGTATTTGAAATGCATGTAAAAATGTTTGTCTTGCTGGAACCGGTACGTTTCCACCCGTGTCTGACCGGATAATATAAATCGACCTTATGAATGCAATGTATCGATCGTGAGCGAGTCCGTAGTCCAACTCGCACTCGGCACTCGCCGATTTTCGGGTGGCCGTGACCACAACCTTTTTTGAGGACTGGATCCGCGCCTGCTTATAGCTACAGAGGCGGGCGTAAATAACGAATCCTTACCGTCATCGATTTTCGGGACACACGCTGTGCATTGCGGCCTGCCGAGATAGGTCTCCTTTCTTTCTATTCTCCACGGCACTACTAGTCAAAATTGCAAAAATTCAGTACAGTATATTGTGTAAAACCATTCGCGATTTATTAGTGTGTTTTTATTTATAGTGATTTTGTTTTAACAGGTGAATATCAGTGCTTTGATACCACCTTACCTAGGAAGTCACGTTACAGAATCGACGTTGTCGTTTATGCATACGGGGCGCAAAGTAGACTTACACGAAGAACACTCGTTGTGTCCGATGGAAGTACAAGCATACTTGCTTCACAGGTGAGATAAATTTAAACCTAGACTGAAATATCCGTTGTTTCGTCCAGCTACAAAATAAAAACGCGGTCATAAAAATTTAGAATATAAAAAATAGTACGCTGCCAACTTTGTTTCGTTATAAAACGTAAACATCATAATTATAGCATTCTATTTTTTTTTTATATTCAGTTATCATTTACATTAAAACAATATTAATATAACCTAAAAGGGAGGTTGCAGCTTCCGCCGTTAGAGGCGCTCGCATTAGATTATCTATAGGTGCGTTCCACTTGGCGACCGCAACGCCTACAACGACCAAACGGAATAAGCGCGGTCGTAAGGCGTGGGCGTATTGGGCGCAATGGTCGCCAAGTGGAACGCACCTATATGAGGTACAATGTCGCCACCCTGTACGAAAAATGTGAAATTTTTAGATAGTGATTTTTCCCCCCATAATATACGTATGATATCCTTTTTAATCAAAGCAAATATTATAAAGTAGATGATTAACTTAGATTCATATGAGAATAAAAGAATTAATAGTTCAAACAAAATGTCGGATATAAATAAAATCCGTTATTTTGAAATCGTTTAGGAACATCGCATGTCTTGATTATTAACACACTCTAGCGGTGTTTATTTGAAATAATAGGATGTTTGATGCTATAACTTGTTCATGAACTTGTCAATGGATGTATTAAGTTATTAACGCTGCTTGACTAATTGGTCAATGAAATCATTCAATAAGAAATACAATATTCAACAATTGAATAATCAATGCAGCGTCATCTTTGAATATCGCTACAGCGTACCAATAATCGAAATATATATTTATAAAAATCAAGTTGATAGTTTGACAGAAAAAAAGTTCCCATATGAAGACAAGTTAATATTACCGTCATGCTCATGCGCAGTAGATAGAATGCGTTCCAACCGAACTTGTGATCGTTTGTGAACGATTCTTTAAGCGTTCCAACCGAATTTGTGATCGTTTATGGACGGTTTCCAAACGATCATTTCGGTACATGGTCCAGACCAACCAAAATTAAACTGTGAAACTGACATGCGCATTAAGCACTTTGTTACGTTTGCTCTGTTCAATACCAACTCAAGACAGTTCTTTATTCATTTGTAATTTGTTTTATTTTTGTTTTGTCTCGTCTCTGTTCAAATCCCTCTTTGTTCTTCATTTGAGATTTGTTTTGTTTTTGCAAAATTATTAATTCAAATATTAATGTTGATTCCTAGTTAGTAAAATTTAATTTAATTATATCCGTGTAATTCTAAAAATTTAAAATAAGTAAATGTTACACAAACAATACAATTTTTAACAAACGCTCAAAAATATCACAAATAGGTACAAATTAATAATTTGCATATTTTTTATTTCCAAAAAAAAAATGTAGCTAGCATATTATATCAAAAAATGTTTTTAACAGTTTTTTCATTTACGTTTATTTATTTATATTATTCTTACGACTAGCCATCAAATAAGTTATTCATTTTTAAAATGTTTTTAACAACAAAATAAACTGAAATTAGGAATTTACATTTGACAAATTGACAGTTAATATATTTTGATCATATGCATGGTCATGCACATGGAGGCCATGATTTGATGCACAAAACGGTCACAAAAGCGTTCCAACCAATGTCTACGTTTGTACCGTCACATAACTGTGCAAGGTTGACGCATGCGCACAAAACCAATAAGAACATTTCGTTACCGTTTCAAAACGATCCATTTATAGTAGGTTGCAACATAGCTAATGTCTACGTTTGTATCGTCACAGAACAGTGCTAAATTGACGCATGCGCACAAAAACAATACAAACAGTTTCGTTATCGTTTCAGAACGATCCATTTATTGCATGTTGGAACATGGCTTATGTTAATGATGCGAAGTGATAATTTGCGTGATATACTGGGTGTCCAAGATAAGTGTGAAATCCATGGGGCTTTCCTAAACGCTAAGAGATAGAGATTTGGTTAAATGAGAGAAATAATCAGGTGCGGATAGGCCCACCGGGATTTTCCCGGTGGCGAAAATGAGCCAATGAAAAATACTGCTATTGTACATACATAGGTACATATATTCATGGTCATGTGGGCCGCTAGATTCTATTTTCCCGGGCCGGTCAGATCCGCCCCTGGAAATAATGTGCAGAATCTCCAGTACTACCCTGCGCAGTCACATTTTCCATATTTTGCTGGGCTTACGATATACAGTTGAAAAACGAGATTTTTCCATTTTGGGAACTTTTTTATGAAGATATAAAATCTCTGCACATTTTCTCTCATTTAACCAAATCTCTATCTCTTACCGTTTAGGAAATCCCCATGCATTTCACGCTTATCTTGGACGCCGTGTTTACAAGAACATTAAATAATATGTTATCAATCAATTAGTGTATTATAAAATATTATCTTGACAGTTTTATCTCCATGTTGCATTTGTACACACAGTTGGAGTATGGCTTAACATTTACCATTTTGCACCATTCACAACAGTAACATAAAAAAAACAAAAGCAATGAAACAATAGAATATTTTAGCTGCTATTTATACCTATTATGCAAACAGCTGACCAGGGCCGAACTGGTAAAAAAAACGGCCGGCCTCCCATTTTTCAAACTAGATTGCAGCAACATATATCTATATTTAAAATGTATCAAAAAATGAGTCCAGTCCACGGTTACCAGCTCACCAGACATAAGCCCGTTACATCCGTATGTCCAGTTCAGGCCTGCAGCAGACTATGATTCATGAAAGTGAATTAATCAGTTTTTTATGAAAGCCAACTGTATTGGAGGTATAAAAGTTATTGATTGTTGTAAATTATTGTTTCTTTTGTTTCAAACACCGATAAAACATTTGCTAGACATTTTTATAATATAGCATATTTGCCCCTTATTCAGTATGGTACTACTAGTAACTACTACCTCGTGGTAGAAGTTACTTCTATGGATTATGCATATTGAAATATTTATTAAAATCTTCCTTGTTATTGTTGAATATTTCCCAATGCCTTTATAAAATATTTTCGCTTAGTATAATATTATATAATAGTGATACGATCTCAACTTCTTATTCTAATAGATTTGTTGATTTTTTGTAAATATCGATAATGGCCGTGTTTGTCTAAACTAATACATAACGATTAATAATAGAGCGCCTTGAAATGCTAGATAATACGAAGCAAATAAATATAATGCGTTTGCTTTAAATTCTGATAGTTGAGGTTATGTTCTGATTTTAAGATCTATAAATTTGCAATCTAGTGACATCACTGATTTCTAAATACTAAAGTCTTGTATATCAAGCTAAGATTTAGTTCGATACAAAAAATGAGAATTCAGTTTTGACAAACGCGGCAATTAGGATCAGGTTCAACAGAATTGAACACTTTGAACTGATAATTAGTGTTAACTTTATTCATTATAGTATTGAGCAATGATAGTATTGTTTAGAGAAAGACATCAGCGTAATACATGTGCACAAACGAGTTTAGTGCCGGGCGAGTCCATATTAGTGTTGGGGAGAATCGTCTTTTTGGAGAATCGATACTCGGTACTCGAGTACTGTCTAAAATGACCTTTTCAATTCTCATTGCATGCAGTTGATAGTCTGTCAGCTGCTCAGTGCATGCTCGTTCGTTAATCAATGCCAATTGCCAATCGAGTACCGCGACTCAGTGCTCACATATTACCTGGTGGCGGAAAGGGAAACAATGTTAGTGTTAACAAAACGCCTATCTATATTCTGTAGTAGGCTGTGTAATGTATTCTTTACTCGAGACTCGAGTACACGCCGTGCAGGCGCAGAAACGCATTAACTGTAGAAAGAATTCAATCCCTGCACAGTGCATTGCAGTGTGTACTCGATCTCCAGTATTCGAATGCCAATTACAAGTACTCGAGTACTGAATCGATTCTTGTACTCGAGTACCCCATCACTAGTCCATATTCTGTAAGACACACAACACAACAGATTGACACAATCGTCTTTCCTACCGGAAAAGTCCTTATTCTACTACTGATAGCTCTCCCCACTACTTCTACCGAGCAGATCGGCCATCTTGCTGATGTCTTCTCTAAACAATATTACTCCTAACACTAGTTGTGAGTCCAACGTGTTAAGTGACATTGACAACCAGTGTTTTTATATCTTTCGTGTTATTTTCTTGTAGCCTTTAGTGGTTTCTTTAAATTTAAAATATTTTTTTTATTGTACATACCTATAGTTTAATGTGTCAATTTTTTAGGTACCTATGTTGATTTGAGTGTTTTATAGTAGATTGTATATCTAGATGTGTAATAGACTATATTACGACGAGTAATGACAATATGTAAAAACTCACTGTAGGCTTATAGCTGTTTTTACAGTCACACGAGTCGTAATACCATTACGCACGAGATATATACGGCATTTTTTGCTATACCCACTACAGAATACTTACTTCTCACTTCATTTTCAAAAAATTTTGACAGTTCATTTGCGTCGCCATCTTTCCTTCTACAGTATACCATGAAGGTCGTGAATAAGTAATGGCAGGCGTATAGAGCGAATAAACAGAAGTTGCTATGGCAACCGTTTACTTACCGCCCCAGTGCGGTAAGTAAAACACTTTTCGCACACCTGCCTGTTAAATGACTCATTAAAGGCCGCTATACATACATAGAAAGTAGCTATTTTGTAGTGGGTATGGCAAAAAAGTATATAAAATCACATTAATTCTTTATTTGTGAGCTTTGTGTTGTCTCAGAACAAGAGACCTGTGCATAAAAACGAAAAGACTCTGTAACTCGAATTATTTAAACTCTATAACTTGAACTAAATGTACTGTGAATATGTATCATGCTCTATAATTCGAAATTACCATATACTTTAATAATATACCGCGGATTGTCCATTTACTCAATGTGCGGTGAGTGAAGTCCACAAAGAGAGCAAAAATATATCTGTGTCTCTTTTGACGAAGTTATTCCGCATTAATTCCGATGATGTCATTGGTCGATGTACGGACGTTCCATCTGAACAAAATGTAAACAAAACGCTTGACAGCTGTTGTCATTATAACGTAACCTAGTTTAATTTTGTTAAAAACAGTTTTTTACTTATATTCCTTGAAATTCATAGTGATAGAAGAAGTAAACACAGGAACTGAAATATAAACACCACTTGAAACGTAATATATAAAGACAAAGAAATATGTCATGGATGCCATTGACGTAAAACCTCACTGCCCCAGTGGTCAATAGTAACCTTCTCTCTTTTAAAAATTCTGTCTTTGTCTATGGAAGTAGCCAATCAGGAACCTGCCAGCTGGGTTCCCATAAAAAAGACAGAAATATATACCCGCACGTATGTTGGCTTCACGATTTTTGATCTATCAGCAGTACAGATTTCATATGTACATGGAAATTACAGTCTCGCAAACTTTTATATTTTGAAGTACACTTTACAGCGTCTGTAAGTCGAAAGTTGTTTGTCTGTTAGACTCCCTAACTCGAAGTAATAAAATTATGCCTCTATAAGTCGAAATTGTAACTGTTAAAAACCCTGTATATACTTACTCTCTATAAGTCAAAAACTCATTAACTCGAAATTTTTAGCATTTTTCCCTTGAAGATCGAGTTATAGAGTCTCTGTTAAATTTAAATTAAAATATGACTGGAGAAATACTCGTACACTTTATTTCTACTCAAAGTTTTTTACAACAAACATAATTTCGTAAATTCAGTTGTAACTTTTATCAATTGACTTGAAACTAATTTAAAAAATTAACTAATAGCGGTTTGGCGTACTTGGGCCCATAACC
The DNA here is from genome assembly GCA_039654895.1 of Mongoloraphidia duomilia. Taxonomy (NCBI): domain Eukaryota; kingdom Metazoa; phylum Arthropoda; class Insecta; order Raphidioptera; family Raphidiidae; genus Mongoloraphidia; species Mongoloraphidia duomilia. The sequence continues at coordinate 8,900,706 of CM077523.1, forward strand.
TGTTAAACATAAATTAATTTAAACTTAACAGTCTCTACTGTATAATATAGATCCAGAATTGTATTTATATAGCCATTTTGGAAGTCTTTTGTTTTGTGACGTCACAGTAAGCTCGCATATAAGTTAGAATATTTTTAGTAGGTATTAAATATAGTTTTCATCGATAACCAAAACATTTAAATGTTATAGTTTGTTTATTTGCGCTGGTAATTTGTGAACTATTCACTAAAATACAAAAACGTACTGAAATTTGAATGTTGGAACAATAATACATATATCGGATGTATCACAGAATTGAGAACATAGAAAATTAATTAGTGCTACAAGGAAGATATAAACAAAATGAGTAGGGCGACAAAAATAGAATACACATGGCTAACTAAATTAAATTAATTATCGTTTTTAAGCATGAAAAAGGGCAAAGCAATCACTGATCCTTAATGATTTTCACTAGTTTTTAGTGTATTTGCCATATGGCACATACACGTCGGTCGGATGGCGGGACCTAGGGGTCGGACCAAAATTTCTCGACGTTTCATAGCCTCCTGAACACTTTGGCACCATTTTTAGAAATGTCTATTTATATATGTGTGTGTGTGGTGTGCGGGCAATAACTTTCGAAAGAGTTAATTGATTTTGACGAAATTTGGTAGGCACGTTGAAATCCATCACCGCACGAAGCCTATTTAAAATGGGCCCAATCGGACCATTTTAAGGGTGGTTTTTAGGGGTTGAAAAATGTTTTTGGGTCCAAAAATGCCGAAAAAATTCTCAGAATCGTTTCAACATTGAAATTTAACCCTTTAGTAACGATTAAAATGTGCTGCTAAAATTTTAATAAAATCGGCCCGACAGGACCGGACTTACAAATTTTATGAAAACACTAGTTTGCTGATAGTGCTTTACTTACTGAAGGGTGTATTTAATTCGGTACCAAGGTTGCATTGATAAAAATATTGAAATTAAGAAAAAAAATATTATTTTAAGGGATGTATTAAGGGGTTAAATTTTTTATTTTGTTCAAAAACAAACTTAAGTTCACATAATAAAGCCACAATGCCAGTATTAGCAAATACACTATATTGTCGGCAGGGTTTTGGTACTGCGACCCGAGTTTTTCCCTATGTTCTCATCATGTGATACATCCTGTATATAAAAACGATAAAACAAAAGAAGTACCTAAGCTTTCTGTATAGACAGTAAACATTTGTTTTAAATTAAAATTACGGTTAAAAATCGTATAAGAAAATAGAATTATATTTTTGAAATGGAAAGAATTAGGATAATAAAATGTGTGAGTCCAGTTAGTACCCTCATAGTATTTGTAAACATCTTTAGTGTGTGTAAAACAGCTGAAATGCGCACTGACTTTGCTGCGCATGACATATCCGTTCGGTCACACATCAATTTTCTGAAATTACTGTCGTATAAAATTTGGGGGGGGGACGTGAGAGCTTAGATGTTTACACATCAATTAGAAAATTTAATGACAATAATGAATATCTATCCATCCATGTAGTAAATATTGTAAATTAGGTAACATTTGACTTTTGTTAATCAAATAGATTCATTTTAGTCAATATCTAACAGAACAGAAAAGAAAATTGTTGATATAACAATCGAGTCGCAGTTTGAAAAAATCAGCTGTGAATATTTTAAAATTTTTGATAGGTTACAAGTTTCAGCGCATTTAAATGATCGTAATTAATCAGAGCTTAGTAATAACATTCTTGTACAATAATTCCACTGATATTTATGTCAGCTTTTTAGGGTAGTTAGTTAAATAACAATTGTAAATTTAAATGCACTATTTTATGACTAATATTTTATAAAAGTAGGTTTTAGTAAAACTAATGTAAAAATGACATCACTGACAATTTCCGTTGTTACTTAGATAGCGTTTGTTTTTATAAGACAATTGAACATCGAAATTGCAACTAACGTTAAGGGCAGTTCTTAACATTGCGATTGGAGCCAGTAGCGTTAGGATTTTGACACAATCATATTGTTCGATAATAATTTATGATTTCGAAATTTTGAGTTGAGGTATTTGGGGGCTTATGAACTTTAGTATATAATAGGAACGTGTACGTCTTGTAGCGCATTGTAAATTTCATAGACATGATAATATGTCTATGGTTGACACCGCCATATTGGCGGTCATTTTAGATGGGGCGTATGATCCTTTACATGTGTTATTAACGCAGAGGTACATGGATTATATATTTTTTCAACTGGTTGAATAAACAAGTTGATTATTTTTGTCTGTACAAAATGGTGGAATGAACGAGTTTTTATATTAGTTTGTAGGTAGTTTTCATAAAGCGGTGAACATGTCGACATCCTATTAGCTTAAGCGTACATTAGTTCACATAAAATCGCGTTTTAATACATATATCCAGTTAGAGCAAGTGAGAGTCGAGAGAGATAAAAACATCCCAGCTGCCACAACAGTGCGCAGAACAAAACACAATAGACCTATCCAGTTAGAGCAAGCGAGAGAGGTAAATATATATAACACAGCTCGTGTTGAAGGAGGCAGTGAACAGGTGCGTGTTTCGTTCTGCGCATTATTGTGACAGCTGGGTTGCTTTTATCTCTAATTGCTCTAACTGGATAGGTCTATTCGTTGCTCTCTTCTATTAACTTATTATTTTCTCTTTGCAATATATGAATACGCACTCTAGTACTATTATAGAGTTTAGAGGAGTTAATGAAATAAAAATAAATAAATAAAAGAAAATATCCAGTGTTATTTCAGAAAATATACTTATATTTATTATGTACAATAAAATTGTGATTGTTTATTAATAAATACAAAACAACCATTAAATACATTGTTTAAATTAAATATCAAAACAAATGCTTTCCTGTGTGGTTTGAATCATACTTTGATCTTTTCTCGCTGAACCAAGATCAACTTAATCTATTTTCATCACCTATTCTCTTTACTTTTTTGTAATAATTTTTTTGCCACTAAATCAATCACTTCCGGGTCACATAACGATTTTATAAAATTGTTTATAAACTGACCATTTTCCAAAGGAACTTCTGTATTTTCTGATTCATCGTACTCGGAAAATCTTTGTTTTTGTTGAATCAGGAAGTTTTTAAATTCAATTGGACTCAACGTTGGAACGCGCTTAATATAATCCGAATACTGATTTATTATTTCTTCACTATCGTACGTATGATTTTCTGACTTTTTAGAGTCATCACTGCTATTTTTTAGCTTTTTGAATTTGGTAGTCGTTTCTTGGTGCTTTTCTTTTACGATCTTCGAACACAGTTCAACTTGTTCCACTTGAGTATTAAAATTGCTATCTATATTTTCCTAAACAAAATTTTAATCATTATACCTAAATTTGAAGTTCATTTTTGAAGCTATGCTTCTATAGGCGCGTTAGACGATTTCTGGGAGGGGAAAAACTTATGGATTCGCGTCACCGTCACGCTCATGTTATTAAAAGTATATCTATAGCTATGGCCAGCAGTGAAAGTAATATACGCGCAGTGGCCTATGTACCTGTAGCCCACCAGAAGCGGTAAACACGCATAGTGATCTGGCAACTAGTAGACCTTTGGAAAGGTTCAACATTATATCACCAGATGTCATGGCGTTATATGTTAGATCCCAAAAAGGTTCCCATGTCAAAACTGACATCAACTTAGCCGTGGGTAAAGGTTAGAAAGGAATGTTGTTTACCTCCTTTGAATTAAGTAATGTTGCTGCACACTGAATTGGACTTTCTTTAATAAATTCACTTACAAGAAACTGGACAATCGATTCTTGTAGACGCATTTCGTTGTCCTGTTCCTGAAATGATTAACTGTTTTATTAACTTCCCATTGAAAGTTGAAAGTCTAAATAGTCAAGATTGATCGAAATCTGAATTTCGGATTTTTGCACGATTACATTACTTTCATTCACTGAAGGTGATGAAAAGTAATGCATATTATTAAAATGACTTTCAAATTTAGTGCTGTAGCTACAACTTTCTGATATAAGAATTGTTTTTTATATTTTAATTTACGAGTAGAATAATAAAATGTACGTACCAAAGGTAACCATGCGTTTATACTTATAGCAAGGTCAGAAACATTTTCAACGTAATGCCACCAATGATAAGGCACGAATAATACATCACTAGGATCAAGTGTAACAATTCTTGCCCCAGATATACCTTTAAAGAAAATGCATGATCTATATATATTTTTTTGTTGAAAATACATTCAACAGCAAAAAAACATTTTTTTTTACTTTTAAGCTATCGAGGTAAAAAATATATTTTATAAGAAATTTGCTAGAAGTGTACAGGTCTACTTTTGCAGATCCTGTCCAGTAAGAGCTCACAGTTCCGCGTATTGCTACTTACGAAATCTCAACCGACTTCCGCCCGTATCGGTTGACATGCGGGCCAATACAACTTAATGGACTTATCCCTTATAATAAGCGCGAGAGATCGTTATTGCTTGTTCTGCAAGAAAAAGAGAGAAAAACATGGTTGCGTTCTGTCACCTAGCGAGCAGCAGTTAGTAACAAACGATATTGACAGTCGCCGAGGGGGCCCCGGCAAAGGCGGAGATAGAAATTAAAGAAAAAAAAGCTCAAAATTTTGTAAGATAACCCATTTGGCGACTTTTTTTTGCTAAATTTCCATCCAATTCCATTTTTTTCCTTTTTTAACTTCCCATTGGAAGTTATTGTAATGGGTCCGAAAATCGAAATCAAAATGGAGAAAAAAATTTTATGTTTCAAGGTCACTACACTATTTTTAGAAAGATGTCTGTGTGTGTGTGTATGTGTGTACGTATGTGTCCATTTCTTTCTAAGACAAAATCTCGAGAATGAAAAATGATATCGACTACGTTAGGGTGCCAATCGAAGCGTATTAACGTAAATATGATCTGAAAGAAATTTTTTCAAAATCGGTTCAGCCGTTCTTTTTTCTTAACCAAATAGACTCCAAAAAAGTAGATTTTACACAATATCTCGCGAATAAAAAATTATATCGACTTCGTAAGGGTGTCAATCGAGGCGTGTTAACGTCATTTTGATCCGACATAAATTTTATAAAAATCGGTTCAGCCTTTTTTTTTTTCCATTATTGTTAAAAATAAATAATAATTATGTTTTAATGATTAAAATGATTACTTTTCTGTGTAATATCTAATTTAATTATTATTATTAAATATTTATCAAACTGGGAAGTTCGTCGTGTGAACCTCAAGGGTCGCACTTTAGTCCTAATAAACGACACACCTCAAGGGCTTGTCTTTTTGGGCTTGAGGGGCCCAACTGTCATAGTGCCTAGGGGCCCTGTGTCTTTAAGTGAGCACTGTATGTGCACGCATTCAGGTAAAAAAGATAGGTGGAGACAGCGTTCAGAGCAAGGCGTGTGATGCGCATGTACGTAATACTGTCATGGCGATTGATACTGAGTGCTTGATCTATTCTCCTCGACCGCCTATGCGGAACTGTGAAAGCAAAGACCACTAGCGAAATATTGACGCGACCTGTGACATGCAGAGCTGTGAAAATAGTAACAGAATCTCTGTCTGTAATTTCGATCTTTACGGGGTTTTAGAGTATTTTGTATATCTTCGCAGCAGAACGTGTTTGTACCGGCATCAGTCGAAACTCGCTGGATCGATTTTGATGAAACTCGGTATACTATCAGTATTACTGGTAGGTACTCAAATTTGAAGTGACTACGGTATTTTTATGTGGCTACACTCGAATTGGCATTAACGCGAGCGAAAAGTCTAGTTTAATGAAGTTCCTGCCAGTGAAGATATAGTTATGCATAAGTATGTCATATGTATGATAAATCCTCCAAAAAATGATATTTCAGTTTGATTTTTTTGAGGTCGATAATAATATTTGATTTAATTAAAATGACGTAAATATCAACCTTTCATTAATTCAATATCTGGACTGAAAAAATTTAATTCGCTAAAAACAGATGATTCCTCATACGGGATCCTCGATGGCTTTAATCCAGAAGTTTCGGGTGGAAATAAAATCCATTTTTTTTGTCCTACAATTTGGTGTACCAAATTACAACCGTACGTATCCATATGACACGAAGTATGAGCTCCGTAATTTCCAATCCATAATGTACTTTCATCGCTGGTTATATTTGGAAAACCATAATCTTCCCACGAAATTTTCTGAAATGAATTTTATTTTAAATTATATAACTATTCCGGTGTTTTGATGTAGTTCTAAAGTTTGATTTACTTTGGAAATTTCTGAGGAAGAGCTGCACCATTCTGGGATCCTTTTGTAATCGAAGTACCACCATTTATCGTGTCTAGTTTTGCTTTTTTCCAAGAATTCTGAGAAAGACATACGAACGGTCTCCGTAATATTTTCCCATTGTGGATTCTGAAATAACATGGTCATTTAAATAGAATAATAACTTAAGTATCTACATGAAAAAAATCATTCCCACCTTTGTGAATTTCCATTTCCCTTCTCTAAATGGCAACGCCTTATTTGCAAATTCAGTATCAAAATCTGAAATTTCCCAAAGACTTTTTTGGCTCACATTTTTAAATATTAATGGTTCGGTATAACAATCAATAAGAAATTTTAAATTTTTTGGTAGAGGATTTTTTGATTCAGTCATTATTTTATTTTTTTGTGACTACTCGCTTTTTTAATAAATAAAATATTTGTATTTTATAAAAATGCCTTATTTTTATTTATTTAAAAATATTAAACATTTATGCAATCAAAATTTTAAGTTAATTTTCTGCTCCAGCATAGGCAGGCATGCTAAATTTACATCTGTCAGGGTCAGGGTTTTCAAATTATTTAATCATTGTTAAAATTAGTAAAATGTGACCACAAATAAAGTGTAGCGTTATCGTCTTATAAATTAATTGAAGAATTCGGCATAATCGAATAAAGTATGAGAAAGTATGCACTATTTATTAATACGTGATAAATTAAACGTTTCACATGCCTGCTTTATAAAAGAACTGTCAAGTGAAACTTCAAACTTCGCCTAGGAAATTTATATTTTCCGCAGTTTGCAGAACAAGAAAGATAACAAACGTCACAAAACTGTCATGGGATGAAATTAATTGTGTGACGGTTTGTAAAATAAAGAATTGGTGTCAACTGAATTTTGCAAATACAACTGATCATTTGCAGATATATTTTCAATATTACAGGTAGGAATTTTCTGTACATTTAAAAATATATGCACTTTAAAGTTTACAATTAACAACAGGTGTACTTTATGTTAATTATTACGTGTCACGTCAGTTACATTACAGGTAGATTAGCCTTGATTTCCTTCTTTAGTGTCCTTCAGACGTACTGTTTAGACCGCTAATAAAACGTAGAACAATGTAAAGACAGCGTTAATTCCGTTTATACCGTTTTTTTAATTTTTATAATTGTTATTGTTGCTAACAGCTGTTTAATAATAGTTTTCAGATAAGACTGATACAAACATTATGGCAAATATAATTCCCCCTTTGGTCAGTAGTACACCGCCTCCGATGAATGCAGATGATGACGAAGACGACGATGAATTTGGAGATTTTGCCGCTATATCAAATGATTTATCATATGGATGTGACGGTATGACAATATAAAAATATAAACCTAGGGGATAATTTCTCAGGAATTGTGTACATTTTTGTTAGAAATTCTTTAGTAGTTCCAGGAATTCTTCAATCTTTTTTACCTAAAAATGTACAGGTTTTTTTCGAGATTTCTTTTGTAGACAATTCGTTTTTCTCTGCTAATATTATGAGTTATGTTACTTAAAATGTTAGTTATGTATGCTGATGGAATGTGTGGTTAGGGTTCGTACAAATTGTAACATATTTTACATTCGCATGACTGTATGTTATTGGAAGCAATTTTTTATGAGATAATATGACTTTATTGTACATAAAACAGTATTTAATTAAGGTGATAAAAATATATGAGCACTGTGGTTGGAATAAAAACAAAATTAAAGATAGTTACTTCTTACCACAACAGTTTTATTGATGGATGTACATATCGAAAGCTATGCTTTCATCTTCAGCGAACACTATCATTTGTTCGCTGAAGATGAAAGCATAGCTTTCGAAATGTACATCCATGAATAAAACTGTTGTGGTAAGAAGTAACTATCTTTAATTTTGTTTTTAAGGTGATAGTTTACAGGATTTTACAGTGACTTTCAATTTTTTCGTAATAAATTTTTATAGTAATTGTTTTCATATTAATATAAGCTGGGTACTAACAATCTACATCGTTATGATTTTAAATTGTAATTTCTTCGACTAACAGGTTTTTCTCTACCGACCACGCCTCAGCACAGCGGCGCAACTCCATCATTTTATCCGGATTTACCTGTAGAACAAGTTTCAACCGGACTGGCAGTAGCCCGATCGGATGTGAACGATTCGAGCGACATTAAAGATAACACAAGTCAAGACTCCGTACTATCAATTGTTACATCCGATTCCGGTTTGAGTAGTGAGAATGTTATTAGTTCCAGTGATGAAGTACTTCCTAACGGTGCGATTAAAACAAACGATAAGTGTATCGATGATGAATCTATTTCGGTGGTCACCGACGATACTAAATGTGAAAGTAATAATATAGTGGATGAAAAAAATATAAAAAATAGTAAAAATATGGAAACGAATAAGCAATCGATAATAGCCAATAATTCAAGTGAGGTTTTAAGTTCGTGCGTTAAGGAAAATTCGGTTGAAAGTTTAAAAATTATTTCGGAGTGTAGTGAAAATTTAACAAATGATAAAGCGAAGTCTCTCAATGAAGTGATTTTATTGGCCAACAACGTGAATCGATGTTACGATTCTTTTTTAACGGATGAACCTCCACCGTTGGATAAAAACGATGAAGAATATAATCGTCCAGATTTTTTCGATGAGACTGAAGATGATGATTTATTTAATTTTACGAAAAGTGAAAATAGTTTTGGTGAAGCCGAATCACCGAATGGTGATGATAAAGTATTATGTGCTGACGATTTTAGTGAATCCTCAAAAGATTATAGAGACAAAAGAAAAGCTGATGCAGTTCAGTTGGATAATGGTGAATTAAAAACAAATGATAGTGAAACTGTGAATTTTGACAATGTGATTCCATTAACTAAAATTGTAAAAGATGATAATTCTGATAGTGCAAATGTTTGTCAAAAACAGGAAACTCAAAATGAAGATGGTGACTTAGATGGAAGTGAAGATTTTGAGAGTTTCGCTTGTTTTTCTAGTGAATTTAATCAACCACAAACCAATGCGTGTCCATCTGATGTAGTCAATTTGAATAACGATGTCAATTTAACGATTTGTGATCAATTATCGATGAATAATAAAATCGATTCCGATGATGAAGATGATTTCGCTGATTTCGAAACGGCAAACGTTTTTGAAAAAAACGAACCGTCTCAAAATGTCCAAACTCCTGAAAAACAAGAATCCAAAGATGATTTTGCTGATTTTGAGTCGGCGGTTTCCCAAAAAATAGAAGCTGATGACGATTTTAATGATTTCGAATGCGCGTCTACTTATTCAGAGGCACCGCTTAAAAGCGAAGCGACTACTGAATTAAATAGAATTGAACTGTTCATTAAAAAAACACGAACAATCAAAGAACAAGAAGAAGTGATAAAAACAATTAAAGACATTTTTGAAGAAGTTTTTCCAATCGAAGAATCGACTATTCACGAAGATGCTCAAAATATACAACCTCTTCATAACTTTATAAATAAAAATATGTGGAGAAGTTTAACGGATTTGGAAAATACGGCCGCCATGAAATTACAATGGACTGATTCTGAAAGTAGTAAAGCGTTGCTGAAGGCTCTGAAAATAGACTCAAGAAATATTGTAAGTGTATTTTTTCTTTAAATTCATATTTATAATTTTTAGGGATCACTTACGGCCGTATTCATAGTTAACCCTTAAGTAGTAAGGGACATTTAACTGTACCCTCAAATCGAATATGCGTTTCATAGTCAAAATTGACGTCTGTAAGGGCCCTTACATCACCCTCACCTTAAGGGTGGGTAGTATGTCCCTTAAGTGTCGAAAAAGTATGTGTGTCTTTATTTAGACAAAGAAGCTAATAGACGTAGGTAATAATTATTATTATTCTGCTAACCTAACCTGCATTCTTTGTGTAAACAGCGTAATATTACGTAAAATAAAGATTATAAAAATGGACGATTTTGACGAATTGTACGATAGTAGTGATGAAAATGGAACGTTTAAAAAAGAGATATATACGCGATCTTGAAAATCCTTTTGAATTTTACGAAGAAAATGAATTTTCGAAAAGATATCGATTTAGCAAAGGAGTTGTAATAGATGTATTGTTAACCGTTGGTATTCCATCATTTGACGAGAATTAATAATTGTGGCTAATCGTGGTTAATCGTGGCTAAAAACACGCATTTATATCAAAAATGACAACTAAACACTATCGGTCTTCAGTATGACCAACTGTTCTAAAGGAAAAATTCATGGAGGTTTACTATAATTCTTCCCTCACTCAAGGAAATGACTATGAAATGCTCCTTTGAATAAGGTGCCCTCAGCACTCAAGCGACCCTCAGCGAAGGGACCCTAAGGGTTAACTATGAATATGGACATTAGGTCTTAGAGGACAGCTTGGTGTAATGGTCAGCATGCAGAACTTTGGATCAAGCTGTCGTGGGTTCGAATCCCACCTCACTCATGGATGTTTTGTGATGTTGTTTAATTTTAATTGTTGATGTTATTTAATTGAAAATTTTTGTTGGAAAACAGCCAATTATATAATTGATTCCAAACATATTGGAAAAAATCATTTTACCAACCGTAGTCACAGTCAGGATTCTAACCTGAACCTTTCACTTTCGCGGCAGAATGAGCTTACAATTATTCAACCGTGACATGATTACTAATCTAACATTCTCCTTATATGCTTCGGAATTAATTGATTTTCACCACATGCGAGTGTTAATTCATTATAGCTAGGCTGTAGGTTTGGAATCTATTATATAATTGGCTGCTTTCCAACAAAAATTTTCAATTGCAATTCAGCCGTATAAATCTATTAATTTATGTTATTTAATGTAATTAAGACGCTAATGACCTAAGTTGTCGAGTGTCTATAATCTACAATAAATAAAAAGGGATCACTCGTTTATCCGTCCGTCTGTATGCCAGTAGGTGTGTTTGTTGGTAAGTTCTGCACTGGTTCTGAACTCCCAAAGCATCTGTCGGCAATACAGGACTCTTCAGACACAACTGTGTTGAAATTCTCGGACTTTTTGGACCTGGTTTGAACAATTCTAGAGTTCTAGCAGTTCAAGGAACTTAAATCTGCAAGTACCATGTTGGGACAGTTTGAAGAGTACGAGAATTTGACAAACACGCAGTTATGTCCAAAGAGTTCTGTATTGCCGACAGACGCTTTGGAAGTTCAGAACTTACCAACAAACACACTTTGTCACAGTTGAATTTCTCTGGACTAAATAAAGGTATCAAGCTGAAATTTGGCATAGATATAGAGCAATATTTTCCCGTAAATTTGGGGAGGCCAACACTGCTAGGTTACCATGGCCACGAAGAATTTTTAGAGTTTCTGATACACTTTAAAGCTGCACAACGATTTACTATACTCATATTGAGTATCACACAGATTTTGTCTTGGGGGGGTTGTTTATAAAATGGACACAAAGTACGCACAAATAAACATTAAATAATATAAGCACAATGAGTATTATGAAACAAAAAAAAATATAATACAACACTGTGCGGCTTTGCCCGTCGTCCTACAGTCGCACTGACTAGTATGTAGGAAGCACCAATAAGAAAATAGTATGGGCGTGCCTGAACGCTCTGCAAGCTAACACAATCTGCGCAGCTCGTCAGACTGATTCAGGCACTAACGGTAGAGTAAGCTTACTGACTATTCTCTGTACTGTGCCATGGGTCCCAGTACCAGCTTACTATTATTTTTAATAACGATTTGAAAATATCATTGATAATTTCACCAGTTTTTAGATTAGAACCTGAGGACTGAGAGTTTGTAATAGATAAGCCCTATTATTAATTCCGATTTTCAAAAACAGTTGCATGGTCCTCGTTGGAATACTTCAGTGCCACGTTTTGCTGCTAATTTGGCTGTCAGTCCGTTGGAGCCATTGAAGCCAATAGCAGTTGCGCTTCAGCCCAGTTCTACTTCCACGTCTCCCGCGGTGTCATCCGATCAGGTGCAGCCGGTGTCCGAAGACAGCGTAATCGCCACAGAAGTACCGGCAGCCCAGTTCGATTGGAACGATGCCGGTCTGATCAACCCGCTTGATTGTAAGTACCTAATTTTTGCATTGATTTATTCATTCATTTTTTTTTTACTGATGAATCAATGAAGTAAAATTTTCATTCAGAAATATTTCAAGATCATTTTCATCGGCAAGATATGTTGATATATTTTACTATTTTTAAGTGTTGATATTTGTTGTGTATTTTAAACACGTATTTTAGTTAACAATGATTAATTTTCACTGAAATAAAATTTGTAGCAATCTGTTTGTGTAAATATGCTGTTTATTTTTTGTTTCTTCTAGTTAACTAATTGGTACATGGTATTTCAGGCATTTAAAAAATTTAAAAAAATGTTTAACATACAGCAGACCTCGGTTATAACACGACATTCTTATTTTTTTTTAAAAAAGTCATAATTTTAACAATTCATTAAGTAAAGTTCTTTTTTAAATGTCTTATTTAATAGTTTTATATTATCGATTATACAGGGTGTCCCAAAATTGCTGGGACACAGAGCTACCACGTATAGTAGAGGTCAAAATAAGTCGATTGGACCCAATTTATTTATATACCAAAATGTACCGTTTTCCCGTGAGAAGTGTTCAAAGTTTACATAAAATTTTGTATATAAATTTTGTATTACAATTTTATTAAACTTGTACTAGGAATATCTGTTAGCATTATTTAAGAAAACATTTTTTTCCTTCGGAACTATGCGGAATACGTAATTTTTACTAGAGTAACGAAATGAAGATAATTAATCAGTCTTCTCGCTAAAAAAATTTGAGAACCGTTTTACCACCCCTAAGAAATGAAAAAAATGTCTGGGGGTGAGGGTGGTTTTAACCCTTCTACAATTTCTTTTGGGTTTCTTTGATTACCGAAAGGAGAGTAATTCTCTAAAATGCACTTTTGTCAAATTTCATTCAATTTGTTTCACTCATTTCTGAACAGCGTACAAAAATGTGTTTTTTTATATAAACTTGAACTCTTCTCACGGACAAACGGTACATTTTGGTATATAAACAAATTGGGTCCAATCGACTTATTTTGACCTCTACTACACGTGGTAGCTCTGTGTCCCAGCAATTTTGGGACACCCTGTATATTATTTGGTATTTTATTGTATACATATTTCAATGATCAATCATTGTATTTAATAAATAATATATCGAATCTCAAGGAGCTGTCCAAATCAATTCGTTATATTAAAAAAAAAATGATTAAGCAGTTTGTTATGAACGATGGTACGATGTATGCGACATTTATAAGTTATAAGCGAGGTCTGTGCTGGGTTGCAGAAAGCATTGTCAAAAAATCTGATTTGACAATGACCCTAGATTGTGATGATAAAATTACAGTTTTTATATATTATGTAGGAGCAGTCTAATGTCGTTGTGAAACTCCCTGTCATGTAGAACATTAGATTGTATTCACACAAAAACAAATGATAGATCTACATAGAAAATGTTCGCTTTTCAAGCTAAATTTTGATCAAAATGCGTAGAAAAATGTTGTTTCGAAGTGGAAATTGGAACTATGTTAAATTGATGTATACACACTTTAAAAAAAATATAGTTTTAATCGATTAATTATTTTTCGAACAGGATCGATTTAAAATTCCGCGATGCGTTTCATATGGAGAATTATGTGTGGTCACAATCTAAGGTCATTGTCAAATAAGATTTTCTGACAATGCTTTCTGCAACCCAGCACTACTGTATTTGCTAAGTTCGTTGTATTCAACTTCTCAGTTCTCAATCGATTACATTCTATCTTGCTTTGGTGATTTGCAATGGGTTTATCTTTTGTTTGTTGCGTAATAATATGTATCTTGACATAACTTCTACAACGTGGAGCCAACAGTTCGTAGAATTTAGATTGTGTATTCGTACCAAACTATATTTTGATTACCTATGTAAAATTTTGTAAAAATTACATTTTTTAATTACATTTGATACAAGACATAAAAATTATAGTAGACGATTTAAAATAAACAAATTAGAAAATTTTAACTTGAACACACATTAATTATTAAAAATAGAACCGGGGAAAGTATCAGTTAAATTTTTTATTTATTGAAAATAATAAATTGGAAAATATTGAATAGAATAAATTTATTGTCCGATACAGCAATGAGCAGGATTCGTCATTAAAATTACATTAAATTAATTAATCAAATAAAATTTGTTAGCTGACTATTTTTTTTAATATACTTACGGTTTATTGGGCCCTACATCTACTGATACTATCAGCCATGTCAATACGTTCGGGGCTTGAGAATAGCCGAGAGTGTAGCAGTGCTGTTTTTTACATGGCGTTGCTATGGCTCCTCTATTACAAGGCCACAGTTCCCGGGTTCTAGCCCGAGAGCTGGTAAAAGTGTCAATTGGATTTTCAATTTATTATTAAAAAAAAAATAATGAATTGAAAATATGAATTGGTGCTAGGCCCAAATAACCTTAGCTGTTGGTGGTCTTTAAAACACAATTTAACAATTTCAATACGTTCGGTAGAATGCCGAATGGCTGAGTATAAACAAGCTCTAGGTAGTAGCGACTTTAGCTCTTTTTTAAATTTAGAGCATAGTACTGATAGCCCGGGAGTTTGCGTTGCATTTTAGGTAGTGTTTTTACGCTGATCGATTGTTATCTTCTTCGATAAATCTGGTATGACTAATAAGTAAACCAAGCGTCAGCTGACGCACCCACAGTGAGTATGGGTGTGAGAGGCTGCGAAAGTGCTAAAAAAAATTTTTTTTAAGTAATAGTACGCTGGCTAAAACATTTTTTATAAATAGTTGACATCATAGTGAGTTGAAAAAAAATTGTCAACTGCATCGTTGAGGGAGGATTGTGCGTCAGCTGCTCGCATGAACTTTTAAAAAAAAATGTCAGCTGCATCGTGGAGGGAGGATTGTGCGTCAGCTGCTCGCATGAACTTGTAAAAAAACACGTAAAATATTGCGCATTTCACTTTTTTGCACTGAGAGCAGCTGAGACAATTACGTTACCTAGGATTATGATAGCGATATGATCATAATTCTATTGGGACCCGTCAAATGAGCATATGACATCTGGTGGCAGAAAATTGTATCAAAACGGGGGAAAATTTTACATGCTAACAGTGCAAATTTATCGTGAAATTGGTTATTACAAGAATAAAACATGTAAAATAAACAAAAAGTTTATCGAAAATGGAATTTGCGACGTTTTCTAATATCATGGAATTAAACACTATCAGTTATTGCCTTGTAAAACTTACTTTACAGCGAATTATTTTCTAATGAAATGTGGAAAAACTGTATTTATGAATTAAAAAAATATTTTATATTAATAATAAGATGTACTCATTATCATACTGTACTACAATAGTTAAATCTCTGAATATTGACAAAATTAGGACTAATTATGTGTATACAAATATTTTGAGGCTAGTAACTTACCTACTTATTACAATATAACATATTATGTTGCAGTTATGTGTTTACATTATTCACCTAACACAGCCTTAAAGGAGCATTGAACGGATAATTAATTTCGTGGAAATTTTCTTTTAATTTTGATGTTTTTAAGCAATATGCCGTAAAGATTACTACTTTTGACAGTTCATTTTTCATGTATTTTTCTCGTTATATTTCCGACATTTGATAATATGTTCGGCTTTGAGAATCTGTTTCCTTCAACGAAATTCCTTTGTTTAGGATTCGTACCGGCCCAATCACAAATTGCACTTATATATTTTATCATTTCTTATCACTTTGAAAATCATAAAATTACACGCAAAAGTATACCCCGTATATGAAATTTCCCCCCCTCTGCGCCATGTTTTTTAAACTCCACCTATCTGACGGATCCCAATAGGTAATGAAATTGCCTCAGCTGCTGTCAGTGCAAAAAAGTGAAATGCGCAATATTTTACGTGTTTTTTTACAAGTTCATGCGAGCAGCTGACGCACAATCCTCTCTCCACGATGCAGTTAACAATTTTTTTTCAACTCACTATGATGTCAACTGTTTATAAAAAAAGTTTCAGCCGGCGTACTATTACTTAAAAAAAAGTTTTTTTTACCTCTTTCGATGCCTCCCACACCCAGACCCACCGCTACTTGAGCAGCTGACGGTCGGTTCACTGATTAGTTGTACGAGATCAACTATCGATATCAAAATCAGTCGGCTTACTATGACTTTTTCATTTGCATCGCTGCCTCCCAGACTATGTACTCAGACAATCTTAATAGTTAGTGGGCAGTATAGAAAAAAAATAACATAAAAAAGTGGTTATTTAACGTTATCATCTCATTTATAACGTTAATTGTTTTTGACTTCCATTTTGTGCTTACGATTCGTCTTTTTATCGGAATGGAAAAGGTCCTCAGACTTATACAATGTTGCTCGATTTAGAGCAGTTAGTCTGCTCCTTTGATGGCTTATCGGGTACACGGAGAGACGACAATGCGTCATCGGTACACAGTACTTGCGATATTGACGCTTGGGAATATTGGACTCACTGCAGTAAGTCTCATGTGCTTTACTAGCTTTGTATGTTGCAGTCAGTTGTTTTTACGCTTATATTCGCGATTAAATTCAAAGTGGCTGACCTCTATAGCCGTTCACTGACAATAATCCTAAGCGAGATGGCCTCGAAACATAATTGCTAAATGTCAGAGCCTTAGACCATAGATATATAGAAATGGACAGCTAGAATCAACTACTCTACCACCTTCTTCAATACGCCTCCTTCGACGTTTTTCATGCATGTCACTTTCATTTAGTCGAATATATTTTCATACATCGATATAATTTAAATTATATTAAACAGATTTATACGGCTGTTTTGCAATTGAAAATTTTTATTGAAAGAGCAGCCAATTACATAATTGATTCCTGCAAATATCGGAAAAAATCATTTTGATAACCGTAGTCACAGTCAGGACTCTAACCTGAACCTTTCCACTATCGCGGCGGAATGAGCTTACAATTACTCAACCGTGACATAATTACCAATCTAACATTCTCCATATATGCAAAGGAATCAATAGGTTTCCACTACGTGCGAGTGTTACTAATTATAGCTAGGTTGTAGATGTGAATCATTGTAGTAGCGAGAGCTATTCATGTAGGTGAAATTATTTCAAACACCCAAAGGGGATACAAATAAGAAACTAGATATTTAAATGTTTCTGTCAAAACACGGATCCAGAGTGAAGTTAACGTTGCTAGTCCATAGTTGTATCGTCAAAGGTCAGCAGGATGGAGACTTCACTAAGGTGTTAAAATTACAAGGTCATCCCGCTTAGAACATTACCCATGCTGCTACCTATAATTCGATTCAATTGCGAATTACGCTATTCATAATAATGGTTCCGTTTTTTCTTTCTGAGGTACGGAACCCTAAAAATTAAAACATATTGCCTACTGTTTGTACTGTTTGGTGTATCGTGAAAATAACGGTGCTTGGTGCAAAAAATAATGATAATAATAACCGAAGAAAATCGTAGAAATTGTTTAATACCTTTTCATTATGCTTTATCCACATTTCTAAGAGTGAATCTTATCTTTTATATCACACTAATAAATCTTTCTTGTGCTTGAAGAAGCACATTTTTTTTTCTAAAATAAAAAAAAAATACATCTAATATTAATAATCATCATATTTCGCATGCGTAGTGTTTTAATTCACATTTTATTTTATACTAATTGCACCAAATCCGCAAATTTGTTTAATACAATATCGTGCTTTTGTTTTGTTCGTCATATGTTTTGTAAGTACTTTTTTCCTATATTAAAAAATTTAATTATTATCAATTTTTGCTGAACATTGCTTATTGCTTTTTCTCTTATTATTTTAGTGGTTTATGACTTATGTACGGTTTTATATTAAAATAATCAAACTATGTACTTTCAAATTATTTTTAAATTAAACGCCCTTTTGTTTTATTTTTAATAAAAGCGTACGAGAGAATGGCGTCATAAAAGTCGGTTGTAGATTATGTTATTGGACTACAAATCAACCAATCAGAATGTACAAGAGCTTTAGACGTCATCAGACAGTTTTTGATTGCTAAAAGCATATTATTTTTGTCGTTTGTCATAAATTGCAATAATTAATGCAAGAAGCAAGTTCTTTCAAATTATAAATTTTGGAAATTTTGTCGATTTGTCTTTAAAGTTAACTTTGAAAAGTAACGATTTTAACAAATCGCTGTTTACTATTTTTATAGCTTCTACAAAAGGAGTGGTCGAAAAATTGCCTAGCACCACTGAGGAAATTTTACAAAAAGTGTCCGGGAAATCTGCACCGAATAGTTCCCCTCAGCCGGAGATTACGCTCCAGCCATTCGGATTACAAAACAACATGATTCTTCATTCTGATAATGATTCGGTCAGTTCTCTTAAACTCGGTGATTTCGTTGCAGTCGATGCAAATACAAATGATGTTCCTAAAAGTGATAATGTGTCTGAAAAAGATTTTGATTCATCGGATCAAGAAATAAAAGCACACGACTCTGATGATGAATTCACTGATTTCCATTCTTCGTTTACACCGACTTCACCAAATTGGCAAGAAAAAAACGAAAATGTTGCAATTCCATTTTCTCAAATGAATCTACGGGAAACTCACATATCTCAACAAGAAAGTGATTTTAATTTTAAACCAGAATTTCCAAAAATAATACCGGAATTACAAAACAAAAGTTGCGAACCGTTCAACAATATGAAAGTACAAAATTTGACTCAGTCTGTGGAAGATGATGACTTTTCAGATTTTCAAATGAACGTGCCGAAAACCGTTTGCAAAGATGAAACGTTTGCAAAACCTTTATCGATAAGCGGTGATATATCGTTTGCCGTACCTCACATTTCATCCGCTATCAATTCGATACCTTCAAACCCGTTCGTATTAAAATGTGATTCGTTCAAATCGGAGAACAGTTCTGTTGAGAAACCCGTTTTGAACGCACTGT
Organism: Mongoloraphidia duomilia; assembly: GCA_039654895.1. Taxonomy (NCBI): domain Eukaryota; kingdom Metazoa; phylum Arthropoda; class Insecta; order Raphidioptera; family Raphidiidae; genus Mongoloraphidia; species Mongoloraphidia duomilia. The sequence continues at coordinate 8,919,967 of CM077523.1, forward strand.
CACCGATGCCGATACTGACACCTTTACAGCCATCCGTTTTACAACCGGCCAAAACACTCGGGAAACCGGAAATAAACTGGCCGGATCCCGGAATATCTGAAGAAGAACTTAGTAGATTCGAAACAGTTTTTAAAACGCCAATGTTATCAAATAAAGAACCAGATTCTACGCAAGTTTCGAATCATGCTCCGACAGAAGAAGATGATTGGTCGGATTTTGTATCCGTATCAGATCATACCGTAGTAGTTGATATTAATAAACCTAATCCATCACACTTATCCGTATTAGATTCTAGTCCCATATCCGTCCAACAGAATAGTAGAGTAGATAAAAACACGCAACAATCTGGTCATTTTGTTTCACACAGTTCAGTTGTTTTTCCTCAACAAACTAAGAAAACAAACATCACAAACATTGATAATATTACAGTTAATTTACCTTCCGTAAACAAACAAAATACAAGTCCGTTTGATATTAGTTCAGTGCAACAAAACAAATGTGTCGTACCTCAACAAAAACAATTGATCCCAGAACTTCGTCACAGCGGCGGTAAAATTCAGTCGAACGAAACTGACGATGATTGGTCAGATTTTGTTTCGAACGATAATGTTGAACAAACAAATTCGTTTAATGGCTGGACACAAAATGTGACTAAACAGTTTGTAAATCAACAAACGAATTGGAATCAACCACCTAAGTTCAGCAGTTGGAATCAACCACTTCAATTGATGAGTTGGAATGCTCCGAGTACCGTTCAACCCAATATAATAACCAATCCGGTTCATTTCGATCATTACAATCAGGCTTTAAGAGAACCGCATTCTTCAAATACACAACAAGTAGGTCCGGTTTGTGTCACAAGTACCGTGGCAAAGAATCAGGCGCAAACCAGTATTAAAGGTGTAAACAGTATTCCGACGATATCGGCATTGCCTGAATTAGATTTCATGACTCCGAAAAGCATAATTCGACCAAAGAATATGAAAAAATGACATACGGGCAATCTCATTTTATGATCTTCAACAGCTTATGTTTAAATTCAAGTTGTGCCACTAAATACATTTTTTAACAAAGGTGTCATTTTTAATCGGCAATCGAAATCTGATATTGGTTAACGCTGAACGCTTTTTTTTGCAATCGGTAGACTCCCGATAGCGATGTTTTCGGCCCCTTATTTTTGGAAAGCGGCTCGTACAGTTTAATGCTTTGGTAGAAATAATAGGCGTGTTTGTTGGTAAGTTCTGAACTCTCAAAGCGTCTGTCGGCAATATAGAACTCTTCAGACACAACTGCGTGTCTGTTAGGTCATTCTCGGACTCTTCGAGCGTTCTAGGCTCCTAGAAGTCTAGAATTGCTAAAACCAAGTTCGAACAGTCCGAAGAGTCTGAGAATTTGATCCAACAAACACACAGTTATGTCCGAAGAGTTCTGTATTGCCGACAGACGCTTTAGGAGTTCAGAACTTACCAACAAACACATCTAATATTACATCTAACGCACATGAGAAATGTGGGGCTAGGATACCATATTATCTGAAGTCTAGTTATTGGATGTCATTGTCTGCAAGCATACCCTGTTTAATAATAATATAATATTTTCGATAGACGTCAGAAGTCATTGAAGGTTAAGAGTCAACCTTCGATAATTCTTTCAAAAAAGAGAATGTGTCATAACCTCACCACATACCATATGCGACACTTTTGATGTCCCGAAAACGCCGCCATGATGACCTTGAGACATTTAAATAGGATTAGCTGCGTTGCCAGACTTGTGAATATCAACGTTGCCATTTATCAGTTGCGATATTTTTTTATTAAAAACCTAATTTTAGTTGTAAATAGAATATGTGGTTTAAACCGGACATGTGGTATTATTGGTATTATACACACAACACATATTATTTGTCGGAAAACAATGAGAATCTTTTGAGGTTAGGTTAATGCACGTGGTGTCATGAACAGCACGACATACACGAATTACTCGGTTAAATTTGGTCTGATTTGGACGGGAGTAGATTGGTCGCAACCTCGCAACGACGTCCAAGAAGTTTCCATCTATGCATGTAATGGAACCAGTCCATTTAAATTGGATTTATCACTATCTCTGTCGCTCCTATTACTCTCTCACTCGAGTGTCGCATATGGTATAATATGTGGACCTCTCCTATTTAATTTTTGTTTCATTATTATTCTTCTGACAATTTTAAATGTGTTTTTTAACTTATTTATACAGTAGAGTGCTGATTATTAAGTCCTCAGCTATTTGACGTAGCTTTTTGGACGTACACACATGACGTGAACAATTTCAAAACTTGAAGTGACCATCGGTCCATCCGTCTCGATTTGGCCGGGACAGTCCCGATTTGGCCGGGACAGTCCCGATTAGGCCGGGACAGTCCCGATTTGGTCGGGACAGTCCCGATTTGGCCGGGACAGTTCCGATTTGGCCGGGACAGTCCCGATTAGGCCGGGACAGTCCCGATTTGGTCGGGACAGTCCCGATTTGGTCGGGACAGTCCCGATTTCGTCGGGACAGTCCCGATTTCGTCGGGACAGTCCCGATTTCGTCATGACAGTCCCGATTTCGTCGGGACAGTCCCGATTTCGTCGTGACAGTCCCGATTTCGTCGGGACAGTCCCGATTTCGTCGGGACAGTCCCGATTTCGTCGGGACAGTCCCGATTTCGTCGGGACAGTCCCGATTTGGCCGGGACAGTCCCGATTAGGCCGGGACAGTCCCGATTTCGTCGGGACAGTCCCGATTTCGTCGTGACAGTCCCGATTTCGTCGGGACAGTCCCGATTTCGTCGGGACAGTCCCGATTTCGTCGAGACAGTCCCGATTTCGTCGAGACAGTCCCGATTTCGTCGGAACTGTCCCGATTTCGTCGGGACAGTCCCGATTTCGTCGGGACAGTCCCGATTTCGTCGGGACAGTCCCGATTTTGAGCTACGAGTCTCGATTCAACAAGCGTCCCGCGTTCATTAAATCATGTGCACTAAGAATGTTTATTTTTTTGTCATTCAATATTTTTTTTACACATTACTCAAAAAATTTTATTTATCAATAATTATATAATTTCTACCTACCTACCTTAAAAAATAAATAATATTTAAAATAAAAATATCAACGTTTAAATTTCTTTTTTTCTACGTGTTTTGGGTTATCAAAACGTAGAATTTCTAGATTTTGATAGCCCAAAATCATAAAAAGCTTTTTGGCCGTGGAACCCGGCAGTTGTCTGCAGCGGGTTTTTGGAGATCCTGTCCCGCTTTTTGATATTCAGGATCTGGTCACTTTATCAAAGCTAAATGACGTCATTGTTTTCAGTATCATCACAGAAAGTGATTACTGATGGATCAAAGTAATTCACGTTACGGATTTTAAAGAAGTGTCTTGTACTTCTGAGGTTTTATTTTTACTAGAATTTTAGTACCTAAAAATTTAAACGGTGTATGTGTGCATTTTATTTGACATTTGTGTCTACGATACAGAATACTGTTTTACCGACTGTTTTTCAGATGCTCCGTTTTACATATTATGAACAATATAAATTATGCTTCGGATTTAGAGAATCGAAAAGTGATATTAAAAAGTCTTATGTAAATAACATTTTAATATATACTAAATAATTTGTTATATCTATAATTTATTTTATTTAACTTGACATTGTGCTGTATTAAATGTTCATAAGTTGCTGTTTATTTTATATTAGTTAATCATTGTTATAGATTCAATAATGCACAACAACAATTCTCAAACTTTACTCTTTTACATTTTTGTTTTTTTTCTTCTTTATTTTCTGTACTCGGAATAGGTGTTGACAGTAACTAATGAACCGATATCTCGAAGCGAGGGATCGTTATTGCTTGTTCTGCAAGAAAAAAAGAGAAAATGTGGTTGCGCACGCATACCATGTCCTGCCACCTAGCCAACAGCAGTCAGTGAACACGGTATGCGCGCGCAATGCAGATAAAGAAGATACGTGGATTAGAGCGCCATTATCCCGAAATTTTTTCACGTTTATCGTCTATCAATATTTTAACACTTTGCGTTCCGACGTCAAGTTAACTAGACATACATAATTATTGATTAATATTTAGTGTCCAGTTTACTTGACTTGCAAAATTTGCCTTAAGTACCAAGTAAAAAAAAACAAAAAATGCCGTTAATCCCGCAATGAGAAAAATGCTTTATAAACACCTTTAAACAGCAGGAGTGGTCCCAAATTTCAATAGTGTATCATTATCATCAATTACCACCATTCACAAAAAAAATGTTTATTTCGTTTTTTTGCACATGTAGTTAACACAAGGGGGTATAATGTATATGTTAAAATATAACGACTTGTTAACTAGTCAACGTATTTTTCGTTCATTCACTTCTCCAACAGATGTCCCTAAAATACTGTAAAAATCAATGTTTGGTTTGAATACAGAGACTAGTAAACTAGACGTCGGTATTAACTGTAATTTTCTTGCGTCTAGTTTACAAGTCAGATGTAATAAGAAAAACGTATGTAAGCACAAACTGGGATTAGGAAGAAATTATGTTTTTTTGTTCCGGTACGCAAAGTGTTAGGTATCTGTTACCCGCAATCGTTACTCGAGGAAATCCAAAAGTACGATTACTCAAGTATTCGTAGTTGAATAGGTGCAGTTTTCTGTTTCGAAACCCGCTAATATTGGCGTAATCTTGATATCGATACGTAGCGTGACTATTTTTGGGATCGATGTTAACACATGGCATGTGACTACTACCTGACTAGTCAGTGCACTACCTCAGCAGTTGAATCTCTCACGTGTATTTGCAGCGCGTAGCCTCCGAAATGTAGATATAACTATCGATAATTGGTGACAGACGCATAGTAACGGTTACTCGACGCAAAAGTATCAGTTACTCTCAAACATATTGTAGATTATAGACGCTCGACAGTTGAGGTCATCAGTGTCTTTTCAATTACTCTCAATACTTAAAAGTAATCGTATTCGATATCACTACTATTTAATTTCTAAATTGACTGTTGTAACATAACCTAAAATTAATTGTTTAGTAAAGCATTGAACGGACATTGTAATTGTTTTTTAGATAGATTGTTTATAGACGTTCGACAGCTGAGGTCATCAGTGCCTTTTCAATTACTCTCAATACTTAAAAGTAATCGTGTTTGATATCACTACTATTTAATTTCTAAATTGATTGTTGTAACATAACCTAAAATTAATTGTTTAGTAAAGCATTGAACGGACATTGTAATTGTTTTTTTAGATAGATTGTTTATAGACGCTAGACAACTGAGGTCATTAGTGTCTGTTGTTTTGTTTTTTAACAGAGTTTTTCTCGGGATGATTAGCGCTCTAAATCTCTAATAGTGTAGGTTTTTAGCAAGTAACTACATTTAAATTCTGCTGTTTAAAAATTCATTCTCAAAAGTGGAATATATTTATTAATTTATTAGGAAAGTTTGAGAATTACTTGCATATAGTATTTTTGAAATGTGTATCATTTTGAAAATATTTATGACTTGCATCATAAATATTTTCAAAATGATGCATATTTAAAAAAATATGTATTTTAATTTTGTTTTAAATTGATAAATGATTATATAGTAAAAAAATAAAATGAGCACACAAAATCTTCTGTATTTAGCAAGTGTCCATTGTTTTAAATAAGAGGTTCATTTGTTTTTTGTATAGTTGTGAACTCAGAACAAAGATAGTTATAGAAACAGCATATCACGTCGCTTGTGAAGCCACAATTATACACTAAAGTACGATCTGTCAGGTACATTATGATCATTCGTTGCTTGTATTCCGTAGTGTTAATTACTCTATGTCGTGTTGGTGCCTGGATGTTACAATAAAGGTTCCAAAGCGCTTATGAAAAATCAAGGTGTATCTTATCACCAGTAAGTAAAAATACTCCTTGGATGTAGCTGAAAATTTTGGTACATATTTGGTTATCTCGCGTCTTCTGATTGGCCTTTTAACTGGCGGAAATTTTAAATTACTGTAAAATTAAATTATTTTTTAAAACACTTCAAAATTCCTAGCAAAATGGATATTGATTATACACTTGAGTTCAATAATATCCGTGAAAAACAGTAACTTTCAATATAGTGGGTCAACCCCATTGTTCGCACGTCTCGACTGGCTTCAGCTGTACATACCTACAAGCTGTGATATGTCACTTCTATCAAATATCAATCCCTATAATTCCAGGCAATCATCTCAGATATATATAAATAAGCACCATACAACATCTTATGAAAAATCTTCAATTTGTGCGGGATCTAATCTGTTTAATCATTTACCAAGGCGTATAAGCCAAATTTCAAATATTAGGCAATTTACAATAGAACTAAAAAAGTACCTCACTACAGGCTGTTTTTATAGTATAAATCAGGGGTGTTACGAATATTCGCATCCGCATCCGTAAATGCGGAATATTCGCATTAATTCAGACATCTGCATCCGCATTCACATCCGCATCAATCAATGCGGAGTTTTTACGGATGCAGATTCACATCAACAAGTAACTACATGTAAAGAAAGTGGGCGGAGCCAGAGTGGCACGTGCTAAAAATATGATTAAATAAATAAAAAGTTAAAATTAAATTGATTTTCAGTTATTTATGCACTTAAAATTTAAATAACTATCCTTTTAAAATCCCAAAATCCGCATCCGCATCAAATCCGCATCCGCGGATGTGAACTTCTAATAATCCGCATCTGCATCCGCGGATGTCTAAATTTTTGCATCCGTAACAACCCTGGTATAAATGAGTTTTTAAACTGTTAGTTTTTATCAATATTGACCATTCACATCTATACTTTGTATAGCTACGTGAAATATTGTTATTCTTATTCTTATAGATATCTCTGTTCTGAGGTTGTGAAACAGTATTTATAGAATTTATTTGGTTGTTTTGTTAAACTACAAAAGTATGTTGTTAGTTTTAAATACATAAATATAACAAGAAAGAAGATTGTACCTGCACAAGGTTAGTAGAGTATAGGTTGCCTCATTCCGATAGATAGTAGTGGGGGGATGACGTCACTCAGAATATACCATGCTTGCTCACTTCAATAGAAAAGATGGTCGCTGCTAATTTTTGGAAATAAAAATCACAGTAACCATGGTAGTGTGATATGTTTTTTTTAATACCTAATAGAAACATGATTCTTCTGTTAGTGAAAAAAATATGATAAGTTGTCAATTTTGCGATAGCTGTTAAGTATTATGGTGTTTTGTGGTTATTTTTAATATTTTGTGAATATAAAAGATAAAATAATTAATTTATCAATTTGTTAGTTAATTTTATTCGTTTCTTAAATTTAAAAAATAGGTAATTAACAAGATCTGCCATTTCTTGAGCATTATTTAATTTTTTGTTTGTTTATATTATAGATATTAAAACCTAAATTTTGTAATAAAAATAAAAATTATCCTATTTTTTAACATCTATTCTTCTATTTATTGTCTTCTGTCAATTTTAAGAAAAAATCTGCACGAAGCACCTAATATAAATAAGCATAATCTTCAACAAATTTTGTACTTAATTTAAACTAAATTCTAGCTGACGTCATTCCCGCGCTTACGCTGATTGGTCAGATGGAATGAGGCAACCTGTACTCTAATAACCTTGGTACCTGCACAGTTTTTTCAAGAATAAACTAATAGTCGGCCCTTGAAATGTAAGAACTTAATCTAATTTATTATTTATGTACTTATTCATTTGTTTATTATTAAATCTGTTAATACTGTGACTGCTAGAATAACGCAAGAGGATGCCAGTGAAAATTTTGAATTAGTAGTGTTATCGATTTTATAAAAAGAAAAACGCTTGGGGGAACATTTTCGTAGGCATTTTGATTAAAATTTAGCTTGAAAAATGACTTTTTTTTTTCTTTTCTTTTTTCTTTTTCTTTTATTTTTATGGGGGTCATCCCACATTTTTAAGGGTTAGAATCTACATTGCAAATAGATAATAAAACAATTTTTTTGAGAATTTTTCGGAACCTTTTTCTGCAATAAAAAAAATCCTAAAAGTTTTAATGTAATTTTAAACATAAAATTTTACCGCTTCAGAAATGACGTAAATAACATTCAGCCTGTGATTGGGGAACTAGATCTACTGTGTCACGACCACTGATCTATCAAATTGAAAGCGAACCACAAAGAAGATAATATGTATCCATCTCTTTCTATAGATAAAGAAGTGTGACTGTCTTTTACGTCGTCATATGTATAGTGGTTAACGCTCAGCGTTTTAAAAAATATATTTCTTTAATTATTGTTTGCAATTAAGCGGAAAGATATAAGAACGAAAAAGATGGTTTACATTATTTGTTTATGTATCAGGATTGGGGAATAATAAACATAGTTAAGTTTTTTTAAATTATCAATAATTGTTACATTTTCTCTGTTATTTCTCTGTAGAGTTGAACATCAAATCATTTACTGGCATCGAAATTTCGTTAAAAAATACAGTGTCATAATCAGTGGCGTAACGCAAACTCTTAAGCCCCTCCCCTCCGCAAAATTAAGTTTGGGCCCCTACCACGATACATTTTGCAGTTTATGCTACGTTTGTAAAAGTAGTTAAATATATATCGATCTTGTTAGTGGTTGGGCTTATATGATGGCTTGGCCTTCCTGTCACGCGTGATCAGCGGAGGTGTACATTACGCCACTGGTCATAATCTTTTTTTTGTATAATTTTTATTATATTTATCATTCCAGGTACTTATTGTGTAATGTATATATTAATTAATAAAGTTGTTCATAAAACTTAAGATGTTTTTATTACAGATTCGTATTTTATTTATGGGTAAGTTCGGTTTTACGCTCGATTGATCGAGCCGAGCGAACAGATTTTTGGTCACGTGACAAGCGAGCAAATCGAGCCATCTAAACAATTCCGAACGTAATCTAGCAGATTTTTCCAAACGTCAGAATAAAATGGCCCCAGCAAGTTAAATTCTTATTACTAAAGCCGAAATACATTCTTTATTGCTCCTAATTTTAATTTAATTCAACATTGTTATAATAATAAATCATGATTCACAATTTTTTTCGTTTTTATTCCTTTATTTTAAAATTAATAGTACTATCGGTTGTTGATTTTTTCGACCCATAGATATAATAAATATTTTATTTAATCATTCTGTGCGATATAGACTTATTGGTTATTACTATTCTTTGAATAAATATTATTCGTGTATTTTTACCTATTGAAAAATTACCTCATATAAATAAACTTCGAAATGTATCCATTCTCACAACAAGGGTTTCCGCTCATTTTTAAAATGAATGCTCTGAAGTTGGTTAAATGATAAATCTGCTTGCTCGCTTGCTTTCCTCGGAGCAAATCGAGTGTGCTCAATCTGCTCCAGATCTTAAAACCGAACGCAGGATAGAGATCTTTCAGAGCATATAAATGTTAAATTCGAACGTATTAGAGCACTCCGATCAATCTGAGCGTAAAACCGAACTTACCCTATAACTAGTCGTTTTTATCCGGCGTTGCCCGGGAATGACAGTCCCCTATTATTATAGCGTAATTAACCCAAAATCAAAACTTTCCCTCAGACGTTTATGACCTGTGCTGTCGGTTCGTCTTTAATTTACAATATCGAAACCTTCCCAAATATTTTCTCTGTCTTTTCGTGGAAACTGCATGTCTAGCTCAATCATTTTAGATCAAATTCGATATAAGAAGCAAGAAAGCTGTCGGATTAAAACTTTTGACGCAGTGATACACGTCGTACAAAAAACTTGTTTGTACGAAAGCATTTGGGAAATGAGTCCTCTACAACTTTGTCATTTAAATATGCCACTTATTTTCAATAAAAATGGTCCAAAAGTTGAAAAAACTCTCATTTTTCACACTGTTTGCTTATTATTAACAATAAATAATTTTTTTTTTAAATATTGACTATATGAGGATTGTAGAGAATCAAATTGTCTACACATTTGTTACTTACCTTTTTTATCGAGAAATTCAAAAAAACACAATCCAAGATGGCGGATAATTCCCATAATTAATTAATGGGCCAAAATATGATTTCTTCATCTACTTGGCGGGGGACACCTAACCGCGTCAAAAGTTTTAATCCGACAGTTAATCTTTTGAAAAAATCTAAAATGATTGGGCTAGTCATTAAACGCACTCTTTCCTTAATCAGAAATATACCAAAGAAAAATCAATAAAAAACATCTCGTCATTTTGTTTATAGCAACCATTTGCTTGACAACATTAGGGAAACTGTCACTTTGACATTTGAAGTTGAATCTATTTTTTTATTTGATATTTCTAAATCCAAATCTTTTCAATAAACAAATTAAAAGTATTTTGAGTGTTTCATAGTTTTATTTATAAATTATGAAGAAATACGATGAAAAGAGTGCATCGAAGCGCATGGCTAATCATGTACTGCGTAGGAAATTTCAGAAAAGTTGTGTGGACAGTTCTTCTCAGCGAAATAAAGATTTTTCTGAGGGGCGAAGCAGACCGCTCACAAGAGCCTGTCATAGTCGAATGCCAACTGCTCGTTCGAGCCAAAGTGCTTGCAGGTTACTATTTTTCTATTATTATTTTTATAAATTATTACATAATATTATGAAATATCGTTTGGTTCAAGGAAATAGTATTGTATTATAAGGGTCGAAACACACGTTTGCAACCAGTGTGATTGCTGCCCGAGGTACGAGGGCAGCAATCACGCGTTGCAAACGTTATGTTTCGTTCCGAGTAATTGCATATTATTGTTCACAACAACTCTATTGACAATTCGATTTGAGGTACCTGCAATTTGGGCGCGCAAAAAAGTCGCAAAAATATTAGATTTAGATATGTCAGAGCCATGTGAAATTTATGTGGGGTTATGTCTGTCATTTTGACGTTTTCGAATATTGCGGATTGAAATTGGTGCGACTCAATCGCTCTATCTCTGTCTTAACAACGTTGAAAAACTGAGAAAACTGACAATTATCATTCCTAGGGTTGAAACTCGCAGTTTTCAACCCACTAAACAGGTACCGAAAATTGAATTTTCAATAGCGGCATTGTGAAAATTATAGTACCTATAGCTTTTTTATATAATATGTTGCCGAAAACGCTTAGAGCGAAAAAACCGACCACAACGCATTCTGGCACATGTTCAAAGGCCACAAAACGAAATTCGTATCGTGGCTATTACAAAAACGTTTTTGTCCAGAATGCGTTGTGGTCGGTTTTTTCGCTCTGAGCGTTTTCGATATTTGAGCCTAGCCCATACCTACTGACCTACATGTAACTAGAGTCCGACTGAAGATCAATTTTTTGATCGAAGCAGAACTTCGACTTTTTTCTCACCTTTGGCCGAAGCCGAAGATATGGCATAATGGTAAAAAAGTGAGGGAAAAATATTAAGCGGAACGCAATTGCGTTGAAGTTGACAAGTATTTTTTTCATTTCTTGTTCTTTTTTAATATTCTTTATTTGCAGAGTTGTTTGTGTGTGTGTGATATAAATAAAATATTACAAAAACTGCCTCACTCAATTATTTTAGTAAATTCAACATTCGGCTTCGAAAAACCTACGGCCAGAATGTCAAATGTTTTGCTGAAGATTTAATTTTTTGCCGGAGGTTTGATCGGACTCTACAACATGTTTTAACAATCAGTATTGCAAATACTTTAAAATTTATATTTGAGAATCTATAAACACCGTTGCATGCCGACTTGAGTTTTCTTCTCTGAATTCAATTCTACAGTTCAAGGTCATTGAGTCATCCGGAACTAAAACGTCACAATTGCTTAACGAGTGAAGAACAGAATCCAAACCACTCACGAGCGTCCAGCTTACCACCACGCCCACCTAGTCGTCAGAAAGGCTCCGTCGAGCATACCGGACGTACACCCGAGAGAGTAACTTTTTTGCGTTTTAATATATATTTTATAGATGAAGAGAGTTCACGTCTCAAAAAATAAAAAGAGAACAGTATAAATTATTCTCTTTTTTCCTCATTTAAAATGGGCCATACGCTAAAAAACTGAGCTGTCAGGTGTCTGTAATTCACAAAATCAGTTGCTGGGCTTGAGTTAGAGGTGAAAAAGTATCGATAGTGCTATCGATAATTGAAAGTGACCGTTTTTTTTACGGATATTATCGTACTCTAGGTGTATCAATATCCATTTTTCGTAGGAATTTTGAGGCGTTTGCTTTTTTTAATGATTTAATTTTACAGTAATTTAAAATTGCCGCTCGTTAAACGGCCAATCAGAAGACGCCCCCCAATGACGAAATATGACTGAGACAGCGGTGTCATATTGTCGTTGTGATGTGAAATGTCAAATTTCGTAATTCTCTCGCGTTTCAATTTCTCCGCAAAAACGTCTGAAAATAATGTGTAATAAAAATAACACTATAGATATTCGAACATATGAAGTAACAAAAACGCTAAAACACGCTCCTTGACGCTTGACAGGTGCTTGACAGTTGTAAATACGACAACAGTGTATTTTCATTTCTGCTCACTTTACTCATATTGGCTGTTAGAATGCAATTCCTATGACGTCATCCGACTAACAATTTGCAACTTTATTATTTTTCTAAGGTCTTTCCGAGTCTAAAAATTTGATAATTAAAAAAATACGTGGGTCAACCCCATTACCAATGTTTTTGACAATCGAATGCCATCGATAGTTTTTAAACACTATCAATAATTTATTTAAACTACTAGATACCAGAGGACCACTAAATGCGTCGCATCAGCATGCTATATGGATGCTCGCAGCCTACAAGTTTACGTGCATTGATAGTGCAACAATACATATGTACTTGTTTTCGGGGACGAAAGTTGGCTTTACATGCCAGTGACGAAAAGCAGGGCCGGTGCGTCAAAATATGCCGCCTAAGGCGAATATAACTTTTGCCGCCCCCCCCACATATTAAAAAAATTAATAAACCGATGACATATTTTATTTAGGTACTTAACAAATAAAAAACAAATGTACCTAATTCTAATAACAATATTTACAAAAAATAATATAGATAGACATTTTGAAAAAAATATAATCATTTTTAAAAAGTAGTATACCTCACGAAAAATTCGCTGCTACAAAAATATACCGCCCTAAAAATATGGCGCCGTAAGGCAATCGCCTGTCCGACCAGGTGCACGTGCCGGCCCTGACGAAAAGTAAAGTGTTTTCGTCCCTTAGGAAATTCTTTTCGGGTCGAAAGTAAGCGAAAGTGGCGCCATCCTACGTTATGTTTGTAAACTATATCTGGCAGTTCGCCTAACCTGCAATATCCATTTGTGGTGTTTTTTTTTTGTAATTTAATGTTCTTTCAATGCACTTATTACAAAAAGTACTCCTAGTTGGGAAATTCGTTTCATGTCGAATGTAAGCGAAAGTGGCGCCATCCTACGTTATGTTTGTAAACTATATCTGGCAGTTCGCCTAACCTGCAATATCCATTTGTGGTGTTTTTTTTTGTAATTTAATGTTCTTTCAATGCACTTATTACAAAAAGTACTCCTAGTTGGGAAATTCGTTTCGTGTCGAAAGTAAGCGAAAGTGACGCCATCCTACGTTATGTTTGTAAACTATATCTGGCAGTTCGCCTAACCTGCAATATCCATTTGTGGTGTTTTTTTTTGTAATTTAATGTTCTTTCAATGCACTTATTACAAAAAGTACTCCTAGTTGGGAAATTCGTTTCGTGTCGAAAGTAAGCGAAAGTGACGCCATCCTACGTTATGTTTGTAAACTATATCTGGCAGTTCGCCTAACCTGCAATATCCATTTGTGGTGTTTTTTTTTGTAATTTAATGTTCTTTCAATGCACTTATTACAAAAAGTACTCCTAGTTGGGAAATTCGTTTCATGTCGAATGTAAGCGAAAGTGGCGCCATCCTACGTTATGTTTGTAAACTATATCTGGCAGTTCGCCTAACCTGCAATATCCATTTGTGGTGTTTTTTTTTGTAATTTAATGTTCTTTCAATGCACTTATTACAAAAAGTACTCCTAGTTGGGAAATTCGTTTCGTGTCGAAAGTAAGCGAAAGTGACGCCATCCTACGTTATGTTTGTAAACTATATCTGGCAGTTCGCCTAACCTGCAATATCCATTTGTGGTGTTTTTTTTTGTAATTTAATGTTCTTTCAATGCACATATTACAAAAAGTACTCCTAGTTGGGAAATTCGTTTCGTGTCGAAAGTAAGCGAAAGTGACGCCATCCTACGTTATGTTTGTAAACTATATCTGGCAGTTCGCCTAACCTGCAATATCCATTTGTGGTGTTTTTTTTTGTAATTTAATGTTCTTTCAATGCACTTATTACAAAAAGTACTCCTAGTTGGGAAATTCGTTTCGTGTCGAAAGTAAGCGAAAGTGACGCCATCCTACGTTATGTTTGTAAACTATATCTGGCAGTTCGCCTAACCTGCAATATCCATTTGTGGTGTTTTTTTTTGTAATTTAATGTTCTTTCAATGCACTTATTACAAAAAGTACTCCTAGTTGGGAAATTCGTTTCATGTCGAATGTAAGCGAAAGTGGCGCCATCCTACGTTATGTTTGTAAACTATATCTGGCAGTTCGCCTAACCTGCAATATCCATTTGTGGTGTTTTTTTTTGTAATTTAATGTTCTTTCAATGCACTTATTACAAAAAGTACTCCTAGTTGGGAAATTCGTTTCGTGTCGAAAGTAAGCGAAAGTGACGCCATCCTACGTTATGTTTGTAAACTATATCTGGCAGTTCGCCTAACCTGCAATATCCATTTGTGGTGTTTTTTTTATAATTTAATGTTCTTTCAATGCACTTATTACAAAAAGTACTCCTAGTTGGGAAATTCGTTTCATGTCGAATGTAAGCGAAAGTGGCGCCATCCTACGTTATGTTTGTAAACTATATCTGGCAGTTCGCCTAACCTGCAATATCCATTTGTGGTGTTTTTTTTGTAATTTAATGTTCTTTCAATGCACTTATTACAAAAAGTACTCCTAGTTGAGAAATTCGTTTCGTGTCGAAAGTAAGTGAAAGTGGCGCCATCCTACGTTATGTTTGTAAACTATATCTGACAGTTCGCCTAACCTACAATATCCATGTACGGTGTTTTTTTGTGTTTTAATGTTGTTCTTTCAATGCACTTATTACAAAAAGTAGTGTGTTGCTCGGGCGGAATTGGCGATTGCTACTCGTTTGTAGTCGCCAACTTTCCGTCCTAGTTGCACAATGTACATTTCTCACAAAATGAGAGTTCAGTGAGCATATTTTTACAATATTCTAGGTTGGGTATGAGCTATAAAAAATGCGGGGAGGCTCCATTATTGCAAACCAGATTCTATGGTTTCAAAATTTACATTAATAATATTTTCGGTAACATTTTTTAAAAATTAATTGTTAAAATTGATTGCAAATTCAAATTATTGTAATGTAATGTTTTTTAAATTTTTTGTTAGAAAAATAAGAAGAAAAGGAAAAAGAAAAAATTACGTAAACTTGTTGAAAATGCTTCAATACTTGAAGAAGAAACACAAAATACGGAATATGCGAATGAAAAGGAATTTCCCGAAGAAATAGAAACAGAGGTAATAAAATTACAAAAGATTAATATTTTAATTAGTAACAAATTTTTTTTTTTACTTTTGGACCATCGAAGAGATGTGTGTGATATCTTAGAGGTAGAGCGCAGTGGTCACTGGTGCAAAAACATTTTACCTATCCCTCCAACCCCTAATAATTAATCGAAAAGAAATTTTGTCAAAATTCCGAGATATGTAGAACACTCAGAACAGAAGTAGCTATAGAAACAGCATATGACGTCGCTTGTGAATTCACAACTATTGGGATCCGTCAAATGGGTGGAGCTTAAAAAACATGGCGTAAAGGGGGGGGGGGATTTTATATACGGGGTATACTTTTGCGTGTAATTTTGTGATTTTCAAAGTGATAAGAATTAAGAAATAATAAATATAAGTGCAATTTACGATTGGGCCGGTACGAATCCTAAACAAAGGAATTTTGTTGAAGGAGAACGGATTCTCAAAGCCGGACATATTATCAAATGTGTGAAAAAAACAAGATAACTGAGCTCTCAAAAGTAGTAATCTTTACGGCATATTGCTTAAAAACATCAAAATTAAAAAAAAATCTCCACGAAATTAATCATCCTGCAGGGTTAGGTGAATAATGTAAACACATAACTGCAACATAATATGTTATATTGTAATAAGTAGGTAATTACTAACCTCAAAATATTTGTATACAAAGCTAGTCCTATAAATTTGTCAATCATCAAATGATTTTACTATTGTAGTACAGTATGATAATAAGTACATCTTATTATTAATATAAAATATTTTTTTAATTCATAAATGCAGTTTTTCCACATTTCATTAGAAAATGATTCGCTGTAAAGTAAGTTTTACAAGGCAATAACTGACAGTGTTTAATGCCATGATATTAGAAAACGTCGCGAATTCCATTTTCGATAAACTTTTTGTTTATTTTACTTGTTTTATATTTGTAATAAACTTTTTCACGATAAATTTGCACTGTTAGCATGTAAAATTTTCACTCGTTTTGAGTACAATTTTGTGCCATCAGATGTCATATGCTCATTTGACGGATCCCAATAGCAATCCTTTTCTATGTAGACCAATCATTTGTTTTTGTGTGAGTACAATCTAATGTTCTACATGACGGGGAGTTTCACAATGACATGAGACTGCTCCTACATAATATATAAAAACTGTAATTTTAGCATCACAATCTAGGGTCATTGCCAAATCGGATTTTCTGACAATGCTTTCTGCAATTCAGCATGAGTGTTTGTCAGATGTTATAATTTGTTAATCTATTTCTATTACTTGTTAGGATGAATGCAGTCGTCCCAAAACACCTGTGAAGGGTCGCAGACCAACGGGTTTTCCATTTAAATTTATTAATGAAAGTAATAATCAGGATTTAAATGAAAATGAACCACAATCGTTTGATCGGTGCGTATCTTAATTTTTTATTACCCAACTACGAAAAAGGAGGGTTATGATTTTAATATGTATTTCTGTTTAAGAATGTATGGCACGTGTAATCACAGTCACAAATATTCTAAATTTAAAAAAGAGCTAAAGTCGCTACTAACTAAAGCTTGTTTATACTCAGCCATTCGGCATTCTACCGAACGTATTGAAATTGTTAAATTGTGTTTTAAAGACCACCAACAGCTAAGGTTATTTGGGCCTAGCACCAATTCATATTTTCAATTCATTATTTTTTTTTTTTTTATAATAAATTGAAAATCCAATTGACACTTTTACCAGCTCTCGGGCTAGAACCATAGCAACGCCATGTAAACAACAGCATTGCTACACGCTCGGCTATTCTCAAGCCCGCGACCTAGTGTAACCAGCTGAAAACGCTATAACATATTCTACAAATTACACATTTTTCTCTGTGATATTATTGTGTGTTTTACCGGTATTAAACTATGAAAGCGCGATTTTTCTATAAGAGTTCATGTTAATTTTATAATTATAAATCTTTTTAAACTATTCGGTAAGCCGTTCTAAAATTTTGTGTACTTATTTCAGATATATTAAGAAGCAAGTTTTAAAAATTTCATTCATTTCTCGGTGATTTGAGATAGGTGCCATACATCCTTAAGGTACGTGCAGTACGCAGCTTGGATTCTAGATGGTAGCGTAGATCATAGCAGGGCTTACTTAAATTAATGCATTGTTATATATGCGAGCGTACACAACGAAGCAGTGAGTGTAGCAGGTATAAGCGTTGTTACAAGAGCTGCTAGATACAACAATGTATCTCACCATTCTTTCAGCGCGCTGACTACTACAATCAACGTGTGACAACTGTCAAATGGCCGTTACAAGTTTCGCAATAGATGTGACTAGTTTAATAAATGAAATTTTGCCAGTTTTTATTTAATTTGTTTTGAGTTTTTTCTAAGACGTATTTAAAAGTGTTAGGTTCCATACGTAAATATTCAAAAAACCGGTTTGGGTAAAATTTTAATTCTTGGTAAAAATGATGAAATTCGCCATGTTTAGATCGTTTTCTATTAATAGGGTGGACATGATAGCGCTTACCCAAATTTGTATTTAAAATATACCACTTTGTAGCAGAAGAACACAAAAATTCGTCTTCGCTATCTGACATTTCAAACGCGACTTAAGCTTGTATCAATGCTAGTATCAAAGCTTCGTTGTGCAAACCTATAAGCGCTTATAATTTCAGTTCTTTATTTATTTGTAATTTCTTTTGTCTCTGTCGCACGATACATGACGCACCGATCCTCTGACTGTTGGATAAGGGCGACACTGAATCTTGTCGATAGATGACGTATGCGTCCGGCAACTTGTGGCATGCGGCAAAGATGCATGCGTTATGTCGCTCTCTGTTCCTTTGATTGAAAGACTCTGGGTAAGTTCGGTTTTGAGCTCAGATCGATCTGATTGCTCTTATGCGTTCGAATTTTACATTTATATGCTCTGAAAGATCTCTATCCTGCGTTCGGATTTAAAATCTGGAGGAGATCGAGCACGCTCTATGAGCTCCGAGGAAAGCAAGCGAGCAACCAGATTTAACCAACTTCAGAGCATTCATTTTAAAAATGAACGGAAACGCTTGTTGTAAGAATGGATAAATTTCGAAGTTTATTTATATGAGGTAATTTTTCAATAGGTAAAAATACACGAATAATATTTATTCAAAGAATAGTAATAACCAATAAGTCTATATCGCACAGAATGATTAAATAATATATTTATTATATCTATGGGTCGAAAAAATCAACAATCGGTAGTACTATTAATTTTAAAATAAAGGAATAAAACGAAAAAAAATTGTGAATCATGATTTATATTATAACAATGTTGAATTAAATCAAAATGAGGAGCAATAAAGAATATATTTCGGTTTTAGTAATAAGAATTTAACTTGCTGGGGCCATAATATTCTGACGTTTGAAAAAATCTGCTAGATTACGTTCGGAATTGTCGGAATTGTTTAGATGGCTCGATTTGCTTGCTTGTCACGTGACCAAAAATCTGTTCGCTCGGCTCGATCAATTGAGTGCAAAACCGAACTTACCCTCTGTGTAGCATGCGTCATAGCCGCACACTACATGTTGCCTCAGTGCAATTGAGCCTTAATACACTTCATTATGACACTAGATATACGATCTACTATCCTGTAACTGTATTCTTTGCAGATCGAGAAATCCATTATATTTACAATTTGCGTTACATATCACTGAGGATATAATAAGAAATGATCATTACACAAATTCGGAAATGAAAAAAATTATAACTTCACACGTCAATGCGAACTGGGGTATTCTTGACGAGGTAAAACAATTGATATTCAATAGATTAGGAAAGGAAGGCGTGGAGGAGTCGCAACTGTCTCCTTCTAATTAGAATCTGCGTTAAACGTACGTTCACCCATTGACGACACAACTGTCAAATTTCATTTATTCTACTGGCATAACCTCGTTTTTTTAAACACGTCGTCGTTAATAATTAAAACAATTTGTTATGGGGTGGCGTTTTGTACTTGAATGCAGTTATAATAAAAATTATGACCAAAAAGTTATTTCCGACTGAGGAAACAGCTAAAATAATACCTAGACATTCAATACCTAATTGATGAAAACATATTTTTTATCCTTTTAGCTTGCTCTCCCTTGATCTAGCGTAGCTCAGACGACTTCAGAACACTTTTTCAACTCCAAATGGAAAGAACAAACTCAATTTCTAATTATAATTGCTTAAATCTTACCTCGACAAACGTCAACTTAGGTTAGAATAAACGTCGCTGGCTGAATCAAGTTAAGACATTCATTTTTCATAAATTTTTAATTTCAAATAAAAAATTATTTCACACGCAATAATAAAGTCTTGTAGCCAATAATGACGGGATTTATTAATTATTTTTATGAAACAGTCATTGTTTTGGTAAGAAATGTGTTTTAAGAGAATAGTAATGAATATTTCGTTAAACCCCATACATTTTTGAACGCCAATCGACTCCATTTTAAATTTCGCGCTTAAATTAGGACCGCCTACTTCTGTAGTATATTTAAACCACTGATATGATATAATATATGACAAACGACTGGGAATAGCAGTGTAACATAACTAACGTATGTCCGAGAACCATAGGTAGGGAATGCAATCTCGATCTCGCGAGATCTCGAGCCATTTTTCGAGATTTAATCTCGTGGGCAGGTAATCTCGTTTTTGAAATCTCGTTCGAGATCTCGACCTGATATGGTCGAGAACGAACGCGCTTGAAAAAAACTTATACGTAATAGTTTTTGACAGTCGCGCTAATTGATTCTGTTTGTTTCTCTGCATATATTGTTTTAATTATTGTTTTCTTGAGTAAAATGAACAGTTATTTAACTTACAACAAGCATTAGATGGCTAACAAATTTCAAAGTTAAGTGAATACTGAATATGTCTAAGAACAATTCAAACCAAATGTTCGTGAACGTTACTAATAGTAACTTACCCTATGCTTCATAACTCCTATGAAGTTATTTCCAAAATAATTAATTGACATATAGTGTGCTGTGTGAGTTGGGGTATTGCTGTTATATTTTGAAAATAAAACAAAACTTCAATTGAATCTTGGAACAAAAAAATCAACGTTTATTTAAGGAAAGTAATGAGTAATAATCATCTGCATAGTGCACTACGCAATAAATCACACACGTACACAGTGACACAGTAAGTAGTTTTCATTAAGTTTAAGTATTTTAGACACAAAATAATACGTTCTTTTTAAAAGTAGGCGAAATCTCGATATTGTCGAGATTTATCGAAATCTCGCCAGACAATCTCGCGAGATCTCGAATTGCCAATCTCGGCTCGAGATTGCATTCCCTAACCATAGGTTCTCCCAAGGTTAAGTTCAAAATAATATAAGTTGTAAAAATTAAATTATATTAGCAAAATTAAATCTACATGGGCGAAGCCGTACCGAGCAGCTAGTATTACAATTACATATAAAAAGTTTAAACTAACTGTAATATTGTCAAGGTTGATTTTTCAGGATGCCATGCTGAAGCAAGTATATTTATTGTGTAAAGACTTAAATATTTCAATGACCTCAATAGAAAATGATGGATCGGAGACAGAAGGCGATGACGTGAACAAATTGCCTCAAAAGAAAAAATGTCCTTGTTCTCTCCCATCAAAATATCAAAACACACCTGTGAATGAAAGTGAAAGTAACGAGAATTCATTGACTTTAACACCGAAACACATACTTAAAGAAACAACAGATGATGAGTCTAAACCCGATTCAGTCGAAATTTCACCGACAGGTGAACATCACATACGACGGGTAAGCTCAGGCTTTTCTTACGTGAGTAAAAATACTCCGGATGCAGAACTTCCAAAGATTGAACGATTGTTCGAAACTGGGACAAATGACTTCGATAGCCACTTTGAACTACATGTAGCCGAGAAACTTGAAGGAGTAAGAAATGTCTTTATAAAACCGTTAAATGTAGATTTGAAACTTGAACATAACTCTCATCCTGAAATCAAATCGCTTTCGAGTAGTGTTTGTAAAGATATCGTAAATAATATTGAAAATGTACAAATAGAAAATCTAGAAGATACGAGCGATAAATTAAAAGAATTGGTATTGGTAGTAGATGAAAGTCCACCGCGTACTGCTGGAGAGAACGCTGAACAAGTAAAAAAAGAGCTGGCTATAGATGCTGATAAGAATAGTGAAGATAAAATTCATGTCGCAGGGCCAAAGAAATCTGTCAGTTTTGATGTTAATATTTCGACACCTGCTGTATCTAATTCACAGCAATGTCCTTGTGAAGAAATTTTAGATAAATTGTTGAAAAAAACGAATTT
Source organism: Mongoloraphidia duomilia (assembly GCA_039654895.1). Taxonomy (NCBI): domain Eukaryota; kingdom Metazoa; phylum Arthropoda; class Insecta; order Raphidioptera; family Raphidiidae; genus Mongoloraphidia; species Mongoloraphidia duomilia. The sequence goes on from CM077523.1 coordinate 8,941,870, forward strand.
CTGTGTAAACAACTGTTGCGAGAAATTAAATTTAATTGAAAAATTTTTACTTGAAAATGTGACACTAACTGAACGTGCTGACAACTCCGTTTTAGAAGATATACCTAACACCAGCAACAGAAACAATGAGCCTGTAAATGGCATACCTAACACCAGCAACGGAAATAATGAGCCTGTAAACGGCATACCTAACACCAGCAACGGAAATAATGAGCCTGTAAATGGCATACCTAACACCAGCAACGGAAACAATGAGATTGTAAATGGCATTGGAAAGATATCCGAAAAACTTTATTTAGAACCAGAAAAACAATTAGATAGCGATTATAATACATTCTTTGATAACCCTCCAGTGACTGATGTGCAAAACTGTTTAGAGAATATGGATGAAAAACTTAAGAAATCAACTTTTAATCAGTGTGAAACTAAAGATAATTCAAAATCAGATGGCAGCACTGATGAAACAGTTGAAAAAAATCAAACAGAAAAGTGCTTCTGTGAACATTGTGAAAAATGTATATGTGATATGAAAATAGAAAATAGTGGCGATTCATTTTATTCTTTTATAAGAATGAGTGAAAACGACGTGTCCACACAGATTACGACGGACATAGAAAAATTGAACGTTACAACTATGACTGACTCGTTAATATCTCTTCCAAATTTTAAGGATAAAATTATATTTAAAGACGCGGCAGTAAATACTTCCGACCTTATGTTTTCAGATGAAATAGATGTGGAGAAAATAAAAAATCTCAGTTTAAATATGTCGAAAGATATTATTATAAGTTTGCCAATAAAGGTGCGAGATATTTCTACATTTTATCCCAGTGTTGGTGCGCAGACAGATGAAAATGAATTAAAATTGATGCTTCCTATACAACCTATTGAAATGCCACAGATAGATACATTAAGTTTGTTCGACTTTGAAAATACGAAATTAGATCAGACATTCATAAACGAAGCGTCTGAACATTTATCAGATATTAATATATTATATAAAAATAGCCTCAATGTAAATAATGACCGTCAGACAGAAACGAGCGAACAAACTGGTGATCAAAAGAGAACTACGGATTTGTACAACGAAAAATCAGGTTTTTCAATACCTACATTTACACGTGAAATATCAGATTTCATTATTAGTACTCCTAAGACTAGTGATGATGCAAGCGAAACTACTACTGTATACAGTCAAAGCTTTTCCAGGGAAGGAAGTTTAAAATTTGATGAACCGGTGAGTACTTCACAAACAAAAGATAGTTCTACAAAAATAAATGAAGATCTTACAAACACTCAACAAGATAGTGATGATAAAATGTCGAACAGTTCGTCGAAATCGATTATAAAACATCTCGATAATACACCTCAAATTTATTTGTCTCCTTCGATGGAAACGAGCTTAAATTTGATTAAAACAGAAATGGAACATTTCCGTAGAGGTGAAGAAACAGCGGCCGATCATAAGAAAAATGTCGGTTATTATGATTATAATTCAGAAGGTTCTGAAAGTGTAGAAACGTTCAGCAAAGCCAGCGCTGGATCGTATAATATTTCAGTTATTTCAGGAGTTTCCGAAAATAAAGAGCATCCTAAAAATGATCTTTCGCTCAAAAAAGACAATCTCAAAAATGAACTCTTGGACAATAAAGAAAATCCCAAACATTCATCTTATAAACCTCCTCGGAACGATTCTGTTGTCAGCGAGAAAAGAAGAAGTATTCGCTTTGAACAAAAGCAATAAATTCTTTTTGTATAAGAATGATAAATTTAAATTTACTAATTTATTTTTTTTGTACAAGCTTTTGTAATTAAAATCAATATAAATTACATAAAAAAATCTAGTATGAATTCTATGTAGTGCTAGGGTAGTCTTGTCTCATCACCAATGCTAATGACCTCAGTTGTCGAGCGTGTATAATTCACAATTCATTCATTACCAATCAACTTCTCACGTTTGTGTGTGTTTTTTTAAAGACCACCAACAGCTACGGTTATTTGGGCCTAGCACCAATTTATATTTTCAATTCATTATTATTTTTTTTTAATAATAAATTTTACCAGCTCTGGGGCTAGAACCCGGAAACTTGTAATAGAGGAACCATAGCAACCTGCAAGTTGCAACGCCATGTAAACAACATTGTTACACGCTCGGCCATTCTCAAACCCTTCAGAGAATAAGGAACCACAACTTGACCTGTTTTCTCACCAGTTCTGTTCCGATAAGGATGGAGCAGTTTTTTTATACGTTTTTATAAAATCACTACATAATTATTATAAAACGAAGTCCCTCATTGCGTCTGTCTGTCTGCCTGATTTTCTCTGTAACTACTGAATGGATTTGGTTCCGGTTTTCATGATAAGATAGATTGGTTCACGAGGAAGATTTAGACATATAATTAAAACTGGCCGGCCCGGTTCGCCCGGGTGATAATTGGGGTAAAATGATTAAAAAAAATTCGACTGATGACCAGTCCTATACTTCCCACCTAGTAAATATTTGCAAAAAATAAACACTCTTTTTTTATTCTTTGAAAAAAAGCATGGCCCTCTTTTTTGTTTGGTGATCTACTGATGGCTAGCTTAATATAGCAAAAATCATGGTTACCTTGATTTACGTACAATTCTCTTTTTTTAGTAAAATATTTTTTTCTCAAAAACTACATTTTAGAGAAAAAAAATATATTTACATTTTTTTCATATTATCAAATCTAGAATTCATTTATATTTTTTTTACCTATGTTAATACTAGTGATGTGCCGGATATCCGTATCCGATCCGTATCCGCGAATATCCGAGGGAAAAGAAAGATCCGTATCCGTTAGTTTTTTGGCGGATCTTTTACCTTATCAATTTTCAATTCATAAATAAAATTTTATGTATATAGGTGATTAGATAATAATGAAAAACAGTTAAATTCCATTCAGATTATTTTTTAATATCGTATTTGAGTACAGTACGCGGCGGTAAATATTGCACATCGATCTTTGGAAAGAGACAATCTGTTATGAGAGTTAACTCTTAAAGTGGTCAATAACTTTTTCCCATAACAGATAGTCTCTTTCCAAAGGTCGATGTGCAATATTTAGTATTTACCGCCGCGTACTCTAAGAAAGTTAAGATCCGTATCCGTATTCGCGGATCTTGAGACCAAATATCCGTATTCAGATCCGTATCCGCGGATATACATTTTTAATGATCCGGCACATCACTAGTTAATACATGACATTGAGAACGTTTTTTTTTAATATCTCAGGATCCACTGAACCGATTTGACTCAAAATCTAATCAGATCTAAGTTAAAGGTTGATAAACACAATAGAACAATCGGCATGGCCGTATGTTGTTCTGTTTTTACGATATCGAAGGCAAAAAATTGACCACACACACACAGAGAGAGACATCAGTGAGAAAATGATCTTAAACGATTGCTAGGGTCTCAAAACGTGAAGATCTGTTAAAATCTCGAAATATTTTTTTCGGACTAAATCCATTACTTCCCTACCATAGTAGAGGTGGGAAGTAAAAATTTTTCACTGTTTGATAGGTGATACTTGGCTTTAGGATATAGAAAATCGGTGGTAATTTCAGAAATTATTGATACACCCAGGAGCGAACGAGTGAAGGGAGTGAGTTAAATGTATTAATAAATCATAAATTCATAGCACCCGGGCGAAGCCGGCCGGGCAGCTAGTATTAAACAAAATTAAAATGTAAAATGACGTGGGAAAATGGAGATTGAAGATGATGTAACAATTAAAATTCTTTTGTTTTAAATTCATTTTATTGTTACAAACTAGTTTACAATTATTTACAATGGACACCAAAAGATTCTAAATAGAGAGCATTATAAAAATACCACTTTTATTTGTATTGAAATGCAATAGGAACATAGAAAAGTAGGTGTTTTATTTTCTGAAATAAATTGTGTTTTAAATTGATTTAGGTATATTAATTAACTTGTCAAAATTATTAATACAGATTGTATCAAATTAAAGCTGTGCATAGGGCGTTCTGTGTGTAAGATAGAGATCGATATAAAGCAATAAGTAAGAACGAGATAAATGATCGCTAATAGGAAGTTTCTGTAGTTACTGACTACAGAAATAAGAAATTATTGATAAAATCACAAAACAAAGATGACGCTATCAGGTTGTATGGGTATTATTTATTTACAGTAACTACAGAAACTTCCTATTAGTGATCATTTATCTCGTTCTTATTTACTGCTTTATATATCGATCTTTGTCTTACACACAGAACGCCCTATGCACAGCTTTAATTTGATACAATCTGTATATCGAAAGTCCTCAAACTTTCATACCGCCAAATTTATAGACAGAAAATTAATGCAAGCCGCCATTTGCAATTTAGTCAAATACGCTCACTGAGCTTTACCTCAGTGAATACGCTATAGTATACAGGTTGTCCGAAATCAAATCTGAACACAGCAAAATAATGAGTGCAACAAAGAGTTCATAATATTCAAATTCACTTTATGCTTTGGTTATTTCCATATACTTTAATGTTTACTTAAATTTAGTTTGAAAATTTGCCTAGCCATGATTGCATTCTATCTTTATCGCTCTACTCATTTAGTTTTCCTTTCCCTTTTTAGTCTTCCTTGTCGCACTCATTAATTTGGTACGTTCAGGTTTGATTTCGGACAACCTGTATAGTATATAGACTTATTATTTACTTTGTACTAATATAAATTATCAAAATAACCTATTTGTACGTTGCGGAATATTTTTTTATGCTTTTTTGTGTATTTTTTTTTGTCCAAATTAAAAATGACGATTTGCATAATTTCATAAATTGGTAGTCATAATATACAGCCAGGTGTATAGTTTCACCAACAAAAGAAAGTCTGGTCGAGAGATTGTAGATTGAGCGTCTATAATCTACAAACTCTCTCTCTCTCTCTTGACCGCCGTTTTTTCGTTGGTCAAATTATATACAATGCATTTTTTAATAATAATTAAGTTGTCCTGTTTTGTTTTCATCTGATTTTGTTTATTTTTAATTGTTCTTACTCCAACCATACATTAATGGACTGCTTAAGCCAAATCGTGCCGCATAACCAACATATCAATACACACCGGTTCAGTCCTGATTAGTGCACTGAATAAAAGATGACAAATTATACAAAGCAAGTTATAAAGAACAAAGTTAACTGCTTTTAGAGGGCAGAGCAAGAAATTATGTTCTTTCGATTGTCATTAACAGTATTAATACATAGTAATAGTAAGTTTCGTCTATTGGACCGACTTGTACTGATATTAGATAAACAGAGCTGGGAATTATCTTGGATGCGTTCCACTTGGCGTCCACAACGCTCGCACCCATGAGAGAACATTTTGCCGTTCCACTAGCTTACAAACCTTGCCGACGAAAACTGTAGTGGAACGACTTGTGGGCAACAACAAACATGGCTACCATTATTCCGTCAAAAAAACGAAAGTGATGTTCTATTTTTCTCAGAAAAGCTAAATCAATCAAATGTTATAATAGGTAGTTTCAATACACCTGCTTGTTAACTGACTGATACATACACGCATGCAAAGTAGCTAATTTATAGTGGGTATGGCAAAAAATTAATTAAAAAAAAAGTCATTCGGTAGCACATAGTTTTGAAGTACCTTGGATACTTTTTATAAGTGTCTTGTATCTTTTGAGGAATTGACTGTTTAGTATCTTGTATCCAAATACTGTTTTTAAGTATCTTCTGCAGGCTGATGTTGGTTTGATGTGTTTCTATTAGATGAGGTACGGCAGTCCATAGTGTATGGTCACAGGTTCTTATAATCGTCTACATCTTGCACAATGGAGATGGGCACATGACAAACGTAATATAGATGGCAGCAGGTTTATACTCACCTAAAGGTACGTGTAGTATGGAGCTGGGATTCTAGATGGTAGCTTAAATTAATGCATTGTTATATATGCACGCGTACACAACGAAGCAGTGAGTGTAGCAGGTATAAGTGCTGTTACAAGAGCTGGTAGATTCAAGAATGTATCTCACCATTCTTTCAGCGCGCTGACTACTACAATCAACGTGTGACAACTGTCAAATGGCCGTTACAAGTTTCGCAATGGATGTGACTAGTTTAATAAGTGAAATTTTGCCAGTTTTTATTTAATTTGTTGAGTTTTTTCTAAGACGTATTTAAAAGTGTTAGGTGCCATACGTAAATATTCAAAAAACCGGTTTGGGTAAAATTTAAATTCTTGGTATAAATGATGAAAGTCGCCATTTTTAGATCGTTTTCTATTAATAGAGTGGACATGATAGCTCCTACCCAAATTTGTATTTAAAATATACCACTTTGTAGAAGAAGAACACAAATATTCGTCTTCGCTATCTGACATTTCAAACGCGATTTAAGCTTGTATCAATGCTAGTATCAAAGCTTCGTTATGCAAACCTATAAGCGCTTATAATTTCAGCCACCATCTACCATACATGCTACCATCTAGAATCCCAGTTGCGTACTGCACGTACCTTAAGTTATCATTGGTTTTCATATAAAAACGCGCGAAATATCAAATTTTTTCCCTTCTGGTAGCATGCAACCACTTCTTTTCAGTTCCGAATCCTTTGGAAATACAAAACCTCTATGATTTGAACATTGGTAAACACAGCACATCGGCATTGTCAACGATTTATTATTTTAAATAAATTTATTCTGTACACACTACTATAACTGCCCACAGACCGAGGTGGCTACATAGGTGGCGCCCCTAGCGGATAAGTTTGGCAGTGCCCATCTCCATTGATGTATTTTTCATAGTAATTAATTTATATATATTTAAACACATAATAACAATAAATATTAGATATGTTTCTTCGAGATACTGTAGTTGGATTATGGCCACAAAACATTAGTACAATAATACATCGACCCACGCGAACATGAAGTTATGCGATTGCTTATTATTCCATCCCGCATCGCCCCTCACAACTCGAAGCACTCCGCTTGCATTTCAATTGTACCCCGAGTTGCCCGATCTTTATGGGTCCCACCCAAGGGCGTCGCCAAGGGGGGGCAGTTGCCCCCCCCTAGAGATCAAATGTAGCTAGCCGCAAAGCGACCAAAGTACGAGCAATTGACTTCCTTACCTATTAATAAATTCCGCATCGCATGACAAAACGTAAATAAATTCACAAGGTTTAATGTATATTGTAGAAAGTATTGAAATATTCAGAATAACATTAAGATTTTGATATCCGTTTTTAAAATCGCCGCCATTTATTGTGCTGTCGAGGGCTTGTGAAGTTTTATACATTGATATTAGAACAGTTCTTATTACAATCGTCATCGAGGCAAAGACTTCCAAAGTGTAACGCTTCATGCTCTCGGCGTTTATATTTTTTATCCTCCATAATATTGCCCCATTGCCCCCCCCTTAGTCATAACCTGGCGACGCCCTTGGTCCCACCTATTGCGTAACTTCGGAATATTACTGTATTTCGTAAGCCATTCATCCCTCAATGGTATAAAAAATAAAATTCAAATTTAATACTGATTGTTTTTACATTAAATAGTGAATGAATTTAGCTGCTGTCGATAGTTTAGTACTTTAAATGAACAAACCAGAGTTCCTCAAGTAAGAGTTGAAATAATCAGGTGTCGAATTTTTTATTTGTGCATCCGGTTTGCTATATACATTTGGGAAATGAGGGAAACATTATATTAGTATTGCTTTCTTTATTGTCACAATAACGTATACAGCTTAGAAATCTATGACTTGCTCATTCGAATATAACGAGAGCGAGTATGTCCGAATAATGATTTGCATATGATAAGAGAAAGACTGTATTCTAAACAAAACGCTTTGTTTCTGTTTGTCAATCAAAATCTGTCATTAATTGGAATACAGTTTCCGAGGCACCAGTCTGATACATGTAGAGTGCGTTCCACTTGGCGCCCACAACGCCCACGACTGCACTTTAGCCGTTCCACTAGCTTACAAACATTGCGGACGAAAACTGTAGTGGAACGATTTGTGGGCGACAACAAACATGGCTACCATTATCCTGTCAAAAAACAGAATATTTTGCATCAAAGTAAGGTTATATTTTTCTCAGAACAGCTAAATCAATCAAATGTTATGATAGGTATATGTTTTGCATCCTCCACAGACATGTAGATTGTAGAGCTCAAATGAGTTCGATATATTCATCCATTTCACTATTGTAAAATATAACATATTCTGCTGTCATCTCTGTGACATTAAAATGCGCGGGAAATAGTTAACGACCACGTCGACCCACACACAAACGCGGGCGATCGCTAACCGTGACGTGATGCACGACGTTTTCATCGCGACCAAAGCGACTGCAGTCGCCAAGTGGAATGACGTTTGGTCGTTGCGAGCGCCAAGTGGAACGCACTCGTAATCAGTTCGTTTATGAAATTCCCTTATCTCACTCTATCATATTATGCAAATCATTGTTTCAACATGCTTGCTCTCGTTATATTCGCATGGGCAAGTTGAAAATTTCCAAGCTGTACGTGTAGCAATTTCACGTTTATTTTTTTATTGACAGTGTCTATAGTCGAACCGCTTAACAGATGAAGCAATGAAAACACATGATCACTGTGTGATCACCGCGTGCAAAGTACCTGATTGGTTACTTGAACGTTCGGGAACGAAACTATATACGAAGGCCACGCCTGCGCGCAAGCTATTAATACGCTTTTCACGTGATCACTCCATCTGTTAATCGGCCTGACTATAGTTATGATAGATGGATGACTTGTTATGAAACGTCTAGCTATCTCAGATCAATGACATTTCACGAAATCTCTATAAAATGAGCGTTTATTTTATCTATAACCAAGTTCCAAATTTAAGATAGCGAGTCATGCATAGTTCGTAAACAAGGTTAATGGATTGGAAAAGCAATGAAACAATGTATACGGCGTCCCATGCATAAAAAATGTGCCGCTTATATAAATAGTGAATTATAAGTGCATGACTCACTATTTTAAATTTTGGAAATTGGATATATATTTAATTAGTCGAACTGCAATAATTCGAACCATGACTTGCCACAAAAAAATTCGAGTTATCAAGACTTCGACTTATCAAATAATATTAATATTCACTCTTGGCGCTATTGCCAACTAATTTTGTTCGAGTTATCGAAGATTGACTGTATACATAATATAATTAATTCGACTTGATTGTATTGCATTATTAAATGAATTAAACAGTGGATTAAACAAAACATTTTCAAAATGGTGATACACTCCATTTCCGTTTTCCCCATCAATGGCGGCCGAACTTTTATTCGAGGAACTCAAAGGTAAATAAAATCAAAGCGCTGTACATAAAAACATCGTAAATTCGTAACCTAAATCTTGGATGCATATATTTGGTATTTCAGATAATTTTAATTACTCAGTATGTAATTATTACATATCTATAATGAGTAATTATCGGTAATGATCTAATCCTTCTCATTTTTAACTACTTCCTTTGTAATCGCTATCTTTTCATAGTAACAACAACATTGCTATGAACATACAAATAATAATTATTCTAAAATAGCCGATTACACAGCAAGTAGTTAAAAATGAACAGAATTATATTATTACTAGTGATGGGCAATATCGAATTATTTCAATAATCGGATTCTTAGATTATGAATGATTCTAAATAATCGGATGTTTCATTCGAATTATATCAAACGATTCTTTTGAATTATGAGTACTACGTTTCATATGGGTAATAGGCGGATCTAAGACTAGTTCACTAGCCAATATTCAGTAGTGACGGGCAAAATATCATTATTTCAATAATTGGATTCTTAGATTCTGAATGATTCTAAATAATCAGATGTTTCATTCGAATTATATCAAACGATTCTTTTGAATTATGAGTACTGCATTTCATATAAGTATTAGGCGGACCTAAGACTAGTTCACTAGCCATTCACTGTTGCGTTGATGTTAAACAGTAGAGAGAGAGTGTAGTGTAGATAATACGTTTCATTGGAATTTCCAGTCATAACAATCTCTTATTCTATGTTTCCGATTATTATAATTCAAATTATATACAATTCAGATTATATATCATTCAAGTTATATATTATAATTCAAATTACATATTTCCATAATCGGATGTTACCGATTATTAAAAAAATCGGATTATCGATTATTTTTAATTCGAATTATCCCATCACTAATTTGTTACTGATTGATAACAATCCGATATTTTTTTATTCTCTTATTATCATTTCTTACGTCTTAAACACATGCTATTTTTACCAATACAATACACACGGAACAAATGAGTACATCCTTTTTTCAGAATCGACATTTCGAGCATTATCTACAATATATATCTTTTTTTAATTTTGTACGTTGCTTTCGATTTTCATCATTGAATAATTGTAATAAAAATAACAACCGACATTCAGCTACCATCACTACTGTTACTATTGCAATCATCTAAATCTGGCACAGAACTAGCGCGTTTTCTCAACCTTAATTTGAACGATCCATCGATTAAACCGTTCACTGATTTTCTACGAAATATGGGAGATTTCATATCGATCGGTAATAACCGTAAAATATCTGTGACATTTTCCAATGTAAAAGTAGGATGGGGATCTTTTGTTTTTAAATTCGTCGGTTGTAATGGTATCCATACAGTTGCACCTAGCTTACTTTCAATACCACCTAGTATATCAGTTTCTAATTTATCGCCAATCATTATACATTGGTGTGGTTGAACACCTAGATAATTATATGCTTCTTGAAATATTTTCGGGTCTGGTTTATCCCATGCAAGATCGCCCGATACTAATATTATGTCAAAATATGGCTTCAAATTTAATCGATGTACTTTTTCCCACTGGGCATTCGATGGACCATTTGTTATTAAACCCAACATATAGTGTTCACGCAGCTTTACGAGCATCGTGTGAATATTTGGTGTTAAAGCAAGGTAATGGTAACGAAGTTTCAGCCATTTTTTGTACACTTCACCTGTAAATATTATTACATTTTTATTATTAACATCATATCCCGTCCAAGGACTGTTGAATGTTAGCGACATCGAACAGTATTTTTGCAAATTTTGCAGCTGGTGCTGCTTGTAACTTATTCCGTCCGATGTCGCTAGTATAAATCTAATGCTTTACATTTACAAACAAAGCAAGTTAGTTTATTTACAGATTGTATCAAATTAAACCTGTGCATAGTGCATTCTGTGTGTAAGACAGAGATTGATACATAAAGCAATAAGTAAGAATGAGATAAATGATCGCTAATAGGATGTTACGTGGTTACTGTAAATAAATAATATTTATACAACCTAATAGCGTCATCTTTGTTTTTTCGCTCCTTCTATGCTATTTTCAAAGGCAGCTACAAATAATTTTATTATGTCGGCGGTTGAATTACCACCATAAAACCATTTAATTATTTGAATTTTTTCCCGAACAGTATAAATTGCCATTTTATCAATAATTTCAGTAGTGACTATTTTTACTGTAGAAAACAACGATGACAGTTGTTCGGTATTACATATTTATTTACAGTAACCACGTAACATCCTATTAGCGATCATTTATCTCATTCTTACTTATTGCTTTATGTATTAATCTCTGTCTTACACACAGAATGCCCTATGCACAGGTTTAATTTGATACAATCTGTATATATTAATTTTTTTAATACTATCAACAGCCAGAGTTATCTGAACTAACTACTGTAAATTATAGACGCGTCGACAACTAAGGTCATTAGCGTGAACTAACTACTAATTAATATTTTCAATTTATTATTATTTATTGAAATAAATAGAAAATCCAATTGATACTTTCACTAGTTTTCAGACCAGACCCTGGAGGTTTTTTATTGGATGGGCCATCGAAACTTCATAAAACAACGGCATCCCTAAGAACTCGATTAATTTGTAAAGACTGAAACAAATCTAAAACAACACGCCATTTTTTTTGTGATGTTTATAAAGTATAAATTAAGTCTTCATGGTTTCCGGGCTTGTAGGCCGTGGTCCGGTGGTATTTCTACCTGACGTTTCGTCTACAACTGCGGTAGACATTCTCAAAGGCGATGTGGCAGCGGTCGAAGTGTCCTCCTTGGCGGCTCACAGGTTAGTGACTGGTGTCCTCCCTTCTTTTACACTGCGCAGTTGACCAATTACAGAGAGACGGACTACGACCGAACAGAGAACACACTGGTACTAAGCATAAAAGAAGGGAGGACACCAGTCACTGACACACTGACCTGTGAGCCGCCAAGGAGGACACTTCGACCGCTGCCACATCGCCTTTGAGAATGTCTACCGCAGTTGTAGACGAAACGTCAGGTAGAAATACCACCGGACCACGGCCTACAAGCCCGGAAACCATGAAGACTTGGAACAATGCCGGCCGTGAAAGCTTGCACACCAGTATAAATTAAGTTAATGAATTTTCATTGATCTGATTTGATTTAACACTACTGAATTTTTAAGTCAGATTTTGCAAGACTAGTTTCTCTATTCTGATTTTTAACTGATTTTAAGATATAAAATACTCACTTGCAATGGTTGAATAATATCCCAAAGCTTCAGCCCACAGTCGAATACGCCACTGGTCAATAGAAAAGTCTGGATTTTCAGGGCACAATCTAAAGTTCTGTAGAAACGTAGCGCACGCAATTGCTGCGGCATCAGTTGGTACCATGTGTTCTTGAATCAGCAACTCTTTCATCTTAACGAACAATATTTTAAAATTAATAAATAATCTAATACATATAATAAAATCGTAGACGCTTTTTTTAGTGATGCGCGATACGAGATGTTTTAGTCGATCGTTCAAACATCTCGATGGTTGTCACTTGAACTCGATTGTTGTTGTTTCATAGTTCACCGAGACCGAGTCGCATAGTATTGAATCGTACAGTGTTGCATACCCGATACGAATTCAATAGTGAAGAGATCACAGAGTAGTGAGTACCGACTGAACAGTGAACAATCAACGAGTCGCGTGAACGTCAGTCGACTAGCATATAACCTTGAATCGCGATTATATGTATTCTCATTCGCTGTTATTGCTATAACCTGTGGCAAATAATCGACTTGAACAATCGCACATTTCGATTGTAAAATCAAACTCCGAGTCAATTGTGGACTCGATTGTTATTATGAACGATTACAATTGTTTCGATTGTAAGAACATCTCGCATTCGCCCATCACTACTTTTTTTGTCTGTTTTTTATCGATATTTTGATATATCGCGTATATCGATATGTAAACACTGATTATCGAAACCAATTAAAGTTAAAAGATATACAGGAATAAATTGTATGCGATACATTGGTAGATCAATCTTTTCTGTGCAATATATAGATATTCTTGTTTAGATATATCAAATACGCTCTATATCGAATCAATATATTGTGCATCACTATCTGTATCTCATCTAATAGACGATAAGGCACATACATCGAAACTTATAACAAATATTCAAAAGGATGTAATTTCTTGTTCTGCCTTCCGAAAGTAACTACAAATTACAGTTACAAGTGAATTCAATTGTATTTTGCAAATAAAATTTATACGCAGCGTTCTATAATTTGTCATCTACTATTTTGCGCACTAATCGGGTTTGAATCGGTATGTTGGTTAATGGTTACGGCTGGGCTTGAGCAGTCCATTAGTGTATGGTCGAAGGGCTTTACCAATAGGCTATTCAGCTTGGAAATCTACGACTTGCCCATACAAATATAATGAAGCGAACATGTTCGAATAATGAAAGTTTCCAAGGTACTCATTTGATACATTCAGTTTGTTTATGAAATCCCCTTTCTCACTCTAACATATGCAAATCATTATTCGAATATGCTCGTTCTTGTTATATTCATATGAGTAAGTCGTATGCTGTATGTAAAATAAAAATTTGATTCTGTAAAAGTTCAAATTAACAAAAATTATTCGATTATTTTTATTGATGCCATATTGACGTTATTATTCGATACCTAATTAATAGTACGGAAGGCAGCGTTGCATTTTAGGTAGTGATTTCATACCGACCAATTCTTATTTCTAGTAATTGCTTAAGTATCAACAGTAACCAAAGTAAGCGTCAGTCGTCGCATCCGCGGTGGAGGTAGGAGCACAAAATTTTGTGGGTAGTAGTAAGAGGGTATCAAAATCGGTAAAAAAATATCTCACTAACAGCTAAAAATATTTACTTCGTTACCATGGCACCTATATTTTTATATTTCTCGTATGGAATAAAATATAGTTGCTATGGTAACGAAGTGAATATTTTTAGCTGTCGGTGAGATATTTCAACTTTGGGGTATTTTAAATCTATGTTTACATTTCCAAAACTCTCTGCCTTGCTTATTTGTGTGTTCAAAATTAACTGACGGTTTTTTTCTTATTGTTTATTATATAAAAGAATCACCATACCAAGTTTGATGCGGTATGAAATAACTTTAAAATCTATTTTTTTAGCGACTTTAACACCCTCTTACTACTACCCCCACCGCTACGCGGCTACTGGCGCAGCTGACGGTCGGATATCTCATCAGGTGAATGAGAACTAATTTGTATAATTATCAGCCGGTATGAAATAAATGACTCATTTGCAACGCTACCTTCTGTAGCAAATGAATAACTAAATTGAAGATTTTGTAGTTTTTTTGGTTTGGGAACATTTCCTCAACCAATTTAATGTGGTTCTAATTTCCGTAAACTAAACATTACTTGAAGCTGGTTGATTTTCCATAAGAACAAAGAAATTGTTGTCCCTTGAGCTTTGTTACAGAAACTTTTTTACGGATCTGATGACAATTAAATTAAGTTTATAAAATATCTTGTGACTGGAGATTTTATACTAAATAAATTAATTTATATTCGAACAAAAATATTAATAACTGAACTGTTGCAAGTTTTAGTAGGAAATGAGTTCGTGTACACCGGAGATTATTTAGTTGCTTTTATAAACTGCAGGACTGATCTTCAGTAATCTGTATTTTATTTACTTACAATACGTTCTTCGTTAAAGATCTTTGTTGTCGAGCGTCTGTTATCCTTCTTCAATGCTGTACTTGTTTTAAAAAATGCCTTTTGACATGAGTTGCTTATCAGTGAAATAGAAACAGATCTGTTTTATTTAAAAAGTTATAAAAAAATGTTTGGAGGAAAACCTTGAAGAATAATTAATGTTGACGTCATTAAAAAATTTGTTGCTTTTCACGTTGTTTCCACGAAATACATTTTGCAAAAAAAAACAAAACAATAAAAATGTTTTTTATTCGACGAGGTGTTGGTTTTAAATTTTCAAAATAGTGGCTATGAAATAGTTTTAAATTTGAACTTTCATTCTTAAGAAAAAAATTGTACTTTTTTTTTACATTATTTCAGACTAAATCAATCAAATAGGGCCAAATGCATGTACTTTTGCTACTAAATGTATAAGTATTTGATCAATAAAAATAACTAATGAAAATATCTATTTTGACTAGTTTTATTATCAACACTGTTGTACAAAAATACATAAAAACACGCAGAGCTAATTTTATAAAGCTATTACTTTATTCTATTAATTGAAAAATGTAGTTAACTCACTCTAAACTGAGCAAATTTGTGAAAACAAAAAGAAATCGACCATTCTGTTTTTCTAACACACTCTTCAATTGTTTTGCATGTTTAAACAACATAGAGTTATCAGATTTTATTTAAAAACAAATAAATATTCTTTATTTGCGTGGTTAACAATTTTTATAGTTGCTCAGTTTTGAGACAAATTAAATATATAAATTTGTTATATAACTAAAAATTGGCACTTGAAAGACGTATAAAAACATTAAAAAATTCATAACTTCAATTCTACAAACAGATACAATTTTTATTAGATACTTTTTTTGACATACAACGTATAAATGTAAAAAATTTGTATTCATTCGAAGTATTAAAAAATTACTTTTTATTTTTTAGTACTTAATCATAGGAAAGCTTTTTAATTGCTTATAAACAAATGAATAACACTAAACTGTTTTTAAGCTTGGTTAAATACACACTATTTTATAAGTACTTATAGCACGGTATTAGTAGCACAGATAAATTATAATGTTTATTAAAGCGAGATTATTTCTAATCACCGAACAGCTTCTTTCCCAATTCCATCAACCGATGGTTGCGACAAGCTTTCAAAGCATCCGCTTTCTTCAAAACGCCCGCAACATTAGTGTTGGCTTCTACTAAATTACACAAGAAATCTTCATACGCAGATTTGACATTTGGTGGAAGTGTGCCGATTTTAACTTTTTTCAAAGTTTCTATAATGCCTTCGGCCCAACCGCTTTCTATCGCAAATTCCGAAATCCACGGTATCTGAGCCAGAACACCACTCATCGTTTGCATTCCAAGGAACCAGAGCTCCATTAATTCCATCCAATGCTCTTTATATGCCATCGCGACGACCAAAGCCGTCGGATCGTTCGAATCATCGATCGTATAAGCGTCCCAAAGGAAACGAATAGTCGCTTGAATGTAGCGACATATTGAAAAGTCGTTTTTCTTGACTCGATTCGACTGCTGCTTAAGCAATAACAGGCCGAGGACAGCTAAGTTTCCGTGTAGAACAAGATTCTCGGGAATGTCTTTCAGCTCCGGTAAATTATTAAATAAGAATTTTAACAGCATATTGAATAGGACGCTTTCTTCCACCAACTTAGCTTCCAGTACTGTAATATTCATGAATACGTTACAGATACTGATCATCGCCGCTCGTGAATCTTTCATTTCTTCCAACAGCGCCGCGTCCGGACCAACTTCCGGTTGAGTTCTCACTTTGCCGCGTTCAGATTTTGGAACGGGAGGTTTCTTCCAATGTACGATAGACCAGTGGAAATTCAAACATTCGTATAATACTTCATCTTGTTTGTTAGCTAAAAGTATCTTTCTGGCTTCATCTTCTACGGTTAAATGGCACAATGCAGGAAGCATCACTCTTAGAATATCAACACTTTGAAGGGAAGTGTCGGAAGTAGACGTTGAATTAGCTCCGTCTGTTTTGGCTTTCTCAGTTAATCGTTTTGAACGTACGGCGTAAAATGTATCGTTGGCTACGGTTAACATGAAAGGTAATAATTTATATACTTGAGTGCGCAATGCTGATGTTTCCTGAGCGAGCCAAGCAGACAAAACTCGGACCATAGCGCATAAAAATGCTTTCTCTTCGGTAGGTAAATTATCCCGATTCTTATCGGTAGAAACTTTGTTGAGTATGTTAATAATAGCACTGAATGCGCCTTTCAGAGCAGTATATATGGATTGTTTCTCCTTTTGTTCCAGATCCAGTTGATCCGTAGCAATGTAGGCAACGGAAGCTTCCAGAATAATAAAGCATGCTGTGATGAGTTCGGCTTGGTTGAATGCTTGTTTGAAGCTGCTGTTGTCAAGCATACGTATTTCGATGGCACTCAATTGGAGAAGTAACAAGAAGAACACTCGAGGTTTCTCTTCATCTTGAAGTGTCCATTCTGTACCAAGTAAGTCTATGACAGTCGACGCCAATATTAAAGCGGGATTTCTTTGATTTTTACCGATTTTACTGCCTAGAATGTCATTCAAGCCTTTAAATAAACTGCCAGGCCACAGTTCGTCCGATGCTGTCGATGCAACAATGTTACGACGACAGTTAAACAGTAGCGCGTTAAGCGTCGTACATAATTCGAATTTTCGTTCGCTATGATCGGTTTCAAAATCTAATGCGATTTTATTAACGATGGTGTGAAATGATTTAGGATTTGTGTCCCACGCTTCGGAACCGAATCGGGTAACTAATGTCACTAAAATATTCAAGGCCTCGTCCGTTTGAAAGCTTTGCTGCGCATAGATTTCCGACATTTTTTGTATCGCTCCTACATCCAATAACGCCTTGAGCCCTTCATCGTATGCGGCTATGTTTTGCAAGCAAGTGTACGCTTCACCAACGATGATCAAATTATCTTCGTAATCTGTATTATCGGCCTGCTGTACGATATCTAGGAAGACCGGTATATTTGCTAGCATTTCCTTATGCGTGGCCAGTTCCGGATCGTTACAAAAACATGTAAGGATTGATAAAGCTACGGATTTATACACTACCGGTGGACAATCGACAGGAACATCTGAACTCAGCAACAGTTTTTTAAGAAATTTAAAACCGATCGCTTCAAAAATTGCTTTTCTTGCTTTGGAATCACAGTCTTTTCCTTTGACGAGTTTTGTCACCATGAATAAAGCGGCAAATTTTTCTGTATCAGAATCTGCAGCTTTGAGTATTGCTATGCATTTCTTAACGGGCTCCGACAGATCTCCAGCCATTATTGCTTAGTGTAGGTTCTTATTGTGTTGATAAAATGTTTTGTGTTCGTGTCTAGTTCAATGATATATTTGTAGCTATTATATTAATAAACGTCCTTTGATTAAAGGTCTTTTCAAACACTATTTTCAATGTCAATTCATTCACTGCACATAATGAAGGTAACGGACGGCTTCGATATTCTACTAGACTGAGTTCTGTACGTTTTACAGGTTATTTGGGATATAGCTATTTATAGTCGCCGAGCTCCAGCAAACATCTAAATCGGGAGATTACAATTCAACGCGTATCCCATTCCCGTACCTTACATCGCTCAAAGGAGGTTCCACACTATTTCTACATTCTCAACTGAATTATTTTTAGAACCGCGTTACGTTATAACTTTTTAAAAAATAAAACGTTTCTCCACTCATTTCTAACGTCCAGCACGCGGCCTACTTTATGCACGTTATACAGCTGACTTTTGACGTTCATGTGTTACTAAAATCACACATGTTTCCACACATATAAAAAAACACTAACGATTATTTTGGCGCTAATATAAATGTTCCCAAAAATTTAACTTAAAAATAAATTTGTAAATTAAAATATAACACTTACCTTATTGCAAGCTAATTTGTCTGCCTTTCTTGTTTGTATCAAAGTGTTGTCAAGATCAAAAAATATTGTATTTATTGATTTGATTTCTGAACATGTAGCCATTTTGTATTCTATATAGCAGACTTCAGTGGTATAATCTTCCAATTGTTATGTATATTCAGTTAAAAATATTTTTGAACTAGATGTTTTAAAATAACAGTGATCAATTGATAATGGTATTCAAGTGGTACATCGGTCAGTCACAGACGTAGACAAAGGTGGCAGTAAAGTGGACTATAGACCAAAAGCGGGCAGCGGCTCTCACCAGAGATGGCTCACACTGAGGTTACACGTCACAAACAGACTGTGTGCCGGTGATTTCATTTTCGTCTGCACATGTGTTGCACGTTTCCCATTCATTAGATCTTATCACTTTACATCATGCTGTGGAATTTTCCCATGTCACATAATGTAGGTATGTATAAAAACCATTTTGCTGATAAGAACAAACCTATCAATATTTTTATTATCACTTGCATTTTGAATGCTATCAAATATCAACCTTAAACTTTAATTATTATTTCATTTACAATTTGTATCCAGCGGTCTTTAACAAATTGGCATCGCTTGTTTTAAAAGTTATAGCAAGTTTGCTTTAGTACATCAACAAAACAGTTTGAAAATGGTTTTAATTGTTGAATTGTTTTTCGTAGCAGAAAGGTACGGCTATGAAAATGAAAATTTCAAATCCATAATGTTTAACTTTTATATTTTGCATGTAGGTAATTGCATTTTATTTCCATTTTTTAGAATACTTAACGGCGTCTTTGAGCAGTGCTCGAATTAATGAGCTTTAATTCAATATAAATTATTACGGCCTCGCTAATCTCATAAAGCTTTTTTGATTCGTTAATTTTTATTTCGCTTATTCATCGTAGTTCAAGAAAGGTAAAACCATATATTACTGTGGTAAAAAATACCCAAACCATACATAACTTTGGTATGTGATGTGATAAAACACTCTTAAAACATGCACCAAACAGTTTTCAAAAGACTTCACGGACGTAGTATCAGGTTTTTACTTTGAACGTCCCCTTTATTGTTTTTATATTGGGTAAGCTCGGTTTTGCGCCCAGATCGACCTGAGTGCTCTAATGCGTTCGGATTTAATACCTGGAGGAGATAGAGCAGCGCTCTATGAGCTTCAAGGAAAGCGAGCGAGCAATCAGATTTAACCATCTTCAGAGCATTCATTTTAAAAATGAGCGGACACGTGTTGTAAGAATGGATAAATTTCGAAGTTTATGAAAAAAAATGAACAGTTGGTAGTACTATTAATTCTAAAATAAACGAATAAAACGAAAAAAATTATAAATCATGTTATAAAAAATGAGGAACTATAATGAATATATGTATATCGGTTTTAGTAATAAGAATTTAATTTACTGGCGCCATTTTGTTCTGATGTTTGGAAGGATCTGCTAGATTACGTTCGGAATTGTTTAGATGTTTAGAATTGCTCTTTTGTTATGTGACCAAAAATCTACCCGCTCGGCTCGATCAATCGAGCGCAAAACCGAACGTACCCGTTGTATAGTAGACGTGGACAACATTTTTTCTTTCGGTCGGATTATGTCGACGGTACTAGAACTTTTTATAGGTACAAGGCGTTAATAGCGATTCTTTTACTTTCGAGCGATCATAGTTGTAAAGAACGTCTTGTTTAATATTGAATAACAATTTTAATGCAATTATTGTTTCCTAATTTTTACTCTAATCCCAACATCTTATGTAGGAATATCTAATACCATGTTTCATATATTGTATTTTGAGATATGCCCTTTGTACTTTGACGCAAACGATTTATTGACAAAACAAAATTTGTTCTAAATATACTACTTCTACGATACTTATAGCTTTGTTTGAATTCTATAAGCAAAGATGGTAGACGTAAAAATAAAATATCCTTAGACCTTATCTACGTCATAAAGATAACATTATATAGTAAATAGTTTATTGCTGGGCCGTTTACCACCAGAGAGAGATGCTAGATTAATATTATAGAAGGTCGACAGTCGAGGTTCAAATAGATCAGAGGCCCTTTATTTGTCTTTCCATTGCGTCTACCAATGTTCTGTTAATAATTGGTCGAAATATTTATTTTGCCATAAGAAATATCAGTGTATGATATTACTGCCAAAAATCTCTGAAGTTTTAAACTTGTTTGATAAATTTATAATAACGACTTTATTTAATTGTTAAAAACGACCGGTTTTTTTCTTTTCGGCGAGAAAAGACCGGAATCTAGCGATTGTTAAATTTTTAACCGTTCCGAAACGCGCGCCGTGTATTATATAGGCATTGTGTCAAGGGGAAAGGCTGGAAAATCAATAAAGAAGTGAAAACAGATTGGATGAACATGTTGTTTTTCACTCAGCTGTCAAAATCAATCCCTGTGTGACCCCGCCGATAAGCTGGCAACTCTACGTAGTGTTAATACTCTGACATTTTCCACAACACAAAGTTCCGGTTAACGTGTTATCAGTCCCATTATAATAATATTTTAATAAACGATTATGTTTACATCTTTACCACAGTGGGAAATTTCCACTAATACTGTATACATAACCTCACAAACACATAAAGTGTACTTAAATATTTAAAATATTTAATTAGGATATAATTTTATTTGTGCGCGGAATTATAAACAATAATATATTCTATTAAAATTTAAAAAAAAAACGTCGCGATAACAATAATATTTATTAGCAAAGTATTTATGTTGTTTTATTATTCTTTTTTTTTGAATAATAAAAACGTGTTTGTAATTCAAAGTGCATCGTGTAAAATAAAAAATGTTAGATGTTTACTAAATAATGAAACATTTATTTTTAACGCAAAATGTATTTTTTGCGACAATGTATAATAGTTTCTTGAATAGAATGTTGTTTATAATTATCGTCGCAATACTAAGCTAGTGACGCACCTTGACGATAATAATATGGTGTTGAGTACAGAATGGTCTCAAGTCGAGGTGATCGACTTGGTGAACGATGGAATCGGATTCGGGTTCGGTATTGTAGGTGGGAAAAGTACGGGTGTCGTTGTCAAAAGTATACTTCCTGGAGGAATAGCCGATCGCGACGGCCGACTCCAGAGTGGCGATCATATTCTGCAAATCGGCGACGTATACGCGCGCGGTTTAGGTTCCGAACACGTCGCCACCGTACTTAGACAATCCAGTATTCAGGTGAGACTCGTTGTCGCCAGACCTGTCGAACCTACGTCTGCCGATTTCCGTGCTCTCGGTAGTCACGCACCGATTGTACCGACCAAGATTCTTACCGACCCTGATGAGCTCGAACAACTCTTGCTTCAAAATGGCTATCCGGAAACATTTGATGCGTCGACACCGATTCAGGAAATGTATGATCAGTTCGAACAATCGGAGCAGTCTGAACTTAGAAGTGGAATTGTCGATGTTCCACAACAAGCTGATGTGTTGGTGTCACCGCCAGAAATTTCAGTTTCAGCCGATGGCTCACCGTCACAGGATTCCGAATCCGATGAACTTCCTGAAACCGAAACAATTGTTGTCGAACTCGAAAGGAACGTTTTCGGTCTCGGAATAACGGTGGCAGGTTATGTATGGGAACGTGAAGATCTTTCCGGAATATTCATCAAAGGCATCAGTGAAGGAAGCGCTGCCGATTTGTGCCAACCCCGTATTCGTTTGAACGATCGTATCGTTGAAGTAGACGGTCGGTCATTACGCGGATTTGGCAACCACGAAGCTGTGGAAACTCTTAGACAAACGGGCGCTAAAGTGAATCTACGCCTCGAACGCTATTTACGTGGGCCGCGTTATGAACATCTTCAAAATGCGCTACACACATCTCCGCAGCCAGAGATTAGTCCGCCATCGCCTTCGGTTACGACACTGTCATGGTTTCCTGTTCAAACTGATGCAGAAAATACAGTTATTGAACCTGAACCAGAATCGCATACTACAATCGACTCCACAATTTTTGAACCGCCCGATCCCGACACAGTCGAAATATTTGTAGATACACATTTTGAATCTGATTCTACGCCAGATTTAGACGAAGCGATCAAACACAAATGGGAATCTATTGTGGGGTCGAAGACCGAGATCGTTGTGACACAGTTGCGTAAACTGAGAGGTCTTGGGATCAGTCTTGAAGGTACTGTTGAAGTGGAAGACGGCATTGAATTACGGCCGAGACATTATATAAGGTCGATTTTACCTGAAGGACCAGTTGGTAGAAACGGAATATTGAGTTCTGGAGATGAATTGCTCGAAGTCAATGGTCAAAGGCTGTTGGGAAGAAATCATATGGAGGTAGTGAAAATTCTAAAAGATTTACCGGAAACTGTAAGGATGGTTTGCGCACGCGTTGAAGGATCCCGTGTTATTAATACAGCGCAAGATCGGGAAGCATTTGCCGCGAGAAGTATTTTAGGCGGTAGTTTGAAAACGCTTTTGGATCCTCCTCTAATCTTACAGGAAAAAGTTGCAAAAGCACAAAGCGACGGGTCTTTAAATACTTCCAGTACGGCTACTCTAGCAGAAGAAAATGGAAATATCAGTAATACCAATACTAACGGACTTGAAAATGGTATGTGCGAAAGTTGTAACATTGTGAAATGTGTTGTGAATGGAAGTGATATAGATTTGGACCAAGAAACTGTTAGGACAATTATGGTGCATCATTCGAACGAAAGTGGTGAAAGTCTTGCAACGGCTACAGACAGGAAATCACCAGAAACAAATGATGCACCAAATTGTGAAGAGAATGTTAATAGTGATGTTGTGAATTCGGTAGATAATTCTGAACCTGATATTATTAGAAATTTAAAGAACTCGCAACAAAACGATCTTAACAAGTTAATTAACTTAGAACACGATACTGGTGAAGATGTTGATAATGATTATTGTGATATGAATGCTATAATTAGTATTTGCGATAAAATGTCCGAAATGAATGAAAACGGGTTAACTTCGAATTCGGCTGACGATGTTGAAATAGGTATTAACTCTGATAATAAAACAGACGATTCAATATTAAATATAATTGAAGAGTACTCTTCAAATATAGAAATCAATATTGACGTTGGGTCGACGGACACGAATGATTCGAGTAACATCGATCAGTCTTGTCACCAGAATGATCCGATTTTGACAGCAATAAATCCATTATTGGATGGTGTGAAGAAATCTAATTTAGAACGACAAAAATCTAGTTCTCTCGAGTCGGTAACTTATCTGGCAATGTGGAGTGAAGAAATTGAAACTATTGAATTGCACAAAGGTCCTAAAGGATTCGGTTTTTCGATATTAGATTATCAAGATCCTTTAGATTCGGATGGCACGGTGATAGTAGTGCGCAGTTTGGTACCAAGAGGTATTGCTGAGTGCGATGGTCGTATTCGACCTGGAGATCGTCTTATGTCTGTCAATAATGCATCATTGGCGAATGTGTCGCTGGAAACAGCGGTCAGGGCTTTGAAAGGTGCTCCGCTGGGAAATGTGAAGATTGGTATATCCAAACCGTTACCTCCGAAAAGAGAAGATGGTTCCACACCAGGTGTTATCAGTGATGACTTTTTTATCTGGTAGTCTTCGCAGGTACTGCTACCACATCTGGTGAGGCTGTTAAAAATATCTTCGTAGTTTTCTGAACACAGATACAAGTTTGAAGTGAAATTATGAGTATAAAACATTTTTATGGCAATTTTTCATTTGGCGACGAGATATTTCGTTAAAAAAATTATTGCAAAAATGTGTTGTAGTCAGAATTTTTGAGTAAGAAATTTTCTTTGTTCCCATGTGTTAAAAAAACACCGTTTTGTTGTATTGAAAAAGGGATTTGTAATAGTCGACAGAGATATTTTTAAAAAATTCCGTACATAATTTTTCGATCTACATATTTTTAGAATATAAAACATACAATGTGGACATCAAATTTTATAGGTAATAACTACTATGTATCATATACTATTGTAATATTCATACGTTCAAGCATATGTCTAAACTACTAAATTAGTGGCTCTTAAAAATTCGAAATTACTGTAGTCAGGGCCGGCGCTAGGATTTTCAAGCCCCAGGTAAGCGTTCTCAGGCCCGTCCTCTAAAAAAAAAAAATTCACTCCAAAACTTGTTTTTTTTTTGGAAATAGAAAATTTTAGTGCAAAAAATCAAATAACGTTTCTTATGTTGGGAAAATGTTAATGCTCGCAGTTTTAAACACGGTTATAGTCACATATAATAGGTAAGCCCTAGGCCGGAGGGCCCCCTTCGGGGGTCCGAACCCGGGGTACCTTTGACCCGCTTACCCCCCCACCCTAACGCCGGCCCCGACTGTAGTAATCCATCAGATAGATGACACTGCCTGCAAAATTCGCCATATTGTATATTCATTATCTCCTCCCAATACATTTTACTCTAGTGTGTTTGTTGGCAAGTTTTGAACTGCTAAAGCGTGTATCGGTAATACAGAATTCTTCGGATACAGCTAGGTATTTGTTGGTCAAATTCTTCGGATTGATTCTAGCAGTTGTAGGCTTCTAGAACTACTAGCAGCCTAGAATTGTTAAAACCAGGTTCAAACAGTCCGAAGAATCCGAGAATTTGACCAACAAACACGTAGTTTTGCCCGAAGAGTTCTGTATTGCCGTCATTGAGAGTTCAGAACTTACCAACACACACCCTATGAATGCAGTGTAGGTCAGCACAAGCGCTTCTAGCGCTTGGGTTACATAGATAGAACAACTGGTA
This sequence comes from Mongoloraphidia duomilia, assembly GCA_039654895.1. Lineage (NCBI taxonomy): Eukaryota > Metazoa > Arthropoda > Insecta > Raphidioptera > Raphidiidae > Mongoloraphidia > Mongoloraphidia duomilia. Next base: position 8,967,592 of record CM077523.1, read on the forward strand.
AGATGACCTTATTGGTAATATTACTCGTATAGTTCAATGATTGTTTCTAGGATGGCTTCATCCGCGAACGGTGGATGTGCCGTTTCAAATCAAATAGTTTTACTATTTGGCCTGCTTGTAGGCGTAGATCCAATACAACGTAACGTGTATGTGTTCAACGCCAACAAGCAAGTAAAAAGGGAACTGTGAAATTGTCAACTATTTCGTCTTAAACCGGGTCTTTAGCTCAAACACTGATCGTTTTGGGGTCCAACACACTATAGTTTTGTTTATTATTCTGATTTAGTTTGTACTGATAAGTGATAACAGACTTGGGGTAAGTTCAGTTTTTCACTCGATCGATCGAGCCGAGCCAACAGATTTTTGGTCACGTGACAAGCGATTAAATCAAGCCATCTAAACAATTCCGAACGTAATCTAGCAGATTTTTCCAAACGTCAGAATAAAATGGCCCCAGCAAGTTAAACTCTTATTATTAAAGCCGAAATATATTCTTTATTGCTCCTCATTTTGATTTAATTCAACATTGTTATAATAATAAATCATGATTCACAATTTTTTTCGTTTTATTCCTTTATTTTAAAATTAATAGTACTACCGGTTGTTGATTTTTTCGACCCGTAGATATAATAAATATTTTATTTAATCATTCTGTTCTGTGCGACATAGACTTATTGGTTATTACTATTCTTTGAATAAATATTATTCGTGTATTTTTACCTATTGAAAAATTACCTCATATAAATAAACTTCGAAATTTATGCATTCTCTCAACAAGTGTTTCCGCTCATTTTTAAAATGATTGCTCTGAAGATGGTTAAATCTGCTTGCTCGCTCGCTTTCCTCGGAGCTCATAGAGCGTGCTCGATCTCCTCCAGATTTTAAATCCGAACGCAGGATCGAGATCTTTCAGAGCATATAAATGTTAAATTCGAACGCATTGGAGCACTCAGATCGATCTGAGCGCAAAACCGAACTTACCCTTGCTGAATGCTCCTTCACCATCTACGAGTTTAATTGAAAGAAAATGCGCAATTCAATGCACATTTCTCAAAAATATCTTGTTAAATTTACAGTAGGTATACTGAGATTTTTTTGGAAGTTATTTTAATGTAAATTTCAAAGGGAATTTTACAAAAAATATTTTGTGACAGAACTCATTTCTAGCTCGGGGCTCTGTAAGTTGTACCTTTTAAGTTTGTACCTTTTGTTTGTACCTTTAGAGACACCAGGCTTTATGTGCGACCGTTAGCAGCCCGCAGGGGCGGATATGGGTTTTAATGTGGGGTGAAAGGAGCACCTGGCGGTCACAGAATTTTTTATAAAAATCTATACAATACAATGTTTTTCAATAATTTAGTTATAATTCTCTTTAATTAATAAATTCTTTGACTCGGGGAGGGGGGGGGTCTGTATCCACTCCTGGCCATTCGTGGGTAAAGTCGGTAATTCTAATAAGAATCTTTGGATGTATGTGTATTGAAATAGTATATTTTACTAAAAACAAAATTTCATTTTTTTATCAGTACAACATATCAATATAGTCAATATTGCAATTGATATTCTAAAATTGTTTAATTTTTGTTCAGTTTATTACGTAATATTTTGTAAAAAAACGAGCCTTGATTGATTTGCTTAAGGGATGTGGACTGTGGTACCAATCTGAACGTAAAAATAGTCCTCATAAAGTGCATATCAAACTCTTAGTTGCTGTTTGTACATTGCGTAGATAATATAGTCGATATAGATAGGATATTTTATGAGTCATTTGCAAATAAATTATAATAAATAGGTACTATATATTTTAGAGACTTTATCTGAAACATTTATTACTCGTAATAGTGATATTAAAAACACGATTAAATAGTTTTAATTATTTATATGTTATCAAAGTAGCTAAACTACACTTATCAAATGTTCATTATTGCGTTTTAAAAATTCATTAAAAAAATTTCCGAACAAGTTAATAGTTAATAATTGTTTACCCTAGTCTGTAATTATTAGCTTTGTTCCTATCTGCTATAAATGGGTCGCTCAGAAACGGTAACGAGACTGTAAGTATCGGTTTTGTGAGCATGCGTCGACTTTGCACTGTTTTGTGACAATACAAACGTAGACATCGCGGCTGGAACGCATTTGTTACTGTTTTGCGCATCAAATATCAATTAATTATTGGTGTTAATGATCTCAGTTGCCGAACGTCTATAATCTACAATCTCTCTCTCTCTTTCTCTGTGTGTAATTGATGTATTGGCACGCTATTCAATTTGTGCAAAAGAAGTGTGCAAACTGTAAACATTAAAAAAATATTTGCAATTGTCGAAAAATTGATATTTTGCGAGTTTACACGGTTACCTGTGCAGTTTGCGCAAATTTACTTCCATAAGCGAACTGTTAAAAAGGTTGCACAAGCTGCAGACTTGATGTTGTGGCGAAATTGCATGCAATTTGCGACAATTTACGCGAGCACGCGACGTGTACGTGTAGACGTTAAAAAAGTTTGCACATGTCGAAAAATGTATATTGAGAAGTTTACACTCTTATGCAATTGACGCAAGTACACTTGCGCAAGTAGTGAGCGCGTGAACGTAATGATTGAATTATTTTGTCTGTCGGTTTTCTGGTAAAATCTAATATTTGTCATAGCTATTTATATGCATAGTTAGGCACTATAAAAATTACTCACTTAATTTCCCTGTATTCTGGGAATTGTCATATCTATTTTTATTATAATTGATCCATTTATTAATGTTTCGAAAAAGTTGACTTAATTTTATTTGCCATTATTTTTAATGACTTTCTGCATTTTTGCAAACACTTTTAGAAAAATCTTAGTACACAAAAAATTCTGAAATTTTAAGAGACCCCTGTGGATTGTGAGGCCTTAAGCTTAGCTTATGCCTTAATGCGGGACTGACCTTATTCGATGGGTTTATCGCAATGATGAACATTTAAAAGTATTTTTTAGGATTTGTTAAAATGCTTTTCTCTGAGCTTTGCTTCCTCTAGCGTAGGCTAGGTACTCCATTATATAAGAGTCTAGCCGTCAGACTATGAGGAGTACGTGATCTGTTTTGAAATAATTCACTGGATCTTTACCTCGCGAAAACCGCCATCGCACAACCCCGTCATTCCGACCGGAATCGAACCAGCGACCTTCTGCATACGGAGTAGACGCGCTACCAGGTCGGCTATGGAAGATGCTTTATTTACAGCTGTTTTTAGTTAACCTGTTAAATCTTGCTCCTCATGGTGTGACGGCTAGACTCTTTTCTACATTATCACTTATTTATGTATAACTTATTACGCAAAAAACTGCCTTTTTCATACAATTTAATTGTGAAATATAATACTAATCCAGTCTCCATTAATAATTTATAATCATTATTTAGAAAAATATATCTTTATATTGTAAGAACAAATTAACATTATTATAAAATAATTCGAAACTTCGTTGTGTCATCATGCTTTTAGGAGGTGTTTGGTCACCCCTATTGTATGTATCAAAATTTAAAAATGGTTGTGCGAACACGAGGGTCCACAATAATTTCTTCTTTCTTTGTGACCATTCGGTGCTCAGTTGGAATATTTTTTAAATCTTCATTTTATTCTAACATTTTGTATAAAAAAAACAATTGCGGTCATGACAGCTTTTTGTTTATACAAAAAAAGAATAGAGTGGACATTTATTTTAACATTTTATCTTGAACACTGTTTTTGTTATATCTTATTTGTTACTTTTCTTTATTTATATTGTCATTTGTTATCTACATTTTTATTTATTTCGTTATCATTTGTTGTTTTTTTTTGTACACTTTTTGTCAAAATTAACACACCAGTCGGTTTTTCTGTTATAAAATTTTAGTGTTGAAGGAATAATTTAACTTTAAGCATGTTTTGTTTTCTGATCAAACTAGGTTTTATTAAGCTTGAAACCATAAAGGCCGGGTCACACGGCGCGTGATAACCCGTCAAGCCATCACAAGCCACCACGAGCCACGCGTCGTGAGACATGGGTCGTTCGCAGTGGCTCGTAGCTCGGTTGATCGCCTCGAAGGTGGTAAATGAACACGAGTCAAAGGGTTTTATGATGGCTCATATACTATATTAATATTGTTGCAAAACTGTTTTCTGAGTTGGCGGAATAAATATTTATTTATAATAATTAAAAATACAATAACAATGAATGCAACAACTAAAAGTCAATTTTAACAATAAAAAAAACTTCAACGGTAATTATAGAAATAAACGAGCCACTTAAATAACACTTAACAAATAACTATATATGGTTACAGACTTGCAGACAGTTTGCTGGCTCTGCTAGCGACGACATGACACAGCTTTGCTCATGGTGGCTTGTGTTATGCATAACAAATTATTTGAAAAATTGTGCCTCCCAGGAAATTTCTAAAATTGGTGCCCATGTATTTTTCGTGCTTCGGAATACTTTGACTATAAGCATGCGCTTTTCTTAAGGATTATTTTGATAAATTTAGATCTCTTTTAACGGCATTTGGTGTGTGTAGAATCTATTAAAACTCTCAAGGAAATTTACAGCTGGTGGGGGGTTGTCGGTTATGGCCAGCTTTTTGAGGCTAAATTAGAACAGAAAAAATGTTGGATTTAATGACACTGATCTTTTTGTCAACATTTTTGACTCAGTAGTTTCAGGGATAAGGGGGGATGCTCGATTTTTCTTTAATATCTTTTAAGCTATGCATTTTAAAATTATAAAAAATATATTAATTATATTTCTCATTACAAGCCCTTTCATTTGATACGTCACATGATGCAGTTGAAAACATTTTTTTTTTAATTTTTTAATTTTACCCCCCCAAAATTAACCCTCAAAATCAGAAATCTTTTATTTACGCTGTACGTCCTTGATTGGGTCACCTAACTCCATATATGTATCAAATTTTAACTTTTTTCTTCCAGTAGATTCGAGAAAATAAGCTGTGACAGACAGAGACAGACAGACAGACACGAGAGTGATCCTATAAGGATTCCGTTGTTTCATCGGATGTACGGAACCCTAAAAATGCATTTAAGTTGCTCCTGTGTACACGCAGTCGGAGCCGCGTACAAATGCTGGTTCCCTATATTTTCAAAATTTGATATATTAGAAGAGTCATTACATTGAATGATGCAAAATACATAAAGTTACAAAACTGTTTTCTGAGTTGGCGGAATAAATATTTATTTACAATAATTACTTACAATATTTATTTACAATAATTAAAAATACAATAATAATGAATGCAACAACGAAAAGTCAATTCTAACAATCAACACAAGTAATTAACACTTAACTATATACAATTGACTACACTAATATTTATTTTATTAAGTGAATTTATATCACGGATTTATATCAGATTTATTTCTAACGTTTATTTATGTCGGTCCTTTACTCAGTTACTTCAGTACTATTTATTTTTATCCACTCCACTATTTATATCACTGTACAGCTGACTGTTTCGACCGTTGATTGACTAATATTTATATCACTGATCCGCTTTGGTTGCACGACTCACCATTGATTGCGTATTCGACACTACACTGCCTGACTGATCCCCGACTCATTCGTACTTCGCTGTTTATATACGCTGCGTGGCTGGAGCCCAGTGCTTCTCGTGTTCTCTAGAACATTCCTGCAGATACTCGTTGTTCAATATGCAGACCCCGTTTCTCGGAACTCTTTGTTTGCCGTTTATATACAGGATGATCCGTAACAATAATATTTATTTTCTACTTTACCTGAAAAAGCTGGCAAAAATGGATCGACCCCCTAGGAGGTATCCTTGTTGGATTGTTGTTATTTTGTACGACAGATAAATAGAAAAGAGCCCTTAGCGTTTTTCTAAGTGCAATAATATTGTTAAGCTTCCACTGTAGTTACTGTCTGTACGCGTCTGCGAAGTAATAAAAGGAGACGTTGCTATTTTGTTTGGTAGGTTGCTATTTTGTTTCAACAAACAGTTGAACTATTAATGTTGAATTGTTTTTAAGTTAATGTAATATAGATACATTATAAATACTATTTATATTCCTATAATAGCAGTTGAATTTAATAATTAATATTTATATAAAAAAGCACAGAAATATTTTATATTAATATAATATTGCAAAACATTCTAAAATTTTAACAAAGATATTATGAAAACATTTAAATTATAATATTGTAAGTACTTTTAGGTAGATTTTATAGTGAGATATTATAAAAAGCCCGCTAGTAGGATCCGGCTTTTTAGAATGCATTTGCAACCAAAAGGGCGCACTGGGCGGTAAAGTGTCGTCTAGAACTAGGCACAACGCGCGCCCAATTAAGTACGAGGATAAGTCAAAAATTATTATCTTCAACGCAATTATAGTTTATTTTTCAATTGGGCTAAAGCAGTGGTACTCAAAGAGTGTTTCACCCGAACACGCACAAACTTTTTTGAAGCAAATCAAATATTTCCAAAAAACGGCAATTTTTTCGTTTCATCTTATTGCATTTATTTGAGCTGAGACAGCAGTGCGTTCTATAATGTCCGATCCTAGGTTAAGTTTATTACACATGAAAGAAATATAAATATTCAGGCTTCAATTAATTAATTTATTATCAAGGAAACACATCTAATAGCAAATCTACTTCCAAAAGAGACCAAACCAGTCAAAAACAAAACCTTTGCACCAATTTTTAACACTTATAAAACATACACAATAATAGTTTAACATATTAATGATAAATAATCGTATTTAAACATAAATAAATATTCTAAATAAGATACAATAATTAATTATGTATATATTATAAAAAGAAGTAGCCCAAACTGGAATCGACCCATGGCTGCTCTAATATTATTAAAGCTTTTATTATAATATATTATTATAATATTCATACGTATACAAATTAAAAGTGTTTTTAGGGTGGCTTCATTCGTCAACGAGAGATGGCGCTGCGTGTACTATTTAAGACAAAATAGTTCGCTATTACACGCGCTTGTTGGAATAAACGCATTACAGAGTACATTTGTCCGTGTGGTCAGCTCTAGCAAACACCAAGTATTGAATAATTGGTAAACAGTTTCGTCTTTCACCGTAACATACAGTGTTTGATACAGTGCCATCTGTGTTTGGCAGACGAAGCCTTTCTATGTAAAAACAGTAATCGAACGATATTATAATGGTATATGCTTTTATTAATGTATCTTATTCAATTTTTGATTTAACGACCAATATTGGTGCTAGTCATTTTAAAAGTAAGTTTTTATTTTTGATTAATTTTACCAAGTCAATATTTTCTTTAATCGATGAAAAAATATGCTTATAAATTTATATTAAGAAAATTAATCTGAGCGTCTGACCTATAGGTTACTTTCTTAAATTAGATGGTGATTCTCAGAGCAAAAATTGGATATCGCAAGCCCAGGCTTGCCAATATAAAAAAAGTTAGTCTAAAAATGCCAGTAAGATGTCAAGTTATTGGTCCATTCTTACATTGAGAGTTCTGGAACAAAAGAAGGGGTTGCAGGCGCCTCGGAAAGCTAAGTTTAGGCGTTCCTATAAAATGTTTTGAAACAGCTGTATTTTTATAGTACCTATGCAATTTGGAAAATTCCAGATACGTGGCAGGATGTTGTCTCACAGTTGGCGTCCCGGATAGTTGTCTGAGTTTCTTGTACCTTGAGTGAGGAATGTATAACCAGAAATTGATATGCCCGATGGGGTGGTGCATTTTTTGTAACCTTAAATCTGACTTATGCTGGGTTTATCGTACAATTTTATTTTTTAATCACGCTGCTAAATGACGGTTGCTATGGCAACGATCAACAATTTGCCAAAATGCAAACGCAGCAACCAATAAACACGTAGCAATCAAACAGTGTGATTATAATGTTCGATAAACCCGACATTAGTTAACCGATTTTTTCGTCAATAACAATACATTGGAAGGTTATTAATTATACATTGAACTCTCTCTGGTTATGCTATTGTCTTGAACCCTGCCTGTATCTCACATTCTATGTTTATAATTTTCTGTAAATCACTAACTATATTTTGCTATTTTTTCTCGCGGTTGAATGGATCATTTTTAGAAATTTTTTACTATAAATTTATATTGTTAATTACAATTAGTAATAACTAATAAGTCCTCTGGCATTTATCCTTTTTGAATTTGTTTAATTTAAAAGTTTTGAAAACAAACATTATTTTGAAGCGCTATTAAATGGAGCCTGATTCATTATTATGTTCGCTGTATAGATATTATAATTTCTAAACAGTAGATAGTATTTAAATTGTGAAATTTAGCATTTAATTTCTAATAAATTAAGCACAAATTTTAGTTGCACTACTGTACGGGTTACTTATTTTGCGTACATACCTTAATTATTTTATATGGATGTCCCTGAAGTCAAAACGTTTTGAAAAGGTGTCGTTCCTTGTGAAATTTCTGATTTTTTGTAAAAATTGAATTAAAAGTTAATATACTTACATCAGTAACTTGGTTATTGACTACTTAATGAGTCATTCAACAGTTATATGTACTTCGGTGATAAAAAACGTTGGATGGCTTTTCGACTCAAAATTTCACATGCGATATCTCCTCCAAAATCTTTGGGGAGACTTTTGGGACACCTGTATATGCAAAATAAAGTACCCGTAAGATATTCAGAGTTAACTATTAATTATTAAACATATGGAAAATGCCGCTGAATTACTTAATAAATTATTATGAACTTTGACATTCTTCTTGTAAGAAATTGTACTATGGTTGCACCAAATCCAATACTTTTTCTTAAGTCAGTGGTTCCCAACCTTTTTTGTTGTGCGGACCACTAATTTTATAAAAAAATTGAGGAGTACCATATACTTTAATTATATACCGCGGATTGTCCATGTACTCAATGTGCGGTGAGTGAAGTCCACAAAGAGAGCAAAAATATATCTGTGTCTCTTTTGACGAAGTTATTCCGCATTTATTCCGATGATGTCATTGGTCGATGTACGGACGTTCCATCTGAACAAAATGTAAACAAAACGCTTGACAGCTGTTGTCATTATAACGTAACCTAGTTTAATTTTGTTAAAACAGTTTTTTACTCATATTCCTTGAAATTCATAGTGATTTAAGAAGTAAACACAGGTTTCGGATCTTTTTGGGCATAATAATATCACTATCAACTGAAGTATTCCATGAACTGAAGTATAAACACCACTTGAAACGAAATATATAAAGACAAAGAAATATGTCATGGATGCCATTGACGTAAAACATCAGTGCCCCAGTGGTCAATAGTATACCTTCTCTCATTTAAAAATTCTGTCTTTGTCTATGGAAGTAGCCAATAAGGAACCTGCCAGCTGGGTTCCCATAAAAAAAGACAAATATATACTCGCACGTATGTTGGCTTCACGTTTTTTGATCTATCAGCAGTACAGATTTCTTATGTACATGAGGAGTACTAACTAAATATACAAGTAAAAACTATAAACACACACTCTCGATTATTCCCATCTCTACCCCTGAAGCTCCGATAATATTTATCTTAGCTTATGCCAGCGCTACGCGATGCTACGAACATCTTCCAACGTTAAGTGCAACGCATCGTGTGGCCTACGGTCAAACCTACGAGTTACCAATGTAGAGAGTCCAACGTTCGCGTTTGACCATGTTCCGGCTGTTGTCGGTATTCTTGACCCGAGTCAAAGAAATTCCTCCAACCTTCCAACGTTCGAAGGAAAACATTGCTTTAAAATTCGACACACCAATACAGATTCACTGTACTGTCGGCACTTTGATGTTTGTACTACAATTTCTTTGACCTTGAGACAGCCAATCACAGCCGTGTTTGGAGCAAGCGACGTCCGTTTCTTCCTTTCAATACATGTAGTGTAACAGGACCGTATTAGAAAAATGTTTTTAAATGCTGCCATTGTGTTGCCGTTGGGTAATAGAACAAAAATGATTACATTTTGTGACTTTTATTAAAAATAACACATACAAAGAACAAAAGATCTATCAAAAATTATTGTTGTGAAACAATTACAACAAACAAATCAATTGTTGTTTCTAAACTTACATATGATAATACGGGATGTTAAACAATTTGGCCAGATGTGACAAAATTATTGTTTATGCGATAAACTGACGCGGCGCTAAACTGCTGGCGATAAATTGCCGGCGACAAACTTTCCACCTACGTAAAACATGTATATTTTGACAGCGTTGTAAAAAAGAATGTGAGTTTCTGATACACTTTAAAGCTGCACAACGATTTACTATAGGTACTCATTTTGAGTATCACACAGATTTTGTCTTGGGGTTGTTTATAAAATGGACACAAAGTACGCACAAATAAACATTAAATAATATAAACACAATGAGTATTATGAAGCAAAAAAAATATAATACAGCACTGTGCGGGTTTGCTCGTCGTCCTACGGTCGCACTGACTAGTATGTATAAAGCACCTATAAGAAAATAATGTGGGCGTGCCTGAACGCTCTGCAAGCTAACACAATCTGCGCAGCTCGTCTGACTGATTTAGGCACTAACGGTAGAGTAACTTACTGGCTATTCTCTAAACTGTGACACCGTGTAGCAGAAAACCAACTATCGTACTCAGTTGACACAAACGTTTGGTCCAATGCTCGGTCCAACGTTCGGTTCAAACTTCGTCGCATCGTGTAGCGCCGGCATTAGACTCTCGACCAGCGTCCACCTCCACGGCCCAGTACCACGCTACCTGCGGCCCATGGGTTGGGAACCGCTGTCTTAAGTCATTATTTTCCTTCTGGTATAGGCTTTTGTATATCTTTTCGTTATTTTTCAAGTCTGAAATTGTTTAAGAAGGCTTGGAAAAGTTTATTTGAATGAACATACTTCAGACAGTGTAGGTATATTTTTATTTCTTGTATCAAAAGTAAAGTCATTAATTTTTTTGTAACTCTAATTAAATTTCCGATGTCAAGTCCTCTTATATACTTTCACAAAACCATTTTTCTGAGTGCGTCAGATTCTTACTTTTGTATAAAATCATTAATATAATTACGTTTTTATTCGAAAGGTAAAATACAGTGCATTTGTTTATCTATGTCTCATAGGGTTATTACCGGAAGTTATTCCCTGCACTCTTCATCTCAAATCCTCTCCCTTCGCCTAAAGACAGTTACAACTCTCCCGACGCTATTTTTGAAGCTAAAGGGTTCGGGTAAACGCCAAATGAAGAACCAAGAATCACACTACAGATCCTTTAGGCGAAAAATTGAAAAAAAAAAATCTTGGAGAAACTTACAACTTTTTAAAAATTACGGAATTTTTCACACGTTCAAATTATTTTAATCTAAACTTGAAATCCCATGTCAAAATTGTAAAAAAATTGCCAAAAATCATTTTAAAATTCATATCAGAAAAACCATTAACACGCGATAAAGTTTATACCATGTAAATTTGTATGAAGCAGTGAGTCCTGAAAATCTTGCAGCAAATGGATTTTTTGTAATTTATTTGTCAAAAATAAATTGCATTTTAAATATTGCTATTTAGAATTTTGTTGGAAAGCAGCCAATTATATAATTGATTCCAAACATATCAGAAAAAATCATTTTACCAACCATAGTCACAGTTAGGATTCTAACCTGAACCTTTCCACTTTCGCGGCGGAATGAGCTCACAATTACTCAACTGTGACATGCTTACTAATCTAACATTCTCCTTATAATGTTAAATTAGTAATCATGTCACGGTTGAGTAATTGTAAGCTCATTCCGCCACGAAAGTAGAAAGGTTCAGGTTATAGAATCCTGACTGTGACTATTGTTGGGAAAATGATTTTTTCCGATATGTTTGGAGTCAATTATATAATTGGCTGCTTTCCAACAAAATTTTCAATTGCCAATCAGCCGTATAAAATCTATTAATTTATCTTTATTGCTATTTAGATGTTTATAAACGGTAGGAACACAATAAACACAAAAATTAGAACAGTGTCGTCTATACGAGGGCGATCAAATGAGAGATTAATTAAAAATGTTAATTTTTTAGTTAGTATAAAAATTATATTTTTGGTACTTAGCGTATTTTCAAGAATTTTTCCGGGAGGGGGGGGATTCTCCTGTGTTTGGATGTGTATTGCCATTATGATCCTTCTCTGAAATTCGGATACGCCACTGGATCAGTGTTATCTTCAGAAAAACATATAGTCATTTTCATAATTTATTCGTATTTTTTACAAATTGATAAGAATTTGTTTTTCGAAACGAGTAAATTTTTTAATAAAATGTTCTGGCAGAACGAAAACATGTAGGTATATTAAAAACTAGATTTTTTATAACTCCTGCTTCTAAAGTTCAATATTCGAGCACTGTGAGGCGGGCGTAAAGAGGCGTATTTTAGTCACCGTGCGTGAAAGTCCAAAGCGTGCGTAAAAGTACCGTCACAGTGCGTAAAAGTCCAAAGCGTGCATAAAAGTACAATCTCTACATCTTATAAATTCGAAATTTCCGCACTTTGTACAATACAAACACTTACTGGCTACCGATCGATGTGTTCCTATATATAGTATCGCGCATACAAAGTCCACATCATGAGAGAGTAATGTTTTTAATGATTTATACAGAAGTTAGTAACTTTAATAAAAATAAACTTAATCGCTTAGTCTGTAATTGTAAAGTTCTAAGGACTAGAAGAGCGAATTTCCGTTTTCATAATTTTTTTTTCTCTATTAAACTTTAGAAGCAGTCGTTATAAAAAATTATGTTCGATACGTCCGCTTAAAGTGAGATATCTAGTAGGCTTAAATTGAGGCACTCGCTAAAGGGACTGACGCATACACAACGAGATCTCGTGCGCTTACCCCCACTCGCCTAACGGCTCGGGGGGGGGGTATACAGCGCACTCGATCTGGTTGTGTATACGTCAGTCCCTTAGCTCGTGTCTCAATTTAAGCCTACTAGAATACCTCACTTTACGCACACGTATCGAAAATAACTATTAATTAATCGATTTTTTATGATTAAAATCAATATGTTTTTGCTGCATATTCGTGTATTTTTTTCGATTTACTTTGCAAAATATATTCTAGTATTTTTTACTTTCGAGTGACGTCTTGTAATGGCGAAAAAAATCGATTCAGATGTCCCTAGCCCCTACACCGAAAAAGCGATTTTTAGATGTCTGTCCGTCCGTACGTGCAGAGATCTAGTTCATACAGACCGTTCAACGAATCGAAACCAAATTTTAAACTTAGAGCAATTGCCTCTGAACTAAGGATTTTTAGGTGATTATTCAGGAATTTTCTCCCCTCACTCCAATCACGGAAAATTGAAAATTGTGATTCAAAAATGGCTTCAACAATTTTGTGCATATTTCCTAAATCGATATTGCATTGATGGCCCTACAACATTATTGCCGTCATTCCTTTATTTCGGAAAAATCCATAATAAAAATTCATAATAAGGGTCAAGGGATGGCTTATTGATGAACGGAAATCTGCGGTCGATGCAATTGATCATGTAATTTTTGAAGTTATACTTCTTTTGGCGCGTTATGGAAAAATGATGAGAGTGAATTTTTACGATGCGCGCGCATCGCGTCACGAAAATTTAACACCATGAAGTTAGTCGTTAGTAACACGGAAGTTCATGATTATAATACCCTATTATATAGCACTCCTAAGTAAGATGTCGTAGCGTATAATGGATAGCACCGCCGCGTCATACGCAATAGGTCCCGGGTTCGAATCTCAACACAAACATGCTTTTTTTTTAATAAATAGTTAGATATAAATATAATAAAAAAATATATTTAATAAATTAATGATTTATTAAATTAAATTAATTTATTTAATATCTTTATTTTATTATTTTATCGTCTTTTTTACAAACGTTAGGTACTGGCACGCGGGATAAAATTTTTGGAGTTATTTTTGTTTTGTTACGCCAAAGAAGTATAACTTCTGACGTGCGTACATAAGTACACACACACTCTTTTTTTTACCCATAAACATTTTTTTTCAGCTAATTATAAATTAAATAATTTGTAACCACACGTCATATTTTTAGAAAATTGTAATTTCTTCAAATACGAGTAAACTTACGTCAATCACTGTATATTATTGATACTTTAGCCTTTAGGTTAATTTTATAACAGTCTAACTGGTTATAATGTGATTGTGAAGATATTCTATATACTTTTGTGTAGAATTAATCTATTTTATAATAATAATTAATGAATTAATTGTAGAGGTTTTGTATTCCTTTGAGTTTATATTATAGGAGGTATTTTTTGTTAAATAAATCCAAACACAAAACAATTTATAAAGCAAATTTTATTTTATTGTAAAAATAAAAAAATACAATAAATATTGTTCTGACAATCATATATTTCAGTTATTTTAATTCCAATTTATGATTTATATTCTAATTTATTGGCAATTTCTCTGCCAAAACATGTTCGAAATTAGTGACTGTTGCAATCTAGAATGCTTTGATACAACAATTGTAAACTTTTTACTGTTTGACGAATTTAAATAAATAATTCATTAATTAAATTAAAAACAAAAATAAATAACTTATGAAAATAACCAAGAAAGTAGGCGATACTTGGTTTTGAGATAATTTATGACACTTGTCAGTATTTATTTTTAAAACTGGACTTTGAATGGCTGTATCTCCCTTAGGAAGCGTTTTGAAAAAAAATAAAATTATGGATGTCTACTTATTTTTCGATGGATCATCGAATGGTGAATTATTGCTACTATAACTTGGTCCACCCTGTATAACAGTTTTAATTGTTCTTACAAAATGTGAAATTTTATAGGTAGGCGATATTGCCAGATCGATACTAAATTATGCTATATAACCGTGATGACGTAACAGTCACCTTCATTTGTTACGAAAACAAAAGATAAAAATAAAGTCGTTGTTTTGCACCTTACGGACGTACTATACATTTTGAGTATAGTGTTAATTCAGAAACTGACGTTTAAAAAAAATCGGTATTAGTTAAACTGTTGTCAGTATATGTCGAAAGTTTATTGTTTAACATAGAAGTGTCAGTTCTGTGTACAGTTTGCAATAAAAACTATTTTCAATTTCGCGAGTGGGTGTTCTGTAATTTTTTAAGTCAGATTGTGAAGTTGATGTTATTGTAAACGTTAAAAGTACAGTTTCACGTGTAAGTATACTGTTATAGAAGCGAATTCTTATCTTTAGAATTTTGCATGAAACATAATATTATCTCTACTATAGAAGTGAGTTCTTACTGTTACCGGATAGAAATCATTATATTTTCCATCATGGCAATTGGCAATATGCAATACTGAAGCTTGGTACACAAAAAATCTCATAATAATGAGATGTCATTAGATTCGTCTTAAATCCGAGAGTGGTTATTATTATTATATGTCGTCACGGAAAACACAATATGGCGGGCGCTAGACGCAATTTTGTCAAAATCTAAAAGTAATTTTCCTTCTAAATACATCGATATGGGTATCAAAAGAAAGGTCTCATTGAGATGATTTCAAAAACTAAAAAGCCGGCTTTAGGAATAATACGACATACATATAAAAGTTCGCTTCTATAGCAGGATATTTTTGAGTGAAACGACACCTTAATAAGACTAGATAGTGTACAGTCAGTTGAGATTCTGCGATCTTACATTAAAATAAAGGTTCGTGCAACAGCAGGCTGTGATCAAGCGGTGCTCCTTGCAGGTGTTCGCATGAATAAAACTACAGTCGGCGTATCGGCATTGGTATGGTAAATTTGTTGCTGAAACAGAATATTTTAGGTTGGTAACATAATTTTTTCGAACCGGCTATACCTATTATACCGGGTGTGGCACTGACAGCAGCGGAGATAATTACATTACTTATAGACCAGAGAGCTAGTGACAATTTTTTGGTGTTATTTTTTCAAAGCCTTATTTTTGTGAAGATGTTGAGGAAGGCATTCTAAAGTGCCCTGAGTAAGGGATTTTCCAAATTGCGGTATGGGAGGGATGCAGACCGCCCCCAACATGTCATGGTCACAATTATTATTGCTTCAAGGCTGAAATTGCTTGTATAGCTTGTCGGTGACGCAGTAATGCCATTATAATATTTGCAGATCGATTGGTCAGTATTAAAGGGGTGCCAGATTACCCTAAACGTGTCATGTACCCGACGAATTTTATATTATTAGTTCAAGGTTCAAATTTTAATATGTTGTTACGGCGACTGTTTTAAGCATATGTTTCAATTTGCAAAACAAAATGTCGGTATTAACACCCTTGCACAACGATATAAACACCTAGGCGAGCAAGAGTGGGTTAATACCGACATTTTGTTCTGCAAATTAAAATATATGCTTAATTAAGTCGCCGTAACAACATATTAAAATTTGAACCTTGAACTAATAATATAAATTTCGCCGGGTACATGACACGTTTAGGGTAATCTGCCACCCCTTTAAAACTGACCAATCGATCTGCAAATATTATAATGGCATTATTGGGTTCACCGACAAGCTATACAAGCAATTTCAGCCTTGAAGCAATAATAATTGTGACCATTTTTTTTGTTTCATGATGGGGGCTGTCTGCATCCCTCCCATACCGCTGTCTAGCAAAATCCCTTACTCAGGGCACTTTAATATGCCTCCTTCAACATCTTCACAAAAATAAGGTCTTGAATAAATAACACCAAAAAATTGTCACTAGCTCTCGGTCTATCATGAAAATGATGGTTTGTACGACGTCAAGTTAAATTTTGGCTGAAAAACATGACGGATCGGACGAACCAATCAGAAATCGTCACTACCTCTGTCTTAACTAGAGAAACTCGAGGTCCGTACAAGCTGTCGCATTGCATAGGGACGAGCATCCGATGGTCCTGATCCGTTTACGGAACAGTTCCGAAGTTCGATGACTTTTTGACAGTTCCGATGGTAAGGGAACCATGACATTCTCGGACATCGCTGTGTAACCATGCGACGTATACGTACATTCGAAGATTTATGAACGCGGAATTGCTAATTTGTATTTTTTCGTGACACTTTAGAGTTCTATTAAGAACACTCCAAAGCTTGGCAATACAGTTACCAAGGTCCCTGATAACACACTACAGGGGAAAATGATATCCAAAGTAGGTTTGTCCACCATATCCATTGATGATACGCTTTGGAACAGGGAATCAATAGCGAAACAATGGATTTTACCAGTAAATAAATAGCGTTATGTAAACTCAACATAGAATTTGCAAACTAATAAATATTACATGACTCCAGCTTATTAATGTAACTGATTAGTTGAGTGTTTGCACTTGATAATATTAGTGATTCATTCCTACAAGTACCTTCTTAAAATGATTTTTTCCTAGAAGACATCGATCCGTTCTGTCACTCGAAATACAGTCGATGCATTGGAGCAGACCGGATGTCGGTATGTTATTCCACTGACATCGATGTTCATGGTTCGAATTGGTCCAACATCGACTGTTCCTTGTCATCGATGCTACCATCTCTACTAGAGAAACTCTAGGTCAGCACCTCTCGCAGGGCTTCTAGCGACTAAAGCTATGAAAATTATCTTCGATTTTTGGCCCGTGTCCAATGTACACATATTCGTCTCTTTAAACTATACTCCAGTGACTCAAACAATAAATTAATTATAGTATTTACTACAAGGAAACGATAAATTAATATAATCTTACTATAGGGATCGTTACAACAGCAGGCGTCGTGCAACAGTTTCTCACTGCAATAACTGTAAACAGATGAGTCGCACAGCGGACATCGTTTCCTGTCTTCGTACGATGGCCGATAGTTGTTGATGCCACCGAAACCTCCGAGCGGATTGCGGCCGTCGCCCAGGTCTCCCGGAATTACTGGCACAGCTGAAAGGTAAGTCGGATTCAGTGATACATTTTTATAGTCAATGCTGTGAGTTTACGCATTGTGAAATTACACGTCGGTGATATATTATGATCTTTTGCAATCTATTGGGATGTGTCAAACGGGGGGGGGGCTTTAGAAACATGGCGGAGTTAAGGGAAAAATTTCAATAGTTGCTATGGTTTTATAATTTAAAGATACATAAATACCTACATAATTTTTTTTTTCATAAGTTCTCACATTTCATTAGAAAATAATTTGCTGTAAAGTAAGTTTTACAGGACAATAGTGTTTAATGCGATCGCGGAATCCATTTTCAATAAACTTTTTTTTGTAATAAACAATAGATTAAGAAAGGAGGGCGTGGCGGAGTCGCAACTGTCTCCTTCTAACTAGAATCTGCGTTAATCGTACGTTCACTCATTGACGACACAACTGTCAAATTTCATTCATTCTACTGACATAACCTCGTTTTTTTAAACACACGCGTCGTCGTTAATAATTAAAGCAATTTGTTATGGGATGGTGTTTTGTACTTGACTGCAGTTATAATGAAAATTATGACTGCAAAAAGTTTAAATTTCCGACTGAGGAAAAAGCTAAAATAATACCTAGATATCCAATACCTAATTGATGAAAACGTTTTTTTTATCCTTTTAGCTTTGCCCTCCCTTGATCTAGCGTAGCTCAGACGACTTCAGAACACTTTTTCAACTCCAAATGGAAAGATCAAACTCAATTTCTAATTATAATTGCTTAAATTATACCTCGATAAACGTCAACGAGGTTAAGTTAGGTTAGAATAAACGTCACTGGCTGAATCAAGTTAGGACATTCATTTTTCATAAATTTTTAATTTCAAATAAAAAATTATTTCACACGAAATAATAAAGTTTTGTAGCCAATAATGACGGGATTTATTATTTATTTTTATAAAACAGCCATTGTTTTGGTAAGAAATGTGTTTTAAGAGAATAGTAACGAATATTCCGTTAAACCCCATACATTTTTGCACGCCCATCGACTCCACTTTAAATTTCGCGCTCAAATTAGGACCGCCTACTTCTGTAGTCTATTTCGCGATAAATATACACTATTAAGCATGTACATTTTTCCCTTATTCGAGTAATATTTTCTGCCACCAGATGCCATATGCCCATTTGACAGATCCCAATAGATTAGTAAGTTTTCCACGCCTGTTAAAATCTCTAGGGCTGTAATAATGGCCGCGTGAATCGTGATCAATCTACTTCTGGACGTTAGCCAATCTAGTTAGCCTAGGTTTTTGACACGTTTACGCATCAACAATGTAAACAAACGGCAATCGTTGTTTCTGATAGTTGATAACATTGTAAACGTATCCGCAATGTTATTGCCAAAGTGCGTTGTCCACTGATTAAACGAAGAAAATTTCATTATTTAACGCAAATGTCAGGGACGTAATAATTCAAGCGTTTGTTTGCAAAAATTGTGTGACCTAGTCAGCAGTAGGGCATTTGAGTCCCGGAACCAAAGATGGAGTCGGGACTTCGGGACCTAACTGAGAGAATCCCGAAACTTGACCCGAAGTCCCGAAAATAACAAATATTGCGGATTTTTGCTGTACCTATTGACATTTTAACGAATTTTACACGAGTGATAATTATTAGGGTATTAGGACGGGACTTCAGAATTACAAAATAGTAAGATTTTTTGTAATAACAAAAAATCTTACATCCCCGTTTTACCCCCATTGAGATTGAATTTAAAAAAACTCGAATAGCCTATAACCTTCCTTAATAAATGGGTTATCTAACAAAAAAAAATTTTTTTAATCGGACTTGTAGCTCCTGAGATCAGCGCGTTCAAACAAAAAAAGAGTTTATTTTTTTTTGTTTGAACGCGCTAATCTCAAGAACTACCAAGCCGATTTGAAAAATTTTTTTTTGTTAGGCCCGTTTATTAAGGAAGGTTATAGGCTATTCGAGTTTTTCAATAGTTAAAAGTTTGAAAAAATGCTTTTTTCATTTTGGTAAATTTTGGCAATTTTCTAAGTTCTGTAGAGCCGGTAAAAATGGGAACATAAACATATTTGACTAGTGCATTTTGAATTAAATTTTGAATAGGGTCATTTTTTTTGATAGGACCAGCCGGTTCCATATTATAAGCAAGAAACCGAAAAAAGTGCAAAAAAATCGTGGTTTTTAGCCCACCAAAACTCCCCCGCCCTGTTTCAGAGGTCGCAAACTTGGATTTGACATCTCCTAAACATGCTTGAGGACACAAAAAAATAAAATCATTTGCTGCACAAAACGCAAGGTGAACTTCCTCTCGTGACTGGACTATATTTAGTTTCCTATTTGTTAGATATAATGCTCATTTTGTTGAAATTTAATTTTGCCATAGCAATTTTTTTTTAATCTCGATGTCATGATTATTGTCGTATGTGAACGTTTTACATAAGTATTTTTGACTTGACTCTGTTTTAGCTCTTTATTATCGCATATGATTTCGGACGTTTTAATGTTTACACTTTCTTTTTTAAAAACCATACATTTTGTTTTTTCTGGATTTATATTAAGGCTGTAACGTTTACTAACTTCGTTTATTTCTTAAAATACACTACAACCTCGATTAGTCGAGCCCAAGACACTCATAATATTTGTTGTGAGCGTTTATAATCTACAATATCTATCTATCGATAAGTCGAACTTGAAGGAAAACGCTAAAAAATTCGAGTTAAAGAGTTTTCGATTTATCTAGAGCTTCGAGTTAGAGAGGTATCACAAGCAAACATTCAACTAAATAGTTACTCGCGGCGCAATAGTGGCTTTGATTTCTCTGCCAAACAATGCTAAACATAATCGGAAGATTTTTTGCCACTTCGGGTTATAGAGGCTACGGTGGTACAGTGATACAGATAACGTCGACTTATAAAGGTCATTACCACTTCGAGATATAGATAGATAGATAATAGAGCTGAGGTCATCAGCGTCTCGAGATATACCTAGAGGTCGCAATACCACGCGCTACTAATAACTACAAGCTATAGAGGTAAAAATCTACCGAAAATGCTACTAAGAAAAGCCCTAATTAGTTTGAGTTAAAGGAAGTTTATACTTCGAATTTTTGAGGTTTTGGAGTTTGAAGGGAAGGGAACGGAGATTTTCTTCGACTTGTAGAGCATTTTTCATGTCACTAAGGGAAGCCATAATTATTTCGAGTTAAAGGAAGTTTATAATTCGAATTTTTGAGGTTTTGGGGCTTGAAGGCAATGGAACGGACATTTTCCTCGACTTCAGAGTTTTTCGACTTATCGAGGTTCGACATATCAAGGTTGTACCTTATAAAGTGATTATTTTTAGCGCTCACCGCTAGTGGTGCAGTGACTGTATAATTGAACGAAGGTTGGTGAACTTGAATGATTAATCAAAACGTATATCCTACTTGTTGTTCTGTCGGCGTCTTTAAGCCGCAACCGACGCAGGAATAATTGATTTGTTCCTATTGTCTCCTTTCTACTTCATGGCATACGTCGATAGCAATTGTGGACATGTCAGAATGTTTGCGACGGACATTGAACCTCGGTCTTACAATTTCATTTGATCAGCCACTAATAGGGTTGCCATACGTCCGGATTTTTCCTGAAATCTCCGGGATTCTAACACTTTGTCTGGAATGCGGGCGGAATTCTGACGTGTCCGCAATTTTCGTAAATTATTATTATTATTTATTTATTTATTTTAACGGAAAAACCTTATTTTACAAATTAAAATTGTGAATGTGACAAAATAATAGATTGTACTATATCTAGTTGCGTAATGAGGCATATTATAACAGTAACACGAGTCATAATATCATTACGCATGAGATATATATAATGGTATTTTTTGCCACACCTACTATAAAATAGCTGCTTTTCACTTAATTTTCAGTATTTTCAAAAAATTTTGACAGTTCATTTGTGTCGCAAACTTCATTCCTATAGTAGGCCGAGACACGCACAGGCGGGCAGATCAGGCAAATAAACATAAATCAGTCACTATGGAACTTGCTTTTTCATCCGTTCGAATCGCAGCGATCCAACTCGCGATCCAAAACTGCAGTGTATGATTGATTGAACCGTTGCGTCTCGGTCGATCCTTCACTTTGGATCGCGAGTTGGATCGCTGCGAGTCGAACGGATGAAAAAAGAACGAAGTGTATGAAAGCCTAACGAACAAAAATCGGATTGTTTTTTATTTATTAAACGGTTTTATTTAGCTTCACCCCGTATATGTGTTTGTTTATTTGTTTATATCTGCAAATCTTAATGCGACCGATTTTTCACCCAGTTCCCGTTATCCGACTGAGTTGAAATTTTGCACACATGTGTGGCTCTGGAGTCTGGTGACAATATAATATTATGGTAACTAGCTGACCGGCTCGGTTCGTCCGGGTGTAAATCGTACTTTTGAATTTTTACCTACTTCCCGTGATCCGATTGAGTTGAAATTTTGCACACATGTGTAGCTCCGGTGACAATATAATATTATGGTAACTAGCTGACCGACCCGGCTTCCGTTCGGGTGCAAATCGCATTTTTGAATTTTCACAGGCAAAAAGTCTTGCTCCGGTAACGTTTCAGTGGATCGGATAAATGTTATAAAATCAGATTAAGCAAATAAAGCACACTAAAAAATTAAAAATAAAAATAGGTAAAAAAACTTTTAAGTTAAACGGTTTTGTAATTAATGTACTAAAAAGAAAAAATAATATTTAATTTAGGTTCATAAGTATAAAAGCGTGGGTCGTGACTGTAATAAATTATCATAGAGTTTACGACCCACGCTTTTATACTTATGGACCTAAATTAAATATTATTTTTTTCTTTTTAGTACATTTATAAAACCGTTTAACTTAAAAGTTTTTATACGTTTTTTTTTATCAGTATAGGGATTACAATTTACAGTAATTATCGTATGCTAATTAACGAGTATTGAATAATAATTGAACTTCGGACATAATTCAATTTCATTTGCAATTACAAATACAAAATTGGAAATTAATTATTTACCTAATTCAATAATTTTTACGTGTTTATAATTACGAACACAATAATTGTGGTGTTGTAATTAAGACGTTTTCGTTTATTCTATCGCGATTCAAATTTGAGAATTAATTTAAAAAAATATACTTCACGATTACGAAAAGGATACTTACATAAAAATTGTCATCTACCCAATGTCATTTCCGTGGTTAAGACAGACAGACAGACATTTTTTTAAAAAACACTTTTTTGAGTTTAAAGGACTAGCTAACATATAAATTCACCAAAAACTCAAAATTGAATTTTTGTATGATCACAAGACTTTCCCAATAATATGCTTCGTATATGGGAAAGCAACATAAGTTGTCCTATAAAAAAATAGGTAAAAAAACTTTTAAGTTAAACGGTTTTATAAATGTACTAAAAAGCAAAAAATAATATTTAATTTAGGTTCATAAGTATAAAAGCGTGGGTCGTAAACTCTATGGCAATTTATTACAGTCACGGCCCCCGCTTTTATACTTATATATGAACCTAAATTAAATATTAATATTTTCTTTTTAGTTTACATTTATAAAACCGTTTAACTTAAAAGTTTTTTTACCTATTTTTATTTTTAATTTTTTAGTGTGCTTTATTTGCTTAGTCTGATTTTATTACTGCATTTATCCTGAAAATTAAAAAATGCGATTTGCACCCGGCTGGGAGCCGGGTCACCGGAGCTACACATGTGTGCAAAATTTCAACTCAATCGGATAACGGGCACTGGGTGAAAAATCGATCGCAAGATTTGAAACAAAGATATAAACAAATATACGGGGCAAGCTAAATAAAACCGTTTAAAAATGCAAGCTTCTAACTCTATGCAAAAAAAAGATGCGGCCTTTCAAAAATCGCGTATTTTGATACTGACTCACTCTAAAAACCTAGTGTCGATGTAAGCGAAAGTGGCGTCATCCTACGCGATGATTGTAAACTATTTTACATTGTTATAACGGTACGAAACCCACAAAGCGCGAATTCTACTCCGTCTATGTAAGATCCTGATTTGTGTCGAAATGTTGATCATCATTTAAAACTTATAGTCCAAGAGCTGAAAACACTTTTTTATAGATAGATAGATAGATATAAACTTTATTCTGTTAATACTGTATATACAGTGTAGAATGCATCCCTCCCATACCGCTATCTAGCAAAATCCCTTACTCAGGGCACTTTAATATGCCTCCCTCAACATCTGCACAAAAATAAGACCTTGAATAAATAACACCAAAAAAATTGTCACTAGCTCTCTCGGTCTAAAGGGCTAAATAGTACAATACAAGGGATAAATAAGCAAATGCATATTGTTATTCTTTTCCTTGTATCTTGTTTCACCTAAAGTAAACTTCAAATAAAAACTCGGGTCGCAGTGCCAAAACCCTGCCGACAATATAGTGTATTTGCTAATACTGACATTGTGGCTTTATTATGTGAACTTCAGTTTGTTTTTGAACAAAATAAAAAATTTAACCCCTTAATACATCCCTTAAAATAATATTTTTTTTCTTAATTTCAATATTTTTATCAATGCAACCTCGATACCAAAATAAATACACCCTTCAGTAAGTAAAGCACTATCCGCAAACTAGTGTTTTCATAAAATTTGTTAGTCCGGTCCTGTTGGGCCGATTTTATTAAAATTTTAGCAGCACATTTTAATCGTTACTAAAGGGTTAAATTTCAATTTTGAAACGATTCTGAGAATTTTTTCGGCATTTTTGGGCCCAAAAACAGTTTTCAACCCCTAAAAACCACCCTTAAAATGGTCCTATTTTAAATAGGCTTCGTGCGGTGATGGATTTCAACGTGCCTACCAAATTTCGTCAAAATCAATTAACTCTTTCGAAAGTTATTGCCCGTACACACTATATATATATATATATATATATATATATATATATATATATATATATATACATAAATATATATATATACATATATAAACAGACATTTCCAAAAATGGTGCCAAAGTGTTCAGGAGGCTATGAAACGTCGAGAAATTTTGGTCCGACCCCTAGGTCCCGCCATCCGACCGACGCCAATAGTGTATGTGCCATATGGCAAATACACTAACAAGGTGTTTTGAGAAAATTAGTAATAATGATCTGGTTTACTTTGACACTTTGGGGAATAGCAGCTGTTCATTTTATGTGTGCTGATTTTACTGTTCGAAAGTGTCTAAATTTAAATTTCACTTTTACATCGATGTTTATAATAATGTAGATTAAGGCACGTATATCAACCCACGATTGGACTAGATAGTGGATATGTTTTGCTGTCTATAAGCGTGGATGTAACGGTGGAAACGTGACCTATATAAATAATTCTGTTATTCAGTCTAAAGAACCGGACTACGGAGTAACCCATATCAAAATAAAATCAATCATGTTTGATATGTTAAACGAAGCTACCCATTTAGCTAATTTCTCAATAGTTACTGTCCCAGGAGAGTTTAAAGCAGGGATGTCAAACTGCCGGTCTGCGAAAGATTTTTTTGTTCAATGAAAAAAACAAAATTTAAATAAAATATTAGTAAAAAAAACTTTTTAGAGACAAGTTTTTATTGAAATGTACTAAAAAGGAAAAAATAATATTTAATAATTTTGGTTCATAATTATTATAAAGCGGGGGTTGTAATCTCTATGATAGTTTATTAGTCGTAACCCCCGCTTTTATAATAATTATGAACCAAAATTATTAAATATTATTTTTTCCTTTTTAGTACATTTCAATAAAAGCTTGTCTCTAAAAAATTTTTTTTTACTAATATTTTATTTTGTTCATTTTAGTTTTTAAAAATTTTACTCCCCTTTGACACCCGTAGGGATAGAATTTCGAGAAATACTTTCTTAGTGGATGCTTACGTCAGAAAAGGAACCAACTGTCCAAATTTCAAGTTTCTAGCCTCGGCGATTTGGCCTGGGCGTTGATTAGTCAAAAAAACCCTACATCCCCGTTTGAACCCCTTAGGGGTTGAATTTCTTTCTAAAAACAATTTACTCATGTATTGTCATCGGGAATACATATGTGTACAAAATGTCAAATCGATCGGATACGTGGAAGTCGTTCAAAATTGATTTGCAAGTTTTGATCTAAACAAACACACACACAAACAAACTAACTAACAAACATTGCAAGCAGCACTGGATTTACACTAGGGGCTAGTGCCCAGGGCGACAAATTTTCTGGGGCGGCAAAATTTGGAACGTGAAAACATTAATAAATTAAAATAAATAAAATATTTTTCTCATTATTAAGAATGTGTGTAAAATTATGAACACTGCAGTTTTATTTACAAACTTGTGAAAAAAAAACTTCAGTATGGGGTGGCACTTAGGGTAAATCCGGCCCTGATTGCAAGTTAAATAAAAGCTTGTAAAAAAGAAGAAGTATAGGGGTTAAAACATATCTGGTTTAAATATACGCGTTTTAGGCAACCCTGTTTTTGAACTATCTTCAACTAACACCAAACCAGTTGCTGGATAACTGGTTGTCCTCGTGTAAACCGACCTTAATAATCAGTCATTTGTCACATATTTTGCAACGTGTGAATTTCTGGATCTCCTCCCACTTACCTGTTGCACCAACGTCCGGTAAATATACGGTTAACAGCGAGATAACAAACACGATGCCGGCACAAATAACACCGTCGTGCATTCGATGTCGTCCGGTCATCGCCACGATGTTCATTTATTTACTTCGACCGATAAACAAATTAGCAGCGGTAGAATATTATGATGGCCAGCGTTCGATATTAGACTGATACGTGTTTGTTTTCTTGCGGGTCGCTTGGACCCGTTTGTTGGAAAGGCAGAGGTCGTAGGATGGCCTCTGCAAGAATGTTTACTGGAAAGACAGGGCTGTATTAACGAAGAAAGAGATTATGATGACGTTTTATGATTTAAGTAGTACCTAAATTGTGATCATCTCGGCCGCTTGACACTGAGATCTGTTTGTTAATTTGTTCGCCACTTGAGACAAAAAAAGGACTTTGCCCTGCAAAAATAGTTATGGTTTTTGGATATACAGTAGAGTCCGTCTATTGCGACTTCGTTTATAACGACTAACCGTTTTTAGCGACGTAAATGCAAACTCAAGTTATGTTTCATATAGACGTACTATGCGTATTATGCGTCCGCTTTGTGCGTCGTCCGGTTAATACGACATAATGTCGCCGGTCCCTTGAAAGTCGTTATATCCGGATTTTCAAGTTTGAAGGCCAAACGAAAATTCTAAGTGGAAAATGGTAGCAAAACCGTTTTTTGCAATATCCCCTCACCAGTTGGTCATATAAGATGAAAATATAGTTATTATCAATCTTATGAAGGATATAATGCCCTACAACTTTTGTCTCAAAATGTTGTTTGTAAGTTAAATAGGTACCGAGCTGCAGCGCTGTAAAATTTTGGATAAAAAGTGTGTTTTAGGTCGTTCTTTGCTCTACAAAATTCGGTGAATAAAATATTAAAGACGACGGTATAACAGGAGCGTGAGTTAATACAAGAAGATGCCGCGAGGCGGTTTTGTTTGTGAGTTCTAATTCAGTGACGGTCAATTACATTTTTTTAAAAGAATATATCATTTTAATCAAAATAATTGTATCAAATGTAAGATAATTGTGACCTTTTTGGTCCCAAAAACGGTTTTGGCCGCCATTTTTTCTATAGGTGGTGGCATGAACGGCAGCGCACAAAGTCGACATTTTTGTTAGAACCCCAGACTTTAAAACATTAAAAATATGTTCGATCTTATGAAGCGCGAAATTCTGCAGTGACTGGACTAACCGTAGAGTTATTTGGAAAATTAATGTTGTTGATGAACAGACAAAATTTGAAAATTCATGACAGAAAAAAATAAATATTAGTAAAAAAAATTTTTTAGAGACAAGCTTTTATTTAAATGCACTAAAAAGGAAAAAATAATTTTTAATAATTTAGGTTCATAATTATAAAAGCGTGGGTCGTGACTAATAAACTATCATAGAGTTCACGACCCACGCTTTTATAATTTATTATGAACCTAAATTATTAAAAATTATTTTTTCCTTTTTAGTGCATTTAAATAAAAGCTTGTCTCTAAAAAGTTTTTTTTACTAATATTTATTTTGTTCATTTTAGTCTTTCAAAATTTTATCCCCCTTTGACACCCGTAGGGGTTGAATTTCGAGAAATCCTTTCTTAGTGGATGCTTACATCAGAAAAAAACCAACTGTCCAAATTTCAAGTTTCTAGCTTCAGCGATTTGGCCTGGGCGTTGATTAGTCAAAAAAAAACCTACATCCCCGTTTGAACCCCTTAGGGGTTGAATTTATTTCTAAAAACGATTTATTCATGTATTGTCATCGGGAATACATATATGTACAAAATTTCAAATTGATCGGATACGTGGAAGTCGTTCAAAATTGACTTGCAAAATTTGCCCTAAACAAACCCACAAACAAACTAACTAACATACATTGCAAGTTAAATAAAAGCTTGTAATAATCTGAATCTCTCGGAGTTCGGGTCTGCGTTTGAGTGATGTCCGCTATTATTCAGTCTAACGGGCGAAAAGAGGGAGTGGTTATTTAAATATTAACTTATTAGTTACAACTTACAAGCAGCTGATCTTCAAAGGATTGTTTTTATAGTAAAGAACTCGGGTCGCAGGGCCAAATGGAAATGGATTTATGACACACTGTATTCGGTGTATAGAAGGTACTCGAAGCGGGTGTCCGTGTCATAAAAACCGTAAAATTTGTATTAAAATTCTATGATTATTTCAACTTGGATAGTTTATAACTTCCGAATTTTTAAAGATATCGGTACGGGATAAAAGCATGATTTAGAGCATTGTTTCCTAACCTGTGGTCCGCGGACCCCTGGGGGTCCGCGAGCATATGTTTGGTGGTCCGCGGTTCCATACGCATCTATCTTACTTAGAGCATTAACAAAAATAAATAAATTACCTACGCCAAACATCTCGTATTTATTACGCTTACTGAGCGCGGCAAACGAACGCCAGTGGGCATTTTGTTTGTTTTTTGTTTTTTAATTTAATGAAGGAATACTAAAATATAATAATGTCCGAAAATTGCACCTTTTTTTCACTCAGGGGTCCTTGGCATTATGCTTGATTTTCTTGGGGGTCCGCGGCTGAAAAAGGTTAGGAACCGCTGATTTAGAGCGTTCTTTTCTTTAAAAAAATATAGGTTTCCAATTTAAAATTAAAAATTCAGTGGTTGAGAAATACATTAAGTTTTAGCCATGGATTTCCAAGGCGAGAGGTGATTTTTTTGCGCGCTGTGTTTAATTTAATTTATTGTAGATTATAGACGCGTCGACAACTCAGGTCATTAACGTCTTCAACACAACAAATAATCCATTTGTGTATTAGAATCCGCCAGCCGGCATACACAAACCGACTGGTACGAGCTCGGGTCCCTGGGAGCGCTAATTCCCATAAAACATTGGATTGCAAACTACATGCCAATGTTTCCCTGAGGGATTTGCGCGCTCTTGCTAAGTAATCATTAAAGATATACTTTTTTTAAATAGCTCATTCTTTTCGAAATTTTATGAGGTTTGAGATCGGTAATGACCTTTTTTTGTCTAAAAATAAATATTTCTTGAGATTTTTTACAAAAATACACTTTTGGGGGTAGTTTCATCCTCATAAAAAATTAGACAGGAGTGAAGGGTGGGATTTTTAGTATGTTAGTAAGGGGACCACCTTCGACAATTTGCCGCAAAATCTCCTTTGTTCATACGTTTTTCCTCTAATAGCCCAGTCAAATAGGGATTTCACCTCGGAGTGAAACGGAATAAGTTGAATATTAATTGTATAAACCTTTATTTTGGCATTTTCGTTTTACAGTTTTTTGGAAATATCTCGCTTCCTTTGCTCTAAATGATATTTAGAGGCATTAGAAAAGTTGTAGAGAAATGCTCTACAACTTTTCTAATAACTCTAAATGTCATTTAGAGCAAAGGAATCGAAATATTTCCAAAAAACAGATTTTCGCGACCTTTGACCTTGCATATCTAAGGACGCTCACACGTGACCTTATGAGACTTTTGAAACAACATTTAGAATGCCAAAATAAAGGTTTATACAAATATTCAGCTTATTCCGTTTCATTCCGAGTTTGACCCCTTTTTTAGCTTAAGTGACTGCATTATAACTGCTACTTTTGTGTCTAATTCGCCTGCTGCAAATTACTTTGTGATGAAATGTGAAGAATTTTAAAGAAAAAATTTGCGTTTTGGAGGTTGGCAACACTAATCGTATAAAGGGATTGACCTTGACTTGAATTTCGTTGTTGCATTTTTGTTTAAAATGAAACAATTAAATAATAACGATTTTTATTCATATAATTAAAAAAGCTTTTTATAATATAATAATACATTATACACTGTTTATGTTATAGAATTTACATTCTAATAGACCACTACATTTTTCTATACAATAAAATTTTTAGTGCAACGCTAATTTTTGTCCTTTTTAAATACATAACAATAGAACTACTACGCAATATTTTTTTAAGTTGAAACGCCGTTGTTGTGAACAATATTTTCTTTGGACGGATGACAAGAATGTTTTGAACAGTTTTGGACGATGTCACGTGATCCTTAGAACAATCAACAGCAGGAACCACAACCATGAAAGTGACAATCTATTGGCTGAAGATATCGCTTTCCCTGAAACAGAATTTAATTCAAACATAAACATAAAGATTCTTTGATTCAAGCGACTGGAAGCACCAATGTCGGCATTAGGGGATGGGCCGGGTGGTCCTAAACTGCCTTGGTCCACCCCGGAATAATCCCCAATCTCAAGTTTATCTTTTAAATACGTTTTTAAGCCTCGAAATTTCAACAATTTTTCTTGTAAATTCTATAGCAAGTAATCTGGGTTGAAATTTTAACGACACTGAAATTTTGGGAACAAATGTTATTGGCCCACCTTCAGAACACCATGTCCACTCTGGCCCACCCTAACAAAAGATCCTAGCGCCGCCCAAGCACTTTTTATTTTCTGATGACACCAGGGTAAGTTTTGAAAGCACGTCGAGTGTGGCCAAGGCCTGGAGAAAGATTTGCTACCTGCAATATCTCTTAAAGAGAACCGTTTGGTGTTCTGGGCAGGAATTTGCTTCGACGCCCGCACGGAGTTGCAGAAATATTGCAAGCAGTAAATCTTTTTCCAGGTCTTCACCATAATATTCATTCACAGCTATCTGATGGTTTCAAGCTTACCCTAGTTTCCCTAGAAAACTAAACAGTCCGATCATGACCTATGAGTTTGGGTAAACGCCAAATGAAGAACCAAGAATCATACTACAGATCTCTCAAGTGAATTTTATGAAAAAAGTTTTGGCTAGGTGCAGGCGCGGATCCAGCTCTCAAAAATGGTTGTGGTCACGGCCACCCGAAAATCGGCCAAGTGCGAGTCGGGCTACGAACTCGCTCAAGACCGTGTAATAGGTCCACGCGGGCAATGCCGCTGGGCGAACATATAAGTAACATCAGCCTATCGACCTCAATTAGGGTTGTGGGCATGCCCACCGTGCCCACAACGGTGGATCCGCGCTTGGCCAGGTGTGAAAGATTACATAATTTTTAAAAAGTTAGTTTTTTCTGGATTTTTTTTCAATTTTTCGCCTGAGGGATCAGTAGTGTTTCTTGGCCTTTCATTTGGCGTTTACTAGAACTCTTTTAGCTTTAAAAATAGCGCCGGAAGAGTCATAACCGTTTAGAGGAAAGGATTTGAGATGAAGAAGGGGTAACTTCCGATATCGAATACTTTGAATAATAAGTAAAATTATTAATTGAAAATACCAAAAAAAAAAAATTTAAGTAAAAACGCTTCTTCCCTTTTACTTTCGAGTTATAAAAGGCCTAGAAATTAGGATTTTCTCGAAACTCGGGACTCTTCCACCGTAAAACTGAAAAAAGAAAATTTAAATGGAAACCGATGTTAACCAGTTTCCACGATTCATCATTCATTCGGTTTTTTCCTTGCTAAAATAGTGGTTTCAGTTACGGTTACAATCCTTGTTAATAACACAATCTTTTTCTCGCGTGACGTTTTTCACAGCAGCTGATGTTGATAATTCATTTTATTGGCAATGGCCATATAGTATACGAAGAACCTGTGCCCTGCAGTGGTAGAGTATGGTACACCGGCGTATTCGATCACTGCCCAATGCTTTTGAAACTTTCGTAAGGCCGGTTCTCACGGGGCGATTTTAGTTGATCAACTTTAGTTGATCAACTAAAATTGAACTTAAATTGAACAACTTTTCGTTCCCACGTTTCAATGAAAATTGATTGACTGTTTCAACTTCAAAATGGCGTCAAATGCAGTTTTCCGTGCAGGTCTAGGAATAATAGTCACTTTAAGGGACGAACTAAAAAAAATTTAATGAAAATGACGAAACAACGCAAAAAACGTCGTTTTTGGGTTAGACGGTGGATTTCGAGAAGATATCAAATTTAATTTTATTTTTAATGTCCGCTATATACAGGTCTTCTAACCTCATTTCACTCTTTATAATATGTAATGCATTTTCTCGGCAATCTTTATTTCTGTATGAGTCTAATTTGTGATTCCACAAACAATCGTGTTTTTGATATAACTCTAAGAAATTTAATGTTAATTTTTCTGACCACTTCATTATTATAAATAATAATATAACACTTCGGGATACCAGACAACATTGACAGTACTGACAGACGAATGAACTGAAGTTGACTGACAATACAATAGTTCCAAGTTCACACGCTTCAATCTAGCAGTTTCAACTAGTTTGAAGTTGAATATGACTCATACTTGAACGATAAAGTTAGACTCAGTCCAACTTTTGTGGAACCGACTAAAATTGATCAACAAAAGTTGAAATATAGGTTCTCACGCTCATTTTCATTCGATTTTAGTTGATCAACTAAAGTTGATCAATTAAAATCGCCCCGTGAGAACCGGCCTTTACGGAGCGATCGGATCAGATACGCCGTGCTAGCAGAGTTACGCGTCCGTTTCGTCAGTTGCCTACATTGCCGGCGGATATACTCACATTTGTAGGCTACGTATTTATCACAGCAGCACGCCCGAAGCCGGATGTATTCACCGCAATCTCGTGCGATAGGCTGGCACAGTCTCTCGCCCAGGTAACACGTGTGCGGCACATGTGGGAACACTTCTGTAACGGAACAATTGAATAGTCATAAGGGTTCGTACTATAACCTGCATCTGTGAGAAAAGAATAAAGTGTAAATAAAATCACGCAAATATGTAAACGTACAGTTTATAAGGAGACGTTGGCGACTAAAAATTAATATTTAAAAAGTGCTGTCGGTTGTATATTTTACTAAAACATAAATTAGAAATGTACACACATACAGGAGATTTACACCAGGGGGCGAAAAATAAAAATTCGTGTTCAGGATTGAGTTTTCAGAAAAAAATGTGCCATCACTTTTTTTTGATCGGCCTTTGTTTTGGAGATATCGATGCATGAAGTTTTCTGAATTTATTTAATTTTTGTCTATAAAATTTTTAGTAAGCCACGAAAATTACTTGGAAACAAAAGACTTATCTACTAATAATTGTTGAGAATAGTTAGTCAAATACATTGCGTGTTGCTCTTGATTTTTCGTGTAAAAACAAAATAGTGTCTTCATATTTTTGACAAAAATTATATTTTTTTACACTAAAATCAAAATCGACACGCAAAGTCTTTGACTAACTATTGTCAACAATTATTGGTAAATAAGTCTTTTGTTTCCAAGCAATTTCCATGGCTTACTATCAGTTTTATGGACAAAAATCAAATAAGTTCAGAAAACTTCTTGCATCGATATCTCCAAAACAAAGGCCGATCGGAAAAAAATTATTTCGCATTTTTTACTGAAAACTCAATCCTGAATACAAATTATCATTTTTCGCCTCCTGGTGTAAATCATCCTATAATAAGTTTGATATTTTTTTCTTGCGCCTTAATGTTTACAACCGTTTACACATTCATGTGCGCTGTGATGAGATAAGATCTTAACAAGTATTTATATTAGAAATCGTGTCCATCGTGATTACAATAAAATTAAGAAAAATATTGTTATTTTTATGTATGTACTTGAAAAAGTCTAAATCTATAGACGAAACGTCGTACATTTAATGTAATAAATCAAATTATATTGTCCACTATCCTGCGATTTTTCTTAATTTTATCTTAACAAGTATGTTTAGTTTGAACTAAGAAGAAATAAAGAGGCGCTTCCGTTTAGTTAGCTTTTTCTTCCCCCAACAACTCTGTAGGTTCTGACTTTACTGGAGAGTGTAGACATTTAGGTTTAATAATTGAAGGAAGGTTTGGTTGAGGGCAGCGCCGGCCTGAGTAAACTTGGCGCCCTAGGCGAAAGATTTTGATGGCGCCCATTTAAATCAAAATTTTCGCAACAAAATAAAATAAAGCGCCGCGTCACATATACCATAAGGGATGCTTGCTCAACACATATTCGGGCCGGCATAGTTCGGCCATGATTCGGCGTGTATACACATATTTGGGTGGACTTGTTTTTCGGTCGCAGCGCACTTGACTCGCCGCAACCGTGATCAGGCCGCCCCCCAAATTTGAGCGCCCTAGGCCGTCGCCTTATTCGCCTATATGGACGGCCCCGGCCCTGGTTGAGGGCGTTGAGTGAGTCAACGTTGAGGGTCAAAATAATGAAATATCGCTTGTGGCCAGCGTTTCAAAATATTTAATTTAATTTCGAAACGTTGGCCACAAGCGATATTTTGGTAAAGCTTCATTATTTTGACCCTCAACCAAACCTTCCTTCAATTATTAACATTCATTGGGTCAACACTACTATATACTGAAGACAATTAGGTTTGTTCTTACAGAAAATTACGCCCAGTTCCTGAATTCTTCATTATGCATGCGCTAAAATGCCTAATTAGAAACTAGTCTCAAACTTGTTTGTTGAAATAGCTAACGCGGTTTTTACAGTATAGCTACACCTAAAGAAACAAAACTGTTAACCTCAAAAACTTTCTACAGCTCCACTGACTACCACACTTCTCTACTGCGGTTATATTGCAGCAAAGACGGTCACGATGACAGTTTAACACGATTTAATGCGCATGCCTCTGCTTAAAAGCTCACGTAGTACAGCTATTAGCAAACTTTTATAGTTAGTAAACGGTTTGCAAAGTTGGAATAACTTTGAACTGACTAGTAATCGGAAATTTGATGAGTCGGCTGTTGCAGCAATAATAATTTCACTTCGCGCTGCACTTCTGACGTTCACAGGGATTTAGAATTTCTGTAGAAATATACTATTTAATATTCGAATAACAATTAAACAAATGCCTATACTAAAGTCGTTTTCGCAACGGTTATTTCGCATGCTGACACGAAGAGTCCGCTCGAGTACAGTGGCAGAAACAGAGTTGGCCGAAACATGACTAAACAAACAGAAGAAGGGCGTTCTCTTTTCGACACTCGCTTTACTATTTATCAATTATTCATGCCATATCCCTATAATGACAGACCTGTATTTATTTTTAACGTTCTTTGAGTACTCTTGACGTAGTGCTCGGCGTGTAGGTGTTATTGACAAAAAACTAGTACCGGAGCTGGAGACCTTTTGCTTAATAATTTAAACACGTAGGGTATAAATTAACACTAATCGATTGTCTTGGAATGGTAGAATTTTTGACGTGGAACTACGTCTTTCCCGGCAGTATACGTCTCAATGTTATTTTCCCTATGTACTATACATGAATCTGGAACACGGTATATAGGTAAAGTGACCAAATCCTGAATATCAAAAAGCGGGACAAGGTCTATAAAAACCCGGCGCAGGCAACCGTTAGTTTCCACGCTCAAAAAAGCCTTAAACGCGCTAGAAACCCCCAAAAACTTGCTAAAAACCACCAAAAACTCGCTAGAAACCCCCAAAAACTCGTTAGAAACTGAAACCCCCAAAAACTCGCTAGAAATCCCCAAAAATTCGCTAGAAATCCCTGAAAATTCGCTAGAAACCCCCAAAAACTCGCTAGAAACCCCCAAAAAGTCGCTAGAAATCCCCAAAAACTTGCTAGAAACCCCCAAAAACTCGCTAGAAATCCCCAAATACTCGCTAGAAACCCCCAAAAACTCGCTAGAAACCCCCAAAAACTCGCTAGAAATCCCCACAAACTTGCTAGAAACCCCCAAAAACTCGCTAGAAACCCTTAAAAACTCGCTAGAAACCCCCAAAACCTCGCTAGAAATCCCCAAAAACTTGCTAGAAACCCCCAAAAACTCGCTAGAAAACCCCAAAAACTGGCTAGAAACCCCCAAAAACTCGCTAATATTTTTATTTTAATACCTATTATTTATTTTTTAAGGTAGGTATCAATTGTATAATTATTGATAAATAAAATACTTTGAGTGGATAAAAATATCTAATGACAAAAAAGAAACATTCTTAATGCATGTGATTTAATGAAAACGGGACAAAAGCGGGACGCTTGTTACTCGTGGCTCAAAATCGGGACTGTCCCGCCTAAATCGGGACGAATGGTCACTTTATATATAGGGGGTAAAATGACGAGACGAAAAATGATTTACAAAAATGTGTGACAAAAAATGCGTTACAAAAAATGTATGACAAAAAATATATGACGAAGTACCATATTTACGCCATAGTTTGTGTTTTGTATCATGTCTTATGCCATGTTAATATTAAAAATCATTAATTGTAAGATAAAAACTATATAGAAGGAGTTCTACGTCTTCGGTTGCGGCACAATCGTAATTCGTATATTCGTGTCCATAATTTTTTTTAATCTTGAAAAATCGCAGGGAATTTCCTATCCAATCCGGGAATTCCCTGTGATTTTTCAAGATTATAGACGCTCGACAACTGTGATCATTAGCGTCTTGCGATTCAAAAATGAAACTGTTTGGAACGATTGTTATAGGCATTGGCGTAACTAGGGATTTTTTCCAGGGGGGGCTATGGCCCTTTCAGTCTGAGAACTGAAAATCACTATTATGAGATCTTTTATTGTCAGTAATTTAATAGTCATTAAATGCTATGTTTAAAAAAAACAGTAAAAGTTGCATGTCTTGTATGAAGTTTTTATTTTGAGTGGCTGCTATTTTTTAAGTATAATAATAAAAATACAAAATTACAGAATATGGCGCTTGGTTCAAGTTTTGGTACCCACAAACGGTTACTTTCAATAGTTTGTAATAATTTTAAGTCGACTTTCTTTATTCTTACGTCAGCACTCTGAGCTGCGTGCCGTAATTATTCTAGGGGGGCCCGTCACCTTCCAGGGGGGGCCTGGCCCCCCTTGGCCACCCCCCTAGTTACGCCAATGGTTATAGGTATCTATAATTTGCAAGAGACGTAAAATCGAAACAATACAAATCGAGTTTCTATTGTACCTGTAATGGTCAGTTCCAATTAACTCATTTGCTTTAAAAAACCGTTTGTATTCGCAACACGATCAAAGGAATAACAATAGAGCAAACGAAAAAATCAACACGCCAAACAATGAGCACAAGCATTTGTTTAATAGTAGCACGTGGTATATAGGCGCGATTGGCAGGTGTTTGTTATGGCATTTTGTTTTTATTGTGCGAAGAAGTTTATCTGACCGGAATTTAATGTCAGTTAATAAATTATATATATCCTGTACCCTAATATTACTTGAGTTACTCGTCATAACTGTCATATTAAGTCAGTTTTAAGAAGGAACAATTTTGTGCAGAAATTACAAACTGTTTTTTTCTGTTTTACACGAGAATAAATTATAATTTAAAAAAACTAAAAAACACGCTTTAATGAACTAAAAAGTAAAAAATAATTAATTTTATTGTAAAAAAGCGTGGCGTGCTTTGTATCATATTTTCATACTACCCCACACTTTTTTACAATAAAATTAATTATTTTTTACTTTTTAGTTCATTAAAGTGTGTTTTTTAGTTTTTTTAAATTATAATTTATTTTTGCTTTTTAGTCCTGGAGATCCTGGTCAGGATAATGGGACAAACTTATGGAATTATTGTATTGTAATCGGTCCTTGATAAGTGTGCAAAGTTTCAGTTCAATCTGAAGTTTTTTGCTTTTTTTTTTTAGTCCTGGAGATCCTGGTCAGGATAATGGGACAAACTTATGGAATTATTGTATTGTCGTCGGTCCTTGATAAGTGTGCAAAGTTTAAACTAAATCTGACCGTTCAAAGTTGGTCAAAATCAAGTTCAAAGAAGTCGGTTACAAACTGACAAACAAGCACACAAGCAAGCAAGCCCGTAAGCAAGCATACAGGTGAAACTAATATAAGCGTGTTAAAAAGAGAATTTATTGGGATCTGCGCATTCCACGTTATGCTTAGGGTTTTTATATCTGTCTTTTTGTGGTATTATAATGCATATTCTAAAAAAAATACAACCATGAACCGCAAACAAGGCCGTAGGCAGAAAAATAAAAAAAAGGGTTACAGTACTGATCTCTATATACTTTATTAGCTGGAGCTGATTCCTGTAAGCTGCCATTGTCCCAGTTTGAACGATAATCAGTTATTGGTAAAAAATTTACAGGGTGCTGAATTGCTTTGCGGGTAATAGGGATTTAACCCGTAAAATCAAACTTTTGCGATTTCCTGCTTCCATAATTATTTTAGGAAAAATATCTTCGAATAAAAGTTTTAGAACATAAAATTCTACATCTAAATCATTAAATAAAATTAATTTTCCATGCTTTGTAACGGCAGAAATTTGATATGAAAATGTCAAAATTACCTCAAAAACAGATAGCGATAGCCATTGAACTTGAACAAAATGATGACGTTTTAGCTGTCAGAATAATTTCTAATCATTTTGTTCAAATTCCATGGCTATCGCTATCTGTTTTTGAGGTAATTTTGACATTTTCATATCAAATTTCTGCCGTTACAAAGCATGCAAAATTAATTTTGTTTAATGATTTAGATGCAAAATTTTATGTTCTAAAACTTTTATTCGAAGATATTTTTCCTAAAATAATTAGGGAAGTAGGAAATCGCAAAAGTTTGATTTTACGGGTTAAATCCCTATTACCGCAATGCAATTCAGCACCCTGTATATTAAAACCTACTTTCTGGCCGGCAAATTAATCAAACATTTGTAAAAAAAATTCATTAATTCCGGAATTTCGATATTAATTTCTTTAGTTCCGGAATTGTTAAAAAATTTGGTGCGGAATTGCGAAATCTTGGAATTCCGATATGGAAACCCTATAGCCACTAACCACTGTAACGTTTATTCAACAAATGACCTAAAATCAGTTGTAGCTAATTGGGGTACAAGTTTTCCGGAACAAGTAGGGGACACAGGGCCGTAGCTAGGAGGGGGGGAATTAAGGGGCAATGCCCTGCCTTAAAACATCCAGTGCCCTACTTTAAGGAATTATAAACAAGCCGCAAAGACTGTCACGACAGAATGACAGACTTGATCTATCTGGCATTTGGAAAAACAAGATTAAATTCGTTGGACTAAATGAAGTTCTTCGGAAATTTGATTAAATGGCAAGTTCTGTATTTTTTTTTGAATAAATTGTCATTTACCGTTTTCTTGCCTTTGTAATTTGATATCACCAGATGAGGTGGGCAATCCAATTAAAAAATTGTAGTCTTTTGCTTCAGCCCTACTTTAAACTTTCAGTGCCCTATCTTGAATTCAGCTCTAGCTACCGCCCTGAGGGGACAGCCTGTATAATATAACTTCGTCCTTCTGAAAATTCCTTTCCTCTTAGCTTACCGAGTGTATAAATTCTCGATGTCTAATTGAATTAAACAAACCGCACAGTTCACTGAGGTAGAAAATAATAATCGGCTTATTAGAACTATCCAAATCTCTATATGTAAGTATCTATGTCCATACTGATAATATTAATCCACTTATTTACATATGTATTTATAAATAGAATTAGTTTTAATCAGTTAATAAAATCCACGTGAACCGCCAACGCGCTACGTACAGTCTAATGCTATTAAAGAATCTCAGCCAGGACCTTTTGTATAACCCTACAACGTTTTGAGGTGTTCGCGACGACCTAATTTCAGTTGTTGTCAAGTTTGTGATACGTATTCAGTATTTGTTTTTAAGGAACAATAGGATTTTACTACAAGCAGTAATCTATTAAATAACAATATATGAGTTAGGTAATTGTGGACAACAATATAATAATTATTAATTAATTCAACAATGAATTTTTAATCCACAAGGCATCCACTAGGTAGTGAATAGTATTTCTTAACATATCAGTCAGCATATTATGCCATCATGATTGTTAAACGTCAAACGATTGTTATAAGATATATAAGGAAAAAATCAGAAGCCACTGTCAGAACTTGAACCTGAAATTCCCAGTTTCCGGCTGGTTGAGTTGCCATTTACTCACATAGTGCCCCGAAAGTGAAATCTGTTCCTTCCCATATACAGTGTGTCCACAGACTCATCCTCAACATGGGGATCTCCGTTGTTATGGGAGATAGAGATTTGGTTAAATGAGACAAAATGTGCAGAATCTCCAGTACTTCTACCCTGCGTAGTCAAACTTTCCATATTTTGCTTGGTTCGCGACCGACAGTTGAAAAACGAGATTTACCCAATTTCGTTTTTTGTTTATAACTCGCTTATTAAGTAAGTTAGAAAAAAAATATTTTCACTTCCTTAAGGCCCTTTTTTATGAAGATTTCAAATCTCTTTTCATATTTTTATTTACTTTTATAGTTTTAGAGATACTTGTATGAACTTTGTTTTTTTAAATACACGTCAAAGATGGCCATGACACCATTCGAAAGAGATTTTTTTTCTCTTTAATTTGATATGAGGGTTGATGGATTTATTTTCAAAAATAACAGAGTTATACGTAAAACACTGATTTTTAATAGTAGGCTATGCAAAATTAATTGATAAAACAACAGAAGGCTTAGCAAACAGTTGAAATTCGCGTTGGCTTAGTAAACGGTTGTTTTGTTTTAGCTGTCAAAGTGTAGTTTATTGCTAATTTGTCAGTTTAAGTGATTTATTAAATTTACTTTTGTTATCATGGAACCACTTTGTAACAAAGAAAAATAAACGATTTTCAACAATTGATCGTAAAACAGTAGTTTTGTCTTCTTCACTTATTCGCGTTGACTTAGTAAACGGCTTTTTAAATGATCCATAGTTTATAAAATTTACTCGTAAGTTTCTGTAAATAGAGTAATAGACGAATGAGGTTGTCTTCGTTCTGGATACTGATCGAAGTACATTTCTGCAGCTCTGGTCGAATTTTTGTGACATAGAATGTAACAAGACAACATATCAAATGTTTCATTGTTACAAAATGGTTCCATGATAACAAAAACAAATTTAATAAATCACTTAGTAAACTGACAAATTAGCAACAAACTACACTTTGACAGCTAAAACAAAACAGCCGTTTACTAAGCCAACGCGAATCTCAACTGTTTGCAAAGCCTTCTTTTGTTTTATCAGTTAATTTAGCATAGCCTACTATTAAAAATCAGTGTTTTACGTATAACTCTGTTATTTTTGAAAATAAATCCATCAACCCTCATATCAAATTAAAGAGAAAAAAAATCTCTTTCGAATGGTGTCATGGCCATCTTTGACGTGTATTTAAAAAAACAAAGTTTATACAAGTATCTCTAAAACTATAAAAGTAAATAAAAATATGAAAAGAGATTTGAAATCTTCATAAAAAAGGGCCTTAAGGAAGTGAAAATATTTTTTTTCTAACTTACTTAATAAGCGAGTTATAAACAAAAAACAAAATTGGGTAAATCTCGTTTTTCAACTGTCGGTCGCGAACCAAGCAAAATATGGAAAGTTTGACTACGCAGGGTAGAAGTACTGGAGATTCTGCACATTTTGTCTCATTTAACCAAATCTCTATCTCCCATAACAACGGAGATCCCCATGTTGAGGATGAGTTTGTGGACACACTGTATACCTATTTCAATACTAAATCACATCTCATGCGAGAGCCGATTTATTTTTAAGTTACAATCGAAACTTAAATATTAATAACTCAAATGGCTCGTACAAGCCGTTTTAAAATGGCTTGTACGAGCCATTTGAGAATCGGCTCTCGCATGAGATGTGATTTAGTATTGAAATAGGTATATATGGGAAGGAACAGATTTCACTTTCGGGGCACTGTGTGAGTAAATGGCAACTCAACCAGCCGGAAACTGGGAATTTCAGGTTCAAGTCCTGACAGTGGCTTCTGATTTTTTCCTTATATATCTTATAACAATCGTTTGACGTTTAACAATCATGATGGCATAATATGCTGACTGTTATGTTAAGAAATACTATTCACTACCTAGTGGATGCCTTGTGGATTAAAAATTCATTGTTGAATTAATTAATAATTATTGTACTCTATGAGTCTATTACGCCATAATAGTACAAGCGGCAGGTAATAATTATGAAGGGGGTTACCTGAAAAGTATTCCGAAGTTAGTGATATTTTGGTATGTTGTTTGTGGGTGCTCTGTGGAGTAGAATCTGAGTTTTCGACCTCGAAGACCCTGTGCTAACGTGGGGGGAGCCGAAAAACCACGAAATTTTACCACCTTTTTTGCTTTTTTCGATATCTCTCAGAAACGTTCGACTTAAGCAATTCTTTCATTATGTAATGTTTTAAAGAGGATTACATTTCCTACAATTT
Organism: Mongoloraphidia duomilia; assembly: GCA_039654895.1. Lineage (NCBI taxonomy): Eukaryota > Metazoa > Arthropoda > Insecta > Raphidioptera > Raphidiidae > Mongoloraphidia > Mongoloraphidia duomilia. Next base: position 9,010,204 of record CM077523.1, read on the forward strand.
TCATTCCCACAATTTTTCTGTGGTACTAATGGTAAGCGCGCTGCAGCTTCTTGAAAATCACCTGCTCCGCTTTTTGTAACCTTGGTAACCATTGGTTAAAATGTAATGTTCTTTTCAATAGTTTTATTTATTTTCTTCTTCATCGAACTTTAAATTGAAAATACACATGTTACACATTTGTTGCCAAGGTTACAAAAAGCGGAGCGGGTGATTTTCAAGAAGCTGCAGCGCGCTTATCATTAGTACCACAGAAAAGTTGTGAGAATGAAAATTGTAGGAAATGTAATCCTCTAAACATTACGTAGTGGAAGAATTGCTTAAGTCGACTGTTTCTGAGAGATTTCGAAAAAAGCAAAAAAGGTGGTAAAATTTCGTGGTTTTTCGGCTCCCCCCACGTTAGCAAAGGGTCCTCGAGGTCGAAAACTCAGATTCTACTCCAGAGTACCCACAAACAACACACCAAAATATCATTAACTTCGGAATACTTTCCAGGTACCTCCCTTCATTTATTACCTGCCGCTTGGACTATTAAGGAACAATAGGATTTTACTACAAGCAGTACTCTATTATGCCATAAGTAAAGAATCTCAGGAGAACCTTCGTAACTGCAACGTTCCAAGGTGCTTGCGACACAAGCGATTGGGGGTCCATTCTGATTGGTCGACTACCCCATCTAGATGTCGTTTGACACACACACACACCTAAACGAACGTAACAACTAACTAGTGAATTCTGTATACTAATATGGATAGTTGATAGCGATTAAAAATGGATTTTATATGTGGAGAATGTTCAAACACATATTTTTCAAGACAGGCATTAATGTTCACAAAATTAGAATGAAAACTTCAAATAAGGCTTGTAATCTAATTCTTTCTATAAAAGTCGTTCTGGTATAAATGCAACATAACCTTAGGCTCGTATCGCAAAATCGCGACTGTCATATAATCCATTACTTAAGCCACTAGTTGCAGAAATTACTGTTAACGACTAGATTATAGCTTCTGGGATTTGCATGAACGGAATAATACTGTACATTAATGGTAATTATGCACCAACAATATCCAATTATGGAGTTTTATAAATTGATTAGCGTGTTTGTGCTCAATCACAATTCACAAAACACGAAATAAATTGCTCGATCATATAATGACTGTATTTAGCAATTGTAAGCCATACCGCTCTGGAAAGATTGATTTATCCAACAATCTACATCCAGAACATACATATTGTCATATTTTTTGTATCTATTGAAGAATTGGACTTACGTTTTGTTTTGTGATGAAACCGGGATAAGCTTGAAATCACCAGATGGTCGTGAATGAGTAGGGCGAAGACCTGGGAAAAAAATTTGATGCAATATCTCTGCAATGGAATCATTCGGTGGTGTGTCAAGAATGTTCTTGGAAAGGGATTAGCCTCAACGTCCGCACCGAGTTGTATAGAGGTATTGCAGGCAGTAAATCTTTCTCCAGACCTTCGCCAAGCTCGTTCAAGGTCATCGGATGGTTTCAAGCTTATCCTGGTTTCATCACAAAACAAAATATGCTTCCAGTTTAATTGTTCCTTCCACACTAAAATTATAACAGAGTGGTTTGTTGATTTTGATCAGGATGTACTTGACTGACGTGTCTTTCCAACTTTGGATGATCTTAAACTCTAAACAGGGGCGGACCGTGCGTTTGTGGGGCCCTGGGCTAATACAACTTGGGGGCCTGTCTAATTAATCAACTAATTGCCATTTTGTCAAAAAAGTGTTTTCGATAATGATGTTGTAGTTACAAGGTATAGGAAAGAAAGAGGACAATAAAATGTTTTATTTATTTAATAGCCGCCACATTTCATTGGATCTATATAGTCAAACTGGCCAGTTACTAGACAGTGACTCGATATTATACTGGCCAGCGCCTGACTTAAGTCTAGTCAAACTAGCCAGTTACTAGACAGAAACTAGATTTCATTTCTACTATGGTGTCCATTGTCTTCAATGGGGGCTGGGGGCCTTTTATATCCACGGGGCCCTGGGCTGCAGCCCAAAAAGCCCTTATACAGGGTGTTCAAGTTGACGTTGGCTAACATGGGTAACTTTGTTTTTAGTGGAGATAGAAAGTCGGTTAAATGGGCAAAGTAGTGCAGAATTATGTGCTCATTAACGTCCCATCGAAAAAACAATTGAATTTTGACACACTATGGATTTATTTAGAAAATAGTGAAAATTGCCGTTTTTGAAAACTGGCCATAACTTTTTTATTTATGAAGATATCTGAAAATTTCCATAACCATTTTTTGATAACTTTTTATGATCTTTTCAGTGGCGTAGGTTTAATTTCATGTCAATATCTCATTATGTAGTGGATATAAAAAAATTAAACCTACGCGACTGAAAAGATCATAAAAAGTTATCAAAAAATGGTTAAAGAAATTTTCAGATATCTTCATAAATAAAAAAGTTATGGCTAGTTTTCAAAAACGGCAATTTTCACTATTTTCTAAATAATAATAATAATAATAAATGTCTTTATTGAATCCATAGTGTGTCAAAATTCAATTGTTTTTTCGACGGGACGTTAATGAGCACATAATTCTGCACTACTTTGCCCATTTAACCGACTTTCTATCTCCACTAATAACAAAGTTACCCATGTTAGCCAACGTCAACTTGGACACCCTGTATAGATCTGGCCCTGACTCTAAAGGATTAAAAAAGGAGTGATCGGTTGATTAAAATCCTAGGCGTTACTTCCGGGATATCGTGCACGATGGAAGATGCTCGATATAAAGAAGATAGTTACCTTTGTATCGTCTATCACAGCAACAATGATCGTTCATGAGGGCTGGTCCGAGACAGTAATGGATCTCGTGGCGGGTACAGGGTTGACAACCCGCGGCCGCGTCCACTAAAACATTACATAATGAAAACAAATTAAACCATGCAAACAATTTCACTTTTGTAACAATATAATGTTGTGTAATTTCCTACATTTAACTAAAAGTAATTTATTTACGTATTCTGTTTAAAATCCGTGCATAATTTGATGAAATTGATTTGATATTGACTGCCGTTTCGTGTTGTCAATTTTGTTTTTAAAACAAATGGGTCAAGGCTCAAGGTCACTGCAGGTGAGAACAAAAGCATGCGGGTTTTATGGAAAATCTATCGAGGCCGAGGATGAAATTTGCAAATTTGAATCTGTGGCAAAATGACAAGACGGCTTTCGGTATTTTTTCTGTATCATGAGATATATTTTTACTTCCCATGTCTACTAGGGGTAGGCAACACCGTAGCCATGGGTCATGGGACCGCAAACCCCGTAGGGCACAATAAGCGATGCGATTCGTAATTTCGTAGTATTGAGTAAAGAACTTTTTTAGTAATGAGGTTGCGAAATCAGAATATTGCCTTGGGCGTCGATGACCCTAGCCAAGATACTGGCCAGTGGGTAGGGAAGTATTGGAATCACTCTGAAAAAAAACGAGATTTTAGAAGATCTTCACGTTTTGATACCCTGGAAACCGTTTGAAACCATTTTCTGGTTGATGTCTGTTGTCTGTGTGTGTGTATGTATATGTAGTAAAATTTTTCTCCTTCAATATCCTAAAACCGGAACGGCTTTTTTTGTTGTTTTTATCAGCATTTAACTTAAATAATTTGTTCCAAAATTGTTATATCAGAATACCTTTTTGTAGAAGAATTAAAAATGCACAAATAACATTAAACTAATAACAACTTAGTTATGGTCTTAGGCTTATACAGAACAATTAATTTGTTTTCCATAACCCACTATGAATTTTTGAAAATAAATAAGTACCTAGTGTGCATTTTTAATTCTTCTACAAAATTATTATTACTTAAAATGTTTCGATAAAATTTTGTACAGGCCCGTTTTGAAGGGTGCTCAATCCAGTGGCGTGCAGATTTTTTCGAAAAAAATCGCTAATATGATTTATTAAAATTTTGCTGATAGAAACTGTCATGGTAGCCCTTGGATTTTGTATCAACCAGGCCATTTTTGCTGAAAATGTGCAGTTTATCAAGCTCCACAATTAAAAAAAAAATCCGGGCTAAATCGCACAATTAATAAACTTTTACAGATTGACCACAAAACAAATGGGTCACACTGTATGTAGATATATAGGGTACATTTTTGGCTTTGCCAACGATTTTGATCCGTGATATAAAAAATTTTAGCCTTCCATCGAGGCTAACAAAGTTTTACTTTAAAAAATATCAGAAATTCGAAATAAGCGATCTTGTCTTTTAGGCACAGAAATATATCCACAATTCCCACGGAAAATTGCGTAGGTGAGAAGGATTTGACTGACAAAATAATTGAGGGTTCTCGTGTCGTTAAATGGTCTGATTTGTTTTTTTTTCTATGAATATTTTAATAAAAACGCCTCAAGAGTCTCTTAAAATATTATTATAAATTATTTTATTTTAGTTAAAAATGCCATTCATTTTTTATAAATTTTAATTTGCGAAAAAAATTATACCTTCTAGTTCCATATTAGTATCAGTACACATCATAAATATTTTTTGTTCATATTATAATTCTCATGCTTGTCATACTTCTCAATGAATGAAATACAATCAGGGATGTACTCAATATTTAATGGAGAATTCCCGTCCAACTGCGGGGGACATGTATCTGTTCTCTGTGGGGGACTCTTTCCTTATTTTGACGTGATATAAAAAAAATGTGAGCCTTCGTGGGACGCCTGGCAGACGTGAAACATTTTCATAGCCCTCCCCCTGCGAAGACAATAAGTGAAAGTATTTTTAGATTCGGTTCAGTAGTTCCAGAGATAAGAATTTATGATTTATTACCCCCCCTCACGAGAAATTCTCCCCCTACGAAGATAATTAGTGAAAGAATTTTTAGAATCGATTCAGTAGTTCCAGAGATAAGAATTTATGATTTATTACCCCACCCACCGCGAGAAATTCTCCCCCTGCGAAGATAATTAGTGAAAGAATTTTTAGAATCGGTTCAGTAGTTCCAGAGATAAGAATTTATGATTTATTACCCCCCTCACGAGAAATTCTCCCCCTACGAAGATAATTAGTGAAAGAAGTTTTACAATCGGTTCAGTAGTTCCAGAGATAAAAATTTATGATTTATTATCCCCCCCGCGAGAAATTCTTCCCCTGCAAAGATAATTAGCGAAAGAATTTTTAGATTCGGTTCAGTAGTTCTTGAGATAAGAATTTATGATTTATTACCCCACCCCCCGCGAGAAATTCTCCCCCTGCGAAGATAATTAGTGAAAGAATTTTTAGAATCGGTTCAGTAGTTCCAGAGATAAGAATTTATGATTTATTACCCCACCCCCGCGAGAAATTCTCCCGCTGCAAAGATAATTAGTGAAAGAATTTTTAGAATCGGTTCAGTAGTTCCAGAGATAAGAATTTATGATTTATTATCCCACCCCCCGCGAGAAATTCTCCCCCTGCAAAGATAATTAGTGAAAAAATTTTTAGATTCGGTTCAGTTTCCAGAGATAAGAATTTATGATTTATTACCCCCCCCCCCCTCGCCCCTCGAGAAGCTCACTCCCTTTGAAAGTATTGAAACAGCAATACACAGATGTTTACACACACACACACCGTAACATAGCCAGACGTAAAATAGCCGGTATTTTGTATTTATTGGGCTTCAAACAGTTCAAAGAATCCGAGAATTTGACCAACAAACATACGCAGTTGTGTCCGAAGAGTTCTGTATTGCCAACACACGCTTATAGAAGTTCTGAACACACCTATTTTGAGTCTTGAGGAAAGTGACTTTTATCACACTCTGTATATGCGGGTGAAACTTAGAATCTCCTTGAAGTCGATTAAAAACAAACAGTTAAATTTTAATATTTCGTGACAGCCTGAACTTTTCATTTGTGAATTAGTGTAACATAAAAAGTGTTATTACTTCAAATGACTAAAGCATTGCGAATGCGTGTCGAGTAATTAATTAATCAATCAATTAACGAGTGTGTGCAATGTCAGTGGTAGACATTAATTAATGCCACGTTGTTGTTGTCCAGTCCACAGCCAACTGGAGTGTTGTTGCGGGAACTTCAACACTAGTGATGGGCGAATGCGAGATGTTTTTACAATCGAAACAATAAATTGCAATCGTTCATAATAGTTATGTTCCAACCTGCTATAAATGGATCGTTTTGAAACGGTAACGAAACTGTTTTTATCGGTTTTGTGCGCATGCGTCAACCTTGCACAGTTCTGTGACGGTACAAACGTAGACATTGGTTGGAACGCTTTTGTGACCGTTTTGTGCATCAAATCATGGCCTCCATGACCATGTCAAAATATATCAATTGTCATTTGTCAAATGTAAATTCCTAATTTAAGCCTTTTTTTGTTGTTAAAAACATTTTGAAAATGAATAACTTATTTGATGGCTAGTCGTAAGAATAATGTAAATAAATAAACGTACTAAATGTTTTAACTGTTAAAAACATTTTTTGGTAAAATATGCTAGCTACATTTTTTTTGGAAATAAAAAATATGCAAATTATTAATTTGTAGTCGTGATGTTTTTGAGCGTTTGTTAAAAATTGTATTGTTCGTCTAACATTTACTTATTTTAAATTTTTAGAATTACACGGATATAATTAATTTAAATTTTACTTACTAGGAATCAAAATTAATAGATAGATAGATAGATAGATATATATATTTAGTGACCAATATTGGTATAAAACGTCAGAAAGATACAAAGTAATTATTACATAAATATACAATAAATTCTACACGCTACAAGAAAAGAAATCTTCGAAATTGTACAAACACATATTTTGAAGCACATTTTTAATTTTATTTTTAAAAGTGTTCAGCGGTAAGGCCTTGATTTTGTCTGGAAGATGATTATAGAATTTGGGTGCCCAAAGTTGGGACCATTAATTAATTTATTGTTTTTATAAAAAGGTACCCTTATGTCAGTACAGCTTCTGGTGCTGTGAGAATGTACCTGATTTGCTGTCTCAAAGGTTTCCAGGTTTTGTTTTACATAAATTAAGTTTTCATATACATACAATGAATGCAACGTCAAGATGTTAAAGCGTTTAAATAAAGGAGCACAATGTTCGGTTGGTTTCTTTCTGGCAATAGTGCGCATCGCTCGTTTTTGTAATTTAAAGATTCTCACAGCATCAGGAGCTGCTCCCCATAGCAGTATACCATAAGATAGGACGGAATGAAATAATCCAAAATACACATTTTTAACGACAGATTCTGAAACACATGTAGAAATCTTTCTAAGTAGAAAAATTATAGTTGTAAGTATTTAAATTAATAATTTTGCAAAAACAAAATAAATCTCAAATGAAGAATAAAGAGGGATTTGAACAGACACGAGACAAAACAAAAATAAAACAAATTACAAATGAATAAAGGACTGTCTTAAGTTGGTATTGAACAGAGTAAATGTAACAAAGTGCTTAATGCGCATGTCAGTTTTACAGTTTCATTTTGGTTTCATGTCTAGACTATGTACCGAAATGATCGTTTGGAAACCGTTCACAAACGATCACAAATTCAGTTGGAACGCTTTAAGAATTGTTCACAAACGATCACAAGTTCGGTTGGAACGCATTCTATCTACTGCGCATGAGCGTGGCGGTAATATTACGGTTTTCAGAGTGATTGGAACAAAGCTAATAACAATCGAGTTCACAATCGACTCGGAGTTTGATTGTACAATAGAAATGTTCGATTGTTTCAGTCGATTATTTGCCACATAGGTTATAACATTAGCAGCGAATGAGAATACATATAATCGCGATTCAAGGTTATATGCTAGTCGACTGACGTTCACGCGACTCATTGATTGTTCACTGTTCAGTCGGTACTCTGTGATCTCTTAACTATTGAATTCGTATCGGCCATCGGGTATGCAGTATGCAGTACTGTACGATTCAGTACTATGCGACTCGGTCTCGGTGAACTATGAAACAACAACAACAATCGAGTCCAAGTGACAACCATCGAGAGTCATCGAGATGTTTGAACAATCGAGACTAGAGGCGTATTAAATGTCGAGGGCGCCCTAGGCAAGCTCATCGGCGCCCCTCTAGTTGCCATATATTATAAATTTTAACTAGTACTTATATAATAATTAGCTGCGCCCCGCGGTTTCACCCGCGTGATGCCCATCCCGTGGAAATTTCGGTATAAAATGTGTAAATCTAGATTTCCAGCTATATACATACCAAGTTTCATCACAATCGGTTTATTATGAAATCAGGCGATGTAGGAATAATCAAGAAGGCGGAGCACGCTTCGGAAGCTCTACATCTCTATAGAATTAACTAATCTTTTATATGTTAATTTTAATTTATATTAGAAATCGTGTCCATCGTGATTATAATAAAATTAAGATAATCTTTTATATGTTAATTTTAATTTATATTAGAAATCGTGTCCATCGTGATTATAATAAAATTAAGAAAAATCGCAGGATAGTTATTGTTAATATTGTTATTTTTATGTACTTGAAAAAGTTTAAATATATAAACGAAACGTCGTACATTTAATTTAATAAATCAAATATTGTGTCCACTATCCTGCGATTTTTCTTAATTTTGTTAATTTTAATTTTATGTTAATTATTTTCTTTGTTTAAAAACTTACGTGCGCGTGCCCCCTTGTAACCTCGCGCCCCTAGGCACGTGTCTAGTTTGCCTTAGGAATAATCCGCCTCTGATCGAGACAATCGACTAAAACATCTCGTATCGCGCATCACTATTCAACGCACTGACCGGCCGCAGAGTGCAGACTGTATACATATATTAATTGAATAATAACGCAACATATCGTCGCTCTAATAACGAAAAGATCCATCTGATAAAAACCAATGATCGCATATACTACCCTAATCCGCCATTTAAGGTCATTAATATTTAATGTTCACTTGTTTATTCGCAATTAAAACCAAACTGACCAACATCTGGTGTTCGAATTCGAAGTTGTCTTATGTGAGGTTTAAGAGAAAAAATATTAGTAAAAAAACTTTTTAGAGACAAGCTTTTATTGAAATGTATTAGAAAGGAAAAAATAATATTTAATAATTTTGGTTAATAATTATTATAAAAGCGGGGGTTGTAATCTCTATGATAGTTTATTAGTCGCAATCCCCCCTTTTATAATAATTATGAACCAAAATTATTAAATATTATTTTTTCCTTTTTAGTACATTTCAATAAAAGCTTGTCTCTAAAAAGTTTTTTTTACTAATATTTTATTTTGTTCATTTTAGTCTTTTCAAATTTTATCTCCTTTTGAGGGCTGAATTTCGAGAAATCCTTTCTTAGTGGATACTTACGTCAGAAAAGGAATTCTACTGTCCAAATTTCAAGTTTCTAGCTTCAGCGATTTGGCCTGGGCGTTGATTAGTTAAAAAAAACCTACACCCTCGTTTGAACCTCTTAGGGGTGGAATTTAATTCTAAAAACGATTTATTCATGTATTGTCATCGGAAATACATATGTGTATAAAATTTCAAATCGATCGGATACGTGGAAGTCGTTCGAAATTGACTTGCAACACAAACAAACTAACATACAAACATTGCAAGTTAAATAAAAGCTTGTAAAAAAATGGGAGCTCCCGTAATGTCATTAGGGAGGTATGTCTCATTTGACTCAAACCAACGTATTTATAAATATGATAATATCAATGTATGTTATTGCTCGATCCTCGGCTCGATCTGACATTGTTGACATAAAAATCTAGTCTCAGTAGTAGTACCTTAAAAATGTACTTTACTTACAAAACCATTCAAACCGTCATTTCATATTTCATATTCGCTTTTAATTGCGAAAAAACTCCTAAACGTATCGCTTGGTTTCTTTGTTATATATTTTTAGGAATAATAGACTCCAGAAGTAGGTGGTCCTAATTTGAGCGCGAAATTTAAAGTGGAGTCGATTGGCGTTCAAAAATGTATAGAGTTTAACGGAATATTTATTACTATTCTCTTAAAACACAAATAAGGTATCTGGCCAGTATCATTAAATATCAAAGCTGGGTCGAAACGATATAACAAAATATCAAAGAGCCGAGGTGGGATTCGAACCCATGACAGGCGTAACACGCTGACCATTACACCACACTGTCCTCATTTATTATAATAATTACTGGTACTAAGATATTGTTATGTCCAGGTGTGGTGCTATTTTTTTCCAAGTGAACGGAACCGGTGTACATTTGACCTATGCATATTTTGACTTTACGTCATATTATGAATACAATCGATATTATGATGCTATCGACTAAATAACTGACAATATAATAAGTCAAAACAATTTACCTATACGATGTAATCAATGCATTTATAGGTATGACGTAAATTTCTAAATGTGAATAATACAGGGGCGGTCTATTTAATAAACTTCAGGGGCTTGAGAGCCGCCGAGCGTGTAGCAAATAGCAATGACGTAGTTTATATGGCGTTTCCTAGGCTCCTCTATGTACAGTGTACACGCCTCCGAAAGAGGCTTGGTGTGTGGGTAAAACCATACTGCTAACATCCCATTAGGTGCCCTTAGAGATTAGAGACCAGAGATCAGTCTACCGTAGAGAAACTATTTGCAGTAAACATTTTACAACAATTTTACAGTGGTTTTTTTTTATTAAAAAACGCTACGAAATGTTATAATTACTACAAAACACCAAACCATAACAAACACTCTCGACGTACGTTTCGCCAACCAAGTTGACATCATCAGGAGATGATTAAATCATCTCCTGATGATAATTATAACATTTCGTATCGTTACACCAAAGGTTCCACCACTTTTTATTGTTAAAAAACGCTACTTGAAATTTCCTGAAAACCTAATCAGGTGTTCCTTTAATGTAATTATGTGTCGAATGAAATTGATCCGGAGTCGATATCATTATTTGTTCTTGAGATATGCGAGCGGAAAAAAAGTTCGCTAACGTACGAACGAACGAACGAGAGAGAGGGTGGGAGAGAGGGAGGTAGAGAGAGACATATCTCTAAAAACGGTAGAATCGGACTCTAGGGACCTCAAAACTTGCAGACTAGTATTAATAAGGAATTAAGTAACTCGCCAACAGATGGCAGTAAACAATAAATGAAAAGGCGTTTCCCCTGTTTCCAATACATTTTCCTAGATTACGCTTACTTGAAAGTTCGCTTTTGGAAGTATATTTGAATGGGAAATTTTTAAAGTGAAGCTTCGTTACGTATCTCGAGCGTCACGTCACGTCCAATTAAAGCGATCGACCAGACCAGTACTCATCCAAAGCAGCGACGTTATGTTCATAACTATATTGTACGCCTACACAATTAAATATCGTATGAATATTTAGTCGACTGAATGAATGAATTGTAAATTATAGACGCTCGACAACTGAAAAAATTTAGTCGAGCAGCACATCAAATACCCATTGACCACAAACGATAGGATCTGAATTCATACAATATGTTCGTCTCCATACCTACTGTTTAGGGTTCAAATTACATTACCAACACTACGTAAACAAAATTATATACTTTCGGCGATTTCGGGTTAAAAGCATTTTAGGGTTATGGCAATAAAGTTTCACTTGCACCGTGGTAATTCATAAAACCGCACCCTAGTTTTTCTGAAAGGGCGAATTTACACATTTTAACTAAATAAGAAATTATTTTAAAATCATCGATGCAAAAGAGAACGGTTTGATATATTTATATTAATATAACAAAACCTTGACTGATCTAATTATTAATATATTTTATTAGTCATTCATTATACCCACAGCACTATTTTAAAAAATAACATGAATTTAAGTAAAAAACTGAATTTCACGTATTCTTATTTTGAAATGCTTTTTATTCAAGGACGTTGGGTCTGCATGGTTTGTTAAACAGTATCTGTTCCAAAAAAAAAACAAACACAAAACAAAACAAATGTATAACAATTTATGTAATCATATTCTGACTGCTGTTAATATTTTACGTGATTATAAACAATCAAGTGGTGGTTTTTTGTGCAGTCAAAACCACGCCCTCCCATTTCCAGTTTTAATACTTTTGTTCAATATTTCAGGTTTTAAATATCAATTTAAATAGCGATGGTTGAACATCCTGTTCAATATCTTTATTTTAACTATAAAAAATTACAAAAATCATTTTATCAAAACTTTTATACATCACACCAGCTCAACTTTTTAACCGACTTCAAAAAAAGGAGGTGGTTCTCAATTCGGTTGTATTTTTTTTTATGTTTGTTACCTTAGAACTCCGTCATTTATAAACCGATTTGGAAAATTCTTTTTTTATTGGATAGGGTATACCTCGAAGCTGGTCCCATTTAAATTTTACTTAAATCGGTTCTGTAGTTCGACTGATTTTAATAAAAGTGAGTAGCGGCGTGTGATTCCTTTAAGGTAAATGTCACTTTTTGACACAGCGTAAGAAATCGGTTTAATATAAAATAAAAAGTGAGTAACGGCGTGTGATTCCTTTAACTAAAAAGTAAAAAATAAAAAACTTTTTTACAAAAAAAAACCTCCTTCAAAAAGCCACAAAAAAGAGGAAAATAATAAAACTTTGAGATCTGCGCCATTTTAATAAAATATGAAGTCGGTTAAAAAGTGCCAATTTAATTAATATCTACTTTTTAACCGACTTCATATTTTATTAAAATGGCGCAGACCTCAAAGTTTTATTGTTTTCCTCTTTTTTGTGGCTTTTTGAAGGAGGTTTTTTTTTGGTTAAAAAGCTTTTTATATAATAATCTTTTTCATTATCTGAATAATTAGCTGTTGAGCCCTGCATAGCCCATATGCCCATTTCGTATTTGGCAGAGATTTTTATAGGCAGCTTTAAGCAATCTCAGGATTATGCGCTGTAAGTACGCTATTATTATTGACGACTATTGAGTTTGGTATGAGCTCTCAGCTTGCACTGTAAAAATGCGAGACTTTTGGGTATCTCTTTCGTCGACAGAAGGGTTAAAATTGTTCAATTAACATGTTGGAATATTATTTAATCAAACTGACATTATAGCGTTTATATTGTTGAGTCAAATAGCAGGATTGACAGGGATGTGGACAATGACTAATTACTAAAACACAATAATTGGTTGAAAACGAATTTTTCTAGTATTGCAATGTAACGTTACTTCATTCAATGGGTGTTCTTGAATTGAATTGTAAATTATAGACGCTCGACAACTGAGGTCATCAGCGTCTGACATGGGTGTTCTTAATAGTAATGCAAACATAAGCATTTAATTCAAATATCAAGACAGAAGTCGGTTAATAACGTGCAAATTACGTATTGTAAAGCCATTAAAAAATAAAAAACTTAAAAAGTCTTCTTCAAAAAAGCCTCTAAAAACAGGTTTATAATAACATTTTGAGGTCGGCGCCAATTTAATAAAATAGTATTGGTGCAAATGGCGTCTGTTATGACATAATGTCGAGAAACGGACGTTAAACGCATTATTATTATTATTATTATGCGAAGGATAAATTCCTTAAGGAATTTTGCATCCACAAGCACCCTAAACTTCAGGTTCGTCACTGTCACACAAGGGATACTATAACCGTGTCTCAAACCATGAAAATATGGGCGATTACAGTGAGTTTGGGTCGTGCGCACGAAGTACAAGGTCTGTATGTCTAATGTGTGTGTGTGTGTGTGTGTGTGTGTATGTAAACCTCTCATAACTTTTGAACGGCTTGACCGATCGAATCGCGATTTGCGGCATTCGAAAGGGTTCCACTGAACTTAGATTTCCTGAAAATTTGAACCGATTCGGCCCAATAGATTTTGAGAAATTCCAAAAAAACCGAAAAAAAAGTTGTTAAAACGATGTTTTTTCGAAATAACTTCTAGAATATTGTACCGATTGATTTCATAATCTAATCAGCTCTTCTCCTCAGAAAAATGCGCCGAATGCCGCTAAGCGAATCAAAATCAGTTAATCCGTTCGAGAGATTACGTAGTCAACAGATTTCGAAAAAAGTGTTTTTTCAAAATAACTTCGAGATTTCTCAACCAATCGATTTTGTACCTGTTACAATATTTTTAGAGCTTAAAATCTGCGTTGAATGCCGTTTTAAAGATCAAAATCGAACAACGCGTTCAAAAGTTATAGCTTTTCAAAAATTAAAATAGTGTTATTATCAGCAATTTTCAGATTTTTGAGCTCGAAGAGCTCAAAAATCTACTTTTGGGTATATTATCAAGTGCTTCGAACTCAAAGCGCTTAAAAATAGCGGGAAGTTCCAGGGATGGCCTGCAGGGTCACCGGATTTACAGATTTTTACTTCCCACTCTACTATGGTAGGGAAGTAATGGATTTAGTCCGAAAAAAATATTTCGAGATTTTAACAGATTTTCACGTTTTGAGACCCTAGCAATCGTTTAAGATCATTTTCTGACTGATGTCTGTATGTGTGTGTGTGTGTGTGTGTATGTGTGTATGTGGTCAATTTTTCGCCTTCGATATCTTAAGAACGGAACAACATACGGGCATGCCGATTGTTCTATTGTGTTTATCAGCCTTTAACTTAGATCTGATTAGATTTTGAGTCAAATCGGTTTAGTGGATCCTGAGATATTCTAAAAAAACGTCCTCAATGTCACGTATTAACATAGGTAAAAAAAAATATAAATGAATTCTAGATGTTATAATATGAAAAAAATGTAAATATTTTTTTTCTCTAAAATGTATAGTTTTCGAGAAAAAAAATATTTTACTAAAAAAAATAAAAATTGTACGTAAATCAAGGTAACCATGATTTTTGCTATATTAAGTTAGCCATCAGTAGATCACCAAACAAAAAAGAGGGCCATGCTTTTTTCAAAGAATAAAAATTAAATTGTGTTTTAAAGACCACCAACAGCTAAGGTTATTTGGGCCTAGTCAAAGAATAAAAAAAAAAAAAATAGTGTTTATTTTTTGCAAATATTTACTAGGTGGGAAGTATAGGACTGGTCATCAGTCGAATTTTTTTTATTTGGACTTCATCAGGTAGACAATGTTGAAATATTTTTGGAACGGAGCACAGACTAAATAACTTAAATGGAACATTTTACGGCTCCTAGTTTCAAACCTAGTCGAGCGAAGATAATTTGAAATGGAGCGTGCTGCTTGTAGAGGTTTCATTTTTATTCATAAAGCTTTTTTACGTTGTAAAATAACGATAATATGTTGAACAAATGCGCATATTGTTTATTATATTTTAATTCATAAAAAAAGGTAATGTTTGCACTTGGATTTCAGAATTAATTTGCTTCACACGAATTAAAAACTGTGTCAAGAATAATTATTGTTTTGTTGTTTTTAGTGCGTAAAAATCGAAACAAAATACCTGTCTATTTTATTGTGATTTGGTAATATTATGCGCACATGAATTATTGTGATGTAATTATCGGAAATTTATTAAAACAAAAAAAAAGAGAAAATGTCTTTTCATTGTTAACACGTATACTTCAATGTTAATCTATATAAAAAAGGGGCTTGGTGTGTGGGTAAAACCACACTGATAACCTCCAATTCGGTGCCCTTAGAGATTAGAAACTGCAGTCTACGTAGAGAAACTATTTGCAATAAACATTTTACAACAATTTTACAGTAGTTCTTTTGTTATATAAAAAAACGCCAAATCAAATTTTTTGCAAACCTTATCAGATGTTCATTATGTAATTATGCGTCGAATGAAATTGGTCCGGAGTCGATATCATTATTTGTTCTTGAGATATGAGACCCGAAAAAAGTTCACCAACGTACGAACGAACGTACGTACGTACACACACAGACATATTTCTCTAATAAAAAAAAATAATTTAAAAAATCAAAAAACCCGACTGCGTAAAACTGAAAAGAAAAAAACAAGCACTTAGAAGTCCGGTGGTCAACTGAACATTCGGATCCATTGAAAAATTTGATTGGCTGTCGAATAATGGATCCCGACTGTTCAGTTGACCACCGGACTTCTAAGTGCTTGTTTTTTTCTTTTCAGTTTTACGCAGTCGGGTTTTTTGATTTTTTAAATTATTTTTTTTAACACGCTTATATTAGCTTCACTTGTATGTTTGTAACCGACTTCTTTGAACTTGATTTTGACCAACTTTGAACGGTCAGATTTAGTTTAAACTTTGCACACTTATCAAGGACCCACTACAATACAATAATTCAATAAGTTTGTTCCATTATCCTGACCAGGATCTCCAGGACTAAAAAAAAAAAAAAGCAAAAAACTTCAGATTGAACTGAAACTTTGCACACTTATCAAGGACCGATTACAATACAATAATTCCATAAGTTTGTCCCATTATCCTGACCAGGATCTCCAGGACTAAAAAAAAAAAAAGCAAAAAACTTCAGATTGAACTGAAACTTTGCACACTTATCAAGGACCGATTACAATACAATAATTCCATAAGTTTGTCCCATTATCCTGACCAGGATCTCCAGGACTAAAAAGCAAAAATAAATTATAATTTAAAAAAACTAAAAAACACGCTTTGATGAACTAAAAAGTAGAAAATAATTAATTAATTTTATTGTAAAAAAGCGTGGGGTGCTTTATATCATATTTTCATACTACCCCACGCTTCTTTACAATAAAATTAATTAATTATTTTCTACTTTTTAGTTCATCAAAGCGTGTTTTTTAGTTTTTTTAAATTATAATTTATTTATTTTATACTTTTTAGTTATGAGTACCTAGCTAGCTATTTAACCAGACTGGATTTCCTATCAGCATCAGTGCACTGGAATTTAAGTTTAAATTATGTGATTTTTTCAAATGTTTTTAATTAAAAATAAATCGATATAGATCCTAAACGGTCAGTCGAATCAAAAATGTTGATGGAAAGCTAAAAATGACTTTTAAATACCTATTCAACGATACCCCACTTGACATAGTTTGTTGACTTTCATTTTTTTCATTTTCACAATATGGCGTCCTGTAGTCGCCATATTGAATTTTCACTAACGTCATGTCTTTAGTGACACTCGCCGGACTAAGGGGAATCGATTGACGTGTGAATCATAAAAATCGACCCAGGCGTTTGGTCTGTATATAGTGCTTCAAAGGAACATACAAACATACATAGACACATACATACATAGGCTGTTAAACACATTACCACTCCTTTGCGTTGCAGTCGGGTAAAAACAGTATATTCGGACTCCAGGGACCTCAAAACGTGCAGATATGTCCAAATTTTTCATTCGCAAAATCGGACCTATTACAACAACTTTCAATGGGAAGTTAATAATTAATGTTCGTTTTCATGAGGCTTATAGAGTCGGAAACTACTGAACCGATTAGGATATGTTTCAGTGGCGGACTAAGCCCGTCGGAGGCCCGGGGTAGCAGAGCTAAATGAGGCCCCCGTTCTGCTTAGAAATTGATATATTTGTAGTGTAAATTTCGTAAAAAATGAATAATATAAATGTAATGGCTGACAAAAAAATCAAATATTTATAATAAACGTAGGTAGGTAGGTAACTTACTTACGTTTATATTTTGTATACGTATACGGGGCCTCCAACTCTAAACTGCCTCTTACTTAGTAAACATATTTTGGCCTTGTTTGGAATTTTGATTAAGAAGGACTTCTCGAGATTTAGAGGCCCCCCAGGATCAGAGGCCCGGGGCGAGCCGCCCCCTCCGCCCCCCCCCCCTAGTCCGCCACTGTCTAAAAACAGTAGATTCGGACTCCAGGGACCTCAAAACGTCCAGATACGTTCAAATTTTTCATCCGCAAAATCGGACCCATTACAACAACTTCTAATATGAGAAGTTAATAAATGTTCGTTTGTATGATGCTTATACAGTCGGTAACTACTGAACCGATTGGGCTAAAATGTACAGGATATGTTTGTTTTGATCTCAGAAAGGTTCAGATTCTAAATTAGGGTTGCCACCTGCCGCTAGTTGATTAAAGGGTTACCAGTATAAAAATACGGGTTTTAGATATTTTTATGGGAGACAATTAAAACAGCAATGTTTAATGAAGATAATCTATCTTTTAAATTTATATTTATGGTTAGAAGAAACAGCTTTTAAAAGCTCTTCATTTTGAGAAGCAAATATATAAAAATCTTTGCAAGATATCTTAAAATTACATTTGACTTGTAACTTGGAGCTTTATTTACCCCGTATTTTATTTTCGAAATTATATGGGTTTTTGTATTATTTTAGCCTGAAAAACGGGGTAACCCGTAAAATACGGGGCATCTGGCAACCCTATAATCTAAATCGACATGTTCAACACTAAACTGTTTGATGGAATAAATCGACATTTATTTATTTATTTAAAAAAATTACTTTAAATCATAAAATACTTACTGGAATCAGGATCGAGTTGTTTGGCGGCCGCTTTGGCTTGTGTCATGGACACCTCGTGCTCGACAAAGTATTCGTCGATTCGAATATCCTTGGCCGATTTAGTGTCCTCGGTTATGTCGTTTGTCGTACTGCAGTTGTCGTTACCTGCCGTCACTACTGTTGGCGACGCGACACGCGCTGCATCTCCAAGTGTGAACGCTGCAAACAGACAAACGACTGCTACGCCCAACGCTGTCTTCTCGTGCATTTGGGTTGAGTTTTGACGAATGTTTCATCACAGAATATTGTTTATTAAACTAAATTATTTGTCTTGCAACTGTTGACTATTTTATTTATTTATTAAAATTAAAAGTCCTTGTGGTTCGACTGTTTTATAGACAAATATTTTTACTAGAAAAAGCATAAATGATTCGGTTCATTAATTTTTCACGTCTTATAAAATGTTTACTTATTTATTTTATTTTAATTTTTTACATATTATATTATTATTGGGAAATTCGTTTGTCTTTTTAAAGTAATTATGTTCGGTCTGACGGATCAACACTCTATTACGCGTTTAAAAATTAAAATTATTTACTTTTTACTAGCCGTTACACGCGACATCGCACGCGTTAAACAGGAACTTTATTTTATTTATAATACAAGCGACCCGGTCCGCTTTTGCTCGTTCGCTTCAGTTATTATAGCTTGTGTCGTAAAGCAAAGTATCACCTATCGAACAGTGAAAAAAAAATTGAAATCGGTTCAGTAATTTCTGAGATTTTCACCCGGGTGAAGCCAGTTATAGCCTATATCCTAAAGCAGTCAGAATATTAACTAAAGCGAAATATAACTTTCACAGTGCTCTGTTTTTCAGGGCTTTGAATATCATGACGCTATACCCTCCTTTTTAAACGGTTTTATTTAGCTCGACCCCGTATATTTGTTTGTTTGTTACTATCTTTATCTCAAATCTTGCGACAGTTTTTTTAACTACTTCTACTTAACCGATTCTTATGGAACTTTGCACACACATTGAGTTCCCGTGACAATACAATATTATAATAATTTCAACTTGGTAACGAGCGTCTGATGATGGAATCAGCAGGTGGACAGTTGAAAGGATGAGGAGTTTGCATAATGATACGGGCCAGAAATCAAACTAAAAACTAGAAAATAAAAATAGGTAAAAAAACTTTTAAGTTAAACGGCTTTAATTTAAATCATCAGCTGTACCAAAAACTAGAAAATAATTAGGACACGAACCAAGGGGGACTTTGTGTCACTGCGACAGCGGAATAAGTAATAAAAACGTGGGGCGCATAAAAATCTGTATAACGACTGTATAATTATTAAATAAGAACGGCTTGTCTAGAAAAATGTGTTTCCAAGCCCACCAACAGAAATATTTCAAATGCGCCCCACGTTTTTATTACTTATTCCGCTGACGCAGTGACACAAAGTGCCCCTTGGTTTGTGTCCTAATTATTTTCTAGTTTTTGGTACAGCTGATGATTGAAAATAAAACCGTTTTTTTACCTATTTTTTTGGTTTTGTTAATCTCTTATACGTCAAACGAAACCTATCTAAGTTCCAAACTGTTAAGGAATGTATACATTTTCACAATACACGCTGCAGTACAAGTGATATCAGAGTGCCTTTTAAAGCTCGATTTATATTATCCGGTCAGACACGGCACGGGAATGTAGCGTTTCCGGCAAGACAAACATTTTTACATGCATTTCAAATAAGAGTACCTATTGAATGGACGGAATTCACTAAGAATAAATATTAGTATTTGAATTGCATGTAAAAATGTTTGTCTTGCCGAAAATGCTACGTTCCCGCGCCGTGTCTGACCGGATAATATAAATCGAGCTTAATTAGGTCCATATTTTTGTTTGGTTACAGAATGAAGGTCGATTTATATTATCCGGTCAGACACGGTGCGGGAACGTAGCGTTTTCGGCAAGACAAACATTTTTACATGCATTTCAAATACTAATATTTATACTTAGCAAATCCCGTCCGTTCAGACTGCACGTATCAATACTCTTATTTGAAATGCATGTAAAAATGTTTGTCTTGCCGAAAACGCTACGTTCCCGCACCGTGTCTGACCGGATGATATAAATCGACCTTCATTCTGTAAACAAACAAAAATATGGACCTAATTAAGCTCGATTTATATTATCTGGTCAGACACGGCGCGGGAACGTAGCGTTTCCAGCAAGACAAACATTTTTACATGCATTTCAAATACGAGTATTGATACGTGTCTGAACGGACGAGATCCGCTAAGTATAAATATTCGAATTTGAAATGCATGTAAAAATGTTTGTCTTGCCGGAAACGCTATGTTCTTGCGCCGTATCTGACCGGATAATATAAATCGAGCTTTATTGGTCTCTCAAATTTTACAATGATCTGCCTTGGGAAACGCGTTCTCTTCCTGAAAATAATTTTAAAAAAGTTGTTAAAAAACATCTAAGTAATTGAAATCTGTTTATACAATTTTAAAAATTGTTTTAAAAATACTAATTACTAATGTTACACGACGCGTCTATAATCTACAATAAATAAATAAACTAATGTTACATGACATATTATTATGATACCTTTGTATTGACGTTTTGTCAAATCTTTATAGTTCTGACAAATAAATCTTCTATTTATTTATAATCTATCTATCTATCTATCAAACAGTGAAATTTTTTTGAAATCGGTCTTCTGAGATTACCTCCGTTTTCACCCGGGCGAAGCCGGGCCGGCCAGTTATATTTATAGCCTATGTTCATCTCCATTGCGGAAGCTTCCCGTGTGCAATATTTCACAGAGATTGGTTAATTAGTTGAGGCGTGAAAGCGGAATAAACAAAATTATCAAATTTTGATACGTGGAACGAACAGGGTCGTCCCACGTATTAAAATTTGATAATTTTGTTTTGTTTTTGTCGAACACATTTTGTGTAGCGCGATGTAAGGGCAGATGGAAGATCAATCTTGATGATTGAATCTGTTCCCATTGCTTCTTTTGTTGCAATAAACAATTCTTATTAACTTCCCATTGGAAGTTATTGTAATGGGTCCGAAAATCGAAATCAAAAAGGAAAAAAAAATTTTATGTTTCAAGGTCACTATACTATTTTTACACTACTTTTAGAAAGATGTCTGTGTGTGTGTGTGTACGTACGTACGTACGTACGTACGTACGTACGTATGTGTCCATTTCTTTCTAAGACGAAATCTCGAGAACGAAAAATGATATCGACTACGTTGGGGTGCCAATCGACGCGTATTAACGTAAGTATGATCTGAAAGGAATTTTTTTAAAATCGGTTCAGCCGTTCTTTTTTCTTAACCAAATAACCTCCAAAAAAGTAGATTTTACACAATATCTCGCGAATAAAAAATTATATCGACTTCGTAAGGGTGTCAATCGAGGCGTGTTAACGTCATTTTGATCCGACATAAATTTTATAAAAATCGGTTCAGCCGTTTTTTTTTTTTTTTTTTTAATTACTGATGTTTTAATGATTAAAATGATTACTTTTCTGTGTAATATCTAATTTAATTATTATTATTAAATATTTATCAAACTGGGAAGTTCGTCGTGTGGACCTCAAGGGTCGCACTTTAGTCCTAATAAACGACCCACCTCACGGCTTGTTCTTATTCTTATTCTTATGTGTATTTTATTTATCAAATAATATTTATTTATCACCTACTTATGCAGAGAGGCGACGTGTTGTATAGCCTAAACATTTAAACAAATATTCAAATTCTACCTTATCTCGCCGTGTAATGCAATAGTGCATCGCGAGATAATACGAGACGTGAGAGATTAATATAGGTAGGTGCTATGGGTGATTTGAGATGATGAAAAACTGGCATGATCATCGAATGAGTTCGTTACCTATTATAGTACAGCGTTTCCTAAACTTTTTCGCCAATACCAGGGGTCGGCAACCTTTTGAGACGGAAGAGCCAAAAGTTACAATTTACAACATTTTCCAGTTTTTAAAGAGCCACTAACATTTTTATTTCAACATTATGGTATTTGATTAGGATTAGGCATATAAATTTGATTTTTGATTTAAAATAATAGCTTAAAATTTGAAATAATATTTATTCATATAAAAACATACAAATGTTTCGCACAAAACATATTAAAGTATTTTAGTTAGCTATGCTGGAATAATAAAAAAAAAGTTCTGGTCGCGACCGTTGACGACACAGTGCATCAATAAACGGAACAGTGTTGCCACATTTAAAAAATGTCAGCTGTCCGTATACTCTCTACTCCACCTATTCTCACTGTTCTCTGTTGAGTGTTTTTCTGTTTAAAGTTTTTTTTGCAGTATAATATTTTTTATGAGTTTTGAAAATAAAATAATATAATGATTCATATTTGCGCATGGAACTGGAGAGCCGCATCTTGACATCATAAGAGCCGCAGGTTGCCGACCCCTGGCCTATACGGAGCCCTTAGAGATTAGCAAAATGGTCGCGAACCTCATTAAATAAATCAAAAGAAAGTCTTGGACACCCTGTATAATTGATTCCAAACATATTAAAAAAAATCATTTTACCAACCATAGTCACAGTCAGAATTCTAACCTGAACCTTTCCACTTTCGCGGCGGAATGAGCTTACAATTACTCAACTGTGACATGATTACTAATCTAACCTTCTGCTTAAATGCTTCGGAATCAGTTTATTTTCACTACATGCGAGTTTTAATTCATTATAGCTATAGGTTGTAGATGTGAATCTTCGTACTAGCGAGAGCTCAACATGGTGAACTCTCGCTAGTATTAGTGTAATCATGTCACGGTTGAGTTATTGTAAGCTCATTCCGCCGCGAAAGTGGAAAAGTTCAGGTTAGAATTCTGACTGTGACTATGGTTGGTAAAATGATTTTGTCCAATATGTTTTGAATCAATTATTTATAATTGATTCTAAACATATCGAAAAAAATCATTTTACCAACCATAGTCACAGTCAGGATTCTAACCTGAACCTTTCCACTTTCGTGGCGGAATGAGTTTACAATAACTCAACCGTGACAATTATATTATAATTGGCTGCTTTTCAAACAAAAATTTTCAACGGAACGTGTTCTAATGAAAAATGTATGAAGTATAACTTCGACCGTGTGCTTATGTGGGTGTGGCACACAGTCCATTTATTTGGTAGATATTATTTTCATCTTAGAAAATTTCCTTGTAGATTTACATCCCAGTCCGTTTAGATAAAATTGAAACGTTCCGTTTTTGTTCTTGACGTTTTACGGTGTTTGTGAATAGCAACCAGCAGTGGCCCGAGGTGGTGTTCTTCTGTTCGAAGTACCTTTTTATATACCGGTATTACATTCATGTGTCACAAAGGGGTTTTAGACTCGACAGCTGCGCGTTCCTTGTGTCATGTGGCCCGTTATACAAGTTACGCAACGAAGGGGTTACCTCATTGATTTATACAATGTTTATATGGCTTTACTCTTTGAACTGGAATTTCGAAGTTTCGGACACAATTTTTAAACATATAATCAATTCCGGAAATGAAGAAATTAATATCGGAATGCCGGAATTAACGAAAAGATTAGGAGTATTTTTTACCGGAAGTTACCCCTTGCAATCTCAAATCTATTCCCTTTGTCTAAAAACGGTGACTGCTCTCACGACGCTATTTTTATAGCTAAAGGGACGTGACGTGACGCTCGACATGCGTAACCGAACGTAAAAAATGAGACTGATATAGTTTCACTTTAAAAATGGATATTCTATCATTCAAAATGTGACAATTTTTTTGAGCATCGGTATCGCATCCAGGGGACAGTGTAGCCTAGTGGATAGCGTACTTGGTACCAGCCTCTAGACTATACTGTCGTGGGTTCGAATCCCACCTGCGCTCATGGATGTTTTGTGAATTTATTTAGTTTTAAGTTAGTTGTTATTTAATGTAATTTAAGACGCTACTGACCTAAGTTGTCGACGCGTCTATAATCTACAATAAATAAAAAAATATCTATTAGTAAAAAAAAACTTTTTAGAGACAAGCTTTTATTGAAATGTACTAAAAAGGAAAAAATAATATTTAATAATTTTGGTTCATAATTATTATATAAGCGGGGGTTGTAATCTCTATGACAGTTTATTAGTCGCAACCCCCGCTTTTATAATAATTATGAACCAAAATTACTAAATATTATTTTTTCCTTTTTAGTACATTTCAATAAAAGCTTGTCTCTAAAAAGTTTTTTTTACTAATATTTTATTTTGTTCATTTTAGTCTTTCCAAATTTTACCCCCTTTTGATCCCCCTCGGGGTTGAACTTCGAGAAATCCCTTCTTAGTGGATACTTACGTCAGAAAAGGAATCTACTGTCCAAATTTCAAGTTTCTAGCTTCAGCGACTTGGCCTGGACGTTGATTAGTCAAAAAAACCCTACACCCTCGTTTGAACTCCTTAGGGGTTGAATTTAATTCTAAAAACGATTTATTCATGTATTGTCATCGGAAATACATATGTGTACAAAATTTCAAATCGATCGGACACGTGGAAGTCGTTCAAAATTGACTTGCAAAATTTGACCTAAACAAACAAACACACAAACTAACATACAAAAAACATTGCAGGTTAAATAAAAGCTTGTAGAAAAAGACATCGCATCCAGTTGTATTTTCAATCAATGGGGTGCGGTGTAGTTTTGGTCCGTTGCCGAAATTTGTTTTATTCAATACAAACTAGGTCACTAGAGATCATTGGTCATCGTAGTTAAAACCACGTAACGTATTTTAATAAACTGAATACTTTTTAGGGTTCCGTACCTCCGAACGGCACCCAATTACTGAGTCTCCGATGTCTGTTCGTCCGTCTGTCACAAGGCTCTATCTCACAAAAAGTGATATATGAAAGATTTGTTATTCTTGATTATTTCGCTGTGAAACCAAAATTTTCCCGGGCGAAGCCAAGTCGGAAAGCTATAGTAGATAGATATTTTTCTCTGGGAAACAACTATTAGTCAGAATTTTGTAATCGAAACGTGATCCTTGAATCATTTGAAAAAAACTATTGCGAAAATTATTCTAAACGGATATTTCGTCCATGTATAAACAAAACACGACGATAACGACGTTGTGACGTCACTGCGGTAAAAACAAAACAATCGCTTATTTGCTATTTATAAAAACCTACAAATTTTTACAATCTTTTTAAGCTTTTATCGCCGAATTACCATACATAAAATGGAAAATATTTTTGATAACACTGTAGTCATGTTCCATTTGCATTTTAATGCACCATTTTTCTTTACATTATTATAAAAAAACAAATGAAATAGTGAAGTTTGCGTGCGGCTTTTATTTGATATATACCTTCAAAGGGTAGAAAGTAGAAACAAAATACCCACGACATATGTGTAATATTATGCATATTTTATTCCGAAACAACCGGTGTAGACCTATTTCTGAATATTTTAATATAACAAAGAATTCGGCTACAAATTAAATCTATTTATAATAATTGTGTAAATAAAATATTAGTAAAAAAAACTTTTTAAAGACACGCTTTTATTTAAATGTACTAAAAAGGAAAATAATAAGTTTTAATTATTTAGTTTCATATAATTATAAAAGCGTGGGTTGTAAACTCTACGGTATTTTATTAGTCACGACCCACGCTTTTATTATTATGAAATTAAATTATTAAAACTTATTTTTTTCCTTTTTACTACATTTAAATAAAAGCGTGTCGTTAAATAGTTTTTTTTTCTAATATTTTATTTTGTTCCTTTTAGTCGTTCAAAAGTTTATCTCCTTTTGATTCCCTTAGGGATTGAATTTCGAAAAATCCCTTCATATACTGGGTGCTTACGTCACAAAGAAATCTACTGTCCAAATTCCAAGTTTCTAGCTTTAGCGGTTTGGCCTAGGCGTTGAATAGTCAAAAAATCCTACTCCTTCGTTTGACCCCCTTAGGGATTGAATTTAATTCTAAAAACGTTTGATTTATGTATTGTCATCGGGAATGCATATGTGTACCAAATTTAAAATCGATCGGATACGTGCAAGTCGTTCAAAATTGACTTACAAGATTTGACCTAAAAAAAACTAACATGGCAAGTCAAAGAAAATGTTGAATAAACATTTTTAACGTATGCTATTTTGGCCGAAATTGACCACCACTTTGCTACCGGGCAATTTCTTTGACCCGCTCCAAAAATAGATGCACAAGAAATAGATATAATTAGATAGAATGGGGAGAGGGCAGTATAGCCTAGTGGTTAGCATACTTGGCGCCGCAACCTCTAGACTGGACTGTCGTGGGTTCGAATCCCACCTACGCTCATGGATGTTTTGTGATGTTATTTAGTTTTAAGTTAGTTGTTATTTAGTATGTAGTTGAAAGACGCTAATGACCTTAGATGTCGACGCGTCTATAATCTACAATAAATGAATAGATAGAATGGCAAGGGCTATAGCAGCGTCGACTTATGAAGAGTCTACTGTACTTTTTGTCTGGCTATACTCGAGTAAGGTTTCTGGAGTAATAAATGTTTTATTGAAACATTCAATAAAAAAATGGAATCACAGAATATGTAGGGTAAACTTAGGTAGGTACTTTAAGAGAAAGAAAATGTTCGGAGAAAAAAGAGAGTGTGTGCTTAAAAGTTAAAACCACACTGTAGAAGTGAAACATTCTGTCTGCACTTCTTTCTGTTTGTTCGTTCAGCTTTAACTTCTCGAGGGGTTAACCGATTTGAATGCTTTCGATTCCGTTGTGTTCAGGAAAATGCCGAGGTGGTCCTATATAATTTTTACTTCAATCGGTTCAGAAGTTTTTTTCTAGTTTAGTAATCAAATATCAAGAAATATGTCGGTTAATAAGGCGCAAACTACGTATTGCAAAGCCACTAAAAAGTGAAAAATAAAACTTTTTATTTAAAATAAATTATAATTTAAAAAAACTTAAAAACACGCTTTAATGAACTAAAAAGTAAAAAAATAATTAATTTTATTGTAAAAAAGCGTGGGGTAGTATGAAAATATGATCCAAAGCACCCCACGCTTTTTTACAATAAAATTAATTTTTTTTTTACTTTTTAGTTCATTAAAGCGTGTTTTTTAGTTTTTTTAAATTATAATTTATTTTTGCTTTTTAGTCCTGGAGATCCTGGTCAGGATAATGGGACAAACTTATGGAATTATTGTATTGTAATCGGTCCTTGATAAGTGTGCAAAGTTTCAGTTCAATCTGAAGTTTTTTGCTCTTTTTTTTAGTCCTGGAGAATGGAGATCCTGGTCAGGATAATGGGACAAACTTATTGAATTATTGTATTGTCGTCGGTCCTTGATAAGTCGACAACGTTTAAACTAAATCTGACCGTTCAAAGTTGGTCAAAATCAAGTTCAAAGAAGTCGGTTACAAACTGACAAACAAGCAAGCAAGCAAGCAAGCAAACATACAGGTGAAGCTAATAAAAGCGTGTTAAAAAAAATAGAACCTTCTGCAAAAAAGTCACTGAAAAAAGAAAAATAATTCAGGTTTTAAGGCCGGCGCCAATTTAATAAAAGTACCTTTATAAAAAGTTTTAGTAATAAATTAGGCGCCGACCTACGAATTTATTTTTCTTTGTTCAGTATCCTTTTTTGAAGGAGATTCAATTTTTTTATAACAAGTTTTTCCTTACACTGTCGATCGGTCCTACCTCAGAACAGAGATAGCTATAGAGTATAGAAACAGCAGGTTACGTCGCTTATGAAGACACAACTACACTAAAGTACGACTTGTCAGGTACAATAATATTATGATTAGTTGATTGCATTCCGTAGTGTTAATTATACTCTTTATATCGTGTTGTGTGCCCAGGGGGGACATTGGACTATAGTTGTTATCGCAATTGCATTCCAATGTTCTTTAAGAATTAGCGCTCCCAGGGACCCGAGCTCGTACCAGTCGGTTTGTGTATGTCGGTTGGCGGATTTTAATACACAAACATGCTATTTGTTATGTTGAAGACGCTAATGATCTGAGTTGTCGACGCGTCTATAATCTACAATAAATAAAAGTGTGCCTGAAATCTGGATGTTATAATGGTTTCAAAAGTTTCAAGGTGTATCTTATAATCAGTAAGTAAAACTATTTTATTATATACTAGCGGCCTGTCCCGGATACGCCCGAGTGATATGAAATTATGATTAGAAGAAGTAACCGTAGAAACAGACAGAGGCAGACAGCGACTTTGTTTAATACTATTTAAAGATTAGAGAAGTTCAGCCATTTTGTACAAAATATTTACAAATTATATACACAAACCTTCCTCGTTTATCGCTCTTTCTATTAGTGAAAACCGTTTCAAAATCCGTTGCATGATTTAGAAGAAGTACCTAAGTGGAGAAACAGACAGCGACTTTATTTTATACCTACTACTAGCTGCCCCGTCTGGCTTCGCCCAGACTGCAATACACTACTCACTCGCTTCGCTCGTTCGCTTGAATATTATAAATACACTACGCACTCGCTTCGCTCGTTCGCTTGAGTATTATAATTACATTACTCACTCGCTTCGCTCGTTCGTTTGAATTTTATTAATACACTACACACTCGCTTCGCTCGTTCGCCATATATGTATTTTTTAAAGCTTAATATAAAAATCGCGATTAAAAATCAGGGGTTGATCGTATAAGGGTGAAAATTTAGAATTGTATGTATTTTTCAATGCTGAATCAGGAAAAAATAAAAACAAAAAATTTTGTCCAAAAAATAAAAAAAAAAATTTTGGGGTGGACCACCCTTAACATTTAGGGGTATGAAAAATAGACGTTGGCCGATTCTCAGACCTACCCGATAAGCACACAAAATTTTATCAAAATCGGTCCAGCCGTTTCGGAGGTGTTTGGCAACAAACACCGCGACACGAGAATTTTGTATATTAGATTTAGAGAAGAAGAGAAGATTTTTAATTGTCTCAATTGTTCCCCACACGTATCGACTGGCTACAATTGTAAATATCTACAAGCTGTGATATGCCACTTCTATATAGCTATCTATGTTCTGAGGGTCCTACCTATCGCACTTATAGAAAAACTTTTGCACAGTAGTGTACAATTCGTATAACAATTTAAAAGAGAAGAAACATCATCTATCCATGTAAATTTTTGGAAATAGCAGTTATACGTGACTTGTATAAATTTGCATGCAGAGACAAATAATTGCGAGAGTATTTTGAGTTAAATGCGCGGAAGTTGGTAACTTGTTTCGAAAACAACTCATGATGGATGTCTGATAATGACATATAATATACAAATTAAATAATAACAATACGTTTATTATTTTTTATATCATGTCCCATGTAATTAGCTTTTATTTAGTTTTTGTACACACAAAAGTAACAATTACCGTATTTATGTGACGTTATTTGAATGTGAAAAATTTGTTTATTTAAAATGCCTATTTTGTACCTATTTGTCAAAGCGGTATTTTACAACAATTTAAACTACATAGCTGAAAAAACTGTTTTTCTCCTGGTGATTCTAATAGACCGAGAGCTAGTGACAATTTTTTGGTGTTATTTATTCAAGGTCTTATTTTTGTGAAGATGTTTAGGGAGGCATATTAAAGTGCCCTGAGTAAGGGATTTTGCTAGATAGAGGTATGAGAGGGATGCAGACCGCCCCCAACAAGTAACAAAAAAAAATGGTCACAATTATTGTTGCTTCAAAGCTGAAAATTTTTGTATACATATAGCTTGTCGGTGACCCAATAATGCCCTTATAATATTTGCAGATCCATTGGTCAGTATTAAAGGGGTGACAGATCACCCTTAACGTGTCATGTACCCGACGAAATTTATATTATTAGTTCAAGGTTCAAATTTTATTATGTTGCTATGGCGACTGTTTTATGCATATATTTCAGTTTGCAGAACAAAATGTCGGTATGAACCCCCTCTCTTAGAGGGAAACTTGCACGCCTAGGTGCGTTTATATCGTTCTGCAAGGGGATTAATATACCGACATTTTGTTCTGCAAATTGAAATATATGCGTAAAATCGATCTGCAAATATTATAAGGCATTATTGGGTCACCGATAAGCTATAGAAACAATTTCAGCCTTGAAGCAATAATAATTGTGCCAATTTTTTTTGTTAAATGTTGGGGGCGGTCTGCATCCCTCCCATACCGCTATCTAGCAAAATCCTTTACTCAGGGCACTTTAATATGCCTCCCTCAACATCTTCACAAAAAAAGGCCTTGAATAAATAACACAAAAAAATTGTCACTAGCTCTCGGTCTAATACTCATTGTCTGCATGGTGTACGTTATTTTACGAAGATGCTGATGCTGTTAATTTACCATAGTTTTATGAATAGTAACTATGGTGACGACACCGGTATCGTCGTGAAGTTAACTACGAAACCTACCGATGCTAATTCAGCTAATAAAATATTTCTAACGTGCGGAAATAAAAAGGTAACCAAATGTCTCCTTTTACGACAATAAACAAGGATAAGATACATTAAACAAAAATACGTGTTTTTCTTATGAACCACTAAAAGAAAATTACTTTTTGGGTAGGCATTGAAACTCGTTTTCTTTTGATTATTTAAAGTTTACGAGGAACCTCTAAAAGGAGGTCCCCTAAATTTATTGACTGTGTTGTGTATTGATTTACGTTCCCGCTGCTATTAAATAGTTAATTAGAACAGGGGTGTATTTAACGGTTTGGTTATAATTTAATAACTATACATGGCGTTCCTCGTAAAAAAGTAAATATTTTTCGTTTTAAGATAAATAATAGTTTTATACGCCTGAAATGCAATTAAAAATTTTTTTTTTCGTTGGAGAGCAGCCAGTTATATAATTGTTTCGAAACATATTGGAAAAAATCATTTTATCAACCAGTGGTCACAGTCAGGATTCTAACCTGAACCTTTCCAATTTCGCGTCGGATCCCTAACTGTGACCACTGGTTGGTAAAATGATTTTTTCCAAAATGTTTCGAAATAATTGGCTGCTCTCCAACGAAAAAAAAAATTTCGTTTTATTTTTTATTTATTGTAAATTGTAGACGCGTCGACAAATTAGGTCATTAGAGTGTTGATTACATTAAATAACTCACTTAAAACCTCCTACTGAAGGAATAATTGAACTGGAAGCATGCAGTTGGATTTTCTGATGAAACCATCAGACGATCGTAAACGACTATAGTGAAGGCCTGGAGAACTAATTGCTGCCTGCAATATCTCTACAACTCTGTGCGAACGTCGAAGTAAATTCCTACCCAGAACACCAAATGATTTTATGATTTTATTGCAGGGAATAGGGATAACAGATAGTAGTTGTTTTCGTCACACTCGTTCACCAGCATCTGGTGATTTCAGAAAACATAATGTTACAAAACTGTTTTCTGAGTTGGCGGTATAAATATCTATTTACAATAATTATTAATACAATAACAATAAATGCAACAACGAAAAGTCAATTCTAACAATAAAAAAACTTAAACGGTGATTATTGAACTAAACGAGCCACTTAAATAACACTTAACAAATAACTATATATACAAGGATTATTTATTTGTAATTATTTATGTCACTGTATTTATATCAGATTTATTTCGCTGTTCAACACTGTCACAGTACAATCTACACTGACTGATTCCCGTTGACTGATCAATATTTATATCACTGATCCGCTTGATGGCACGACTCACCATTCACTGATCCAACACGACACACTCGCCGTTTATATACCTGCGTGCGGTGTCCGCTCAGTGCGTACTCGTATTCTCTAGCGTTGTCTAGAATTTTCGATACCATTCCACGCTTTACTACTGTGACCTTTCTTTCTCGTGGTTTCTATTGGAGGCAGTGGCGTAACATCTTGGGGTTTGCTACAATAATATGCTTCCAGTTCAATGGAATCAGCATGTCATTTTCTACGAGCATAGTTTTGAAAAAGTTCGGAGAGATTTCTATTTTTATCAAAAATCCGCGTTTAATTGAGTTTTTTGGTAAGTGGGCCAACTAAAGTGGGACGGGGTTTAGTTCAAGTAAAAACAAGGCATTTGAGACAATATATTATATGCCTATATATTTTTTTAATCATACTCACGCTACGCACACACAGTCACGATTTTCTCGATTCTTACACGTTCGCGGCGTGTCACAAGAAATTTCACGCACGATTTGCACCTCTACCCCCTGTATAACATAGATCCCAACAATAATTCGCAGATAATTAATTGGTGATTATAGTAAGTAATGACTATACGATTTACTACTATGCAATTCTATGTGAATTAATGCTAATTTGCCACAATAATAAGATTGTAAAAAGAGTTCAAACACCGCTTCGGAGGAGAGAGTAACAGAATGCAAATCTGTGTGGTGGTTCCCACACAATACAATGTACAGGTTGTCCCAGAAAGATCACGTTTTCAAAAAGGTGTGGACATTGATAAAAATACCTTCTCATTGTGTGCTCCCTATAGGCCGAGAGCTAGTGACAATTTTGTGGTGTTATTTATTCAAGGCCTTATTTTTGCGAAGATCTTGAGGGAGACATATTAAAGTGCCCTGAGTAAGGGATTTTGCTAGATAGCGGTATGGGAGGGATGCAAACCGCCCCCAACATGTAACAAAAAAAATTGTCACTATTATTATTGCTTCAAGGCTGAAATTGTTTGTATAGCTTGTCGGTGACCCAATAATGCCATTATAATATTTGGAGATCGATTGGTCAGTATTAAAGGGGTGGCAGATCACCCTAAACGTGTCATGTACCCGACGAAATTTATATTATTATTTATTAGTTCAAGGTTCAAATTTTAATATGTTGTTACGGCGACTGTTTTAAGCATATATTTCAATTTGCAGAACAAAATGTCGGTATTAACCCCCTTGCAGAACGAAATAAACACCTAGGTGAGCAAGTTTCCCTCTAAGAGAGGGGGTTAATACCGACATCGATCTGCAAATATTATAATGGCATTATTGGGTCATTGACATGGTATAGGTACAAACAATTTCAGCCTTGAAGCAATAATTATTGTGACGATTTCTTATGTTATATGTTGGGGGCGGTCTGCATCCCTCCCATACCGCTATCTAGCAAAATCCCTTACTCAGGGCACTTTAATATGCCTCCCTCAAAATATTCACAAAAATAAGGCCTTGAATAAATAACACCAAAACATTGTCACTAGCTCTCGGTCTACTACATTTGAAATATGAAAAGAAACCAAAGAAAAAAAAATAAAAACTATATTTTTGTATTCTAAAATTTTTTACTTCTATGTTCCATAAGAAAATTGAAGTATAATGTTGGGATCGAAAAATTGTGTATAAGGCCAGATTCTGATTATTGTCCTACTCTCAAAATATATGGTGGCTGTGAGTGGAATTTTCTTTCGTTCACAATAACTTCTGAAAAAATACATCGAATGATCGAGTTAAATGAATTTTTAATGAAATTTTCGTCTTAGAAAGGAATTCAGACCTATACATTTTGATGCTAATCGGATCAGTAGTTTTGGAAATTTACGCAATTTTGTGCCTATAAAAATATCACTTAAATGTAGTACAGGACCGGCAACTGGTATCAAGAATTTTTTTAAAGATCTGTTTTAATATATAAAATGATTAACTGAAACAAATTTAGGATGGTTAAACAACTTTATAATATTCAATTTCATTTTTTTGTAATTATTTCATTCAAATGACCACCCTCAATCTCTAAGCAATGCTGTAACTGTTTCTCAATTTTCTTCGAAAAAATATGCTACTACGATACCGAATGACGAAACACCCTACCATCATGAAGCTGTTTTTGATGGAGGTGTTGAGGATTTTTTCAACCGTCAACATGAAGAAAATATATAGATTTATTTGTTTAAATGAAGACATTCATCTATGGTTCTAAAAATTATGAACATTTTGCGCATTATAATACGTAATAATATCTGTTAGATCGTGCAGATGCACCGTTCCGAATCCGCGATGCGACCGACAACAATAGTGCAAAATGGGTGAAGGTGAATTGGTATTTTTACGCGCTATGGATCACACGAACCAACGGCTTTATTGTTTTCTTCAGCCGGCCGGTTTCCTGACCGACTAACAACGCTGTCAGACCAGATTAACGTTTGCTACAATTAACAGTTAAGTGTTTTCCTATTCGAATTAATTTAATGCACTTTAATATGCAAATAAGATATATTTAATAATTATTAAATAGACAGTAACTATCCACAATCAAATACTTTTCTTAACAATCATTCAGCACAAAACGTCAAACAATTAAGATATAGGTACAAGGGAAAAATTATAATTTAAAAAAACTAAAAAACACGCTTTAATGAACTAAAAAGTAAAAAATAATTAATTTTATTGTAAAAAAGCGTAGGGTAGTATGAAAATATGATACAAAGCACCCCACGCTTTTTTACAATAAAATTAATTATTTTTTACTTTTTAGTTCATTAAAGCGTGTTTTTTAGTTTTTTTAAATTATAATTTATTTTTGCTTTTTAGTCCTGGAGATCCTAGTCAGGATAATGGGACAAACTTATGGAATTATTGTATTGTAATCGGTCCTTATTAAGTGTGCAAAGTTTCAGTTCAATCTGAAGTTTTTTGCTTTTTTTTTTTAGTCCTGGAGATCCTGGTCATGATAATGGGACAAACTTATGGAATTATTGTATTGTCGTCGGTCCTTGATAAGTCGACAAAGTTTAAACTAAATCTGACCGTTCAAAGTTGGTCAAAATCAAGTTCAAAGAAGTCGGTTACAAACTGACAAACAAGCAAGCAAGCACACAAGCACGCAAACATACAGGTGAAGCTAATATAAGCGTGTTAAAAATCAAAGACCACTGTCGGGAATCGAACCCGAAATTCCCAGTTTCAGGCTGGTTGAGTTACCTCTTACTCACACAGTGCCCCGAGAGTGGAATCTGTACTTTCCCTATATATACCTATTTCAACACTAAATCACACTTCATGCGAGAGCGGATTTAATTTTTAAGTTATAAATATAACTAATACTCAAAGACCCAGATATATTTGTATGGCATTTTTATTATGCAGAACGGAAATATACGTGGAACAAAACTCATAGTTAACCCTTAAGGTAAGTGATAAGGGTCCCTTCGCTGAGGGTCGCTTGAGTGCTGAGGGCACCTTATTCAAAGGAGCATTTCATAGTCATTTCCTTGAGTGAGAGAAGAATTATAGTAAACCTCCATGATTCTTTCCTTTAGAACATTTAGTCATACTGCAGACCGATTGTGTTTAGTTGTCATTTTTGATATAAATGCGTGTTTTTAGCCACGATTATTAATTTTCGTCAAACGATGGAATACCAACGGTTAACAATACACCTATTACAACTCCTTTGCTGTATTCATAGTTAACCCTTAAGTAGTAAGGGACACTTACTCATACCCTCAAATCGAATATGCGTTTCATAGTCAAAATTGACGTCTGTAAGGGCCCTTACATCACCCTCACCTTAAGGGTGGATAGTATGTCTCTTAAGTGTCGAAAAAGTGAAAACAGTAAAACACATGAAAACACGCATTTATATCAAAAATGACAACTAAACACAATCGGTCTGCAGTATGACCAACTGTTCTAAAGGAAAAAATCATGGAGGTTTACTATAATTCTTCCCTCACTCAAGGAAATGACTATGAAACGCTCCTTTGAATAAGGTGCCCTCAGCACTTAAGTGACCCTCAGCGAAGGGACCTTTATCACTTACCTTAAGGGTTAACTATGAATATGAGCAATAGAGTTCAAACGCTGTACGTTGAACACCGCTACCTCATCAGCCTAATAGCAGCCAAGCGCTCCCCCTCAGTTAGCAACAGGCTCTCTGCTTGACTACGTTGATTGACGAAGGATAAAGATTTAAATAAATAATATTTATATAGTAAACTACGCCACTGAGTTCAAGTAGGCGGAGACCGAGAATAACTGCCGTTGTCGAGCGGTGACGTAGCGATGTTTTATTTACAGCGTTTGGACTCTATACCCAATTTGTTTCGGAAAATACTAATGAGCGATTTTTTTTAAAACGGTTAAGACGCTTATGACCTCTGTTGTCGAGCGTCTATATAATTTACGATATCTATAAAAAACGGCTCAGGGCTTGAGAATAGTCGAGCGTGTAGCAATGCTGTTGTTTACATGGAGTTGCTATGGTTCCTCTAATACAAGTCCCCAGTTCCCGGCTTCTAGCCCGAGAGCTGGTAAAAGTGTCAATTGGATTTTGAATTTATTATTAAAAAAAAAAATAATGAATTGAAAACATGAATTGGTGCTAGGCCCTAATAACCTTAGCTGTTAGTGGTCTTTAAAACACAATTTCAATCAAAAACGGCTCTAACTATTTTGATATTATTAATTCTGCTGAGCGTGGGCGAAATAATGGGCGACCTGATTGATTGCATAAACGTTCCCCGTAATGAGCGTGGGCGAAATGCTATTTCGCCCACTCTGCACGTCAACAATCAGGGAACTCATTATTTCGATCACGCTCAGCAGGGCCACGAAATGATTTATTTCTTGCGGGTGTTGAACAAAATGATATCATTAAATGCAGGGCCCTCGCGCCCCTGAGTGCGATGTGTGCGATGCACGCGGGCGGCACATCCAAGGGGCGGCAAATGGCCTAGTTGAGTTATGTTTTCTGTACTGTATAGAAAAAATATACAACTGATATTATATCAATTTTATTTGTATACTCAAGCCTACGTGAAAACTCTTACGAGTATAGTTATTTCTTTTTTAATAAAATTCAAATTCGAATTCGAAATATTTCGCGCGCAGTTTTCGATTCGATCGTTAATTCACATAAGCGCGTAGACAGGAATCGACAGTTTATCCCCAATAAGGGGCGTCAATTATGAATCCGCACGCGGGCGGCATGAGGCCTTCTAATAATGATCTTGCAATATGCCATCATTTATTTGTCTCGGAAAAATCCAGAAAGGGTAGTTTACCGTTGAACTAAAATCTGCAATCGGTGCATTCGGCAAGGATGTCAGTGCAGTGGTCCCGCTTACCATTTATTTGAAGTGAAACTTCTTTGTTCAATGCAGTGTAACGGAAACGAGAAATAAAACCGTCAGGAGTGGGGGAAATGAGCTGCTAGCTGAGAACCGGAACCGATTGGTTGACGGGTAGGTACGAATTCGTTGAGGGGGAAACTCAATCGATACGCCCCATTTCTGTTTAGTGTTTACTTGGTTTCAAATGTTTACCCATGAGTTTCACTACAGACGCATGAGATTTACA
The DNA here is from genome assembly GCA_039654895.1 of Mongoloraphidia duomilia. Taxonomy (NCBI): domain Eukaryota; kingdom Metazoa; phylum Arthropoda; class Insecta; order Raphidioptera; family Raphidiidae; genus Mongoloraphidia; species Mongoloraphidia duomilia. The sequence continues at coordinate 9,047,825 of CM077523.1, forward strand.
CAAGCGACTAGGCCCTGCAGTCAAGGTACATTCTGAATGGTCGAATACCTCATGTTGATGTAGTTTGACACACACACACACCTAAACGAACGTAACAACTACCTAGTGAACTCTGTATACTAATATGATAGTTGATAGCGATAAAAAATGGGTTTTGTATGTGGAGAATGTTCAAACACATTTTCTTCAAGACAGGCATTAATGATCACAAAATTAGAATGAAAACTTCAGATAAGGCTTGTATTTTAATTCTTTCTATAAAAGTCGATCAATTTTCTGACATTTCAAAATAAAACTTAATTGAAATTTATTTTTCCATTCCAATTTCTCGAGAATACTGTTACTGTATAAATTTTGGACATCCTAATATCTCAAAAAATAATATTAAATTAGGTTTTATTTTGAAATGTCAAAAAATTGATCGACTTTTATAGAAAGAATTAGATTACAAGCCTTATCTGGAGTTTTCATTCTAATTTTGTGAACATTAATGTCTGTCTTAAGAGCCCGTTTCCCGATCTCCAAGGGGAAATTGTGTTTTGCGGTGTGTGGTGAGGAAACATTTTGAAACATTCCATTCATAATAGTACAACTAATATATTGTGGTCTATCAGAATTGAATGCTCTCTCTCTATCTTTCACATATGTGGGTAGTATTGACAAAGAGAACCGAATTATCGATACCTATGTTACAGTGATATACATAATATTATATGTATTGGTATACAACACACTTACATAGTATGTAGCCAGTGTCACAATAGGGATGTGTTATATTCATTTTATATGACAATAGTTTAAAATCAATTTTAAATTAAATATAACTTTTTAATTATTATGTAAAAAAAGTAAAAATAGTTTTGCTATAAGAATTGTATAATAATACATATTTCCTTTTATGTAAAAAAAACTGTTTTTTCTTTTATTCATAAAAGGACAAAATTACAAAACAGTACAACATAAATTATCTGCAGATATACAGGGTACTGAATTGCTTTGCGGGTAATAGGGATTTAACCCTTAAAATCAAACTTTTGCGATTTTCCTGCTTCCCTAATTATTTTAGGAAAAATATCTTCGAATAAAAGTTTTAGAACATAAAATTTTGCATCTAAATCATTCAACAAAATTAATTTTGCATGTTTTGTAACGGCAGAAATTTGATATTCAAATGTCAAAATTACCTCAAAAACAGATAGCGATAGCCTGCATGGAACTTGAACAAAATGATTAGAAATTATTCTGACAGCTAAAACGTCATCATTTTGTTCAAGTTTCATGGCTATCGCTATCTGTTTTTGAGGTAATTTTGACATTTTCATATCAAATTTCTGCCGTTACAAAGCGTGCAAAATTAATTTTGTTTAATGATTTAGATGCAGAATTTTATGTTCTAAAACCTTTATTCGAAGTTATTTTTCCTAAAATAATTAATGAAGCAGGAAATTGCAAAAGTTTGATTTTACGGGTTAAATCCCTATTACCCGTAAAGCAATTCAGCACCCTGTATAAATAAATATATAAATTAAATGTGATTTCTTTCACCTTACATAATAAATACTAATTATAATTCCTGAAAAATCAAAAAAATATAACGCAAATGATTATAAAGGGTGCTGATTTGCTTTGAGGGTAATACGGATTTTACATGTAAAATCATGTTTATGAATTTTCCTGCTTCCCTATATATTTTGGTGAAAAAAAAAACAAATACAAAATTTGTTCATAATTAACAACTCTACCTGACACGTATGTCTGCAAATTACCAATATGGAGCTTTTAATTACTAAATAATTTATTAAGGAACTGTGATTAAGTTTAAATTAAAAACATTTATCAAAATAGCCATGATTTACTAACCACAATCATAAATTGAAACGTCAAAAACACAATGAAAACAATAGATTAGGAAAGGAAGGCGTGGCGGAGTCGCAACTGTCTCCTTCTAACTAGAATCTGCGTTAAACGTACGTTCACCCATTGACGACACAACTGTCAAATTTCATTCATTCTACTGACATAACCTTGTTTTTTAAACACGTCGTCGTTAATAATTAAAGCAATTTGTTATGGGGTGGCGTTTTGTACTTGAAAGCAGTTATAATGAAAATTATGACTGCAAAAAGTTTAAATTTCCAACTGAGGAAAAAGCTCAAATAATAGATATCCAATACCTAATTGATGAAAACTTTTTTTATCCTATTAGCTTGCCCTCCCTTGATCTAGCGTAGCTCAGACGAATTCAGAACACTTTTTCAATTCCAAATGGAAAGAACAAACTCAATTTCTAATTATAATTGCTTAAATTATGCCTCTACTAACGTCAACGAGGTTAAGTTAGGTTAGAATAAACGTCACTGGCTGAATCAAGTTAGGACATTCATTTTTCATAAATTTTTAATTTCATATAAAAAATTATTTCACACGAAATAATAAAGTTTTGTAGCCAATAATGATGGGATTTTTTAATTATTTCTATGAAACAGCTGTTGTGTGTGCAATCTTAAGAAGTATGTACTTGAAAAAGTCTAAATCTATAGACGAAACGTCGTACATTTAATTTAATAAATCAAATTATATTGTCCACTATCCTGCGATTTTGCTTAATTTTATTATAATCACGATGGACACGATTTCTAATATAAACTTAAGAAGTACTTTACAAAACAACTAATAATTATAAACAGAACAATAATTAATGATTTCCCATTTCTTACAAATAGAGAATTAAGTGTCTGCAGTCTAAAACTTTATTGTAAATTTCTACCTGATAAGAACCTATCATTAAAATTAGTATTTTTATAGGTCACTGTGTTGACGAAACAATTGTCAAAAAAGGTGTAAATAGGGTTCCAGTACGGAACCCTAATAATTCCTAAACTCAGTGTTTTATTTTTCAACAAAATGATGAGTAGTAAAATATATTATTATCAACAATAGATAATCTATTGTTGAAAAAAGAATATTTTTTAATAAATAAATAAATTTGTTAGCCCTTAGTAACACGCGATAAAACCACTGTATACACTATACACACTACAGACTACACAGCCCTAAGTTAAACGTCACAGTGAAGCGATACCAACAGCAGCTATAGTGACATCAAAAGTACACTTTCTTTCCGTGGTGACAGCACAAATCAGTTCGACATATTACGATGTTTTTTCATTGCAGAGGTACGGCTCATCCTATAAACTGGCTTGTAATTTTGAAAAACGGGCTACAGAATATTTTTTCCTAGTTATATTAAGGTTCAATCTACAGCCGTATTGTAACAAATTTTTCATTTTGTACTCCGTTAATTAATGGTGAATGCTTGAAAAAGACATTTTTTACGGTTTTTAACATTTTTTTAAATTTTTTCTACTACAAAAATTAAAAAAGTGGTACAATACGGAAATAGAAGGACACCAAATCTTTATAAAAATAATTTTACATAAGTTTATTCCCTGTTTTACGTTCAGATTTATACGACGCCGCAGACAACTGTATTGCTTTGAGAAAACCAGGGGAAACGGGCTCTTAAAGAATATGTGTTTGAACATTTTCCACATACAAAACCCATTTTTTTATCGCTACCAACTATCCATATTACTATACACAGAGTTCACTAGTTAGTTGTTACGTTCGTTTAGGTGTGTGTGTGTGTGTGTGTCAAACGACATCAAGATGGGGTATTCGACCAATCAGAATGGTCTAGTCGCTTGTGAGATTTACACGCATCCAGTTTTTTTTAAGTACGGCCCTGGATACTATTTTCATTGTTGGGAAAGCGATATGATTGAATAATGAATATTGTTTGTGAGTGACTGAGCTGAATGAGTGATAAGAGTGGTATGAGGAATCTATATATGAAGTTATGATGTATTTAGTATTTACGGAGAATGACAGATGACAGTGGTTTTATCTGTAATTTGGTTTTGTAACATGCCATTGTACTTTACATTTCCTACACTTGCATTGCTATCACCTGCGTCCGAATAGAAATGTGTTCTAACCCCCAAATTGTTAGTGTATTTGCCATATGGCACATACACTATTGGCGTCGGTCGGATGGCGGGACCTAGGGGTCGGACCAAAATTTCTCGACGTTTCATAGCCTCCTGAACATTTTGGCACCATTTTTGGAAATGTCTATTTATATATATATATATATATATATATATATATATATATATATATATATATAGTGTGTGTGTGTGTGTGTGTGTGCGGGCAATAACTTTCGAAAGAGTTAATTGATTTTGACGAAATTTGGTAGACACGTTGAAATACATCACCGCACGAAGCCTATTTAAAATGGGCTCAATCGGACCATTTTAAGGGTAGTTTTTAGGGGTTAAAAAATGTTTTTGGGCCCAAAAATGCCGAAAAAATTCTCAAAATCGTTTCAAAATTGAAATTTAACCTTTTAGTAACGATTAAAATGTGCTGCCAAAATTTTAATAAAATCGGCCCGACAGGACCGGACTTACAAATTTTATGAAAACACTAGTTTGCGGATAGTGCTTTACTTACTGAAGGGTGTATTTAATTTGGTACCGAGGTTGCATTGATAAAAATATTGAAATTAAGAAAAAAAATATTATTTTAAGGGATGTATTAAGGGGTTAAATTTTTTATTTTGTTCAAAAACAAACTTAAGTTTACATAATAAAGCCACAATGCCAGTATTAGCAAATACACTATATTGTCGGCAGGGTTTTGGCACTGCGACCCGAGTTTTTTTTGTAGGTATGCTCTAGTCGTTATCTAGACCAGTGGTGCGCAAACATTTTCATTTATTTATTTATTGTAGATTATAGGCGCGTCGACATCTCAGGTCATTAGCGTCTTTCAACTACACTAAATAACAACTATCTTAAAACTAAGTAACATCACAAAACATCCATGAGCGCAGGTGGGATTCCAACCCACGGCAGTCCAGTCCAGAGGTTGCGGCACTAAGCACGCTAACCACTAGACTATACTGCCCTCGCAAACATTTTCAATCCGAGTTACTTTAAAATTCACACCCTTGAGAAAACTCAACTTTTCAACGTTTGCAGGAAAAATAAAATATTTAAAGGCATGCAATTTATTCAAATTCAAAATACAAACAATCTATAATCACCAAGAGGGAAAATTTGTTTGTTTGTTTGCGGCGGGTAATTTCAGCGACTGCTGAACCGATTAAAATTTTTTTTAACTGTTTAAAAGGCTACTTCTTCCCGAGTAACATAGACTATTTTGTTACAAATTTTCACATAGTCCGAGCCCCGATGAAAAAGTTATCTATGTACTAATATTATAGAGGAAAAGTTTATTTATTACGGTCAACTATCAAAATTTTTTGAAAATACTGAAAATGAAGTGTAAATAGTAGCTATTTTATAGTCGATATCATGTATGGCAAAAAATACCATATATATACAGGGTGTCCACGGCGAGGTTGGCTAACAATGGGTATCTTGTTATTAGTGGAGATAGAAAGTCAGTTAAATGGGCAAAATAGTGCAGAATTATGTGCTCATTAACGTCCCGTCGAAAAAACAATTGAATTTTTACACACTATAATGGATTTATTTGGAAAATAGTGAAAATTGCCGTTTTTGAAAACTGGCCATAACTTTTTTATTTATGAAGATATCTGAAAATTTCTTTAACCATTTTTTGATAACTTCTTAAGATATTTTCAGTGGCGTAGGTATATTTTTTTTATATCCACTACATAATGAGATATTGACATGAACTTTGGTTTTTCTTATGGACGCCATTATGAATTTTTAGATATTTGAATTCTGCTTATTTTTCTGATTAATTTGGTATATCATATGCTACATTTAAAAAAAATGCAATTAACGTCCCATATTAGAGACACTATTAAAACAACTGACAGTCAAATTATAATTCAGTTCTGTCAAACTACAATTTATTATTAATTTTACACTTAAAATGTTCGCACTACTTAATTATAATTTGACTGTCAGTTGTTTTTGCTACACACTCGGCCATTCTCAAGCCCTCTAAAGCCCATTTGCGTCGTATATCGTGTGTACACAGTTTTACCGAACATAGGGTAAATAACATTGAGAACATTTACAATTTTATAGTAGGCTATGGGCTATAAAATCTTAAGTAAATATGTGGTAGATGCTTTTTTTCAGAAAAAAAATACAAAAAACAACAAAAGAAATTACATTACATTGAGTGTGCACTACCTTAAAATAATAGATTTGGAAAAAGAAATATAAATACCAATATTTTGTTTTTATTTAGCAGGTTCCGGGTTACTCTTTTTAGTCCACTGGTTACTATGGAAAATTGTTTAAAAATTCACTGTACTATTTTTTCTATGCGTAATCTACTACGTATTTACAAAATTGTGTGTTTTAAAAACCACCAACAGTTAAGGTTATTTGGGCCTAGCACCAATTCATATTTTCAAATCATTATTTTTTTTTAATAATAAATTGAAAATCCAATTGACACTTTTACCAGCTCTCGGGTTAGAACCCGGGAACTGGAGACTTGTAATAGAGGAACCATAACAACGCCATGTAAACAACAGTATTGCTACACGCTCGGCCATTCTCAAGCCCTCCACATATTTACATTGAATCTTATGGCCCATAGCCTACCACAAAATTGTAAATGTTCTCAATGTTATTTTCCCTATGTTCGGAAAAATCGTAAACACACTGTATTTTATTGATTAATTAATATTTTAATTTAGTTTATACACACCGACACACTATGCACTCCGTTACATTCAAAGGTAAACAAAACTTCACACAAAAAATTACTTAAACAAAAATTACGCGCTTTTTCTTATAAAACACAGCCGCACTTCGCACATACACTATATTATGTTATAATATTAATTGGCACTAAAAGAACGACGTTCAAATGTTTAAAAATTGTTTGGCGCGTCGCCGCGTTCAATTAAACATCGTTGTTTAGTTCTTGTAAGTTGCGAGCGAGCGCACCTATCGCGACAGCACGAACAAATGAATAGCGGACCCTCCGGCTCTTTACTGTATATAGCATGACACGTTGGGAGCATGGTGCACCCGATGGTGGAATTATGTGACTGTACCTTCAATTACGTCACAATGTAAGTAGTAAGTACCAGGGCCGGGGTAAATATTACCGGTGCAGTAGGTAGTGAAAGTTACGGACACTTTGATTGGAAATAATTAATCAAATATAACTTTGTTCTAGACTTAAATGAATTAAATTTATTTCACGAATATTACTTCGATAGGTACTTAGTTTTAATTTTAATGTACGAAACGGCTATAAAGAAGTTTTTATGGATATATTGTAAATTATAGACGCTTGAAAATTTATCTGTATGCTCTTCTTCATTTTCCGCACAAATTGTATTTTTAAACGGTTTTATTTAGCTTGACTCCGTATATTTGTTTGTTTGTTACTATATTTGTTTCAAATTTTGCGACAGCTTTTTCAACTATACTTCTACTTAACCGATTCTTATGAAATTTTGCACACACATTGAGTTCCCGTGACAATTATGATAATTTCAACTTGGTAACGAGGGTCTGATGATGGAATCAGGAGGTGGACAGTTGAAAGGATGAGGAGTTTGCATAATGATACGGGCCAGAAATCAAACTAAAAACTAAAAAATAAAAATAGGTGAAAAAACTTTTAAGTTAAACGGCTTTATTTTAAATCATCAGCTGTACCAAAAACTAGAAAATAATTAGGACACAAACCAAGGGGCACTTTGTGTCGCTGCGTTAGCGGAATAAGTAATAAAAACATGGGGCGCATAAAAATCTGTATATAGCGACTGCATAATTATTAAATAAGAACGGCTTGTCTAGAAAAATGTGTTTCTAAGTACATAAACAGAAATATTTCAAATGCGCCCCACGTTTTTATTACTTATTCCGCTGACGCAGCGACACAAAGTACCCCTTGGTTTGTGTCCTAATTATTTTCTTGTTTTTGGTACAGCTGATGATTTTAAATAAAACCGTTTAACTTAAAAGTTTTTTTACCTATTTTGTATTCCTCTGTATTGGTCATGAATCATGGGAGTTTAATATACCCATGTTATAAAACAAATAAATATTATTCTTATGTCTTCTTTGATGTTGACGTTTTGATAGGACTTCGACTTTTGTTAGACGAAGTTAACTTTTCTCTTTCGGAGTGCTCCTCCCCCAGGGGGAACCTTTGAATGTAGTTGTTCTCGCAATTGCATTCCAATGTTCTTTGGGAATTGGCGTTCCCAGAAGCCCGTGCTCGTACCAGTCGGTTTGTGTATGCCGGCTGTCATATTCTAATACACAAATGGATTATTAATTGTTGTGTTGAAGACGCTATTGACCTGACTTGTCGACGCGTCTATAATCTACAATAATAATAATAATCAGAGTGCTCCAAAGCGAACCCTTGCATGTTGTTCAGTTTAATTCTTTATTAATTAATCAATTAAAACTACACCGGGTAGAATATAATTAAGTTTGGACTTCGTGAAGGCCACGCCAATACCGACGAATCCAAGTCGTTAAAGAAGTCTTTGAGATATTCTTTCGCGGTGTACAGGCATTTTGTAGCCACTAGCTGTATATCATTTCAGCTTGCATATTTTATATAAAAGTAACCCCTCTTCAGCACACACAAAAAATTCGTCGTAACTGGCCACAAGTTTAGGGAGGCTATATTGTTGCATTAAGTAGTTGTCTATAATTTTTATGAAGCATATACTCTATCTTACAAGCGACTAGGCCTTGCAGTCAGGGTCCATTCTGATTGGTCGAATACCCTATCTTGATGTCGTTTGACACACGCACACACACCTTAACGAACGGAACAACTAACTAGTGAACTCTGTATACTAATATGGATAGTTGATAGCGATTAAAAAATGAGTTTTGTATGTGGACAACATTCAAACACATATTCTTCAAGACAGGCATTAATGTTCACAAAATTAGAATGAAAACTTCAGGTAAGGCTTGTGATCTAATTCTTTCCATAAAAGTCGATCAATTTTTTGACATTTCAAAATAAAACCTGATGTAATATTATTATTTGAGATATTAAGATGTCCAAAATTTATACTGTAACAGTGTTCTTGAGAAATTGGAATGGAAAAATAAATTTTATTAACTTCCCATTGGAAGTTATTGTAATGGGTCCGAAAATCGAAATCAAAAAGGAAAAAAAATTTTTATGTTTCAAGGTCACTACACTATTTTTACACTACTTTTAGAAAGATGTCTGTGTGTGTGTGTGTGTGTGTGTGTGTGTGTGTGTACGTATGTACGTACGTACGTACGTACGTACGTACGTACGTATGTATGTGTCAATTTCTTTCTAAGACGAAATCTCGAGAACGAAAAATGATATCGACTACGTTGGGGTGCCAATCGACGCGTATTAACGTAAATATGATCTGAAAGGAATTTTTTCAAAATCGGTTCAGCCGTTCTTTTTTCTTAACCAAATAACCTCCAAAAAAGTAGATTTTACACAATATCTCGCGAATAAAAAATTATATCGACTTCGTAAGGGTGTCAATCGAGGCGTGTTAACGTCATTTTGATCCGACATAAATTTTATAAAAATCGGTTCAGCCGTTTTTTTTTTTTTTTTTTTTTTTTTTTAATTATTGATGTTTTAATGATTAAAATGATTACTTTTCAGTGTAATATCTAATTTAATTATTATTATTAAATATTTATCAAACTGGGAAGTTCGTCGTGTGGACCTCAAGGGTCGCACTTTAGTCCTAATAAACGACCCACCTCTGCACGGCTTGTTAAGTTTTATTTTTAAATGTCAAAAAATTGATCGACTTTTATAGAAAGAATTAGATTATAAGCCTTACCTGAAGTTTTCATTCTAATTTTGTGAACTTTAATGCCTGTCTTGAAGAATATGTGTTTGAATGTTGTCCACATACAAAACCCATTTTTTAATCGCTATCAACTATCCATATTTGTATACAAAGTTCACTAGTTAGTTGTTACGTTCTGTGTGCGTGCGTCAAACGACATCAAGATGGGGTATTCAACCAATCAGAATGGACCCTGACTGCAGGGCCTAGTCGCTTGTCTCTATCTTTGGTATCCTATAACTAACTAATGAAGTTTTATTCATGGCTTTTTGATTTGTAGTAACATTTATTCCTTTTAACAATTACCTATTATAAAATGTTTAGAATTTTTCCACCCAACTTTGCTACTACCTTGACGCTGATGACCTTAGCTGTTGAGCGTCTATAATCTACAATCTATCTATGCTACTACCTTATTTATTAATGTTAGACGCTAATTACCGCTGTTGTCGAGCGTCTATAATCTACAATTCTATTCAATTCTATTCTATTTATTAATGAGTAAATATTAAAAGTAAGGCATTCAATTTCGGATCAATTATTATCATCCTCAATCCGGAACTGATTTCGATATTTGGTTCTTAGCTCCGGGATTCCGGAAGTAGTTCCGATATCGAGAATGGTCTACAAAAATACTGCATGTAGAATGAAACTTTGAGAGTCGGAAATTTACAAACAAAAAAATCAACATATTGGCTAGTAATAATTAGGAACACTTCGAACATTAAACTTATAATTTATATAACTCCATAGACAGGGCCGGATTTACCCAAACTGCCGCCCTGGGGCACCATGAAAAATGCCGCCCCACACTGAAGTTTTTTTTTTAAATAAAACTGTATTGTTCATAATTTTACACTGCACATTCTTAATAATGAGAAGAAATATTTTATTTATTTTATTTTATGAATGTTTTCACGTTCCAAATTTTGCCGCCCCTGAAAATTTGCCGCCCTGGGCACTAGCCCCTAGTGCCCCTAGTGTAAATCCAGCGCTGTCTATAGAGAGATCATCAATCACTGATAAATCTATATTAAGGTTCACTTTCTGGTCGGAAAATTATGCAAAAACATGCTATAATTTTATTTAGAAATCTTTTCATTAATTTCGGAATTTCGCTATTAATTTCTTCAGTTCCGGAATCGTTATATTTAAAAATGTTGTCCGAAATTGCGTAATTTCGAAATTCCGGTCTGGAAGCCTTAATTGAAAGTGTGAATGAATGTACCATTAATTAATTCAGTACTTGCATTGAAGCATTGCCTCACCACTGTAATTGGATCCTTCGCCACTGTAGATTGCGTTTGCGATATGTAATAAAGAAGATGACGAATTCATAATGCGAGACGGCAAAAGTTCACTCCCTTAATAATGTCACATAATGTTATAGGTTATGTTGCGAAGCCATTGTTGAGTTACCTCGTAATAATTAGGTAGGCTACTGTGCGTCAAATATAACTTTGCAGGGCCAGGGCAATACGTAAATCTCTATTGTTACAAAACTGTTTTCAGAGTTGACAGAATAAATATTTATTTACAATAATTAAAAACAATAATAATGAATGCAACAACGAAAAGTCAGTTCTAACAATCAACACAAGTAAACAATAACTAAACAGTAATTTTTAAACAAAGCAAAACAAAACAATAATTAGCACTTATAGCTCGTAATTATTACCACTACACTAGTATTTATTTTATCAATTTATTTATTTATATCACGGCACTATTTATATCACTGATCCACCGTAGACTTGACTGCGTGACTCACCGTTGACTGATTCCCTCACTCACTCGTACTGGCTGTTTATATATGCTGCGTGGCGTAAGCCTAGTGCGTTCTCGCTTTCTCTAGAACTTTCGCACAGGTACTAGTTGTTACAGTAAGCAGACCCCGTTTCTCAGAACTCTTGCCTGCCGTTTATATACAGGGTGATCCGTAACAATATTATAACTGTAACGGGGCCCTGTCAGTAGACACATGAAATATTTTTTCAAAATTATAATCGCGGTGGACATTATTATCGATATGAAGACCAAAACAGCAACAATTTTTGTCTGTCTGTCTACGCATCACGCGGAAACTACTGAACGGATTTAAATGAAACTTGACATGTTGGTAGCTTATGTCCTGGGCCAACATACAGGATGTTAAAAAATTCGACTGATGACCAGTCCTATACTTCCCACCTAGTAAATATTTGCAAAAAATAAACACTCTTTTTTTTATTCTTTGACTAGGCCCAAATAACCTTAGCTGTTGGTGGTCTTTAAAACACAATTTAATTTTTATTCTTTGAAAAAAGCATGGCCCTCTTTTTTGTTTGGTGATCTACTGATGGCTAACTTAATATAGCAAAAATCATGGTTACCTTGATTTACGTACAATTTTTATTTTTTTTAGTAAAATATTTTTTTTCTCGAAAACTATACATTTTAGAGAAAAAAAATATTTACATTTTTTTCATATTATAACATCTAGAATTCATTTATATTTTTTTTTACCTATGTTAATACGTGACATTGAGGACGTTTTTTTGAATATCTCAGGATCCACTGAACCGATTTGACTCAAAATCTAATCAGATCTAAGTTAAAGGCTGATAAACACAATAGAACAATCGGCATGCCCGTATGTTGTTCCGTTCTTAAGATATCGAAGGCGAAAAATTGACCACATACACACACACACACATACACACATACACACATACACACACACATACAGACATCAGTCAGAAAATGATCTTAAACGATTGCTAGGGTCTCAAAACGTGAAAATCTTTTAAAATCTCGAAATATTGTTTTCGGACTGAATCCATTACTTCCCTACCATAGTAGAGGTGGGAAGTAAAAAAGAGTGTAACGTATTTAAAGAGGTGATAGTATGGACCAAAATAAACAAAAAAGTTTTAGTAAACATGGGTCCGCAAAGTAACGGTTTCGGAGATATGGAAGGTTATTCTTTTTTGAAACATTTATTTGCAATTATTTATTACTTATTTATTTATGTACAAACAAAAGAAGCTTCTAGCAAAACCAAAAAATAAAGTTGCATAAGATGTTCAAAGTGCCCTCCTTCCATTTCAAAGCAGGCACGACATCTTTGTCTGAAAGATATTAGAACTCTTTCTAAAACACCCTCATTGGCTCGGATTTGTTGGCATTTTTGATTAATTCGTAGCTGCAGCTCCTCGAGGCTATTTACAAGAGTACCATAGACTAATGTTTTCAAATATCCCCAAAAAAAGAAATATAAAGGATTTAAAGTAGGCGATCTTGCAGGCCATAATACAGGTCCGCCTTCCATATCTCCGAAACCGTTACTTTGAGGACCCATGTTTCTGAAGACTTTTTTGTTTATTTTGGTCCGTACTATTACCTTCTTTAAATATTTTACTTGCTTTTTCGAACACCCTGTATAGTGGATACTTTTTATCCCGGGAAAAAGGAGTTTCCGTGGGGTAGTCAAAAAACTATATTTACGGATGAACTCATGGATGAACTTTAACTTATGGAATAAATTAAAACCTTCTGTATTTCAGTTACTCACCAATATAATTATGTATCAAACAATAATCTTGCTGCTACTCACCAATAGATGTCGCCACGAGTATTTCATAACGTGCTAACGTTGTAGTTCACCCATGAAACACTTTTCTTAGGAATTTGATCAAATTTGAATATCTTATGGAAACAGTAATATCTAACTGCTGTTAAAATTTAAGAGTGATTGAACGTGTTGTCAAATTTCAAAACGCCGCGCGAATGAAGGCGCGGGTACAGCTAGTCTATACTAATATTATAAAAAGGTAAGGGGTCGCACATAAACTACGTAGGGGGAGGGTGGGTTAAATATCGTTTTACGTCACACTATTTCCTTTTTCAAAAAAGTTGATAGGAGTCGATTTTTGTCACTTTTCTGTACCCGACGCTAATGAGCCTTTTTTCTGAGAGTAGTTCCTTCAATTATCCACGAGAGGGCACTTGTGGTAGGTACAAACATTATTTATTCCCCATTAGTGTCGTGTCATTTTAGTGGTATAACTGAAATTAATTTAATAGGTAATAAGAATTTAATAATTAAGTTATACCACAAAAATGACACGACACCAATGGGGAATAAATAATGTTTGTACCTTCCACAAGTGCTGCCTCTCGAATGAAAGAACTACTCTCAGGAAAATGACTCATTGGTCGTCAGATTTGAATAAGTACTGAGAATGTGAAATTTTTTTAATTTATCTTTCTGTATTTTCAGGATGAAACTATAACTAAATGAGAGGAGACCGTAGCTTCAAAATATAAATGTGAGTAATGGTTTATTATTACAGTAGATTTTCGTTAAGTCAGTCGTTCTTGTGAGAATGAGCCATTTTCCTGAGAGTAGTTCCTTAATTTATCCACAAGAGGCAGCACTTGTGGTAGGTACAAACATTATTTATTCGTGTCATTTTAGTGATATAACTTAATTATTAAATTATTATTATTATTAATTTAAATAAATAATTAAGTTATACCACTGAAATGACACGACACTAATAGGGAATAAATAATGTTTGTACCTACCACAAGTGCTGCCTCTCGTGGATAATTGAAAGAACTACTCTCAGGAAAATGACTCCATTGCTGTTTTTGAAAACACGTAGATTTTTGGAAGCACCATTTTATCGCGACGTGTCGTATCGAGTTGTTTCGCGTCGCGTTGTGTCGTCTTAGGGTCAGCGCGAGCGCATACGTGCTACTTTTTGTATCACGATTGTGCGATTAAGTCGCTTGTAGATCGTCAAATGCAGCTACCAACAGTGTAAGATTGCTCACTATTCGCTGAAACGCGCGATTGTCGAATACACTTCGAATGGAAAACAAACGCATAGATCGTTATAGTTCGAGCGCATACCGTTGCCAAAAAACGCGATCGAATGCGGAACGAGAAATTTTGAGTAGCGAGGTAATTGCCAAATCGCGCGTTTTCTATATAAAAAGTAGCATCTGTGTGCTGACCCTTAATGAGAGGTTATTCAGGTAAGGTTTCTTTCTAGGAAATTAACATGAGCAAAGCACAGGTGAAGGCTAGTATTAAATATACTGAACGTGAAAATAATAATAACAATAACGTCAATAACATAACCTATAAAATAGATATATTATTTTGAGAGTAAATAAAACATTTCATTTTATAATAAAAGTTACAACGTATTTTTGAAACTAGCTCACAAATCGTACAAAGGATGTTTTATTTGTATATTATGCAGGGCCGGATTAACCGTGTCGGGGCCCCAAGGCAATGCAATTCTCGGGGCTCTTTTTCAGCCGTTTGAAGATGATCAGCTCTTTTCAAGTTGATGAAGGTAGCGTATTATATGATTCATACAATACGCTACGTAACGCATCCATTTTATTAGTTCTACTACTCGATACTAGATGGTTCTGTTCTGTAAGTATGAAGTATTTCATCAACTAACAGCATGCGTCGAAAAAAAGCAATAATACCTATTGTCATTGAGGACACAATTTTTCCAATTAAATTTTCACTCTATGAAACATTTTCAATTTCTTTTGTGCGCGCGCAGGGCCCTTAGCCGATGCGGGGCCCCTAGGCAGTTGCCTACTCTGCCTAATGGTTAATCCGGCCCTGATATTATGTACAGATCATTTATATGTAATCTCATAATGTGTAAGCTAACAGTTTGACTGTATTTTTTTAGTTCCATTTATTATTATTTTTGGTTTTCAACACTCTGTCTTAATTTGGAAAGGTCCACAGATTTGTATAACATTTCAGCTAAAAAAAGAAAAGAATTATTCTCTAAAGTCTAAACAATACTATTCTACAACCAAAGCTGAACCTACTCGGTTGGGTTTCAATAAAAATAAAAAGGGTGTGGGTCTCGGGACCCCCGACAGATGTGAAACATCAAAGAAAACGTTATTGAACTCGGTGATATCCTCTATGTAGTAGTATATATTTTTTCAAAAGCAGAAACTAACTGTTATGCTGACATAATCCTATATATTGCACTGTAACACACGCGGTTGCCCGAGCGCGCGGAAGCCGAGAGAGAGAGTGCCGCAGTGGGGAGAACAGCAGCGAAGGAGCGGACCAAACATTTCGTTGCATATTTCCCCTCACGCGGCTGTTCACAGCCCGACATAAGATGTTTCACATCAATAAACATAGTAGCTACGGCAGTAAAAAGATAACAGAGTCTAGAGTCTTTCGAAATTTGCAACAGCGACGGGAGACAACGACAGATCTTATAAACCGATCACATGACATTGAATATAAATCAGTTCGAAATCAGCGAGATGAGTCGAGTGCGATACGACACACTATATCGTTGATTCCCGTCGCGGTTACAATTTTTGAAGGACAGACCTTTTGTGTTAGTACGAGGGGCAAAAATAGCAATGATTCTAGGATTGAAAGAGGCGACAAGGACAACCTTACGTGGTTTTGAGCACAATTTGAGGTTTTGGTTTAAAGTTAAGGAAATCTTTCATGCTTTACCTACCATTTACTGGAATTCCTGATAATTTTCGAATTGCTTGAACCGCTTCCTTTTCTTTTTTGATTAATTCGACCAACTCCTTATATGTCTGAGGTATTTGTGAAAAGTCTAGATAAGGACAATTTTTCTAAAAAAATACTAACTGGATTATTACATTTATTCAGATTGTTGCCAAAATGTTGCTACTGGTAGCTTTATGCATGCGTCCTGCGTAGTGAAAGCCAAGTCTAGATTTTTAAGCTTACCACTTCTTTAACTGTTAAATGCAAATAAGCACTGAAATTCTGTTTTAATTCGGTGTGTTTTTGTTCAATTTTTTCCAGATTTGTTTGATATTTTTCAGTCAATTCTTTTTTCATTTCTTCACCTATAAAAGTATTATAATTTTAGCACATACAAAACAGGTTCGTGTATTAAGTGGCATTTTCGAAGCACTCGCACTACATTTATAGAAATTTAGATTGTCCTAAACTTTAGCAATGGCGGATCTAGGTGGAGGGGGAGGCATTCAATTAGAAAAATTAAGATAAGACTAACGCTAATTATTATTTGTGTTATTTGCGTCCATCATAATATTATACAATATAATATTGAAATAGAAATATCGCCGGTGTCAAGTATAAGCCTCTTGCTTTTTTAGGTTAGTTAGGATGAATGAATGAATTGTGGATTATAGACGCTCGACAACAGAGGTCATTATCGTCTGATTAGTTAGGATGGTTTTGCCCCCCCCCCCCTTGAATAAATCCTGGATCCGCCCTTGATCTTTAATCACAAAATTAGTTGTTCTTATTGAACATACTATGGTAATAAACCAAATTAATCATGTCAAAGTACAGTTGAAGAAATCTCTGTAAAATAAAATATGTACGTACTTACATTTTTTGTCGAACTCTTCCAGTTTGGTTTTTTTAAGCAAATCGAGTGCATTGGAGTTATTCTTCTTGTTTTTAGTAGAAGATCCACCTTTTTTACGTCGTGGCATATTTAGAACCCGAAACTATATTACGAGTATAAAGAAATTTAAAATCAATATTATTTAAAAATAAACAAAATTTTATAAAAAGTTAAAAGGTATCTAATTTTAAAATTAATGCATTCTTAATTTTGACATATTTAACTGTTTTCAGTATAATTAATATAATCTTAGCGATTATGTAACTAAATAATAATTTTGACTTCAAAATGACATTTAGGTATATTGTTTCTATACTTATTCGATCATCCAAATACGATAACATTTTAAAAGTCTAACCGTTCTGGGTTTTTTAAGAACTTTTCCCAGAAAAACAAGTCAAATTAACAAAGAACAAAGACTGTGTATTGAAGTACAAAAAAAAAAATTGTAGTAGGTTATAGAAACGCCATATCAAAATCTGTAACAAGATGTACATTTATTTTATATCTTATGACAATAAAATCATATCTTATCTTATCGATCTTAAAAGTCTGTTTATTTTGAACATGTTTTGAACTCTCCTTGTTAGGGCCACGTTATTATAATTTTATTGCGTTATGTGTAAATACTTATTGAACGCTTGGTTTAAATATATCATTTGTATTTCTTTTGAAATTTACCTCGTCATTAACCTGACAAAGGCATTATCTCTAGCATTAGTGTTGCTTAATTTTTTTTGCTCGCAGCTCCTTTCTGAGATTCATTTACCTTTGAGACTCCTCTTCATTGCAGCTTTTACCTGAAGATAAAAACATTACCCGTAGTCGGATAAAAAGAGAATATGTGTTTAACCCGTATTATAGAAGTGAAACTTCTTGACTACTTTGCCTACCCAACCATAGATGCCAATCAAACGCGTTGTGTAGTTCATAAATAGTGCGTCAGTAATTGTTGATTGTGCTATATTTCTTTCTTTCTTAATCTATCTCTTATCATGTTGCTTTTTCATTTCATTGCCTCACGAATTTATCCTCGGTATAGAAGTTTCACTTCAAATCATTATCAAGATTTCGTTAAAAACAATATTACAGACAGTTACGATTTTGTTTATTTGTATTAATTAACCAAATTTCCTGTTCACCACGTGTTCTATTAAAAAAACGTTTTTAGCAGTAAAGCTGTAACATCCTTCTCGACGATGTAATACCGACTGGGAAAGAATATAATAAAGCGAAGGATTTGACGCTCTGTGCAGTTGAAATTTTTTACCTGAAAGATGTATTTATATGGCCAGGTGAGAGTGTAAAGGACTATGAACAGGGCCGGCTCGTCTAAATTGTGTTTTAAAGACCACCAACAGCTAAGGTTATTTGGGCCTAGCACCAATTCATATTTTCAATTCATTATTATTTTTTTTAATAATAAATTGAAAATCCAATTGACACTTTTACCAGCTCTCGGGCTAGAACCCGGGAACTGGGGACTTGTAATAGAGGAACCATAGCAACGCCATGTAAACAACAGCATTGATACACGCTCGGCTATTGTCAAGCCCCCGGCTTGTCTATTAGGCAAACTTAGACAGGGAAGTGTTTGTACCTAAACAGGGAAGTGTTTGTAAAATTTGCGTCCTGGGCAAAGACGATTTACCGTCTCCTGTTCAGTTCAATTTTCTGTACGTCATACACATTGCTTCCAGTTCCGTCTTTACCCACTGGGCACAAGCCTAGAGCCCCCGACCTAAGGGGGCCCCAAAACCCATGCCCATAAAACCTATATATAGGAAAATAAAGACCATGTTCCCATTTTCAAAAAAAGTAGTTATAATTAACAGTTGAAAATATATTTGGTTTTTTACGTTTTCCTGTTATAGGTTTTTGGCTCTCAAAAAGGGCCCCCAAACTCAGTGTACCCAGGGGCCCATACATGACTTAAGACGGCCCTGATTGCTTCTGATATTTAAAACAGTTAGTTAAATCTGCTTTTGTGTCACCCTCAGTTTGCCGACCCGGCATGAACGTAGCTACGGATGGACCCAGGTGGGCCATGGCCTATGTAATAAAAGTTTTGGCTCATAACATAACCCAAGATGTAAGTTTGTTAAGCAATTTAATTATTGAATAAATGCTTGTGGTTTTTCATTGTCATTTTTACGGAACTCAAGACTTCTTGGATTATATGGAGTTGAAAATCTACATCAGTGTTATGTGAATAATATGGTGTGGATATAAGGGGTTTTAAATCGATTGATTTTATCATATACCAATTAATTACTGTCCACAGAAACTCAAAACATATTTTTCACTGTTGGGTACAACAGGTAGGTTGAAAAATGGATATCTGTGAAAAAGTAGCAGTGAAGTGAATACTTGCACATCACTACTTTTCATCATGAAGCATACCTATTCGTCCTTGCGCCAATGGAACAATTAATAGTGTAGCAAAAACCCAGATGTTACGCTACTGGCGACAATCGAAGCATCCAGAACAAGTAACAATGGTGAGGCGTGGCATTATATCGATCACCAGAATGATCTGGAAAGTGCGCGAGCGTGGTGGGGGTCAAGCTGCTAGCTCTATATAAGCAAGAACAGTCACTGGAAAAGGACAACGAGAGTCGAGTGACAAAGTCGATTTGAAATAAATACAGCATATAAATTATTCAGTGTTCGTGTTATTATTATATAGATAAACAGTGTTGACTGTTATAAATTGAGATATAATAGTTACATCTTATTGTTATCCATTTTTGTTACATTTTTAATTGTTGGAAATAAATAATTTATTCCACCCACGTAAGAAAACAGTTTTGTTACAATAGCCTTGCAACAAATGCTAAGTAAAATCTTTTTATTTCAATTGTAAACTCCTGGTCAGAATGAACGCATTATTTTTTTTCTGTTATATTTTTGATATTAAAAAAATTATTTGACTGAAAACATATTTTATTTTCTGATGAAACCATCAGATAGTCGAAAACGCGTTTGGCGAAGGCCTGAAGAAAGAATTGCTGCCTGCAACTCTGTGAACGCCAAATGGTTTCCTTGCAAGTTGCAAAGATATTGCAGACATCAAATCTTTCTCCAGGTCTTCGTCATACGCGTTCACGACCACCTGGTGGGGCTTGAGAATAGCCGAGCGTGTAGCAATGCTGTTGTTTACATGGCGTTGCTATGGTTCCTCTATTACAAGTCCCCAGTTCCCGGGTTCTAGCCCGAGAGCTGGTAAAAGTGTCAATTGGATTTTCAATTTATTATTAAAAAAAAAATAATGAATTGAAAATTTGAATTGGTGCTAGGCCCAAATAACCTTAGCTGTTGGTGGTCTTTAAAACACAATTCAATTCACCACCTGGTGATTTTAAACTTACCCAAGTTTAATCAGAAATCAACATATGCGTCCAATCCTAATAGTTCCTTCAGTATTAAAATATAACAGAAAACTGAGTGGTGTTTTATCTTTGGTCAGGAGTGTAGTTTGATTGGTTTATTGGCTAATTAAGCGAAGAAAGAGAGGTGTAAATATTGAGTTAATTTCAGAGTAGATGCAAGGGTAATAAATAAAAGTAAAAAAAACTTTTTAGAGACAAACTTTTATTCAAATGCACGAAAGGAAAAAATAATTTTTAATAATTTAGGTTCATAATTATAAAAGCGTGGGTCGTGAACTCTATGATATAGTTTATTAGTCACGACCCCACGCTTTTGTAATTATGAACGTAAATTATTAAAAATTATTTTTTCCTTTTTAAGTGCATTTAAATAAAAGCTTGTCTCTAAAAAGTTTTTTTTAATAATATTTATTTTGTTCATTTTAGTCTTTCAAAATTTTATTCCCCTTTGACACCCGTAGGGGTTGAATTTCGAGAAATCCTTTCTTAGTGGATGCTTACGTCAGAACCAACTGTCCAAATTTCAAGTTTCTAGCTTGAGCGATTTGGCCTGGGCGTTGATTAGTCAAAAAAACCCTACATCCCCGTTTGAACCCCTTAGGGGTTGAATTTAATTCTAAAAACAATTTATTCATGTATTGTCATCGGGACTACATGTGTGTACAAAATTTCAAATCGATCGGGAACGTGGAAGTCGTTCAAAATTGACTTGCAAGATTTGACCTAAACAAACCAACACACAAACTAACCAATACACAAACTAACATACAAAAAGGATAAGAATCCGTGCTCTGGAGTGTATCCAATAACTTCAACGGCCTGGCCCTTGCCAGTGTAGCAAAACCCTATAAGAAGGTAGATGAAGAATGCCATTAGTTTTGAATCATATTATGATATTACAATAGTCGTGTTTTGTTTTATAGAGTCATGTCATGCGGATATTGAGTCATGTCATGCGTGGATATTGGTATTGACAATACCGGAAGGAGTGTGGACAGGAAAGGGAACGGCCATAATGGCAACTAATAAATAAATAATAAATACATTGCTGTGAAGTAAGCATATTTTGCGCACTGGAATTATAACAGATAGATCAAGTTACCTTCTTTCGGCTTTGCTATGATTTTCATTATAATTTCATATTTTTTAAAACGTAAGACGTTTTCATTCGACAGTTCACCAGCGGTCTCCACTCAACCAATTTACATAACTTTTTTTTTAATTGAATATTTTTGTCAACAGATGTGTCGTTACTATATTTTTTTTACTATTATTATGTTTCTATTTATAGTATTATCCTTTAATTAATTATTATAAAGAAACAATTCTACACGCTCCTTTTGAACATGCTTGTTTATGAATCGGGTCTCATCTAACCGCTTCAGAATTGTTTCTTTATTATAATAATATAAACAATTACAATAATTATTTCTTTTTTAAACGGTTTTATTTAGCTTGACCCCGTATATTTGTTTGTTTGTTACTATCTTGGTTTCAAATCTTGCGACAGTTTTTTCAACTACTTCTACTTAACCGATTCTTATGAAACCAGTGGCGGCTCGTGCCTGTTTAGACAGGTGGTGCCAAAACGAAGGTCAAAATAGAAAAGAAGTACCTATAAAACATAGAAAATAACTTACCTAGTAATTGTATTTTAAAGACCACCAACAGCTAAGGTTATTTGGGCCTAGCACCAATTCATATTTTCAATTCATTATTATTATTTTTTTTTTTTAATAATAAATTGAAAATCCAATTGACACTTTTACCAGCTCTCGGGCTAGAACCTGAGAACTGGGGACTTGTAATAGAGGAACCATAGCAACGCCATGTAAACAACAGCGCCGCTACACTCTCGGCTATTCTCAACTTACCTAGTGACTATCCACGCAACTGTCTATGTTTGACTAAACAAGTACATACTGGCACAAAGTGCAACAATAGAAATCCGAAAAAAAACAGTTTAATAAAGTTCAAGACCTCTACACATTTCTGGCAAACCGTCAAATAATGAAACAAAATTGTTATCAACAATAACATTTAACCGAAACAACAATGCGTATAAATTCCAACAATGACCAAACAGAATATCGCCAATAATGTGCCTGGCACACATTTCATTTAGATTTAGCATTACAGCATAGGGAAATCATGAGTCATAGTTCTATCTCTCTTGCTCACATATAAGGACCGTATAAGGTATGCTTTGTTTACACTGTGCCTATTATTAAATGGCACAGGATACGTGTTATTGATCGCGTGGTGAAAATGTTTTAGGAAATTTGTGCGATTTAGGCTGAACTCTGCTATCCGGACGATCGATAATTTTATAAATTGATTAAAAAAATATATTAATAAAAATATTAACAAAAAATATTTTTAGAGAAAATTGAAAAATTAGGGGTAGTGCCATGGCACTGTGGCACTACCCCACGAGCCGCCACTGTTAATGAAACTTTGCACACACATTGAGTTCCCGCGACAATACAATATTATGATAACAAGGGTCTGATGATGGAATCAGGAGGTGGACAGTTGAAAGGATGATGAGTTTGCATAATGATACGGGCCAGAAATCAAACTAAAAACTAGAAAATAAAAATAGGTAAAAAACTTTTAAGTTAAACGGTTTTATTTTAAATCATCAGCTGTACCAAAAACTAGAAAATAATTGGACACAAACCAAGGAGCACTTTGTGTCGCTGCGTCAGCGGAATAAGTATTAAAAATCTGTATAACAACTGGATAGTTATTAAATAAGAACGGCTTGTGTAGAAAAATGTGTTTCCAAGCCCAACAGAAATATTTCAAATGCGCCCCACGTTTTTTTTACTTATTCCGCTGACGCAGCGACATAAAGTGCCCCTTGGTTTGTGTCCTAATTATTTTCTAGTTTTTGGTACAGCTGATGATTTAAAATAAGACCGTTTAACTTAAAAGTTTTTTTACCTATTTTTATTTTCTAAGGGACTTTTCCAGAATTCCAAATTTCCTCACCCCGTTGAATTTAGGGGCTAGTCTAGTATATTTTTATGCATAGGTGATTCTGCTAAAATAGATAGATAGATAAGATTTTATTGTCACATCATAAAATTTTACATAAATATTTATACATTTTTATGCTCAGTGTTCCATTAGCACCACTGCTTGAATAAACTTGATCTTTCAGTGTGCAAAATAACATATAGTTTAAGCTAAAATATGTAATACTTAAATATTATATACTTTTTTTGTTTTAGAAACTGCTGCTCATGGCCCCCACAAGAGCGGACTGACAGGGCTCTAGTCTAAGGGGCCGAGATAAAAACCGATAACTAAGAGATGAACAGAAGACAAAAATCAAAACGGTGCGTTTATATTATCTATCTACAAACTAAGAAACAGACTGTTGAAAAACACTGTTTTGTGCCTATGTTGACATGATCTAAAAAAACAAGCTAAGCTATGTTTCTATGGAAACGGACACTCGAGTCAAGCTTTGACGTCACACATAAGGTGCGTTTGGTATCAAGGTGTAGTGTAAAAAGTGTAAACACTTTTGACACTATTACGTTTGTTATACAAAAGTGTAAAATAACTGACCTGTTTGTTATTTCAGTGTGGGACTAAAAGTGTAACAACTATTAGTCCTGACTTTTGAGCAGGTGCACGTAGTGTAGTGTAGGTCACGTGATATATGTCTGAATTGACAATCGCTTTGACAGATTTGATACTTTTTTCGTACTCAGTTTTTTACATTTTTTGTCTCTTAAAAATGAATGAGCTTCAAAATGTAATGGTGCAAGATAAATATGGCAGTGAGTTTAACATTTTTACGACCAAAAAAACTGTAAAAACTAGAAATAATTAACTCAACCAATCTGTCATTAATTTATTTTGCAATGCGCATGTACAATCTACTCAGAATGTACACTAGCCCGTTTGTTACAAGTGTACATTTAGTTTACACTTTTGGTGAACTTGTTTACACTTTTCAGTGAAAAATATCTACACTACACTACACTACACCTTGATACCAAACACACCTATTGTTTTTGATCACATGATTTCCTTAGAAATGTATTAATATTTCATTGAAATATTGCACTTTAATGAAAAATTCACTGTTTTTCAGATTTTAGAATTGTTTTCAAATTGGTATATTTTCGTATTAATTTAATTTAATTTATTGCAGATTATAGATGCGTCGACAACTCAGGTCATTAGCGTCTTCAACACAACAAAAAATCCATTTGTGTATTAGAATCCGCCAGCCGGCATACACAAACCGACTGGTACGAGCTCGGGTCCCTGGGAGTCCTAATCCCCACAAAACATTGGAATTTGCAAACTACATTCCAGTGTTTCCCCTGAGGGAGGTATATTTTCGTGCTACATAATAAAAATGCAATAAAAAATTCATGCAACTACCCTTTTCCTTTTGAGAATATATTTATGAATAAAATAGTAATAAATGTTTAGAACAAATGACTGATGTTTAGTTTAAGAGCAACAGCAGCGCAGCACGTATTCGTAGTCACGGCATAGGCCGCCTCCTCCCCTCACGGGGCATTTAAGGAAAGGCGGGCATCGAACTGGAAGATTTTCTAAAAAAAGAATAAAAGATTATGAATACATGTAGATAGACGATTTTTTCTAAACACATGTAGGAAATGCCAAATAAATTTTTAAAATACTTTTTAAAAATGTTAAATTTTGGTGATCGATTTTTATTACTTCCCACCTCTACTATGGTAGGGAAGTAATGTATTCAGTCCGAAAACAATATTTCGAGATTTTAACAGATTTTCACGTTTTGAGACCCTAGCAATCGTTTAAGATCATTTTCTGACTGATGTCTGTATGTGTGTGTGTGTGTGTGTGTGTGTGTGTGTGTGTGTGTGTGTGTGTGTGTGTGTGTGTGTGTGTGTGTGTATGTGTGTATGTGTGTGTATGTGGTCAATTTTTCGCCTTCGATATCTTAAGAACGGAACAACATACGGGCATGCCGATTGTTCTATTGTGTTTATCAGCCTTTAACTTAGATCTGATTAGATTTTGAGTCAAATCGGTTCAGTGGATCCTGAGATATTCAAAAAAACGTCCACAATGTCACGTATTAACATAGGTAAAAAAAAATGTAAATGAATTCTAGATGTTATAATATGAAAAAAATGTAAATATTTTTTTTCTCTAAAATGTATAGTTTTCGAGAAAAAAAATATTTTACTAAAAAAAATAAAAATTGTACGTAAATCAAGGTAACCATGATTTTTGCTATATTAAGTTATCAGTAGATCACCAAACAAAAAATTCGACTGATGACCAGTCCTATACTTCCCACCTAGTAAATATTTGCAAAAAATAAACACTCTTTTTTTTATTCTTTGACTAGGCCCAAATAACCTTAGCTGTTGGTGGTCTTTAAAACACAATTTAATTTTTATTCTTTGAAAAAAGCATGGCCCTCTTTTTTGTTTGGTGATCTATTGATGGCTAGCTTAATATAGCAAAAATCATGGTTACCTTGATTTACGTACAATTTTTATTTTTTTTAGTAAAATATTTTTTTTCTCGAAAACTATACATTTTAGAGAAAAAAAATATTTACATTTTTTTCATATTATAACATCTAGAATTCATTTATATTTTTTTTTACCTATGTTAATACGTGACATTGAGGACGTTTTTTTGAATATCTCAGGATCCACTGAACCGATTTGACTCAAAATCTAATCAGATCTAAGTTAAAGGCTGATAAACACAATAGAACAATCGGCATGCCCGTATGTTGTTCCGTTCTTAAGATATCGAAGGCGAAAAATTGACCACATACACACACACATACACACATACACACATACACACACACATACAGACATCAGTCAGAAAATGATCTTAAACGATTGCTAGGGTCTCAAAACGTGAAAATCTGTTAAAATCTCGAAATATTGTTTTCGGACTGAATCCATTACTTCCCTACCATAGTAGAGGTGGGAAGTAAAAAGAGGGCCATGCTTTTTTCAAAGAATAAAAATTAAATTGTGTTTTAAAGACCACCAACAGCTAAGGTTATTTGGGCCTAGTCAAAGAATAAAAAAAAGAGTGTTTATTTTTTGCAAATATTTACTAGGTGGGAAGTATAGGACTGGTCTTCAGTCGAATTTTTTTTTGAATAAATCCCATTCAAAATATTCAACAACTATATTATCATGTAATAATTCATTATTTAATTGCTATAATATAATTTTTGCAGCACTTGCATCAAAAGTACAATTTTAGATGGCTGTGTACCGTTTGAAAAGTGATTCTTAACAGAAGCTTCTACTGCATTCGAACGGTAGTGTTTAAAGTAAATTTAACGCACTCCGTTCTATAAAGTAATACTGTTTTGTTTTACTTTATAACACACGTGCGTAATAAAGTACTTTATAGATTACTTTGCTATAATGTCACTAATAAAATATTTATCCAAATTGTGTTTTATTTGCTTAAAATTGAACTTTTGAAGCAGTTGTTGCAAAAAATATTGTATGTAACACGTGGCTAAAGTCACGGATCTGACAGTCGCGATTTTACAATACTCTCTAAAGGTTAAGTTGCATTTATACCAAAACTCGTGTGATTATCGCACTCGCCTTCGGCTCGCGCAGTAAACACACACTCGTTCTGGAATAAATGCAACATAACCTAAGGCTCGTATCGTAAAATCCCGACTGTCATATAATCCGTCACTTTTGCCACTAGTTGCATAAATTACTATTACTAGATGGTAGCATGTATGGTAGATGGTGGCTGAAATTATAAGCGCTTATAGATTTGCACAACGAAGCATTGATACAAGCTTAAATCGCGTTTGAAATGTCAGATAGCGAAGACAAATATTTGTGTTCTTCTGCTACAAAGTGGTATATTTTAAGTACAAATTTGGGTAGGAGCTACCATGTCCACCCTGTTAATAGAAAACGATCTAAACATGGCGAATTTCATCATTTATACCAAGAATTAAAATTTTACCCAAACCGGTTTTTTGAATATTTACGTATGAAACCTAACACTTTTAAATACGTCTTAAAAAAAACTCAAAACAAATTTAAAAAAAACTGGCAAAATTTCACTTATTAAACTAGTCACATCCATTGCGAAACTTGTAACGGCTATTTGACAGTAATTGTCACACGTTGATTGTAGTAATCAGCGCGCTGAAAGAATGGTGAGATACATTCTTGAATCTACCAGCTCTTATAACAGCGCTTATACCTGCTACACTCACTGCTTCGTTCTGTACGCTCGCATATATAACAATGCATTAATTTAAGCAAGCCCTGTTATGTTCTACGCTACCATCTAGAATCCCAGCTTCATACTGCACGTACCTTAAGTCTCACTAATTAATTGCTTGGAGTTACTCGTTAGAAATATGAACGTGTTTTAGCAAATCTTTTAAATATTTACGAAAATTAGCTTACCAAAAAATCTAGCGCAACCACAACAGTATCCATGGATAATTGCTGGATCATCTTCACAGAAATGTTGCGGACAGCCAGTACATTTCGGTCCAAAAACTCCTCCAAAATCTAAAAACCTTGGAACTAAAGAAATAAATTAATAAGCTTGTAGCACTACTAAACTTTCGATAGTATATTGCAATACAAGGGACGAAACACAGCGTTTGCAACCAGTGTGAAGTTTGCTGCCTTCCTCGGGCAGCAAATCACACGCGTTGCATTCGCTGTGTTTCGTTTCGAGTAACGCATATTATTTTTCATAACAACTCTATTGACACTTCGATTTGAGGTACCTGCAATTTGGGCGCGCGAAAAAGCCGCAAAAATATTAGATCTGTCAGATCCATGTGAAATTTATTTGGGGTTATGTCTGTCATTTTGACGTTTTCGAGTATATATGCGAATTGAAGTTGGCGCGACTCAATCGCTCTATCTCTCTCTTAACAACGTTAAAAGACAGAGAAAACCGACAATTAAACAGTTTCAACCCTAGAGTTGAAACTTTTAGTTTCAACCCGCTAAACAGGTACCGAAAATCGAAATTTCAATAGAGGCGTTGTGAAAATAACAATTTCAATCTTACGTGCTCTTGTCTGTCGTGTTATTTGCGAACCATCACATTCCGTGTAATAATTTATAAGAAATATATATAGAATTAATACAATTCCGGTGCGACTGAATTGGTTCATTTTGAACAATTGAATAAAACAAAATATATTGCGGAACAATTGAATAAAACAAAATATATCACGCGGACAGGTTTATTTAAGTATTATATTGTTATCAGTTATCTTCAAATATTTCTCAAGAAAAACACATTAATGCGTTAATTTAGATAAATTGTCATTTTATGAATATTTCGTATGATAATCATAGACAACATACATGATCATTAAGGTACATAAATTCATTATACATACGGGTGATATTTAGTTGAAAAATGATTCAGTGTTATTTGTAAAAAAACAACAATGGAATCTTATCAGTTAATGCACTTCCATAAAGAATACGCTGATGACCTCAGCTGTCGAGCGTCTATAATCTGCAATCCATAAAGAATTTCCGTTCAAACAAACACTTCTCTGAGATTAGGAAATTAACATAGGTAATAATAATAATAGGTGTGTTACAGTTCTGAGTTCAGAATTGTTTTTTGACGCGAATAACGTCTAATGTTTTATACTGGGGTGGCATTTTAGAAATATTAGCTGTAACGGAAACAGGGGAAGTGATTGACATGTGAAACATATATAACTATATGCTAATGTAGTAACTAGTAGACAGTGTGGCTATAGGGTAAAGTACGAGTCTGCCAAACCCAGGCTCGAATCCCGAAGGTTTTTAATATTTTATTTATTTATTTTTTAATATTGAGAATATGTAGGTATTGGATAACAATTTAAAATATAAAAAATATAAAATTACAATTATGTTTTTTCTTATACTTACTTATTTTACGAACATTTGATTTTATAAGATGAATAAAAGTGGATGTATTTTTTTCCATGACAACGTTTACAATCATTTATGTTTAACGATATTCACGCATCTGTCTGTACCTGCGATACAGACATTACATTTTTTTAACCTGAGGATGCTTCTAAACTTTCACTCAGCTTGATCTATAGCTAAAAACCCTTCAGTAAAAATGCTGCATAATATAAAAGAAAAATAAACCTCATTCAAATCAGTTCTTTGTGTCTAGTTAAACGTAATGACCTCAGTTTTCGAGCGTCTATAATTTACAATTCATTCATTCTAGTTAAACGTACATTAATTATAATCACTTTTCTGTATAAGATTTAAAGCATGCTTGGTTGCCTATATACAGGGGATTAATATTTGTAAATATTTTGTTACGTCCGCTTTGCATTTATGATTAATTATTTTCGATTAATTTATGAACTAAGGTTCTTCAAGAGAATATTTTGAACTAATTATTGTGAAATTGTAGTGAAATTTTTATTTCTTCCAGATTCTTTCGTCTGTTAAAATGGTAAGTGTAAAAACGAAAATGAATTTTTTTTAATGATATTCTTGTACGCTGTGGAATGCTTAATAAAAAACATTATACAAATTTAATTTTTGGAATTTATTACCGTACGAAGCCAATTTAAAATGGACGCAATTGGACCATTTTAAGGATTGTATTTAAGGGTTGATAAAATTATTGACATTGTTGGGTCCAAAAATACCGAAAAAATTAGCGGAGTTAGTTGATATCGAAATTTACTCCTTTAGTAAAGATTTTAATACGCTTCTTATATTTTATCAACTCTGTTGTCGAGCGTCTATAATCTACAATTCATTCATTATATTTTATCAAAATCGGACAGGCATGAAATCACTAGTTCGTGGATATTCGATATAGTGATTAGTGCATTATGTACGGAAATGCTTACTAATATTGAATATTGAAACTGGGAAAAATTTAATCATTTTAAGGGATGTATTGAGGGGTTAAACAAATTTAAGTTCACATAAATATACATATAAGCATATGTAAGCGAATACACTATTTTGTCGGCAGGATTCTACAGTGCGAGCCGCGTTATTTTTTATTTGTATTTTATTACATAAAAATTTCGTTTTTGAGTTAAAATATTAATTGAAAACTGAATTGTATTAAAAAACGAAATAATACGGTTTTCCCGCAAAAATATCGAAAAACTAGTGAAAGTTCTGTTTTATCGGTTTCCACCGAAGATTACAACATTTTTTCCTATTGTAAATCTGTCTTAAATATTCACGCTTCCATGCCCGTGTTTATAATACTAATCGATCATAAGCCAGCTATGGCTGGGTGACAGAATGCAAGATGTGATTAGTATTTTTAAAAGTGCGTTAAAAATATAAACTAAGATTTACTAAAAAATAATAAAAATGTTAAAAAAAGTTACTCTGTTCGGAGTAACCTACTTAATTAATAGAATTAGTAAGTATTGTTCTGCTAAAATCGAATTGTGTCAATAATTTGACAGCTGATGTATATATTCGCCATTTTATTACTTTCAATAAATTTAATGACTGACTACTAAAATCGCTAATGAGTATGCCGCAAATTGATAACATAACAATATTTATAGCATGCATTCAGTTGTGCGGACAATTTAATACTTTCGACAACTTGAAATTACCGTATTTATAGTGTTTTTTTTTTTGATTATGTCAAGGTGCATCTTCATCAGAATGTCGAGATTTGAACGGTCGCAGTATAGCTCAAGGACTTCATTACGTGCCTGGCCCAGATACGTGCCAGTTGTGCGTATGTGATCGGGGGAATCCAAAATGGTGCAAAGCTGTGCTGTGTTCACCGCCTCAGGTACTTTAAATTACACATTTTGAATGTGCAATAGTTTTTTATTTGCCTGCTGAAATGTGTTTTGTTTTAGGATTGTAAGTCGTTTCGAGTAGGCAGTTCTTGCTGTGAGTTTATTTGTCTCGATGACGCACTTTCAAATAAAGTGGACAACAGCATCGACTTCGACGGTGGAACGGATCTAGGTTTGCGGTTAATTGTCAGTGCGGTGACGGCAATATTGTCACTGTCTCTTTTATTCTTTCTTATACATCGACTTAGACAACGTAAGATTAGAGGACGGCAGAACCGACAACTGAGCGAAGATGAACGCAGCTTGGGGAGTATCGGTTACATAGCAGGCAGTATTGGCTATCTGCAAGGCAGTATGGGTTACCTTGCCAGCGGTACAAGTGAAATTGAATTTCATTATGAAGAACCACCGTCGCATTATCCTCTTTGGAAACCTCCAGGTAAATATAATGTCATTACAAAAACCATTATGAAATAATTTGGCTATAGGAGTTTTTCCTGCCATGTCTTGTTGAAAAACGGCATTTCCCATACAAATAATAAGAGATTGTATAGTGGTGTAATGAGGTACAGTGAAATCTCCCCTAACGGACACCCCTTATAGGCGGACACATCCTATATACGGACACTTTTGGATGAGTCCCGGCAGCTTTCCATAAGAATAGCATTATCATAACTCTCCTTTGAACGGACGTTCCCTTGAGAGGACGCTGTACACTGATATTTCAACAGTTTGACGACAATATGTTCTCTTGTACGGACATCTAACCTAACTTAACCAATACCTGACGCTTTGGTGATTCTCCGCTACTGACGTCACGGCATAATTCGACGCAGCGAAGTTCGGGGATTCCCTAAATTATCAAAAGTACACGATCGGCGATCGATTTAAGACGATCTAAGATGACGTAATAGCTTCTTCTAAAATCTAAATGCTTGTTTCATTTTCTAGATATGACTACATATATCTACATATTTTTTATATGAAAATATATTATACGTACCTATTTATGCAATGTATTTGTATGTACTGTATTACTTACAATTATGTATACGCATAATATGTAGGTACGTATAAACTTTGAATTTAAATTTAGTTTTCTGTTGGACGGACACTTCCCTTGGGCGGACAAACTTTGATTGTCCCCTCGGTGTCCGTCCAAGAGAGATTTCACTGTATATTACTGATGAGTAGTGACATTATGTTAAAACGAGCATAGCCATCAAAACCGACATTTTGGGAGCGAATCTGTGGATATGGGAGAGAAGCCGCGTGTTCAGGCTAGTTTTATGTATTAGCATAGATAAATTTAGTAAAGTGTGTATGTTTTTAAGGTAATTATTTCCCACGCGGAGAAGCGCCGCCACCATACGAGGAAGCCGTGGCAGCCGCAAGAGCCGAAGCGGCAATGATAGCAAATTCGGCAGCAGTCGTGGCTCATTCGAACATTCCCCAACAACAACTGATCACCGCTCCAGTTCTAATGAATACGTCGAGTCAAACGCGAGCCCCGGATACTATTCGAGATTATGATGTGACGAATTCAACGCGCACCGAACATCGGAACGAAATATTGCCGAGTACGAATCGTAACGAGATATTGAGAAACGATCGTAACAGTGGAATCCCGCCTCAGCCGCATTACGTTAATATAAGCGAAGCAAATAGAATCGAACCGGCCGGCCAGAATCTGTCCGCTCCGACACGTCTAGACAATCAGTATACATCGAGAAACGAAAGATACAATGTGCCATCGTTGACTGCTAACATCAACGGTACTATAATAAACAGTGGGCATCGAACAATTCCAAAAAACTTGACAAGGTTAGATACGTCGCCAACGAGTATGACGACTTCGTCTAGACGCGATGTACAAACCGAAACTGCTCCGTTGTACACTGGCATTTCTGAAAATAAAGTTTATCAACCGGTAAGTTTTCTTAAAGTTTGCACGCATTTCTCATACGGTGATAGTCAACTGTTATCCTATTACCTTTAGAATGGAGATGGGCACATGAGAAACATAATGTAGATGGCAGCAGATTTATAGCCACCTAAGTTATCGTTGGTTTTCATAGAAAAACGCGTGAGAAATCAAGTTTTTGATGTGAAACATCTTATGTCGGGCTGTGAACAGCCGCGTGAGGGGAAATATGCAACGAGATATGAAACGGAATGTTTGGTCCGCTCCTTCGCTGCTGTTCTCCCCACCACTGCGGCACTGGCTACGTTTGCACTGTGGCACATCTTACAGTGCAGTATAGAACGCGCGGTGTTACAGAGCTGTATAATACGTCAGCATATAGTACGTCGTTTAATTCAATACCTTCGCAGGGTGACAGTTTCTCGCAGGGTGGAAATTAGGGTAAATTGGGGTAACTTAAGGTACCTTACGGTAAATTAGAGTAAATTAGGGTAAATTAGATTAAATTAAGAAAAATTTGGGTAAATTAGGGTAAATTGGGGTAACTTAAGGCAAAGGGGGCTAAATAAGAGTAAATTAGGGTATTTAGGGAAAACTAGGGTAAATTCAAGAAATTAGGGTAAATTTGGGTAAACGAGGGAAAATTAGGGTAAATTGTGTTAAATTGTAAATTCTTATCTCTCGAACTACTGAACCGATTCTAAAAATTATTTCACTTATTATCTTCGCAGGGGGAGAATGTCTCGTGGCGTTGTAATAAATCATAAATTATTATCTCTGGAACTATTGAACCGATTTAAAAAATTCTTTTACTAATAGAAAGCTACACTATCCCTAAGTGATATAGGCTAGATTTTATTTTGATAAATTTATCAAGTTCAATAAATAAAAGATTCAAGCCATAAAAATGTTTCACATCTGCCAGGCGTCCCGCGACGGCTCACATTTTTTTTCCCTTCTGATAGCATGCAACCACTTCTTTTCAGTTTTGAACCCTTTGGAAATACAAAACCTCTTTGGTTTGAACATTGGTAAACACAGCACATCGGCATTGTCTATGAATTATTATTTTAAATAAACTTATTCTGTACACACTTCTGAACTACCTACGAACCGAGGTGGTTATATAGCTGGCGCCCCTAGTGGTCAAGTTTGGCAGTGCCCATTCTCATTAATGAGCTTCTAAATTCTAAAACATCACGTTTATCTCTGGCGATCATTTCAGTTTGAGATAGTCTCGGCAACATTGTCGTATTTGTACATGATATACACACGCTGTTATTTGCCAATGTTTATTGAGCATGGAATCATGCAAGTTGCACTTACTAGAATGTTTTAATCTTTGAGAAAAGTTGGTTTTCGAGTGAATATTCAAAATAAGTTCTTAGGACAAGTTCTTGCTGTCACCTAATCTCGAGTCTGTCAAATTTTTGTTTAAAACAAATCCTAAAAACAAAAGACAAATTGTCTCGGTGTATGTCGGTGTAAGATTATGTCACAAGGGTTGTTTTTATTATTTCATATAAATTTATGTCCAGTTAATGACAAATTCAAAAATTTTAGTAGTGGATAAACTTTGGTTATGATCGGCTACTGGCCAAAGACAAGAGTCAGGCCAAAAGCAGTATATAAAAAAAAAACTTTCCATACCTATAAAAAGTTAAAATGTGGTAATGAGATTGACAATCAATTTTTCCTTACTGTAGACCTCGCGCGGCGAAAGATGAAGCCACCGCATCATAGTAACGTGAATGCATTGCGCCCGCCTTCTAGCTTGCTATTGGCTGTTTTGGAGATCCATGAGCGTCGAGTGTTTTCTAGAGGTGGAATCATAAAACCCAATGTGCAGTTTTGTGTACACGGCACTGTCTGCGGGCAAGCAGGCGTTCACTAGCATATTATTGATGACGTGCCTGGCTTCATCTCTCACCGCGGGCACTCTACAAATTCATTATTCTAGTGAAATTAACATAAGAACATCAGA
This sequence comes from Mongoloraphidia duomilia, assembly GCA_039654895.1. NCBI lineage: Eukaryota > Metazoa > Arthropoda > Insecta > Raphidioptera > Raphidiidae > Mongoloraphidia > Mongoloraphidia duomilia. The sequence continues at coordinate 9,083,209 of CM077523.1, forward strand.
CGACATTCGCCATGAAATGCACTTAATATTATAGAAGGCTACATAAGAAAAACGTAAATGCAGCGCCGGGACTCGAACCCGGAACTCCCAATTTCGCTTCGGGAAAGTTTCCAGTTACTTCACAGTGCCCGACAGCGTACACTTTAATCTTTCTTATATATAACAACGATACACCGCAGATCCACAATCTGCGAGAGCTATTATTATTTTTATAATTAAATGAATGCATAATGACTGCAAACAGTATATGAAAACACCTGTTATAAGGAACAATGACGTAACACAATGCTGTAATCATTGTCCTTTACAACAGGTGTTTTCATATACTGTTTGCAGTCATTATGCATTCATTAACTTCCCATTGGAAGTTATTGTAATGGGTCCGAAAATCGAAATCAAAAAGGAAAAAAAATTTTTATGTTTCAAGGTCACTACACTATTTTTACACTACTTTTAGAAAGATGTCTGTGTGTGTGTGTGTGTGTGTACGTACGTACGTACGTACGTACGTACGTGTCCATTTCTTTCTAAGACGAAATCTCGAGAATGAAAAATGATATCGACTACGTTGAGGTGCCAATCGACGCGTATTAACGTAAATATGATCTGAAAGAAATTTTTTCAAAATCGGTTCAGCCGTTCTTTTTTCTTAACCAAATAACCTCCAAAAAAGTAGATTTTATACAATATCTCGCGAATAAAAAATTATATCGACTTCGTAAGGGTGTCAATCGAGGCGTGTTAACGTCATTTTGATCCGACATAAATTTTATAAAAATCGGTTCAGCCGTTTTTTTTTTTTTTTAATTATTGTTAAAAATAAATAATAATTATGTTTTAATGATTAAAATGATTACTTTTCTGTGTAATATCTAATTTAATTATTATTATTAAATATTTATCAAAATGGGAAGTTCGTCGTGTGGACCTCAAGGGTCGCACTTTAGTCCTAACAAACGACCCACCTCACGGCTTGTTAACTTCCCATTGGAAGTTATTGTAATGGGTCCGAAAATCGAAATCAAAAAGGAAAAAAAATTTTTATGTTTCAAGGTCACTACACTATTTTTACACTACTTTTAGAAAGATGTCTGTGTGTGTGTGTGTGTGTGTGTGTGTGTGTGTGTGTACGTACTGTACGTACGTACGTATGTATGTGTCAATTTCTTTCTAAGACGAAATCTCGAGAACGAAAAATGATATCGACTACGTTGGGGTGCCAATCGACGCGTATTAACGTAAATATGATCTGAAAGGATTTTTTTTTAAATCGGTTCAGCCGTTCTTTTTTCTTAACCAAATAACCTCCAAAAAAGTAGATTTTACACAATATCTCACGAATAAAAAATTATATCGACTTCGTAAGGGTGTCAATCGAGGCGTGTTAACGTCATTTTGATCCGACATAAATTTTATAAAAATCGGTTCAGCCGTTTTTTTTTTTTTTTATTTTTTATAATTATTGATGTTTTAATGATTAAAATGATTACTTTTCTGTGTAATATCTAATTTAATTATTATTATTAAATATTTATCAAACTGGGAAGTTCGTCGTGTGGACCTCAAGGGTCGCACTTTAGTCCTAATAAACGACCCACCTCACGGCTTGTTAACTTCCCACTGGAAGTTATTGTAATGGGTCCGAAAATCGAAATCAAAAAGGAAAAAAAATTTTATGTTTCAAGGTCACTACACTATTTTTACACTACTTTTAGAAAGATGTCTGTGTGTGTGTGTTGTGTGTGTGTGTACGTACGTACGTACGTATGTATGTGTCCATTTCTTTCTAAGACGAAATCTCGAGAACGAAAAATGATATCGACTACGTTGGGGTGCCAATCGACGCGTATTAACGTAAATATGATCTGAAAGGAATTTTTTTTAAATCGCTTCAGCCGTTCTTTTTTCTTAACCAAATAACCTCCAAAAAAGTAGATTTTACACAATATCTCGCGAATAAAAAATTATATCGACTTCGTAAGGGTGTCAATCGAGGCGTGTTAACGTCATTTTGATCCGACATAAATTTTATAAAAATCGGTTCAGCCGTTTTTTTTTTTTTTTTTTTAATTAATTGATGTTTTAATGATTAAAATGATTACTTTTCTGTGTAATATCTAATTTAATTATTATTATTAAATATTTATCAAACTGGGAAGTTCGTCGTGTGGACCTCAAGGGTCGCACTTTAGTCCTAATAAACGACCCACCTCACGGCTTGTTTAATTATGTATTTGGTCACGACCTCCGTGTTAAAATTTGTATTTATTATTTTTAACTTCCCATTGGAAGTTATTGTAATGGGTCCGAAAATCGAAATCAAAAAGGAAAAAAAAATTTATGTTTCAAGGTCACTACACTATTTTTTACACTACTTTTAGAAAGATGTCTGTGTGTGTGTGTATGTGTGTGTGTGTCTGTGTACGTACGTATGTATGTGTCCATTTCTTTCTAAGACGAAATCTCGAGAATGAAAAATGATATCGACTACGTTAGGGTGCCAATCGACGCGTATTAACGTAAATATGATCTGAAAGAAATTTTTTCAAAATCGGTTCAGCCGTTCTTTTTTCTTAACCAAATAACCTCCAAAAAAGTAGATTTTATACAATATCTCGCGAATAAAAAATTATATCGACTTCGTAAGGGTGTCAATCGAGGCGTGTTAACGTCATTTTGATCCGACATAAATTTTATAAAAATCGGTTCAGCCGTTTTTTTTTTTTTTTTTAATTAAAAGTAAATAATAATTATGTTTTAATGATTAAAATGATTACTTTTCTGCGTAATATCTAATTTAATTATTATTATTAAATATTTATCAAACTGGGAAGTTCGTTGTGTGGACCTCAAGGGTCGCACTTTAGTCCTAATAAACGACCCACCTCACGGCTTGTTATATTCATAACAACATTACAATGAATGTTGGCTTTCTTATGTGGCCTTCTATAATAATAAGTGCATTTCATGACGAATGTCGTCTGATGTTCTTATGTTAATTTCACTAAAAAAGTGAATTCGTACAGTAAGGAAAAATTGATTGTTAATCTCATTGTTAATAAATACTATAATTAGTTTCTCGCAAATAATTGAAAAGTTAAAATGTGGTAATAAAACGTTTTCAATTCTAATTCCAGAAACGTTCGACGCTGCCAAGGGAAAAATTTTTAGAATCGAGTGCTGCGATACGTTCGGAGGTGTTCTATGAAGATGTAGTTGGTCCATCAATTGCATCGAACTTGAAGGATTGTTACAATTCAGGCCTAGAAAGACATCGTACAATACCGCGTCATTTAACCAGTGCAAGCCTGTCTATATCAGGTTTATTGAGTTCCGAACGTTCTACGTTCGATACTTTGGATCCCGTGAAACACATTACGTTGCCTAGTTCACGGTCGGGCATATTGAGTTCTGTATTGTCAACATCGGCGCCAAAATCAAAAACTCCAACCGGTAATTTCAACAATTCTACATCGTCAACGCTTCCCATTTGCATTCCAGCACCGAGTGTTTTTACTACGAATGGCAATAGTTATAACGACGTCCCATGTTCTTCGAATGGACCGGTTTCAAATCCCAACACTATATCTAGAGGAAAATCTCACAGTTCTACGATCGTTATCGATGAAACAAATACCGGTACAGTGAAATTAAACGGGAGTAATTTAGTAACCGTATCCGAATCTGGTAAACAGAACCGAACTGCCGCGACGACCGAACCTAGTTTATTGACAATTCAGAACGTGGCCAGTTTGAACGCGAGCAATACGTCGAACCGAGATGCGGAAAGTAGTTTGGAAGGATCATATCAGTGCTTGCACGATGCTATCGATGATGGAGACGGCGACGATTACAGGTTCGTGGATTGAATTTAAAAAAAATTGACCTGGGCAGATCGCTTTTGTGGATCGAACTTTCTCACTAGTTTTGCAATAAAAGTATCTAAACACGAATATTAGTTTTCCTACCTGACGTTTCGTCTACAACTGCGGTAGACATTCTCAAAGGCGATGTGGCAGCGGTCGAAGTGTCCTCCTTGGCGGCTCACCGCGGCTACCGCATTAGTTTTCCTGTTTGTTCGATTCCTGTAATTTTATGGGGCTGTTAAAGTATTACGTAAGCAGATTTTTTGCAATTATTAACCCCCCTCCCTCTCGTCAACAAAAGTAAGCAAAGCTCTTACCCCCCTCCCATGTTTACGTAAACATTGGTACATGCATTTTTTAATGTGTTATGGTTTCTTTATTGATTCATGAGCAGCAGTTATAAGTCTAGAAATAAGGAATAGGCTTGGAATAGAGGACTTTAACGCACATAATATTTATTTAAGCAAATTTTATTGACATGGTTTGCAGTTATTATAATCTTAATATATTAACGAACAAAACAAACTTCTTTTAAAATGTTGGTATATTAGTTGAAATTAACAGTCCTCAGTCCATGACACACGAATCCATGACTCTAAGTCTTCTATGACATTGGATGTTTGCTGCTCAATGAATAGCGCACGGTAATTCCCCTACTCAGTTCTAAGCGAGTAAACGTATCCATTATTTTCGGGAATCCCTGAAAATGCGTTTCGTTTTCAAGCGTAAACAAGTAGGGTTGCCATATGTGTTCAAACCAAAATCGACTAAATTTTGTAGAAAATCCGAAAAAGTAAAAAAATAAATGCTGCTGACGTAATCATCATCCAGACCCCCCCATTCCCGATGTCCTCAAAAATAAGCAAAGCAAAGACCCCCCCGCCCCCTGTAGTGCTTACGTAATACTTGAATGGCCCCTATCTTGTTGGTAACGGAGGACTTATCAGGCACTAGCACACTCGATTCCATCGTCGTTTGTCACTTTGATCGTACACCCAAAGCCCCAGCAGTCAGCGCACGCTTCCGAATTTCGTGGAAAAAAGAGTAGAGATACAGTGTTGCCTCTTAGGGACATATTTTTACGTAAAGAAGCCTAAAGATTATGGAAAAAAATGTTAGGGTTAAAAAAAAATTCTTTTACCTTACCTATAAATTTTTGCGGCTTAAAAAAAATTCAATCATGTACGATTGGCACCTTGCACTTTTATAATCAGGTCGACCTCCCCGACAAAATAAAAATAGAAAATTCAATCCGAATAGTTTTCAAAACGACTGCGCCACTATGCCCTGGTTTATAAGAAACTAGCGGCACGTCCCGGCTACGCCCGGCTGGTATGAAATTATGATTAGAAGAAGTAAGCGTACGAAAACAGTTTTTTTTGACAAAACACCGTCATAGTTCAGCCATTTTGTACAAAATATTTACAAATTATATACACAAACCTTCCTCGTTTATCGCTCTTTCTATTAGTGAAAACCGTTTCAAAATCCGTTGCGTGGTTTAGAAGAAGTAAGCGGAGAAACAGACAGCGACTTTGTTTTATACTATTTAGAGATATAGATGGTACAGGTTTTTAAAAAGAATCGGCCGTAGCCTCAGTTGTCGAGCGTTTACAATTTAAATAATAAGTATTAGAAATACCTTGTATTTTGGTGTCCGTCTTGTTTAACCACACCTGAAGATAGCAACTCGTTGTTGAAACGCGTCGTGTTAACAACACATGAAGTCACAAGATGGACACCAAAATACAAGATATTTCTAATACTTCTTATTATTCATATAGTGACTTGGAGACCACACTCTAAAAATGTATCAAAAAAAAAAAAAAAAAATGTTTACAATTTATTCTGACAATTTTTTTTTTTTTAGGAGCGAATGTGAAAATTGTAAATCGGCGCACGGATCCCGCTATTATTTAGCCGAAGAAGATGAAGAAGAGAGTCCCAACGAAACAATGACGCTTCAGCGACGACCTCTCGATCCTCCGTGTGATACTTTAGGTCACGGACCACCGTTTTATCGAACTTCCTGTACACTGCCTGTAAATACTCGCAAACACAGGTAAGCGAAAGTTTTACACGATTTCAGTTTCATTCTGAAACTGTAACGTGGTTAAAAAAATTGGACCCGTAAGCAAAAATCGCCGAGGGCTGTCAACTCGAAATGTCAAATTTTTGTTTTCATTTATATTAGATAATTGTTGCCAACCAGAGTCCAGACATTTATTTTCTTGAGAAATTGTCAGGTGAAATCTCTAAAACGTAACTACAGGCATTTATAAAAAGGCCCAAAAATGTCAAGTATTTGATGTTAACAACACTACCTAGGGGCCATTAAAGTATTACGTAAGCACTACAGGGGGGGGGGCGGTCTTTGCTTTGCTTATTTTTGATGACATGGGGGTTGGGGGGGTCTGGATGGTGATTACGTCAGCAATATTTATTTTTGAACTTTTTCGGATTTTCTACAAAATTTAGTCGATTTTGGTTTGAACACATACCCTACTTGTCTATGCTTGAAAACGAAACGCATTTTCAGGGATTCTCGAAATTAATGGATACGTTTACTCGCTTAGAACCGAGTAAAAGAACCGAGTAGGGGAATTACCGCGCGCTATTCATTGAGCAGCAAAAATCCAATGTCATCGAAGACTTAGAGTCATGGATTCGTGTGTCATGGACTGAGGACTGTTAATTTGAATTAATATACCAACATTTTAAAAGAAGTTTGTTTTGTTCGATAATATATTAAGATTATAATAACTGAATACCATGTCAATAAAATATTATGTGCGTTAAAGTCCTCTATTCCAAGTCTATTTCTTATTTCTAGACTTATAACTGCTGCTCATGAATCGATAAAGAAATCAGAATTGAAAAATGCATGTACCAATGTTTATGTAAGCAGGGGGGGGTAAGAGCTTTGCTTACTTTTGCTGATGAGGGGGAGGGGGAGTAATAATTGCAAAAAATCTGCTTACGTAATACTTGAACGGCCCCCTACTAGATTTTGTTCCTGTTTTTTATCGACAAATATTCCAAATATCAGCATTCCGGTTATTTAAAACATCTTATTGTGCCCATCGCTATTTATCGAATAGTGTATTGTATATGTTTCCGAAATATTAAATAATCGGATGAATGCTCCAATTATGCAAATGTTCAGAATACCAACATTCCGGTTATTGAAAACATTCAATTATGCCCATCACTATTTATCGAATAGTGTATTGTATTTGTTTCCGGAATATTAAATAATCGGATGAATGCTCCAATTATACAAATGTTACGAATATCAACATTCCGGTCATTGAAAACATCTGATTGTGCCTATCACTAACTGAAAATGAAAATTTTGACAAGGAATGTAACCTTTTGTGAAGTGCGTATAATTCAGTTAGTAATTAATAAATTCTACGATTGGGTTAGATCTACGTCTATGCACGGTACTCCATCCAATCACGGTGCAAGAGAGGCGTGGTTTAGCAGCATGCCGGAATCTACCAGTTCGGAATCAGAAGATGATTAAAACTTAGATCTTTATTGTCATTTAAAAAAATACTATTTATTACCTTTATAAGGTATCCACATCGATTATTATATGTATCATCGATTATTATACGTATTAATAAAAAATTTAATTTTAACCGATTGATGTTCGTTTGTCGTAAACAAGGATCGGGTGACAGTGTTCATTAATTGTCTATATAATAGGTCCGGTGTAAACGGCATTTTGTTTCCGTGTTGATAATTTTTACGCTACACAGTTTTGAATCACAAATACTGGCAATTCTTGCTTTACAAATCTTAACGAAAATATCAAACATGTTTGATATCGTCCGACCGTCGGAACGTGTCTGTTGCAATCTGACATCTTCTAGCGCGGTTTGAAGTGATAACTGTAGCCACTTCAATAAGGTTACTGGTGTTTGTTCACATCCGACAATACGGATCTGATCTGATCTGGTCGGAAACGGCGCCAATGTAGCCTCAGCCTTAACTTTCGAGCGTAAGTGATTGTGGGCCTATTCGCTTCGTGTACACAGGGCTTGAGAATGGCCGAGCGTGTAGCAGTGCTGTTGTTTATATGGCGTTGCTATGGTTCCTCTATTACAAGTCTCAAGTTCTCGGGTTCTATTTTATTTATTGTAGATTATAGACGCGTCAACATCTAAGGTCATTAGCATCTTTCAACTACACTAAATAACAACTAACTTAAAACTAAATAACATCACAAAACATCTATGAGCGCAGGTGGGATTCCCGGGTTCTAGAGAGCTGGTAAAGTGTCAATTGGATTTTCAATTTATTAATGAATGAATTGTGGGTTATAGACGCTCGGTATGTGGGAACGTATCTTTCCCACACTAGTGTGGGAAAGCAAATAATTCACATAGTGATTTGTTTATTCGCCCGATCCGCCCGCTATTACATACTCCTCAGCGTGCCTCGGCCTACTATAGGAGTGAAGTTGGCGACACAAATGAACTGTCAAAAATTTATAAAATACTGAAAATGAAGTGAAAAGCAGCTATTTTATAGTGGTTATGGCAAAAAATACCTTATATATCTCGTGCGTAATGATATTCTGACTCGTGTGACTGTTCAAACTCGCTTAATCGCTCGTTTTAACATACTGTCACTACTCGTCAGTAATATGCCTCATTACGCAATTAGATATACAATCTACCATTTCATAAAAAAATCATAGACGTATTACAAATAATAATATAATAAGTGGTTCATTGTAGTAAAAGGTCAGTCGATGTTTTACTGCAGCGTTTTAAAGGCTTGCTAAGCTTATTAAAAAGTCCCAAGTTTCGCCACCATGGAAGCTTATAGTCCTTCACCGCTGCGGCTTAAAGCCTTGCGAGGACAGTATGGTGTAACGGTTAGCGTATCCGACCTTTGGATCACACTGTCGTGGGTTCGAATCTCACCTCCGCTCATGGATGTTTTGTGATGTAATTTAATTTTAAGGAAGTTGTCATTTAATGTAATTAAGACGCTAATGACCTAAGTTGTCGACGCGTCTATAATCTACAATAAATAAATAAAACTCAAAGCCTTGCACGGAGCCAATCCCCCCCCCGCGCCAAGTCATTTCGCCGCCAGTAGGTGTCCCGCGAGTTAGGTTAGAATTTGCTAATATTAAGGAATACTGTCGTATTTTTACGTGGTTTGAAACACGTGTCAGCGAAATTTTCCGAAGATACTTTCCACTGACCTATGATGCTGAATGTTAAAATGGCCGCCTGCAGTTCCGATTATGACTTGTTTAAATGTCAGCATGCCGTTAAGTACAAATATTTTCTTTTAAGTTACACCGATTTGAATGTTGCGCGAACGATGCGGGAAAAATTGATAAATTTTAAAATGTAATACGTAAAATAATCTTAGGATTTTAAAATTGAAACTTGACGATTTAGTAAATTGTTTTTATATACGTATAGTGTTTTCAAATGTTTTTATTTCACATTCCAGTATTTGATGTTAATTCTTTTGTTTAAATATGCTTTTATTTAGTGCAATAATTTTGTACATATATATTCTTGTTAATATGTATTATATTTGTTCGGTATGATAGAGAATGAACGAAAATATCGATTAATGGAGGTAAGGAAACGTAATACAAAATTATAAAAGAATGTAGGCTTTCACGGCCGGCGTTAATAGAATTAAGATAAGAATTTTTCGGACTTATGAGCCGTGGTCTACTGGAATGGCTTCTTCTTCTTCCAGACGTTTCGCTTGCAACTGCGGCAAGCATCTTCAGTGGTGTGTTCGACGTGGTCATAGTGTTCTTCTCGGTGTCCTGCTGTCGAGTGTACTGGTAACGAGTTGTGCAGATGTATTTATAGGTAAGGTACCTGGTAGGGGACTGGCCTGTGATTGGTCTATGGACACCGAGAAGAATACTACGACCACGTCGAACACACCACTGAAGATGCTTGCCGCAGTTGCAAGCGAAACAGCTGGAAGAAGAAGAAGCCATTCCAGTAGACGACGGCTCATAAGCCCGAAAGATTCTTATCTTAATTCTAGTAATACAAAATTGCTTATAGAGATTGAGGTAAATTTTATAATCAGTCTTTTCTATTTGAAATACAGTGATACCCCGAGTTATGTTAACTCGACTTACGTAAATTTGGAGTTAAACACCATCAATCCATCCCACTCACTTGAGTTGGTACCGCACGCGGGTCAAGCAGTTACGCGACTGCAGAAGCTAGCAAGGACGTTTCGATACATATTATAAAACAAAGTCCCCCGTCGCGTCTGTATGTCTGTAGTGAACGGTTTTCACGATTAAATAGATTGATTCGCCACCGAGAAGGTTTAGATGTATAACTGAACCTAGCCGGCTGGCGGCCCTGCTTCGTCCGGGTGAAAATGGAGGGTAATCTCAAAAGACCGATTTCTCCGAACGGATTTTGTTCCGGTTTTCGCGATTAGATAACCAACAAACACGCAGTTGTGCCCAAAGAGTTCTGTATTGCCGACATACGCTTTCAGAGTTCAGAACCAGTTCAGAACTTACCAACAAACACACCTTTTAATTTAAAAATCTTACGATTTTTGAACTTACGTGGTTTATTTCTAGGTTAGGTATAACTCATTTAAAAAAAAGTTAATACAAAAAGTTTTAAGCGATTTCTCTATCATGCCAAACTGTTTTTATTATTCAGTAAGGAGGCTCAAATAGGGCTGGATTATTTATCGATATGTCGATATAAATTTGTTATCAATAAACTATATTTAATTTGCAATATCGGTCAGCCCTAGGCTCAGACTTTTTGGTCAAGATAAATTTACAATTGTTATTGTAACACTAAAAATTATTAATTTAACTATTGTCTGTTTTGAGTTCAAAATAAGCAGCTCTTCTCTTTTATTGATTAAAACTAAAGCAAGACGCTAATAAAAATGTCTTAATTAATATCGATAGCCAATCAAAACTTTATTATTTTCAGGCAGCCTAATTTTATCCAGGACTGGCAAATATTTCTATATTCTTGAATTTTTATAACTATTATTGCATGATTATAATTTGTTTTAATAAGAGTGCTAATTTTCTGATATCAACACACTCGGCGTTCATTGGTACAAATAGGGTCCTTGATATTAAACGTAAAATATTGTGCTTATTTATTAATACGATTCGATAATAAACACATTTGACGATTAAATTATTAACGTAACGTTAGCACGTTAGGGTGTGTTGATAATCGAGACATGCGCAAAACAAAAGTTAATTCGTTTGTCTTTTGTTTTGTGCGATTTTGTTTGATACAAGTGTTGTCAGTATTAGCGTATGTGGATTATATTATAGTTTTTTTAAAAGTAATTGAATACTGATTTAACTTGTTCTATATATTTAAAAGATATCAGAACAGAAACAGCTATAGAAGTGCCATATCACACCTTCTAGGTATGTACAACTGAAGTCAGTCGAGACGTGCGGGGAACAATAAGTCACATTGAGGTCACATTATTTCAACTCCATTTTAAACACTTTGATTTTTCATAAACGCTTTGGAATCTTTGTTGTAACATCCAGGCACACAACACGACATAAAGAGTAATTAACACTACGGAATATAATCAACGAATGGTCATAATGTACCTGACAGGTCGTACTTTAGTGTATAGTTGTGGCTTCACAAGTAATGTGATATGCTGTTTCTATAGCTATCTCTGTTCTGAGGTACAAATATTTTTTCGACTTTATTGTACAGTAAGCTGACCTTGAATGTTAGTACCTTTTTTGACCCTGGGTTTTGTTTGAAGCTGCAATATTATAAGTTTTTTTTTTTAGATCTGGCCTATAATATTTATACAAAGCATTTTTCCGAAATGTGATATCTCTAATGCTAAGCAAAGAAAAATAATTCAATCAAAAGTATTCCACAGACCCCATTATTTAATAAGTTTTATTTTTTTTCTGTGATAGTTACTTTACGTACCAAAAAAGTCTGTATTTGACAGAAAATCAGTGCGCGCCTTGATTGTCAACACTCTCTAGCGGTATTTTTTTATACTAAGTTGACACACGGACGTAATAATAATACAATGACTTCTAAGGGTAAGTTCGGTTTTACGCTCGATTGATCGAGCCGAGCGAACAGATTTTTGGTCACGTGACAAGCAAGCAAATCGAGCCATCTAAACAATTCCGAACGTAATCTAGCAGATTTTTCCAAACGTCAGAATAAAATGGCCCCAGCAAGTTAAATTCTTATTACTAAAGCCGAAATACATTCTTTATTGCTCCTCATTTTAATTTAATTCAACATTGTTATAATAATAAATCATGATTCACATTTTTTTTCGTTTTTATTCCTTTATTTTGAAATTAATAGTACTACCGGTTGTTGATTTTTTCGACCCATAGATATAATAAATATTTTATTTAATCATTCTGTGCGATATAGACATATTGGTTATTTCTATTCTTTGAATAAATATTATTCGTGTATTTTTACCTATTGAAAAATTACCTCATATAAATAAACTTCGAAATTTATCCATTTTCACAACAAGTGTTTCCGCTCATTTTTAAAATGAATGCTCTGAAGATGGTTGAATCTGCTTGCTCGCTCGCTTTCCTCGGAGCAAATCGAGCGCGCTCGATCTGCTCCAGATCTTAAAACCGAACGCAGGATAGAGTACTTTCAGAGCATATAAATGTTAAATTCGAACGTATTAGAGCACTCCGATCAATCCGAGCGTAAAACCGAACTTACCCTAAGCTTTATTCTAGGCGATGGAAAGGTTTTGAAGATATCAAGATTGGGTAAGTTCGGTTTTGCACTCGATTGATCGAGCCGAGCGAACAGATTTTTGGTCACGTGACAAGCGAGCAAATCGAGCCATCTAAACAATTCCGAACGTAATCTAGCAGATTTTTCCAAACGTCAGAATAAAATGACGCCAGCAAGTTAAATTCTTATTACTAAAGCCGAAATATATTCTTTATTGCTCTTCATTTTGATATAACTCAACATTGTTATAATAATAAATCATGATTCACAATTTTTTTTTGTTTTATTCCTTTATTTTAAAATTAATAGTACTACCGGTTGTTGATTTTTTCGACCCATAGATATAATAAATATTTTATTTAATTATTCTGTGCAATATAGACTTAATGATTATTACTATTCTTTGATTAAATATTATTCGTGTATTTTTACCTATTGAAAAATTACCTTATATAAATAAACTTCGAAATTTATCCATTCTCACAACAAATGTTTCCGCTCATTTTTAAAATGAATGCTCTGAAGTTGGTTAAATCTGCTTGCTCGCTCGCTTTCCTCAGAACTCATAGAGCGTGCTCGATCTCCTCCAGATTTTAAATCCGAACGCAGGATAGAGATCTTTCAGAGCATATAAATGTTAAATTCAAACGCATTGGAGCACTCAGATCGATCTGAGCTCAAAACCGAACTTACCCATTGTGAAACAGAATACGGGAACTATTTTATGCGCGTGCATCATTTTCAACTTTTTTAAAAAACAAATACTGTATTTATTTTTAAACCAATACTGATATGATTAATTCTTTTGCACGATTTTTTCAATAAAATCACCGAAATCGCGGTTGATAAAAATTCCTTTGATCGACTTTATTATTTGTAACAGTATGTTAAAGTTTTTCTGCTCAAACTACTAGACTCATAAATCGAGTGTTTATCAAATACGCGATTCGACTTAAAAAGGAAAATCCACTATTCGAATGTTGTTACGATTTAATTAAAATATCAATGTTTTGCATATATGGTTTATTTTTATGTATTTGTTATTTTATACTGAAAGTAAATATTATTTTTTATTGTGTTTTTATATTTACATTTTAGCATTTTGACCAATTTATATGATAAATGAAATACATTTTAATTTTGTAACAAATAATCGTCAAACACTCGTTTGTTATCAGTAAGTTTTTTAAGAGCGTGTTGAAAATAGGGGCGTGCACTTTCTCTATAGTATGAGCAAATAAAAAATGGAGAAATTCGTCGTAATTTAAGTGACTTAAGATGACAATAAGTCAATCAAATTGTGTCTGGGTTATTACAGTACCTATATCTAATACTTTACTCAACCTTAGAATTATTTCAGGCTATAAAGGTTTGCCCCATGCTTTAAAATTGTAAAAAAAATCGGGAAATTGTGTGAATTGATTTTCGGATTTTTGTAATATTATAAAGAAAATTCTGATGTAATATTATAGACTTATAGATTACTTTTAACATCGAAAATTTGTGTTGATCAGTGAATTCGATTTGGTGCAATAATTACATTAATTACAGCAAATAATCATATTTGGGAAATTTGTAACATTATAATCATAATGTTAAAGTATAAAAATGTGCTCAATTTACGCATGCGCAAAGACGTTACATTTCAATTTTTTATTGCTCGTACTGTAGATTTTCTGACAGGTTATAAAAAACACAATGCTCTGTTAAAGACCATTTAAAAAATTTGATTGTTATAATTTGAGATAAGGTTTATTTTATATTTCTATTTGTTCCTTCATTTGTTTTGAAATGAATATTTTTATATTGTTAATTATTATAGATTATATTTTGACTGAAAAAAAAAGAAAAACAAAACTGATACACTGATATCTCAGTAAAATGTCTTCTTAAGACAATAATATTCTGTTTTATACGTAATTATAGTTTATTTTTATTTATATTAAGCGGCCTATTTTTCAATATTGATATTTAATATCGATCGTATGACTTTTATTGAATTTGTGCTCATATCTGTTGTATTTAATTTTTTAAGTAACTTTTTAAGTTATAAATTGTTATAAATTTATTAACCTGCTATTTGCTTATTCATGTTTAAATTTTTATACTATTTTAATATTTAAATTGTTATATTATTGTATGCACAAAACAAGAGAAAGACACGCTACAATTTCCATAGTGTTCTTCTTTTGTTTTGTGCAATTGAGATGACACTTGTTTCCAAAGATTTTTTAAATTATTTTTTTGCAACAAAGTTTGTACCTACGTTTTAAATCAAAAATACGCAAAATGGCAGCCGTAAAACCATTTTTAATAATTTAAAATAACCTTCCATCGAAGGCCAAAGTTAGAATAAATCCCAAATGTATCTGTTAATTTTTAATTCAAAATGGCCGATTGTCCGTTGAACGGTTGTAATTTTGAGAGTCGAACGAAAATTGTCCCAAAACAGTTTGTAGATATCAGACCCTCTCCGCTGTGCTTCCGTCTCGCAGTCACTGATTTGGGTCTGTTTATAGACATGGTTGCAGCTATTTCAGTACAAACTATCCATCATTTCTTTGAAGTGAAACTTTTTTAGACGCGATGAGAGTAATTTTGTTCAACCACACCGTCAGGAGTGGGGAAATGGTTTGCTAGGGGGATACCGGAACCCATTGGCTGGCGGGTAGGTACGAATGCGTTGAGGGGGAAACTCGATTGACACGCCCCTTTCTGTTTACTTGGTTACAAGTAAAACGACACCGTCAGGAGTGGGGAAATGGGCTGCTAGCGGGGAACCGGAGCCGATTGGCTGGCGGGTAGTGTAGTACGAATGCGTAGAGAGGGAAATTCGATTGACACGCCCCTTTCTGTTTACTGTTTACTTGGTGACAAGTAAAACGACGCCGTCAGGAGTGGAGGAAATGGGCTGCTAGCGGGGAACCGGAGCCGATTGGCTAGCGGGTAGGTACGAACGCGTTGAGGAGAAAATTCGATCGACACGCCTCTTTCTATTTAATGTTTATTTAGTTACAAATGTTTAACCATGCAGTTTCACTTCAGACGTGCACTCAGTTTTTTTTTATTATTGAAGCTACGATTTCCATCGAAATCTGCGCACTGCCCAGCTCTGTGTGCATGTAGCCGAAGTCGTCGCTTTAGTAATAAAAAAAGTGAGTACCTAAAGTATGGTTCACATATACTCAACCTGCACCGGCACATAACGGACCGATAAGTTAAGCTGTAATTTACATTTAACCGATCAAAGACGGACAGTATTGCAGCGACCGGCTGCGCGGTTATAGTCTTGCTTTTGAAAATGTTCGGTCGCCTGTCATTGGAAAATTTGTCCTTGATCGCAATCACAGGCCGTCGGCACACGTTTGTCATTTACCCTACACCGGCACCGACCGTAATGCATGTACAGGCACTGACCGTAATGCATGTATAGACACCAACCGTCACCAGCAAAACATTCTTTCAAAAAATGCCGGCGGGCACTGTGCTGTCAAGCGCGGATCCACCGTTGTGGACACGGTGAGCATGCCCACAACCCTAATATTATTGAGGTCGATAGACTGATGTTATATCTGCAATTCCTTAATCAAACAAAAAAAAAAAAACGAACCGTGCGGGTAAGAGCGCGAGTGACTTTTTTATTTTGGCTACTAGTCTAGTAGTTTGTACTGTTTGACGTTTCGTGAGCGAGTCCGTAGTTCGACTCGCACTTAGCCGATTTTCGGGTGGCCCTGACCACAACCTTTTTTGAGGGCTGGATCCGCGCCTGTGTGCTGTGTGTGCGGAGCCGGCAGTATAGGTGGGTATTGCGCCGTATACAATACGTTGATCAATATTTTGTCGGTCCGTTATATGTCGGTGCAGGTCGGGTATATGTGAATAATACTTAAATAGTTACTGATGAAATAGTAGTTTCCCTGTATATAAAGTAAATAATATATAAAAAAGAAGAAAAAACTTTTTAGTGATGTTTTCATAACGTATTTTAAAAGTTTTGAATGTTGTATTGTAGATATAATATTAAGATATTATGTACATTTTTTAAAACAAAACCGTTTAAATTACCCGCCATAAAATACAAATTATTCATCTGTTTCGTGTTAATATTTCAGTGTTGTGTAAAAATATGAAGCGAAAAACAATTAACGAAATATATTATACGTTTTTATACCTGTCGCAGCGAGAAAAGATCATCTCATGTGTGACTATGCTCGTGTCGCTATAATGTAGTGCGGTACTGAAATGAACCTTCAGGTTTCAGGAGCAGGACTCCGTGTGCCAACACATTCCATCAAACAAAACGTATTTCATTTTTTTTTTCTGTACCGAACTACTCTGGCAATGCGAACAAAGTTATGGTAAAGTGGCCGCATTTTGGAGTAAATGTTTAGACAAATTAATTATCGAACATTATAATTGTAGTTTGCGAATGGCGGTAATTTTGAATGTTCAACAGTGCCAAATTATTTCCTCATTTCCATTACAGTGTGTGCAATTATATCTTTGATCTTTTCTCGTCGAGACAGGTATGCAATAAAATTCAGCGGCTTTTAACTTTGGTGTTTTCGCTAACTCCCTCCTTTTTTATGTCATAGGAAAGCGACGGAGCCTCAAAAAAAAATGTCTGTGACAGACAGACGGACAGACACTGAGCTGATTCCATAAGTGTTCCGTTTTGCTGACAAAAAATGACAATGATCAATTTTTCTGTTTAGGTATATAAAAGTTGAGAAAAAAAACATTAAAGCGTTGGTGGACCCCTGGGGGTTTGCGGACTCCAAGTTAAGAACTGCTGCAATAATTTTTTATCGGTGGAAATGTACTGCTTAATGAAATCTTCGCTTGTAGAGTAATATTGTTTAGAGGAGAAACCAGCAAGATGGCCGATCTGCGCAGTAGGGGTAAATTACCCCTACTGCGCAGATCGGCCATCTTGCTGGCAGCGCTCCCCATTACGGTAGAATATGGACTCGTCCGGCATGAAAGAGGCGTACTAGTTTGTTGTGTGCCACGCGACGCCCCTTTGAACAGAATATGGACTCTCCCGACACTAAACTAGTTCGTGCGCATGTATGACGCTGGTGTCTTTCATAAACAAAACTACTCGAGACTTGTTCATTTATTGTACAGTCTCTCATATCTGATTAATAAATAGAGGAATAAAAAAATAATGCTGTAACTGAGTACCAAGTGAATGCGAAAAACGCCACCCAGCCGAAAACAATTACTCGCGTGTACTACTTATAGGCAGCAGTCTCATGTACACGGAAAACGCACGGAAGACGGAACTCGGAAATGCAAATGGCGGAGGTTGACCAATCAGATTCTTTCCGTAATATTCAAACTTTACGGAAAGAATCTGACTGGTCAACCGCCGCTATTTGCATTTCCGAGTTCCGTCTTCCGTGCGTTTTCCGTGTACATGAGACTGCTGCCTTACAGTTACACGACTTTGAGCAGGGTTACCAAATGTGCTAGAAAAAAAAACCGGACACG
Source organism: Mongoloraphidia duomilia (assembly GCA_039654895.1). Lineage (NCBI taxonomy): Eukaryota > Metazoa > Arthropoda > Insecta > Raphidioptera > Raphidiidae > Mongoloraphidia > Mongoloraphidia duomilia. The sequence continues at coordinate 9,101,336 of CM077523.1, forward strand.
GGTGGGACACTGACAGAAGTGATAGAAAAGTAAGGTTTTTTTAATTTTTCACCCGGACAAAACATTAAAAAACCGAACTGCCCGGGTGAATACCGAACACCTAGTAACCCTGGTTTTGAGTGATCTAACCTTACTTTTCGCACAAACCGTGTTATTTCTATTGCGCGAATTTCCATACGGCGACGATTTTTAAGTTATAGGGGAAATTATTGTATTTTCAAACGGAAAAAGAATGGCGCTGAAGCGGTACATTTTCTCCGAAACAACTAATAAATAGTAGTTCGTAATGCCCATTGTGTCAAAATATCAATTTTATAATTTAATATTTTAGAACTATTTTTCTGTGATTGTTGAACTGCCGTATTTTTCATATTCTCTTTACAATGTTGAATTGTTTTCAGATGTTTCTTTTGTTTAAAATGAATGTTTATATAAATATTTGTTTATTGTTTATTATTATACATTTTAAAATCAATGTTAAATTGAAAATTTAAAATTAGATGTAGAATATTTTAAAGTGTACAAATGTTCATTGGGAAGATCGAAACAAAACAATTGCTTTTCTTATGTTTTTTTTAAGCTATGCTTCTTAACGCATGTTTGGAATGGGAGACCTAAATCAAAAAAAAGTGAAACGTCACGAACGCGACCTTAGAACGCGGCGATGCAACGCACCTCATTGGCTAGGCAGCGCGTATTGTTGCTATAGTTTCTATAGCTTTTATATGTAAATAAATTCGATTTTATATATACAATGCGTAAGAAGCATAACTTCTGTCGGGTGTCCCACGACACTTCATGACTTTTTTTGTATTTTAGATTTCAAGTATCGAAGTTGCCAAGAGATTGAGATCGAATTGATTTTTTAAAAGTATAATTTGATATTTATTCTTCATTAGCTTATTAGATACTGTAAGACTTTGTAGAGAATATTTTTCTATCCACCGACACAAATATTTTCAAAATTAGCTCTCTTTAAAAAAAAATATAAAACTTAGAAATTTCTCAAAAATGGCATAATTAGTTTTGAGAAACGTGTTGGTTTATAGAAAAATATTCCATACAGCTGGGTATAGACAAAATATTCAAATATCGAAATATTTTAATACTACTCAGCTAGGAATTCAATCCAGGTATCAATATTTTCGGAAATAAAGATAGTGATGTAAATGCGTATAATACTCTGGTATAAAACGGTATTATACGGTATGTAAAAAAATATAATATACCCCAGTTTTATACTAGGTATAAATACTGCGTATTTTGCTATTTTATACAACACGTATAAAACGTTTAACACCGTTTAAAACGGTTTAATATCAAAATGGGAACAGGAACTTTTCCTATTATGCAGTTGGCACTGTAACTGTAGTGTGAAAAAGTAAAAAACCGTTTTATACTGAAAAAATACGGTATTATACCATGGATTTAATACACAAAAAAGTTTAATACCGTATTTTTACATCACTAATTAAAGATAACAGTCCCGCTCTTGGGATCGGAATTTTCTATGAAAGTAGTATGTTTGTAATGAAACTGATCATTCTTTTTTTCAATGACAATTATTTACTGAACAACAAAAGTTATTCTTTGGTAACAAGAACAAAATTGATTCGTCTTATTAAAGTAAATTCAAATACGATTGACCGATTACTGAATTTCATTTACGAATCCCGATCCCGATGTGAGTCTCTGTATTACAGAAATGTAATCCCGATCGCGAAGCACGCTTAAAATCATCTGTCATTTCGGGACTGAAAGACCTGTACTCAGCTCTATTCTCTACAAAGTAACGAATTGTAAGTTTATTTAACAAATCCGGAGTTAGTGTCAGATTTGTGTAAAAAAATTACGAATATCTAGCGTATTGCCACCTCTTGGCAACTAGAAGAACTGGAAGTCTTACCTTAAGAGATATTTATTTAAATCACGAAAATTAGAGGTCGCTAGTTTGCCTGTATACTGTGACGGTTCTTCGACGCGAGAGGCGCTGCGAGCTTTTTTGGTTATCGGCGCACGTTACTGCGCATCTTCTCAAATACTAGTACCAGATAGCTATTGTTTAACCAATGAAAGAACGCCAGTCAAGAGAGAAGGAGGGAGAGAGAGAGATTGTAGATTATAGACGCTCAATCTACACTCTTCTTTCGTCTAATGTGTGAATACCAATAACAAAAACGCTCACAGCGCCTCTCGGCTAACTCGGTTTCCTGGTCCTCTAGTCTTCTTGAATTAAATATAAAGAAAGCAATTTATTATATCTAAATATAAATTAAAGTGTATAACTGTTCTATGAAAGATAAATAGCAAACTGCACTGTTTTTGGTCGATTGGATTTTTTTTTGGTGCTAAATGCAGATGGACACTGCCAAACTTGACCGCTAGGGACGCCAATTGTATAAACACTCCAGTCTGTGGACAGTTCATAGTAATGTGTACAGAATAAGTTTGTTTAACATAAATCGTTGACATTTGACAATGCCGATGTGCTGTGTTTACCACTGTTCAAATCATAGAGGTTTTATATTTCTAAAGGATTCGGAACTGTATGCTATCAGAGAGAAAAAATTTGATTTCTCGCGCGTTTTTCTATGAAAACCAATGCTAATTTAGGTGGTTATATGCATGCTGCCATCTATATTATGTTTCTCATTTGCCCATCTCCATTAAAATCGTTGCCAAAAACCTACAAGTGAAAAATATTTCGAAATGATATATTTTTCCATAAATCAGCTTTACCAACACATTTTTGAAGAAATCAAAATTATGCATTTTACGTTTGGTTCTTAATGACACGTTAAAAAATCATTGCTCACATCATTACTATTGCCAAATAACATTTTCTCCGTTGAGAGGACAGTGTGGTCCAGTGGTTAGCGTTGCAGCCTCTGAATCAGACTGTCGTGGGTTCGAATCCCGCCTCCGCTCATGGATGTTTTGTGATGTCATTTAGTTTTAAGTGTGTTGTTATTTAATGTAATCAAGACGCTAATGACCTAAGTTGTCGACGCGTCTGTAATTTACAATAACATTTTCTCCGTTGTTTTTGGTCCAAACGTTGCCTGGAGTAAACATGAGTGGGAATCGAAAGATCTTGTCATAAATAATAACCTGTCCAATTGCACCAAAATAATTTATCCTAGAGGAACATCTATAATTTGGTAGTAGGCTATGTGCCATAAGACCTAATAATATGTAGTGGATTACTTAGAAAAAATAGTACAGTGAATTTTTTAAACACTTTTCCATAGCACCGGTTGACTATTAAGAGTAACTCAGAACCTGCTAGATAAAAAAAAATTATGACCACACGACAGAAGTGAAAACTTCAGATTTTCTAATTTTTGGTGTCATCTATTATAGCGCATTTATAAACTAAAAATAATTTATTACTAAAATTATATTTTTAATTAATTCCACCTTGGTTTCAAAAAAATTATAATTATTGTCAAAGAAAGAATATAACAAAAATAAAAAAATATATAAATAAATATCATGTAGAATTTAGAAAAAAAAATGCCAAAAATTCTACACTGCCATCAGGCCTCGAACGCAGGTTCCTATGCATAGAACGCAAACAAGTTACCAACTGCGCTATGAATGCAAGTGTACCGCGTACCGTTTTTATGATATAGCTATGTCAGTCGCGTCACATTTTTGTGAACGGTTCCCTTTTTTTAACTACCCAGGAAAAGAGTGCCTAACGCGCCTAAGGAAGTTTTCACTTCAAAAAACAAAGCATCTATATTATAGCCCATAGCCAACTACAAAATTGTAAATTGTCTCAATAATTATTTTAATATTTTCCCTATTTTCGGGTCTACCGTTTACACACTATATCTCACTTACTAGGGCTTGAGAATGGCCGAGAGTGTAGCAATGCTGTTGTTTACATGGCGTTGCTATGGTTCCTCTATTACAAGTCCCCAGTTCCCGGGTTCTAGCCCGAGAGCTAGTAAAAGTGTCAATTGGATTTTCAATATAATTAAAAAAAAAAAAAATTGAATTGAAAATATGAATTGGTGCTAGGCCCAAATAACCTTTGCTGTTGGTGGTCTTTAAAAATGCACCATTTTTACTAGTGTCATTATCAGGTGGCAGAAAAAAGTCTGGTAGCCAGCCAAATTTCTTAGAGCGCCACGTATGCTAGTTTTTTTTAATGGTGCAAAACACACACAGCGGCGATCGACTGAGCGTCGATTTGACACATCGTTCTCCACAAAAACCGCCTGGCTGCTGCGTCGACAAATCTATGTGTCATCGTCCAGTCGGCAGGCGGCGAGTCGGCACAAACCGCTGTGTGTGTCATCGCTCTTAGTAAAATGAGAAATGTTATTTGATGTAGGTACACTTTAGTTTATATTCTAGAATAGAGAATGAGAATGAATACAAAACCAATTTTTACAATATGCTCAAATTGATGAAGAAAAATAGATATACTTTAAGTCAAGTGAACGTGCTTTATGTGAGACATGTACAATGTATGTAAATATTTTGTGTAAATCAGGAATAAAGAGTGATAATGAATGGATTTTTGATTATTTATTTAACATTTACGCATCAGGCGGTTTTTTTAGGCCACGCTCGAAATCGACTGAGGCTTTGGCCAAAAATTGAATCTTCGCAAAACATTTGGTTTCGGCAGTGGCGTAACTTCACTTCGCGGGGCCCAGGTGTAAAAATTTTTTTGGGGGCCCCCCTCCCCCCACTTTACCCAACTAAGAAAAATTTCCAATTATTCATGACATCATCATCCCATCAACATTTGATTGTATTCTCAAAATGTTCTAGGTCATATACAGGGTGTATCACAGGATTCAGAACATAGAAAATAAATGAGTGCAACAGGGAAGACATAAACAAAATGGGTAGCGTGACAAAGATGGAATATTCATGGCTAACTCAACTAAATTAATTATCATGGTTATAAGCATGAAAAAGGGCATAGCAATCACTGATCCTAACTAATTTGCACAATGGAGTTTTCCCTATGTTCGGTTTTCTGTGGTACACCCTGTATAAACGACTCTAATTAAAAGAAGTTCTACTGGTATTCTTCAGACAATAATATTGTTCTCTTTTATATTTAAGGATAAATAAATCCTCCAGTCGTCTTCATCAAATCATAATTATTGACATAAACGATATAGAGTTTGAATCTAGAAAGTAAATGCAATCTGCGCTTAGATCATATATAATTGGACTGAGAAAAAAATCGAGTGTAAGGATTAATCAATCAGTAGTTGACCCAAAAATTGGGGGCCCCTCGAGGTTAGGGGGCCCCGGTGATTGCCACCTGGAACACCTGTGGTAGATACGCCACTGGGTTTCGGCCAAAATCAGACTGACGGTTTTGCTGAAGCCGAATGTTGAATTTACTAAATAATCGAGTATCATTTTATTTAAATGACACAGGCCTGCAGACAGAATATTGAAAAAAAGATGTGAAAAAATATTATCAAATTCGACGCAACTGCGTTCAACTTGCAATAATAAGTATTTTCCATCGTCCGAAGGTGAGTAATAAAGCTAAGACAATTCTTAGTGATCTAGGCCGATTCTAAGTGATCTGGTCTATTCTTTATGATCCGGTCGATTCTTAATGATCTGGTCGATTCTCAATGATTTAGGCCGATTCTTTATGATCTGGTTGATCCTTACTGGTCGAGGTCGATTCTCAATGATCTTTTAACATTGGAAATGTTTATGTTCGTATATGGGGGCAGAGTTACGAGTTTTCGTTCAAGTCCAAACGACAACGGTGTCGCGATCAAGTGAGGAGCAATCATACAAAATTGAACAAGTGCAATTTTTTCGAAATGTGTTTTATATCATATCTAGTTAATTGAGAGGTATTTGCGACGATCTGCGGTGTTATTTTTGAGCAAATGTTAATAAATACTATAGAAAAATCCATTTAAAAGTTAAGTAATCAAGCAAAAGTGAACGCGTATATAACAGAAGAATAATAGGGTTATTCCTGACAAAACTAAACAGTGCATTGATAAATATTGTGTGTATAATAAACAGTTAATTATGTTTCATATATGCTGTTATCATTTCCAATGTCCTCGATGGTTGCAAGGATTGCGAAATCTGTAAATTTTTTTTTGGCGGAGAAGGAAATCCACTTACGGACACATCGGGATGAAACCCTTGGTAGTGTGGGACTCGAGTCGTAACTCCATACCCACTAAAACCCCCTCATTCACGCTCCTTGTATCCCTCCCGTGGCACTGACGCCAGTCATTCCTTCGCGGGAGGGAGACTTTCGGTTCAAGGCCGTACTATAATCACGATGGGTTGCCACACCCTACGTGTTGCGAGGTTTGCATCGCCTTATTCTCTTTCTTCTTCTTCTTCTTTTTCCTTCAGTCCTTCCATGATTTCCACCGCAATATACTTCCGGAGTTCCAATCTTCTCTGTATCGCAGCATGATTGTGATATAGTTGTCAACACTTAGTGTTGTCTCCATAATCCTCTCTGGTTTCTCCCGACGTTGCGTAAAACGTATGCACACTATTAGCACAAGCTGCGCAATTTCCTCTTCTTCGAGGCACACTGGACATTCTGCGTTCACCTCTAACCCAAATCTATGCAGGTATACTGCCTGAACCCACCATGTCCAGACAGTATCTGGGTCAGATGGTAGTTGACCTCTCCGTGGGCTGATTCTCAATGATCTAGGTCGATTCTTATTTCTCAGTGATCTGGTCGAGTTAAAAAGTATTTGTGAAAAATCGATCATTTTCCCTTAGTTAGTACTTATAGCAAGATACGAATCCACGATGAGATTGAGAACCCACTGCGGTACACGACAGATAATTTCTCTGTTTTTAAGGAGCTAACATGTCAGGTAATTTTTAAAATAATTTTATTTTTATTCAAATAACAATATATTTTTTCGATGGAAAACATCGAAATATTTTTAAGACAAGTTATTTTAAAATTTGTTAGCCGGGGACCAGAAAGACAGATCGGTATTGCTGATTTGTTAGTCACGAATGAAATACTTCTGAATTAAGGCGCTGCCGATGTTTATAACATAGTCTGAAGGCTCTTCTTGGACTACTAAAATATAGACTGTTATGCAATTCCTTATAACAGCTATTTATTTTATACGGAATGGTTCAAAGAAAGTTTGTTAGTGCGTGTTAAAAATTATTATACATAGACATACATTTTATCTATATAACATATATTTATACCTATAAAAATATTCGAATTAGACATTCTGAGAGAAATCAATTAATTGTTTTTAATATTATAATCAGTTCTTTGTTACTACAATCTGCAAAAGACACTCGGTCAAGATTTTGCAAAAGCTCTGTTATCATTCGATTAAACGAATTGCATTAGATAATCTAATTCGTTAATTTTCTCTGCGGGAAAGCAGCTGTGAATTTTTCATTCCCTCAATTTTTTAAATCCCACATGTTTTGAAACAGCCTTTAAATAGAGAATTGTGGTTATCAGGAGAGCAGTCTCTTTGAATTCGTATTATGCAATATTTATTATTTTCTAAAGGCGGGGTTTATTATTATAAAATATGAAACCACCGAACAATAAAAGCTTTCTGGTGTTGTCTTGAATGTCGGCTGAGCCTCGATTCAGAAATATTTCATTGCTGACCAGTAAATCATCAATACCGATTCATCTGTATGTTTAAGTTTTTGAAAAATATGAATCCTTTCCACATATTCTACAAATCAGTTTAAAACTTGATTGCAAAAAGATTTGACTGTTAAAAAATTGTTTTTTATTGGTTTTAAATTGTATTCTAAGCACATATTAATCTTTATTATTATATCAAATGCAAATTTGTTTTTATGCATTGAAATATTTTTAAGACAAGTTTTTTAAAATTTGTTATCCGGGGACCAGAAAGACATATCGGTATTGCTGATTGGTTAGTCACGAATGAAATACTTCTAAATTAAAACTCTGCCGATGTTTCTAACATAGTCTGAAGGCTCTTATTAGACTACCAAAATATAGACTGTTATGCAATTCCTTACCGGCTATTTATACGGGTTGGTTCAAGGAGGGTATGTCAGTACGTGTTAATATTATACATAGAATTATGAAAAATCGCAGGATAGTGGACAAAATATTTGATTTATTAAATGTACAACGTTTCGTTTAATAAATCAAATATTTTGTTCACTATCCTGCGATTTTTCTTAATTTTATTATAATCACGATGGACACGATTTCTAATATAAATTATACATAGACATTTATCTATAATATTTATTTACCTCTATAAAAATAATTCGACTTTCTGAGAGAAATCAATTGTTTTTAATATTATAATCATTTCTTTGTTAATACAATCTAAAAAAGACACTCAAGCAAGATTTTGCAAAAGCTCTGTTATTATTCGATTAAAATTTATTGAACTGGGTTAGATGATCTAATTTACTAACAGGTATTCTTTGCGGGAAAACAGTTATGAATTTTTTCACTCTTTCAATGTTCTAAATACCACATGTTTTGAAACAGCCTTTAATTGAGCAATGCTATCAGGAGAACAGTCGTTCAAAATTTGTATTATGTAATATTTATTATCTTCTGAAGGTGGGGTTTATTATTAAATAAAATTATGGAGCAAAGAAAGCCTTCTGACATTGTCTTGAAAGTCGGCTGAGCCTCGGTTCAGAAATATTTCAATGATGATCAACAAATCATCAATACCGATTCATCTGTATGCTTTCCCGATACCAAGTTTTTGAAAAATATGAATTGTTAGATATCTTATTGAAACATTCGTTTTAATAATTTCAATCCAAAGTCGCCAGTTAAAAATATAAATAAAGTAAAGCGTCCCTATAGAAGTAAACTGGAGTAACATAACGTTATTTATTTATATTAAATTCAAACATAATATATGTACAAGATTTTTATCTACAAAAAAGTTAAAAAAACTTGATTACTTACAAAAAATGTAGGCGTTTTAAAAACTAACAATGTTCTTTATTGATTGATTTAAAATAATTCGTTTTAATCATGCCATCACTGGACTGGAGCAAGGTCGATTCTTAGTGAGCAAGGTCGAGTTTTAAGCATATTTTGTGAAAAATCGATAATTTTCTCTTAGCACTTACTTATATGACGACCCCGCGGGTACACGATAGATAATTTATCTCTTTTCAAGGGGATAACACGTCAGGGGGATTTTTAAAATAATTAATTTTATTTTATTCAAATCATTTCAATGGAAAATGATTGGCACTGAAATATTTTTAATACAAGTTATTTTAAAATTTGGTAACCGGGGACCAGAAAGACATATCGGTATTGCTGATTTGCTGGTCACCAATGAAATACTTCTGAGTCAAGGCTCTTCCGATGTTTAAAACATCTTCTGAAGGCTCTTATTAGACTACAAAAATATAGACTGTTATATAATTTCCTCACAGATATTTATACGGAATGTTTCAAAGAGATTTTGTAATTGTGTGTTAATACACATAGACTCTTAATCTAGAATATAAATTATAATAAGTAGGTATCTATTTATCGCTATAAAAATATTCGATATTTTCAAAAAAAAATAATTAATTGCTTTTAATATTATAATCAGTTCTTTGTTATTACAATCTGAAAAAGACACGCAAGAAAGATTTTGCAAAAGCTCTGTTATCATTTGATTAAAATTTATTGAACTGGGTTAGATGATCTAATTTACTAATATAGGTATTCTTTGCGGGAAAGCAGCTATGAATTTTTTCACACTTTCAATATTCTAAAGACCACATGTTTTGAAACAGCCTTTAATTGAGCAATGTTATCAGGAGAACAGTCTTTCAAAATTTGTATTATGTAATATTTATTATCTTCTGAAGGCGGGGTTTATTATTAAATAAAATTATGGAGCAATGAAAGCCATCTGACGTTGTCTTGAAAGTCGGCTTAGCCTCGGTTCAGAAATATTTCATTGGTGACCAACAAATCATCAATACCGATTCATCTGTATGTTTTCCTGATACAAAGTTTTTGAAAAATATGAATTGTTAGATCTTACTGAATAAAAAAAAATTTGTTTAATATTTCAATCCAAAGTCGCCAGTTAAAAATATAAATAAAGTAAAGCGTCCCTATAGAAGTAAACTGGGGATAACGTTATTTATTTATTTTAAATTCAAACCTAAGAGTGTCCTTTTCACACATATATGAACAAGATTTTTATCTACAAACAAGTTAAAAAAACTTGATTACAAAAAATGTAGGTGTTTTAAAAACTAACAATGTTCTTTATTGGTTGATTTAAAACGATTCGTTTTAATCATGCCATCAAAATAGCTGTTTTACATGCATACATGGCGTATAAGTACATGTAAAGTGACTTTTGACAGACAGGTGTGCGGGAACGTATCTTTCCCATACTAGTGTGGGAAAGCAAACCATTTTCATAGTGATTTATGTTTATGTTTACACGATAGATAATTTATCTCTTTTTAAGGGGATAAGTCAGGGGATTTTTAAAATCATTAATTTTATTTTTAATCAAATAGCTAAATATTTTAAGACAAGATTTTTAAAATTTGTTAACCAGGTATCAGAAAGACGAGTCGGTATTGCTGTTTTGTTGATCACGAATGAAGTACTTCTGAATCAAGGCTCTGCCAATGTTTAAAACATCTCTTGAAGGCTCTTATTAGACTACAAAAATATAGACTGTTATATAATTCCCTCACAGATATTTATACAGAATGTTTCAAAGAGATATTGTTATTGGACGTTAATATTACACATACACTCTTAATCTATAATATAAATTATAATAATTAGTAGGTATCTATTTATTGCAATAAAAATATTCGATATTTTCAAAGAAATTAATTAATTGCTTTTAATATTATAATCAGTTCTTTGTTAATACATTCTGAAAAAGACACGCAAGAAAGATTTTGCAAAAGCTCTGTTATTATTCGATTAAATTTAGATGAACTGGGTTAGATTCATTAATATTCTCTGCAGGAAAGAAGCTGTGGAATTGTTTCATTCTTTCTGTTCTAAATCCCACATGTTTTGAAACAGCCTTTAAATAGAGAAATATTGTTATTAGGACAGCAGTCTTTTAGAATTCGTATTATGCAATTTTTATTATTTCTTGAAGGCGGGGTTTATTTTAAAGGAAACCACCGAATTTTGAAAGCCTTCTGGCGTTGTCTTGAATGTCGGCTGAGATTCTATTCAGAAATATTTCATTGGTGACCAGCAAATCATCAATACCGATTCACCTGTATGTTTTCCTGATACAAAGTTTTTGAAAAATATGAATTGTTCGATTTTATTGATAAAAACACCGTTTTTATAATTTCAATCCAATGCAGGGCCGTAGCTAGGGAGGGCATTAAGGGGCAATGCCCTACCTTAAAACATCTAGTGCCCCTACTTTAAGGAATTATAAACAAGCCGCAAAGACTGTCACGACAGAATGACAGATTTGATCTATCTGAAAAACAAGATTAAATTCGTTGGATCTAAATGAAGTTCTTCGGAAATTTGATAACATGGCAAGTTCTGTATTTTTTTTTTGATTAAATTGTCATTCACCGTTTTTTTGCTTTTGTAATTTGATATCACCAGATGAGGTGGGCAATCCAATTAAAAAATTGTAGTCTTTTGCTTCAGCCCTACTTTAAACTTTCAGTGCCCTATCTTGAATTCAGCTCTAGCTACGGCCCTGATCCAATGTCACCAGTTAAAAATATAAACAAACCTGTTTTATAGAAGTAAACTGTGGTGCCATTACGTTATTTATTTATTTATAAATTATATCGAAGAAGGTCCTTTTCGCACATAATATGAATAAGCTTTTAAAAAACTTGATAAAAAAATGTAGGTGTTAAAAAATCTAACAATGCTTTTTGATTGGTTTTAAACTGTATTTAAAGTACCTACATATTAATCATTCATATTGAAACATATATATATAAATTATGTTTTAAACAATTTGTTTTCATCATGTCCAGTGGCGGCTCGTGGTATTTGAAAGTGGTGAGGCACAGTTGAAAAAATTTTTTTTTAGTAAGGTTAGATTTTGAAGTTAGTAAGCACAAAACAAATAAATTAATAAGTAATAAAAGTAATTTAATATTTTAGAAAAATCACTGCCCACTGTTGGAAAAAAAAAGCAAAACAAAAATCAGTACGAAAAACCACAAAAGTATTTACCAAAAACTATAATAACACACATTAAATGTAGCATTAAATTTACGTAGAGGCTTGCCTCAAAAGAATGTTTTTATGCGCTACTTAAAGCTAGATTCGACTGGACTATTACGGTATCATAAACACCACATTAGTCACATTACTAATACGCTAGACAAGGAAGCGCGAGGCGAGCCTCTAACCATATACGGCCGCATGCAGAAATGAGATGGATGATATAAGAACAAAAATAGGCAACCGCCCATGAAAGACAAGGAAGCGCGAGGCCGGCCTCTACCATATACGACCGCATGCAGAAATGGGATGGATGATATTTCTAGCGCAGTGCGTTAAGATTGACGGCAGGCCCATATTTTACTGATTTCTATGAAGCCAAATATTAATTCTAATGGATATATTTATGCAAATAGTAAAATAATATAAATTTGTAATTTATTTAATTTGCAAAATTATTGGTGATGTACTGCCTCACCTGCCTCATAGGAGAAGCCGCCACTGATCATGCCATCCCTGAACTCGAGCGAGGTCGAGTCCCAGTGAGCAAAGTCGATTCTTAGCGAAGAAGGTTCGATTATTTGTGAGCAAAGTCGATTCTTAGTGAGTACTTGAGTAGGTAAGGTCGATTTTTAGTGAGCTATATAGCGGTAACCCGTGGCTCCGCTCAAGTTTATATTTAGATTTTTTTATGCCCAGTAATATTAGATTAGATTTACTCGGGGTGATAAGACATTAGATATCTCACAATCACTGCGACCTATAAGATCTTTTGTGAGTCCCCTAATAGTTTATTCCCAGTCGGGTAAAATGCTTTTTATGAACCTTATAACCTTTCTGGGGGCTTCTCTCCATATGTCTTCAGACTTTAGAAAAGGCCTGTTAAGATGTTGCAGCCTTTTGGAGAACACTGCTTCACATTCACATAGAATGTGTTCGGCAGTTTCTTTTGCTTCTTTACAGAAGCGACAGTTGTCATCCTGAACTTTACCCATTTTTGAGAGATGGTATCTCAAAGGGCAGTGGCCTGTGAGGAGTCCTGTCATTATTCTCAGTTCTGCTTTGCTGAGAATAAGGAGTTCTTTGGTCCTTGTGGTGCTATGCGAGATAAATCTCTTTGATTGTTTCAGTCCTGGAGTGGACTTCCCAGTAATATAAAATATTGTTAATTTATTATTCCCCACCTGCGGAAATTAATCAGGCAGACCATCTTATTTCAGCCTCTAATTAGAGGTTGACTTCCGAAAAATCCTTTCTTAGTGCACCTTCCAAATGCCATGTTATTATCTTCAGTGGTTTACGCTGTGCAATGCACCCCCTTTTGACTTCCTTAGGGGTTGAGTTTCCAAAATCCTTTCTTATTGTGAGCTTACGTCACAAAATGAGCTTATATTGTATAAATTTCAAGTTTATAGCTTCAGCAGTTTAGCCTAGACGTTGATTAGTCAAAAAAACCCTACACCCTCGTTTTCCCCCCTTAGGGGTTTAATAACAATTAAAAATAGTAGCCTATAGATCGTTCCCGACAACCTCCTATTCATGTCTGTAAAGTCCTATCGAAATCGGTTCAGCCGTTGTGGAGAATAGCGTGCACGCACAGACAGACAGAAAAGTATGCTTACGATTTTATTATAATACTATAGCGGCCCGTCCCGGCTAGGCCCGGGTGGTATGTACCATGTAAGTGTACGAAAACAGTTTTTTTTGACAAAACACCGACATAGTTTAGGCATGTTGAACAAAATATTTACAAATTATATACACAAACCTTCCTTGTTTATCGCTCTTTCTATTAGTGAAAACCGTTTCAAAATCCGTTGCATGGTTTAGAAGAAGTAAGCGGAGAAATAGACAGAGGCAGACAGCAACTTTGTTTTATACTATTTAGCGATTAGAGAAGAAGAAGAGAAGACGTAGATAGCCTATAATAGATATTATCATTTACCGCCCATTGAAATGCCTCTATTACTTAGCTGGAGCCATATTACCAGCAGGAAGGGGGGATCATCTGCCGCCCATTTTGCGTACCTAGTAAATACCTACACCAATCGATATGAGTATAAAGAGAAAAACAAAAAAAATAAACGCATGTATAAAAATATTTTTTTATTACCAATGAGTTATAAGTTATACGACTGTTGATTATTATTTAAATTTTAATATTATAAGAAACTAAAATTATATATAAATATAAAACTTACATCTAAATTTTAAGTTTCAATTATAAAACAACACTTTGAAGGGAAATATTTACAAAACAAAGTTAATTCATCAAATATATTTTAATTGATATTTGTCTATTAATAGTCTAGAAAGTTTGTAGACATCTTATTTATGATATTATCAAAAGTTTTAGAAAAAAAAATGTTCTAAATAAAATTTACACTATTTTAATTATAACATAAATATATATTTTAGTTGTGGTTGTCGAGCGTCTATAATCTACAATAACTAACTGTATTTTAGTTAACTGTTTAACCGGTGCACTAATTATTCAATTAAAGACAATTATTAATTATAAACAATTAAGGCCCGTATTCACCAAACACTGTTAAAGATAGAAGTTACTAATCTTAGAATAAATTTATTCCTTGGAATAAAATTAAATTTCAATTCACCAAGCAATTCATTCGATAGAATAGTAACTTCAGGTACAAATTTACTTTATACATTTTGTCAAATATTTTGATTTTAAAGCACGTTTACCAAAGATCCGACCGATGGTCATCAATCAAATATATAAATTTATTTTATTTTAAAAATATATGAACACTGTGGTTGGAATAAAAACAAAATAAAAAATATAGTTACTTTTTACCACAACATGTAGTGTTCGCTGAAGATGAAAGCTTAGCTTTCGAAATGTACATACATCAATAAAATTGTTGTGGTAAGAAGTAACTATATTTTTTATTTTGTTTTTATTTTATTTTACTGACAAAAGCCTTTACCTGAAAGATATGAAATTAATATTTACCTGAAAAGGTCGCCAGGCCATAAAGTAAGTAATTTGTGCATTTCGTGCCCATCCTATTTTACTAGGCGAATAAATATTTATACCCTTGAAATTGGACAGAATAGTTATTCTTACGATTTATACCTGCAGTAAACTTAACTAGGTTTGGTGAATTGAATTATCGCTATTTATTCCGAGTAATAGTTACCAGGGGAATAAATCAACGGAATAAATAAACTGATTAGGCTCGGTGAATACGGGCCTCAAACAATCAATATATTGCAATTAGTGATTTGATTAGTCTGGGGTTGCTTTGTACATTACAAGTATAGGAAGATTGTGCGATTTGGTTGTCAACACACTTTCCAGAATTATTTTAGCTAGTTTTAGCTAGCCTTGAAAAAAAATAATCAAGACAATCTTGAAAAATAAATTATAATGTTATGAATGATGGAGAATAGGGAGAAAGGAGACCTGTCTCGGCAGGCCGCAATGCGAAGCGCGTGTCCCGAAAATCGATGAAACTATAAGGACCCGAATCTAGTGCATTGTTGCATCCTTCTGCATGATTCTATGAACAAATCCACGACAACGTGGTATTATTAACTCAGTTAACCTGATCATAGTTTATTTTTTATTTAGTTTATTTCTATTTTGCAAAAAAAAAAACATTCAAATTTCCCAGTTACCCACTCTACTTGTGATCTTAAAATTTCAGCGCCTCTACCGCCGGAATAGGAACCCTTATTTTCCTCATTTTTTAGACAACGGGGAATGTATGGGGATTAGTCTTCTTTATCTCTATCCTGCATGTTATGAATGTTGGAAAATTAATGACCCCCGAATGCAAGATAAATGTTTCAGTTACCCTGTTATTCTCACCAAATTTCGCTAGAGTATGTTGATTACAGAAAAGTGGACTTTCCCTATAGGTTATACTCGACGTGGTAATAAAAATATAAAGAAATCATTTAAAAAAAAAAAAGAAGATTTTTCATGACTTTTTGAAACGCAGAGTAAGTACTATAAAAATAATTTCACTTTTTTTAACATGATTTCCTTAAATTTTGAACACTGTTTAAACAAAGAACTAGTTGTATTTTCTTTGACATACAACTTTTTAACATTATATCTACAATACTGATTAACCTTTGCATAAAGGATTATTTACAAATCTGAAACAAAAAGAAAAACCGATTAGTAATAATTAAGTCTACAAGGCACAAGCGGATTCAGGGAGAGTGTTTAGAGGGTTCAACTCCCCCCCCCCCCGAAATTTTTGACAACGCATAGAAAAGGACATCGATTCATATCTTAGCGGCATATTTTCAATTTTTTAACTTCCCATTGGAAGTTATTGTAATGGGTCCGAAAATCGAAATCAAAACGGAGAAAAAATTTTTATGTTTCAAGGTCACTACACTATTTTTAGAAAGATGTCTGTGTGTGTGTACGTACGTACTTATGTGTCCATTTCTTTCTAAGACGAAATCTCGAGAATGAAAAATGATATCGACTACATTAGGGTGCCAATCGACGCGTATTAACGTAAATATGATCTGAAAGAAATTTTTTCAAAATCGGTTCAGCCGTTCTTTTTTCTTAACCAAATAACCTCCAAAAAAGTAGATTTTACACAATATCTCGTGAATAAAAAATTATATCGACTTCGTAAGGGTGTCAATCGAGGCGTGTTAACGTCATTTTGATCCGACATAAATTTTATAAAAATCGGTTCAGCCGTTTTTTTTTTTAAATTGTTAAAAACAAATAATAATTATGTTTTAATGATTAAAATGATTACTTTTCTGTGTAATATCTAATTTAATTATTATTATTAAATATTTATCAAACTGGGAAGTTCGTCGTGTGGACCTCAAGGGTCGCACTTTAATCCTAATAAACGACCCACCTCACGGCTTGTTTTTTATATTTTCGCACTTAAAAAACTGATTTGGTGAGGTAAGTATCAATATAATGTACTTGTGCATAAATATTTTGAAAACCGCCCCGAAATATTTTTCTGAATCCGCCCCTGCGATGGTTGGTAAAAAAGTGCACATTTTTAAAAAAGTTTCTGCCACATAAATTGAGTTGGAGATAGGAAAATTCACCGCTGTATTCAGCATTTTTTTCCATTACACGTGCTACATATGTATGTAATATTTTGTTTCGAAAACTGTAAAATAATTTATAAAAACAAGAAAGGTTCACAATAACTTTCCAGGTTATATGGGGCGAGTTCCACCATCATTATTATCATCGCATTCGTGCTTGCCGAAGCCTTTCATATTTTGACGGAACGGAAGGTAAAGCTCTGCACTTGGTAGGTACAGGTGCGGATTGAAGATTATTTTTGTGCCCACAAAGCAGATTCGTTTATGTGGAATTTTTACTTACTGAGATATTCCAGAGCTGAGGAATATCTTCTATTGAGACATCGTTTTGTACCTTATATACTTGTATCTTAGATACTTGTATCTTAGATATTTTCTTTGGTACTTGTGTGTTAGATACTTGTAGCTTGGATACTTGTATCTTGGATATTTGTAATATGGTTACTTGTATCTTGGATATTTGTATCTTGGATACTTGTATGTAGAATACTTGTATCTTAGATACTTGTATCTTCTTTTTTTCATAAGGAACTGTGCGTTTTTCCGGGATGAAAAATACTCTATGTAGTAATCCAAGATATAGTCTATCTCTGTACCAAATTTCATTCAAATCCGTTCAGCCGTTACGGCGTGATTGAGTAACAAAAATTCATGTAAACATCAAAATTTTCACAATTATAATATTAGTGGAATTAACTCTAGGATTAGTCCGGGCCTTGTGTAATGTGTTGTACTTATATTACGCTAACTTACATGTAATCGGACAATTGAAAAGTTACTGCTTTGACTGTAATGTTTATTGTTAGCTTTAAACCAGGAGCTTGTATAAATCTGATTCAAAACGAGTACAGCAATTAATAGTCACGTGGTTAAACGTCTGTAGTATGTAAGTATTGCACAATAATTAATGAATATAGATTTCATTGATACTGCAAAGTCAGCGAGGGCAATGAACAATAAGGTACTTAGAACTGTGCTAGCTAAAGAACGCAAAGCTAATCAAATATACTAATATAAATAACAATGAATTTGGTCATACGGGAGACAGAAGGATAGATGTGAGAAGGACGTTACTCTGTCCGTTGAAGTAATAAATTGTAGTTAATAAATTGTATATAAGATCAAATAAATAAAATAATGAATAAATTGATAAAATTTTTTATTTTCTAAATTATATAAAAAGAACCTATATATAAAAACCAAAACTATTACACGTCGGTTGTAAAACAAATAACTCTCATAAATTATTCGTAAATTATCAACTGCGCTCGCGTGGAATTGCCATCCTATTCAACTGTTTGTTTGTTGATAGCTACAGAGCGTACAATCTTTGATTCCTCAAGTCTTTTCAACTGTTTGTTTGTTGATAGTTACAGAACGTACGATCTTTGATTCCTCAAGTCTTAAATAGTATTCTAATCTATCTATTAGATATTGACAGACAGACAAAACTTCTAGAAACACATTTGCCGGTTTTAAGCTATCATATTATAAAATAGCCCAAAACCACGCAAAACCTGCAAGAAACATAATTCCGACTAAGATCGACCTTCACCCATCTGCTTTCCTAATGAAAGATATTTTTTATCAAACATAATAATATGTAAATAAACAAATCGCGGATGGGTTGTCGAACTGAGGTCAAGGCTATCCCTAATTAAAAATAATGCAATTAATTTTTTAACCTGGTAATATAGGGAGCAGTAAAAGATTTTTCCTTGTTCCTTACGCTTTGTACTCTCGATTGGTACTGAATTCTTCGAGAAAATAAATAAGTATGTGTAAAAATTAAAAAAAATTAAGTACATTATTTTTAATAAAGGGCAGCCTTAACCTAATATAATTAGACAACCAATCCGCGATTGGATTGTTTACATATTATTGTTTGAAAAAAAAAAACTTTTCATTACGAAAACAGATGGGTGAAGGTTGATGTTAGTCGGGATCTTGTACTATTAGTATATTTATATTTTTATATCGGTAGGTATATTTAAAAAAAAACGGTCAAGTGCGAGTCAAACACGCGCCCCGAGGATTTCGTACAATAACAAAAATAAGGTAGGGATAAAAAATTAACAGATTTTTTTATTTCAGTTGGTTTTCAGCTTTCAGGGAATATTCTGTATCTATGACTGGTTTGTGAACAGTTATCTTGTATACCTACAGCTCTAGGCAACGCGCGGTGCGGGCACAATGTTCAGCCCAGTGCAAGTTGGTTTATGATTTATAGGCCAGGCGTCTGATGACGACGAGGACAACTCCGGCATCCCGCCTACAGGCGATGGTGATAACGCCACCCGGCCAGTTCTTTATCTCAAACATCGTTTTACAACTCGCCGCGCATTTCATATCTTTCTTGCACTATTTGTGGCTTTACTTCTCTTTTTCGTATGTATTTCTGTCCAAACGGGCGAAGGTTCAATTTTGAAGCCCTCTTTGGTAGGGGCTGTTCTGTAAAAAAATAAAATAATTAATATAATGTAACAAAACTGTTTTCTACGTGGGCGGAATAAATTATTTATTTACAATAATTAAAAATGTAACAACAATTCAATAACAATCAAAGCAACAATTATATATCAATTCTAACAGTCAAAACAATAGTAATTCTCAAACGAAGTGAAACACTTCAATAACACTGAACAATAACTATTTATATACTGTATTTATGTTCGCAAATTCAACTCGACACTCATTTACGACTGACTCAATTCCCGTCGGCTCCTTGCTTATACAGAGCTACGTGGCTTAAACACAGCGCTTCAAGTACTTTCCAGCCGTCTAGCAGGTACTGGTATCTTCGATATCATTCCACGCGTCATCACTGTGACCTATTCTCGACGCTTCTATTGTGGCCAGCGGCGTATCATCTTGGGGTTTGCTACAGTAATTACTGTTGTCTGTTTCCTATTAGAAATCATTGCCACAAACAATGGCGTTAATTTCATTGTTATACGTTATGTATTTACGGAGATATAAAATACACTACATAAGTAGGCGGTCCTAATTTGAGCGCGAAATTTAAAATTGAGTCGATTGGGGTTTAACGGAATATTCATTACTATTCCATTAAAACACATTTCTTATCAAAACAATGGCTGTTTCATAAAAATAATTAATAAATCCCGTCATTATAGAAAATGTAAATTGTAACTTTTTTTTCTTGACAATTTCTATGTACCTTGTACAAAACAGAAAATAAAATATTCTATTCTATAAATTTTATACGAACAAATTTTCGGACAAAATTGACATTCGCGCAAGCGAAGGCACGGGTAAAAGCTAGTAATCTATAAAATATGTCTACACACAGATAATCAAAGAATGACTGCGCTACGAAATGTTCTATCGATTAAAAAATAAGAAGATAAGTAGGTATTGTAACAAAAACACAACCATTCAAAATTTTCCGGATGAAAAAAAAAACAGGATTTGCAAATGACATAACATCGATAGCGTTTTCTTTATTGTAGAGAGCGGATTTATAAAAACCATTTTTCTACCGGAATAAGATTTTAAATAAGTACAGATGTCCCAAAGTTATTAAACTTCAGATAGATTAATGTTTTTGAACTTCTCAAGTAAAAAAATAAAATAGAAAATCAATAGAGAATAGTACTCACAGAACTTTTCCAGACAGGAAACTTGGGAAATACAGGAAATATCACAAAACAGTTCTGTTACATAATACCTTTGTTTGGTATTATAAAGATTAATTTGGTGATAAAAAAATACTATAACAGTATATTGTGCAACTAGTATGTTAAATACATATTTCCCCCAGGGGAACATTGTAATGTAGTTGTTCTCGCAATTGCATTCCAATGTTCTTTGGGAATTAGCATTCCCAGGAGCCCGAGCTCGTACCAGTCGGTTTGTGTATGCCGGCTGGCAGATTCTAATACACAAATGGATTATTAATTGTTGTGTTAAAGACGCTACTGACCTGAGTTGATGACGCGTCTATAATCTACAATAATAATAATTATTCATTCAGTACTACCGCAGGCAACTTTCAGCTACAAAGCCTGATATAGTGTTCTCCTTGATAAAACTACGCGATTTATGTATGTCATCGAGTTCTCAGCTCCTGCTGAAACGAACATAGCCGCGAAGGAGACTGAGAAGCGGACAAAATATCAAGATCTTCTCTTTGAGCTTAGGAAGCAGTATACCCAGACTATTCTGTTAAATTAATTGTCCTTATAATTGGTATCCTTGGTGGAGCCAAACCGTCACTGTTGGCAAATATAAAAGCTATCCCGGCATGTCAGCGTAATGCTGAGTCACTAGTCTACCGCATGCAAAAGGCTGTGCTTATTGGGTCGCTCTGTGTACTCCGTGCGCACGACCCAAACTCACTGTAATTGCCCATTTCATGGTTTGAGACGCGGTTATAGTTTCACCTTGCTCCGCAAGTATCGCTTGTGTGACGGTGACGAACCTGAAGTTTAGGGTGCTTGTGGATGCAACATTCTTAAGGAATTCTTCCTTCACAATAATAATAATAAAAATAAATACATATTTATGCGTCAGACGCGATGTTTTCAGCACAAGTAGTAGGCGAGCGCGCACGAGCTTTGGCGAGTGCGCATCTGCGTTCTGGGACAAGTCTATGCAAAAATTATGGAGTGTAAGAATATATTTACCGAATTTGATATGAGGTGTTTTGCTTTTATTTTTTCATTTGCACTTTTTCGTCGATTCCATGCACTGATTCACTTCCAGAAAGAGATAATTATATTCGTCTACAATAGTTATCCCTTTCTCTCATTTTTGTGCCAGTGCACTGTAAAAAATGGGTGTAAAAATACTTTGAAAGTTAAGGTAGAATTCGTTCGATTTTCTAAGTGATTTTACATTATTATTTATTTTTACACAGAAAACTTCATAAAAACTTGGATTTGTACTGTAAAGTTAGTGATTTTTACATAAAGTAAATTAAAATTACATAATTTGTGTAATATTCCAATAAAGTGTGTAAAAATTACAATATAAAATGTATAGTTACATATATAAAATGAATGAATACAAAACAAATTAATGTAAAATTAGTAAGCACGCATGCGCAATGTATTTTTATGGAATCTACGCGATGTGCAGGCGATACCTGTTTGCGTCGCCATTGTCTCTTTGTGTGCCTATTACCAGATTAATCGCTGGCTACAAATGGACCATCGATAATCTATGTAATCGGCCTTCTCATTTCTTATAGTGTGGTAAGCATTAGTAGGATAGGGAACGCACTGTCCAACCTCCATGCCTATGATTGAGCTTAAACATTGACCGGAGGATTATATTTTTTCACTCAACGGCTTATGGTTCAATATTACGCAATAATAATTTCAGTTGGAATGCATTCTGTATATGCAGTAGACTGTTTATTACGTGTCCCGTGTCCGTGTATAAAGAGGTTGATTTAAGTTGTGTGAAGTTATATTTTTTTTCTTGTTGGGGAACAACGTGCCTTATTTTATAATTCAAAGAAATATAGACCACAGCGCTTCAAGAAAAAATTCGCTTTTTAAAATGCAAAGGTTGTCTTCGCATTCAACTTTAGTTCGTATTGATGTTGTATGATGAAAGAATCTAATTTTAATAAGTTGCGACTGAAGATATCGATAACACACTTACAAAGTAACTTATTGCAGCCAGAGTCGTAGTTTACTAACTTTTCACCGAGATTCTTTTTTTTATCCCCGATGCAAAACGGGGTGTTATCATAGAGATATCATAGATAGAGTAGGGTAGTCGCATATAGGCACACCTGTAAGTGACAGTGTCACCTTGGAAAAGAGGGATAGAAAACGAATATGTTGTCTTTTCCTTGTCTTCTGACGCATTTTTGAATTTAACAATTTATAGTAGGTGTTGTTAATTTACATCTGTAACCATGGTTATGTATTTGTGATAGAAAAAGATAAAACAACCAGGGCCGGATTAACCATGTCGGGGCCCCTAAGCAATGCAATTCTCGGGGCCCCTTTTCAGCCGTTTGAAGATGATCAGCTCATTTCAAGTTAATGAAGGGATGTGAGTAAATTCCAGAGGTTTGATCGACTCTAAATTTGGTATCCTGTCCTGTTCTAATAATATGGATGCGTTACGTAGCGTATTGTATGATTCATACAATACGCTACGTAACGCAACTAATAATATGGATGCGTTACGTTAGCGTATTGTATGAATCATACAATACGCTACGTAACGCATCCATATTATTAGTTTTACTACTTGATACTAGATGGTTCTGTTCTGTAAGTATGAAGTATTTCATCAACTGACAGCATGCGTCGAAAAAAAGCAATAATACTTATTGTCATTGAGGATACAAATTTTCCAATTAAATTTTCACTCTATGAAACATTTTCAATTTCTTTTGTGCGCGCGCGGGGCCCCTAGGCAGTTGCCTACTCTGCCTAATGGTTAATCCGGCCCTGAGAACAGCGCGTCTATTCTTCATCTCTATCTTTTGCATCGATACTTTTTTGGGTAGCTTCCTTACTCTATCTATGATATCTCTATGGGTGTTATGTGTTTGTGTGTGTGTTTGCTGTGGCATCGTAACTTATTAACGGGTGGTCCGATTTTGATGCGGGTTTCTTTGTTTGAAAGAGTATGATTGAGGAATGGTTCTTACTCACAGAGTTTAGTTTAAAAAAAGCAAAATAACTTTAAAAAATAATTATTTAATTTGAAAAATTACTGACAAGCAGGCAAACAGTAAATACAGCAACGGGTTGCCTGCCTCATAGGCAAATAAAGTTATAGAGTTTAGTTTGAAATAGTGCAAAATAAATTAAATTTTAAATTTAAAAATTCCCGATCCAAAACGACTACTTATCGCTTGTTTAAATAAAATATTAGAAAAAACAATTTTTTTAGAGACAAGCTCTTATTGAAATGTAGATACTAAAAAGGAAAACATAATATTTAATAATTTTGGTTCATAATTATTATAAAAGCGGGGGTTGTAATCTCTATGGTAGTTTATTAGTCGCAACCCCCGCTTTTATAATAACTATGAACCAAAATTATTAAATTATATTTCTTCCTTTTTAGTACATTTCAATAAAAGCTTGTCTCTAAAAAAATTTTTTACTAATATTTTATTTTGTTCATTTTAGTCTTTCAAAATTTTACCACCCTTTGACACCCGTAGGTTCTTAGTAGATGCTTACGTCAGAAAAGGAACCAACTGTCCAAATTTCAAGTTTCTAGCTTCAGCGATTGACCTGGGCGTTGATTAGTCAAAAAAACCCTACATAATGGATGTAAAATTACTTTGAAAGTTAAGGTAGAATTCGCTCGATTTTTTAAGTCATTTTACATTATTATTTATTTTTACACAGAAAACTTCGTAAAAACTTGGACTTTTACTGTAAAGTTAAACAAATTTGTGACTTTTACATATAGTAAATTAAAATTACATACTTTGTGTAACATTCCAATAAAGTGTGTAAAAATTACATAATAAAATGTATAGTTAAGTTACATATATAAAATGGATGAATACAAAACAAATTAATGTAAAATTAGAATCTACGCGATGTGCAGGCGATACCTGTTTGCGACGCCATTGTCCCTTTGTGTGCCTATTACCAGATCAATTGCTGGCTACAAATGGACCATCGATAATCTATGTAATCGGCCTTCTCATTTCTTACAGTGCATCCCCGCTTCAAAAAATATTAAATTGTTTCATACTTTTTAAACGCGACAGTGGAAAGACAATGTTGTAACGTCGATAATGCAGTTTTCTGCAAGACAAAAACTATACAACGGTATGTACATCTCTCGGGTGGAATGGGAAGTATACTTTTCGTACATGCATGATGCACACCTACCTGATAGTGAGACGTTGTTACGTCAAAACCAAGTTCATTTAAGTATGAAAAAAGTTAATGGCTAAAAAAGTGTGAACATTTTCATTGATACAAAGTGCCTTTTCAGTTTGGTGCAGTATGGCTGCAGACACCTTGGGGAATTACGTATATTTACCTACGTTTTTCTTTATTTTCGTGTAACGGCACGCCGCGAAGCGAATATATTGTTATTTATGCTTGATTATTTTTGATTAAAATTAAAAATTGAATTACGTCAGCGTGAGGTATACAACGTACCTATAGAGAATATGCATCATTAATATTAGCTAGTTGGCGATGGCGACGCAAGTCGGCTGCAGGAATCTCAAAGGGTTTTACTTAGCTGATAAATTATGTTCACTACGAAAGTTTCTCGCGCTTTGTCTGGCGTTATACTCCTAGTTGAACTTGCACATACCTAGATTTATAAAGGGTGTCTCAGCAAGAACTTGAATTTTGAATCGCGCGCCATTTTCGACTGTTAATTGTTGAGTCAGTCATATTTGGTATTTGTTTAATTAAAACATTGACATTTACGAACATGGCGCGTTACAGGTTAAAAGAACGTTTGTTAATAGTGAAAACCCATTACAAAGAAATTGCACGCCGAATTCGTAAAATCCAGCAGGAGTGATGATATTTACACATGAAACAAAATATCGGTTAAATGACCACCGTTGCTCTGTTGGCAGGTATGCACTCTTTTGACAAAATTTTGCAGTACATTTTGCAGTACATTTTGCAGTAAGGGCTGCTGGATTTGACGAATTTGACGTGAAATTTCTTCTTTGAGTTCCTCAGTTGTCTCAGGGTGGTTCGCATAGATCTTACTTTTCAAAGAACCCCAGAGAAAATAGTCCAAACAAATTAAATCGCAACTTCTTGACGGCCAGTTTTGGTCTCCAAAACGAGAGATGACACGACCTGAAAACTTGGTTTGTAACTATTCACTATTAACAAACGTTCTTCCAAGCTATAACGCACGATTTTCGTAAATGTCAATGTTTTAATTAAACAAACACCAAATATGGCTGACTCAACAATTGACAGTCGAAAATGGCGCGCAATTCGAAATTCAAGTTCTTGCTGAGACACCCTTTATTATACAGAATGAACCAATGGATCGTCCCTAGGGCTTCCAAACCGGAATTTCGAGATTTCGCAATGAGGCTGTGAAAGTAATTAATATACGACTGTTTTCTATTAGATATAATAGACTACAGAAGTAGGAAGTCCTAATTTGAGAACGAAATTTAAAGTGGAGTCGATTGGCGTTCAAAAATGTATGGGATTTAACGGAATATTCATTACTATTTTCTTAAAACACATTTCTTAACAAAACAATGGCTGTTTCATAAAAATAATTAATAAATCCCGTCATTATTGGCTACAAATAATTTCAGCCTTGAAAAGTAATAATTGTGACCATTTTTTTTTGTTACATGTTGGGAGCGTTCTGCATCCCTCCCATATCGCTATCTAGCAAAATTCTTTACTCAGGACACTTTAATATGCCTCCCTCAACATTTGCACAAAAATAAGGCCTTGAATAAATAACACCAAAAAATTGTCGCTAGCTGTCGGTCTATTATTCCTTATCATTTTGTGTCTGGAACATGGGATTAATTCCTTGAAGCCCAGGGGGAGGGGGTTAAAAAGTGCTTAAAGTATTTATATCGATAAAAATTTAAAATGGAACTCGCATGTAGAACATGTAATATCCAAAATAAATAGATACACTTACCTATTAAGGTCAATTAGCAAGTTTGTTCCGATTACCATCTCTTTAAATATTTATCATGCTTTTGTTGAGTCAAACTTGCGTTTTGGCATAATTTTTTGGGGTTCCTCCTTTAACATGGAGGACTTGTTTAAAATTCAAAAAAGAAGCCTTAGAGCTATTGAGAATGTTGGGCCAAGACAGTCCTGTAAACCACTATTTAAAAAGCACAATCTATTAACGCTATTTGATATATATATTCTAGAGAGTGCTACCTTCGTAAAGAAGTATCCGCAGCTGTTTTTAGAACATATCCGCAACCACGCACATGACACAAGAACGAAAATCAACTATGTCACATCTCGTGTTAAAGTCAATAAAGGGCCCTTGAACGTTATAATAAAAATATATAACAAGCTGCCGCAACAAATAAGGAATTTGCCAGTTATTAAATTTAAAAAAAAATTAAAATACTTTCTATTACAGCAAAATTTTTATTCCATCAACGAATTTTTTAATACGCTAATTGATTTCGTAGACTTTTAACTATACCTACTATATATAGGTTGAGGTAGTTTTAAAATTTAATTTAATGTATGTTTTCTTTTTTTTTTTTCTTTTTAAATTTGAATTTTAAATGTAAATTTTTGTTAGTTGACTCATTCTACACTGTAAACCAGTTCTTGAATAAAGTATGCTATTATTATTATTATTATTACTTCCTACCTCTACTATGGTAGGGAAGTAATGGATTCAGTCCGAAAACAATATTTCGAGATTTTAACAGATTTTCACGTTTTGAGACCCTAGCAATCGTTTAAGATCATTTTCTGACTGATGTCTGTATGTGTGTGTGTGTGTGTGTGTGTGTATGTGTGTGTGTGTGTATGTGGTCAATTTTTCGCCTTCGATATCTTAAGAACGGAACAACATACGGGCATGCCGATTGTTCTATTGTGTTTATCAGCCTTTAACTTAGATCTGATTAGATTTTGAGTCAAATCGGTTCAGTGGATCCTGAGATATTCAAAAAAACGTCCTCAAAGTCACGTATTAACATAGGTAAAAAAAAATATAAATGAATTCTAGATGTTATAATATGAAAAAAATGTAAATATTTTTTTTCTCTAAAATGTATAGTTTTCGAGAAAAAAAATATTTTACTAAAAAAAATAAAAATTTAACGTAAATCAAGGTAACCATGATTTTTGCTATATTAAGTTAGCCATCAGTAGATCACCAAACAAAAAAGAGGGCCATGCTTTTTCCAAAGAATAAAAATTAAATTGTGTTTTAAAGACCACCAACAGCTAAGGTTATTTGGGCCTAGTCAAAGAATAAAAAAAAAGAGTGTTTATTTTTTGCAAATATTTACTAGGTGGGAAGTATAGGACTGGTCATCAGTCGAATTTTTATTATTGCAAACACTAAGTAGATACTCAGCACTGCCTATTAGATTCACTCTGTATAAGTAGTGGATATTGGGTAGGTAGGTATAAGATATTAGATAGGTAGATATCTTCCTGACTGGGAAGCGGTCTCATGCGGGACACCTAATAAATTAGAACTACACATTGATATAAATTAAGCGATCGAGTTATAATTACGACTATTGTTACTGACGTCGGTTCCTTCCAATGAAATCTTATTAGTGACACTCTCCCAGAATGCATTTAACTCTTGTTTGTTTGTGCCGTCTAACCATTAATCTTAACTTATTGTCTGTCTCACTCTTCTACGTACATTCTGATTAAAACCGTTATGTGTGTTCAAGAAGAGCTACAGTCTCTTGCTGGCTTGCAGAACGCATTGTCAGAAAATCTGGCTTGACAATGACATTAGATTGTGATCATTGCAATTACAAATTGTGTGTTTTAAAGACCAACAACAACTAAGGTTATTTGGGCCTAGCATCAATTTATATTTTCAATTCATTATTTTTTTCTAATAATAAATTGAAAATCCAATTGACACTTTTACCAGCTCTCGGGTTAGAACCCGGGAACTGCAGGGGACTTGTAATAGAGGAACCATAGCAACGCTATGTAAACAACAGCATTGCTACACGCTTGGCTATTCTCAAGCCCCATTGCAATTACAGTTTTTATATATGGAGGAACCTGGAACAGTCTAATGTCGTTGTCAAACTCTCTGTTATGCACTGTAAGAAATAAGAAGGCCGATTACATAGATTATTGATGGTCCATTTGTAGCCAGCGATTAATCTGGTAAGATAACAAAGAGACAATGGCGTCGCAAACAGGTATCGCCTGCACATCGCGTAGATTCCATAAAACCACATTGCGCATGCGTGGTTACTAATTTTACATTAATTTATTTTGTATTCATCCATTTTATATATGTAACTATACATTTTATTTTGTAATTTTTATACACTTTATTGGAATATTACACAAATTTTGTGATTTTAATTTATTTTATGTAAAAATCACAAATTTGTTTAACTTTACAGTAAAAGTCCAAATTTTTATGAAGTTTTTTGTGTAAAAATAAATAATAACGTATAAAATCACTTAAAAAATCGAGCGAATTCTACCTTAACTTTCAAAGTATTTTTACATCCATTTTTACAGTGTGTAGAATATCACATCGTACTCACGGAAAACAAATTATTGATCTGCAAACAAATATTTTTAGGGTTCCGTACCTCCGAACGGAACCCTATTACTGAGTCTATGATGTCCGTCCGTCTGTCACAAGGCTCTATCTCACAAACGGTAAGAGGTAGCTAGTTGAAATTTTTACAGATTGTGTGTTGTGGTGTGAATCCTGGTAAATAATAATTGAAACATCATCGTTCGACTGTCTCTGTTGGTAGAGCGTTCGATTGAAAATCTAAAGGTCCCTGATTCGATCCCGGACTTCGGCTCGTAATATTTTTGGTTTTTTTTATTCATACTTAAAAAAATAATTTAGCTAAATTTGACATGGAAAAATTTAGAAACACTAAAAAGAACAAAATAAAACATAAGTAAAAATTTTTTTTTAAAAACTAGCGTAAATATATAAATCTGTTTAATTTTTAGCCTTACCTAACTTCTTATAGGATTTTTGGAAGTTTTTTGCAGCCAATTTGTTTATATTGAAAGAGTTTTATTTATATTAAACGTTTCGCCTTTTTAGGCATCATCAGTATCTAATATTCTGAAATAACACATAAATACATTAAAATGAACAAGTTATAATACAGTATTTGAAAATAGAGATACATGAATGAATTAGATTCAAAATACTAACATTTTATAGTAAAATTATGATTTATGAACATTATTTGAACGATGTTGTTATTAGCATGGATTTTAGACAACTGTTCCTATTTTTAAAATGAAAGAAAGTTATGGAAGCTATTATAAGTGTATTATTATATTTGTATGCAAGTGTGTATACGTGTATTCAGGAGTACCAATTGTATAGATAACTTCTTATTTTTAATATTGTACGGAATCCTCGGTGCGCGAATCTGACTCGCACTTGGCCGGTAAAATGTTTTTAAAAAAATGTTGTTTAAAGGGGGAAGTAGTCATCGTCGTTTTGTAATTATACTGCATTTATTGCAAGGAAGTAATTTGTGTAAAAATCTATTTAAATTATTGTAGTGGAGGAAGTAGGAAGTGCAGTGATTAGTTTCCGACATCAGATAAATGCGTTTCCTTAACACACCGCAATCAACATGCCGTTCTATAGGTCAGCGTTTCACAAACTGAGGTCCATCAAAATGATAATCTGAATCTGATTAAAATAACGCAAAAGAAATTTTACTTGGATCTGGGCCCATAACCTAAAATAAAACAACGTTCTTGCTGCTTGAAAAAAAAAATTCGACTGATGACCACCTATACTTCCCACCTAGTAAATATTTGCAAAAAATAAACACTCTTTTTTTATTCTTTGAAAAAAAGCATGGCCCTCTTTTTTGTTTGGTGATCTACTGATGGCTAGATTATAGCAAAAATAATGGTTACCTTGATTTACGTACAATTTTCTTTTTTTAGTAAAATATTTTTTTTCTCGAAAACTATACATTTTAGAGAAAAAAAATATACCACATACACACACACATACAGACATCAGTCGGAAAATGATCTTAAACGATTGCTAGGGTCTCAAAACGTGAAGATCTGTTAAAATCTCGAAATATTTTTTTCGGACTAATCCATTACTGCCCTACCATAGTAGAGGTGGGAAGTAACAAGAAGAACCGAATGATTTATTATCCATGAATATTACAGTTATGATAAAAAGCGTTTACATAATTATAAATTATACCTTGTATATTATTTTGATACAAACAACGGTATCCGAGGGGCTCCGCGGACTCATCTATGGTGTGAGTGGGTAAAGCTATACAGTTCGGCCGGCAACGGTCGAACTGCGCCTTCTGGCAAACAATGATATGTTGTTTAATACTTTATATTACACTACTATTTTATATACGTTTTTTGTGATTGTATTTTGTTGTTATATTCATTGCATTGTTTAATTTTTGTTTTGTTTTGATTTATTTTTATTATATAAGTTGTTTGTACGAAGCCTACTAGCGCCGCTAGCGGGCAATAGTGCACTCATTTTTATTGTTGTTTTAGACAGCGAAATTTTTTTATAAACGAATAGCATTTAATTTAGCTGCGTGCATAAAGTATAAATAGCATAGCATAAAAGGTACATGAAAATTATTTATTTTAAGTTTTTTTCTTCTTCAATTTTGACGTATAATGAAAGATAAC
This sequence comes from Mongoloraphidia duomilia, assembly GCA_039654895.1. Classification (NCBI taxonomy): domain Eukaryota; kingdom Metazoa; phylum Arthropoda; class Insecta; order Raphidioptera; family Raphidiidae; genus Mongoloraphidia; species Mongoloraphidia duomilia. The sequence continues at coordinate 9,132,914 of CM077523.1, forward strand.
AAGTTAATTCATAACAGACATGTAGGTGTACCTACATCTATGTCTATGGTTTATATTGACAGACGACAGCATAACCTCAAACTATGGCGCCTGTAATTATAGTAATAATTTCCAAATAAGTCAGAAGTAAAATCATGGTTTTACTTACTTGACTTTTTAAACAACAATGCTCACTGACAATTACGGAAAATTAGAGTTCCGAGTTTACAATGAATGTCACAACGAGCATTCGCATCGATATTCGATATTATTATAACTCCGCCCCCCCCCTGAATACAGTCTATAGACGCCGATAACTTTAGCTGTCGAGCGTCTATAATATACTATAAATGTTGTAAATTGACATTTGCACTTCAAAAAAATTAAGTAAATAAATTACTTTGTTTTATATTAACGGTGGTTCGCGACAATTTTGCTAATCTCTAAGGAGTCCGTAGCTGAAAAAGTTTCGGAAACACTGCTATTAAGGCTGTACTATTTATGAGCATGACCTTTAAAAGCTCTTCGATCGCATTTGTCTTATGTAACTAGTGACTAGCTGTACCCGCGACTTCGTTCGCGCGGAGTTTTGGAATTTGATGGCACTTGCAATCAATCTGAAATTTTAACAGCTGTTTTCTATAAGATATTTTTTGATCAAATTCCTATAAGAAAAGTGGATGGGAAACGCCCGGAACAAAATTTAGTTATTTTAATAATTTTGGAGGTGGTTCGAGTTAATGAGTAATGACCTCAGTTGCCGAGGCCGGACGAATGATGGCAGCACAGTAGCGACGTTCTGACACGACGCTTACATAATTCATAGCCACATCCCACTCATTGGCTACAGCCGCTGTCACGAGTGTGAAATATTACACGGCTCGGCCACACTGATTCAATTATAATCGAGACGTCAACACTTTTATATTTTTGCATAATCAAAATGAATGGATGAGTTAAAACTAATTTGGCTAAAATGCACAGGTTTATTTTGGAATATACGTCAAAGCTAGAGCTTGATGTTTAAAAAGTCCTTTTTTGACGGAAACAATAACCAGGTTATTAAATGTATTTGTTTTTATTAAGGTGGAACTACATTCGTCTAGAGAAGCGTTTTCTAAATTTTTGAAGTGAAAACTTCCTTAGGCGCGCTTTGCCTGGGCTGTCAACAACAGTGATGTGAAACGCATCGGACGGTGACAATCGGGGATACTCGGCTCAAACACGAACACGTAATTGCAATATGCTGGTAATAGTGTGTAGTTCATAAGTGTGCTAATAGATGGCACTAAAAACTTAATACGAGTAAAAAGTCATATTTTGTAGTTCACAAATGCGCTAACAGATGACACTAAAACATATATTTTGTAGTTCACAAGTGCGCTAACAGATCGTTAAGCTATTATATTCATTAAATTTAATTGTATAGACTGATTTTAATATATTTATGATTAAACTGTGTGATTAAAAAATTATATATATATTTTAAAATTAGAAAATCTGAAGTTTTCACTTCTGTCGCGTGATCATAAGCACACACCCATTTTTTTTTCACCTACGGGCACCTTAGAGATTAACTACATTGTCGAGGATATAAATTAAAAGCAATTCATTTATTTTTTTGAAGTGAAACTTCTTAATGCATGTCATCGAAAAACAAATCACATATTACTTATTATTCTGTAAATTTCAATGAGCCATTTTTCTGAGAGTAGTTCCTTCAATTATCCACGAGAGGCAGCACTTGTGGTAGGTACAAACATTATTTTTTCCCTTTTAGTGTCGTGTCATTTTAGTGGTAGGTACTTATAACTTAATTATCGAATTAATTTCATAATAATAATAATTAAATAATTAAGTTATACCACTAAAACGACACGACACTAATGGGGAATAAATAATGTTTGTACCTACCACAAGTGCTGCCTCTCGTGGATAATGGCTCATTCATAACATTTAGATGTAGATTTAATGTAAGTAAGTTTCACTTCTGTAGAGTAGTATAAACAACATACATATTACTGTGTGTCCACTTGCGTTCCAGATCCCTGACTATACAGAATCATTGTTTGGCAGACAGCGTTTATACAGTTCGACATAAACCTATTTTCTCTTTATAGCTGAACGCACAATCTGGTGGAAGTACGGGTCTACAAAACTCGTCCTTCCACCGTTTAACAGGATTGATTTAAAATTCTATACAGTGCTTCTCTTATGGAGAAAAATGTGTGGTCACAGTCTAAGGTCATTGTCAAACTAGACTTTTTGATAATGTGTTCTGCATTAGTGATCTCTAAGAGCGAAACTACTGCACGGGCGGATTTTCCGCGGCGTATTTCTCGAGACGAGATTTTCGCTGAATTTTACGTATTAAAACAGAAAGCGTTTTTCACGCAAAACAATACAACTTTTTGCTAGTTACAAAATGGACCCCACGGTGTTAGGTTGCGCCGCTGTTGCATGTGCAAATTTATTTTTAAAGAATAGAAGGAAAATCGATAGATATTGTAAAATATAGACGACAGAAGGAAAAAATGACGTTGGTAGGTTTATCCAATATAAAGAGACATACTATTAACAGGATATTTCCTCACAAATTTTTTATCCAGACTGTATCTACATCCGTCGGTGATCCGTCGCCTCGTCTATTATTATTATTGCAGATTATAGACGCGTCGACATCGCCTCGTCTAGTTTGCCCCGCACTAAACAATGCTTTTCGTTTCTAGCGTGTTGTGGCGGTGACGATATCAAAGCAATTAGAAGCGTTGAAATCGCTCACACCGACGGAATTTTAAAAAAACTCGACGTATATTTCAGTTCGTCTACTTTCAATTTAGACCGAGAGCTAGTGACAATTTTTTGGTGTTATTTATTCAAGGTTTTATTTTTGTGAAGATGTTGAGGGAAGCATATTAAAGTGCTCTGAGTAAGGGATTTTGATAGATAGCGGTATGGGAGAGATGCAGACTTCCCCCAACATGTAACAAAAAAAATCGTCACAATTATTATTGCTTCAAGGCTGCAATTGTTTGTATAGCTTGTCGGTGAACCCAATAATGCCATTATAATATTTGCAGATCGATTGGTCAGTATCAAAGGGGTGGCAAATCACCCTAAACGTGTCATGTACTCGACGAAATTTATATTATTAGTTCAAGGTTCAAATTTTAATATGTTGTTACGGCGACTGTTTTAAGCATATATTTTAATTTGCAGAACAAAATGTCGGTATTAACTCCCTTGCAGAACGATATAAACACCTTGGCGAACAAGTTTCCCTCTAAGAGAGGAGGTTAATACTAACATTTTGTTCTGCAAATTGAAATATATGCTTGAAACAGTCGCCGTAACAACATATTAAAATTGAACCTTGAACTAATAATATAATTTTCTTCGGGTACATGACACGTTTAGGGTGATCTGCCACCTCTTTAATACTGACCAATCGATCTAGAATTATTTTAATTGCATTATTGGGTTCACGGACAAGCTATACAAACAATTTCAGCCTTGAAGCAATAATAATTATGACCATTTTTTTTTGTTACATATTGAAGGCGGTCTGCATCCCTCCCATACCGCTATCTAGCAAAATCCCTTACTCAGGGCACTTTAAAAGCCTCCCTCAACATCTTCACAAAAATAAGGCCTTGAATAAATAACACCAAAAAATTGTCACTAGCTCTCGGTCTAATCGTTTGAAAGCACGGTTTCGATTTGGACGTGCAATCCGTCGCGTTAAAAATGCTGCGGAAAATCCGCCCGCGTATAGTTTCGCTCTATGAATGAATTGTATTTATTTTTTATTTATTGTAAATTATAGACGCGTCGACAACTTAGGTCATTAGCGTCTTGTTTACATCAAATAACAACTCACTTAAAACTAAATGACATCACAAAACATCCATGAGCGGAGGCGGGATTCGAACCCACGACAGTGTGATCCAAAGGCCGCAACGCTAACCGTTACACCACTCTGTCTTCGAATGAATTGTAGATTATAGATGCTCGACAACAGAGTTTCGCTCTAATTGAAAAGTTGAGTCAGGCACACTGCACAATTATTGCTTACCTCTGTTTTGTGTGTGCGTTTGTCTCTGTGTGTGTATAAATGTGTAATATTATAAGTGGAACTTGGAAGTATAGGTTTAAGCCAAGCTAAGCTTGACATTATTTTGACATAACGTAAATCCTTTTTTTATTAACTTTTAAAAGTCGCTAAATGGATATGACAGTTACACACTTCTGCATTCATTAACTTTCTCTTTCGTAAATTACACTTTGTTTTTCGATGAATTTATTTTTTCCTCTGTATTAGAGTAATGACAATAAATTTTACGGGAATTAAGTTGTCAACATCAGTGTTTGTTAGTGGAGAGAACCTCTCTTTTCTGTTTTAACGTGATTAAAGGTAACTTTAATGTTTAATGAGTTTTATAGAAGACTTGTTTGACTCAACTTCATTCCGAACTTTTTAATGGTTTTATTAGAACTTACAGTAAGAAAGATTAATTGACAAAATCGAAACATTACAAGTAAATAATAATGTATAAATAGTTGGCTATAATTAGAAAAACACCCATCGTTGACTTAACGTTTCAATGCAATATATCAGAATAAACGGCCAAGTGCGTGTCATTATTATTATTATTGTAGGTTATAGACGCGTCGACAACTCAGTTCATTAGCGTCTTCAACACAACAATTAATAATCCATTTGTGCATTGTAAAAAATGGATGTATAAAAATACTTTAAAAGTTAAGGTAGAATTCGCTCGATTTTCTAAGTGATTTTACATTATTATTTATTTTTACACAAAAAACTTCATAAAAACTTGGACTTTTACTGTAAAGTTAAACAAATTTGTGATTTTTACATAAAGTAAATTACAATTTCATAATTTGTGTAATATTCCAATAAAGTGTGTAAAAATTACAAAATAAAATGTATATAGTTACATGTATAAAATGGACAAATACAAAGCAAATTAATGTAAAATTAGTAACCACGCATGCGCAATGTGTTTTTATATGGAATCTACGCGATGTGGCGATATACCTGTTTGCGACGCCATTGTCTCTTTGTGTGCCTATTACCAGATTAATCGCTGGCTACAAATGGACCATCGATAATCTATGTAATCGACCTTCTCATTTCTTACAGTGTGTATTAGAATCTGCCAGCCGGCATACACAAACCGACTGGTACGAGCTCGGGCTCCTGGGAACGTCAATTTTCAAAGAACATTGGAATGCAGTTGCGAGAACAACTACATTCCAATGTTCCCCCTGGGGGAATCACGTGCGTGTCGACCCACGCAAAGAGTAGGGTTCCGTGCTATGTAGCTAAACCTTTGTATGTATGGGCGCCCCCCTTAAATAAACCTTTATAATCTTTTATTATTCTCTCCGTCTTTGGGATGCGGTAATACATATTATGTGTGAATTTCAAGTCCCCATCTCATTATTTCATTTAGAAGTTAGATGCCTGTAACAGACAGACATTGTTGGCACAACAATAGGATTCCTTTCTGGTACGGAACCCTAAAAAAGGTATAGTGCCTCACCCACATAAACGCACAGCCGAAGTTATACTTCATACATTTAAATTTTTGCTTTTCCCCTCATAAGAGTGTTTAGGAAACCTTACTATCCGAATTCGATAATTATATTATTTTTGAAGTGAAAACTTCCTTATAGGCGCGCTCTGCCTGGGCTGTTAACAGTGATGTGAAACGCACCCGACGGTGACAACTGGGGCTACTCGGCTCAAACACGAACACGTATTAGCAATATGCTAGTAATAGTGTGTAGTTCATAAGTGTGCTAATAGATGACACTAAAAACTTAATACGAGTAAAAAGTCATTTGTAATTCACAAGTGCGCTAACAGATGACACTAAAACATGTATTTTGTAGTTCACAAGTGCGCTAACAGATGGCACTAAAACTTAATATTATCGTTAAGGTATATTATATTCATTAAATTTAATTGTATCGGCCGATTTTAATATATTTATGACTAAACTGTGTGATTAAAAAGTATATATATATTTTAAAATTAGAAAATCTGAAGTTTTCACTTCTGTCGTGTGGTCATAAGCACACACCCATTTTTTGAGAAAAGTCAGTTTGTGTGGCAAAGGACTGTACTACTATTGTAAAGTTTGTTTTCATTGTACTATGTCGTAGTATCTATAGGTATAGGTACAGTAGTTCTGTTATAGTTTATTGTGTAAATTCCATTGGCTAATCCAATAATTCAATATTCGCACCTGTAATATATGAGCGCTTATCCTTCATTTAAACAGAATTCATACGAAACTAGAAACAGTTGAATACCGGTATCTAAAATGATATTTGTCTGTCTAATATTCGGTGGAGCCCTTCTCCACCCTTTTTTTTCTTTTGAGGGTTAAAATCTACATTACAAATAGGTTATGAAACTAAAAAAAAGTTCCACAAGTATGTATTTTTCAATGCAATTTTAAAAATGTATGGCACGTATATAGTCTTACACACAAGTTTGTCTCTCGTTCCATATACTGTAAGATACAAAGCACAACGGATTTATAGGTAAAACTTTTACCCCGGTACAGGCTGTACGCACCAATACAGAGAAATCATATGACTGCATACTTATGGTGCATTTTCATGTGACGCTTGTCGCTGGCTTCTAGCGTCAAATGTGGTCACGTGACATGAACGCCATCTTGAAAAAATGTAGCGTCAAAGCTAAACATTGTTTAGCTTTTACGCTGGCGTCATTAGTTGTTTTTGGTCATTAGTGACACGAGTTTTCTACAGCTAGGTACTAAGTAGCGCATCAAGTATCAACACACAGGCTTGCTAAAGAATTGCTTAATGTTGCTACTTGACGCTACAGTTTTTCAAGATGGCGTTTATGTCACGTGACCACATTTGACACTAGAAGCCAGCGTCAAGCGTCACATGAAAATGCACCTTTACATAGCAGAGACCTTGCAGAGTTGTATTCAAACTATGAATCGAACGGCAATGAATCTATCAATTTTATTGGTTTATAGTTCTCAAAAGTGGGCGGTGATAATATGTTACAAATTATATTATAAAAGGTATATTAAATAAGCTTACAAAATTTCATTCATATGTCTCGGTGATTAGAGATAGGTGCCATACATCCTTAAGCGAAGTTGTTCAAAATGTATAACATTGATTTATAATACGCAAACGGGGTACGACCATTCTCCGCGTCATCATAGGCGGGTTAAGAGATGCCTGTTGAAAATTAATACGAAAACGGGGCTACGGCTACTCTCCACGTCATCATAGATGGGCTAAGCGAAGCTGTTCAAAATGTATAACATTGAATTATAATATGCAAACGGGGTACGACCATTCTCCACGTCATCATAGGCGGGTTAAGAGAAGCCTGTTGAAAATGTATACAAAAACGGGGCTATGGATATTCTCCACGTCATCACAGATGGGTTAAACGAAGCTGTTGAAAATGTATAACATTGATTTATAATACGCAAACGGGGTACAACCGTTCTTCACGTCATCATAGGCGGGTTAAGAGAAGCCTGTTGAAAATATATACGAAAACGGGGCTACGGCTATTCTCCACGTCATCACAGATGGGTTAAGCGAAGCTGTTGAAAATGTATAACATTGATTTATATTACGCAAACGGGGTACGACCATTCTCCACGTCATCATAGGCAGGTTAAGAGAAGCTGTTGAAAATGTATACGAAAACGGTACACGACTATTCTCCACATCATCACAGATGGGATAAACGAAGCTGTTGAAAATGTATGATTAATTTCAGTTGATCGGTACTTAATGATTTTTAATGAGTTTTTGGAATACGTTGGTAATGTCGGGAGATAGTTCTGTACTGATTACTGGATTTCCTCTGTGATACAATGAACAATAGATTACAAACTGTAAAGTAGGGACCGTCGCAGCGTACGTGTCTAAACGTGTATAGTTGGTATAGTTTGCTCTGTTTTGTTGTTATCCCATTGTCAAATATTGTTTAATTTGAAATGGCCGCTGTTACTTATCCCACATTCATTAATGTTCTACTAACATAGTTACTCAATTACAATATTAATCCAAAATTAAACACAGAAAATTTAAAAAAGTGGGTGCGTGCTTATGACCACACGACAGAAGTGAAAACTTGTTTGGAGTTTCAAGCTTTCACGAGCGGTAGAAATCTTTGTAAAAAAAGGGTGTGGGTCTCGGGACCCCCGACAGATGTGAAACATCAAAGAAAATGTTATTGAACTCGGTGGTATTCTCTATGTAGTAGTATATATTTTTTCAAAAGCAGCAACTAACTGTTATGCTGACGTAATCCTATATACTGCACTGTAACACACGCGGTTGCGACGTTTGAGCACGCCTGAGCCAGAAACGCAACAAAATACACAGCGAAGTATCTATATTACATACCTACACGTGTATTATGTATACATATACTTTTGCTTTACAGTACGTTCGTATGTATACTCTCTCTCTCTTCCCGTGCCCGAGCGCGCGGAAGCCGAGAGAGAGAGAGAGTGCCGCAGTGGTGGGGCGAACAACAGCGAAGGAGCGGACCAGAAATTTCGTTGCATATTTCCCTTCACGCGGCGGTTCACTGCCCGACATAAGATGTTTCACATCAAAAATGTTTCCGGGCTAGGTAGCCGTGGTCTAAACGTTTCGCCCAAAGCTCCGTTGGGCATCTTCAGCGGCGATTGGCAATACGATATGATCTTCTTGCCGGTCGACTGGTGACTGAGGCACTGTTTGCGGTGTCTGTACTTATAAGAGGTGGCTGGTGGGTATGTCGCATATGATTGGTCGGAAAACTTGTTTATATGCAAAACATACATAATATTATAATATTATTTTATTATTATAATACGTAATGATAAAAACGTAATTCTTGAAACGATGCACTCCTTGTTAGACAGTAAACGTGGTCACCAACCCGAGCGCGCTTGATGTCGAGTGGAACCGAGTAAACCCGATTCTGCGTCACACACCAATCCGAGCGTGACGGTTCACTATTCAGAAAGAATTAGGTACGTGAAGTGCGCCTAAAGAAGTTTTCAATACAAAAATTTCATACAACAATCCCCCATTAATTTAAAGTAAGAGTTTTAGTTAGTCTAGTCACCAATATGTCACACACATTCGGTCGTAAAAATTGAATGTTGTCCAATAGGCGGTGTTTGGTCGACATTTTAAATAGTCGTTAGTGTCATTACATCCTGTTTCCAATTAAATATGCATTGGCAACAACCTGTGTGTATGTGCGTTCCTACAAAATATGATATGCATATTTACTGTAATGCCGATTATTTATTCGTTCCGTCTGAAAACGTTCGAAATCGGTTCGAATAATTATGTGAAATCTATTCAAAGTAGAGTAAAGTGCCCTAATATCGGATAGCTTTTGAAAAGTGTCCATATTTTTTTAACTTATTACATACAATGAAATTTCTTAGACATACAATGTACAATATAGTGTCGTTAACAACGTCCAAAAATATGGAAAGTTTTAAGGGAACAAAAATGAACAAAAAATTCAAATTTATAAAAAGTCTCATTTTTCTGTCATGCCAAAATGTAGTCCTAATATCGGATAGTATATCCGATATTATAATTATATTATGTATTATAATTATAATTTTGTTATGCTTTAATATTATCAATATTGATTTAAATCTGTAACATCATTTCATAATAACACCAACAAATTTCCTAATATCGGATACCTGATATTACGACGTCATTACTGTCCGATATTGCGCAATTAGTTTATTTCTAGGTTACAAACTGAAATATAACACTGATAAGGTAATTTTAAAAAATTGAATAGTAGTAATCAAACTACACTTTTTGCAGGTTAACTTAAGCTAAAATTTGTAATTAAATGACTCATCTGTGAAAATGTCTATAATGACATCTGTGCGCAAGTGATGATAATAAAAGATTTCTCTATAGTAAAGGTTTGACTGCTGGATACACCTTAAATAGTTGTTTGCGACATCTTCCTTTTAGATTTTTTGTAACAGCGGTGTCCCAAATTAGGCAAATGTCCGATATCAGGGCACTTTACTCTAATGTTATAAATGCGAAAGTGTGTCTCTCTGTCTGTTTGTTACTTCTTCACGGCTTAATCACTGAACCGATTTCAATGAAAATTGACAAAGAGATTCCTTGAAGCCCGACAAAGGACACAGACTACTTTTTACCCCGGAGAGCATTCAAGCCATGCATCCACACTTCCACAGTTGGCCTTAAAAAGCCACCTCTCCCCCTTTTTCTCTCTCTCTCTCTTGAACTAGTGATGCGCGATACGAGATGTTTTAGTCGATTGTCTCGATGGTTGTCACTTGGACTCGATTGTTGTTGTTTGATAGTTCACCGAGACCGAGTCACATAGTGACTGAATCGTACACTGTCGAGAGCCATATAATATACAATTGTTCATCACTCAACAACTGTGGTCGAGTCGATGGCCGATTGCGCAGTAATCGTGTAATATACGAATTCAATAGTGAAGAGATCACCGAGAAGTGAGTACCGACTAAACAGTGAACAATCAACAAGTCGCGTGAACGTCAGTCGACTAGCACATAACCTTGAATCACGATTATATATGTATTCTCATTCGCTGCTATTAAGCTATAACCTGTGTGGCAAATAATCGACTTGAACTCCGAGTCGATTGTGGACTCGAGTGTTGTTATGAACGATTGCAATTGTTTTGATTATAAAAATATCCCGTATCGCCCATCAGTATATCTCGAACCGTTCGTGATTAACAAGGAAATAACGAAACAATTAAAATATGTGTATTTGCATGTACATGATATGTTTAAATTAAAAACAAATATCATTTATTATTAACAATGCTATTATTTCTATTTTTTGATAACATACACTTCTATGTATTGTTATTTTATTGCATATTAATAAAATATTAATAAATTTTCAAAGTTCTTTCCTGGGAATATCTACTATATTTTCTTTAGATTAACATTAATGCCATTCCTATGTTGCATGCAGATCGTTAATTTATTAACTTCCCATTGGAAGTTATTGTAATGGGTCCGAAAATCGAAATCAAAATGTATAACAAATTTTTATTTTTAGAAAGATGTCTCTGTGTGTGTATTCGTGTGTGTGTGTGTGTGTGTGTATGTGTGTGTGTGTGTACGTATGTGTCCATTTCTAAGACGAAATCTCGAGAATGAAAAATGATATCGACTACGTTAGGGTGCCAATCGACACGTATTAACGTAAATATGATCTGAAAGAATTTTTTTCAAAATCGGTTAAGCCGTTCTTTTTTCTTAACCAAATAGACTCCAAAAAAGTAGATTTTACACAATATCTCGCGAATAAAAAAATATCGACTTCGTAAGAGTGTCAATCGAGGCGTGTTAACGTCATTTTGATCCGATATAAATTTTATAAAAATCGGTTCAGCCGTATTTTTTTTTTTTTTAATTATTGTTAAAAATAAATAATAATTATGTTTTAATGATTAAAATGATTACTTTTCTGTGTAATATCTAATTTAATTATTATTATTAAATATTTATCAAACTGGGAAGTTCGTCGTGTGGACCTCAAGAGTCGCACTTTAGTCCTAATAAACGACCCACCTCACGGCTTGTTATTACTTGCATTCCAAACATATTTTGTTGCAATTTTACAGAGTTTGCTGGAAAGTACGAGTAAATTTTATTTCAAAAAACTGGTTTTAAGTACTTCAATAATATAGCAAATATTATGATTCGTATGTCTGCCATGAAACGAAATTACAGACAGATTTCTCGTTATTATTAGTGATGCGCGATACGAGATGTTTTAGTCGATTGTCTCGATTGTTCAAACATCTCGATGACTCTCGATGGTTGTCACTGGGACTCGTTTGTTTTTGTTTCATAGTTCACCGAGACTGAATCGTACAGTTTATACTGCATACCTGATACGAATTCAATAGTGAAGAGATCACAGAGTAGTGAGTACCGACTGAACAGTGTGAACAGTGAATAATCAACGATGAATGAGTCGCGTGAACGTCAGTCGACTAGCATATAACCTTGAATCGCGATTATATGTATTCTCATTCACTGCTATTACTATAACCTATGTGGTAAATAATCGACTTGAACAATCAAACATTTCGATTGTAAAATCAAACTCGGAGTCGATTGTTATTATGAACGATTGTAATAATTAATCAAGAAATTATTAGTCCTATCCGTAAATAAATTCACATATTAGTGAATAACACAATATATCAGACGACATATTATCGCCATGATATTTAATAGAAGGCTATAATATAAGAAAAATATAAATGCCACTGTCGGGACTTAAACCCGAAACTCCCGATTACGCGTCAGGCAAGTTTTCATTTACTCCACAGTGCCAACAGTAGACAATTTTAATTTCTCTTATATATGCACAGTGTACCGCAGAAAAGCACATACTGCGAGAGCTATTTTTATTAATGGCTGGACGCCTTATTAAATCAAAATACAGAATATCTGAAGGTTTTTTTTACGGTATTATAATTAATCAAGAAATTATTAGTCCTATCCATAAATTTATTTACGGATAGGACTAATAATTTCTTGATTAATTATAATACCGTAAAAAACCTACAGATATTCTGTATTTTGACTGTAATAATGTTTCGATTGTAAAAACATCTCGCATTCGCCCATCACTAGTTATTATTTTACTTACAGTGTGCAAGAAACACGGAATTTGAAGTATTTGAAGTACCTACGTATTTTTTGTTAAAATCGAAGAGACCGGTGGTTTGACAAATTATTGAAATCTGTATCTTAAGGGGTGAAAACCTTTATGAAGGACACGCTGTGTCTCTGAAATTGCTTAAGCTAAAAACTAACTAATCATAAATTCATAGCACCCGGGCGAAGTCGGACGAGACCGCTAGTAAAATTATAAGACTGTGAATGCAGTTTTAAAGCTATGTATGCTTACAACAATAAAATTAAATACACAGAATTAAAAGTATAAAATAGTGATGGGCGATAAGAGATGTTTTTACAATCGAAACAATTGCAATCGTTCATAATAACAATCGAGTCCACAATCGACTCGGAGTTTGATTTTACAATCGAAATGTTCGATTGTTCAAGTCGATTATTTGCCACATATGTTATAGCAATAGCAGCGAATGAGCATACATATAATCGCGATTCAAGGTTATATGATAGGCGACTGACGTTCACGCGACTCGTTGATTGTTCACTGTTCCACACTGTTCCGTCGGTACTCACTACTCTGAGATCTCTTCACTATTGAATTCGTATATTACGCGATTACTGCACAATCGACCATCGACTCGATCACAGTTGTTAAATGATGAACGATTGTATAATATTATGTGGCTCTCGACAGTGTACGATTCAGTACTATGCGACTCGGTCTTGGTGAACTGAAAAATTGTGCTTTAAAGACCACCAACAGCTAAGGTTATTTGGGCCTAGCACCAATTCATATTTTTAATTCATTATTTTTTTTAAATAATAAATTAAAAATCCAATTGACACTTTTACCAGCTCTCGGGCTAGAACCCGGGAACTGGGGACTTGTAATAGAGGAACCATAACAACGCCATGTAAACAACAGCATTGCTATACTCATCTCTTGGTGAACTATGAAACAACAACAATCGAGTCCCAGTAACAACCATCGACAACAATCGAGACAATCGACTAAAACATCTCGTATCGCGCATCACTAGTATGAAACGTCGGAATCGTTTGCAAAATTAGTTTTTGTGTCCGCTTTTAATGCGTATCCAAAAAACGTAAATTTATAAGCCATAATTTTATTTAAAGCTGCGAACCAGATATTAACATTTTATGTTCTGTGGATTAGTAATGCATGCACATATACAAAATAAGGATTATATTATTTTTTAATTACTCATTTTACAGGATGTCACGGAAATAAGTAAGAAATTCATTTTTAACTAGCCTTCATCCGCGGTTTCCCTCGCGTTAAGAAGAGTTTAGTCCTCTCTACCCCTCCCACCTGTAACATTTATTAAATGGACCTATCTCGAAATAAGAGCGAGAGAGAGGCCAGTGTGGTTCAGTGGTTAGCGTCGCGGCCTCTGGATCACACTGTTGTGGGTTCGAATCCCGCCTCCGCTCATGGATGTTTTGTGATGTCATTTAGTTTTAAGTAGTTATGAGCAAAATTGGTCTTGGTCTTGGTCATTAGACTAGCAAGACCAAGACCAAGACCGAATGAACAAGAACAAGACCAATACCAAGACCGAATATGCAAGACTATGACCAAATACAAAGACTAAACTAAAAATTCTTACTTCAGAAATAATGAGCAAAATGAGCAAGACCAAGACCAAGACTATCATTAGACTAGCAAGACCAAGACCGAATGAACAAGAACAAGACCAATACCAAGACCGAATATGCAAGACTATGACCAAATACAAAGACTAAACTAAAAATTCTTACTTCAGAAATAATGAGCAAAATGAGCAAGACCAAGACCAAGACTATCATTAGACTAGCAAGACCAAGACCAAGACCGAATGAACAAGAACAAGACCAATACCAAGACCGAATATGCAAGACTATGACCAAATACAAAGACTAAACTAAAAATTCTTACTTCAGAAATAATGAGCAAAATGAGCAAGACCAAGACCAAGACTATCATTAGACTAGCAAGACCAAGACCAAGACCGAATGAACAAAAACAAGACCAATACCAAGACCGAATATGCAAGACTATGACCAAATACAAAGACTAAACTAAAAATTCTTACTTCAGAAATAATGAGCAAAATGAGCAAGACCAAGACCAAGACTATCATTAGACTAGCAAGACCAAGACCAAGACCGAATGAACAAGAACAAGACCAATACCAAGACCGAATATGCAAGACTATGACCAAATACAAAGACTAAACTAAAAATTCTTACTTCAGAAATAATGAGCAAAATGAGCAAGACCAAGACCAAGACTATCATTAGACTAGCAAGACCAAGACCAAGACCGAATGAACAAGAACAAGACCAATACCAAGACCGAATATGCAAGACTATGACCAAATACAAAGACTAAACTAAAAATTCTTACTTTAGAAATAATGAGCAAAATGAGCAAGACCAAGACCAAGACTATCATTAGACTAGCAAGACCAAGACCAAGACCGAATGAACAAGAACAAGACCAATACCAAGACCGAATATGCAAGACTATGACCAAATACAAAGACTAAACTAAAAATTCTTACTTCAGAAATAATGAGCAAAATGAGCAAGACCAAGACCAAGACTGAATCAGTAAGATCAAGACCAAGACCAAGACTGTCCAAGTCTTGGTAATCAAGACGCTAATGACCTAAGTTGTTGACGCGTCTATAATTTAGAAAAAATAAATAAAGAGCGAGAGATTGTTATGGCTTGTTCTGCAAGAAAAGGAGAGAAAAAATATGCTTGCGCGGGCATATCGTGGTCGGTCACTTAGCCAGCAGTATAGACAGACTGTTGCCTAGTTACTGGATCATCTGTTAACACGGTATGCGCGCGCAATTCAAGTAAAATAAGATACGGGGATTGCACGCTCTCGAACGTGTTTTGATCCGTTAGATTTTTTGTCTCAAAAACTTTTTAACAAAAAAAAAAACCTCCTTCAAAAAACCACTAAAAAGAGGAAAATAATGAAATTTTGAGGTCTCTGCCAATTTAATAAAATATGAAGTCGGTTAAAAAGTATAGTATAGTGATTAATATCTTCTTTTTAACCAACTTCATATTTTATTAAATTGGCACAGACCTCAAAATCTCATTATTTTCCTCTTTTTAGTGGTTTTTTGAAGGAGGTTTTTTTTTTGTTAAAAAGTTTTTTATTTTTTAGTGTCAAAAAGTGACATTTACCTTAAAAGAATTACACGCCGCTACTCACTTTTATTAAACCGACTTTCTTACGCTGTCTGATACCTAAGTCAAAAATTAGTGACATTTACCTTAAAGAATCACACGCCGTTACTCACTTTTATTAAAATCAGCCGAACTACTGAACCGATTTTGATGAAATTTCTATGGGACCAATCTGAAAGTATATCCTTTCAAAATCGGTTTATAAATGACTGAGTTATGAGGTAACAAACATAAAAAAAAATACAACCGAATTGAGACCACTTCCTTAAAAATGAAGATGATTGTCCCCTCTTGGCGCGCTACAAGTCAAATTAAAAAAATGCTGTGTGTGTTATTACACACGGATGAAGTTGCAACTTATACCTCTTACACCAAATTAGTTTTTTTTTAAATAAACAAATAAATAAATATCTCGTTTAGTGACTATAGCAGCGACATCTAGTAAAAATTAGAGAGACTGGAAATATCTATACCAGAGCCGGGAATGTAATTGCGTAATAGTAATTAATTACAATTACCAATTACTTTTCTTAGTAAATTAATTACTTTTGAAAACGAATGTAACTGTAATGAGCCATTTTCCTGAGAGTACTTGTTTCAATTATCCACGGGAGGTAGCACTTGTGGTAGGTACAAACATTATTTATTCCCCATTATAGTGTCGTGTCATTTTAGTGGTATAACTTAATTATTAAATTATTATTATTATTAATTTAATTAAATAATTAAGTTATGCCACTGAATTGACACGACACTAATAGCGAATAAATAATGTTTGTACCTATCAGAAGTGCTGCCTCTCGTGGATAATTGAAAGAAGTACTCTCAGGAAAATGGCTCTTTGTAATTAATTACATTTAAAAACGAATGTAACTGTAATTGTAATTCAATTACATTTAAAATGGAATGCAATTGTATTTGTACTCAATTACATTTAATTGTAAAATAACTGTAATCTTACTCAATTTCTTTTTTTGTGTAATTCTGATCCATACACACATGTTAACATACAAAAACTGTTAAACTCATAATCCTTCCTTTTTGCAGTCGGGTAAAAAAAATAAATATTATAGTAAAAAACAATGTTTTATTTATATTTTACAATAAATATGTAAATTAAAACGTTGTTTTATTTAATTTCAAATGTAGGTAATATAACGTTTATTTAATTCAAGTCAGTGGCGTAACTATCGGGGGAAGGGGCAGAGTGTGCAATTGCCCCCGGCCCGGAAGTCTTGGGGGCCTTGAAGCATCCCACATTCAGAGCCGGCGTTAGGGGGAGGGTAAGCGGGACAAAAGTACCCCGGGCCCGGACTCCCGAAGGGGGCCCGCCGGCCCGGGTGCCTAACAAAATAGAAAAAAAAGTTTTAGGGAGCAGGGGCCTGAGAATGCTTATTCGGGGCTCGCAAATCCTAGCGCCGGCTCTGCCTGTATTACTTATTAATTACTGTTATGAAATCGCATACCATAAATTAATCGTCCGATAAGATGACGCAGCGAAAAATACTAAATAGAATATGATGAAATGTACGTTTTTGAGGCTTATCTTTTAAAAAAATTCTCGAGGGGATCCCCAGGCTCCCCTTAAGCTGGGGGTATTTTATACTTTTTAGACTCCTCATAGATGTATCTATCCAAAGAAAATATCCACGCTTTGCCAGCGTTCTTAAAATCTCCGGGTTAAACTCTACCTGCTACTGTTGTGTCTTTTTGAGTCAACATTAATACTCTACATAGTCGACCACAACATTGTATTTGTTTTGGCAGTTTCTATTAGCTACGCTTTTGAAACAAACAAGTTATTCAAAATTGTGATCTCGTTGTAATCAGACGTATTTTAGACTCGTCTTGATTAAATCAAATTTTGTTGTTTTATTTATTTATTATTAATTTCATATAAAGATCTATGATATTATTAAACCACGTCAAAAAGATCTTTATACTACCTACCTATATCTTATTATTTTTTGACCAAAAAATGAGCCCTCCAAGAATTCTTGGCCCGGGTAAAAATTTTGAAGTTACGCCGCTGAATCTATTGATTTTTCAGTTTAGACGAATCGCTACTGGTGGTTTGTCTATGTAATTGTAGGTATTAATTTGGCGTGGGCAAGTACATAAAATATAAAAATTTTTGCTAATTCGTATGTACAGCAGTACACAAACCGGATTAAAAATATAGAATTATTGTAAAAAGCTGTTTTTGTATTTTTCATGTTAATTATTTATGCTTCGCTAAGTGGAATTTGCTTCTGGACATTTATCTTTTCTGTTTTATGAAATTATAAACATATATATGAAACGGCATATTTAGCTATACTCCATTTTGTTTTCATAATTCCATGGATTTACAAAAAAACATGTCGACCAAATTTATACAATATGTATATTTGTAAATGTTTATTGACTCAAAATCGGTTCGATTTACAGTTTATCTGTTTGAGAAATTCAATTAATTGCTTTGGTTTAATTTAACACACCCCTAAATTTTTTTAGGCGCGACTTTAGCACAGCAGGAAGCGCCTATATTTTTAACCGACTTCAAAAAAAGGAGGTGGTTCTCAATTCGGTTGTATTTTTTTTATGTTTGTTATAATACTAACGGTCCCGTCCGGCTTCGCCCGGGTACTATGAATTTATGATTTATTAATACATAGCAGTTGTCCTCGACTTCGGGTAGATATTTAAATTTTTTCAAAAAACTCTACACCTTCTTTTGACTCTCTTAGGGTTGCATTTTAAAAAATCCTTTCTTAGCGGATGTCTACGTCCTATAAGGAACCTACCTGCCAAATTTCATGTTTGTAGGCTTTATAGTTCCTGAGATTTCGTGGCATTTCACATTTATATACAGGGTGTCCTCAAAGACACTAAACACACGCCTACCACATATTCCTGAGACCAAAATAAGCCGATTTAAGCAAACTTACCTTCTTACAAAATTTCTTAGTTTGGGCGCTATACGGCCCTGAAGTTACAATTTTGAAATCGTTTTTTTGTTATAAATTTAAAGCGGCTTGTGCGATTTTGCTAAAATTTGGCACGTTGACATAGTTTTATGGAACAAAAAAACCCATATCAAAATTATGATTAATATTAATCCATAGGCGTAGAACTCGGGTTTTTTAATATTTGAACGTTTCAAATTTCTACGCCAATGGAAGAAAGGGGGTTTAAGTATAAAATTTAGATTCAGGAACTTATTTGCTACAAAAAAGCTACTTTTAATAAGACTCGATTACTCTCATGGTTTTTGAGAAATTTGTATTTTAATAATAAGGTAATCAATAACAATACGTTGATAATAGTAAGTTGATCAATAAACAAATAAGATGGCCATGCTTTTTTGTAAGAATAAAACTGGAGATAATGAAGAAGTTATGCACAGAGTAATTTAATTTTCTTCGTCGTATAAATCTTTGTATGCGTCAAAATGGTGGACACTTTGACCAATTTTTATGACATATTTATTTATTTCTATTCATGTTTTAGTAGCTTTACTTCATTTTGTAAAAATTACTGCGAATTATTAAAATACAAATTTCTCAAAAACTATGAGAGTAATCGAATCTTATTAAGAGTAGCTTTTTTGTAGCAAATAAGATACTGAATCTAAATTTTATACTTAAACCCCTTTTCTTCCATTGGCGTAGAAATTTGAAACGTTCAAATATTAATAAACCCGAGTTCTACGCCTATGGATTAATATTAATCATAATTTTGATATGAGTTTTTTTGTTCCATAAAACTATATCAACGTGCCAAATTTTAGCAAAATCGCACAAGCCGTTTTAAATTTATAACAAAAAAACGATTTCAAAATTGTAACTTCAGGGCCGTATAGCGCCCAAACTAAGAAATTTTGTAAGAAGGTAAGTTTGCTTAAATCGGCTTATTTTGGTCTCAGGAACATGTGGTAGGCGTGTGTTTAGTGTCTTTGAGGACACCCTGTATATACACACATCATCAGTATATAGCTATAAAAGTTAACCCGACGAGTAAACGATGAGTGTCGAAATATTCCGAGCTTTGCTGACTAAGTAAACACCTACTTCCGTATTAAAATGTTCTTCCCGCTTTAAGGTACGTGCAGTACGCAGTTAGGATTCTATATGGTAGCATGTATGGTAGATGGTGGCTGAAATTATAAGCGCTTATAGGTTTGCACAACGAAGATTTGATACTAGCATTGATACAAGCTTAAATCGCCGTTTGAAATGTCAGATAGCGAAGACGAATATTTGTGTTCTTCTGCTACAAAGTGGTATATTTTAAATACAAATTTGGGTAGGAGCTATCATGTCCACCCTATTGATGGAAAACGATTTAAACATGGCGAATTTCATCATTTATACCAAGAATTAAAATTTTACTCAAACCGGTTTTTTGAATATTTAAGTATGGAACCTAACACTTTTAAATACGTCTTAGAAAAAACTAAAAACAAATTAAATAAAAACTGAAAAAAATTTCACTTATTAAACTAGTTACATCCATTGCGAAACGGCCATTTGACAGTTGTCACACGTTGATTGTAGTAGTCAACGCGCTGAAAGAACGGTGAGATACAATCTTGTATCTATCAGCTCTTGTAACAGCGCTTATACCTGCTACACTCACTGCTTCGTTGTGTACGCTCGCATATATATAACAATGCATAAATTTAAGCAAGCCCTACTATGATCTACGCTACCATCTAGAATCCCAGCTCCATATTGCACGTACCTTTACTATTAACCTAAGCGTCAGGAAAAACTACTCGTCTAGTCCTGAATGCCCTTAAGATGTACGCGTTTTGTCAAATATTTACAGATTTTGGTTAGCTTCAAAGTTCAATGTCTCCAATACTGTACTTAATTTTTTAGGGGTAAACAGCTAACGTGACTACACTCAGGGCCGTCCCAAACGTGGGGTGCCGGGGCGGTAGCCACAAGAATAAGGGCGCTCAAATGAACAAAAAAACTTTTTATAATATCGTTTAGTGTCTGTTGTTCGAATAATTTACTCTTTGTTGTCAACAAAAAGTCAATTGTAACAATAGAAACTAAATTATATTCTTGAAACAAATAAATTCTGTCTACACAGTACTAAAATGTAATACCAAAAATTATATAAATTATAAAGTATGTAGCAAGTCTGTAATATCAGCTGTTTGAATTGTAGAATGTGCGCAAACACGTTTCCACGGGAAGTGTTTACGATGACAAGTACACAAAATTTATGTGGATGAATGTTTTCATAAAATAAGCGTAGTTTATTACAGTCAACGTTTGCAGCGTTACACGCTCGCTATATATTTCTGTATTGTCGGCTTTCTTGTTTAATACGGATGCACTATAGTGCACGGAGGGGAAATGTAGGGGTAGCTGACAGATCGCGTTCATTGTGGCAGAAATGGGAACTGAACGACAACCATTGTTTCGGTACATCAATATTCATTTATGGAGATTCTTGTTATAATGAAATATTTTTTGGAATGATTTTATTAGTTAGGATGCGCGGTCCGGCATAAATCGGTTTCCGGAACATTTTCCCAGAAAATTTTGAAAAACCAAGGACACTTAAAATTGTCAAATAAAAATAACGAAAAAAGAAGATCGAAAAAAATATATGGTACTACAATACCAACGGAAAACTGCACCGCACGATGACTGCGATCATGCATCAAGGGTTTTTGATGGAGGTTTCTGTGAACTTTATTTGTCATCAGCAACAAAATATGATTTCTTTGAGTTTGCACAATAGAAAGGAAGGCGTGGCGGAGTCGCAACTGTCTCCTTCTAACTAGAATCTGCGTTAAACTTACGTTCATCCATTGACACGACACAACTGTCAAATTTCATTCATTCTAGTGACATAACCTCGTTTTTTTAAACACGTCGTCGTTAATAATTAAGGCAATTAGTTATGGGTGGTGTCTTGTACTTGACTGCAGTTATAATGAAAATTATGACTGCAAAAAATTTAACCGGGTTTACATGCAGCTCACTTCCGCGGCAGTGAGCAGGGAATTGGGCATGAATGTGGGCAGCGCGAGCATGTAAACACGTCGCTCGCGCTGCCATTGCTCATGCCACTACCGCTGCCGGACGCTCCCTTCAGTGGCGGTATTTTGAACGGAAGTCAAAGGACTGGCAGCGCGAGCGGCAGTGACTGTTTACATGCTGCCCGCTGTTCTGTCTATTCTTTTTGCTTAACCAAGTGCACGATCCGAAACTTATTTGTTTATTCGCGTTATAACCATGATTGAGTGGATCAATGATCAAGTGTCAAAGTTTTAGAGCTATATGCAACTAAGAGATTATTATGGGATCATTCTCATAAAAAATACTAACAAAGTTCTGTTGCAATGAATCGCTGTCATCCACCATCGTCTTTTTCAACGTCGACGTTTTTTTTCTATCACATCTCTATTTAAAACATTTATATAATTTTGCAAACTCAAAAAACAGAGTACTGTGGCCGCGGCAAATTCTACGTCCTCCATTATTGCTGGAGAATAATGCGGTAGGCGCAGTAGCTGTATGTAAACAGTCACTTGCTTCAAAGGCTGCCGTGGAATTATTCAGGGCAGGACAGCGGGCAGCGCGAGTAGCAGCGGCAGTGGCTGCATGTAAACCCCGTATAAATCTCCGACTAAGGAAAAAGCTAAAATAATACCTAGATATCCAATACCTAATTGATGAAAACATTTTTTTTATCCTTTTAGCTTGCCCTCCCTTGATCTAGTGTAGCTCAAACGACTTCAGAACACTTTTTCAACTCCAAATGGAAAGAACAAACTCAATTTCTAATTATAATTGTTTAAATTTATTATATCTCGACAAACGTCAACGAGTTTAAGTTAGGTTAGAATAAACGTCACTGACTGAATCAATTTAGGACATTCATTTTACATAAATTTTTAATTTCAAATAATAAAGTTTTGTAGCCAATAATGACGGGATTTATTAATTATTTTTATGAAACAGCCATTGTTTTGGTTAGAAATGTGTTTTAAGAGAATAGTAAAGAATATTCCGTTAAACCCCATACATTTTTGAACGCCAATCGACTCCACTTTAAATTTCGCGCTCAAATTAGGACCGCCTACTTCTGTATAATAGTCTATTGACTGATATCATAAAAAGTTTTTTATTACAAAAACACGTTAATTATTCGGGGACTTATCCATCACATAATTATATTAACGTAAACGAATCTGCCAGTACATTTGTCAAAAACAAAATTTTGCTTTCACAGCAGCCTGCTGAATAATATACAGGGTGTACCACAGAAAACCGAACATAGGGAAAACTCGATTGTGCAAATTAGTCATAGGATCAGTGATTGCTGTGCCCTTTTTCATGCTTAAAACCATGATAATTAATTTAGTTGAGTTAGCCATGTGTATTTTATCTTTGTCACGCTACCCATTTTGTTTATGTCTTCCCTGTTGCACTCATTTATTTTCTATGTTCTCAATCCTGTGATACACCCTGTATACTTAAGTGATATTTTTATTGTGGATTATAGACGCGTCGACAACTTAGGTCATTAGCGTCTTAAATACAACAAATATCATAATATATCACTTAAAACTAAATAACATCACAAAACATCCATGAGCAGAGGTGGGATTCGAACCCACGACATTCAGAGGCTGCGACGCTACCAACTGAGCCATACTGTCCTCTATACTTAAGTGATAGCCGGACCCTGTATATAACAAATAATTGTACTTATAATCGTTTATACAATTTTTCGTGATCATCATTAAAAGCTTTTTAGCTCGTTTTGCGTTGTCGATGAACTATTTCCATATCAAAAAAAAAGAACTATCCCTATGGACTACGTAGGTAGGTATGTATGTGCAGGCAGTAGGTTGGGTACAAGCTACGAACATAGTTCTATACATTATTGCAGAGGTTTGCACTCTAACTACGACCTTATTTCCAGCCCGGTTCGTTCCGCCTCGTTGATTTTAGTCCATGGCACTTGAACAATAATCTATGTTTAGTAACACAAGCACAATGTAAAACTATTTCGAGTGCTGTGTTTTTCAAAAACTCGCTTTTTGTTTAAGGTCCCGTACTTTCGAGCGGAACCCTATTACTGAGTCTATGATGTCTGTCCGTCTGTTACAAGTTTCTATCTCAGAAACGGTGAGAGACCGCTTATAGTTGAAATCTTCACAGATTAAGTGTGCTGTTATGGCATGAATCCTTGCAACTAATAATTAGAATTAAATAATCAGTTAATTTAAAAAAATTAATGTCCTCCTCGAACTTGAATAAATTAGGTACAGTCGCGGACTTAATAAAGTTTACACTTGAGTTTTTCACAAAAAGTCAGTAGTTTAGCAACAAATTTAGTTTTTAATAGGTAAATGTAAATGTCAAAAATGAAAAGAAATAATTGTCGTTTAAATGTCTCGAAATTATTAAAACGATGAACAAAAAAGACGAATTATTGCAAGATTGGAGGAAGGAATTTGCTAGTATCAAATATTATCAAATCTTTTTATGTTTCAATTGAAGAATATTGAGTAATTTGGATTGTATAATAAACAACTGAGGTGTTTTGATAATAATTTTTTAATGAATTTTTAGGATGTAACCTTAATAATTGATACCTTACTATCAAAAGCCAAATTACAATATGCAAAATATAAAAAAAACCGGTAACTAGATGATACAGGTGTAAACTTTTTTAAGTCCGCGACTGTATATCGTTGCGCCGTCGTGACATCGAGTAAATCAATGAATCAATGAATGCGGATTATAGACGCTCGACAACAGAGGTCATTAGCGTCTGATCGAGTCAATCAATATATCATAATAATATACGGTTGAAAATACTTTTAACCCGTTTAAATTAAAACTAAAGGTATTATGAAATTAAATACACATCTAAAAGCATTATAATAACGAAGAAAAAAGTTCCATTTGTGGAAATAAAATATGCGGTTAGGTGGACTTAAAAAAATGGCCGGTTTTTTTTCCCGGTCAGTGTATAATAAATAAAATTATTTTAAGTAGGGTCAAGACAGACACGGCGGTTTTAACCGAAGCGTTTACCAAGTCAGTTTCCAAGTGGATAGGTCGTTTAATATAGCAAAATAGTGTAAAACACACACAGTTATTTCACCGAACGGCACAGCTGTGTGTGTTTTACACTATTATTTATTTGTTTATCTATTTGATTGCTTCTCACAGACTATAAACGTCCAATTATGAGAGCATTAAATGTACACGTGATATACAAAAAAATAGGTGTCAATTTCAAAGAAAATATTATATAAAAACATATTAAAAAAAATCGACTGATGACCAGTCCTATACTTCCTACCTAGTAAATATTTGCAAAAAATAAACACTCTTTTTTTTTTTTTATTCTTTGACTAGGCCCAAATAACCTTAGCTGTTGGTGGTCTTTAAAACACAATTTAATTTTTATTCTTTGAAAAAAGCATGGCCCTCTTTTTACTTCCCACCTCTACTATGGTAGGGAAGTAATGGATTTAGTCCGAAAAAAATATTTCGAGATTTTAACAGATTTTCACGTTTTGAGACCCTAGCAATCGTTTAAGATCATTTTCTGACTGATGTCTGTATGTGTGTGTGTATGTATGTGTGTGTGTATGTGTGTGTGTATGTGTGTGTGTATGTGTGTGTGTATGTGTGTGTGTATGTGTGTGTGTATGTGTGTGTGTATGTGTGTGTGTATGTGTGTGTATGTGTGTGTGTATGTGTGTGTGTGTGTGTGTGTGGTCAATTTTTCGCCTTCGATATCGTAAAAACGGAACAACATACGGCCATGCCGATTGTTCTATTGTGTTTATCAGCCTTTAACTTAGATCTGATTAGATTTTGAGTCAAATCGGTTCAGTGGATCCTGAGATATTAAAAAAAACGTTCTCAATGTCACGTATTAACATAGGTAAAAAAAATATAAATGAATTCTAGATGTTATAATATGAAAAATTCGACTGATTACCAGTCCTATACTTCTCACCTAGTAAATATTTGCAAAAAATAAACACTCCTTTTTTTTTTTATTCTTTGACTAGGCCCAAATAACCTTAGCTGTTGGTGGTCTTTAAAACACAATTTAATTTTTATTCTTTGAAAAAAGCATGGCCCTCTTTTCTGTTTGGTGATCTACTGATGGCTAACTTAATATAGCAAAAATCATGGTTACCTTGATTTACGTACGATTTTTATTTTTTTTAGTAAAATATTTTTTTTCTCGAAAACTATACATTTTAGAGAAAAAAAATATTTACATTTTTTTCATATTATAACATCTAGAATTCATTTATATTTTTTTTTACCTATGTTAATACGTGACATTGAGGACGTTTTTTTGAATATCTCAGGATCCACTGAACCGATTTGACTCAAAATCTAATCAGATCTAAGTTAAAGGCTGATAAACACAACAGAACAATCGGCATGCCCGTATGTTGTTCCGTTCTTAAGATATCGAAGGCGAAAAATTGACCACACACACACACATACAGACATCAGTCAGAAAATGATCTTAAACGATTGCTAGGGTCTCAAAACGTGAAATCTGTTAAAATCTCGAAATATTTTTTTCGGACTAAATCCATTACTTCCCTACCATAGTATAAGAGGTGGGAAGTAAAAACATAGTGATACCAATAATGTTAACTATGCTATATTAAACGACCTATCGACTTGGGAACCGACTCGGTAAACGCTTCGGTTAAAACCGCCGTGTCTATCTTTGCCCCTAGTATAGTTCGAAGCGATGCAGCGTACTTAGAACGCTTAGTTTTTAACTATCACAGAACCAATCGTACAAACGCCTCATATTACAGGTTGGAGCCGTTCAGGCAAAGCAATTTGAATTACATGGCTATTTTCTTCTTCATATTCTTGTTGGTACAACCACTATTATAAACCTCGCCTTATTTCAGACAGGATGTGCCCAGACCTATATTACATCCGCAAATGGAATTTATATCAGAATGAGTTTCTGATATTACATTGTGCAATTATTATTTTGTTGTGTTCATATTGCGCAAATTGTTCGTACATCTACTTACTTGATATATCTATGGTCAAAAAACAAAATCGCCAATGTCAAATGTTTCGTAATATCTTTACATACATTTTATAACTCTATTAATAATAATGCGTCTAACGTCCGTTTCTCGACATTGTCATAACAGACGCCATTCGCACCATTACTATTTTCCATTTTACCACTTCCCGTTGTTTTCTACATATTTTAAACTTCAACTTTTTTTTATTAGCAATGTGCGAATGGAGGAATTATAGAAAATTAGGATAAGGTAGGCAACTTTGGGAGCATAGGAGTTTGACAGGTAATCGGCCATGGCCTTGAATAAGGAACCATCTCGATATTCATCTGGAATTATTGAGGAAAACCATGGAAAACCTCAAACAAGATGGCCGGTACAGGAATTACCGCTTCTCGAAGTGAGGCAGTAGGAAAAAGTCCTAGCCACATCTGCCCCCGCCGGGACCACTAAGCTACATCGCTGGGTTATAACTCCATTAAAAACTGTAGTGCTAGTGATTTACACTTAGGAACACATTTCTCTGATGTGTTGTGTCGCGTTATGACGCAACGTTTTTTTCCTTCAATCTGAAAAATCTAATCTATGGATCACCATCACTCTAAATTGTTAGAGTTATTGTGCTATTTAAAAAAATATATTTTTAATTCTCTATAAAAATTATATTAAAACGGATTTACGGGACGCATCTTTCTTTATCAATATTGTTAAATTTTACTAGAGGACCGCCTCTGACTTACTAGAAGTCGTCGCAATAAAGCGGAGCTTAAATTAGCACCTATCTGTGGCCAATGCGGGTTAATTGAATACGGTCACGATTTCGTTGATATATGCAAACTGAACATGGATTCAACTCATATATTAGCCAGGACTAATTTCACCTGGACGTTACTAATATATAGACTGATTTTCGTACAGCGGAAACGTGTCTAATATAGAGAACTAGTCGTTACCCGTGGTTCCACTCACGTATATTTCGATTTTTTTATGCCCTGCAGTAATATAAAATATTTATATAGCTAATACATTAAGTACTCACTGGCTTCGCTCGTTCGTTCGAATTTGTGATTTATTAATACATTATTCACTTGCTTTGCTCGTTCGCTCGAATTATTGATTTATTAATACCTACATTATTAACTCGCATAGCTCATTCGCTCGAATTTATGATTTATTAATACATTACTCACTTGCTTCGCTCATTCGCTCGAATTTATGATTTATTAATACATTACTTGCTTTGCTCGTTCGCTCGAATTATTGATTTATCAATATTCAATACCTACATTATTAACTCGCTTAGCTCATTCGCTCGAATTTATGATTTATTAATACCTATATTATTAACTCGCTTCGCTCGTTCGCTCGAATTCATGATTTATTAATACATTACTCACTTGATTTGCTCGTTCGCTCGAATTATTGATTTATTAATACCTACATTATTAACTCGCTTTGCTCGTTCGCTCGAATTATTAATTTATTAATACCTACATTAACTCGCTTAGCTCGTTCGCTCGAATTTATGATTTATTAATACATTACTCCCTCGCTTTGCTCGTTCGCTCGAATTTATGATTTATTAACACATTACTCACTCGCTTCGCTCGCTTGCACGGATTTATGATTTCTTAATACATTACTCACAACTTTCAATTTTCCTGCGTAAGTAAGGAAAATAATTTAGGAGAGAGGGAGAAAAATAATGTAGCAAAATGGTGCTACATCAATCTCACAAAATGGTGATTCCTCAATAGTTAAAAGATACTCAAATTCAAATTCAAATTGTTTATTACTCCTGCAGTGGCAAAAGAAAAATTGCATAGGAGAAGTCAGATACAATTACAATTAATATAAAAACATAATATACATACAGAAACATACATGGTTACATGTTAAAATAATCATTTAAGCAATAAAAACATTTTTCAACAAGGAAAGCCTTCAATTTTTTTTTAAACAGTGGAAAACTCGCTATATTTTTTATTTCATTTGGAACCAGATTGAATATCTTGGTGCAACAATACATAGGACTTTTCAAATAAAGAGTTAAATTTGGCTTGATGCTACTCAGGTTGTCCCTATTCCTTACTATTACTCAGTTACTATTACTCAGTTTTGAAATTACGATTTGGCAGATTAAGTAAGGAGTTTTACTGATGACGTAATCAATATGACCACATGAAAGGGGTAATGAGGCTATAAAAAAATTAATATATAATTGTTTCCTATTATAAATCATTGCCACAAATACCACAGCGATATCTGACTCTCGAGGGCAGTCTAGCATAGTGGATAACGTACTTGGTACCAGCCTCTAGACTAGACTGTCGTGGGTTTGAATCCCACCTGCGCTCATGGATGTTTTGTGATGTTATTTAGTTTTAAGTTAGTTGTTATTTAATGTAATTTAAGACGCTAATGACCTAAGTTGTCGACGCGTCTATAATCTACAATAAATAAAATTAAAAGATATCTGGCTCGTAGTAAATTTTGGAAAGGCTCAACATTATGTCACCAGACGTCGAAGCGTTACATGTCACATCCCAATATAGGCATTTAAATTTATTTACGCGTCTTTTTAAATAGAAGAGCAATTTTTCTGTACACCTTGTATAAAGAGTTGACCGTATCATATCTCGGTTATCTTTACCGACCTTTAGGCTTTATTGCAACATTCAGTTATTTTCATTAAATGTTATACATACACCATTACTTGTTTATTTTGATTAGAAGTCCACAGAGCGTTTTTTTTTTATTAATAAAATATTAGTAAAAAAAAAAAACTTTTTAGAGACAAGCTTTTATTGAAATTTACTAAAAAGGAAAAAATAATTAAATTAAATTAATTAAATAAAAGCGTGTCTTTAAAAAGTTTTTTTTTTTACTAATATTTTATTTTGTTCCTTTTAGTCGTTCAAAAGTTTATCCTCTTTTGACTCCCTTAGAGATTGAATTTCGAAAAATCCCTTCATATAGTGGGTGCTTACATCACAAAAGAAACCTACTGTCCAAATTCCAAGTTTCTAGCTTTAACGGTTTGGCCTAGGCGTTGAATAGTTAAAAAACCCTACTCCCTCGTTTGACCCCCTTAGGGATTGAATTTAATTCTAAAAACGATTGATTCCTGTATTGTCGTCGGGAATGCATATATATGTACCCAATTTTAAATCGATCGGATACGTGGAAGTCGTTCAAAATTGACTTGCAAGATTTGACCTAAACGTACAAACATTGCAAATTAAAAAAAAGCTTGTGAAAAACGGTGAATCCCCGGTACTCTCAAGATATGTTTCGAATACGACGAGACCTGCAAATAACCTCAAAATTTTCTGAAAGCTGACCCTAAGGTAGACTATAGATGACAATAAAGCTTTGCGTTATTTCCGTGACATTTCACAGTCAAAAATTTCTGGGGAGGGCAATAAAAATGATCAAAAATAGTATTCACCTTTGCACTGCCCCTTGTAACACTGCTGAATCGCCCAGGGGGAACATTGGAATGTAGTTGTTCTCGCAATTTATTGCACTCCATATGTTCTTTGGGAATTGGCATTCTCAGGAGCCCGAGCTCGTACCAGTCGGTTTGTGTATGCCGGCTGGCGGATTCTAATACACACATGGATTATTTGTTGTGTTGAAGACGCTAATGACCTGAGTCGTCGACGCGTCTATAATCTATATTAATAATAATAAAAAAACGCTGCTGAATTCACCAGTGCAGGGTTGGCAACCTTCTGAGGCGGAAGAGTCAAAAGTTACAATTCACAAAATTTCCCAGTTTTTAAAGAACCACTAACATTTTTATTTCAATATTATGGTATTTGATTAGGATTAGGTATATAAAAAAAAAGTTCTGATTGCGACCGTTGACGACACAGTGCACCAATAACTAAACAAACAGAACAGTGTTGCCACATTTAAAAAATGTCAGCTGTCCGTATACCTACTCTCTACTCCACCTATTCTCACTGTTCTCTGTTGAGTGTTTTTATTCTGTTTAAAAAATTTTTTGCAGTATAATATTTTTTATGAGTTTTGAAAATAAAACAATATATTTATTAGTGTATTTGCCATAATATGGCACATACACTATTGGCGTCGGTCGGATGGCGGGACCTAGGGGTCGGACCAAAATTTCTCGACGTTTCATAGCCTCCTGAACAATTTGGCACCATTTTTGAAAATGTTTATATATATATGTATGTATATATTTATATATATATATATATATATATATTTATATATATATTTATATATATATGTGTGTACACGATAACTCTCGACAGACTTAATCGATTGAAACGAAATTTGGTACACACATTGGAACCCATCACCGCACGAAGCCTATTTAAAATGGGCCCGATCGGAGCATTTTCAGGGTTGTATTTAGGGGCTCCAAAAAGTTTTTGGGCCCAAAAATACCGAAAAATTTGTCAGAGTCGTTTCAAAATTGAAATTTAACTCTTTATTAATGATTAAAATGTGCTGCTAAAATTTTAATAAAATCGGCTCGACAGGACCGGACTTACAAATTTTATGAAAACACTAGTTTGTTGATACGGATTTACTTATTGAAGGGTGTATTTAATTCCGTACAGAGGTTGCATTGATAATATTATTGAAATTAAGAAAAAAAATATTATTTTAAGGGATGTATTAAGGGGTTAAATTTTTTATTTTGTCTAAAAACAAACTTAAGTTTACATAATAAAGCCACAAGGCCTGCATTAGCAAATACACTATATTGTCGGCAGGGTTTGGCACTGCGACCCGAGTTTTTAATATTTGTGCATGGAACTGGAGAGCCGCATGCGGCTCGCGAGCCGCAGGTTGCCGACCCCTGCACCAGTGTAATATGATTCATGAATATATTATAAAAAGCTCTATTAATTAATAGATAGTTTTATAGTAAGCAAACTCTTTCGTAGTTTTAATGAGATGAACAGCTTTAATTAAATACAATCTAAACTTGAAGTATAAATTCAAGTTGTTAATTAAGATCAAATATACAGTCTTTTATGAATTGGATTAAAGTCGTAGGTATGTTCATTGAAAATTTTATCTCTTGAAAATGTTTAAAAAAATATCTTTTTATTTTAATTTTTCCTCTACGCTAATGAATTTTAATGTGATTGGATAAAGTCACTAAAGGCGGCGTTACACATGTGGCATTGTGACAATTAATGTTTGGCATTTGAAGAACTATTTGCCAACGTAGTTGTGAAACCATATACATGTATGTTTGCATGTTATGTGTGCCTATTTGGCTTAAAAAAATGTCCATCACTTTTACATTTTTTGAGCACCAACGACGAAATTTTGGGGTTTTACAGCACTAACGATAGACATAAACACAACATACAAAATAACGTGTTGAGGCTTTTGGCATTTTTCATTTTAACTATTTACTTATTACTTCCCACCTCTACTATAGTAGGGAAGTAATGGATTTAGTCCGAAAAAAAATATTTCGAGATTTTAACAGATCTTTACGTTTTGAGACCCTAGCAATCGTTTAAGACCATTTTTTGACTGATGTCTGTATGTGTGTGTGTATGTGGTCAATTTTTCGCCTTCGATATCGTAAAAACGGAACAACATATGGCCATGCCGATTGTTCTATTGTGTTTATAAGTCTTTAACTTTGATCTGATTAGATTTTGAATCAAATCGGTTCAGTGGATCCTGAGATATTAAAAAAAATGTTCTCAATGTCACGTATTAACATAGGTAAAAAAAATATAAATGAATTCTAGATGTTATAATATGAAAAAAATGTAAATATTTTTTTTCTCTAATATGTAGTTTTCGAGAAAAAAATTATTTTACTAAAAAAATAAAATTGTACGTAAATCAAGGTAACCATGATTTTTGCTATATTAAGCTCTAGCCATAAGTAGATCACCAAACAAAAAAGAGTGTTTATTTTTTACAAATATTTACTAGGTGGGAAGTATAGGACTGGTCATCAGTCGAATTTTTTTTATTTTTGTCATATCATGATAATTTATCAAATTTCCCTTAAGCCATGGAAACATAAGTATCCAAAGCCTGCTTACAACATTACACTATTTTGAAAAGTCAAAGAATTGATTTTTAAAATTATAAAATCTATATGAGAAAACGAATTTTTCCTGGGATTAGCTAGATCGATTTTTTGCCCCCCCAAAACACATTTTCAGTAGTTTCCATCCAAATCGTTAGAGCCGTTTTATCCCTGTCAGCGTGTCATTAATTTTTGAGTCGGTAATTTTTATGTCGGTATATTTTGACTCGAGGTTATTCCAATTCATTACCTTTGCTAAAGCAGTATAACTCAAAAATTAAATTTCAATAATATATTGTATTATTTTGTACATTGTTTTAAATGGGATTAAAATGCAAACTTTTTGCATTATATGGTTGTTTGATATTTTTTTAGTAAAATGAAATGTAACTTTAATTTGGCACAAACTCTTTGATGTTAATACTTATGCATGATATAATGAAAAAGTACACAACGGATAATAATTTATACAAATGACATAGGTGCATTCATATTATAATATACATACTGCCGTTAGTGTCAAAGGAAACTACCTCTTTCTCTCTCTCTCTCTCTCTCTCTGTGTGTGTGTGTGTGTAAAAGGAAAAGGTGTATAGTCGAAGCTGTCAGATTACACGAAGCCGAGATCGGTGTCTAATACGAGTCCACCCAATTATTTATTGACCAGTGATCGGCAGTTAATTTTGTTGGTTGACCATATTATTGTTACGGACACCCTGTATATAAAGTCAGGCAAGAATTCTGAGAAGCGGTGTCTGACGTTGAACACACTGGTGCCTACGCGAAGATTCTAGACAACGCTAGAGAATACGAGGACGCACTGAGCGTACACCGCGCGTCAGTATATAAGCAGCGAGTCGACGGGAATCGGGGAGTCAATGGTGAGTCGCGCAATCAATAATTACCGTTTAAGTTTTTTTTATTGTTAAAATTGACTTTTCGTTGTTGCATTTATTGTTATTGTATTTTTAATTACTGTAAATAAATATTTATTCCGCCAACTCAGAAAACAGTTTTGTAACATTATCAATGAATTTCGCAGGTCACAAACAATTTATTAGGTCCTATTTCTACCTTTTTACCCGAATACGCAAGACGAAAGGTAATGTTTTTCAATCTATAGTCTTCCTCAATAAACGGGCTATCTAACAAAATTTTTTTTGAAGTTATACTTCTTTTGGCGCGTTATGGACAAATGATGAGAATGAATTTTTACGATGCGCGCGCATCTCGTCACGAAAATTTAACACCATATGAAGTTAGTCGGAAGTTCATGATTATAATACCCTATTACACAGCACTAGCTATAAGTATAAGATGTACGTAGCGTAACGGATAGCGCCGTCGCGGCATACGCAATAGGTCTCGGGTTCGAATCTCAACACAAACATGCTTCTTTTTATAAATAATTAGATATAAATATAATAAATAAATTAATAATTTATTAAATTAATAATTTATTAAATTAAATTTATTTATTTAATATCTCTATTTTATTATTTTATCGTTTTTTTACAAACTTTTAGTGTTTATTATTTATTTATTATTATTTATTATTTATTTTTGTTTTGTCACGGCAAAAAGTATAACTTCTGACGTACGTACATAAGTACACACACACACTCTTTTTTTCAAATCGGACTGGTAGTTCCTGAAATTAGCGTTTTCAAACACACAAACAAATTATTCAGCTTTAATTAGTACAAAATCCTATACCCCCGTTTTACCCTCTTTGGGGTTGATTTAAAAAAAACTCGAATAGCCTATAACCTTCCTCAATAAACGGGCTATCTAACAAATAAAAATTTCAAATCGGACTGGTAGTTCCTGAGATTAGCACGTTCAAGCACAAAAACAAACGAACTCTTCAGCTTTATAATATTAGTATAGATTGAAAATTTTTATTGGAAGAGCAGCCAATTACATAATTGATTCCTGCATATATCGGAAAAAATCATTTTGACAACCATAGTCACAGTCAGGACTCTAACCTGAACCTTTCCACTATCGCGACGGAATGAGTTTACATTACTCACCAGTCACCCGTGACATGATTACCACACTTTCCATTAGATTTCCACTACATGCGAGTGTTATTAATTATAGCTAGGTTGTAGATGTGAATCATCGTAATAGCGAGAGCTATTCATGTAGGTGAAAATTATTTCAAACATTTTATGTCACGGGTGAGTAATGTAAGCTCATTCCGCCTCGATAGTGGAAAGGTTCAGATTAGAGCTGACTGTGACTATGGTTGTCAAAATGATTTTTTCCGATATTTGCAGGAATCAATTATATGTAATTCCAATAAAAATTTTCAATTGCAAAACAGCCGTATAAATCTAAATATATTTGTATAGATTATTTATATAAGGTTGAGTGGTAGAACAGCCTAAGCTGAACTCCGGCTGCAATAAAGAGTATTTTTAACCGACTTCAAAAAAAGGAGGTTTCTCAATTCGACCGTAGTAGGTACATATTTTTTATGTTTTATGTGTGTTCGCGGATAACTTCGTCGTTTATGAACCGATTTTGAAAAATTGTTTTTATTTGAAAGGATATTCTTTCAGATTGGTCCCAAAGAAATTTAATCAAAATCGGTTCAGTAGTTCAGATTCTTTAAGGTAAATGCTACTTTTTGACACTAAAAAGTAAAAAATAAAAAAATTTTAACAAAAAAAAAACCTCCTTCAAAAAGGCACTAAAAAGAGGAAAATAATGAAATTTAGAGGTCTGTGCCAATTAAAATATGAAGTCGCTTAAAAAGTATAGTGATTAATATCTTCTTATTTCTTCGTATTTTAATTGGCACAGATCTCAAAATTTCATTATTTTCCTCTTTTTAGTGCCTTTTTGAAGGAGGTTTTTTTTTTTGTTAAAAAGTTTTTTATTATCATTATTTATTATTGAAAATACCGAAAAGGTATGGAATACGTCATATAATATAATCCTATACTTTAACGGTCGTCTCCTAGATGTCATCGCTACGGTAAGGCACAGTTTCTGTCAAAATCGAAATTAATGGTGGGCAAAGTTGCGGGTAACGACCAGTTTCAAATAATATAAGATTGGTAATGTTTAAAAGTGAGAACCCTTCGTTCGATTTTATTGATGATGCTCGAAGCAAAGTTATCGTGAGATATAAATGATCCATGAGATCAGAATGTAGCGAACGTGCGCTTCCCTGAGCTGTTTGTGGTGAAAACATATAGATTACGGCTTTCGGTCATATGGCACCACCACCATCGCCGCCTGCAGGTGTTTGTCCCGAGCCCCGGCAGTATACAATATGCCTATAGAGACACAAGAACTGGATGATGGGTTTGTTCCATATCGTTCTAAATTCACTATAATGCAGCACCAAGAGTCGGGTTAAATTAATAATTTTGCAAAAACAAAACATCTTGGTAGCAAGTGTTTCCGGGCTAGGTAGCCGTGGTCTAATGGATTTTACTCCTAACGTTTCGCCCAAAGCTCCGTTGGGCATCTTCAGCGGCGATTGGCAATACGATATGATCTTCTTGCCGGTCGACTGGTGACTGAGGCACTGTTTGCGGTGTCTGTATTTAAAAGGGGTGGCTGGTAGGTATGCGGCATCTGATTGGTCGAGGCTGGGAGAGGTAGGCTCTGATTGACTTGGGTCGGAAAAGGTACCTTCTGATGGGTCCAAGGTAAACTGGGCTTTGTGAGACCGGCCGTGAAATCTCAAATGAAGAATAAAGACGTATTTGAACAGAGATGAGACAAAACCAAAATAAAACGAATTACAAATGAATAAACAACTGTCTTCCGTTGGTATTATGAACAGTGACAGAAGTAACAAAGTGCTTAATGCGCATGCCAGTTTAACAGTTTTATTTTGGTTTAATGTCTAGACCATGTACCGAAATGATTGTTCAGAAACCGTTTACAAACGATCACAAAATCGGTTGGAACGCTTTAAGAATCGTTCACAAACGATCACAAGTTCAGTTGGAACGCTTTAAGAATCGTGCACAAACGATCACAAGTTCGGTTGGAACGCTTTAAGAATCGTGCACAAACGATCACAAGTTCGGTTGGAACGCTTTAAGAATCGTTCACGAACGATCAAAGGTCGGTTGGAACGCGTTCTATCCACTGCGCATGAGCGTAACGATAATATTACGGTTTTCAGAGTGGTTGGAACAAAACTTGTATTGCTAGTATAGGGGTCCGGAGAAGGACGAAATCATTTCGGTGCAGACAACTACTTCGAGTCTTATGCGCATGCCACTAGAATTGCGACGCTTGCGCACGACGGGTCGAGTAGTAGAAAAAGAGATAGAAGCTATCGTTTGTTGTAGTAGAGAAAAAGAGATAGAAGCTGTCGTTTGCTGTCTCACTTAGGTACGTGCAATACGCAGCTGGGATTCTAGATGGTAGCATGTATGGTAGATGGTGGCTGAAATTATAAGCACAACGAAGCTTTGATACAAGCTTAAGTCGCGTTTGAAATGTCAGATAGCGAAGACGAATATTTGTGTTCTTCTGCTACAAAGTGGTATATTTTAAATACAAATTTGGGTAGGAGCTATCATGTCCGCCCTATTAATAGAAAACGATCTAAACATGGCGAATTTCATCATTTATACCAAGAATTAAAATTTTACCCAAATCGGTTTTTTGAATATTTACGTATGGAACTAACACTTTTAAATACGTCTTAGAAAAAACTCAAAACAAATTAAATAAAAACTGTCAAAATTTCACTTATTAAACTAGTCACATCCATTGCGAAACTTGTAACGGCCATTTGACAGTTGTCACACGTTGATTGTAGTAGTCAGCGCGCTGAAAGAATAGTGAGATACATTCTTGAATCTACCAGCTCTTGTAACAGCGCTTATACCTGCTACACTCACTGCTTCGTTGTGTACGCTCGCATATATAACAATGCATTAATTTTAAGCAAGCCCTGCTATGATCACGCTACCATCTAGAATCCCAGCTGCGTACTGAACGTACCTTTACTCCGTGTCACTTCCACTTACGAGCATCAGCAATATAGTAGTAGAATTTAGAAATATGTGGTTTCGTCCATTCCAATGGAACAAACCCCGTTGCGAAGGGCGCTCTAGAGATTGGGGATGGGACTGTAATACTGTTGATCCATAGGCTTACCAACGGGGACAGCAGTTGTAGCAGTGTAGTTCGGGACATTGGCTGATAAAGCTTACTGCGGCCATAACCTGTCCTCCATAGTCTTTGTGATGATGCCAACGTACGCCGTCAAACACGGTGTGCGAAACTTTACCCGGAATTAACGTAAACAGACTGCTGCTATACCGTTGGGGGGCACACTATACAGTCGACGTATCGAAAAACGTCCACTCCATAAACCTGCCGTTATACTGTGATTTTTAACATAGACACAGTTTCCACTAATTATTAACTTCCCATTACATTGGGAAGTTAGTGTAATGGGTCCGAAAATCGACATCAA
This sequence comes from Mongoloraphidia duomilia, assembly GCA_039654895.1. Taxonomy (NCBI): domain Eukaryota; kingdom Metazoa; phylum Arthropoda; class Insecta; order Raphidioptera; family Raphidiidae; genus Mongoloraphidia; species Mongoloraphidia duomilia. The sequence goes on from CM077523.1 coordinate 9,171,412, forward strand.
AATGTATAATCAATTTTTATGTTTCAAAGTCACTACACTATTTTTACACTATTTTTGAAAAGATGTCTGTGTGTATGTGTGTGTGTACGTACGTATGTGGTCATTTCTTTCTAAGACGAAATCTCGAGAATGAAAAATGATATCGACTACGTTAGGGTGCCAATCGACGCGTATTAACGTAAATATGATCTGAAAGAATTTTTTTCAAAATCGGACCAGCCGTTCTTTATTCTTAACCAAATAAACTCCAGAAAAGTAGATTTCACACAATATCTCACATTATTATTTATTTTTACACAGAAAACTTCATAAAAACTTGGACTTTTACTGTAAAGTTAGTGATTTTTAGATAAAGTAAATTAAAATTACATAATTTGTGTAATATTCCAATAAAGTGTGTAAAAATTACAAAATAAAATGTATAGTTACATATATAAAATATATGAATACACAATAAATTAATGTAAAATTAGTAACCACGCATGCGCAATGTGTTTTTACGGAATCAACGCGATGTGGCGATACCTGTTTGCGACGTCATTGTCTCTTTGTGTGCCTATTACCAGATTAATCGCTGGCTACAAATGGACCATCGATAATCTATGTAATCGGCCTTCTCATTTCTTACAGTGTACATGGCTAGTGCAAGTATTTCATGTGAAGTGAGTCCGAGATACAATCTTTGAGCCATTTGTAAGTAATATAACTCTAATTTAGTAGTTGCATCACATTTTATTGAATAGATAAAACAAGTATTCGAAAAGACTGTCGCCAAAGTTAATAAAATTTATTTCACAAAGAGGTTATGTCATTTGTTGAACGAGTACTTAAACCTTCGACCATACACTCATGGACTGCGTAACCATGAACATATCAGTACACACCGGTTCAGTACTGATTAGGTGCGCAGACGCGCAAGTACAACTACCTATATTGATTTTTTAATTTATAAATATTGCAGTGCTCATCAAACTCAATAAAACAGGGGTTAGTTTTGGAATTTAAATTATGTGGTGAGCTGCCTACCTGCTTAAAGCATTTTCATCATTTTTTTGGAGTCCCTACCTCTAATATTTATTGTCGATAAGAAAGGAACAATAAAAAAATCATCTTAGATTTAGTTATTCTACGCGAGTTACCGAATATTGCCGCGATCGACGGTTTGGCATCTGCTGGTTTATTGGACCGACTTCATCAATACATATCTACTATTATAAAAAGCCTCCGCCGCGTCTGTCTGTCTGCCCGATTTTCTCCGTAACTACTAAACGAATTTTGTTCCGATTTTCACGATTACATAGATTGATTCACGAAGAAGGTTTAAAATTTAAATGTATAATTCAAACTGGCCGGCCCGGATTCGTCCGGGTGAAAAATCAGGGATTCTTTAAGGATCGATTTCAAAAAAAATTTCACTGTTCGATAGGTGATACTTTGCTTTAGGACATATCCTATAATAACTGGCCGGCCCGGATTTGTCCGGGTGAAAATCGGGAGTAATCCCAGAAATTACTGAGTCGATTTCAATTTTTGTTCACTTTTTGATAGGTGATACTTTGCTTTAAGACATATCCTATAATAACTGGCCGGCCCGGCTTCGTCCGGGTGAAAATCGGTGATAATCCCAGAAATTACTGAACCGATTTCAAGTTTTGTGCACTGTTCGATAGGTGATACTTATGCTTTAGGACATATCCTATAATAACTGGCCGGCCCGGTTTTGTCCGGGTGAAAATCGGGAGTAATCCCAGAAATTACTGAGTCGATTTCAATTTTTGTTCACTGTTCGATAAGTGATACTTTGCTTTAGGACATATCCTATAATAACTGGCCGACCCGGTTTCGTCCGGGTGAAAATCGGTGGTAATCCCAGAAATTACCGAACCGATTTCAAGTTTTGTGCACTGTTCGATAGGTGATACTTTGCTTTAGGACATATCCTATAATAGCTGGCCGGCCCGGATGTGTCCGGGTGAAAATCGGGGATAATCCCAGAAATTACTGAGTCGATTTCAATTTTTGTTCACTGTTCGATAGGTGATACTTTGCTTTAGGACATATTCTATAATAACTGGCCGGCCCGGATTTGTCCGGGTGAAAATCGGTGGTAATCCCAGAAATTACTGAACCGATTTCAAGTTTTGTGCACTGTTCGACAGGTGATACTTTGCTTTAGGACATATTCCATAATAACTGGCCGGCCCGGCTTCGTCCGAGTAAAAATTGGGGATAATCCCAGAAATTACTGAACCGATCTCAAGTTTTGTTCACTGTTCGATAGGTGATACTTTGCTTTACGACATCATAAATTCATAGCGCTCGCGGGCTAAACCGGACCGGGCCGCTAGTGTATATTGATACAGCTTTAGCAGTCCATGAGTGCATGGTCAAAGCAAAATATATATTTTCACGACGACGTTATTGCATTTGTTGAACGAGTAGGTATTTAAACTGGATCGTCCCATTCGTCCAACTGAGCGGTCGTGCAGTTTGACAGTCGTTCTTTCTGGGCGATTGTGTTGGACATTATCGATAACGGAACAGAAGCTAGAAACTGTCAGTTGGCAATGTTTAGCTACACTTGTTCAACTAATATTGTGTATTTTGTGACTCGATATGAAACTACATGAGATATTTTGACAGATGAATAGTTTATTTGATTATATAAAATGAACTGACCTAGCATATATGTTATAATATGCTGTCGATTCATTTAAACAAGCATAAAAGACACATATTAAAATATATATCTATAAAAAAATGGGTGTGTGCTTATGATCACACGACAAAAGTGAAAACTTCAGACTTTCTAATTTTAAAATCTATATATCTATAATTTTTTAATCACACATTTAAATCATAAATATATTAAAATCGGCCTATACAATTAAATTTAACGAATATAATACCTTCACGATAATATTAAGTTTTAGTGTCATCTGTTAGCGCACTTATGAACTAAAATTAAAATATATATATGTTTTAGTGTCATCTGTTAGCGCACTTGTGAACTACAAAATATATGTTATAGTGTCATCTGTTATAGCGCACTTGTGAACTACAAATGACTTATTACTCGTATTAAGTTTTTAGTGTCATTTATTAGCACACTTATGAACTACACACTATTACCAGCATATTGCAAATACGTGTTCGTGTTTGAGCCGAGTAACGCCGATCGTCACCGTCGGGTGTGTTTCACATCACTGTTGTTAACTGCCCAGGTAAAGCGCGCCTAAGGAAGTTTTCACTTCAAAAATAAATTTCCGAATTTATATTTGTGTTTATTTATTGTAGATTATAGACGCTCGACAACTAAGGTCATTAGCGTCATCAAATTAAATTAAATTGCATCACAAAACATTCATGAGAGAAGGTGGGATTCGAACCCACTACAGTTTTAGCCAAAGACCACCGAATTTTTATTTAGACCTGTCTTCGCCAAGACAAGCGTCAACCCCCCGGTACATAACTAACGATCCTGGCTTACGACATGCGCAATAGCGTAAGTGTTGCAAGTTTGAGATCTGTCTTGGAATAATTCACTAGATCTTCACCCCGCGAAAAACAGCATTGCACTCCCTTCCCCGCGTACGTTGTTTAGGGGGATACCTCCCTGCATCCACCCCCTTCACTTCGCAAGAAGGTTACATTACACCAAAACCCCCCGCGTACGTTTTTTTTTAAATAAGGTGACAGCTATGTATTATTTATTTGCTTAAAATTTTAAAATGTTCTATGCTTTCGGCTGTACGTAATGATGATACGCAGTCAGCCATTAAGGACACTTACTACTCGAGGCTCGGCCCACGTATATCTATTAGTATATTATTAATTTATTATCCCCCCGCGAGAAATTCTCTCCCTGCGAAGCGAAGTATGATTTATTATATCCCCCTGCGAAGCGAAGTATGATTTATTATATCCACCTGCGAAGCTAAGTCGGGCTGAAAGTCACTTGGAAATAGTTTGCATTAACGGTGGCACATAAATAAACAGTCAACCCAACCCTACGTTTTGACATTTGCATTAACGGTGTCACAACGCGCGCGAGACGAATTTTAAAATTGACTTATCTTTTTTAATTGTCAACCGATTTAATTGAAAAAAACACTAAATGTTAGCCCAAGCTGATCTCAATCATCACTGAAAACCACATCCAAATTGGTTCAGCCATTGCGGAGATTAGTGTGCAAACACAGACAGACAAAAGAGTGTCTAGATAATATTATAAAGATATTATATTATTATATACATAATATAAATAAGAAATAAAACTGCAGATAATATTTTTCTAAACTTACGTTCAATTGTTCTGCTGATTGTTGCAATTCGGTGAGGCGGAACTGGAAAAAATAAAAATAAAAAATTATCTTCCAGTTATAGTGTTAAAGAACGTTATACAAACTAGAGCTAAAAAAGGTGTGAGCCTCATCCACAAGAGCTCACGGGGGAAGTGAAAATTTCATCAGAATATTTTTTAGAAAAATTATAAAAAAATATTTGCAGTTTATATAAATTAAAATGTCAAAATAGGTAGGTTACCTAGTTGATACAAATTTTCCTTCTATTGAAGCATTTCCCCTTCTAGACCGAGAGCTAGTGACAATTTTCAGGTGTTATTTATTCAAGGCCTTATTTTTGTGAAGATGTTGAGGGAGGCATATTAAAGTGCCCTGAGTAAGGGATTTTGATAGATAGCGGTATGGGAGGGATGCAGACCGCCCCCAACATATAACAAAAAAAAAATCTGTAAATCGGTTGACCATGCAGGCCATCTCTGGAACTTCCCGCTATTTTCAAGCGTTTTGAGTTCGAAGCACTTGATAATATACCCAAAAGTAGATTTTTGAGCTCTTCGAGTTCAAAAATCTGAAAATTGTTGATAACAACACTATTTTAATTTTTGAAAAGCTATAACTTTTAAACGCGTTGTTCGATTTTGATCTTTAAAACGGCATTCGACGCAGTTTTTCCTGAGAGTAGTTCCTTCAATTATCACGAGAGGCAGCACTTGTGGTAGGTACAAATATTATTTATTCCCCATTAGTGTCGTGTCATTTTAGTGGTATGACTTAATTATTTAATTAATTTAATAATTAAGTTATACCACTAAAATGACACGACACTAATGGGGAATAAATAATGTTTGTACCTACCACAAGTGCTGCCACTCGTGGATAATTGAAAGAACTACTCTCAGGAAAATGGCTCATTGAGAAAGATTTTCCAAAAGAATTAAAACCGAACCTGTACATAGTCATAACTTGTCGATTTTACGATTGATCGATAACGTCTCTAATAAATCGACGCAACTGTAAATTGAAATGGGAGTGTTGCAATCGTACAATAATAAATTGGTCTTACATGAACTGTGTCTGGACAGGACAGTGTTGCGATAAATTGACACTGGACCACGGTTCATTGTGTCATATACACGTTTTATCGGCAGGGATAATAATTCTATCTTTATACAGGATGTATTGCAAAATTGTACCAACTAGTGTAGTGGTGTGTGAAGTTTTTCGATTGCTCTCTCCCTTATGCTAGGCTGCATAACGCATTGTCACAAAGCTTTTTTTTATTTATTGTAAATTATATAGACGCGTCGACAACTTAGGTCATTAGCGTCTTGATTATATTATAAATAACAACACACTTAAAACTAAATTACGTCACAAAACATCGGCGAAATTCGAACCCACGACAGTCTGATCCAAAGGCCGCGACGCTAACCACTGGACCACACTGTCCTTCGTCACAAAGTTGGTTTGACATTGACTTGACTGTGAATTACAGTTTGTCAAACTTTTTAGGGTTCCGTACCTCCGAACGATTACTCACTGTAAAAAATGGATGTAAAAATACTTCGCTCGATTTTCTAAGTGATTTTACATTATTAGTGTATTTGCCATAATATGGCACATACACTATTGGCGTCGGTCGGATGGCGGGACCTAGGGGTCGGACCAAAATTTCTCGACATTTCATAGCCTCCTGAACAATTTGGCACCATTTTTGAAAATGTTTATATATATATGTATGTATATATTTATATATATATATATATTTATTTATTTATATATATATATTTATATATATATATATATGTGTGTACACGATAACTCTCGACAGACTTAATCGATTGAAACGAAATTTGGTACACATATTGGGACCCATCACCGCAAGAAGCCTATTTAAAATGGGCCCGATCGGACCATTTTCAGGGTTGTATTTAGGGGTTCCAAAAAGTTTTTGGGCCCAAAAATACCGAAAAATTTGTCAGAATCGTTTCAAAATTGAAATTTAACTCTTTAGTAAAGATCAAAACGTGCTGCTAAAATTTTAATAAAATCGGCCCGACAGGACCGGACTTTCAAATTTTATGAAAACACTAGTTTGTTGATACGGATTTACTTATGGAAGGGTGTATTTAATGTGGTACAGAGGTTGCATTGATAATAATATTGAAATTAAGAAAAAAATATTTTTTTTTTTTTTTTTTTAACGGAATGGCCTTTGCTTTGACTAGCAATTAGGAAGTTTCCATTGGACGAAAATACTAATTATGATCCTGTCACATCATTATAATAAAGATAACTTTAAAAATTCTGAAAGAATTATTTTGATATCTTTAATTTCAACGGAGATATTCAATTTCTTGTACGTGGGGTCGCAAACGAAACTGATTTTTGAATATGACGTCACGCGGTACAAGTTTGCTGTTTTTTAGCTTTGTGAGTAATTAGAACCTAAGTTACTTAGTAACTATTTTGTTGTAATACAGACTTTTCTATTTATATTAAATTAAAATTAACTGTCAAAAATTTAAATATGTCAATATTTTCCGTCATCAACTGGTTTGTTTTTAGTGTTTCCATAACAATTTACGAGTTTATAGAAAGAGATTTATCGGAAGCTACCATGTTAAATTACCACACGTACAAATTGAAAATAACTTTTAAAAATATCGTGCCGCGTGACGTCACCCGGACTGAAAACGGAATTTCTTGGAGAACTGTCAATTCAAACTTTGAAGTAGCATAACTTTGTTGTTTTTAAAGATATTTCAAAAATTCTTTCGCTATTAATTTTATAATTTTTAGAACTATGATTTAGACCAAAAAAATAAAAAAGGGAAACTTCCTAATTAGCCAGTGCGGGTTTAAAAGTTTGATAATTAAAAAACCATATAAGCGACGCGATAAAACACAACATAAATGACAGGGACACAAGAGGGACAAAACGTAGGGATGTTAGGATAGGGGGCATGGATTAGCCTCGGGCCATGCTCAGCGGGTAATAGACAAACAAGATGGCCAGGAAGAAGGACGGCCGTGATGGGTAGGGTTAGATACAGTAGGTGACTCTTACAACGAACACTTATATTTTAGATTTTAACATTGTTTTTTGACGCTATACGGTATAGACAATACGTCAAGTTTTTGTTTCCACAGAGAAGTATCGTAGCGATGTTAAATGGAAGAGTGATTTGGTCGTTAGATAGAACTTTCCACAGCTGATCTCGTTCTTCATTGTATAGATGACATGAAAGTAATATATGATCGGGATCTGCAATCGCTTCTCCACAATCGCACCTTGGTGAATCTTTTATTCCAATTTTATGTAGATGAGCCGGACATAAAGTGTGACCTAGTCTAAGCCTTGAGATTATAGAGCTATATTTTCGATTTATCCATACATTGTGAAACCACGTCTTGCGGGATACTTTGGGTTGAATCTGGGAATAAAATTTTCCCTTGAATTTTGCGCTGTATTCCCAAGTATTTTGCCATTCCTGATATGCGTCTTCTTCAATTATTACTTTGATGTCAGTTGTTGGTATTTTAAAATATGTGTTTTCCCCTTCCTTACAAGCGCGTTTGGCTAGAAGATCTACTGAAATATTTCCTTCAAAATTACTATGCCCTTTTATCCATGTGAATGCTATGAGTTTGCCTTTGTTTTTGACTCTATTAATTTCGCTGATAAGTTCATAAATAAGGTAGTTCTTGCTTCCTTTTGGGTTTTGTAATTTTATGAGTGCGCTTTTTGAATCGGAGCATATAAGAATGTTTTTTTCGGTTAAATTATCTACATACTTGACGGCATAAATAAGGGCGATGATTTCCGCTGAATAAATGGAGAATATGTCCGGAAGTTGGATTAATTTATTATATTTATTTTTTGGATCATATACGGCACACCCGCAATCGTTGTTACTTTTTGATCCATCTGTATAAATTAAATGAAATTCTGGCCAATTTTGTCGAATTTCTGCTGTGTACTCGAAACACTGTTCTACAAATATGTCTTTGGTTTTCATTTGATATTCTGAAGGGTAACTTAACTCTAATATGTTTGAAGCACTGTGTAGGTAATCGTGATGTGAACTCAAATTTGTGTGACCAGTAGTCAATGGTGGGACGGGTTTCACTGACCAGTATTTTTCTGTCATAGTTAAAACGGTTAAGTAGGCGATGTTGTTTGTCAGACTCGCTGATGAGTCTCTGGACAGCCTTTCTACCAAAAATCTTTCTCCTAGAAGTTGTCTTCTTAGGAAGAGAGGCATCTGCCCGCATTCGACTTGCAGGGCGTTTGTTGGTGTAGATCTGAGTGCTCCGATACACACTCTGAGAGACTTATATTGGATTCGGTCCAGTTTTTCAAGATTTGTGTTGGAAGCAGAACCATATATGAAGCAACCGTAGTCTATCCTTGATCTAATTAGTGCATTATACAATAAAAGGCACGTTTTGGGATCAGCACCCCAATTCGTATGGGCAACCATTCTCAATAAATTTATGCACTTTTCGCAATTTTGAGCTATCATGTTAATGTGTTCAGTCCATAATAATTTCCAATCAATCATCATACCCAGAAACTTTATTGATTTGTTGACCTTTATTTTAAGATTTCTCGTGATTTTGAATTCTTTAGGAACTTTTGCAATTCGGTGTCTAGTGAATATGATAGCTTTAGTCTTATCTATGGACAGATTCATTCCAAGCGTAGACAGCCATGCTTCTAAGGTAAAGATAGCATCGGCAAGTGGGGTTGATAAATTATTTATGTTTGGACTATCCGTGTATAGACAGACATCGTCAGCATATTGTAAAACTTTTATGCACGGGGAAAATATTGAATTAAGTTCCTGAGTATATATAATGTACAGTAAAGGGCTTAGAATACCACCCTGAGGTAAGCCAATATTCACTATTCTTGGACCTAGTAATTTTTTTTCATGCCTTAGTAGAACGTTTCTATTTGTGATGAGCTTGAAAATGAAACAGATAACATTTTTAGGACAGTTAACGGCCTGCAGTTTATTAATCAAAATTACCGGGTTGACTTTATCGTATGCGGAAGCGATGTCCAGGAAAAGTGCACCGACCGATTTATTCTTTGTAAGAGCAATGTTTATGTCTGTGGTTAGAGATACGATACTATCCATTGTACTGTGGCCTTTGCGAAAGCCGAACTGATTATCAGGTATATGTCCGTTAATTTCCATCCATCTAAATAACCTGTTGTTTAGCATACGTTCTAATGTTTTTGACAAACATGAAGATAGGGCTATTGGGCGATATGAATCGGCAACTGCTGGAGGTTTATTAGGTTTTAAAATGGGGATGATGATATGTGTTTTCCATTCTATTGGTATATCACCAGAAGAAACAATATTATTAAAACACTTTAGTAGACTTTGTTTGGCGTATTCAGAGGTATTTGAAATCATGCAATATTTAATTTGATCAAATCCTGGAGCCGTGTTGGAATTTGATTTAATTGCCGCTTCTAATTCGTTAAAGCTGAACGGTATATCCAGCCCGGTAGATTGATTTTGGTTTGTTATATTCTTTAACTCCATTTCTATGTCATTTTCAACTGAGGGACTGGCAATTTTATCAAAAAAGGAGTCAATCCAATTTAAATCGTCTATGGGATTTTGATGTATTTTGTTCAGGCAACCCTTAAATTTTCGAACTGTTTTCCATACCTGAGAGATGGGGGTCTCCCGGTTTAAAGTTTCACAATAATTTCTAAACTTTGAACGTTTCTTATTTTTGAAGATCTGTTTGCATTTGGCGTCAATATTTTTAAGATGTATGTAATTATCGTAGTTGCTACTTATGTTGAAGCGAGCAGAAGCAGCTTTTCTTTCATCGATCAGTTTTTTGCACTGTTCATCCCACCAGTGTGCAGCCTGATAACCTTGCGACCTATTAATTTGCTGCATTTTAGGGATGGAGTGAGTCGCTGCATAGTTTAACGCAAGTACAAAGGTATCGTAAGACATTTCTGATTCGTTACTCATTAAGTAGTTATCCATTAATGAACGATATTTATCCCAATCGGCCTTATTTGTGTTCCACGAGGTAGGACATCTTTGAATGATATTGTCGTTGTATTGAACAAACCGGCTTCTGTGGAATTCAATCACAATAGGATAATGATCTGATCCACATGGATCAGGTAACACTTCCCACGTTACATTTGGTGCTATGTTGCTGGAGCATAGGCATAAATCTATTGCAATTTTGTTGTAATTTGGAGGTGAAGGTAGTAGAGTATCTGTACCATCATTCATTACAGTTATATTGTGGTCTTCTACGTATTCCATTAGTTGATTACCCTTACCATCATTAAAATTGCATCCCCATGCGAAATGGTGAGCGTTAAAGTCGCCCATAATTAGAAACGGTTCTGGAATATCTCTTAAAATTGTATCCCAATCTCTTTTTAATAATCTGTGGTGCGGCGGGGCGTACAAAGATACAATATATATGGGATAATCTAATATTATTTTGATGGCGACAACTTGAACAAGATTTTGTTGGCTGTTATTAATATTAATTTGGGTAAATTTGATATTGTTTTTGATTATTATGGCGACACCTGCTTTTCCATCATTTCTGTCACACCTAACAGTATTGTAGCCAGTAAAGTTGTAGGAGTGATTTTGTTTGAACCAGGTTTCTGAAATAGCGGCGATATCTATACATTCGTTTTTTAATAAAACTTCAAAATTTGGTTTGTTTGCCACTAGAGATCTTGCATTCCACTGAATTATTCGCATATTAGCCATTTTTATTAGATACAAAATCGATTTTAAGGTTTTCTACAGTTTCAAAAATTTCATTATATTGAGGAATGTACCCCGCTGAGTGCATAGTTTTAACGATTACTTGTTGAATAATTTTGCAAATATCATTAATGTTTATGTGTTTATCATCCAATAAATTATTTGTGTTATCAGATTTGCTTTTAAATTCGTACACTGGGCGGTACGGAGTTATAGGTCGTTCATGAAAGGAATCAAACATGCGAGGCTGGAATGTTGAATAAGATTCTCTTGAGTTTGATTTTTTGTGACTGGGATTATTTAGGTTTTTGCGAGACGTAAAGGAGTTTTTGCTGTCTACTTTCTTTGGGTATTCACGGTATTTAGGATAAGATAGACCTAATATATCGTCGCTAATAGAGCTATCTAAATTTGATGTTTTGTTGGTGTTATTGTCCAATATGGGGAATTCTTTGTCATCTGTAATATCAAAATTGTTGGATTCTACAGCTCTGGAATAACTGTATTTGTTTATCATATTTTTCGCTTCTAGGTAGGAAATATTCAGATCGCTCATTTTGTTTTTTATTGATTTTTGCTTTTGGAATTCTGGACAACTATTATCGGTAGCCAAATGATCACCTGAACAATGAACACATTTTGTATCTTCTGCTGGGCAGCGTCTTGTTTCATGAGCGTCCCCGCACTTGTTACAGCGAACTGAGCTTCTGCACTGAGCGGACATGTGTCCAAATCTTAGACATTTGAAACATTGAACCACTTTTTGAACATAAGGATAAATTTCGCAAAGCATTCCGAAAATTTTTACGTATTTAGGTAGTTGCTGGCTTTTGAAAGTAATTGCTATTGTTTGTGTAGGAATTAACCGATCATCTTGTTTACGGTGAAACCTCTTCACTTTATGAACTTCAAAAGTAGATTTAATATTGTCTAAAATCATTATTTCAGACAGCGACGTATCTACATATTTAGCAATTCCTGTCCTAAATAGAAGGTGTTTGGGGATATATACATTATAGTTATTTTTATCGAAAAGTTGGGAATCCAGTATTTTATTAGCCGCCTCCCAACTATCAACTTCAACTTTAACACGGTTACGACCCAGTTGAGATATATTTATTATGTTTTTTTCGCAGCTAGGAAAATTTTCGAACAGCATTTTACCAAGCGCCATTGGATGTAAGCGTCCAATATTCTTGTCGACGCTTTCTATGCAAATGTGAAAAGGACCCTTGTCCTCCGCCTTATATTTTAAATTAATGAGAGAATATTGATTATCAGCTGTATCAGCGTGTTGTTTCCCAGGTGAACTATCTATATTTTCTAAATTGTTAGCATCTGAACATGAATTTGTGTTGGAATTATATTGTAAATCTTGGTTAGAGCTTGTATTTGAATTATTTTTTGTAAACATAATTTCCATCTCATTTTGATCGCTTGTGGGCAGTGTGTTGCTTCCTTTGTTTATTATGCCTACACCAGGCGAGACACAAGTGTCATTCATATTGTCGAGGATTGCCTTTATATTTTTAATTTTAGTAATACCTGCTTTTTGAGATTTTTCTTTTTTATTTAAGGGTGACTTTAGTAATTTGTTTATGGTAATATTAGAATTGTTACCTTGAGTCTTCTTCTTAATGATACCTGAGCTACCTGGATCATTGCAGCTTGCCTTGTCAGCATTATCCTTAAACCAATGAGGAAACAGCCTGTTATCTTTTCCTGGGCCTCCACCAGGATCGACTGGAGGGTCGTCCAACCCTCCAGCTTCGTGCATGTTGAACTAACACTAGTTTATCACAGATATTATGACACTATTATTTGAATTAAATGATAATATATCAATGTATTAATGATTTTAATAAATAATATTTCACAACCAACAAATTAGCACAGGAATTCACTTGCGATGCACACGGAAAAAAAAAAAAATATTATTTTAAGGGATGTATTAAGGGGTTAAATTTTTTATTTTGTCCAAAAACAAACTTAAGTTCACGTATTAAAGCCACAAGGCCTGTATTAGCAAATACACTATATTGTCGGCAGGGTTTGGCACTGCGACCCGAGTTTTTATTTATTTTTACACAGAAAACTTCATAAAAACTTGGACTTTTACTGTAAAGTTAAACAAATTTGTGATTTTTACATAAAGTAAATTAAAATTACATAATTTGTGTAGGTAATATTCCAATAAAGTGTGTAAAAATTACAAAATAAAATGTATAGCTACATATATAAAATGGATGAATACAAAACAAATTAATGTAAAATTAGTAACCACGCATGCGCAATGTGTTTTTATGGAATCTACGCGATGTGCAGGCGATACCTGTTTGCGACGCCATTGTCTCTTTGTATGCCTATTACCAGATTAATCGCTGGCTACAAATGGACTATCGATAATCTATGTAATCGGCCTTCTCATTTCTTACAGTGCTGAGCCTACGATGTCCGTTCGGCTGTCCCTTTATCTCACAAACAGTAAGATTTAATGTATTTATTGTAAATTATAGACACGTCGACAACTTAGGTCATCTTGATTACATATTAAATAACAACACACTTAAAACTAAATGACATCACTAAACATCCATGAGCGGAGGCGGGATTTGAACCCACGACAGTCCGATCCAGAGGCCGCGACGCTAAACCGCACTGGACCACACTGTCTTCTGACAAAAGGTAAGAGATAGCCAATTGAATGATTCGTTCAAAATGAAGGATTTTCTTTAGTGTATCGTGAACGATCGACTCTTTTTATTTTATAGACGTTAATGACTTCAGTTGTCGAGCATCTATAATCTACAATCTCTCTTTTTTATTTTAAAACGTGTTTTCTTACGAATTTCTTGACGTAGAATTATGTCTTCCCCGGCTGTATATAGGGGGGTAAATTGATGCGAGACGAAAAAATGATGCGTTACAAAAAATGTGTGACGCGAATACCATAGTTACGCCATATAGTTTGTGTTCTGTATCAATCACATTGTATGATATTTTTTGACAGATGTGACGTCATTATCAAACTATAGAAGTAATTCTACGTTTCCGGTTGCGGCACAATCGTAATTTACTGTGCCCCTGGCCATTTTTAAAATTAATTTTATTTCATGCATCAACTTCTCTTCTGGAAATTATGTACAGAACTCTCAGCGCATGAAGATGAAGTACGTTCATGAATCATTTAATTAATTGTAGATTATAGACGCGTCGACAACTCACGTCATTAGCGTCTTCAACACAACAAATAATCCATTTGTGTATTAGAATCCGCCAACCGGCATACACAAACCGACTGGTACGAGCTAGGATCCCTGGGAGCGCTAATTCCCAAAGAATATTGGAATGCAATTTGCGATAGCAACCACATTCCAATGTCCCCCCTGGGAGGTTCATGAATCATGGTTGACCGATATTTTTATTTGTAGTTCTGACTGAGCATAGTTTAGCACCGGAAACTAGTATCATATACCTACTTTAAGTTCAGTACAATTGGCACAAGCTTAACAGACCATTTAGCAAATGTATTTTGTCCGACGAAAAACTGGCTATGTTACGATAACGCGCTCTTTTGAAATAATATATTAAATTTTTTTGTGTTATAAATTCTTTAACGGTAATAAAATAAAAAAATTTAACATTTTTTATTGCCATGTAACTGTTTAAATGAAGCACAAATTTAATATACTATTTTAACATTAATTTAAAACAAAACTTTGGAAAATAGTTGAAAGGTAATTTTTTAAAATAATATTTATGACTCAATTTCATTTTTTATGCAGTCAAGTTTTTGTTTTAATGTGCAGAATTCAACAATTCAAAGAAGAAAATTGAATTGAATTGTGGATTATAGCCGCTCGACAATAGTCAATCAACGGTCGAATCAGTCAGTACAGTGATATAAATAGTGGAGTGGATGTAAATAAATAGTACTGAAGTAACTGAGTAAATGACCGACATAAATAGACGTTAGAAATAAATCTGATATAAATACAGTGACATAAATAATTACAGATAAATAATCCTTGTATATATAGTTATTTGTTAAGTGTTATTAAGTGGCTCGTTTAGTTCAATAATTACCGTTTAAGTTTTTTTATTGCTAAATTGACTTTTCGTTGTTGCATTCATTGTTATTGTATTTTTAATTATTGTAAATAAATATTTATTCCGCCAACTCAGAAAACAGTTTTGTAACATTATATTTAATTTTGATGAAATTATTAGGGTACGGAAATACCGAAGATACTTCGATGAGCGTGGTGGAGGTCGAGGTCGCGGTCGCTACATCGATGTCACCTCTTTGTAAAACAACTCTCTATGTTCTTACGAGACCGTACATAGCAGAGATGTTTCACCAATTCACCCTCGCCGCTTACCCTCAACCCTGCTGTTTACATCGATGTAGATACAAAAACAAAATAGATTGTTATTTCATCGAGGTAAAACTCTAGACATCGCGGTAAATGCAAGCTCATTGGTTCACATTGATCACGTGTTACCATCCACTATTCTACAGTTTCGAATATTTTAATAATGAAGTCGGTTAAAAAGAACGATATTAATCAGTAATCACTATACTATACTTTTTAACCGACTTCATATTTTATTAAATTGGCACAGACCTCAACATTTCATTATTTTCCTCTTTTTGGTGGCTTTTTGAAGGTTTTTTTTTTGTTAAAAAGTTTTTATTTTTTACTTTTTAGTGGCTTTACAAATTACAATACGTAGTTTAGTCGCTTGTCAATAGAATCATTTACATAACGATAACGGACTTCTTTCGCTGTGTGATGTGTCAAAAAGTGACATTTACCTTAGAGGAATCACACGCCGTTACTCACTTTTATTAAACCGACTTTCTTATCATCTTATGCTGTGTGATGTGTCAAAAAGTGACATTTACCTTATGGAATCATACGCCGTTACTAACTTTTATTAAAAATCAGCCGAGTTACTGAACCGATTTAAGTAAAATTTATATGGAAATAACTTTGAGGTATATCCTATCCAATAAAAAAAGAATTTTCCAAATCGACTTATAAATGACGGAGTAACAAACATTTAAAAAAATGGATGCGTGTACTTTGTACGCGCGTTATACTTCTTTGGCGTGATTAAAAACTAATTTTTAATTCGCATGCAAATAATTTATTGAAATATAAAATAATAAAAGGACTGGAGTAAATTTATTTATATGGTAACTATGGAAATCATTAATGCTGCAACTTCATCCTGTTAAATTTTCGTGACGCAATGCGCGCGCATCGTAAAAATTCACTCTCATCATTTTCTCATATCGCGCCAAAAGAAGTATAACTTCAAAAATACAACCAAATTGAGATCCATCTCCTTTTTTGAAGTCGGTTAAAAAACGTGCTTTCTTTAAGAAATTGCAAAGAACACTGATATATGACGTATCTCTGGTATGCTCGCTCTATCATCGATTAAAACATCGACCGCGATCTCGAGTCATCTTCGGTATGTTCGTACCCTAAGACTGGATGTAAATTGTAAATTGTATTTTAAAGACCACCAACAGCTAAGGTTATTTGGGCCTAGCACCAATTCATATTTTCAATTCATTATTTTTTTTTTAATAATAAATTGAAAATCCAATTGACACTTTTACCAGCTCTCGGGCTAGAACTCGGGAACTGGGGACTTGTAATAGAGGAACCATAGCAACGCCATGTAAACAACAGCGCCGCTACACTCTCGGCTATTCTCAAGTTCTAAGACTGGATGTGCAGTGTGCACAGTACCTTTCGAATTGTTACGGATCATCCTGTATATAAACGGCAGGCAAGAGTTCTCAGAAACGGGTCTGCTTACTGAACAACTGGTACCTGCGCGAAAATTCTAGAGAAAGCGAGAACGCACTAGGCTTACGGCACGCAGCATATATAAACAGTAGTACGAGTGAGTGAGGGAATCAGTCAACGGTGAGTCGCGCATTCAAGTCAATGGAGAATACTGAGCAACAAATAGTGCGTCTGATATAAATACAGTGAATATAAATATTTGAAACATAAATAACTAGAAATAAATAGTCCTGGTATATAGTTAATTGTTACGAATTATTGTATATAGTTGTTTGTTTTGCTTTGTAATTACTGTTTAGTTATTGTTTACTTGTGTTGATTGTTAGAACTGACTTTTCGTTGTTGCGTTCATTATTATTGTGTTTATAATTATTGTAAATAAATATTTATTCCGCCAACTCAGAAAACAGTTTTGTAACAGAATGATATAAGTTTCATTCCTCTCCTTTCATAATAAATAGTAAAAAAAGACCAAAAAATAGAAAATTCAGTACCACAATTTTCGGTGTTAGATTCTGCTGTGGGTAGAAGCTAATAAGGATAATTACCTTATTCTTTAACTTTAACCAAAAACACTGAGGGAGCGAGGTCTACTGTTTACAGAACTAGGAGTTGAATAAAAACTAGATACTCATTTTGTTAACATGCATTGCTCTGTGAACTGAAAATAAAAGTTTGTAGTCGATTTTGATGACCTCGTCGTGTTTTCACTGCGCGGTGTAATTCCGAATGAATGCCGAACGGTATTCATACGACTTGAGTTCAATAAATCTGTGACCTGAAGTCAATAACGCTTATGTCTTTATGAAATGATACTTCTTTAGTTCTTTAGAACAGGACAATGTTCCAATTTACTACTGAATATAGACGAAGAACAAACTCAACTGGTTCTTTAACAGAAAAAACTACACCTAAAAAGATTCCTATATTATTACTACTAACTTGGATAAAGATTGACAATCCATACAACCTATTAGGACGGGAGGCAGCGTTGCATTTTAGGTAGTGATTTCATACCGACCAATTCATATTTCTAGTAATTGCTTAGGTATCAACAGCAACCAAAGTGAGCGTCAGTCGTCGCACCCGTGGTGGGTGTAGTAGCTAGAGGGTATCGAAGTCGCTAAAAAATTGGATTTTAAAATTATTTCATACCGCACCAAATTTGGTATGGTGATTCTTTATATAATAAACAATAAGAAAATAACCGTCAGCTGCGTAGATAGTGGGGGAAAAGACGTCAGTTTCGCCCTAGAACATACGTGTCGGTAGATAATTTGGACGCCATTATGGATAAATGTCACGATGTGTTCATTTTGAAACATAGATGTCGCTCATTATAAGAATTTGTTCTCCAAAGAAACAAACCCCTCTGGAACAGTTATCGCATTATCGTGGATAAAATCTACGGTGCAAAAACAGGAGTATTTGCACCAAGTGAGTCATAAAATCAGTCGATGGACAATATCATGATAAATATTATAAACGTGTAGTTATTTTGTCGAGGTTAAAAATTTTTTATTTAATAATTTCAAATATAATATTTGCAACAAATATGTTTCTAAATAAAGTTTAATTTAAATACAAAGTCTAACTGTTTCAATGGTTGGGACCGTTGGGCAATTTTTGTATTCAAAAAAATTTTTGTTTGTTGTTTATTTAAAATTATTATAGGGACGATTTTTGCTTTTGTTGTTCTTCGTTCTGTCGTCGTTTCGCGTTAAACAACACAAATATATGTTTAGAACTAGTCTAAACATATATTCTACATGGAAATAATGCGATTTAAAAGCAGGATAGAAGAGAAGATTTGCATCTGTCATTGAAAAGGTAAATTGTTTATTGTAAAAATAATAATGTTTTGCGCTTTTAATTCGATAAATTTATGATTTCTTTTATATATACAGAGTAACATTTAAAATAAAGATGACATTTAGACGTCTGCATTGACTTACAGTAATTAGTTGTTCAAAATGCTTTATTTTTAGGTTAAGAGTCATAATATGACAGGAACTTTAATTTTTGGCCATGTAAGGCAATATTTGCCTCTCTCAAAGTCAAATGACAGTCGGTGATCATTTAAAATCAAAATATGGCTATAGCCATATTTTGATTTTAAATGATTGATTTTAAATAATGGCAAACTGGAATTAATGAATAGGAAACATGTTTTTACTCCAAGCCGGCTGGTCACCGTGGAGCATACAGACCAAATCCTCCCAACCCCTAAAATGGAAAGGACAAATAAAATAGATAAAATAGAAAGAACAAATAAAATGGAAGGAACAAATAAAATGGAAACGACGAATAAAATGAAAATGACAAACTTCAAATATGCACTTTTAATGTTAGATCTGAAGTGGAGGCCTTTTCCCTGCAGTGGGAATAAATGGCTATTATTATTACTTCTTTAATGAGGGTATAGTGATTTAGAATAACCTCGACTCAAAAACTAATGGAACGCTGACAGGGATAAAACTGCTCTAACGATTTGGATGAAATTTACTGAAAAACTTTTTAACAAAAAAAAAAAACCTCCTTCACAAAGCCACTAAAAAGAGGAAAATAATGAAATTTTGAGGTCTGCGCCAATTTAATAAAATATGAAGTCGGTTAAAAAGTATAGTATAGTGATTAATATCTTCTTTTTAACCAACTTCATATTTTATTAAATTGGCTCAGACCTCAAAATTTCATTATTTTCCTCTTTTTAGTGGCTTCTTGAAGGGGTTTTTTTTGTTAAAAAGTTTTTTATTTTTTAGTTTTTAGTGTCAAAAAGTGACATTTACCTTAAAGGAATCACACGCCGTTACTCACTTTTATTAAACCGACTTTCTTACACTGTTTGATGTGTCAAAAAGTGGCATTTACCTTAAGGAAACACACGCCGTTACTAACTTTTATTAAAATCAGCCGAACTACTGAACCGATTTTGATGAAATTTCTATGGGACCAATCCAAATCGGTTTATAAATGACGAAGTTCTGAGGTAACAAACATAAAAAAAAAAATACAACCGAATTGAGAACCACCTATTTTTTTGAAGTCGGTTAAAAAGGGGTTTTGGGGGTCAAAAAATCGATCTAGCTAGATCTCATTCCAGGAAAAATTCGTTTTCCTATAGATTTTATAACTTTAAAAATCAATTTTTTGACATTTCAAAATAGTGTATACCCAATATTGTAAGCAAGTTTTGAATACTTATGTATAGATGCTGTAATATTAATGGATTTTATTAATAATAATTATGTATTAATTTTAAAAATACATCGTAGGGTCAGTAATAGAATGCCGTTCGGAGGTACGCAACCCTAAAAATCGACATAATCGCCTTTGTGTTTTAGTCACAGATATAAAACAGAGCTGAGTTTAGCTATTTTGTGCTTTTTATCTGAGTTAACTGTTTTAAATGAACGTTGTATACAAGCACGTCTCCCGGCGAGTTAATATCGTTACCGAGAAGAACACACAGAGAGAGACAGCTCCGGAGAGAGGATCGTGACCCAAGTTTAACTAGCATTGAATGCAATAGTTTTTTTACAGTGTACCTGCATTATGAGTATTATAATATAGTGTGTCGTCGGAACGAATGAAATTATTACTTTTTACCCATACCCACTATAAAATAGCTACTTTACATGCGTGTACGTATGCATGAAATGGGTCAGTTAACAGGCAGGTGTGTTGAAAGTGTAGAAAAAAAATGTTTATACAAAAGTTGTAGATAATTTTATTCTCTACAAGATTGGCAATAACAATTTTTTATTAAAAATGGAACGGAACTGAGAAATTCCCAAAAAACCGTTTTTCGTAACCTTTGACCAGCCCTAAAATTTTTAGCGGCACACGGATCGATAGGGACTTTTGACATTTTCTTTAGAACCACAATATCAACTTTCATACCAAAATTCAGCTTTCCCCTAATTTTTCCGAATTTCCCGGGATTATTACTGCTAATAAGTACATGCATTGTGGCATTTAAATGTAGATATTTACCTATGTAAATTTAAATTTGTTTTGACAAAATAAAAACTACTCCTTAATACGTTCCTTAAAATGACAAAAGAAATTAATTCGATACTCAGTGAGCCTTTTATCAATAATATATAACATTCCTACCAAATTATGTAAGTACCCCTTTCCGAAAGTAATGCACTAGTGTTTTGATATTTGTGAGTCCGGCCCTATTTGTCCGATTTTGTTAAAATTTTAAGAGCGCATCTTAATATTTACGAAAGGGTCAAATTTCGATTTTGAATTCCGCTATTTCCTTGTTGTTTTAGTCCTATGTACCATTATACCTCCACCGTATACCCGTACTTCCACCATATTTTTTTTTCAAAACCTCAAACGAGTGATTTCATATTTTTTTGAAGTTAGACCCTGTAATGCATAAAATTTGTGAGTTCAACCCTTTTTATCCGATTTTGATAAGACTTTACATCTTTACTATTGAAAAAATTCGACTGATGACCAGTCCTATACTTCCCACCTAGTAAATATTTGCAAAAAATAAACACTCTTTTTTTTAATCTTTGACTAGGCCCAAATAACCTTAGCTGTTGGTGGTCTTTAAAACACAATTTAATTTTTATTCTTTGAAAAAAGCATGGCCCTCTTTTTTGTTTGGTGATCTACTGATGGCTAGCTTAATATAGCAAAAATCATGGTTACCTTGATTTACGTACAATTTTTATTTTTTTTTAGTAAAATATTTTTTTCATATTATATCTAGAATTCATTTATATTTTTTTTACCTATGTTAATACGTGACATTGAGAACGTTTTTTTGAATATCTCAGGATCCACTGAACCGATTTGAATCAAAATCTAATCAGATCTAAGTTAAAGGCTGATAAACACAATAGAACAATCGGCATGCCCGTATGTTGTTCCGTTCTTAAGATATCGAAGGCGAAAAATTGACCACACACACACACACACATATACAGACAACAGTCAGAAAATGATCTTAAACGATTGCTAGGGTCTCAAAACGTGAAATCTGTTAAAATCTCGAAATATTTTTTTCGGACTACCATAGTAGAGGTGGGAAGTAAAAAGACAAAAGAAGGATGTTTTAAGAAACCATTCGGTATGTTAACATATTGGAAGGTCCACGATGCGGGCTTCCTGTTTGAACCTCGGCTTTCAAGTTATAAAATCTGTTTACGGCTCCGTTATCGTCGGGATACCGTGCTGTTAATAGATAGCCGACTGAAGCAACACTCGTTCTACTTAGTGTTCACGAATCACGATGTATTAGTAAATACAGACAGCGTCTTCTCCATGTTCGTCCTCCAACACATCTGTCATTTAAAAATCGTCCAAGTCCTTTTGTGTACAGCTTTTATCTCACGAGTTTTTGAGGCTCTTATTTCAGAAACCACCGAACCGATTTCGATGAAAATAATTCGACGTTAGTTGAAATGGTAAAAACTATAATCTTCATGGTTTCCAGGCTTGTAGGCCGTGGTCCGGTGGTATTTCTACCTGACGTTTCGTCTACAACTGCGGTAGACATTCTCAAAGGCGATGTGGCAGCGATCGAAGTGTCCTCCTTGGCGGCTCACAGGTCAGTGTGTCAGTGACTGGTGTTCTCCTTTCTTTTATGTCTAGTACCAGTGTGTTCTCTGTTCGGTCGTAGTCTGTCTCTCTGTAATTGGTCAACTGCGCAGTGTGTAGTGGTGGGGGTGGGTTCTCTACTCGGTCGTATTCCGTCCTTGTACGATTGGTCATTGGTTTTGTATGTCGGAGTGCTAGTGTCCATGTTTTGCCTCAATCTCAGAGAATGTCTACCGCAGTTGTAGATGAAACGTCAGGTAGAAATACCATCGGCCCACGGCCTACAAGCGCGGAAACCATGAAGACTTGGAACAATGCCGGCCGTGAAAGTTTGCACACCTGGAAAAAACTATAATGTCTATCAAATTTAATGTTTTTATGTCAAATATGTAGCATTTAATGTGACTGAAAGACGTAACATTACACCAATAATTAAATGTGAATCAGTACTGGGCCATTGCAATATTTGTATAGTACAGGGTTTCAGCCGATAAGGGACGAAATATTCCGTCACTCATCTCACGTAAAGACGTATCTGCCATTTTCACCACTTCGTTACCCCACTTCGTGACAAGAAAGTCAGGCTTAAGGGCGATTGTTCGGTGGCGTACCTATCTCACTTTTTCAATTTTTGTCAGTTACGTCTTTACGTGAGATGAGGGACGAAATATGTAGCTTATAGTAGTAAGTAGGTTATATAAATTAAATAAATACAAATTTTAACACGGACGTCGTGCCTAAATACACAATTAAATGAATGCATAATGACTGCAAACAGTATATGAAACACCTATTGTAAGAACAATGACGTAACACAATGCTGTAATCAGGAAGAATTCATTAATTCAAACCTGTCACCGTAGGGATTCTAACCCTAAACTTGCCACTATCGCGGCGGACTGAGTTGACAATTGTTGACACTGTGTTACGTCATTGTTCTTATAATAGGTGTTTCATATACTGTTTGCAGTCATTATGCATTCATTTAATTGAATAAAAATTAAAATTCACTCGCATTAAAAATAAAATGCAGATCCTTTACTATTTGGTATGACTATATATAAATGATTTTTATGACAAATCTACGGACTGTTAAAATTACGACTTTCAAAATGTCATCAGAGTTTTTGATGACACATCACAGATTTTCAGTGTTCTTCAACCTCTTGTAGTTGTGGGAACTTTAGTTTTACGACTGATTTTATCTCATTGTGTAGTAAATACGACCTATAGTCGTCAACTGTGACGTTTGATAATAATTATTATTTAACTAGTTTAAATGCTCCCTAATGTCCCTGCTTACAACGACAGGCTACATGGTATAAAGATCTTTTTGACTTGATTTAATAATATAGTAGATCCTTATATAAAATTATAAATAAATAAATAAAACACAACAAAATTTGATTTAATCAAGACGAGTCTAAAATATGTCTGATCACAACGAAATTATAATTTTGAATTCTTGTTTGTTTCAAAAGCGTAGCTAATAGAAACTGCCAAAACAAAACAATGTTGTGTCGACAATGTAGAGTATTATGTTGACTCAAAATGACACAACAATGGTCTACGGGTTCAAGTTGAAGTTTTAAATTCTAATTCTGCGTTAGACATTGTCAGAAAATCTGATTTGACAATGACCTTAGACTGTGACCACACATATTTCTCCTGTATCGAAAATCATCTTATTTTCTGCCTTACAGTATATATTGTGATACACATAACCTCCTGTCATTATTACTAAACATTGGTGAACGATTATTAACGTTATTGTTAATTTATTGTGGGGGGGCGGCAATTTTCGCAACTGCCTAGGGGCGGCAAATTTCTAAATCCGGGCCTGGCCATATAAATGATGGCATCGCTACACGCTCAGCTATTGTCAAACTTTCCTATTCTTTAAACCTTTCTCAGACAGATGTCAAATTCATTGCATATATTTTAAATAAACACGAAAGTATGTCAAGATTTAAAATAAAAATAGGTAGAAAACTTTTAAGTTAAACGGTTTTATTTTAAATCATCAGCTGTACCAAAAACTAGAAAATAATTAGGACACAAACCAAGGGGCACTTTGTGTCGCTGCGTCAGCGGAATAAGTAATGAAAACGTCGGGCGCATTTGAAATATTTCTGTCGGCGGGCTTGGAAACACATTTTTCTAGACAAGCCGTTCTTATTTAATAATTATACAGTCGTTATACAGATTTTTATGCGCCCCACATTTTTATTACTTATTCCGCTGACGCAGCGACACAAAGTGCCCCTTGGTTTGTGTCCTAATTATTTTCTAGTTGTTGGTACAGTTGATGATTTAAAATAAAACCGTTTAACTTAAAAGTTTTTTTAACTATTTTTAGTTTTTAGTTTGATTTCTGGCCCGTATCATTATGCAAACTCCTCATCCTTTCAACTGTCCACCTCCTGATTCCATCATCAGACCCTCGTTACCAAGTTGAAATTATCATAATCTTTTATTGTCACGGGAACTCATTGTGTATGCAAAGTTTCATAAGAATCGGTTAAGTAGAAGTAGTTGAAAAAGCTGTAGCAAGATTTGAAACAAAGATAGTAACAATCAAACGAATATAAAGGGGTCAAGCTAAATAAAATCGTTTAAAAAATATTTGAATATAGGTATTACTATTAGGTACCCGGTCATTTTTTTAAAGGTTTAACTTTTTTGTGTGATCCTCGTACAGACAGACAGAATTACAATTTATACGGTAGCAACAATCTGCTATATAATTTTAGATTTTTTTCGATAGTACTAACTTTGTTTAAAAAAAACTATTTTATAATAAATAAAATTCTTTTACAATGCACAATTTATTCATTGAATTTATCAATTAAAAATATTTATTAAAGTGCTTTTAAATTTGATTAGTAGATTAAAATGCAGATAAAAGCTATACCTTTGTGCATTTTGTGATCGATTTAATTCTAAATAGAAGCAAATAAAACAATTTTTATAATTAAATTTTGTCGTTTATATCAATTATTTAAAAACATTTCTCCATATTGCTATAAAATCTGTACTTTTTTATTATTATTGTAGATTATAGACGCGTCGACAACTCAGGTCATTAGTGTCTTCAACTAATCCATTTGTGTATTAGAATTTGCCAGCCGACATACACAAACCGACTGGTACGAGCTCGGGCTCTTGGGAACGCCAATTTCCAAAGAACATTGGAATGCAATTGCGAGAACAACTACATTCTAATGTTCCCCCTGGGGGGAAAATCTAGGTATACTACAACAGGAAAATTTTGATTGTCACGGGTGATTTCAAGAACTACTGAATGGATTTGAAAAATTGCTGCACTGTTTAAAAGTAAACTTTTCCCAAACAATATAAGCTATATATTTTTATGCTTCGACAAAAGTGGGATGAGAAGTGTGCGAAAATATAAATCAAGCCGGGGATCCTGCACGTTAATTCTCAGCTAAAATGGTGTATTCTATTTTTATGGCTATTGTAAACAGTTAATACTTATTGTTGCCAAGTGTTATAAAGTGCTTGTATAATAATTTTACTCCACGTGTTGCGCTCAGAACGCTTTGATATCCGGTCTCGACAGTGTGAAATTTGTTAGCTTCAACTGTATAGAATGCACCAAAAGTCATGCCTCATGATTGGCAATTTATAATATCTAAAAGAAGTAGTAGCATAAGAATTTGCGAATATCAGAGAAAATGTGATTTTATTTGGGAATATTCGAACGTCACGCATCATTCGTGTAAAGTCGGCAATACATTTGACAAACGTTGCCATTCGTTCACATTCGTTTGCGTTGCTGCTTGTACGCAGACATTCTCGGAAACGTTTCCGAGAATGTTGTTTTACTGAGAATGCTGTCGAATTTAACGAAGACTTTCTCGGAAACGGTTCTGGGTAACTGAACGAATAAGTCATTCGTTCAGTTACCCAGAAACGTTTCCGAGAATGTCTGCGTTAAATTCGACAGCATTCTCAGTAAAACAACATTTCTCGACAAATGGTAGCGAACTACCGCAAATTATTGTCAACACGTCCACATATCAACCTGTCCAGTCATTCGTGGCTCACATTTTCTTTTGATCTTTGCATTTTTACCGACAGCCGATGGAAAACGTTCGTTCGCACAGCTAGTCATTTGAACCACACTTTCCCCCAGGGGGAACATTGGAATGTAATTGATCTCGCAGTTGCATTCCAATGTTCTTTGGGAATTGGCGTTCCCAGGAGCCCGAGCTCGTACCAGTCGGTTTGTGTATGACGGCCGGCAGATTCTATTACACAAATGGATTATTAATTGTTGTGTTGAAGACGCTAATGACCTGAGTTGTCGACGCGTCTATAATCTACAATAATAATAATAATCGAACCACACTTAATTTGTTACAAACGATCGTCTACACTTCACGAACGCATATAAATATAAACCTTTGACAACGCGAACGAATGGCAACGTTTGTCAGATGTATTCCCGGCTTAAGAAAAAGTATTAGGCATAATTACTTTTAATTTAATTATTAACAGGTTATTTATCTTCTTCTAAATTCAGTTGACTCATATTGAACAAGTAAAGTCGGCTTGAAAATAACCGAGCGTTGTTTACATGGCATTCCCATGGCTTGTCTATTACAAACCCTCAGTTCCCCAGTTCTAATTCGAGAATTAATGAATGAATTTAAATATAATGACAATGATATTACCGACAGTTCTAATTGAAAAAGTATTAACAGACAACGATTATTATTAAAAAAATACATAAATTGAAAATAGATATCTACCGAACATTTTGTTCTGCAAATTAATATATATATGCTTAAAACAGTCGCCGTAACAACATATTAAAATTTGAACCTTGAACTAATAATATAAATTTCGTCGGGTATATGATACGTTTAGGGTGATCTGCCACCCCTTTAATACTGACCAATCGATTTGCAAATATTATAATGGCATTATTGGTCACCGACAAGCTATACAAACAATTTCAGCCTTGAAGCAATAATAATGGTGACATTTTTTTTGTTACATGTTGGGGGCGGTCTGCATCCCTCCCATACCGCTATCTAGCAAAATCCCTTACTCAGGGCACTTTAATATGCCTCCCTCAACATCTTCACAAAAATAAGGCCTTGAATAAATAACACCAAAAAATTGTCACTAGCTCTCGGTCTATAAACAAATAAACAATGTTGATGTTCTTAAAAAAAATTAGTAAAGTAGCTTTTCTCAAATTCATTTTTTCTAATTTTTCAGTATTTTGTGTTAGAACTGTGAAACCGATTTTCAAAATAATACTTTTCAGATATTTCTACGCGAATAGTATTCATAAGATAACATAAATTCATATTATTTTATTGTAGAAAGTCTGAAAACTTTTAACGATCATTTTCGCAAAGCCTTTTTATATTTTTTATTTTTCGTTCCATAAAACTTTTTACTGCTTACCTAATACCTAGTATATTTTCAGTTTTAGCATGAAGTTGTTTTCTTTTTATTTTTTTTTCTTGAAATATTATCAGATTTTGTTCTCGCCTATGATTTACTTTACTGCATTATATGTTAAACTGCAGTTCGGAATTTTTTTAATAATAAAAAGTACATTTTATTGTTATTTCATATACAGGTGTCCCATCATGTGATGTCAATATTGAAATTATGTAAAGTAATTTTTTTATGTACCTACTTAATCGTTGTTTAATAAGAAATAAGGCCGTTATAATTTTCAGTTCTTTGCTGCTATAAATTACAAACGGTAAAACTTTAGAGTTTATGTGTATAAAAACATGACGGGCACCCTGTATGAAGAACGTATCATCAAGTGAATTTTTAATAATAAAATTTGAATTATCAAAAACGATGCCACAATCGATCGGTACATCGTGATCGACACGTTGCAGTCGCCTCTGTAAATCTCAAGTAAAATATTGGCGCCCAACGTGGGGCACAGATATACATAATATTATAATTTGTTTATGTAAACTAAATTTATTTCGATGAAAACGACACGCTCGCTTCTGAAATATAATAAAGAAAATTAAATAATAAAATTTGAATTATTTTATGAGTCTTAGTTTTTTAGCAATCAATCAAAAACGATGCCACGAATCACGATCGATCGGTAGATCACGATCGACATGTTGGCCGTCAATGTAATTCTCAAATAAAATAGTGGCGCCCAACACGTGGGGCACAAATATACATAATATTATAATTTATAAAATTAAGCAAAATCGCAGGATAGTGGACAAAATAATTTGATTTATTAAATTAAATGTACGACGTTTCGTCTATAGATTTAGACTTTTTCAAGTACAATATTAAAAATAACAATATTTATGAAAATTAATATTAATTACTAACCATAGCAATTAACATAAGATAGGGTACATAAGACAAAAACATGGTAACATGGTAACAAATTATGTTGACTATAAATTTTAACAATCAAATAATAATAATACAAAAATTAGTATAATTTCATAATATAATTGTACTGACTACTTAAATTTTGAGTGTCTGTTCTATAATTGATTGAATTGTTTTTTCTAATAAAACACATTTCACTGATATTGCGTTTCTTCCAATTTGACTCTTTATCTAATATTTGAACTTCATTGAAAAGAAATTTATGCCCAGTGTCGAAATGATGAGATGACAACGCCGTTTTATTATCACTTAATAAGTTTATGTTTCTACAGTCCATTTTGTGCTGATAAATTCTATTTTTTAATAACTGTTTAGTTTGTCCCACATAACACTTATTACATTCACAAGGTATTTTATAAATAATATTAGATTGATGTGAGATAGGCGTCTTATCTTTAAGTCTTGTGAATAACCTATCCAATTTATTTAAGTTATAAAACACCAACTTAATATTTGTGTTCGAAAATAATCTGTTGATCTTATAAGACAAGTTCTTCACAAATGGAAATCTAACATAAATCTTGGTAGACTTAGATCTTTCATCCACAGTATCCGATGTGTTATTTAGGTGATTTTGGTCCTCTATAAACCTATTAACGCATTGATGTATAAAGTTGACAGGGTAATTATTAGCTTTTAAGATATTTTCAACTTTCTTAAAATTGTCCTTATGGTAGTCTTGGTGACTTAATTTTGTTACCCTGTGTAACAAGCTTTTTATAACACTAATTTTCTGCTGCACTGGATGGTTAGATCGAAAATTCAGAAGTCTGCCTGAATGAGAAGGTTTCATATACCAATTCGTTTTTAATTCTCCCGAAGCTGAGCGTGTTACTAAGGTGTCCAAAAATGGAATTGATTTATCAACTTCTTTCTCCATAGTGAATTGAATCTTTTCATTAAACTGGTTGAACCTTTGTAATAAATCATCAATTTTATTTTCGGGAACTCAATGAAAGTGTCATCCACGTAAACAATTCACTATAAAATACCTTGTGAATGTAATAAGTGTTATGTGGGACAAACTAAACAGTTATTAAAAAATAGAATTTATCAGCACAAAATGGACTGTAGAAACATAAACTTATTAAGTGATAATAAAACGGCGTTGTCATCTCATCATTTCGACACTGGGCATAAATTTCTTTTCAATGAAGTTCAAATATTAGATAAAGAGTCAAATTGGAAGAAACGCAATATCAGTGAAATGTGTTTTATTAGAAAAAACAATTCAATCAATTATAGAACAGACACTCAAAATTTAAGTAGTCAGTACAATTATATTATGAAATTATACTAATTTTTGTATTATTATTATTTGATTGTTAAAATTTATAGTCAACATAATTTGTTACCATGTTACCATGTTTTTGTCTTATGTACCCTATCTTATGTTAATTGCTATGGTTAGTAATTAATATTAATTTTCATAAATATTGTTATTTTTAATATTGTACTTGAAAAAGTCTAAATCTATAGACGAAACGTCGTACATTTAATTTAATAAATCAAATTATTTTGTCCACTATCCTGCGATTTTGCTTAATTTTATTATAATCACGATGGACACGATTTCTAATATAAATTATAATTTATTTATGTAAATTAAAGTTATTTACGTGGGAACGATATGCTCGCTTCTGAAATATAATAAAGAAAATGATATTTGAAATCCGTATAAAAATGTCGAGTGGAAGTAAACAATAGATCTAGCAAGACGTCATGTTTTAGAAACGGGTTTTTATTTCGTGATAACAAAAAGCGTTGCTCCATGAATGTTATTTCCGGCTTAATAGTGTTTTATTATGCGAATTCATATCCATGTATCTTTAATATAGAGCGGTCCGATTTAGATAAAACGTTCGCGATATCGCCTTCCGTGCCGCGTGCAGGACGAAGCTTTGAAAATACAGCCTGTCCAGGAAAATTTTATTACTTCCCACCTCTAGTAAGGTAGAGAAGTATTGGATTCAGTCCGAAAAAATTTTTTGGGTATTTATCAGCACTTAACTTAGATCTGATTAGATTTTGAGCTAAATCGGTCCAGTGGTCCCTGAGATATTAAAAAATATGTTCTGTCTCATGTATTAAATAGGTAAAAAATTAACTTGCAATGTATGTTAGTTAGTTTGTGTGTTTGTTGGTTTGTGTGTTTGTTTAGGTCAAATCTTGCAAGTCAATTTTGAACGGCTTCCACGTATCCGATCAATTTGAAATTTTGTACACACATGCATTCCCAGTGCGATAATACATGAATAAATCGTTTTTAGAAATAAATTCAACCCCTAAGGGGTTCAAACGGGGATGTAGTTTTTTTTGACTAATCAACGCCCAGGTCAAATCGCTGAAGCTAAAAATTTGAAATTTGGACAGTTGGTTCCTTTTCTGACGTAAGCATCCACTAAGAAAGGATTTTTCGAAATTCAACCCCTAGGGGTGTCAAAGGGAGGTAAGATTTTAAAAGACTAAAATGAACAAAATAAATATTAGTTAAAAAAACTTTTTAGAGACAAGCTTTTATTTAAATGCACTAAAAAGGAAAAAGTTTTTAATAAATTAGGTTCATAATTATAAAAGCGTGGGTCGTGACTAATAAACTATCATAGAGTTCACGACCCACGCTTTTATAATTATGAACCTAATTTATTAAAAAAATATTTTTTCCTTTTTAGTGCATTTAAATAAAAGCTTGTCTCTAAAAAGTTTTTTTACTAATATTTATTATATTAAAAATATGAAAAGGCTAGTTAAAAATAAAAATAAAAACTAGGAAAAGGGCGACCTTTACTAAACAAATAAATATTTTTAAGCACTAAAGTTTCAATAAATCACAAAAAATATTTGTTTAATCATTGTAAGTAGTATTTTATCCCATATCTGCATATGATAAATTTCGTTAAGTAGGCACTCGTCATTTTCAAAACAGTTTCATTTCAAAAATAAAATATTATTTACCTAAATGTTATATGCTCTGTAGAATGTTTGTTTTTAATTTAAAAATATTACAAAATAAACAAAATATAATATTAAAGAAGATGGAACAAGAAAATGCATAAACAAAGCACTTGAGTGTTAAAAAAAGAAATCTACTTACTTTCTTTCTAATGTTTATGTGTCGGATTATATAATTTTTAGGGTTTCGTACCTCCGTATGGAACCTTATTACCCTGCCAAAGATATCTGTCTGACTGTCCGCCCGTCTGTCTGTCACAGGGCACTACCTCACAAACGATAAGAGGCATGATTCTTGGCAAATAATAATTAGAATTAAACAATCAATTAAGACAATAGACCACAGAAGTAGGTGGTCATAATTTGAGTGCGAAATTTAAAATGGAGTCGATTTGCATTCAAAAATGTATGGGGTTTAACGGAATATTCATTACTATTCTCTTAAAACACATTTCTTACCAAAACAATGACTGTTTCATAAAAATAGTTAATAAATCCCGTCATTATTGGTTACAAAACTTTATTATTCCGTGTGAAATAACTTTTTATTTGAAATTTATGAAAAATGAATGTCCTAACTTGATTCAGCCAGTGACGTTTATTCTAACCTTACTTAACCTCGTTGACGTTTGTCGAGGTATAATTTAAGCAATTATAATTAGAAATTGAGTTTGTTCTTTCCATTTGGAGTTGAAAAAGTGTTCTGAAGTCGTCTGAGCTACGCTAGATCAAGGAAGGGTAAGCTAAAATGATAAAAAAATGTTTTCATCAATTAGGTATTGGATATCTAGGTAGATATTATTTTAGCTTTTTCCTCAGTCGAAAATTTAATCTTTTTGCAGTCATAATTTTCATTAGGTATATCTGCAGTGGCGTTATCGTACGCGATTCATAAACTATATTATTTATAATTAACAATGAAAGATAAACAATCAATATGATTAATTTCCCTAGACCGTAACTAAAGACATAAGAATATCAGACGACATTATCATTTATCACCATGATATTATATAGAAGGTTATACAGGAAAAATGTAAATGCACCGCCGGGATTCGAATCCAGAACTCCTGATTTCGCGTCAGGAAAGTTTCCATTTACTACACAGTGCCCGACAGTGAACATATTTTTAGTGTATTTGCCATATGGCACATACACTATTGGCGTCGGTCGGATGGCGGGACCTAGGGGTCGGACCAAAATTTCTCGACGTTTCATACCCCCCTGAACAGTTTGCCACCATTTTTGAAAATGTTTATGTATATATGTATGTATATATATATATATATATATATATATATTTATATATATATATATGTGTGTACACGATAACTCTCGACAGACTTAATCGATTTAAACGAAATTTGGTACACACATTGGAACCCATCACCGCACGAAGCCTATTTAAAATGGGCCCGATCGGACCATTTTCAGGGTTGTATTTAGGGGTTCCAAAAAGTTTTTGGGCCCAAAAATACCGAAAAATTTGTCAGAATCGTTTCAAAATTGAAATTTAACTCTTTAGTAAAGATTAAAATGTGCTGCTAAAATTTTAATAAAATCGGCCCGACAGGACCGGACTTTCAAATTTTATGAAAACACTAGTTTGTTGATACGGATTTACTTATGGAAGGGTGTATTTAATTTGGTGCAGATGTTGTACTGATAAAATCCATGTCTAATATTGAAATTTAGAAAAATTTAATTATTTTAAGGGATGTATTAAGGGGTTAAATTTTTTATTTTGTCAAAAAACAAACTTAAGTTCACATAATACTGCCACAATGCCTGTATTAGCAAATACACTATATTGTCGGCAGGGTTTGGCACTGCGACCCGAGTTTTTTCTATATATAGCGACGATGTACCGCAAATCCAGTAACTGCGAAAGCTATTTATAATAATTATTAAATCAACAATGATATGATGATATTATCTATATCTATTGGAATCAAAGCATATATAACTGTCAACCGTGAGGTTCGAACTTACACTGTGCTTTTTAACATACACAGTTTACACTAATTAAATAATGTTGTAACGGTACGGAACCCTCGTGGCGCGAGTTTTACTCACAATTGATCGGTTTTTCTTTTGTAGACATTCATTGAAATAAAAAACGTACCGAAAGTGCACTGTCTGAGTGCAACATGTTGATTGTTGGTTTATTATTATAATAAACTAGCGGTTCCATCCGGCTTCGCCCGGGTGCTAAGAATTTATGATTTAAGGGTCACTTATCGGGATAAAAACTGTCCTATCTCTCAAGTTGGAGCAAACAATACACATTTACAAAATTTCATTAAAATCGAATGAGCGGTTTCGGAGATTGGCGTGAACGAACATCGTTACACGGGATTTTTATATATTAAGATTATGAACTCTCTATATAGTAGCGTTTCCTAAACTTTTCCCCCTATGAACCCCTTAGATATTAGCAAAATTGTCGCGGATGCCATTAATATATAAAACAGAGAAAATTATTAACTTCCCATTGGAAGTTATTGTAATGGGTCCGAAAATAGAAATCAAAATGTATAACAAATTTTTATGTTTTAAGGTCATTACACTATTTTTGCACTATTTTTAGAAAGATGTATGTACGTACGTATGTGTCCATTTCTTTCTAAGACGAAATCTCGAGAATGAAAAATGATATCGACTACGTTAGGGTGCCAACCGACGCGTATTAATGTAAATATGATCTGAAAGAAATTTTTTTAAAATCGATTCAGCCGTTCTTTGTTCTTAACCAAATAGACTCCAAAAAAGTAGATTTTACACAATATCTCGTGAATAACAAATTATATCGACTTTGTAAGGGTGTCAATCGAGGCGTGTTAACGTCATTTTGATTCGACATAAATTTTATAACAAGCCGTGAGGTGGGTCGTTTATTAGGACTAAAGTGCGACCCTTGAGGTCCACACGACGAACTTCCCAGTTTGATAAATATTTAATAATAATAATTAAATTAGATATTACACAGAAAAGTAATCATTTTAATCATTAAAACATCAATAATTAAAAAAAAAAAAAAAAAAAAAAAACGGCTGAACCGATTTTTATAAAATTTATGTCGGATCAAAATGACGTTAACACGCCTCGATTGACACCCTTACGAAGTCGATATAATTTTTTATTCGCGAGATATTGTGTAAAATCTACTTTTTTGGAGGTTATTTGGTTAAGAAAAAAGAACGGCTGAACCGATTTTAAAAAAATTCCTTTCAGATCATATTTACGTTAATACGCGTCGATTGGCACCCCAACGTAGTCGATATCATTTTTCGTTCACGAGATTTCGTCTTAGAAAGAAATTGACACATACATACGTACGTACGTACGTACGTACGTACGTACATACGTACACACACACACACACACACACACACACACACACACACACACACACAGACATCTTTCTAAAAGTAGTGTAAAAATAGTGTAGTGACCTTGAAACATAAAAATTTTTTTTCCTTTTTGATTTCGATTTTCGGACCCATTACAATAACTTCCAATGGGAAGTTAAAAATCGGTTCAGCCGTTTTTCTTTTTTTTAATTATTGTTAAAAATAAATAATAATTATGTTTTAATGATTACGTTTCTGTGTAATATCTAATTTAATTATTATTATTAAATATTTATCAAACTTGGAAGTTTGTCGTGTCGACCTCAAGGGTCGCACTTTAGTCCTAATAAACGACCCACCTCACGGCTTGTTTAATAATGAAAATGTATAGGTAGATATATTGCATAAACAATTTATAAATATAAAAAAATAAAATTACAATTATTTTATTTATTATATTTTACGAAAATTTGATTTTATAAGAGAATGTATTTCTTTCCATGACAACGAATACAATATTATTTGTGTTTAACGCTATTCACGTCATCTGCCTGTACCTGTGATACAGACATCCCATTTTTATAGGATTCTGTATTTTTGTATTAATTTTGAATTTTAATTTTCGATTTATGATTAAATGAGGAACGCAAAAAAAAACACATCCGATCGTTTTGTTTTCCAGTTGGAGAAGCTGATTGGTTTGAGTTTAGTGTATGTATGAGGTAGAACGCAGAAGATCGTTTTACACTGATATAATTCATTAATATTGATAGTCGAACCGTGTTAATTAGCCCACTATTAAGTCTACCGAGTAACTTTGATGTTGGCGGTTCGGGATGCTTATGAATAAACTGGACACTGAGAATTATTCGATTGTCCAATATTAATGTTGCAAAAATTCTAAACACAATATTTCGAAGCGCAACGACCGCAACATGTGAGGTACCTTTGTGAAGTCTCATTGATTTAGTTGGGTATATCATTTCCAACAATTCTTAAAACTGTTTTCAAAGATCAAATTGCTCTATTTAAATATAGCAACTTCGAATTCTATATCATTAACACTAATGTATAATATTGTAACAGTACCTCTGTCTGTCTGGTTGATTATACCTACTCGAGAATAGCTGGACCGGCGCTTTCGAAGGATTTACGGCCGTATTCATAGTTAACCCTTAAGTAATAAGGGACACTTAACTCTACCTTCAAACCGAATATGCGTTTCATAGTCAAAATTGACGTCTGTAAGGGCCCTTACATCACCCTCACCTTAAGGGTGGGTAGTATGTCCCTTAAGTGTCGAAAAAGTATGTGCGTCTTTATTTAGACAAAGAAGCAAATAGACGTAGGTAATAATTATTATTATTCTGCTAACCTAACCTGCATTCTTTGTGTAAACAGCGTAATATTACGTAAAATAGAGATTATAAAAATGGATTTTGACGAATTGTACGGTAGTGGTGATGAAAGTAGAACGTTTAAAAAAGAGATATATACGCGATCTTGAAAATCATTTTGAATTTTACGAAGAAAATGAATTTTCGAAAAGATATTGATTCAGCAATGGAGTTGTAATAGATGTATTGTTAACCGTTGATATTCCATCGTTTGACAAAAATTAATAATCATGGCTAACCGTTAATCGTGGCTAAAAACACGCATTTATATCAAAAATGACAACTAAACACAATCGGTCTGCAGTATGACCAATGGTAAGTTCGGTTTTGCACCCGATTGATCGAGCCGAGCGAACAGATTTTTGGGCACGTGACAAGCGAGCAAATCGAGCCATCTAAACATTCCGAACGTAATCTAGCAGATTTTTCCAAACGTCAGAATAAAATGGCGCCAGTAATTTAAATTCTTATTACTAAAGCCGAAATACAGTGGAGTCGCGATATGGTGAACACCCGGTAAGGTGAACAACTCTATAAAGTGAACACGTAAAACTTAGTATAGTGTATTCTATAAGGTGAACAACTGGAACCTCGATAAGGTGAACAAAACTAATTTGATTTATTTGACACTGTTATTGGTTCTCGCAATACTTGGTAGGCCGTTTTATTCCCAATAATATCTCTGTTAATTTTTGTATTTGTAGTAATGCCGACACAGCGGTGCTGATTTTATGATAAACATATGTACCTATATCTATATATACTACCTTTATTTTTCTTCCACATTTTTGTGATTCGGTTCTAATTTCTGCTTTTATAGTAAAGCTGATCTCATTGATGTGGTGATAGTGTTTGGTGTTGGTGGTACTTTGATAAAAAAATGAAAGCTCTTACATTAACCAATAAAGGTGAAATAATAAAAAAAATTAACAAAGGTCCAACTGTGACTGCCCTTTCGCGTGAATATGGTGTTGCAAAATCTACCATTTGTGGTATTCGAAAAAATTAAGAGCGCATTTTGAGAGCTCTGGGGAATACACTTTCTGGCACAAGTAAGCGAAAAAGGATGAAGTCTTCAGAACTCCCAAAAATGAAAGCAGATTTTACAAATGGTTATTAAAGATGCGAAACAGTATAGATTTAATTTATGAAGTTTTCTTTTCATTACCCCTTTTTATTTACCTTGATAAGGTGAACAAATTCGATAAGCTGAATACCACTGGTCTGAATTAGTTCACCTTATCGCGACTCCACTGTATATTATTTATTGCTCTTGAATTTGATTTAATTCAACATTGTTATAATAATAAATCATGATTTACAATTTTTTTCGTTTTATTCCTTAATTTTAAACTTAATAGTACTACCGGTTGTTGATTTTTTCGATCCATAGATATAATAAATATTTTATTTAATTATTCTGTGCGATATAGACTTAATGGTTATTACTATTCTTTGAACTTTGGACTTGAACGGTTTTGTCTTGGAACCGCGCACTGGCTGTTTACTGCCTGTGTAATCGCAACAACATCGTTAACTATGCATGTATGTAATGTTTATGCAACCGGACAACGACGCCAGGGCGAACGCTAAGATAGCAGCGTGTTCAATGGACGATAGCGTAGGCACGACTGCTGATTAGATACGCATGTTACGTTCTATTAATGATTACGCCTGAACGGAACAAATAATTGATTATATTGTAACGTTAGCCACTATTATGTTATAATACTAACCTATATTGTGTGTCGTAGGACGTGTTGTTTTAGCTTGTTGCGCTGCGCGCTGGTTTATTAATTTTTAATATAATAAATTATTAAAAATACATGTAAATGTTTTAAGTAAAATAATTTACACAGTGTGTTCACAGAAACCATGATATACAACGTGTAAACAGTTTTACTGAACATATAGGGAAAATAACATTGCACTGTAAGAAATGAGAAGGCCGATTACATAGATTATCGATGGTCCATTTGTAGCCAGCGATTAATCTCATGGTAATAGGCACACAAAGAGACAATGGCGTCGCAAACAGGTATCACCTGCACATCGCGTAGATTCCATAAAAACGCATTGCGTAAGCGTGGTTACTAATTTTACATTAATTTGTTTTGTATTCATCCATTTCATATATGTAACTATACATTTTATTTTGTAATTTTTACACACTTTATTGAAATATTACACAATTTATGTAATTTTAATTAACTTTATGTAAAAATCACAAATTTGTTTAACTTTACAGTAAGTTCAAGTTTTTATGAAATTTTCTGTGTAAAAATAAATAATAATGGAAAATCACTTAGAAAATCCAGCGAATTCTACCTTAACTTTCAAAGTATTTTTACATCCATTTTTTACAGTGTGAGAACATTAACAATTTTGAGGGGGTTGCTTATTTGCTCACTGACAGATATTTTCCATTTTTAACGCCATTATATAGACGGGGAAAATATTATAGTTCCAATTGTGATCTGTCAGATGGGTGGAACTTAAAAAACATGGCGGAGTTGGGGGAGAGTTTCAAATACGGAGTATAGTTTTGTGTGCAATTTTGTGATTGTCAAAGTGATAAGAAATGATAATTATAAATGCAATTTGTTATTGGGCCGGTACGACTCCTAAACAAAGGAAGGAGAACGGATTCTCAAAGTCGGAAATATAAAATGTGCGAAAAATAAAGATAAAAATGAGCTATCAAAAGTATTGCGCTTTACGGCTTAATGTTTAAAATCATTAAAATTAAAAGAAAATCTCTACGAAATTAATCATCCGTTCAATGCTCCTTTAAGGTTGGGTTAGGTAAATATTGTAAACACATAACTGCAACATCGTTATATTGTAATACGTTATAAGTTTCTAACCTCAAAATAATAGTATACAATATATCGTTGGTGCAAAATTTGTCAGTCATCAGTGTCTATTGTAGTACAGTATACATACTATAATGAGTACCTACATCTTATTATTAACATAAAATATTTTTTTAATTCATAAATATAGTTTTTTCACATTTAATTAGAAAATAATTTGCTGTAAAGTAAGTTTTACAGGGCAATAACTGATAGTGTTTAATACCATAATATTAGAAAACGTCGCTGATTCAATTTTCTATAAACTTTTTATTTATTTTACTTGTTTTAATTCTGTAATAAACAATTTCGGGATCAAATGTCGTGGGATCAATTCTCGTTGGGATCAAATGTCGTTGGGATCAATTGTCGTGGTATCAAATTGCTGGGATCAAATGTCATGGAACCCATTTGTAGCCAGCGATTAATCTCATGGTAATAGGCACACAAAGAGACAATGGCGTCGCAAACAGGTATCACCTGCACATCGCGTAGATTCCATAAAAACGCATTGCGTAAGCGTGGTTACTAATTTTACATTAATTTGTTTTGTATTCATCCATTTCATATATGTAACTATACATTTTATTTTGTAATTTTTACACACTTTATTGAAATATTACACAATTTATGTAATTTTAATTAACTTTATGTAAAAATCACAAATTTGTTTAACTTTACAGTAAGTTCAAGTTTTTATGAAATTTTCTGTGTAAAAATAAATAATAATGGAAAATCACTTAGAAAATCCAGCGAATTCTACCTTAACTTTCAAAGTATTTTTACATCCATTTTTTACAGTGTGAGAACATTAACAATTTTGAGGGGGTTGCTTATTTGCTCACTGACAGATATTTTCCATTTTTAACGCCATTATATAGACGGGGAAAATATTATAGTTCCAATTGTGATCTGTCAGATGGGTGGAACTTAAAAAACATGGCGGAGTTGGGGGAGAGTTTCAAATACGGAGTATAGTTTTGTGTGCAATTTTGTGATTGTCAAAGTGATAAGAAATGATAATTATAAATGCAATTTGTTATTGGGCCGGTACGACTCCTAAACAAAGGAAGGAGAACGGATTCTCAAAGTCGGAAATATAAAATGTGCGAAAAATAAAGATAAAAATGAGCTATCAAAAGTATTGCGCTTTACGGCTTAATGTTTAAAATCATTAAAATTAAAAGAAAATCTCTACGAAATTAATCATCCGTTCAATGCTCCTTTAAGGTTGGGTTAGGTAAATATTGTAAACACATAACTGCAACATCGTTATATTGTAATACGTTATAAGTTTCTAACCTCAAAATAATAGTATACAATATATCGTTGGTGCAAAATTTGTCAGTCATCAGTGTCTATTGTAGTACAGTAGTACATACTATAATGAGTACCTACATCTTATTATTAACATAAAATATTTTTTTAATTCATAAATATAGTTTTTTCACATTTAATTAGAAAATAATTTGCTGTAAAGTAAGTTTTACAGGGCAATAACTGATAGTGTTTAATACCATGATATTAGAAAACGTC
This sequence comes from Mongoloraphidia duomilia, assembly GCA_039654895.1. NCBI lineage: Eukaryota > Metazoa > Arthropoda > Insecta > Raphidioptera > Raphidiidae > Mongoloraphidia > Mongoloraphidia duomilia. The sequence goes on from CM077523.1 coordinate 9,212,410, forward strand.
GCTGATTCAATTTTCTATAAACTTTTTATTTATTTTACTTGTTTTAATTCTGTAATAAACAATTTCACGATAAATTTACACTGTTAGCATGTAAATTTTTCCCTTATCAGTGTAAAATTTTTGTACCGCCGGATATCATAATTATGGAATGCAATCTCGATCTCGCGAGATCTCGAGCCATTTTTCGAGATTTAATATCGTGGGCAGGCAATCTCGTTTTTGAAATCTCGTTCGAGATCTCGACCCGATATGGTCGAGATCTTGAACGAGATTTCAAGAACAAACGCGCTTGACAAAAAACCTATACGTAATAGTTTTTGACAGTCGCGCTAATTGGTTCTGTTTGTTTCTCTGCATATATTGTTTTAATTATTGTTTTCTTGAATAAAATGGACAGTTATTTAACTTATAACAAGCATTAGATGGCTAACAAATTTCAATGTTAAGTGAATACTGAATATGTCTAAGAACAATTCAAACCAAATGTTCTTGAACGTTACTAATAGTAACTTACCCTATGCTTCATAACTCCTCAGAAGTTATTTTCAAAATAATTAATTGACATATAGTGTGCTGTGTGAGTTGGGTTATTGCTGTTATATTTTGAAAATAAAACAAAACTTTAATTGAATCTTGGAACAAAAAAATCAACGTTTATTTAAGGAAAGTAATTAATAATAATCATCTGCACAGTGCACTACGCAATAAATCACACACGTACACAGTGACACAATCACAGTGTCCCAAGTAAGTAGTTTTCATTAAGTTTAAGTATTTAAGATACAAAATAATACGTTCTTTTTAAAAATAGGCGAAATCTCGATATTGTCGAGATTTATCGAGATCTCGCCAAACAATCTCGAATTGCCAATCTCGAACCCAGACTGATCTCGTGAGATCTCGAATTGCCAATCTCGGCTCGAGATTGCATTCCCTAATCATAGGGTAAGTTCGGTTTTACGCTCAAATTGATCGGAGTGCTCTAATACGTTCGAATTTAACATTTATATGCTCTGAAAGATCTCTATCCTGCGTTCGGTTTTAAGATCTGGAGCAGATCGAGCGCGCTCGATTTGCTCCGAGGAAAGCGAGTGAGCAAGCAGATTCAACCAACTTCAGAGCATTCATTTTAAAAATGAGCGGAAACCCTTGTTGTGAGAATGGATAAATTTCGAAGTTTATTTATATGAGGTAATTTTTCAATAGGTAAGAACACACGAATAATATTTATTCAAAGAATAGTAATAATCAATAAGTCTATATCGCACAGAATGATTAAATAAAATATTTATTATATCTATGGGTCGAAAAAATCAACAACCAGTACTAAGTACTATTAATTTTAAAATAAAGGAATAAAACGAAAAAAATTGTGATTCATGATTTATTATTATAACAATGTTGAATTAAATCAAAATGAGGAGCAATAAAGAATATATTTCGGCTTTAGTAATAAGAATTTAAATTATTGGCGCCATTTTATTCTGACGTTTGGAAAAATCTGCTAGATTACGTTCGGAATTGTTTAGATGGCTCGATTTGCTCGCTTGTCACGTGACCAAAAATCTGTTCGCTCGGCTCGATCAATCGAGTGCAAAACCGAACTTACCCATAATATGCCCATTTGACAGATCCCAATTGCAGTGATTTTACAATTACCCCTTTCATGTCGCCATATTGATTACGTCACAGGCAAACTCCTCCCATATGTCAGACTCCAATAGGTTTAATGAAAGTTATAATATGCAGCATTTATAAACACGATGATGTTTTAAGCTACTTTAAAACAATAAGTGGAAAACGTCTATTATATTATAATGACTTTAGCAGTTGTTGGCATTAGAAGGGATTAATTTGGATTATAAAATGTTACGCTGTAAATATTGCTTTAAAGCACGTTTTAAACTGCAACAATGTGGATATCTATAATTAATTTTTTCTCACGGCGATTCTCAGCACGTCTCTATTTATGTTCGCTTTGTTTGTCCCTTTTTTATTTTGCTATTTTTTCTTTTGTGTGCGCAATAACTGCCCCCAAAAATCAGGTCGGATATGGTTTGGACGTTGTGATTATTCCACGTCTTTGACCCTATTTTTGGGGACACTTTCTGAAATGATTTTCTATTGTATTGTACCTACTAAAAAGAAAACAGCAAAGTAAAAAAACCGGTCAAGTGCGAGTTCGACGCATGCGCAGAGGTTACGTACAACTAAGAAAGAAATAAATTAAAATACATTTCATTAAATGTAATTTATTTTTTTCAAATTAGTTTTAAATTAAATATTCTAAACATCAAAATAAAAACACGTCGTCATAATTCTTGAAACGATGCACTCCTTGTTAGACAGTAAACGTGGTCAGCGACCCGAGCGCGCTTGATGTCGAGTGGAGCCGAGTAAATCCGATTCCGCGTCACTGACCCGAGCGTGACGGTTCACTTTCATTCACTATTCAGAAAGGACGCAAAGTGCGTCTAAAGAAGTTTTCATTTCAAAAAACAAACAAAAATCGCCAATTGTCAATCTAAAAGACGAGAAAAAGTGGTGTTTTGATCTAAAACGGGCTTAATTTGAAAATAACTCGTTGAAATATGTCAGGTTGTAAAACATAATTCGAATTTATAAGTGCGAACGAATGCCAGCAATCAAAGACATATATAATATAATTATTATGTGTTTTGTGATAAAAGGGCATTTATATAATATTATGTCTATCCATGCAGGTGTAATAATGGAGTGAAAAGAAATAAACTCACTTAATGTATTTGTGACAATGCCCTGATTATTGTCGGCTTGGAACGGTTCACCGCGCCACTCGTTGGTTGCCGGCGCGTAACGACGACTCTGCCCCCTTATTTCCAGCTAAAATAAACGCCTTAAAAGGCCAACATGCTTCACTATTCTATAGAACACCTATACGTTCTAGACCAGACTTATTCCCGTTCATCTGGAAGTTGGTTTTCTTTTACGAACAAATATGTTATAAACCTAGATTTTTGGATATTCAGCCATTTTATTAAAAAAACTTCTTTTAGTAATTGAAAAAAGTCAACGTTTTTACCCGACTGCGACAGAAGGAAGGTATTGTTTTTCGAGTGTATGTATGTATGTATATTTCTTTATCACACTCTGTAGCCTCAACGGCTTGACGGATTTTGATAAATGAGGTGTCATTAGATTGGCCTGAATCCCCAGAGTGACATAGGGTATAATATGACGTCACGGAAAATTCAATATGGCGGACGCTAGACGCCATTTTGTCAGAATGCAAAAGTAATTTTCCTTCTAAATACATTGATATAGGTATCAAAATCAAAACAAAAGAAAGGTTTTGTTGACATTTCAAATAGGGTACATGACGTCACGGAAAATTCAATATGGCGGGCGCTAGACGCCATTTTGTCAGTACGCAAAAAAATCGGTAAAACCTTGTGTGTGGGGTATTAAATTAAAAGACTTGATGAATAGATTCAACTAAAAGGAAAGAAATAAAAATTTATTAAAAAAACAAAAAACCCGACTGCGTAAAAATCGAACATAAAAGACGGAAACAAGATCAAATGATAACATGCAGTCGGAGGCATAGTAGTAACATAGTAACATAGTAGTTTCTATTACTACTATGCCTCCGACTGCATGTTATCATTTGATCTTGTTTCCATCTTTTATAATGTTCGATTTTTACGCAGTCGGATTTTTTGTTTTTTTAATAAATTTTTTTTAAATATTAAAATAGAAATATACGTTTCACCTTTGTGAGCTTCATCAGTAATTAAAAACATAAAATCTGAAATAAATTTTTAACATATTGTAATACAAATATTTTATAATTTTTTAAAAAACAATTAGTTTAATGAACAGAAAGTACTTACAATTGTTTTTAATATTACTAAGTATACCGTTAATAAAACTTTCTGTTCATTTATCAAATTAAAAAAATTATAAAATACTTGTATTAATACAATATGTTAAAAATTTATTTCAGATTTTATATTTTAATTAGGTACCTACTGATGAAGTCACAAAGGCGAAATTTTAATATTTAATAATGTGTTGTCTTTTTTCAATTATTTGAAAAGTTTTATTTATAAAATGGCTGAATATCCAAAAATTTAGTTTTATACGTCAATAGTTCGCCCAACAAACATATACACTTATAAAATTAAGGAAAATCGCAGGATAGTGGACAAATATTTGATTTATTAAATTAAATGTACGACGTTTCGTTTATATATTTAAACTTTTTCAAGTACACAAAAATAACAATATTTATGAAAATTAATATTAATTACTAACCATAGCAATTAACATAAGATAGGGTACATAAGACAAAAACATGGTAACATGGTAACAAATTATGTTGACTAAAACTTTTTAACAATCAATAATAATAATAATACAAATTTTAGTATAATTTCATAACATAATTGTACTGACTACTTAAATAAATTGAATAAGTTATTCACAAGACTTAAAGATAAGACGCCTAACTCACATCAATCTAATATTATTTATAAAATACCTTGTGAATGTAATAAGTGTTATGTGGGACAAACCAAACAGTTATTAAAAAATAGAATTTATCAGCACAAAATGGACTGTAGAAACATAAACTTATTAAGTGATAATAAGACGGCGTTGTCATCTCATCATTTCGACACTGGGCATAAATTTCTTTTCAATGAAGTTAAAATATTAGATAAAGAGTCAAATTGGAAGAAACGCAATATCAGTGAAATGTGTTTTATTAGAAAAAACAATTCAATCAATTATAGAACAGACACTCAAAATTTAAGTAGTCAGTACAATTATGTTATGAAATTATACTAAAATTTGTATTATTATTATTATTGATTGTTAAAAAGTTTTAGTCAACATAATTTGTTACCATGTTACCATGTTTTTGTCTTATGTACCCTATCTTATGTTAATTGCTATGGTTAGTAATTAATATTAATTTTCATAAATATTGTTATTTTTGTGTACTTGAAAAAGTTTAAATATATAAACGAAACGTCGTACATTTAATTTAATAAATCAAATATTTGTCCACTATCCTGCGATTTTCCTTAATTTTATTATAATCACGATGGACACGATTTCTAATATAAATATACACTTATAGTTTTCTATATCATACTAATACTATAAAGAGAAAAGATTTGATTTTTTGTATGTTTGTTTGTTTGTAATGGATAAACTCAAAAACTTCTTAACTGATTTAAAAAAATTTTTCACCTATAGAAAGCTACATTATATCAGCGAGAAGCATGGGCTGTATTTTATTTTCAAAAAAAATTAGAGATCGCTACGAAAATTACAATAATGTAACCCAAGGTATCAAAAATTAGACTATAAAAGTCATTATTTGGCGTGCGCTGCGAAAACTATTGATTAATTATAAATTCGAGCGAACGAGCAAAGCGAGTGAGAAATGTTTTAATTAATTATAAATTCGAGCGAACGAACGAAGCAAGTGAGTAATGTTTTAAATAATTATAAATTCGATTTATTTATTTATTGTAAATTATAGACGCGTCGACAACTTAGGTCATTAGCGTCTTGTTCACATTAAATAACAACTCACTTAAAACTAAATAACATCACAAAACATCCATGAGCGGAGGTGGGATTCGAACCCACGACAGTGTGATCCAAAGGCCGCTACGCTAACCGTTACACCACTCTGTCTTCTATATAAATTCGAGCGAACGAGCGAAGCGAGTGGGTAATGTATTAATAAATTATAAATTCATAGCACCCGGACGAAGCCGGACGGGGTCGCTAGTATATAATAAAATGATAACTGTGTGCCCAAGAAATCTCTAGAATCCCGTACAGATGTCACGTTCAAATACCTACATATTCCTTTTTGAAGATAAATCGAAATTAGATCGACTAAAAAAAGTCAATAATTTCACTCACCATCAACATTTTGTTTCGACGATTATGTGAAGTTTCGTATATGAAAAGGAAGACAAAAATCCCTACATGTATAAATGCCTTTGTGTCAAAATATCCCTAGGGATAAAATCCTTAATATGGCAGCAGTGCTGTGATTCAGGGACTTTATCAAGCAGTAAAAATGAATGAACATTCTTTCTCCAGTAATGATGGATGACCAAAGAATGGCGGAAAGTGAATACGCGGCTGTTATGGCCGTCTCCGTCTCTTCACAATCAGCTTTCTGTTCTTCCACTTCCCTAGTGCCGGGCTTTTCTCTATACAAGCCGAACCTTGCCGAAGGGTAATACGATTCATTTGTTTACACGACTAGGTGCGAACACTAGATTCACTTAAGCAGGTTTATGATTAATGAGCGATTTTCTTCTTGTACCCATTAAAAAAAACAATTTATACTGACACGTTTATGTACATACTGGCTTATCGGCCCGGCTTCGCTCGGTTAGATTGTGGTTAAACTGTGAAATAATCAAGAACAACAAATCTATTATATACAGTGTGTCAACAAAATGGGGATCTCCGTTGTTATGAGAAATAGAGATTTGGTTAAATGAGATAAAATATTCCTTAGGTAAAGTTGTATCAAATCACATACATAAAATTTGGATATTTTGCGTAGTTTAGGCGCTATTGGGAACTGACATGTGGGTGTGGCTTTAAAAACATGGCCGACAAAAAATTGCAGTTTTAAAAAAATTACATGTGACGAGTAAAATTTAAAATGCTATTAAATTTGAGTGAATTAATATCTTAGGTTGGTGATAACCCAAATTAAAAAAATATATATGATGCAGAACGAATTTTATCTGTCGGACATTTATAATTAATTAATTAAATTTAAATATCAATGTTAACCACCATATACTAACTAGACAAATGCAATTTTATGATAGTTTAATTTTTTGCCACCAGATGTCATGTCTCAGTTTGTCAGTTCCCAATAATTAAAAAAAGTGAATTTTCGAATTTTTTATTTTTGCTGATGGCTGATTTAATTGAACAGACAGTTAAATTTAGTTTGCACTTTTTAAAGCAGTTTTTTAATGCCAATTTCGTGGTGTAAGTATTCAGATTTTGAAAAAATAAAAAATTCGAAAATTCACTTTTTTTATTATAACGCCTATACTACACATAGTATCTTAAGTTAATTTATGTGATTTGATACAACTTTACCTAAGGAATACTTCATCTCATTTAACCAAATTTCTGTCATAATAACGGAGATAGATCCCCATGTTGAGAACGAGTTTGTGGGCACACTCTATAACTTCATTGTGTTTTTTATAGTTTATCCAGCGTATCGTCAATATAGTTCAGAGATCGCGGAATGCATTACATTTTCGCTCACTGCTCATTCACCTTTTGTTATAGCGTAAATCATAATTTTAAACAGTAAAATAATTTGGAAGCAACATTTTGTCGCGTCGCGTTGCTCTCGTGAGAATTACTGCATTTGAAAACACATAAAATTTGGAAGCAGCATTTTGTCGCATCGGGTTGCGATGTGAAAATTGTCATTAATTATTTGCGAAATATTGTATCAATAATAACGTTTTGGTTAACCCTGGCGTATAAACTTTTCATTTACCATAACGTAGAAGTAAATATTTACGTTCTAATTTAAGTTATTTACATAAGCAGTTTATTAGTCGCGTCGAAAAGTTGTATATTGAAACAAGTGAATCGCGTATCATAACCTCGAATTCTTGCACACGTGAATTGTTTCGAACGACTTGTTGTTGTTTCTGGTGCCTACGAATGGGCGTTGGAGTGAGATGCAGACAAGGAGGCATCGCCTGAGAACAATAGAGACGCAGCCATTGCCACTCGCCGTTTCCCAATGGACTTGATGTAGATTCATTGCTGTAAATCCATTACCAGGCCTTCTAGCGATATAACCATAGCTATTCTAACTACTGCACTCTCCTCCAGTACAGTGAAATCTCTTCTATACTAATATATAAAATGCTACGTCTGTCTGTCTGTCCGTTTGGGCTCTTATAACTCGAGAATTACTAGTCCGATTTGAAAAAAAAGTGGGTGTGTGTAGTGCGTTGCCGTCTAGATATAGACTTTCTAGACTCTTGCCTTGTCTTGTCTAGATTTTCAAGATAAGACTTGCAAAAGTCAAGACAAGACAAGACTTGCTTTATCTATATAGATCAAGACTCTTGCCAGAACTCTAGACAATTTTCAAGAGTCTAGATAAACTAAGTAATAGTAGGTAAAGTAAACAACTCGGTTAATCTAGAGTCTAGACTCTTGAAAATAATCTAGAGTCTTGATATTAGACAAGACGAGTTTTTTAATCTAGACTTAGACTTAGTGAAGTCTTGATATTTCAAGACTTTGAAAGTCTTGTCTAGACAGCAACACTATAGGTGTGTGCTAATGACCACACGACAGAAACGAAAACTTTTGATTTTCTAATTTTAAAATATTAATATAAGTTTTTACGTCTGTCGTGTGGTCATAAGCACACACGCACTTTTTTTATCTAAACGAATTATTTAGTGTCAGCTATTAGCGAAATCATAAACTACAATTAACTAAAAGGTTTTTTGGTGTCTTCTATTAGCGCATTTAAGAATTAAAAATAATTTATTACTAAAATACTAAAATTATATTTTTAATTTATTCCACCTTGGTTTCAAAAAAATTATAATTATTGTCAAAGAAAGAATATAACAAAAATTAAAAAATATATAAAAATTCTACGGTGCCATCAGGCTTCGAAGAACCAAGGTTCCTATGCATACAACGCAAAGACGCTGCTCACATCGCTATCGGTGCAACTGTGTGGCCTGCCGTTTTTATGACATATGTCAGCCGGGTACAGTTGTAAGAGAGTGACCAGTCAGTACCCAGACGTGTATTACCAGCATACTGCAATACGTGTTCGTGTTTGAGCCGAGTATCCCCGATTCAGCGAGAGTCACCGTCGGAATGCGAGTGCGAATACGAACGGTTCACTACCCAGGCAAAGCGTGCCTAACGCGCCTAAGGAAGTTTTCTCTTCAAAATTTTTTTATTAGGTAGCCCGTTTATCTGGGAAGGTATAGGCTTCTTTCCATACTAGTCCATATAAGATAGGCGCGGGTAAGTTCGGAAATAGCGCTCTGAATCAGTCTATATATACAAATAATGTACTGAACCTTTTTTATTATATTCAGATGAAAAGAGACGGAAAATAAAAAGGTCGAGACCGGGGCCACTCGAATTGCCTACATACATCATCCTAGTTTCCAGTATATGTTAGTGATGGGCGATTACGAGATATTTTTACAATCGAAACAATTGTAATCGTTCATAAATAACAATCGAGTCCACAATCGACTCGGAGTTTGATTTTACAATCGAAATGTTCGATTGCTCAAGTCGATTATTTGCCACATAGGTTATAGCAATAGCAGCGAATGAGAATACATATAATCGCAATTCAAGGTTATATAGCTGACGTTCACGCGACTCGTTGATTGTTCACTGTTCAGTCGGTACTCACTACTCTGTGATCTCTTCACTATTGAATTCGTATTACGCGATTACTGCACAATCGACCATCGACTCGACCACGCAGTTGTTGAGTGATGAACGATTGTATTGTAGCAAACCCCAAGATGTTACGCCACTGCCTGTAATAGAAGCGTCGAGAAGGGAAGGTCACAGTGGTGAGGCGTGGAATGGTATCGAAGATACGAGTACCTGCTAGACGTTATGGAAAGTACTAGAACGCGCTGTGTTTAAGCCACGTAGCTCTATATAAGCAGGGAGCCGACGGGAATTAGTCAGTCAGTCGTGAGTCGGTGTCGTGTTGAACTGCGAAAATAAATACAGTATATAAATCTAGTTATTTGTTCAGTGTTATTGAAGTGTTTCACTTTGATTAAGAATTACTATTGTGTTGATTGTTAGAATCGACATATCGTTGTTGCGTTTATTGTTATTGAATTGTTAATTATATTAAATAGATAATTATTCCGCCCACGCAGAAAACAGTTTTGTTACAATATAATATTATGTGGCTCTCGACAATGTACGATTCAGTACTATGCGATTCGGTCTCGGTGAACAACAATCGAGTCCAAGTGACAACCATCGAGAGTTATCAAGATGTTTGAACAATCGAGATAATCGACTAAAACATCTCGTAATCGCGCATCACTAGTATATGCTAAGTCAACTCTCGAATAGCTAATGTAGTAAATCGGTGTTATTTATTTGATGCATTTTTCAAATGAATTTACTTATACGCTTTTGATTACTGCCTGTGTCATTGCCTTTCGATATTTCATATAAATATTCGTTCTATCATGTATTCGATCCATGCATATGTAAATTGAAAATTTGTTTTATCTATAGTCGCCATATTTGCTCAATTGTAGATGTTTTTTATAATAGAATGCAATCCCTACACTACTAAATGATTTTTGTATATTTGTTGCTCAATCACGCCCTTTTTGAGGCAAAGTTTTATTGAAATGTAGAAACTATAAAAACTTTTTAACAAAAAAAAAACCTCCTTCAAAAAGGCACTAAAAAGAGGAAAATAATGAAATTTTGAGGTCTGTGCCAATTAAAATATGAAATTGGTTAAAAAGAAGATATTAATCACTATACTATACTTTTTAACCGACTTCATATTTTAATTGGCACAGACCTCAAAATTTCATTATTTTCCTCTTTTTAGTGCCTTTTTGAAGGAGTTTTTTTTTTGTTAAAAAGTTTTTATTTTTTACTTTTTAGTGTCAAAAAGTAACATTTACCTGAAAGAATCACACGCCGCTACTTACTTTTTTATTAAAATCAGCCGAACTACTGAACCGATTTTGATGAAATTTCTATGGGACCTATTTGAAAGTATATCCTTTCAAACGAAAAAAATTTCAAAATCGGTTCATAAACGACGAAGTTATCCGCGAACATACATAACCACATAACCACATAAAAAATATATACGGTCGAATTGAGAAACCTCCTTTTTTTGAAGTCGGTTAAAAAAGGAAAACCATTTTTAATAATTTAGGTTCATAATTATAGAAGCATGAGTTGTTAACTCTATGATAATTTATTATAGTCACGACCCACGCTTTCATAATTATGAACCTAAATTAAAAAAAAAATTTTTTTTCCTTTTCAGTAGATTTCAACAAAAGCTTGTTTTTAAAAAGTTTTTTTTTACTAATATTTTTATATTTTAAATTATCCAATACCTACATATTTTCATTATTAAAAAAAAATGGGTTTGTGCTTATGACCACACGACAGAAGTGAAAACTTCAGATTTTCTAAAATTTGGTGTCATCTATTACAGCGCATTTATGAACTAAAAATAATTTATTAGATACTAAAATACTAAAATTGTATTTTTAATTAAATCCACCTTGGTTTTAAAAAAATTATAATTATTGTCAAAGAAAGAATATAACAAAAATAATAAAAAAATATATAAATAAATATCATGCAGAATTTACAAAAAAAAAAAACGCCAAAAATTCTACGCTGCCATCAGGTCTCGAGCCCAGGTTCCTATGCATAGAACGTAAAGACTAAACCATTTGCGCTATTGGTGGAAGTGTATAGACAGCCGTTTTTATGATATAAGTAAGTATGTTACGAATTCTTACGGAAGGTTGCGAATGCTTCATATTTTTTCAGTACCCGCAGGCAAAGAGTGCTTAACGCGCCTAAGGAAATTTTCACTTAAAAAAAAAAATTAAAATCCTTCGGGATTCGAACCTGGGTTTGGCGTTTGTACCTGTCGGTAGACTCATACTTTTCCACACGGCCACCTGGCTTACTGTGTCCTAGGCCTTAACATAGTTATACATGCTATTTTGTTTCACACGTCAACCACTTCCGACTATTTCCGTTACATCTAATATTTCTTAAATTCCACTCCAGGTATGAGACATTACACGTTAACTTATTTCAATTAAAATTCTGGCCAATTTCATGAATAATTTAAACAAAGAGACGCGCATATCTTCATCTCTGACTGTTTACCAATCCTTTACCGAGGCCCCTACCTCTTTCGAATCGCCGATGCTCGCCCCCCCATCTCATATCCCGACCGGGAACAAGTTTGTTCCGATCGGTTTACACGTTACATCCGCCAGTAGGTATAAAGGCGCAGCGCCCGGCCTCCGCTACTATACAGTTGTTGACCTTCAATTCTCAAAGGACTCGCGTTATCGTTTGAGTTCGCGTGTCGGATTTCCGGTAGCGAACGTCGCCCGAAACTTACTTAACAAATAGCTGCCACCCGGTCGCGCCATTATGCATACACAGGGTGTCTTATTTGTGACTGATTTATGTTCGGTTTCTAATACGGCTTTCAGTTTTGAAATCTAGATTTAAGGGAGTCATTTGTTTTCAACTGAACGGGAATCTCCATTTAGTTGATAACAAATGACATTCTTCCATTTAGATTTCAAAGATGAAAGTTGTATTAGCGAAAAGGAGATCGAACTTAAGAGCTCCGACGTGAGACGTCAAAATCAATTGATATTTTAATTTTAAGGGGAAAAAAATTTCAACTCAATGGGATAACAAATAAATATACAGAGTGTTTCATAATATATGCGCAGGACTTCAGGATGTGATAGCTCGTCCTAAAATATGAAAAAAAGTTTCTATTAACTTACCCTCTAAAATGCACCATTTTAGAGATACAGGGTGTTGAAATTGAAAAAAAATTTCGTTTTTTGCGAATATCTCCGGAACCGTTTATCGTACAGAAAACAGCATTTGTAAGCATTTTACGGTTTGGGGAATTTTGAAAAGACAACTTTTGTATTATTTTTTTTTTTAAATTTGCAATTATGAAGTTAACGTTTGGTTTTGTTACTTGTTCTAACGTTTAAATAAATTTTGTTTAATTAGTAAGAAAAAAATTTTATTTAAAAAAATTGACCATGTTTTTCAACATAAAAGTTGATTTTTCTCAAAAACGATCGATTTTAGAGCTTATGACCAAGAGTACCTTTTTTGTGTAGAAAACATTGGCGGTTCAAATGGGCGTCTCAAAACCGTACTTTTTCCAGTAGCGTAGAAGTTGGGGAGAAAAACACCCACTACCCCTTCAAAACCTTCACCAATTATGACTTAAAAAAAAAAATTTCCGCACAAAACATAGCTTATTATGAGTAGAAAATGCTTACAAAAGCTGTTTTCTGTACGATAAACGGTTCCGGGGATATTCGCAAAAAACGAAAATTTTTTTTTCAATTTCAACACCCTGTATCTCTAAAATGGTGCATTTTAGAGGGTAAGTTAATAGAAACTTTTTTTTATATTTTTGGACGAGCTATCACATCCTGAAGTCCTGCGCATATATTATGAAACACCCTGTATACCCATACGGGGTCAAGCTAAATAAAACCGTTTAAAAATACTACTTACCAATAATTTAGTTGTCATCTGGTCGCGGCACGACGCTATAATGTCTTTTTGTCGACAGGATTGCAGTTGCATTATCTGAAAATAAAATTAATAATTTTTAATAATAGAAATCTTTACTTCCACCACTATAGTACCTGGACTCCCACTATATTTTTAACAGTTACTGTGCTGACCTAGAGAGTTATAAGGTTTTATATTACAATTTTGGTCAAACGCACTTAGAACCTTGTTATGTCAATATCTCAGTTTGACCAAAATTGTAAAGGTGCATTTTCATGTCACGCTTGACGCTGGTTTGTAGCGTCAAACACGGTCAAGTGATAGAATTTAAACTTTGACGCCAACTCGAAAAAATGTAGCGTCAAATTTAATAAATAAATATCAGGTTTTGCAGAAATATTAATATTATTAACAAACGATTAGGATTTAAGTAACATTTCTTTATGAAGACCTTGACAAGTCAACTGGTTTCTCATTGTCAAAAACTTTTTTTTTAATTATACTTCGAACACATTTCGGTTAAATAGCGCTATTTTTAACATAAAATTAGGGAAAAAAGATGAAAATTGGATTTCAAAGTCAACATTTGATTTTTCTTTCGATGAAATTTTTCAAAATCCGTTTTATTATTGAGATAAAATATATTAATAATACATTCATCTTTATCTATAGGTTAAGTACAGCTGTAGAACCTGTAGGACTCACTCGGGCGTTAAAGCTAAACATTGTTTAGCTTTTACGCTACATTTTTTCCAGTTGGCGTTCATGTTGAAATTTTATCACGTGACCGCATTTGACGCTAGAAACTAGCTTCACATGAAAATGCACCTTAACATAGAACCCTATAAGTCTGTCAGTGTGTAATTGTTAAAAATATGGTGGGAGTACAGGTACTATAGTGGTGGAAGGCAAGCGAGTAATATACAGCACCATTAAAAACATGTGGAATCTATTGCTTTTAGAATTGGTAATGAAATATCCAGTAAACTCATTTGATTATGGAATTTTGAGGTTAATAATAATTAACCTCAAAATTTTGTTTATTACGTTTATTAATTTTTTATTGTAGGTTATATCATGTAGGTACTGAATGAAAAGTATTGATAAATTCAATTTATATAAAGCAACAAATTCATGAAATATTTTTTGAAAACTTTAAAAATAACTGTACAGAACTGTTCGAATTTTAAAATCTAAATTCCACATATATTTTATACATTTCTTTTGTCATTGTAACGCGAAAGGCGCTAGCTGTCAATACCATCGAAAAAAAGACACCCTGTATAAACACATATACTACCTATGTGTACATCGTATTGTTCAACTTTATTACCTTCGAAATTAATAGTTTATAGTGTTAGAGGCCAGAGCTGACATATGACTCGGCTGCAAGGAACGTTCGGTTTAACTTAATCTTTGTTAACCCACAGTCAGTCGCAATGAATCCTTATAATCTAATATATTTCTAAAAGTATTTTATTTTCATATTGACTTTCGCAAACAAACTAAACTGACCTCTTTGAAATTCAACAGAGTGAAGATATTTAGAAAATTATATCATTAATACATTTTATAAAACAAAGTCCCCCACCGCGTCTGTCGGACTGTCTGTCTGTGCCCGATTTTCTCCGTAACTACTGAACGGATTTTGTCTCGGTTTTCACGATTAGATTGATTCACGAGGAAGGTTTATAGACGTATAATTGAAACCGGCCCGGTTTCGCTCGGGTAAAAAACCGAACGTTATCTTAGAAAACAGATTTCAAATAAAAATTCACTGTTCGATAGGTGACACTTTACATTAGGACATAGGCTATAATAACTGGTCGGCCCGGCTTCGTCCGGGTGAAAATCGGGGGTAATCTCAGAAATTACTGAGCTGATTTCAATTTTTTTTCACTGTTCGATAGGTGAAAATTTGCTTTACGACATAAACTATAATAAATGGAGCGAGTGAGCGAAACCAGTGAGTAATGTATTATTAAATCATAAATTCGTAGCATCCGGAAGCGAACGAGCGAATCGAGTGAGTAATGTATTAATAAATGATAAATTCATAGCACCCGGGAGCGAGCGAGCGAATCTAGTGAGTAATGTATTAATAAATCATAAATTCATAGCACCCGGCAGCGAGCGAGCGAATCGAGTGAGTAATGTAGTAATAAATCATAAATTCACACCACATGGGCGAAGCACCGGGACGCTAGTTAGAAATAAAAGAAATAATTGCAATGGTTTATATTATTACAAAGAAACTATTTTGAACGCTCCTTTCTAACATGCTTGGTCGGTTGCTTTCGGTTTTATCGAGCCGTTAGATGAACCCCGATCCATTCATGTATGTTCGGTTGCTCGTTTTGGACATTTCCGAGCAATTCCGATTAAACCCGATTCATAGATACCTACACAAAATAATGTAAGAGGTGATTTTGGGGGATAAGCATTTTTTTGAACCTGAATACATCGAAGAAAAAACGATCAAGAATGAATTACGTATACTTTCAGTGCCGAGGGTTTCGTACATCATTCGCTATAGTTTTCTTGTAATCTAGTTACGAGCTTCTAAAAATGTTTATTTTTTCAAAATTTTAGATCTAATACTTTTGGAGAAAATAAATAAATACAATTTTTAGATACAGCTTGTAGACTATCCAATTTAAAATTAAATTTTAATTTGGAAACATCACCCGAAATTATATTTAAATTAGCGTTAATTATTGCGTAATAATTCGATTATTATTTCGAATTGAAATTAAAACAATGAAGCTTATCAAATTATTCGACCGAAACGTTATTAAATATTAACAGCTATTTATTGAGCATTATGTAAATTTTAGCACGGTATCATATAGTAATTAAATTATAGACTTATAATGTCAATAGAGCAGAAGTTGACTGGTTGCAAGTAAATAAATATGTGAATAAATTTATTGTCCTTGTAAATATAGGTACCTACCCATATTTATAATTTTCAAATTTATATTTTTTAGGGATCCGTAGTCAAATGGCAAAAACGAAACCCTTATAATTTCGTCCTGTCCGTCTATCTGTCTGTCCCTATGTCACAGATATGCTGACTGACTGATAGATCATCATAAATCTAGGGTACTTCCCCAATCAAGCTAGAAGTTTGAAATGGTAAAGGTGATAATTACGAGAAAAATCGAAAATAAATTAAAATCCAACATGGCGCATAAAAAATGCAACATGGCGGATTCTGACACGAAATAAAATCTAGGGTACTTCTACTCGAGAAAAATCAAAAATCACTGAACATTCAACATGGCGGATACGTTCTTTTTATTTATTGTAGATTATAGACGCGTCGACATCTCAGGTCATTAGCGTTCTTTCCGACTACGGAACCATTCACTATGCGTGGTCCGACACGCACTTGACCGCTTTTTTAACAATAAATTGAAAATCCAATTGAAACTTTTGCCAGTTCTCGGATGAAAACTTAAGGGAACTATTAGACGAGTTATGGACTATGGATAAATAGATATTGTAGATTATAGATGCTTGACAACAGAGGTCAAAGCGTCTTGGGAGACATATGGAAAGGTCATATAAATTTTAGTTACTATTCGCGATAATATTCAAAGTAGCTGACCTCTACAGTCGTTCGCTAATATTAATCCTAAACGGGACGATCTCAAAAACAAATATGGCCGCTAGAACCGTCAGAGCCTTAGACTATAGATATAGAGCTAGTTACATCTCCTGTTTTCATAGTGGCAATGTCAAACGAATGTCAATGTCTTGTCAAAGCCCATAGTTGAATCAGAGCAGGTTAAGAACTCAATTGACTTGTTAAAATTACAAGTTCATCCCGCTTAGAACATTGCCCATGCTGCCACCTATAAGTTCGATTCGATTGGCCATAAGTAAAAGATAGCATATACTCGTATATTGTACGAGTATACTTACGCTATAGCTTTTACTTATAAAATAAAAATATTATTTTAAAAAACAAAAAACCCGACTGCGTAAAAATCGAACTTAAAAGATGGAAACAAGATCAAATGATAACATGCAGTCGGAGGCATAGTAGTAACAAATTGAACAGAAATACCTCCGACTGCATGTTATCATTTGATCTTGTTTCCATCTTTTAAGTTCGATTTTTACGCAGTCGGGTTTTTTGTTTTTTAAAATAATTTTTTTATTTCAAATGTTTTTAGTTAAAAATAAATCGATATAGATCCTAAACGGTCAGTCGAATCGAAAAATGTTGAGGGAAAACTAAAAATGATTTTTAAATACCTATTCAACGATACCCCACTTGACATAGTTTGTTGACTTTCATTTTTTTCATTTTCACAATATGGCGTCCTGTAGTCGCCATATTGAATTTTCACTAACGTCATGTCTTTAGTGACACTCGCCGGACTAAGGGGAGTCGATTGACGTGTGAATCATAAAAATCGGCCCAGGCGTTTGGTCTGTACAGTGCTTCAAAGGAACATACAAACATACATACATACATACATACATACATACATACATACATACTTAGGCTGTTAAACACATTACCACTCCTTTGCGTGCGCAGTCGGGTAAAAATAGGTAAAACGCGGCGTTTGTATTTAAAAATATGCCAATATTCTTAAATTTATTTTATTTTTAGCATCAATTCGTTTTAATTTGTTAATTTATATACCTAATAAATTGAAAATCTAATTGATACTTTCACAAGTTTCTGGACTAGAACTTGGGAAGCGCCATATAAATGATGGTATCGCTACACGCTCAGCTATACTCAAGCTTTTCTATTCTTTAAACCTTTCTCAGACAGAATATGTCAAATTCATTGCATATATTTTAAACAAACACGAAAGTATGTGAAGATTTAAAATAAAAATTCGACTGATGACCAGTCCTATACTTCCCACCTACTAAATATTTGCAAAAAATAAACACTCTTTTTTTATTCTTTGAAAAAAAGCATGGCCCTCTTTTTTGTTTAGTGATCTACTGATGGCTAGCTTATTATAGCAAAAATCATGGTTACCTTGATTTACGTACAATTTTTATTTTTTTTAGTAAAATATTTTTTTTCTCGAAACCTATGCATTTTAGAGAAAAAAAATATTTACATTTTTTTCATATTATAACATCTAGAATTCATTTATATTTTTTTTACCTATGTTAATACGTGACATTGAGGACGTTTTTTTTAATATCTCAGGATCCACGGAACCGATTTGACTCAAAATCTAATCAGATCTAAGTTAAAGGCTGATAAACACAATAGAACAATCGGCATGCCCGTATGTTGTTCCGTTCTTAAGATATCGAAGGCGAAAAATTGACCACATACACACACACATACAGACATCAGTCAGAAAATGATCTTAAACGATTGCTAGGGTCTCAAAACGTGAAAACCTGTTAAAATCTCGAAATATTTTTTTCGAACTAAATCCATTACTTCCCTACCATAGTGAGGTGGGAAGTAAAAATTCGACTGATGACCAGTCCTATACTTCCCACCTAGTAAATATTTGCAAAAATAAACACTTTTTTTTTTATTCTTTGACTAGGCCCAAATAACCTTAGCTGTTGGTGATCTTTAAAACACAATTTAATTTTTATTCTTTGAAGAAAGCATGGCCCTCTTTTTTGTTTGGTGATCTACTGATGGCTAACATAATATAGCAAAAATCATGGTTACCTTGATTTAGGTACGTACAATTTTTATTTTTCTTAGTAAAATATTTTCTTTCTCGAAAATTATACATTTTAGAGAAAAAAAATATTTACATTTTTTTCATATTATAACATCTAGAATTCATTTATATTTTTTTTTACCTATGTTAATACGTGACATTGAGGACGTTTTTTTGAATATCTCAGGATCCACTGAACCGATTTGACTCAAAATCTAATCAGATCTAAGTTAAAGGC
Source organism: Mongoloraphidia duomilia (assembly GCA_039654895.1). Classification (NCBI taxonomy): domain Eukaryota; kingdom Metazoa; phylum Arthropoda; class Insecta; order Raphidioptera; family Raphidiidae; genus Mongoloraphidia; species Mongoloraphidia duomilia. The sequence goes on from CM077523.1 coordinate 9,231,685, forward strand.
TGATAAACACAATAGAACAATCGGCATGTCCGTATGTTGTTCCATTCTTAAGATATCGAAGGCGAAAAATTGACCACACACACACACACACACATACACACACACATACACACACACACACACACACATACAGACATCAGTCAGAAAATGATCTTAAACGATTGCTAGGGTCTCAAAACGTGAAAATCTGTTAAAATCTCGAAATATTTTTTTCGGACTGAATCCATTACTTCCCTACCATAGTAGAGGTGGGAAGTAAAAATAGGTAAAAAAACTTTTAAGTTAAACGGTTTTATTTTAAATCATCAGCTGTACCAAAAACTGGAAAATAATTAGGACACAAACCAAGGGGCACTTTGTGTCACTGCGTCAGCGGAATAAGTAATGAAAACGTGGGGTGCATTTGAAATAGTTATGTTGGTGGGCTTGGAAACATATTTTTCTAGGCAAGCTGTTCTTATTTAATAATATTATACAGTCGTTATACAGATTTTTATGCGCCCCACGTTTTTATTATTTATTCCGCGTGCCTCTTGGTTTGTGTCCTAATTATTTTCTAGTTTTTGGTACAGCTGATGATTTAAAATAAAACCGTTTTTTTACCTATTTTTATTTTCTAGTTTTTAGTTTGATTTCTGGCCCGTATAATTATGCAAACTCCTCATTCTTTCAACTGTGCACCTCCTGATTCCATCATCAGACCCTCGTTACCAAGTTTAAATTATCATAATATTGTATTGTCACGGGAACTCAATGTGTGTACAAAGTTTCATAAGAATCGGTTAAGTAGAAGCAGTTGAAAAAGCTGTCGCAAGATTTGAAACAAAGATAGTAACAAACAAACAATCAAACAAATATATCTACGGGATCAAGCTAAATAAAATCGTTTATAAATAGTTCTGTTATTTTTTGTTCATTATGTTAGCTAGCATCGTTAACTCCATATTCACGCCTTTTTAGCGTTGTATGGCGACTCTATAATATATATACTCTTTGACTGTATGCTGTGTAAAATACTCTGTTTTTTATTTTTGTAACAACGAAAAATATTCGGACATAAATTATATAAATGTACTTCGTAAAATATGAAATAAATAGTACATAACAACAGTAAAAATGGAGGAAGTAAAGCGAATATTCATTACAAGGTTTAAAAATATTATGTACTATACGTTTTGTTACTGATATTTCGTACATTTTGTTTGCGGCGTTGTTTTTTTACACAAGATATTTTTAATGTTTTGTAATTCAAGTTCCAACAAATAAACCATCTACTTACACAAATTGTTTTTATTATTAGGGTTTCGTACCTTCGAACTACTGAGCCTACGATGTCTGTCTGTCCGTCTGTCACAAAGCTCTTTCTCACAAACGGTAATAGAGTTGAAATTTTCACAGATTGTGTGTGAATTTTGGCAAATAATAATTAGAATTAAATAATCAATAAATTTTAATAAATTAATGTTTTTGTTTTACTACAATAGATACTGATTCCAGCTGTACTTATCGCAAGGTCCCTGGTTCGATCCCGGGTTTCGGAATGCAATATTTTTTTTTTATTTATCACATATTCTGTTAATACTTATATTTTGTTTACTTTAAAAATTTATTTAATTAAATTTGATACGACCTCTTTGGAACGTAGACGGAGATGGTTCGGACGAACAGTGAGAAATAAATAATGAACATGAGTATTCTTAGCTAGAACTTCGTTGAAAGTAGATCAGCGAAGTGATAAATAAATAACAGTGACAAATAAATTCCAGTGTTAAATAACAGTGATAAATAAATAATGAACATGCGTATTCTTAGCTAGAACTCCGTTGAAAGTGGATCAGCGAAGTGATAAATAAATAACAGTGACAAATAAATTCCAGTGATAAGAGTGATAAATAAATAACAGTGATAAATAACAGTGACAAATAACAGTTAATATAAATGGACAAATTGAGAAACAATAATTGGGAAGAGCTTTGTTAGTTCGCTAATGTACCGTTGTCCTGCATTTAAATAAAATAAAGATTTTTACCGAAATTACCACACATATATTATTTTATATAAGACCACCAATTAGCTAATGAATCAAGTTGATACTTTCACCAGTTTTCAGATTAGAACCTGGTAACTGAATTTATTTATTTATTGTAGATTATAAACGCGTCGACAACTCAGGTCATTAGCGTCTTCAACACAACAAATAGCATATTTTTGTATTAAAATCCGCCAGCCGGCATACACAAACCGACTGGTACGAGCTCGGGTCCCTGGAAGCGCTAATTCCCAAATAACATTGGAATGCAATTGCGATAACAACTACAAATGTCCCCTCTTGGGGGGTAATAAACTGAAAATTTGCAATAAACTACCTATGGAAATGCCATAGAATAATAAATCGGTTCTTCTATCAGGGATTTAATATATTTGAAGTGTTTTGTCGAAAGAAAAATTAAGTACGCGTCCAAAAAAAAAGTTTATTGAAATATAACTTTTAATAATAAAGATTTGATGAAAAAGCCATCTCTATCACTATTGTTACGGATCACCCTGTATATAACTGGCAGGCAAGAGTCCTGAGAAACGGGCGTCCGCTTACTGTAACAACTGGTACCTGCACGAAAGTTCTAGAGAAAGCGAGAACACACTAGGCTTATGCTACGCAGCCTATATAAACAGCGGTACGAGTGAGTGAGGAATCAGTCAACGGTGAGTCACGCATTCAAGTCAATGGAGAATACTGAGTGACAAATATAGTGCGTCTGATATAAATACAGTGAATATAAATATTTGAAACATAAATAACTAGAAATAAATAGTCCTGGTACCTATATAGTTAATAATTACGAATTATTGTATATAGTTGTTTAGTTATTGTTTAATTGTGTTGACTGTTAGCACTGACTTTTTGTTGTTGCGTTCATTATTATTGTGTTTTTAATTATTGTAACACTATTATATATAGAAGCGGGCTATATTTCCGTGACGTTTAATCTATATCCGTTTGGAATAACTGTGACTAAAGAAGTTTCACTTCAAAATTAGAAAAAGGTCAAGTGGAACTCGTTGAAAATTCTCGGACAAAATATCAGAAAGCTGTCATCGGTGTTATGACGTAACGGTAGCGTTTGTGAGGATCCATTGGTGTTATGAATGTTACTGAGACAATACGGATTAGGGCGAGTTCAGCTCAGTAGATGGTAGGTGCTGTGTTTTTTTCAACATTTGAACATTGAGCGTTCGCTATAAACAGACCTCTGTAGGAGTAGTGATATCGTTCTTTCTAAAATAAATCACTTTAAACGTATAAATTTATTCACCGCAAACTTTTGTGATATATTGTGTGAATTTGGAATGCATGCAGAGCCAACTAACTTATGTAATACGGCAAAATATTCGCTTGCATTTGCAGTGGCCATTTTCTTAAGATTTTTAAGGGAAACTTTTTCGCTTCGTTTTTTTCCGTTCGGATATGCATCTCGAGGTCACGTCCAACCGAAGTATCAAATATCCCAATACTATTGCAGAATCCCTCAGGGGAAACATTATAATGTAGTTTGCATTCCAATGTTTTGTGGGAATTAGCACTTCCGGGGACCCGAGCTCGTACCAGTCGGTTTGTGTAAGCCGGCTGGCGGATTCTAATACACAAATGGATTATTTGTTGTGTTGAAGACCCTTATAGCTAACGGTCTAGGCCGTTTCAACGTGGCCGTTTTATTTATTTGTTTATTTTTAACAATAAATTAAAAAAACGGCTGGACCGATTTTTATAAAATTTATGTCAGATCATAGTGACGTTAACATGCTTTGATAGACACCTCAACGAAGTTGATAACGTTTTTTTGGACCAGATTTCATATAAAATCTACTTTTTTGCAGTCGTTTTATGTAAACAAAAAAAAAACGGCTTGATCGATTTTGATAAAATTTGTTTCGGGTCTTGTTGATGTTATGCTTCTATTTGCACCCGAACAAAGTCGATATCATTTTTTATTCGCGAGATTTCGTGTAAAATCCACTTTTGGCAGTCTTTTTCTTTAAACAAAAAAACGGTTGGGCCGATTTTGATAAAATTTCTTTTGGATCAAAATGACGTTAACACGCCTCGATTGACACCCTTACGAACTCGATATAATTTTTTATTCGCGAGATATTGTGTAAAATCTACTTTTTTGGAGTCTATTTGGTTAAGAAAAAGAACGGCTGAACCGATTTTAAAAACATTTCTTTCAGATCATATTTACGTTAATACGCGTCGATTGGAACCCTAACGTAGTCGATATCATTTTTCATTCTCGAGATTCCGTCTTAGAAAGAAATGACCACATACGTACGTACCTACGTACACACACACACACACAGTCAAAAATAGTGTAGTGACCTTGAAACATAAAAATTTGTTTTACATTTTGATTTCGATTTTCGGAACCATTACAATAACTTCCAATGGGAAGTTAATAAAGAGTTAAATCATTTTTTCATCAAAAAATCTGCCATGTGGCGTTTTGTCTTGACTTTTGCGGCGACAGACACATCGTATGCATGTGTGTATCAGATTTGTGCATGTTTTATTCATGTATAAGCGTTCATTTACCTCCCAACATTCAACGTATGTAGGTCGAACGTTGACGTTTATTCTACGTTGCACGTTGTAAGTGCTTTGTCACATAAACATACTGTTTACATTTCCGCATCAACTACTTTTCAGTCACAAAAACATTTGTTTTGCCTCTATTTTTTTAAGATAACAAAAAAATTTTTAAGCGCCATTACGTATTTTCAATTTTTGACTAGCGGTCCTGTCCGGATTCGCCCGAGTCCAATGAATTTATGATTAGTTACACGTTTTTAGCTTGAGCAATTTTAGAGATACAGCGTGTCCTTCATGAAGGTTTCCACCCCCGTTTTCACCCCTTATAGGATACGGATTTCGATAATTTGCCGAACACCGATCTCTATAATTTTAACGAAGAATACTGAAGTCAAATTTCGTATTTCTAACTCGAGCAGTTTCGGAAAAAGACTATTTTTATAATCAAGAAATTATTAGTCTTATCCGTAAATAAATTCACGTATTAGTGAATAACACAATATATCAGACGACATATTATCGCCATGATATTTAATAGAAGGCTATAATATAAGAAAAATGTAAATGCCACTGTCGGGACTTGAACCCGAAACTCCCGATTACGCGTCAGGCGAGTTTCCATTTACTCCACAGTGCCAACAGTAGACAATTTTAATTTCTCTTATATATGCACAGTGTACCGCAAAAAAGCACTTACTGCGAGAGCTATTTTTATTAATTGCTGGACGCCTTATTAAATCAAAATACAGAATATCTGGAGGTTTTTTTACGGTATTATAATTAATCAAGAAATTATTAGTCCTATCCGTAAATAATTTCACATATTAGTGAATAACACAATATATCAGACGACATATTATCGCATGATATTTAATAGAAGGCTATAATATAAGAAAAATGTAAATGCCACTGTCGGGACAAGAGTCTAGAAAGTCTAGATCTAGACGGCAACACTAAAAATACGTCCCTGATTCCGAGACGGATTATACGAACACTTGTAAACGTTATTCTGCAGGGCAACTGCTGCGGCCGTTTGATAAAACGCGGTGTATGTGTTTGGACTATAAACACTGGTCACGTGGTTGCAATGATAATCAACCATAATCCATAACGCCGTTTCTGCATAAATGCTTTATTTATATGTATTGTGTTTAGCAATAATTTGTCTCACCATTGTGTATGTACAATAATCGGAAGTGGAATAAAGCCGCGCAGTTCTCTACGTGCGTGGAAATGCTTATTTCATCTGTGTTTATTTGTATACCCGATGTTCGAATAATCGAGCATGATCGGCGGATTTTCAACAAATCGACAACGGGGGAAGTTGCATTATTTTTTTAAGTGAAACTTTTTTAGTTAGTAACTGAAAAAAATTTGGATGTCTGTATATCTCGAGTAGGTACCTACAGACAGACGACCGTCGTTAAACACAAATAATTGTATTCGTTGTCATGGAAAGAAATACACCCACTTTTATTTATCTTATAAAATAACATTCGTAAAATATAATAAAAAAATAATTGTAATTTTATTTCTTTTATTATTATTATTAATGTAGATTATAGACGCGTCGACAACGTAGGTTATTAGCGTCTTCAACACAACGATTAACAAGCCGTGAGGTGGGTCGTTTATTAGGACTAAAGTGCGACCCTTGAGGTCCACACGACGAACTTCCCAGTTTGATAAATATTTAATAATAATAATTAAATTAGATATTACACAGAAAAGTAATCATTTTAATCATTAAAACATCAATAATTAAAAAAAAAAAAAAAAAAAACGGCTGAACCGATTTTTATAAAATTTATGTCGGATCAAAATGACGTTAACACGCCTCGATTGACACCCTTACGAAGTCGATATAATTTTTTATTCGCGAGATATTGTGTAAAATCTACTTTTTTGGAGGTTATTTGGTTAAGAAAAAAGAACGGCTGAACCGATTTTAAAAAAATTCCTTTCAGATCATATTTACGTTAATACGCGTCGATTGGCACCCCAACGTAGTCGATATCATTTTTCGTTCTCGAGATTTCGTCTTAGAAAGAAATGGACACATACATACGTACGTACACACACACACACACACACAGAGACATCTTTCTAAAAGTAGTGTAAAAATAGTGTAGTGACCTTGAAACATTAAAATTTTTTTTCCTTTTTGATTTCGATTTTCGGACCCATTACAATAACTTCCAGTGGGAAGTTAATAATCCATTTGTGTATTAGAATCTGCCTGCAGTCGCTATACACAAACCGACTGGTACGAGCTCGGGCTCTTGGGAACGCCAATTCCCAAAGAACATTGGAATGAAATTGCGAGAACAACTACATTTTAATGTTCCCCCTGGGTTATTTCTTTTATATATTAAATTGTTATCCAATACCTATAGGTATATATATTTTCATTGTTAAAAAAAAATATTAAAATTCTTCGGATTGGCGTTTATACCTGTCGGCAGACTCGTACTTTAGCATATAGCCACACTGGCTTACTACATCTGACACCTTGACATACTTAGTTATAAATGTTTCACACGTCAACCACTTCGCCTGTTTCCGTTACAGCTAATAATTTTAAAATGCCACCCCAGTATGAGACGTTAGACGTTATTAACGTCAACAATAACACCGTTAAGCCTTGCTTTCCTCGGACGCGTGACGGGAAGCGCGCGTGGTCCGCTGACGTTGCACTTATGGATAACATAACAAGTGCGTTCCTAAGTAGCGGAGCGGGGCGTGACGTGAGCGGCGTTTAAAGTGACGCTAGCGGGACCACGCTAGCGGTCGGTCGGCAGGCAACTTCGACGGGATGCGCGCGTGAGTTTCAGTACCTACAGTTTGGTAGGTATACAATCTACAAAATACATACTACTCTTGTGTTAAAAGGTACCTAAGTAACAATATAATTCACATGGTTTTTAAGTTCAATTTAACATTTACAAATTAGGAAATTCCCATAGCTTTGAACAAACTGTAAAACTTATGTTTCGTCTTTTCTCCAGTATTTTATTAGTCTGAATCCCTACAATACAAAATTTGCACTTTCCATATTTTCGACAGATAAAACAGTTAAAATGATTTACATAAAAGGTGAAAAATGCAAAGATAGTAATATACCATTGTTGAGAAATTACCTTAATGTTACACACAATTTCTCTTCGGCTGAAATCGGTTGTTTGATGCATTTAAAGCATTTAAATATCTTTAAGTAGTTTCAGCAGCCTATATAGTTATAAAAATTTAAATTATGTAGAAATTGTTACGAAGAATGGATTAAGAAAAAAATTTTGGTAACCGACAGATATCGACAATTATGTTTACGCGCGGTTGAAGTAAAATTTCTTTGACGTTGTGACAGATAGAGATCACTTTTTCACTCGGGCGAAGCCGGACCGGCTTATCATTATATTTCAGAAACCGTCGCGGGCGTTAGCACAACAACTCACCAAAGTTTCATCGCAATCGGAATAGTAGATATAGGAACGCTTAGAAGAAAATTATTAATAAATAATAATTTTTATAAATAGTGCCATTATTAATTTTAATAAAAAAAATGAAAAAAATCACGGAGTCAACTGGGTATCAATAAATACGAAAAAAAAATATTCGCGGAGCCTACTGGAATCGAACCGAGGACCTTTAGCATACAAAGCCGCGACGCTAACCGTATGGCTGTAGAAAGGATCAGGCACGGTCCTATTATAATGATACATAGTCAGTCGCCCGCCTTTACACTCTCCGTCACGCGTCCGAGGAAAGCACTGCAATTCAAGCGTGGTGCAGTCGCAACGTCAGCGGACCACGCGCGCATCCCGTCCCGTCTCCGTCACGCGTCCGAGGAAATCAAGGCTTTAGGAGTGGAAGAAATGAGCTGCTAGCGGTGAAATGATCGGGATTGGCTGGTGGGTAGTGTGTTGAGGAGGAAACTAGATCGACACGCCCCTTTCTGTTCGCATAGTAGAAACAATACCAGCAGGGGGCAGGACTTAAAACTTCAAAATCGCCATTTGTCTTTGTCTCACTCATTGTATACTCGCACTCTATCTCTTGCAAATTACAAATTGATATGGTTATAAAAATACATAGTAGATTTATTTATTTATTGTAGATTATAGACGCGTCGACATCTCATGTCATTAGCGTCTTTCAACTACACTGAATAACAACTATCTTAAAACTAAATAACATCACAAAACATCCATGAGCGCAGGTGGGATTCGAACCCACGGCAGTCAAAAATTTATATCAAAATGAAGGAAGAATTATAAAAATATTTTTTAATCCGGAAAAATAGTAGCTGCATCGGCCGGGAATCGAACTCGGGCCGCCCGCGTGACAGGCGAGCATCAGAGCCATCAGTGAAAATTATAAGCATAAAATTAACTATATAAACAAATTACCGAATAGCCGAGCTTATAGCGATGCCATAATTCCAGGGCCGTAGCTAGGGGGGGGGGACATTAAGGGGCAATGCCCTACCTTAAAACATCTAGTGCCCTACTTTAAGGAATTATAAATAAGCCACAAAGACTGTCACGACAGAATGACAGACTTGATCTATCTGACATTTGGAAAAACAAGATTAAATTCGTTGGATCTAAATGAAGTTCTTCGGAAATCTGATAACATGGCAAGTTCTGTATTTTTTTTTTGATTAAATTGTCATTCACCGTTTTTTTGCTTTTGTAATTTGATATCACCAAATGAGGTGGGCAATCCAATTAAAAAATTGTAGTCTTTTGCTTCAGCCCTACTTTAAACTTTCAGTGCCCTATCTTGAATTCAGCTCTAGCTACGACCCTGCATAATTCTATTACAAACCCCCAGCTTCCAGGTTTTAATCCGAGAACTGGTAAAAGTAACAGTATCTGATTTTCAATTTGTTATTAAAAAAATTCGACTGATGACCAGTCCTATACTTCCCACCTAGTAAATATTTGCAAAAAATAAACACTCTTTTTTTTATTCTTTGACTAGGCCCAAATAACCTTAGCTGTTGGTGGTCTTTAAAACACAATTTAATTTTTATTCTTTGAAAAAAGCATGGCCCTCTTTTTTGAATGGTGATCTATTGATGGCTAGCTTAATATAGCAAAAATCATGGTTACCTTGATTTACGTACAATTTTTATTTTTTTTAGTAAAATATTTTTTTTCTCGAAAACTATACATTTTAGAGAAAAAAAATATTTACATTTTTTTCATATTATAACATCTAGAATTCATTTATATTTTTTTTTACCTATGTTAATACGTGACATTGAGGACGTTTTTTTGAATATCTCAGGATCCACTGAACCGATTTGACTCAAAATCTAATCAGATCTAAGTTAAAGGCTGATAAACACAATAGAACAATCGGCATGCCCGTATGTTGTTCCGTTCTTAAGATATCGAAGGCGAAAAATTGACCACATACACACACACATACACACATACACACATACACACATACACACACACATACAGACATCAGTCAGAAAATGATCTTAAACGATTGCTAGGGTCTCAAAACGTGAAAATCTGTTAAAATCTCGAAATATTGTTTTCGGACTGAATCCATTACTTCCCTACCATAGTAGAGGTGGGAAGTAAAAATAATAAACAGAAAATATTAGTACTAGGCCTAAACAACCCTAGCTGTTGGTGCACTTAAAAAAAAGACAGTAAATAAACCGTGTTGGTACTGGGTATATACAGCTAGCGTCAAACCTGTAATATATAGAGAGTATGCGGAGCTATAAAAAAAGCGGCCAAGTGCGTGTCGGACCACGCACAGTGAAGGGTTCCGTAGTCAAGAAAAACGTATCCGCGAAGTTGGATTTTTAATGATTTTTGATTTTTCTCGTAATTATCACCTTAAACACTATCTATATGTTCCAAATTTCAATACTTTAGCTCGATTAGAAGGACATTATAGGTTTTATTTCGTGTTAGAATCAGCCATGTTGGATTTTTAGTCCGCCATGTTGAATTTTCATTGATTTTTGATTTTTGTCATAATTACCACCTTAAGCACTGTCTATGTAAACCTCTAATTCGATTGGAAGTACCAGCTAGCTAGATCTATGATGATCTATCAGTCAGTCAGTCAGTATTTATGATGATCTAATTTTTCGTAATGAGCCATTTTCCTGAGAGTAGTTCCTTCAATTATCGACGAGAGGGCGCATGTGGTACGTACAAACATTATTTATTTCCCATTAGTGTCATATCATTTTAGTCGTATAACTTATTATTTAATTAATTTAATAATAATAATATTTTAATTATTAAGTTATATCACTAAAATGACACGACACTAATTGGAAAAAACTCGGGTCGCAGTACCAAACCCTGCCGACAATATAGTGTATTTGCTAATACATCAGGCATTGTGGCATTATTATGCGAACTTAAGTTTGTTTTTTGACAAAATAAAAAATTTAACCCCTTAATACGTCCCTTAAAATAATTAAATTTTTCTAAATTTCAATATTAGACATGGATTTTATCAATACAGGCAATTAAATACACCCTTCCATAAGTAAATCCGTATCAACAAACTAATGTTTTCATAAAATTTGAAAGTCCGGTCCTGTCGGGCCGATTTTATTAAAATTTTAGCAGCACATTTTAATCTTTACTAAAGAGTTAAATTTCAATTTTGAAACGATTCTGACAAATTTTTCGGTATTTTTGGGCCCAAAAACTTTTTGGAACCCCTAAATACAACCCTGAAAATGGTCCGATCGGGCCCATTTTAAATAGGCTTCTTGCGGTGATGGGTTCCAATGTGTGTACCAAATTTAGTTTCAATCGATTAAGTCTGTCGAGAGTTATCGTGTACACACATATATATATATATATAAATATATATATAAATATATTATAAATATATAAATATATATATATATATACATACATATATATATAAACATTTTTAAAAATGGTGCCAAAGTGTTCAGGAGGCTATGAAACGTCGAGAAATTTTGGTCCGACCCCTAGGTCCCGCCATCCGACCGACGCCAATAGTGTATGTGCCATATTATGGCAAATACACTAATAAATAATGTTTGTACCTACCACAAGTGCTGCCTCTCGTGGATAATTGAAAGAACTGCTCTCAGGAAAATGGGTCATTATATAGCGGTTCACAGAAGACCTACCTTCCAAATTTTATTTATATATTATAGTCCCGCAATAGTCTCCGAGTAAAATGGCTGTGATACACGGACAGACAGACAGGACGAAATTATAAAGGTTCCGTTTTTGCCAGTTGGCTACGGAACTCTAAAAAGGAGAGTCCTAGGTGTTGGACTGGTAACTGCAGTGTGTTGGTTGTCCGCAAACCTACAGACAATAATAGTGACACATATTTAGTTATTCAGCATTGTTCAACCTGATGAAATATTGTCCTCTTTTGTGCATAATATCCTGTGTGTGTCCTGGGTTTTATTCACAATGCTTTTTACATTTATGTGTCTATTGTACTCACCTTTCTGTTCTGTCTGTAGGTACACTCACTGGTAAAAATTACTCGTCATTAGTATTGTTACATAAGTGTCAATACATTTTTTATGCACATGATAAAAATGTTGAAAAAACAAGCCGTGAGGCGGGTCGTTTATAAGGACTAAAGTGCGATCCTTGAGGTCCACACGACGAACTTCCCAGTTTGATAAATATTTAATAATAATAATAAGAAAGAAGAAAAGTAATCATTTTAATCATTTAAACATAATTATTATTTATTTTTAACAATAAATAAAAAAACTCGGGTCGCAGTGCCAAAACCCTGCCGACAATATAGTGTATTTGCTAATACTGGCATTGTAGCTTTATTATGTTTGTTTTTGGACAAAATAAAAAATTTAACCCCTTAATACATCCCTTAAAATAATATTTTTTTTCTTAATTTCAATATTTTTATCAATGCAACCTCGGTACCAAATTAAATACACCCTTCAGTAAGTAAAGCACTATCCGCAAACTAGTGTTTTCATAAAATTTGTAAGTTCGGTCCTGTCAGGCCGATTTTATTAAAATTTTAGCAGTACATTTTAATCGTTACTAAAGGGTTAAATTTCAATTTTGAAACGATTCTGAGAATTTTTTCGGCATTTTTGGGCCCAAAAACATTTTTCAACCCCTAAAAACCACCCTTAAAATGGTCCGATTGGGCCCATTTTAAATAGGCTTCGTGCGCTGATGGATTTCAACGTGCCTACCAAATTTCGTCAAAATCAATTAACTCTTTCGAAAGTTATAGCCCGCACACACACACACACACATATATATATCCAAATATATAAATATATATATACATATATAAACAGACATTTCCAAAAATGGTGCCAAATTGTTCAGGAGGCTATGAAACGTCGAGAAATTTTGGTCCGACCCCTAGGTCCCGCCATTCGACCGACGCCAATAGTGTATGTGCCATATGGCAAATACACTAAAAACGACGTTCCATTCAAACGATTTTACTCCCGTGCCTAAAGATGTTTCACATCAACAAAACTTGTGACAAAGAATTCTGTTGCGATTTTGAAATGGTTATTTTTTGTTCTCGAGAAATTATTACTTTTATTTTTCCTCGTTTAGAGGTTAATCCAGAATCCGAATGAAATTGTTTCTCGTTAATAAAAAGCGTACCTACAGTAAGATGTTTGTTTCTACAGATTCGTTGTCCTTTAAAAGTCAAGAACAGTCTGCATTCAGTTTTTGCACGAACTGTAATTGTTTTATGTTCATTAAATTCAGTCTACGTTTTGTATGTTATGTAATACTGGTATATTGTGCTGTGGCGATGCTCTAATGTTCTAACCAAAGTATCTTTATCTCGGGGTTACAGATTGTCTCTTTTTATTCATCTATTTATATGTATATATAATAGCTTTGTCCACATCAATTAATATTTGTGTTTCACATTTAAGACACATATATTAACATTAATCAACCATGTTACTTACTGGGATGATGTAATCTGTAGATCCTATTCCAACAAGACTATAATACCTATAGGGCAATCTACCTATACCTGAAAAAATGTCAAATTAATCTGTGATTTCATATTGTATCGTAATATACAATGTAGCTAAATATGGTACGTGTTATCTCTATACATAGTATAAAATGAAGTCGCTTTCCGCGTCTGTTTGTCTGTATAACCGCTAACTCCTCCTAAACCACGCAACGGATTTTGATGCGGTTTTCACCATCAGTTAGATAATTTTTCACGGAAGGTTTATATATATAGCGAACGAGTGAAGCGAGTGAGTAATTTTAATAAAACCCACAAAATGCAATCATTTTTGTTCTATTACCCAACGCAACACAATGGGTAGCATTTAAAAACATATTTTTTGTAATACGGTCCTGTTACACTACATGCTTTGGGAGGAAGAGACGACAGTCGTATGCTCCGAACACAACTGTGATTGACTGTCTCAACTCTCAAGGTCAAAGTGTCGACAGAAGAGCAATTTTACTATTATCTAGGTACATATTATAACATGAACACCGAAAATTGTGGTACCTTATTTTACTATTTATTATAAAAGGAGGGGAATTAAACTTATATCATTCGAAAGGTACTGTGCCATAGATGTGCATAGATGTTGCCGTTAAGGCAGATTAATTAAAAGGAATATACACACATGGTTTCCCCATACAAAACGCTTTAACCGCAAATACGTTGTTTCCCACGATTTTAGACCTCTGGTGACACACCACGGAGATTCTATGAACTATTAATATTGTTGGATTTCTTCGATGTCGGTACAGTTATGTTGCATTTGTGTTTATAGGGTTATGTGACAAATAAATGTGGATTTACTTCAGAAACACACAATTGGTCGAATTTAGGTCACTGGCGATATTAGAATTCTCTATAGTGATAAATAAATACGTGATAAATAAATTTACTACTATTACTATTACTACTACTATGACCTTACTATCCGGTCTGTACACAATTGGTCGAATTTAGATCACAGGCGATACTACAATTCTCTATAGTGATAAATAAATACGTGATAAATAAATTTACTACTATTACTACTACTACTATGACCTTACTATCCGGTCTGTACACAATTGGTCGAATTTAGATCACAGGCGCTACTATAATTCTCTATAGTGATAAATAAATACGTGATAAATAAATTTACTACTATTACTACTACTATGACCTTACTATCCGGCCTGTACACAATTGGTCGAATTTAGATCACAGGCGATACTAGAATTCTCTATAGTGATAAATAAATACGTGATAAATAAATTTACTACTATTACTATACTACTATGACCTTACTATCCAGTCTGTATTCAGGGCGTTTTAACGCGATCGGAACGCATTAAACACTAGTACATATTATTATTGGACATTTTAAGCCGTCAAAGCGCTAATTAATGGAACTGTGGCGCGACAAATGCAATGCGTAATATAATTTGATTATCGCACACTTTCACACCAATTCCTGTATTCACTTGTTTGTACACATGCGTAGTACAACACACGTGTGATAAAAAGAGACAATTGAACGGCTTGTTGTGCGCGCGTGCGAGAGAGACAAAACAATATATCGGTTGTGTAATTAATGTTTGAACCCGTTTGTTCATGGTGTTCAATGATTGCCATTAGGTCTTGACGCAACATACTAACCTGTGATTCTTCGCCCCCCTCTATCTATAGACTATTACATTTTGTAACCGTTGTTCCATTGTTTTCGTAACAATAACACATTCGAAAAGGCACACGGTTATTCGAAAGCGTTTGAAGTTTATTTGGGTTTTCGTTAAACTTGGGTAGTTTTGGACCAGTATGGGTCCCAAGAACTTTGTTCTCTGCCGGCACTGAGTTAAGAGGTTGTTGGCCAGGGTAACTGAGACAATATAGTGAAACAAAACTGTTTTCTTACGTGAGTGGAATAAATTATTTATTTACAACAATTAAGAATGTAACAAAAATAGATAACAATAAGATGTAACAATTATATCTCAATTTATAACAGTCAACACTGTTTATATTATAATAACACGATCAGTAATTCTTAAACGAACTGAAGTGCTTTAATGCACTGAACAGTTTATATGCTGTATTTATTTCAAATCGACACTGTCACACGACTCTCGTTGTTCTTTCCGCTGACTGCTCCTGTTTAAATAGAGCTAGCAGCTTGACCCCCCACCCACGTGCGCTTTCCAGAACATTCTGGTGATTACCTGTGTCTTCGATATCATGCCATACCTTCACCATTGTTACTTGTTCTCGATGATTCTATTGTCGCCAGCGGCGTAACATCTGGGGTTTCGCTACAATAGGTATTAATTATTACGCTCCGGACGAAACTGAACCGGACAGCTAGTTTAATATAAAATATTGTAAGTAAAAATTATTCGAGAAAAACAGAAGCTGCATAGTTTAGAAATAGACTATTTTAGACGCTCAGCCAGAATATTTTGCCTGGATATAGGGAACCACATCATCCGGGAAAAAATGAGGAGAAACAATATTAGACCACATCCAATCAAAACAACTATCATGGTATGGGCATGTCCAAAGAATGGCACGAGAAAGGGTTCCAAGAAAATTCTAAATTGGATACCGCCGAAAAGGAGAAGACGGGGTAGGCCAAGGAAAAGTTAGTCAGGAGAGATGAACTTAGCAATGAAGGCGAGGGGACTACAATTAAATGACTGACAAAATAGGAATTATTGGAGACTGGAGACCGGACGGCAGGACACGCTTGAATAGAAGAATAGCCATTGGCCGGACTTCGTCAAAATAAAAATTCAATTCTATCTCGGTGTCAAGTTGGCTATAGTTCCAACTGATCGATTATTTTAATCGCTCAATTGTGTCACGAGTTCCGAAAATAAAATGACTGGGAAGATAGGAATTATTGGAGACTGGAAGGCGGAACATGCTTGAATAGCAGAATAGCCATTGGCCGGACTTCGTCAAAATAAAAATTCAATCCTATCCCGGTGTCAAGTTGGCTATAGTTCCAACTGATCGATTATTTGAATCGCTCGATTGTGTGACGAGTTCCGAAAGTAAAATGACTGGGAAGATAGGAATTATTGGAGACTGGAAGACGGAACATGCTTGAATAGCAGAATAGCCATTGGCCGAACTTCGTCAAAATAAAAATTCAAATCTATCTCGGTGTCATAGTGCCTCCACACAATCGGTCATGATGAGCGATTACAGGCCATCACAAACGCGTGGAGGGCATAATCGTCGGTAATTACCCATGATGGAGCGTGATCGCCTTTGTATAGATTTTTCGGCCATGATTGCGTGCGTTTCCACACGTTCGTCGATCACTCAGTTCATATTTGTTTCGATATCCATGTCGGACAGATGACAATTCACAAATGGCACGATTGTGTGCACAGATGCGCAATGATGGTGACAATCATGGCCCATTCTGTGATTGTCCAGCATGGCCGATTGTGTGGAGGAGGCATCAAATTGGCTAGTTCCAACTGATCGATTATTTGAATCGCTCGATTGTGTGACGAGTTGCGAAAGTAAAATGACTGGGAAGATAGAAATTATTGGAGACTGGAAGGCGAGACACGCTTGAATAGCAGAATAGCCATTGCCCGGGCTTCGCCAAAATAAAAATTCTATTCTATCTCGGTGTCAAATTGGCTAGTTCAAACTGATCGATTATTTGAATCGCTCGATTGTGTGACTCGAGTTTCGAAACCCGTTCAATGTTTAATAATAACAGGAGTAGAAGTGGCGGTGACACCGACGACCGAACGCGAAAGGGGTAAAATGGAAGTGGGGTGGCGTTTTGGGATTGAAAGTTGGTTGTTTGGAGGGCGCAAGTTCACTAAGTATTGAACTGCACACACGCAGTTGTAAAGCGGATACTAATTAAAATCTGTGTTAATGACTCTGCCGTAATTTATAGTCGACAGTTAACACTGCCATTAGATTAATTTTCTATCGCGTCCGATATTCACATTTGTTTATATATGAATAAAGCTACTGTTTTTATCTACCTATAGACCGCGAGCTAGTGACAATTTTTTTGTGTTATTTATTCAAGGCCTTATTTTTGTGAAGATTTTGAGGGAGGCATATTAAAGTGCCCTGAGTACTAAGGGATTTTACTAGACAGCGGTATGGGAAGGATGCAGACCGCCCCCAACATGTGAAAAAAAAAAATGGTCACAATTATTATTGCTTCAAGGCTAAAATTGTTTGTATATAGAGCATGCAAATATTCGGATGTTTCAGGTATTCGAATATTCGCTCAAATTTTAGCCAATATTCGAATATATTCGAATAATTGGTAAAAATAATAAAAACACTGAAACTTCAATAAATGACTTTTAATTATTTAAAATCAACACGCCTACTGCACGTCCATAAATCCAATCAATATTTTAACAACAAAAGCAGCTTACTTCTAATTAAAAAGAGATCAAATAATCATTTTTACTTTACTTAGTTACGTAAAAATTCAGATCAAATCAACTAAATATTAGAGCGCACATAGCTTCCGAGAACCCATTGATCAAATGAACATATTTAAGTAATCAAAAAAATTCAAAATTCTTTCTTTCTGTTTTTCCTATTCAAACAAAAATATTAAATGAGCATCTAAGACGCATTTTTATTAATTAGTACCACAAAAGTATGGGATATTGCTCCCCTATAAAAAAAATACTTCACAAATAAATAATACGTCTATTAACACGTGCGAAGAGCAAATCAAGCAATTAAGTACACGTACGTAACGTAACGTAAGTAAATAGTTATATCAAATAAACATGCAAATTGTATAGCGTGTTGGTGAACCCAATAATGTCATTATAATATTTGCAGATTAATTGATCGGTATTAAAAGGGTTGCAGATCACCCTAAACGTATGTACCCGACGAAATTTATATTATTAGTTCAAGGTTCAAATTTTAATATGTTGTTACGGCGACTGTTTCAAAATGTCGGAATTAACCCCTTTTAGATCTTTAGAGGGGTTTATATCGTTTTGCAAGGGGGTTAATACCGACATTTTGTTCTGCAAATTGAAATGTATGCTTAAAATAGTTGCCGTAACAACATATTAAAATTTGAACCTTGAACTAATAATATAAATTTCGTCGGGCACATGACACGTTTAGGGTGATCTGCCACTCCTTTAATACTGACCAATCGATCTGCAAATATTATGATGGCATTATTAGATCACCGACAAGCTATATAAACAATTTCAGCCTTGAAGCAATAATATTAAATTGTTACCATTTGTTTTTTTACAAGTTATAGGGGCGGTCTGCATCCCTCCCATACTGTTATCTAGCAAAATCCCTTACTCAAGGCACTTTAATATGCCTCCCTCAAAATCTTCACAAAAATAAGGCCTTGAATAAATAACACCAAAAAATTGTCACTAGCTCTCGGTCAACTATATTCTACCTTCCTATACTATTACGTCACCGTGCAGCAAAAAACAATCAACTACAGTATTTATTGTTGGATTCAGTCAGATATCCTACCGTTTTTTAAATAGATATTAAGGTGAAACTTTATTAGCGAGCGATCCACACGTGGCGAGTTTGGTCGTAGCGAGTAAATTCTCGAACGAGTAGCTATGGTAAATGTACGTAGTTTAATCGACCTTTAGCCAGACTCTCGCAATAAGAAAAAAATTTTAACAAAAAAAAAACCTGCCTCAGAAAAGTCACTAAAAAGAGGAAAATAATAAAATTTTGAGGTTTAATTACTTTATTATATAATATCTGGGTGCCGAGCTTTGCTCGGATGAGTTCAAAAAAATAGTAGGTACTTGTATGCTGTGAGATATTATTTTCTCAAAATATTACTCCGAAACGAATTTATTTCTGAAACATAATTTAAATAATTGTTTCTGTTAAATATTTTAAATACCTATGTGTATTTTTAAGCGTAAAAACTAAGTATCAACTTGAATCAAGCATTTTTTCCTGTAAATATTACTTAGGTCGCCATTTTCAAATCTACCGCCGTTATTGTTTTGTTGACTGAAGAGCTCGCAAAAACCGATTTTCATAGATTGAATATCTTGTAAAAATGTTCGAATCAGATGAAATTCTGCTTGCCCGTTGCCGTTTCAATAATCCATTTTTAAACATTGATACCAAATATCAACTTTATCGAAGTACTTTTTCTCTGTGATGTCATCTTAGCAACTTTCAGTAAATTTCAAATATTTTTTTTGCATAGAAGGTACCTACTGAAAAACTCACAAAAATCGATTTTCGAAGAAATAGAATTCATATTATATCTTTTAATAACAAACGACAGACTATAAACCTGCAGCGCAAAACTTTTTTGCATGCATCTTCACCATAGTTTTTAAAAATCGATGTGTTTTGATATACTGCATGCCTGCGTCGCTAGAAGTGCGGCCCTTCGGGCCGCCGTGCAAATTTTTAAACGAAACTTTTTTGTATGTATTGTAACGTCGGTTTTTCCCACAACCGATGGCCACGGCTAGCTAGGCTCAGCGGCGCTAGGTCGTGGTTCAAAAAGACGGTGATTCAGAATCAGATTTTGAGTACAATCACTAATACCCAGTTATCAACACGGGGGAGTAAGCTACGCTCAACAGGAGTTCGACGCTTACTCCATCCCATAAGCTCTAGAGATAGGGTCAACTATTAATAAACAAAAACAACACGAGAAATGCCCACAAGAGGGCTTAATAATCCACCACCTACCACTTGACACAAAAGACAATACACAATTAGCCTAAAAGCAATAAATAAATAAATAAATAAATCTATAAATAAACAATCAATAACAAATAACCCTAATAAGGGCTCAACAAACCCAACCACCTACCACACGACATAAAAGACAAGGACGGTTTCCAGTAGACGCAGACAAAAAATGAAATTATAGCCCAAAACAACCAAGAAGAGCACAACAGCCGTGGATAAACAAAAAATAATCAGAGCGTAATCACCGACTAAGATGATTTATAATTATGGACGCCAGGACCCCTTGACGCTCTGATTCAAGATGAGCCTCTAGGTCCAACGAGGTGCACAAATAAGGCTGCTGTCTCTAAGTCTACTAATTACAACACACAATATATCGGACAAGAAAAACCACCAACAACAGGACAAAACACTACTGCACAAGGCCTCCCTTAATAACCAAAAATATAACAGTAATAAAATCAATTAATAACAACAATAAATAATAACGAATAAAAGATTGATAACAAATAAATTACAAACAATAAGGCTATCACAGGGTATGGGACGCCACTGGACACACGAAAAAAACAAAGATCGAATATTTTTCTGGAGAAAGAAATTCTAATTCGCAGATGTTCGGCAAAAAATTTATCGGCTTATTGGCGATCAGAACGCCATACTCTAAGTGACAACTAAAACAATCATAAGCCTAAATAAACACAACGGTCCAACCAACAATGACAATCTAATCTCCAGAAATTATTACTTCCTAATCAAAAAAAAAAATCGACCACAACAACAAAAATCCACAATAGCTGTCCTAACGCAGCTCGCAACAATCGACTTTATCGTCGCATCAAAAATCCATCGGCCAGTATCTACGCCGTATACAATATACAACGCATGCCATTCGGCGTCCCCGTGCAGTCTGGCCTCTGGCCGGCTCGCTACACACCACCGTGTACTGTCTCTGAGCTCTGCTCTCGCGTGACGTTCCAGCCGCCGTACCTATCGCATTCTCTCACTTATACAGCCTCCACGAGCATAAGTTTATCTCAGTCGGCCAGAATCGCAGCAAGTTTTAAATCGTGATCTATTTTGTCAAATATCGTCGTTGTAGTTGACAATGTATTTTTAATTAAATTGATAGCTTTCATCATGGGCTCGAAATACATTTTTATTTGGGGGCCACAAAATCTAAAATGCTACACTCCCCCTCTCCCTGAAAAAAAAATGCGACAGTCGCATTTTTCTAATTTTCGTCAGAGGCAGCTGAGTCAGAATCCGAGGCTCCAGGCACATCGTCACGGAAGGGCTTAAGGTCTTTGACATGCCAGCGTCCAAGATTGCGGCCTTCTTCGTCGACCAACTCCATCACCAAATCCGAGATAACCTGTCGAACTATCGCCTGAGTGTAACGAGGGGCTAATTTAGCAGCAACATGCTTACTCCCACTGGACATCAAGTGGTGTCTTTTCCAAACGCGATCCCCCACGGCATAAGTATCGGCGTCCCGTTTTCCTTTATTGTACGAGCGAACATTTCGTGCATAGGCTTCGGTCAAATGATGCCGAACAGTTTTATAAATTTCGGGCAATTCCTCCAACTCCCGGATATGAAATTCTCGAACAACGTCCAAATCTAACTCGTCAATTTCGTCCAGACGGCCAAAGTAATTGCCATCAGCCGGCACAAACCTACCAAAATTCAAAAAGGCTGGAGAGAATCCAGTTGACTCGCTAACTGCCGTGCGAAGGGCGAACGCCACCTTGTGGATATCCCGATCCCAGGTCCGATGGTCCGTGTCATGAATATACGACCTAATTGCCGTGCCAATAGTGCGGTTGTATCGCTCCACGAAATTAACCTGCGCATGATAGCGTGCGTTAGGCCACAACTTCACATTATAGCGATCAACAAGGCTATTCATTTTTTTATTGATGAACTCGGTTCCATTGTCACACATCAGGATCTGCGGAACCCCAAAGAGCAAAAATACGTCATTCTCCAAGAACTTAGCTATAGCGTCACCATTAGCCTGGCGTAAAGGTTTAAGCAAAGAGAACTTGGAGAACCAATCAGTCACAACAAGTAAGTATGAAGCACCGGTTGACGACTTTGGGAATGGACCCATAATGTCAGCAGCTATCAGTTGCCAAGGTTGAGAAACCTTCTTAGGTCGTCCCATAAACCCCGGTCGAGCGGTAGTCGACATCTTTTGCGCCGCACAAACCCGACATCTTCGCACGTATTTCCCGATATCCCGACGCATCCTAGGCCAGTAGTATAGCTCACATATCCGATTGATGGTCTTAAATAGACCCAGATGGGCAGCAGTAGGATCATCATGACATGACCGTAAAACATCTCGACGATGCCTAGAAGGGACAACTAACTTCCATTCAACATTATTCTTGGAACCGAAATCTGAAGGCACAAACTTAAACAAACGTCCATCAATAACATCCCACTCAGGAAACCTATCTCGCCTGGCTGTGATAATTCTAATCATATTACTGTACCAGCGGTCTCTAGTACAAACATCATCGTCCAACTCAATCAGGCACGTCTCCAACGGCGATCTCGACAAAGCGTCCGGCACAACATTCAACGCACCCTTACGATGCACTATCTCGAAATCAAACTGTTGTAGTTTGACAGACCAGCGAGCTAACCGACCAACAGGGTCTTTAAGGCTATGCAACCACAACAACGAATGGTGGTCAGTTACCACCTTAAACTTAACGCCCTCAACATATGGGCGAAACTGCTCAATTGCAAACAACACGGCCAGGCATTCCTTTTCGGTCACAGTGTAGTTCCTTTCGGCTGTCGACAAGGTTCGACTAGCATACGCAATAGGAACTTCTGTCTCCTCTGCATGTTCTTGTGTCAAAACGCACCCAAGACCAACATTAGATGCGTCACACTGCATTGTAAAAGGTTGTTCAAAATTAGGGCTGGCCAGAACAGGCGCCGACACCAGGGCTTGCTTAATTTTCACAAACGAGTCTTCCGCCTCCGCAGTCCAGGTAATACATTGTCCTTTCTTTCGACCTTTGATGAGTGCCGTTATAGGTGCCGTTAGTGTAGAGAAGTCTGATATAAACCGTCGGTACCATGAACAAATTCCAATGAAACGTTTGACATCAGTAGTATTACGAGGCCGGGGGTACTCAACCATCGCCGATATTTTTTCAGGGTTAGTTCGCAAACCAAGGTTGTCTATGACAAAACCCAAATATTTGAGGGAGGGGAAACAAAAACTACACTTCTCCGAGTTAATAGTTAACTTAGCATTGGCCAACCGACGATAAACCTCCAAGAGGACTTCCACATGTTTATCAAAAGTAGGGGTCGCAACAATAATGTCATCCAAGTACACGAACACATACGGGTCCAATTCAGGTCCCAAAACCTGATCCATTAAGCGTTGTTGAGTCTGAGGAGCGTTGTTGAGACCGAATGGCATAACAACAAACTCAAATAAACCTTTTCCAGGAACGCTGAAAGCAGTTTTCTCCCGAGACGACTCGTCAAGTGGAATTTGCCAAAAGGCGCTTTTCAAATCGATACTCGATAGGTATCGAGCACCAGTGAGTTTACTCAATATGTGGTCGACTCGGGGGAGAGGATAGGCGTCTTTCTTTGTCACCGAGTTTAATTTGCGCCCATCAAAACAGAATCGATACTCGCCCGACGATTTCTTCACTAACAGCACCGGCGACGACCAAGGGCTAGTAGATCTCTGCACTACGCCTAACTCCACCATTTCATCCAGTTCCCGATATAGATGCTCCAATAAGTAGGGAGACAACGGATATTGTCGTTGTTTAATTGGGAGTGCGTCACCAGTGTCAATCCGATGTACTATTTTATCTGTTCGCCCAAGCCGAGTACCATTCACCCATGACAATCCCTCAAAGTGCTTCATCACAACATCCAAGCGTCTACGCTGCTCCTCATTTAATCCGGCCCTACCATTTATCCCACTCGAAGTTCTTCCAACTTCAACGTCCAACTGCGAAGGTTCTTCCAACACACAAATATTCTTATCACCCACCTTGAATTCATTAGCTCCAAAATCGATAATCAAACTAAATGCTTTACAGAAGTCGCTGCCAAAAATAAGGTTTTGGTTCAGCGACGGAACAACTAAAACTCTAACCAAACGCAACACATTCGCAATTACAACAGGCAACAACACATAACCCGAAATACGCTGAGGGGCTCCATCAGCAGTATGAATTGATTTTGCGGACGATTCGTGAATTTTCAATGAAAAGGCCTCAATAATCTTCAGGCCACTTTGGCCCAATACAGAATCACTGGCACCAGAGTCTAGGAGAGCAACATATTCACGATCAAAAATATGAACTGAGATGTAAGGGCGGTTATCGAAGGGTCTCGAAACCAATAAGGGGTTAGCGGTCCCTACAGTCTTCGGTTTGGCACAAAACTCCGATACTTTCTTCAGCCATAACTTCCACAAAAGCGGATCCGATTTCGGTGAGTAGGTCGACTTGAGTTGAAGGAGACGCCGACGTTTTCCCGAACAAGACGAACACGAAACTCGCGTAGCTCCAGGCTTTCCACATCCAAAACAAAACTTAGTCCGAGGCTTGTCACAGTTGACACTAATATGACCAACTCCACGACAATTCCAACACACGTTCGAAACAGTCTCTTGGGATTTAGGCGAGGCTAAGGAGCCCAAGTCTTTCTGAGGTAAAATCGGCTCACCATAACCTTCCATAGTCGGCTCAAATTCGACCAAAACACTCGATAGGTGTTCCACCGTTTTAGGTTTGATCAGCACCATTAGCTGATGATAACTAGGCAATACATTCCTGACAATGTTCTTCACCTGCTCCTCTTCGGGTAAGGGAACACTTAAACGAGCCATCAAAGTCAACATACTAGATATGAAATTGATCACTTTCTCTTGGGGTGTTTGCTTCCTGTTGTAAATTTCCAACAATACGTAGTGATCATTGTCCGGAGGCAAAAAATGTGACTTCAACGCCAGCACCAACGAATCCCAATCATGGAAGTAAAATTTCATGGTCCTAAACCAACGGAGTGCATCCTCAACAAACAACACAACTGCCGATTGAAAAAGATCCTCTTTCGACACTCGATGGGCTAATCTCAACTCCTCAATGCGCTCCAAGAAATCTAACACTGGTTGTTTACCATCAAACGAGACTCCCCATTTGTAGACTTTAACGCCGTAACGTTGACAAGGCATATTTGAGTGCGGTTCCCGATAAGAGCAACCCGACACCTCGGTCATACCCGCGGCAGGAGCCACCACAGAACCATTACTGGAACCAGGGCGCTCAACCGTCGACGGGCCCCCCTCGGCCGGCGACACTTCGGCAACTTTCATGGCGAGATCATCCTCTAAAACCATGGTCGTTATAAGTCTATCATTCTTAAAAGAGATAACATTAGAGTCAGTGCTAGTAATCCTTATCAGTCGACCCTTGATGTGGTTCAACCGACTCATAATCTCATAATACGAAGCATCAACTATGCCAGCAAACGACTCCACTAAAGTACTGACTGACGTAATGCTAACGTCGATCTCAGCGCCATCACTTTCATGATCAAATTCCTCACGCACATAGACAACCTTAGGACGTTTCAAATCAGAAGTCAACAACCTGCGCAAACACTTACGCCTACTAGTGTCATCACCACCATTCCCAATACCACGAATAGCTAATTCATAATTAATTTCGTAGCTAGGCAAGTAACCCACATCTATATCATAGGAAAACTCCATCTCGCACACGTGTTATTCAAATTCACAAACCACAATCAAATAGCAAAAACAACAAAATTCAAAGTCGCATCAACAGCTTCGACCCTCCCCAGAATTCCGACCAAGGACCACCCGTATGATGAGCCGCAACAAAAGAGGGCCCCACGTTGGGCGCCAAAAGTGTAACGTCGGTTTTTCCCACAACCGATGGCCACGGCTAGCTAGGCTCAGCGGCGCTAGGTCGTGGTTCAAAAAGACGGTGATTCAGAATCAGATTTTGAGTACAATCACTAATACCCAGTTATCAACACGGGAGAGTAAGCTACGCTCAACAGGAGTTCGACGCTTACTCCATCCCATAAGCTCTAGAGATAGGGTCAACTATTAATAAACAAAAACAACACGAGAAATGCCCACAAGAGGGCTTAATAATCCACCACCTACCACTTGACACAAAAGACAATACACAATTAGCCTAAAAGCAATAAATAAATAAATAAATAAATCTATAAATAAACAATCAATAACAAATAACCCTAATAAGGGCTCAACAAACCCAACCACCTACCACACGACATAAAAGACAAGGACGGTTTCCAGTAGACGCAGACAAAAAATGAAATTATAGCCCAAAACAACCAAGAAGAGCACAACAGCCGTGGATAAACAAAAAATAATCAGAGCGTAATCACCGACTAAGATGATTTATAATTATGGACGCCAGGACCCCTTGACGCTCTGATTCAAGATGAGCCTCTAGGTCCAACGAGGTGCACAAATAAGGCTGCTGTCTCTAAGTCTACTAATTACAACACACAATATATCGGACAAGAAAAACCACCAACAACAGGACAAAACACTACTGCACAAGGCCTCCCTTAATAACCAAAAATATAACAGTAATAAAATCAATTAATAACAACAATAAATAATAACGAATAAAAGATTGATAACAAATAAATTACAAACAATAAGGCTATCACAGGGTATGGGACGCCACTGGACACACGAAAAAAACAAAGATCGAATATTTTTCTGGAGAAAGAAATTCTAATTCGCAGATGTTCGGCAAAAAATTTATCGGCTTATTGGCGATCAGAACGCCATACTCTAAGCGACAACTAAAACAATCATAAGCCTAAATAAACACAACGGTCCAACCAACAATGACAATCTAATCTCCAGAAATTATTACTTCCTAATCAAAAAAAAAAATCGACCACAACAACAAAAATCCACAATAGCTGTCCTAACGCAGCTCGCAACAATCGACTTTATCGTCGCATCAAAAATCCATCGGCCAGTATCTACGCCGTATACAATATACAACGCATGCCATTCGGCGTCCCCGTGCAGTCTGGCCTCTGGCCGGCTCGCTACACACCGCCGTGTACTGTCTCTGAGCTCTGCTCTCGCGTGACGTTCCAGCCGCCGTACCTATCGCATTCTCTCACTTATACAGCCTCCACGAGCATAAGTTTATCTCAGTCGGCCAGAATCGCAGCAAGTTTTAAATCGTGATCTATTTTGTCAAATATCGTCGTTGTAGTTGACAATGTATTTTTAATTAAATTGATAGCTTTCATCATGGGCTCGAAATACATTTTTATTTGGGGGCCACAAAATCTAAAATGCTACAGTATCTTAACAATAGTTTTCAAAAATCGATGTGTTTTTACACAGACTCGCGGTGCCAAAAGTGCGGCCCTTCGGGCCGCCTATTTGTCATTATTTACATATTGTGCAAGACACTTCTTATATTAGTGTTCATTTACAGTTTTAACCCTTGTGATATATTATACAAAATCTATGTAGAAATAGGCTTCGAATCGATCTGACAATTGACCGAGTTATAAATAAAAAAACTCTTTTTTTTAATTGCTCCCCCTGGGACCAAGATTCCTACCTAGATCGATTTCTCGCCCCGAAAAATCCCCATTCTGTAAATTTCATCAAAATCGTTATTCTTTTTTGAGAAAAAAAAGTCTAGGTAAGATTATACGTCATACTATATTTAACGTACATAATATACATATTTTATATAGGTAATATAAAAATAACATACTTAGGTATCTATTTATTTAAATATTAGTTAAAACTACTTACATAATTACGTTTAGTTTTTATTTCTGTTATTCTTTACTATACAAATAGTTCACGGATTATTTTAATAAGTTAAAAATTCTGTCAGATAATTTTGACATATAAATAATGAAAGTAGTTCGTTTTCTCCAAAGCCTACTCACGATATTACAATGTTTTGACAGGTCAAAAAACCGTTTTTAAAAATGATAAAATCGATAGGAAAACGAATTTTTCCAGGGATGAGACCTAGCTAAATCGATTTTTTGCCCCCCGAAACCCCTTTTCGGTAAATTTGATCAAAATCGTTAGAGCCGTTTTCGAGAAAATATTTATATATATACATAGATACATACAAGATTTACTCGTTTAATAATATAGGGGGATTTTTTATATTTTATTAAATTGGCGCCGACCTCAAAATTTTATTATTTTCCTAAAAATATTTACATTTTTTTCATATTATAACATCTAGAATTCATTTATATTTTTAACTTCCCACTGGAAGTTATTGTAATGGGTCCGAAAATCGAAATCAAAAAGGAAAAAATTTTTTTATGTTTCAAGGTCACTACACTATTTTTACACTACTTTTAGAAAGATGTCTGTGTGTGTGTGTGTGTGTGTGTGTGTACGTACGTACGTACGTACGTACGTACGTATGTGTACATTTCTTTCAAAGACGAAATCTCGAGAACGAAAAATGATATCGACTACGTTAGGGTGCCAATCGACGCGTATTAACGTAAATATGATCTGAAAGAAATTTTTTCAAAATCGGTTCAGCCGTTCTTTTTTCTTAACCAAATAGACTCCAAAAAAGTAGATTTTACACAATATCTCGCGAATAAAAAATTATATCGACTTCGTAAGGGTGTCAATCGAGGCGTGATAACATCATTTTGATCCGACATAAATTTTATAAAAATCCGAGTAAAAATCGGTTCAGCCGGTTTTTTGTTTTAAGTATTGTTAAAAATAAATAATAATTATGTTTGAATGATTAAAATGATTACTTTTCTGTGTAATATCTAATTTAATTATTATTATTAAATATTTATCAAACTGGGAAGTTCGTCGTGTGGACCTCAAGGGTCGCACTTTAGTCCTAATAAACGACCCACCTCACGGCTTGTTTTAACCTATATTAATACGTGACATTGAGAACTTTTTTTTAATATTTCAGGATCCACTGGGCACTGAACCGATTTGACTCAAAATCTAATCAGATCTAAGTTAAAGACTGATGAACACAATAGAACAATCGTCATGGCCGTAAGTTGTTCTGTTTTTACGTTATCGAAGGCAAAAAATTGACCGCATACATACACACACATACAGACATCAGTCAGAAAATGATCTTAAACGATTGCTAGGGTCTCAAAACGTGAAGATCTGTAAAAATCTCGAAATATTTTTTTCGGACTAAATCCATTACTTCCCTACCATAGTAGAGGTGGGAAGTAAAAAGCTTAAGTCTCGAATAGGGAACCTCCTCGTTTTTTGAAATCGGTAAAAAATCGAATCGTATATGACGTCACGTTGCTTTGAACTAGCTGTGACCAGTGCACACGTCCATGTAGAAACGTAAATATCAAGTACTTAAGCTGCGTATAATGCTGATGCGGTTCTCGCTCCGTAATGCCATTATGTGTTTTACTTGCATGTGTGTAAAGCAGCACCGCTGTGCCCATTTAACCGTGAGCCTTCCTTTCCCTGCTCCCTGAATCCACGTCATGTTTGTTTGCACCCATTATACTTGTATATAGCGCACGACAACGATGTCTGTTCGACGTATTATTACTTCCCACCTCTACTATGGTAGGGAAGTAATGGATTCAGTCCGAAAACAATATTTCGAGATTTTAACAGATTTTCACGTTTTGAGACCCTAGCAATCGTTTAAGATCATTTTCTGACTGATGTCTGTATGTGTGTGTGTGTGTGTGTGTGTGTGTGTGTGTGTGTATGTGTGTGTGTGTGTGTATGTGGTCAATTTTTCGCCTTCGATATCTTAAGAACGGAACAACATACGGGCATGCCGATTGTTCTATTGTGTTTATCAGCCTTTAACTTAGATCTGATTAGATTTTGAGTCAAATCGGTTCAGTGGATCCTGAGATATTCAAAAAAACGTCCTCAATGTCACGTATTAACATAGGTAAAAAAAAATATAAATGAATTCTAGATGTTATAATATGAAAAAAATGTAAATATTTTTTTTCTCTAAAATGTATAGTTTTCGAGAAAAAAAATATTTTACTAAAAAAAATAAAAATTGTACGTAAATCAAGGTAACCATGATTTTTGCTATATTAAGCTAGCCATCAATAGATCACCAAACAAAAAAGAGGGCCATGCTTTTTTCAAAGAATAAAAATTAAATTGTGTTTTAAAGACCACCAACAGCTAAGGTTATTTGGGCCTAGTCAAAGAATAAAAAAAGAGTGTTTATTTTTGCAAATATTTACTAGGTGGGAAGTATAGGACTGGTCATCAGTCGAATTTTAAGTACCGCAAACATCGACACATTGTTGTATCTGGAAGATTATGAATAGTGTAGTTGCGTCAGAAAGAGCTATCATCAGTGGCGTATTTAAGTTCAGTGTTGCCCCGGACTTAAGGTACGTGCAGTATGGAGCTGGGATTCTAGATGGTAGCGTAGATCATAGCAGGGCTTGCTTAAATAAATGCATTGTTATATATGCGAGCATACACAACGAAGCCACAGTATAATGCCTCAACGCTCTGCAAGCTAACACAATCTGCGCAGCTCGTCTGACTGATTTAGGCACTAACGGTAGAGTAATCTTACTGGCTTATTCTCTAAACTGTGACGAAGCAGTGAATAAGCGCTGTTACAAGAGCTGGTAGATACTGATACAAGAATGTATCTCACCATTCTTTCAGCGCACTGACTACTACAATCAACGTGTGACAACTGTCAAATGGCCGTTACAAGTTTCACAATGGATGTGACTAGTTTAATAAATGAAATTTTGCCAGTTTTTATTTAATTTGTTTTGAGTTTTTTATAAGACGTATTTAAAAGTATTAGGTTCCATACGTAAATATTCAAAAAAATCGGTTTGGGTAAAATTTTAATTCTTGGTATAAATGATGAAATTCGCCATGTTTAGATCGTTTTCTATTAGTAGGGTAGACATGATAGCTCCTACCCAAATTTGTATTTAAAATATACCACTTTGTAGCAGAAGAACACAAATATTCGTCTTCGCTATCTGACATTTCAAACGCGATTTAAGCTTGTATCAATGTTAGTATCAAAGCTTCGTTGTGCAAACCTATAAGCGCTTATAATTTCAGCCACCATCTACCATACATGCTACCATCTAGAATCCCAGCTGCGTACTGCACGTACCTTTACTCGAAATCGGTCGCCTCCCAACTGCCAGCATTTAATATTGACTACACAAAATTGTCTCAAACGATTCCTATAGGACATCAAAACGTAAATATTTATTAAAATCCCGGACTAATTCCAATACTTCCTTATCATGGTAGAAGTTATAAAAATCCATAATATTTTCTAGACATTTTTATTGGTAAGCATTTCCACACGAGGTATTTCTCATTACGTATTGTAACAGATTACGGAAAGCTAAAATTTACCTTCCGATATTTTTATGTTTAAATTTAATGTATTAAATTTTATACCAACATTACTGAGGACAGCTTGTTCCATTCCTTTATGACCATAGACTAATTCCATGATTTAGTGCGGCAAGTCATAAAGTAACGAATATTTTTATTTTTCCAAATTTTCATGGTTTCTGGACTTGTAGGCCGTGGTCCGATGGGATTTCTACCTGACATTTCGTCTACAACTGCGGCAGACATTTTCAAAGGCGATGTAGCAGCGGTTGAAGTGTCCTCTTTGGCGGCTCAAAGGTAAGTGTGTTAGCGACTGGTGTCCTCTCTTCTTTTATTTATGTTAAGTGCCGCAGTGTGTTCTCTTTTCGGTCGAATTCCGTTCTTCTGTGATTGGTCAATTGTGTTGTATGTAGTAGTGTGCGTGAGTTATCTGCTCGCTCGCTGCCACATCGCCTTTGAAAATGTCTAAGTACCGTAGTTGTAGACGAAACGTCAAGTAGAAATACCATCGGACCACGGCTTACAAGCCAGGAAATCATGACGATTTGCAACCTGGCTTTGTAATAGACTATTTAAAAATTCTTTATAATCACAAAAAAAAATATTTGCCAAATATCTTTTAAAGGTTTTCTTGAATTTTAAAATAGGAAATGCGCTCTTGTTTCTGCCTTTATTTAACTTCGTTTCCTGTCTGTCTGTCCGGGACAAATCTGGCAATCGAATTTTCGACCACTTCCCGATATTTAAACATGCTTAAATTTTGCATACACCTTCATGGTTCTGAAGACAATACAATATAGTATATTTAATATTATGGTAGATCCAATATGGCTGCCACCATAAAATGGCGGATTACCTTATTCTTCACAACCCCCTCGACATGGGTATCAAATAAAAGAGTACGACAAATAGAACACAATAAGCTATATGATATTATTCTAAATTCAATATGGCGGCCGGCAAAAAATGGCGGATTACTTATTTCTTTATAACCTCCTTAAAATGGGTATCAAATGAGAGGGTATGACGAGTAGAATACAATAAGCAGTGTAACG
The DNA here is from genome assembly GCA_039654895.1 of Mongoloraphidia duomilia. Taxonomy (NCBI): domain Eukaryota; kingdom Metazoa; phylum Arthropoda; class Insecta; order Raphidioptera; family Raphidiidae; genus Mongoloraphidia; species Mongoloraphidia duomilia. The sequence goes on from CM077523.1 coordinate 9,264,500, forward strand.
TCATTATAAATCCAAAATGGCGACCGAAAATTTTGGAAGACTAAAAAGAACAAAATAAAATAAGGAGATATTAGTAAAAAATCTTTTTAAATACAAGCTTTTATTGAAATGTACTAAAAATGAAAAAAATAATTTTTAATAATTTAGGTTCATATTATTATAAAAGCGTGGGTCGTGACTAATAAACTATCATAGAGTTTACAACCCACGCTTTTATATTATTGTGAACCTAAATTATTAAAAATTATTTTTTTTCTTTTTAGTCCATTTCAATAAAATCTTCTCTTTAAAAAGTTTTTTTTACTAATATTTATTTATTTTATTTATTTATTTATTGTGGATTATAGACGCGTCGACAACTTAGGTCATTAGCGTCTTAAATACAACAAATATCTGTATATCACTTAAAACTAAATAACATCCCAAAACATCCATGAGCAGAGGTGGGATTCGAACCCACGACAGTCTGATTCAGAGGCCGCGACGCTACCAACTGAGCCATACTGTCCTCTTTACTAATATTTAGTTGTCGATTTATAGTTACCCGAAATCGTTACAAACACAGTGGAATGTTCGATAGTCCAGTTGATATGTAAATGTGAAGGAGAGAAGAGGAGAGTAAGCGCTAAAAGTGAAGCACATTCTCATTTAAAGTAAAACAAAAGCAATTCGGATGAACCGGTAGGGACTAATAGTAATAACATTAGAAACGGTCCCTAAACGTAACCGAACTTGAACGATTTGCCACGTCGACAGAATAACAAACAGTTGAATGAACCTGCCGCCGCACGTCGCTCCTCTCTTCTCTACGCCCATCCGGCGTGCGTTTGATAAAACCGTCTTTATGTAACCTGTCGCTGACATTACACTGTCGTCGTTGTAGTTTGGCTCGACGTGAAACGTCTTCTTGCAGGGATGACCAAACGGGAATCAGGAATTTCCTTAACGGATATTCTATATCTTGTGAATACGGCGATCCGTTACGGCTGCTTCTGTCACGGACAGTAATATTATTTTAACGTCAGGCGCTGAGAAATGGCAGTCTGTAAAGTTGTGTACACAATGAAGCAACGAAAATTGTCAATTAATGTCTTCTTGCATGAGCTGACTAACGAAGAACCTGGAATTTCCGTGATGGAAGCTCTATCTTGTAGACATAGAAATCCGTGCTTTTGCTACGGACTCTGATATTATTTTAGCGTCAGACGCTGAGAAATTGGAGTCTGTAAGGTCGTGTACACAATGAAGCAACGAAAATTTTCAATTAATATCTTCTTGCAAAGATAACTAACGAGGAACTTGGAATTTCCTTGACGGAAGCTCTATCTTATAGACATAGAAATCCGTGCTTTTGCTACGGACTATGATATTATTTTAGCGTCAGACGCTGCAGAGTAATTGGAGTCTGTAAAGTCGTGTACACAATGGAGCAACGAATATTGCCAATTAATGTCTTCTTGCAGAGCTGACTAACGAGGAACTTGGAATTTCCTTGATGGAAGCTCTATCTTGTAGACATAGAAATCCGTGCTTTTGCTACGGACTATGCTAGTATTTTAACGTCAGGCGCTGAGAAATAGGAGTCTGTAAGGTCGTGTACACAATGGAGCAACTAAAATTACCAGCCGACGTCGTCTGGCAGAGATGACCAACGGAGAACTGGGAATTTCCGTAAAAGAAGTTTTATTTAACGGATACAACAACCCATGTTTTTGTATTGGTCTGTGATATTATTTTGCTGTCATACATTGAGATAAAGTGAGGTAACTGTGAACATTTTTTATAAATATAAATGAAATATGAGCCGTTTTCAATTTTCAATTTTGGTTCATCAAGAACCTATCCTTATTTGGTAGAGTAGAGCGAAAATCAAAAAAAGTCTCTATGAAATCTCCTCAAAACCCCACGTTTAAATTTTTATTTCGATTCGTTAAACGGTGCGGCGTCTCAGTCAGGTTTTTGGAAATATCGACGAACGGAAAAAACTCACTTTTTCGATACGAAGGGACCATGAAACATCTATAAATATTGAATTCGATTTTTTCGCCATCACAAGACAATAGCTTCATGCTGACTGTTCCCTCAGATTGCAAAAAAACTTGCTATTTTTGTCATTTTTACCTGATTTTAAAGCATTTATATATGAAGATATCATAATATAAAAAAATGTGACTCAAATGGGCGAAATATAGGTTCTTATAGTTTATTTTAAAAGATTGAATAAGGGGGCATATTGAACATAGCTGGTGAACAGTCACCTTAACCCATTTCCTACCACTGAAAAAAATGGGTGTGTGCTTATGATCACAACACAGAAATGTAACAGATTTTCTAATTTTAAAATATATAAGTATATAATTTTTTAATCACACAGTTTAATTATAAATATATTAAAGTCGGCCTATACAATTAAATTTAATGAATATAATACCTTAACGATAATATTAAGTTTTAGTGTCATCTATTAGCACACTTATGAACTGCACACTATTATCAGCATAGTGCAAATACGTGTTCGTGTTTGAGCCGAGTAGCCCCGATTGTCACCGTCGGGTGCGTTTCACTGTTGTTAACAGCCCAGGCAAAGCGCGCCTAAGGAAGTTTTCACTTCCAAAAAGTTAAGTACTTATAATACTTTTTAGTTTGGGAAACCCCTGTAAAGCAAATTTCGTATTCAAATGTTTTTCACGTTTAACGTTTTACCATTTAAAAGTTCCACCGTTTTATAGGTGATTGAATAGTTTTTGTTTCTTCGTCGTTTCTTTTTTTGTTTATCGTTACTAATTTAAAAGTAAATGGGTAGCCCGTATGATAATTTATTCATGAAAGCATTTGCTTCGTGGCAGTTTTATTATGATTTTTGGTAAACAATCTTTTTTACAAATGGCCAATAAAAAAAAACTTCTGAAAGTACACGAATATTCGCTCTCCTGGAAATTACCATATTTTCTTTTTTTAAGACTATATGAACAGCCGGGGTTATTTGTGCCTTGCAGCAATTCATATTTTCATTTATTTTAAATAATAAATTGAAAACCCAATTGAAATTTTTACCAGCTCTCGGATTAAAACCTGGGAGCTGGGGGTTTGTAATAGAGGAGCCCTGAAAATGTCGTATAAATTAAAGACATTACTACACGCTCGGCTATTCTCAAGTTAACCAATACACTTTTTATTACTTCGAGTGCGGAGTCATGACAGACAAAAAAATGTTGACTTATACTGTTAAGTAAAGGGTACGCGGCGCTTATTTCGAGATATAAGAGTTCTCGAGCCTGGAACTTCGAGTTACAGTGTAATATGTATTCACAGTATCTGGTAGCGAAATTATATTTTGTTCGAGTTAAAGAGTTTATGTAAAAATGAAAGCGCGATTTTTCCATAAGAGCTCTCATGTTAATTATTTTATATTTTTAAACTATTCGGTTAGCTGTTCTGAAATGTTGTGTATGGAGTGTATCTATTTATTTCAGATATATTAAGAAAAGTTTACAAAATTTCATTCATTTCTCGATGATTTGAGATAGGTGCCTGTGTACATCCCTTAATAATATTAAAATAAAACTCGGGTCGCAGTGCCAAAACCCTGCCGACAATATAGTGTATTTGCTAATACAGGCATTGTGGCATTATTATGTAAACTTAAGTTTGTTTTTTGACAAAATAAAAAATTTAACCCCTTAATACAGCCCTTAAAATAATTAAATTTTTCTAAATTTCAATATTAGACATGGATTTCATCAATACACCCAATTAAATACACCCTTCCATATCTAAGTAAATCCGTATCAACAAACTAGTGTTTTCATAAAATTTGAAAGTCCGGTCCTGTCGGGCCGATTTTATTAAAATTTTAGCAGCACATTTTAATCTTTACTAAAGAGTTAAATTTCAATTTTGAAACGATTCTGACAAATTTTTCGGTATTTTTGGGCCCAAAAACTTTTTGGAACCCCTAAATACAACCCTGAAAATGGTCCGATCGGGCCCATTTTAAATAGGCTTCTTGCGGTGATGGGTTCCAATGTGTGTACCAAATTTCGTTTCAATCGATTAAGTCTGTCGAGAGTTATCGTGTACACACATATATATATAAATATATATATAAATATATAAATATATATAATATATATATATATATATATATATACATACATATATATATAAACATTTTTAAAAATGGTGCCAAAGTGTTCAGGAGGCTATGAAACGTCGAGAAATTTTGGTCCGACCCCTAGGTCCCACCATCCGACCGACGCCAATAGTGTATGTGCCATATGGCAAATACACTAATAAACTTGTGAGGTGATAGCGATAGTTAATATGATGAACAAAAGATCACAATAACTTCTATGGGCGCATATTCTTCATCTTCTCTATCTCTACTAGGGTTTTCGGTCTCGGGTTCCCGGGTCGGGAATTCCCGGGAATGAAAGCGGTTTCATTCCCGGGAATAATATTACGAAATACCCGGGTAAACGGGAACCATTTAAAATTAATAATTTTCTGCTGCTCTGTAGTCGGTGTGGTTAGTGGTTACTAATCTTGTATTGTTATTCTTATTATAATTATTATTCTTACTATTATTATTATTATTAGAATTATTATTATTATTACTATTATTATTATTTTTTTAATAATTCTGTTACATTACAATGTTGAACGAAGACATTCGAAACCTCAGCAAAGTTGAAGCTCAAATAATATGGAGATTCAAATAATACAAATAATACAAGAAACAGGCTGTCTGATCGCTCTTCAAACGCAATGGTATTCTTGAAGGCTTTTTTCTCCGGCAACAAGACCTCGTAAATTATAATGTTATCGAATAATAATTTCACAAAACTTAAATTTAACATTTTTTGCACACAGTGTCGGTGATAGTTCCTTTTTATTTAGTTTAAACGCACACTGGAAAATGTACAACTGTAATTAGATTTATAATGAACTCAGTAGTAGGAGTTCTTTTTTAGTTAAAGTAAACGTTTAATTATGAGTACAACATCGTTACACAATGTACAATTTTTTATTAGAGTAGCAGTCATTATTGATTATTTTGTAATGAAAAAGTATATTTTTGTTTTTTCTTAATCTTTTAATAATAAAAAATAGAACATAATACTTACAAACTAGAGTTTTATTTGTAAATAAGTGGTTCCCGGGTACCCGGGAATTCCCGGGAATATAAAATTATCATTCCCGATTCCCGGGAATCAAAAAGAGCCGGGAACGCTAAAACCCTAATCTCTACATAGTATAAATTGAAGCCGCTTTTCGCGTCTGTCTGTCCTGTCTGTTTAACCGCTAACTCCTCCTAAACCACGCAACGGATTTTGATGCGGTTTTCGCCATCAGTTAAATAATTTTTCACGGAAGATTTATATATAATTATTATAGCATAATAAATAAATAATAATAATTAATTAATTAAATTCGTAACCCGACCGTAAGAATTCGTAACATACTTATATCATAAAAACGACCGTACATAACTGTTCCACTCACAGCGTAGAGGTAACGTCGCAGCACTCTATGCACAGGGACCCGAGTTCGGAAACTGATGGCATCGTAGAATTTTTGGCTTTTTTTCTAAATTTTACAAGATATTTATTTATATATTTTTTATTTTTGTTATAATCTTCCTTTGACAATAATTATATTTTGAAACTAAAAATTATATATAAAAGCGAACGAGCGAAGCGAGTGAGTAGTGTATTTATAATATTCAAGCGAACGAGCGAAGCGAGTGAGTAGTGTATTCATAATATTCAAGCGAACAAGCGAAGCGAGTGAGTAGTGTGTTGCACCCGGGCGAAGCCGGAAGGGGCCGCTAGATGGACAATTAATTTAAAACCAATACGATAAACCCGTTTCATAGTCACAACCGATCTGGTCCGCTCCGGTGATTTTTTTCCTATTTCGGAAACTCTTCTATAGTTATTAAATTGGTAATCTTGTCCGTGCGCATCGAAAAAGAAAATGTTTTTTTTGAAGTGCAACTTCTCATGCATGTTCGGAACGTTTTAGAGTATTACATACGAGAAATTTCTTCCTGTACTGTTCAATAAAAGAGGAAAATAATAAAATTTTGAGGTTGGCGCCAGTTTAATAAAATATGAAGTAGGTTAAAAGGTGCCAATTTAATTAGGTAATATCTACTTTTTAATCAACATCATATTTTTTTTAATTGGCGTCGACCTCAAAATTTTATATCTTCCTCTTTTTAGTAGCTTTTTTGAAGGTTCTTTAGGTTAAAAAGTTTGTTATTTTTTCTTTTTAGTGGCTTTACAACACGTAGTTTGCACGTTATTATAAACCGACTTTTGTCTTGAACTGACATTTACCTTAATAGTGTTACAGTCCGTTACTCACTTTTTATTAAAATCAGTTGAACTACTGACCCGATTTAAGTGAAATTTATATGGGACCACCCCAGAGGTATGCCCTATTAAATAAAACAAAACAAAATCGGTTCACAAATAGAGGAGAAATCGGTGAACATACATACATAAAAAAAAAAAACATAGCTGCTGAATATCGAAACTCCTCCTTTTTTGAAGTCGGTTAATAAGTAAAATAAATTTTACTGTGTAACCTTTGAAAAAAAAATTCGACTGATGACCAGTCCTATACTTCCCACCTAGTAAATATTTGCAAAAAATAAACATTCTTTTTTTATTCTTTGAAAAAAAGCATGGGCCCAATTTTTTGTTTAGTGATCTACTGATGGCTAGCTTAATATAGCAACAATCATTGTTACCTTGATTTACGTACAATTTATATTTTTTTTAGTAAAATATTTTTTTCTCGAAAACTATTTTTCTCTACATTTTAGAGAAAAAAATATTTACATTTTTTTCATATTATAACATCTAGAATTCATTTATATTTTTTTTTACTTATGTTAATACGTGACATTGAGAACGTTTTTTTTTAATATCTCAGAATCCACTGAACCGATTTGACTCAAAATCTAATCAGATCTAAGTTAAAGGCTGATAAACACAATAGAACAATCGGCATGGCCGGATGTTGTTCCGTTTTTACGATATCGAAGGCGAAAAATTGACCACATACACACACACACACACACACACACACATACATACATACAGACATCAGACAGAAAATGATCTTAAACGATTGCTAGGGTCTCAAAACGTGAAAATCTCGAAATATTTTTTTCGGACTAAATCCATTACTTCCCTACCATAGTAGAGCTGTGGGAAGTAAAAATTCAACTTAGCGGCGAGGCAATTATTAATTATTACAAGACAAATTGTACTGTAATGTAAATGAGTATGTGGATGATAATCTGATTTTCTAATTTTTTTGTATTTACTTGCTTTGTCACATTCGATGTAGTATGTTGACTACGTGATAAATAAATTTACTGTTTACTACTACTATTTACTATTGTTTAAGAAGTTACACTTCCTCCGAGTGTCGCGACACACGCAGTTTTTTTTGTAAAGAGTTTTTCTCCTCCATCAAAGGCATTCTTCTTTCTGAGTTGCCGCATATGTAGGTACAGTTCGCAACACAAGGCATATGAATTTTCCGGAGCGTACACACAGTGTGTACAATTTATCATTTTCATTTTAATTATGTTGTCATTACTTGTCAAAAGTGATGTCGCGGTTGGTAGTGGTGTTTCCCAAACAGTTATGTTTATGTCTGTGAAAAATACCGTTACAATCATTTTCACAAACGCCGCTATTGAAAATTCGATTTTCGGTACCTGTTTAGCGGGTTGAAACTGAGCGTTTTCATCCCTAGTGATGAAAATTTTCAGGTAGGTTCTCTCTGTTTTTTAATGTTGTTAAGAGGGAGTCAGAGCGATAGGATCCGCATATAATTTTCGAAAACGTCAAATTAAGAAGGATCGATATTGAATCCGTATATAATATTCATAAACGTCAAAATGATAGACATAACCCCACATAAATCTGACAGATCTAATATTTTTGCGACTTTTTTGCACGCCCAAATTGTAGGTACCTCAAATCGAATTGTCAATAGAGTTGTTGTGAAAAATAATATGCAATTAGGTACTCGGTATGAAACTTGGCGTTTGCAACACGTGTGGTTGCATGTCCTCGTACCTCGGGCAGCAAACTTCACACTGGTTGCAAACGTCAAGTTTCTTAACTTCTAATGCAATATACTATTTCACCTTTTACCTTTATATAATGGAGGTCAGCATATTTTTGTCAACTTTTTAACGTGAATAATATTGATTGTCTCTTACTATATAGAGTTGCATTTTAGAAATATTAAATGAAACGAAAATAGTCGGATATACAGGGTCTTCAAAGTTAAGTCGGCACTATTGCTAACTTCGTTATTTTTGGATCTACAAAATCGGTTAAATTAGCAAACTAGAAGTATTTTTTCCGCTGAATAAAACGATGAAAACAGAAAAACAATTGAACATCGCGTTTTCGAGTTATGATTGCCAGAGTCACTAGGAGTATTTGCAAGCGGGCTACAAAATGCTTGGACCAAGAGGGTGATGTTTTTGAGAATCTTATTTGAATTTTGTTTTCTTCCCAGTTATAGAATAATTTGAAATAAACGATATTTTTCACCTCTTCTTGCCACTTTCTATTTTATGGTGAGGCAAAGTTGCCACTAACACAGCTACCTTTAATTTGAATTTAAAAAATCATAATTAACTTAGTCATTTTTGACATAAGGATAGAAGACTATGGGACACTTTTTGTTCAGAATTCAACTGTCTATTGATTGTGAGTATTGTATACCGGGTGTCTCATTTAAAAAATAGAAATTTTTGACATAACTCGAAAACGCGATGTTCAATTGTTTTTCTGTTTTCATCGTTTTATTCAGCGGAAAAAATACTTCTAGTTTGCTAATTTAACCGATTTTGTAGATCCAAAAATAACGAAGTTAGCAATAGTGCCGACTTAACTTTGAAGACCCTGTATAGTTGACATGTGAAACAAAACGCAACATGTACACCTATGTTAAGGTGTATGTTGACATAAGCATTAAGCAAGGTGGATGGGTGGCAGAATACTAGACTACCGACAGGTTCAAATGATCCATAACGGTATTTTTGTTTTTATTTATTTATTTATTGTAGATTATAGACGCGTCGACATCTCAGGTCATTAGCGTCTTTCAACTACACTAAATAACAACTACCTTAAAACTAAAAAACATCACAAAACATCCATGAGCGCAGGTGGGATTCGAACCCACGGCAGTCCAGTCCAGAGGTTGCGGCACTAAGCACGCTAACCGCTAGACTATACTGCCCTCTATGTTTGTTTTTGACGTAGTACTGACGAAAATGTTCGTTTGACACTACGTCGAGGACAGTGTGGTCCAGTGGTCAGCGTCGTGGCCTCTGGATCAGACTGTTGTGGGTTCGAATTCCGCCTCCGCTCATGGATGTTTTGTGCAGATGTCATTTAGTTTTAAGTTATTATTTAATTTACAATAAATAAAAATAAGACGGACGTAGTGTTTAAAAATGTTTACACCTGATAGGCCCAAGTGGGTCACGACAGTTTAAGGTGTGCCATGGCCCAGCCTCTGGCGACGCCACTGCCTCGAAACTGAATTTAAGCGGCACAAAAGCATAATTTATATTTAATTGATGTCATTTATATTGTTTCCTGTATATTGATAAAATATAATATTAGGTATTATTAGCGAAAAATTTGAACGGTGGTTTAGAAATAGATATTAAAATGTAGTAGTGCATTTAATCTTTATAGATTGTAGAGATGAGCGGCACACAATATCTTCGACTTAGCTGAAGGAGTATATTCTTGTTTTATTTACCATAATATCTATTGTGTCGAAATACTCCAACAAATGCATATACCTATAAAAGTATAAAGTATTCATGAAACTGTTTGTACCTATTGTTTGACCAATGAGAGAGAGAGAAAGAGAGATAGAGAGAAATACAGAGATAGAAAGAGAGATACAGAGATAGAGAGAGATACAGAGATAGAGAGAGACAGAGATAGAGAGATAAATACAGAGATAGAGAGATATAGAGAAATAGAGGTAGAGAGAGAGAGTGAAGAGAGAGAGAGAGAAGAAAGAGAGAGAAAAGAGAGAGAGAGAGAGAAAAGAGAGAGAGAGAGAGAGAGTGAAGAGAGAGAGAGAGAGAAGAGAGAGGGCTTGTATTGTTTGACCAATGAAAGAACGCCGGTCGAGAAAGAGAGAGAGATTGTAGATTATAGACGCTCAGTCTACAATATCTCTCTCTCTCTCTCTTGACTGGCGTTCTTTCGTTGGTCAAACTATACAGGCTGTTCCATAACTTATGTACCATAGAGCAGGTGGTTTTAGTACATCAAAAAATAAGGCATATTAATTGACACAAACTTGCTATAATAAAATGTTGCTCGTTTGGGAAATACAAGGTGCATAAAGATAAAATAAGCCATATTTTCAAAACCATTTGACAGACAGGATTGAAAAGCGGTATGAAATATAAATTTAAAAATGAAAGACAAGCGCGTTTTTTAAACGGATTGTAAACGGATGTTTAAAAGTGAAACCAGTGTGTTAAAACGGTTTTTTTTGAAACCATGATAGTAATACTTTCAATTAGACATCAAGCACTCTGGAACAACACTCTATCTATAATACTAATATTATAAAGACGAAAAGTTTGTGAGTTTGTTTGTATGTAGAGGGTAATCTCTGGAACTACTGAACCGATTCTAAAAATTCTTTCACTAATAGAAAGCTACACTATCCCTGAGTGAGATAGGCTATATTTTAACTTGATAATTCTCGCGGGGGGGGGGGAGATAATTCCTGTGGGACAACAAAACGTAGCTCTGCATTTTACAGTATTGGCGGAATCCTACTAATATTATAAACACCATCAGCCCGGCTTCGCTTCGCAGGGGGGGAATTTCTCGCGGAGGGGATAATAAATCATAAATTCTTAGCACCCGGGCGAAGCCAGACTGAACTGCTAGTAATCTATATTTATATTACTTTCTATATTTATATTATCTTTTTTATTGATTTATTATAAATATTTAATGGTACGTTCGAGAGATGTTTCATGTTTCAATATTAACTACGTTCAAGATACTACTTTAAGAAAGTACCTACACAACGTTTTCTGTGAAAAAGTATATCAACTGCAATATCGATTTTAATATTTTTACTAGTTGTATCCGCGGCTCCGCTCACGTGCATTTCGAACTGTTGCTGAGTTGTTTTTGACATACTAAATTATGACAATTTAAAAAATTTCCCGTGAACGACAGCTCCTGTTTAAAAAAAATGTAAGTCCTTAACGCACCCTAAAAAATGTAAGACTTTAACGTACCTACCCATAAATGATTACATCGTTTTAAATTTCAACATTCAACAGGCATTTTGTCAATCTAACATCTGCACCAAATTATCTACACGTGTCCGTAAGTAATGCACTATCCGGAAACTAACGTTTTCATAAAAATTCCGGGTCTGTTTATCCAAAATTGAAAACATTTTAATCTTTACTAATTTTCCCATAATCTGAACTAATATTATTATTTGTTTGTTTGGAATGGATAAACTCAAAAGCTACTTAACTGATTTTAAAAATTCTTTCACCTATAGAAAGCCACATTATCAGCGAGTAACATGGCTGTATTTTATTTTCAAAAAAATTAGAGATCCTTACGAAAATTACAATAATGTAACCCAAGGTATCAACAATTTGCCTATAAAAGTCATTATTTGGCGTGTGCTGCGAAAACTATTGATTAATTATAAATTCGAGCGAACGAGCGAAGCGAGTGACAAATGTTTTAATTAATTATAAATTCGAGCGAACGAGCGAAGCGAGTGGATAATGTTTTAAATAATTATTAATTCGAACGAACGACCGAAGCGAGTGAGTAATGTATTAATAAATTATATATTCATAGCACCCAGGCGAAGCCGGACCGGGCCGGTAGTAAAAAATAAAAGTGTTATTTGCTTAGTAAAATTAAGAAATTTTTCTTAATTTTATTATAATCACGATGGACACGATTTCTAATATAAAGTTATTTGCTTAATATGTTATGTTTGTTTTGACCTTGCAGCCGGTATTAAGGAGCGCTGTTGAATTTTGATTGTTATTATTTGTAAATAGAATTTATATTTTGTTAATAAAATCTTTATAATTATTAAAGCGTTAAATTTTGATTTTGAAACATTTCCATTAATTTTTCGTTACCTCCACCGTATACCCGTCCTTCCACCATAATTCTCCTCAAAATTTTAAATTGAAAAGTTTGATGAAAAAAATGGTCATATGCACTTAATTTACTTATGAAAAAGAAGAAAAAATAGTTTAGTTCCCTATTTTTTATACAATTTCATTTAACAAATACATATTGTTATATCCCGTTCCCTGAAGTAAATAAACTTTAAACAAAGTGTTTTAAAAAAATTCGACTGATGACCAGTCCTATACTTCCCACCTAGTAAATATTTGCAAAAAATAAACACTTTTTTTTTTATTCTTTGACTAGGCCCAAACAACCTTAGCTGTTGGTGGTCTTTAAAACACAATTTAATTTTTATTCTTTGAAAAAAGCATGGCCCTCTTTTTTGTTTGGTGATCTACTGATGGCTAGCTTAATATAGCAAAAATCATGGTTACCTTGATTTACGTACAATTTTTATTTTTTTTAGTAAAATATTTTTTTTCTCGAAAACTATACATTTTAGAGAAAAAAAATATTTACATTTTTTTCATATTATAACATCTAGAATTCATTTATATTTTTTTTTACCTATGTTAATACGTGACATTGAGGACGTTTTTTTGAATATCTCAGGATCCACTGAACCGATTTGACTCAAAATCTAATCAGATCTAAGTTAAAGGCTGATAAACACAATAGAACAATCGGCATGCCCGTATGTTGTTCCGTTCTTAAGATATCGAAGGCGAAAAATTGACCACATACACACACACACACATACACACACACACACACACATACAGACATCAGTCAGAAAATGATCTTAAACGATTGCTAGGGTCTCAAAACGTGAAAATCTGTTAAAATCTCGAAATATTGTTTTCGGACTGAATCCATTACTTCCCTACCATAGTAGAGGTGGGAAGTAAAAATTAATATGCATTATTTTGTTTGTTGAAAATAGAGAAGTAACCCCTTTCACATATTACAAATTCACTATAATAATAAAAAACTCGGGTCGCAGTGCCAAAACCCTGCCGACAATATAGTGTATTTGCTAATACTGGCATTGTGGCTTTATTATGTAAACTTAAGTTTGTTTTTGAACAAAATAAAAAATTTAACCCCTTAATACATCCCTTAAAATAATATTTTTTTTCTTAATTTCAATATTTTTATCAATGCAACCTCGGTACCAAATTAAATACACCCTTCAGTAAGTAAAGCACTATCCGCAAACTAGTGTTTTCATAAAATTTGTAAGTCCGGTCCTGTCGGGCCGATTTTATTAAAATTTTGGCAGCACATTTTAATCGTTACTAAAAGGTTAAATTTCAATTTTGAAACGATTTTGAGAATTTTTTCGGCATTTTTGGGCCCAAAAACATTTTTCAACCCCTAAAAACTACCCTTAAAATGGTCCGATTGAGCCCATTTTAAATAGGCTTCGTGCGGTGATGGATTTCAACGTGCCTACCAAATTTCGTCAAAATCAATTAACTCTTTCGAAAGTTATTGCCCGCACACATATATATATATATATATAAATATATATATATAAATATATATATATATATATATATATATATATATATATATATATACATATATAAATAGACATTTCCAAAAATGGCGGCAAACTGTTCAGGAGGGTATGAAACGTCGAGAAATTTTGGTCCGACCCCTAGGTCCCGCCATCCGACCGACGCCAATAGTGTATGTGCCATATGGCAAATACACTAATGAATAAGTATAACACATTGTTGTCGTAACGCTACAATGGTATACAGGAAAATTGCGCACTGTAACGTTACGACAACAATGTGGTAATTCACTTATTAAGGTCGATTTATATTATCCGGTCAGACACGGTGCGGGAACGTAGCGTTTCCGGCAAGACAAATATTTTTACATGCATTTCAAATACGACTATTTATAGTTAGCGGATCCCGTCCGTTCAGACACGTATCAACACTTGAAATGCATGTAAAAATGTTTGTCTTACCGGAAACGCTACGTTCTCGCGCCGTGTCTGAACGGATAATATAAATCGAGCTTTATTGGGGATTTTTTAATATGGCAAAAAGGTTACTTTTCTTAACGTGTATTATTCACCCACAATTATTTTATTTTCATATTATTTTGTATGTTTTGTGGTCAATTGTATCGGTTTGTTTCGTCTCCGAGTTCGCGTTGCACGAGTGTGTTCCCGGCTTTATATATTTGCAGAGAAAAACGATGAAATCCGGAAAATCAGGTACAAAAGATTTCTTTATGCTTCCTATGTAAGCTCTTATCTCCTTCGAATATTTTATTATAATATTGCTAGTATGTTGATACTTCGGCTATATGCATATTATATGGCCGGTACAGGCAGGGGCGGATCTACATAGGGGCTAATAGGCCTTAAGCTCTGGGCCCTCAAGTGTCAAGGGCCCACAAAAATAGAATTATTATCATACATTTTTAATACTGTTACGGATCACCCTGTATATGAACGGCGGGTAACAATTCTGAGAAGCGGTGTCTGACGTTGAACACACTGGTGCGTACGCGAAGATTCTAGACAACGCTAGAGAATACGAGGACGCACTGCGCGTACACCGCACGCAGGTATATAAACAACGAGTGTGTCGTGTTGAAGGAATCAGTGAATGGTGAGTCTGCCATCAAGTGGATCAGTGATATAAATATTAGTCAATCAACGGTCGAATCAGTCAGTACAGTGGAGTGTATATAAATAAATAGTACTGAAGTAACTGAGTAAACGACCGACATAAATAAACGTTAGAAATAAATCTGATATAAATACAGTGACATAAATAATTACAAATAAATAATCCTTGTATATATAGTTATTTGTTAAGTGTTATTTAAGTGTTTCGCATTGTTTAAGAATTACTGTTTAGTTATTATTATTGTGTTGATTGATAGAACTGACTTTCCGTTGTTGCATTTATTATTATTGCGTTTTAAATTATTGTAAATAAATATTGTAAATAAAAATTGTAAATAAATATTTATTCCGCCAATTCAGAAAACAGTTTTGTAACAATACGTTTTAATTAACAATGAGCACTTATCTTGTCAACACATTTCATAAAATCATATCCTTAGCTGTTTATAATGACTAAAGAAAGTTTTTATTTATATAAATATTAGTAAAAAAAACTTTTTACAAACAAGCTTTTATTTAAATGCACTAAAAAGGATAAAACATTTTTTTAATAATTTAGGTTCATAATTATAAAAGGGTGGGTCGTGAACTCTATATGATAGTTTATTAGTCACGACCCACGCTTTTATAATATTATTATGAACCTAAATTATTAAAAATTATTTTTTCCTTTTTAGTGCATTTAAATAAAAGCTTGTCTCTAAAAAGTTTTTTTTACTAATATTTATTTTGTTCATTTTAGTCTTTCAAAATTTTACCCCCCTTTGACGCCCGTAGGGGTTGATTTTCGAAAATTCCTTTCTTAGTGGTTGCTTACGTCAGAAAAGGAACCAACTGTCCAAATTTCAAGTTTTTAGCTTCAGCGATTTGACCTTGGCTTTGATTAGTCAAAAAAACCCTACATCCCCGTTTGAACCGCTTAGGGGTTGAATTTATTTCTAAAAACGATTTATTCATGTATTGTCATCGGGAATACATATGTGTACAAAATTTCAAATCGATTGGATACGTGGAAGTCGTTCAAAATTGATTTGCAACATTTGGCCTAAACAAACACACAAACATACAAACTAACACATATTGCAAGTTAAATAAAAGCTTGTAATAAAAAGAAGGCATGTGTCGCGCCACACGAGCGAAGCAAAACTTCTTATGTATGAATAATATAAAATGAATGGATCAGAATGAGCCATAATTACATTAATTATTGAAAAATTTTTCATTGGAAAGCAGCCAATTATATAATTGATTCGAAACATATTGGAAAAAATCATTTTACCAACCATAGTCACAGTCACACGGCTGAGTAAATGTAAGCTCATTCCACCGCGAAAGTGGAAAGGTTCAGGTTAGAATCCTGACTGTGAATATGGTTGGTAAAATGATTTTTTCCAATATGTTTCGAATCAATTATATAATTGGCTGCTTTCCAACGAAAAAATTTTCAATTGCAATTCAGCTGTATAAATCTTATTAATTTATATTAATTATTGATTTATGTAGGGTTGTTATGGTAATTCGCGTCACAACATTTTTGTACCCATTTTCGTTTCATCGAGCCAGCATTTTACCATTCAAATCGTCGAGGCACTACCGCCTAAGAAGTTTAACTTCAAAAAAGAAAAAAAGATTACCTATTATTTTTTGACGGTTTCAATGAAAAAAAACATAATAGTTAACAGTGTTTAATATGATATAAAAAAATTCGACTGATGACCAGTCCTATACTTCCCACCTAGTAAATATTTGCAAAAAATAAACACTCTTTTTTTTTATTCTTTGACTAGGCCCAAATAACCTTAGTTGTTGGTGGTCTTTAAAACACAATTTAATTTTTATTCTTTGAAAAAAGCATGGCCCTCTTTTTTGTTTGGTGATCTTAACTTAATATAGCAAAAATCATGGTTACCTTGATTTACGTACAGTTTTTATTTTTTTTAGTAAAATATTTTTTTTCTCGAAAACTATACATTTTAGAGAAAAAAAATATTTACATTTTTTTCATATTATAACATCTAGAATTCATTTATATTTTTTTTTAACCTATGTTAATACGTGACATTGAGGACGTTTTTTTGAATATCTCAGGATCCACTGAACCGATTTGACTCAAAATCTAATCAGATCTAAGTTAAAGGCTGATAAACACAATAGAACAATCGGCATGCCCGTATGTTGTTCCGTTCTTAAGATATCGAAGGCGAAAAATTGACCACATACACACATACACACACACACACATACACACACACACACACACACACACACACACATACAGACATCAGTCAGAAAATGATCTTAAACGATTACTAGGGTCTCAAAACGTGAAAATCTGTTAAAATCTCGAAATATTGTTTTCGGACTGAATCCATTACTTCCCTACCATAGTAGAGGTGGGAAGTAAAAACTAATTTATTTTTTTTGAGCCTCTGATAGACGGAGAGACAGACAATAAGGCACCGTTTGGACCCTTTTGGTACTGAACCCGAAAAAAACGACTTAGCACGAGCAAAATCGTTCATAAAGGTTGGTTATAACTAATATTAAAATGGTGGTCCAGGAACCGGTGCTTTTACCGAATTTGGTCTAAATTGTTCATCCGGTAGATTCATGCACTTTACAGCATATGTACATGGGTGGAAATTTTTATCATTTTATCTTCTCTAGCCGATTTCCATTTGAGTGTAAGAATCGGAAATCCAATTTGAAACGGAACTTATTTCCACTTGAAAAAACTGCCAAAATATACGGCATGTTAAAATGTTTCAGCTTTCTCTATATCTGTGAGCTATAGGTACATTGCAATGGTGTAACCGTGTGAGTATGTCACATGTATGTATACAGTGTGAACTGCAAAAAGGAATACGTTGAAACAAACATGCATTATTCTGCTGTTTCTTCATAAAAGAAAAACTAAAATACTTCGATATGCCACAGAACATCAACATCTCAGATATAGAAATAAAAAAATGTGTAAAATTCTTAGGAATAAATATAGACAGCAGTCTTGTGTGCCGCGAAGTTCGTGCAAGTAAGTAATGACAGGCGCGCGCAAGCGTACGCAGGCGTATAGAGCGAAGTTGTCATGGCAACCGTTATTTTCTGCGCTAGTGCAGAAAGTAAACCATTTTCCGCACACCTGCCTGTTAAATGGGTCATTAATGGCCGCTATACATACATCGAAAGTAGCTATTTTGTAGTGGGTATGGCAAAAAAACATTTTTCTATTTGTTTAATAATTTTAAACAATTAAGTTATACCACTAAAATGACACGACACGACATTAGTCTGTACCCACCACAAGTGCTGCCTCTAGTGGATAAATGAATGAATCTACTCTCAGGAAAATGGCGCATTGTTTCGATTGTAAAAATATCTCGTAATTCGCCCATCACTATGTAATTCCCATCTGTACATCTGTCTGTATCAGGTAAAGTGATGCACTTTTCCATTGCGGAAAATCAATACACTTTTCTTGTACTTTCGAAAACTTACATCATTTACGTATAAATAAGTTTTTATTGAAGTTTTGTTTGAGTTCGTGAAAAGTTATTTCAATTTGATTTGCAACGGGTAGGTTTTCGTTTAACGATTAATTGAATCAAAAGTTTCGACTTGGTATACTTGCAAGAATTGTTGACATGAAGTCAAACAATACAATAGACACCTCTCGTTGACTTCTGATACGAATTATTATTATCAGTTTGCTTATGCAAACAACGTTATGGATGAATTATAATATTGTTACAAAACTGTTTTCTGAGTTGGCGGAATAAATATTTATTTACAATAATTAAAAATACAATAGCAATGAATGCAACAACGAACAGTCAATTTTAACAATAAAAGAACTTAAACGGTAATTATTGAACGAAACGAGCCACTTAAATAACACTTAACAAATAACTATATATACAAGGATTATTTATCTGTAATTATTATTTATGTCACTGTATTTATATCAGATTTATTTCTAACGTTTATTTATGTCGGTCATTTACTCAGTTACTTTCAGTACTATTTATTTATATCCACTTCACTATTTACATCACTGTACTGACTGATTCGACCGTAGATTGACTAATATTTATATCACTGATCCACTTGATGGCACGACTCACCATTCACCGATCTTCGTTGACTGATCCCGATTCACTCGTACCGGCTTGTTTATATACCCTGCGCGGCCCAGCCTAGTACGTTCTCGCGTTTTCCAGAATGTTCGTGCAGTTAGTAGTTGTAACAGGAAGCGGACCCTCGTTTCTCAGAGCTGTTGCCCGCCGTTCATATACAGGGTGATCCGTAACAATATTATAGTTAGCGTTGAAGACAGTGGTAGTCCAGTGGTTAGCGTCGCAGCCTCTGGATCAGACTGTCGTGGGTTCGAAACCTGCCTCCGCTCATGGATGTTTTGTGATGTAATTTAGTTTTAAGTGAGTTGTTATTTAATGTAATCAAGACGTGTCGATAATTTACAATAAATAAAAAAATATAATTAGCGTCAATAATTAAGTGAACACCGTGAAAATTATATTGATGTTTAAAACAAGCGAAGAGCGTGAAAAATAACCTCTTTAATAACGTATTAACAGCGAGACACAGAAGAAGAACTAATTATTCTGTGCAGTTGAACACTGTCAAAATTAAATTCCTCAATTCGTTCCCAAAAGTCCAAATGTAATTATCTCATAAACGCATGTTTCCTCCTGACGTTAGCGTCTCCTTGCCATCCTTGGCGGATCGCCGACACTATATCATTGTCCACAAGACAAACTGGCTTACGCGGTCAACATTTTTATAGACCTTTTTCTTATCTGCTACAATCAAAACTAGTGATGTGCGATTTACGAGATGTTTTAGTCGATTGTTCAAACATCTCGATGACTCTCGATGGTTGTCACTTGAACTCGATTGTTGTTATTTCATAGTTCACCGAGACCGAGTCGCATAGCACTAAATCGTACACTGTCGAGAGATAATATACAATCGTTCATTACTCAACAATTGGGTTTTTGAATTTTTTTTTTGTGATAAATGGAAAGATCATATATATAAGTTTTATAACAAAACTATTTTTTGTTTTTTTTTTTCGCTATAATTATTGGTTCAAATACAACAAAAAAGGTACACTTGTTTCATTTGCCCAGAAGCGTCCGTTTCCGAGATATTCTGACTTGCGTGTCACTATGTGAAATACCAGGTTGCAAAGTTATCACAGAAAAAATTTTATTAACAAACAAATAAAATACTTAAAGTCGAATACATCTAGGTAATAAAGTTTAATTAACAAAAAAATAAAAATTAGTAAAAATAAAATTAAAGTAAGTTTTCAAAGTGTCCTCCATTGGCACATGACCCCCAATTCTACGCCACTGGGTTGTTCAAATGCAACAAAAGTTTGTACGGTCCTTATTATGTAGTAGATGTCTACCAAAAATGAATTAAATTGTTCAACCCTGCAGTTAAAAGATACGATCAAATAAGTGTTCACCAAATCGACCCTTTAGCATCTTGTTAGGGAAGCACTTTTGGAAAAAAAGTTATTCTTGGTTTTCGTATTATTTTGACAGTAGGTACACCCTGTATCATTTATGGTACTCATTACAGAGTCACGTTGTATATATATATTTTAAAATTAGAAAATCTGAAGTTTTCACTTCTGTCGTGTAGTCATAAGCACACACCCATTTTTTTAAAAATTATAATAGATAATTTTAAGTGGGATCGCATTCCATAAATTGATCAACGTACAAATCACACGGTTGCATAGTGATTAATAATGGTCAATAATATTTTAGCAAAAATGTTCATACGCCACTTTGGTTTGTGACCACAGAATATACAGCAGAGATAGGTAGGTTTGCTCTCCGAGTTGGGGTTCCGTTTTGTTAAAGTTGCGAACGGGTTAGCTTTAGTTCAGAACAACTTCTTTCAGCGCCAATTCACAAATCTGTGCCATCTTAAGTACGATTTACACAATAAAATAAATTGTATCTGTCGTAGTTATCAGATTACACACAATCGTGTTCTGATTTGTATTCTGAGAGCGTTCTGAGCGCAACATACGAAGCAGAATTATATTATAATAAAGGCAGTTTATTTATTTATTTATTTATTGTAAATTATAGACGCGTCGACAACTTAGGTCATTAGCGTCTTGATTATACATTAAATAACAACACACTTAAAACTAAATGACATCACAAAACATCCATGAGCGGAGGTGGGATTCGAACCCACGACAGTCTGATTCAGAGGCAGCGACGCTAACCACTGGACCACAAAGGCAGTTTATAACAGTCTATTATAATTATATAGGACACAAAAATAACACAAACAAGGTCGTAGACCGTTGTGCGGGAACATATCTTTCTTACACTAGTGTGGGAAAGGAAACTATTCCCAGACTGTAAGAAATGAGAACGCCGATTACATAGATTATCGATGGTCCATTTGTAGCCAGCGATTAATCTGGTAATAGGCATACAAAGAGACAATGGCGTCGCAAACAGGTATCGCGTAAATTCCATAAAAACACATTGTGTATGCGTGGTTACTAATTTTACATTATTTTGTTTTGTATTCATTCATTTTATATATGTAACTATACATTTTATTTTGTAATTTTTACACACTTTATTGGAATATTACACAAATTATGTTATTTTAATTTACTTTATGTAAAAATCACAAATTTGTTTAACTTTACAGTAAAAGTTCAAGTTTTTATGAAGTTTTCTGTGTAAAAATAAATAGTAATGTAAAATCATTTAGAAAATCGAGCGAATTCTACCTTAACTTTCAAAGTATTTTTACATCCGTTTTTTACAGTGCATAGTGATTTATGTTTATTCGCCTGATTCGCCTACCTACTCGCGGCCTGCTATAAATGTGAAGTTGGCGACACAAAATTTTTGAAAATACTGTAAATGAAGTGAAAAGCAACTATTTTATAGTAGGTATGGTAAAAAATACCATATAGGTATATCTTGTGCGTAATGATATTATGACTCGTGTGACTGTGAAAACTTGTTATCACTCGTTTAACATACTGTCACTACTCGTCAGTAATATGAGGACAGTGTGGTGTAACGGTTAGCGTATCCAACCTTTGGATCACACTGTCGTGGGTTCGAATCCCATCTCCGCTCATGGATGTTTTGTGATGTCATTTAGTTTTAAGGAAGTTGTTATTTAATGTAATTAAGACGCTAATGACCTAAGTTGTTGACGCGTCTATAATCTACAATACATAAATCGACAGTAATATGCTTCATTACGCAACTAGATATACACTGTAAAAAATTGATGTAAAAATACTTTGAAAGTTAAGGTAGAATTCGCTCGATTTTCCAAATGATTTTACATTATTATTTATTTTTACACAGAAAACTTCATAAAAACTTGGACTTTTACTGTAAAGATACACAAATTTGTGATTTTTACATAAAGTAAATTAAAATTACATAATTTGTGTACTATTCCAATAAAGCGTGTAAAAATTACAAAATAAAATGTATAGTTACATACAGGGTGTCCCACGACATGACTGCCATAGCCTGGGACTGTGTTGCTGGGGGATTTCAAGTCAAAAATGTCTAATGAACATATACCCGGAACGCTATCCTAACTGAGCTAGAAGTATTTGAAATTTTAAATAAGTAAGCCCACTAATGCAGGTATTAGGTTCGACTGTTGGTTTTGTTATTATTAAAAAGACCAGGTGGCTGTGAATCACCATTCGCAGAGCTACCACTTCAATTCTAAGAAGAGCTAGACTATGTATACAGCAACTGGGTGGACATTTTGAGCAACTAATTCAATAAAGCGATTTCTTTTTAAATGGTTTTTAAATTAGTAGGGAATTCCTACTACTACTTATCTAAAATTTCAAATGCTTCTAGGTCAGTTAGGATAGCGTTCCGGATATATGTTCATTAGACATTTTTGACTTGAAATCCCCCCAGCAACACAGTCCCAGGCTATGGCAGTCATGTCGTGGGACACCCTGTATATAAAATGGATGAATACAAAACAAATTAATGTAAAATTAGTAACCACTCATACGCAATGTGTTTTTATGGAATCTACGCGATGTGCAGGCGTTACCTGTTTGCGACGCCATTGTCTCTTTGTGTGCCTATTACCAGATTAATCGCTAGCTACAAATGGATCATCGATAATCTATGTAATCGGCCTTCTCATTTCTTACAGTGTACAGTCTACTATTTCTCAATTGGTGCTGTGTAAAAGTGGACATTACAGTTTGACGGCAAGCACACAGAGTCGATCCAGCACGAATAAACAAAAGCAAATTGGCACCGGGGCGGCGTTCTGAAGGAGGATTTAGGGTTATAACGGCGTCTCGGTGTCTTGGTTAAGGCGCTGACCTCGGACTACTGTATATTCATGTGTCTACCTCCGCACCTAGCCATATTATATTATTATGTTGTTATGCGGAAGCGTAAAATCATTTCGGTGCTAAATTAAAAAAAAAATATTCTCAACGACGTGATATTGTCGTAACAGGTGTCTCTCAAGTCACATCCGGTTGAAAAATCAAGTTTTAATTTAAGCGCAGTCCTCCGAAACTTTTTTACCTTTTCAAGTTCTAAAAGATTTATAATTTTGTTTCAGTTTAATGAAAAAAAATCGACTGGGAAGCCGACTAGTAGACAATCACTCGTAACTGTCACAAAACTGAAAAATGTTTCCACAAAACGTAGGTAACATAAAAAGCATGGCCATCTTATTTGTTTATTTATTGATCCATTAATGACCAACTAAAGGCATCTTGACTAGGTAAATGAAAAGCGATATCTACGAAATTTTTTTAGAAAACATTTTTTTCTCAAAATCTATGCATTTTCGAAAGAAAATTATTAATATTAACGTATCCGAATATTTATTTCATATTAACCGCATGTAAAAAAATTGTTATAATTACTCTGTAACTACAGCACCAAACCAAAAAAAAAAATTCGACTGATGACCAGTCCTATACTTCCCACCTAGTAAATATTTGCAAAAAATAAACATTCTTTTTTTATTCTTTTTTGTTTAGTGATCTACTTATGGCTAGCTTATAATATAGCAAAAATCATGGTTACCTTGATTTACGTACAATTTTTATTTTTTTTAGTAAAATATTTTTTTTCTCGAAAACTACATTTTAGAGAAAAAAAATATTTACATTTTGTTCATATTATAACATCTAGAATTCATTTATATTTTTTTTAACCTATATGTTAATACGTGACATTGAGAATGTTTTTTTTTAATATCTCAGGATCCCCTGAACCGATTTGACTCAAAATCTAATCAGATTTAAGTTAAAGGCTGATAAACACAATAGAACAATCGGCATGCCCGTATGTTGTTCCGTTTTTACGATATCGAAGGCGAAAAATTGACCACAAACACACACACATACAGACATCAGTCAGAAAATGATCTTAAACGATTGCTAGGGTCTCAAAACGTGAAGATCTGTTAAAATCTCAAAATATTTTTTTCGGACTAAATCCATTACTTCGCTACCATAGTAGAGGTGGGAAGTAATAATCAGTTCCGATTAGCACTTAAATCACATATAGTGCGTTTAATTTCACCCAACATATTGACTTTACATGCTAAAGTTTTTCATTTGATTTACATTGGATTCATATTATGGTATATTCTGTTTTTATATAATTTTTTTAATCGCTTAGGAACTGCTTAGCCTTTCCTGTTGAATTTTTTCAAAAAATTCAACAGCAAAGGCTTTCAGAATTTTTATTATACTTATTTTTTAGATCACTGATTTGTGATATCAAATTTTTTATTATTTTGTTGTTTACAACTTTTATTACATGATATTATTATTAATATGCCACGAAAATATAATTTATTATTTGAGAAACGATAGTCTATTATGAATGTGTTTTTATAACCGGCGACGACATGTAGCTATAACTGTTGCTTGCGATCACGAAAATGATGTACGCGGGTTTGAGGCTAGTTAGCCTCGACATAGTGCGCCACCTAATAAGCGCGCGGTGTTGGCGCGCGATTCAAATCTCTAACACTTATAAATTAGCTGTTGTTGGCACCAAACAATCAATACTGTTTAGCCGTTAATGGTGATATTTGAAATTTGTTGTAATTCCTATTTTTTAATTAAAATTTTACTCGCTATTTCGGTGTATGTTGAATTTTTAAAAGAACGATTTTCTATAATGCATTAATGCTTTCCATACAAATAAATCTCTTAAAATAAATTCACTGCATATTGTTATACAGTGACCAGATAATCTATCTGCATAGGAAAAAATCGCACGAAAATTGGTACAGCAGTTCTCGAGTTATAAGCAGACAAACAGACAGAAAGACGTTGCGTTTTATTATGGGTATAGAGAACAGTTATACGCTCCGGAAATAAACAAGTTGAAATTAATTATCGAAACCTCGTTGTGTTCAGACATAGTTCAATCCCTGCTTAAATTACACATCCGGTGCAATTTGACAGAGTTGACTCGTACCGTATACAAGTGTTCGTAGTATGAATACGCGGTGCCATTGATCGAAATTAATTTGAATGAATCAACCGTTATCTGAGTTTCTATCTAACAAGACATTTTTATGCACCCCGGTCGTTTGCTTTATAACATTGTGTTCTCATTAGAAGCACGCAATAATTATTTGACCCTTGTTTTCTCTCTTTCCGCCGTATCGTTCTCTCTCGCTCTTTAGTTCGAGCATGTTGAACGTTCATTTATTCAAGTCTTCTCTTCATCTTACCACCATAAATCAACGAAGGATTGCATAGGCCATAGACACTCCTTAAAATGTAATAACATGCTTAGTATGTCGTGTATAATCTGTATTAACGAATAATGGGAGACCGGGAATTCTGATTTATAATTAATAATTCTAAAAGCGTTATTCACAGATTGCGTCACATTAATAGTTTTGTTTACTTGTCAACTAATTAACGAATGAGGTTGACCCACTATACTAAATGTGGTTTTTTTACGGATATTACTGAACTCTAGGTGTAGGTATAATCAATATTAATTTTTGGTATAGGAAGCGTTTATTATTTAAAAAAAAATCCACTGATGATCAGTCCTATACTTCCCACCTAGTAAATATTTGCAAAAAATTAACACTCTTTTTTTATTCTTTGAAAAAAAGCACGGCCCTCTTTTTTGTTTGGTGATCTACTGACGGCTAGCTTAATATAGCAAAAATCATGGTTACCTTGATTTACGTACAATTTTCTTTTTTTAGTAAAATATTTTTTTTCTCGAAAACTATACATTTTAGAGAAAAAAAATATTTACATTTTTTTCATATTTTAACATCTACAATTCATTTATATTTTTTTACCTATGTTAATACGTGACATTGAGAACGTTTTTTTAATATCTCAGGATCCAGTGAATCGGTTTGACTCAAAATCTAATCAGACCTAAGTTAAAGGCTGATAAACACAATAGAACAATCGGCATGGCCGTATGTTGTTCCGTTTTTACGATATCGAAGGCGAAAAATTGACCACACACACACACACACATACAGACATCAGTCAGAAAATGATCTTAAACGATTGCTAGGGTCTCAAAACGTGAAGATCTGTTAAAATCTCGAAATATTTTTTTCGGACTAAATTCATTACTTCCCTACCATAGTAGTGGGAAGTAAAAATGTTTATACAAAAGTTGTAGATAATTTTATTCTCTACAAGGTTGACAATAACAATTTTTTACTAAAAATGGAACGGAACTGAGAAATTCGCAAGAAACCGTTTCTCGTGACCTTTGACCACCCCTAAAATTTTTAGCGGCACTCCGATTAATTAATTAAATTTGCATGTATTGCTGACGTTTCGGGAGATTGGCAATAAATGCAAATTTAATAACATCAGTATGGCCGTGCTTTCTTGGTCCTTAAACCAAGAAGATTTCCTCTTCAAAATTTCAAATCTGCATTACCTCCAGGATGATAGGATCGCCACCTGTCTACAATAAATTGTAGCAATTCATATATGCTTCTATATAGTGATGGTTAAGTTTGTGAGACATTGAAACGAAAAAGCGACATAGATATCTTCTCGAAGTCTGTCAAAAATTCCAGCCAATTGGATGACAGAACCATTATTTTCAAAATATTTACGAAACTACAAGATTTAGAAAAAAAATTACAAAACTTACTTGGAATAATAATATAATATAAGTAACCGGTTTTTCCCAAAAACAATAGGGCTTTTTCTATTTACATTTCAAATATCCTACCAAAATTTGGTTTCAATCCGCTCAGCCGTTTGACCTGTATCGTGCTCACAGACCAACAGACTTTTTCCAAAAATATGTTTTTTTGTACTCGGGGGGCATCAAAATGAAAAAATAGAGTAAAATTGTTAAAAGTCAATTTTCAGCTAAATTCGTAGGTATAGTCACCATTCTCCACTTGTGGAGTTAAAATGGTAAAATATGTCTGCGGTTATTATCTATGTAAGATGAAATTTCCGGAAAATGTTTTTTTAATTTTGCAAATTCTTCCACGTGTATTTTTTACATACCTATTACCTAGTGAAAAAAACAATAGAGTTTATGAGATAATCTTTCGAATTAGAGAAACGTTAAATCCGGCAGTACCGTCGCGAAGTTCGTATTTGACCTTTCAGAGTATTCTCTTCTCTACCGGAAGTTACCTCCTGCACTCTTCGTCTCAAATTCTTTCCGCTCGCCTAAAAACGGTTACCCAGAATTCCTGGGAAATGATTTTAAAAAAAATTGACCATTTGACATTTAGAAATAAGAGTTTAAGAATCGAATCCCGGCCGCATATATATTTTTTCATGTATAATAATTTTTATTTTAAATGCAAGGCTCATGTTAATAGTAGATTGTATGTCTAACTCTAGTAAGTACCTAGCGTAATGAGGTATACAGTGTGTCCACAGACTCATCCTCAACATGGGGGATCTCTGTTGTTATGGGAGATAGAGATTTGGTTAAATAAGACAAAATGTGCAGAATCTCCAGTACTAGTTACTACTACCCTGCATAGTCAAACTTTCCATATTTTGCTTGGTTCGCGATCGACAGTTGAAAAACGAGATTTACCCATTTTCGTTTTTTGTTTATAACTCGCTTATTAAGTAAGTTAGAAAAAAAATATTTCCACTTTCTTAAGGCCCTTTTTTATGAAGATTTCAAATCTCTTTTCATATTTTTATTTACTTTTATAGTTTTAGAGATACTTGTATTAACTTTGTTTTTTTAAATACACGTCAAAGATGGCCATGACACCATTCGAAAGAGATTTTTTTTCTCTTTAATTTGATATGAATTATGAGGGTTGATGGATTTATTTCCAAAAATAACAGAGTTATACGTAAAACACTGATTTTTAATAGTAGGCTATGCTAAATTAATTGATAAAACAACAGAAGGCTTAGCAAACAGTTGAAATTCGCGTTGGCTTAGTAAACGGCTGTTTTGTTTTAGCTGTCAAACTGTAGTTTGTTGCTAATTTGTCAGTTTACAGTTGGGGGGTGGTCTGCATCCCTTCCATACCGCTATCTAGCAAAATCCCTTACTCAGGGCACTTTAATATGCCTTTCTCAACATCTTCACAAAAATAAGGCCTTGAATAAATAACACCAACAAATTTTCACTAGCTCTCGGTCTAATATGAATGATTCTAATAATCGGATCTTTCTTTCGAATTATATCAAACGATTCTTTTGAATCATGAGTACTGCAATTCATATAGGCGAACGTTAAGAATGGTTCACTAGCCAGTATTCAGTAGCCATTCGCTGTTGCGTCTATAACCTAAGAATCCGATTATTGAAATAATGCGATTTTGCCCATCACTAGTTTTTTCTATTCGTTGAAGAAGTAAGTTATTGCCATTTAAGTTCTACTCGAAAAGAATCGGCGACTATTGAATAAAATCATCAGGAGTACTGTATGAAAATTGATAGTACATTATATATATTGAATTTATTCAACACGCGCTTTCACATTCTATTTCTGATCACAAAGAAAACGTAACGGTCAAAGCACTGATCAAATTACAGTAGTGAAAAAACCGCTGGGCTTGTGGAAACCAGTTGAAGGGATCTGCAGACCGCAGCAAAGGCACAGGACATCTGCTCTTATTGATAGATTTCCTCTAAATGCTCTATACTGCTCATCAACCGTACTGGATCAAGCTTTCTCGCGCTTTCTCTATCCTCATTTTATTTATTCTTCTTCTTCTACAATCTACAGTGTCGCTCGAAAATTATCTACGATATATAGGTACAGTCACGGACTTAATAAAGTTTACACTTGAGTTTTTCAGTGTAAGTTCACAAAAAGTCAGTAGCTTAGCGACAAATTTAGTTTTTAAAAGGTAAATGTAAATGTCAAAAATTAAAAGAAACAATTGTCGTTTAAATGCCTCGAAATTGTTAAAACGATGAACAAAAAAGAAGAATTATTGCAAGATTGGAGGAAGGAATTTGCTAGTATCAAATATTATCAAATCTTTTTATGTTTTAATTGAATAATATTGAGTAATTTGATTGTATATAATAAACAACTGAGGTGTTTTGATAATAGTTTTTTTATTGCATTTTTAGGATGTAACCTTAGTAATTGCTACATGTGTAAACTTTTTTAAGTCCGCGACTGTACATATTTAAAACACACGCCATTTTTTTCGACGATCCGCTAGCGGTTTCTACTCAACCTATTGACGTGAATAACATCTAATGTCTCATGATGGGGTGGCATTTGAGAAATATTAGGTGTTACAGAAATAGAGGGCAGTAGTTGTCGGTGCTCACGATATACATACATATCCATTTTTTAAATTTAATTAATTAAATTAAAGTAATGGAACCTTTGATGTGAAAAACAAAATGTTAACAAGCCGAGAGGTGGATCGTTTATTAGGACTAAAGTGCGACCCTTGAGGTCCACACGACGAACTTCCCAGTTTGATAAATATTTAATAATAATAATTAAATTAGATATTACACAGAAAAGTAATCATTTTAATCATTAAAACATAATTATTATTTATTTTTAACAATAATTAAAAAAAAAAAATTTTGGAGCATACAAGTAATTCAAGAATTACAAGGCGCGATATTCATGTAGGTACTGTGTGTAAACGGTTTTATCGAACATAGGGAAAATAACACTGAGAAGATTTATAATTTTGTAGTAGGCTATGAGCCATAAGACCAAATATAAATATGTATTGGATTTCATAGAAAAAATAGTACAGTGAATTTTTTCAGCAATTTTCCATACGGTTGACTATTAAGCGTAACTCGGAACCGGCTAAATAAAAACAGTCATGATGTGTCATAAGACACCCGACAGAAGCTATGCTTCTTACCCATTGTATATAAAACCGAATTTATCAAAGATATAAATAATACAATTAAAACGTTATTATTTGATCGCCATTTTGAAATCTGACGCCATTTTATTTTTTTGTGTCTTGTTAAATTCTCAAATATCAATTTTCAAAAGGATCGGATAATTTTTACAAAGAAGTATATACCTATGACCGCCATTTTGAAATATGACGTCGTTTTATTTTTTTTGTGTCCTATGGAACTCTCAAATACCGATTTTCAAAAAGATCGGATCATTTTTGCAAAAAAGTACATATGGCCGCCATTTTGAAATCTGACGTCATTTTATTTTTTTGTGTTCTATGGAACTCTCAAATATCAATTTTCAAAAGGATCGGATAATTTTTACAAAAAAGTACATACGGCCGCCATTTTGAAATCTGACGTCATTTTATTTTTTTGTGTCCTATAAAACTCGCAAATATCAATTTTCAAAAGGATTGGATAATTTTTACAAAAAAGTATATATAATGGCCGCCATTTTGAAATCTGACGCCATTTTATTTTTTTGTGTCCTATAAAACTCAAATATCAATTTTCAAAAGAATCATATAATTTTTACAAAAAAGTACATAATTTGACCGCCATTTTGAAATCTGACGCCATTTTATTTTTTTGTGTCCTATAAAACTCTCAAATATTAATTTTCAAAAGAATCGGTTAATTTTTACAAAAATGACGTTACACTTTTCACGTAAATCGGATCAGCGGTTCTCGAGTTATAAACTTTCAAACGGACATACAGACAGAGAAAGCCAAATTGTTCAGGAAGATATGAAACATCGAGAAATTTTGATCCGATCCCTAGATCCCGCCATCCGACCGACGTCAATAATTAGTTACAGGTCATTTTAACTCAGTAGGCCATGGTTTTTAAACACAAAAATCAAACGTCACCAGTCAAAAAATTGAATGACTATATTATAATGTAGCACCCGTTTTTATTTTAGGTCAAAGCATACGCTGTCTTCCAATATCCATATCACACTGTGCAACAGACAAGGACAACCGAAACAAGTTCGCGATTTATTAGATAAAGTCGCATTTATATAGTTGAAATTAGCAATTAAATGTGTATAAAAAAACTGTTTTCACACAATATTATACATAAAATCTATCTAAAATTTTCTCCTCTTTCGTTTAAGACAGGTTTCGAATCGATCTGACTTGAATTGAGCGAACTATAAGCAAAAAACACCGTTTTTTCTAATTTGCTCCCCTCTGGGGCCAAAATTCAAAAATCGGGCGACGTTAGGATCAAAAAGACCCCGAGAGGAATCGAACAAAAAAAAGTTTTTTAAAATCGGTTAACTCGTTTGGGCTGTACGACTGATACAAAAAATCCGTCACAGATTAACAGAATAACAGATTAACAGACAAAGCGAGTGTATATAGGCGCTTCTAGCTTCGCTTTAGATCGCGCCTAAAAACGGCTGAACTGATTTTTATAAAATTTATGTCGGATCAAAATGACGTTAACACGCCTCGATTGATACCCTTACGAAGTCGATATAATTTTTTATTTGCGAGATATTGTGTAAAACCTACTTTTTGAAGTTTATTTGGTTAAAAAAAAACGGCTGAACTGATTTTTATAAAATTTATGTCGGATCAAAATGACGTTAACACGCCTCGATTGATACCCTTACGAAGTTAATATAATTTTTTATTCGCGAGATATTGTGTAAAACCTACTTTTTTGGAGTTTATTTAGTTAAAAAAAAGAACTGCTGAACCGATTTTGAGAAAACTTCTTTTAGATCATATATACGTTAATACGCGTTGATTGGCACCCTATAACGTAGTCGATATCAATTTTCATTCTCGAGATTTCGTCTTAGAAAGAAATGATAACATATACGTACGTATACACACACACACACAGACACCTTTTCAAAAATAGTGTAAAAATAGTGTAGTGACCTTGAAACATAAAAATCTGATAAAAAGATAAAAAAACATACCTGTGAAAGCAACAAAATCTTTTGAAACGTACGGAGCAGATCCACATAAAAGGCGTATCTAATGTTTTTTTCCTATTTTTAGAATCGTTGTCACATTGTTTTACAATAAAATTGTTGATGACCTTGAAATGTATCTTACAGTTTCATAAATTTTTATTGACCGCGTCATAGTATGATTTGTTAATACATTATACAACCCTGTGCACATTTTATTTCGCTCTTTGATATTTCAGGAGAATATTTTGCTCCTAAAGTGTTAAATATTTGGTAAAAGTACGATAGTTGTATGTACACGTGGGGTTTTTGGTAAATTTTAAGACAAATCAACTATATTGCTATAGAACAGTAATTAAAGAGCTATTTTTTCTTTGAAACACACGTTTTGTCGCAAAAAATACCACAAATCATTACCAATTATTTTTATTTAAAACTATTCGAAATATGTATACGTAAAAAGTCCACCAATAATAAACAACAAAGTCCACTTTAAAATGAAAAGCATTTGAAGATTTTACAAAATTGTCGAACGGAAGTTACCCCCTGCATTCTTCATCTCAAATCCTTTCCTGTCACCTAAAAACTATTTCTGCTCTCCCGACGCTACTTTTAAAGCTAAAGGTTTCAGGTAAACGCCAAATGAAGGACCAAGAATCACACTAGATTCTATAGGCGAAAAAATGAAAAATATTTTCCTAGAAAAAATTACAACTTTTTAAAAACTACGTAATGTTTCACACGTAGCCAAAATTTAAAAAAAAAATCTCCAGTGAGATCTGTAGTGTGATTTTTGGTCCTTCATTTGGCGTTTACCCAAACCCTTTGGTTTTAAAAAGTAGCGTCGGAGAGCTGTAACCGTTTTATAGCGAGGGAATGAAGAGTGTAGGGGGTAAATTCGGGTGAAGAATATTTTATTATCGAAAATTATAACACAAAATATTTAAAATAGTTTTTATTATTGTTATTAGAATTCTTTAAAGCAATTTTAATAAGCTAGATACAATTTAGTATTATATTAATTTTAGTTTATATTAAAATTAGCGAGAAAAAACACATACGTTAAGAATTATGTTAGTTTATTCACTAGATTAATATTGAAAAATACTTCCATACTAAAAATGAATTCGCACTTTTTAATAGAATATCTAAAATGATACTATTATACGAGTCAATACAATGATTTCAATTTGGAAAGTTACGTAATCTTCACTGAAAGGTTATACCATTAATAATTATTATTCAATATAAAGTAAAGCAGGTGTCACATAGCGGTGGCAATATTCGTTTCGTCCGAACAGTTAAATATTTGATTAGTTTAGATTTTACACACAAGATAGCGTAGTTGTAAGTGTCACTTGTGATTTGTGAATACATAGACAGTTATTTTCATCGTTTCGCAAAAGCTCAGTAGACTATAACATGTGGGGAAATACTTATTAAACAACGGTTTTGTAAGAAAATGTACATTAAAGTATAAGTTTTTAGTACCTACTATATAGTACAATTCCAAAATTTAAGGAGTGACGTATGCACTTATTTATTTATTTATTGTAGATTATAGACGCGTCCACATCAAGGTCATTAGCGTCTTTCAACTACACTAAATAACAACTAACTTAAAACTAAATAAAATCACAAAACATCCATGAGCGCAGGTGGGATTAGAACCCACGGCAGTCCAGTCTAGAGGTTGCAGCGCCAAGCATGCTAACCACTAGGCTATACTGCCTCGTATGCACTTATACTTCACTATTTATAATTTAAGTGGCACAGCATGGGGACGCGTATGCTTACATTATATAAACTGTGCCGCTTATATAAATAGTGAAGTATATAAGTACATACGTCACTCAAATTTTGGAATCGTACTATAATCGTATTTATCCGGCGTTGCCCGAGAATGATAGCCATAGTCGGGTTCCAAATCTTCATGGTTTCCGGGCTTGTAGGCCGTGGTCGGGTGGTATTTCTACCTGACGTTTCGTCTACAACTGCGGTAGACATTCTCAAAGGCGATGTGGCAGCGGTCGAAGTGTCCTCCTTGGCGGCTCACAGATGAGTGTGTCGGTGACTGGTGTTCTCCCTTCTTTTATACCTAGCCGAACACACTCTGACTCTGGACAATCATAAGATCCTCTTCGAAGAAACCCAAGCCATAGACAGAACGTTGAGCTATTACCCAAGAATATACAGAGAGGCCATAGAAATACATAAACACGCACAGAATTTCAACCGAAAAGATGAAGGCCTCAATCTCAGTAAAACCTGGACACCAGCACTCCGACATACAAAACCAATGACCAATCGTACAAGGACGGGATACGACCGAGTAGAGAACTCACCACCACTACACACTGCGCATTTGACCAATGGCAGAGAGACGGACTACGACCGAACAGAGAACACACTGGCACTAGGTATAAAAGAAGGGAGAACACCAGTCACCGACACACTCATCTGTGAGCCGCCAAGGAGGACACTTCGACCGCTGCCACATTGCCTTTGAGAATGTCTACCGCAGTTGTAGACGAAACGTCAGGTAGAAATACCACCGGACCACGGCCTACAAGCCCGGAAACCATGAAGATTTGGAACAATGCCGGCCGTGAAAGCTTGCACACTTGCATAGTCGGGTTTTTGCCCCGACTGCGTGAATGGTACCTAATTTATAAGTATAAGTGGCACTCAAACGGTTGGGCGGATTTTCACAAATGAAGTGTCGATAGATTCGCGACAATTGCACGTGTGACAACGGGTATATGACGTCTCGTAACATTCAATATGGCGGACGCTAGATGCCATATTGTTAAAACGCAAAAATCAAAAGTCAGCAAAACTAATCGTGTGGGGTATCAAATGAAAGGGCTTGACGAAAGGATTCTAAAAATAAATACCCTATATAAAATGAAAAAATAAAATTTTAAAATTAAAAAAAAATGAAAAGTAGTCGAGTAAAAAGATATTATTTAGTGTCATCTCAACACTAACATCCTAGAACTTTTTGCGTTTTTGGATTTTTAAAAATTTGTTATTTTAAAAAATTTTTTTTTTGTTTGTCCTGGCAGTGCCGGGTTTAACAAATAGTTTAGTTGCAAAATACATACTAGGGACATCGGACGTAGCGCTAATGATTTTACTTGTCGAGCGTCTATAATTTATTTTTCGAAGTAAGTTGACATCCGATTTCCTTCCCGCTATAAATTGACGACGCGTGTGAATAAGTTAACATTTCTTAAGAAATGGCAATAAATATAAATCGTAGACAAGATTAAACACAGCGATAGGCGTGCTTTTTGCCAATATGTCGAAAGCTCCCTGTTGCTGTTGGTCTCACTGTGTATGTGTGTGTGCGCCTTGTGGGTGTATGCAGTGCAGTACTTTAGTGTTTTCTACTTTTATTGCTCTCTACGTCATTAATGGCGCTATTCTGTATTGTCATTTTTATAATTTACAGTGTTGTTTATTTTTTGTCATTTTCTAATAAATTTAATATTACATAAATGAAAGTGAGACAAAAATTTAACAGCACTGTAAATTCTAACATTGACTGTACAGAATATCACAATAAAGCCCTCCACTCACGATTCAACGCTGCAATATAATTTTTAACCAACTTCAAAAAAAAGAGGTGGTTGTATTTTTGATGTGAAACATCTTATGTCGGGCAGTGAACAGCCGCGTGAGGGGAAATATGCTACAAAATGTTTGGTCCGCTCCTTCGCTGATGATCTCCCCACCACTGCGGCACTCTCTCTCTCTCTCTCGGCTTCCGCGCGCTCGGGCAACCGCGTGAGTTACAGTGCAGTATATAGGATTACGTCAGCATAACAGTTAGTTGCTGCTTTTGAAAAAATATATACTACTACATAGAGAATACCACCGAGTTCAAAAACGTTTTCTTTGATGTTTCACATCTGTCGGGGGTCCCGAGACCTACACCCATTTTTTATGTTTGTTACCTCATTTATAAACCGATTTGAAAGGATATACTTTCAGATTGGTCCCATAGAAATTTCATCAAAATCGGTTCAGTAGTTCGGCTGATTTTAATAAAAGTTAGTAACGGCGTGTGATTCCTTAAGGTAAATGTCACTTTTTGACACATCAGACAGCGTAAGAAAGTCGGTTTAATAAAAGTGAGTAGCGGCGTGTGATTTCTTTAAGGTAAATGTCACTTTTTGACACTAAAAAGTAAACAATAAAAAACTTTTTAACAAAAAAAAAAAACCTTCAAAAAGCCACTAAACAGTGGAAAATAATGAAATTTTGAGGTCTGCGCCAATTTAATAAAATATGAAGTTGGTTAAAAAGAAGATATTAATCACTATACTATACTTTTTTGTCGAATACGATTGCAGTAAAATTTTGTTGGAGAAATTGGAAAAGACCACACGTAACGACTTTGCAGTACGTGATTGTGTCACCTAACTATATTATGTATCAAATTTCAACTTTTTTCGTCCAGTAGATTCGGAGAAAATAAACTGTGACGGACGGACAGACAGACACGAGAGTGATCCTATAAGGGTTACGTTTTTTCATTGGATGTACGGAACCCTAATAACTACAATAGTATATTGAATTACAAGGGTCGAAACATAGCGTTTGCAACCAGTGTGATGTTTGCAACGCGTGTGATTTGCTGCCCTCGTACTTCACACGCGTTGCAAACGCTATGTTACGTTCCGAGTAATTGCATACTATTTTTCACAACAACCCTATTGACAATTCGATTTGAGGTACGTGCAATTTGGGCGCGCAAAAAGCCGCAAAAATATTAGATCTTTCAGATACATGTGTGTGTGTTTTAAAGACCACCAACAGCTAAGGTTATTTGAGCCTAGCACCAATTCATATTTTCAATTCATTATTTTTTTTTTAATAATAAATTGAAAATCTAATTGACACTTTTACCAGCTCTCGGGCTAGAACCCGGGATCTGGGGACTTGTAATAGAGGAACCATAGCAACGCCATAATATGTAAACTACGCAGCATTGCTACACTCTCGGCTATTCTCAAGCCCTCAGATCCATGTGAAATTTATGTGGGGTTATGTCTGTCATTTTGACGTTTTCGAATATTATATGCGGATTGAAGTTGGCGCGACTCAATCGCTCTATCTCTCTCTTAACAACGTTAAAAAACAGAGAAATCCGACAACTGAAAATTTTTCAACCCACTAAATAGGTACGCATTGCTACACTCTCGGCATTCTCAAGCCCTCAGATCCATGTGAAATTTATGTGGGGTTATGTCTGTCATTTTGACGTTTTCGAATATTATATGCGGATTGAAGTTGGCGCGACTCAATCGCTCTATCTCTCTCTTAGCGACGTTAAAAAACAGAGAAAACCGACAACTGAAAATTTTTCAACCCACTAAATAGGTCCCGAAAATTGAATTTTCAATAGCGGTGTTGTGAAAAATATGGTTACAATCTACGGTCACTTTCAGCTCAGAATTTCTGACAAGGCGTTCTACAAACTCAGCACATAGTCTTTGCATTTAGACGGCAACCGTCGTATCCGTTGAAATAATACGTACAATGTACCGGATATGACGTAAACGAATACTTATTTGTAAAAAGTGACGTTGGCAGCAGTGCAGCATGAAGTTTGCTGAGGATGCTATTAGTCTTCTCTTTCTTATTCCATTCACACGCTGACAGTGAGATTAATGACTTTCTAATGGCCTGCTTGATTCATATGGATTCGTATACACATGTTCTGAACGTATACCTACCATAGTTAC
This sequence comes from Mongoloraphidia duomilia, assembly GCA_039654895.1. Taxonomy (NCBI): domain Eukaryota; kingdom Metazoa; phylum Arthropoda; class Insecta; order Raphidioptera; family Raphidiidae; genus Mongoloraphidia; species Mongoloraphidia duomilia. The sequence continues at coordinate 9,302,485 of CM077523.1, forward strand.
CTACATACTTAGCTATAATACAGCACACAATATAATAGTGTATTATGCAGGTTTCAAAATGGAATGTGTCATATTTTTTGCCACAGTCGGATGCAAAAATTTAATAAAAACAAACTATTGTAACTAAACTGTTTTCTTACGTGGGCGGAATAAATTATTTATTTACAAGAATTAACAATTTATAACAATGAACGCAACAATAACAACTATATGTCAATTCTAATAATCAGCATAATAGTGATTCTTAAACAAAGTGAAACACTTCAATAACACTGAACAATAACTATTTATATAGGTACTGTATTTATGTTCGCAATTCAACTCGACACTCATTTACGACTGACTGCCTAACTCCGGTCGGCTGCCTGCTTATATAGAGCTACGCGGCCCAAACACAGCGCTTCTAGTACTTTCCAGACGTCTAGTAGGTACTGATATCTTCGATATCATTCAACGTTTCACCACTGTGACCTATTCTCGACACTTCGAAAGAAATGCATGTTTTTCTCACAGAACTTACATGAAAAAAAAACTAACTAGGTACTAAACCGATTTAAGAAAAAATTGTATAAAACCACCCTTTCTGAATACAACGGAATTGAAATCATTGAAATCGGTTAACCCCTCGAGAAGTCAAGGCTACGTGTCGAATTATAACAACCTTCTTTTACCCGACTGCCGAAGGAGGATAATGTTTTTAGGGTGTTATCTACTCGTATGTACCTATGATATGCAAGAATTTGCATTTTCTTTGGCGCCTTCTGTAGTCAGAACGGCTTATCGTATTTTGAAAAATGAGGTGTCTATAGATTCGTCATAGTCTGACGAGTGCTACTGGGTATATGACGTCACGGAAAATGACGGACGTTAGACGCTATTTTCAAAATACCTTTATTCTTTATTAACTTCCCATTGGAAGTTATTGTAATGGGTCCAAAAATCGAAATCAAAATGTATAACACATTTTTATGTTCCAAGGTCTCTATTTTTACACTTTTTTGAAAAGATTTCTGTGTGTGAATGTGTGTGTGTACGTACGTATGTGGTCATTTATTTCTAAGACGAAATTTTGAGAATAAAAAATGATATCGACTACGTTAGGGTACCAATCGACGCGTATTAACGTAAATATGATCTGAAAGAATTTTTTTTAAAATCGGTTCAACCGTTCTTTTTTCTTAACCACTCCAAAAAAGTAGATTTTACACAATATCTCACGATTAAAAAATTATATCGACTTCGTAAGGACGTCAATCGAGGCGTGTTAACGTCATTTTGATCCGAAAGAAATTTTATCAAAATCGGCCCAACCGTTTTTTTTGTTTACAGAAAAAGACTGCCAAAAGTGAATTTTACACGAAATCTCGCGAATAAAAAATGATATCGACTTTGTTAGGGTGCAAATAGAAGCATATTAACATCAACAAGACCCGAAAGAAATTTTTTCAAAATCGATCAAGCCGTTTTTTTTTTGTTTCAATAAAACGACTGCAAAAAAGTAGATTTTATATGAAATCTCGTCCAAAAAAATGTTATCAACTTCGTTGAGGTGTCTATCAAAGCATGTTTAACGTCACTATGATCCAACATAAATTTTATAAAAATCGGTCCAGTCGTTTTTTTAATTTATTGTTAAAAATAAATAATAATTATGTTTTATTGATTAAAATGATTACTTTTCTGTGTGATTTCTAATTTAATTATTATTATTAAATATTCATCAAACTGGGAAGTTCGTCGTGTGGACCTCAAGAGTCGCACTTGTGAGTCCCAATTAAAAGTAACTTTAGTCCTAATAAACGACCCCCCCACGGCTTGTTTATTTCGTTTTCAGTTTCATCCATGGTTCTATGAAATAGAATGGAACTAAAAACGATATAAAAATAATTTGTTGTATTTAATGCGAAATATAACATTAACATTTGATATTATAACATTAATTGTCTATTGTGCGTATATCACTCCTTTCAGGAGGTACCTACGTGATTTCCGTGAACTTGGAGTGGGTATGTTAGATCGCGTCAGCTGGGGAAAACGAATAAATTCAATCCCCGGGCCTCCACTTTCCGTGTGTGTAATAGTGTGTGAGTGTTTTTTACACGAATGTCTGTGCAATATAAATTAATCTAGGATAAATTAAGCAGATTAATAAATATTTCACTTTATAATTTCACGCAACTACATTGTTCAGTTGTCAACGTGTATTCCCTTCCTCTCGTAGTCCGACTGACTATATTGTACAGTGTAGACACACACACACACACAAATACACTTCATAATTCATTATTTTAATGTACTGTTAGCGACTATATTTGTGGTAACAAGACAAAATTGCTCCCGCCGATTTTTTTATATACTTACCATTTCTAGTTCTATATTTTGTTTACAACCAGTGCCGGCTTTAGAAGAGGAGCAACCCGAGAGTAGGGCCGTTCCGTGCACTGTAAAAAATGGATGTAAAAATACTTTGAAAGTTAAGGTAGAATTCGCTCGATTTTCTAAGTGATTTTACATTATTATTTATTTTTACACAGAAAAACTTCATAAAAACTTGGACTTTTACTGTAAAGTTAAACAAATTTGTGATTTTTACATAAAGTAAATTAAAATTACATAATTTGTGTAATATTCCAATAAAGTATGTAAAAATTACAAAATAAAATGTATAGTTACATACATAAAATGGATGAATACAAAACAAATTAATGTAAAATTAGTAACCACGCATGCGCAATGTGTTTTTATGGAATCTACGCGATGTGGCGATACCTGTTTGCGACGCCATTGTTTGTGTGCCCATTACCAGATTAATCGCTGGCTACAAATGGACCATCGATAATCTATGTAATCGGCCTTCTCATTTCTTACAGTGTGCCGGGTGTGCAAGGGAGGAGCGGCGCACACAGGCGCCAACAGGAATGACGTCTTAATAGTGCTATTGGCTGGACTGCTCGAATCAGATTACGTCACAACAGATATAATATTTGAAATAAAAATTCGACTGATGACCAGTCCTATACTTCCCACCTAGTAAATATTTGCAAAAAATAAACACTCTTTTTTTTATTCTTTGACTAGGCCCAAATAACCTTAGCTGTTGGTGGTCTTTAAAACACAATTTAATTTTTATTCTTTGAAAAAAGCATGGCCCTCTTTTTTGTTTGGTGATCTACTGATGGCTAACTTAATATAGCAAAAATCATGGTTACCTTGATTTGCGTACAATTTTTATTTTTTTTAGTAAAATATTTTTTTTCTCGAAAACTATACATTTTAGAGAAAAAAAATATTTACATTTTTTTCATATAACATCTATATTTCATTTATATTTTTTTACTTCCCACCTCTACTATGGTAGGGAAGTAATGGATTCAGTCCGAAAAAAATATTTCGAGATTTTAACAGATTTTCACGTTTTGAGACCCTAGCGATCGTTTAAGATCATTTTCTGACTGATGTCGGTGTGAGGGGGGGGGGTGTGTGTGTGTGTGGTGTGTGTGTGTGTGTGTGTGTGTGTGTGTGTATGTGTGTGTGTGTATGTGTGTGTGTATGTGGTCAATTTTTCGCCTTCGATATCTTAAGAACGGAACAACATACGGGCATGCCGATTGTTCTATTGTGTTTATCAGCCTTTAACTTAGATCTGATTAGATTTTGAGTCAAATCGGTTCAGTGGATCCTGAGATATTCAAAAAAACGTCCTCAATGTCACGTATTAACATAGGTAAAAAAAATATAAATGAATTCTAGATGTTATAATATGAAAAAAATGTAAATATTTTTTTTCTCTAAAATGTATAGTTTTCGAGAAAAAAAATATTTTACTAAAAAAAATAAAAATTGTACGTAAATCAAGGTAACCATGATTTTTGCTATATTAAGCTAGCCATCAGTAGATCACCAAACAAAAAAGAGGGCCATGCTTTTTTCAAAGAATAAAAATTAAATTGTGTTTTAAAGACCACCAACAGCTAAGGTTATTTGGGCCTAGTCAAAGAATAAAAAAAAAAGTGTTTATTTTTTGCAAATATTTACTAGGTGGGAAGTATAGGACTGGTCATCAGTCGAATTTTTTTATATACCATTTCTAGTTCTATATTTTGCTTACACCCAGTGCCGGCTTTAGAAGAGGAGCAACCCGAACGTAGCGCCGTTCCGTGCCGGGTGGAGCGGGGGAAGCGGCGCACACAGGCGCCAACAGGAATGACGTCGTAATAGTGCTATTGGCTGGACTGCTCGAATCAGATTACGTCACAACAGATATAATATTTGAAATAAAAATGTAAATTGTGATTTTATGCTGCATAATCCTTATGTATGTTAAAATTGTATATCAGTCAAGTAAAAATGGCCTGGTTTATATTAGAAAGGTCATTTTTAAATTAGCAGGACGGGCCCCTGCATTCCAAGAAATGATTAAGTGAAAGTTTTTAGTATCGTTTTTTCCGCTCGGTTACGCATGTCGAGGTCACGTCACGCCACGTCCAATCGAAGAATAGCATATATATCCCGACACTAGTGCAGAATACTGCGTCATCCCAAACAGACAACTTGGTATATCATAACTATAGCAGTAAACAATGGGATGCATGGCGTAGGGGTATCGCAGTAGGTCGTTGGTTCGAACCCGGGCGGCACCATTAATTTTAATTTCTTTTTCCATATTAAACGTGATATTTATTTTTATTTTTCTAATTCGATTAGGTATATTTCCTATACATATTTATTTTTTGTTTTAATATTTTACTATCATACAGTGTCAAACTTAGCGGGGTGTGCACTTTTAGCTTTGCAGAGTATTTAAAGCACGTAAATAAGATTATATACTTTCGGCGATTTCGGGTTAAAAGCGTTTAGGGTTATTGCAAAAAGTTTCACTTGCATCGTGGTTTCATAAAATAGTACCCTATAGTTTTTCTTAGTGATGCGTGGATACGAGATGTTTTAGTCGATTGTCTCGATTGTTCAAACATCTCGATGACTCTAGATGTTTGTCATTTGGACTCGATTGTTGTTGTTTCATATAGTTCACCGAGACCGAGTCGCATAGTACTGAATCGTACACTGTCGAGATCCACATAATATACAATCGTTCATCACTCAACAACTATGGTCGAGTCGATGGTCGATTGTACAGTAATCGCGTAATACGAATTCAACAGTGAAGAGATCACAGAATACCGACTGAACAGTGTGAACAGTGAAAAATCAACGAGTCGCGTAAACGTCAGTCGACTAGCATATAACCTCGAATCACGATTATAATATGTATTCTCATTCGCTGCTATTCTACGAGTATAACCTATGTGGCAAATAATCGACTTGAACTATCGAACATTTCGACAAATACAAATGAATGCAAAGTTTGCATTTGTGTTAGAAACACCCATCGAAAATGACGTAACAATATGATGCAACAATGGAAAAATTCATTTTTCAAACCTATGTCACCGTCGGGACTCTAACCCGAAACTTCCACTTTCGCGGTGACTGAGTTGACAATTACTCTACAGTGACACGTTTTTAAACAATCAATTATTTCCTAATGAAGCAATTTGTCACTGAAATATCACTACCTTCGGGTCGATTGTGGACTCGATTGTTATTATCAGGGGTGTTACGAATATTCGCATCCGCATTCGTAAATGCGGAATATTCGCATTAATTCAGACATCTGCATCCGCATTCACATCCGCATCAATAAATGCGGAGTTTTTACGGATGCAGATTCACATCAACAAGTAACTACATGTAAAGAAAGTGGGCGGAGCCAGAGTGGCACGTGCTAAAAATATGATTAAATAAATAAAAAGTTAAAATTAAATTGATTTTCAGTTATTTATGCACTTAAAATTTAAATAATTATCCTTAAAATCCCAAAATCCGCATCCGCATCGCATCAAAACCGTGTCCGCGGATGTGAACTTCTAATAATCCGCATCCGCATCTGCATCCGCGGATGTCTAAATTTTTGCATCCGTAACAACCCTCGTTATTATATAAACGATTGCAATTGTTTCGATTATAAAAACATCTCGTATCGCCTATCACTAGTTTTTCTTACAAAAAATCTGACATCGGTGATTTTGGCTTGTGATCACAGATATAGGAAAAAGGAAAAAAAAAAAGACAAAAACTTTCCACAATTCAACAACGCTGGGAAAAATAAATATTAACTAAAAGTACACAGGCTCATTGTTTTATCTTGGAGTGGAGGAACATTTATATCATCTGTTTTATCATTAATGCATTCATAAAAAGCAACTGGAAAAAATAAAAAAAAGTCCGGCAAAATGGGATGTTGAAGATGAAGTATTTTTACAGTACTAAAGTGCTTTATAATGTTTTAAAACGCCAGATGTGTCTCAATTACCGAAAAATACCGATGAGCATATTTTTTCTTGAGTGCGTGATTTTTCCTCTAAATATTTATGTAGTGTTGATTTATGAATTGTTACAGTGCATACCGAAAAAATGAAAAATGATCCTTTTTCCTGAGAGTAGTCCTTTCAATTAGCCACGAGAGGCAGCACTTGTGGTAGGGACAAACATTATTTAACCTCCCAATACATTGGGAAGTTATTGTAATGGGTCCGAAAATCGAAATCAAATTTTTTAACAAATTTTTGTTTCAAGGTCACTACACTACTTTTACACTATTTTTGAAAAGATGTCTGTGTGTGTATGTGAGTGGGGTACGTACGTAGCACGTACGTACGTATATGTGGTCATTTCTTTCTAAGACGAAATTTTGAGAATGAAAAATGATATCGATTACTATAGGGTGCCAAACGACGCGTAAACGTAAATATGATCTGAATGAAATTTTTTCAAAATCGGTTCAGGCGTTCTTTTTTCTTAACCACTCCAAAAAAGTAGATTTTACACAATATCTCACGATTAAAAAATTATATCGACTTCGTAAGGGTGTCAATCGAGGCGTGTTAACGTCATTTTGATCCGAAAGAAATTTTATCAAAATCGGCCCAACCGTTTTTTTGTTTAAAGAAAAAGACTGCCAAATAATCATTAAAACATAATTATTATTTATTTTTAACAATAATTAAAAAAAAAACAAAACGGCTGAACCGATTTTTATAAAATTTTATAAAATTTATGTCGGATCAAAATGACGTTAACACGCCTCGATTGACACCCTTACGAAGTTGATATAATTTTTTATTCGCGAGATATTGTGTAAAATCTACTTTTTTGGAGTCTATTTGGTTAAGAAAAAAGAACGGCTGAACCGATTTTGAAAAAACTTCTTTCAGATCATACGCGTTGATTGGCACCCTAACGTAGTCGATATCATTTTTCATTCTCGAGATTTCGTCTTAGAAAGAAATGGATACATACGTACACACACACACACACACAGCAGAGACATCTTTCTAAAAATAGTGTAAAAATAGTGTAGTGACCTTGAAACATAAAAATTTGCTATACATTTTGATTTCGATTTTCGGACCCATTACAATAACTTCCAATGGGAAGTTAATAACAAAATAGATATTTGAAACGATCAGAAAATGAGAAACTAATAACTAAGTCATAATTTTTATAGGTAGTCAACAACTTATAGGCGTTAGTTTGTTCGTCATATTACGTCACGCATAACGCTACAACGTAACCGCAAAATAAATCATGTTAAATGAGTCGCAACTTTTAAGTGCACAGCCATGCACACTTCTGTTGATTAATGAACTGCTCAAGCAACTTCATTTAAGAGGATTTAGTTTTACAGAATTTTTCTCTTTTTTCTTTTTCAGTTTATTTTATTGAATTAAAAATTCTGTTCCATATACAATACAAATTTAAAAAACTAGGTTAAATAATTATTCGATTAGAATTATAAAGTGTTTTCGAACATTTCGCATCCCGACTTTTTGTAAGTATCGAAAGCTCTTTTTAAAGTACTTATGCTCGGTTGCAGAATATCTGATGACCTTAGATTGTGACAACATATTTCTTCATATAAAAAAAGCATTGTAGAATGTCAAATCGATGTTGCTAAAATACTAATTGATCGATTGAAACGAAATTTTTGACGTGAATTCGATGAACGTCTTATAGACCGAGAGCTAGTGACAATTTTTTGGTGTTATTTTTTCAAGGCCTTATTTTTGTGAAGATGTTGAGGGAGGCATATTAAAGTGCTCTGAGTAAGGGATTTTGCTGAATAGCGGTATGGGAGGGATGCAGACCGCCCCCAACATTTAACAAAAAAAATGGTCACAATTATTATTGCTTCAAGGCTGAAATTGTTTGTATAGCTTGTCGGTGACCGAATAATGCCATTATAATATTTGCAGATCGATTGGTCAGTATTAACGTGGTGGCAGATCACCCTAAATGGTTCATATACCCGACGAAATTGTGGCAGAATACCCTAAACGTGTCATGTACCTGACGAAATTTATATTATTAGTTCAAGGTTCAAATTTTAATATGTTGTTACGGTGACTGTTTTAAGCATATATTTCAATTTGCAGAACAAAATGTCGGTATTAACCCCCTTGCAGAACGATATAAACACCTATAGGCGAGCAAGTTTCCCTCTAAGAGAGGGGGTTAATACCGACATTTTGTTCTGCAAATTGAAATATATGCTTAAAACTGTCGTCGTAAAACATATCAAAATTTGAACCTTGAACTAATAATATAAATTTCGTCGGGTAAATGACACGTTTAGGGTGATCTGCCACCCCTTTAATACTGACCAATCGATCTGCAAATATTATCACGGCATTATTGGGTCACCAACAAGCTATAGAAACAATTTCAGCCTTGAAGCAATAATAATTGTGACAATTTTTTTTTTGTTACATGTTGGGAGCGGTCTGCATCCCTCCCATACCGCAATCTAGCAAAATCTCTTACTCAAGGCACTTTAATATGCCTCCCTCAACATCTTCACAAAAATAAGGCCTTGAATAAATAACACTAAAAAATTGTCACTAGCTCTCGGACTATTACGTTTTGTCCGGAGGGGGCGGGTCGTTCGAAAAATCATCTGACAAAAATGATGTACTTTCGTCGTCTTCGTACGGCTAAACTATAGCAGATAGAAAAATAATACTTATACCACCTGAAAGATCCATTCGGCGACAACACAAAAGTATGCGCTTCAATGAATAATATATTTACCCTCCGGAAGAATGCTTTGAAAAATTGTCGAGGCACGGTCGCCGCTCACTAAGAAGCGAGCTAGCGACCAAACTGCTTGTCCGTTTAGGACAAATTAAACTGTATTTCATAGACAAGAGTATTGCCGATATTTTAACACCGAAAAAAATAAATTTGCAACATAAACCAATTTGTAGCGACGATTGGAAAATAAAATGTCAAGACCGAAAACAAAGAAGGGCAAAATAAAAAGGCATAATCCCATTGCGACCGACCAAAACTACTGTCGGGCGCGGAGAGGGATCGCCGCTACCGTTTAAAGAAGAGAGAAGCCCAATAAATCCAAACCAGCTCGAATTCACGTCAAAAAACTAGCGGTAGTAGTCCGACTTATACCCACCCCGCTTTTTGAAGTTATACTTCTTTTGGCGCGTTATGGAAAAATGATGAGAGTGAATTTTTACGTTTTAACACCATGAAGTTAGTCGAAAGTAACACCATGAAGTTAGTCGGAAGTTCATGATTATAATACCCTATTATCACCAGTCACAATGTGACAAAAGCGTTTTTAGTTTTGAATAACATTTATAAAAGCTATTGCTATACAAACGCTCGTTTATGCCGCTTTCGTTAACTATGAGTTCGTACTCCAACACCGTACTGTTTACATTATTATTTTTCATGATTATAATACCCTATTATATAGCATTGCTATAAGATGTGCGTGGTGTAACGGATAACACCGCCGCGTCTTACGTAATAGGTCTCGGGTTTGAATCTCAACACAAACATGCTTTTGAAGTTTTTTTAATAAATAATTAGATATAAATATAATAAATAAATAAATTTAAAAAATTAATATTTTTATTATTTTTTTACAAACGTTTAGTACTGGCACGCGGGATAAAATTTTTGGAGTTATTTTTGTTTTGTTACGTCAAAGAAGTATAACTTCTGACGTGCGTACATAAGTACACACACACTCTTTTTTTTTAAACTGTGTATAAATCTATTTAACATAGTTTTTCTACAATTTCCACTTCAAAACATTTTTCTATGCATTTTGATCAAAATTTAGCTTGAAAATCGATCTTTTTCTATGTAGATCAATCATTTTTTTTTGTGAGTACAATTTAATATTCTGTACATGACAAGAAGTTTCACAACGACATTAGATTGTTCCTGCATGTATAAAAATTGTAATCATATGATCACAATTTAAGATCATTTTCAAATCAAATTTTTTGACAATGCTTTCTGCAACCCAGTATATTAGTGTAGCATAAATATCATATGTGCAGTTTTTCGTTTAATATTTTTACTTCCGAACTCTGTCCTCTACTACGATAGAGAAGTTATAGTAATCAGTTCGAAACATTTTTTTTCGGGATTGTAATATTATTTTTTTTTCATGTTGCCTATCTACATGTGTCATAAATTCTTTGATATAGAAATTGAGAACCACTGCTTTAAAGTAATTTTCTAAGTTGGTCAAAGAGTTGTTTATAAAGAAGACGATATGTTTTATAACTTTGAGAATTAAATTATAACTTATAATACTATCATATTAATTAATGAAAAAAGTTGTTAGCGTTAAACTTCAATAACACCTAATATTATTTAAATTTTAAGTTATGTCTATAATTAATTATGAATGAGCTACAAAGTATATAAACTTAATAATCTGTTGAGTTGAAGCTTACGACGTTCCATGAATGAAATAGGTGCACGACATTGCAGTTTATCATTTTGTTAAATTAAAATTGTAGTGTCGTATAGCTAACTATTTATTATCAGTACAGGACGGCATGAAAAAGTAGTCGAGGCTATCAGTTTATTTATGTCACAGCCATCTGTGTTATCTGGTGTAACTAATCATTTCACGAAATATCTAGACATTTCATTAAATGACCAGTCACGTCCGCAGGTGTCATCAATATAATTTTTAAGACCATCAACAGTCAGGGTTATTTGGGCCTTTCATTCATATTTTCACTACAAAGTGTGTATTTCTCAATGGAATTTTAAACCTAGAATTATGCCGCTACCAAAAATTACGTACTAGATAATATTCAGCTAGATTTATTGTGTCGAACCCACTGATCTGTCAAATTAAAAGCGAACCAGAAAGAAGAAAGTTTATAAATATTTCTTCTTATATAAAGAAGTGTGACTATCTTCTACGTCATCATTTGGCGGTTTATGCTCAGCGTTTAAAAATATATATATTTAATTCCTATTAGACTAGACTGTCGTGGGTTCGAATCCCACCTGAGTTCATGGATGTTTTGTGATGTTATTTAGTTTTAAGTTAGTTGTTATTTAATGTAATTTAAGACGCTAATGACCTAAGTTGTCGACGCGTCTATAATCTACAATAGATAAATAAAATAAAATAAATAAATCCAGAGGTTCCCGTGGGAGATATTATTTAAGAGAGATTTTACTGTATACCTACTTAGATTTAAATTCTATTGAAGTATAAAATTTTGCTAATAAAGTGACACGATAAATTTACGTTCTCTAAGTTTTTAAATTTATTATTGATAAGAATTTAATAAAATGTCGGAATGTCATGTCGATATTACAGAGTTCAATACCTGAGAGGGTAATTAATGAGATTATTTCTACGAGAATAAACGTTCAATTGTTACAAGTTTGATAGTAAATTAAAGTAGTGCGCATTATTTGTAATATATTATGTAGTATATAGTAGTGGTTCAATAACTATGCACATATAGGACATTGTATGAGGATCAGTTTTCAACTATCCCAATTTACTTTATTGAAAAGAAATTCCACAGTTATCGGATAGGCTACTGCTCAACTATTGGGACATAAATTTTATGGAATTGTTTAAAGACGGACTCACACTTTACCGAGACAGAAACAGGACACATTATTTTACCAATTTGTTTGGGTTTTTTATTCAGTTTTTCCTCGAAATTTCAAAAAGTCTTAGAATTGTATTTTTGATATTTTCTGTAGGCTAACATTGCAATAGCTAAGTACATGAATATTGGGGGCAGTATAGCCTAGTGGTTAGCATGCTTGGCGCCGCAACCTCTAGACTGGACTGCCGTGGGTTGGAATCCCATCTGCGCTCGTGGATGTTTTGTGATGTTATTTAGTTTTAAGTTAGTTGTTATTTAGTGTAGTTGAAAGACGCTAATGACCTTAGATGTCGACGCGTCTATAATCTACAATAAATAAATAAAATACATGAATATTGTATATTCATTTGTTAAAAAACAAAATGGACTGTGTGCGCACGGTCGAAGTTATACTTGATACATTTTTTCTTAGAACATGTTCCGTTAAAGATTTTGAAGTGAAAACTTCCTTAGGCGAGCTTTTCCTGGGCTGTTAACAACAGTGATGTGAAACGCACCCGACGGTGACAATCGGGGCTACTCGGCTCAAACACGAACACGTATTTGCAATATGCTGGTAATAGTGTGTAGTTCATAAGTGTGCTAATAGATGACACTAAAAACTTAATACGAGTAAAAAGCCATTTGTAGTTCACAAGTACGCTAACAGATGACACTAAAACATATATTTTGTAATCTTTATGTTTCAGGAAAGTCGTTTGGGTCAATTAAATTTATAATAAATATATTTTTCAGTATAGACCTGATACCCAAAATTTTTCGTTTTTTTATTAATTAATTAACCGAAACGATCGTCTGATAATTAATTATTTGATTAATAATATTAATAAAAAAACAAAAAATTTTGGGTATCAGGTCTACTGAAAAATATATTTATTATAAATATATTTTGTAGTTCACAAGTACGCTAATGACACTAAAACTTAATATTATCGTGAAGATATTATATTCATTAAATTTAATTGTATAGGCCGATTTTAAAATATTTATGATTAAACTGTGTGATTAAAAAATTATATAGATACTTATATGTATATGTATATTTTAAAATTAGAAAATCTGAAGTTTTCACTTCTGTCGTGTGCGTCATAAGCACACACCCATTTTTGCATTTTATTTATTTTTATTTTTGACATATCATATGATAGTCTATCAAATCAGTACCTATCCAAAACCTGCTTACAATACTACATTATTTTGAAATGTCAAAAACTGATTTTTAAAATTATAAAACCTGTACGAAAACGTATTTTTCCAGGGATGAGACCTAGCTAGATCGATTTTTTTGTCCCCCACAGCCCCTTTTCAGTAATTTTCATCCAAATCTTTGGAGCCTTATTATCCCTGTCAGTGTTTCATTAATTTTTGAATCGGTTTTCTATGTCGATATTTTTTGACTCGAGGTCATTTCAATTCACTGCCATCGCTGAAGATGTATAACTTAAAAAAAAACGTCCTCAATAATTTTTATTTCAGTAGCTTGGATAATATGCTAGGTGCATATACAGCACGCTGAATGTACCTATACAGGGTGTACCACAGAAAACCGAACATAGGGAAAACACCATTGTGCAAATTAGTTAGGATCAGTGATTGCTGTGCCCTTTTTCATGCTTAAAACCATGATAATTAATTTAGTTGAGTTAGCCATGTGTATTCTGTCTTTGTCACGCTACCCATTTTGTTTATGTGTTCCCTGTTGCACTCATTTATTTTCTATGTTCTCAATCCTGTAATACACCCTGTATAATATACGAGTATATATTAGTACCACAGTTTAAAGTTTAATCTACAAGCAGTTTCTCCAGTCGGCAATATTTCTGTCCCAAGAAATTCAATGCGCATGCGTCGTCTTGGTATAGTTTTGAAGGCAGGACCGGCATATTATACTTATGCACAGTGTACCAACTGTGATTTATCTATATGGCGTATGCACAATACACGTGCTTTTGTGTCTATGGCACTGAATCAGGTCCTGTTCTATAGAAATTCAGCCACAGAGCGCTGGCTTCTCATTGGCTGTATAAAGGTCGATTTATATTATCCGGTCAGACACGGAGCGGGAACGTAGCGTTTCCGACAAGACAAACATTTTTACATGCATTTCAAATACGAATATTTATACTTAGCGTATCCGGTCCGTTCAGATACGTTGCGAATCATTCACGCACCGTCAAACATTGTCGGCGAGAATGTTTTGTCTGATACGTTACGCATCTGAGCATGTCTGAATACGTCTGAAATGGTACGTACGTATAGTATACATTATGTTCAGACAGTAAAGTACCTAATAAGTTTAGAGTGATCGCGTTAAATTCTCTCGGAGTGGATCACGAAAGTATTGTTACGGATCACCTGTATATAAGCGGCAGGCAAGAGTTCTGAGAAACGGGATCTGCTTACTGTAACAGCTGGTACCTGCATGAAAGTTCTAGAGCCAACGAGAACGTACTGGGCTGGGCCGTGCAGCGTATATAAACAAGCCGGTACGAGTGAATCAGGCAGTCAACGGAGATCAGTCAATCAGTGAAGTACTGGGCGTTTACAAGTTGACATAAATATAGAAATTTGGAAATAAATAGTCATTTTATTATGTATATAGCAAGTGTTATAATTAAATATTAATAATAGTGTTCCATTGTTTAGATTACAATAATTACCAGTTTAAGTATTTTTTATTGTTAAATTTGACTTTTCATTGTTGCATTTATTGTTATTGTCTTTTTAGATTAGTGATAAAAAAATATGTTATTGCCAATTTCAGATAACAGTTTTTAACAGTGATTAAAAACATATAATTTTTAACAATCACGTATAAATTGTACAGTGACCATAACGACGAAAATACAATGACGACAATATTCTTTGACTGTTTCATAACTGTCGATCTAACGATAGGACAAATTATATATCAAACTGCTAATGTAAATGAGACATTTTAAAATACTCGCGTGTATGAACGGAAAGTGATACTTCTAAACAACGCATATATATCACAATTAAATTCGTATTTGAAATGCATGTAAAAGTTGTCTTGTCGGAAACGCTACGTTCCCGCCTCGTGTCTGACCGGATAATATAAATCGACCTTAACGCGCATGTCCGTCGCTGGTGTACTTAATGTAAAAAAAAACAAAACTTGGGGTCAGCTGAACATCAAAGGTGCCAACTGTGAGTGAACTCACTGTAAAGCTTTTATACCGTGGTATAGTATAACTATATCCTGAATCTCATTTGTTAAAATAACCTTTGTTCTCGAGCGTTCTGTATTCCTATAGCTACATTTTTCGGTCGGCACAATTCGTAATGGTGAATTTATGTATCTATAAAACAGACTGTCAACTTGGTTTTATTTTTGTGCGGGAAATTGCCATTCGCACTTTTATTTGCTGTTCTTGATTGTATTACCTAGTCGCCGTTTTTATTTCTTGTCACATAAAAAAGAATAACCGAATGGCTAACAAGACCGACGAGACGCGACGTTGAGCTCAAATCATTTCTAATTTAGTCGCTGCGGCGTGCTTTTTGGATCATCTGGAATTGCTTACGTTATTCGGAGTGTACACTATTGTGATCTCGGTGTACCACAGGATTGAGAATATAGAAAATTATTGATTGCAAGAAGGAAGACATAAACAAATTGTTTTGCGCAACAATGATAGAATGCTATTATTGCTAACTATTATTATTAGAGTATTTGCCATATGGCACATACACTATTGGCGTCGGTCGGATGGCGGGACCTAGGGGTCGGACCAAAATTTCTCGACGTTTCATAGCCTCCTGAACACTTTGGCGCCATTTTTGGAAATGTCTATTTATATATGTATACTAGCGGACCCGTCCCGGATTCGCTCGGGTGGTATGAAATTATGATTTAATAGCGGTCACCCATTACTCCGCTCACGTATATTTAGTATAGCTGATCCGGCAAACGTTGTTAATAATTTCTAGGAATAATTACATTACTCACTCGCTTCGCTCGTTCGTTTGGATTTTATTAATACAGTACTCACTCGCTTCGCTCGTTCGCTTGAATATTATAAATACACTACTCACTCGCTTCGCTCGTTCGCTTGAATATTATAATAACATTACTCACTCGCTTCGCTCGTTCGTTTGAATTTTATTAAAATACTACTCACTCGCTTCGCTCGTTCGCTTGAATATTTTCGCCTACTCACTCGCTTCGCTCGTTCGCTTGAATATTATAAATACACTACTCACTCGCTTCGCTCGTTCGCCATATATGTATTTTTTAAAGCTTAATATAAAAATCGCGATTAAAAATCAGGGGTTGATCGTATAAGGGAGAAAATTTAGAGTTGTATGTATTTTTCAATGCTGAATCATGAAAAAATTAAAACAAAAAATTTTGTCAAAAAAATTAAAAAAAATTTTTTGGGGTGGACCACCCTTAACATTTAGGGGGATGAAAAATAGATGTTGTCCGATTCTCCACCCTACCCGATAAGCACACAAAATTTCATCAAAATCGGTCCAGCCGTTTCGGAGGAGTTCAATAACGTACACCGCGACACGAGAATTTTATATATAAGATATATACATATATGTGTACGGGCTATAGCTTTCGAAAGAGTTAATTGATTTTGACGAAATTTGGTAGGCACGCTGGAATCCATCACCGCACGAAGCCTATTTAAAATGGGCCCGGTCGGACCATTTTAAGAGTGGTTTTTAGGGGTAAAAAATGTTTTTTGGTCCAAAAATACCGAAAAAATTGTGCGAATCGTTTCAAAATTGAAATTTAACCCTTTAGTAAAGATTAAAATATGCTGCTAAAATTTTAATAAAATCGGCCCGACAGGACTGGACTTACAAATTTTATGAAAACACTAGTTTGCGGATAGTGATTTACTTACTGAAGGGTGTATTTAATTTGGTACAGAGGCTGCATTGATAATAATATTGAAATTAAAAAAAAAATATTATTTTAAGGGATGTATTAAGGGATTAAATTTTTTATTTTGTCCAAAAACGAACTAAGTTTACGTATTAAAGCCACAAGGCCTGTATTAGCAAATACACTATATTGTCGGCAGGATTTGGCACTGCGACCCGAGTTTTTATTATCATGGTTTTTAAAACAGTCGCCGTAACAACATATTAAAATTTGAACCTTGAACTAAAAATATAAATTTCGTCGGGTACATGACACGTTTAGGTTGATCTGCCACCCCTTTAATACTGACCAATCGATCTGCAAATGTTATAATGACAAGCTATACAAACAATTTCAGCCTTGAAGCAAAAATAATTGTGACCATTTTTTTAGTTACATGTTGGGACTTGGGGGCTGTATGCATCCCTCATATACCGCTATCTAGCAAAATCTCTTACTCAGGGCAATTTAATATGCCTCCCCCAACATCTTCACAAAAATAAGGCCTTGAATAAATAACACCAAAAAATTGTCACTAGCTCTCGTTCTATTCGTGGTCCCCCCAAAAAAGAAAAAAAAGAAAAATATGATTATAGACGTTTACAAAAGTGAATTATTAGCGGATTCTAAAATAATTATGCTGATCAAATGTATTTCATTACTTTACCTGATTACGACCCTGTAGAGTGATCACGCGGAGAGCGTGTGATCATTCTATCTTGGAAATGAGTAGACTACGAATTTTTTTAAGAAAGAACAAAAAAAATGGGTGTGTGCTTATGACCACACGACAGAAGTGAAAACTTCAGATTTTCTAATTTTAAAATGTACCTATACTTATATAATTTTTTAATCACACAGTTTAATCATAAATATATTAAAATCGATATACAATAAAATTTAATGAATATAATACCTTAACGGTAATATTAAGTGTTAGCGCACTTGTGAATTACAAAATATATGTTTTAGTGTCATCTGTTAGCGCACTTGTGAACTACAAATAACTATTAAGTTTTTAGTGTCATCTATTAGCACACTTATGAACAACACACTATTACCAGCATATTGCAAATACGTGTTCGTGGTTGAGCCGAGTATAGCCCCGATTGTCACCGTCGGGTGCGTTTCACATCACTATGTTGTTAACAGCCCAGGCAAAGCGCGCCTAAGGAAGTTTTCACTTCAAAAAGCTTAAAAACGTGTACTACAAATTTTAATTGAATATGTGAAATAAAAATCTATGTTATGTTGAAAATTTATGCTTTCAATAATAATGTTGTTTTTTTTACAACACATTTTGAAGGCTTACACGTGTTATATATTTCCTTTGGTGAAAACTGATTTTGAACTTTTTTAAGCAGCGAAGCGTAGAAATTTTAAACAGCGCTAATAACATTAGATTTAGTTCAGTAAATCGACAGTGCAAACGAATAAACATTAATTTATTAAAATTAATTGATTATTTAAATGCAATTATTATTTGCCAGGGTTCATGCCACAACAACACATAATCTGTAAAAATTTCAACTAGCTACCTCTTACCGTTTGTGAGATAGAGCCTTGTGACAGACGGACGGCTCAGTAATAGGGTTCCGTTCGGCGGTACGAAACCCTAAAAAGTGTTTAAAAGCTAAAAAGTCGAAAATTACAGACATATAGTGAATTTATTTACTGTAAGGAGTCTAATCATATTGATTGTT
Organism: Mongoloraphidia duomilia; assembly: GCA_039654895.1. Taxonomy (NCBI): domain Eukaryota; kingdom Metazoa; phylum Arthropoda; class Insecta; order Raphidioptera; family Raphidiidae; genus Mongoloraphidia; species Mongoloraphidia duomilia. Next base: position 9,321,114 of record CM077523.1, read on the forward strand.
AATGTCATTGTTACAATTATTTGTGTTTAACGGTATTCACTCATTTGTCTGTACCCGCGATACAGACAGACCTATTTCTTTTGACTATGTTTAAAAAAACTGACGCTTCGCTGCTGTTTTTTTTTAATAAAATATAATATATTATATTTTCATAACGGCACGGCGGTTGGAATAGAAAACTTTCATATCATTGTTTATTTTAAATCGAGATATAATTACACTGATGGAAAATCACAACACAGGCGGGGCTTCGTTGAACAGTCGATTTTTGGTTTTAGTTGCAAAAAAAAATATCAACAATGAACATTAATTACTGGGAGTTAAATTTACAATTATGTAGAAATTTATATGCCAATTAATTGAAAACAAATAAAATATACTCCATGCTGATATTATACAAAGTTTGAAAATTTATTCAGTCTTCAATTTTATTATTCAAGGAATAACTTTCTCACACTCTTTCAATATCGATATCAAATTATACAGTGCTTTAAAAAAAACTTTATTTGGGTGTGTCCCTGGAAGTTTTAAATTTTCACTGTTCTTTGTAGAATGAGAGAAAAATAATTTTAGAGGTTTTATTAAAAGTACCATTATTTCGATTTAAGGTCGATTTATATTATCCGGTCAGACATGGCGCGGGAACGTAGCGTTCCCGGTAAGACAAACATATTTCAGATACGAGTATTGCTACGTGGGTGAACGGACGGAAACCGTTACGTATAAATATTCGTATTTGAAATGCATGTAAAAATGTTGCCGAAAACGCTACGTTCCCGCGCCGGGTCTGACCGGATAATATAAACTGACCCTAAGAGTCACCTCGTGCACTCTCCATCACAAATCCTTTCCATTCATCTAAAAACGGTTACGGCCCTCCCGACGCTATTTTTAAAGCTAAAGGTTCATGTAAACGCCACATTACAGATCCTTCAGGCGAAAAATTGAAAAAAATCCTTGAAAAACAACTTTTTAAAAATTATGTAATCTTTCACACGTAGCCAACACTTTTTCCAAAAAATTCGTCTGTAGACGAATTTAAAAAAAAAGTGTTGGCTACGTGTGAAAAATTGCGTAATTTTTAAAAAGTTTCGCCTGAAGGATCTGCGTAGTGTGTTTGTTGGTCCTTCATTAGGCGTTTACCTGAACTCTTTAGCTTTAAAAATAGCGTCGGGAGAGCGGGAAGCGTTTTTAGGCGAAGGGAAGAGGGCAGGGAGTAACTTCCGCGTATTAAGTTATTTGTAGTTCATAAGTGCGCTAAAAGATGACACTAAAACTTAATACGCGTAGGGTTACTCGGCTCAAACACGAAGACGTATTTGTAGTATGCTGGTAATAATTTGTAGTTCATAAGTGTGCTAATAGATGAGACTAAAACTTAATACGCGTTTTAAGTAATTTGTAGTTCACAAGTGTGCTAACAGATGACACTAAAACATATATAATATATAAAAATATATAAATTTGTAGTTCATAAGTGCGCTAATAGATGATACCTACTAAAACTTAATACGCGTAGGGTTACTCGGCTCAAACGCGAACACGTATTTGCAGTATGCTGGTAAGAATTTGTAGTTCATAAGTGCGTTAATAGATGACACTAAAACTTATAATACGCGTATATTAAATATTTTAAAATTAGAAAATCAGAAGCTTTCACTTCTGTCGTGTGGTCCTAAGCACACACCTATTTTTTTAGTGAAGCCCTTCGTGTTCGAGCTTTTCAGCTCGAGCTTTAAAACTGGAGTTCATGCTTTCGTTACCTTTTATAGTCTCAAGCTTGATTGATCCATCAGACGGTTTAATTTCAAAATACCTTTATAATAAGCATAATTAAATTAGCGGGTTGCATATATATGAATGGACAGGTCCCAACGGTACGCATTTTACGATCGGTGCTAATGTGATGCGATGCGGTAGGCCTGTCTCTTTTTCGCTTACTCCTTGCATCTTCTTTTGTCTCTCTTTCTCCTCACATAATACTCACAGAAGATTCTGTTTAAGTTATACACCTACCAAATCTAAAATTGTAATTTTGTATCGTAAATGTGATGGGGCGGTAAATGTACGCTGCTCGCATGTTAAAATAGGAAAGCGTCTAACCAGGAGTATTCAAACTCTTCATGATAGATGATTTCTAGACGAGGATCGCTTTAGCTCCTTGGCGTAGTGTCTCTATAAGGATTACAAGACCTACTGAACCCTAGTAAATTTTTGAAGTGAAAACTTCAAATAATCACACATGCCCAACCATACCCAACATTGGTCGCCAATACATTCGCCAACATTGGCAATGTTGTCTGGAGCCGACTAAAGGTACGTGCAGTATGGAGCTGGGATTCTAGATGGTAGCGTAGATCATAGCAGGGCTTGCTTAAATTAATGCATTGCCATATATGCGAGCGTGCACAACGAAGTAGTGAGTGTAGCAGGTATAAGCGCTGTTACAAGAGCTGCTAGATATAAGAATGTATCTCACCATTCTTTCAGTGCGCTGACTACTACAATCAACGTGTGACAACTGTCAAATGGCCGTTACAAGTTTCGCAATGGATGTGACTAGTTTAATAAATGAAATTTTGCCAGTTTTTATTTAATTTGTTTTGAGTTTTTTCTAAGACGTATTTAAAAGTGTTAGGTTCCATACGTAAATATTCAAAAAACCGATTTGGGTAAATAGTCGCGTCAATGAATACATAAAACAGGCAATCTTCGGAAGTCCTCAAGAACAGCTCCGATTTTGATGATTTTTTTTTTGAAAATTTTGTTTTTTTATATTATTTAAAATCAGAAATCTTTTGGAGCGGGGACGGAATTATTTCTATTGTTTAAACAATATTTATACTATTTATGCAGGAAAGAAATTTTTTTTATACAATATCCATTGAAAACTTGAATAAAAGAGATATTTATGTTATTTTTAAATTATATCTCAATATACCAACAAATTTTATAAACAATTTTAAGTTTTTAAGTTTTTTTTTATGTAATAATGACATAAAATTAATTTGTGGAACAAATTTTATATACAAAAAAAAAGCAAATTTAATTTTCATTTGTATGTACTTTGCGTTTCGGAGATTTCATCTTCTTCAAGTGTTGGGTGGTTATCACAGTCACTTCTACTGCAAACATGTTTTTACCTTTTGACATAAAATTGAAACACTTGTTGCGAAGTGCTCTGTAGAGTGACCACTTTCAAATTTTTTAAATTTTTTTACTTACTTAGATAACCCATGAATAGGTCTACTGCAGTTTCTACATATATGTAAACTTAATGTTTCTCGAACACTCTTTTTAGTAGAGCACTTCGCGTCAAGTGTTTTAATTTTATGTCAAAAAGTAAAAACATGAACATTAATGCTTATAACTTGAAAATTTTTCAAGTTAGTGAGATTGAACCTTAAATTTTTTATAGGTTACTAGACGGACATTTTTTTATTCGGTATGGAAAGTACTCGTAACACGTGTCAAAAAAAAAAAAAAAGTAAGACTCTATGATGATTTCAACTTTGACTGGCTATAGCTTCTAAATTTTTAACGATATCGATATGGAACAAAAATCACGATTTAGAGCGTTCCTTGCTTTATGAACATGTGTATTTTCAATTTAAAATTCGATAAAGAACACAATAAATAAAGCTATTGAAAAGGACATTACGTTTTAACAATTGGTTTCCAAGACTACAAAAAGCGCGTCCGATTTTCAAGAAGCTCTAGCGCGCTTACTACTTGTACCACAGAAAATTTGTAGGGATCAAAATTGTAGGAAATGTAATCCTTTTTAAAATGACAGAATCGTTTTTGAGATATTTCGAAACAGGCTCATCAAAAAGTTATATGGAAATATTTTGTGAAATATTCTTTTAAAAACTGATATTTTCTCTTTATTAATAAATTGCAAAGCACATATTGATTTTATCGCAAAATTGAAGAGGAGAAATTTTTTAGAGTAACTAATTAGGAACAAAACAAAAAAAAAATCGTCTGATTTCAGACATTGGTTAAGGAGATATTAGCGTTTTCCGTAAGGCTTACAAAATTATATTCAAAAGGGGGTGGCGGAGGAAGCACAAGGGGGATAACCGGGGACTTTTGTAAAAATACATGTCTAAAGGTGTTCTACCATCTGTAAAAAATCCAGCTTCTTGGGAATTATTTGCGACCTAAAACCTTTATTTCCCGGGCTACACGTAATGCATACGTATTTCTTGACCCATACAGCGAATTTTTATGATGTAAATATTAAATTATTGTTCAAAACTTTTTTTTTCATCTACTTTTTATACTGAAATTAATATATGAAGAATTTTGTAGGAAAAAATAGAGACAAAAGTAAATTTTTTATATAAATATCATAGATATTTTTTAAATAATATAAATAATTCTTTCCCCGCTCCAAAAGGTTTCTGATTTTAAATAATATAAAAAAACAAAATTTTCAAAAAAAAAATCATCAAAATCGGAGCTGTTCTTGAGGACTTCCGAGGAAAAGGCTTCATTGACGCGACTAAAAGTTTTAATTCTTGGTATAAATGATGAAATTCGCCATGTTTAGATCGTTTTCTATTAATAGGGTGGACATGATAGCTCCTACCCAAATTTGTATTTAAAATATACCACTTTGTAGCAGAAGAACACAAATATTCATCTTCGCTATCTGACATTTCAAACGCGACTTATAATTATAATAATAATAATAATAATGCCTTTATTGATAAAATAAAAATTTTATCAAATGGTGTGGATATCAGCTTAAAGCTGGTTTTCATTCCAAACCATCAACAAAGAAAGATACAATCATATGTGAGAGAAAAAGAATAATACAAATATACTTAATACAAATACACTAAATGTTGTATCAATGCTAAGTATCAAAGCTTCGTTGTACAAACCTATAAGCTCTTATAATTTCAGCTACCATCTACCATACATGCTACCATCTAGAATCTCAGCTGCGTACTGCACGTACCTTAAGTCCTCTACGACTTGGATTTGTTGAGTGCCACTGAACTGGCCTTCCGCAATATCTGATGTATTCCCTCGGCCCGTCCGTATCCACGGTTTGTGATTTTACGAGCACTAAAATACAACCCTGAGCTCAGTTAGTATCGTACACGCACATACACAAGCACATACATATGGAGTAAGTGGCTTTCTGCGTTTGTGTCATGCATGGACCATCATCTTCATCACAAGCGCTTATTATAATTGATAAATAGATTTAGTTCCCATCAATTCTCTCTTTCCTCTACAGCGATCTAAAGTCTGTCATTTAATAATTGATTATTTTTTGTTTGTATATTCACATTTTTACGCACTTTTGTATCTGACATAATATGTCGCTACATCTGGTGACAAAATTTATAATTCACTAAAGGGGGGTATATTTCTAAACGTGTAAGATTGTTGTGCTGGTAATCTCGCCTGCGGCTCGCGTACATTCCAACGTCACCCCTCGCGTCTTATACTTAATTGTACTAGTTGTAGCTACATCTGGTGACAAAATCTGAACTTCACTAAAGGGGGAAATATTTCTCAAAGTGTCAGATTGATATGTACTCAGGGACTACTGATAATCTCGTCTGCGGCTCGCGTACATACCAACTTCACCCCTCGCGTCTTATACTTAATTGTACTAGTTGTAGCTGCATCTGGTGACAAAATCTGAACTTCACCAAAGGGGGGTATATTTCTAAACGTGTCAAATATGTTGTGCTCGGGGTGCTGGTAATCTCACCTGCGGCCCGCGTACTAACTTCACCCCTCGCGTCTTATACTTAACTGTACTAGTTGTATACTTATATTATGTATTGAGTTTATATTTGAATTAAACATAAAACGGTTATACAAACTCGTAGATAATTCTATAATTATTTTACAAAAATGTAACAAAACGTAGTACATTTAGAATTTCATTACCCTAATGTTTTTACGTTTCAAGTTCTCGTTTTTATTAACAAAAAAAGTGACGCTAATGAGAATATAATACACCCATATTTTATTCTAGAACGGTCGTCCCTTCTTTGTGATTTCTTTTCAGAAGTGAAAGAGTGGAACCTCTATAAATGATGCTTTTCTTTGTATAGATAGATAGATAGACTGTAGATAATTTTTGAGTTAAAAAATCTGATATTATTTATTTATTTTAGATTATAGACGTGTCGACAACTCATGTCAATAGCGTCTTCAACACTACAAATAATCCATTTGTGATTAGAATCCGCTAGCCGGCATACACAAATCGACTGGTACAAAAGCTCGGGTCCCTGAGAGCGCTAAATCCCACAAAACATTGGAATGCAAACTACATTCAAATGTTTCCCCTGAGGGATAAAAAATCTTTGCTCATAAATCTGAGATTTTATTCTTTCACGCTGTGATAATGAAAGTTGCGAAAAAAAATTTCGCACGCCCGTGGGTGCACCCAATTTTGACAATTTTTTTTTGAATATTAGGGACTAAAAGCTGAGGTTTTTCCCGTCAAAATGTTGTATTCAAAAAAATTTGACGATTTTTTCCGCTAAGTTACAGGAGTTTAAAAATTGATGATTTTTGATTGCGTACTGCAAGTTGATTCCTAATTCAGGGATGGCGAATTGTGCCTATGGTTCGCAATCCCATAGGTGGCCCGCGACGGAATATTGTCGGGACGCAATTGAATGAGGTCTGGTACACAATCGAAATAATTAAAAAATATGTTAGATGCTGTCAGGGCCGTAGCTAGGGGGGGGGTATTAAGGGGCAATGCCCTACCTTAAAACATCCAGTGCCCTACTTTAAGGAATTATAAACAAGCCGCAAAGACTGTCACGACAGAATGATAGACTTGATCTATCTGGCATTTGGAAAAACAAGATTAAATTCGTTGGACTAAATGAAGTTCTTCGGAAATTTGATAACATGGCAAGTTCTGTATTTTTTTTTTTTTTTTTGATTAAATTGTCATTTACCGTTTTCTTGCTTTTGTAATTTGATATCACCAGATGAGGTGGGCAATCCAATTAAAAAATTGTAGTCTTTTGCTTCAGCCCTACTTTAAACTTTCAGTGCCCTATCTTGAATTCAGTTGTAGCTACGGCCCTGAATGCTGTTGAAAAAATTCATTCAAATAACATAATATATTGTGAGATCGACACGACAAATCGACGAAAGTTTCATATATGGCACTCAATGCATTATCGAAATAATTCTTTTCATCTACGTTTGGATAATTTTTTTTGTTCACTAAATTTCGTTAGGTGCTTGTTGGCACGTCATGGTAACATTACTTAAACATTTTTTTTGAAAAAAAAAACTGGCACGTAGGTGAGAAAAGTTTGCAAGCTTATATCTCAGAAAGTATTGGTTGTAGCTAAAGACGCTAATGACCTCTGTTATCGAGCTAAAATTGTCGTGTTGTCGAGTTAAAATAGTTTTCTTTCTGATCAATATGCTGAGGACAGGTCAAGGTCACCGTCATTTTTTTTAATCAGACCATACGGATATTTTTATCTTGTAGACGTTATTGATACGAATCCAACGACCTATAACATGAGGTTATTCAAGGCCATAAATAAAGAAGTTGTGTAAAATGAAAATAACTAATTATTAGTTAAAACGTTAATATAGGTAATAAGGTACCAAGTAATTTTGTTTCGCAGTTGATTCGATTGTTTACATTAATTGACACTTTTACATTTATAATAACTTGATAGTTGATAGTAAAGTTTTAATTAATAATTAGTTATTTTCATATTACACAACTTCTTTATTTATGACTTTGAAGTTATCTTGAATAACCTCATGTCATAGGTCATTGGATTCGTCTTAATAACGGCTGTAAGATTCCGTAAAAATCCACATGGTCTGATAAAAAAAATGGAGGTGACCTTGACCCGACCTCAACATATCTATCGAGAAGAAAATCTATTTTACCAACATACGTCTCCTTTGATACCAAACAGTTTTTATTCAAAACTTTTTTGCAACAACCAATACTTTCCGAGATATTAGCTTTATGTGCCTCAGCCTGTATAGATAATGTATCGGACGATGTGGCAACCTTGTTACGTAATAGGTGAAAGCAAGCCTTATGATATATTTATGTACTTTGGCGTATTTTCACCGTGTTTTAATTCAAATGAGAGCTAACTCCGCGTACATATAACACACATACCTATACATATTGTAAAGCGTGAAGGCATAGTTTATTATTATAATAAACCAAAAGTTTCAAAGTGACATGTTGCTTCCAAGTTCCATCGTAATCTCAATTGCTTTGCATTAAATCACAAATGTATATGCAAACTGAAATACACTTATATATATGTTAAAGTCGATGACCAAATATCGAAGTGCTTCAGAGGTAATAATTTCTTGTGCCCGGCTCTTAAGACATGTTTCATTGAACTCATAAATCACAATAATATTGTTACGGATCACCCTGTATATAAACGTCAGGCAAGAATTCTGAGAAGCGGTGTCTGCTTGCTGAACACACTGGTGCCTACGCGAAGATTCTAGACAACGCTAGAGAATACGAGGACGCACTGAGCGTACACCGCGCGCCCTATATAAGCAGCGAGTCGACGGGAATCGGGCAGTCAATGGTGAGTCTGCAATCAAGTGGATCAGTGATATAAATATTAATCAGTCGACGGTGAGTCAACGGAAATCAGTTAGTCAGTGTAGATTATACTGTGACAGTGTTGAACAGCGAACATAGTGCGAAATAAATTTGATATAAATACAGTGAATATAAATATAAATAACTAGAAATAAATAGTCCAGGTATATAGTTAATTGTATATAATTAAGTGTTAATTACTGCTTAGTTATTGTTTACTTGTGTTAATTGTTAGAACTGACTTTTCATTGTTGCATTTATTGTTATTGTATTTTTAATTATTGTAAATAAATATTTATTCCGCCAACTCAGAAAATAGTTTTGTAACAATATACACACACTGACAAACACTGCGTAATGGAAACTGTCCAGTCATCTGGATGAAAACAAAGTCATATTTTATGTGTTCAAAAAACCGCCCTCAAAGCGAATGTCTTCCATTGGCCATATGAAAATCATCCACACGGCATGGAAATTCTCTGAAAGTCAACATTTGTCGACATTTCGTCTGGAGTCGGCTTAAGAAAATGGCGATCGCTTGTGCAGCTTGTATGCGCGAACTAGATTTTACATTTCTAGTACCGGAGCCAATGATGATTTTCACATGTCATAGTGCTGTTGCATCGTTTGAGGGCAACATATAGAGAATACCGAGCATAATATAATGTAACTCTGGTCACTTGGCTCTAAGTAGTTGCGTTCCGCCACTATCGATTTTTGAAAGTGACAAAATTTCAGAATCATTCACGTCATATTGTTGATAAAAAATTTAAATTGGATATGAAAGTTTAAGTTCTGCAGATCACAAAAACAACCGTCTGCCATGCCAAAGCGGTTGCTATTGTCGTCTGCCAGGGTGTCAAAGTTGCACAAATTACACATTGTCATCGTCATATTGGGAGAACTGTTTTGGATACGAGATTGAATTTTGGAGCTCGTTCGTCACTAATGCAAATCTACAATCCTACGAAATTTGGAGAAAAACCATACTGGAAATAGACCAATCACGGCACTTTTGATACTAATGTGCAATATTTTTTTTTATCATTCGCATCATTTTATCATTCACACATGGTAATAGGAAATCCGAAATTTAAATATCAATTGATTTTGTCTCTTAAAATTTTTTAGTACGGCTTATAGTTTTCTTTAAAATCGATAAAAACTAAATACGAACATGTTTGATTTTCCTTAAAACGCGTTAACTAAAAGGCTACTAGGAAAATTAAATATGTTCGTATCAGCACTATGACTTGTAAAAATCATCACTGGCTCCCGTTCTGTTCGAGTGATTAAGCTGATATACAGGATGGTGATCGTGACTGCTGCACATATAAGGATTTAACCCGTAAAATCAAACTTTCGCAATTTCCTGCTTCCCTAATTATTTTAGGAAAAATATCTTCGAATAAAAGTTTTAGAACATAAAATTCTGCATCTAAATCATTAAACAAAATTAATTTTGCATGCTTTGTAACGGCAGAAATTTGATATGAAAATGTCAAAATTACCTCAAAAACAGATAGCGATAGCCATGGAACTTAAACAAAATGATTAGAAATTATTCTGACAGCTAAAACATCATCATTTTGTTCAAGTTCCATGGCTATCGCTATCTGTTTTTGAGGTAATTTTGACATTTTCAAATCAAATTTCTGCCGTTATAAAGCATGCAAAATTAATCGTGTTTATTGATTTAAATGCAGAATTTTAAGCCCTACAACATTTATTTGAAGATATTTTTCCTAAAATAATTAGGGAAGCAGGAAATCGCAAAAGTTTGATTTTACGGATTAAATCCCTATTGCAGCAGTCACGATCACCACCCTGTATGTATTTCATAGGGTCAGAGTGTACTTTGCCTATAGCTCCGTAGAGGACAGTATAGCTCAGTTGGTAGCGTCGCGGCCTCTGAATCAGACTGTCGTGGGTTCGAGTCCCACCTCTGCTCATGGATGTTTTGTAATGTTATTTAGTTTTTAAGTGATATATTATGATATTTATTGTATTTAAGACGCTAATGACCTAAGTTGTCGACGAGTCTATAATCCACAATAAATAAATAAATAAAATATAGCTCCGTAGTCGAGCACACTTAGTGGGTGTGTACTGTACCTCTTGAACAATACTGTTCACCAATAACATATATGAAAACATCGGCGTATAAATCTTAATGTCTTATTTTGTGCAGTGTCGACAACCTTATGAATACAAATAGGTTGAAAACCCTCTACGCACCACTTAATATTTCATTCAGTATTGCGTCTGTACATATTTACATGTATGTTTGCGCGTGCGTGTGTGTGTGTGTGTGTGTGTGCGTTACGTCATCACGACCTTTCGCCTTCTGGGAATGTTCATTAAGCACAGAATTAAGTACATACATTTCTGTAGCCCCTTGTGATGTTTACACTTTCAGTTAGTACTATAGTAGTACTACTCAAGTACGGTGCAAATAGACCAATTTGCATTTCAGTCAAAAATGCTTTTTTTTTCGCAACATTTTTCATGAACGTGTAGGGTATAGTTTGAACGAGGGCTAATATTTTTTTATTCGTCAGATAGCGCTATTGCAAATAAGGTGTGTGTCAAATGTTTACATACATTTTTATTCGTCAAATGGCGCTAGTGGCCAGTAAGGTGTGTGTCAAATGTTTAGAGTTTTAGAATCGTTCTAGGATTTGCCAACAAACACGCCTATTCGCAATTAAAAGCAAAGTGGGCTGACATCTGGTGAGAGAAAAAAAAACGAGCGAGTCTTACAGTATATATAGTCGCCAATTATGTGTAATATCTAACCTCGCATTTTAATAGCAGAACGAACGGTTCATAGCTGTGTCTTCTTTGTCTTTTTCCCTTTCTCTCTCTCTCTCTCTCTCTCTTTTCGAGCGCTATGAAAATGTGCGCGCTCGCTGACACGCTGCAGCACAAGCGCCAATTGTAGGCCGCACCGCAGAATCGTAATAGTAGGGTAAATGCGGGAGAGATGCCGCACGTTTCGAAAAAATATAATTTTGTAAATATTGTATTTTATGATTTTATATTTTAACACAGCCTAATACATTCATGTAGCCTTAATTATACACAAAAACCAAATAAAAATTCTGATAAAAATCATACTAAAATAAAAATAATAAAAAACATTGCAAAGCGGCGTCTCTCCTTCACTCTTAGGTGAGACGCCGCACCGAAAAAGGATAGATGCCGCAGTCCCTTTTATGCTGCTTTCCAAATTATTTTTCGTAATTCGTCCCTGGAACATGCATTGCACTTGTCTTGAGATATTGTGCAAGACTCATGAAGCCATTCTAAGCATTTAATTAAGGTATTCCAACCAATCATCTTTCTTGTGATTTTGTGATAATCAAAGCATTCAACGCAAAAATATTTTTTTTGTGTATTTATTATTTTGGCAATGCTGCTCCACTCATGTAGACTGCTGGTTCTATTTGAGCATGACATGTCAACTTTTCTGCAGGGCATCTATCCCAAATCATAGTGCGGCAACTATCCTTTTTGTTGGGAGAGACGCCGCATGCAAAAGCGGTGGAGTACAAATATCAAGTTAGGTTATGTTGATTTTAAACGTGTTCACAAGACCCTAAAAGTGCCTCTGAAACCATGAAATGCTGCGAAAATTTCACCCCAGCATTTTTACAGATGTATATAAAACCACTAACAAAGTTTCATTACAAAAATTTAGAGATACCTTCGAAAAACTTTAACTTAAATACGCACAAAATCATATTCAACACATGCGACGTATGTGTCAAGATAAGATGAACGAACATACGTACTTGTAGCACGATCCATTGGTAAATAGGTAAGTTAATAGCCATGCGGCGTCTCTCCTACCGCGGCATCTCTCCCGCATTTACCCTATATTAAATTGAATAGCGCGCGCTTCTCCTTACTTCCTGTTACATATTTCCGTCGCATTCACGAAATTAGTCATCAAATGCCGCATACCGAGAGCTAAGATGTTACACATCTAAAATGGCAGCTCCCGTAATGTTATATTATCTCTCATTTGAGTATTTGACTCAAACCAAAGTATTTATAAATATCAGTGTATGTGAATGCTCGATCTGACATTGTTGACGAAAAAATCTAACCTCATTAACTTAAAAATTTACTTTATTTACAAAACCATTCAAACCGTCATTTCGTCCGAAGTGCTGACATCTACATTTGCGTTGTGATACTACCGATTAAACCCCACATAGACGTCTAAAGTGTTGACATCTACATTTGTTTTAAATTGCGAATTAAAACACTTATTGATCAGACTGTATCTGTATGTGCATAATTAATATAATAAAAGGTAAATATTGCCTGTTTGTATTTTGTGTACAAAGTGGTCATTAAGTTTGTATGTTCGCCAAATGAAAACCAGCGTTTTGTTTGTCAATTGTCTCCTAGTTGAAATATGAGTACCGACCTTAACAACATGCATAGAGTACTAGAGTAGGTATAGTATAATAAATTGTTGTACAACAACGAAATTATACATGAAAGGGATTTGCATACAAGTAATGAATGCATCTTTACGTGCAGTCATATTGTGCCAACTGCATGAATACTAAATACCATGGAGGTAGAAATAATGTCACCAAAATGGACTAGTCGCTTTGGCGTCGATCCTTAATATACTTTCAAGAGATGCTCACCAAATCACAGTAGTAATATTATAAATGCGAAAATAATAATAATAATGCGTTTAACGTCCGTTTCTCGACATTATGTCATAACAGACGCCATTCGCACCATTACTATTTTCCATTTTACCACTTCCCGTTGTTTTCTACAATTTTTAAACTTCAACTTTTTTTTAACATTGGAAATGTTTATGTTCGTATATATGGGGACAGAGTTACGAGTTTTCGTTCAAGGCCAAAAGACAACGGTGTCGCGATCAAGTGAGGAGCAATCATGCAAAATTGAACAAGTGCAATTTTTTCGAAATGTGTTTTATATCATGTCTAGTTAATTGAGAGGTATTTGCGACGATCTGCGGTGTTATTTTTGAGCAAATGTTAATAAATACTGTAGAAAAATCCATTTAAAAGTTAAGTAATCAAGCAAAAGTGAACGCGTATATAACAGAAGAATAATAGGGCTATTCCTGACAAAACTAAACAGTGCATTGATAAATATTGTGTGTATAATAAACAGTTAATTATGTTTCATATATGCTGTTATCATTTCCAATGTCCTCGATGGTTGCAAGGATTACGAAATCTGTGAATTTTTTTTATTAACAGCAATGTGCGAATAGAGGAATTATAGGAAATTAGGATAAGGTAGGCAATTTTGTAAGCATTATAGGAGTTTGACAGGTAATCCGGCTATATGGCCTTGAATAAGGAACCATCTCGATATTCATCTGGAATTATTGAGGGAATGGAAAACCTCAAACAAGATGGCCGGTACAGGAATTACCGTTTTTCGACGTGAGACAGTAGGAAAAAGTCCTAGTCACATCTGCCCCCGCCGGGATTCGAACCCAGTACCTTCCCAATGCGAGTCTAGTGCTTAAATGCGAAAATGAGTCTGTTCGTTTGTTCCGCTTTCACGCCTCAACTAATCTCTGTGAAATTTTGCACGCGAGTAAGCTTCCGCAATGAAGATGAACTAGGCTATAATAACTAGCCGGCCCGGGCTTGAGAATAGCCGAACGTGTAGCAATGCTGTTGTTTACATGGCGTTGCTATGGTTCCTCTATTACAAGTCCCCAGTTCCCGGGTTCTAGCCTGAGAGCTGGTAAAAGGGTCAATTGTATTTTCAATTTATTTAAATAACAATATATGAGTTAGGTAATTGTGGACAACAATATAATAATTATTAATTAATTCAACAATGAATTTTTAATCCACAAGGCCTCCACTAAGTAGTTAATACTATTCACTACCTAGTGGATGCCTTGTTGAATTAATTAATAATTATTTCAATTTATTATTAAAAAAAAAATAATGAATTGAAAATATAACCGGTAATTTTGTTTACCTCAATAACCGGTAATTTTTTTTTATCTCAATAACCGGTTATTTTTTTTGTCTCAATAACCGGACAAAAAACCGACCGAATATTTATATTTGTATATGACAATAAATAATATATTTTCATTTGCAATAATTTTGTGTTTATTATTTATTTTTTGGTAAATTAAGCCTTTTTTTATTATTAATAAAATTATTGTAAATTATGGTATTCTAAAACCCTGGTAAGTATAACCCGCATCCTAATTTTAAAAGTTTAAAAATAACCGGTTATTGGAATAACCGGTTTTTTAGGCCCGGTTAAACCGGGCGGTTATAACCTGATTTAAAAAAATCGGTTAACCGATAACCGGTTATTTTCTGAAAATTGACATCCCTAGTTTGAACATTGTCTACATGCAAAACCCATTTTTAATCGCTATCCATATTAGTACAGAGTTCACTAGTTACGTTCATTTAGGTGTGTGTGTGTGTGTGTCAAACGACATCAAGATGGGGTATTCGACCAATCAGAATGGACCTTGACTGCAGGGCCTAGTCGCGTGTGGATAAAGGCTAGTAAACAAATAAATATCTAGGTACTATTATTACTGCAATGATTTACAACGTGAATGCAGCTGACAATCGTAAATCTCTCTTAAATTCTGCAAGAAGAAAGAACGTAATAATATTATATTTTATTTCTATTCTCTGACGGCACGTAAAATGAAACTAGCACAATCTAGCAAAGCAATGAAAATGTTTCAAACCGTCAGAAAAATAAATAGTTAGAAAAAAGGAAATTAGAAACATCACGGTGCAGCTGAATGGACATGTATAATAAAAACAATCAAACCTATTCAATCAGCAGAAAAAGCATTGTACCCAAGGGCAAGCTCGACCAGCGTTGCCAACTTTGTGGGATTCCCACTAGATCTGACGGAATCAGCTACCTACTTAGTGACTAAAATTTGTCATCTAGTGGCAGTGGGATTTCTGGTGGTATTATGAAATTTTCTGGTGAGATCTGGTGATATTGGAGTATTTTCAATTATTCTTAATTAAAATTGGTGTTAAATTTTTTGGAATATTTGAATTTCTTATGTTCGTTTGGTAACATTGAAATTTGAAACTAATGACAATTAAGTGAGAAGCGACAACTGAGTACTGACAACTTCAATCAAGAAATAATGTCATTGTTTAAGCAATTTTTTTCTGATTTTTTATAAATAAAAAATTAGTCACCTTCAAGCAATTTCAATACACATTTTATGACAAATTTACCATCAATATTATGGATCTGGAAAGAAAAATAATGTATTTTTATATAGAAATTGGGACTTGAAATATTATATTCAAGAAACGTTAATAATTATTTAGAAATTTAATTTGTCAGTTTTAGTGGTTTTCAATCTGCCATCTGGTGGGAGCCACTTTTGATAGTTGGCAACACTGGTCTTGTCTTGTCTTGTCTAGACGGCAACACTAAAAATTCTACGGTGCCATCAGGTTTCGAACCGATGTTCCTATGCATACAACGCAAAGACGCTGCCTACTTCGTTATAGGTGCAACTGTGCAGCGCGCCGTTTTTATGATATAAGTATGTCAGCCGGGCACAGTTGTAAGAGAGTGACCAGTCAGTACCCAGACGTGTATTAATAGAATACTGCAAATATACGTGTTCGTGTTTGAGCCGAGTAACCCCGATTCAACGAATCTCACTTTCGTTTACCACCCAGGCAAAGCGCGCTTAAGGAAGTTTTCACTTTGAAAATTCTGCCGAAGGTGATTTCGTGCAACAACTACTCTAAATGGAAAGTCGTTCTGTATCAGCCTGTAGATGTGTGAACGCATAGACCACGTTCGAATACATATAGGTAACGTGGAGACAATTGAGTCTGCATAGGCCATTCGTCGGACGCCCTACCAACCCCACACGACGACGGTTATCAGTGTTGATATCTTTATGTATGTAAGCACGTAGCCAACGGTTGCGCGGGTTTATGTTATTACAGTCAACTTGTGTATTCTTATATACATACATTAAAAACATACAAAGTGTTCAATGTACATATTTAATAATTTCAATTCTTTTTAGGGTTCCGTGAATCCGTACCTTAATAAAGACACAAACGACTAGGCCCTGCAGTCAGGGTCCATTCTGATTGGTCGAATCTTGATGTCGTTTGACACACACACCTAAACGAACGTAACAACTAACTAGTGAACTCTGTATACCTACTAATATGGATAGTTGACAGTGATTAAAAAATGGGTTTTGTATGTGGAGAATGTTCAAACACATATTCTTCAAGACAGGCATTAATGTTCACAAAATTAGAATGAAAACTTCAGGCAAGGCTTGTAATCTAATTCTTTCTATAAAAGTCGATCAATTTTTTGACATTTCAAAATAAAACCTAATTTAATATTATTATTTGAGATATTAGAATGTTCAAAAAATTTATACAATAACAAAGTTCTTGCGAAATTAGAAGAGAAAAATAAATTTTAATTAAGTTTTATTTTGAAATGACATTTATAGAAATGACTTTTATAGAAAGAATTAGATTACAAGCCTTATCTGAAGTTTTTGTTCTAATTTTGTGAACATTAATGCCTGTCTTGAAGAATATGTGTTCGAACATTCTCCACATACAAAACCCATTTTTTAATCACTGTCAACTATCCATATTAGTATACAGAGTTCACTAGTTAGTTGTTACGTTCGTTTAGGTGTCTGTGTCAAACGTCATCAAGATGGGGTATTCGACCAATTAGAATGGACAAGCGACTAGGCCTTGCAGTCAGGGCAGGGCCTAATCGCTTGTAATAAAGACGCCCTTATGCTGAGACTTTATTGTCTGTTAACTGACATTCTCAAATCTCAGGAATGTTAAAAACATGGATATAGTTATAAAGTTTGTGTGACTGCACTTAGTTGAAAAGTCAGATTCACAAAATGTTTTTTGCCTATTTTCGACGTGACAATGTCTAACTACGCAGGTAGGTATTCATGTACGAGAAGTATACTTCTACTTTCACGCGGGAAATGTCGCGTAGAATGGTTTTTGTCTGAAAACTGCATTTTCGCCGTGATAACTTTGTCTTTCCACTGTCGCGACACATGTACATTTAGACGTGACAACGTCTCACTACAAACATGCACGAAAAGTAAACTTCCTTTACCAATCTTTATTTAGAAAAATAGTATTTAATTTGAGAAAATATAGTCTTTCCACTGTCGCGACACATGTACATTTAGACGTGACAACGTCTCACTACAAACATGCACGAAAAGTAAACTTCCTTTACCAATCTTTATTTAGAAAAATAGTATTTAATTTGAGAAAATATAGTCTTTCCACTGTCGTGATACATGTACATTTTGACGTGACAACGTCTCACTACAAACATGCACGAAAAGTAAACTTTCTTTACCAATCTTTATTTAGAAAAACAGTTTTTAATTTGAGAAAATATAGTCTTTCCACTGTCGCGACACATGTACATTTTGACGTGACAACGTCTCACTACAAACATGCACGAAAAGTAAACTTCCTTTACTAATCTTTATTTAGAAAAACAGTTTTCAATTTGAGAAAATATAAACATTTCAATTACTATTTTGCTTATACATATTAATTTTTGTGTACTTTCCAGACTTCACAAGATAATCAAAGTGCACGTTCCACAATTTACCAGACATTTATTATGAACTTTCCAGAACTCACCGATCAATCATATTTTCTAAAAATGTAACAATTAAAGTGTACTTTCCAGAAACAACTTGTAAGTAAATTCCAAAATTCACTGGACAATTAAAATGTACTTTCCAAGATTTATTATTCTTTTCATCTCAGGTAGACGTTGTCACGCACAAAATGCCCGCGGCCGATTAGACGACACAGAAAATCGAGGGTAATCTCAGAATACCGATTTCTCCGTAACTACTGAACGGATTTCCTTCCAACTTTCATATATTGATTCACGAGGAAGGTTTTAATTTAACTGAAATTTAATTGAAACTGACCGGCCCGGCTTCGCCCGGGTGAAAATCGGAGGTAATATCAGAAGACCGATTTCAAAAAAAAATTTTACTGTTCGATAGGTGATACTTTTCTTTAGGACATTGGCTATAATATTAACTGGCCGGCCCGGCTTCGTCCGGGTGAAAATCGGGGCTAATCTCAGAAATTACTGAACCGATTTCAATTTTTTTTCACTGTTCGATAGGTGATACTTTACTTTAGGGCATAGGCTATATTAACTGGCCTGCCTGGCTTCGTCCGGGTGAAAATCGGGGCTAATCTCAGAAATTACTGAACCGATTTCAATTTTTTTTCACTGTTCGATAGGTGATACTTTACTTTAGGGCATAGGCTATATTAACTGGCCTGCCTGGCTTCGTCCGGGTGAAAATCGGGGCTAATCTCAGAAATTATTGAACCGATTTCAATTTTTTTCACTGTTCGATATAGGTGATACTTTGATTTAGGACATAGGCTATACTAACTGGCCGACCCGGCTCGTCCGGGTGAAAATCGGGGCTAATCTCAGAAATTACTGAACCGATTTCAAATTTTTTTTCACTGTTCGATAGTTGTAAATCATAAATTCATAGCAGCCGGGCTGCTAGTTATTCTAGGTATAAATTAAAGATCACTTCTTGTAAATCAGTGATACATGTACGCCGAAATGTGAACACTTTGTATATAGTAAATACGTGTCGAGTCAATGCCAGTCGAGATCAGTGGCTTACGCTGTTAGACAAAGTGCTTTGAGCGGTGTAATGCCCTTTGTAATGCTAAAATATTGACACCATTTCCACGCGACAACAGTTCTGAATAAAATATTTTTTAATGTCATTTTTTCATTCTTTGCTTTTACCATTCCAACTCCACAAGTGGGGATTGATAAGTACTAATTTAGATCAAAATTCACTTTTCATAATTCTACAATAGTTTCTCTACTTGAGATCCTCAGGGGCTTGAGAATAGCAGAGCGTGTAGCAATGCTGTTGTTTACATGGCGTTGCTATAGTTCCTCTATTACAAGTTCCCAGTTCCCGGGTTCTAGCCCGAGAGCTGGTAAAAGTGTCAATTAGATTTTCAATTTATTATTAAAAAAAAAAAAAATAATGAATTGAAAATATGAATTGGTGCTTGGCCCTAATAACCTTAGCTGTTGGTGGTCTTTAAAACACAATTTGAGGTCATCGGAATGTTAAAAGCAACTTTTTGCAAAAAATCTGTTTTTCTATCAGCACGACACCGGCAGCTGGGCGGATAAAAACCAAATTTTGGAAGGATATTTGACACGTAAACAGGAAGAGCCCTAAATTGTTTTGGGGGAAATTCGGCGCGTGCGCAGGGGAGATACGTGCTGTGACTTTGTTTTTTCTATTAAATAGCATATACTATTCATAACGATTTATTATTCTTCTCATTTTTACAAGAATGAAGAAAGTTTTGTGGAAAGGTTTTTTTTCAAGTAGTTGCGTAAATATTTTGAAAATAAAATTGTCAACTATTTTTTTGTTCTTAAGTAATCGATCCGTCAAAAAGAAATGAGTTAGCTGACAAACGTTTGACCTGTATCATCTAACTTTTCAAAAACTGTACAAAATTTATAAAAATAGTTAACTAAGTAAAAACATGTTTTCTACAATTTTTACTTATGAAAAAAAAACTATTAAAAATTTTGACAGCATTTTATACTCTGAAAAGATTGTCAAAACGTCAGTACCTACAATAAAATAATGCAATGACCCTTTTTCATGAAGTACGAAAAATTTCTTACTAGCAGCGCTAGTGGTACGGTGGGTACTGTTCACTGTATGAATGTCCATTTACGTACTGTCATATATGTAAAAACAGTATAAAAAAAATGTTTTTGACAGAAGACGACGAGCTAGGGGCAAAATTAAAATTTTCAAATGTCAAGGATAATAATGTAGCAATATTATAACGTTGGCTATCTTGCCGTAATTTAAGAATTTCAGGAAAAAATGAATTAATTGACAGGTCAGAATGCTAGTTTATATTAATTTTATAGTTGTATTTTCGAACTCAAATAACAAACGTTCAAAATAATAATAAGTTTAAAACTTATTTCAGAACGAAATATGAGCCAAATATACTAGCTTGGTAATTAAGGCAATTCAATTAGTAATTAATGAATTTTTTCAACACCCGCAAGAAATAAATCATTTCGTGGCCCTGCTGAGCGTGGGCGAAATAATGAGTTCCCTGATTGTTGACGTGCAGAGTGGGCGAAATAGCATTTCGCACACGCTCATTACGGGGAACGTTTACGCAATCAATCAGGTTACCCATTATTTCGCCCACGCTCAGCAGAGCCACGAAATGACATATTTCTTGCGGTAGTTGAACAAAATATTGTGTGCGACTATTGGTCGAAAGAGGAGATTCCTCGAGTGTGGATTTTGCCGCACGAGCGTAACGAGTGCGGTAAAACACACGAGTGGAATCTCCTCTTTCTCCCCAGGGTGTCCACAGGTCAGGGAATTCTGGAAAGTCAGGGAATTCAACACAGCAGACTTTTAACACTTTTGTAATTTTTGATGCTGAAAGTTGCATAAACAATGAGTTTGTGTCGTATAATAATTGTACCTTTTTTAAATTTAAAAATATACCTTTATGTGTTTGTGTACAATAGACATATGAAATAAGGAAAAATTTTCAAAAAAGTCAGGGAAAAAAATCAGATTCGGTCAGGGAAAGTCAGGGAATTTGGTCTTGAGAAAAAAGTGGACACCATGCAGTCCCACTAGTCGCACAATATACTATTATTGTATACTTAACAAGTTACGGTTACATTTTTCAATTATTATACATTTATTAAGTTAGTTAACTACCTATATAAATTATGATTTTAAGTTATTAGTTTATCATTTACTGACCGTTTTATAAGTAAATTTTGTTATTTTTTCTTTTGTCAAATCCATTCTCAATATATCACATCTAATGTCCTCAATGCGACATTTTAGGAATTATATAAAAAACACGTTTTCATCTGGATATCGATTATATTACTTATATCCGAAGTATAACTATAGTAAAACTACAATGTTATGTTAGCATTGTGGTTATTTAAAAACATTTTTCCATTTGCTTAATAATTTTAAACAATTAAATTATACCACTAAAATGACACGACGCAAATGGAGAATAAATAATGTTTGTACCCACCACAAGTGCTGCCTCTCGTGGATAATTGATTGGACTACTCTCAGGAAAATGGTTCATTGTAATAATCAGTATATTGCTTTATTTTGATCTTATGCTATGAAGAATTTAATCTACCAATAATTTGTAGGTAATAATATTTATTATTAGCATCGCACGCGTTAACAGAAACTTTATTTTATTTGTAATATTATATGTCAAATGTCAGTAGTTTTGGAGTTGAAATGATAAACAGATAGTCTTCATGGTTTCCGGGCTTGTATAGGCCGTGGTCCGGTGGTATTTCTACCTGACGTTTCGTCTACAACTGCGGTAGACATTCTCAAAGGCGATGTGGCAGCGGTTGAAGTGTCCTCCTTGGCGGCTCACAGGTCAGGTAGAAATACAACCGGACCACGGCCTACAAGCCCGGAAACCATGAAGACTTGGAACAATGCCGGCTGTAAAAGCTTGCACACCTGGATAAACAGATATTTTAAATTATGGACTTTTTGGAGTTAGAATGGCCCCATCGTCCAATTGGCTAGAATTTTTTTATTCACAATTGGATATATCGTATAAATAGTATATATCTATCATCTAATGAATTCATTTACAAAAAAAAATATCACGTAAGCCACTGAACCACAATGGAAAACCTTTTTAACGCATTCAATGATTCCTTCGATTCGTGTTGACTTTTCAGAGAGATTTGTATAATTTTATAAACTTTAATCATATGATCTCCGTATGAAGCTCATAAAGCGGCATTATTTTGAGTTAATTGGAAGATTGTTATCAATGCTGTTGAAATTATTTGTTGTTTTACAGTTTTGTGTAATTATAAGTAATACACCCTATACTTAGATGTAATATTATATACTTGTATATACAACACAGGCATCTAGGTACGTATCTATTTGTTTGTAGAGTGCATACACAATAAGATATTTGACTAAATTTTTGAAGTGAAAACTTCCTTAAGGTACGTACAGTACGCAGCTGGGATTCTAGATGGTAGCGTAGATCATAGCAGGGCTTGCTTAAATTAATGCATTGTTATATATGCGAGCGTACCCAACGAAGCAGTGAGTGTAGCAGGTATAAGCGCTGTTACAAGAGCTGCTAGATACAAGAATGTATCTCACCATTCTTTCAGCGCACTGGCTACTGCAATCAACGTGTGACAACTGTCAAATGGCCGTTACAAGTTTCACAATGACTGTGACTAGTTTAATAAGTGAAATTTTGCCAGTTTTTATTTAATTTGTTTTGAGTTTTTTCTAAGACGTATTGAAAAGTGTTAGGTTCCATACGTAAATATTCAAAAAATCGGTTTGGATAAAATTTGAATTCTTGGTATAAACGATGAAATTCGCCATGTTTAGATCGTCTTCTATTAATAAGGTGGACATGACAGCTCCTACCCAAATTTGTATTTAAAATACACCACTTTGTAGCAGAAGAACACAAATATTCGTCTTCGCTATCTGACATTTCAAACGCGATTTAAGCTTGTATCAATTATCAAAGCTTCGTTGTGCAAACCCATAAGCGCTTATAATTTCAGCCACCATCTACCATACATGCTACCATCTAGAATCCCAGCTTACTGCACGTACCTTTAGGCGTGCTTTGCCTGAGTAGTGAACGAAAGTGAACCGTCACGCTTCGGGTCGGTGACGCTGAATCGGGTTTACTCAACTCAAACACGAAAACGTATTTGTAGTATGCTGGTAATAAGTTATTTGTAGTTCACAAGTGCGCTAAGAGATGACACTAAAACTTATTACGCGTACGTTATTGTATATGATCTGCAGTGTAGTAGGTATTTAATGTGTATACAAATTGTGCTGCGTGTTACTAATAGTGAAAAAAAGTGGGTGTGTGCTTATGACCACACGATAGAAGTGAAAATTTATATATTATACTAGCCGTTACCCGTGGCTTCGCCCACGTAAATTAGAAAATCAGAAGTTTTCACTTCTGTCGTGTGGTCTTAAGCACACACCCACTTTTTTGTGTTATATTAATAGAGCAGTAGGTAAATTCTGAACAAAATGACACCTAAATCACTTAATTCTGGTTTCAAATAAGCTCAAAAATAATTTTTGAAGTATTTATGTGAATCCCGCCTGCTAAATATCGTTTTTGATCTACTGAAGTATATGACGTCATATTTTTATGAATGCTGGTAGGTTTTACGAAATTCAAAAATTAAATGTTTGAATTTCGTAAAACAGCTACATTTCTTTGAATAATAAAAAATATATGGAAAAAAATTAAAAACGAATTTTAAATTCGTTTATATAACACATGCACGTTTTTAGTGTTTTTTCGTATCAGTTTTGCGGACCTTAAATGACCGTTTATTGACGAGTGACGTCATGATCCATTATGAAACGCTTTTCGATGAATAATGGAAAAAAATTTGAAAAACCCGTTATCTAATGAACATTATGTACCTCTTTTCGGTGTTATAAATGAAATATGGTTACTATGGTAACAAAGTGAATAAATATTGTATCGAGCCCAATGTTTTTATTATGAGATGTACTTCTGTCAGTGACATTAAATTATTCAATTAAAGTTTAAAACCATGCATGTGTTATATAAAGTATAGTGTGCAACACGTGTGCTAAATATTTATGCGTCAGGCGCATAAAGATGTATTTAGCACACTATATAAGTCACACAATATACTCTTTTAACTGATTATTTGATTCTACAGTTTTCCGAAAACTTTTTTCCATGTAGAGTTAAAAGGATCTAAAATAATATATTAATAAAAAATAATAATATAAATATATATAAATAATAAATAATAATATAAATATAAAATAATAATATTTTGAATGACTCATTTTGATGAACTACATATTATTATTATTATTTACAAGGATGTTAACCCAAAGATTGCCTGAAGAAGTTGAAAAATATCAACGAAACGTAGCAACCTTTAGAAATTTAATATCTATATTTTATATTTTATTTCACTGGCCAAGTACCCAATAACTTATTAAGTATATTTTGAAAAAACACGAAACTAAGACGGGGATGTTTTCGCATAATCTCTACATAGTATAAAATGAAGTCGCTTTCCGCGTCTGTCTGTCTGTATAACCTCTAACTCCTCCTAAACCACGCAACGGCTTTTGATGCGGTTTTCACCATCAGTTAGATAATTTTTCACGGAAGGTTTATATATATAGCGAACGAGCGAAGCGAGTGAGTAATGTAATTCCTAAACCACGCAACAAATTTTGATGCGGTTTTCACCATCAGTTAGATAATTTTTCACGGAAGGTTTATATATATATAGCGAACGAGCGTAGCGAGTGAGTAATGTAATTATAATATTCAAGCGAACGAGCGAAGCGAGTGAGTAGTGTATTGCACCCGAGTTTTCTTAGCACCCGGGCGAAGCCGGACAGGGCCGCTAGTAAATAATAATTATATCTATTGGGATCCGTCAGATAGGTGGAGTTTAAAAAACATGGCGCAGAGGGGGGAAATTTCATATACGGGGTATACTTTTGCGTGTAATTTTGTGATTTTCAAAGTGATAAGAAATGATAAAATATATAAGTGCAATTTGTGATTGGGCCGGTACGAATCCTAAACGAAGGAATTTCGTTGAAGGAAACAGATTCTCAAAGCCGAACATATTATCAAATGTCGGAAATATAACGAGAAAAATACATGAAAAATGAACTGTCAAAAGTAGTAATCTTTACAGCATATTGCTTAAAAACATCAAAATTAAAAGAAAATCTCCACGAAATAAATTATCCGTTCAATGCTCCTTTAAGGCTGTGTTAGGTGAATAATGTAAACACATAACTGCAACATAATATGTTATATTGTAATAAGTAGGTAAGTTACTAACCTCAAAATATTTGTATACACATAATTAGTCCTAATTTTGTCAATCTATATATATAAAACAGTTCCGTTACTGACTGACTGATTGACTGACAGACAACGCCCAGGTCAAACCGCTGAAGATATAAACTTGAAATTTGGACAGTAGGTTCCTTTTGTGACGTAGGCACCCACTAAGAAAGGATTTTTTGAAATTCATCCCCTAAGGGGGTTAAATAGGGGATGAAAGTTTGTATGGAAATTCGTCGTTTTTGAAGTTAGAAGCATGACATTTTGCACAGGAGTTTCTTATATAACGTAGGTGAGCACTAAGAAATTTTTTTTTGAAAATCCATCCCCTAAAGGGGCTAAAAGTTTGTATGGAAGTTCGTCATTTTTAAAGTTACAAACATGACATTTTGCACAGGAGTTCCTTATATTACGTAGGTGAGCAATAAGAAAGAATTTTTAAAAATTCATCCCCTAAGGGGGTTAAATAGGGGATGAAAGTTTGTATGGAAGTTCGTAATTTTTTAAGTTAGAAGCATGAAATTTTGCACAGGAGTTCCTTATATAACTTAGGTGAGTAATAAGAAAGGATTTTTAAAATTCATCCCTTAAAGGGATTAAATAGGGGATGAAAGTTTGTATGGCAGTTCATCATTTTTGAAGTTAGAAGCATGAAATTTTGCACAGGAGTTCCTTATATAACGTAGGTGAGCAATAATGTATTAATAAAATTCGATCGGACGAGCGAAGCGAGTGAGTAATGTATTATTAATATTCGAGTGAACGAGCGAAACGAGTGGGTAATGTATTAATAAAATTCGAGCGAACGAGCGAAGCGAGTGAGTATTTTATGATTAATATTCAAACGAACGAGCGAAGCGAGTGAGTAATGTATAATTAATATTCAAACGAACGAGCGAAGCGAGTGTAATGTATTAATAAAATTCGAGCGAACGAGCGAAGCGAGTGAATAATGTATTATTAAAATTCGAGCGAACGAGCGAAGCGAGTGAGTTATGTATTATAAAATTCGAGCGAATAAACACCACCAGCCCGGCTTCGCTTCGCAGGAGAAGACTTTCTCGCGGGGGGGATAATAAATCGAAAAATACGTGGGCGAAGCCACGGGTAACGGCTAGTATTATATATATATAACTATTGTAGTACAGTATGATAATGAGTACATCTTATTATTAATATAAAATATTTTTTTAATTCATAAATACAGTTTTTCCACATTTCATTAGAAAATAATTCGCTGTAAGGTAAGTTTTACAAGACAATAACTGACAGTGTTTAATGCCATGATATTAGAAAACGTCGCAAATTCCATTTTCGATAAACTTTTCGTTTATTTTACTTGTTTTATTCTTGTAATAACCAATTTCACGATAAATTTGCACTGTTAGCATGTAACATTTTCCCCTGTTTTGATACAATTTTCTGCCACCAGATGTCATATGCTCATTTGACGGGTCCCAATACTCGTAAATCGTAATCGCATCTTAATGTTTTTAAGGTTCCATACCTCCGTATGGAACCCTATTACCGAGCCTACGATGTCTGTCCGTACGTCCGTCCGTGTGTTCGTCTGTCTGTCACAAGGCTTTATCTGACAAACGGTAAGAGGTAGCTAGTTGATTTCACAGATTGTGTGCTGTTGTGGGGTGAAATAATAATTATATTAATTAGGCATTGTGCATTGTGTTTAAAGACCACCAACAGCTAAGGTTATTTGGGCCTAGCACCAATTCATATTTTCAATTCATTATTTTTTAATAATAAATTGAAAATCCAATTGACACTTTTACCAGCTCTCGGGCTAGAACCCGGGAACTGGGGACTTGTAATAGAGGAACCATAGCAACGCCATGTAAACAACAGCATTGCTACACGCTCGGCTATTCTCAAGCCCGCAATAATAATTAGAATTAAATAATCAATTAATTTTAATAAAATAATGTTTTTGGTTTTGGTAATTTTTATAAATTAATGTTTTTAGTTTACCGCATTTTTAGAGAACATAACAGCTCATATTTTTATTGTGCTAATTTGTCAGTGAAATTTCCCTTTTAAATTATTAAAGGGCATTTAAAAGGTCTGCAATTTCCTTGCGATTCTGTCTGTCTATATGTAGGGTAGCAAAAAAGTGTGGTGCAGGCCTCAAGTGTAGTTTTATTGCCTAATAACGGTGTATTTTCTTACGCTTGAAAAAATAAAAAAAATAATATTGCCACAGTCTAAGGATCTATAAAACTGTATAAAATTGATATATAAAAACCGTTTATGAAGGTAAATGGATAATAATATGTTGTTGTCTTTATATTTCATTGGATTTCAAATAATAATAATAATAATATAAGTTTATTGAATTCTTTTTTTAAACTGATTTCAACAAAAAAAGAAGTTTCTCAATTCGACACGCATATGGACATTTTTTTGTGTCTGTAAACTGATTACTCAGGAATAGCCGATTTGAATGATTTTTTTGACTCCGTTTTGTTTAAAAAGATACCGAGGTGGTCCCATACAATTTTTACTGAAATTGGTTCAGTATTTTTGTTGTATTTAATCAAATTAAATAAAAAAATTACGTGCCAACTATGTATTATTAATTATTAAAATCCATTAAAATCCATTAAAAATTAAAAAAAAAATTTTAATAAAAAAATTTTTATAAAAAAAAAATTTTTATAAAAAAAAAATTTTTATAAAAAAAATTTTTATAAAAAAAATTTTTTTATAAAAATTTTATAAAAAAAAATTTAACTTAAGATAAGAAAGTGATGTCAGATAGGTACTTCGGAATCGGCTTTCTCGAAATTTTTTTCATGTATAGGAAATGTTGATGTCGTTTTTGTTGCACGTATAGGGTTGCCAGGTGTTCGGATTTAGCCGAACATGTCCGTTTTTTTACGATCGTTGCCGGCCAAATATATACAAGTCCGCAGCCTGTCCGGCTTTCGTTAGGTTTTTTAGCGATGAAGTAGAGAACGCACAACTAAGGCTCATTCCAAGCTAATGACGTAAGCGCGAGGAATAAGTATAAGGAGGAATAAGGAGACTTAAAGGCTGTTTATAATTTATACTGATTGATTTTTTAGTTTAAGCACGCGTTTAAGGTTGATCTCACAAAAAACTGACTATAATTGATTATTAATAAACGATTGAAAATATCCAACTGACTCTATTTCTATTTAAAAAAGGCAGTCCAACTTTTAGGGCAAAATGTCCGGCTACATACAGTATGTAAATAGGTAAGCTACACATAGGGAAATTAGCATTGGGAAAAAATGAATGGATCAGAGTGAGCCAGGGCTCATAATGTACGTATTTATATGGAGTTGCTATGGTTTTTTTAGTGTTTTTATTTCAGTTTCAATTATTTTTATTTTAATAGTTGTTTAAATGACAAATAAAATAAAAAAAAATTGAAACTAAAATAAAAACACTAAAATAACCATAGCATCCCTATATAAATACGTACATTATGAGTCATGGCTCACTAAAATCCATTCATTTTTTCCCAATGCTAATTTCCCTATGTGCACCTTACCTATTTACATACTAATTATTAAATAGACAATAGCCAAACCACAAATAAATACTTTTCTTATCTTAACGTAATCAGTCGGCGAACATGCCATCGTGATGTTAATCGTCAAACAATTAAGATATACAAGGAAAAAATCAGTGGTCTTTGATTTTTTCCTTGTATATATCTTAATTGTTTGACGTTTAACATCACGATGGCAGGTTGCCGACTGATTACGTTAAGAAAAGTATATGCTAATTGTGGAATGGCTTTGTCTATTTAATAATTATTATATTAACTCAACTCTCATTGTTGTATTTATTTACATACTGTATATAATGCCGATTTCGACTTTTCTATTTTTGGACCTGGCAACCCTAGTTGCATGCAATTAGTTATTTAGCTATTCATAATTTTCCTAGTCTATATTATAATTAACCTGTAACTTCAGTTAGCTTTTTTGTTTCCAGGAAATGAGCTTGTATTCGCGTAAAATTAATTGCATGAAAATAAAGTGGATCTGAAACCATAATAATTCAAACGCGGTTACAACATCTGATCGAATACTTGCAGATTGTAATTAACAGTTCGTCAGGCTTGTGCAAAAATAAGACAATACGATATCGTTTGGTCAGTTTTCATATTGTGCACCCAGTTTGTAAATTAATTAGCAATCGAAATTCATGTTTGTTTCAGCTTGAAATGAAAAACAAACACTAGGCACATTAAACAAAAACAAGTAAAATATTTGCACGTCAGGAAATATTGCATGTTGGTATTATAATATATTCTACATGTGCATTAACCGACATTATACGTAACGTCATATATGACATAAAGTTAATGTCACGTTAAGTAAAGTCAACGTCACGTAAAGTCAGTCACGTCACGAATTCAGCGTCAAGTCTCGTAAAGTCAACGCCACGTTACATAATTTAAACTCGTCACGCCGAAGTCAAAGCTATGTCACTTAAAGTTACGCATCGTCACGCAAAGTCAACGTTACGCCACGCAAAGTCAACGTTACCTCACGAAAAGTTAACGTTACGCCACATAAAGTTAACGCCACGTCACATAAATCATCCTCAAGTCTTGCCGAAGTCAAAGCTATGTCACTTAAAGTTGACGCATCGTCACGCAAAGTCAACGTTACGCCACGCAAAGTCAACGTTACCTCACGAAAAGTTAACGTTACGCCACATAAAGTTAACGCCACGTCACATAAATCATCCTCAAGTCTTGCCGAAGTCAAAGCTATGTCACGTAAAGTCGACGCATCGTCACGCAAAGTTAACGCATCGTCACGCAAAGTCAACGTTACGCCACGCAAAGTCAACGTTACCTCACGAAAAGTTAACGTTACGCCACATAAAGTTAACGCCACGTCACATAAATCATCCTCAAGTCTTGCCGAAGTCAAAGCTATGTCACGTAAAGTCGACGCATCGTCACGCAAAGTTAACGTACGTCACGAAAAGTTAACGTTACGACACACAAAGTTAACGCCACGTCACATAATTCAACCTCAAGTCTTGCCGAAGTCAAAGCTATGTCACGTAAAGTCGACACATCGTCACGTAAATCCAACGTTACACCACGCAAAGTCTACGTTACGCTACGCAAAGTCAACGTTACGTCACGCAAAGTTAACATTACGCTACATAAAGTTAACGCCACGTCACATAATTCAACCTCAAGTCTTGCCGAAGTCAAAGCTGTCACGTAGTCAACGTTACGCCACGTAAAGTCAACGTTACACCACGTAAAGTAAACGTTACGCCACGTAATGTCAACGTTACGCTACGTAAAGTCAACGTTACGACAGGTAAAAAATTTTAAAAGGCGCCGAAAATTATTTTTTAAACCTCTGCGGATTGTGAAACACTAAGCTGTAACTTACTTTGCTTTTCCTAAGTTCAATACTGTGTCAGTATTAAAAACCATTCTATAAATGTACTTAGAGTCCACCATTCACGAAGATTTCGTAGGATACGACAAAATCGAACACAATTTGATCGTGTATGTTCGCCGTCCGACTAAGTCTGCGCGATTTGACCGCAGACAAAAATGTCAGTCTGCAGCAGTACAACACTGTTGGTTGGATTGTTTATTTAGTAGTGTATTGTGATTTTCGATTCGATCGTGTGATTTTCTTTTATTTTCGGTTATACAAAGAGCAAGACTCAAAGTATATTTTTGTCCGACTTGTTTACGGTTTGAAAGTAAATCTCGTTCTATAAAGTACAAGGTCGTTACATTCGATTTCCACCAAAAATTGTAGACCTCGCGCGGCGAAAGATGAAGCCACCGCGTCATAGTAACGTGAATGCATTGCGCCCGCCTTCTAGCTTGCTATTGGCAAATTTATTGTCATGAATAGCAGTTTTCCAAAATTGTACCTAACGTCATAAAACTCAATGTGCAGTTTTGTGTACACGGCACTGTCTGCGGGCAAGCAGGCGTTCACTAGCATATTATTGATGACGTGCCTGGCTTCATCTCTCACCGCGGGCACTCTACTGCAATCGCATTTCACAATGTCGTACTACAGCGTTGAATCGTGAGTGGCGAGCTTAATAAAATGATAGCTTTGTACAGTAAATACATAAAAGAAAGTTATTTAAAAAAGTTTTATCGTTAATGTATAATGACAGTTATTGCACAATGTATGTAGTGTAACTTGAGTATGAGATAGATTTATAGGACAGAACGGCGTGTCGAAGTGAGATCGAACTATAGTTTGCAATATATGAATTCTGCATGTGAAAACACGGGCATCGAACACGCAACCAATTATGCTGATGACAATTTAAGTGGACAAATGCGCCACTTTACCCACAATATCGTTTTTATAATGGCGTTACCTGACTTTGCTTACCGTTCATATATGGTATTAAATCAAAAACTTTTACGTCAAATAATAGTATATTGTGCAACTAGTGTGCTTAATACATTTTTATGCGTCAGGCACGAGTATAGTAGGTGAGTGCGATTTTGCGAGCCACGTATGAGTGCTGAAAACATCGCGCCTGACGCATAAAGATTTAGCACACGCGTTGCACATTCTACTTTATTCAACACATGCATAGTCTTAGAACTTAACTGAATTAATGCCAAACACCGTAGATTCACTGACAACAGTACACCTCATACTAAAAAGTAAAAACATTGGCCTGATACAATATTTATTTATTCATAGCATCGAAAAGAAGTATAGGTACATAATGGTTCATTGTGTAACGGGTTTTTCAAATGTTTTTTATTATAGCATCGAAAAGCGTTTCATAATAGATCGATAACCGACCATTTAAGATCCGATTTATATATACACAAAAAGCGCGCGGTCGGCTTTACTGCGAGAACTTGGCCGGCCCACTCCGTGCGTTTAGATATCTAGTTGCATAATGAGACATATCACTGACGAGTAGTGACAGTATCTACGTTAAAATGAGTAAAGGTAATACCATTACGCACGAGATATATATTATGATATTTTTTGCCCTACCCACTATAAAATAGCTGCTTTTCACTTCATTTTCAATATTTTCAAAAAATTTTGACAGTTCATTTTGTGTCGCAAATTTCACTGCTATAGTAGGCCGAGGCACGTACAGGAGTATGTAATAGCGGGCGAATCAGGGCGAATAAACATAAATCACTATGAAAACGGTTTGCTTTCCCACATTAGTGTGGGAAAGGTACGTTCCCGCACGCCGGTCACTTTACATGCATACATACATGCATGCAGGGCAGAGCCGAGCGTGTAGCAATGCTTGTGTTTACATGGCGTTGCTATGGTTCCTCTATTATACAAGTCCCCAGTTCCCGGGTTCTAGTCCGAGAGCTGGTAAAAGTGTCAATTGGATTTTCAATTTATTATTAAAAAAAAAAATAATGAATTGAAAATATGAATTGGTGCTAGGCCCAAATAACCTTAGCTGTTGGTGGTCTTTAAAACACAATCCGACTGTCGTGGGTTCGAATCCCACCTCTGCTCATGGATGTTTTGTGATGTTATTTATTTTTTAAGTGATATATTATGATATTTGTTGTATTTAAGACGCTAATGACCTAAGTTGTCGACGCGTCTATAATCCACAATAAATAAATAAACACAATACATACATGCATGTAAACCAGCTAATTTATAGTGGGTATGGCAAAAAATTTATGATGATATAAATCGCCAATAATATTATTTTACCAAAAATTTTACATAATCAGTTTTGTCTTTTCGTCACAGATATAGGTATAGTACTGTACAAAACTTAAGATCAATAAGTATGAAGAAACTCATAATTTAATTTCTATTAAGGTGAAACATTTTATTAAAAAACCAGACAGGTATCAGCTCCGTGTGAACTGTGTACACAGAGGGTTCCGTACTTGCAGCTAAGGGTTTTTGAAGCGATTTTGATCGGATATTTTGCACTATATGCTTTTTTATCATAATAAAAAAATACAAATCAAAGATGTTAGTTTTATAAGTTTGTAGGGCTATCTAAAACAACCACGTCAAAAGCCCGAAACACAAAACTATTTCGATCTTTGACCAAAATGCTTGGTTGTTTTGTACCAGTCAATGCTAGAAGCGCACGTTTTCCGGGCTTTGACCGTAACATATGTATGTCAATGTGTATTTACAAGCTTTTATGTAAAAACTTCAAACCAAAATGATTCCCTACACTCTTTCAGTTTGACACATGGGCTGTTCTGGGTTAACATTTTGGGGAGGGTTATAGTAAGTATACCCTAGTACAGAAAAACTAGTATCTAAATCTAAAAATAATAAAAAAATATTAGCAAAAATAACTTTCTAGAGACAAGCTTTTATTTAAATGCACTAAAAAGGAACAAATAACTTTTATTAATTTAGGGTCATAATTATAAAAGCGTGGGTCCTGAACTCTATGATAGTTTATTAGTCACGACCCACGCTTTTATAATTATGAAGTATGAACCTAAATTATTAAAAATTATTTTTTCCTTTTTAGTGCATTTAAATAAAAACTTGTCTCTAAAAAGTTTTTTTTTTGCTAATATTTATTTTGTTCATTTTAGTCTTTCAAAATTTTATCCCCCTTGACACCCGTAGGGG
The DNA here is from genome assembly GCA_039654895.1 of Mongoloraphidia duomilia. Lineage (NCBI taxonomy): Eukaryota > Metazoa > Arthropoda > Insecta > Raphidioptera > Raphidiidae > Mongoloraphidia > Mongoloraphidia duomilia. The sequence continues at coordinate 9,355,397 of CM077523.1, forward strand.
TTGAATTTCGAGAAATCCTTTTTTATTGGATGCTTACGTCAGAAAAGGAACCAACTGTCCAAATTTCAAGTTTCTAGCTTTAGTGATTTGGCCTGGGCGTTGATTAGTCAAAAAAAACCCTACATCCCCGTTTGAACCCTTTAGGGGTTGAATTTATTTCTAAAAACGATTTATTCATGTATTGTCATCGGGAATACATATATGTACAAAATTTCAAATCGATCGGATACGTGGGAGTCGTTCAAAATTGACTTGCAAGTTTTGACCTAAACAAACACACAAACTAACTAACTAACATACATTACAAGTTAAATAAAAGCTTGTAAAAACAGTAATGGGGTCGTATCTCTACATGAAATATTTTTTCAAAGTTATAATTGCGGTGGATATTATTGTCGACATTGAGGCCAAAATCGCAATTTTTACAATTTTTGTCTGTCTGTCACATCAGTGGATCGCAGCCCCGTAAAACCGCTCTTGGTTTGACAATATTTTGAAAACTTTTGGTGTAAATTATTTATATCAGGTACTTATATCCAATAGAATGATTTATAATCAGACAAAAGTAAATACTGCTTTTTGTGTTTGAAGACAGGATAGGTAGTACAAATCTGTGGACGCAAGACAAATTGGCTTATGATGATTTTTCTGGATTTTTTTGTGTTTTTAAACATATTTCTCTAAAATGCTTCTAGTAGGTATCTATAGGCGTGTAGATCATCAACTAGATTTTTTCGCTACAATGAAAAAGAACAAGAGCTGTCGCCACAAAGTTAACACTCTTACATAAGCAGCGGCGGATCGCCACCCCGGAAATCTTCGATATATTTAAAGCTATGCTTCTATAGGCGCGTTAGACGATTTCTGGCAGGAGGAAAACTTATAGGTTCGCGTCACGGTAAAACCGTCACGCTCATATTATTAAAAGTATATCTATAGCTATGGCCAGCGGTGAAAGTAATATACTGGCGCACGCGCAGTAGCTTATGTAAAATTAATATCTAAGAGTTTTATAGGACACAAAAATAAAATGGCGTCAGATTTCAAAATGGCGGCCATATGTACTATTCTAAAAATTATCCGATCTTTTTGAAAATTGATATTTAAGAGTTTCATAGGACACAAAAAAATAAAATGGCGTCAGATTTCAAAATGGCGGCCATATTATGTACTTTTGTAAAAATTATCCGATCTTTTTGAAAATTGATATTTAAGAGTTTTATAGGACACAAAAAAATAAAATGGCGTCAGATTTCAATATGGCGGCCATATGTACTTTTGTAAAAATTATCCTATCTTTTTAAAAATTTATATTTAAGAGTTATAAAAGACACAAAAAATAAAATTGCATCAGATTTCAAAATGGCGGTCAAATACCTAATAACTTTTCAATTGTATTGTCTATAGCTTTGATAAATTCCGGTTTTATATACAATGCGTAAAAAGCATAGCTTCTGTCGGGTGTCCGATGACACCTCTTGACTTTTTGACATGGGAATAGAAAAAGTTTTACTAGGAACAAAAAAGCTAGTCCAGATTTACCTACACGTTTTTAGTGCAGCAATAATTATCTATCATAGAACTGCGGAACAACTTTATTAATTGTTTGTTCTCTTCTATGAACCGGCTACCTGCAATGGTATAATAATTATACCCCAGGACGCCACCCTCGAACATGGCGGCTGGATCCGCTCTTGTACACAGGTACCTTCCACACCGCTCGCGAATGCTCCTACTTGTCCGGCTTAAGCAATTATGCTTCGTGACCGCATGCGAGTAAAATAGTTTCTCGTCGTTTGATTCATTTTATTGTTTATTATTCATTGATTTTGAGTAATCTACTGACGACAGAAAATCGTTTCTTATCACGTAATGTGTTTACAATGTACATTGTTCAGAAATCTGCAGCCAATTATTTTGAAATTAGTGCTTTTGTTTACATGTAAATTATTTCCGAAATGTATTGTTAAATCTATAAAATAAGCTACAATAAAAAATTTCATTTGATTTAAAAATAAATGTACCTACACAGACCTATTTAGGATCTTGACATGTAATAGTAAAGTGTATCTAGTGTGTACTGACATAATATATTTTCGACTAGGTGTGACATTATGAAGGAGCGTTAGCGAGTTTAACAGTCACACGAGTCAAAATAGCGTTGCGCCCTAGATACATACCGTATTTTTTGTCCTACACCTTATAAAACAGTGGTTTTTGCCTTCAACTACAGTATTTTAAACATTTCACTTGTGTAACAAACTTAACTACAATAATGAATAGGTACTTACACGTGGGTTGTAAGTAGCCTCTCTTGCCGTCACACGCATACATCCGTCCGTGGCCGTGTGGGTAACGGTGTCTGTCATCTTTATTGCGTGACAAGATCGCAGGTTCGCCTCCAGCTGGAATAATATGAAATATTAAAATTATTGAATTTTACTTTTATTTATTATTGAAAATATAATAAATTGAGTTGAATTTAACCGGTCCGAAATGGATCATTTTACGGCCGGTATACACGCATAAAAAGCAGCTATTTTATACAACCGACTAGACCCTGCAGTCAGGGTCCGTTCTGATTGGTCGAATACCCTTGATGTCGTTTGACACACACAAACACACCTAAACGAACGTAACATAACTAACTAGTGAACTCTGTATACTAATTACTAATATGGATAGTTGATAGCGATTAAAAAATGGATTTTGTATGTGGAGAACGTTCAAACACATATTCTTCAAGACAAGTATTAATGTTCACAAAATTATAATGAAAACTTCAGGTAAGGCTTGTAATCTAATTCTTTCTATAAAATTCGATCAGTTTTTTGACATTTCAAAATAAAACCTAATTTAATATTATTATTTGAGATATTATAGGATGTCCAAAATTTATGCAGTAACAGCTTGTTCTTGAGAAATTGGAATGGAAAAATAAATTTTAATTAAGTTTTATTTTGAAATGTCAGAAAATTGATCGACTTTTATAGAAAGAATTAGATTACGAGCCTTACCTGAAGTTTTCATTCTAATTTTGTGAACATTAATGCCTGTCTTGAAGAATATGTGTTTGAACATTCTCCACATACAAAACCCATTTTTTAATCGCTATCAACTATCCATATTAGTATACAGAGTTTACTAGTTAATTGTTACGTTCGTTTAGGTGTGTGTGTGTGTCAAACGACATCAAGATGGGGTATTCGACCAATCAGAATGGCCCCTGACTGCAGGGTCTAGTCGCTTGTTTATTTTATAGGGGGTAGGAAAAAATATTTCATAATACAATAAAGCTCCGTAAATGAATATAATATACGGAAACAACGGTTGTCGCTAAGCTTCTAATTTCTGCAACTGCAATGAACGTGATCTGTAAGCTACCTTACATTTCCCCCCTCTGTGGACAGGACATCCAAACTAATATTATAAATGCGAAAGTGTTTTTGTTTGTTTGTTACCTCTTCACGATTTAACCACTGAACCGATTTCGACGAAAATTGGCAAGAAGATTCTCTGAAGCCTAATAAAGGACATAGGCTACTTTTTATCCCGGAAAACTGTCCCCGAGGGAGAATTCAAGCAATGCATCCACCCTTCCACACTACTGTGCATAATAACCTATAGTGTTGGAAAGACAGGAGGTCAAGAAATACTGATGCGTTCTACGTTTCCATGGTTACTTATCATGTATTTGTGTATTTTGGAAAACATATATTATTGCATTTTTAAATGTCAAAATAGGCATTAAATTCTAAGCACTCGAACGAACCTGGACTGGGCAGCTATAGTACTTTAAATGGCTAATGCGGCCGGTTTATCGTACATTTTAATCACGATGTTTTTTAATCACACTGTTAAATAAAGGGTTGCTATGGTAACGAAACGCAGCAACCAATGAACACGTAGCTGTCAAAATTTAACAGTGTGATTAAAAAAACATCGTGATTAAAATGTACGATAAACCGGCCATAAATGTATTTTAGTTTAGTGATTTTGTACATTGCCTGGTAAGTTTTCAAATTGCCGTTAACAGATATGTGTTTCCCAGGTGGATATTTACGTGCAATTGAGTTTCTATAGCCGGGTTCTAAGTACATATATCAAAATAATACTCGATTAGTTGGATTCATAACTCACTTTTAATGAATCACCTCGTAAATCATGTTCCATATCGTTGCGCCTTGTATATAAACCCATTATCATCTGTGCTTCGCCGTTCGTAGCTAGAACTACGGATTCTTCATAATTGCTAAGTTTTTATTTTTCTAAACCAGCTTTTAAATATAGTAGTTATTATGATCTCTTTTTACTAGAAGTCTGATGAAGTAAGTAAGTATGAGGGATCAGTGTTGCCAATTGTTGAAAGTGTATACTTCTACTAGAATTAAACGGTGAACAGAAATTTACTAAATAAATATTAGTAAAAAAACTTTTTAGAGACAAGCTTTTATTTAAATGCACTATAAAAAAGGAAAAAAAAAAATTTTTAATATTTGAGGTTCATAATTATAAAAGCGTGGGTCGTGACTAATAAACTATCATAGAGTTCACGACCCACGCTTTTATTAATTATGAACCAAAATTATTAAAAATTATTTTTTCCTTTTTAGTGCATTTAAATAAAAGCTTGACTCTAAAAAGTTTTTTTACTAATATTTATTTCGTTCATTTTTATAGTCTTTCAAAATTTTTCCCCTTTTTGACACCCGTAGGGGTTGTGTTCGAAAAATGATTTCTTAGTGGATGCTTACGTCAGAAAAGGAACCAACTGTCCAAATATCAAATTTCTAGCTTCAGCGATTTGGCCTAGGCGTTGATTAGTCAAAAAAATCCTACATCCCCGTTTGACGGCCTTAGGGGTTGAATTTCTTCCAATTATGACTGGTTTATCGTACATTATTTAACACGCTGTTTTGTTAATTCGCTGTTATATTTCTATGGTTACTTCGTATGTTTTACGTATTATTCGGTGTAAAAATTTAACAGCGATTAACAAAAAAACAGCGTGTTAAACGTACGATAAACTCGGCATTAATCTCATATTAAAAAATACTTCGAAAAATGATTTTGGAACATTCAAGTCATGTTTTAAGAATTGTTGGAAATGAGAACTTCCGTGGCACAAAGGATCAATAAAAAGCAATACTGATTTTATTAAATTTGCATTTTACTAACGTTTCGGTATTCTTTATCCGTCCTCATTAATCAATACAATTACTAATAAAACTAAGATTCATAACATTAACAACAACAATAATAACGCCAACAATAATAATAATAATAGTAACACCAACAATAAACCATACACCTATTATTCTATTCCATACATCCCTTTATTATCAGAGAAAATAAAAAATATATTCAAATCAGAGGATGTTCAAATTTCTTGTAAAAATCATAATTCTATAAATAAAAACTTCTTTTCCAAACTAAAAAACAAAAATGAAAAATTACAAAACTCAGAATTAGTCTATAAAATTGATTGTAAGAATTGTGATGCTACATATGTTGGTCAAACTTCTCAATATCTGTCCTTACGATTAAAACAACATAATTACGACCTAAAAAAATTTAAAAAATACTTTTATCCTAATGCCAATCTAACATCGCTAGTACACTTAAAACTGTTTTCAAGGATCAAATTGCTCTATTTAAATATAGCAACTTCGAATTCAAGTCATGGTTCATAGTACTTTAATTATTATATGGGTTCTCCATCTAAATATTAATTCCATCGCCATTAAAAAAACTGGAAAAAACCGAGCTTTTGTATAGTCTTTAAACATAATATAAAAATAATATTTTCTGAAGGCTTTCATGAATGCTGTAAATCAAATATTAATATTTTAAATGTCGCTTATAAAGTTTCAGCTGGTGAAGGTTTTCAAGATATATCGTTAACGATACACAAAGGAAAAATTATTGCCTGACTTTAAAATGGACTCCGCCTTTTTTAAACAAGGTAATAATTTGAATAATGACTTCATTATATTATATAAACATAATATAAAATGGAACTACTGCATGGCATATAACCACGTTGTTTGAAAGGTAATATTATATATTTGTCTGTAATTACTTTTAGAGGTTAGGTTCTAAACAAAACACGCTTTTAAAGTGTATTTGCTATAATAAGGGCAATTTTCTGGTAGCGTAGATGCCCTATAACAGGGATGGCGAACATTTTCACATCTACGTGCCAAATTTTTTAGAAAATGTTTAATGTGGCTATGACGTGTCAACTTTCAATTGTCTTTCATCCATCTCACACTGTCTATAATAGACCGAGAGCTAGTGGTGTTATTTATTTGTGAAAATGTTGAGGGAGGCATATTAAAGTGCCCTGTGTAAGAGATATTGCTAGATAGCGGTATGGGAGGGATGCAGACCGCCCCCAATATGTAACAAAAAAAAAATGGTCACAATTATTATTGATTCAAGGCTGAAATTGTTTGTATAGCTTGTCGGTGAACCCAAAAAATGCCATTATAATATTTGCAGATCGTTTGGTCAGTATCAAAGGGGTGGCAGATCACCCTAAACGTGTCATGTACCCGACGAAATTTATATTATTAGTTCAAGGTTCAAATTTTAATATGTTGTTACGGCGACTGTTTTAAGCATATATTTCAATTTGCCTAACAAAATGTCGGTATTAACCCCCTTGCAGAACGATATAAACACCTAGGCGAGCAAGTTTCTCTTTAAGAGAGGGTGTTAATACCGACATTTTGTTCTGAAAATTGAAATATATGCTTAAAACAGTCGCCGTAACAACATAATAAAATTTGAATCTTGAACTAATAATATAAATTTCGTCGGGTACATGACACGTTTAGTTTGATCTGCCACCCCTTTGATACTGACCAATCGATCTGCAAATATTATATTTATTTATTTATTGTAGATTATAGACGCGTCGACATCTAAGGTCATTAGCGTCTTTCAACTACACTAAATAACAACTAACTTAAAACTAAATAACATCACAAAACATCCATGAGCGCAGGTGGGATTCGAACCCACGGCAGTCCAGTCTAGAGGTTGCAGCGCCAAGCATGCTATCTAGGCTATACCCTCTTGCCTCTTGCAAATATTATAATGGCATTATTGGGTTCACCGACAAGCTATACAAACAATTTCAGCCTTGAAGCAATAGTAATTGTGACAATTTTTTTTGTTATATGTTGGGGGGGGGCTGCATTCCTCCCATATCGCTATCTAGCAAAATTCCTTACTAAGGGCACTTTAATATGCCTCCCTCAACATCTTCATAAAAATAAGGCCTTGAATAAATAACACCAAAAAATTGTGATTACAGCTCTCGGTGTATACACCGTTTCAACTTCATATAAAATGTAAAAAAAATCGTTTGAAAAAAATATTTTCATTTATATACGTTTAAAAAAAACCTTTTGAAGGATCTTTTTGAAATTAAAAAGCTTAATTTAGTATCTCGTATTCTCGACGTAAAGAATAGAATTTAAATTTATATCAATTACATGATTTGGAACAGTGAAATGAATCCATTAAAATGCACGTGGCAGTTTTTTTCCTGACAGAAATTACAAGGGTACAGCTAAAATAGATTTCATTTTTCACACACTTATTACCGTTCTCTGTCGGTATTTGTAACAAAAAAAAAAAAGATATTTGACAGACTACACGTTATGTTTTAGAATTTGTCATTTAATCTGTTGACATGTCATTTTAGAGTAAATAATTTCATAAGAAAAAACGTGGGTCGCAGTGCAGAACCCTGTCAATTAATTAATTAAATTAAATTAATCAATTGTAGATTATAGACGCGTCGACAACTCAGATCATTAGCGTCTTCAACACAACAAATAATTCACTTGTGTATTAGAATCCGCCAGCCGGCATACACAAACCAACTGGTACGAGCTTGGGTCCCTGGGAGCGGTAATTCCCAAAGAACATTGGAATGCAATTCAGAACCCTGTCGATAATATATATAGTGTATTTGCTAATACAGGCATTGTGGCTTTTTTATGTGGATCTTTGGTTTGTTTTTGGACAAAATATAAAAATTTAACCTCTTAATACATCCCTTAAAATAATTAACTTTTTCTTAACTTCAATATTCGACATGGATTTTATCAATACATCTGCACCAAATTATACAGGGTGAGTTCGACCACCCGTATCAGTCGTTTTTTTCGAAAACGGTTAGTCGTAGAGAGTTGTGTCGAACATTTGTATCATAAAAGCCCTAATAAAGAATCGAATGGTAATAATTTTTTTTTCCGGGAAGGTCGGCTTCTCTATTAGTTTGCTCCAGAATGTCCAGAACTCCGGAATTATAAATGTAACGATAGGTCGAAAGTGGTATTGCTGAAAAGATCTTTAAAAAATAAGCAAGTTTTGTAGGAAAATTTTTTTTATTACTGCCACCCCTGTAAATTTCTATAAATATAAATATAAATTATTATATGTTCAAAACTCCGGAATTTTAGAAAGCACGATAGGTTGAAAGTGGTGATGTTGAATAGCTCTTTAAAAAATAGGCAAGTTTTGTAGGAAAAATTATTTAATTACTGCCACCCCTGTTAAGTAACAATCGTTTGAAATTATTAAATCAAAATTTCATAATAACGATCGAAGTCGGCATTAAAAATCTAGCAACCTTAGACATTGTCACAAGTGTTCAAATTGTCTTCCATTTACTCTTTAATACATACTACTGAGCTCTTCTGGTTATACTGTGAGTGTACTTCTTCAGTGTTTAATGATCGATAGATAGGTAACTAGATTTTAAATGCGGACTTTTAAAAAGTTCGTTATTATGACATTTTAATTTAGTAATTTCAAATAAATATTACTTAACAGGGGTGGCAGTAATAAAAAAAATTTTCCTACAAAACTTGCTTATTTTTTAAAGATCTTTTCAACAATACCGCTTTCGACCTATCGTTACATTTATAATTCCGAAGTTCTGGACATTCTGGAGCAAACTAATAGGGAAGCCGACCTTCCTGGAAAAAAAAATTATCACCATTAGATTCTTTATTAGGGCTTTTATGATACAAATTTTTGACACAACTCTCTACGACTAACCGTTTTTGAAAAAAACGACTGATACGGGTGGTCGAACTCACCCTGTATACACCCTTCAGCAGGTAATTGTGTTTTCTTAAAATTTATAGGTCAGGCCGATTTTATTAAAATTTTTAGGGCACTTTTTAATTGCTACTAAAGAGTTAAATTTTTCTGTGTTTTTGGGCCGTTTTAACCCTTAAAATGGTCCGATAGGACCCATTAAAAAGTGGGTGTGTGCTTATGACCACACGATAGAAGTGAAAACTTGATTATATGCAAAACATACATAATATTATAATACGTAATAATAAAAACGTAATTCTTGAAATGATGCATTCCTTGTTAGACAGTAAACGTGGTCACCGACCCGAGCACGCTTGATGTCGAGTGGATCCGAGTAAACCCGATTCAGCGTCACAGACCCGAGCGCGACGGTTCACTTTCGTTCACTATTTAGAAAGAACGCAAAGTGCGCCTATAAAGAAGTTTTCACTTCAACAAATTTAGTTTACAATATTTGTTTATGTATGAGAATTAATATGCACTGCTCAATATTGTTACGGATCATCCTGTATATAAACGTCAGGCAACAATTCTGAGAAGCGGTGTCTGACGTTGAACACACTGGTGCCTACGCGAAGATTCTAGACAACGCTAGAGAATGCGAGAACGCACTGAGCGTACACCGCGCACCAGTATATAAGCAGCGATTCGACGGGAATCGGGCAGTGAATGATGAGACGTGCCATCAAGTGGATCAGTGATATAAATATTAGTCAATCAACGGTCGAATCAGTCAGTACAGTGATATAAATAGTGGAGTGGATATAAATTAATAATACTGAAGTACCTGAGTAAATGACCGACATAAATAAACGTTAGAAATAAATCTGATATAAATACAGTGACATAAATAATTACAAATAAATAATCCTGGTATATATAGTTATTTGTTAAGTGTTATTTAATTGTTTCGCTTTGTTTAAGAATTACTGTTTAGTTATTAGGCGCGATCTAAGCGAAGCTAGAAGCGCCTATATACACTCGCTTTGTCTGTACGTCTGTGAATCTGTTAATCTGTGAATCTGTGACGGATTTTTTGTATCAGTCGTACAGCCCAAACGGGTTAACCGATTTTAAAAAACTTTTTTTTGTTCGATTCCTCTCGGGGTCTATTTGATCCTAACGTCGCCCGATTTTTGAATTTTGGCCCCAAAGGGGACCAAATTAGAAAAAACGGTGTTTTTTGCTTATAGTTTGCTCAATTTAAGTCAGATCGATTCGAAACCTGTCTTAAACGAAAGAGCAGAAAATTTTAGATAGATTTCATGTATAATATTGTGTCAAAACAGTTTTTTTATACAGATTAATTTGATTATTAAACGAAATAAATGCGATTTTATCTAATAAATCGCGAACTTGTTTCGGTTGTCCTTGTCTGTTGCACAGTGTGATATGGATATTGGAAGATAGCGTATGCTCTGTCTTATATTGCATTATTTTAATATAGTTATTCAATTTTTTGACTGCTGATGTTTGAATTTAAGTTTAAAAACCCTGGCCTACTGAGTTAAAATGACGTGTAACTAATTATTGACGTTGATCGAATGGCGAGGCCTAGGGATCGGACCAAAATTTCTCGACGTTCATACCTTCCCGAACAATTTGACTTTCTCTGTCTGTATGTCCCTTTGTACGCTTATAACTCGAGAACCACTGATCCGATTTACATGATTTTTTTTCAAGTAAATAATTTCTTATGCGACTTAAAATATTCTGGCATCACGCAAAAGTAAGTAGGTAGTAGATGCTTTGTTTTTTAAACGGTGGTTTTATTTAGCTTGATCCCGTATATTTGTTACAAATCTTGCGACCGACTGAGTTGAAATTTTGCCCACATGTGTAGCTCCAGTGACAAAACAATATTATGGTAACTAACTGACCGGCCCGGTTCGTCCGGGCGTAAATCGTACTTTTGAACTTTCACCCACTTCCTATGATCCGATTGAGTTGAAATTTTGCACACATGTGTAGCTCCAGTGACAATACAATATTATGGTAACTAGCTGACCGGCCCGGCTTTTGTCCGGGTGTATATCGTACTTTTGAATTTTCACCCACTTCCCGTGATCCGATTGAGTTGAAATTTTGCACACATGTGTAGCTCCGGTTACAATACAATATTATGATAATTAGCTGACCGGCCCGGCTTTCGTCCGGGTGCAAATCGTACTTTTGAATTTTCACCCACTTCCTATAATCCGATTGAGTTGAAATTTTGTACACATGTGTAGCTCCGGTTACAATACAATTTATGGTAACTAGCTGACCGGCCCGGCTTTCTTCCGGGTGCAAATCGTACTTTTGAATTTTCACCCTCTTCCCGTGATCCGATTGAGTTGAAATTTTGCACACATGTGTAACTCCGGTGACAATACAATATTATGATAACTAGCTGACCGGCCCGGTTTCGTCCGGGTGCAAATAGTACTTTTGAATTTTCACAGGCAAAAGGTCTTTCTCCGGTAACGTTTCAGTGGATCGGATAAATGTTATAAAATCAGACTAGGTAAGGAAATAAAGCACACTAAAAAATTAAAAATAAAAATAGAAATAGAAAAAAAACTTTTAATTTAAACGGTTTTATAAATGTACTAAAAAGAAAAAAATAAAATTTAATTTATGTTCATAAGTATAAAAGCGTGGGTCGTGACTGTAATAAATTATCATAGAGTTTACGACCCACGCTTTTATACTTATGAATCTAAATTAAATATTATTTTTTTCTTTTTAAAACATTTATAAAACCGTTTAACTTAAAAATTTTTTTACCTATTTTTATTTGAAGCTAGGCTTCTTAACGCACGTTTCAGATGGGGACCTAAATAATAAAAAGTGAAACGTCACGTCACGAAGTAGTGTAACGTCACTTTTGTAAAAATTATCCGATCCTTTTGAAAATTAATATTTGAGAGTTTTATAGGACACAAAAAAATAAAATGGCGTCAGATTTCAAAATGGCGGCCATATGTACTTTTATGTAAAAATTATCCGATTCTTTTGAAAATTAATATTTGAGAGTTTTATAGGACACAAAAAAATTAAATGGTGCCAGATTTCAAAATGGCGGCCATATGTACTTTTTTGTAAGAATTATCAGATCCTTTTAAAAATTGATATTTGAGAGTTTCATAGGACACAAAAAAATAAAATGACGTCAGATTTCAAAATGGCGACCATTATATATACTTTTTTGTAAAAATTATCCGATCCTTTTGAAAATTGATATTTGCGAGTTTTATAAGACACAAAAAAATAAAATGACGTCAGATTTCAAAATGGCGGAAATATGTAGTACTCCTTTCTAAAAATTATACGATCCTTTTGAAAATTGATATTTGAGAGTTTCATAAGACACAAAAAAATAAAATGACGTCAGATTTCAAAATGGCGGCCGTATGTACATTTTTGTAAAAATTATCCGATCCTTTTAAAAATTGATATTTGAGGGTTTCATAGAACACAAAAAAATAAAATGACGTCAGATTTAAAAATGGCGGCCAAATGTACTTTTTTGTAAAAATTATCCGATTCTTTTGAAAATCGGTATTTGAGAGTTTCATAGGACACAAAAAAATAAAATGACATCAGATTTCAAAATGGCGGCCGTATGTACTTTTTTGTAAAAATTATCCTATCCTTTTGAAAATTGATATTGAGAGTCTCATAGGACACAAAAAAATAAAATGGCGTCAGATTTAAAAATGGCGGCCATATGTACTTTTTTGTAAAAATTATCCGATCCTTTTGAAAATTGATATTTGAGAGTTTCATAGGACACAAAAAAATAAAATGACGTCAGATTTAAAAATGGCGGAAATATATTGTACTCCTTTCTAAAAATTATCCGATTCTTTTAAAAATCGGTATTTGAGAGTTTCATAGGACACAAAAAAATAAAATGACATCAGATTTCAAAATGACGGCCGTATATACTTTTTTGTAAAAATTATCCGATCCTTTTGAAAATAGATATTGAGAGTCTCATAGGACACAAAAAAATAAAATGGCGTCAGATTTAAAAATGGCGGCCATATGTACTTTTTTGTAAAATTATCCGATCCTTTTGAAAATTGATATTTGAGAGTTTCATAGGACACAAAAAAATAAAATGACGTCAGATTTATTAAAAATGGCGGAAATATATTGTACTCCTTTTTAAAAATTATACGATCCTTTTGAAAATTGATATTTGAGAGTTTCAGACGCAAAAAAATAAAATGACGTCAGATTTCAAATTGGCGGTCGTATGTACATTTTTGTAAAAATTATCCGATCCTTTCGAAAATTGATATTTGAGAGTTTCATAGAACACAAAACAATAAAATGACGTCAGATTTAAAAATGGCGACCATATGTACTTTTTTGTAAAAATTATCCGATTCTTTTGACAATCGGTATTTGAGAGTTTCATAGGACACAAAAAAATAAAATGAAGTCAGATTTCAAAATGGCGGCAATATGTACTTTTTGTGTAAAAATTATCCGATCTTTTTGAAAATAGATATTGATGAGTTTTTTAGAACGCAAAAAAATAAAATAACGTCATATTTTAAAATTATCCGATCCTTTTGAAAATTGATATTTGAGAGTTTAATAAAACACAAAAAAATAAAATGGTGTCAGATGTCAAAATGGCGGTCAAATAATAACTTTTTAATTGTATTGTTTATATCTTTGATAAATTCGGTTTTATATACAATGCGTAAGAGACATAGCTTCTGTCGGGTATCTTACGACACCTCATGACTTTTTTTATTTAGCAGGTTCCGAGTTTCGCTTAATAGTCAACCGTTGCTATGGAAAATTGTTTAATAAATTCACTGCACTATTTTTTCTATGTAATCCAATACATATTTACATTAGGTCTTATGGCCATAGCCTACTACAAAATTGATCTTCTTAGTGTTATTTTCCCTATGTTCGGTAAAACCGTTTACACACAATACCTACATGAATATCGCGCCTTGTAATTCTTGAATTACTTGTATGCTCCAAAATTTTTATTATTGTGTTGATAGTTAGTACTGACTTTTTGTTGTTGCATTTATTATTATTGCGTTATTAATTATTGTAAATAAATATTTATTCCGCCAACTCAGAAAACAGTTTTGTAACAATATATTATCAAATTTTGATACTTGGGAGGACCCTATTCTGCCGCTCTTCCACAATTATTGTGTAAAGATTTCTGTATCTACGTTACGAAGTTTATAACAGTTTTGTGTTTTGTAATGCGTTGTGCGGAGTACATGGCGTAACAGTTGACTGGCCTGTCTCATTTCGTTTTGAACGTGTTGGGAATCCGTTATATGCTTTTCAGTTGCCGTCGCTGCTGCTGAAGACAAGGGAGGTGGGAAGCGCGAGGAAGAAGGAGAAGAAGTACGGACAGCGGAGACCTCATACAACATGAAATATAATAATATCATTTTACAAATAATATGCTCGTGACATTGAAATCTCAAGAAATTTTGTGTCTCCATTTTGCGCGAATGCTTCAGAAGCGTATCTAAAGTTACAGGGTGTTTGAAACTTTATCTTTTATTTATTGTAAATTATAGACGCGTCGACAACTTAGGTCATTAGCGTCTTGATTATACATTAAATAACAACATACTTAAAACTAAATGACATCACAAAACATCCATGAGCGGAGGTGCGATTCGAACCTACGACAGTCTGATTCAGAGGCAGCGACGCTAACCACTGGACCACGACTTGAAACTTTATCATAAGAAGAAATATTTTATTTATTTATTGTAGACTATCGGACCGGTGCTATGAATTTATGAATAATGGCCGATTTATCGTACATTTTAATCACGATGTTTTTTAATCACACTATTAAATTTTGATTGCTACGTGTTCATTGGTTGCTGCGTTTCGTTACTTATAGCTTATTAACTTCCCATTGGAAGTTATTGTAATGGGTCCGAAAATCGAAATCAAAATTTTTATGTTTCAAGGTCACTATACTATTTTTAAACTATTTTTGAAAAGATGTATGTGTGTGTGTTCGTACGTACGTATGTGTCCATTTCTTTCTAAGACGAAATCTCGAGAATGAAAAATGATATCGACTACGTTAGGGTGCCAATCGACGCGTATTAACGTAAATATGATCTGAAAGAAATTTTTTCAAAATCGGTTCAGCCGTTTTTTTTTCTTAACCAAACAGACTCCAAAAAAGTAGATTTTACATAATATCTCGCGAATAAAAAATTGTATCGACTTCGTAAGGGTGTCAATCGAGGCGTGTTAACGTTATTTTGATCCGACATAAATTTTATAAAAATCGGTTCAGCTTTTTTTTTTTTTTAATTATTGTTAAAAATAAATAATAATTATGTTTTAATGATTAAAATGATTACTTTTCTGTGTAATATCTAATTTAATTATTGTTACTAAATATTTATCAAACTGGGAAGTTCGTCGTGTGGACCTCAAGGGTCGCACTTTAGTCCTAATAAACGACCCACCTCACGGCTTGTTTATTGTAGATTATAGACGCGTCGACAACTCAGGTCATTAGCGTCTTAAATTACATTAAATAACAAATAACTTAAAACTAAATAACACCACAAAACATTCATGAGCGCAGGCGGGATTCAAACCCACGACAGTCTAGTCTAGAGGCTGGTACCAAATACGCTATCCACTATGCTACACTGCCCTCGTTACTATAGCAACCCGTGATTTAACAGTGTGATTAAAAAACATCGTGATTAAAATGTGCGATAAACCGGCATCAGGTAAAAGGCTAGTTTTATTTTGTACTGAAATCTTTTCAGAAAAATTTACTGATAATAATGACTTGTCGTAAGGATCCCTAATAAAAAAATGGACTGTGTGCTCTACCCACATAAGCGCACGATGCACGGTCGAAGTTATACTTCATACATTCTTCATTAGAACACGTCCAGTTCAAGTTTTTGGGATTTTTAATTTTAACTATTTACTTACTTATTTTCAGTTTTGACATAGCATGATAATTTATAAAATTTCCCATAAGCCACGGAAACATATGTATCCAAAGTTTGCTAACAATATTACACTATTTTAGAACTTCAAAAAATTGTTTTTTAAAATTATAAAATCTATAAGAAAACGAATTTTTCCTGGGATGAGACTTAGCTAGATCGATTTTTTGACCTCTAAAACCGTTTTTCAGTAAATTTAATCCAAATCGTTAGAGTCGTTTTATTTTTGAGTCGGTTTATTAGTATGTCTGTTTATGTTTTGTTTTTCCGGTTCAATACTCTCGCTAAAGCAGTATAACTTCAGTATATAAATAGCACCTTTTCAGCGTCATAAACGATTTTGTTTCTAAATATGTTTTTATTTTCTAAGAAAATTAAAAAAATAAATATATTAAAAAACATATTTTCATCAAGTTGTTTACAATACCTACTCATAAAAAATATATTCCTACGTTTTTCTCTGAAGAATTTCTATAAAAATCTGACGAAAAACATTTTTAGTTGATTGATGATATACGCTAAATATAAATTTAATTCAATAGATCTTTTTTTTCATAACTGATATAATTTCATATAGGTACCTACATAAAAGTACATATTATGTGCCCGAAATGTAAAGTCACTTAAGGTATGTCGAATTTTCCGAAATTTTCTGCAAACATATTTTTGAAGTTACAGTATAACCTTAATATAACGAGCCTCAATATAACGATTTCCTCGATTTAACAAATTTTTCTAAATCTGCCTGTAAGAGCTAATGCAAAATATACCTTTACATTACGAATACATTTGTCAAAAACCTCTTTATAACGAATTTTCAATCATTGCAAAATATAAATAGAAAGTATTATTTATAACCTTTACATAACGTATTCTATCAATTATTCACACTCAATTCCACAATAATTCATGTCTCGACAGGTTCAGACACGTTAAATTTTTCGTAAGACAATAATTGTTGTTTGATGCTAAGTAATGTAAACACTGCTGTTTGTCACTGTTGTTAGTTTTAAACTTGCAATGGCTGAGAAACCTTGTTAAAACGAATCGTAGTCTAACCTAACCTCTATATAACAAACCTCATTGTAACAAATTACTTGGTATAACGAATATGTTCTAATTCCCTTCAGTTTTGTAATATCGAGGTTGCACTGTACTTCTTTAACGAGGATAGTAAATTGGAATTGCCTCGAGTCAAAAAATACCGATAAAAAAACACATTAAAAAATTAAAGAAATTTTGACAGGGATAAAACGGGTCTAACGATATGGATGAAAATTACTGAAAAGTGGTTTTGGGGGGCAAAAATCGATCTAGCTAGGTCTTATCCCAGGAAAAGTTCGTTTTCTTATAGATTTCAAAATTTTAAAAATCAATTTTTTGACGCTAGAGTAAAATTGTAAGTAAGTTTACAAAGTAATGCATTGGGAAAGTAGAGTGCAATCAAATACCAAAAAATTGTCAAAAACTTCAACGGAACGTGTTCTAATGAACAATATATGAAGTATAACTTCGACCGTGTGCGTATGTGGGTGAGACACACAGTGCATTTTTGAAGTGAACACTTCCTTAGGCGCGCTTTGCCTGAGTAGTGAACGAAAGTAAACCGTCACACTTCGGGTTGGTGACGTTGAATCGGGTTTATTTGTAGTTCATAAGTGCGCCAATAGATGACACTAAAACTTAACACGCGTATTAAGTGATTTGTAGTTACTAGTGCGCAAGTGCGCTAATAGATGACACTAAAACATATATATATTTTAAAATTAGAAAATCAGAAGTTTTCACTTCTGTTGTGTGGTCATAAGCACACACCCACTTTTTTGTATCTA